>OX401919.1:7874697-10639976 GCA_947859195.1 Drymonia ruficornis
AAAGATCATTTGGTATTAGAGGGTATATCGATACAGCACATAAAGGGCTATATATCCGAGTTGTTGCTTGTCGGCACTTACTATAGGCGGCTTTACAAGTTTGCATTTAATCAAACACTTGAAGACCACTTTCATAGCAATGGACTTGTTTTTGAGGTGAGACTATTTTTAGTTATGATAATTTTGATTTTCATTTACCCTCCTGAGGCAGTCGAGTAAAAATGGTTTCACTCTTAAATGCCTCTGGATATTGATGGTAGAGCTAAGCTGTAGCTAATTGACTGAAGCTCATTTACGCCTCGACCGGGGTAGTACCAACCCCTCACAGAAAATCGGCATAAAGTAGCTATTACAGCTGGGTTTCGTACGATGAGTACGAAACCCACAGCTGCCCCCGTGCTGGAAGCCACAGCAAGTGTAACAAAATTCTCTGTTCTTGTTTACAAAAGAGTGAAAAGATTTCTAATAGATGGGGAGCCGTAGAAGGGGTTTCCGGATTTGCACGAGCGCGTCAGATTAAGATAAGGGAGATAACTTACATATTGATAAGAACCTCAAAAAATTATGAGCCCTTAATATTGGTGGGTTTGCTCAGGGGAACCAAAAAAAAAATTAGACCATCTTAAAATACTCGAACTCGTCAGCTTAAGATAAGGGGGATTCATTACTAGCTAAGAAGTGTCAATTTTGCTAATTTGATCGTCAGTCTAAGAAATGGGAGCATCTGGAAGTTTCACTTTTTCACCCCCTCAGTATTTTTTTTTAAATATAGGACTGCGGTGGCAAAAAAACGTACGGTCCGCCTGATTTTAAGCAGTTACCGTAGCCTATAGATGCTTACAAATTCTGACGCGCTCGAGTAATATTTTTTTTTTCAATTTATCATGTTGGAGCATGAAAAGTATCAATATCTGACACGCTTGAGTATTTTTATGTCATTGCTTTTTATACAATTTTTTTTTTTTCATGTATACGCTTCCCCCAGCGCTTAAAGTGGCACCATCTAGAACAATGTATTCTTCCTATCATCTCATCTACCGAATCTACTAGGTTTGGACGACGCTCGTGCAAATCCACGAATTGCACGCTCGCCTCCCCATCTATAACATCTATTCTTAAATTAAAAATACTCTTAGCATGATCTTTTAATTACTATTGTAGGCCGCACGAGAAGTGATAAGAAGGTATCTATTACAATTCCGTCTGGTGGCCACGGAGTTATATGAGGAGTGCAGTAAACAATGCAACGAGGATGTGAACTGTATACCAACCCTGCTAGAAATACTACACCATATGGAGCCACTCAAATACGAGATAGAAACTATTGCTGCTATTTATAAAGTTGTTAATACAGGTATGGTGTATCTTTAGATCTGTTTTGTCTATGCAAAGATTATGTAAATTGGAGCATGCAATTTTTGCCACTAAATGGGCTATGCACACGGGCAACATTTGCGGCAACTGACAACTAGCTGTTTTCATATAAAGCAAATGCGGCAATCGCGGCAACTGTTGCTGCAACTGGCAATTGCAGTTGTACATCTAAGGCTACTGTTGAGATCAATCTTAAGATGCAGTTTGGACGTTTAACGTATGGAACATCCCTCATAAACAGCATCTCATGTTCGAACTCAATATTGGGATTTATTAATACGGGCCTTAGAATTTGTAGTAAAATAAATATAAATAATCATTTTCCTTACACACCCTCTAAATGAAAAAAATAAAATATTCGTGTGATGTTATTAGAGATGATCCCTTTATAATAAATAATCAATAATCAATTTATGTCCATTTAATTTAAAACCAAATTAGGATTCACATTGTATCAGTGTACTCGGTGTATCGCACTCAATGTATAAATTGTATTATATTTAGATTCAAAGAGCGCAATACCGCACGGCGCAGAGCTGATGTCGTATTTATTTAACGAGATATCGTTGATCACGCATATGAAGACTACAACGACCATGTTCAACGCCTTGCACTCTATATGCAAAGTTTATTTCAAGTAAGTTAAATACTTTTCTTTGTGTTATGTTTGAATTCTTTGTGCCGCTCAGTTGAGCATTCACCCTCACTCTCTCACTAGCTCTCTTCTGTTTCTTATCCTCTTGCTCGCTCTCTCCCTTACTCTTTTGATTGCTCTCCGCCTCATCCTTTTAGTATCTCTCTCTGTCTTACCGTCTCGCTTGCCCGCTTTCTCTCTAACAAATACTCTCACTAGCTCTTCTTCTCTCCCGTAGTCTCCCGCTCGCTCTTCTCCTCCCTGATCTTGTCATGAGCTTTCCCTTTCTTACAGTCTCGCGTATTTTACCCTCTCGCTTGCTTACTCTCTGTCTAAAGGGTACTTTCTACATTGATTAGTGCGAGTGCAGGTGATTAGGAATTAGTGATTATTTGAGTGATGAGTAGTGCGAGTAGTGTTCAATGCTGTTTAGTTGTTGTCGCTTCAGTTTTGGGTGTCAAATAACAAACAATCGTGTTTAGTAGCAGGCACGCTGCGAGTGAAGGGGAAGTAAGGGCGCGCGGGACGGGGCTATTCCCAAAACAATAGAACACGCTTCTATTCACTTTAATTCGCTGATTACTAATCACTCACACTTTTTTGACGGGCCCGTTAGCGTGGTTGGCGCGGAGGCGCCTTTCACGCTGCAGGTCGTAGGTTCGATTCCTACCCGGGACATGCATTTGTGTGCATGAACATGACTGTATGTCCGGAGTCTGGGTGTATATGTATATTAAGTATGTATTTACAAATAAAAAAGTAGTATATGTAGTAATATCAGTTATCTGGTTTCCATAGTACAAGCTCTGCTTAGTTTGGGATCAGGTAACCATGTGTACAAAAATGTCCCAGGATATTATTATTATTATTAATCAATTGCGGTTCACATGTATTTTGTCCTAATCACTAAGCACCTGCATTAATCACCAGCACTCGCTCTAATCAATGTGGAAAGTACCCTTAACACATACTATCGCTAGCTCACCTTCTCCCCCTTACACTCTCACTCGTTCTCTCTGATCCTCTCAGTACCTCTCTTACCCGATCGCTCTCCTACACACACGCTTTCGTTCTCATTGAAAATTCAATTGAAAGATACCAGTTATTTATTAAAGTCACGTCTTCCAGGTTCATAGAAAGATTCATATTCGAAGGTGAACTCGACGACAGATACAACGAGTTCTTCATCCGTAAAGACAGTCAGTACGTGAACTGCCGCAGCAAGCGGTACTGGGACAAGGGTTTCCACATCACGCAGAGTGTGGCGGTGCCCGAGTTCCTGAGGTCGCTCGCTAAGTTCATACTGCTCTGTGGGAAGTCGTTGAGGCTGTTGAAACTATGCAATCCTAGTGTAAGTAACTAGTAAAGAGATTAGAACCCTTAAAAAAACTTGTGTCTATAAAAGTAGTCAGTAAAGTTTACTAGTAACACATGTGGCGTCGTTTATACATTTGGGTGTATATCGAACTATACAATTTCTATAGACTCTGCTTTTGGTCGCTCGTTAGGATCTAATAATGAAACAGCGTAATGTATATTATTTTTACAATCGCTTTGCGTAGCAGTTTTAGCGTTGGCCGCTCTGCATCGTGTGGTTGCAGGTTCGATTCCCGCCATAGGCAAATTTCGGAAACGGATTTATCGTAATTTTCCCTGATCAGCACTAATAGCACAGCCGGACCGCGACAAGATAAAACGCGATTTTGTCTCATTCTCTCCTATGCATTAAGGTAGAGAGAGAGAGAGCAATTCGGTGCGACATAAGTCTTGTCTTGGCGGTTGTGCTAGCCCTACTGGGGATCACAGGGATCGCCCATAGTCACTTGCTGAGTTTGAGTTAGTATTATGTTATTAATCACAGGCAAGTTTGTTTTTCTTTCTCATAATATAATTTGTTCCATAGGATCCATTAGTGCTACTCATATCCTCGGACCATCCGTCAGTGAAATGCTGTACCAGTTTCGAAGAACTCGAGCGGCAGCAGCAAGTGTTGGACGTGTACCGCACGAGGTGTCTCTTCGTGAGCGGGGAGCTGGTGACATTCGATCAGATCCTGCTGAAAAGGGAGGCTGAACGGAAGGCTTTCACTGAAATGGCGTCGCTGAAACAGGCCGAAACTATGGAGAAAATTGTTGGTGAGTGATATCAAGTTTAATAAGTTAATCTTGGGGAGGCCTATGTCCAATAGTGGACGTCTTTTGGCTGAAATGATGATGATGATATTAAGTTGTTAATGTATGTAGGGCACACCAACCCACTCCTCTGGTATTTTATAATTTGTACGAATTTATTATTTCTCTACCATTTAGCGAACATTTTATTCTCTAAATTTTTATCGACTTTTCTGGCCCAGCCCGAACGAAAGCAAACTCCAACATGTGGATTCCTGAATTCCTAGTTCGTCTATCTGGCTTCATCACCTTAACCAGACTGAGTTGGTCTATATTTTTGTAGCCCATTTAATTGCCTGATTGATGCTGACGATTGACCTAATGTCAATTCTGTGCTGGCCTAAGTCGGCACAGTATATGGATGAATATGAATACTAACCACACGCAATCTACCATTTAAATAAATTAGAAATTATTTTTAGCGGAACGCAAAAGGCTAGCGCAGCTGATAATAGCAGAGAAACAGCATTCGCTCCGTGTTCTCGAAGCGGCGATGGCTGAAGCGAAGGCCGCTAAGAGTAAAGCGAGGCAACGCGAGCGGATGCGATGCAAGTTGGAACTGGCCGCGGAGAAAGCCAGGGAGGAGGTTGATTCCAAGCTTAGGGATGATGAGAGGTAGGTGACTGAGTATTTATTACTTTAGGGTGCGGCCACATCGATCAATCGACATTCGGTCGAACGTTACTCTATGCAGGAACTGTCATTTGATGCGATTGATTCATACTAACATCGATTGATGGTTAAGGTTTTCCATCAATGATCAATTGATTGGTGTGGTAGCACCCTTACATATTTTTTTTGCACTTTTTAAGTAAGTTGCTGACGCATGGTTATTAAGCTAATCGTAAGTTGAAGCTGGTTTCTATCCAGAACTAGCTCTCATTTTTATAGACATACAGATAAACATAATTCGCCATTTTATAGAACAAGAATACTGTATTGATACTAAAGTAAAAATAAAATATCAATGAATCGATAACATTACTAATAAAATTCATACAAAACAATAATTAAATATAAGAAAAAAAATAATGTATAAAATGCTTATTTATTGTAGAAATAAAATAATGGAATATTACTCAAAACTCAATATGGAAGTGGAAAAAAGCAAGATGCATACAGAATGGAAGATAAAACGTCTACAGTTAGATCAAAGCAGAATGCAACTGCTATCGACGGAAGAAAGAAATTTAAAACGAGAGAAATTAGAATTGCAACATCAGAAGAATGAGGAAATTATGGCGATGTCTATACAGAGCATCGATTATAAATCTGATGATGAACTCGATAAGAACGATGATATCGATAAAACAGAATCGGAAACTAAAATGACCGATTCGGTGTCATCGGTTGTAACGTTAGAATCAGAATCTCAAAGCAATGATAATTATAAATCCACATCTCAAACTTCTAACGACGTGTTCAGTGCTATTTGTAACGTAGCTAAAAGTTTCTTCGGTGTGTCAAAAAGTAATGTAGAGACAAAATGTGATAATAATAAAGAGCTAGACTCTCAAGGCAATGTTGTTCAAGTTCAATCGGAAATGATCTTTAACACACAATCTTCGAGCGAAATCGGTAGCAAGTTAGACGAGAATTTCGATAATTTGCAATTCCAGATTAGGAAAGAAGAAGCTTTATCGAACAAGCAAAAAGTAATGGCACATGAATTCGGTCAAACTGACAAAGAAAACAATCAATTGAAGGCCCCACCACTCATAAATATAGCATCGATCGACGAAGAAAACAACGTACACGATTGGACTCCTCTCGCTGAAGCTAAAAGGAATAAGCTGAAAGTTTTAGGTACAGAATTCGGTATCGAAGCAGACAAGTTTATAGCAAACGAACCTAGAACGGACGCCCAAAAGGAGGCTGTAATAAACAAAAAGAAAGTGTTAGGTGTTGAATACAACCTGCCATCGAATACGGTTATTAGAAGGGAACCAGCGAACGAAGCTCAAGAAGAGGCTGTGCGCAATAAGAAAAAGGTTTTAGGGTCTGATTATGATACTAAAATGACTCAGTGTATTCCTAAAAGGGAAAATGCTAAGAGGTCTGGTCTGACGTTGAATCTGAAGCCGTATGGTGAACAGTCGTCGGGTAGTCACAGTCAAGGGGTCACACCAAACACTGGGGCGATTACTCCTGGAGATTTATTTTCGCGGGTGAGTTGCTAAATGTTTATAAAATCCATTGTCAGGCATTTCTTTCATTACATTCAACTTTCTTTCTCATCTTATTTAAACTGGTCCATTTCTGTTAAGAGAAAATTTCATAGCTGATCCACACCACCAACTTACAGATATAACTTTGTACAAACGAAATGGAAATATATGATATCTTAGTCTCATTTATTTATCTTTGCCCAAACATTTTACCTTTGAGTGCACGTGAATGGACTAAAAGCTACTATTAACTTATTATAGCTGTTGAAATCAACTTTGTCATTTTTAGCTTGACCTAGAAACACCAACAACAGCCGACATACCTCACGAAGGAGCGATGACTGCCGACATTTTCACACCCCACAGCGAAGGTCTCAAGGACTTAGAATTGGCGAAGAAATCTGAGAAAGATTTCATAACTTCAGAAGGCTTCAACTTTCCATTGATGGTCGACGACGAAAACGCCGAATCTGAGGCAACTAGTGACGTGCAAACTGGAGACACGCCCGACCACTCTCCGTCGAAGTCTCTTGAAATATCTGACCCCAAAAATTTCAGATCGAAATACTCATTTTTCAACATACTAGATGGTTCCTACAATCTTGACGATTTCGATCCGTTCGGCGTTAGAGAACTAAAAAAGTTTACCAATAACCATTTTAACATTAAAATGGATATAGGTATATCTTCGTCGTCCTACACTCATCCCGCAGTTATAATGGAGGAGGTGAAAAAGCGACCTTATAACAATATATTTGCGTCACATTTTGGGTCGGAGGAGGAGGAACAGAAGAATATAACTTGCGACAATATCGCTACACTGACCGCTTGTCTACAAAGATCTGTAATGTTACCGCTTACTTACCAATTAGAAGTGGTTAACAACTCAATATTAACGTATTTTCTCGTGAATCTCGATATGTACGAACATTTGAGGAGTTTGAAAGATTATTTCTTTTTGATGGACGGGGAGTTCTCTAGAAGCATTTGTCACAATCTGTTCGCTAAGTTGGTGAAGACTCTGAATCCTCAAGAGTTGTTGAACTTCGCGACGTTACACAACATTCTTGATAAAGCCCTCGGATCGTCCATATCACGTAAGTAACAATACTATTTTCTATTCAATTGGGACTTTTAACAATAATAATGATGTGTCCTTGTACCTTTGATATCTGAGATTCATATGAGAATCGAATATTCAAGGTGTACTTGCTAAATGGTAAAAGCAAACTGCAAAACATCGTGAGGAACCTTACTCGTCTGATTGCCCAACTCGCAGTAGGCTTGCGTGGTAGGGCAAAAAAACAGCTTAATCCCTTGATTGGACTGTCATCACTAATGTCACGTGTACGCACTTCAGTGTCTATGGTATCCCATGTCGAAGTGGCGCCGCTCTGGTGGCAAAAAAATCCTGGATGCTCTAATTCTTCCCGTAATGAAAGGAGGTTTATGCTCAGCAGTGGGATGTAAAGGTAAGTAATCGTTATTATACCCTCGTGTTGCAGATGTGCACAAATTCTCCGAGAATCTCTCCTTCACGATAACGGAATCTCCGTTAAGCTTCCAGCACAGTTCGCCGGATGTACTGCAGTGTCTCTCGTTAACCTACTCGATCAGTTGGCCGCTGAACATAATCCTGTCGCACGAAGCGTTGTTGCGTTACGCCAAAGTGTTTCAATTTCTAATCAAGATGAGGAGAATATTCTGGGTGTTGGGTGAGGATTTTGAAGTAAGTATCTTCTTACTTTCCAATTCTATTCAATTAACAAAAGATTTTTAAAACAATAGTGACTTGTAATTGTAAATCGATTGTTACTTTCTATTACTTGGGGTTTAGTCTATCCAGAATTACCTGCCCTATATTTTGATAGCGACTGCCGTTTGGAGACCCTATAGTGGTACTACTGGCTTATGGACTTGACCTGTTAGCCAAGTTTTTCATGGTTGCTGAAATGTTAGCCAGACAAAGGTCAATATGTACAAGCAACAACTAAACGCTTCAATCTATTCTAACTGAGATTTCTACAATGAAATTCCCACATTACAATTTTCAGGCTTTGAAACTCTCAGGGAAATTATCAAAGCAACATTCGCGCAAGTTGCTTCATTCGCCTCAGTACATATCGGTGCAAATATACCGGCATATCATGGCGTCCATGATCAGGGCACTCGACAACTACATTGTAACAACGTGCATTCTATCATCGTGGACGGAATTCGAGAACGATTTGAAGAAAGCACGAACCCTCGACGACCTATACGACTGTCATGTGGTGTACATAAAGAAGGTTCTGTTCAGATGTCTCCTCAATAATAGATCGACGCCTGTCATGAAGTTGTTGAACGATATATTTACTGTGATACTCAAGTTCAGTCGGGTTTTGAAGGCTGGGTAAGTTTGAAATGTCCTTTAAAAATATCTAAGTATGGGGGATGGGGGTCGCGGGAATCCGCTGGATACGGGCAGCGCAAGACCGGTCATTGTGGCGAACCTTGGGGAGGCCTATGTCCAGCAGTGGACGTCTTTCGGCTGAGATGATGATGATGATGATGGGGGATGTTACGCTATCAGTAATATCGCGACGACAAACCCTTGCATCGCGCAAATGAGATGCGTTTTGCGCGCATTTCTTCAGAATTTTTTAACGGGATTAGTTCCGCCGAACACTCCCACTTTATTCCTGTAAGACATGATAGACAATGGTATCCAACGATGCCACAAAGGTTTGACCCTTGACGAGTGCTGGGGGAAAGCTGAATTGTCGTATTTAATCAAAAGACAAAATAGGGGATGATGAGAATGAGTTGGCTGAATATATTAAACGTCTTACTAAGACATGTGAAGTTCTCTAATCCGCCAACTGGGCCAATGTGGTAAGGGATCGTATTAGATGTTAAGGGCTTTTATTATTGCAGTGAATGGCAGCAAAAGGAAGCGAACGGCCACTTCACACACACCAGCTTCGCGCAGCTCCAAGAATTGTTCCATTTATTCGAAAAACTCGCCAAATATTTGCACAAAGTCGTCACAAAACTGATGGAGTGCGGTTACCAGAGGCATTTGGTGGAACTGCTGACTATGGTCAATCTGAACGGTTACTACGACCCTGAGAGGTCGAAAGAGGATCATAGTACTAGTGCTGTTGGTACGTGAAGCGGTGACGTGTAGATTTTATGAAGGAAGTTGCTCGTATTTATGAAGAAACTTAGGCGTATGTTTGAAATGAATAGACACATGTATGGAACAACCTAAACGGGTATTATACCATCCGATATATAGGGGTCATTTCCCTAAATCAGAGAGGTGTTATAAGAGTTGGAAACTCTTTGTTAGAGTTAAAGAGTTAGGGACCCTAAATATCGGGTAGTGTAATACCCGCATTATCTTGCTACATTTCCGTGCGTATTTCCGTGAATGGTGTTATGCATGTTATTCAATCAATACTTATTGTTTTTGTTAGCTCTTTGCAGTTACATCAAGTTGTTGGTTTATCTCAAAATGATGTTTTACGCATTTATTAAACGTAGCATAATTCGTCCTAATAATGCTATAAGTACATTACATATCTCCAAGGACCAGTGATCTTTTAAAACTCATGACGTTAATGTTATATTTATTAGTTTTAGTAATCGTGTTTAAATCTCTCCCACCTACTAATCGTGTCATAATTATTTTAATCCAATAATGTTAATTTTGTAACATTGTTAGATAGATTGTTACCACTTCTAACTACCGTTAACAATACGTTATAATAATAGGAACTTGTGTTATTTTAATAAACTAATAAGTTAACGATTTATTTGTTTTATTCTACTGAGTCTACCTACGTTTAGGGCGGAAACTCACCGCGGCGCACGGAGAGAGAGGCTACGCACGAAATGACGTCATTGTCGTCATTGTCGAACAAAATTATCATCATTGATGTCTTTCGTGCGTAGCGTGCACCGCGGTGGGTTTCCGCCCTTACCCACCGCGGTACTCGGAGAGGCCACGCACACACTACGCACGTGGGTCAAGCTTCGCTTGGCACGAAAATATGTGTCACAGTGTCCACCGCGGCGCACGGAGAGGCTACACACGAAATTACGTCATCCATACATTTTCTTGCAAAACGTAGCCGTGGCCGTGTGCATGGCCTCTCCGTGCACCGCGGTGGGTTTCCGGCTTTAATAGCTCATTCACATTCATCTGATGCTTGCGTTAAGGGGAGAACCCACCGCGGTGCACGGAGAGGCTACGCACGTGCGTGGGTCAAGCTTCGCTTTGCAAGAAAATGTATGTAACCGTGTCCACTGCGGCGCACGGAGAGGCTACGCACGAAATAACGTCATGCATACATTTTCTTGCAAAACGTGGTCTCTCCGTGCGTCGCGGTGGGGTGGGGTCTCCCCCTTACATCAACTTCAATAGATGGAATTGTAAAACAACGTTATTCAGAGTCATCTGTTGATGAATAGCAGCACTATTTGGTGGTGCCATCTAGTACCTAGTAGACAATACTTACCCTGAACTTCAGTATACAATCATTTTTACACGATTTATCGTAGATTATCTTTAATTTATATTTGTATCAGCAATAATTACGTCATAGATGATGCTGACAAATTGTTCGATGCATATAAATTAACTTCTTTTATTGGTAAATAGTTTTCTTTAGTACTCAGAGAGTTTCCGATAACGGCCGCTTCGACACTAGCGCCAATATTTTCCTTATAATCAGGGTGTGTTTTCACGAATACTTCATTCTACTGCAATTCGTCCTAGGGTGAACATCCTATCTTAATCGGTTCAGTGTACGTGACATTGAAGTGAAAGCCGGCTTTTCATCATTTCCTGAACATATCTCACCCGGAAAATTTAATACTGCCTTATTTTTTATAAAGAAAAACGAGTTCGTAAAAATCAAACCCAGTGTAAACAATCTTTATTTACAACCAATCGATCTGAGAGCCGTTTTCCACGACCCAACAATAGCTTTCCGTCCCGTCGGCGATATTTCAACAAAAACGTTAAAGCAAAAGAGTAACCGTCACCGCCGCCGAGATGGCGTTCATGATGCCAGTAGTGAAGAACGATTGGGACATCTACAACTCGCAGCGGAGTCGGCGGACGTCGGAGTCTGCGGAGAAGGCGGGCCCCGGGCGCGTGCGGAAGGTGTCCGAGTCGCGGTCGGAGGGGCCGGCGCTGGCGGCCCGCGCGGGCTCCGCGCTGAGCCCGCACCGCAGCGCGCCCGCCATGCGCTCGCTGTCCTACTGCCGAGCGCCGCCGTCGCGCGCCTCGCTGCGCGCCGCCGCCGACAGCCCCAGCAGGGGCTCGGCTAGCCCGCCCGCCGCGCGCGAGGACAAGTTCCACACCAGGTTGGTGGAGAAGCTGAAGCGGGCGCTGGGGCGCTCGGACTCGCGGCGCGACGAGCGCAGCTCGTGAGTTAACGCGTGCTCGTGCTTGTGTGCAGGCAGTGCCGCGCGCGCGCCGCCTCGCCCGAGCGCCGCTCGCGCTGCGCCGCGTGCGTGCCCTACCTGTGACGCCGCCGCCGGGCCCGACCGGCCCGACCCGCGCCCGCGCCGACACACTATCTGTGATATATTCCCGATAGTGAACTCGAGATGAGTAGACGATCATGTGCTAACTAACCGCCTGAAGTACGAGCTGAGAACCTAACGTTTGAAGTTACGTCGACAATGCAATAGTCTTAGATTTAGTTTTCATACATTCGGTTCGCTTTCCTTAACTGTTGCATGTTTGTTGTCATCCGCACCGTTAACGCGGTTGTCAGACTTGTCATTACGATTGTTGTCAGTATTAGGTTGTAATGAATGCGTGTGGATTTTAAGACTGCGTTTAGTTTAGCGTACCTTAGGGTTCGACAAGTATTATTAAGGTAACACCCTAGTGGTGTATAGTTCAGTCTGTGGCAGTTCGTGAGAGGTATCTGTGATTCGTTATTTGTAAGTTATGTCGTATTTATTTAACATGGGAAGGATGATATAGGTTGAGCTTTTGAGAACCTTTTAAATCAACCTTTGGAAGTGAGATTCTTATGTAAAATCTTTTAACTATGAATTGGAATAGAAACGATGAATATTTCTGGATGAACTTATTAAAATTTTTAATGAATTGAATTTTAGGTAAAGACAATTTGAAGGTTTGGCAACTGTTGTTCATTCTAAAGTTGTTGTATACCTCTACACGTAGGTAAATTGTAGGTACACGTAGTGCGAACTGTCGATATTGATAATTATAAGCTGTGGTGTACTGTAGCAGTCGATGTACCTATACACTGATAGTTTATTTATATATTCCGAACGGGGGCGCACTCCGTTTTGTAAACAGTTTTGTTATACTTTACCTTGATTTTATATGATGTTGACTTATGACTGTAATCGGACCAGCTTTGTTAAGTACTACTTATTATTATCAATCAGTGAAACTGATGACGATAATAGTGATATACGGAATAAGATGTAATATTAAATTCTAAAATTAAGGCATATCTCGATGAGATTATGTGAGGGCATTACGGAGGGATATATCGATGTGTTATTTTTACTCGCTTGTTAAAGTTCCTTACGCCTACAGCTGCCATATTAAGGTAGTTAGGTAGGCATACATTTTTAGATATATATGTAGTTTAGTGACAGTAGTTTCATAAAGAAATCAATATTATATCTTGTAATAACTACCACTGAATGTACTGGTTTTCTGCTAACTGTTTCGACCTAGCATACAACTGCATGTAATATCAAAGTGTCTGTCATTATTATGTCTGATCTGATGTTTTTATAATATCTACTATACACATTAAAATATAAAGCTTATTCTCAAAATAACTAAATGTTTTATTTTTCTATTTAATCACCTTTTATTCATTTTCACTTAAACGCGTGAGTGATACCTATCAATTAATTAATGGAGGTTTTTTGTGGGTACTTTATCACAAGGACGACTGAGTTCGTTAGAATCGCGTGTGTTGGATTTGGAGCCGAGTTTAGGGGGCGTCCATAAATTACGTGAGGTGATTTTTATGATTTTTCGACCCCCCCTCCTCCCTTGGTGAGATTTCGTGAGATTTTGCTCGGCCCTCCCTCCCCCACTAATCTCACGTTAGATTTTTCAGAAGCTATATTCTAGAGGAGAAACATGTTTTACTTAATTTAACAAAAAAATTGTTGAAGTTAAGTTTAGTTTAAAAAAAATCTTAATTTAACCCAGTTGTCTTGCAATTTTACACTGTTTCTTGCGGTAAAAAAAATTACGTGAGATTTGCCGAGACCCCCCCTCTCCCCCACGTGGGATTTGGTGAGATTTTGCTCGACCCCCTCCCCCCATAAATGCCTCATGTAATTTATGGACGCCCCCTTACCAACACACTAATAGACCGTTATTAACTACTGCCGGTTCTTCTCAATGGAAGCAGTATTATGAATCAGTGGTAAAACTAATATATTTATGTTGACTATTCATAAGTGCTTCCTTTAGCCTACTGTTAAGTACTGCTCTAACGGTCCGTTAGTGTGTTAGTGAATTCGGCCCTAACTAATTCAGGCGTGCTAGTAGTGTCTCATGCACTCTTTGTTTAATGTCATGGATACTAAATGCAATGAATAATGTGAAAATAATGAATCCGGTATCATTACATTATTCACCTATATACACATAGGTATGTATTCACTTTTGGCTCGATATGAGAAAAGACATGGCATTATAAATTACGAATAATTGGCCACGTGTAAACACAACTGAAATAGATTTCTGTTATACCTACCTATTACAATATGGTGCCGACTGTCGACCTAATAAACGCTCTTATGGCCGGCGCATACTGGGGAAGGCAGGGGAGAGCATTTAAATTTTTATCAATCGAATTTAATACTTATCCAATCAAAATAAGGTATATATTTCAACGCTTGGTGATCGACCGTGGAGCATCAAGGAGCAGTTTTCTCGGTGCACCGAAGAGCACGCCGGAGCACCTTATTTCGTTTGGATAAGTATTACTTTCGATTGATAAAAATTAAAATTCTCTCCCCTGCTGTCCCCAGTTTGCACCGGCCATTAATGTTCCACAAAACTGTAGAGAACGATGGATAAGGATGTAGCGTCAGTTATTGACTCTACATACATATAATCACTGAGCTATAAAACAAAACAATTACAAAATTATTTATCTCTATCTACCAAATTCTATGAACACCATGTACACCGTAGAGTTGAAGAACTTATTACAATAGCGCAGTATTGATAAGTACTCGAAGCCTGAAAACCCATACCGATGCTGAAACTTAGTTCTCATTCATAATACCATTGAACCACTGAAAAGACAGGAGATGTAGAGTTTTTTATATTTTTTTATAGGTCGGCGGTGGCAAAAAAGCGTACGGCCCGCCTGATGTTAAGCAGTTACCGCATACCTATAGATGCTAAAGAGATGCTATAGAGTGCTGGCTCTAGTTCCATAATACACATACACTTGAATATATTAACTAATAAACTCTCTAATATGATACTCTACGTATCTCTACTACACGTGCACATCGATGTATAGTCTTGAATGCGTTATTATCGGGACAGTGCCACAATATATTAACGTTACGTATGTACGTCTACCGATCGATAGCTTTGTGAAACTTGCATCGAAAATCTAGAACCTTCGATGTAGCAAAGCATGATGTGTTTACGTTGCAGTTAAAGCCAATAGATGTGTCTATATGGCGCGCATGCCTCACCCGAGCACTCATATTATGACATTACGTCTATGCGTTCCGACGTCAAAACTGAGTGCTCGCGCGAGGCATGCGCCTGATGAAGACGCCGCCAATGACCAGTGCTGATTCTGAAGAGGTTTAATGGATCGTAACGAGGATATTGTATCAGCTAAATGTACCCACAGTAGATAATTAAACATATTGCGGAGTTGTTTTAATTTATTTGTAATTAGAACTTTTGATTAGAATTGTATGGGAGAGAATGAGGAAAACTTGGACTTTTTTTTTGTATATTTAGATATAAAAAATATCCAGTTTATTTAAATTTTAATAACATATGTTGTCTTGTCACAAGAAATTGATCTTTTATATCATAAGGTAGGACATTATTGACTACAAGGATAACAAAATGATGAGATTAAAAATATGCAAACCTTGAATGCAATCAACTTCGGTATTCGTAAAAGCGCAACATTCTTTACTACGAGTCGGCAAAACTGCAAATTCCTTGCAATATATTAATCATCAATAATAAACAATTAATTCACAAAAGAGCCGAAATAGTGATAACAGCGTGACGTCTTATCATCTTTACGGCATCAATATTTGATAATCAACATTACAACGCAATAAATTATGACGACGGCGTGTACAATAATTGTCATCGGTGATAAAAGATAATATATGTACGTGTAGCCTACATCAATAGGTCGATATTTAGAAATGTAGCTTAATGCATTGATAAACCTGGCAATCGGAATTTTCCATGAGATATGTAATACGAAGAATTTTCTGATACATACTGATTATGTTATAATAATTGGTTAAATAATACTCACCATCCTACTTTAAATCCCATGCCACTATGCCACTTAATATTATAAATGTGAAAGTTTGGATGGATGGATGGATGGATGTTTGTTACTCTTTCATGCAAAAACTACTGAACGCATGTGCATGAAATTTGGAAAACAGATAGTTTATAACCTGGATTAACACATAGGATACTTTTTATCCCGGAAAAATGTCAAGTTCCTGTGGGATGTTAAGGTTAACGCGGACGAAGTCGCGGGCAGAAGCTAGTTAGTTCATATAATTTGATACTGTTGTGGTATCTATCCACAATCTATATATCATAGGTACATTATGTATTTGGCGACTGTACTATTCATAACAATACTTTTAACCTAAACGTGTTATCGAAGTAACAGATTGTAAGGTAAACGACACCCAAACGAGCTTAAAAGTGTCAGCTATAAGGATATCGGGTGGGAAGATAGGATTTCTGCGGGATTTCGCTCCGGGAAAACCCATTTGAAAGGGTCGGATAAGATAACAATAAGAAAACCATACTCAGCAGAGGTGCTTACGGGACTTTTCTGAAAACCTGAAGCATAATATCTTCCTTTTTGTTAGAGGGTGGCTTCGAAATAGATAACTACTTATGACGCTAGGTACATTATGATTCAGATTTTTATTAGGAACGTTAATCAACTAAGATTCTAATAGAATATGAAGGGGGTGGCATATCTTTATTGGAAAAAACCCCAGATAAATCAGACTGTCCGCCAAATTTGTAGAGATTTTTGGCCAGTTTACAATAGTATTACAATGCATTTCTAGGACCAAAACTGATTCGTAATGCGAGTGTAAGTCAATCATAAACTCTATCACAATACATAAATCTTTCTATAAACTTGGGGGCTACTACTACCTAAATCGTGAGACAAATATTCATCAAAACTATAGTATAAGTCTAAAAATTGGGACAGTAAGTAGGTAGTTAACAAATGGTTTCATTTAGTTTTCATTATTCTATATTTTCCACAATTCCTCGAAAGTGGTGAGTATATACGTCACCGCGTACGTAAAATGTAAACGTGGTAAATATTATGACGTTTGCTGTTTATCCATTAGACCGAGCATGTGAAACACCGTGTATTGAAATGCAGTCACACCCACGCGGGGCTTCCTTCTAGGACGTGCCTCTAATTTAATTATAGTAGGTACCTAATCCAATAGTACAGTGTGCTGTCAGGCCTCGTGGTCTCCGTGACGTGATCTGACACGTGACTTGTCACTCGCAATGACAAATATTCACCGATTAATCACCTTTACAGCCACACTAGAGAACGAAAAATGTCAAATTAACTTAAAAACAGGTATATTATAGTAACAGTATAGGTAGGTACCATTCATGGGGGTCGCCAAGAAGGGACAGGGGGGCAGCTGAAGGGGCAAGAAAACCTAGAAATTTTTAATAACAAAGGATTGGAGAAAAACATAAGGAAAATACACGGCTTTAAACGTTCTTTTTCTTTTATTAAACCAATAAAAAAATATTAATTTTGTCAACAATTCATAATTCATATCCTCTATCTATTAACTTGTCCTCCCCCTTATCTCCGACGCCGTCGCTACCATTAAAACATGAAATAGACACATTAGCTTCGTAGTACTGCTCCTAAATAGCTCTACCATTATTGTACGTAGTCGCTAGCTAACGTATTATCTCATAGTAGAGCGGAGGTATAGTTCCAGATGTATGTATATGTGATCTAAGATCGATATAGTAAGGACAATGTAGATGCAAATTCTATTACTATGACAGGAAGCATCTACGCTGTGATTACTTCCTTGGTTCACTGGTTACCATTGAATTAATGCGTATTACAAACGGTAGAGTCAAGAGTCTGTGAAATTCCAACGACTTTTCTAAAGGTTTTCGGAGATTGATATTAAAGGAACTCTAGACTGTGATAGATGTCAGTCGTGGCGTGAATAATTTAGCATTGAAATCAGCCCCAACACAGGATCAAGCTGGGACTTAAGAAGGAATAAAATTGGTGACTCCTGACTGAACAACACCAACACCAATTTAAATGGAGAAGGTGCATACTGCCTAATAACTTAGAATGTTATATCTTATTATATTACATTACATTGTAAAGTAAACTGTAAACTTTAAATATTTCGTAATACCTACAACTTATCGTAAAAACGGCAGCTCTTAGTTCAACAGACCGAGTGGTATACCTATGTTACAATGATACACTTCCCGATATTTTATTAACATAAACCATGTAATAAAATCTCTCAGTAGCTTATATCTGCCTAGTACATCAGCATGACTTGAATAGCAGTTATAACTACCCAAGTACCTGCATAAAGTGGATTTCAAAAACAATTCAGTCCGACCAGACGTTACTGGATTGGAAAACTGAAGCAGATTGTACCGCCGCGCATTCCGATGCTCATTCATATAAAATATAAACATTCGAAGGGAAAATGTTAAACACTCGTGTATTCTGTTGAATGAGTGTCTTCTTTATTTAGATCTGGTTGGGAAATTAGGATAAAGATTGTTCTATCTTACTAGCCGTGTGGGAAGTGCAAACTTTCATCCCCTATAAAACTCTTTAAGGGAATGAAGCTTTGATGTTGATTGTACCTACATCAGATATATACATACATACCTACCTCCTACATAGATACGACCGCTTGGCGCAATGGTTCGAGCGTAGGCCACTCGCCTTATTGCATCGGGACGTTGCGTATTCGATTTCAAATTCAAATTTCCAGAGGCAAATTTCGGAAACGGCCTTTTCACAATTTGCCTTGGTCTGATGGTCTGATCGCCCCCAGTCCATTGTATAATTGCCATAGTACATGCGTTACTTAGTTTAGGACCATACAGAGTCTGGCGATATTTGTTTATAGTTACAAACTTTTTAATTATCAAATCTCGAATCTAAAAAAAAATATTTATGTAAGCTAGGTATAGCATTTATAAATAGTCAAAAAACAATATTTTAGCGTTACCACCTAAGTAGTTCATTCTTAAGAGTCTCGTATTTTCTAAAGAATGCAAATTGTTTGAGTACAAACAGTATATTACGCCTATTGTATTGCGTCGATCTCACGTTTTTCACCACGCTCGGAGCGTTCTCGCATAAATCCGTTTGGCACAGCGATTCCCACATCTAACGTCATTACATCAATCGCGTTCGTCTCTAAATTTAGAAAGACGAATCTCTCATTTTGCTAGCAAACTACACCTACAGTAGCTCTACCAAACGTTTTACGCGTGTCTTATGCGTCTACGTTAGATATGACTTTTTTATAAAATAATAATTAATAATTTAGCCCTTTTAACGTCCGACTGCTGGGCACGGGCCTCCCCTCAATGCGAGGGGCCATAATCCACCACGCTGGCCCAGTGCGGGTTGGTGGATTTCACATGTCTAAGACATGCAGGTTTCCTCACGATGTTTTCCTTCACCGCAAGCAAGTGATAATCATATTAAACTATACTACTATTACTACTACTAAAACTATTATACTTACTTTTTTATATTTATTTAATTTATTATATACCAACGACCAACTGAAGAACTAACAAAATGCCATACAAATTGTATTTACGCAGACGCCATCGACTAACACACTCCTCGCGATCGTAGAAATTCGTGGTAGAGCTGCAGTTATTTCTAGTATTCATTGCTCTATTGGCTGAAGGCGTTTCCTCGGAAATTGGATGCAACCGTCTGCAAAGCAGTTTTCCTAAAGAGTTGTCTTCACCACCTAATACGAGTGTGTGTACGGTTTAATTGCCGATTGTATGCGCGTCAAACAAACCAGCAAATTTGCAGGACACTCAGCCCGATGGTATCAATAGCAATGTATTTCAAGCACCGAATCCAATTGTCTCACTAAGTGCTCTGTGGAACAATCGTGGAACATATTGTTCTGAATTGATATTTTATTAAAGACATTTTTCATTTGTGAACTATATTATCTTCCACGTACGAATACTATTCGTTCTAGTTTTGTAACTGTAGATAGCCATTTATTACCTATTATACAACTATGCTTCTCTGAGAGCGAGGTGAACTGAGAAGTTATCGGCGATCAATCGCTGAAACACCCAAATGCCATTCTTCAGTTTTTCATAGAGGGACTGTAGTTTCATTTTAGTGATATGTCCAAAGAAACGTTTCGTTTCTAGTTATATACATTTGTATAGATGCCAGGCGTAAAAGTTTTTTTGACGTAGAACGGAAGAATGTTACAAATATCATAATAATTTAATAAAACTTATAAACATTATTAGGCACGTGTAAAAATATCGTCCAATTTTTTTATAAGGTAATTGGTATCGTTAGCGGACAGATAGCATTGACGTTATCCTCACTCACACTAACATCTTAATTCATTTGTTATTGACGTAACAATACGGAGCAGTATTGTGACGTAAGAGGTCTTAAACAAGAAGAAGTATACTTTTAAAGACAGCTTGGTCTATTTATGAATACTTACATAAATTATGTTTTGTTAGATATTGTTGGTATACGATAAATATTACGTAAGATTGTTTGCGTGTTTGTGATGCCAAATACTAATAGCTCAGGAAATAGCAACAATACATTAATGGTCGCCAAAATACTGTTCATAATTTTACACTTGAAAGCAGGGGGTCTAATAGCGCTACTGTTCAACATTGCCAATGCAACTCCTTTTTCTGATTATTCTAGCAGAATCCGTGAAATAGTCACGAATGGCGTAAAATGTTTGACTATTGTGCAGAAATTTTGCGGAATTTCTAAGAATTCTGCTAGAAAATCGGAAAAATTAATTGCATTGGCAATGTTGCATAGTGGCGCTATTAGACCCCTTATCGCTTTATAAGTTTGCGTTCGTAAGGAGTTATCATACTTGTCTTGTTTTACCATGTTTGTACGCATTCATTTGTTCTTCAATGCAGTGGTTCTACTAAGCGATAATTGGTAATCTTGAAAACAGTAACCGGTTAGCGGCGGATCGACGGAAGCGCCGGCGCAGTCTCTATCAGACCGTGAAATGGACTGGACCGCGGATGGATGATGAATGGGTCTATAAGATCATTAGAACTGCTTAATTTACATGATTTAGAAATAAAATCTGAGAAACAACATAAAGCACCTGTTTTGGAATCTACAGATAACTTTAATCCACCAAATAAATATGGGTTTTCGACAATTTTTGTATAGAATATCGGTCAAAATTCATATTTATTTGGTGGAAGTTATCTGACGATTCTGAATCAGATAACACAATTTTATTGAAAAAAAAAATAACCTACCAACATTTTATACACCTCAAGATTACCATTAAGTTATTCTTTAAAAAAATAAGTAATAATATTAAGTACTTTTACTTAGTATTAAAAAGATATACTAAAATGTGTTTTACTTTCTGTGCCACAGCTATAAACTGGTTGTTCTTTAATCATCATAGTAGAATTACGTAGGACAGCAATAAGATGTGAAGACTTAATTAGAATGAATGCTTGTGTAATGTTGCGTCACACAGTTTATTGAGCTCCATCATCATTAGATAATAGATCCTATTGTAATCGTGACCAATTAAATAATCATTTTAATGACTCCTGTAGTAGGTACATACATTAAGTGATCACTGCGAATATGGCATAGTGGCGTGGTGTTTTTTTTTGTTGGGTAATTTCCATGTTTCACCACCTGTCACAGTGGGTTCTGACTATAAAGGTAACGTGGGCTTTGAGTTTACAATGTGTATGGCCACTCAAGCCTCTGACTACCCCCGAATGGGGATAAAGGTCGTGACGTATATGTTATGTTTTGTTATGTTCCATTTTTTCCTGGGGCCGATTCCAGTAACACCCAGATTAGAGCAAACTATGAAAATACCATTTACAAAACTTGCCCCGAGACTCGAACCCACAACCACTCATGGCAAAGATGATAACGCCTTTTCCATACATTTGGTGGCGTCCATAAATTACGTAAGGTGATTTTTGAAATTTTTCGACCCCCCTCCCCCCTTGGTGAGATGTAGTGAGATTTAGCTCCACCCCCTCACTCCCCCTCTAATCCCACGTGAGATTTTTCAAAGCTCTATTGTAGGGGAGAAACAAGTATTACTTAATTTAACCCAGTTTTCTTAAAATGTTACACTGTTTCTTGCGGTAAAAAAAAATTACGTGAGATTTGCCGAGACCCCCTCTCTCCCCCACGTGAGATTTGGCTGGACCCCCTCCCCTAAATGCCTCACGTAATTTATGGACGCCCCCTTTTGACCGTATTCAGCACCCGAATAGCGGAAAACAAAATCTGCTAAAATTTCTTTTTTAGTGTCTGTCTGTCTTTGCTGTATGAATACAGCCTAAGTTCTATACGTCACACAGTATAGTAAACACAAACCACGTTTTTCTATTAATAATGAAGAGCGAAGAATAGATTAGATATGACATCTTAACCACTAAACACGAGGCGCCTCGGACCGCAATCACCCTTGAAGGACGAGGGATCAGATTCCTAGGATCATAATACAGTTATTTTTAGATTTTTCCATTAAATATATACTAATGACTACAAACAACGCTATGTTTGTAAATATATCGAATGTCTTCGAGTGTTTCATATCGCGTTACTTATCAAAAAGGTTCGGCAATTATTTTTTTCTTGGGAGATAGGTATTTGATTACTCTTGGAACGTCAAAGAAAAATATAAATTGGATTCTAAGAATTGCTAAGATTCTAAAATAATCGAATTTCCCATTTTCTTATTTAAGAAAGTGGGAAATATATATGTATTGTTTTTTATATCCATTTAAAAATCTGACTTTTTTATAAAAGTCGTTATTTTGTAACCAGCCCGCTAAGTTTATTGTCGGTTCCTCGTCTAAAGATAGGTCGCGTCCCGATCCTATTGTAAAAATGACAATCAAGAAATACCCTTGGAATTTGACTCCATTTCTACTGGGATTCGGTTAATCCAGCGTCCAATAATATTCAATAAACGAAGCTGTTTTTCAGATGTTTCGCGAACATTGCCGTACACGTTGGTGTACTACAGCCATTAATTATCACGTATCTGACAAAATTAATGTAAATGTTTTCACATGACCGATAGGTACACATATAATGTGATAAACTGCTCGATCTGGTGACAAAGTGTATGTAAATAGCGAACCATGATTGACGTCAATGACCTGAACACGAGAATTTGATTAAAACTTGGTGACGGGACTGCCGTGCGCTTAATCAAGCACTACCATTAGGCGTCGTCCTAATTGGCAAAAGATCTACGATCAAACGATGCGATTTCGTCGCACGACGAGATTAAACACATACATTTCTTTAGAGTGTTCTAATTGAGCTTGCAAGTCATCGCGCGAGCACAGGAACAAATTTTCATCGCGCGATTAAATCGCATTGTTTGATCGTGCGATCGTTTGCCAATTAGGACGACGCCTTATCACAAGGATAGCAGTATAATTCGTCGAGTAAAGTTTAGTTATATTACAACAGAATTAGCAACAGTGACTGAAAATCAAACTTTTAATATTACTGGAAAACATTAATTAGGGCAAAAGTGTGTTTCTTTTATGATTTCTCGAGCCTTCTGTAAATTAGCACAGATTACCGTAAATCCTAGTTAATCTAGCCTTGTGACGGCTACTGAAGTGAAACGTAGATAGCATATCTACGGCAAATAAATAATAAAGCGCTAGGGTAAGTGTTGGCGTCGAGTTATGAAAATGACAAGGTTTATGTTTTCATAAGGTTATCAAGTTGTTTTAAAATGTAGAGTTCAGAGATTATCTTTCTTTTATTGAAATATATTTTGTTTTACCATTAATTAAAACGTTAAAAAAACAGTTTTATGTTATTCACCGGCTAATATTACGGGGACTTATTTTAATCGCAGTGATTAAGCTAAATGATATTAAGTCATACCTTTTTACCAATCTGACGTTAAATCGAAATTCCGAAGATTGTTTCATAGATCCTCTTCATATTGATTTCAGTAATTAAACACTGTAATACTTACATATGTACATCATCATCATCATCATCATCATCATCTCAGCCGAAAGACGTCCACAGCTGGACATAGGCCTCCCCCAAGGTTCGCCACAATGACCGGTCTTGCGCTGCCCGCATCCGCCAATTACATATTATTATATACATTAAAAATAATTTCAGCAGCATATTGTTAGGTTAGATTTATGATACGATCAATATAAATGGAGTAGGTAGGTAAAACTTTAATTTCATAGAATTGATACGATTTTAGATTAGATATACAAAGGATATGACGTCATTTGTACTACCTATAAGTCTCTACATTGTATGGCTGTATCGATCCGGTCTATAGAAATGATAGGTTAGATATTTCTATTTTTGTATGTCCAAAATTTGAAAACCAAGGGAATAAAAGTAAAAAAAAAACATTATTTTCATTATTCCTTGATTCATTCTTCAGTCTTCTTCCTAGCCTTATCGAATAGGGGGGGGGGTCTGCTTTCAGTCTACCCTGATTTGGCTGTTTACCGATATTTACACAGAGCAATTGTCACCTGCCCTGCGGGGACTATCAGCAATCTAATTGTAAGAAAATTTTCTCGTTGTTTTTTAGGCTTCTGCACATAACGATTTTAGATTAGACTCAAATATGTTCGAATGAACCGGGACCACCAGCGTGCCCTCCGAAGTAAGGGGAGGGAGGGGGGAAGGGGAGGTCAGATGCTTTAGTTCCAAGGTCCGATCAAACAGAACGTGGCTTACCACGACGATTTATCGGTTTACCATATAGGCTACGAGCTCCTCGTTATTCATTGGCTATTAATATTTAATACACAATCTATCGCGTCATTTCCCATCCAAACGCCACCTTTCTGAGCGTATAATGTGATTAACGAGGGGCCATTTCCTCGGGACGTCAAACCTTTATACATACAACGAAAATACACCAAAAATAACTTCGTAATGAGATTTTTGTGGCGCAAATTATGTACCTACATAAATTACGGCGCGAATGCCGTTAAAAAATTCTAAATATCTTTAGCAAAACAAATGACTGCTACCCATATATGAGCTAGCTTGAATGGGGTAGTACCACCCTCTCACAGAAGATCGGCGTAAAGTAGCTGCGTTTCGTACGATGACAGAGAGAGTCTAACCTAACCTAACCTAACCCAACACCCCTCCTTCTCCTTCCTCTGTCCCACTTCCCTTCAGATCGGCAACGTGTGAGCGATGCCTTTGGTATTACAAGCATCTATAGGCTACGGTATCGGTCTAACATCAGGTGGACAGTACGCTCGTTTGCCACCATAGTCATATAAAAAAACGGTTCATAAAGCCCATATAAGAAGAAAATACCTTGCTAGTCGCGACTTGCTACGCTCTTAACTTCGGCTACAGGGAATTTAAAATAGTCTCTGCCTAATGGTTTTTATGAATTGGAAGTCTGGTTAGGGCCTCCGCAGACTAGCTACTTTTAGCATCGGCGACCGGCGATTTTGTGACGTATCAATGCTGCGTCGCGTTTCTTCGAGCGCGAACGAGCGAGACGCAGCATCAGAATCGCCGATCGCCGATGCTAAAAGTAGCTAGTCTGCGGAGGCCCTTAGACTTCGTCTCGTTGTGAATTGCTACGTAGTAGGAACTAGTTAAGAGCTACTCATTGATGCTGTCGTGAGTCGTGACAAACAGGAACCCAATTGTGCGTTAGTTGTGACGAATTGTCGGCGCAATCAATAGTGATTTACTGAAACTTCCTTCATAACGTGACGAATGTCGTGATTTGCGCCTCTGGGTGTTACAGGATCGTACTCCATCCACTATACGAGAACCATAGAACGAGTATTGATTAGTTTTGGACCATAGAGTTAGTGGGTTACTGGCGATATTATTATTTTTTTTGGGTATGTAGAGGCCATGGACCAGTTACTAAGGGGACTGGCCCTAAGCAAGTCGGCCGAGTGGTCGGCCTAGTACTAACATCGACATAAAACGAAGCGAGTAGTTCAACTATTTACCGGTAAATAGTAAAATGAAAATGAAAAAACAATGACCACGTTTTGTTTCATACAAATATCTAATAACACCTCTTTCTTTAGTCTTTACTCTGTGGTAGAGGCCCATAGAAGAAATGTATACCATTTTGATGAAGTAGTTTTGTAGTTACCTAACTTCGTCTAATTTGACAATATTCGAAAATAAATGTTTTTTTCTTTTACTGGGGCTCCGTATTCACACACTTGGGCCCAATAAGTTTCTAGCTTTAGATTAAACTTCTCGATAAATATATGGGAGTGCGTACTGTCGACTTTGCCTAACATACTCACCGGCCTCGACAGAAGACTCAAAAAGTTTAGGACATATCGAAATAATTTAAACACAGATTTTTTGTAATTTCAAAGAATAGTGTCTATATCACAGAGAAATCGTTAGTTGTATAGCCACCCCACCCTGCTTGTTCCCTAAAAATAAAAAGCGTAATACAACATTAATGGAACATACAAAACCGCAGATTACTTCATGTATTTCAACTTGAACCGCAGTCTCAACGATAACGATCCACGAACGCAACCATTGTTACTTGCGTCATATGCATTTTTACAGTAGGAAATTTCCACGCGACGCACCGAATCGAATTGCAAAATATTATTCACACGCTGGCCTAAAATTTCCTTCAGAAATCTTCTTCAAATTGTTTGTATGAGGCGTTTAAATTAGTCATAACTCAAACTGGACAAGAATTAAAGTTTTAGGATGTAGATATATCGATTGTTTTGTAGGTCTGAATTAATTGTACTATTTTTTAACGTAGATTTTGATAGTAGAGTTCGTTCTGTATGGTCTTATCGGTAGAGCTGATTGAGCTCACTCCATTTCTCTCTATCTAGGGCAGTCTCTTTTTCCTCTTTATACGACATGACACCAATATTTCTTAAATTCTATAAAATAAATAAAACATTATCCTGATATACGATGGTGACAAGTTTTATATTGTTATTATCTATACAAATAAATAAAATCGAAGTTTCTGTTTGTAATTTCAAAATAACAACTTTTTACTAAATGCATGTGCATCATATGTTTCGCGCAAAAAATAAAACCAATTAAATTCCACGTGGTCCTAGTCGCGGGTTATCTTTTTCAAAAATGTAGGCGTACGAATCCGCGGTCTCAGCTATAGTTCGTAATAAAAATACGAGATAATTGAATACAATATTGCTTATCAGGCTTGACCTATTCAGGTCAACTTAATATAGAAACAGTACCCATATCACGAATACAGAACTCCATACATAATAGCGAACAAAACATTTGAATGAGTTATATAAGCGATTCCCGCCAGGGGCAAATTTGGGAAACGGTAAAAAAATAAATGTAACGTCACGACTTTTATCCCCGTTCGGGGGTAGTCAGAGGCTTGAGTGGCCATACACCACCACATTGTGGAGGTATTAAGCCAACTCAAAGCCAACGTTTCACCAGACAGTCAGAACCCAACGTGACAGGTGGTGAACCTTGTCGCCGTGTATACAGGAACTGACTATTACCTAATCCGGAGGGATAGGTAGGTTTCCTCACCTTCAGCGAACTGTAAATTGTGCACATAGATGAAAATTCTTCCATTGGTGCATTCCCCACCGCAAACGGGAAACGGTCTTATTGTAATTTGGCCTGGTGTCCATGGGATTGCCCTCAGTCCGCTATACGGTAGCCATAGTCCAAGCATTTTTTTTATAGGACTGTGGTGGCAAAAAAGCGTACGGCCCGCCTGATGTTAAGCAGTTACCGTAGATTCTTACAATGCCAAAGGCATTGCTCGCACAATGCCGACCTGAAGGGGAGTGGGATGGAGATAGCGGGAGGGGGGGTGGGCTTTCGGCTCTCTCACTCATCGTACGAAACGCAGCTGCTGCATTGCTTAGTTTGGGACCATACAGTTGGTGTGTTAGTCTGGCGATACTTATCTATTTATTAATATTCTCAATCGTAGATAGCTTTTGCATAATCTATCAATCCAATCAAATCCTACGGCTTCATAAATATGTTATCTTTGATCTGCAAAATCCTAAAAAGTTTTCCTTATAATTTGATTAGCCGTCTGGCGCCGGGAAACATGCAATCACTTAGTAATTGATTGGTAACGGAAAATCTAGCAGCCAACTTAACAGTCTGTTAGTGGGTTCATACCGCGCCATTAGGAGACCGTCACATGAAATGCTGTTAACACCAGTATTCTAATTGACTTAATGCTTCATGGATTTTTCCTGATTTAGTGCAGTACCGAGAACGATAACTGACTTATAAGCTGTAAGAGGTGTGTCTGTGTATCTTTTTTTCTGTATAAGTACAAGACCATTTTTAACCAGTGCGCAAGTTGTTCTATATCGGTAATAGAGCCGAGAGAGCCGTAAGCCCACTCCCCCTCCCCCTCCCTCCATCCCAGTCCCCTTTAGGTCGGCAATGTGCGAGCAATGCCTTTGGTATTGTAAGCATCTATAGGCTACGGTAACTGCTTAACATCAGGCGGGCCGTACGCTTTTATGCCACCGCAGTCCTATATAAAAAAAACACATAATGTGCAATACCTTTAAATATTTTCTGATATAAACAAATCAAGCAAAAAAATCAAATGTATTTTTTTTATAAATACCTACCTATGTATATTAAATCGAACTTAATAAGTTCAATAGTCCTTAGGAAAACTACACACTTTGGTGATGCTAACATTACGTGGTCGTTCACACGTCGTCCATGTTGTTATGTTGCCTTTAAGGGGTTTAATAATTTTCCACAAGCCGCCCGTCTCGTGACAAGTGTGACTAGTAGGTGTGGTAGGATTGTCGTAAACTCATTGTTTTTAACCGCACGGGGAAATTACGTAAACTTTTTATAACGCATTTTATTAGGTGGAATGTTTTGATCAATATAGGAGTAACGACAGTCACTCTGTCATCTTTGAAGTTATTTCGATCAAAATGATTTATTTTCTTTGTAATAAATGGAATTTATTTATTTTATGGTTATTAATTAACTTATATAATACTTGTATTAAAACCTTAGTTAATATGATACCAAGTTTTTTGTACCTTTTATGAGTGACTGTAGCCTAGGGGCGAACATGATGGGCCAACAATCAGAAGGTCCCAGGTTCGATCCCCGGTGGGGCATGCACCAATGGATGAATTTTCATCTATGTGCATAATTTACAGTTCGCTGACGGTGAGGGAAAACATCGCGAGGAAACCTACCTATCCCTCGGGATTAGGTAATAGTCAGTTCCTGTACACACGGCGACAAGGTTCACCACCTGTCACGTTGGGTTCTGACTATCTGGTGAAACGTGGGCCTTGAGTTGGCTTAATACCTCCACAATGTGGTGGTGTATGGCCACTCAAGCTTCTGACTACCCCCATTGGGGATAAAAGTCGTGACGTCTATGTTATTTTATGTGTTATGTTTTGTATAGCCAAGGATGGCACACTGGGAGACGGTCCACCTGATGGTAAATGGAAGTCACCGCCCAGGACATCTGCAACTTAAGAAGAGCATTATTATCCTCATTAACACACAACATTGATACAGAAACTGTATGTTATCTGTACATATAATAATATTATTATTTACTCACAAAAACAAACAAAACGATTTCATAATATTTATTTACCTCACCGCCCATGCGCGCCCTAGGACAACAGTGACGTCACTAGTCGATCGGGTTCAACGGCCCCGTGTGACTTGCGCAATTTGACATCAGTATTGCCAACTTAGAGACTGTCGCTAGACTTAGTGATTTATTGCCATCAAAAGCGATATTTTATTTCTATTTACCGACAAAATAGTTCAGTGAATTTTTCAATCAGTCACTTTTTTTATATATCAATACCTATTAAATACGATTTTATTTCATCTGCCATGCTAAGATGGTCGATCACTCAATATCAAGTCTGTGAGACTGTTTGACAGCGAACAGTTTTTTTTGTGGGTTTTCGTCAATTCCACTATTTAGCCACATCTGGCGACTGTTGAACCTCCTTTCTAGCTGCATTTACTTTAGCATAGTTGGCAACACTGTTAGACATTAGGTTCTAGCGGAAAATTACAGGCCAGATGGTGAGTCGGGAGACTCGGGAGGAGGATAATGTATAAAGCTTTATTGCGAAGATACTGTCTGATGAAGATTTATGGCCATTTATTATTTTGAAAATAGAAAAGAATAACAAGTTTTTCCCACTTATTTTTATTTTCTATTTTCAAAATATTAAATTGCTCTCTTTCGTTTTCCACAGCAGGGATCGAGAACATGGATGGTAATTTTGTCCGATAAACGGAATTATCGATAAGTTTAATATAAAGTAAGTACAAAGTTTATTATGTATTTTGTTACGTACGTTATGTACTTGCTATCTGCTTAGTGGTGCACTAAAGTTGGATTACACTGTCCCAACTCTGTGACAGTATAATCATAAACATTACCTGCTTCATATAACACATTTACGATTTGTGGTATGAGTTGAGTTATTACACTATTATGATAGTGTAATAACTCAACTCATGAATTATGATTCGTAAAAGAAAACAGACGACCTCTCTCCACTACAATTCATTGGATGGCGCCATTGATAAATAGCAGTTTTAATATACCTTAAATTAAAAAAAGTCTATCCGCCGAATTTATAGAGATTTTAGTTTACATGGGTTTACAAAGCATTTCTAGGAACAAAAGTGATTTGTAATGCCCATGTAGGTCCATCATTTTATAAGTTTGGGGATATCGAGAGTCCCGAGTACCCGAGTCTGGGTGTATATAGAGATTAAGAATGTATTTTAAAAATAAAAAAGTAGTATATGTAGTAATATCAGTAATCTGGTTTCCATAGTACAAGCTCTGCTTAGTTTGGGATCAGGTAGCCGTGTGTAAAAAATGTCCCAGGATATTATTATTATTATATGAGTTTTAATGACATTGAAATAAACGGAAAGATACATCCTTTAATATTCCCCACATAAAGAAGTCTTATACAAAAACAGATTCGTCTTGCGCAAGTGTTGTGGAAAAATTGATCAAAATTTTCCAAGACGTAAGTGTACGGGTAGTTTACCAAGCTACTGTTCACGGTACCTATACATTATGTGCATACAATAAAGACAGTATCATTGTAGAGTCTGCAAAAAATCTCTATGTTACGAAATTATTAACTCTATTTTTTTATAATCACAGCGATAAGAATATTTATTAGAAGTAACGATATCCAATAAATGTTATCGTGAAGGAATGTAAACTTTCACGGAAAATATGTTATCATCATATGTTTTATCATATCAAGTTATATAGGTTATTAAAGCGAATCAATAAGAACTTTCTAGACGACGATTCTACGGTGATTCTGCCATCTCTATGGCAGAAAATAATGTACGTTTTCTGCGGTTTATTGGTGGTAGAGTCAATCTGAAGCCAATTGACTGCAGCTCATATACGGGCTGGCTCAACCAGGGTAGTACCACCATCTCGCAGAAGATCGGCATAAAGTACTCCCCTTCAGGTCGGCAACGTGCAAGCGATGCCTTTGGTATTGCAAGCATCTAGGCTGCGGTAACTGCTTAACATCAGGCGGGCCGCAAGCTTGTTTGCCACCTTCACATTCCTTTCATTCCAAAGTTCCTTACCTCATACGGAAAAGTTGAAACATAAGGGTATAACATCACCGTCCTTTGTTTATCCGTCTATCTGTTTGATTCCTCGCAACCGTTTGATCTTCCTACGAATTTTCCGTACACCTCATTAGGTTATTAACAATATAGATGACATGTTTATTTGCGTAATGATTGTTTATTACGACCGGTGTATTCTTATCTTAATGAATCACCCCTGCTTACCTCACGTGACTAACACAAACTTCAGCCGTTTATGAATCATTACACCTACGGAATATTTTACGGCGCCTTTGCACGAGTATTTTTTGGCGTGGAGTGTTAAAAATAAATGAGTCTTGGCCCGTTTAACTCTTTTTTAGCAGTTTGTTACAAACACAAAGTTTCAAAGATAAACGAAAAAGCAGTTTGTTACAAAAAAATACAAAAATCTTGTGACACATTTTTACAGCAACGTACGCTCCAGATACATAGAATTTTATATGATTTCTCAGGAACAATGAATAGGTACAAGGCCGTGTGACATAAACCATCCACACATAGTTTTTGTCACGGCGTTTTTTGACTGTTACGGTCACGGTAAAATGTCACAAATTTGGATTCAGTAGAGCGCATTGAACGTTCGTCATTTCATTAGGTAAAGCTCACCTATCACTGAAAGTCAACATTATCACGCCTGTTTTTCATAAAGGGGTAGGCAGAGTAGTACTGAAGTGTACTCACATAGCGCTAATAGTGGTTTTCGTCCAGGGGGCGAGCCATTTGCCATTATACCAGACACATTTCCCTCAATGCTAGGGCCACCACGTAGGCCCAGTGAGGGTTGGCGAACTATACACGTAACATAACATAACATATACGTCACGACTTTTATCCCCATTCGGGGGTAGTCAGAGGCAATACAGATCTGCGAAAAAAAGTTCATATAATCTCTTGCTTTGGAATAGCTGAACGGCCGCGTCTACAAGCCACGAGTAAGGGCGCTCGAGCAATCAGATAGATGTGGCCCATAGAGTCACCTGTCCGTCTTTATTACCATTTCCAACGTAAGCCGAGCTCTCTTAATAACGGGTGTCAATAATAAACAGAGTGCATTTTATGTTGGAAATGTTACTTTAGACGGGCAGGCGACGATCGTACATACCTAGCATTGTTACCCTTCTACGCGCTTGCATAGCAAGTAACGGCTTTGTTGTTCTATGGTAATTTGAAAGACTAGACAATCAGACAATCCACAATCCTTCCGACGGGCCCGTTAGCGTGGTTGGCGCGGAGGCGCCTTTCACGCTGCAGGTCGTAGGTTCGATTCCTACCCGGGACATGCATTTGTGTGCATGAACATGTCTGTATGTCCGGAGTCTGGGTGTATATGTATATTAAGTATGTATTTACAAATAAAAAAGTAGTATATGTAGTAATATCAGTTATCTGGGGGCTTACCACAAGCTCTTATTGCGATTCAATTATAGGAACGTTTTAACGACGTTTTAATAGCTACGTCCAGAAGTGTCACATGCCGCGCGAGGCTGCTCACCCACATGCCTCGCGAAGCACGAAGTTTGCCTCAGTCGCATGCCGCGCGAGGCAAATGGCGAGGCAACTGACACTCTAGACAGGGAAAGGTATACCCGATCAATCAGTTTGACACGTTTGACATCGTTCTGTATCACGACTGCCAAACTAGGCGACGCAAATGTGAGTGCTCAGGTGAGGCAGGGCGCGCATTTGCCTCACGTGAGGCAAGTCAAACACCGCGAGGAAAATATTCCTCGCGCGGCATGTGACACTTCTGGACGTAGCTAATGACGTTTCTTATTGTCATGACAATAAGGTACGTCATTGCACAAAAAGTCGCTGAAACGTTAATACGTTCCTGTAATTGAATCGCAATAAGAGCTTGTGGTAAGCCCCCAGGTTTCCATAGTACAAGCTCTGCTTAGTTTGGGATCAGGTAACCGTGTGTAAAAATGTCCCAGGATATTATTATTATTATTATTATTATTATTTACACGAAAAGCCCGGAGCATTCCAAATGCAATTCAAAGGGATGCAGAAATAAGGGTTGTTATTGACTGATTTATTTTAGCTTCTAGATGTGTCTTAACGCCCTTGACCCAACCCTCGAAAAATACTTTAGATTCAGTGAATGCAGTCGCGAATACATGTATTTAGTAGTTTAACTCATACTTTTTTTAAATGTGAGTCTAATTATTTATCTTACAGGTTATTTTGGTAGATCTTAAAGTTGAACAAGTGTGTAAGGATCGTAGCAAGTGGAAAGAAGTGGTCTCTGCCTACCCCTCCGGGAAACAGGCGTGATTATATGTATGTATGTTAAAGTTGATGGCATTTAATCACGGAAATGTTTACTTTAGATGACGGTTACTGTGTGCAATTTTGTAGGATACTTTTATCTTCTGTGTCCATTATTTATCATGATTATTAGTCATTCAAAATGTGTTGGATTATAGTCTAGACAATATGATATAACAATTTTATCTAATTACTTTTTATCAGTCTTCATTCTTAGCCCACCCAATCATTCAGTCGAGGTACCTATGTACTAAAACTCTGTTTGTAAATTTTCAGGTCGCTGAAGGACTCCAACATGGCATAACAACTAACAGCAGAGGGCCTACTCTTTTACAAACGAAAACTAAATTTCGGACGAAATTTGCGTATTTCCTACGTTTCTAATTGATTCTGACATTTCTTACGAGCGAAAATTGTTTGACGTCTTCGTCGTCGTCGAATCTAAACATCCAACAATTTTCGTTCGTAAGAAATGTCGGAATCAATGAGAAACGTAGTATAAATACGCGAATTTCGTCCGAAATTTTGTTTTCGTTTGTAAAAGAGTAGGCCCTCAGGGTCCGACTGTTTATCGTGTTCTCTGAAGCACAAACGGAAGTTGTTACATAATATGTATATGTTTGTATTTGTGTGCTCTTTGTCTATTTTAACTGAATCAACCAATAATAATAGTCACCTGTATCGGAAACTATAACTAGCCAACGAAATAGCGAACTGACCCAGCTTCCCACGGCTTTTCTCAACTATTTATCAATTCAATTAGAATGTCGTTATTCTACGTAATATAAAACTTACTGAAGAAAGTATTTAAATTATGGTGAAAACCACATCTATATCCGTTGCGTAGTTTATATCCGTTGCGTAGTTTAAATCCGTTGCGTAGTTTATATCCGTTGCGTAGTTTATATCCGTTGCGTAGTTTATATCCGTTGCGTTGTTTATATCCGTTGCGTAGTTTAGAAGAACTTAGCAGACATACCGCTTAACGCAGTGGTTCGAGCGTAGGCTCACTGCATCGGATGGATGCGGGTTCGATGCCCGCCTGAAGCAAATTTCCTCAACGGCCTTTTCGTAATTTTCCCTGGTCTGGGAGTCACTGGGATCGCCCCAAGTCCATTGTACCGACCCATGGAATACTTTTATTCTATAGAGAAAAGATGCACACAGGAAATAACTTTCCGACTTATAAAATGTCACTGATAATACCATTTTATCGGTTCCATTTTGATCGAACTTGGCTTATTTCCATAATCCTTTTATCGGCGATAGTGGCTCCCGGGGCTCAGGGACACCTTCATATTGAGGTCACCGGGCCAAGGGCGTAGACTGCGTCGCACGCCGGGAAAGGGGGTAAGGGGAGGGGTGGTCACAGATAAATGAACATTTCCAACTACGCGGTACACTGGCATTTACGCAGCGGTCTGGTTCTATACCTTAGTGCGCGACTATTTAGTACTTTGCTATTAGTCGAGCAAGCCTAGATTCACGCTAGGAATATGTCAGTAATATCGTAATACTAGGGCCCCGGCCGTTATCATAGAAAACAATGGGGATTTTGTATATACAGTCGAATTGAGAAACCTCCTCCTTTTTGAAGTCGGTTAATGAAAATGTTTTTATTCAGAATCCAAAGATTATTTTTATGTAAGATTATTATCTCCAAATATTTATTATTGAAGTAAAAAGGTACTTATTAAGTATCTCCGATGACTATTAGGTGTGTCGTCTTTTCATCAAAGGTGGTTTTTAAAATATTGATTTAAGGATAACGTAGGTATCTTAAGTTGTTTTATCATTTGAATTTATTATAATATTGCTAAATTAAGTATATGTTATTTAATTGCTTGAATTGCATTTTTAATCTGCCTGATTTGATCGTGAAACTAATTCTACGTCGAATAAACTTTTGCAATGGTCTGATCGTCATAGAAGACAACATTTAAACACAATGTTTTAAGTACATGAGATTTTCTAAAATGTAATGAAATAAATGAGTACAACATATAACCTACGTATGTAGGTTATATGTTGTACTTCTTCATCGGATTATTTCTTACAATCGGAATAGTCAAATTTAAATTGGCACGAACATTATAAATACCTTTTAAAATAACCGCAAGCAAAATAAATAATCAATTATGGCGCAATATATGGCGAAATAGCCTTACATTCCTTGCTATAATAAGTGTTAAAGAAATCTAAGATAATATTCAGACCACTTATACCTACTTTAAAAAATCTGATATAATTAAGATTTCAGTAAAGAAACCAATGCAAACAAAATATATATTTTTAATTACATATTCGACGATGAAAAGAGGTTTCAAACAGTATAAATTACATCTAACGTTGTTTAATTTTGCATAAATATCGAATATACACCGACGCTGAAATATAAATAAATTTGGCGCGGTTTGTTTGTGTACACTTTAGGGCGCTTCAACTACCAGATTTACGTGACCTACACCCGCCCTTCCCGAGCGAACTTCAATGAAGCTATGAGGTGAAACATTCTCGAATGTCAGAGCTCTCGTTACAATGGAAGTTTACAGAGGATTTGGCACTGAAACACTGAACAGTTATAACATAAACAAGAGGTATTTTCTGAGCCGGAATTCTTAGTTCCTTTATTCTAATGACCTTAAAAGGCTCGAGGTATAGCCACAACAGTACTGTAAATTACCATTACTTCAGTTTTACATTTATTTACCATGTGTAGTACTTATTAATAATTATAAATAAGGAAGTATTTCATCCTTGCTTCATTTCGAAACTTCCTTTATATACTGCCAAACAAACGATGTAAGACTGTAAAATACATATGTAAATATAATTGTAGGCCCAGTTATTAAACAACTGAAATGATTTTCAGTAATTTCCTTTTAAGACGATACAAGAAAATAATGAATTTTAGTTTCGGGGTGTGGCTAGCGTCGCGTGAGCTGCCGAAGGATATATCCCTCTCGCTTAGCTAGGACAGAACAGCTATGGAGTAGACTATAGTATAGTTATTTTTTGAAGGAACAATATTGTTTAATTCGTACAATTAAAATAATATGTCCCAGTGCACCTTTTAAAATAGATGAAATGGATGAAAATATTCAAATATATTTTTTTCGTTTTATATGGGATTTTTATGTCGAGTGTATTTGAAAAAAATAATTTAATTTCTATGTTGTTTTTATTGCTGAAGACTAAAGTAAGTCAAAAGAAGACAAACGATACCTACAATATGCTGCTAGATACGTATAACAATATTTCGATCGTATAATAGCCTATAACCAGCGGACGATCCAGACGCGTCCAACGATATCTCATTAGTCAAATTATTATGATATAAAAATAGTTTGGACGTTATACGGGAGCAGATGAACATACATACATATCGGTCAAAATCATAACCCTCCGCCCACCGTAGTCGGGTAAAAATGTACATACTCTGTGTCAGTGACTGACTGCCGGATATGAGTATCTTTTTCATGTTTCGTAGGCAAAGGAATACTTTGGTACTCAACTTCGATGCCGATCATGAAGTCATCAGCGGTGTCATAATATTTTTTTTTACCATATTTAATTTATTTTTTAATTTAATTTTCAGTTTTTATTAATTTTATTGATTTAACCATGCATTTATTTTTTGTTTATCCTTTTATCTTTATTTTTTTATCTATCAAAATCACCCTTAGACTGGTTACCGCCACAGGTGACAAGAGGGCTGGCTCTTTCCTTGCTCAAAAAATTCGCTTGACAACAGGAACAGCTTGAATACAGGGAGGACATGCAGCCAGTATCCCACGCGGACGGTATTTGTTTAATTAGGGGTAGGTTTTTATTTTATTGTATTTTATTTTAATTTATGTTATATTATATTGTATTTTAATGATAAAACATGAAAAATAAAAATAAATATATATATTTTTTTTAAATTTAATTTTACTTATATTTATTGTTTTATATTTATTGTGAAATTATAATAATTTCAATAATCAATATTGGACTATGTCTGAAACAAATACATTGAATTGAATAATTTAAATACAAAAATTATCACATTAACTCGTTAAATCACGGTTTACACCCGCTAGAACGAAAAAGATCCTAACATGGTAGGTAGGACCTGAGGGTTGGCCAGTTAATTACTTTATATACACTATATTTATTTCAAGAAAACATTCATAAGATCTGAAGGCGTCGGACTCGCACATAAAGGGTTCCGTACCACCGTAGAATAAACACATCAAAAATATCAAGTTTGAGACTTGATATTTATTTTTTTAATGTTATTATATTTTTAGTATTTGTTCTGCACCGGCAACAGAAATACACATTCAGTGAAAATTTCAACTCTCTACCTGTTACGGTTCGTGAGATACAGCCCGCGCTGACAGACGGACAGACAGACAGACGGACAGCGTAGGCCTAGTAATAGGGTCCCGTTAGCACCCTTTGGAACCCTAAAAAGTAGCCTATGTTCTCCGCCAAGACCCAGTCTATCTCCATACCAAAATTCATCAACATTGGTTCAGCGGTTTAGCCGTGAAAAGGTAACAGACTGAGTTACTTTCGTTTATAATATAATAGATTGAATAGGACGGACAAACATTTTCCTATCCATATCTGTAATGTTATTTTTTACGATAATTTATTGATGTACGATATATTTATTACTTGCCCATCCATACCTACAACAAACGCAATAAAGCGACTCCATGGTTTTGACAAGCAATGTATTCCCACTGTCGGCCCAAGACCATGCTGCAAGTATATAACAGTAAGCGAAATAGGGAGTTTTTACAGAAATGACACGAATAACTATGAAATGACAAGAGATGACACAAAATGACAAGAGATGACACAAAATGACAAGAGATGAAAAGAAATTACACAAGACAAGGAAAAGCAAACGAAAATCACGCTGCAGTGCAGGTCGTAGGTTTGATTCCTGCCCAGGACATGCATTTGTGTGCATGAACATGTCCGCATGTCCCGAGTCTAGGTGTAATTAAGTGTATATTTAGTTTGTATTTACAAACAAAAAGTAGTATATGTAGTAATATCAGTTATCTGGTTTCCATAGTACAAGCTCTGCTTAGTTTGGGATCAGGTAGTCATGTGTAAAAGAATTTCCAAGGATATTTATTTATTTATCATAGGCGTCGGCGGACTGTAAATACTGTACTGTACCTGTAATGTGGCACGACCGTAATATTTTTTCGTAATATTTTTTAAAAAATCCTTCACAGGTCCGACGTCGAACAAGTCCGAGCGGACACTGACAATACAAAGTTAGAGAGAGACATGGTTAGTTCAAGTACTTAAAATGTGAGATGGCGATATTGTGCGCGCGCTCGGAAATAAACAACGTAAGCGCCAAACCACATTTTCTTGAATTAAAAAAAAGCTTCTTCATGAATTAAAATATGGTTGAAGGGTAGTTTAGATATAATTATTTGCTATGTTTTAGAAATAATTTCGTGATCTAAATCGTAAAAACATCGTGGTAGCAAGGAAAATTGTAAATAATTAGAGCTCATTTCATAATTTTTTTTTATCGAGAATATTTCACAAATCGTGATTTGGATTTAAAGATACTCAAGATAATATAGTCAAAAATCATACATCTAAATATAAGATTCCTAGTCCACATACTTACTTAAAGAAAAAGTAGAATAGAAAATCAACCAAATTTCGAACCCTCGTCTTAATTGTTGATTAACGTTGCTGTTTAGAAGAAGCATGAATGTTACCTATTTATTGTATCTTCATTGGTATACTGAAAGTACACCCCTTCAGGGAATATGATATATATTTTTGTTATTAGTATTTTATTTCCTTTCTTTGTTCTGTCGTCTCTGTATCTAGTACTGTATTCATGTAATCTACAAGTCTCCAGCCGGTCTTTGGTATTAAATATTTATCGCGATATGGAATATCGATCCACTGCATCAAACGTATCCTTGTCCTATTTACCTAGATACAATACTTAATCGATACTTTCACCATTATTGATTTCATGTAGTACAATAACATTTTCTGTAATTAGAGCGATAGAATAGAGTAGACTTTTTTTAATTACATAAGTTTTAATTAGGTACATACTATGGAGGTTATCCGAAATAAATTTATTATTAATTCAATACAAAAAATCGCTAGAATTCTGGACAATATATACGAAGAAGTACCGAAGTAAGTAAGTAAATAAGTAACGAAGAAGGAGTACGAGTAAGTACGAGTAACAAAGTGGTTTTTCCTACTAGCTGTCTCTACATCCAACATCGCTAAAAAACAAATCAATTAGATGTCTCGCTACACATCGCCTGAAACTAGAAAACTACTGATTGAAACTGAAATCATCTGAAGCACCCATTGTATTAAACATTAGGTGTTCTGGTCAGCTTCAAAGATAGATGTTGACGTTTTAACGACGTGAACTGAGTTTTATGGGTTTCATTCTCATAAATTATCATTGTTTCTACTTACTGACTAATTCATAGCACCTCAATAGAGCTATAAAAAGTACGCATTATCAACAAAACTATTTAGGTCTGCTTAAAATGGGGTCTTGAGCAATAAAACTCACGAAGTCACGGTAAGCGCTTCCGAAATATAACACACACTATTAAATATTTTGTAAAATATAAATGCGGGAAACGTTTTCCTCTGCCAAATACACTGTTCTGCGTCGCCACAACATATTTTTTTGCCGTAATGTAGCTCTGTTCAAACCTGGATAGGATCCGGCATCGATTGGTAGCTTGCTGTGGTAGTGTGTATTCGTGCACAGGGTTGCTACGTAAACTGTCAACTCAAATCTTGCTCACTCGTTACTACGGCCTCTACAAAGCTGTCAAAAACAACGAATACAATTACAATTTTTCCAGTCGCTCTAGCAGCTGGTCAAAAAGCATTTGTACAAATCGTTACGCTTCGATGTATGGAAATGGCACAAGTCACGAGATATACTTAACGACAGTGTCATTTCCATACCATAAAGCGTCACGATTTGTACAATAGAAACGCTTGTTAACAAATCCACTTGGCGACAGGGACCGGTAGTATTGCTAATGACGTGACGAAACTTTCAAAAGCAATGTCATTTCCATAGCGATATCACTAAATCCCCTTTTAGCCTCTTATACAGATATTTCAGCACACTTTACGTAGTTAAAAAACAATGCCATTTTCATATAGACAACTCTATTTCAGTTTTGGCACTCTCAGCAGGTGTTCCGTACCTATTATTGGTACGATATCGCCGTCGAAACGAATTCTTCCCAAGTCTGAACATCATAAATCATTCGTTATTGAATCTGGCTGAGTCCTGTGCGAACTGACCGATATCGGTTTGATGGCGTTTTTATTGTTCTATAAATTGGACGTCATAGAACGTGATGTACTTTTCATGTCGGTAATGGAAAACACGACGAAATTGATATCGTTAGTGGCTGACGACGACTGTTTTCAGTGGCCTATTTGATACTTATATGAGTGTTTGAATATTTATTACTTTTACGTATCTAGACATGTAAATTCTATTTTTATCTAAGTTGTAACCTACTAACAATAATCTTAACACCAATAATATGGCCATGGGTTCAGTGTCTAATCCTCGTTCGTAAGATCAATGGTAGTTGATCGATCGTGGAGGGAGAGTTTAAACCACGGAGGAGATACAGGTTTTAACTATCGATACGTTATGGAAGACGGGATATTATTAAACTCTATTCCGTGGTTTAAACTACAATTGATCTTACGGCTCTTAGTTTTGAGTTGCCATAAATTTGTCCAAAAATAATTCACAAATGTGATATTTTTGTTTCCAATTGTATCTGGAGTTATTCTGGCACGTCTCAAAATACTTTATTAAAATAGCAAACTCTTAATTCTGTTGTTTTCTTGTAACTCTTCGCTTCCTCGTGACGGTATTTTATAGCTAGTGTGGGTTTCACAAGTATTTTTATATCTACAAAGTACTTGAACTCTACCGAATAACGTATAGTGTCAAATGAGTTTAATTCTGTTTTGTATTGGCTTGTCGATTAGTACCTATAAAATAAATAGTCGTTATTATAAATATCACCAACTTTTTGGTACCAAACTAAGCAACGCTTGTATGTACTATGGCTACCATACAATGGAGTGGGGGTGATCTCAGTGATACCCAGACCAGGGACCAAATTACGAAACGTTTCCGAAATTTGTCTCTGGCGGGAATCGAACCCGTAACCACCACTGCTACAAGAGGTTGTCGTTTTCAATTCCCAAAACAAAATTAATAATACCGGGACTGTACATTCAACATTGTATCCAAAACAATTAGTCGGTATTATTTCAGTATAAGTAAATTTACTTCAAAACACTGAATAGTCGTCAAGGCTCTTTATCCTAGAGCCTTTTCCCAATTTGTATCGAGGTCGACACAATTGTGACAAGGTTATGAGAAAAATTAAATGAATTGTATTGAACAAAACAAAGCGTCAGCATCACTTTCGAGTTGATTGCACATTATTTTCGATTTGTAGAGTTTATTTTAGTGAATGAAATAAAAAAATACATAAAATATAAATAAGAGTTTGATGCAGACATGTCAGATGGTTGGCATTGAATCAAATGTTCGATGGACGGATGATGTGCTTTCGACTTTAGTTATGCGAAGATAAAATTGTATTGCGGAGGGTACTTACTCATATGTTTCAGAATATTGATGGGCTTGATTTAAATAGACAGGTAATAAATCATTTAAGAGATTAACCCCCTTATTCATAGAAAGTTATGATCGACCTGCAGTGGAATTACAAAACACATTTGTTCCTAAAAATGCCTTTCAAAACCATTTTAAACTGGCTAAAATCTCTATGAATAAGGGGGCTAATCTATAGAAATAAATATAATTGAAGTGTCTTTTTGTAATGTCAAAATAATAGCTTTTACTAAATGCATAATAATACTAAAGAATATACGGTACTTATACCAAAACAGCATTTTTTTTTTGTCCGTTTGTCTCTCTGTTTGTTCCTGCTAATCTCCGAAACAGCTGGATCGATTTTGACGGGACTTTCATTGGCAGATACCTGATGTTATAAGGAGTGACTTAAGCTACTTCTATTTCAGCAAACATTAACAAAAAGTTTAATTCCACGCGTAAGAAGTCACAGGCGATGCTAGTTCGATAATATAAGCTGCTGACTTGCAATTAACAGACAAAACTATTATTATACAACTAGGTATAAATAGAACTTCATCAGAGTTACTTTAAAACGATGAATTACGTTTACCACCATTTTATCTAACTACCCTTACATTAATAACGGCCAATTTATGTACTATGCAACATAATTCTAAATTCTCATAGGAATCTATTGCTTTCTCCGTATCAGACATAGCGCAGACAATTTGCATAAGCCAAGTACAATTGCAGCGTATCCAAATTCATTCGAACAAACTCTACCATTGCATTTTCACCATAAAATGTAAGATTACACAGGTGGTTAAGGTCTATATTCGTGTAGCAATAGTGTTGTTGTCGTGTGCTGGTAAGCGAAGTGGGGCGAAGCACGCGTTGAATGCCGTTTCGACCTTGCCTTACCACGTGTTTGTATCGTGTCACTGTACTCTCCGAGCAAAAATTTAGAGTCTAATCAGGATTCTAACTATAAAACCGGTATTCTAAGGACCTGTTCAAAGTATATAAATGAACTTTATTGGGTAATCTGTCTGTAAAAACCAATATAATAATGTATGCGAAATTATTCAGCGCCTGTTTCAGAATCGTCAGATAACTTTTATCCACTAAATAAATATGGTATTTTCACAGATAATTTATGGAAAGCAATTTTTGGTGGATAAAAGTTATTTGACGCATAGATTATTATAATGTTTTTTTTTTTTTACAGACAGATTACCTAATGAAGTTTATTTATTTATTTTGTCATACCCACTAGCTTACTGCTTACTTAAATAGTTAAGTATACAGTAACATGCGTAAGGTCAAATTTTAGTTAATATGTATTAGTAGGTATAAGAATTACATTTTATATATGTAAAGATCAAATTCGTTTAAACATGTAAAGTTGTAAAATAAGTATTAATATGTAAAATTGTTCATAAAAAATAAATAAGTTGGAACAAGGTGTGTCCGCTAATTGAAAATAACTTTATATTATGTTGCGACACATTTGAACGAGTCATGTCATTCAATCAATTCAATATCGCTGAACAGTTCTTGTTTGTGTATTCTGAAATTGCATCATTTGTCAGCGGTCTCTGGTGGGATTAGAACGGATTATTTAAAATAAAATTTGTCAAGGATCGGTTAGCAGGATTCGGAGGATCGGTGATGGGGTTTTCATTATTCGATATTGTTTTGTTGGTGGTAGAGCTAAGCTGCAGACAATTGACTGCTGCTCATATATGGGTTGGCTCGAACGGGGTAGTACCAACGTCTTATATAAAAGTAGCGATTACAGTTGCGTTTCGTACGATGAGTGAGCTGGAAGCCTAACCTCCTCCCCCTCCCCCTCCCTCTGTCCCCCTCCTCTTGAGGTCGCAAACTTGCGAGGGATGCTATTTTGATTGTGGAGGGGTGCTATTTCAAGCATTTATGGGCTACGCTAACTGCTTAACATCAGACGGGCCGTACGCTTGTTTGCCACATTAGGAAAATAAAAAAATAGTATATGATCAAGCTGCTGAGGGACCGTAAAAACTTGTATTTATTATTTTGTATGCAAATTATAATTTAGAAATGCAAATTAAGTAAGTATAAGTAGATAAGGAACAACCCACACAAAAAATGTTTCGAGAATTTTCTACGATGTTCTGCTGGCTGCCTTTGTGTGAACCCCCTTTTATCTCGCCCTTTAGATGGTAAAATAAAAGTTAACCTTGAATACCTGAGGGGTTCACTTTTCTTTATACTCGTACTACGATGATTTTTTACAAAATTTTGTGGTAAGTAGATTTAGGTAAGTAGGTACACTACTTTATATTATATTTCTATCAATTTCACTAGTTGTGTATTGATAGAAGGCTATAGAAAACAATACTTACTTTATAGAAAGCTTGCTTGAAAAAAATAGTAACTTACTATCTACAACCTATACTAGATCAGTAGTATCTGTATATAAGACAAGTTTTTAGGTCTTTGTCGTGCCAATTCCGCGGCGCTAAATCGTGACTAAACTAAATTTGACACATTTAGAATAATTTTTATTTTATAAGGATAGCAATACAGTGCGTTTAGTCTAGTTTATAAATCAACAGAATCAACACCATTACCTACATACGTATAGTTTGGTAAGTAGAAAAATTACATAAAAAGTGACGCATTCGCGAGTGTGGGCAATCGGAGGTGTGCAGGCGCAGTACACGAAATAGAAAGCAACAGGGTTGATGAACCCGCGACCGTTCAGCGACCACCGCTGGTCGCAGATTCTACTGTTCACTGTAACACTATAGAGAACACTAAAATAGAGTATGGACCGCGAGCTCGCGCATCGACAATGTTCTATACCGACTTTAGGCCGATGTCAATGAACCTTCTTTCAGGAATACAATCAAATAGGTACCTATGAATCCACAAGAACATCGCGCATGACCATATTTTGTCCTTGTATGATATTGAATACACATACATATTAGGTATAATTTGTTATCTACATAACAGTACAGTATTTACCTACGTACTTAGCAATAATTAGTAAAAGTTAGTCTCGCTTAGGCTATGTCAGCTGAATGACCGTAACTATGTACCATCCATCTTATGGAGAAATATAAGATTAAAGTTAAAACACTGTTTTAATGTTAAAAATCCTTTCATTAATAATATGAACACTAACTAGAGACGGCTCTACATTATCAAAAATCGCAATTTTTGTTTCATTAGAAAATCGGTGTTAGATATACTAAGGGACAGTTTCAGAATTGTCAGATAACTTTTATCCACCAAATAAATTTCAAGTATTGACAGTTTTTCCATAGGATATCTGTCAAGACTTCATATTTATTTGGTGGATAAAAGTTACGACTCTGGAAACGCGGTCCTTTTATTTATGCGGTCTCCAGTCAATTAATAATAATTTCTTCTTTACATTTAAAAACTTAGTTACTTACAGATAAATTGTGTAGCGAGAGTACATACGCTGGCGTATTACACTTATATTTAGGAAGGATATATCCGCAGAGATAGCCATCTAAGACATTCATGTTCTGCCAATATAGAGCTAAGTTCTTATTTCTTCAAGAGTATGTTAAATAACTTATGTTATTTTTCGATCAACTACGTTGTTATTTATAAAGGACGTAATCTTAATTACGATTTATATTTACTGTTTTATCCTTATACATTTCAATTTCCAATGTGCATTGTTAACAAGTTGCATAGGCGGCTGATTATGTAAGGTTATTGCACTTGTAATAAAACCAGCAATATTATACTCCATTTATTATAGCATTAGACAGAAGTTAAAAAAGGTTATTTTTAGTGTCCACTTTGTAACAAAAGTACAAATAACATGTTACAGTTATGATTAACGTCGAATTTATTATAATCTATTTATATACCAGCTTGTCACACCTAACTGTAATTATTTTAAGTATTTATATTATAAAATAAATTGTCTTTCATTTAAATATTATCATTTCAGTCCAATTTAAAATTAAGTGTCAATGCTAAAAACCTAAAAGAAGCAGGGGTGAACAATACCGGGAACGTGTTTCGTTCCACTATAATCCTAACAAATCTAAAATGTTACCTAATCCGTTCAGAGGTTATGACAGCAGGGCATTTCTAATTTTGTCGGATTATGTTGTCTATGAAATTGACGTAAATAATTTTCTGTCAGTGTTTGTCATTGAGTCATTCACCATCATTTTTTTTTTCATTAATTTTTTGTTGTCAGCTTAAAATGTGTGATACGATGTTATTATAAATAAAACATAGTATAAAAAGTACTTTTATTTTGGTTATCGAAGTATTTAGCATTGTTTTATGTGAAAACAATTTTAATGTAACCACTCTAAATAAAAGTTGTTTTGACTTTGAAATAAAATGTTTTGGATCCCTGCTTCTACGAGCCTCTTATTTCTAATGTTATAATAAATGGGGTATAGTATTATAATAGTTATCGCTGAATTTCAGTTTAATTAACACTTGCTGTACTACTGGTAGGTACTTAAGTGGTGGTGCGACATTTAAAGTGCCAAACAGGCCTACCGCCCGCATGATGCTAAGCAGTTACCGTAGCCTATAGATGCTTAAAAAACCAAAGGCATCGCTCGCACATTGAATACCTGTAGGGGAGTGGGACAGACTTATGAAGGGTGGGGGTTGGGCTACCGGCTCTCTCACTCATCGTACGAAACGCTGTAATAGATACTTTACACCTTACACCGATCTTCTGTGAGAGGGTGGTATTATCCCGGTCGAGCTTGCCCACATATGCTTGGCTCTACCACACAACTAAAACGTGGTATAGCACGTGGCAGTGACGACGATACGCATTCGAAGTATTTGCGAGACGCGTTTGTGGCCCAACAAAATAGAAAGTAACAAGGCCGAGCAGATATAACTCGGCTGTGATCTTGACTCGCGGAGCACGTCACGGCTCACACCTTGCAGCTACGAATCAAGAGGGAGGACGGCCGAATTAGTAAATAAATAAATATAGGTCAAACCAGCGTCAAGGGTCCAACCTTGGCGTCATCGTTGAACACCATTGTCGATCCTGGCTTACATGAGTAACAGTGGTGGGAGAGTGTGGCGGGCTTAGTCTCATAGATAAACATACCAACTGTATGATTCCAAACTAAGCAGCGTGTACTATGGGTACCGTACAATGGACTGGGGGCGATCCCAGTGACGCCTAGACCGAGGAAAAATAAGAAAAGGCCGTTTCCTAAATTTACCTCTGGCGGGAATCGAACCCGCAACCACCCAGGGAGCCGAGCGGCCAACGTCCAAACACCTGCGATAGGCGGTCGTAAAGAAATGTATTGGTAATAAAATTGATTATTAAGTAGGTACCTAAGTAAATGTATAATTCTTTTCTTTATGGAAATAAAGTAATCTGCGAGGCGTCGCTTCAAATTCATCAAGTTCAGTAGGTATGAGGGGACAAGGTACGTGAGTTTTATTCCGTTTACTTGAGTTATCCCAGCGTGGTTAATCATACAAACGAAAGGTATTTACATAGTCACCACGAAGTTTGCTATTCCACAATTATTTTGTACAGCTCGTTAAGTTTCGATCAACGTTAATTTTTTACGATTTCATAAAAAGTTATGAACGTGAAAATAAATACTTTTCTTTTGGTTTAGAATCGTGTTTTATTTTGTTTCAATTCATTTACATCAAAACTAAGGTCATATTTTGTTGACTTGTCCTAAATTAACTTTGAATTGATGTTTTAACTCACGCCGTAACTGTTGAACAAATTCAAATAAAATTCGGTGTGTTGATAAGATCCTGGATCAACATAGGATAATTAAATTCAGTCCATATTTTTTTTAAATACCTATTTATTATAAAAGTAAGAAAGAAAGAAAGAAAGAAAGAAAGAAAGAAAGAAAAATTTATTCACCACACTCGTTACACATAAAAATATCGCTTATAAAATGCGAGTGCTTTGTAAGATGACTATGGCTACCTTTAAACCGTGGGTAGAGGCTAGTCAAAATTACAATTATATACCTATGAATAATCATAGATGTAGGCAGTAGGATTGAATGGGATTATAGATATCTGTGTGAATAATAAAATATATAGCTATATATCTTTATCTTTAGTCATGGACTGCATAATATTATTACGGTAGCATGTGACATGATTACACACTATTATAGGAATGAGATATGCGACAAATTACTATTTTAAGCCTGGATTATGCATGCTGACGGAAATACCCTGACCTATCTTTATCTGAATAACTGCGCTGTTAGATGTAATGCAGGTTTTCCTTATACAGGTCGAATTAAATAAATTGCAATTGTTTTATAAATTAAAACTTGTGATGGTAGATTTTAAAATGTGAATCTTCTACTAGTCTTGGGTTACGCGAGTTCAATTATTTCTTAATTTTAAATTCCCATTTCAAAATACATAAATTAAAAAAATCTTTTTGGTCAAAATTTCAATAATAAAAAATCTTTTGGTCGAAAGAAAATTACAAAAAATATTTAATATTATTTTTTGCAGTCCGTGGTTGACGTTGGCATTTCGCCATCTCGGGTAAAGAAATTGGCCGTGTCTAGCTATGCGGAATATAAGAATGTGCGCTTAGGCAGACGGTGTGTATGACCGTTAAAATAATTATGCAAGCAAGCCTGCGAGTTGCAAGTCGACGGCGAATAGACGACCAAACAGCCGCGAACGAGGGCTCCGACGATAGTGCTGTGCAGTTCGAGGTCATTCGATTGCCGATATCGATTAACTTATACCTACTATTTTGTTTACGTAAATCAATAAAATAGTTATACATGTATGGAAATTGAATAAGTACCAACTTACCGACCTATTATCAGTTTCAAAATAAAAATAACAAAAAATATGTTTTTTTTGCTATTGTCATCACGTCATAAGTAGACGTTGAATTAATAATTACTTATTGGCGGCGTCTTCACCAGGCGCATGCCTCACCCGAGCACTCAGATTTGAAGTTGAAACGTATAGACACAATGTCATGATATGAGTACTCGGGTGAGGCATGCGCGGCATATGGACACATCTATTGACAATTTAAGATGTAACTGCATTTGATGCATTGATTTAAGTTTAATATTTAAATATATTTTTATCTATTAACATTAGAGTTTGAGTTGATTTTTTTACTGACACATGCAGACTTATTTCTGAAATAATATGTATTGTAGAGTCATTTACATAAAAAAAAACATTAAAAGACCTAAATAACAAAAAAGTTGCATCGCAAAATGAAGATAGGTCTCCTTAAAAATATCCTTAAAATATACCAAGTGTTGACGTAGGTAAATAATTTAGCGGTGAGAAAGATTGCATTTTATTATTACATCAATGTGCGCAAGGTCTTAAAGTTCAAAACTCCGTAGTTGGATCGGAGCCAGCATTGCAGAGCAATATTTATTTAGATAGCTGTCAATATCTTTGACGAAATATCTATCTATGGGATAGATGAATTTGTATTACCAAGTTTACAAAATTGCAACTTGAATACATAGACACAGTTCTCTTGGCTCCACCATAAACTTATCTACTCACTGAGAAACCATTATCGTTGGCGGCTACGCAACATTTTGTATGGCAATTCGTGAGTTCTGCTTTGGTGGTCACTTCCAACGACAAATTTGGATTCTTAATAAGAAAATCTGAATAACCAAACCACCCATAGACTGAAATTGTATGATAAATAATAGTAATCGTTTCTCCCTTTAACACGGGATCTTCCTTATCGTACACGCTGTCGCGTTTTTCGTAATATAGAGTCATCATTATTAAAATAACTATGTTTGTAAATGTATGGCCCATAGCTGGGAATAATCCTCCCCTTTACTTCTCTACTCTCCACACGTCTCTATCTTGGGCTTGTTGTAGCAAAGGTGTATAAATCGTCGCTCTATTCATTTTATTATTTTAATGTAGAGTCCATCGATATGCTTAAACTTCCACCACTAACGCACCCATACGTTCAAGTTTCAATTGTCTGCAGTGGAAATTTCCACGATAAAACATCTAACCTTCGAATGTGCTGCTCTCACACAGCTAACTTTACATATTTGCCTCTCACTCGCTCGAAATTAACGCAGACGCTCTGACCTAACCGGTTTGTACTGTTCCAACTCATGGTTTCGCTTATAAATCTTTCTCTTTCACTTCAGGCAAGTTAACGTTCTATTTTACGAATAGCTCTCTGCTATGTATACTTCTCGGTCGTCGGCCAAATGATTTTGTTACCTGTCTTTCTCTAGAGCTTGAATGAAAACAAAATTTGTTTTCTTGATGCAGAGCTACAGCTTCAAATCCAACAAAATACTACTACGGCCACGTGCTTGAGGGGTTAACGACTGATACTGTAGATAACATTGGAAATAAATAAATAATTGAGTCATGAGTATAAATGCGAGCAGAAAAGTCCTTTGATTGATGTTTCAACTGAAATATTAGTTTATTTCCTTTAGGCATGTATGTCGTAAAGTAAGATGAGAAGTGTAATTTATAGGTACGTAATAAATTGCATTACCTACGTATGGTTAAGCATTTAGTACCTAATCTTTAATACATTAAAGTAAGCAATTGGGTTCTTGGGTAAGTCTTTGCTTGAGGATAATTTCTTCGAGACAACATTAGGCGAATATTGCTTCCAATCATCAAAAATATACATATTTCCGTATATCATTTTATTAAGAAAGCGCATCTAAATATGAAATGAATTTACAGAAAAATTAAGAGCATTGGTATACGTTTAACGGTGCATTAATGAAATATTTTCAGATATGTTTATAAACAGAACGTCCTTAATGGCCGTCTCGGTTTGGCCTCCGTATAATATTAATTCTCGAGCTGTGTGCAAATATTTTTTAAATGATTCGCGAAGTGATTTCGGCGGATTATTTATTGTGGGAAATCACATATTTTAATTTCAAATCGAGTTAGCTCTATCTGAGGGTAACTTGAAGTATTTTTTACTTGAATAGGTAATGCCTTGGATAGATTTCTTTACCTAATCCAAGTAACATATTATCGCGTGACGACCTATGAGCTTTATTTAGTGACCCATGAGACTTGAGTGAATGTTTGATAATAGACATTAGACATAAAAATATAACTGGATTTCTTAACTAATCGCATGGTCTTTTGGTCTTATACATACGTCGTCGGTACATTAAAAAAAGACGATCTAAGTAATTTTTTTTTGACATTTTTTTTGTGACACTCCCTGTGTTTTGTTTTGGCCATTGTTATGGCAATGTCGCAAATTAGTGACATTGGGAAACGTCACGGGCGTCGCCGAGACGAGCTCCGTTTTAAAATTACTTGCTCCGGAATTTGACATCAACGCTTCCTCGTGTCCGTAGACATTCACGTCACGATAAGAAAGGCTAAAAAGATTACATTTAAACACAATTACAAAAAAAGCATTAATAACGTCAATTCACCTTTTAGGATGAATACGGTTCACCCGAAGGTGAATTCTTGTTGACACTTAAAAATAATTGTTGCAATTCTCGTACCGTCTAGAAAAATGGGAATGTTGCTGGTAAACATAAATACATCTTATGACGACAGTGCCTACATGCGGTAACTTCATAACTTGGCACAGTATTTTGTTTATCTCATGCCCGTGAATCTAAATATGTTTGATAGAGTTCACGGGATACATCCGTCTGTGTTCCTATTACTTTAATAGGCAATATAAAATGAACGTCTCGTGGTACAACGTTTTTATAAAACAAAAATACTCAGCGTCTTTGCAAGAGGTAACGGTCTTGTTCAGAGTGGAAAATTTTCCAGTCTTCCAGCTTCAAATGAAAGTCCATTCATTCGACATTTTGAGTGAATTGAAATGCAATTAGGTACAAACTTACACTAACAATTATTATTTATTTATTAAGTGTGTTATTGTACACTCACATGGATAGTTTTATTAATTTATTATTTTAATTGATCTAGAAGCTAGTCTTGATTATTGGAAATGGAACCTATATCTGTAAATACCTGTGTACATAAAGTGGTCCTATTTTATTTTGGAAGGTATTATCAAGTTTAGTACCTTAGCACAAGATAAGAGTAAAATAAAACTACCTAAGTAGGCAGGTATCGTTACTTAGATGATTTGCTAAGCATACGTGGAATTTGAAATGCTTCAGTGCCCGCAGTTTTATCGTTATCATAAACAATACTGTTTATAGCAATGCCGAGGCATGGTTTGCCAAGTTAAATTATTATGCCATGAAAGAACATTACATTATTGGGTTTAATTTTAGATTCTCTATCCTGTGTGTCAGCGCCATCTTGTATGTAGTAGCGTAATTTAATAATCAAACTTTTTCTACTGGGCAATAGATGGCAGCACAATTCAAAATTTTTACGTGGGTTGACAACTAAGTATAGTGTCTGTTTTTATATGTTTGTACTAGATGACGCTATACACAACTTATTCTATATTACGAACCTTAGTATTTATTCAATGGATAATTTTCTTATGGATTCTTTTATAAAATTATGAAAGTAGATACTACCTTTATGACGGCTTTATGAAAGGGGTACCTATATACACAAATCAATCTATTATCGGCAACTTACCAAATATAACTAAATTATTAGGACACTCGCTAATCTCTAGTGTCTAAGTAAAATATTTATATGGAAAATTGTAAAGTGCCCTTATCGTTCACCCGAAGAACCATCGATTCAACATACGTATAAGCAACTGGCGAGTACTGGCTAATCTACTCGTTGACTAGTACCTAGTTCATGGTAGAACAGGTAGAGCTGCTGTTGGGAGAAAGGACCACGGGGAAAGGTTAATACCACTGCGCCGCCGTGTTGTGTTGTACGCCTGAACAGACCCTTATCGCTGTGACATCCACACCAGTGTACCTAAACATTTACATAGGTACTTAAAAAAATCGTTTTGAAACCTTGAAACTTTCATAATCAGTTCACCTACCTCGATATTTTTATATCGCATGCAGAGGTAATTTGCGATAAGCTATCGATCTGAGTCATTATTTCGATTATAGGTATATTGGCCGCACAACGCAACTCTTACGATGCTGTGCATAGGCGTAGGCGTACGAGTGTGGAGGGGGGGGAAGCTGCAGTTTTCATTTAGAATTCATATTTCAGTCCTACTCGCTCTGTCAGCCTTCCTAACTGATAGCCCTCTTACCTACGCCCTATAAGTTGGTAGAGCTAAGCTGTAGCTAATGTAAGCTGTGTATAGACTGCATCTTTATTCGTGCTGGCTCGATCGTGGTTATTGATGGGATGTTCTCGAGAACATTCTCACCCGCGGAAACTTACTCGTGAGAATTTTCGAGAATTTATCTTCTGAAGCATGTTAAACTTGGCATAAACCTCATTAAACATGCAAGTATGGTGGTTTTAATTGTTTTTAAGATGGAAAGTTAGGATAACGTCACCCAAAATAAAAAAATCTCACGAGTAAGTTTCCGAGCGTGAGAATGTTCTCGAGAACATCCCGTCACTAATCGTGGTAGTACCACCCTCTCTGAAAAGACCGTCGTGCGAGTAATACCTTTTAGTATTGCAAGTATTTATAATATGCTACAATGACTTCATAACATCAGGCGGGGCGTACGCTTGTTTGTCGCCTTAGTTCATGGACGAATTGCCTTAGTTGTATAAAAAAATATCCTCTTAGGGCCTCCGCAGACTTGCTACTTTTAGCATCGGCGATCGGCGATTTTGATGTTGCGCCTCGCTCGCTCGCGCCCGAAAAAACGCGACGCAGCATCGATACGTCACAAAATCGCCGGTCGCCGATGCTAAAAGTAGCAAGTCTGCGGAGGCCCGTATTGTTTCTAAATTGAAGACCTAAAATGAGTCGCTGTTATACATTTGGGTAGCGTTTTAACTTAGGTTTGCAACTGAGTGGCTATTGAGGTGATGGTAAAGGGGGCAGGAAATTATTGTTTTGACCCTCTCCTGAGAGCTTAAGCGCTGATTCACCTAAACTGACATAATCATACGAATTCATACTAGAATATTTATATGCCTAAATCTTATCTTATTTTATCTTGCAGGTGGAAATGCTTACTGATAAGCTCGTTCGTGACACATTCGCCTATAGTACAAATAATATAATTACCTATATAGCCCGTTCATCTAACTATTTGACGAAAGTAGTGAAAATATTACCTTTTACATTCACATCTAGTGCTTTTTCTCCCAGCTTCGCTAGCGCAGGTTTTCGATCCTCTAATCATTTACATGGTTTGAATCCCCCTCGCTTTGAGAGGAGATTCATGGTCTGGAGTGGGACTATAACACACCAACTGCATGGTCCCAAACTAAGCAACGCTTGTAAAGGTCACCGTACAATGGACTGTGGGCGATCGATGACAATGACAACCAAACCGGAGGACCTACTCTGTTGCAAACGAAAACGAAATTTCGGACGAATATCGCGTATGTGCTACTACGTTTCTCATTGATTTCGACATTTCTTACGAACGAAAATTGTTTGACGTTTAGATTCGACGACGACGAAGACGTCAAACAATTTTCGTTCGTAAGAAATGTCGGAATCGATGAGAAACGTAGTAGGAAATACGCAAATTTCGTCCGAAATTTCGTTTTCGTTTGAAAAAGAGTAGGCCCTCAGACAGAGCAAATTACGGAAATGCAGTTTCCGAAATTTGTTTCTAGCGAGAATCGAACTCGCAACCACCCGATGCAATAAACCGAGCGGCCATCGCGGCCACTACGACAAGCGGTAGTCGTAAAACAACCATTAGCATTCTTTCCGCCAATATCACACCCTCACTGATATCAATTACAGAGCATTAGAATTAGGACCGCTCGGCGGCCGTCGTGTAATTTCCCCAGACAACTATTGGACGGTCATCAATCTAATCAAACACGTGCCTGTCAGCAGCTACTTATAGAACTTGTTAGATTCGTACGAAATTGTAGATTTAAATAAATATATTTTTAGTACTTAGTACCATGGACCAATTACTAAGGGGACTGGCCCTAAGCAACTCGGCCGAGTGGTCGGACTAGTACTAACATCGACATAAAACGAAGCGAGTAGTTCAACTATTTACCGGTAGATAGAACAATGAAAATGAAAAAACAATGACCACGTTTTTTTTCATTCATATGTCTAATAAAATATAAAATATAAATATCCTGGGACATTTTTTACACACGGCTACCTGATCCCAAACTAAGCAGAGCTTGTACTATGGAAATCAGATAACTGATACTAACACTACTACTACTACTACATATACTACTTTTTTATTTGTAAATACATACTTAATATACATATACACCCAGACTCCGGACATACAGACATGTTCATGCACACAAATGCATGTCCCGGGTAGGAATCGAACCTACGACCTGCAACGTGAAAGGCGCCATCACGCCAACCACGCCAACGGGCCCGCCATAAGGGCACCTCTTTCTTTAGTCTTTACTCTGTGCTTAGTACCGACCTTTAGAGTTTTACCACAGAATAGATAAGGAGTACAGAAGTTGCACTCCTTTGATCTTGAAGAAAGCCGACATTTTAAATTATTATTATTACCTAAACTTGCCGTGCCCGACCGCGCGCAATCTAAATTGTGCCTTGACGCAACGCGTTAGCGTATGTAATTCGCCGTCCCGCTGCCGCACGCTGCTGCACGCTACTTAACCTTCAATCGGTAGGGTTGTCACAATTAATAAAAATAAAATAGTACCAACATTTTTGTATTTAAATGTTAATTAAAACTATACATTTTAAAAAATTACAGTTGTTGCACTTTAATGTAATGCCTTCGATATTTTTTGTCTTTAAAATAGCGGTTATTAAATTTAATGGCAGCATAAATGCGAAATCTAACAAATAATTTAAAAATGTAGTCTGAAGGGAAGCATGGACCTGGAGTGGTGAAATTAATATGTTTTAGTAAATTAATTAGCGCATATAACAGCACGCAATAGCATGGGAACAATACGCAATAGCATAGCATGGATGCATAGTAGAATATCAAGCAACAGCAAGTGCAAGTCGCTCATTGAGTTATGACCGTTAACCTTGAATTTATAGTTCTCTCACTCGCTTTTTCCGCCGGTGGCCGAGTGCTCACAAAACGCTACGGCAACTAGTATCTACTTACATCGACTTAGGTAAGTGTCTAATACGAATATAGGTAAGTAGAAAAACTGGCAACACGATGGATCTCGTCAACTATGAAAGGAATTAAGGTAGGTAGGTATTCCGTAATCGATGCTAGTAGGTATAACGTGGTATAACCGTAAAAAACTGTCATTTCATTCTGTTCCAAATTACATATTTTCGCTTCAATTCCACTATTCGATCCTACCTCTTGTAAATAACGTCTACTGCACTGAACTATGAGCTTCTTTTTATATCTAAATAACAAAATAAAACTTCAATTAGCTTCAATTACCTTTCACAATCAGCTGGCAAAGAAAAAAATGTCAATTTGCAGTTTCTATAACTATTTAGACAGCCATATACGCCACAGTTCGTCTTGCTCGTCATTTTTAATTTTAAAATAATAATTCCAACGCGAGCGACCAACCAAAAGCGCGCGAAACGTTATAGCGCGTGTTCACGCCAGGAGCGCGGCAGCCATATTGAATTGCGTACAGACTTTGTACGCGAACCGATCGGAGCTAGTTCGACCGAAACCACAGAGTGACTGAGGCCTGGTTTTACATTAACAATATATTAATTTGGATACGCACATAATTTTAGTGTAGCTTCCAGTGATATATATAAAAATGTCGCACAAATGGTTTTGATTATTTTCGTTACTTATTACGACTCATAATAAGTTTATCCTTATGTGATTGTTGAAGCCACGTCGTGCAAATTTATTATTTTATATTAGTAATAACGATTTACATACATTATGTATTAAATTTTTTAAATTTAACCAAGATAAAATATGAGTAAGTAATGTATATTTTTAGTCATTGATAATGTATTTTTTTTAGCTTTTGTTGTAAGCTGTTCTACATATTCCCTTCCTTTTATGCTCAGAATACTTTCCATATAAGTACTAAGGTCATAAAATAAAAATACAACTTTTTAAAACTAACTCTTAAAAATTTGCGGCACGCGTTTGACAAAAATATACAACAGGCAGTCGTCGCCTGTGTGTCCGCATATTTATTGGTTCATAATAAATGCATGGGAAGTATCGGGACGCAGCTGCGGTGGGGCGGGGAAGTCCTGCCCTCCCCAGAGACGCCCCATCTGCGTACCTACACATCACATTTCATTGCTTCTTCAAGACAAATAAAGTTTCAGAAACTCCGAAATCGAACTGTTTATAATCTTTAGTATAGGCTTTTATCAGACACCTGCGTTCATTTCTGTTATAATGACGATAGATATGATATCAAACTGACCGAGCATTTAGATTAAGTTTTAGTATAACCCCATTTCATTAACATATCATTACTTAGTCCGTGATAATCGCTTCGCGAGTAACGACGATGACAGTTTTTTGCTAAACTTTACGATAAATTAAATCAGTCATTCACACAATGAAATTCGTTGTGGTTTTAGTTCTATTGACTCTTTGGTGCGACGTCGAAGCGAGATGTAAAACGCGCGGCGAGTGCTACGAAGTCAATGGACACATTAAGACGTGTCCGGTGGATATCGAGGCGCCTCCTCTTATCGAAGGTCTGTCACAGGAGGAGGCAGACGAAATAGTGGGAATTTTGGCCAACAGATGTCCAAATTTAGTCCTCGATGAAGAGGGAAACAGATTGCCCGATGATGAAATACTAACCTGTTGCGACTCCAATCAAATTAGAAGAATGTCTGAAAGTCTGACGCTAGCTGACGGTGTTCTAGGTCGTTGCCCGACGTGCTTTAGGAATTTTGCACGTCAAATTTGTGAAATGAACTGTTCACCGAACCAATCTCTGTTTGTAGAAGTTTATACCGAACTCGGTACAAATAATACGGAATATGTGAATGAAATAGACTATAGGTTGAATGAAAATTTCATGTTGGATGCGCATGCTTCGTGTGCCGGCGTGATCGTCCCACAGACTGGACTGCCAGCTATCAACATAATGTGCGGTAACGCTGTTGTCTGCGATGCGGATGCGTGGTTCGGATTCACCGGCGACACATCAAGCAACCCTTTAGCTCCATTACAAGTAAATTTTTTGAGATGGCCAACGGAAGAAGACTCTATGTCTGTTCGAGCTCTACCGTGCAACGAAACTTTTGATGGCGATCTTCCTTGCAGCTGTGTTGATTGCATGTCGACGTGTCCTTCAGGTAACGAGCCCGTGCTCCCAGAAGTCTGCACGGTCCTCTCGTTTAACTGCATCGGATTCTTTGTTGGATTAGGTTTCTTTGTGCTAAGTGTAACAGTGTTTATAATTCTAGCTGTGCTGGAGTATAGATCTCTGCGAACACAAGACACTAAACCGGATGCGTCAGTTGAGTATGTAGGTGCGAATAAACTAACTAGAATATTCCAAGTAATCTTTGCAAAAGTTGGTGTTCTATCAGCGGAACATCCTGCCTTAGTAATTATGCTCACGTCGTGGATTTGTTTCGGTATGTTTTTCGGCGTAATGAACCTAAACCTGACGTCCAATCCTTTAGAACTTTGGTCTGCGCCAGATTCTCGCAGTCGGCATGAATTAGAATATTTCAATTCGAGATTTGGACCATTTTACCGTGCAGCACAAGTTTTCATGACCTTTGATTTAGAACCTTTTGTGGTTGATAACGTCACTTACGGTCCAGCATTTAGAGTAGAGGCTTTAAGGGAATTAGTAAAACTTGAAGATGCTATAATAAATATAGGTAGGGAAAACGGGGGAGTTATATTGGAAGAAGTTTGCTATGCTCCTCTTCGTCCTCCGGGAGCCGACGCGAGACTTGACCAATGTGTAGCAATGTCTGCGTCAGTTTATTTAGGTAGCGATAGGGATGACATAAACAACAATACTTATCTCAATCTTGTCAGAAATTGTGTTAATAATCACTACGCTTTGAACTGTTTAGCATCGTGGGGAGGGGGATCTGAGCCAGAAATTTCATTCGGAGGATACGAAGATGGCAATATTTGGAGTGCCGATACTTTACTTATCAACTTCCCAATATCTAATTTCCTTTTGGAAGAAGATCTGCGGCCTGTGCTGGAATGGGAACTCAGGTTTATAGAATTGTTACATGACTACGATGAGAACCAGAAACCAGATTTTATTTCTGTAGCTTTTGGAACAGAGAGATCGATAGAAGATGAGATTCAAAGAGTGTCTATTGCAGAAGCTGTACCTATTTCCATAAGTTACATTCTAATGTTTATTTATGTAACAGTGTCATTAGGAAATATTAGATCTTGTAAAACTTGGCTCATTGATAGTAAAGTGATGGTTGCATTGGGTAGTATTATAGTAGTACTCATTTCTATATTTTGTGCCATGGGTGTAATGGGATTTGCTAACATTACCGCAACTTTGATAGCTATTAATGTGATACCATTTTTTGTCCTATCTGTCGGTATTGACAATGTTTTTCTTATGATCAATGCTTTGCAAGATATAGAAAGAAATTTGAAATCATTCGAAGACTACAAGGAAGATTTCACTTTCGAGCAAAAGAGACGATTTGTTTTTCATCACATGTTAAGTAGAGTTGGTCCATCAATGTTTGTATCATCTGTTACACAAGTAACATGCTTTGCGATCGGTACACTTGCCAATTTCCCTGCTGTAGCATCTTTTGCTATATTTGCAACTATATCTATGGGTTTCTTGTTCGTATTCCAAGTGACTACAATTGTGGCTATTATATCTCTTGATTATATGCGAGCTTCCAATAATAGACTAGACATATTCTGTTGCATTCAAAAGAAAATTTTGAACGATGAAGATCCTTTACATTCCGAGACGCCTCACCAAGGAGTTACCAAACGATTAATGGAGCCATATTCAAAGATCATTTTAAATAGGCACGTCAAAATCACAGTAGCTATACTGTTCATGATTATGGTGTCCGTCAGTATTATGTTCATTCCTCATCTAGAAATAGGACTAGATCAACAATTAGCACTTCCACCCGATTCTTACGTTTATAAGTATTTAGAAGCAGTCAATGACGTGATGCGTATCGGCCCACCAGTTTATTTTGTTCTCAAAACTGGCCTCAACTTTACTGACCCTAATCATCAAAACGTGATATGTGGTGGTCAGTTATGTTACGATGATTCACTGATAACACAAATATTTTTAGCAGCACAACACAGCCCTATCACGCATATTGCTAAGAGTTCCAATTCTTGGTTGGATGACTTCATCGATTGGAGCGGTTTGTATGGTGGCTGCTGTAAGTACAATACCACTGATGGTAGTTTCTGTTCGAGCACAAGTAACGCACCGGAGTGTTCGTATTGTGTCATCAGCAGAGACGAATTCGCTAATGGGCTAAGACCCAGCAAAGAAGCATTTCAGAGGTACATACCATTCTTCCTACGAGATGAACCAACAGAGATTTGCAATAAAGGTGGTTTAGCAAGTTACTTCAACGCGGTTAATTATATTCTAGACTCGGAAGGTCGCGCTACTATTGGTGATACTAACTTTATGGCTTACCATGTCCCATTAGGCACATCTGAGGACTACATTAATGCTGTGAAATATGGTTACGAAATCAGTAACAATATAACTGCTGTGATTCAGAAAAACACAGGTCTCGATGTAGAAGTGTTCCCCTATTCCGTCTTTTACGTGTTCTACGAACAATATTTGACAATGTGGGGTGATACGTTCTCGTCTGTCGGATACTGTCTCATTGGAGCTACGTTTTTCAATCTCATAGTTTCTGGTGGTAGTATTATGAGAACATTTGCTGTGATGTTTACTACTGTGTTGGTCGTTATAAATATGATGGGTGTGATGTATATTTGGAACATTCCACTAAATGCCGTGTCCTGTATTAATTTGATTGTGTCTATTGGAATCGCGGTAGAGTTTTGTAGCCACATCGCGCATGCATTCTCTACTAGTACTAAAGGTAATAAAAATGATAGGATAGAGGAGGCTCTACAAACTGTTGGTGCGACAATCATAACTGGTATCACCCTGACTAATATACCGATCGTAGTTCTTGCGTTCTCGTATACAGAAATCATATCTATATTCTTCTTCAGAATGTTCTTTAGTGTGGTTATTTTAGGATTTTTGCACGGTATGATATTTTTCCCTGTGTTCTTAAGTTACTTGCCGTTTAATGCACCCACTAAGGTTAATAACGACTGAAGATGTATATTAACTTAGGTTAAGTTAGATACTTAAGTACTTTTAAGACGGCATAAATGTAACTCATTGTTTTGAAGATGAAGCTCAACTCGTAGGTAAATTATTCTTTATATCGAGAAACAATGTGTATGAATGTTGTTCATAGCGTTAGGTTAATAATGTATATTTAGTTCAATCGTTAAATGTGTATATCAGACTCTCTCAGAATTTAAATGAAGCCGAACTTACAATTGATTGATTGGGTAATGTTAAGTGAAATAAATTATTTATTGTTACTTCTTTTTTATTTCCTACACTTACATTAATATAACATATAATATTTACATAGAAAAATATAATTAAAACAATGACTAGATAAACCATTTGTTTGACGCAATAAATTAAGTACTTATTATTATTTTACTTCTGTCCCTAGTTATGTAAGCGTAATCTAGTTATAAGACAATAGCTTCACTGTAACTAGCTGATAAGGTTACACTTACATACCGAGTTCCTGGTATTACAGAGATAACAGGAACTCGCTAGCATAAAGACTCATTGTTAATTAAGTTAATGTTAAGAGTATTTTAATAAAGATAAAACAGTCTCGTTTCGCTCTTCAAGCCAAACGCACGTCTTTTAATTGTTTTTAAAAAGCCTTTTCCCTGCGCCCACCTCCTAACTGGCGCAGTCGGAAAGTCGCGATCGTAAACGGAGAGAGTTTTTGAGTTAAAATATTCGAAATCCGGTTCCGTGACGCGGTAAAGAATCTACACGTGGGTGCACCATCAGGGAAGCAGAGGCAGACACCAGCAGCAGCAGCAGACAGCGGCAGCAGCAGGCACTGAAGGCGGCACCAGCTCGAGCAGACGCAGACTCACCTAACAATCGAAAAGCCTTTCATTGGCGATGCTCGTGGGGTAAGCATACTTTCTGATACTCCCGAGATTCCTTTATTTCTACCTTTGACTACTAATATAATCGACTCTGTCGTGTCTCTAGTGTCTAGGTATCATTAGTGTTAATACACTCAGCTATTAGAGCTAGACTTAGTCCCAGACAGCTATTTTTGAACTCAGTGAGCTGAACATGGCAACTGAAAAGAAAGTACTGGAGGACAAGTCCTTCCAAGAGGAGCATATAATTCCGATTCCCACGGACTACTCGACGTTTTCTAAGTTACTACCAAGCTACGATGGTAACAAACGAACACTCGCGTTTTACGTTGAAGGCGTAGAGAACGCCTTAGAGGTTATCGCTAATAAGGAGGACGCATGCATTGGTTGCCTTATTAGGAATAAATTATCTGGTAAAGCAGTTGAAGCGTTATCAGAGAACCCAGGAACTAAATCCTGGTCAGAAATAAAAGAGGTATTAAGAAAAAAATTCGGTGAATTCCGGACTGAATTACAACTAGTTCAGGAATTAATGAGAGTAGAGAGGGAAAATAGTACAATAGAACTATTTGGAGACAAAATACGGGATCTCATGATCACACTTATATCAATGGACCCAACTAAAAAAATATATTACGAGAAGATGGCTCTAGAAACTTTCCTCGAAAAATTAAACCCAATTACAGCTATTTTGATAAAACTAAAAAACGTAGAAAATCTAGACCAAGCTATCACGGTAGCTAAACAAGAGGAAGTAAAATTGAGGGCTAGGCGCATTCAAAACAATAAATCTAACCCCTCAAAATTCAACGGTGCCAATAAAAACCAAAAATCGAGCACATTTCAAAAAAGGGAACAGTTTAATAGGAATAGGCCACCAACATCTAACACAGATTCATTCAAAAAAAAATTAAACTATCAGAATGAAGCGGACGACGACGAGGACGAACAAACAGCTTCAGAGGAGGCTTATGAGGAAAATTATACTGAGGAAGTAGAGGACGAAAATTTTCTGGTAGATTTAGTAAACGAAGAAATAACGTAGTTTTCATGAATAATATTAATGACTATAACAGGTTACCGTATATATACATCAAAGAACTAGGCGGTAGATTTTTACTGGATACGGGAGCTTCACAGTCACTAATAAACCCAAAAATTTCAAAAAATAAAACCATTAAATGTAGAATAACAAACGAAACGCATTACATTAAAACGGCTCACGCAACTTCAAAACACAGACAAGTAGCATACATAAAACTACCTGAAGAACTATTTAATGAGAAAATAACACATAAATTCTTACTTTTCAATTTCGACTCGGACTTCATGGGACTATTAGGCCTAGACCTTTTAGTACCACTAAATTCAAAGATAGACATCAAAAACATGGTATTACGTACAGATAATGCCATCATACCAATTAGGGACGACATTAAAGCATACAATAAAATAAAACCGAGATGTGAACAGGTCATTAACCTGTTATGTAACTACGAAGAAGGAACGTATTATTCGGGAGAAAAAACAACAAAAACCGGATTGATATTTCCGCCAGCAGTAATTTCTGTAAAAGAGGGAATCACGCATTTGACAGTTATTAATCCTTCAGATAAAGAAATCATTTTAAAAAAGAATTTTCACATAAATTTTCAAAAGCTTAAACTCCCAGCGAAAGATAATCGTAAACAACAAAATAATAAAATTAATACAGAATCTGACAAATACATACAGACATTACAGACACAAAACCTAGAAAGATTAAGAACAGACCATATGAACTCAGAAGAAAACCGGGAAATAAAGAAACTTTGTTATAGTTATCGAGACATCTTTCATTGCGAGGACATTCCACTCACATTTACCCACGAGGTAAAGCACCAACTCAGATTAACAGATACCAAACCAATCTATGTCCGAAATTATAGGCAGGCCCCAAAACAAAAAGAGGAAATTAAAAAACAAATTAATCAGTTAAAAGAGAGTAATATCATCCGAGAAAGCAATTCACCCTGGTCATGTCCAGTACACATAGTACCAAAGAAAATGGACGCATCAGGAGAACAAAAGTATAGGTTAGTCATAGACTACAGAAAATTAAACGATAAAACAGTAGAAGATAAATACCCCCTCCCGAACATAGACGACATATTAGACAAGTTAGGTCGCGCTCAATATTTCACCACGTTAGATCTAGCATCAGGTTATCATCAAGTAGAGATGCATCCAGAGGACATCGAGAAAACAGCATTCACAATAGACAGAGGGCACTATGAATTCCTCAGAATGCCCTTCGGCTTAAAAAACGCACCTAGCACATTCCAGAGATTGATGGATTCGGTACTGCGTGGACTAGATAACGTGCTAACGTATTTAGATGACGTCATCATATATTCCACATCTCTGCAGGAACATCTAGATAAGTGCAGACAAGTATTCGATAGATTCAGGATACATAATCTAAAAATACAGTTGAATAAATCGGAATTTTTACAAAAACAAGTTAAATTTTTAGGACACACTCTAACAGATAAAGGCCTTCAGCCAAACGAGGATAAAATAGCAGCAGTAAAAAAATTCCCCTTACCTAAAACACAAAAAGAAATAAAATCATTTTTAGGTCTAGTAGGTTATTATAGAAAATTCATACAGGACTTCGCGAAGTTAACGAAACCACTAACTAAATGCTTAAAAAAGGGAAGTAAAATAACCATGTCACAAGAATATGTAGAAGCGTTTGAAAAATGTAAAGAGGTGTTGATTAACGCACCAATACTTCAGTACCCAGATTTTGACAAACCGTTTATTCTAACTACCGATGCATCAGACGTTGCGATAGGAGCAGTACTTTCCCAGGGAGAATTGGGACTAGACAAACCAGTAGCTTACGCTTCACGCACGCTATCAGATACAGAACAAAGGTATTCAACAATAGAAAAAGAACTTTTAAGCATAGTCTGGTCGATCAAATACTTTCGCCCATACCTATATGGAAAAAAATTCACAATTTATACAGATCATAGACCATTAACCTGGATAATGTCAATAAAAGACCCAAATTCAAAACTCACACGTTGGCGCCTCAGATTAGCAGAATACAACTATGACGTACAGTATAAAAAAGGAAAAACCAACACGAACGCAGACGCATTATCTAGAATAGAAATAATACACCACAATCAACTAAGCATGGACCCTAACACAGAAAACCCGCAACCAAGTACGTCACACGAGGACATAGACATAACGAACATAGATATCCGAACACTATTAGATATGCCTACCACACCTGACACAGTTAAGCAATCGCAACAGAGTCAATCACAAACGACACCAGCACCTTCACAGGAAAGAACAACCGATAAAATGCCCGAAATTAATGACGCAATAGATAGACAGTTGAAACAATTCCACATTAGGAAATCACCTGGCGAGGAGTATAAGGTTGAGGATAGATCAAAAGGGAAAACAGTTATAAAGGACGTTTGGATACCAGTAAATAAAACAAGGGAACAAATTATAAAATTTTTATTAGAACACACAGTTGCAGACAGGACATTCCATTGTTTCTTCCATCACGAGGAATATTACACAGTGTTTTGTGAAGTATATAAATCGATATTTAGTAATAGGGGACCTAAATTAATCAGGTGCATGAATAGAGTAACACTAATAGAAAATATTTCCGAACAAACAGATCTAATAAGGAAATATCACGAAGGTAAAACGATCCACAAAAGCTATTACAGGAAACTTAGATCAGGACGACGCCATAAAATTCGATAATGAAATCAAATCATTACAATCTTCAGTAAATAATAATAAATTTAATCAAAAGAAAACAATAGGTATTCTACACAATTTCATGAAAGAATATGAAACAAGCCTAAAAAGTATAAAAAATAATCAAATAGAGATATATAGAGCAATAGATAGGTATTCTAATCAGGCAACCGAGTTAGAAACAAAATTTTTAACAACTAGCATATTCAATAACATCGAGAGTTCGTTACAACAGCTTTACAACAGGTTGGAATCATTGGAAAATGCATTGACATTCGCACATCTTGGAAGGATGCATCCTAGTATGATAGAACCATCTTACCTCATTGAAGAATTAAACAATATCCAAAATGAAATCAGTGAAAATTTAGCATTTAATCCAAATTTAAATAATATACAATTATGGGAAAAAGCGATAACAGTAAAGGCGTTTAGCACTAATGAGACACTCACCTTCATACTAGAGATACCGATAGTAGCTAAACAACCTTATAACCTCCTTCACCTGTATTCTATACCTAATAATAACAACACTATCCTGATCCCAATAAATCCCTTCCTTATCTTGGGAAATCATGAGTTTGCATATCCTCACGAGCCCTGCACAAGGATAACTGAAGACGAGGTCATCTGTAAGCACCTAGAATGGAAGACATTACTGCACTCAAACGACTGTATAGCGCAGCTCATCCAACACCAAGAACCACATAACTGCACATACGCAACAGCGTCCTACGAAAACAATATCATACAACAAATCAAGGATAACAGCTGGATAGTTATCATGAAACAGGAAGAAGTCATCAAGACCATCTGTGGAAACGACATCCAATACCAGAGAAACACGGGAATCTTCCTAATAACAACAGACAACAATTGCAAAGTACAAGTTATGGACAGAACACTTACAACACATCAAAGATACATAAACATAAAGGAAACAATCCCATTACCACGTGCACATCAACCACCTAAAGCCCTGCCGATCAACATAAAATTGGATAACATAAAGCTAGACAACCTGAAAGACGCCATAGTACAAGCAAAGGAAGTACAAGAGGCTACGGAACAAGAACCGGTCATCTCTTCGACACCTAGCTGGTCATCAATAACGCTGTACATCATCATAACATTGGCAGGAACAGGAGTGGCAATATACAAAATCTGGTGGGTGCCCAAGTCGGCGCAAACCTCGACGCATCATCAACCAGAAGCAGAAGAGTTGCAGCTCACAACGCAGCCTGCAGTACAACCCGCAACAACGTCTCCGTTGCGCCTTCATCTTAAGGGGGGAGGAGTTATGTAAGCGTAATCTAGTTATAAGACAATAGCTTCACTGTAACTAGCTGATAAGGTTACACTTACATACCGAGTTCCTGGTATTACAGAGATAACAGGAACTCGCTAGCATAAAGACTCATTGTTAATTAAGTTAATGTTAAGAGTATTTTAATAAAGATAAAACAGTCTCGTTTCGCTCTTCAAGCCAAACGCACGTCTTTTAATTGTTTTTAAAAAGCCTTTTCCCTGCGCCCACCTCCTAACTCCCTACGAAACAGTTTTTGTGCGTAGTTAAGTACTTCCAAATTTCCTTCTTTTAAATTAAAGTCGAAATTGAACATGTACACACCCGTATTTTGGAAATAGTAATACCATCATCAAGTAATAAAAAGATATGTACTTATTGATTCACAAATTTGAGAGTTTGCTCCTTATCTACTGAATATCTATGAAAGTACGAGTAGATATGTAGAGATTGAACAAGTTCTTATTTATGTGCGCACACCCCTTAAAGGACATGACGTGATAATGACAAACTACGCGTCTAACACATGATTCAAATAAGCAATATAACAAATAGCTAACCGTAGTATTTCGATCTTGGATAACTTCTTGTCGGGTGGTAGAGTCGGCAGAAGTCTTCTTAGGGCCGCGAAAGCTGCATTGAAAGCTTCGACTCGGATCCGTTCTCTCGTCGCATGAGCTGTGCGGTACTTGAGGGTAGCCCTACGTCTTCTGCGGCGTTCTTCCCGAGAGAGACCAGCGCAGGGAGAGCCCGTCCCACTTGACAGGTAAGCTTCTTCCGATAATGCACATGGCTCCATCGTTCGGTCTCTGAAACAATTGGAATACATGTTTAATGATGGAAGAAGTGCAAGTTCGAGTTAAGTATACTATAACAATGCATTTAATCGTTAATCACGGTCTGAGGGTTGTTAACCCCTATTTATTTACTTATTTAAATATTATTAAATAGGTACTGCTTAAAATTTAACTAACGTTTATGAATTAGTCTGTTAGAGTATAAAGACAATTTAGATTAGGCAACAACTGATTAGGTTTGCACCGGGAGTTTGCGGGTTCGATTCCCGTCGGGACAAATATCTTAAATTGACTTTTCGTAATTTACCCTGATCGTTAACACTAGGATTATCCCAGTCCATTATACGGCATTCATAGAACAGGCGCTGGCTGAGTCTGGCAAAAAATATTTATTTAATAGTATTTAGGATGCTCTATTTCTCGCACATGGTAACGGAGTCTCTATATACCTACCTATTCAGAGCTTTAGCCCCTTATTCATAGAAAGTTATGATCGACCTGCAGTGGAATTACAAATCACATTTGTTCCTAAAAATGCTTTTCAAAACCATTGCAAACTGGCCAATATCTCTATGAATAAGGGGGATAGAATTTACTGTACGTTATTTCAATTTGAAATAACTGTAAATATAAGCTCATAAAAACACATGCAGAACAAATATACTAATATAAATTATAGTTATATCAGTTGTTGTTATAAAAATAGCTATCCAAATAGGAGTAGACAAGCCCTAACCATTTGATGGGTAGTTGCATTCGATATTGTTGCGCGCGGCACGCATCCCTAGGTATGACGAATGGCTGGTACCATGATACTATGACAGGTGAATTATTACAAGAAATAATTGGTCAAATGCGACTTCTAATAAAATTATGAGGGTTGCGTATATAGGTATCTATTATTATTTTGTAAAAATACGAGGGAACTTTTAAAGTAGCTTTAAGAATAATAATAATATCGCCAGACTTAAACACCAACTCCTCATCATCTGCCTTACCTTTTCACATTGTCTGGGTTTTCACATTTGCTGTCATACTCCAACCACTCCAACCTCATTCATATCACTCTTTACATAATCTATGCATCTTTTCTTGGGTCTTCCTCTAGCTTTGTATCCTTCTACATTCATTTTCAGCACTCGTTTACACACACACCAACTGTATGGTCCCAAACTAAGCCAAGCCTATGCCTTTGCACTATGGGTTACGTAAAATGGACTGGGGGCAATCCAGTAAAAGGATTTCTTGTAAAACTAGCCTGATTAGTCCAAGCCTGTCGCTCCTCTACCTAAAAGCACTAAAAAGCCTAAAAGCCATTGCGAGAGATTTCGAAAAGATCTCCCATTTGCTCGATTTTGTCATTGAACTGACTTTATTATTATCGTGCAATTTTTCCGCCGCTCGATAAGTACGTCAAAACAATCATCCGCAGTACCTAGATATATAGAATTTTCAAGATGCTGGTGCCCGCTATAGCCGTCTAGCCTTGTCGAGCGACAAAGTTCAGTTTTAAATTTAGTTTTACTAGTCTGTCTATAGACCCATTTAAATGTACGTTACGGAACTCCAAAAAGGATTCCCACACAAGGTCAAGGCCGCTTCATTCGTGTGCCCAATGGAGTTTTAATGTGTTCTTTGTTTGATTACTATAATATTTGGTAGGTTTTAAACAATTTCATATTTCTAACATGCAACAAAAGGCATAGAAATCCAGTAAACTTACATAAAAGTTTAACATTTCACAATGGCTGCCATGTTTTATTTATTAGCGCCCAGGAGGGGAGGTAAAAAGTATTAGCCTAAAAAGCGAAAATTAACAGAAGCACTAGAGAATGTATTGTCCGCTACACACACGGGTGTATAAACAATACGAAACGGGTAATAGATTTGTTAGTCACGTACCTTTTCCTCGGGGCGAGGTTTTCTCTGCCCGTGATGGGTAGGAGCGCTTCCCGCGGCTCGGCCAGCATGCACGGCAGCGGCCCGTCCTCCATGCCGCCGGTGCTCTCCAACCAGCTCTTCATGGCGACTTTGGAAACCATGCAATTTATTTAGAGGATCCTGTTATATTTTGCATGTAGATGAGTGGCTATACTTACTTATGTGTTTTTAAAGAAAAGTGTCAAAAATTAGGTTGTAATTTATAAATCGATGGTAATCGATGGCAGATGGTGTAAGTGTTGTGTTAAATAACTACTTATATCCACTTACTACCTGCTAATAATCGTACATATAGGTAAACATAAAAGGCAATTAAAAAAAGTGGGCAAAGTCGCTACGAATAAAAAAATACCTAAGTATCTACTTGGCTGTGCATTTTTACCATGATGATGATTTTACATATTTCCAATGTCTAATGATAAAATGCACAAGACTAAGGTCTTTCTATCACCATTTTCTCACTAACTACTATCAAATAGTTGGAGGTAAGTTATAAAAGTGAAGAGAGTCCCAAAGGCCATCAAACCAATCGATTCGACACGGTTAGCGGGCATGATTGGATTATCAGAAGGGTTACAGGGTGCGATATAAAAAGAATAAATACGGATTTATTATCCCCTAAAGAGGTCGCTTAGTGCGAGGTGCGAACGCTCGTTGTATTATTTATCCGAGAACGGACCCCTTGCGGGCAGGCAATTCGATTTGATCGCGAATCAAAACATACGTGCCCGGGGCATATCTACAAGGGAAAATATTTCAGAAACTTTCGGCTACTCACTCAAAGATAGAAGGAATTAATTAGAGATGGGCAAATTCATTACTAAGAAAGAGGGGACTTGTGAATTTTCAAAATAGTATGTCCTACTAAACTAAGTCCATGGACACAGTACGCCTCAGTCGTTCTCGGAAAATAATGTTAGAAAAAATGACGGGATTGCCAATACGGCTCATGTTCTGGTGATTAATATTATTATTATTATTATAAGTGTAATAAGCAAGTTTAGTGATTGCAATGTTAGGAGGTAGGTACCATATCTGGGAAGATAATACATCAATAGAGATAGGTAAATTAGTATTACCGTACCCTACTAGTATTTGAAGGTGTATTCGAAAGAAAAAGTCCTTGTAATTTATTTTTTGTCTCGTTAGATATCTTTTAAATTAAAGAATTTTAAATTAATTATTGGTAAGATCACCAATCAAATCTAAGATATGAGGATATGAGGATTATTAGAAAACTACGTTTCGAGAAAAACAAATGATTCGACTGCAGCTATTACTTAGTACTTATGCCACAACGTTCACGTGAGAAATTTACCAGATTTTTTATAAATCCAAAGAAATATTGAGGAGAAGGAATATTAACTACAGGTATCTTTGTAAAAAACACTTTAAAAGTTTGTTAACTTACCAGAAAAAAATAGTTCGGCGTAGAATATTCACTAAAACATATTTTCCAAATACGAATCTTTTACTTCTTATATATTCTCTTACTTACTTACTCGAATATTAATAAAATAGAACACTACACTACACGTCATCCAAACAGACTGGTCCAGAGGGCAGCATCCCTCCGCTTTTATCTCCTCTGCAGGATGGACCCACCCTCTTGCGAGAGGGCGTTGCCAAAGAGGACATGAAAATTTGAATAAATCCTTCAGTAATAGAAATTGTAAAATCGTGAGATCCGTTCAGCGCGGACTAGACCTCTCGGTAGAGTACCTAATATATTTCTTGGTCTAGACTCAGATGGGTAGACGAATTTTAAAATCTGTCCTCCATCGTGCTTCGGAGGGCACTTTAAGCTGATGAGTATCATCTACTAGTTCAGAGTCGTTTTACGGCTGGCCTGAAAAATTCTCCCGTTTTGAAGCCAGACGAGAGTTGCTCATAACCGAAAACACAAAATCTATGGACACGCCGTTGAATCTTACCTATAGGCATGCGTGCCAAAAATAGTCCCGTCATTTTGTGGTGCCCAAGATGTAACAAGCTCTACATTAGGTGAAGATTAAAGACCGATATGGAGTAAATAATTATCATTTTTTTTATCCGTTTTTTTCTGGGGTATCATCATAGTGAATAGTGCGTTTTCTTATTTACTAAGGTGTCATGCAAGCGTACGACCCGCCTGATGTTAAGTGGTTACCGTAGCCTAAGGAAGCTTCCTATACCTGAGGCATCACTCGCACATTGCCGACTCTGTCAAAACCTACGTGATGGTCGGATTACTAATATAATACCTACCTACCAAATAATGACCGATTAAATTAATTAGTAGAGTATTAAAATGATAACTTTTGCAGTGGGTTTTGACTGTAGATTAGATAACCCATGTCACAATGTTACCTTTTAATGTCCCACTCCTAGGCACGAGCTTCCCCTCAATGCGAGGGGAATTCAGGCCATAATCCACCACGCTGGGCTAGTGCGGGTTGGTTGATCACATGTTTTTCGAGTTAGATTTTCTATGACATGCAGGATTCCTTACGATGTTTTCCTGCACCGTAAGCAAATGATAAACATGAAAGTTATAGTTCGTACATAGAATCGAAATATCGAAAAATCCAGAGGTGCAAGCCGGGGTTTGAATCCTGGAACTTAAAACACATTCTTAACCAATCGGCTATCACTGCTGTTATATTATAACGTAGTGTTATTTTATTTGAGCCGCATCTCCCATAATCTTACGTCGCAGCATCCGCATCTGTGGCCCCGCCCAGCGCACCCGCCAATCCCGGCCGACTCCGCCTATCGATCTGGACACAGGTGTTCCTCGGTAATTGAGGCCAGGCTGTTCTCCCGAATAGCTTCCCCCAAACATTTCGATACGTCTTAGTACTTAATATTTAAATCGTGGATTCCAATTTCAATATGGACAAGCCTGAATGTGCTCCTCTTCAATTCCCATAAACGGTAGTCTAAAGTTGGAATACTATTAAGACAACCAGTCCCTAAGAAAATATCATAAGTGTGTGTGCATGGCTATTGTCAACACAGTACAGTACAGTACAGTATGTTTCATCAGTATTAGTTATTCAGTGTGTCAATGACACACTGAATGACTTAACGACTGCCGCCTAGATGACACTGTGTCATCTAGGCAGCAGTCGTTAAGCCTTGTCAGAGGCCTTCGGGTGCCTTGAAAACTCTGACACCAGGTTGGCCACTAAACATACGATAAGGAAAAGAGTATTTTTGCAGCAATACAATAGGTATTTAGCGTGTTTCTGCACTTATGAACGTATTGGCATTAGGTATAGGTTAGTTCCTCAATGAACATAAGGCTGTTGTAAATTATGCTGTGAAACTACATACCTACTCAAGCGTATACATCGCGCATATACCGCGCCCAATCACTCAGTTTTGACGTCGGAACGCATAGACATAATATAATAACATGAGTGCTCGGGCGAGGCATGCGAGGTACTATCTGGATGCACGATTGTAAATTTGCGAATAAGCAAATTTTTCAGGTAAAGTTATCGTCGAAACATAAATCCATAACCGCCATTTTACAACTGCCGTTGGATGCTCTCCGCCAATAAACTGAAACTTGAAATAGCAGTCACCAGAATTTAAATGGGCACTCATTTCCATGTTATGCCGGCTCGGAAATTGATTTACTCTTCACAAAGCAAGATAATTTATGCTAAGAAACATGTACCGCTCGGGGATGTCCGCGGCATAATGTCAGCCCGCAATTCTGTATTAATACCGTAATAAACAGTTACACGTAGCAAATACAATACACTAACAACATATTTCACGAAGGTCACGGCAAACGCTAATTTTCTTTATTGCGACATCGCAACGCGACACGCGATGTAGGATGAAGATAACGTAATAATTTTGTTTACTGTCATTATAGGGATAGAGTTGCTTTAATATGCGATAAAAACTGAACATTAACTGTCTCTCTGCCCAACTTAGTAGATGTCCAGTGTCAGCGAATAAGCTAACTACTCTCCAAATATAATAAGGAGTTACTTAACGGCTATTTTAATAATAAGTATAGTCCTCCTGACCGAATTTCCGTCACGGCGGCCGGTCTCTACAGAAACTAGACAATTAGGTACGCAGGATATACCTATTGCAGTGCTCTCTTCCCTCACTCTCATACAGATGAGAGCCTTATTTCCAGTGTTTATTGTGCTTCATGAGATGCCTTTTCATTTTGAAACATCGGTTAACCGACCTTAACTTTCCTTCTCTGTTTACGAATGCATCTTTGTTTATTTTAAGCTCAGCTTTATATTTAACTTTGTACTTTTAAATAAATAAATATATACTTTAAAAAAAAATACCGATCGATGACAAAATTGTAATGTTTCAACTACACGCTGAGCACGACAAACTGCGATTAATCCAAAATTTTCAAGGTAGAGTAACTAACTTCGTAAGATAATTTTAAAGGCAGTACAAAGTAAAATGGAACGATAAATAAAGTAGCTATTCAAATCAGTAATTTAATGAGATAGTACCGTTTCATGATCATTATTTTTCATTGCAGGCTAGGCTCGCCCGCTGCATGCAAGAATTTCACTATTCAGCCGAGGCATTGAACCTTCGAAGTAATGAACCTACGCACTGTGGGGACACGTGGAAAACTACTCGTTACCATAGCAACTACGCAGTTGGGCCAATAGACTTTCCCATTTTCCGGCAAACAAATACAGCCTTCTTGCTATTTTGACTGATTTTTGACAAATGTACACGATTCTCTTGACAGCCATCAGTGCTCAATGGTGCTCAAGCATTTGTGATATTTTCGATATAGTTTTATATTAAAATTCAACCGGTTTCAGGATGGCTTTCAACTTCGACAGTGGCCAAGTGAGTACCTAACAAGACTATGTTCTATAACGCACGTATTCTTTGAAGAGGTAGGTAGGGTGCACCGTTCAATGCTCACATTTTTCCGATGGTAGAATGCAGTAAAATAATGGGTTTGCTAATTAGTTTAGGACCATATAAGGTTATAAGCGAACATATTGTCATCTACCAGGGAAACTTTCAGACGGTTTGGATAAATAATTATTGTTTTGTTAACGAAGCGTGGCTAATATCCCGCCCAATGAAAAACCTTGGGGGAGGCCTATGTCGAACAGTGGACATCTTTTGGCAGAAATGATGATGATGAACCATAGCATTATCTCATTTATTCTATTATTAACTATTATTATCAAATCTTAGCATTTGAGATTATTTAATCTGATAGATACCTTATCGAAGTCTATTCAGTTGCCTGTAATTATTAATAATCTTATCGGATTAAAACGCAGGATTTGCGTAGCTGTCTAAGTTATTGTTGCCATGCACACACTTAAGATTTCAGATTAAAATTAACTTAGGTTTACCTATAGTCAGTCCAGCAAGTTCTAACTTACAAGTTAGTGATGGCAGCTATGTGAATGTTAACTGTCTTCCATTGTTGCGTGCAATGAAGACACCGAGACAGTTACATCACCGGCCTCAATACCCTATCTTTGTGCTAGATCAAGGTGCTACCAATGTTGTGACGTCACTGGCAGAAAACATTGAATGGTGCGTCAGAGCAGTGAATCATGCCTCAAATGCTCTGGGCCCGAGTTTCTTATCAATTACAGTGGCTTCGCAATTGTTAACAACTGCGAAACAACTGGTCTCTAATACTATCCTCGTTATTAAACAACCGCCAAGACAAGACATGATGTCGCACCGAATTGCTCTCTCTCTACCTTAATGCATAGGAGAGAATGAGACAAAATCGCGTTTTATCGTTTGTTGTTGAGAGATCAGTGGTTTTCCATTGGTTTTTAGCTAGTAGACTCGGGAGTCTGACCAGTTGATCCCATCACTAACCCCGCATCCTAACACCAGTGCACTTGCAGCGCCATTACTCCCCCTACAACAGTGAAACACACAACATTTTTTACTTACTTACAAATTGTAATTCCTTTAATCCAAGTTAGATACATCCAATTACATCGTAAACATCCTTAGCCTGTCTAGCTTTCAATGAATTTGTTAACTTAGATTTAAGAGGCTAGGGTTGAAATTCGTGCGTATTTTTTGTTTGTTTGAGTGCGTCATTGATAGAGGGGTGATTTTTTATTTGCAAGCGAATGACAATTTTTTATCGCATTGTGTGCGATGTTAATCCGTGTTTGACACGTCGAGCTGGTAGCCCTTAGTTAATAGCTCCTCGTATTTGCGATAAATTGTTTTATCTATTGTTGTTTTGATAGAATAAAATATAAAAGTTATCCGGCTATTTATCAAATGGACAGAAAATGGAATTTGAGCCGGCGGCGTTATAAAAATGGTCTATATTTTCCTAAATAAATATTTCGAAATCCTCCAAGCAGAATTCAATAAATAAAAAATAAAAAAATACATTCTAAAATAAATTAATAGGAATAGGAATAAATTCTCTAAAACCATCCCAAAATTAGGGCAGACTCATAACTTCGTGCTTTTTATACCAGAATTTTATACGCAAGGGTTAATCGTTTGCGACTGATTACCTACTACGCAATTACCTAGGAATGTTGTACAATCGCTCAGAGGCGGACTAGCAGTCTTGACTGCCCTAGGCCGTGTATACCAGCCGCCCCCTTCTCAGCTCATCGTTTAATGAGTCGTATAATAGTAATTTACTTTCTTTCCAACTTTTAATAAAAATCCCTGAAGAAGTAAGTAACATTGAACAGTAAAAACGTTGCTAACATCTTTCTCATTGTTATCTACTACCAAAGATATTGTAAGACATACCTACCTCCTTACTAACTTCCGCATTTATAGAGGTATAAATTTTTTTGGTGGATTGGATATACATACAATTACCTACTAGACATTTCATAATTGAGCAAACCACACCATGATTGCCACGATTAGCCCCTAATATCTGGCCGCCCTAGTCAGTCTTAAGGGAAATCCGGCACTGCCTGCACTCGTTAACTCAATAGGACTAAACAGTGCGTGATCCATGACGGAAACCCCGCGGGTAGAGTTATGCCGTGACTCGGAACAGGCTTCGAAGCGCATCTGTTCGATAATCGACCTTAAGTTTTCAGCTATTTCTGTACAAACAATTTATCATTGTTGTGACGTCGTAGCCAAACCAAGATAACGCAGGTTTATGAGGCAGGTCGCCACTGTGAAATAATTTCCGGAATTAAATGGTGAAATTGAAGGAGGTAGAGATTTTCCTAAAGTTTGTTCCTCTTTATCTTAAACCTAGGTATTCGGGGTTATTACAACTAATCAAATTTCGCTTTAAAAATGTACTGGACAAGAGTTGAAAATGTGTTTAATCTTTTGTAATTATAGGACTGTGTCTCACTGATGGGCAAAGGTATCCCTAACTTTCACCACTTTCGATGCTTTTCTGAGAACATTCAGAATGCTCTAAGATGCTTCATAGGTAACTTAATACGTCGATTTTTATAATGGTTTGGTTAGGTTTGAATTCATAAAACGTACATCTAGGAGCATAGTAGTTGTAACGAAATATACTTACGTAATATAGAGTCTCGTTTTTAGCTGATCGCATTTAATTTAGGTATGTTACGAAATTATTCATTCATAATAAAGTAGATAGATTGCTTGTGATAAGATTTTATAAATTAATCTTTGGCAGAAAATATTAATCGATTAATAAATGTATTGATTGAGGACGTGCCTCAAAACGCGTAGGTGCCTCAAAACCTATACAGTGGCTTACAAATTTCAACCATAAATTCTTTTCTTAGTATTAAATTGTACGTTATTTTATTCTACTCGCATTAAAGTACTGTCAAAGACAAAAATATATAGGTAGGTACCTACTAAGTAGACACTTACCTACACTTGGCAATTATAAAATCAGATGTTACCATCAAATAATAATATGTGACATATAATATTATAACTAATAATAAAATATAAAATCCGTAGTCGTAGAAATAAAAAAATACTTACACTATCTATTTTTTATTTGTACGACTGCATTTTAAATTTTAAAGTGTAAACATATTTTTGCCTTCAACTGTACTACTTACCTTCAACTTCAACACTACTTACCTTACCTTCCTTTCAGTTTTCAGTCAATAAATAGATGGCAAAATTTAACTGATTAAAAGTGACGATGCGAAACGGTTAAGCTATTACTGGACGTGACGGGTTCAATAGGTTAATAGGATGTTGGTAGCAATGCAGGTGACAATGAACAAGTTCACGGACGTTTCAAATAAGTGCCACGTAACATGTTACTAGTCGCTTATTTTTGGAACAGCGTCGAAATTCATGATTATGCGATACTTTTTAAAACTAATAGTTAACCTGGTGTTAGAAGTAGATAAGTGTGTATTATAATTATGAGAATGAACTTTTTTGAGGTGTATACTTTATTTGTATTAACATACTTAACATAAATTAAAATTATTATAAACTAAAAACCCAATTATACAAATCCCGCCCGCGTGGGATGGTGACAAGAATACTGGCTGCTTTTAATTTTGTTCTGGATATGAAATTTCTGCAAGATTTTAAATTACGATTATTATAATTACTCGAGTTCAGTTTTTATCTTTCCAGCCATAATAATATTTTATCAGCACTACATTTTTTGATAAGATAATACAAGGATAATACTAAATTATTGCGGACATTTATAATGTAGGCACATGTTCGCGTGATGTATGGGGTAAATAATAATTTGCAACCCGTTGTTCAGGGGATGATTATAACGCCCGACGGGGGGCGGCTTGACACCTGATCAATAGGCGCGTTCGTGCATTGTTACGCTATACAATATCTTTTTATACATTTGAAGAACGTTTAACAGCACCCAGTGATACATACGTCATTGTACTTCCCGATACAACAGTTTAAATTTCACTTCACAGTAACTTGACACCGTGCTTTAAATTTATTTTTCAACACGTGTGTGCCGCCACAGACGCGTGGCGCCCGTCATCGCGTGATTATGATTACGACGCGACTTGAAATATTGTTTTTTTTCCCTCTACATGATTATTCGAAGTACGTTGATTAGTGCCACAGAGAAAAACTTACATCCTATTCTCTCAATACTGACATCAGTCTATTGTTATGTGGTTTAGTTTGTAGCTAGGGAACCAGCTATCATTGATAAAGAAATACTAGGTATAGGTAGTACGTACCACCTAGTATATAGTAGTAGGTACCATTGATATTAGAATGCCTACTACGTATTGATTCTCTAAAGGGCCTTTAGAAGTTAATGTATGCAATTTATAGCCGTATAAGCTTACATTAATGCGTAATGTTCGTTTTATTCAGTTCAATAAGGAGTCTACTCCGAAGCGGATGGGCAACTGGCAAGTCCCTCGTTGGGCGCCAACGCGCGCTCGGCCGCTGGAAATGCGACCCGACCCAAAACCCATCTGCGATATCAACGGACGCTTCTTGCCGGGAGCTCCGAGGGGCTCTTCGCGATGCTTCGGGCACTTCACTGGGACCTGGGATCTTCCGAGGAAAATCACCAGAAAAGTCGGTAAGTCTTGTTTAATAAATTGGTGCGTCTAGATGCCTCGACTGAGCACTCATGTTATGACATTATGTCTATACGTTCTGACGTCAAAAGTGAGTGCTCGGGCGCGGCATGCACCTGATACGGAGCCAGTTACTAGTAATGTGAACTTGGCACATTCCTTATTGCCTAGTACACTGAGCTTACTCCTAGCTGCAAGTTTTCAGCTTAGTTCGAGGCAAAAGGAATTACAGTGTCATAAGATTTATCTGGCCTGGTGGCCAAAAGAAGAACTAAATTGTCATAGATTGACACTAGCGATGCTCTCAGCAGACCAGGTAAGGTCGTGGGACTGTAGTTTTGTTAGCTTTGAACTAAGCTGAAATAATTGACGGTAAGAGTAAGCTCAGCTTAAAATTGGCCACGGCTGGTGCTGAGATTTCATCCTGCGATCTCATACCGTAAGACTAGGAGGAGCTCGTTTAACAGTTGTTGTCGCATTACTTTGAATTCGACATAGGCAGATACGGTATCAGATCGTAAAAGGTAGGTAATATAACTTCCTCCGACACTTTGATAAATTGTATCATTATTGTTCGTCCTTGATGAAAGCCATAAAGCTCCCTCCTTTATTTGTCAACATACACGCAAAACACTTCCTACTCCACAAAAATATCGTGTTACGATATAGTTCGGTGGCTCTGTTTGAATATTTCGCTACTTGCGCTTCGTTTAATGATTACATAAATATAGATTTCGTTAAAATCGATGACCTATTAATACGTATGCACGCGACTTCTGGGGCATTTTGCGCGTGACGACAAACTTTTATGCGAATGCCTACATGATATCATTACATGGGAACGCAGTGTGTCCCAGCCACAGAATAAAGGTAATATTATTGGAAAGGGCGAGTTAGTAGGCCACGCGTGACGTATAAGCCGACTCACGGCAAAATAGGGTTCATCCAAAAACACGCGTAAATGCTCCTAGAGCAGTGTACCCTGCGTAGTAAAACACGCGGGCTTGCATGAAAATAAGATGAAAACAGAGAGACAGCCATACTTAGAAATGTATGTTAACAGGCGACATCATTATAATGATGTCTATGGATGACACTTATTTTTTAACTTACGGTCATTTCAATTTATTTGTACATATTCGCTTGTCTGAGGGCCCAAAATAATGATTGTTAGGTCATTCTAATCTGTGGTTAGGTACTCCTTTTCGATTGAAATACACTTAAGTTAATTAAGCCAAAAATTTGCCTATTGCAGCTTGTGTTGCAAAAGACTCGAGTTCTTTAGCCTCATTTTTAGGGCTCGAGCCTTTTTAAGAAACCTCGAAGGCTAAAGAACTAATTCAGCCCCGAGTCTTCGAGGCGAAGAGGAGGCTCTCGGAAATAAAGCCTTTATTTTGAAGCTCTTTCTAAAAAGGCTTGGAGCCCTTTTTTATTTTAGCCCTTTGTAACCATTCTTGACTTTAGTTGAATAAGCACGACTATTCTCAACTATTGTTGACCACTATTGACCATTCTTGACTATTTTGACTATTTTTTTATATTTTTGACCGTTGTTGACTATTTCGACTATTTTTGTCTACTTTTGACTATTATTGACTATTATTGACTATTTTTATCTATTTTTGACTATTTTTGACTTTTTTGACTATTTCTGACTATTTTTGACTTTTTTTATTTTTTTTTACTATTTTTGACTATTTCTGATTATTTGTGACTATTTTTGACTATATTTGATTGTTTTTGACTATATTTGACTATTTTTGACTATTTTTGACTATTTTTGACTATTTCTGACTATTTTTGACTATTTCTGACTGTTTTTGACTATTTTTGACTATATTTGAATATATTTGTCTGTTTTTGACTATTTCTGACTATTTTTGACTATTTTTAGCTATTGTTGACTATTTTTGACTATTTCTGACTATTTTTGACTATTGTTGACTATTTTTGAATATTTTTGACCATTTTTGACTGTTTTTGACTATATTTGACTATTTTTGATTATTTTTGACTATTGTTGACTATTTCGACTATTTTTGACTATATTTGAATATGTTAGTCTATTTTTGATAATTTTTTACCATTATTGACAATTTTTGACTGTTTTGGACTATTTTGACTAAATTTGACTATTTTTGCTTATTTTTTACTATTGTTGACTATGTCGACTATTTTTTACTATTTTTAGCTATTGTTGACTATTTTTGACCATTGTTGACTATTTTGGACCATTGTTGAATATTCTAGAAGTATTTTGACAATTTTTGACCATTGTTGACTATTTTTAGCTATTGTTGACTATTTTTGACCATTGTTGACTATTTTTGGCCATTGTTGACTATTTTCGACGTATTATGACCGTTTTTGACTATTTTGACTGTTTTTTGGCGATATTTGACTATTTTGACCATTGTTGACTATTTCGACTATTCTTGACCATTGTTGACTATTGTTGACTGTTTTTGAATATTTTTGACTCTTTTATGACTATTTTTGACCATAGTTGTCTATTTTTTACCATTGTTGACTATTTCGACTATTCTTGACAATTGCTGACTGTTTTTGAGTATTTTTGCCGAATTTTGACGAATTTTGGTCAAACATAGTCTAAATTCGTCAAAAATAGTTAAAATACATCATAAGTCAAAAATATTTTTCACTAAAATTGACTATTTTTGACCACTTTTGACTGTTTTTGACATTTTTTGACTGTTTTTGACCGTTTTGGACTATTTTGACTATATTTGACAATTTTTGACCATTGTTGACTATTTCGACTATTTTTAGCTATTGTTGACAATTTTTGACCATTGTTGACTATTTCGACTATTTTTGACTATTGCTGACTATTTTGGACCATTGTTGAATATTCTAGACGTATTTTGACCATTTTTGTTAATTTTTGACCATTGTTGACTATTTTTAGCTATTGTTGACTAAATTTGACCATTGTTGACTATTTTTAGCTATCTTTGACAATTTTTAGCTATTGTTGACTATTTTTAGCTATTGTTGACTATTTTTGAATATTTTTGACGAATTTTGACGAATTTAGGTCAAAAATAGTCAAAATTCGTCAAAAATAGTCAAAATACGTCAAAAATAGTCAACATTGGCCAAAAACAGTCAACAATAGTAAAAATAGTCAACAATGGTTTAAAATAGTCAAAAATAGTCAAATAGTCAAAAATAGTCAAAAATATTCAAAAATCTTCAAAAATCGTCAAAATTCGCCAAAAATTCAAAAATATTTAAAAACCAATAGTCAAGAATAGTCTAAATAGTCAACCGTGGTCAAAAATTAGTCAAATATAGTCATAAATGGTCAAAATACGTCAACAATAGTCAACAATGGCCAAAAATAGTCAACAATGGTCAAAAATAGTCAAAAATAGTCAAAAATAGTCAACAATGGTCAAAAATAGTCAAAATTCGTAAAAAATTGTCAAAATACGTCAAAAATAGTCAACATTGGCCAAAAACAGTCAACAATAGTAAAAATAGTCAACAGTGGTCAAATATAGTCAAAAATCGTCAAAAAAAGTCAAAATACGTCAAAAATAGTCAACATTGGCCAAAAACAGTCAACAATAGTAAAAATAGTCAACAATGTTCAAAAATTGTCAAAAATTTTCAAAAATGACAGAAATTTTCAAAAATTGTCAAAAATTGTCAAAATAGTCAAAAATAATGAAAAATAGTCAAACTTAGTCAAAAATTGTCAAACTTAGTCAAAAAATGTAAAAGATTGTCAAAATACGTCAAGAATAGTCAACAATGGTCCAAAATAGTCAACAATGGTCAAAAATAGTCAACAATAGCTAAAAATAGTCAACAATGGTAAAAAATAGTCAAAAATATTCAAATAGTCAAAAATAGTCAAAAATCTTCAAAAATCGTCAAAATTCGCCAAAAATATTTAAAAACAGTCATCAATAGTCAAGAATAGTCGAAATAGTCAACCATGGTCAAAATACGTGAAAAATAGTCAACAATGGCCAAAAATAGTCAACAATGGTCGAAAATAGTCAACAATAGCTAAAAATAGTCAACAATGGTAAAAAATTGTCAAAAATTGTCAAAATTGTCAAAATTTTTAAAATTGTTAAAATTGTCAAAAATAGTCAAAAATAGTCAAAAATAGTCAAAAGTAGTCAAAAATAGTCAAAAATAGTCAAAAATAGTCTAAATGGTCAAAAATAGTCAAAAGAAGGTCAAAAATATTCAAAAACAATTAACAATAGTCAACGATGGACAAGAATAGTCGAAATAGTCAATAATGGTCAAAAATAGTCAAAATTCGTCAAAAATAGTCAAAATACGTCAAAAATAGTCAACATTGGCCAAAAACAGTCAACAATAGTAAAAATAGTCAACAATGGTCAAAAATAGTTAAAAATAGTCAAAAATAGAAAAAATAGTCAAAATAGTCAAAAATAGTCAAAAGAAGGTCAAAAATATTCAAAAACAATTAACAATAGTCAACGATGGACAAGAATAGTCGAAATAGTCAATAATGGTCAAAAATAGTCAAAATTCGTCAAAAATAGTCAAAATACGTCAAAAATAGTCAACATTGGCCAAAAACAGTCAACAATAGTAAAAATAGTCAACAATGGTCAAAAATAGTTAAAAATAGTCAAAAATAGTCAAAAATAGTCAAAAATAGAAAAAATAGTCAAAATAGTCAAAAATAGTCAAAAATAGTCAAAAATAGTCAAAAATAGAAAAAATAGTCAAAATAGTCAAAAATAGTCAAAAGAAGGTCAAAAATATTCAAAAACAATTAACAATAGTCAACGATGGACAAAAATAGACTATATAGTCAATAATGGTCAAAAATAGTCAAAATTCGTCAAAAATAGTCAAAATACGTCAAAAATAGTCAACATTGGCCAAAAACAGTCAACAATAGTAAAAAATAGTCAAATAGTCAAAAGTAGGCAAAAATAGTCAAAAATAGGCAAACTTAGTCAAAAATAGTAAAAAATAGTCATCAATAGTCAAGAATAGTCGAAATAGTCAACCATTATCAAAAATCGCCAAAAATAGTCGTAAATGGTCAAAATACGTCAAAAATAGTCAAAATAGTCAACAATGGCCAAAAATAGTCAACAATGGTCAAAAACAGTCAACAATCGCTAAAAATAGTCAACAATGGTCAAAAATAGTCAAAAATGGTCAATAATAGTCAAAAATCGTCAAAAATCGTCAATTTTTTTTCAAAAATTTTCAAAACAGGCAAAAATATTCAAAACAGTCAACAATAGTCAACAATGGTCAAGAATAGTCAAGAATAGTCAAGAATAGTCGAGAATAGTCGAGAATAGTCGAGAATAGTCGAGAATAGTCGAGACTAGTCGAGAATTGTCGAGAATAGTCGAGAATAGTCGAGAATAGTCGAGAATAGTCGGGAATAGTCGGGAATAGTCGAGAATAGTCGAGAATAGTCGAGAATAGTCGAGAATAGTCGAGAATAGTCGAGAATAGTCGAGAATAGTCGAGAATAGTCGAGAATAGTCGAGAATAGTCGAGAATAGTCGAGAATAGTCGAGAATAGTCGAGAATAGTCGAGAATAGTCGAGAATAGTCGAGAATAGTCGAGAATAGTCGAGAATAGTCGAGAATAGTCGAGAGTAGTCGAGAGTAGTCAAGAATAGTCAGAATAGTCAAAAAAGTCAAGAATAGTCAGGAATAAAATAGACTAGCCAGGAATAGTCAGCTATAAGGCGACTCCTTCTTATACTTGCGAAGACTTAGAAAGCTCACAACAACGGAGCTCTAAAAGAACTCCGAGTCCAAAAAGGGCTCGAGGTTTATTTAAAACTCGAGTCCTTTTTTAGCCTTGAAATATTCGGAGTCGTTTTTCTTCGACGAGCCCCATAGAAAAGCTCGAGCCTCTTTGAGAGGGCTAAAAGAACTCGAGTCTTTTGCAACACTAATTTGCAGCTGAGGAATTAGCAAAGGAGCCGCCGAACGGACGGTTCCCAGATTGGATAAACCTCCGTGTGCAAAGGCCTAAGGCGGTGGCTGCGGCACGCACGCGCGGCGGCAAACGCGCCAAAGCAAAGAAGGAGGAGGCCAAGACCGAACATGACGCCCAGACGTTCCAAGTGAGTGAGCAAAGCGCCACGCGAATTCGATTCAGATTTCAGACACGATTCGCGCGCGAAACGTGCCATTGTTTGTTTGTGATAGCGTGATGTTGACTCTACGGAATGTCGCCTTGAAGCTTTGCAATTCTTAAGTAGGTCGATTAGGCAGTTGTAACCGCTTGTAGTTATTCATTTATTATATCCATATATTTGGCGGTTTGAGTTCCGTGTGCTACATGTTAAAGACTCCACTGATCCAATTTGATCTAAATATTTTTCGTGTTTGGTTGTTTGCACATTTTTATTTTAAGCTAATCTAGTTAGTTTTACTTATCTTCTATTTTTCTGTTTATTTCAGCCACGAATATGCCCGTTCCATAAGCACAAATGCAAAATAATCAAAGTTCAATATATATCCGAATAAGTAAGGCACTTTTAGTAGTAACTTTTATGTTTATTTTCTTAGTTAATTGTTTACTACATTTCGGCTTGGAGTTATATAAATTGGATCTTGTACATTTTTCATGTCTGTACCTACCTAATTTAAAAGGAAATTGATGGTCAGCAACAAAGAAATACTGACGATTTGAAGAATAATCACGAACGTGAGAAAAATATTGAAGAAGTGAACCAAAATGAAGATGATCCTTTAGACTTGAATGCAAAGAAAGAGCCAATAGATGCTGACGGTCACGGGCCTTATGTACCAGGAGCATTGACAGACCCTGACAAGCGGCACGAGAGCCACGAGGAATTAGTGAAAGACGCAGTCGAACAAATTCACGGACCGCAAGAGGACGACGGCGATAAATTTTGGAGAAAAGTAGCCGAAAACGCAAAGAAAAATGAACGAATCGGTGAAAAGAATATGAAAGACGAGAGGACAGGTGGTATTCCTAAACTGCCCTACGTCAACGTCTCGCAAAACTTCCAGTTCGCGAAGAAAATGCACGTCGGAAATCTGGAGCATCAGCCGCTACCTGATACTTTAGGATACCGGCATCTGACTAAAATTGCTGAACATCGCGATTCAGATATCATTGTTAAACCTTACGCTATAGGATGGAAAGGGTACGGCGCATCGGGGCCTACGTGTTGCACTAAAATGCGCGTTCATAGGCCCAAGACTTGCGACCCGAAAAAAACTGACGGCGATAAAGATGATCAAGCTCTCAGACCTGCCACCTCAGCGCCAGACTTAGGAGGTCAATATACAAAGCCAATGTCTCTTATGGATCTGGCGATCTGTTGGGATTTTCGACCGGACGATCCTAAGAGAGAACCGAGACCGCCCAAACATATTGACGGCTCAAACGGTTCCAAAGCACCGGCGGTGTTCACGATGGTGCATACTCCTAAAGAGGAACCAGAAGGGATACCTATCGGTCATACGAATCCCATTTTCAATCAGAACCGCGTTGTAGGGGATATCGGACACCACCCAGTGCCATACTTCGAGAAGGATATGACAAAAGATAAACGTACGGAGTCGTGCGAGGTTCAATACTGTCCGCAGCACGCTAGTGCTAACGAAAAGACCTCTAGATCAAGATCGTCCAGTAGGAAGAGTTCAGGCCAATCAGTTAAAAAGCAAGAATGCGATGGGATCCATGGATGCGGCACACCCAGTGAAGCGAGTCGTAAGTACAGCCGCGATGACACAAGGCCGGAAAAGTTACGCCCCATAAAAGAGGCGTGGAATGCAAAGAGTAATAATGACAATAATAATTACGACTTCAACCGTAATCGTCACAGCTTAGAGTCGTACGAAAAGACGCCTTTGGCTCAAGGGAAACTAAAGCATAGTTCGCCTAATGAATCTCAACAGATATCACGACGTTCTACTAAAGACAGCGATTCTTCAAATACGAAACACAAGAATTGTTTATCGTGTAACGGTGTGAAGGCATCTTTGCAATCAAAGCAGAAGGAAGACTACAAGTTCGCTTTCAAAGCCGGTAACCCTAACTCAGTGCAAAGTGTGACCGGCTCTTCTGATTCGAAGGGTGTGAAAATACCTAAGATGCGGCATCCGTACACGAAGAAGTCATACACTATTCCAACATTAGCTCCACCGTTTAGTATTTGGCGCGACGCAAACGCGACCGGCTACCCAGAACATTGGCGGTTGGCTAGTGTTTATCAACACGCTTACAAACCACCAGAGCAAAGACGTAAGCCATTAATAGACAGCGTCTACCAGTGATAATAAAAATGCACCTTATTATAATATAATGCTGTTTATTGGGTCCAATATTCAGTGAAAAATGTACATTAACAGCTGTTCGGATTAAAATATCTTTATCTTGTGAAACACCTGCGTCTTATCTTTTGATAACATTTAGATTTTGAAATCCTCACAGGCACTTTAAGTGTTGTATCAGGGTAGGAATCGTTCGTATTCCATGAAGAAAGTGCATTTTCTGATCGTCTCCCATGCCTTGCTGCAGTAGTGGAACCAGCCCCGCTCTGACAGGTTGGGCACGTTCGTGACTTGATGCCTGTTGACTCCTAGAATCATCCAGCGTAAGCGTTTTGCCAGATGTTCGAATGAGGGATGTCCGCGGTAGATGTCACGATTATCTGCCGAATAATTAATTAAATAATAATGAAGAGCTCATTGGCAGTTGGAATTATTTAGGTAAGTATTTAATGGGATGTGGCTCATGTTACTCCTGTAAGTCGGGATCTACAATGGTGTGCACAGAAAACGCAGAGGTTTGACCCTCGACGAGTTCAGAGAAAAGGTTGAATTGTCTTGGATCCTGGACAAATTTAATTGAAAGAATTGGAAAAAAGGTATAAGAGGTACTACCACATATTTTAGACTGGTTTTATACCAAGCCATGTGGTTTTTCTACCCACATATGTGTGGAGGCATTTCAGTCTCTTTCGTAATCAATTTATAATAGGTATCAGAGGTCTAGTGTGTGTTATAAAACAACAATGTTTTAATCACGCACTTTATCTTATTATCTCTCAGGTGTCCAAATCTAATAATAACGTCATGATGAGTTGTACATTATTTGTTGATAGCACCAGCCGATTCAGGAAAAGATAAAAATATTTTTACATACAGGGTGTAAGTGACAGCCCTCCACATACTGATAGGGTGAATTCAGGACCTTATTTTGAACCATATTCCACTAGAAATTTTCTCCGGAAAATTGATTTTTTTAAATCTTTTTTTTTCAATTACAATTCCTTTATTTCAGTGTACAATCACATTATCGGTACGCAGCATTCCATTTTTGTAAATAAAACATCTAAAATAAAAAATACCAGCAATGGATGTTGAACTCCTCTTAAGAACAACGCGTGAATGACGTGTACGGGCGCGTTTGACGGCAAGCATTGACCCTGTAGCGGGGAGGGCAGTCGTTCGCTACGTGCGTTTTGCCACGGTAACGATACATTGCGTATAAGCTAATAAAACAAACCGAGTTTATTGGGGTACCATTAAGTTCCTGAACTAATTTCATGTACCGATCATCTTAGTATGACATACTGAAGTCATCCCATCAGTATGTGTAGGGCTGTCCATTACACCCTGTATAACAATTTATTATATTTTCACTTACCGAAGTCGCTGTATATTTCCGGCAGGAGGAATAAATTAATGGGCGCGCCGCACGCCTCCACGCTGTACCCCTTGCACACGTTGTCCACGTTCAGGCCGTTCTTGTTGGTGTCACTATACATGTACATTCCCGAATTCAGCTGCATGTTCGACTTTTGGAATGCTTTCCTGAAATAGCCATATTTGTTATGTTTCAGTACTAACTTATCTTTATAAATAGTTAGGTATAGTCCGCAACAGGCCGAGATGACATTCGGGTTATGAGCTTTTTGCAGAATAAAATCCGAATCAAAATTAGCAGGACCCGCAACGCAACAGAATAATTTCATTTAATAATTTTGTGGGCGATTTTAATTGTTTATCGGGTACTGCTAATGTTGATTCGGATTTTATTCTGCAATAAGCTCATAACCCGAATGTCATCTCGACCTGTCGCGGTCTATACATTACAATATTACTTGGCAGTAGCCTGCCGCAACGTTTACTCACTAGGCTAAAGCCGGAAACCCACCGCGGCGCACGGAGAGGCCACGTACACGCTACGCACGTGGGTCAAGCTTCGCTTTGCACGAAAATGTATGTTACCGTGTCCACCGCGGCGCACAGAGAGGCTACGCACGAAATGACGTCATCCATACCGTCATAGTCGTAGAACAGTGACGGATCTGACAAGTATGATGTATGACAGATCCGTCACAGTTCTACGACTATGACGATACATTTTCTTGCAAAACGTAGCCGTGGCCGTGGCCGTGTGCGTGGCCTCTCCGTGCACCGCGGTGGGTTTCCGGCTTTAGTCTCAAAATCAATAGCTGTGGTTCTAGTTTGACCGTAGGCTGGGCAAATATCGGAGTCTTTTACTAATTTTCTCTGGTCTAGAGACAGCTAATTTTGTATTCACGTTTTATTTCACGTAATATTTTTTGGGACAAAATGTAACATCATTTAAAGGACTTGCCCACAATACCGGACCAGACTATGAACGTATCAAGCACGGAAAAACACGACTCCGGTTTCGTCGAAAATTCGCTGTCGTCGGTATATAATTTAATGTTACATGCGCTGGTACGATTACGGTCATGGTATGGTCCGGTGTAGTGGGCGTCCTTGAAAATCATTGCAATAGTTTCTCTTGGTGGTTCTGAAGAAACTGACGCGCGATGTAATGCAGCACTATCCACCAAGTCAACTAGGCGCTTGTCAAATGTAACGTCACCCGCACAACAAGGCAGTGGCGGTGTGCGGGAGGTGTGGCGGGCGGGAAGCCATTCATCCATTCATTCGGAATTCCATCTGAGTTTCTAATTGGCTTGGAGGAATAGTAGTAGCAACCTGTACAAGTGCTGCATGGTGGCGAGGTGGTCGGCGGTGTAGTCGTCGAGCTGGCAGCGGTTGTGCAGCAGCAGCAGGTGCGGCGCGCACTCGCCGCCGCCCGCCGCCTCCGCGCCCTCCGCCGGTGCTGGCACCGCCGCGCTCGACGCCGGCAGCGACGGCTTCAGCATCTCCGCAGCTTGGATGTATCTACACACGCCACATTAAAACAATACTGTTTACTAAAGCCAACCATCCAGGCCCTAATCGAAAGAAACGTAACTAAAATTGCAATTAGTAATTTCATCATCATCATCATCTCAGCCGAAAGACGTCCTCTGCCGGACATAGGCCTCCCCCAAGGTTCGCCACAATGACCGGTCTTGCGTTGCCCGCATCCATTTACACTTAGTAATTTAAATTAGTGAGTTACAATTAGTAATTCACAATTAGTAATTTACTATTAGTAATTCAGAATTAGTAATTTACAATTAGTAATTCACAATTAGTAATTTACAATTAGTAATTTACAATTAGTAATTTAGGTACAATTAGTAATTTACAATTATTAATTTACAATTAGTAATTTAGGTACAATTAGTAATTTACAATTACTTAGTAATTAAATTTACTGCAGGCCCAGGGAACGTTGTACCTTGGAAAGTTATAATCCGTAAACCAGTCCTGCACAGCAATGAGCACGTGGCATATCGCCATCAGATAAGAGGCGATTTGGAGGCAGTCGACGGTCACAACGTTAGCACTGCGGGCTGTGACGGTCGCGTTTGATTCGTCGATCAGCGACGGCGACCACAGCGCCTGGCAGTCCAGGAGTATCACGCGGTCGTTTGTAATGTACATGTCTATACCTGGAATTGGTAAAGGAACCTTGTATTGTGTACTGTGAAGACCGCACAGCCTGTATTGATGGTCTTGGATTCAAGTAAAAGGACTTCTACACGAGCAGCTGACATCAACAACATAGGTCAAGTTGTTAAGTTGACCTATGAGATAAGAGAATATGCATGACTTTTTTTAGCCCAGTTTATAAATACTAGGTACTTTGAAATAAAAAAAATACTGTGTGTAAATTATTTCGATATGTCTAATATAAGACCTAGGTACTTCTACCACGTTTCCAACGTGACCAAAAGTCTGGTCCGGCGTGCAAACCACCGCACCGTCGCGGACACGAATAATAATGATTATCGTCCCGCTCTCCAGACAAACAGAGCGAGCCATGTTTGCTCCGTACCTCCTGAGTACTATAAAATCGTATGAATATCGTATGATTTATCACATCCCTGCTAGAAGTGGTAGAAGTCAGTTGTCAGTGTCTGGATGTTGATTGTGAAATTTATTTAATTTGTATTGTGTTGTGGGATACGTCGTATTCGTTCCACACAAAAGATTCATCAATACATTTAGAAATGGGGCTCTTCAGCAGTCCAGGCTTCGTCATTTTATATCTAACTTGTGTATCATCATTGATCTATTCAGACACTTGTGTACGAACGGGCCCGTGTTCCTGTGAATTTTCGAATGGCACCGGAATTGATTTATCGCCTGCAGTTTCAGAAAAGTTTTATACGGTTAACACTTACGCTGTGAAATCAAAGGGTACGAGGTATGAGTTAAGCACATTCTACTATCACCCGTGCTATGATACCTCAATGAACTTGACTATTACATCGGATGATAAATACAGCACATGTGGCGGCTATTTATCGGTAAGGATTTCGATAAGTACGGTCAGCAACGAAAGCACTTTTGTTTTGCATCAAATCCATATTTTTTCTTTATCGAAACAAAATGTAGACATGTTGCTAATGTTTGGTGTTATTAAGGTTTACCAACATTTGTAGAATAAAGAGTATAACCGATTTGAAAAATTCAGAATGTTCAGCGACTTTCGTTGCTGACTGTACCTTTCAATTCAGTTCAATCAGCGTGATAATTAAAATTTGACGTTTAGGGCGCCTAGGTGTAAATTATCTACGGACAATTTTATTTACATATATTGATTCAATGCGCTGAGGTCTAGTAGCATGAATTATAAGTTCCTTCCATGCCTAGGTTTTCAGGCATTTCTATTTTTCTCGTATCTACTCGTCTTGGCTCTAATAATAAGGTTAAAAAGGGGCCTATTCCAATGAGTTTATGTTGTTTATCCGCCAATTCTCTCATCACACAAATTTACTGTAAAAAATTATGCAATGCAAGAGATAAATGAATCCGGGTTATTCTGAGCAAAGTAGATAAGTTGGCATGGGCGTACCGAGGGGGGAAGGGGCCGCAACATAAATCCACTGTCCATTAATATTATCTTCGCGAATTCTTCATTGTAAATCGTAAATTCTTGGTGTGCGACATGTTATCGGCCATCTTTTAGCAGTCTTCTAGCTGACATGTGATCCGGCACGAATTGCACGGCAAAAAAAAATTCGTATGTCTGTGTACTGGCTTATATTCATTGATATGAAGGTATAAGCAGTTTAATGTGCTATTTTTTCTAGAGCACGATGGTTCCTGTATGTCAGGTCTGTATTATAAAACGTCATTGCCACACATAGAACTTAATTCAATGATTTGGTCTAGTGGCAGGCAGGATCCCGATTATGACGAATTAAAATGCCCATTTCCTAATCCGAGTGACACTCGAATCGCCATTGCTTACTTTGGGGTGGATAATTGGTGTGTTAGTCTGACGATATTTATTTATGAATATTACATGTTATTTCAGATATGTCGGCGTCAAATAATCATGAAACAGAGCAGTGTTACCGATACATTTGTTTTGGGTCAGAGATACTATGACTTTTTGGGTTCCACAAATGATTCAACATTTGATGACCAGGGATACTCTATTACATACGATAATGGACCTGCGTAAGTCCTATACTCATATTAATATTACCTGTAAATGCTAGTGTTCGCGTTTGTTAGTTTCTTTGATTGTGAGAGTGACTGTGGACTACATAAAACAAAGTTCATACTAAGAGGTGCTACAAATACCAATGACTTCATAATCCTGGTTATCTTAAACAGTAACGCACATCTCGTACCTATACATATTATTCCATATGAGCCATCTGAAATGGACGCCTAGCATAACAGATAACCGTTTTGTCTTTACAAATTTCACAGATAAAGTTAAGATAGTACCGTAAATGTTATAATTGAATGCTGTGTACTATAAATTTGTATGCATAGGTATGAACTTTACTGTGGGCTTATTGATTATTATGTTATTTGGATAAGTAATGGTATTGGTGTACCTAATCGTAAATAAATAAGTCAAACTATGTTTATACATTTACAGGCGAACAATAGTCCTTTTACAATGCACACAAAGAGTCAACAGTCTCAATGTGTACTCAATAGCGGAACCTAATCAGATTGTAAGTATAGCATAGTATTATTTACGGATAGTATAATAATTAAAAAACCCAACCAATGAGCCGAGCTACTACTCCTAAAACAAATGAATGATAAGGGCACATGAACCATTTTTGTCTGTCTCTGTCTGTATGTTATAGGATTTTTATTCGGAGACTATTAGTAGATGCTAACTGTGGATTTACTCAAGCGTCGCGGAAACCTATTAAATTTGGTAGATTAGATGATAGGAAGAATAAATGGTCCTAGATGTTTCCACTTTCAGTGGTGAGGGAAGCGTCTACATATTAATTTCAAAATTGTAAAAAAAAAAACAATGACTTGGATATACTCAAGCGTGTCAGATACTGATATTTTTCATGCTCCAACATGACAAATTGAAAAAAAAACTCGAGCGCGTCAGATTTTCAGTGAACCTTACAGATGCTCCCAGTTCTTAGACTGACGATTAAATTAGCAAAATTAACACTTTTGACACTTCTTAGCTAGTAATGATTCATTAATCCCCTAATGAAACTAATGAATCCCCCTTATCTTAATCTGACGCGCTCGAGTATTTCAGATGGTCGATTATATTTTTTTTGGTTCCCCTGAGCTTACCCCCCTATATTAAGGGCTCATTCATACTGGTTGGAGGAGGGCTCATTCATACTGGTTGGAGGCTCTTATCAATATGTAATGTAAGGTATCTCCCTTATCTTAATCTGTCGCGCTCGAGTAAATCCAGAAATCCTTTCTACGGCTCCCCATCTATAGGGATCTATCTATCTATATCTATCACTGAAATTTAGCACATTTGAGTGATATTTGTTACCGCTATAAAGATATGGACTCAAATATTGAGAACAAAACTATTGTAGGGTGCCTCTCCTATATGGAAATTATGTTTATTTCGCCTGTATTTAAAAAAGAGGTTCATGTGATATCTTTTTCAAAATTAAGCTCAGCAGACCTAATACGGTCCTTATGCAATATTGCTAATGAATTGCATTGCAATTCATTTTTCTTATTTTCTGAGGAATCCTTAGCAATTCCGCTAAATTTCTGTAGAATAGTGACACATTTTACGCCATTCGTGACAGTTTCACGGAAATTTTGCGGATTCTGCTGGAGGGTTGGAAAAATGAATTGCTTTAGCAGAATTGCCGCAATTCATCTTTGTGACGGTATTAACCCCACTGTTTAAGAAATGTTGAGCTCTAAAGTGGCTCGAGGTAGATCTCGCTTTAAAAACCTAAAGCACTGTGCAGAAAAAAACTGTAAATATCAGGATACTAGCACATAATATTAACTTACTCTGAAAATTATCACGACAGTTATTGGTTCACTAAATCACGAGCTTTAACCGACCAAGTTAACGCAAAATTGAAGCCCCGTCATTTCTGAACAAATTCACTACTTTTGTAAATTCAACCCCCAAGGGGTTTAAATAGGGGATGAAATGATGTATTGATGTTTTAAAAATTAGACATCGGTGAAGAAATTGGTTTTTAGGCTTCTTGGGGTATAAGCGTTTTTGAAAATGTATCGCCTAAGAGGGTTAAATAGGGATTTAAAGTTTGTATGGCATATCCCATTACTGCTGGCATAACTTCTATTAATTGAGATGCGTATATTCTATGGATATTTTCATTCCAGGTTTTGGCATTCTACTCGCCTGATGCTTGTCTAAAACAAATGGGTAGAAAATCTCTTTGGTCCAAACTGAAGGTAATATTCGTCTTGATCGCAGTTTTACCTAAATCTCGGGATTTTCCCTGAGAAATTATTGATAGGTTTAAACGGCTTATGGCAACTGCCTGCAGAAAAACTACCACATTATCTCGTATCTTGTGTTGAAGTTATCTTAATGAGGATAAATGAGGCTGCAAAACTACAGAATGAATACGTTTTTGGTGCAGTTCATATCCAGTTGTAGAAATTGTCAACTGACTGCTATATCCGCTTGCAACCGGCGTGCAGTGCTAACGACGTGTAATTCGGACAAATCTCGTCTGGAGATACCCTAATTACAAATTCAGCCAATCCCTTTGATAGGTACAAGCATAGTTTGTTTTCTGTAAAACATTTTCTTCACAGGATGTTTGGAAGTCCGTGACATACGGTTTGTAGGAGTCGCTCCACAATGACGGGCCAACGAGATCACCCGACGCCAACAGCTACGGTAGCATATAACATGCGAGGGACGAAAACCTCTCCAAGGCTCATATTGCGTCACTATACGACACTACGAAAACTAATTAAGTGTAAGTTTTGAAATAAAGGCATTTGAAAGTTTAAAGACCAATATTCCTAACATAAACCATGATTATCTTTATCTCGTTAATTTTGCAACATTTGATTTTTAATTCATACTTTATTAAACCTAATGTAAATTATAGTGTATAACAAAAAACTATCTTGCGAGTGTATAAGGGCCACCGCAAACACGCTACTTTTAGCATCGGCGATCGACGATTTAGTCGCTTTTTAGAAGCTAAATGCAGCGACCAGTCGCAAAATCGCGCAATTTTGATACTGCGATCGAACGCAGAGAGTCGCAAAATCGCCGATCGCCGATGCAAAAAGTAGGATGTCTGCGGTGGCCCTAAGTTATTTAATTGGTTGTGGTATATGGACAATGTTAATTAAGTGAATTTTATATAGGAACTACTCCTACCTGTCATAAATATTAACAGGTTGTATTATTGTTGGTTAAGCAAACTGAGTCCTAAAATATATTCGCATAGAAAAATATCATCTTTGTTTTTTTACCTGTACAGAAATTAGTTTTTGATGAATTTTGCTAAGAATTTTAGTACCAAATCGGTGTGGTCGGTTCGAGGATCCGGCGCGTCACCCCAACTTATCGTTTCCGGTTAGGTAGGTACCTAAGTAGGTAGTAGCTAACTTTTAAGCACTAATTTAGAAGTAAAGTTAGCCAAAGTTAGTCCAAAATTTCGAGCTTTTTGCATTATAACAGTGATTATTGTATGTAAGTATGTATGTTTGTAGGAGGTAAACTTTGGATAGAACTACTGAACTAATTCTGAAAATTCTTTCACTTATAGAAAGCTACACTATCCCCAAGTGATATTGACTTTATTTCTAAGTACCCCACGGGTGGAACCGTGGATGAATGCTAGTATAAAATACTTACCTTTCGTACAATGAACACCTCTTTCAATCTGCTCAATGTCTTGCATCTTAAACTTGAACAAACTCTCGCTTTTCTCTTGAGCCTTTGCCTCTGGGACTCCAGCGAAGTCAAGAGCCTCCATCTGATTATCTGCACCCACAATATCATTCCCCTCGAATGTATTCTCAGTGTTTATTTCATGGGAATGTAGTATTTGCGTACACAAGTTTTGGTCGTGTTCATTCTGGGCGATTAAATTCATTATCATTGATTTACCTACTCCCTGGGTACCTGAAAAATGATAAAGTTCATATTAGTTGTGCAATGTGCACCTCTGATGGCGATTGCTTGACGCAGTGGTTTGAGCATAGGCCACTCGGTATTGTGTGGTTGCGGCTTCGATTCCCAGCAGACGCAAATTTCGGAAACGGCCTTATCGTAATTTTCCAAAGTCTGTATAGTATGGCAGCCATACTACAAGCGTTGCTTAGTTTGGAACCATACAGTTGGTGTGTAAGTCTAGCAATTTGTATTTTATTTTCATGGCCATTGGTTTTCATCAGTAATTGTTACCTATAATTCCAACTACTAAATAATTAGTGCTGGAATCGTGCAGGAACTCCAAAGCTGCTGTATTGAACTCCAAGTTCTCGTCCAATAGCTTCACTGGTTCTGACATGTACTTCAACGGTTGACTTGGTTTCTGTTCTGTAATTTATGGTCAAGTCATTAGCACTGACTGCATCTTTTTTCATCATACGTCCCCTCATGCAGTTGGATATAAAAGTTGAGGTGTTAAAAATGCTGGTACTGAGTAATTAATTAATCAATGGAAGGTATACACATCAAAAAAGGCATAAATTACGTGAGGCATTTAGGGGGGGAGGGGGTCGAAAAATCTCAAAAATCACCTCACGTATTTATGGACGCCCCCAAAGGTCCCAATATGATGGTCCAATATCATAAAGAATACCAGGTGGGTAGGTAGGTGGTAGTTTTTACAAACAGCTCTAAAAAGTGGTAATTCAAGAGGTTTTCATAGGGTTTTTGAAGCAGTGGTAAAAATTGTTTAAAAAGCCTTTGTGGCTTATCTGTTTCAAGCCATTTCAAGGCAGTTCACAGCATATGACTAACAATTGGAAAGTGTGCAATACTCCCAATATCAGAAATGAGGGAACGACACAGATGATCTAGTTCATCAAGTTAAGGAATAAATTACCTATACTCTTCTTTTCTTTATTTTCATTCTGGGCTATTTTACATGGATGAGAGCCTTCTGACTCCAATGTTGATGTTTTTATAGTTTTAGGACTTTGTGGCCTCTCCTCTTTGGGTGCACTCTGCTCTCGGGTCTTCAAGATGATTGTTGGTTGTTTCTCCTTCTCTGGTTTTTCTTTATTCTGTTCTTTACCTTCACGGTCAGACTTTAATATCACTGGCCTTCGAGGTGTAGTGGTCTCCTGCAATTAAAATAAGTATGAACTATGTTACGAGACAATCATTGAAGAATTATTAACTGCAAAGCTAGCCAGCAGGCCAGCATAGTGGACTATGGCTAGAATCCCTTAATATTGGGAGAGAATATGCCCGGTAATATGGCAATATGTTCAGCCCTTATTATATTGGGACTGAAAAATCACTGCTGCCTACCCCTTTGGTGAAAACAGGTGTAATTGTGTATGGTGATTAGTCTAATGGATGTACAACTTTTTACTTAACAAATAGCATGAGTACAAAAGGTTACAAGGTGGATTAAAACTTCATGGCAGTTGTGAGGTTGTGTGTGAGTGTGCAGCAGCAAATATTATTGGGCGCGGGCGTCGGAGGAGGTGAATGGACAGGGGTATATCTGCCCAGAGCCACTCTCGCAGTGCAATTCACAGCCGCCATAAAGATTAAATCCATCTTGTAGACAGTTATGTTATTTTATATGACTAGGCAGGCTGACATTGTGGTCACCATGTGGCCGAGTGGACGGCCTGTATAGTTCGCGACAGGTCGAGATGACATTCGGGTTATGAGCTTTTTGCAGAATAAAATCCGAATCAAAATTACCAGGACCCGCAACGCAACAGAATAATTTAATTTAATAATTTTGTGGGCAATTTCAATTGTTTATCGGGTCCTGTTAATTTTGATTCGGATTTTATTCTGCAAAAAGCTCATAACCCGAATGTCATCTCGACCTGTCGCGAACTATAGGAAGCAGCTGGAAAAAAGTGGATGCAGCAAGAACCAAAACTACATAGTTTGGGTGATGCAAATCACATGTTTAGGGTGGCTTTAGGAGCACTAGGCTGATAATGATAAACTTAACGGTACCTAATGGATATTTCGCATTTGCAATTGCTATCTATGCATATTTTTTGAAATGGAAATTCTCTCATACCTTTGTAGTAAATATTTTCTTCTTCTTATCTGCCATATTGGCAATAATTCAAGTAAAATCTATAAGTAGTATGAGATTTTTTTTGAATTGTTCAACACAACAAGCACAATAAACTTATTTTTTTAGTTTTATTTCAATCATCAAATAAATGTTATTATTTACAAAATAATTTATACTACAACTAGGCTTGGATAAAAATAATCGATAAATAAAATATCGATATTTTTTTCTAATTTATCGTTAACTATCGACGCCGTTTATAATCTCCAAAAATAGATAATCGCCTTTATTTTCGAGTATCGAATGCAATACATTTTAAAATTCAGTTTAGTATAGTTGGTAAGTTGTGTAACTCCATCCTACTATGCCTTCCTTCCACGGAATGGTTTTTGAGCACCAGAATGCATATACCCTTGGAATATTTTAGGCCACTAGATCGCGTGCCAAGTACCACTTAAAAGTGCCAAATTGTCAATGTCATGCGTTGCATGTATTGGATTTTCAAAATGCTTTGTCTTTACCATGTTTGCCTATACTTTATATAAAATACATACTACATACACAAATAAAATAAATGTGTACTTATGGTGCGTTCCAATCCCTGTTAATTTTGTTATTTTCGTCCACAAAAAAATTACAAAATTAACAGTGAATGGAACGCACCATTTATTATTTATGCAGTGAATGTTTGGGGATCACTTTTAGGTCACCAAACACACCTTTACTCGATAATAATCGATACAGCTTATAAGTATCGATTCGATATTTAACGATATATTTTTTTCACTTGCCCATCCCTACCTACAATCAACAAATCAACTGGTGCGTTCCATTCACTGTTAATTTTGTAATTTTCGTTATTTTCGTTCATAAATGTCGTTCCACTCGAACCAACTTGTACTGAAAGTGATCATTATTAACGTTTTTACAGTTTTTGTGGACGAAAATAACAAAATTAACAGTGAATGGAACGCACCAAACATGCAGCAGGGACAGACGGAGCTGACACTGACGTTAAAAAGTGAGTGATGTAAGATGTATGCTGCGTTCCATTCATTGTAATTTTTGTTATTTTCGTCCACAAAAAGTGTTAAAAACGATAATAATGATCACGTTCAGTACAAGTTGGTGCGAGTGGAACGTGATTTGTGGACAAAAATAACTAAAATAACAAAATTAACAGTGAATGGAACGCACCAATTGTACTTGTCAGGATGTCAGTGTTGCTGTCAGTGTCAGTCGGCAGAAGTTTGTTGGTGGATTTCTCTTTGGTAGATTTTGATTATGAAATTGTGAAATTATTGTGTTTGTTGAGGAATTGTCATTGTACATTACTGGGCAATAAAATCCTACGTAGTATTAGTGCCACACAAAAGATACACCAATACAATTGAAAATGGGAGTCTTCAGCACTCCAGGCTTCGTTATTTTATACCTAACTTGTGTATCATCATTGATCTATTCAGACACTTGTGTAAAAACGGGGCCTTGTTCTTGTGAATTTTCGAATGGCACCGGAATAGACTTATCGCCTGCAGTTCCAGCAACGTATTATACGGCGGATACTTACGCTGTGAAATCGAACGGCACGAGCTATGAGTTGAGCACATTCTACTATCATCCGTGCTATGATATCTCAATGAACTTGACTATTCCATCGGATGATAAAAACAACACCTGTGGCGGCTATTTATCGGTAAGGTTCTTGATACTTTCTATTCAATAAGTGTGTCCATTAACATTTAATTACATCTAGGGCGCATGGGTTGGAATGCCACTATGTAATATACTAATGTCTTTTAAAAACTTGTTTTTTATATGTTGTCTTGAACGCGCGTGTAACATGAGAACCAGTTTTGCCTTAAAAAGATCTTGATGAATGTATAATTAAACATGCTATTTGGTTATTTATTTTGTAACATCACTAAATAGCTAGAACCTTATCTTAGAAAAAAAATTAAAGAACAGGATCTCGTTCCTGTATTGCTAATGGGTAAAGCTTTTAAATTAACTACTCATTAGCAACATTCTAGATATGCTCAACAATGTTGTAGAAATGATGTTTTAGAGCCAAAACACACTGGGATGTCATGGTGATGTCGCTGGCTATGTATACAAACAATTTGTATTGATGGCAATGTCACCAGTCCGTAGCCAGGTGACGTTGCCATGGCGTCCCAGTGTGTTATGGCCCTTAGTTAATACCTACCTACTTTATGGCCGAATACTCATACGCCACTTAAATTTGAGAGCTACTTATCTTTGACGCGCCATACAAAAAATGACAGTTAACGACGTCTCAACCTGCTAAGTGGGACTGAAATATTTAAGTGGCCTTTGAGTATTCGGCCGTTAGAGACACAGATCCATGCAGTTATTACAATCAGGCTTAGGGCCGTAAGATGAATATAGCTTATACACCCTGCTTATTCATTCCAAATGTGACATATGAAAGTGAAATGAAAGATGAGAAGTTCCATTCTGTTAACAGTAATCTTTACAATGTAATTTTTTCAGATATGTCGCCATGAAAACATCATGAAACTTGAGAATGTAACCACCAATACATTTGTTCTGGATAAGGGGCGCTATGAGTTTTTGGGTTCCACAAATGATACAATTTTCGATGACCAGGGATTATCTATTACGTATGACAATGGACCTTCGTAAGTTCTTACTCTTATTAATATTATGTATAAATGCTAAAGCAGCTCTGTTTGTTAGTTTTTTTTTTTTTTTTTTTTTGTGAACCAGTCACTTATAAGTGACTGGTTCACAAAAAAAAAAAACTAGTATCACAGCTATAACAGGTAGATCCCATGGGCTATGCACAAATCATGGCTTTAATATTATACTTATGTTCCTTTTTTGCCTCATCTTCCTTGAAGGGGTCAATTATAGAGGTTTTATTTGTTTGGTTTTCTCAATGTTTATGTTAATGTTTGACAGACAAGATAATGAAATGTAAAAACACTAACATTTAAAAATAGAGGTTCTACAAATATAAATGATTCTTAAGTAGGTAGATTTCAATATGTAGGAATATATTCAGTATGTATGGAGGTATGAAGTATATGCAATACAATGGACGGCTAGCATAACAGAAACAGATAAACACTTTGTTTGTGCAAACTCCTCAGATATTTTTTTTTACATTTCCAGGAAAACAATAGTCCTTTTGAAGTGCACACAAATAGACAACAGCCTCCATGTGTTCTCATTAGCAGAGCCTAATCAGATTGTAAGTATAGCATTGTATTATTTACTGATAGTATATTAATCAATATCAACAGACCATCACATAAAGAATGTATTATTTTGGGTACCTTTTATAACTGGGGAAGACTTTAGTCTGGCGGTCTTACCCTAGACTAGACAACTACCCAATGAGCTGAGTAGCCTACACGGTCAAATAACTCGAATGGTAACAGAAACAACCATTTTTATTTGAAGTTCATGCTTAAGCAGGTATAGGTATATATTTTATCAAACAAGTAACACAATATGTTAATTTATTACAACATATGTTCATCAAGGCCACAGTTTAAATATCGAACTATATTGCACATCTTAATACATATTATAGTATTTTTTAATCTGCTCCTCCTCATGTCGTGTTATTATCAGGGACATTGTCCTTGATAACAAAATTCAAAATGTTTATTTTGTTTAGGCCTTACACTTACAAATTGCCATTTTACATTTGAAATGTGTAACGTCACGACTTTTATCCCCATTCGGGGGTAGTCAGAGGCTTGAGTGGCCATACACCACCACATTGTGGAGGTATTAACCAACTCAAAGCCCACGTTTCACCAGACAGTCAGAACCCAACGTGACAGGTGGTGAACCTTGTCGCCGTGTATATACAGGAACTGACTATTACCTAATCCCGAGGGATAGGTAGGTTTCCTCACGATGTTTTCCCTCACCGTCAGCGAACTGTAACTTATGCACATAGATGAAAGTTAATCCATTGGTGCATGCCCCACCGGGGATCGAACCTGGGACCTTCTGATTGCTAGCCCAACCTGTTCACCCCTAGGCTACAGTCGCTAAATACATTACATTATTTTACATTTATTTATTTTTTCACTTATATTCTATTGCCGGATCGGAAACGCGACCTCGACTGAGAAGATCCACATTATCATTATCCACTCATAAGGATTTTCTTGGGAAAAGTAGGTGGGTGGGTACTTACTGGGCGTCCTTTCACCGCAGCTTTGAGAAGGGATTTAGCTACGCCCTCAGGGTCTCTGGAACCTTGTTTTGGAACCCCATTTTGGACATACAGGTTACAAGTTATTTTTCCCTATAACTTGTAGTAATGTGGTCATTGAGCATATGTGGAAGTGTGGGTTACTTTGCACATCAGCGTGTGAAATTGGGTCTGACTTCGCGCTGAATACGCATTACGGGTCACGTGTACGGCAAATTACGAAAATAGAACTTCCGTCGACTTATCAAACTAGTAGACCTGGCAGCCGTAATTGTTTCACTAGTTCAACAGGTTTCCTATTTAACCACACATTGTAAATACGAATGCCCACGATGGGTGCGTGTCATGACAGTGGCGTTGCTAGTGCGCTCCTAGATATTGTATGAAAATTGGTAGTGGCGCTTCTAGACGCCTCTAATTGGAACGCGCCCTAACAGTAATATGTCTAGTAGTACTAATGTCTATGATAATCTCATTTCAGGTTTTAACATTCTACTCGCCGGATGCTTGTCTCAAACAGATGGGTGGAAGGTCTCTCGGGTCGACATTGCTGATAATATTCTTCTCGCTCTTGGTGTTCTACCTCGTTCTCGGGATTTGCGCCAAGAAATTCTTGATGGGAGCCACCGGAATCGAAGTTATACCGAATCTAGCATTCTGGTCGATGTTGCCTGGTCTTGTCAAGGTAAGTTGTTAAATCATTTCATCATCATAATTTTAGCCAAGTCGTCCACTGTTGGACATATGCCTCACCCAAGGTTTTCCACATCAACCGGTCATTTGCAACTTGCATCCAGCGGTTTCCTACGACCTTCACTAGGTCGTCGGTCCACCTTGTGGGGATCATTTACTATCTTGTAATTAATTATCTTGTTGGAGAATTTTTCATGGAATTTGGTACGTTGGTACGGTTATATTTACCTTCACATCCAAGATAGGCGCAATAATCGTGGAGATTATGGAAAGCACCTATAAAATGTCTACCCTTTTATCTCGTATCTCGCGCCGCCGTTCATTACAAAGCGCGCGTGGTCTAAATGACTTCATAACAACCGCGCGCCAACTTCGCTAGTAATTTGGTCACAGCTTCGTCAATTTTTGTCGTAGACCAAAAATTTTTGCACTGTATGTTATGGATTTCTTAGCTCTATAAATCTGCGGTCTCATTTAAATTCGTTACGGAAACCCTTTTTTTTTTCACAGGATGGTTGGTTATTCATGGCGAGCGGTTTCAAGCTGCCTCCCCGCAGCGCTGGCCCCACGATCTCGCCCGACCCCAACAGCTACGATAGCATATAACATCAGAGGGACGAGAACCTCTCCGAGGGTCAGCTTATCTTGGTTGAGTAGACCGGGAGACGGCTTGTGCGATGATTCTCCAAGGTTTTTGTGTCATGTTTGTTGTCTGCTTAAATTTAGTTCCATACTATATAGGCCGAGCAATTAGGGCCCCGAGTCGCCTAGCCATTGAACTGCCACTGTAGCATTTTGATATTGTGACCGACGCTCTGATTGGTCGGTCAGAATCAACTGACCAATCAGAGGGTCTGTCACAATTGCAAAACGCTACAGTGGCAGTTCAATGGCTAAGCGACTTGGAGGCCCGTTATAATGTTATGTCTATGTAGTCAAACGTCAAAACTGAATGCTCGGGCGCGCCGCTTGGCACATATAGACACGTCTAATGGCGCTAATTCTGTTGAAACTTAATGATTAAACAAAATGTATTAACATCCTTGTCATGTTCGTAAAACATGAAGAAGATATTGATATTTTTAGTTACATTACATAATTCGCGTCAGGTACTAAGCCATTTTAGGTGATTAGTGGATTTCTTGGGGTTAATTAAACCCCTCTTCTCATGCTACTCCTTATCATTACATAATAACCTTTCTTAATCCTAAACTACTTATCTGAGAAGTTATTAAATCTAATTTCTCGAACCAAGCGACTTTTCTGTTTAATGTATTCCCCAAATAATGGCTGACATTGTAATGTATATTCAAATGTAAACTGATAGCAGCCTCTTAAGGAAACGTAAGAAATTAGTGTTTTTGCTCATTGTAAAAACAAACTTGTTTGTTTGTGTTAGTATAATGATTTTTTAAAGATTCTGTTACGGAGAATTACCTCAAAAACTTTTTATGTAGTAATAAATAAAAGTTAAGCATAATAATATGTATAAATCAACAAAAACGATGTAAGTATCTATATATATTATCTAATCATTTAAGTATAATTGTAATTTATTATGGGATTTATTGGGACTATAAAAGGTTCCAAAAATATTAATTAAACTTCACAGGGCTATGCATAATTTACAAAATATAAAAAGTAGTTTGCATGCACATGTTGGTTTTCATAATAAAAATAAAATAAGACAAGTCTATATAATCTGGGATTTATCGAAAGCTTTTGCGAAAGAAAAGATTCGCTTGAGTCGGCTTCATTTCGTTAACTGCACGATGTAATTATTTTTAGCTACTTGAGGTTTATTGAAACATTGTATACATTAATATAATAAAAAAAATCTAGTTTACTATTTTTGTCTATACTGATATTTTTCTAAAAAGAACCTATTTTTCTAAGTATTGTTATCCAGTATTTCTTTTTAGGGTTCCGTAGTCAAAACTAAAGAACCCTTATAGTTTCGTCATGTCAGTTCGTCTGTACATCAATGGTTTTTTTTTATTCGGAGACTATTTGGAACACTTATAGTATTTGTTATCGCTACAAAGATTATGTGCTCAAATCTTTAGAACAAAATTATTCTAGGGTACCTCCCCTACATCCAAGTAGTGGAGAGAAAAAAAAATACAACCCCGAGTTTTTTTTTTAAATAATTACGACTACGTTACTCACAGTTTTTTCGAAATTAAGCACTGCTTCAGAAATGTTAAGCTCTAAATTGGCTTTAGGTAGATATCACTCTAATAATATGCAATCAATGTGCAGGAAAATTAAAAGAAAAGATACGTACTAGCACAGTAATGAATTACTACGAAAATTATAACAGGAGTTATAGGTTCGCCTAATAATGAGCTACATCCGATCATGTTATAGCAAGTTAATTCCCTCGTTTCTGAACAAACTCAACGGTGAGAGTATGTACTTTGGTAAAAGATACGATAAATATTCGTTATTGAAATGGCTACGGAACCCTACAATGTGCGTGGCACGACTCGCATTTGTCCGGTTCTTTAATTAGGTTTTCTAAAATGGTGATTGAAATGTATTAAGAACTGACTAAAATCGTCTTTCGCTATATTCGGTTTGGTAGTCTTTAAAAAAAATCTAGTTTTCTAATTCTATACTATAGTCAAATGTATTAAGAACTTACTAAAATTGTCAGATTCTCTTTTATAAACGTTTGTATTGTTTAGTTCATAAATTCTGCTGTGCCAATATGGTTCTAGAATTCGGATGTTTAAAGATTATTTTTCAATTTAAATATCAGTGCCATAAATTCATGGGCTAGTATGGCAGGCTCCTGCAATCAATCAATAACTTAGTCCATTTGTGGTCAAGGAAAAATTGACAAAAGTTTTCCAACAAAAGTTTTAGCAAAATATGAGTGAAATTTTTATATCATGGAGTTTATTTTATTATACAATTATTTTCATAATCATGATACATTATACTTATACCATAAGGTTTACACTTTTAAAAGTTTGTTTGTATTAAAAATAAAACGGAAGTTTTTTGATACAGTTTTTTTTTATAATCGATTCTTTGTTATTTTATTTTGATACTATCGTTTTTCAATTGCTGATTGATACAAAAACAAAAAAAAAACAAATTCATTTCATAGAATTGACAACTAGTATAATATGTGATGTATGATAATATCATCATCAATCCACAGTTGATGGCACATTTTTTTTTATTAATTAATATAATGTAAGAATAATTTTGACGATGTTTCGACTACGTAACTTATTGATCTACGTGATATACTGCTGTAACATTTGATATACTCTCTCAACTCAGCTCTCGGACATCATCTCTATTATATATTTTTTCAACTGTTATACCATGTTATCTGTGAAATCTGTTACATTTTCAGTCTTAAAAACTTCACATAGCATAAGTCACTCAACTTCACTCTCAGCAACATAAGTCGCCGAAAATTCATTTTTTTTTTAAATCGGTAATAATATTTATTTTAGAAACGTTGGTAAACATTGTCAAATCATAGTTAAGACATGTTTTATTTTGTTGTTATTATTTTAAAGTAAATATTGCTTAGCTCAAGAAAAATCATGGATTTAAATGCAAAACAAAATTGTCCAATAAATTTGCAACGATAATAATCAGCGTCTTATGTTACTGACCGTACCTACCTAGGATAGGATAATTAAAAAAAAAAAGTAGGTGGCATTCATTATTTGACCATAAATTTTAAAGTTAATTTTGTTGAATTCGGGGCATACTTTTTGGAATCTCGTGAATTTTATTTTTGTAGTAATAACCTCATCATTATGTAATAATTGATGGAATCAGGCGTAACTTTTAAATTTTTTAGAGAGGTGAATTTTTTAGAAAAAGGTGAGGTGAGGTTTTGAGGTTGACATTTCCGAGGGTGAGTGGTGGGTCCCTCTCTAAAAAATTGTTTAATCATTATGTGTATCTTGCCCATTCTTTCATAAGCACTAGTCACTGAATGTATTGTTCCTACACCATTTATATTGCACGGTCATATTAAAAATTCATATCATTATCAATTAGTAGCGTTTCTTTATGAAATAGTGCATTGAATAACGAAAATAAGAGCACGATAATCAACCTATATAGCGGCACGCTATAATGGCCGTTTTGACATGTGGAGGGGGGAGAGGATGAACCTTATTATAACGGTATAAGATTCATGTTCGCATTAATTTTTAGAAATTCTTAAATATTAAAACGGCCATTCTTATTCCGTTATAATAAGGTGATTTCCCCCCCCCCCCCCCCCACATGTCAAAACGGCCATCATAGCGTGCCGCTATTATAGGTATGAAGTTGTATACATATAAAATCAAAATTACGTTTTTGTGTCAACTATTGGCCGTAAGATCAATTGTGGTTTAAACCACGGGAGAGAGTATAATCTCCCGTTTTCCATATAGAATCGACAATTTTAAGGCGAAGGCTAGATGTAAAGTAAATACTGTGGTCCATCATTATTTACCAAAAACCGTGGTCCAAACTGATCGCGTGGGCTAGTATACTGGTGGATGACAGTATTTACCACGAATTTCAATTCCAGAATGACAGTTTGGCATTCCGCCTCGCGAAAGCAATAGAGTGGACATGTCTTCTGAGATTGCAGATTAAACCAAGCGCTAAGGTAATATCCATACCAAGCTTTCGTGTTTCATTTGACGTCTGCACTGTACGAACTACTTCACAATACTGACGGAATAAATACTGAACGTGTAGCCTCCGTCGATGGAATGACATCCATCATTATGTACCATACTGACGGACCACAGTTTATACTTTACATCTAGCCTTCGCCTAACTCGCTACGATCGATCGACTACCACTGACCTTACGGCCTTTAGAATTTCTGAAAACTACTTTGTTATTATAATTTACCAATACAGTTAAGTTTGCGGTACCTATAAGGGTAGAGTAAGTGGTATAGTACTAATTATCATGCAAACTATATCAATGTAGACGGCATTAGTAGAGTTCTACCAAAATTGGTAGAGTACTGAGTAGTAAGCTGTTTGACTCCACCGTTTACTCTACCCGTGTACCCGAGGCTTTAGCAAGTACACCAAAATACTAGCATCCATCAGTAATCTTCCATAATATACATGTTATTTTGTGTGTATTATGGTTTTCAAAGTAGTACGTACATACCTATTTTTATTTCGTAGTGGAGTGTGATATCAATAACCCATGCCAAAGCCCAATACGCACGTATTTAGGTACAGGGGGCTTACCACGAACTCTTATTGCGATTCAATTACAGGAACGTTTTAACGATTCAGCGTCTTTTTGTGCAATGACGTACCTTATTGTCATGACAATAAGAAACGTCATTGCACAAATGGCCGCTGAAACGTTAAAACAAAACTGCTATAAGAGGTGGTGGTAAGCCCCCAGGACTTGATACTCGTGAGCACGCTCAAATAAATGAGCTACTCAGTTGAGAGAACAACGCCGTGGTAAGAAATTAGTTTTATTATTAAAGTCAGTAAAAACCCGGCTTCACAGCCGTACAAGATGGTCGTTGCGTTGTATAGCTATCTCTTTTTTTCTTAAGACGTCAGTCGTGTTTGAGGGGTAAGAATATACTTCAAAGGGCTGCTCCACTGAGCGGCTTAATTATCGAGCTTGCTCACGCTCATTTTATCGTATTTTAATCAAGCACGGGTTCAGTAGGTATTACATATATAATAATCATACTATATCATATATCTTAAGACGACAAAATGCATAATAAATATTTTATATTCAATATTTTAGTCCCCTGTTGTTTAAAGTTTTCTAAGGTTTAGTAAATAAAACTAATATTGCTCATATATGTTATTTTATTTCGTACGTCTATAGTAAACTATGTGGAGCGTTATGTCATATCAATTATATTTGGAATCCCATCTGAAATGGAATATAATAATGATTAAATATGTATGATAAGTATGGTATGTAAATGCATAGTTAAATCGAATTAAGGAGCGGTTAAACTAATTAATAATGAGTGCGCCAGTCATTTGAGTTATACCACAGAATAGATAAGGAGTACAGAAGTTGCACTCCTTTGATCTTGAAGAAAGCCGACATTTTAAATTATTATTATTACCTAAACTTGCCGCGCCCGACCGCGCGCAATCTAAATTGTGCCTTGACGCAACGCGTTACGGTATGTAATTCGCCGTCCCGCTGCCGCACGCTGCTGCACGCTACTTAACCTTCAATCGGTAGGGTTGTCACAATTAATAAAAATAAAATAGTACCAACATTTTTGTATTTAAATGTTAATTAAAACTATACATTTTAAAAAATTACAGTTGTTGCACTTTAATGTAATGCCTTCGATATTTTTTGTCTTTAAAATAGCGGTTATTAAATTTAATGGCAGCATAAATGCGAAATCTAACAAATAATTTAAAAATGTAGTCTGAAGGGATGCATGGACATGGAGTGGTGAAATTAATATGTTTTAGTAAATTAATTAGCGCATATAACAGCACGCAATAGCATGGGAACAATACGCAATAGCATAGCATGGATGCATAGTAGAATATCAAGCAACAGCAAGTGCAAGTCGCTCATTGAGTTATGACCGTTAACCTTGAATTTATAGTTCTCTCACTCGCTTTTTCCGCCGGTGGCCGAGTGCTCATAAAACGCTACGGCAACTAGTATCTACTTATATCGACTTAGGTAAGTGTCTAATACGAATATAGGTAAGTAGAAAAACTGGCAACACGATGGATCTCGTCAACTATGAAAGGAATTAAGGTAGGTAGGTATTCCGTAATCGATGCTAGTAGGTATAACGTGGTATACCTAACCGTAAAAAACTGTCATTTCATTCTGTTCCAAATTACATATTTTCGCTTCAATTCCACTATTCGATCCTACCTCTTGTAAATAACGTCTACTGCACTGAACTATGAGCTTCTTTTTATATCTAAATAACAAAATAAAACTTCAATTAGCTTCAATTACCTTTCACAATCAGCTGGCAAAGAAAAAAAAGTCAATTTGCAGTTTCTAAAACTATTTAGACAGCCATATACGCCACAGTTCGTCTTGCTCGTCATTTTTAATTTTAAAATAATAATTCCAACGCGAGCGACCAACCAAAAGCGCGCGAAACGTTATAGCGCGTGTTCACGCCAGGAGCGCGGCGGCCATATTGAATTGCGTACAGACTTTGTACGCGAACCGATCGGAGCTAGTTCGAGCGAAACCACAGAGTGACTGAGGCCTGGTTATACGGATAAGTATTACCTGAGGAGCGTTTTCTGTAAGACAGTCGAACAAGTGATGAGATCTCTCACATCCAGTTTCGCCATCAGTTACTGTTTCATCGTTTACTAGAAAATATAAATAGATGCACAATGTATTTATAATATTGGGTGCATTAATATAATGTCCTTGCAAATTATCTTAATTATTATATTTAGGTATAGCCACGGTGTAAAACACAACAGCACCAACATAAACAACATTAAAAGTTTACTAAACTCAAACTTACCTTTCTTACACATGTCGATGAGCTTTTTAGAACTTTCCAATTTCGCAGGATTGTCTGGATATTCTTTCTCCGCCTCTGCATGCGCTGTTTCCCAGTCATACATGCCTTTATTGTCTAGCTGTAACAAGGATGGAGATATTTTAGGTGTCTCTATTTATATGCGATCGAAGAGACTGCCGGTGAAGCTGATGAAGCTGTCTCTATCTAGAGCAGTCTTTTTCCCTCCTTATTTATTTGACTCTGAAGCTGTTTTTGATCTTTCTCTTTCCCTCTATATTTTCTTCTAAGATGTTTTTATGTGTGTACCTATATAAAAATAAATAAGAATAAAAAGTATGAAACAAGAAAATATTCTCATCTAGAGGATAGCCGTGGTCCGTGTAGGTTCTGTAGGGCCAAATGGCATATGAACACGGACCACGGCTATCCTCTAGATGAGAATATTTTCTTGTTTCATACTTTTTAGAGCGCGATTTTTCAGTAGTCGGGTTTTAGTTTTTAAACTTACTTTTTATTTAAATATTTTTGAGTTATAGGTAACAATATATATATTTTTGAAATGTGCTCATCAAGCTCTTTCATTTGATACCCCACACGGTTTTATTGAAAAATGTTTTTTTTTTAGTTCATGACATAATGTCCTCTAGAGGGCGCCATATGCAATTTTATGTGACGTCACATAGCCTATAACCAGTGCGCCATTAAGCCGCTTCTAACGATACCTCATTTGTCAAATTACGACAAGTAGTTTGGAAGTTAGGTGGGAACAGACGCACATACATACATACATACATACATACCGGTCAAAATCATAACCCTCCGCCGTAGTCGGGTAAAAAGGTACCTAGAGGTCGATTCTCAATTTCCCGATGCGCAAAACTTGAAAACGGCTGTAGGGCTAACACACACGCCGATTCAAGACTTTTGGCACGTTTTATGTCGCACCGAGTCGCTCATTCTCTTACTTAATGCATAGGAGAGAATGAGACAGAACGCGGAGCCGAGCTATTAGTGTCCTGTATACATACCCTTTGAAGAACCCCATGTTTTAGTGCAAAGGAGACTTCAGCGGGGCTAATATGGACGCTATGCAATATTGCCAATGCAATTCATTTTTCTGATTTTCAAAGGAATCCTTAGCAATTCCGCTAAATTTCTGTAGAATGTAGAACACATTTTACGCCATTCGTGATAGTTTCACGGTTCTGCTGGAGGGTTGGAAAAATGAATTGCTTTAGCAGAATTGCTGCAATTCATCTTTGTGACGATATTAGCCCCACAGGAGGGACTTCCTCAACTTGGTTTTGCGCGCGGAAGGAAGGCACGTGATGCATGTTATTAGCACATTCGCTTTAAGCGAATCATTCTTCCGAAATCGTAATTTCATAAAGTTTCCACTTACCATTTTAGCCTTCTTGAATACACAAGCCATCAAACATTTAGCTACTTTACTGTCGGGCATTTTGTGTTTCTGGAGGGTCAGCATCTCCTCGGCCGAGAGCGGGTGGTCCTTGTTGCATTCTATGCCTTGGTGCATGAACCACGTTTTAATTTCCATGTCTGTTCTTCCCTGTAGGTAACTAGTAGTTATAACATTTATTCCAAATTCTTTGGTATTAGTAAATATTGATCAATTAATTTAAAAGAGCCGACAATTAAGAGCTTTTAAACAATATAATACCGACCTATTCGACAGATTTGGACATTATTTATAAAAAAAAACAATAATAATAATCGTAAATTCGCTACAAATGTCATCGACTTTAACACATGCAGTGGTAATAAAGTAGTCATTACTTACTTTTACGAATATTGCACAAACCGCAATCGAGCAATACCATAATAAGAATCGGAACATTTTCACTAACTTCATCAATGTAATTTTCCTATGTTTGAACCTATCCTTTTATACCTTCACGATAAGTTCGAACCATAGCGATTACGAATACCTAATTATGATGGTAATCATAAATATTGATATGAATCGCCGCAATTTCATTGCGATTAGTGGCTAAAAGTCCAGAAATCGCATTATATGTACCTACTTACGTACGTGAAGCTTTGTCTGTTTCTCGCCAGTCTCACAAGCATTCCTTCCACTCGACACCACCAAAACGACACCACCGGTGGTGTCGTATGGAATCTCTAGTCCATACGACACCACCGACTATTAGTGAGGTTACCTACATACAAAGTTGTTGATATGAAAACTCCAATTAAGTTCAAGCAGTTTCATTAATGAGGTATGTCATTTGATAAAGTTTATATTTATCTGTTAGTTTAGTTAGTTTAGTTTATATTTATTTCATAAACTCTGTTTTATTAATTATCGTTTAACTATAGATAACTTGAAATAATAACTTTGGGGTCGGATCAATGTATGTGATGTTGTCTGATATTTATTTATTTATTTTAATGAACTGGGAGCTGTTTGTCAAAAACACGCGTTTCTGGACATCACTAGGGTGGTGTCGTATGGACTAGAGATTCCATACGACACCACCGGTGGTGTCGTTTTGGTGGTGTCGAGTGGAAGGAATGCTCACAAGCATGCATGAGATAGTAGATGTTACCTAACACCATGAAAAACCTTCTTTACTCCCTTGAGTTGGGGGCGCGTAGGTAGGTATGCCCGGTATTTCTTTATATGGCCAGACTTACACCAACTGTATGGTCCCAAACTAAGCAATGCTTGTACGATGGTTACCGTACGGTGGACTGGGGGCGATCCCAGTGACATCCTGACCAGCAGGGCTATTACGTATGTCAGTTGACAACTGGCTTCGGTTGTTCACCGAACTTTTATGGTAAATTAGAATGACATAACATTGGTATTACGTATTTCTTGCAGGGCTAACCTAACCTAAACTTACTGTACCTTGATATTAATCTATTCACCGAAATACGTAGGTAATGCCAATGTTATTTTATTCTAATTTACCATCAATGTTCAGTGTACAACCGACGCCAGTTGTCAACTGAGATACGTAATAGCCCTGCAGGGCAAATTACGACAAGGCCGTTTCCGAATTTTGCTTCTGGCGGGAATCGAACCCGCATCACCCGATGCAGTGAGCCGAGTTGCCTACGCACAAACTACTACGCCAAGCGGTCCTCACATGTTTTCAACATTACTTTGCGCGAGCGACTGAGTCGTACTGTGTCCATGGACTGTGTTTAGTAGGACATACTATTTTAGACAGTCACGTGTCTCCCTCTTTCTTGGTAATGCCTTTGTTTTTTATCGCTCTTCTATTGGTAGGTAGGTAAAATAAAAGTTACTCCAGCTCCGCGGCCCAACCATCACTCCCAGCGCGGGTGGCGGGCCAAATGTGGCCCGCTGGCCTCGTGTTGGCTACCATTGATCTACTTTATGTACTTACAGTTATACTTCCACATCAGTTACGTTACGACTCGATGATTTTATAACTGCATTGAAGGTCAAAGCAGTAAATGATGGGCAATGATACACCTACACCTAATTTTAACTAACTTAAATAGAGGGCGTTCTCAAGCGGATGGACCTACCTATTTATTGTTTTGAAAGCTTCTTTTACAGACTTTCTTGGCTATGTATGCGGAGTAAAGCTTAAACTATTTCGGTGTTACCATTATCTATTCTGTGGTGTTACTAGCTTACATAAACGAAGAAGGTAGCCAGTACAAAAGGCATCCGTTCTTTCGGCCTCTATAATTAACAAGTGTCGGAAAAATTGCAAGTAAACGAGTTGTAAGAAAAATAAGTAAATTGCTAGTTTATACGTGAGACGCGGATGTGGCCAACAACTAGATAGGTAATTATGGTCGACTAACAAGTAAGTAAGTATGCCTCAATATAGCCAACTATTATTGCACCTAGGTACTGGGGTTAATTTAAGGTAAAATTATAAGGTGTGTTTTCTTGAAACAGCATAGAGGTACCTATAGATACCAAGGGCCTAAAATAAAACGCTGTCATATACCTACAATATGTTAAAAAAAACCCTGTCCGAGATACCGGTATTTAGGTTTCCCAATCACATGACCAAATAAAATAAAATAAATTAAATATTCATGATAGTAAACATATTAATGACAATTTAAAATGGCAATTTTTTTTGCCTTTTTCCCTTTAATGTAGCAAATTTTAAAAATATGACAACACCGTTACCGGAAGTAATTATGTTAGATCGTGTGGCGGCACCTCTGACCACAAAGTATGTGATGACGTCATTTTATGATATTTTTTATGTAAACGTGTTATTTGTTTTCCCAAAAAAATATGGGAGGCCTTTGCCCAGCAGTGGGACCGTAATTTTTTTTTTAATGAAAATTTTACTAAAATAGAATCTAATCTCGATACCCAACAATACGTTTTCGGGTCGGACAGGGTTTTCTTAACATATTGTATAGTACTAGCTGTGCCCGCGACTCTGTACGCGTACATTTAAAAAAAAAAAAGATGGCCCGCGACTACGACTAAAATAAAAAAAGCCTACGTTACTCTACATACCATAAGCTATCAGCCAGTCCCATCAAAATCGGTCCATCGGTTACGGAGGATGCCGGAAAGAATACCCAGTCAGACAGATAAAAAATAAAGAAATGCGTTTTGTTATAAATGCCGTGTATAATTTAATTAGGTAGTAACAGAAATACGTAACTCGTCCTTAAGCTGGTAGATAAGAGGCAAGTAATTGTTATTATTTCACGGAAAATAAAAAATGCCGGGGTTATGATTATAGATGCACTTGGTCACATGAAACGATGCGTCGCAGATGTCCCTGTGCGCGTCCGCTGAAAAATAATATGTGTATCTATTTTTAATAGTTACCTAAACTGAAAGATACGACATTAGGTAACAATTGGACAACAATGTGTGTGTTACCTGTGTTAATAGCTTAGCTTTACGGTTGGTTTCACTAGCACAGTGGAAAAACCATTGTAAGCATAGGTAAACAAGTTTTGATAACATCAAAGACTGATTGTATCTTTCCATTATGTGCTTAGGTACTACTTTTCTAATCTGTGGCATAAATCTATAATCTAGGCTTCCGTACATTTATTTCATCGAAGCGCACCTTTTTTTCGGGGAGGTAAGCTTCGAAAGATATCCAGTTCTCTTGAGGAAGAGGATTGGGGTACTTATATGAGGACTGTGGTATGGGATTTTCAGCACATCGGCGGGGCTCCGGGATCTTTGAACGTAAGGGCACATTCACACGGCGGCCCCGTATTTACAGGATCGTTTCAGGAGAATCCGCTGTTAACAAATTTTATCGAATACTGCATCCGGACTATAACTGTCGCGTGTGTGAACTCAGTCATGCAATTACGTGCGCCATTACCGAAATAAAAACCGGATACGCTGAAGACGATCCTGTAAACCGTTTCTGTGTGAACTGGCCGTAACGCATCAGTAGGTAGGTACAGAGCGCCCCGAACGTCTAGAAAGGAAAAGGCTACATTTCCACTATCGAATAACGGAAGTCCGCGAAACACAGTTCCTAGTTCTACTACCTTCACTTACCAACTTTTCTACATGCCGTAATAGCCTCTTTAGCTGGCTCTTTAATTTCTTCAGGGTAAAGTAAATCAGCCTGTTTAATGGCTGACTCGTAATTCAGCTTGCCGTTTTTAATCTGGAGAAATAAGAATCAATTAGGTAGTAACCTATAAGAAAATTCAATCATGTGAATTATGAACCTTCGCTGATAAATTAATTTTGAAACATTTCCTGAACCTCATTGTATCTGAGAGTATTGATTGGTATTGAATTCCTATTGATTAAGGCCTGTGACATAGCCAAATACAAGGGTTTATTTTTCATCTAAATTTAAGAGCTGTGATTGGTGAGGTTTTTCAATCTTCTCTCTTTCCTGCCAGCTCCTAGGCCATTAGATTAGGTACATCCGGTACATCTTTATCATTTGATTTTTGAACATTATGTTTCATACTAACCGTGCTAGCCATTTTCATAATGCAAGCGATGTAGCATTTGACCTCCTTTTCATCTATGAAAACTCCATCATTTATTGAATCGATTTTTACTAAAAAAATAACATTTTCTTATTACTATATCTTGCCTATTTTTGTACTGTACTTGCTACCCAGCTAACTTTTTTTATTTTTGTTTTTTAAACGGTCCACCTGCTGGTAAGTGCAAACCGCCTCCCAGGACATCTGCAACTTACGAGGAGCAGATCCCATGCCGACCTTTTAGGGACCTGTAAACATGTCCTTTGAAGAATCCCATGGTGTAGTGCAAAGGAAAGACTTCAGGAGGGAAATCATTCCATATCTTTAACGTGCATGGTAAAAATTTTTATTCATAACCCATGCACCCAGTGGCCAATTCCATCTCATCTATAGGAAAAAGTTAAAAGTTCACCTGGAATCATTTGTCTTGAAAATATTTGCATTCTTACCGTCTTCGGCATTATTTTTAGGTTGACACGATTTTCTCATCATTTTCCCTGCGTTCCTCATCTGTTTCATGGTCATCTGAAAGCAAGCTTCTGAAATTACGAAGGTCCTACTTACCTAGATCACTATTTCTGTTTCCAATACACTAGTTAGGTGACCGAAATACAAGAGCTAAAGTTCTCTGTGTTACTTGAATTTCAAGTTTCAAATCTTGAAACTAGCTGTTCGTCTATCTTTACGTAAGAAGAAAGTTTAAGTGCCTGCAGATTCTGACAAATAATCCAGTCCCATAGATAAGCTACTGTGGCCCTACCACCACCTCTTATAGCAGTATTGTTTTAACATTTCAGCGACTTTTTGTGCAATGACGTTTCTTATTGTCATGACAATAAGGTACGTCATTGCACAAAAAGTCGCTGAAACGTTAAAACGTTCCTATAATTGAATCGCGATAAGAGGTCGTGGTAAGCCCCAGATCATATTTTATGGGTAGGGTAGTAAGTGTTCACACATTTACGATCCCTAGTTCACTCGATACAAAGTTAACATTTTGCGAATTGACCACTTAACTTACCGCTTCACAAAATCCAATAAACACTAAACACCTCAAAATCCTAATTAAAAACTTAGTCATATTGAAAGTCTTGACATGCCCCCGAATTCTAAGATCTGAACAGGTTGATCTTCAGTAACCGCTATATATGAAGTTTCAGTAGGTAATAATTGAGTACCTAATGACTGAATTGACGTTTAACACCTATTTGCTTCATGCGACCATGTTTTTATGAGTGTAATCGAGACTGGGTATTTTACATTAATGTTTATTGGAAAATAATAAGCCGCCGGACGTTAAAATAAAATTTATGCTTCAGCTGAAAAATCTTTTCATTGTGTTGGTATCTAAAAAAAAATATTTTGAAAAAACTGATATATATAAACGGCTATAACCATGGGTTTGGTAAGTACCTACATATTATTTTTACTTCCAAAAATGTAATAAACATTCCAGTATACAATGATTTAATAACTTTTCCTGTATGTAAAATCCACGTAAAATCAGTAAAAAATTGGTCACAATGTTCGCACTACAAGTGATAATAAGTTTCTCGTTAATTATTAGTTAGAACTTCCTCACGTATTACCTATTTAATACATTCTTGTACTTCATTTACAAAGTAAGAACCAACCTAAGTTACCTAAGTAGGTACTTCATATACATACAAGTAAGTAGGTATGGTCAGCAACCTAATTTATGTTGCAGGCAGTATACAAATTTCATGATTATTCTAAACTAACTAGTGGCCATTTAAAATTGATATCAAATCACTATACTTTTAAGATGAACTATATTTTAATGGTCAAATATCATTTATGTAGGTACATTTATTCAAAGTGCCATAGGTACCTATCAGATGTTAATTACAAATAATTATGTATCCAGCTGTCTTTTCTAAATGAGATGACGTCGAATTAAGTTGTCATTTTGATGTCTTAGTGCATCCTTCTCTGTAATTAATCACTCATTTGTCACTTAAGTAGGAATTTAACGCCTGCTTATAAATAGAACAAAGCATATTTTTCTTGCGTTGCGCTAAAACGAACGCAATTATGGATACGCAGAAAGTGTTCAACAGTTGTCTCATATTTTTTTTTATGTTCGGTTTTTGTTGTGCAGTAAGTTGATTTAAAAATGAAAACACTACTTCCTCAATATAATTGTGTAATAATAATATGCCTACTTATCTTTTTATAAGTATTGAGTATCAGAAAACTAATAATAAAATGAAAAAGTAAAAAGTATTTAATTTATTAGGTATAGTATTGCTTTAAGTACATGTTTGTGTCATGTTATAGATGACAAGGCAACAACTTAAGAATTCTGGACAATTTATGAAAAAGAAGTGCATGCCGAAAAACGATGTTACAGAGGGTAAATATCGGAGACTGTGGTCCATCAGCAGGATCTATTTTCCCCTTACTTTTACTAACAGGCCCTTAAAACTTTTTTTAGATGACGTCGGTGATATAGATCAAGGGAAATTCATAGAGACTCGAAACGTTATGTGCTACATTGCTTGTATTTATACCATGTCTCAAGTTGTAAGTTTTGCTTTCATTTCATGTAAAAGTGATTTTTTTGGTCACCGATTTATATTCTAAAAAGTATTACCTATACACAATACTCTATTCATGAAACGCCTGTTGATAACAGGTGAAAAACAATAAATTAAGCTACGAAGCAGTTTTAAAACAAGTGGACGTTATGTTACCACAAGAAATGAAGTCTGCTGTGAAGGAAGCTGTCATTAACTGCAAAGACGTTGGTAAGTAGAAAAATCATCAATAATTAACTGTGTAGCGATTTAAACAGACTATACATCCGGAATCACATTGTAAGAGGCCATAAACATCAAAAAACCTAGTACCTACTTAGTAGGTATTTTGTATAGTGCCTGATTTTATGATGGAACTCTGACATAAATTTAGCACAAGAATACCTACATACAATACAAAAATACCCAAATCAAAAAAAATGGTGGGATCTATAACGACAAAGATATCAGCTAGGATGCCAGAAATATTATTTTTCGTCGAAATGTTTTGGTCGTTTATTTATGCATTAAGTAATTGCTTGATGACTTGCATAATATTCGAGTGTCGAATTGTGCCAGACGAAGGCCGAGGATAATCGCAACTGGTTTATGTAAATTGCGGTCATTACCGTTTTATGTACCGAATATATTATTATCTACACTTCTATACTAATCTATACTAATATTACAAAAGTAAATCTGTCTGTCTGTCTGTCACATTTTTACGGCTAAACCGCTAAACCTAATTTGATGAATTATGGTATAGATATAGACAGGACCTTGGAGAAGGACATGGGCTACTTGTATTTTTGACAAAAAAAAGTTAAATTCTACGCGTACGAACGGGTGCAGCTAGGTTTTTTATCAAAGCCATAGTTTACGGAAAAACTAACCAGAAAAAAATAGCAATATAAGGTATACCGCAAGGGCTGTACCGCGTCTTAGCTATGCTCGGGGAGATGGGGAGTGTGAAATTTATAGCGTGCAATGTAACATATTATTTTAATTTCAGCTAAGAAGTACAAGGACTTGTGTGAGGGATCCTATTGGACGGCCAAATGCTTGTACGATTATGATCCTGCAAATTTCGTGTTCGCTTGACTCCACGCAATGAACAATGATTAAGATATTAGTTACGTTGTAGTAGATTAATAATGTGTTTAGCAATACTGTGTTTTTTTTGCGCTTTAAAAGCTTTGGGAAGCCGCTAATGAATCGTTGGTTGCCCTTATTCTGTCGCAAGAAAGATACGTCATAGAGACCCAGAAAAATAATGGGGGCGTTGTGTAGAGTCTAGACAACGCCCCCCTTTATTTCTGGGTCTCTTACCGCCCCCCTTTAGGCCTGCAGCGCCTACAAGGGGGCGTTATCGCCCACTTTGGGAATCTATGCTTTAAGACGATACAAGAAAAAAATGAATTTTAGTTTCGGGGTGTGGCTAGCGTCGCGTGAGCTGCCGAAGGATATATCCCTCTCGCTTAGCTAGGACAGAACAGCTATGGAGTAGACTATAGTATAGTTATTTTTTGAAGGAACAATATTGTTTAATTCGTACAATTAAAATAATATGTCCCAGTGCACCTTTTAAAATAGATGAAATGGATGAAAATATTCAAATATATTTTTTTCGTTTTATATGGGATTTTTATGTCGAGTGTATTTGAAAAAAATAATTTAATTTCTATGTTGTTTTTATTGCTGAAGACAAAGTAAGTCAAAAGAAGACAAACGATACCTACAATATGCTGATAGATACGTATAACAATATTTCGATCGTATAATAGCCTATAACCAGCGGACGATCCAGACGCGTCCAACGATATCTCATTAGTCAAATTATTATGATAAAAATAGTTTGGACGTTATACGGGAGCAGATGAACATACATACATATCGGTCAAAATCATAACCCTCCGCCCACCGTAGTCGGGTAAAAATGTACATACTCTGTGTCAGTGACTGACTGCCGGATATGAGTATCTTTTTCATGGTTCGTAGGCAAAGGAATACTTTGGTACTTAACTTCGATGCCGATCATGAAGTCATCAGCGGTGTCATAATATTTTTTTTTACCATATTTAATATTTTTTTAAATTTAATTTTCAGTTTTTATTAATTTTATTGATTTAACCATGCATTTATTTTTTGTTTATCTTTTTATCTTTATTTTTTTATCTATCAAAATCACCCTTAGACTGGTTACCGCCACAGGTGACAAGAGGGCTGGCTCTTTCCTTGCTCAAAAAATTAGCTTGACAACAGGAACAGCTTGAATACAGGGAGGACATGCAGCCAGTATCCCACGCGGACGGTATTTGTTTAATTAGGGGTAGGTTTTTATTTTATTGTATTTTATTTTAATTTATGTTATATTGTATTTTAATGATAAAACATGAAAAATAAAAATAAATATATATATTTTTTAAATTTAATTTTACTTTTATTTATTGTTTTATATTTATTGTGAAATTATAATAATTTTAATAATCAATATTGGACTATGTCTGAAACAAATACATTGAATTGAATAATTTAAATACAAAAATTATCACATTAACTCGTTAAATCACGGTTTACACCCGCTAGAACGAAAAAGATCCTAACATGGTAGGTAGGACCTGAGGGTTGGCCAGTTAATTACTTAAAATACACTATATTTATTTCAAGAAAACATTCATAAGATCTGAAGGCGTCGGACTCGCACATAAAGGGTTCCGTACCACCGTAGAATAAACACATCAAAAATATCAAGTTTGAGACTTGATATTTATTTTTAAATGTTATTATATTTTTAGTATTTGTTCTGCACCGGCAACAGAAATACACATTCAGTGAAAATTTCAACTCTCTACCTGTTACGGTTCGTGAGATACAGCCCGCGCTGACAGATGGACAGATAGACAGACGGACAGCGTAGGCCTAGTAATAGGGTCCCGTTAGCACCCTTTGGAACCCTAAAAAGTAGCCTATGTTCTCCGCCAAGACCCAGTCTATCTCCATACCAAAATTCATCAACATTGGTTCAGCGGTTTAGCCGTGAAAAGGTAACAGACAGAGTTACTTTCGTTTATAATATAATAGATTGAATAGGACGGACAAACATTTTCCTATCCATATCTGTAATGTTATTTTTTACGATAATTTATTGATGTATGATATATTTATTACTTGCCCATCCATACCTACAACAAACGCAATAAAGCGACTCCATTGTTTTGACAAGCAATGTATTCCCACTGTCGGCCCAAGACCATGCTGCAAGTATATAACAGTAAGCGAAATAGGGAGTTTTTACAGAAATGACACGAATAACTATGAAATGACAAGAGATGACACAAAATGACAAGAGATGACACAAAATGACAAGAGATGAAAAGAAAAGGAAAAACAAACGAAAATCACGCTGCAGTGCAGGTCGTAGGTTCGATTCCTGCCCAGGACATGCATTTGTGTGCATGAACATGTCCGCATGTCCCGAGTCTAGGTGTAATTAAGTGTATATTTAGTTTGTATTTACAAACAAAAAGTAGTATATGTAGTAATATCAGTTATCTGGTTTCCATAGTACAAGCTCTGCTTAGTTTGGGATCAGGTAGTCATGTGTAAAAGAATTTCCAAGGATATTTATTTATTTATCATAGGCGTCGGCGGACTGTAAATACTGTACTGTACCTGTAATGTGGCACGACCGTAATATTTTTTCGTAATATTTTTAAAAAAATCCTTCACAGGTCCGACGTCGAACAAGTCCGACTGGACACTGACAATACAAAGTTAGAGAGAGACATGGTTAGTTCAAGTACTTAAAATGTGAGATGGCGATATTGTGCGCGCGCTCGGAAATAAACAACGTAAGCGACAAACCACATTTTCTTGAATTAAAATAAAACTACTTCATGAATTAAAATATGGTTGAAGGGTAGTTTAGATATCATTATTTGCTATGTTTTAGAAATAATTTCGTGATCTAAATCGTAAAAACATCGTGGTAGCAAGGAAAATTGTAAATAATTAGAGCTCATTTCATATTTTTTTTTTATCGAGAAAATTTCATCAAATCGTGATTTGGATTTAAAGATACTCATGATAATATAGTCAAAAATCATACATCTAAATATAAGATTCCTAGTCCACATACTTACTTAAAGAAAAAGTAGAATAGAAAATCAACCAAATTTCGAACCCTCATCTTAAAGGCTTCGCGACGTTACTACAAAATCGTCGCCTCACCACATTGAAGTCGTCGCGGCGCTACTTTAAAGGCGTCATGACGCTAAAGGCCTCGCGACGTTACTTTAAACACATCGCAACATTCACAATACCACATTGAAGCTGTCGTGACGCTACTATACTAGAGCGTCAAGAAGGTTCTATGACTCCATGAAGTCGTCGCGATGCGATGCTACTATAAAGACATCATGACGTCACCGTGCAGGCCTCACGAAGCCACTCTATAGGCGTCGCGACGCTGCTATGACACCGTCTATTTTGTCCGTGATTTGCCAAAATGTTTCATACGACCTGTAGGTACGGTCAGCAACATAAGTGAACGTTCTCAATTTTTCAAGTCGCTTGCATGCTTTTGTTTTGCATCAAATCTATTATTTTTCTTTATCTTAACCAAATTTATACATGATGCTAATGCTTAGTTTGACAATATTCCCCGTCATTTGTTAAATACAGAGTAGTTATGGATTTGAAAAATTAAGAATGTTCAGGGAATTTTACTGACTGTACATACAGGCATAGTAATTTTTGTTACCACATAATTATTGCTAAACGTTTCGTTACCCCCTAATTGAAAGAAATTAGTAGCTACATCCAACTAAACATACGTTAACTTTTGTATTTTTGGCCATAAATTGTAAGATTTACATAGCGAATATTTCAGTTGGTTTGTTTCATCACGCGTGCATTGTGCTTTAATTCTATTAAGCCATGTATCGGGTTTTGATGCTGTACTTATTAACTCATTTTATAGTAAACACATATGCGGTAAGTTAACTGTGTTATATTTTCGTATAAAAGATATTAACTACAGTCACTAACCTGTGAAATGATTTTTAGTAATAGGTATCGGTACCTTCTACCTATGAATTAAATAAAATATGTTTTCGTTGGAAGTTGCCTTTAATAAAACACTAAAATCGGCCCATTTAACGTCCACTCCTGGCCACGGGCCTCCCCTCAATGCGAGGGGGATTCTATAGTCCACCACCCTGGCTCTTTGCTGGTTGGTGAATTTCACAAGACTGGCTTGAAATGCAGGCTTCCTCACAATGTTTTCCTTCAACGTTAGTCATAAATCATATAGAAGTACTGATTGAAAAAAAAATACACTAATCTTCTTTTTATTTATTTTTTAATTATTTAATAAATTAATTTACTAATTAATATGATTTTTAGATGACACGTCCGCAAGTAAAATCGGCTATGGGCATTATGAAGAATCAGTGTATGCAGAAGAATGGAGTTAATGACGGTTAGATTTGATCTTATTTCTGAAACCATAGACATACTATTTTACATGAGTTCGCAGTAAACTCTCGATAACATGGTATTTTTTTTTTAGATCAAGTTGGGAGAATAGAACAAGGCATTTTTATTGAAAATCACGATGTGATGTGTTACATCACGTGCATCTTTAAAAATATGCAAGTGGTAAGTATATTTCCACATGTTATGTATGGTCAAATGAATGTCTAATGACTTTTAAAATTGAATTCATTATTGTAGATGAAAAACAACAAGTTGGATTTGGAGAAAATATCGAAACAAATAGATATGCTGTACCCTCAGGAGCTTAAAGAGCCAGTTAAGAATTCGGTGGCGAGTTGTGTGCACATCCGTAAGTAAAGTTAATATTATAAAGTACAATAAGATACTAATCATCAGAGTCGTAAGACACTAATTTTAATTAAGTAATTAAAATCTTCTAAACTTTGACCAATTAAAAACTCGAACGTTCGTTAATGTCATTTAAAATGTCAGAGGTAGGCAGTAAAAACTTAAAATAAAATTGTTCCTTATATTTTATTTTCAGAGGAAAAATATCCCGAAATGTGTGAAGGTGTTTTCCATGCAACTAAATGTTTGTATGAAAAGGATCCGAGTGCATTTATATTTCCATAAAAAGTTGTCTTTACATTTTTCAGTTCAATATTACATGATTAATAAAATTTAAACAACAAAGTTTTTTTAGTTCTGGCTTTATACATTCCACTTCTCCGTTTAGCAGATTGTCCTACTAACTATATTCCTTTCTTTTGCGGGCTTCACTATCTTTAAATATAGTTCGTTCTTCATTAACACAAACTTCGTGTTACTCAAAGGTGTTAGTTAAACTAATTGATCGTTGTCAAAACGATAGATTAAAACTTGACAGCTACCACTTTAGTTCACACTTCTGCATATAATTAAATGTTTAGCAGGTAACAGAGTTGCTATAAATATTTGCCATTTCGCATTGTCAATTCATGAGTATGCAAAATGTTATGCTCAAGTGAAATTCTTGTTTCGTTTTTATCACTTATATTATTAAATGGATCAATAGTAACATCGGTAAGCAATTATTATTTATATTTTAATTGTAAATGTATGTTTTCAATGTTTTAGTTCATACTGAAGGAATTATAGATGAGATAATAATAAAATAAAATAAATATTAAGGGCCTGTTTTAGAATCATCAGATACCTTTTATCCACCAAATCAATTCAGCGTTTTGACAGATATTCTATGGAAAAACTGTCAAAATGCCATAATTACCTGACTGATAAAAGTTATCTGAAGATTCTGAAACAGGCACTAATTCATATAAGTAACGCTTATACAATGAGTTTTGTTACACAGATGACAAGACAACAATTAAAAGGTTCAGGAAAACTGATTAGGACAGCTTGTATCCCGAAGAGTGATGTTACTGAAGGTTTGTTACTTGCACCGTTACTAGAATTCGACTTTTCATGCATTTCATTCGTTAATTAAACCATTGTGTTTATAGATCAAGTGATAGACATCAATAAAGGCAAGTTTATAGAAGACCGCAATGTTATGTGCTACGTAGCTTGTGTGTACAATGTGGGACAAGCAGTAAGTCGAAATGTTTTGCCTTTACTCGTTGGATAGACAACTTAATCCCCACGACTTGAACCGAATGTACTTTAGATAGAGCAAAATACGAAAGTATGATTTCATTTGAAAAACAAGCTGTATCTAGTAAGCGTTTCTCATATAATAAAATAACAAAGACAGTGACGCGTGCTTTCACGATGGCGATACTATTACGTTAGATTTTCAGGCTACTAAGCTTATCGAGGACTAACCGCCTTTATAGAGATATTAGTCAGTTTACAATAGTTTTAAAAAGCATTTCTAGGAAGAAAAGTGATTTGTTATGCCAGATTAGGTCTATCATAACTGTCTATCAATTTGGGGCTAAGTCTTGAACTAAAACATTGTGACTGCAGGGGTAACAGTTGCCTGCACGCACGTTTAAGGTAACATTTCCAACATTAATTACGGCTGTCAATAATAAAAAGAGCGCAGCTTATGTTGGAATATGCAGGCGATTTAAGAAATTAGGTAAGTAATTTTATTTAGGAACTCTTACTTTATGTTAATTGTTTTGAAATATTTTCTATAGATAAAGAATAATAAGATAGTACATGAAGCGATGATAAAACAAGTGGACATGATGTTTCCTGCGGACATGAAAGAAGCGGTCAAAGCAGCAATAGAGAATTGTAGAGGAGTCGGTAAGTTTATTGCAATGCGAGCAATGGTTAAGGATAATGTCAAGGCTGCTATTGCAAACCGAGTTCGAAAGTAACAATGCGTTACGTTTGGGCTTCGAACTTTGAATTCTGACGCATTTTCGTAGAAAATTTGTGTTAAAATCACGAACGAACGATACAAATGGTCCGGATTCGTAATAAGGCCACAGTTACGTTACTTAACTAGCTTTTGTTTTATTTTGGTAAAGGCAATTTGAAATGTTATTTTTTTGCAGCAAAGAAATATAAGGACATATGTGAAGCGTCATTTTGGACAGCAAAGTGCATGTATGAGTTTGATCCTGCTAATTTCGTCTTTGCTTAAAATTGTATATGTTGTATCAGAAGTTGACAATTTTAATAAGAAAAATAATTGTCATGTCTCGTCTCAAATTTGTGACAGTTCTAGCATACGTTTTCAATTATAACTTTTCCTGAAACTGCACTTCTATAACCTCTTTTTATGTACCAATAAAATTGTTTGGACATGGAATATTTTTTATATTAGATACTGCAATAAATATTGTCTGTTACATACTTAAACGATAAAAATAGATTTACTTAGGTACATTTTCGATGGTTTAGTGGTTCCACTTAAGTGTAGGGATCTATCATTTACTTTTTAAATGTCAATAAGTATTCCAATAGGGATGAATTAAAACTATCATAAATAATGTTTAACACACAAAACTTTATTCTTTACGTGTTTCTTTTTTAGTAATCAGTTTTTAGAGTACCTACGACAATGTCATAAAATGACAAATGGGATATGAATAAGTGTTCTCTGGTGACATGTGCTAATTATGTTATAACTCCAGCCTATTTTAATGTACTTTGTTGCAAAGAACGTTGTATTAATGTACATAATGAAACGGTCGATACAGATAAACGCATACTCCTATACTGTGATTAAGGAGTCGTAATGTAGTATAAATATGTTTACAATGTTGTCTTGTGCAAACAGTTGGGAAAAGGAATGAAAGTGTGTCGTTATGGATCGAAAAGATTTGTGTTTTATTGTTGTGCTCGTGTTTTTCATAATTGGTGTTAATTCCGTAAGTACCAACTGAATTTGGTATTAAAGAAAAAGTGTGTAGTAAATTCTAGTATTTTTTACGAAAATCAGTGTACAAGTGTTTTGTTTTAATTTTGTTTTTAAACATAATATTGATGTTCTTATTATGTTTACAGATGACAAGACAACAATTAAAGAATACGTCAAAATTGTTAAAGAAAAGTTGTATGGCGAAAAATCAAGTGACTGAAGGTGAGAATGCTGAATTACCTATTAATCCTAATAACAATATATAGGTAAGAGTAGTACCTAATAATATATGCGTTAATATATTTTCAGATCAAATTGGAAACATAGAACAGGGAGAGTTCCTGGAAGACAAACAAGTGATGTGCTATATCGCGTGTATTTATGAGATGATGAGCGTTGTAAGTATTACTCAAAACGAACTTAGGTATCAAAACTATGTCTGTTTTATGTCGTCTAATGAAGAAATTGAGATATAAATCTATTTAAAAAATCCCTCTTGTATAAAAAGTTATGTGATTACCATTGAGCCAGATTCAAAGACGGAAGATGTACCTATTCTAGCACAAGATAGACCGATAACAACACACATAATTAGAATCATTGTCATTGAAAAAGGCCTACAACAACAAGCAACAAACAGGTCCAACAGTCCAACAGTGGACGTCTTCCGGCTGATGCAGCTGATGGATAGATGGACATTTTTTTGCTCTTTATTATTACATATTTCATGATGTTTAATTTATAAACCGTCCACCTTTACAGGTAAAGAATAAGAAGCTGAATTATGAAGCGTCGTTAAAGCAAATTGATTTGATGTATCCCGCTGAACTGAAAGTGTCCGCTAAAGCTGCAGTTGAAAAATGCAAAGACATTCGTAAGTATTTTTTTTACATGATGTTTAGCGTAAATTGCGCTGCGATACGCCGCGTAATGTTCATGGAATATCGTAACAAGAAAGTTTGGATTTTTTTTAATAAGACTAATGTCAAGCTGTGTGTAGCTCAACAAATGAGTCGCACAATAAAAAAGTTGTGTCTGTGACATGGACATAAATGTGATGACAATGTTTGATTTTGTCCCACAAACAAGAAAAAATCGACAACGCTAATCTTGAGCTTTGTTTCTAAATTTTTTCTCAGTGTGTCCATACGGCTCATCTTCTGGTGAATAATACCTTCCGAATTTAATAAATTAACTGTCGAAGTGCGAGTGCGATAACTGATGTGTGAATTTTGCTGCATGTAGTGGTGGGCTGAGTACAAAAGTGTTTGCTTTGTTGGAAGGTGCTATAGGTATCTGCTAATATACCTATTTATATGTCTGTGGCACTATATCCCCAAAACGAATAAACAGAATTTAAAGGGTTACTTTAGTTTCATAAGTACCTATCAGCGAAATGGTACTCCGCTATGTTTAATGGTAATCGACTTACTTAGTCCTTGTTCTTATCATACATCTTTATTTACAGAGAAAAAATACAAAGATATTTGTGAAATATCGTATTGGTCAGCGAAATGTATGTACGAGTTCAAACCAGAAGACTTCATATTCCCATGATTGTTGAATTAAACGAAGAATTTACTTAGTTGTTTTTTTTTATCACCGACTTTGTGAGGTCTTGAATAAACATTACTTAACCAGCTTTAGATCAGAATTTGACGAACGCTTGGTGCAGTGGTTTGAGCGTAGACCGCTCGGCTCGGCATCGGATGGTTGCGGGTTCAAATCCCACCAGAGGTAAATTTCGGAAATGGCCTTTGCGTAATTTGTCTTGGTCTGGATGTCACTGGGATCACCCCCAGTCCATTATATGGTAGCCATACTACAAGCGTTGCTTACCATACAGTTGGTGTGTAAGTCTGGCGATATTAATTATTTATTTCTTACTAGTTGTGCCCCGCGGCTTCGCCCGCGTGTAAATTGATATGTGAGTTTACCCTATGTCTTATTCCAGAGCCTACACTATATACGTTTCAAATTTCATTAAAAAAAGTTTAGTAGTTATGGAGATAGATGGTAACAAACATTCAGATACACACACTTTTGCATTTATAATATTAGTAGGATAAGAATTCACATTAAAAATATGTGAAAGGAAAAAGTGAAACATGAAATAAAAAAGTTACGACTAGGTATTCCAGATAGATTTGGGATATTGCTCCAAATGAATAAAATCAAAAACTCAAAAGCCAACAATACTAAAAATAGACCAAAAAGGAGGTTCTCATTGTATGAAACCGGTTAAGACAAACGACGGAAGCAGTTAACTAGTATAGATATGCTGAATCATGGTTACTAGGAATCAAACAAAAATAGTAGTTGCATCACCATCAATTAGCTGCGCTCGCGCCGACTGCAATAATTGCAGCTGCATTTGCCTACTCACTGCACTTTATTGCCGGTACCGTCAGTCTCAAAATAATAAATAAATAAGATAAGTTTTTTTTACAAGATCCCTTGTAACTATACAGGTGTCTCCAAAATACGAAATAATACTTGGGGATTTGGATGAGTAAGTATTGAGTATAGAATTGGATGGTATAAATGTTTTATTGAAATAGGTAGGTATGTAGTTTAATTATTATTCCAAAACTAGGTAAATTATTTCATGTAACAGAAATAAAAGTTAAGAATAAAAACATTAAACATAATTAAAATTTGCTTAATTATATTTGTGTGTTGTTGGGTGAGTGAGTGTGTGTTGGGTGACTGTGTGTGTGTGTGTGCGTGTGTGTGTGTGTGTGTGTGTGTGTGTGTGTGTGTGTGTGTGTGTGTGTGTGTGTGTGTGTGTGTGTGTTGGGTGAGTGTGTGTGTGTGTTGGGTGAGTGAGTGTGTGTGTTGGGTGAGTGTGTGTGTATACAGGTGTAGGGAAATATATTTGAAAATGTGGGGAATTTTTAGGGAGCGTGGGGAGTGTTAGGGGGGTGCAATATGGGTGGGGATGAGTATGCATACTATGTATCGTAAAATATTACTTAAAAGTATTATTTGATACGAAAAATTTAGGTATAGTCGGTTACAAAAACGATATTTAAAAATATATACATATAATAATATAAGTTACAGTCTTGTAGGTAGGTACTTGTCATTTTTTGTAGGTACTTGAAACAATGTAAGATGTCGTATAAATATCTTAAAATTGCCGCAATTACGCCAAATTACTTGAATTTTATATAAAAATCGCATTTTGATGTTTGTGTCATTCATAATACAAATATTTTGGCAAAGGAACACTACAGTGTGTAGAAATTCATTATATTTTATTTGCAAACATGATTTTCCGTTGTGTACTTCTGTGTTGTGCAGTTTCTGCTATGATCCTGGTGACTGATGTAAGTATCAAAATAATTTGTGTACTTTTTAAAACTGACTCTATGTCCTCAAACATTAGGTAATAGTAACATTAACATTAGGTGGTAACATTAGGTAGTAGGATTAGGTAATAGTCAGTTCCTGTATACACGGCGACAAGGTTCACCACCTGTCACGTTGGGTTCTGACTATCTGGTGAAACGTGGGCTTTGAGTTGACTTAATACCTCCACAATGTGGTGGTGTATGACCACTCAAGCCTCTGACTACCCCCGAATGGGGATAAAAGTCGTGACGTTATACTCAAACATAGCTTTTTCTATTCTATTCTTTTAGTGCTTGGTAAATCAAAGGCTTAGGTAACTGCATCAGATATTTGCGGGTTCGATTCCCGCCAGAGACAAATTTCGGAAACGGCATTTTCGTTATTGCCCTGGTCTGGGTGTTACTGGGATCGTCCCCAGTCCATTCTATGGTACCTATAGCACAAGCATTGCTTAGTTTGGGACCATACCATAGTGTGTAAGTCTGGCGATATTTATTTATTTATTTTATTAGCCGTTACCATATAGCAGCAAAATATTTGGGTTATTATGCCAATTGAATTCTTATCTAGGTATATCCGCTATTAATTCTGTTTTATCAGTTGTGTTATTATGTATCACAATGGTAATGGTATACTATCACTTTTAAAATAATGCTGGCTACTAAAATATTATAGAGACATAAACTTATGTATAAATAGGTAAGTACCTATAGTAAATTTTAGGAACCTTTTGTTCGCACTTACCTTTTTACAGCTCAAAGTAGAGACAGCAGCGTACATAGTGTGGATTTCTAAGATACTAATAATTTCATACGCAGGCTATATCATCGGAGGATAGAGCGAAGATACACGAAGCTATGAAGCCCTTTGTGACGCAATGCGTGGTAGAGTTCGGAGTGAGCGACGAGAAAGTCGCCGAGGTGGAGAAGAAAGGCAAAGCTGATGACTTAGACCCGTGTTTCATGGCCTGTATCTTCCGCAAAACTGGAGTTGTTAGTATTATTACAGTAAACAAACTAATAAAACCGGCCAAGTGCGTGTCGGACTACATAAAGACAGTACATAAAGGGTTCCGTATCACCGTAGTATAAAAACATGAAAAACATCAAGTTTCTTGTATTGTAAGGGGTCACCCCCATTAAAAAAATATATTTTCAGTACCTTTTTGTTGTTGCAGCAACAGAAATACACATTCGGTGAAAATTTCAATTCTCTACCTATTACGGTTCGTGAGATACAGCCCGCTGAAAGACGGACAGACGGACAGCGTAGGCTTAGTAATAGGGTCTCGTTTGCACCCTTTGGGTACGGAACCCTAAAAAGAAAGCTGGATGTAGTTTGAGAGCTCTACACGAAGCTAGTAAAATCAATTGAGTAGGATTGTCTAAACTTATAATTTAAGTTGCGTCTTACTGCAGATGTACTCGTGGAACTAAAGTATCTGTCACTTTCAGATCGATAGCAAGGGCTTGTATGACGCGGAGAAGTCAATAGAAATGACAAAACCGTTCATCAGCAATGAAGAGGACATGAAGGCTGTAGAGAAAGTCGCCAACATTTGTTCCAAAGGTACTACTACTACTCTAGTACTGCTCAGCCCCCCTAAACAAGTGGCATGAACGCTAATCGAATAGAATAGAATAGACTTCACAATGTATGGAAATGTCAAACGTCGCTATGTAGATCAACAATAAGTTGCTATGTATATCACGTGACTTATGTCATTTCCATACATGAAGCGTAGCGATTTGAAGGAACGCTTGTAGACGTCAGCCACTTGTCAGGACTATTACTTTATGTTACAAATAGTTTTATGGAACAAGGAATCTGATTGAACTGTTAGCGAGTAGGGCTATAACGTAACTGTTTCAACCATGCATCAATTGGGTTTTATCATTCCATCTCGGGTAGCCATAGGCCGGAGCAAGTGGAAAAGGGAGGGGGGCCTTTGCCCAGTGGGACAGTAAAGGCTAGAAATGAAAATGAAATGAAATTCTGGGAAGCTGGTAGAGTCAAGTCGTCTCTTCCAACCATCCATCTCTACATATGAAGCTTATTGCAACATAATCATAAGCAAGGTATACAGTGTGTTAAGAAAACCCTGCCCGACCCGAAAACGTATTGTTGGGTATCGAGATTAGATTCTATTTTTCTAAACAAATTCAATATTTATTTTTATTTTTTAGCATAGTAAGTGTCCCACTGCTGGGCAAAGGCCTCCCATATTTTTTTGGAAAACAAATACCCCGTTTACATAAAAAAATAACATAAAATGACGTCATCACATACTTTGTGGTCAGCGGTGCCGCCACACGATCTAACATAATTACTTCCGGAAACGGTGTTGTCATATTTTTAAAATTTGCTACATTTGGATGGAAAAAGGCAAATAAAATTGTCATTAATATGTTTACTATCATGTTTTTTTATTTTTTTGGTCATGTGATTGGGAAACCTAAATACCGGTTTCGGCTCGGACAGGGGTTTTTTAACATATTGTATTGAGATGATTGGTTGAATTTTTCATTTTCTGTTATGATTTTAGTGAACGATGAAGAAGTCAGTGATGGTGATAAGGGGTGCGCGAGATCCAAGCTCGTGTTTGCTTGCATGATGGAGCACAAAGATGAAGTAAGTGACCTTATGCAATATTTTTAAAATAATGTCAATACTTGATATTTGAATGCAACATGAAAATAACATTTATTTTACAGATAAACTTCAACGCGGAGTAACCGGCAGTGGATGAGAAGCTTGTTGTTTATAAAAGTTTATAAATTCTGTTATCTCTTTGTACTATCTTTCTGAATAAAGCAATTGAATATTAATTGTGGTATTGTCTCAGTTAGCTTTATCAAGTACCAAGTAAATTTCCTTTGAATACAGAAGCCCCTACGTTCGCACTGGACAAAAATTCGATTTTATGACAACAAAAAATAAGAACAACAACATTTTTTGTTCAAATGAGTCCTAGTTTTCATGCCTAGGCACTTATTTCATGTCGAAGCGACATATTAGATGTTTTACCTATTTGTTTAGTGGAACTGAAGGTATCTACTCCAATGATAGGGACCACTAATTAAATAAATAACGTCACGTCTGCCTTGTTTTTTTCTTTCTTATGAAACTATCTCTCTGATCTTTGATCTGATCTTAAGCAGTTACCGTAGTCTATGCTTGCAAAGGATCGCACGCACGTTGTTGACTTACAGGGGAGTGGGGAATGGGGTTGGGCTTCCGGCTCTCTCACTCATCGTACGAAACGCAGCTGTAATTGCCGGTGTGGCGTTTAGGAACGCCTGTTGGTGACACATGTCACTGTCACTATCATGGTGGCAAGACGTGAACCACAGATTCGTTCTCTCAATCATTCACGCAACACGATTCAAACGTTTTGTATCGTAACTTAATATTATTCATTATTACCCTTTTACCTTGCTATTTTGCTGTAATAAAGTCTAGTAATATTCTAAATACATTAATAAGCAACACAGTGAACGGATTTTCATTTCGGTTCCAACATCCACCGGCAAACTACCGACTGAACAAGTTCCGTCACCACTTTAGGCCGAGTTTCTGTGAGAGAGTGACTACCCCGGTCGAGCCAGCCCATTTATGATTATGAGCTGCAGTTAATTGGCTACAGCTTGGCTACCATCAATGATTTTACTGTGACCTTCCCAGGGTATGTCCCTATAATGATTGCTGTATAGTAAGGTCGTTGTCACGTCACTGTCATGTTCATGCTTGAGGCTAATGGGATACAATTAGAGCCACAATCATTGTAATCGACACCGGCAGACAACATTTATTGTGATGCCCACGATTTATAAAGACTAGTTTATGGAATATACCCAAAGACATTTCCAAGAAAGAGGGAGACTGTGACTGGCCAAAATAGTATGTCCTAGTAAATGGAGTCCATGGACTCAGTCGTTCGCGAAAAATAATGTTGAATACATGTCGGTATTGCCCATAGAGTCAAGACTAAAGAAAGAGGTGCCCTTATTAGATTTCCCTATGAAACAACGCGTGGAAATTTTGCGCGGAGTGGTGCGGGTGTTGGGGGTTAAAAAATGGGAGGCAATTTACAAGATACCGCCCCCCCGATCTACCGGTAAATAGCAGAACTACTGGGTTCGTTTTATGTCGATGTTAGTACGTAGTTTAACTTTTTCACACTAGATGTCACTAAGTGTAGGTTCATAATTATAAAAAACGTACCGAGGGTCGCCATCTAGTGTCGAATAGTATTATATTTGGGATGCGAACGTTGGCAAGCCGTCTGCACAGGACGAACGCCAACAGCACACTGACGGTATTGCCGATCTTCTGTTGAATATTATGCATCAAAATGCCTTTAAGTTGACTGACGAATTACGAGTGTGATAACAGATGTGTGAAATTTCGCTGCGTGTGGTGGTGCGCTGAGCACAAGTATAGGCACTGATTGCAATATTGGAGGTGCCATATCTGCTAAAATAATACATCAATGGATATACTAAGATATTGTTGTTCAACGCATTGTATTGTTACTGTAGACGAGGATCGTAATTAAGATTTAAATTTAAGTAACAACAACTAAGTACACATATTTTGCAATACTTACGTACAATATAATAGTAAGAAATTGGTTTGTGAAAAAATTATTTTGTTTATATATATAACGTCACGACTTTTTTTATCCCCATTCGGGGGTAGTCAGAGGCTTGAGTGGCCATACACCACCACATTGTGGAGGTATTAAGTCAACTCAACGCCAACGTTTCACCAGATAGTCAGAACCCAACGTGACAGGTGGTGAACCTTGTCGCCGTGTATACAGGAACTGACTATTACCTAATCCCGAGGGATAGGTAGGTTTCCTCACGATGTTTTCCCTCACCGTGAAAAATTTAAAAGAAAAAAAACCTATACGAACCATGCCTCTATTCCTAGACTAGCTAGGTTTTTAACTTGATGTTATTGTAGGTAGGTATTATGTATATCACAACATTCCGTTTTAATAGTACTGTGAAATTTATATCATTATAGTGTTTATCTTCACACCACAAAAATGACTTAATAACCATTCTTTTATAAAAATAATCGTTTTGCAGTCTGAAAAACATATATAACTGAAAGACTGCAATGGCCTTATGCAGTGTGCATTCTCACCATGTCGAAGTCTTTCTACTTGTTTGTATATTTAGCGGTGATTGGGAGTCTTATAAGGGGTAGGACTGCTAATGTAAGTACTATTTTTACAATTCAAATGTAAAATGTAAGTGTAACGTCACGACTTTTATCCCCGTACGGGGGTAGTCAGAGGCTTGAGTGGCCACACACCACCACATTGTAAGCCCACGTTTCACCAGATAGTCAGTACCCAACGTGACAGGTGGTGAACCTTGTCGCCGTGTATACAGGAACTGACTATTACCTAATCCCGAGGGATAGGTAGGTTTCCTCACGATGTTTTCCCTCACCGTCAGCGAACTGTAAATTATGTACATCGATGAAAATTCATCCATTGGTGCATGCCCCACCGGGGATCGAACCTGGGACCTTCTGATTGTTAGCCCAACCTGATCACCCCTAGGCTACAGTCGCTTTTTTAAAATTCAAATAACATAATAAAGGGAAGAGGTGAATAGAGATGGCAGCAAGGCCTAGTTCCAGAGGGTAAACGTTACTATTAGGGCATCGAAACGAGCCCCCCCAGCCAAGTGGCTTCGTCTACGAGCGTTTCTACAAATCGCTACGCTTCGTGTATGGAAATGAAATAAGTCACGTGATCTACTTATCGACTTGTAATGTAATTTCCATACATTTAAGCGACTTAAGGGTTAAGGGGCTGTTCTTTTTATAACGGCCCAGATACGGGAATTCCCGGTACTATGAGTCAAAGCTCCGTCCGTAGCCAGGAGGCTCTTGTCAATGGCTGCGTCTACATCAGGCGCATGCCGTGCTCAAGAACTTAGTTCAAATCACGATCATCGAATCCGTCCTTCGGATCCGTTCGCCCCATCCGTCAGCCGAAGCTTTCGTTTCGTTTTTCAATGTAACCCCCCTGGTGTGCGGTTTTCCCTGTAACAAGTTATTAATGAATTGGTCTGTCCAGATGCCCCGTATGCCTCGCCCGAGCACTCATGTTATGACATTATGTCAATGCGTTCCGAAGTCAAAACGGAGTGCTCGGGTGCAGCATGTGCCTAATGTAGACGCAGCAAATGCTTATTTTATGGGGAATTATAAATCGAGCCGCAGAATTTTTATTTGGCCACGGAATTTGACGTCTAATTTTATAACTAAACCGCAGAAAAATAAGAAAGCTTCTAATAAAATAATTCGTCTTCTTTACAACAGCACCTAAATAAGAACATCAAATAAAGAACACCAAATTATTCTTACTTGTCCTCCTGATTTATAAATCGCCATCAAATTTACTAACTCAGCCACTGATTTTACAACTTATCAACAGTTTTACATTTTGAAGTTTCAATATGTTCCTCAAAAAATGTCATTCAAGTCAAAATAGGAAATATCAAATTAGTCGGGCGCGACCGGTATTTGCACCAATCAGAGGGCTCCATTCAATTCATGCGTGCTCGGGACTTCGGGGCATTCGACTTGGCTGGGTTAGGTTAGGGTTAGCGAGCGAGCGGAGCGAGCGAGCTAAAGCCCCGTCTTTCCCTTCGTGTTAGGTTACTGGTGTCCTTGAACTCAGAAATAGGAGCCCCGCGTAGCGGGGCTCCGTCGACTTTGTCATAGAGTGTTATTCTACTTTTTTGGGGCCAAAAATAAATAATTAGAGGTTTACTTTTTGAATCTAAGTTACAAATATAGATGCTAAAAAATAACTACGTGGCTGAGTTGTGGTGGCTAAAATAGTATTTTTTAATGCACAATCGCATATTAATAGTGGCTGAGTTAGTAAATCAGAGGTCAATGTATTTTTTCAGAGATTAAAAATGCTATTAAAAAGAAGTCGGGTTAATTACATGCCTTATTTTATTAGATGATGACACAAGAAGAAAGCCGGGAATTATACAATGAGATGAAACCGTCGACTGCTCTGTGCATAGAAGAATTTGGATTAACAGTCGAAAACCTTGAAGAGATTAAGGAACACGGCAAGCTTGAAGATCTGGATCCTTGTTTTATACGATGCTCTCTTGAGAAAGGAGGATTTGTGAGTACACAGCTATCTTAAGTTCGCGACCGAGTCCATTAGGTATGTCCGATACATTATGGAAAATAGCATAGTTCGAGCGATAATCTGTTTCCTTCTTTGAAAAAATTCAGCCGGCATGCTGCGATGTGCATCAAATTCATTACTGCCTCATTGCTGTCTTCTATATGAAAATCTAGTGGACAAATACCTACTTTGCTCACACGTATTGAGGAACAAATAATATTTTGTTGAATAGATGGGATGTAAATTTGAGGAGAGTTGGTTGAAAGAAGATGTTAAAAGTAACCTATCAGCAGTTCTCTCCTGTAAGAAATAGTTCCTGTGGAAGGGAATTTGAGGCGTTGTGCCGCTGTGGCACCTATGATACTTGAAAATTTGATAGCGCTAAATCAGCGATGCGTGGTATTCGACCGGCATAACATTTCAAATTAGATTATGATCATTTCAGATAGATGCAGATGGTATGTATGATCATTCTTCAGCACAAACTCTGGTTACAAAGTTTGTTAAGGATGAAGATCGCCTGAAAAAACTAACAGGTGCTATGGAAACCTGTCTTAAAGGTATTTACAAAGATAATTTGGTCTAAATTTGCAGTCAGATTTAAGGAGGCCATTAACTCTTTACTAGTTGTCTCGTATGTATTGTGCACAAATATGTTCTTTTTGTGATTTTCAGTGAACGATATGGATGTTAGTGCTGGCAAGAAAGGCGTGTGCGAAAGAGCCGTGCTGTTGTTCAAATGCGTAATGTATGTTGCGAGGCCGTAAGTTTTGCTACATAATCTGTAAACTTATTGCAACTGCGTACCTTGAAGCCTGTACCTCTCGTGAGCCTTTGAGCTAGTAACTTTCCAGTTTTTGTCATCTAGATTCAGTACCTCTGAACAGTCGTTCAGAGGCCTATGGGCGGCATGAACAGCTCGGACACAAGGTTGGCTACCTATGAAATGAAGAAGAAGAAGGTTAATTTTTTTGTCATAGGATTTTAATTATTTTAGCGGAAAATATTATCACGGTCTTAGAACTGTATCCTATTATATAACGTCACGACTTTTATCCCCATTCGTGGGGTAGTCAGAGGCTTGAGTGGCCATACCACCACATTGTGGAGGTATTAAGCCAACTCAAAGCCCACGTTTCACCAGATAGTCAGAACCCAACGTGACAGGTGGTGAACCTTGTCGCCGTGTATACAGGAACTGACTATTACCTAATCCCGAGGGATATGTAGGTTTTCTCACGATGTTTTCCCTCACCGTTAGCGAACTGTAAATTATGCACATAGATGAAAATTCATGCATTGGTGCATGCCCCACCGGGGATCGAACCTGGGACCTTCTGATTGAGCCCAACGTGTTCGCCCCTAGGCTACAGTCGCTCCTCCTATTATTAGCTGGAATACGTCCTCTGCGGTAGAATCTGAATCTGAATTTGGTGGGGTCTGAATAGGGGTAGTTAAATACCTCTTTGCTTGGATTAAAATTTGTTTTGTTTATTTTACAGGCCGATTTTTCTTGATAATTAACTGTGACTACTGCTCCTGAGTTTCACGGATCATCATAAACGTATTGCTTGTATTTAATCTGCTTTGTCTTACCAATAAATTTATTGGATATTATGTTTTAACGTTTTTAATTGTTATTATCTATTATAGGTGAAAGGGGAGACTATTCTAAAGTCTACTCTAGGTATTAGTTAAAGGATTTAGTACATTACGTGCATAAACCCAATGAGCATTACACACAGATTTAAACTATTTGTTTTAATTCGTTTTACCTACGAATCGAATCGAAGTATCGTTGGGGCGATTGTTCACGGGTAAGGGCGGATTTCCGGAATTCGAATCGAAGGTTGTGGGTTGGCAAAATTGTCATTCGCGGGTTCAGCTGTCTCATCGCTATTTGTGTTTGGTATAAAATAACAGCGGGTGAAATGTTTCTATCAATACCACTTTACATCTGATTGGGATCGCTACCGGAGATATACAATGAAGAAAACTCAGTGTGCTTATCTTTTCATTGTTGGATTTCTGATACAACATTCAGAGGTAAGTACTTTTAAGATTAATTCACCCACTTTTACCTTCAGATCTGTGGTCAGATGGTATGTTAGATTTGTCTAACCATGACCAATGTTATGTATCTCGACTTGTAAAATTATATGTTAGGCTAACGCACTCGTCTCATGATGTTTATGAATCATTCATGAAATAAGAGGGTTTAACAGAATTATAAAAGGTCTTAATTTAATAGTGCACGATATTTTGCATGGCACCTCAGGTATTTCAGTATAACTGCGTTCACTCATCAGAACAGTGAGAGTAAGTAGTTGCCACGAATACTGTATGCCCATAATAATTCCATTATATTTTGTTTAACAACTAATTTATTGCTTAAAGGCATTAACAGACGCCCAGAGAGCAGCAATTCAGAGCAAGCTGGTGTCTTCTGGCATCGCGTGTATAAAGGACTACCCTCTCTCGCTCTCTGAAATAAAATCCTTCAGAAACAAGATGATCCCGAATGGGGAGACCGCCAAATGCTTCGCTGCTTGCCTGTTCAAGAAAGTTGGCATTGTGAGTATTTCAAATACTATTCTAGATATTTTTTTACTTACTAGATTGTTTTGTGAATAGGAACAAGAATTTAATACCTAATAGGTAATATATTTTGTGAATTAATATTTTCATGAAATACATTTTGTTAGATGGATGACATGGGAAAGCTATCGCCTCCTGGTGTGGTGGAAAACGCCAAACAAGTGTTCAAAGGGAATGAGGAGCATCTGAAGAATGTTGACGAAATTATGCAGAAATGTTCCTCAGGTAAGGTTATATAACAATATCGTTTTTCGGTGTTGCTAACAAAAAATGCTACATAATAAAAAGTTGCGTACAAAAAGAGTATTTGGTAGTAAAAAGCGATGTCTGCTCTGCATGGATGCTTCCTTTAATAATAGTGCTTCTAATTTACTTTCAGTGAACGAACAAAGTACAGGCGATGGCGACAAGGGGTGTGACCGTGCGAAGCTGGCTTTTGTGTGTTTGGCGGAAAATGCACCCAAAGTGAGTTCTAGAATACTTGATACATTTTACCAAGAAGATCAACCACCAAATTTATAGAAATTATCAGCCAGTTTACAACGGTTTTACAAAGCATTTCTAGGAACAAAATTGATTTGAAATGCCGAAATAAGTCTGGCATAATTTTCAATTGTCGATACAAAGTGGACAAATACGCAGACTGTAAAGTATACAATTTGCTTACGAGAAAAAATATACTTTGGGTACATACCTAGTTCACCTCGTCAACTTCACACCTCCACGAAAATTGCTTAAATTCTACGGGGCGTGCTAGTTTCCTCTAATATAAGCCATGAATAAGACTAGGCTCTCACTAATGGCCTCCGCAGACTTGCTACTTTTAGCATCGGCGATCGGCGATTTTGATGCTGCGTCTCGCTCGTTCGCGCTCGAAGAAACGCGACGCAGCATCGATACGTCACAAAATCGCCGGTCGCCAATGCTAAAAGTAGCAAGTCTGCGGAGGCCCTAAATACGTATCCATTATTTTGTTTCAGTATGGCTTCGATGTAAACTTCTAAAAGACATCGCGGCATTCCACGATGCTATAATTGCAGTGCTGATGGTATTTGGATTAGTTGCACATTTATTGAGACATGGTTTTTGGATAGTGGACCCAAGATGTAGTAAATACTTGTATAATAAATTGAATAGATTTACCTATATTTTGTACTAGCTGTGCCCGCGACTCCGTCCGCGTCCAGTCGGTGAAGCCCTTAAATATCATTTTGTCTATCGTCTAATCTGTATTACGTCAGTCTGCATCAGTCTGAGTTCGTCTGTCCGTGGCTGTCTATCTGTACCAGTCTATACCAGTAAGGTGGTAGAGTCTGACCAGTAAGGTGGAGATCGGCATTCAAGTAGCTAATTTACCTTCGTTTCGTATGATGAGGGAGAGAGCCGGAAGCGCAACCCAGCCACCTCCCCGTACAAGTAGTCATTTTACATGTTTTCCTTAAATTCTAGCGCCGGATCGGAAACGCGACCTCGCCTGAGAAGTTTCTACTTGATACCCACATTGCTAATTCAAAGTTAGCAGGTCCTCCAGATTTATGTTTTAAGCAGGCAGTTACCCAGCAGCATCATTCCTGAGGGGTTGGAGTTCAGAGTTCAATGTCTATGTTTCTATTACTACTTAATTCAAAATCAGCTGGTCCTCTAGACTTACTTCTTAGGTAGGTAGCTTCCCTACGGCATTAGTACTGTGGAGATGAATTCCAGAGTTAACGTCTAAGATTCCGCGTGATACAAAGACCCGCTTAATGTTTTTTATACGTAATTAGGAATAAAAAAACTAAATTTCTTGAAGCAAGGAAGATATTAAATTTTGACATGTGGTGCAAGGCAGGTATTGTCTGATTTTAAGTATAGCGACATCTAGTTAAGAAAAACGAAACTTAAGATGGTAGAACGCAGCAATAAAATATTTGTTATTATTATTAAAATTAAGATTATGTATTCCAAATAGTGTCGGATCACACACAACGTAGGGCTCCGTAGGGCTCCGCTCTAAATAGACGTATTTCAATAACTAAAACTTATTTTTGGCTAGAATTTCTGTGTGGTCATAAAAATTTACAATCTAATATTTTAGAAAAAAATATCCTAGATGTTAAGTTGGACTATTAGTCATATCCATGCCAAATTTCATTGAAATCAATCCATTGGATTCGAAGTTGTGCGTGTTCGAATATTTAGGTAGTTTTTGAATGTTTTGTGGCAACCCTAAACTTTACCGAAAAAAAAAATATGCTAGATGTTAAGTTAGACTATTAGTCTTATCCATGCCAAATTTCATTGAAATTAATCCGGTGGATTCAAAGTTGTGCTCTTTCAAACATTTAGAATTTTTAAGTAGTTTTTTGAATTTTCTGTGGCAACCCTAAACATTTTCGAAAAAAAAAGTATCCTAGATGTTAAGTTAGACTATTAGTCATATCCATGCCAAATTTAATTGAAATCCATCCGATGGATTCGAAGTTGTGCTCTTTCGAAAATCTGAGCAAACATACAAACATACAAACATACACACAGACAAAAATTCTAAAAATGATAAAAATGAATTCTGCTGGTCAATCTAAGTCCCCCCCACTATTTTTTTTCCAAATATTTCGAATGAACAGACGCGACCAATTTTACATTCTTATTATATGTATAGATTATTAATACCTTCCAATATCCCTCGAACGTAGGCTATTTGACATGTGTATCTTGGTCGTCGTTTGCATCCAAAAATAATAAAAAAAAAAAAAAAAAGTTATGTATAGTACGTTTTTTTATACTTGTCCTATTTGGTAAGCAAAGATGGCGTCCAGCGGGGCGATTGCGTAACTTTTTGTCAATGTTTCAATTGGTTTCGTATATAATTGACACAGGATGAACGAAACCAATTGAAACATTGACAAAAAAGTTACGCAATCGCCCCGCTGGACGCCATCTTTGCTTAACAAATAGGACAAGTATAAAAAAACTTACTATATCTATGGGGGGATAAAGGATCTCACATACTTACATAAACTCTGAAAATATATAGTACACTCCCGTTTTGGGCAGTCGTGTAAAAATAAAGAAACCGGCCAATTGTGTGTCGGACTCGCACATAAAGGGTTCCGTACCACCGTAGAATAAAAACGTCAAAAATATCAAGTTTCTTGTATGGGGAACCCCTTTACTTTTAAATTTAATTTTATTTTTAGTATTTGTTGTTGTAGCGGCAACAGAAATACACATTCTGTGAAAATTTCAACTCTCTACCTATTACGGCTCTCTAACTATTACAGCCCGCTGACAGACGGACAGACAGACAGACAGATAGACGGACAGCGTAGGCTTAGTAATAGGGTCCCGTTGGCACCCTTTTGGTACGGAACCCTAAAAATAGCACTTTACGCTGGCATTCCTAGAAGGTATTCATCAAAAGTTGTACACCCACATTTCGTCGATATCATCCAGGCCAATGTTAGGGGCGCTCAAACAGTCGATCGCGAGAGTTTTCAGTTTATACAGCACAGCACGAGTATAATATACGATTGTTAGTATAGTATATAATATGATGTGTACCAGCTAATAGCATTGTTTTTCATAAGTATGTGCACGTGTTTACTATTAATATTAGGTGTGCCTATCGGTTCATTGAAATCATCTGTTGTTGAATTTTTAAGTATGATTTTTTTGTATTACCTTTCTATGGCTTGGCTAAGAGTTTTCATATATTTGTAGATGTAATTCTCCACGTTGACAAATTGAAGTCACATGTCATGATATTTACCTATTCTTTGGTATTAAAAAACTATGAGGATTCCAGGTTTTCCTTTTGAGGTACGGAACCCTTAAACCGTAACTACAATTATCATTATGCCTGGAATATCATTTGATCGATGGTGAGGCTACCACAAATGTGCATTTTACACTGCTGCCAAAATACGAGTGTAATGTATTCAGGGTTCATTATTTATCAATGTATGTTTGTGAAACTATTTATGCCTCTGTTACTTCTGCACGCCTTAATCAACTTGTGAGGTATCGTTAGAATCCTTAAATACAGATCCAGTGTGACATAGGGCCAAATACTCAAAGGCCACTCCATTTTTAAGTCCCACTTAGCAGTTTGAGACGTCGTTATCTGTAATTTTTTGTATGGCACTTCTTCTTTTATCAGCTTTCATATTTAAACTGCGGATGAGTATTCGGCCAATAAGCTAGGTTGATAGGTTGGTTGGTTGGCTAGGTTTAATTGATAATTATTTTCTTGTATACACTAAAAAATAGTGTGCCAGGATGTTTGTTGCGCACAAACCCAGTGCTTTACCAGTTACCTAGTTACCTACTCCAACCTCTGCATTTCTAAATTACGTGTACATGATTCATATAATAAAAAGTATAGTATGAAATAAAATAATATCCTGGGACATTTTTTTTTTACACACGGCTAGCTGATGCCAAACTAAGTAGAGCTTGTCCTATGGAAACCAGATAACTGATATTACTACATATACTACTTGTTTCGTATTAGCACTGGCTAAATACAATTTGGTTAGTTTTTGTTTATTGTTTTTTTATGATTCAAATTTGGAATCGATCTCCGCGACCCGCAAGCATCTCACGCTTTTTTTCGCTCTCTCGTTTTTAAAAATATTGAATTTAAGATAGATTTCTCATCCCTCGTATCTATTTATTTGTATTTTTTGCGCCCTCTCGTTCTCCTCATATTTGTGTAAGTTTATTGTGTTTTCGCCCCAAAGATTCCCCTTAGCTTCATCCCCCGTTAAGAACGTGTGCTGTAAGTGAAATCTACGAGTGCTGCGACCATCCCGAGTCCGTGAGTACCTCTATTCTCTGAAACCTCCATCCCAATTGATTAAGTTAGAAGGATTGCCGGTGAAACTTCAGAAATAAGGACGCCAGCAGCGTTAAGGGTTTTCTCAAAACCCGACCCCAATCGCAGTGCACCCTGTGTACTGCGCACCCTTTCAAACTGTCAGGGTGGACACAGTAACGATAGTTTGCATGGTCCTTCGTCCCAGGATCGTTCTTATTTTATCGAAAAATCTAAGTTTCCTTCTAATTTCATCAATTTCGTTCTGCAGAAACGCAATTTTTCCCGCCTCTCTTGAAAAAAAAATCCTTGTTTGAATTTTGAACCCTATTGCATCATCCTCGTATAGCTTTTCGATATTATTCGCATGGAACCTCATTCATGTGAATATAATTTTATTGTGTTCATTTTGATATAAAGTTCGAAATTCAAATTACTTCATAAACTTTAAATGACGACTACGAGATTGCAAGCGAAAACAATGGCGGACGAATTGTTACGTTCGAAGTTTAAATTTTGCAATTTATGTGATTCTCTTGTTAGTTTAATCGAAATTAAAAGCCCTCTACCATCCGATCTGTTACGAATTCAATGTGAATTAGATAGGTATAATGAAGTCGAGTCATTATATTATGATATTTTAGCCCAAGTCGCACAGCCCGCGACCGGTGTCTCATTGCCCATCTCCGAACAAGATTTGTGTACATTATTTAAAAGTTACGTAAATAATTATTATAATTTAAAACAAAAACACGGTACTCAGCCCTCCTCTTTGGCTAAACCTAATAAAGAAAATAGTTTTGATGGTGGTTTGAAACTTCCTCGTATTTCTCTGCCTACTTTCTCAGGCGATGACGTCACACAGTGGACAGGATTCTTAGAACTATTTTCCTCTCTTGTAATAAATAATGATAATTTAAATGATGTACAACGTTTGCATTTTTTACGCTCTTCTCTGAGCGGGGAAGCAGCGAATATTATTCAGCACTTGCCCTTATCTTCGGCTAATTTTCCCGTTGCTTGGAAATTACTCGAAGAACGATTTGATAATAAAAGACACATAGCTACTATGCACTATAGGCACATAGCTAACGCTTCCGTCAATAATACTTCCGTGAATTCTCTTATCACATTTTTAGACATTATTGTAGATAATGTAAACGCGTTAAACGCATTAGATTTCCCTACAGATGAGTGGTCATTTTTATTGCTTAACATTGTTTTAGATAAATTGGATTCCGAATCCCGTCGGCAATTCGAGCTAAATAATGATAATCAAATCCCTACGTTTGATGATCTGATAACGTTTCTACGCAAACGATGCAATGCGCTCCAGGCAGCCGCTCCAAGTATCGTTGCACCTACACCATCCCACTCGACCTCGCCGCAGTCAGTGCGACCGCTCGCGAAGCGCTCTCCGGTGCCCGGTAAACCACGGCAACAAGTAACTTTGTCTGTTACTAATTCCGCGCGTACATGCGTTTTATGTAAAAAGACGCACGTTCTATCGAAATGTCCGAAGTTTTATAAATTAGCACCCAATGAAAGATTGCATACGGTTAAAGAATTAAAATGTTGTATTAATTGTTTAGCCACAGATCACTATTTGAAAGACTGTAAATCAACTTTCTCTTGTAAAACTTGTTCCTCTAAAAAACATCATTCGATGTTACATTTTGATACTTATCCCGCTAGTAGTGCAGCACCCCAGGACGCGTCTCCGTCGCCTCCCGCGCCGATGAGTGACGGTTCGAATGCTGATAGCTCCTCCTCGAACACCACGTATGGTTCCGCAGCTACGCAGATCAGCTGTTATGCTACTTCGCGACCGAATATCGATTCCCAAATTTTATTGTCGACAGTTTTACTGAAGGTTCGCGACTCTCGTGGTCAGTTACACGACGCTCGGGCGTTAATTGATACGGGCAGTCAATATAGCTTCATTACAATCGATTTCGCGAAAACTTTAAATTTACCCAGGCGTAAAATAAGTACCACAGTACACGGTATCTCCGGTCTCGCGCTTCAACTCGAAGGCGGTGTCGTCGATCTCTTTGTATCCCCGTACTCAGGTACACATAGATTACGAATGCAAGCTCAATGTATTCCTAATATAACAGGCAACATTCCCGCCGAACCTTTCCCGATTTCGTTGTGGCCTCATGTGGACAAACTCACGCTCGCTGATCCCACGTTTGGTATCCCTTCTCCCGTTTCTATGTTGTTAGGTGCCGATGTCTATCGTGACATTATTCTCGGTGGCCTAATAATCGGACCTCCCGGCACACCCGTCGCTCTCGAAACCATTTTCGGTTGGACACTCTTGGGTCACACTTTCGTACACCACAGGCGCTCGGCCTGTGTAAGTAACCTTGCTCGTCGCGACTGTTACTCATTCCACGCCAATTTTGATACCAGTCTCGATAATATTGTACAAAAATTTTGGTCATGCGAAGAGCCTCCATCCCGCGAAGTTCTTAACGCTGACGATAAAATATGCGAAAAAATGTTCTCTGAGACAGTTTCCCGCGACGAACATGGTCGATATGTTGTTTCGCTTCCTTTTAAGGAATTTCCGCCCGACTTAGGCGATTCCCGCGAAGTCGCACTCAAACGTTTCGAATCCCTCGAACGTAAGTTTAATCGCGATCCCTTATATCGTGAAGCATATAATAAATTTATGTCGGACTATCTCCAGAACGGCTACATGTATCCCGCACCCGAGAACTCAACTCATGGTTACTATCTACCACATCATGCCGTGATAAGAGAGAGTAGTAGTACAACTCGTCTCCGAGTCGTTTTCGACGCGTCTTGTCGTAGTAGTAACGGTAGGTCATTAAATGACACCCTATTTTCAGGTCCGAAACTACATAAAGAAATATTTGATGTTTTATCTCTTTATCGTTTGAATGAGGTAGCCCTAGTCGCTGATATTAAACAAATGTTCTTAAATATTAACTTGAAACCCGAACATCAAGTTTACCAAAAAATATTGTTTCGGTTTAATACCAACGAGCCCATTCGTGATTATATTTTAACTACTGTGACATTCGGTCTCACTAGTTCTCCGTATCTCGCTATTCGTACGCTAAATGAATTGGCTAATACCTACTCAGATCGTTATAGTAACGCCTCCCGTGCGCTACTCGAAACTACGTTCGTCGATGACGTCACTTGCGGTGCCCGCGACGTTGACTCAGCTCGCGCGCTCGTAACCGAACTTAATACTCTGCTTGCTGGAGGCGGCTTCACGCTGCGCAAATGGTGTAGCAATCGGCCCGAGTGTTTGGACGGTATTCCCGCTGACCACAAGTTAAGTCTAGACGAGACGTTTTCTCCCGATAATACTTCCTTTTTTAAAGTATTAGGTTTACAATGGTGTCCGTGTAAAGATTCATTTTCGTACAAAATCAAAGATACGGAACTCGTTCCTACTAAACGCGGTATTCTCTCGGATTTAGCTCGTGTTTTCGACCCCTTAGGTTTTTTAACTCCCGTAGTATTCGCCGCGAAGTTAATTATTCAAGACATGTGGACTCGGAAAATTGGATGGGACGATCCGATCCCAGAAGATTTGTTGTCTGATTGGCTCGCAATCAAGCAAAACTTACACATGCTCGACAAAGTTTCGATTCCCCGTTTTATAAACCAGAGTAGCGGTTCGTATATCGAAATCCACGGTTTTTCGGACGCATCTCAAGTCGGATATGGCGCTGTTATATATTTTCGTGTCGTGAGTCCTACTTCCATAACAGTGTATTTAATTTGTGCAAAGTCGCGTGTCGCACCTCTTAAAACTGTTACTCTTCCTCGACTCGAACTTTGTGCCGCAGTTTTGCTCGCGGAATTAATGGCTCACGTCAAAACTCTTTTTTCGACAAAAATTCCGATACGTTCGTATTCGTGCTGGTCTGACTCCCAGATCACGCTGCACTGGATAAAGTCGACATCCAGTAACTGGAAGGTATTCGTTTCCAATCGTGTTAGTAGTATCCAAGAAAACACAAACCCCGATCGCTGGTTTCACGTCCGCTCTCAGGATAACCCAGCCGATCTCGCTAGTCGCGGCCTCGCTCCCGCCGATCTAGTGTCGCATTCGCTTTGGTGGCAAGGACCACGCTTCCTACACATCCCTGATGTTCAGTGGCCGTCGCAACCCGACGACGCGTTCACCTCGGATGATCCTATATTGAAGAAATGTAATCAAGTTTTACTCGTGCAGGATTCCCCTCCGAATATTATTTTAGATTTAATTTCGAAGTTTTCTCAACTTAAAAAATTGTTGCGTGTACTTGCATATGTTTTTCGCTTTACTTTTCCGTCGCTTCGCACGCTGTGTAATACTGCGTTCACAACGCGTGAATTGAATAACGTTCTCAAGTCATGTATTAAAGAAACGCAAGCTCGATATTTTGCTAAAGATATTTCTTTAATAAAAAAGAATGAGTTGCCCTCAAACTCACTTCGCAAATTGTCTCCATACCTAGACGATGAAGGTATACTTCGTGTAGGTGGACGCCTACAATCGTCCGAGTTGGTTTATGAAAATAAACATCCGATTATTTTGCCCGCTAATGCTTCACTTACTTTGCTTATCGTTCGTGATTATCACATTACTTTTGGACATCCCGGTTCCAACGCATTACTCGCGACTATCCAAAAATATTATTGGATTTTATCCGCTCGACGTGTCGTCCGTACCGTCAGTTTTCGTTGTGCCGATTGTTACAGACTCCGACCTCGCCTCATGCAACCCGTCATGGGGGAGTTACCGGTCCCACGTGTACAACAAGTTAAGCCTTTCGCGAAGACAGGTGTGGACTATTGTGGTCCATTCTTAGTTAAATCGTCTCGACTACGCAAAGCGCCCGCTATCAAATGCTACATAGCTGTGTTCGTGTGCATGAGCACGAAAGCATGTCATCTCGAACTCGTTAGTGAGATGACCACGGCCGCGTTTATAGCTGCCCTACAGCGTTTTGTTTCGCGACGCGGTAGATGCTCCGATATTTACTGTGACCAAGGTAGAAACTTTATCGGTTGTAACAACGAACTTCGTAGTATTGTAAAATCGCACGCGCACGATTGCGCTATGAATGATTTTTGTGTAACGCAAAACATTCAATTCCATTTCAATCCCCCTTTCGCCAGTCACTTCGGCGGATTGTGGGAAAGTTTAGTAAAACAAGTGAAAACTCATCTGTATCGTATTATAGGATCCCATATGTTGACATTCGAAGAATTCTATACAATTCTCACTCGTGTCGAGGCGTGTCTCAATTCGCGACCGCTGCACCCGCTCAGTTCAAACCCGAACGATTTTACCGCGCTTACTCCCGCACACTTCCTCACTATGGAGCCTTTGACATCTCTTCCAGAGCCCGACCTTCGTGATGTTCACATGTTATCGCTCAAACGATGGAACTTAATTCAAGCCATCCATCAAACGTTTTGGCGCCGTTGGCACCGTGAATATTTACATACACTTCAAACTCGTGCAAAATGGCATTTGCCCATGAAAAACGTAGAAGTAGGTTCTCTCGTGATGCTCAAAGAGGAGGACTCAGCCCCGCTCTACTGGCCCAAAGGTCGCGTCGTGTCGGCCACTCCCGGTCCCGACGGTATAGTTCGCGTGGTAGAGGTGCGTACAGCTCACGGTGTCTATAAACGACCCGTAGTTAAATTAGCTCCTTTACCTTATGTAGAGGACTAATGTCATTGTTTTCGCTCGTTATTACGTATTAGTTTTAGTTTATTTCCGCTCCTATTCCCATTCTCCCCTTTTTCTTGTGTTTTCTGCTGAACACGATGGTTTCAGGGGCGGGGGTATGTTTCGTATTAGCACTGGCTAAATACAATTTGGTTAGTTTTTGTTTATTGTTTTTTTATGATTCAAATTTGGAATCGATCTCCGCGACCCGCAAGCATCTCACGCTTTTTTTCGCTCTCTCGTTTTTAAAAATATTGAATTTAAGATAGATTTCTCATCCCTCGTATCTATTTATTTGTATTTTTTGCGCCCTCTCGTTCTCCTCATATTTGTGTAAGTTTATTGTGTTTTCGCCCCAAAGATTCCCCTTAGCTTCATCCCCCGTTAAGAACGTGTGCTGTAAGTGAAATCTACGAGTGCTGCGACCATCCCGAGTCCGTGAGTACCTCTATTCTCTGAAACCTCCATCCCAATTGATTAAGTTAGAAGGATTGCCGGTGAAACTTCAGAAATAAGGACGCCAGCAGCGTTAAGGGTTTTCTCAAAACCCGACCCCAATCGCAGTGCACCCTGTGTACTGCGCACCCTTTCAAACTGTCAGGGTGGACACAGTAACGATAGTTTGCACTACTTTTTTATTTGTAAATATATACTTAATATACATATACACTCAGACTCGGGACATACAGACATGTTTATGCACACAAATGCATGTCCCGGGTAGGAATCGAAGCTACGACCTGCAGCGTGAAAGGCGCCATCACGCCAACCACGCCAACGGGCCCGTTAAAATGAATAATATAATGATTATATGCATTAACTTTTAATTAATAAATGAAGATAAGTCCACAATCCGAGATTACACTAAGCTTATTCTTAATTCTTACTAAGTAATATTCATTTTAGTCTCATAGAGGCAGTCCATATTTCTTGCTTAGTCTTCAGAGCTTAGTCGAGATGTTGTATGAGGTGGTTGGCTATTTTTTTTTCATGAATATAAGGTAAATGTAAGCACCTTAGGAATCCTCTTCACAACTGCACTATTCAGAACTCAATGTTGAACCCAAGCTGGAAAATAAAAGACCAGAAATTTTACGTTAAATTGGTTCGTAGGCCGCTCGGCTCATTGCATCGCGTGGTGGCGGGTTCGATTCCCGCTAGAGGCAATTCTCGGAAACGGTATTTTCCTTATTTTAGTCGCACATTTTACGCCATTCGTGACCATTTCACAGATATTTAGCGGATACTGCTAGAAAATTGTAGCATTGCGTTGCTATTAGCCTCCCTGGTCTGTGTGTCACTGAGATCGCTCCCAGTCCATTGTACGGTACTCATAGTACAAGCGTTGCTTAGTTTTGGACCATACAGTCATGTTAGTCTGGCAATTTTTATTTATTTAATATTTAAACAGCCTAGAGATTAATAAGTGGCTTAACATTGACGATCCTATCTACTATAAGCTTACTTACTTTATCATAGTTTTCAGTGAAACAGTTGAAGGCTAATTTGGCGCGTTCACAACCCAGTTCGCCGTCGCTAACTTCTACCTCGTTCACTGGAAATAAAGTAATATCTTTAGAAATAACATTTGTTTGGTAAAAAAGGAAGTCACTCTGGAATATCAAATGGGCTTCTTTTTATCTTTGAATTAGTTAAATTACATCCTTCGTACCCAGAATTACGGATTTCCAAAACACCAATAGTACAGGGGCCCTACCACCACCTCTTATAGCAGTATTGTTTTAACGTTTCAGCGGCCATTTGTGCAATGCCGTTTCTTATTGTCATGACAATAAGGTACGTCATTGCACAAAAAGTAGCTGAAACGTTAAAACGTTCCTATAATTGAATCGCGATAAGAGGTCGTGGTAAGCCCCCTCTGTAATGTGGAATGAATTGTTACATGTATTTTTTCTCCTAATGGCCTGTAGATGACATGCGGAAATTCATTCAAGCCTTGACAGGGCTTGACGATGTCTATGACCTTCTTCATTAACAAAGGATCATCATTACTTCATTAAATATAAGGCTGTTGCTTTTTTGCAATACATAGGTACTTGTCAATATGATTTACGTTGCCGAATGGAATTAGTTCTCTAAACATGAATTTGGATAAACCTAAAGTACCAGTGTTTTTCAAAGTTTATTAATGTGTCCGCCGATTGTATTTTGCCTTGAATGGAAAGATGACCATCTTAAAATAAATGACGAAGTTTCTTCGTTGTCACCTCGGTTGCCTCATATATTTTGCGTCATTATTCATAAATGGTGCTTACCCGAAAAAGTGTTATCTATACTTTTTAATATATAAAGAGGGAAATGCTGACTGACTGACTGACTGACTCATCAACGCCGAGCCGAAACTACTGAAGTTAGAGACATGAAATTTGGATAGTAGGTATATTTTGTGACGTAGGCAAGCAATAAGAAGCGATTTTGGAAAATTCAACCCCTAAGGGGGTTAAATAGGGGATGAAAGTTTGTTTGCAAGTTCGTCATTTTTCAAGTTAGAATTATAAAAATATGTGTAGAGGTGTCTTTTTAAAAATTAAAAATATGGTTTTCGGCGTTTTTGAATATTCAACCCCTAAGGTGGTAAAATAGGGGATGAAAGTTAGTTAGGAAGTTTGTATAGATGTTCGTCATTTTTGAAGTTAGAATTATGAAAATTGGTGTTTAGGTTCCTTTTTAAAAATAAAAAACTTGAATTACTGCGTTTTTTAAAATTCAACCCCTAAGGGGTTTAAACAGGGGACGAAAGTTTGTATGGAAGTTCGTAATTTCTGAGGTTAGCATAATGAAAATTTGTGTTTAGTTTCTTTGTACGTAATAAAAATAATAATTTCAGCTTTTTTGGTAATATAAACCCTAAGGGGTTAAAATAAGGGGTGAAAGTTTGTATGGAAGTTCATCATTTTTTGAAGTTGGAATTATAAAAATTGGTGATTAGGTGATTTTTAAAAGATAAACAATATTAATTTTAGGGTTTTTGAAAATTCACCCCCTAAGGGGGTAAAATAGGGGATGAAAGTTTGTATGGAAGTTCGTCATTTTTGTAGTTAGAATTATGAAGATTGGTGATTAGGTGTCTTTAAAAAAATAAAAAATTACGTCTTTGAAAATTATACGGGGTATGGGATGAGGGATACGGGATACGGGATACGGGATACGGGATACGGATACGGGATACTGGATACGGGATACGGGATTTGGGATGTGGGGTGCGTGATACGGGATACGGATGCGGGATGTAAGATGCGTGATACGTGATACAGGATACGGATACGGATACAGGATACGGAATACGGGATACGGTATACGGGATACGGGAAACGGGATACGTGATACGGGATACGGGATACGGAGTGCGTGATACGGGATACGGATACGGGATACGGAATATCCAGGATACGGGATTTGGGTTCCAGCAAACGGAACGGAATTTTTTAAATTTATATCCTGCGCGGACGAAGTCGCGGGCAAAAGCTAGTAGTACTATAAGTCTATTTCTTTCAAGGGACAGTGCAAAAATGTATACCTTCTCTGGCCTGATAATTTAGACGTTTATAATAAGAATATACCCTCTTGCATAGATTTATAAAAGTTTCGCGCGTGCGCTTTAACTAGATACCGCCCTACTAAGAAAAATCATTTCCAGAAATGCGGCAACTTATTTTCGTTGCGGCCTGTCAGTTAGTTACCGCCCTACTAAGAAAAATCATTTCCAGAAATGCGGCAACTTATTTTCGTTGCGGCCTGTCTGTTTCATACAATGGTTGCTGTCAGATGTACATGTAGTTGCCGCATTTTATTAGTGCGTATGCTCCATCTAGTTGGAGCGCTCTCGCGGAAACTAAAATTAATACCTACTAGATTAAAAATATATATTTCTAAGGTAAATTTTCTTTTTACATCTTGTTCTTTTAAAAATAGTAACATTATTATTACGAACCTGGAGCGCAAGTTGTGAGAAATAATTCAATAGTCTTCAATGCTTCTTCGTCTTCAAATGCTTTCCTGGCATTATCTAGAGCCGTGATATGAGAAAGCGTCCCTTTGTCATCGAACTGTTAATTAAAAAATTAAAGATTGTTAGAAATATAGATAAACATAGGTAACAGGTAACATGTCCAACATAAGTTGAGCTCTATTTATTATGTAAATACGTAATTTTAGAATTCAGCCTATATTGGAAATGATAGACGTGTATTCGACTGTACAAAAGTATCTAATAATAGCAACAACAATTTTGATAGAGAGATGCGCAGGTTAGAATAATTTGTAGCAATTAACACTGGCCTTGAGTTTTAGTGTAATTAAAACATCTATCTATGTTTTTAAATCAAGTTTCCTTATGACTTGGCAGATTCAATATGAAGTTTTTTTGTATAGTTACAAACTATCTGAGCTTTGATCATCCAATTAAATAAGTAGGTATCAGAAATGAAATTACCGAACATTTATCGCGATTTTAGTTCGATTCTTTTTTATGTATAAATAAAGAGACCATTATAGTTACATAATATTTCCGAGATGTCGTTTTTAAGGAATACCCTTTGGATGTAGGTATTTCTAAATAGAGAATCGCCATACCATTGACATAGGACAATACGCGCAATAAGGTTAGACGTACAAGTAGTAATAGTTTTTCATACAAAACATCTCTTGCGACGTCACTGGAACTAACAAATAATAAGTAAATAATATTAATTGTTTATCGAGTTTATACCTGAATGTTCCAATACTTACGAGTCCAATTTTATTGAAGACACACGCCGAGAAACAGCCTGCATTGTCGGTTTCGGGAAACACTCTGGTCTTAAACAAAGCAAGGTCTTCGGCAGTCAACGGATGCTGTTTGATACATTCGTTGCCCACTTCCACGAATTTTGTCTGCATTTGAATTTTCTGCTCCTCGGTTATGGCCTAGAAATAAAATAAGAAACATAAAATAAAAATAAATGATCTTAGAATTAAGTACGAGAGACCACTGTATTTATCCTGCTATATTGTTTATTTCATTAACATTATACCGAGTCCTCTATTATTAGAAGAAAATGGAATAGGTATTAATGAAAATTTAATTTGAATTGAATATTGGTTAATGTGTAGCCGAATGATCTCAGAAAAGTGGGCAAGTCACCACCGACTGGGTCCTAGAACATGAACTTCATCGCTGAGGTAGACTCAAAAAGCGGTGGCGTGATCTTGACGGATGGTACGATGGAGCCCGAGGCCGTGATGGGTGTAGAAGATGAGAAAAACCGTTGCCCAGCAATGGAACACAATGGGTTTAAAAAAGAAAGTAAATGTTTTGATATTAACTCGAATCACACCTAGCTAGAAAGAATAGTGAGATAGAATAAAAAAATAGAAGAAATAGTGTTGAACTAGCTTAAGCTAGCTCAACACTATTTCTTAACCCCTCTCATTTGATGCAGGTTGACGTTTTGCTAGCAATCACCTCATATTAACACCACTCATGCGTATTAACACATAAGTGTTAATAGTAATTGAAGTTATGTGTAATATCACGGAAGTAGTGTTAATATGAGATGATGATTGCTAGCAAAATATAGGTAATTCACAGGAAATATTCCGGAAAGCAAAAAATAACCCAAATAACAGTGCAATTGAGGAAACTAGAAAGGAAATGTGAAGGAGGATTTATAGCTTGGGTACACACGAAAATATATGGACGATAATTGTAGAAATCACAGACAAATTTTAGACTTACCAAACCATATTTCAAGAACACCGCAAAGATGGCAAAGGTCAAAACTCCTGTTTTAAACATTGTTTAAATATTACACCCAAAATAATGGTTTAAGTTGGATATGATTGTAAAACTGTGGCCATTGCATTGTGTCAGCTAGTTTTATACTAAAACAATATACTTACTTGTGTTGAAGCCAATATCCTGCATGATTGTATTTAAGTACATGGTGATAATCAATTAGTGAATTAGGAATTGGTTTTAATGGAAAAGTAAACGGTTAAACGACATATCCTCTTCTGATATCTAGTCATTGGATCGAAGTGTGAGACATACGAAACAAACGTATATATAGTGAAAATAAAATAAAGTAGAAGAGCATTACTGCATAGGCTGAGAAAATAGCATTAATAAGCAAGACTGTAGGAAAATACTTCGTATTCGTTTGAATACATTGATTCGATTGATTAATAGATTTAATACTAGTTCAAATTAATTTGAATAAATTTCAAAAGATGTTTTTCAAAAACTTCCGCATTATAACTTTGGTTAACATTATTAGCAATTAACACACTATCTAATAACAGTTTCAACCTTGTAGAATACATTTTTATTAACAATATAATACTGAATAATCGCGTAATGCATTAACATGACCTCTGTTCACTTATCTTTATGCCAATTAAAAGATAAGGTACTGTTGTATTACATGCAAGACGGGAAAATCCTCTATTTAAGGAAGTAACGAAAAAGCAGGCATTGTTTTTGCAATGCGTTTTTGTAGGGGCAGAGGCTATAGAAGATTATGATAATTTCCACACGTCGAAGCGCCTTAACGACATTCGCTTTATATAAATAAGCGTCGGCGTTAGAAGCAGGCATACTCATTCGGAGCTTGCAAGGATTAGGAGTGTTATATATCACAGCTAAACTTATTTAACCCAAAGATGTCGAAGTTCACTTATTTCGTTCTGTGTGTTGTGGCTGTTAGCTTGAGCAAAGTTAGCGTGAGTAAAGTTACACATGTTTCAGGATATTTTCATATTTTTATTATTATTTTGTTGACACATTGTTGTACTTCATATTAATTCATAACTGAAAAAAAGAAACTAATTTTCTTTGCACCAAAATGCAATTGGGACTTGGTCTACCACTGTTACTCCTGTAAGGTCTACAGTGGTATCCGCTGAATTCCTCAAAATGTCACCCTCAATAAGTCCTGTCGCAAAGAAAATTAAATAATAAATTATCTGGAAACCCTCAACGAATTAAAACGAAAGAAGATAATAGACTGATAATAAACTGCGACTGTAGCCTAGGGGTGAACAGGTTGGGCTAACAATCATAAGGTCCCAGGTTCGATCCCCGGTGGGGCATGCACCAATGGATGAATTTTCATCTATGTGCATAATTTACAGTTCGCTGACGGTGAGGGAAAACATCGTGAGGAAACCTACCTATCCCTAGGGATTAGGTAATAGTCAGTTCCTGTATACACGGCGACACGGTTCACCACCTGTCACGTTGGGTTCTGACTATCTAGTGAAACGTGGGCTTTGAGTTGGTTAATACCTCCACAATGTGGTGGTGTATGGCCACTCAAGCCTCTGACTACCCCCGAACGGGGATAAAAGTCGTGACGTTACATTACATTACATTACAAGATAATAGAGGAGTTACAAATATTGTAATTTTCTTTAAATTATATGTAATTCTTATCCCAAAGGCTATATCCGATGAAGAGAAAGCAGCGTTCCGCGCCGTCGCGACTCCTATAGTGGAAGAGTGTTCTAAGCAACACGATGTCACTGTTGAAGAAATAAAGGCCGCTAAAGAAGCAGGCAATGCTGCCAACATCAAACCATGCTTCTTGGGATGCGTTTTCAAGAAATCTGAAATCGTAAGTACATACTTTACAATGTTAAATAATAATGTAAATGTAAATAATATGTTCTTCCTTAAGTCTTTTATTTGCATTGCAATATAGGATTTTTCAAAGGGAAGGGAGGGATATGTTTACATGTCCTTAAAAGGTCGGCTCCGTCTGCTTCCTATAAGTTGCAAATATTCTGGCCGGCGGTTACTTACCTTCAGATGGACCGTCTTGCAATTTAAATGGAAAATTGTAGATTGTGTGATGTTGCTTAGAATTTATAACAACAAAAATCCAAATTGCGCAATACCACTTGAGGATTGAACCTTAAGTGGAAGTAATATTCCGCCTTTGCGATTACAAGCCCATCTAAGCATTTCTCTGGTTTGGTCAAACTCGACTCGATAGCCAATTTTAAAATTGAGAAAATACTTTTTCCTTTGTTAGCCCTTTGAATCTATTCGCACGGCAGTGCCTACACCTAGTCTTCAAAATATATTTTACACTTGCCTTTTGTGTCCATTGTATTTTTTTCTATTCTTCATTATTTGTGTAATCAGTATAAATAGTTATCGATGTTAACACTAATTCTATTATTACAGCTTACCGAAGATGGCTTGTACAACGTAGAAAAGGGTCTTGGAAAAATTAAGGAGTTTCTGAAGGATCCGGCAGAACAGGCTAAATTCGAAGAGATTGGAAAAAAATGCGCTTCAGGTAGTGTATTATAATTTCTCAATTAGCTACTGTGTGATGTTTTTGCCAAAGGAATTCAATTAAATTTTAGTTATGTAGGTCAAGGTATTTATCAAGTTTCTCAAATTATTTATCTTGCAATTGTGATATTTTGTTTTTATTTGCAGTGAACGAGAAATCGGTCAGTGATGGCGCCGCAGGCTGCGAGAGGGCCCAACTGCTTGTGGCCTGCGCTTTGGAACACAAAGCTGAGGTAAGATAAAGTAACTGTACTCCATTCATTCCATAATGAACCAGTTTTTCGGGTTGAGTACTTCAAAAAGAAAAAAACTGAACCTTTATAGGATCACTTTGTTGTCCGTCTGTCTGTCCGTCTGTCAAGACGTGCAATGCCCAAACCGCTGGTGTTACAAACGTTAAATTTGAACAGTAGGTACCTTTTATAACGTAGAAGAAGAGCATAGGAAGGATTTTATAAAATTCCACCCCTAAGGCGGTAAAATAATGGGTGGAAGTTTGTATGAAAGTCCCTCATTTCTAAAGTTAGCAACATGAAAATTTGTATTTAAGCTATTCATTATTGCCAATTCTTCAGAAGCTAGAGACAAGAAAATTTGTATTTAGGTTAATCTTTACACACTAAAGATAGTCATTTAAGCGTTTTTGAAAATTTTATCCCTAAGGGGGTAAAATTTAGAGTCGGAAGTTTGTATGGGGGTCTTAATTTTACTGAAGCTAGAGACATGAAAATTTGTATTTAGGCTACTCATTACAAATAAAAAAACCGGACAAGTGCGAGTACGACTCGCGCCCTGAGGGTTCCGTACAAATTTTATTATGTTAGTAAATAAGTAGTCATCCCGAGATTCGAGTCCCGACGATTTTTGCCGTTTTTGGAAAGTTAGGCGTTGTAATTATGTTATGTATTGTTCCGAAAACAGGCAAAAATCATTGAGACTCGAATCTCGGGATGACTACTTACAAACTACGACTATCTACAAACATAATAAAATTTGTACGGAACCCTCAGGGCGCGAGTCCTAATCGCACTTGTCTGGTTCTTTTGTACAAGTAATCATAAATTATGACGTCACAAAAAATATTTGTTCCGGTAAGAGAAGATATAAATTTCACACTATCCACAATATGACATAGTATAGATAGTTATTGATAATGTAATTACGATTGTAATACATTATACTTTTTATTTGTTTCAGATCCCATTATAAACTGCTGAAATTCACCTGTGATATTATTTTATAAGATTATACTTGATCAACTTTTGTGAATATTTTTTTTTACCAAAATAAATAGTTATTTTTTTTCAACTTTCTTGTTTTACTTTATACTGATAACCTTTCATCTTAAAAAATAGAAATTAGGTTGAGTATTTAAAGAGAAAAACCAGATAAGCAATTTTTTTTAAATATTTAATTGTGAAATAGTTAGTACAAACAACATACATAAACGTATACATAATACAAACAAAATCAAAGCTTTCAATTATAGGTAAAATATTTTTAAAATACAATCACTTCTATGTTATTATTGTCCTTAGTATATTATTATCTTTTCTGTGTCCACGTGCCATGTTTGTATCGCGGAAATGTTAAACATCGAAACCGAACTGTAAAACAAAAATTATACTAGATTAACTAAATAACGAATGGAAAGGTTCGTGTTATGTTATTTTTTGCATATTCTTTGTTCAATAAACTTAATGAGTGTGTTAATCACTACTCTGTTTGAGGCAAATGAAAAAAAAATGATGTAGATGAACTGAGACTATACATTACCTGTCCGGCGTTCTCTTTCATACATTTATATGCCAAAATAGCGCGATCGCACCCTTTCTCACCATCGCTTACTGGCTCATTATTGACTGCAATGAAAAGGAATTCATCATACAGCTGTATTGTCATTAAATCACCACGACCATCCCCTAGATGAGAATATTTTCTTGTTTCATACTTTTTAGAGCGTGATTTTTCAGTAGTCGGGTTTTAGTTTTCAAAATACTTTTTATTTAAATATTTTGGAGTTATAACAAATAATATATATATATTTGAAATGTACTAATTAAGCTCTTTCATTAGATAACTCACACGGCTTCGTTAAAAAATATTTGTTTTTTAGTTCATGACATTATATCCTCTAGAGGGCGCCATATGCAATTTTATGTAACGAAACATAGCTTATAACCAGCGGCCGATTAAGCCGCTTCTAACGATACCTCATTTGTCAAATTACGACAAGTAGTTTGGGAGTTAGGCGGGAACAGATGAACATACAAACCGGTCAAAATTATAACCCTCCGCCGTAGTCGGCTAAAAATAATTCTGTCGTGCTTATTTTTTATGATTATGAGAAGCATGACAATACAGATATCTATCTGTGTGTGTGTATAGTAGTGAAGTATAGCTTATGTTCTCATAGAATCTGTAGTTGTAGCCCAAGTGTATTTTTTTCTCGTAAACTCAATGTATAATGAAACAGCCTGAAGATTTGGTATTACTATTACTCACTATGTGTACAGGAATGTAGAAAGTCTTCAATAAGCTTCAATTCTTCAGTATCGTCAAATATGGATTTCGCTAATTCCAAAGCTGTTTCTTTTTGCAGAGTGCCCGCGTTGTCCATCTGTAAAATCATCATCTATGTAGCATTCGTAATCACCTACTACATTTGAATAAATCAATTTCGCCAGACTAACACACCAAATGTATGGTCTCAAACTAAGCAACTCTGGTACTATGAGTGATTAATGGACTGAGGGCAATCCTAGTGTCACCCAGACCAGTGTAAATTACGAAAAGGCTGTTTCCGAAATTTACCCCTGTCTGGTAAGTATCGAACCCGAAACCACCTGATACAGTAAGCCGAGATGCCTACGCTGGAACAATTGCGCCAGCGGTCCAAAGTACTACTAAAATACTACTACTAAGACTATAGTTTGACCGCAACCGCTGTACCGCGCCTAAGGTATGCGGGGAGGTGGGATGTGGTAGGTAGTGCCGCCGTGAGCAATGACGGCAGAATGACCAACTTCGGCCCCCCGTCTCGCCGCTCGCTTAACAAAGGCGCGGTACAGCGGTTGCGGTGAAACTATAATAAGGATACTAACGAGACCAATATCCTTCATCATACAAGCCAAGAAGCAGGGTGCGTTTGGTCCTGAGGGCACTTTGCGTGCTCTAAGGTTGTTGATGTCATCTTCCGTGATCATATTGTCTTTGATGCACGTCTTGGCTACTGTCTCAAAGTGTTCGTGGATTTTAGCTTTCTGATCTGCTGTCATGGCCTGGAATATAGCAAAGTACATGTTATTTGGGTATTTGATTGGAAAGGATCGGATAGAAATTTCAAACGAAGTCATCTGCCTAAACTGTAAACTCGAACGTACTTTTATTTTAAGATCAAATAAGCAATAAACAGATAGTAGTCTCTTTATTGTTCACTATTAGTTGCAACCCAACTGACGAACCAGAAATAACAGAAGTATAACAAAATATACTAAGTGTACACTGGGCGTAAACAGCTTATCGCAAGATACAATCTCTTTCAAGCACACTTTGGATAGAGAGGATTCTATCTTACTTGCTATAAACATTAGTAAACATATTACTTACGAAAGTCAAGTATGGTGTCAACACACAGAAGAAAAAGCAACCAAGGAGTAGCGATGCTCGAAACATTTTGACGGTAATCTTAAATTCAGGAACACAACGTGTTGTAAAATCAAAATACGATGTTATGTCCAATACGTTCGTCGGGTGTATTTATACGGGGACATAATGTAATATTAGTGAGACAGTACTAACAATGTCATTAATTTTCGGAAGCAAGCAAGCGTTCAAATATGCATGTTCTGAGTTCCCCAATTCATAATGTTAGGAATTATCAAATTATCGTCGGCAATGTCAATGTAAGTTATACGCTTAGTTATTCGAGGGTACGGTTGACAGAATATGCGAGTATATCTTCAAATTACCTCTGACATCACTTTTTCATTGCTATAGGGTTTGGTTTTAAATTAGGTACCTAATCCCCCTTTTTATCCAAGTTTGTTTGGCAATAATTTTCTCCTGTTATTTCTTCAGTAAATCATTATATTGCAATGTTGATGATTTAATTTTTGGTATTTTTTTCAACATGTTTCTATTATTATTATGTGACCATTTTATTTGTCAACATAATAATTATCCACGCAATAAGTGAGATACGTTATGAAATGTAATAATTGCAATACATTATGGTGTGAACATAAAAGCGAGTACGCAAGTTTTGTCCTTATGTCATGGCGTTAAGATTGATTCTAGCATTCCTGTATTTGGATAATTTCATAACTATTCCCTGTGGTTGTCAATTGTTATGTTATTGCCCGGTGATTTTGTACAATGGTGAATTGCTATATATAAAGTGTAAATTATATAAATTCACACATTTGCTTTTCCAGTTTACGAGTAGTCCAGTTAGAAGGTACAATGTTTGTTTCTATTTTCAATAGTTTTCTCTTTTTTATTGTGATCGTTAGTAATGTTCAGGTGAGTTGTGTTTTACTAACACAGTATGTTAATTCAATAAACACTTCATCCTTTACCCAGATTATTATTGGGACAATGTTTGGTGCTAATTCAAAATTCCGAACCAAGTTCGATTCGTAAAATACCAATATTCTAATCTATAGTAAGTTATTCTGCCATCAATAGTCCAGAGAAATTATTTAGATGTTATCTATGTTATGATGTTATGTTATGTTATCTTTCAGGCACTAAAAACTGAAGAATTAAAGCAGAAATATGCAGAGATGATAATGGACTGCTTCAAAGACCACCCCATAACGATGGATGACCTGAGGCTGCTGAAAGACAAGACGTTACCGGAAAATGAGCCAGTCAAGTGTCTCTTTGCTTGCGCCTACAAGAAAGCAGGGATGGTGAGATAAATTTGGTTGAATTAATAGAACTATAATGCATAAGTATACATCATACATAAGCTATTAGTTTGGTGATTCTGAATCTGAAAGTTTGCAAGGAAAAGCAACATTTTACAGATTCTTTTCGAAACGACCGCAAGTCATGAGCAAAATGTCCTATATTTCAAGAATCAATCAGAGTAAAAACAAAATATACTAACCGCTGAAGTGTAGTAGAATCATCTATTATGCTTAAATCGGTACCTAACCCTTGTTACTCCGCTACAGATTTTTATCGTGATCTTGTCGCTGTGCACCAGTAGAAAAGCTCTTCTAGCTGCATCAAAGTATCACCAATACCTTAAAGTTTTTGCTTGATATTGTAATTTTGTAGCTTTCACCATTTGTCGACAAAAATCATAGGGGCTTAGTTAAAAATTTCAAAACTGTGCAAAGTTTTTGTAGGTACTATGTTATCGTGAAAAATAGTTGGCACCATAATTATACAGTACATATTGGGTCGTATAATTGTGTCCGGATAAAATAAAGGTCACCTCCGACAAATAAACCAATTACACGGTCCACAGTTTCCATACAATAGCCTATGGCCATTACTGACGTTAATCCCATTTCGACGGAAACATCGACCAACTTGTTAGTAGCTGATGTACTTATGAGATTTTGTTTTGAAAAAGCTAATTAAAATATTTATAGTAGTCAGACTATGACTTGTCTGAGTCGAGGCGAGCAAAAACGAGAGGTCAATGTCTGAAAATGTCGCAGATCCTCGTTTAAACTAGTCCACTATCTTGCAGCGATTATTTATATCTTGAGTTCCAAAGTGTATTTTTCTAGACTTGCTCAACCTTTATTATGAGGCATTTAAATAAAAATAAGAATTGAATTATCCTTATCCTGTTGGCATGACTTGCATGTATTACAAATGAAGGCTGACTGCAATTATAACTAGCTGATCTAATATTAGAATATAATCTTGATTTATCCGTATATACTAGGGTACAGTAGGTAATTACATGAATAAGGTGTTATACATCTAGCCTGTATTGATTACAGACATTACTAGCATGTATCTGTAGATATAAAGTTAATATAGACGAACCATAATTTCAGATGAACGATAAAGGAGAACTTTCAGTTGAAGGAGTAAATGAAATGACAAAGAACTATTTCTCTGATGATCCGGAAAAAGTAAAGAAGGGCGAAGACTTCACGAATGCATGCAAATTTGGTACTTATCTTAATTACTTAGAGCAAACGAATGTTTGATAAGGATTGCTGAAAATGAGTTTTTTTTTCAGTGAATGATGTTGCTGTAAGTGATGGCGAAAAGGGCTGTGAAAGAGCTGCTTTGATCTTCAAATGTACAGTAGAAAAAGCACCACAGGTATAATAGCAGAATTTATAATCATCATCCAACTAAAAGAACACCTCAATTAATCAAGCATCATTCTGTAACTTATAAATTCCTTGAGCATCATACAAAAATAGTTGCTTATAAGCTGTTTTTTTATGAAGATTAAATATGAGTTCTTTTGTTTTCAGTTTGACTTCGTTTGATTGATGACATCAAATCGCAGTAAAATCAAGATTTGGGGAGTTCGGAATTTGTACAAAATTCTTCACAATAATATCAATAGAAATTTACTAAATTGACCATACTTATTATACTTTTCTATTAACTTTAAATAGCATATTATTGATAATTACTACTAAGCTATCATGTGTAGTTATTTTGAAGGCTATATCATTACAGAGATACATCGCAAATACTGTAATCATAAAAATTTCGTATGTTTAAAATACTATCTCTAACTAAATCTTTGCCAAATCACAGGTAAATAAATAATTCAATAAAATAATATTCGATTCCAGGTAATTTCGTTTAATTTCCCGGTAATTTTGTACGTTATTTATACAATGTATTGTTCATTTTCCATTCATTACCGTTTGGACCGTGTGTGAGTTTTGTTCCAATATGTGGAAATTATTTATTGTGCTCACATTATGCGGCTGTTGTTGCGTAAGTATCGATAAGATTTAATGTTTCTCTTATGCATTTTTAATTTTCTAATATTTTCAATTCCACTACATCAAGATCCGTTTTATACCATATTAAAGACGCTGATAAATGGTACAGTGAATATTTTTTGCCAACTAAAGTAAATAGGGCAATAGAAACAGAAGTCTTAGCTTAAATACTTCTTCTAAATACAATTTGACCAAAACATGTAAGCTTATGTAATGTTGAAATTTATTGAGCGCACGAATTAATGTTCTCCAAAAAAATATGTAACAATCCACAATACATTACAGTTTTTGTTACAAATTGTGTAAAAAGGTTAATTTGACTGACCATGATGTTGGAAATCGGTAATTAACTATGATTAAAATTAACATGTTTTTAATTGACGTATGTTATGTGAAGGCTATCACAGAGCAAGAGCTGAAAATGGAGTTTGTAAAGCTCATAATGAAATGCAACAAGGACTCCGCAGTAGACATGATGGAACTAGCGCTGTTGCAGACGTATGTAATACCAACGAAGAAAGAAACTAAATGTCTCTTGGCATGCGCGTATAAGGCTGCAGAAATTGTAAGTATAATGTAGAGGTAGAGATGCATCGTGAAATAAAAACAAGTGACACAATCACATCAAGCAACAGACAGAGACACAGTTGTCATGCGTCACATTTTAGCTTATACCTCCGACTCAGGAGCATAGAATTGCCACAGTCCAGAAAATCATACAGTCGTCAGACGAGAGCCACAAAGACTAAAAATAAAGAATCCACATAATATAGTAATTCGGGACGCGATGATCGACTTGCTATTAGTATCACTTAGACTGTGGAATAATTATTGCGTATTTTAGAAATAAACTGTCGCTAGTATGCTCAAAAATGTCATATAACCTTTGGTTTTGCTAATTCGATTTAAAGGTCACGACAAATAAATACATGTTTATTTATTTCATTCAGATGACGCCAAATGGTTTGTATAACTTAGAGCACGCATATAAAGTTGCTGAAATGATGAAGAATGGCGATGAGAAGAGACTGGAGAACGCCAAGAAAATGGCAGATATTTGTGTTAAAGGTAATCTTATCGTACTTAGACATACAGACATCATAGATGATCAATTGTTCAATATAAACGACGCGACACAAGGTTGATGCCCATCGCTGAACTATGATATTTTTTGTAACCATCCAGTTACTATATGACAACCAACCTCCAGTTATTAAAGATATATACAGCATAGTTTACACCATCATTGGTATCACTACTATCACAATTTTCGAATTGCGGTAGATCACGATATGACGTCATCCGTAACGATGCCAGTGACCAGATATGACGGTCCTATGTCTTCTTTAAGTAATAATAATAATAATATCCTGGGACACTTTTTACACACGGCTACCTGATCCCAAACTAAGCAAAGCTTGTACTATGGAAACCAGATAACTGATATTACTACATATACTACTTTTTTATTTGTAAGTACATACTTAATATACAAATACACCCAGACTCGGGACATACAGACATGTTCACGCACACAAATGCATGTCCTGGGTAGGAATCGAACCTACGACCTGCAGCGTGAAAGGCGCCTCCGCGCCAACCACGCTAACGGGCCCGTCAAGTGCATTTGTACTATTGAAGAGACAGCAAATTCTGTGTTTGTGTGATTTAGAAGTACAGACAGCAACATAAGTCGCTGAACACTCAATATTTCAAATCAGTAATACTTTTTATTTTACAAAAGATGGTGAACATTGTCAAAAACAAATATTAGCAACATATTTAAATATTCTCTAGATCAATAAAAAGGGGATTAGATGTAAAACGAAAGTATGCAAGCGATTTAAAAAACTGCAAATGTTCAATGACTACCAGTTGCTGACTGTACCTACCAGTGTCACCTACACATACATGTTCTCTGAATAAAATTCTCTGTTTGCTTGCATCATTTGAAAATAAGAGCTAGGCTTATTATGTAGCTTAACGCATACTTATGCAACTTCAATGATTTCATTTCAGTAAATGATATTGAGGTGAACGATGGTGAGAAAGGCTGCGAAAGAGCTGTGTTGATTTTCAAATGTACTATAGAAAATGCTCCTAAGGTAAGACTGCGTTGACTTATTTCCCCAACGAACCCCATCAGGGTAGTTTTCATGATCAACTGCGCTTGAAAATTTTACCTACGTTTGTAAGCTAGAAGCAAGCAGACGGTAATAATAATAATAATATATCGTCACGACTTTTATCCCCATTCGGGGTAGTCAGAGGCTTGAGTGGCCATACACCACATTGTGGAGGTATTAACCAACTCAAAGCCCACGTTTCACCAGATAGTCAGAACCCAACGTGACAGGTGGTGAACCTTGTCGCCGTGTATACAGGAACTGACTATTACCTAATCCCGAGGGATAGGTAGGTTTCCTCACGATGTTTTCCCTCACCGTCAGCGTACTGTAAACGCAGACGCAGACAGAATTTTTTATTTAAAAAAAAATCCTGTAAATTTTCAAATAAATTGAACATAATTATCATTACATAGTTTGATTGATTGATCGCTTACCAAATTATTGTACCTACTTGCATGCGTAAATTTACTGATAAGATTCGTACTTACCTGAGTATAAACTTATTTGCTCATTTCTCATTCCTGGATAATTCTCTTTCTTATTCTTTGGATTTCGGCTTGTTCAATTACCTATTTAATTAAGTAAATGGTTTTTGTTTCAGTTCGGCTTCAAGCTGTGATTACAATAGAATATGTAATGCTCCATATTTTATTATAAATTTGTGTTTGTTTAAACAATATTAAATATTTGAAGTAAGTTGATCTTTTATTAGCCATCCTAAGCCTCCAAGATCTTCAATGATCATTCAAGTCTTGACTCTTGATCTTTTCTCGGTAAACGATCGGAGGTTAAGCAACGCTTGGCAAGGTCAGGCAGAGATGGGTGACCATTTAGTGTTATTGAACTGAGCATCTCCTTGCTTCGGAGGGCACGTAAAAACTCGGTCCCGGTTGTTGTCTTCTAGGCAGCAGTCGTTAAGCCTTGTCAGAGGCCTTTGGACGGATTGAACAACTCTGGCAATAGGTTGGCCACTAACCATACGATAAGAAGAAGAAGACTCTTGATCATATGGTAATTGTAACAATTTCAATAAAGTGAACTGTTCAGATATTTCTTGGTGTTTGCTAAGTAGCAAACTACCTGTTTGTAGTGTGCGGTGGGCATTAATATAGTGACATCTAGCGAACACATTCATCACTATTAAACATTTAATACCGTATGATACAAGCTACCACTAGAGAAGGCCAAGCCTCAATGCTTAGGTTCTAATAGTTGATCATAGATGACTCTAAAACAGAATAAGATACTGGAATTAAGTTACTAATATTTTTTATTGAACTTGTACTTTAATTAATATTGTAAATACATTTGATTAAGTTTTAGATAAAAATTATCTCTGAAAAACAATTCGGTAAAGAACCTGCTTCCTCAATATGAACTTCGGTTGAAGACATAAACATGGCTACCGGTATTACAGTTAGCGTTTTAAATGTTCCCCTCGTAAAACCCATCCATAATAAATAGGGCTCACACAAAACGTCTCAAGCCGTGACTCACACATAGATATTTCAAGCGAGTTTTTCAACACCCCTTGCGCTCGAACACGTTTATCGGCCATGCGTGTGCGCACACATAGAAGCCACGATACTCAGGCAACTTCATTCAAAACTGTCTCGTCGGACGTAGCCCGAACTTCACTCGTTTCGAAAGCCACCGTATGATCGGCTGATGACGTTTGACCAAACAATTGTCGGTTTATAGTTTGTTTTGTCAATACTTCTGTGCATTGTTTGTGAACTGAGCTGAATTGTGTCCATGTGATCCGATTGTTCTGTGCTAATGTCGTCCAATACTCGTGTTAAGTGTCGCTTCAATAAATCGATAGTGAATTTAAATATTTTGTGAATTTTAATCAAGTTTTTCGTGTCTAGTTTGTGCAGTTTGTGTTACCTACTTTGGAGGTAATTCCCTTTTGGTAAGTGTTACTTTCTTATCTTTGATTAACAATTAAATATGTTATACTTAAACAATTTCAAAGTATTAAATCGTTTATTTTCTTAAATACTGATGGTAACTGAACAATATTTCAACTTAATTAATCATTTAGTTAAACAGGCGCATTGGGTACTCTAAATTTAAGAGGGATTGGTACATATCTATCATTATATTCACTATACTTCTTTGTATTAGTATTTTTATTAACATGTCTTACATACGGTCGTGTACTAACTGTATCCGAGTTAACAAGTTTTGCATCTCGTTTCAACATTCTTCTATTAAAACTGCCATTATTACTCTCAATCTTAGTCGTATCTTGAAGGGTTTCTTTATATTTCTTAATTTGTGCTGTATATTCCTTGAATGCGTTTGGAGGGAAGTCTGGACCGGAGACTTCTTCTGTGTCTCGTCTCTTCCTCCGCCCAGATACAACTCCTAGTTGCAATAGAACTGGATTGCTGACTAGAGCAGCGGCTGCTCCCAGAAAAGCGAGGCCTGCTATCGGCCACAGTATAGTTTTAGCTGCTATTGCCTGTAAATTAAGATAAACATCAATTTTAGCACTTCAGTGTTCACCTATTATAGCTGTAAAGTTCGTGACCTTTGAGAGGTGTCAATTGCAATTCTTGTCGGGGAACTAAAGAACACGCCACACGATAATAATTTAAGTAATTAGGTCTCCCCCACTACTAGACCATTTGTTTAAATTTGACAACATGGTGTTTTAATTTCCTTCTACAAGATTTTCATGTTAGAAGCAACTATTTATTGCATCAGTAGAGACTCCAAATATTAATGTAATACATTTTATCCATCAAAAAGTAGTCTAGGTATAGGTATAATAGGTAGGTTAGGTACTTTATGCATGAACAGTAATATGCTAGTTTAAGCAAATATAGAGTAGGCGAAGTTTGTCAGTTTCGTATGTTATAACTTGTGACCAACAAGTAATATTAGCAGGATATAAGACACCTAGATACCTACAAAGAACGCTTATGAAAATGATTTGGCGTAGGACGTAAATGTGGTATAGCCACAGTTAGTCATTTAGAAGTAGACCAATAGCAGTAATAGACTCGTCTGATACATTTAATTGGTATCTTAAATCAAGGGCAATATAAGGAATTTGCAGAATAAATCCCTCAGAAAACGTTTCAATGTTTACTCAAAATACATAAGTATAGTTTTTTTTTTTAACAAAATCTGGTAATTGTAATCAAATATGTACCTATTTAGAAACACCTGATATTTGTGCCTTGAAATCTTCTAAACTGGTATTCATCAACTGATATTCATGCTAAAGATAGACATCCAAAGATAGTCAGGCAAAAGAAGTGGAACCTATAAATACTCTCTGTGGGGTTTTACAAGAAATATCTGAAGAATTAATAAACCAACAATCTTACATGGTTATAATGCTTATGATGCCCATGTCCTGAATGATGTTGAGGGTAGTGATGATGTCCAGAATTGTGGTGATCGTGATGATCGTAGCCATGCGGAGCATGTGGAGCGTGGACGTCGTGATGGGCAGAATCGTGCAATTGATATTCATATCCATAATGCGGACTGTCATCGTAATCAATTAAACCGTAACCTGTAGGTAGAGGAATAAATCAAGTTTAGACATTCAGGGATTGTCCTAAATTCTATAAAGATGCCCAAAAGAAATCTCAATAAGAATGAGTGAAAATGTAAAAAATGTAAATGTATTGTGTAAATATTATTTTATATTTTAAATGCGCTTTGTCCTATACTGATTCATTTATCAGCCCACTACTGGCTGACTCACGACAAATGAGAAGGCTTGGATTACAAACTAACTTCTACACAGGCTTACAAAAATGTAATACTTAAAAATTAAACAGAACAAAGAGTTGATCTCAGAAGTGTCCTAAATAAGTTCAATTATAGTAATATAAAACAAAAGAATAACAAAATCTGATAATGCAAAAGATGAAAATGCAATTAGTGATTATAATAATAACAAAGAGGAATTATACAAAGACAATGAAGATTAGTCATCTGAGCTAAATACTGTGAAAGATAACAAGCGATTAAAACTGCATTGTGTTGGACCATTCCAAGATGAGGTTCTGTCACAAGACGTGAGCAGTAATTGCTTTCATAATGGCATTAGGTAAATTATACTTATACAACAGACCTGGTTCTTCATGGTAGAGCAAGCCTCGACCATTGCTAGAGCTGGACAAAACACTGTCAGGAATTTCCTGCAAAATGATTCATAGAATTAGCAAGAATCTGTTGCACTACAATGTTTGTTTAACATCTTTCACATTCTTCTGAGATAGTGGGTCATAAGAGGAAAAGACGCGTCCACCTGTCCACGAGAATTCTTTTTTCCCTGTGTGGTCCATGCATCGTACGCATAACGAAATAAGTACTGCAGAGTTTATGAATAATCCATGCAAAAAAATAACAACAGACGGATGATGCGTGTGTGCGATAGTAAATGCAGTTCTATGACCGAGAATCTATTCAAAGATGATCAAACTGTTGTGAGCTTGCGTGTATACTTATTAAGATATCTTCATTATCTTAAGTCATTAATTGAGGGTTTTGCCAGTAATTGTAATTTTGGATGACATAAATGAAATCTTTTTTAAAATCAGATTTGTCATTTTATCATCAAATTAAAAATCTAATTGAGATTCACGACCAATTATTTTTAATTAAACAAAATATTGTAATTAATCGACGATGACAGTACTCAGATGAAAGCTATACTCTGTGGAGATTTTCCTTAGTTTGAATTAAATGTAATTATAGCTGCCTCGGTTCGATGGTTCGATACGATCGTTTGAACACTGCCCTCTTTTCACACGGGTCTCGCTCAATTAATGGTGTACCTACAATCTACATACGACCACTATTACATTTAAAATTAAGGTCTAACTTTTTTTTATCGTAACTTCGTAGGCTCTTTACAATATACAAACTGTACTGGGCAACTTAAAATACGTATTTTAGGGTTTTTTTTTAGATCACTTCCAATTCTATCAGCCTCGCATAGACTTATTTTATCGTCAGAAGCAACGTTAACTACAATACCCAAATTAGTATGCACGACTTCTCACACTGCTTTGGTAACTGTCATTTAAATACAATCTATGTTGTAACGAGCTTGGAATATGAAAGCATGCGTGTGACTCATATCAACTTTTTTTCTCATCTCGTATTGAGGTTTTGTTCTAAAGCCTTATTCATTATTACGGGGAACTGATCCGGTATCTGAATAACCGTTGAGGTCGAGGCCGTCACGGGAAAAGATTCTTAGGTATGTTGAACTAAATTATTCTTTTAACCTTTGGAGGAGTACTTTAACTTACGTTTTATCAATATTGAAAATTATTTTTAATAGACTGTGGCAGTGTTAATTTTTTAAGCGAGTTAGGTACTTACATTAGTGTTAAAATAAAGTATAGTGAGGGAGCTATCCAGAGATCAATAAATTGTGATGTTTTAAAACCTACCGAAATAATGGTTCAATGGTTTGTTGACACCGGTGGCATTGAGGTTCAAAATAAAAAAATAATGCGGAGTGCCTGTTGCCAAACAATCAGCCCAAGGGTTTCAAATTTCGTGGAACGAAAGGTCTCCTTCCTTTTTTGTGTAAACGACGTTTGACGAACTCTTAATAGCTGTAAGAATTATTTTAGTAAAAACCACTGATGTAATTGTTATATTATAGTATTGCCGGTTGAGTCACGTTTCCGTTGGAGCGAGTTTATCAACTATGTGGACCATGTCAGCGATATTCCCACCGTCGGTCTCGGACCGCCGTTTCTGCATTTAAAATTCGCTAAATGTTGTCTACTACGCGGCAAAGTAATTGCGACCGGTTAGCCAGCTCTCATGAACCCTTTTAATGAATAACAGGCGTTTATTGCTCTACAGACTGTAATTACAGCGTAGGACTTGCAAATGATAGGACAATTATGTGTAATCAAAATGCTTACCTTGAATTTGATTGACTTTCCGGCTGGTGCGAAGTTTGTATGACTTCCTAATTCCTCTTTTTGCAATGTTTTCACACTCGATATATTCTGAAAGTAAAACAAAAGCAATAACAATTGTATCGTCCTCAAACTTGCATGACTACTAATGATTACGTACAGAATGATCGATTTCTGAATAGTCTCTAATGTTAGCATTGAAGCTAGCATTAGTGATCGCATCACATGTTAATAATTTTAAAACTAAAACGACCACAAGCAATTCTTTATACTTTGTATGTAACCACATATTGCACACAGAACACAAATATAAAAAAAAACACTAAAGGAAAGGAGACTTATGGCATCCAAATCTATTATGACGATGTACCGGCTAACACAGTAAACTTTATAAAAAAAGTGGCGGCAGAATAGAGGGGGCCAGTTGGTTGACAATTTGATAGCAGTTGGAACAATGCAGTCCAAGATATGGTTACACCCTGTTGACTCTTGCGAAGTCGTTTCACTGGCTTTGTTCATAATAAATTGTAATGATGGCCATGTTCGTCGAGGATTGTTTCATGGTGGTTGCACATTGCCATGGATGCTTTTAGAATTCCTAAGGTATGTGCGTTTTGTTAGATGTAATATTACTAATAACTGTATGCGTGTGATGATTTTGATGATGATAAGCTTTTGTAATTGAATTGAAAGAGCTTGTTCGTGAGAATAGCAAGATACGAGACAAGAATTAAAGAATGGAATAGCATCACTGTTTTGAATTGCATGTTAGCGGGCTCAGCTCACCGCCTGTCACTATACGGTTCTCGCGAAAATTGGCTGTTACAAATTTGAACACCTATTGTGTTGTGCTTGTTATCATGATGTTGTTAAACAATTCCTTATTTGCAACAGAATTTTGATTATTTACTAATTAAACGTCTTTTCATACATAAGTAGATTTTATTTTACAAGCACGATGTGTGATTTAAAAGAAACAGCACAACGTGTTTATCATGATTCAAACATGCTGTAGAGGATGTTCTGAAACTTCCGTCCACGACGTATGATCTATTAGCAAGAATTTCATAGCGAAGCAAGCGAGTCTGCAGCAAAAACATATGTCCGTGGTACAGACCGTTTAGAAAGCAATGCGTTTCCGTACTGCATAATGCATTTTCTGAATACGTTACCGTAAATTAACTGCTCATTTAGATGAAACAAATCTTAGGGGAATGGTGTAGGGTTCGGTTTAGATTGAGGTAATAGAATTAATTCTGCAGTTGGAAACAATGGTGAAGCACTTACGCAAGATGTAGTACTGGAGTACTTAAGCGTGAATAAACTTAACTATAATTAATTGATTGATGTGTGCCCATACATTATTGGAGAAAGTTAAGGATACATGGGTAGGTAGTGAATTAATTAGCACCTGTCATATAAAATCAAACGATTGCATTATAGAGATAGATTGAATAGGTGCTACAAGTTCCGAGCTGCCTCGTCCAAGCAATCAGTCTACGTGTTCAGACGTAAAAGCTCTTAGTCGCGCCGCTCGGTACTAGTGGAGTGGACATAACCAGAAACATAAATACCTAGTTAAATTGAAAGTGTTAACGTCAGTTCTCAATAAAGTTAGCAACAGCAATCTTGATTCGTGACAAGATAATTTATATTTCATGTAATCAACCCGGTTCCTTGGAGAGATATGTGAGATTTCCTCGAATGCATTTCGTGTTACGAATGTAACTAAACCACCCACAGTCTCGCATTACGAGTAGAGGGCCCGTTTTATTAGTTTTAAATTATTTATTTCGCGGCAACAGATTTACGATTGGCACCGCGATATATCAGCCACCCGCCAATAAAATCCGCTGTGACAAGGATGTAAAGAAACCTCTGGAAATGACAATATTCTACGCAAGTAAACTATGATTCAATCGTTAATAACATTCCTAACTGTTGAGTCCAAATAGTATCAAAGAATATGAACACAGACATTAATTATCAAGTAAGAGGGATACATGTGACTGTCCTAAATAGTATGTCGTTGTAGAAAAATAGAAGCTGTAAGGGCCGGGCTCCATTAGCGCGTTGCGTTGCGTCGTCGCAAGATTTTGTACTGGCGCATCATCTTCCCCCGCTTCGTCTCTCGCCCGTCGACCCTTTGATCCGTTGCGACGACGCGGACGCAGCGCAGCGCACTAGTGGAGCCGCGCTCTAAGTTAACCTACTTCGATGGGCACAAAATTTGACTTATAGGTGAAAACATATAACAAAACACTGAGTTAAATAAATGTACACTAGAGACACAAACGTCATAGTAAGCTTACAATCGATAACATGTATAGAAGTGAATATGTGTATTATGTATAATGTTATCAACATTATTATTATAACCAGTGCTGTCGATTGTAAGGCCGTTTTTAGCTTAATCAGTGCTCATAAAAATTATGAATTTATTATAATGAGATTTGATTACAATAATGATGGTCCAATACGTAATCATAAGCAGTAAAATGTCCAAGAGAAAATCGGATGAAGACATTTATGGCCGTACGTTTTAATATTGATTTCGGTGAAAGGAATTCTGATTAAAATAATTATTCAGATAACAAAATGCACTTACAAAAATGAATTAACAGTAAACAAACTAAAACCAATATAGCCTTGTTATACTTAGTATTTCGCAATTAAACTGCAGACAAGCATTTACTTTAAGACTACGGAACCCTATAAACTACTTATATGCCATTTCTATTTTGTCTAGTTCTGTGTCCTCCTAACATTTTCCAGACATCAGGTAGCAGGTAGCGTTCAAACCCCCTTTTATTTTACGAGCTTAAATTCTTCAAGAGATACATAGGTGGAAAAAAGTATGCGATGGTTTTCAGTGGCCGTGGTCCGCGTAAAAAGATAGAAATTGGATAGAGGGTACCGGGTAAATGGTTCGCCCACGATTAAGAGGAGGGTTCGAAATTTGGTTGATTTTCTATTCTACTTTTTCTTTAAGTAAGTATGTGGACTAGGAATCTTATATTTAGATGTATGATTTTTGACTATATTATCTTGAGTATCTTTAAATCCAAATCACGATTTGATGAAATTTTCTCGATAAAAAAAAATTATGAAATGAGCTCTAATTATTTACAATTTTCCTTGCTACCACGATGTTTTTACGATTTAGATCACGAAATTATTTCTAAAACATAGCAAATAATGATATCTAAACTACCCTTCAACCATATTTTAATTCATGAAGTAGTTTTTTTTTAATTCAAGTAAATGTGGTTTGGCGCTTACGTTGTTTATTTCCGAGCGCGCGCACAATATCGCCATCTCACATTTTAAGTACTTGAACTAACCATGTCTCTCTCTAACTTTGTATTGTCAGTGTCCGCTCGGACTTGTTCGACGTCGGACCTGTGAAGGATTTTTTAAAAAATATTACGAAAAAATATTACGGTCGTGCCACATTACAGGTACAGTACAGTATTTACAGTCCGCCGACGCCTATGATAAATAAATAAATATCCTTGGAAATTCTTTTACACATGACTACCTGATCCCAAACTAAGCAGAGCTTGTACTATGGAAACCAGATAACTGATATTACTACATATACTACTTTTTGTTTGTAAATACAAACTAAATATACACTTAATTACACCTAGACTCGGGACATGCGGACATGTTCATGCACACAAATGCATGTCCTGGGCAGGAATCGAACCTACGACCTGCACTGCAGCGTGATTTTCGTTTGCTTTTCCTTGTCTTGTGTAATTTCTTTTCATCTCTTGTAATTTTGTGTCATCTCTTGTCATTTCATAGTTATTCGTGTCATTTCTGTAAAAACTCCCTATTTCGCTTACTGTTATATACTTGCAGCATGGTCTTGGGCCGACAGTGGGAATACATTGCTTGTCAAAACAATGGAGTCGCTTTATTGCGTTTGTTGTAGGTATGGATGGGCAAGTAATAAATATATCATACATCAATAAATTATCGTAAAAAATAACATTACAGATATGGATAGGAAAATGTTTGTCCGTCCTATTCAATCTATTATATTATAAACGAAAGTAACTCTGTCTGTTACCTTTTCACGGCTAAACCGCTGAACCAATGTTGATGAATTTTGGTATGGAGATAGACTGGGTCTTGGCGGAGAACATAGGCTACTTTTTACCCGACTACGGCGGAGGGTTATGATTTTGACCGGTATGTATGTATGTATGTATGTATGTATGTTTGTATGTATGTATGTATGTATGTATGTATGTATGTATGTATGTATGTATGTATGTATGTGCGTCTGTTCCCACCTAACTTCCAAACTACTTGTCGTAATTTGACAAATGAGGTATCGTTAGAAGCGGCTTAATGGCGCGCTGGTTATAGGCTATGTGACGTCACATAAAATTGCAAGTGGCGCCCTCAAGAGGACATAATGTCATGAACAAAAAAAAAAACATTTTTTAATAATACCGTGTGGGGTATCAAATGAAAGAGCTTGATGAGCACATTTCAAAAATATATATATTGTTAACTATAACTCCAAAAATTATTAAATAAAAAGTAAGTTTAAAAACTAAAACCCGACTACTGAAAAATCGCGCTCTAAAAAGTATGAAACAAGAAAATATTCTCATCTAGAGGATAGCCGTGGTCCGTGTAGGTCCTTTAGGGCCAAATGGCATATGAACACGGACCACGGCTATCCTCTAGATGAGAATATTTTCTTGTTTCATACTTTTTAGAGCGCGATTTTTCAGTAGTCGGGTTTTATTAGGGTTCCAAAGGGTGCTAACGGGACCCTATTACTAGGCCTACGCTGTCCGTCTTTCTGTCTGTCCGTCTGTCAGCGCGGGCTGTATCTCACGAACCGTAACAGGTAGAGAGTTGAAATTTTCACTGAATGTGTATTTCTGTTGCCGGTGCAGAACAAATACTAAAAATATAATAACATTTAAAAATAAATATCAAGTCTCAAACTTGATATGTTTGATGTGTTTATTCTACGGTGGTACGGAACCCTTTATGTGCGAGTCCGACGCCTTCAGATCTTATGAATGTTTTCTTGAAATAAATATAGTGTATTTTAAGTAATTAACTGGCCAACCCTCAGGTCCTACCTACCATGTTAGGATCATTTTCGTTCTAGCGGGTGTAAACCGTGATTTAACGAGTTAATGTGATAATTTTTGTATTTAAATTATTCAATTCAATGTATTTGTTTCAGACATAGTCCAATATTGATTATTAAAATTATTATAATTTCACAATAAATATAAAACAATAAATAAAAGTAAAATTAAATTAAAAAAAATAAAAAAATATTTTTTATTTTTCATGTTTTATCATTAAAATACAATATAATATAACATAAATTAAAATAAAATAAAAACCTACCCCTAATTAAACAAATACCGTCCGCGTGGGATACTGGCTGCATGTCCTCCCTGTATTCAAGCTGTTCCTGTTGTCAAGCGAATTTTTTGAGCAAGGAAAGAGCCAGCCCTCTTGTCACCTGTGGCGGTAACCAGTCTAAGGGTGATTTTGATAGATAAAAAAATAAAGATAAAAAGATAAACAATAAATAAATGCATGGTTAAATCAATAAAATTAATAAAAACTGAAAATTAAATTAAAAAATAAATTAAATATGGTAAAAATAAATATTATGACACCGCTGATGACTTCATGATCGGCATCGAAGTTAAGTACCAAAGTATTCCTTTGCCTACGAAACATGAAAAAGATACTCATATCCGGCAGTCAGTCACTGACACAGAGTATGTACATTTTTACCCGACTACGGTGGGCGGAGGGTTATGATTTTGACCGATATGTATGTATGTTCATCTGCTTCCGTATAACGTCCAAACTATTTTTATCATAATAATTTGACTAATGAGATATCGTTGGACGCGTCTGGATCGTCCGCTGGTTATAGGCTATTATACGATCGAAATATTGTTATACGTATCTATCAGCATATTGTAGGTATCGTTTGTCTTCTTTTGACTTACTTTGTCTTCAGCAATAAAAACAACATAGAAATTAAATTATTTTTTTCAAATACACTCGACATAAAAATCCCATATAAAACGAAAAAAATATATTTGAATATTTTCATCCATTTCATCTATTTTAAAAGGTGCACTGGGACATATTATTTTAATTGTACGAATTAAACAATATTGTTCCTTCAAAAAATAACTATACTATAGTCTACTCCATAGCTGTTCTGTCCTAGCTAAGCGAGAGGGATATATCCTTCGGCAGCTCACGCGACGCTAGCCACACCCCGAAACTAAAATTCATTTTTTTCTTGTATCGTCTTAATGGGTCATGTAATTATTTTCGGTGCATTCTATAGAATCGCATCGCTGTGGCCAGTGTTGCTAAATCTGGAGGATGTTTTTTTTTATAGGACTGCGGTGGCAAAAAAGCGTACGGCCCGCCTGATGTTACAGCCTGTATATGAGCTGCAGTTAATTGACTACAGCTTGGCTCTACCACCTTAAAAAAAAAGAATATTTTATTTCTTATTGTGTCGTTAAAAATATATGAATTTAGAATGCATTATTTGGTAAGTAGATCATAATAAATAATGTACGCACATACTTATTGTACCTCAGTCAGTTCTTTTTTGTTACGTTTACAAAAAAATAAGTTAGGTATGACTAAAAAAATTGTCCAAACTTAACAGTCGACATAGAAATTGAAGAAACGTGTTTTCTCAAATGTGATTCCTGAGCTTAGGAGAGCATCGATCAACGTCGCTCGGTATCAAAGAGCACATCGCAGGCAGAGGGTGTCGCCGGCGATGGATCGACACCTAAACGAGTTTCAATAGAGCTGAGATGTTTGTGATTTGATTTGTGATTGTGTCAAGTTGTTAGTATTTGTTATGTTAGTAGTATATACAATTTTTCATTTGTAAAAAATACAAAGTTCAAAAAGAGTCAGGTTATCTGCGGTTTAAGTTTCAACACAAACACGTACTTATATAAAAACTGAGATAATATTCTTCTTCTTTTGGTGCCGTCTCCTACCGGAGGTTGGCAATCATTAAGGCTATTTCCACTTTCGAGACCGCAGCTCGGAATAGTTGTGGTGTTGTCTTGTCGAACAACTGTCGTAAGTTCTTCAACCACGATATCCTTCGACGACCAGGCCTTCTTCTGCCGTCGATCTTACCCTGGATTATGAGTTGGGGGAGCTCATACTGGGTACCGCGCATAATGTGATAATATTATGTACTCTAATATATTTCTACTGAAATTGTGTGCGTTGCTACCGTTTTCAATTTACACGAAGAACTTTGGGTCCAACTATAAATTAAGAAGTAAAGAGAGTACGAATCGCGTAAAACACCCAATTCTACTATCGCGTGGATTGAGAAACACTGGTCTTAGGATATCTCTTAACTTAAATAATGGGTTGGAGGTCAAAGATCTTTAGTGTATTTTTATTTTTCGATGCATCGGAGCTTTCTTTAGAAGATATTTTACTGTATTTTTTTAAAGTGAGTCTCGACTAGAAAGTGGAGTACAATATTAATTACTTGATGTATTACTTTTACTACACCTATGTTACCTCGAGAGTACTTACCTCACTATTTTAAAATCCAATTTTAAAATGGATTCTCGCTCATTTTCGTCCCTCTTTTCCTGAATAGTGCAGCTGTTAGGGCATTTGCGCACTCCGGAGTGCTCCAAACTCATCCGCCGATGAGACATTTCCATCTTTATAAAAAACAAAAGTGAACAGTCTGTATGCCTGTCTGTGTCGAAGAGTACAAGGTGACTGAGTTCAGCCAATCACGACTTTTTGACATTATGGGAGAGTCGCTTTTAGCTAATTCGAACGATATATCCAAACATTGGCCGTTCCGATTGACTGGCAAATGCTTGGCAACCTATGCAGATTGATAGGTAAAAATTGTTTGTAGTACGACTGTTCTGTAAGCTAAAACGCACCTTGACAAGTATTGGTAGAGAAATAAAGGAGGATAATACGAGAGAAGCCAGGACACATAGCGAGTAGTCAACATGAGAGTGACGTGTCATGAAAAATGCCGTAATACCGGTTGAGGCAGACATTAAACCATCTGAATATGCGAGGGGCTGCAAATGTCTCGCCTATGCGGGGCTCTAAAATAGAACCGGGGGTGACTTTGAGGTGACATTTCAAATATATTTGTGGTAAAAAGTTATTACTTGTGGGTAATTTTAGAAGATGGGAATGCAATTAATAATCTGTTCCGATAAGCGGTAGTATTTCTATTTTTATATGCTTGTTACTGCATTCTCGGAAGGTACCTATTCATCTTGTTGGGATACCTACATCATGCATCACATGGAGTACATTTGGGTACGGGTCTTTTCGGCCCGCAGTTAATGGTTCCCGGGGGGTCAAAAAGTCAGTTACAAAAATAACATTATTTAACTTGGTCATTTCGACCCGTAGCAGAAACGTCGATGATAAAAGTGCTGCAAACGTAATTAAACTCACTTATTCTAGGACTCTATTATTCCAAATTCTTTGTCTAGGACACACTTATGTAAGTCCCTTCGGTTAAAGGCATCCGTAGTGAGAATGCAATTCCAATAATCCCGTACTAAGTACTAGGGTTGCATAACATTGGAGGAGGTATTCTCTTTTAGTCGTTTTGTAAATAAAATTATAAGAATCCTACAGGATATAAAATAAAAATCATCAGCGTCCTACACATAGCGTGAACGATTTTGGAATAATTTTATTTAACTCTTGACTTTATTGTATCGCTATGCTAAAATATAGTTGCAGAGAAAACGCTGCATGTATCTAAAGTTCTGAGAATTGGTTCTGATTTCCCTTGTTGGTGTTGTTTCAAAGTTTATCCTATTCATATTCTTGCTACAAGCACTGTATAACATTTTTATGGGGACTTTCCTCTTGAAAATTTTATCTACTAACTTGGAGAGTACTTTACCTAATCCTACCCTAAGGTAATTAATTTATTTTAGGTACCTACGTACCTAAAATAAATTAATCCTCCTAAAAACCTGATATAAAATGAGATGAAGTTTTAACGTAATGAAGTTTTATTTATAGCCAACTAGTATCTGAGCCTAGTAGATAAACCCTTCTTGATACATAGCACATAAACCTACATAATAGATCGATGATCCAACCGGCGGCACTCGTAAAAAAACACTTTTCCGAAAAGAACCGGGGAGCTCCGGGAAAAATTACACTCGTTACAGTACGAGGAATTGGCGTTAATAAAAAAACGCCCCGTAATTCGGTAGTAAGGGCGTTGACAAACGAGCCAGCTAGAGCCGGCCTAATGAGCCGCGGCTTGTATCACCTGACGACGGAATAAAAGGCCTATCTGTGAATTCGCGGCGCACGATTTGTTTTTACTTTTAAAGGGGAGAGTGGGGAGGACGGGATGGTAATTTATTATGACTAATACTTTACGGGCATGCATCTTATAACTTCTTTGCATTAGAAAAATCTTGTATCTTGCGATTTCTAATAGGAGTTGTGTATAAAAGTTTATAATATAAACTTAAAACTAAATAGGTAAATAGAGAAACCATACTCTATTAAATTCGGTTGCGAACATTATACTACTAGTTATGCCGCAATGCTAAATTATTAGCGACTATTTTTAATCCAACACAATCATTTTAAACCTTGCTTAACAACTACAGAGGTTGGAAATCAAAACAGATAGGGCTAGTATATAAATAGGAAACCAAAATTATGTCAAACAATCCTTTAATCCTGAGCTTTAAACGGAACATTCGGGTTTGAATACGCGACACTAAAATGTTATTCGATATTGATGTTATTACTTATATGAAAAAATAATAATTTTACGTTATAGTTTATGAGGACATATTGATAGATGTGTAGTTAAAGCTTTGAAATACTTATGAATGTTTAATGAAGTTATTAGATGATTTTTAGCTCCTTAAATATCAGCCTATCTACAACTAAACGGTAAATCAAGTTATTTTTACGAACACAAATGAACTCCGGAACTTTTAAAGGAAATTACAATTTAGTGGCCCGAGTTCATTCAAATTTGAACCACCGGGATTAGTGATCAAAGCGTCTGTATCCCTTTCGGCACGTTTCATGTAGGTGCTGATCTACGAACAAATCCCGAACTCGTCATTTTGGGAAGGTGTACCTACCGCCGTATTAATCCTCAGCCGTGATTTGTTTCATATTGTTGCAGTGTGGAGTGGGTTTTATTTTTAGAGCTCCCGTTTAAAAATGTGGAGTCTTAAAATATATTAAATTTATAGCATATTAGTTTCGTTCACTTGTCTTTTTCTTTGTCAGTGTTGAAGTCGAATATTACAACCATCTAGCATTTTTATTTTTTTTAAGTTTTTTGAAAAATAAAAAAATAAGTTTGAATATCCCAAAATACAAACGGAATATTTCCGAATGACAATATCGCTGAGACCAATATAAATTCCAGCCGCCATGGTACCTATCATAAACACTCATGTCGCAAAAGCTTTCATCCCCTTATGTAAATTGGCAGCGTTTATGGTGTGACTGCGTAACTTACGCACGACCGCCGACGGGTGGTTATAACGTCCCGAACCTACCCTTTTTGTCAAATGACACTCGTTTTGGCAACCAGGAAATTGCGATGACTACTAACTATAGCGCTTTGGGTAATTTGCTGGCGTACACAGCTTAGCCAGAAATGGTATTTACTTTTTACCATCGCAACTTAACTGTCTTAGTGGTAGAGCCAAGCTGTAACCAGTTAACTGCAGCTCATATACGGGCTGGCTCGACCGAGGTAGTACTACCCTCTCACAGAAGATCGGCGTAAAGTAGCTACAGCTACTTTTCGTTTAATGAGAGGGATCTGTCCCTTCGGGTCGGCAACTTAGTGATGCTTTTGGTATTGCAAGCATTTATAGGCTAGGCGGTATAAATGTTTTACATCAGTCACATAAAAAAACAAAAAAAAAAAGTTTAATGTCAATGATGAAAATGGAGTAAACTACGATTTCTAGATATACAACCGTTTATACTTATAGTTGAATCGTATATTTTTGGTGGCGTGATCTCATGGCAATGATGTGGTGGTAAATACCCGTTGCTTGGCAACGGGGCAGCATCGCCCACATTCAAGCACTTTGCACGCAAATTGATGCGTCCGAGTCCTGAGCTCAGCTTACACTGGGCTAACACAAAGCGCAGAATAGATTTGAGCAAAAATTAATGACAATTAATTAATTGCAATAAAATTTAATTGTCCGGCCTAAATAGCAGTTTTCGGCCTAACAATTTTAACTCTTAGAATCCCTTTAAATATTATTATGCTTTTCGCATCACCCACATCAAACCACGTTCAATGGCGGTTGTAGTTTTCCAAAATATCGAATTGACTTTTGAGTTATTCGGCCTCCGAATAGAAGTTTTTGGCCGAATTTTTTTAACTCCTAGGAACTCTTTAAAATATGCTTATCGCATCGCCAACATCAAACCACGTTCAATGGCGGTTGTAGTTTTCCATAATATCGAATTGACTTTTTGAGTTAATCGGCCTCCGAATAGCAGTTTTCTGCCTAAAAAATTTAACTCTTAGAAACTCTTTTAAATATGCTTATCGCATCGCCAACATCAAACCACGTTCAATGGCGGATGTCGTTTTCCAAAATATCGAATTAACTTTTTGAGTTATTCGGCCTCCGATAGCCTCCGATTCAAATATACAAGTAACAGTAAAACATTTTGTTTCTTTATGTAAATTAATAAAATATTATTTTCGCTCGTCTGCTGTATCAAGCACTTCATAAAAAATAATTTTCTAGAATTATAGGTTTGTATTTTAATTTTAACGAAAGCATGTCTCAGTGAGCGATGTCCTTTGCGTTTTAGGGGACACGTCGAGGGTGCAAACAAATAAAACGGAACGTTCCGCGGGATGGAACAACTCGGGAAGTTTCCCTTGATCTTCAGAATTACTTCATTCTTTAAGAAACGTACTTCAATTACTGACATTGGCATTTGCGCTATTTAGGCAATTAAGAATTCGACCGGAGTTTTGTGCTTTGATTTAACGCTTTTTGATAAATAGGATTGAAAGAAAGAAAGAAAAAATATTTATTCGACACTAATCGCATTGGATCGGATTGGATTGGATGAAATCTTTCAGGATTTCATCGAGTGCCTGTATTTTTGGATTTTAAATTTTGATTTTTATGGTTGGCTCCCTTATACCTACTTACTGCTGGTCGAATACTAAAAATAGAACAACTTTGTAACTCAATAATTTGAGTAGTTTTCAGTATTTTGCAACGAATAATTACTATAAATTCAAAGTCGGCTTAGTCGGTTAAGTGAATTAAGGATAAGGTACTATACGGCCCACGAGAAGCTAGGTATACCAAGAGGTAATTATGTTGAAGTTTAAGTCGGTAACCGCCGGGCTCGCCAACATTGGGGAAGCCATCTTACAAATTCTTAGTTCATTCTGTTACAAAACGTTAAAACAAAATATTAGTTCGTGATATCGTTAATATTCATCACTATTGTCTGTACTTAACTTTTATATCTTACTTACTTATCTTTTACTTACTTTTATCTTTTTTGACGGGCCCGTTAGCGTGGTTGGCGCGGAGGCGCCTTTCACGTTGCAGGTCGTAGGTTCGATTCCTACCCGGGACATGCATTTGTGTGCATGAACATGTCTGTATGTCCGGAGTCTGGGTGTATATGTATATTAAGTATGTATTTACAAATAAAAAAGTAGTATATTTAGTAATATCAGTTATCTGGTTTCCATAGTACAAGCTCTGCTTAGTTTGGGATCAGGTAACCGTGTGTACAAAAATGTCCCAGCATATTATTATTATTATTATTATTATATCAGGCGTATTTAAGATACCATCGTTGGATTATCTTCATTCAATAGGCAAATTCCACGCATAGCACGCCAGTGACCTTCATCTAGCCATCCACCAACTATCTTCGTTGTTATCCGATATATTTTATTACGGCTATCCTGCTCGTTCACTAATAAAGGACATAATCTCATCCCCACGCGTGGTCTCACGCGCCATCCAAGGATTTTCATATTTATTATCAACACCACTTAATATTTATTCATTTATCATCGTCACTACGTGATCAGTTTGGACGACTTGGCGCAGTGGTTTGAGCGTTGGCCGCTTGACTCACTGCATCGTGTGGTTACGGGTTCGATTCCCGCTGGCGGCAAATTTTAGAAAAGGTCTTTTCTATTGTACCAGCTTTGCTTAGTATGGGCCATACAGTTGGTGTGTAAACATTGAGTTTCTTGCCGGCTCTTCTCAATGGAAGCAGCATTCCGAACCGGTAGTAACACTAAATATATGTTGACTATTCATAAGTGCTTCCATGAATAAAAATATTTTGACTCTGACTAAAAAAGGTACTCAAGAATCTTAAATTAAATATGGTCAGACTTCCAACTTCCAATTGCTATTTAAAAATATCCTTGCAGGTAAGTTAAGTTACTGCTTTTAGGAACCCTATAAAAACAATGGACTACCAAATTAAAATTCAACTCGAAAACACTGCTTCCAAGTTCCTTCTAAATCGACACGTAAAAACGTCTCGGCATACTATTATAGTAGTATTTACCCGCAGCCCGTATGATTCCAATTCAATACTTCCTACACGTCTACGACTCGTTCCGGATGCGGCGCGGATAATTTAAATTTGTGGACCATCATACCCGCAGTAACAGTACTGCGGTTATGGGATCTTGGAACTATGTGACGTTGCTTGCTCAATCTATGTATTATGATACTAACGGCCGAATACTCGTACGCAACTTAAATTTGAGAGCTGCTTAACTTTGACGCGCCATACATAAATGACAGTTAACGACGTCTCAAAACTGCTAAGTGGGACTTAAATATTTAAGTAGCCTTTGAGTATTCGGCCGTAAAACTCGTTTTGATCCTTTTAGACAGGAAAATAGTTTATTTTTCTCCTGACAGTTTTTTTTCTGTTTTCTGACGATATCATAACGTGAGTTAATTCCTTCCTACAGTTTCGATAGTCAACGTCAAAAGGTAGGTCCGTTTATTTTGTTAAGGCCGACGAGAACCCTTACAATTTTTCAGCCTAGAAGTTTAAACTTAGGCAGTTACTCAATTATAGCCGATGAGATTTTGGATTAAAATACATTTTATTGTTTTTGATACCTAAATAAACTTTCCCTATTCCTAGTCGGTTCTTCCTTTTCGATATTACTTAAAATAACCCTTTTATTCCAAAATTGTACATCCGATATCCTACAGATGTGGCTCGGAGCTCGCCTGATCACTCCAAAGTGTGGACGTGTATTTATTCGAGAGAACATTGTCTGGAAGACATTCTACGTACAAATCCTAGAAATAGAATAGAAAACGGATATGGATTGTGTTTAATCAAGTTACAAATGTTTCATGTAAGGTCAATGATCGCGATGTCGCATCTTTTATCTTTCATGTAAAGATTTTTTTTAATTTTGACGACCGCTTGGCGCTGTGGTTCGAGCTTAGGTCACTCGGTTCACTGCATCGGATGGTTGCGGGTTCGATTTCCGCCAGAGGCAAATTTCGGAAACGGCCTTTTCGTGATTTACCCTGGTTTGGGTGTTACTGAGATTTTCTCCAGTCTATTGTAATAATACCTATAGTACAAACGTTGCTTAGTTTGGAATCATACAGTTGGTGTAGTCTGGCGGTATTTATTTATTTATTTTATCTGTCTGTTTTTAATTTCACGTCTGAATCTAAAGAGGCATTCCAGTTAGCGAAATTATTAGATTTTGCGCACCAACAACGGCCTAATTAGGTACCTAGCCTAGACATACATACATACATATACTCACGCCTGTATCCCAAGGGGGTAGGCAGAGACTATAGATTGCCACATGCTACGATTTTGACACACCTCTTTTGCTTCATCCACATTCATACATCTTCTCATGCACTGCCGTCGGTTGAGGGTGCTACGGACTTGACCTTTCTGGAAGAGACCATTAATCTGGTCGTGAAAAGTACCTAGCCTAGGTTATAAGATAATACTAAGCTCCTATAAAACGCGAGATAAATCGATTTTGTCTCATCTTCTATTACATTAAGTAAGAGAGAGAGCGAATCGGTGCAAAATAATGCGTGACAAAGGTCTTGTCTTAGAAAGTGCTAGCCCTTCTGTAGGCGGGCCCGAAGGGAAATGCTAGTGTTAGTTAAAACAATTGCCTAGCTACGAGCTATTATTATACTGAAGAATAGCAAGGTGTGGGTGACGTATTGACTTACAATAATGAGTCATAGCTCCACAGTTTGTTTAGCTTGCCAGTAGTATTGCGAAAGGAGAGGCAATAATTTGCGTTACCACTAAGAACATTTTCAGTCGTGTAATTCTATAACAACTGAATGTAAGGTACAAAATCGTACCAATATACCTTCAAACGAAGGATTTGTGTGTTTCTTAAGTATAGGACCATTGTTAACGTTGTGTACTAACAAGGTTATTGTATTTTTCAGAGTGGAAAATGTCGAACATCTGCCAACGGTACATTAAGCGGCACTGTGAGGAGAGAAATGGCGGTTCCTACATGAAGGTAAGCCGTAGATTACTCAAGATTTTTAATTTACCACCAATATACTAACCCAGAAAACTTCCTACTATATTTGGAAGCATTAAAACAAAGTTAACAGTGAATTTGATAGGTGGACCAATTTATTCCTTAGTTACCTATTAAAAGGTTTAATAAAATTTCTACCTAATCTGGAGCAGTTTTTTTCAATTGTTTTATGACATGACATCAACATAACCTGCCTTCAATTTTATAGTATAGTGAGTAACATAAATATGCTCCAAAATATGGCATTTAGGTACCTTATTTAGTAATACTTGTACTCTGGAAGAATAACCCTTATTCACAAACATTACTATGAAGTGTCACAGTGTCACACTTTCTATTGGTTTGTTCCCTTACTAAGGCCCGTATTAATAAATGCCAATGTTAGGATCGATCTTAAGATTAGAAGTGGGTGCTTAAACGAAAAGCCGTTTGAAACGTTCGCTTTTTTAAGTAAGCGCCTAAGCGCGCTTACAAATTTAAGCGTGTTGCTTTTAAGCAATGAGGCCAAGAAAGAGAAAGAAATTCCAAAAAATTACAAAAAGTAACCTTATTTGTATGACAATACAGTTCAAATCAATATTTAATTAAATTTAACCTTATTTCTTTACCCATAAAAAGCAATAATTTATAATACATTATATTAGATAAAAAACCATATTTCCATGCACATAAGACTCACTATCAATTTTTCAGCGCGTAAGTTTTTGGCTTTTTGCTTGAACTTATGTTTAGTAAGCATTTTGCTTTTGTTGTCCGTTTATTGACGGACGAATTTTTGTTTAATTTAAAAAAGCAGAAAAGTTGAAAAGCACTTTTACAACGACTTTTAAAAACAAGCACAAGCGTAACAACGTGCTTTTAGTATAAAGCCGTTTATCACATCATTACTTAAGATGCAGTGTTGACGTTTAATGTATGGAACATCTGTGAAAAACAGCATCTCAAGTTCGATCTCAATCTTGAGATATGCTTGAGATCGATTTATTAATAAGACAAGTATTGTTTGTGAATACGACTATAAGTGTCGGTAGTAGGTACAGGATAAAAGACCTACCTATGTTTATTTTTGTATAATATTACCGATCTTTGTGTTCTGAAAACCATGTGCGTGTCTCTAGTCGATAATAATATCGCTAGCCCACTCTAGTTCCACATGATTAAGTGCGTAGTTTGCTGCCAGCCTTTTTATTCTATCCCGGACAGTGATAAACAGCTTACAAGCTAGATATTACTAGTAGTTATACCTAAGTACCTATTATTTAATGGTAAATGTAATGTCTAGTCTTTAGAAAAGCAATTAAAAGCTAGATCGTAAAATTAACTGTTAGATCGTCTTTAGTACTTACAGACAAAATAAGTAGCTTTCACTCGGAGTAATTATTTTTAATCTAAACTTGTAAGTAGGTACTTCGTCGTGCGGCGAAGATGGTGCGACGATTTGAATAGGTAAAACGTGGCCACTACAAACCCTGGATAGGGACCTGTGGAGACAGAAAGGGGTTTTTGCCCAGCAGTGGGACATTTAATAGGCTATATAAAAATAGAAGTAAGTACCTATCAACGATATGTGATATAAGCTATATTTATATTTACGTGAATATTACTTACGGGCATAAATACTGCACGATTTTTCATTAAAATTCGTGATTTAAAAATGTTGGTAATTATTTTGTGGCCAAGTCGAGAAGTATCTAAGTAGGTACTCTTTGGACTGTATAGCCCGAGTCACGGAGTATATATCTACTCCGTGAGCTACGTAGATACTATAGTAGTAGAGCGTATATTCCTTCCAACAAGTGCATGTGTTACAGCAGAATCAATTTGCTGGGCGTCATTTAATTTTTGATCTCGCTCAAAGCGTCACCACGATGCGTTTGACATTTTCATTTCCTGATTCCAACTTCGTACGTGACCACATGTCGGCTGATGGGCTGGACTGAAATTTTCATATTCATGCTATAATACAAGAGGGGGTTGTGGTTGAGGGTGAAATAGGATTTCACCTTCGCGTAGGACCATGGACCAATTACTAAGGGGACTGGCCCTAAGCAAGTCGGCCGAGTGGTCGGCTAGTACTAACATCGACATAAAACGAAGCGAGTAGTACTATTTACCGGTAGATAGAACAATGAAAATGAAAAAACAATGACCACGTTTTTTTTCATACATATATCTAATAAGGGCACCTCTTTCTTTAGTCTTAACTCTGTGGGTAGGACACATATGTCAAATGTGGTTGATTAACAATGTAGAGATATGTGTAGAGATTATAATCAAGGTATTTCATAAGCTGACTCTTGAGTCAGCCAAGCGTGAGCTTGTGGGACGCTAGGACTTGTACTAGTTACAAAATGCAAATGTGGTATGGTCACCTTTATGTCTATAGTAATATTTCCAACATAAGCTAAACTCTATTTATTATTGACACCCGTGATAAGAGAGCTAAGCTTATGTTGGAAACTAATAGAACAACGAATGTTATATAATGATACTATGTTATGAGGATGCGCCTACTATTTTATGCTTAGCAACTATTCTCTGAGCGAATACATCTGGCTTTAAAATTATATTATGGCGATCGTGCATCATTTATTAAGACTACGTTGTTAATTATAACTACAACGTACAACGTTATTTTAAAATATTCAGTCAGTGAGATAGTAGGCCGCTTGGCTCACTGCATCAGGTGGCTGCGAGTTCGATTTCCGCCAGAGGCCAAATTCGGGAACGGCCTTTTGTAATTTGCCCTGGTTTGGGTGTCACTGGGTTCGTCCTCTGTCCATTTAAGGGTAGCCATAATAGCATTGCTTAGTTTAGAACGACACAGTTAGCGTATTAGTACGTCTATATTTATTTTTACTTATTTCTTACCATAGTTTGATTTTTTTATAACTGCAGCTCATAATAGAGTCATGCAATGCATCGAAATACAAAATAGCTTTAACAAACAAAAGCGATCGAAGTTAACGTGCGGTGCGGCGCGGCGGTGTTCAATTTCCGATATCGTCACAAAGCGGCGCCGCTCGCACTGCCGTTTCCTCCACCAGATAACAGTGCTAGGCATGTACTATGTACACAACAGTACGCTTATCTCTCCTGCTTAGGGGGTTCAGGTCAGTGTTTTAATATTAAAAACAAGGATAGGTAACGGTGAACTCATGGAATTAAGTATAACCAGCTCACGAGTTTAGGTCCAAATAATCAAATTGCTAGGTCTCCCGCTTTGCAACGAAAGGAAGTCGATATTCGTTATCCAACTATAACTGAACGAGAACTGAACGATAATACAACTTAGCTGTTCCCCGGGATTCGTCGAGGGTCAAATCTTGGTGTCATCGTTGGAAACCATTGTCGATCTTGGCTAACGGTAGTATCAGTGGTGTGTGTGTGTGGCGAGACTAGTTCTAAATAAAAAAGGTCAACGTATACGTAAGAACTTTATTTAGGTATACAAATCGATAAGATCGTAATAAAATAAAAATACTTACCGATTAATTAGAAGTTTCGTCGCAGTTTGCAGAGGCGGGAGAGAAAACAAAACAAAGGGCCTAAAGAACAATCGGTGCTGTAGGGGGAAAACAACAAATACCAGAACAAATCAGACGTGAATGTACCTTGCTTTTTAAGGCCCTGTTCAAACTATGATATAATCCGCTTCTGCTGACGGCACGCGATAAGTGTAGAACTCCTTACGAATAACGCATTTAGACGACTTTGATCTGACATGACAAAGAGGAGGAGGACTAAGGCCGGAGATATATGTATATAGCAGCTAGTCACAATGAAACAGACCACAAACTTATAAGGATTAGCGACTGTCTTAGGTAGCTGTTCATTTCTATAGTACCTACTGTCTCACTCTATGAGGCAAACAAGGTCGTCTATAGACATACCACCAATAGTTTTGGGTACTCTAACCCATTGGGAGCTCCCTTCATTCTGAACGTACCTAGTCAGAAAAAATCCTTGTTTTGTTTTCCGACGATTCCCCAGTGATAGGACGTCAATGCAGAACTTTCTTCATTTGCGCACATAATAATACAATACAATGTGAAATACCTATTAGAAGTTGTGAATCAATTTTTTCATATCGATTTCAAGGTATTTCAATAGAAATATGTTTGTGCTTGTTACAGCAATATAGCTCTCTAAGCATTTTCTTTTTCATTTTATTACGTGTCAGTTGTTTCACGAGTATTTTTCACATTTTATTTCACTGATTTTTGTTTCCCATCAGTGTCGGTAATTGACTTTTGACAACTTTTAACGAGATTCCAGATTTGGATGACACTTGCGCCTTGTGTTTTGATTAAAAATAAAAATAAGTTACAAAGTTTCTTTTCGGGGGAATCTTGAACTTTTAAATAATAGGTATCTATACGAAAAACCTTCCCAATCTGAACTTCCTTTAATTGCATTTGGCAAACATGGTTACGTTTAAAATATCATAGAGTGACTTTAAAATCCGTTTGAAATACGTAGAGACTGTCTTTTCTGAGTTAAATGCACAGAAAGTAAGTCGCACCAAAATTATAAGGGTGTATAAAAATTGTCATTTCGCAGCTAAAGTGACGGAACGCCATTATTCACGAGCGCCAGTGGGGTGTTGAGCCGACACCCTGGGGACGCCAGGTTTAATGTCTGGATTTGCATTTTGTAGTACTCATTACATTTTTAGATCCTTTTTTTGCTAAGATAAATAAATAAATATCGCCATACTAACACACCAACTTTATAGACCCAATCTAAGCTACACCAACCCAACACTATAGTACTATCTTACAATGGACTGAGGGCGATCCCAGTGAAACTCAGACCAGGGAAAATTATGAAATAACATGAATTTGGCCCGATCGAAATAGAACTCGCAAGTATCCGATGCTATAAACCCATAAGACATACTTATGGGGTGATAATTGAACTTAGTGTCTTTGTTGCAAGACCTGATCCATATCAATAATATTAAAGAAAATATAATGATATACTTAGACTGGTATTATGATTTGAATGAAGTTTATTTAAAATCTTTGAATATACTACAATATGAAATATCATCAGCGTCATAACATTAAACGGCGCCGACGCAAAGAAAAGTTATAATAAGTATTGCGACAAGTTCCTGCATTTGTAACTGTATACTTCCAAACAATTAGCGGGCGGTCGTTAGCTTTACGAGATATTAGCGCATCCGGAACATTCCGCTGCTATTTATTCATGCATACAGACAGACTACTTGGTAGAATCTGTGGTAGAGTCTTAGGCCCGTATTAATAAATCGATCTCAAGATTGAGAGCGAACTTAAGATGCTGTTTTTGGCAGATGTCCCATACATTAAACGTCAAAACTGTTTCTTAAGATCGATCTCAACTTTGAGATCGATTTATTAATACGGGCCTTACTGACCTCACCGTTTTATACAGAGTATTTCAAAAGTTCGAAATAATACTTGGGTTCTAAATAATCGTTGGTTTAATACTTGGGTTTGGATGAGTATTGGGAATTCATTCATGTTTATCAATTGTTTTTCTTATTAAAAAATGCAATAAGTATCTTAGGGACTATACATTTATTTAAACTATTTCCTGAATATTAGTGGCTGCTAATTTAAAATGCAATTTACATAGTATTCTTGGCAATTTCTGTCATGATAACGACTACTGTCTAGCTAGATGACAACAACCGAAACCGACTTAAACGTGCCCTACGAAGTACGGAGAAGCTCAGTTAGAAATGCCACTACTGGTCACCCATCTCTGACTGATCTTGCAAAGCATTGCTTAACCTCCGATCGTTTACCGATCAATGATGGTAGCTGGCTATGACCGCTGTATTGTGTAGTAATAAATGGGAACTTGTGAAATCATAAAAGTCATCATTAACAAATTACACCCAAACGGTCGATCAGTGCACCTCTTGACCCGGTTTCCAAAATTTACCCCACAAACAGCTACAACTCCAAATTATTTCAAACCTTATACCATTGAGACAAAGCTGAATTTAGTGCAGAATTTGCGTTTGTATTTATTTTTCATTGCTTAGCAACCGCTTGTGTAGTACCTACTTGAGCTGAAGTACGATGACCTTTCGGTACTACATTCCGGGTTGCAGGAAGTATTTTGTTTACATTATTTAATTTAGTTAAAGTAGATATATTTTGCTGTTGTTTTACAATCATTTTATATAATACTTTATCAATACACCGAAGTCTAATAAAGTTTAGCCAATAGTTAACCCAAGCTAAAAAGTTGCAATCAAATTTTTTTATGTAGTTGCAATTTCAATGAACGTGTTTTTATTTGACGAAGGTGGCAACAAGCTTACGGCCTTATGTTATGAAGTTACCGTAGCCTATAGATAGATGCTTTAATACCAAAAGCATCTCTTACACATTCACAGAGGGAGGGGTAGGGGGGTGAGGGTTGGGCTTAATCTATAACTAATAATAATCACTCATAATCTATAACTGTGAACACAAGATAGGTACAATTATTTATTCATTTGGTATGTTAATTGTGTGGTTAACGCATGAATTTTCCAATTTCCCCTCAGGTTATCACCGATACGTTGAAGCGAGACAATTTACACCAATTAAACATTATTATGCTGATGATTTCACGGGGACACGGGGGGTGATTTAATTGAGCCTTACGCACTGATTTCGTATTTCATAATTTTACAATCTTTTGTTATATTTAGGCGGGCAAAGTTAGTTAAAGTTTAATTTTGCGGTTAACAATTCGTTAAGGTAATATTGACGAAGGTACTTGATGATTTACGGCTATATACTCGTACGTAACTCAAATTTGAGAGGTACTGAACTTTGCAGTTTGATAACTTCTCAAACTGCTAAATGAGACTTTAACATTTGAGTAGCCTTCGAGCATTCGGCCATAAGCTAGCTTGAAGCTATAATTATTTGTTGGATGAGTTGAAAATATTTTACCACAAACAAAAATTTGAAATTCGTTCACATGTTTCGAATGACCGAACTCAAGGAAAATAGTGATTTCAAATTGAAAACTATTCGTAAAGTGTTTGAAAGCTGAATTATTATTATTCTTGTGTGTCCGAGGGTAGAAAAGGGTTATTGTAAACTCACCATATTGTAAACTCACCACACAAAAAATCATGTGTAAACTCACCACAGTTATATTTTTCTGTTTTAAATTATTGTAAACTCACCACAGGTTTTTATTTTGTACGGACTACAGAAAAATCAAAGTATATCGAATGAACTGAATTATACTAATAACCGGTCGTAACCGGAATAGGTATTTATCAACTTCTTGTGATATATGTATATTTACGTTTCTAAGGATGTTCCCGACGTGGTACTCCTGTGCTCATAGTAATGTTCGCTTATTTCTTGCTCTAGTGAATCGAGTACGCGAACTAAAAACGGCCCACTTGTGTGAACAGCCCTCGACGTCAAAGCACACTCGTCTGATGTGCGGATGACGGTGTTTTACTTTCAAGCAACGCAGATATAGAAAGAATATGTTCCTAGAAAAAAAGGCTAAAACCTCCTCTTCTTGTCGTAAACCTTCACGAAAATTTAGTTTTCCCCAAATGTATAGAAAGTTATGACACAGAATAAACATACTATATTTATACTGTGGTTATGATGTGTTATAAATCATTAAGGTCGGCGCTCACCTAACGCCTCCGCACCCGACCAGCACCGCCTCGCCGCTCGGCGTCCACTCTTTGTCAACGGGTGGTCCGCGGGCGGACGCTGCTTTTACACCATAAACATCACTTCCGTGCGGTCAGCGCGTGGTCCACTTATTTCCGGTTCAGTTAGTGGACGCCGAGCGGCGAGGCGGTGCTGGTCGGGTGCCTGGTTGATAGATGAGCGCCGACCTTTATTGTTCCTAGCAATGCCTTGTAAAACCATTGTAAACTATTTAAAACTCTCTATAAATGTTGCGGTTAATGCGTGAACCGGTATTCATTAATTATCATAGGCCTCAGTCCAACGTTGAATCAATTTTCTCTGCTGCAGTCTTTCATTTTAATAATCCTACTTCAGTAGCTCTTTTCTCACCTAAATATACAAAACCGGTCAAGTACGAACTTACAGACATGACAACTATGGTTCTTTAGATTTTCTATGGCGTTTTAATAAGTAGGTAGTCTGTGTCGCCCATGTTGACAATCCGAGTAATGGAAGGAGCGTCTGCGTAGAACACTTGAAGAATACGACCTGTAATTTCAGTGTACGAAATAATTATTACTTCGGAGAGTTAGTGTAGTCTCCAGTAGAGACATGTAGAGTACTATATATGTCTCTATTAATGAAACGGCCTCAGTCAGCACACCACGTGGGGCGTCACGCGTGGATAGGCCGACACGGCGCACCGCCAACGGATTTTTATTTGAGAAACTTTTTTCCCACCCACCCCGTCTGCAAACTAAGCAAATACCTAGCTTGGAATACACGCTGATTGAATGTTTGGACAGCTTGTGATTTTATACAACTAGGGCTGTCTTGATGAATACTGATATCATCATATCGAATACCAAACAAGTACTAATTTGATATTAGTATCTGCTTACGATGAAGTATCTACGCTATAATAAAATTATACGGCTTATAATTAGTTTATCTAATATTTAACATACCTAAAAGCATAGCAACTGTGAGCAACCAAATAAATAGTCTGCCTTAAAACTAATATTCATGGTAAGAAATTCACTGTTCTCAAAGGCTGTATGTCACACATTAAAGCAAATATCTAAAGCTAGAGGCTGTGGTGAACGGGGTTTAACTCATTTCCCGTACAACGTTTCCAATATCTGCTGCAGGGTGAATAGGAACGAACAAATCGATAGCAAATAATAGGGATTATGAGCCGTACGCAATTTATTACCGTGTAATAACAGTTGAAAAGTGTTATTGGATGAATTTGAATTGAGAACGGAATACTAAGTACGTATTGATGGTTATTAAAACTAGTAAATATACTAGGCAGTTATCAGGGTTACCGTACATATTTAATTTCTAGTATTTAGGTATACCTGTTTTTGTTTCTTGTTTTTTTTGATATTGTTGTTTATGTATTTGACTGGTGTACAATAAAGTGTTATCTATCTATTTATCTATCTATACCTACTCACGAATACCTAATGGATATTGTAACAGGTGTAATTTTTTATTTGTTACAGTTACTGAATACTTTATCCTGTGATCTGGAGGAGATGCTGTCGGAACTCTACGAAGAGAGAAACTTAGCCAGGTTAGTGGACGCAATACCCAATAGAACTCATATAATATCTTGGATGAAAAACGATACTGGTTTGGTGTGAGTATCTGATCTCTATTATGAGCAGCCGTCTCTAAAGCGAAAGCTAATGATCATCGCAGGTCTAGAACGCCCCTAGGAAAATAGAGTGCTAGGAGGTGAGACCTAAAGAAGAATAACAATTATATTTATTTCAATCTTATTTTTACACAGTAAACTGAAAAGGTGGTTCCGAGTACTAATAAGCGTAGTAAAATCACATTATTGGCACAGTGGTGCGCTCTGGCGGCGTGCAAATCGAATTACACGCGGTCCCGAGTTCGACTCTTGACTCGAGCGGCTCCTTTGATACCGTTACCCTTTGAAATATTTATCGGGAATATGTACGGTACCCATTACATTAATATCGAGGATACGTTATTTGTTTAACCGACTCCAAACTTGATTGCTCAGGATTTTACCGACTCCAAATAATAGAATATGTATCGTAATAATTTTTGGTCTTGAGTGCTCCAGGGTTTTTGGAGTCGGTGTTTGTTTTTATTTATTTATTATAAGTTATTTTTATGTATTGAATTCTGGAATAGTAATTCCTTCTTAAGCTCATTTATATACTAAAAAACCTTGTTTGATTAATAACCCTCGATAAAAAAGAATTAAAACACTTTCCCCAGACTGGTATTACACAGAGACCGCTGTTACTGAAATTCAATTATTACAGTGTGCTTTCAATTTCCATGCACAGTGCAATTGGAGGCTGGGGTTTGGACCTATTTCGTTTCTTTGTCGCGAAAACAACCAATTTTCAGATCTGTTTTGGATTTTGATTCAGGTTTTATGGATACACCAATGTAGCTACAGTACGTTTTTTATACTTGTCCTATTTGGTAAGCAAAGATGGCGTCCAGCGGGGCGATTGCGTAACTTTTTTGTCAATGTTTCAATTGGTTTCGTACATCCTGTGTCAATTATATACGAAACCAATTGAAACATTGACAAAAAGTTACGCAATCGCCCTGATGGACGCCATCTTTGCTTACCAAATAGGACAAGAATAAAAAAACGTACTATACGTAATATCAGAAAGTTTAGTTTTGAGTGTTATCAAGTACAGTAGTTAAAGATGTATACAAGTTACAAAGCAATAAATGTCGAAGAACGTTAATGTACCAGAAAAAACAAATTGACTTGAAAGAAAATCTAAATAACACGTAGGTGACAATTGTTGTAATAGTTATTAATTTAGCGGAAATGCTAAGGATTCTGCTAGAAAATAAGAAAAATACATTGCTTTTGAAGGATTGCTATGTGGCGTTTTTAGCCCTCCAGTTAGGTATTTACGCAGATTTACCTGTTTTACCATATAAAAACCTCTACGAGTCGTCGCAGCGCCATCACATTATGCAACCGGTGTACGATTATCATAAACGTGTAATATACAAGCTGGGTAGGTAAACTGAATAACTTAGTGCGCCCTTACATGCGTTTTATGTATGAACGTATATCATGAGCTGGATTTAATGGGTTTTGGATGTGACATGATGGGCAGTAAGGACCAGAGTACAAATATTTTTAATGTCAGTATAGTCCGTAGTCCATCTAATCAAAATATCGGTGCTCTAGTGCTTCAAAATATGAGAGTAAAGAAAAATATACCCAATGGTGGTTTAATACGATTTCTTCCGTAAATTCGTTTTGCCTCTAGTGAAAAAAAAACAATGAGAACTACTGATACTCACGTCAAGAAATTACAAAATCCCACTAATATTATAAATATGAAAGTTAAGATGGATAGACGGATGGTAGATGGATGGATGGATGGATGGATGGATGGATAATTGTTACTCAATCACGCCAGAACGGCTGAACGGATTTGGATGATATTTGGCACAGAGATAGATTATAGTCTGGAATAGCACATAGGCTACTTTTCATCCCGGTAAAATGTATGGTTCCTGTGGGATAAAATATGCGCGGACGAAGTCGCGGGCGGAAGCTAGTATAACATATTTGTATAGGTACTTTAATTCTAATATTTTATTTTAAAAGCTAACCCATTAAAATGTTACCCATATATATTTAGGCTTCGCTTGTAAGTTTAATTTGTTTTACTCACCAATTTTCTTCGATTACGGATTCGTTTTACAACGTCGTCTCTGCACATGTAAAGCCTTCTACGAAAATATGAACCGTCAAAAACAACAAAACCTGCCCGAGCCAGAAGCCCGAAGTTTCGAACAAAGCATTATGAATAATGAAACACCCTCTGTACAATGCTCACGGTTCATCCCCACATAGTACCTTCGAGTATAACCACAAAACTGGAAATTTCGCACTAGGGTGACGGGGAGAAAAAACGGGAGCGCAAAGTGTTTTTTACGGCTATAATACGAGTTTATTAAAATATTTAAGACGATACAAGAAAAAAATGAATTTTAGTTTCGGGGTGTGGCTAGCGTCGTGTGAGCTGCCGAAGGATATATCCCTCTCGCTTAGCTAGGACAGAACAGCTATGGAGTAGACTATAGTATAGTTATTTTTTGAAGGAACAATATTGTTTAATTCGTACAATTAAAATAATATGTCCCAGTGCACCTTTTAAAATAGATGAAATGGATGAAAATATTCAAATATTTTTTTTTCGTTTTATATGGGATTTTTATGTCGAGTGTATTTGAAAAAAATAATTTAATTTCTATGTTGTTTTTATTGCTGAAGACAAAGTAAGTCAAAAGAAGACAAACGATACCTACAATATGCTGATAGATACGTATAACAATATTTCGATCGTATAATAGCCTATAACCAGCGGACGATCCAGACGCGTCCAACGATATCTCATTAGTCAAATTATTATGATAAAAATAGTTTGGACGTTATACGGGAGCAGATGAACATACATACATATCGGTCAAAATCATAACCCTCCGCCCACCGTAGTCGGGTAAAAATGTACATACTCTGTGTCAGTGACTGACTGCCGGATATGAGTATCTTTTTCATGTTTCGTAGGCAAAGGAATACTTTGGTACTTAACTTCGATGCCGATCATGAAGTCATCAGCGGTGTCATAATATTTATTTTTACCATATTTAATTTAATTTTTAATTTAATTTTCAGTTTTTATTAATTTTATTGATTTAACCATGCATTTATTTATTGTTTATCTTTTTATCTTTATTTTTTTTATCTATCAAAATCACCCTTAGACTGGTTACCGCCACAGGTGACAAGAGGGCTGGCTCTTTCCTTGCTCAAAAAATTCGCTTGACAACAGGAACAGCTTGAATACAGGGAGGACATGCAGCCAGTATCCCACGCGGACGGTATTTGTTTAATTAGGGGTAGGTTTTTATTTTATTGTATTTTATTTTAATTTATGTTATATTATATTGTATTTTAATGATAAAACATGAAAAATAAAAAATATTTTTTTCTTTTTTTTTATTTAATTTTACTTTTATTTATTGTTTTATATTTATTGTGAAATTATAATAATTTTAATAATCAATATTGGACTATGTCTGAAACAAATACATTGAATTGAATAATTTAAATACAAAAATTATCACATTAACTCGTTAAATCACGGTTTACACCCGCTAGAACGAAAAAGATCCTAACATGGTAGGTAGGACCTGAGGGTTGGCCAGTTAATTACTTAAAATACACTATATTTATTTCAAGAAAACATTCATAAGATCTGAAGGCGTCGGACTCGCACATAAAGGGTTCCGTACCACCGTAGAATAAACACATCAAAAATATCAAGTTTGAGACTTGATATTTATTTTTAAATGTTATTATATTTTTAGTATTTGTTCTGCACCGGCAACAGAAATACACATTCAGTGAAAATTTCAACTCTCTACCTGTTACGGTTCGTGAGATACAGCCCGCGCTGACAGACGGACAGACAGACAGACGGACAGCGTAGGCCTAGTAATAGGGTCCCGTTAGCACCCTTTGGAACCCTAAAAAGTAGCCTATGTTCTCCGCCAAGACCCAGTCTATCTCCATACCAAAATTCATCAACATTGGTTCAGCGGTTTAGCCGTGAAAAGGTAACAGACAGAGTTACTTTCGTTTATAATATAATAGATTGAATAGGACGGACAAACATTTTCCTATCCATATCTGTAATGTTATTTTTTACGATAATTTATTGATGTATGATATATTTATTACTTGCCCATCCATACCTACAACAAACGCAATAAAGCGACTCCATTGTTTTGACAAGCAATGTATTCCCACTGTCGGCCCAAGACCATGCTGCAAGTATATAACAGTAAGCGAAATAGGGAGTTTTTACAGAAATGACACGAATAACTATGAAATGACAAGAGATGACACAAAATGACAAGAGATGACACAAAATGACAAGAGATGAAAAGAAATTACACAAGACAAGGAAAAGCAAACGAAAATCACGCTGCAGTGCAGGTCGTAGGTTCGATTCCTGCCCAGGACATGCATTTGTGTGCATGAACATGTCCGCATGTCCCGAGTCTAGGTGTAATTAAGTGTATATTTAGTTTGTATTTACAAACAAAAAGTAGTATATGTAGTAATATCAGTTATCTGGTTTCCATAGTACAAGCTCTGCTTAGTTTGGGATCAGGTAGTCATGTGTAAAAGAATTTCCAAGGATATTTATTTATTTATCATAGGCGTCGGCGGACTGTAAATACTGTACTGTACCTGTAATGTGGCACGACCGTAATATTTTTTCGTAATATTTTTTAAAAAATCCTTCACAGGTCCGACGTCGAACAAGTCCGAGCGGACACTGACAATACAAAGTTAGAGAGAGACATGGTTAGTTCAAGTACTTAAAATGTGAGATGGCGATATTGTGCGCGCGCTCGGAAATAAACAACGTAAGCGCCAAACCACATTTACTTGAAATAAAAAAAAACTACTTCATGAATTAAAATATGGTTGAAGGGTAGTTTAGATATCATTATTTGCTATGTTTTAGAAATAATTTCGTGATCTAAATCGTAAAAACATCGTGGTAGCAAGGAAAATTCTAAATAATTAGAGCTCATTTCATAATTTTTTTTTATCGAGAAAATTTCATCAAATCGTGATTTGGATTTAAAGATACTCAAGATAATATAGTCAAAAATCATACATCTAAATATAAGATTCCTAGTCCACATACTTACTTAAAGAAAAAGTAGAATAGAAAATCAACCAAATTTCGAACCCTCCTCTTAATTCAACGAAACGTATCGGAGTCGGCATCGATCGCTAGGTTTAGGGCCAAGGCGACTGACCGTTGCACGCGAATGCTGGAAAAATCAGCCGAGCGAATAACGCACGGTGAGAACACCGAGAAACGACACGATCAGCGCAATGTTCAGCACGTTTATTTTTATCAAAAGTTTGTTTACAGTCTTATCAAGTTATCACTAATGGCTACAAATAATGACCATGATTCTATAAGTTCCTATATTTCATTTATATGTACCTACATAGTATTATAATTTGTTTTGTAGGTAAATCTTCATACCTAGTAAAGGGTCAATAAGTTGATAAACCAAGTACACAATTTTATTAACTCTAGGAAGAACTTTTGGAACATTTTGAGACTCTATCGTTAAATCGCTGAATACTTCTCAGTCATTACCTATCGCGTTATGAATTATGATATATTGATTTTCGGTGGCATGTCATGTATCAATGAAATATCTAACTAATTAAAGCAATAACAATGTCATTATTTGCTTAGTAAACTAGTTGTTCGAGGTCAGGTCCACTGGTCCCGCCCTGTGCACGACGCTGCCCGCCAGATCTGTACCTACGTATGGTAGGTAAATAATAATATTAAAAATAACCGGAACTACCTACATATTTACAAGACGGATGTGGAAGTTTTAAATAAGTTTTATAAATAGTTAGGTTTTTTAAATAAATATAATTTTATCAAGAAATCATAAGACAAGGAAAAGACGCCTAATTATGCCGGTTCAAACATATTTAATACACGGTGAATTTGAAATCATGGGCATCCTTTTAAACTATGACTCTACACATGATTCTGAATATTTTGGGAAAATAAATAAAAAAAACTATTGATGAAAAAATATTGCTCGAGTAAGCAAATAAGCAAACCCGTTAACTGTTATTCCTTACCTGGGCAATAACATTTTATCAATTGATTTATTGATATCCCCTAATAAGTATTCTGAATCATGTGTAGAATGATTTCAAATTCACCCTGTATATATTCTGTAAGTTCCTGTGAGTAACCGATTTTCCGTATTCAAATTGCTCTTACGGTGTTCCGTGGTGCGTGCGTCAGGAAAACCCCACAGGCTTTGACGCTACTGCCTCACCGGGTATTCCCTCCTTTCGCCGGACGGACGCTACACTGAGTGAATCAACTAAGCTAATGCTAAGTTTTCCTTAAAAACCAATGACTTAGTAAAAAGCTTCCAATAACAATTATTGCTAAAATGTTCAGCTTAGTTTACTTAGATCAGACTCTATATCTTACTAGTACCTTTGGCTCAATAAACCTACGCTCTTTTATTTATACCTGTTTTTTAAACAAAGTTATTTAGGTTTATGTTTTATGTACTGAACCAACTGATATTCATTTCCTTAGTAGGTAAACCTACCTTACTTACATTGTTAATTTCTCTAATTTCTCAAGGTGAATATAACAGCGAAAGAAATATTGTGATAACATATTATCAAGGAGCAGATAAGGGGTTACCTAGTTACCTACCTTTTCTGTACCTAACGTAGATATAAAGATACTCGTAGGTATTATAGGTATTTTTTATGATGAACGCTGATTGAACGTTCCATTATTATCTCTATACATCGATAGATAATAATAATAATAAACAAAAGATAATAATTTAAAAGATGTGGTTTGTAACGTAACCTATTGTAACCGATTGAGATTATTATTGTGTGGATATTTATCTCTCTGGCTAAATTAAAAGACCGGACAAATGCGAGTAGGAATCGCGCCCTGAGGGTTCCGTACAAATTTTATTATGTTTGTAGATAAGTAGTCATCCCGAGATTCGAGTCTCGCCGATTTTGCCTGTTTTCGGAACAATACATAACGCCTAAGTTTGTTTTGTTTCGAAAACAGGGAAAAAATCGACGATGCCCAAATCTTGGGATGACTACTTATCTACAAATATAATAACATTTGTACGGAACCCTCAGGGCCCGAAACCTACTCGCACTTGTCCGGTCTTTTATTTGTAATGATTAGCCTAAATACTAATTTTCATGTCTCTAACTTCAGTAAAATTGAGACCCCTATACAAACTTCCACCCCTTATTTTACCCCTTTAGGGGTGGAATTTTCGAAAACACTGAAAACACTATTTCTTATTTGTAATTTAAAGCTTAAATACAAATTTTCTTGTTTCTAACTTCAGAAATGAGGGACTTTCATACAAACTTCCACCTCTTATTTTACCCCCTTAAGGGTGTATTTCCCAAAATCCTTCCTATGCTCTTCTTCTACGCTGTAAAAGGTACTTGCTGTTCAAATTTCATGTTTGTAACACCAGCGGTTTGGGCTGTGCACGTCTTGACAGACGGACAGACAGACGGACAACAAAGTGATTCTATAAGGGTTCCGTTTTCCTTTTGAGGTACGGAACCCTAAAAATGTTTTTATTAAACGAGGACACTTTTATGTTGGTAGATATACCTATAGTATAGTTTTTATGAGTGCCATGAAAATTTAATCGATTCGCCAGGAATAATAAGATGAGGTCGCCATAGGTCGCCGTAGGTACCTACATGGACGGCCGCGGAGAGGGTCAGAGAGGAGGATGCCCTCGCTGACCCGATCCGTAGAGTCCGGCGGGGCAGTCGTAAGAGGCGCTATGCGCATCTCCTGCCACCGCCGTAGTGGAGGGAGGGGCTTGGGCTAAGGGGTCGGGGGGCCCCATGCTCAGCCTAGTCTCCGGACGGACGGGGGTGTTGACCCGTCTGATGTCTGCGGCCTGGTGCTCACTGCCAGGCCAGCCGCCGGGGCGTCATAGTAGAAGGCTTCACGGCGATCCTGTGACGCCCCATTGTTCTGCGGCGAAGGCGGACCGCTGGGTTTTAGTGGGTAGGCTGGACAGTCGTTCAGGAGTCCCACATACCCCTCCCGCCTCCCCCGAGGCGGGAGGGCATGCGTAACTGCATTTCCCAGCGTCAACAAAAAAAAAAAAAAAAAAAGGTACCTACATGGACAGTTCAATATGTCTTTTGACACTTAGGAAGGGCAAGATAACAGTGCCATGCAGTTTGCACTCCAGTGGGTATAGGTTACCTAACTACTTAAATGATATGGAAGGATTCCTTAAGACGATACAAGAAAAAAATGAATTTTAGTTTCGGGGTGTGGCTAGCGTCGCGTGAGCTGCCGAAGGATATATCCCTCTCGCTTAGCTAGGACAGAACAGCTATGGAGTAGACTATAGTATAGTTATTTTTTGAAGGAACAATATTGTTTAATTCGTACAATTAAAATAATATGTCCCAGTGCACCTTTTAAAATAGATGAAATGGATGAAAATATTCAAATATTTTTTTTTCGTTTTATATGGGATTTCTATGTTGTTTTTATTGCTGAAGACAAATTAAGTCAAAAGAAGACAAACGATACCTACAATATGCTGATAGATACGTATAACAATATTTCGATCGTATAATAGCCTATAACCAGCGGACGATCCAGACGCGTCCAACGATATCTCATTAGTCAAATTATTATGATATAAAAATAGTTTGGACGTTATACGGGAGCAGATGAACATACATACATATCGGTCAAAATCATAACCCTCCGCCCACCGTAGTCGGGTAAAAATGTACATACTCTGTGTCAGTGACTGACTGCCGGATAAGAGTATCTTTTTCATGTTTCGTAGGCAAAGGAATACTTTGGTACTTAACTTCGATGCCGATCATGAAGTCATCAGCGGTGTCATAATATTTTTTTTTACCATATTTAATTTATTTTTTAATTTAATTTTCAGTTTTTATTAATTTTATTGATTTAACCATGCATTTATTTTTTGTTTATCTTTTTATCTTTATTTTTTTATCTATCAAAATCACCCTTAGACTGGTTACCGCCACAGGTGACAAGAGGGCTGGGTCTTTCCTTGCTCAAAAAATTCGCTCGACAACAGGAACAGCTTGAATACAGGGAGGACATGCAGCCAGTATCCCACGCGGACGGTATTTGTTTAATTAGGGGTAGGTTTTTATTTTATTGTATTTTATTTTAATTTATGTTATTATTATATTGTATTTTAATGATAAAACATGAAATTTTTTTTTTTTTTTTTTTTTTTTTAAAATTTAATTTTACTTTTATTTATTGTTTTATATTTATTGTGAAATTATAATAATTTTAATAATCAATATTGGACTATGTCTGAAACAAATACATTGAATTGAATAATTTAAATACAAAAATTATCACATTAACTCGTTAAATCACGGTTTACACCCGCTAGAACGAAAAAGATCCTAACATGGTAGGTAGGACCTGAGGGTTGGCCAGTTAATTACTTAAAATACACTATATTTATTTCAAGAAAACATTCATAAGATCTGAAGGCGTCGGACTCGCACATAAAGGGTTCCGTACCACCGTAGAATAAACACATCAAAAATATCAAGTTTGAGACTTGATATTTATTTTTAAATGTTATTATATTTTTAGTATTTGTTCTGCACCGGCAACAGAAATACACATTCAGTGAAAATTTCAACTCTCTACCTGTTACGGTTCGTGAGATACAGCCCGCGCTGACAGACGGACAGACAGACAGACGGACAGCGTAGGCCTAGTAATAGGGTCCCGTTAGCACCCTTTGGAACCCTAAAAAGTAGCCTATGTTCTCCGCCAAGACCCAGTCTATCTCCATACCAAAATTCATCAACATTGGTTCAGCGGTTTAGCCGTGAAAAGGTAACAGACAGAGTTACTTTCGTTTATAATATAATAGATTGAATAGGACGGACAAACATCCATATCTGTAATGTTATTTTTTACGATAATTTATTGATGTATGATATATTTATTACTTGCCCATCCATACCTACAACAAACGCAATAAAGCGACTCCATTGTTTTGATAAGCAATGTATTCCCACTGTCGGCCCAAGACCATGCTGCAAGTATATAACAGTAAGCGAAATAGGGAGTTTTTACAGAAATGACACGAATAACTACGAAATGACAAGAGATGACACAAAATGACAAGAGATGACACAAAATGACAAGAGATGAAAAGAAATTACACAAGACAAGGAAAAGCAAACGAAAATCACGCTGCAGTGCAGGTCGTAGGTTCGATTCCTGCCCAGGACATGCATTTGTGTGCATGAACATGTCCGCATGTCCCGAGTCTGGGTGTAATTAAGTGTATATTTAGTTTGTATTTACAAACAAAAAGTAGTATATGTAGTAATATCAGTTATCTGGTTTCCATAGTACAAGCTGTGCTTAGTTTGGGATCAGGTAGTCATGTGTAAAAGAATTTCCAAGGATATTTATTTATTTATCATAGGCGTCGGCGGACTGTAAATACTGTACTGTACCTGTAATGTGGCACGACCGTAATATTTTTTCGTAATATTTTTTAAAAAATCCTTCACAGGTCCGACGTCGAACAAGTCCGGGCGGACACTGACAATACAAAGTTAGAGAGAGACATGGTTAGTTCAAGTACTTAAAATGTGAGATGGCGATATTGTGCGCGCGCTCGGAAATAAACAACGTAAGCGCCAAACCACATTTTCTTGAATAAAAAAAAAACTACTTCATGAATTAAAATATGGTTGAAGGGTAGTTTAGATATCATTATTTGCTATGTTTTAGAAATAATTTCGTGATCTAAATCGTAAAAACATCGTGGTAGCAAGGAAAATTGTAAATAATTAGAGCTCATTTCATAATTTTTTTTTATCGAGAAAATTTCATCAAATCGTGATTTGGATTTAAAGATACTCAAGATAATATAGTCAAAAATCATACATCTAAATATAAGATTCCTAGTCCACATACTTACTTAAAGAAAAAGTAGAATAGAAAATCAACCAAATTTCGAACCCTCGTCTTAAAGCGGAACTTTAGCGCGTATTTCCCCGAAGACATCTCAAAAAGGTCCCCTGTCTCACCGATATGAAAGTTTCAAGCTAGGCGTTGGAATGATAAATTAAACCGAAGCGAAAGACCGCCGACACGTGTTAGTATAATGAGATTTTTTTTCTTCTAATAAATTATACGAAACTCAAGCCTCGATGTTTGTTTTAGGAAATTGATCTTAAGTAATAACTTTGCTGCTTGTTTGCATTAGTTTAATTACACGGTTATAAATTGTTTTAAACTTGTTTGTGGGTAGGTTACATAGCTTCGGGTGCTGGTTCCAATTGAATTGCATCAGATTATATCTTAAGATTTATTAAACGAAAGATTGTCATACTTAATTAAGGTACAAGGTACTTTAGCGGGTAACATAGTTTTAGAACGATTGATTTCTAAATAGGTATGTAGATTAATTAAATTTAACTATTCATAGCGTATACAACATACACATTGACCGTTTATGCTCATTAATTTTATAGCTTATAATTGTATAGGATTTATATCCATTATATGTTTATGAATTGAATAAAATGTTACTCCGAAATTATGATATACTAGCTTTTCCCCGCGACTTCGTCCGCGTAGAATTTAAATATTAAAAAAAACGGATCTCTGATCCCGGATCCCAAAAATATAGCCTTTGTTACTCAAGGATAACGTAGCATTCTAATGGTGAAAGAATTTTTGAAATCGGTCCAGTAGTTTTCGAGTTTACTCAACACAAACATCCATACATACAAACCTTTTCTCTTTATAATATTATAGTATAGAAGTATAGATTTGCTGTCTACATTGATACTTACTTAGCTCTAATTTCTACTACTTTGTCATACCACATACTATTTTGTGTTTGTCTTAAAGACGTAAATCTACGTTTATCAAGTTGTCTGTTAGAATTTCCTCGAAAATCATTTCATTAAAAGTCTACTTAAGGGGCTCGGGTGCAAGAACAATGGGCTCCGATTGGCATTAGCGTGAAATTGTCTAGGGCCCTAAATAGACTATTAGGCGCAGGCCCCGTCTGGATTTGGCTTTCAGCTGCCTGTGATTTAAAGTGGGGTAGTCTGCAGTGAGCGAGATACTGTCTGAAATACAGTTGAAATTCGGTAGGTATTTTATTTTCTAACCTTTTTCCGGATTAAAATAGATACTATGTAAGTAACACAGAATAAAGTTTGATTACATTTCTTAATTTTTGTATAATTATTTAGAGTAAATTTTACATTACGTAATTTTTGTTTGTATTTTGAGAAAATTTGTGAAATTTATTTATTTTTTATTAAAATTTCTTTGAATTATATTACCAAAACTCGGTGCCTACCTACCCAATTTTGTAATAATAGTATAAAGTGTCATTGACTACTTACTTTTAATAAAGGAAACGAAGAAAAATCGTAACAATATGGCATTGTACAGCTCATTGCAAGCGGACTTGAGTTTCTCATATCCCCTTTGTACCGGCAGACATTGTGGCAAGGCCTTTTGTGGTTTTGACTCCACGAACGAGGCTGCTGCGCTTTTAGTTCTTAAAACCATCCCTCGATATACAGATAGAGATAGATGTCGGTAAGTTCCTACTGTTCTGTAGGATGATGGTAGTGTTGAGACTCTTCGAAACAATTACAAAACGAAAGCAGATACATACTTACTATGTCAATAAGTATTATTTATTTAAGTAAGTACAGCAAATAGCTTTATACATACAAAACTTAGAGAATAACATAAGAATGTGAATATGCTATTATTGTAAAAAGTTCGAAAATATTTAATTAATTTTTTATTCTAAATTATTAGAAAATTTTTGAATGTTCTCAAACTTTTTGGGACATTGAACAATTAATTAAAATTGATGGGTATTTGAGATTAGGGTATTTGCGCCAAATATCGTTCAGGACACGGTTTTTTTCTCATTACTTACATAGCACAATATCGACATCAGAATTCTTACAGCGGCATCTCTCATCAAAACGCAGTACTTTTGAGTGATTGCGAGCGAACTCCGCAAACAATGGCTTGCCCGAGTCAATCTCGCGGTGAATGCACTATAGTTATACTCTACTAAGGTTGTCAATTGCACGGTTTTTTAGGGTTCCTTACCCAAAGGGTGCCAACGGGACCCTATTACTAAGCCTACGCTGTCCGTCTGTCTATCTGTCTGTCAGCGGGCTGTATCTTACGAACCGTAATAGCTAGAGACTTGAAATTTTCACAGAATGTGTATTTTTGTTGCCGCTATAACAACGTTTTTATTCTACGGTGGTACGGAACCCTTTATGAGCGAGTCTCGCGAGTCAAATCTCGGGTAGGCCATTTGGGTTCCTTATCCGCAATAGACGCCTATAAGTACCTAGTGATTTTTTATATTTCATCAGGATTCATTTTCACGTCAAACAAAAACAAAACAGTAAATTCGCTTTTAATATAGTGACAACCCTAAGTTACGTAAGTACCGAGTGCAACAACTACCCAGTACGTTTCTATCAGCGTTTGTACGGAACTCTGGCGTGAATCAATAGTTACCGTTCTGTTTGCAGCGGACGCGTAACTGTTGTCAGTAGAACTCTGTTCATTGTTTATTTTAAATCCGTGAATAGGCCCACAGGTCTTGTATAAGCTAGGCCTATTCAGACGTCCAATGGATTGGCCTTTTAAAACACTTGCGCAGGTATAGTTCTAGAAAAAGACGAACGTCTTTTCCGTGACTTGTAATTGAATCCGATATCGAGTTATGCGCATCCAGTTATTAAGACGATACAAGAAAAAAATGAATTTTAGTTTCGAGGTGTGGCTAGCGTCGCGTGAGCTGCCGAAGGATATATCCCTCTCGCTTAGCTAGGACAGAACAGCTATGGAGTAGACTATGTATAGTTATTTTTTGAAGGAACAATATTGTTTAATTCGTAAAATTAAAATAATATGTCCCAGTGCACCTTTTAAAATAGATGAAATGGATGAAAATATTCAAATATATTTTTTTCGTTTTATATGGGATTTTTATGTCGAGTGTATTTGAAAAAAAAAATTAATTTCTATGTTGTTTTTATTGCTGAAGACAAAGTAAGTCAAAAGAAGACAAACGATACCTACAATATGCTGATAGATACGTATAACAATATTTCGATCGTATAATAGCCTATAACCAGCGGACGATCCAGACGCGTCCAACGATATCTCATTAGTCAAATTATTATGATATAAAAATAGTTTGGACGTTATACGGGAGCAGATGAACATACATACCGGTCATATCGGTCAAAATCATAACCCTCCGCGCACCGTAGTCGGGTAAAAATGTACATACTCTGTGTCAGTGACTGACTGCCGGATATGAGTATCTTTTTCATGTTTCGTAGGCAAACGAATACTTTGGTACTTAACTTCGATGCCGATCATGAAGTCATCAGCGGTGTCATAATATTTTTTTTTTACCATATTTAATTTATTTTTTAATTTAATTTTCAGTTTTTATTAATTTTATTGATTTAACCATGCATTTATTTTTTGTTTATCTTTTTATCTTTATTTTTTTATCTATCAAAATCACCCTTAGACTGGTTACCGCCACAGGTGACAAGAGGGCTGGCTCTTTCCTTGCTCAAAAAATTCGCTTGACAACAGGAACAGCTTGAATACAGGGAGGACATGCAGCCAGTATCCCACGCGGACGGTATTTGTTTAATTAGGGGTAGGTTTTTATTTTATTGTATTTTATTTTAATTTATGTTATATTATATTGTATTTTAATGATAAAACATGAAAAATCAAAAATAAATATTATTATTTTTTTAAATTTAATTTTACTTTTATTTATTGTTTTATATTTATTGTGAAATTATAATAACTTTAATAATAAATATTGGACTATGTCTGAAACAAATACATTGAATTGAATAATTTAAATACAAAAATTATCACATTAACTCGTTAAATCACGGTTTACACCCGCTAGAACGAAAAAGATCCTAACATGGTAGGTAGGACCTGAGGGTTGGCCAGTTAATTACTTAAAATACACTATATTTATTTCAAGAAAACATTCATAAGATCTGAAGGCGTCGGACTCGCACATAAAGGGTTCCGTACCACCGTAGAATAAACACATCAAAAATATCAAGTTTGAGACTTGATATTTATTTTTAAATGTTATTATATTTTTAGTATTTGTTCTGCACCGGCAACAGAAATACACATTCAGTGAAAATTTCAACTCTCTACCTGTTACGGTTCGTGAGATACAGCCCGCGCTGACAGACGGACAGACAGACAGACGGACAGCGTAGGCCTAGTAATAGGGCCCCGTTAGCACCCTTTGAAACCCTAAAAAGTAGCCTATGTTCTCCGCCAAGACCCAGTCTATCTCCATACCAAAATTCATCAACATTGGTTCAGCGGTTTAGCCGTGAAAAGGTAACAGACAGAGTTACTTTCGTTTATAATATAATAGATTGAATAGGACGGACAAACATTTTCCTATCCATATCTGTAATGTTATTTTTTACGATAATTTATTGATGTATGATATATTTATTACTTGCCCATCCATACCTACAACAAACGCAATAAAGCGACTCCATTGTTTTGACAAGCAATGTATTCCCACTGTCGGCCCAAGACCATGCTGCAAGTATATAACAGTAAGCGAAATAGGGAGTTTTTACAGAAATGACACGAATAACTATGAAATGACAAGAGATGACACAAAATGACAAGAGATGACACAAAATGACAAGAGATGAAAAGAAATTACACAAGACAAGGAAAAGCAAACGAAAATCACGCTGCAGTGCAGGTCGTAGGTTCGATTCCTGCCCAGGACATGCATTTGTGTGCATGAACATGTCCGCATGTCCCGAGTCTAGTTGTAATTAAGTGTATATTTAGTTTGTATTTACAACCAAAAGTAGTATATGTAGTAATATCAGTTATCTGGTTTCCATAGTACAAGCTCTGCTTAGTTTGAGATCAGGTAGTCATGTGTAAAAGAATTTCCAAGGATATTTATTTATTTATCATAGGCGTCGGCGGACTGTAAATACTGTACTGTACCTGTAATGTGGCACGACCGTAATATTTTTTCGTAATATTTTTTAAAAAATCCTTCACAGGTCCGACGTCGAACAAGTCCGAGCGGACACTGACAATACAAAGTTAGAGAGAGACATGGTTAGTTCAAGTACTTAAAATGTGAGATGGCGATATTGTGCGCGCGCTCGGAAATAAACAACGTAAGCGCCAAACCACATTTACTTGAATTAAAAAAAAACTACTTCATGAATTAAAATATGGTTGAAGGGTAGTTTAGATATCATTATTTGCTATGTTTTAGAAATAATTTCGTGATCTAAATCGTAAAAACATCGTGGTAGCAAGGAAAATTGTAAATAATTAGAGCTCATTTCATAAATTTTTTTTATCGAGAAAATTTCATCAAATCGTGATTTGGATTTAAAGATACTCAAGATAATATAGTCAAAAATCATACATCTAAATATAAGATTCCTAGTCCACATACTTACTTAAAGAAAAAGTAGAATAGAAAATCAACCAAATTTCGAACCCTCCTCTTAAGTATAATTTATAAGATAGTCCTTTTATGTCGCTCTAGGAAATCAAATCGTCTCGTTATTTCTCCAAGTAGATACGCAACTGTCATCATAAAAGCATTAGACGTGCCCATCTCGGTGAGAATAATGGACAAAAGATAATAATATCGTAGACACAATGAAATAAACTAACAGTAACATATTTTGGTATTTTCGGCTAAATATAGGCATTTTCTTTACATTTTTTCAGCCAATAAAACACCAGTTAATCTCATTCTAATGAGTTTTCTTTTGTTCATTCTGTACGCAGTTCTACGATTTCGTGCGCAACTTTTTTTTCTCCGAGGGGAGATTCGTAGGCAATAATTATTTCCAAATTAACCGCGGCTAGGGCGACCGCCGGGTGCGCTAAATTAAATCGAACGACAGCCCTCGGATGGACAACGATCGGACCGTTTACCCTACGTAATGGCGCCATCAAAATCTACGGGAAAAATGTGTTGCAAATGGCGACTGTTATGAGGTTATTTAGAGGTTTAATGATAAAATATTTTATCATGATTATGATGAGGTAACCCTAATTACTTGTTTTAAATTATATTTGAAATAAGGCATACTCTCTCTTGGATCCACCCGGCCGTAAGATCAAATGGTATTTGATCAATTGGAGAGTTAAAACCATCTGTGATTTAAACTATAGTTGATTTTACGGCCGTTAGTTATTCAATCGGAGCACAAGTTTATGATTGCAGTTTTAGACGGTACAATATTTGTTATAATAATACATCAATGGTTAGCAGTTATTTACAATAGACAACACTGGCAATTTTTAAATCTAGCAACGAAAACTAATCTAGTAAGATTTATGTATTTTGTGTCTAGAACGTTTCTGACCTTGTCTCTCCTTACCAAATAGAGATTTGGTAAGGAGAAAACTAAGGAAGGAGGAACACTAAGAGTAGTGTGAGTGAAAACATCACCCAATATTCTGTTATAAAAAATCTTTACTCAATAGTCGTGTCCATAACACGCGTATGCCGTGCGAAGCAGCTTTGCCACGCGAAGTTCGGCATGCCGCGCGCTAGGCAGCCTCGCTCGGTATGTGCGTGTTGTAGACGTAGCTAATGTCCTTATAAATGTTAGCAGACATTGCGCCACAGACAACAAACAATAACAATAACCTAAATAACTATAACAATAACATTTCGCCTCCAGTCTCTCTTGCTGACTAGAGCAGTCAATCCTTGGACGAAGAATTTTTGCATCTCATAAACGGAGAACTATTCCATTTTAAACCTTATCTTTTAACGCGTAAAGGTGCTGTATGTTAGAAGGTGTTGCAAGATAATTTTGCATGGAGTTATTAGACGTTTTTGTCTTAAGTTTTGGAATTCTTCGATATATATATAATTGACTTGGTGGTCCGTCCGTCTGTGTGTATTACTTCTGTTATACATATTTAGAACCTAGTCTTTGAACAGTTAAGTATAAACTTACTTATCTAACATAAGTTTTAAATAGCGAACTGAATCCTACTTGTCATTGCTCAATGCTAATTATGGGTATGGGTCATTACATGAGGAAGTGCGAAATTTTCGCACCACGACCGATTCGCCCCATCCATGGTGCGAAACGACGAAGTGTTACAAAAAAAAAAAAGATAATTTTATTCTTTAAAAAAATATAGCGATAGTTTATCATTTCCACTGAGAAGTGTAAGTACCTACACTAAGCAAATTTCCTTAAATAAAAACTCCTCATAAAGAGGCGCCGTTTACCCAGCCTCATTCATCACTCCCACGTTAGAACAAATACGGCTATATTTTCTCAAATTAATCTCAAGACAGCAAGAACAACGCTAAGAATAAACCTGAAGATATTTTAGGAGGCAAATCCAAAGTAATCCGTGTTATCCTTTCGCGTTTAGATAAGAGCGTATATTCAACAAACTTTTGGTGCGAACTGGCAGATGTTTTTGAGTAATTATTATCATCTTGTTGATGAAATAGTTATTTGTGTCACATGGGGCCAAAGCAATATTTTGTTCCACGAGGGCGTTATTTTGAATTCAGAGGAAAGCGAAGGATTCTATAGTAGAATCCCGAGCGTAGCGAGTGATTCTAAAGTAGAATCCTGAGCTTTGCGAGGAATTCAATATACGCCGCCCGAGGACAAAATATTTTGGCCTCGAGTGATACATACTATTTTTCATCACTGCCTATGAGAAAAAGAAAAAACTACTTGTATCTCTATCTACTCGAAACTCTCATAATATTATGTAGTATCCAAACAAATAATATATCATCACATTATTACTCGAACTTATTTTTCATGATTATTTGCAATAACTTAAACTTACTAAACCGAGACAAAGGAAATTAAAAGAAAAATGTAGTGAAAATTTTTTTCAGCGCGCGTTGTCATTACATTCTCTTTGGTTGCCGCGTAATCCTAACCGGCCAGTAACTTCTTCATACATTAAGCTTTCGATTTTCTTTTCACATACAATTCATAAGCACGAACGCATCTTTTTTGACCAATCAGGAAGGAGAAACAAAAACTCCCATGGCAGCAAAATAGAATTTTGCTCCCGCTAGCGTTGAAAGGCAATTGACGTTCTTCGAATGGCTGTGATGAAAAATATACTTCATATATCGAGCAGTATACTAATACTACTGATAGGAACGTTATCTTGATGTTCTTAGACGTTTCGATCTACTCTGAGATTTTCGTGTTTGGAAAGCTAGAGATCGCATACAATCCTTGTCATATTGCGTTTGCCAAGGTGTAAACGAGTCCTATTATGTACTCATAGCCTCTGACAGATGAACGGACGGACGAACATTTGATTCGCCGTTTCAATCTGTGAAAGCCTGAATCTGGAACCCTATGTAAAAGAAGTAGTAGACTTAGATGAAACATTTCGCCATTCGCCCAAGTAATTTGAGAGTCGATACCTTAGGACTGTAAAACAAGTAGGTAGGTGTGATTTGCGCCATATATCTACCTACCTACTTAATAAAACTTCTTGTGGGTTTTGTGCTCCGTTATAGGATGGATTTGGAATGAATACGAAATACTAAGGCTAATTATAATTTTTATAGATGTTAATAATTATGAATTTGTTTACTGTTTAGATTAGAAAACCACGCATATTAATTAACTGGGTTACAAAGCCCTTTAGAAGCTTTTTACGCATAATATAAATTTTAGGCTTTATTTATCACGATCATCACTTAACCATGGTTTAGGATTAATTTAATATGATCTAACCGAGATTAATTTTGCCCGCTCAAGCGCTCGGGTCGGGCTGCGGTCACAGACACGACACATGCATCACGCTCTAAACACGATTAACGACCGGCTAGGGTTGCCATTCGTCTGTGTTGCCGTGATATTTGTCTTCATAACGATCATAAGGAGGCAGTTTGGCTTGTGAGTGATTAGAAAACGTTTTGTTAGTGAAAACAAAAATACTTTTTGTGAAAAGCAAAGTTTCAATTTTGGTCCTGACAATAACTCAAAGCAATAAGGCCAAACATCAAAAATTCAACAAACCATGTTTAGTAATTTTTGAAGCAATATTATTATCATTAATTTCCCAGTTATGTGTTAAAATTTTACTTTCTCCGCGTTTTCTGAAACGTGTATTAACCATGAAACATGTATTTACTAGGAAATACTTAAACATAAGAATAAAATTCCATATCGAGTTTGGGTTTAGTACAATTTAAGAATGAGAAAAAATAATCCTAAGTATCATGCGCTGAATTGCTGTTATTATAATATTTAAACCATAAAATATTTGATTGAACCAAAGCCATAAGCCTCTTAATTTTTTGTGACAACCCTATGCTCGTGCCTTTAGATCTAGCTCGCTAATGTAAAAACCTCGTAACGCCTCGAGGTAAAAAGGATTTTTGGTCCATGAATTACATTATAATTTAACTTGTTTCATTAATGGACCCGATAATACCTTCTGAAGTAGCTAAGGGCGGAAAGTAAAGCTATCATTTATAGATATCATAGATCTTTAAGTAGGTTAATTAATTAATAGACATGTTAAGTAGTCATGTTGTCCTTAATTCAAAGGAGCCTGATCGCTACCCAGCTCATCTTAATTCATCCCCACATGTTACCAAAAGGTTCAGAGGCTCATCATTAATTCACTAGCGACCAGGGTATGAAGTAATGTGAATAATGTAGTAACAGCTTCATTTTCAGGTGTAATACAATAAAACATTTGAGGTCCATGAGACACACAGACTCTCGAATAAGATCATAGGGAGTTCGGTCGCTTTGACGACTCAGTTCTGCCATTATCTCCATAGAAATGTGTAGCTCAATTATTTATTTCCAACGCGAGAGGTTAGGCGCAAGATATGTATTCCAAATGATTTTTTGGGGGGTTGTTCGCTCCACTAACCAATCTAGGCCCATATTAATAAATGCATCTCAAAGTTGGGATCGATTTTAAGACGCTGTTTTTGACAGGTTGTCCATACAGTAAACGTCAAAACTACTTCTTAAAATCGATCTCAACTTTGAGATGTATTTATTAATACGAGTCCTAGCCCGTTGAGAGCGTCCCTAGCATAAATACAATTCTATAAAATAGGACATTAATTTATGTATCGAAAATGTTAGTTCCTCTGTGGCCACCGGACTACATAAGTTTGGGCAATGTATGTTTAATTTTAACATGTGGTTACATCTTTAATAGCTCCAAATAACACGACTTTTTCTCGTACTGCCAAGCTTGAAACACGTTAGCCTCCGAATTTCTCCTCCCCAATTTTGAGAGTGGTGCCCACTTAGATATTTTATGCTAATGGGCATCTACCGAGCGGTATGAAATAATAATATCCACTCCGGGGATGAACCGCTCACCTTTACAACCCACGTAGCAAAGCATTATGCTCTGAACATACATTATAATGGACTCTTTCGAGCAGCTGGGTGAGCCAAATTGCGGACGCTGTAAGGTATGTTGTACTGAAATATTGAAGTAGCATGTTGCGAAGGCTTTTCATAATATTGATGGTGTAATTGAAGCCGTATTCATAGTTAATGTAGAGGGCCTGAAGTTTGTTGACTTGTCAAAATATGCTTGCAGCAAAAATATAAGAAAAATCTAGTTAGATAAAAATATAACTTTCTTACATATTCTGGGATAAGATAGGATATTAAAGGTTCTGGGATAAAATAAGAAATTAAAAATATTTTTACGAATACTAAGCCAACAAAATTCAAATCTGTAAAAACTATTTTTTTAAAGGAATACTTATTGAAACAACTTAACAGTTTATCTTTACTTAGCTTAACTTAATTATCTTAATGAAAACTTAATCCTTCGATCGAAACTTAGACACACAGACCTGCCTACAGGCTCCAAATATCACTTAAACCGCTACGAAACAATTCCGGAGCCTATATTAGATTCCTTACTAGAACTGGAAGTTAGTTTCGACATTAGATTAGTTCTAACCGAGCGGCGCGGCGTGGCGGCCCCCCAGGCCCGTGAGTGCATATCCTTGTTTGACATGGGACTCCGTAACTTTCGACTTGTAAGGATCTAAAGTTCTGAGTTTACCCCTTTTATGCGGGGAAGGAAACGTTGTATTTCCGTTCGATTATAATTGTTTATGATTTTATTTATTTTTGTTTATCTACTTGCAGCTTTCAGGATGTTTCCTACCTATGCAAAAAAAACCTATCCGAATTATCTCGGCCGTTTTTGCGTGATGATCAGGTGAATTTCGCATTCGTAAGATTAGTAACTAACCTGCAAAACTACTAATTATATGATATTTGTTGGCAAATAATAAGGTGGTATGTAAGCTATAAAATGTCCCCAATTCAAATTTTAATCTATTAACAGTGGATTTTCTCAATTTTTTTCGGAGCGGCGCATTGTTATTACTTACAAAATATTATAGGAAAGAAAATGTTTTAAAACCAAGCCATCTATAAATCAAATTACCTACTTTGAAAAGCGGATGATATGTAGGCTCGTTCGATTTACCAGTCTGCTAGGTATAAATATAGGTACCGGTCTTAGTCAGGAATATTTCAGTAAACCGAAGTATATAAACTGTCGTAGTTTACTTAGCCGAGCTTTCATACAAGACGTATTTGCTGTAGATAAAGTAGCTACTATGGTGGGGATTTTGAAAGGACTTTATTTAAATCGAACGCCATCCTGTCAAAAATGCATCCTGTTGATTATTTTACAATCATGTAAATCGTTTTGGAGATATAATCGTAATTATCGAGTGCCGAATACTCTAATCTTTAGGAGTGTGAGCTTTCAACTTTATCGTCAATAACCTTTAAATTATAGACTATAATTTCAACTAAATGGAGTTCAAAATACGGCCGTCTAAACACCTGCAAGGGCCACCGCAAACACTCTACTTTTTGCATCGGCGATCGGCCATTCAGTCGCTTTTAGCATGAGATTTTAGCAGCAGTCGCTGCGTCCGAACACCGATGCAAAAAGTAGCATGTCTGCGGTGTCCCTAAAATGCGCTGTCAATGCTTTCGTCGGCGACGCTACCAATGGGCCAAGTTAAAATGTACTACTTTGCAAGCACTTATAACTTATCTACAGTGAAGTATAATATATTTCATCAAAGGTTGGCAGCATGGAAATTATATGCTTGTCGCATTGTCGAGGCATCACAAAAGCAGTGAGTTCATGCTGCCAATGCATAGCTGGTTGTCAAAATAACACTGTACCATAACACTTCGAAGATCAAAAATTATTCCTTACCCGCTAATCGCCACCGCCTATGGCTGTGTGTTCAGGCTACTAGGCTCGCGCCTCAGGCGGCGGGATAATTATTCAGTCGCATCTGCGCACTCCCACTGCCTGCCTACTTTTTATTGTCTTAAAAATATTTCCTTGGTAAGGCTGTGTTCTTATCCTTAAGTTTGGATACCTACCTAATAAGAGTTTTATTTTTGTACAAGTATAAAAAAGTATATTTTTAACGTGTATTTTAACCGGACAGACAGCGAATGAACCTTAAGGTTGCCTGTGAAAAAAAATATTTTTTTCGAGTATAATTATTTAATTAATGTTTTTTTTTTTAAATGTTGGCAACACTACCAAAGAACACGTAGGGCTAAAAAAAAAAGTCTATATGCCTGATAGATATTTTGCTGATTGTCACTTATTATTAGGTTAGGTAAGAGAGGTGTCTGAATCCAACTGGTACTGCTGCTTTATAAGGTTTAGAAATAAAATAAAATTGCTCATGTAATATGCCATAAGTAAGTACTTACTAAGATTTGAGTGAATATTGTTCATAAGAACTTCAGCACAACAAGTTGGCGGAATCCAATGTAACATTTATAAAGATTAAAAAATGCTCATTTATGCGCATACCCTTATGTACTTGTTCTGTGTAAAAATCGTCGACACCGCTACCGCCGAAGGGGATTTAATTAGACAGCGCAACCGCAGTTAAATGTACCATGAACATGGAGATATAAGGGAGATTCGTAATGACGCATGGCCGATGCCTGAGCGCACCCATTTGCACGTAATGAATATCTTTTGCGTCTTGAACAGACTCGGTGGCAAAATCCGGGATTACTTTTTGCTTGCAGAACAAATGGTGAGTAAATCCTCGGGTTGGTTTCGAAATAAATGATAATGTAGATAGCCAACATACATTAAGCTGTGTTTATTATTGACACCCTTAATTAAGAGAGCTCAGCTTATGTTAGACGCCATAGCCATAGAGGTGAAAAACCGTATATGAAAACTGGCAAAATGTGGAGTTATAAAAGGTATAGAAATTATTCGTAGCAGTCGTAGCATTATATTCTGTAGTTATATAATTTAATCATATCTAGTAAATGTTAATGGAACTCTTGTATAAGATAACGGTTTATCCTAATTGTTTATTTAAATTTTTTTTTTTTGTTTTGTACATCTTTAAATGTGAATAACAAGGCTAATTATTATGTTTAAAATATAGCCTAAGCTCTGCACAGTGGACATATTTTAGAGACTTTAATACACGTGAACTTACACCGAAAATAACATTATTAAAATACCTTTAAATAACGAAACATAACAACAAAATATGGGACTGTTAAGTCACAGTTATGTTATTGCGAAACGGGATACCCGACAACACTTTTAATAAAACGGTTTACGATAAACGATTGCGGTCGTTGTGTCGACTTTTTGTCACAACGAGTGCATCGCGTGCATTGTTTTGTTATTCGCTTTTCGCCTCGAACAAAGTAACAAAATGGACTCGCTACACGCATAATTCAACGAACAAAATGTTCTGTCAATTCTTGGGGGAGGGGAGGTAACCACTACATTAAAATTGACGCACACTTACTCAAAACATTTTGTGTCATTATAAACGCACACGTAAAGAAATGTCCAACACTAGTATATTTTACGCACACTAAAAGATCTAATACGTCAACATTCAAAATTTTACTACCGTAGGACCATCGGTGTAATAGGGTGAATACCACTATCGATATTTCTAATTAGCTATATCGATAGTTTCATATACTCATTATTACATTTATAGCTGTCATTATAATCTACTGAATTATCTCTACTGAAACAGCTGAACAAGAAATAATGAGTAACTCACGAGGCGTAAATATTCAACGGAAACAAGATGATTCCGGGTACATCCCAATTCAGTTCCTTGAAAATGAGATTATCTAAAAAATAAGTACCTAATGTTCCCAAATAAGCTGTTTCATCCCCCCCACTCCCACTTGACCAGCGCCATCTACTGCCACTGGCCTGGCTGATATCTTTTGTTAGGTAGGTACGTATAAACGTAATAGGTATTATTATACTAATGTCATCATCATCATCATTTCAGCCAAAAGACGTCCACTGTTGGACATAGGCCTCTCCCAAGGTTTATTATACACTATATATATTATATTTTTATCGATACCGGTCTGCAATCATAAATAAACACTACTACAACACTGTTCAAATCAAAAAGTATTTAGTACAAAATCATTCTTGCAACATTCACTAATACGACTGAATAATTTTGATACTTGATTTATTATTTTCCATATTATTTATTATTCATAATGCAAGCGCAAGCACTTTTAAGTTTCCTTTGATGTTGGTCAATAAGATAATATTTGTTATACATATATTTATGCCATATGTGATTCATCGCCTCAGTAGCAGACGCTGCCTGCTTCTGGGTCATATGGACCCGGAGCAGTGTCAGGTTCGATTCCGTTTATCAAGATCAGGAATTTATCGAGATCGTATTTATCTGAATTGTTTCGATAGCGGGTGTTTTTGTTTCAACATGAGTTAGTTATTTTTTTTTGTATTTTAGGAAAATAAAACAAACATATCATAGCTACTGCGTTTTTTAATTAACAAGAGAATATTCTTAGACAGCCCTGGCAGTTACAAAATGTTGATAAAGCTGCAAGAGATGTTGTACATTCAAAAGATCTTGGTCTAAATATTCCACTCCTGATAAATCCATATATTGGCGTGGGCCTGCCGCTGCCTCATCAACTCATCATCATCAGTCTCCACAGCATTGCTGTCATCTTGAAGATTTATTATTAATCGATTAATGTCATCGTAAAGAGCAATTTTCGACTATTCTTCTAACGGTACCTGAAAAATAAAATAATTAAATAAAAGATCATTTCTTTAATGCTTTAAGGTTATTTGTTTATTTAGTAATTAAGTAACGATGTTAACTGACAAGCAAACATAGAAAAATAAAGCAACCTTAGATTATATATTGGTCGAGATGAAAGCAACACATAAAAATAATGCGCAAGTATCAAGTTGTGTCATCGAATGTACCTCTAAGCGATCAATGTATATTTACTGAAAAACCTGTAAACTGAAGCTTTGAGCCTGCCTTTGTATACAATAAACACATTATTTAACTTAAAAACAGTAAAATAAACTGCTTATATACCTATAATATCAGCGGTTCTTTGGTAAACATGGTCGAGTTCTGACAAAATATTTTGCACCTCAAATTCCGCGAGACACCGCCTGTAAACTTTGTGAATCACCTCTCTTGTTGAATTACTAATGATTTATTCATTGTAAATCGGTTTTAACGTTCTGCGACTGGTTTATCACCGCGTAATTCAGTATTTATCCGTTTGTTTACAAAGTTCAAATACTTGACAATTATTTGACAAATAAAAAATACAGTTGCCAGGGTAGAAAAGATTCGTCTATGGTCACAGTAGACTATTCGATTAATTCGTACTCGATTAATTGTATCGATAATGTTTTCGATTCTTATGACATTTAATATTTTAATGAATTTAATAGAAAAATGGCATTAATTACATCAAAAATACTTATATATGAAATGTTACCCCATCTTTTTGTATATTACTATTTTTTGCAATTTCTTTGCAGACGTTTAATGGGACAATTCGGCATTTTTCACGGAGCACCTTACACCGCGAAAACGATACTTACTCTGATCAAATCGATTTCGAAAACAGTTTTTATATACGTGTCAGAGATTTTTGGTCTAGTACCTATAAAAAAAAGCTAGAGGGGAAGATCATGCGAAGCGCATCCTGAGTTAATACATCCATGCTTTTCGCGCTACGTTTCTGCGAAAAAAACAATTAATTGAAATTGCATTCAGTATTTTGTTCTTAACTTTTTAAAATATCGTAGAAACTAATTGTACCTATTTTTAATTTACTTAAACAGGTTGGTCGAAAAAGTGACGTCTAAAAAATATAAATTCATCAGACTCCAGAGATTTATGATTTTCTGAGCAATTTCAGTTCGACAGGCTATAATTTATTTTGGTTTGGTGAGTTATTTTTGAGATATTTTTATTGTAACATGACGTTAATATAAGTATTCACTGTGTTGGAGTCGAATTTTCATTACGTACCTACAAATACTCTCTGTGAAGACAAAATGCGAAATATGACCCATTTCATCATTATCACATTATACTTCATGTTTTCACGCACCAATCAAACCCATTTCATAGATTGCAAGACTCACTTCATACATCATCATGTAAATTGATCGTCACTGTTTCACAACACATTTACCTCAATAAAGCTTTATAGGCCGGTTAATAGGACATCGTCGAATTGTCCACAGCGAATGTTACTGCTGACACATTGCGTCCAATCACTGACCGATTGTGAGATGATTGCTCAATGGTTGCCGTTGTGATTTCACAGATTAACACATCGAAACATGCTGCATCTGCTACCTTTTTTGATAGTTATTTGACATATTATATGTTTTTGTTTTTATTAAGTAGATACTTGCAAGCAGTTTGCCTCTCTTCTTTGTACCCACAAACATATAAATAAAGTAATACATTTACGTAAATATATTTTTAGACATGTTCTTATTCAATTCAATTCGTCAGATTCTGTAGGTAGTACTGTCGAAATGATTAAAGTTGCTTGATAATCTCAAACTCAACTTTTAAATTCTGCAACATTGCTCTCGTCAACGAATAACATGAAGCTATATTCTCTTTGCTTATAACGTACTTCAGATATACTTACAGAGATTTTGATTTCATCCCATAGACGACGGCTAGACGTTCAGTAAATACTGTGGTCCGTCATTATTTATCAAAAACTGTGGTCAAAACTGATCGTGTGACTAGTGCTACTGTTGGATGACATTATTTACCACGAATTTCAATTCCAGAATGACCGTTTGTGGTAAATAGGTACTGACAACCATCAGTACACTAGCCTACACGATCAGTTTGGACCACGGTATCGTGTCATTACGCGTCGCGAAAGCAATAGAGTGGACATGTCTTCTGAGATTGCTGATTAAACCAAGCGCTAAGGTAATATCCATACAAGCTTTCGTGTTTCAGTTAACGTCTGCACTGTACGAACTACGTCACAATACTGACGGAATAAATACTGAACATCTAGCCTGCCTGTTTATTCCGTCGATGGAATGACATCCATCATTATTTACCATACTGACGGACCAATGTATATACTTTACGTCTAGCCTTCGCCTTAGGTTCAGTAGGTACAATATTTGACCTATCTGTTTTCCAAGATACTAAATAAAATAAATATAAAATATAACGTCACGACTTTTATCCCCATTCGGGGGGTAGTCAGAGGCTTGAGTGGCCATACACCACCACATTGTGGAGGTATTAACCAACTCAAAGCCCACGTTTCACCAGATAGTCAGAACCCAACGTGACAGGTGGTGAACTTTGTCGCCGTGTATACAGGAACTGACTATTACCTAATCCCGAGGGATAGGTAGGTTTCCCTCACCGTTAGCGAACTGTAAAGATACCAAGATACTCCAAGATACTCTTTGCAAAATACTAGGTATTTTACACCACGAAATACACCTCTCCTATAATGAGTTACGTCCTATCCCTACATAGCTGTATAACAATAGTCTGTGATTGCGTGCCGCGCACTCCGCTGCGGTTTTGCCACAGGTTTCGCTCCCTGCCGCTAGCCGCAGCGGCGTGCGGCGTCGAGCTCCGATCCTCGATACTAGAATATTTAATATACGAGTGATTAAACCTGTATTCATTAGATTTGAAAATTAAAAATAACTATAGTTGGAAAGAAAAGGGTTTGGTACTATATTTTATTTTAGTAGTAACAAACTTGGTCTGGAGATTTTGTTTGCAACTGTATTCCAAACTAAGCAGGCGGGTCATAAAAAAACAAAGTATAATACTCAACGTTACGTTGTCAAAGTTAATTATTGCGTAATGCTATAACCTATAACGTATGCTTGTTACCTATCTACGTCCTATAAAGATACATCCTCAATAAATTTAGGGCAATAGAAATTCAAATATCAGAAATTGCTACTGATAGGATCAACTGAAAGAAAATGGACTTCAATTTATTGCAATGTGATTCCCGCAATATCCTTCAAAAGACAAGCACTTTGATTAGTCCTGGAACGTGGATGACGTCCGAGACTCAAAGGCTATTTTTACAGACGCAGAGGTTGCGGGCCTCGTAATTCAATTTACTACGTCTACCCTCCGCCAGGGGGCGCCACTCGGCGATAATGCAATTTGATTGAGCTGCTTATTGGCCCTTTACCTTTTCATTACGGCGACTAAATTTCAATCGCACAGAAAAATTCTTTTCATTCCAAAAGGGGTGATTCAAAGTTCGGTAATCGTATTTCGAAGGTTTTTGAATATGAAAATGTTTCCACAATGGGGCTGGCAACAATGGAAACTTTTCACTTCGCCTCTTGACACCTGGGAAAGCCGGGAGATGAATTGTGAAATACAACATAATGCTGCGGAAAGCAACACTCTACCAACTCTACTTTCGACGCGACGCCCTACGGTGAGGCGCCGCCCTTACATTTTCAAGGCGATTAAAAAACTTCTATCCCTTTACAAAAGGCCTTTAATGTTCTCTTTAATGTTTTTCCCCTTTGAGGATAAATTTTCCTGGATGTGTATTCACAATATTTATTCTTTATGCAGTGTTTATTGTCAATCCAAACATTGTACATACATTGTACCGAAAAACAGAACAGGGGAACACGTGTGAAGAAAATATTGAATTTAAATAAACTGCCACCCTCTTTGACGTCTTCGGAAATAATGGGAAATGTAGTTTTTTTACTTTGAAAATACTTTTTATTGAGAGCAAATTTGACTGAAAAATTATTTACAAGCAAGTCTCTATTGTACCTAAAGGAGAATTCATTTAAACGAGGTAAATAGCCTTCAAACATTTAAACAAAACGAGTTTGGACTGGGGTGGATTGAGTCGCATTAAATAATAATACGAAGCCATGAATGGTGAGTCAGTTTTGGAGTATACAAATGAATACAGCAAACTTTGAATACAATAACTTTGACGACCGCTCGGCGCAGAGGTTCGAGTGTTAGCCGATCGGCTCACTGTATCGGGTGGTTGCGGGTTCGATTCCCGCCAGAGGAAAATTTCGGAAACCACCTTTTCGTAATTTGCCCTGGCTTGGGTGTCACAGGGATCGCCTCAGTCCATTGTACATTGTACAATAGGCCGTACAAGTCTTGCTTAGTTTGGGACCATGCAGTTCGTGTGTAAGTCTGGCGATATTTATTTATATAAAGCTGGATCGCTCGAGCTCGAAGGTCGAAAAAAAAAAAACAGTGGTAGCCGATTGGTTAAGCACGCGTCTTGCGGGCTTAAGGTCCTTGGTTCAAACCCCGGCTCACACCTCTGGATTTTTCGAAATCTATGTGTGAACCATAACTTTAATATGATTATCACTTGCTTACGGTGAAGGAAAATATCGTGAGGAAACCTGCATGTCTTTAGACATGTGAAACCCACCAACCCGCACTGGGCCAGCGTGGTGGATTATGGCCTGAATCCCCCTCGCATTGAGGGGAGGCCCGTGCCCAGCAGTGGGATGTTAAAAGGGCTAAATTTTATTTTATTTTATTATAAAGCTCGATCTAGATGTGAAGAAATTTCTGAAAAGCTTGATCTCATCATGAACTTTAGAGACACAACTGGTATATAGACAAAAATTACCACGAAAATAAAATATTTTCCACGGAAAAGTAGAGGGCAAATAGACGTGAAGCTGGTGTTCCTACAGACGTCGCGAGTGTCTCCGCATATAAACTACTGCCTCCGGCTTTAGTTCGTTCTTACGGATTTATCGTCCTTGAGAGAGCTCACCCGCTCTACGAGGCTCTACCTAGGCGGCATTTCATTATTTTCATGCATAATTGAAAATATTAAGGCGCGTAGTAATAAATGTATCTCAAAGTTGAGAACGATCTTAACACAGTTAAAACGCCAAACGGGCCAAATGGAAGACCAGCGCTGGTCCTTGTCGATCAGCACATGCTGAATTGGGTCCGTTTGCGGCGAGCAGAAGTTGTGTGTGTTTTTGTTATCTACCTTTTAATTTAATTTTACTTTAATTTTATTTATATTAATTTTATTTTTTTACTTTTTACTTTGCAACTTTTCTGCTTATCGCAATAAAGATTGTTTTTCTTTCTTTCTTTCTTTTCTAGTTACAGTTAAACAGTAGTCTTACAGTTTTGACGTTAAATGTATGGAACATCTGTCAATGACAGCATCTTAAGATCGATGTCAACTTTAAGATGCATTAATTAATACGAGCCTTAGTGTGACCTTTTTGTGTAATCTGAACAGTAGTTGAATCTTTAGCAAGCTTCTTCTTGTTATCGTATGGTTAGTGGCCAACCTGGTGTTAGAATTGTTCAAGCCGCCCGAAGGCTCTAACATGGCTTAACGGCTTCTAGATTTTAGTAACCGAAATGCTTTCGACACTAACATAACCATACGATAAGAAGAAATGTATGTTTTAATGTTCCCTTAGTACGTACTTGTTGAAGCTAAAAATATCACTGAATTAATTTAGGGGCAGCTGATGATACTCCCACCTGTCTTGTCTCAAAGCAGGTGTTGCGCATTGACACTGAACTTCTCATTTCTTTGGCTTTTAATTACATTCATCGAAATTTTAATTCTCACAATACCTTTTAAGGTAAAAGAATTCACCCTTAACAATAACATGTTAATTAAATGTTAATACAATAAAATGTTAATTATACTCTTAAAATACTTTTTATGAAATGTATTTTCATTTCATTTGATACGCACAATCCTATTTAATGCCAAAGTCTTCGAAACGTAAAAAGAGGATTTCTTGCGGTTTTCCTTAAAATAAACGGAACATTCTGAAGCAGGAGGTAGGCAAGGCGTCAGCCGACGCAGCGGGGGCCTCTATAATTGTGTGCATAAATCATATGCCATCGAAATGAGATGTGATCCTTCATAACTTTACCATGGAATAGTTGCCGCGTGCTCGAGTGAAAAACGACGGGGAACATAGAATATCTCAACCACACTTGTCTGATAAAGCGTTTCAGATTTGAAGTATTGCATTCGCTGATAACTCGTATTTTATGGGCCTTGTAAATTGGTTCGCTTTTCGTGAAACTGAAAGACCGTAGGTAGATATCATTTAAAATATTGATGCAATGAAATTTTTCTTCGTAAATAAAGTTGCAAAAGTATAACCAATAATTGTTAAATTATTTATTTTTAGTTTTTTTTTATTATATTTATTTAGGTTAGTGTGTAAATATTTATAATAGAGATGGGTTGGACTAGGTAAATTTGGGACTAGGTGCACCTATTCCTAGTATTTAAAAATACGTGATCCAAACACCTGTTCCACCTAGTCCACCTAGTCCGCCTAGTCCACCTAGTCCACCTAGTCTCCAGTACTTATGTTATATCAAAAATTTAACACAAAAATATGATAATAATACTACTTGGACTAGAAGACTAGTTACCTACCATATACTATGTAGACTAAGCAGTTCGTTATACTCATAATAATACGCGATATCCGCACGCAATCGAGAGAGCATCACGTCCGCTGGGACGTGTTGAGTGAAATACTAGGTGGACTAAGTACTCTACAAATTGGAATAGGTGCCGCCTAGTCTTATAAAATACCTGTTCTTCGCACCTATTCTAGTAAATACGACTCATCTCTAATTTATAATTCTATGTTAAAGTTGTCTATACAATGTATAATAAACCTTTGGTGCTGATTTTGTTGGTACACAACTAAACTTTCGCTAACAAGAAAATTGGCAAAAATATCCAACTTGGCTAATAAAATTACAAAGGTTTATTAAAGTATAATGTACTAGATCTTGTAAATGCGTCTTTATTGATGTCAAACCCTGCAGTCCATCTTTGTTATCTTTATTGATAAATTGCTAAGCCGCGGCTCAATAAGGGACGAAAAGGAAACAAAAGATAAGTCAGAGTTTAAACGAAGCACTTAAACCACTCTTGCGAGACGCCGCTCTCAATTAACTAATAAAACATTGATGTGTTATATTAGCAGATATGGTACCTCTTTACATTGCAATCTCTAGACTTGTTGAAATTCATACATCTGTTACAGTTATATAGCACTCGCAATTCGACATTTAACCTGAAGGCATTTTGATGCGTACGAGTACTATTCACCAAAAAATCAGCCGTATTGGGAATTCCGACATGTTTCTAATTTTATTTTCCGCGAATGACTGAGTCATATTGTGTCCGTAGACTCCGTTTCGTAGGACATACCTACTATTTTGAACAGTGACATGTTTCCCTCTTTCTTGCTAATTTCTTTGTAATAAAATGTTTTCTTTTTCGTGCCGTTTTCTTGTACCAAGCGCAAACATATTGCTTATAGTTCGAGATGTTTAAGTCATACCTTACTTACAAGGTTAACTATAGTTGAAAGAATTTAGAAACTGTACTACCATTTCGTGCCTGTATTTTGAACTTCATGTGGTGATAATAGTGCAGCATGTGCCCTAAGATAATAAATATTAAATAACAGGTCAGCACGAGTGGTGTGGTTGGATTTATGTCTCAATATCGCGCGACCCTTGCCACCTGCACGGCTACTTTTATCGCCCAAATATTGATTCATCGTTAATAGTTTTAGATCACGCTATGCAATTACGACGCAGTTTTGTTGGGATATATTGGTAATATTCGTGTATTTATAGGTAGTATCCTTTATAGAAAGTTATAATCGATCTACAAAGCACTTTTGTTTTGTAAAATGCTTTGTAAAACCATAGTAAATGTCACGTAAATATCAAAATCTCCATAAATTTGGGGGTTAATCTAACAGCTGAATACTCAAATGCAACTCAAATTAAAGTGTCCTTACACAAAAATGAAAGGTAACGACTTCTTGATAACGTTCTTAAGTACGGTCACCTGCACGTTTGTGGTAACATTTCCAACAGAAGCGGAGCTTTTTTAATTACGTTTGTCAATAATAGAGTTCATTCTTTTTCGGAGATGTTAACATATACGTGACGGCGATCATACTACATTGTTACAGAAGTCCTTTGAAGGTTTCATCAAGTATTTCAAAGGAAAATTTATGGGAACTTATCCCTCCATACATTATCCAAATATTATATGTAGAGATTACTTAGCAATTTAATATTCAAACTAGTGGACAGTCCCAAACATGTTGTTATATACCAACAAAACACCGCCTACGTATTATGTAAAGATATTCCGCCAAATTGAGGTCGCAATTTATAATTTAAACAAAAGCTGGTCGCTCGTTTATTGATATACAACACAATAGCCCCTGTTAAGTGACTTGATATTCAATGCGGTGACCATAATGTTGGATGTTCCGCGGACTGGCAAATTGCATTTACCTAATTCGTCACGGCCAGTTCAGACTTGCCAACAAACAACGCTTGGCAGTTTGTTTGGCTATACGTGATGTGGTTGTAGTCTTTTTCTAATATGTTGTTTTGTTTCTTTACAAAAGGTAATATTTGGCCTTGTATTTTGTTGTGGAAGACATGGTAGGTAAAATTAAAAGAGGGGCAATTTTATGTTTATATAAAAATAGTTTTACAGATTATCACGACAAAAACACATATATTCGCACAGAATCTTATTATATTTTTGGCCAAAAATGTGTTCATATTATGTAAATAAATTGTGTTCCAACCATATAAAGTTGACAGATTTCAAAACACGCAGAGCTTATATAAATTCATTTCAACTTCTCGAGTTAGCATTGAACGAAACATACGCTAACGTCTCTGCAGAAGCCGCGGAACAACGGCAGATATGTCGCGTCAATGTTCCATTGTTACTTTAATTAATTAAAACAACAAAGTTTCGAGTACATTTTGTCACCGACATAATGTTCTACGTAATTAGGTTGCAGTGTTCCGCCAACTTTGTTTATCACATTAAGTCTACATTTGCATGTTTATCTGTCTTGGTGGGTGACGAATATTTCCTTTTGGTTTATTTTAACCACCTTTTTATTTTAATTTTAACTTAACTCACAAAAACTAATTTAACATTTTAAATGGAGCTTTCAAAGGTTTTATAGTACCCAATATAAGCTTATTAATACATTATTTATTGTTAACATATTAAAAGGAAAATCACGATATCCGAATTTTATGGCAAAAAAAAAACCAAAAATGGCTGTCAATTTCGTTAATAGTATTAGGTTTGTTGCAAGTAGACCTTCTCGGCTACGGATAGTAAGATTAATGTGTGGACAGCCCACTGTTCTTCACGAGTCGTTGCTCGAAACTTTCCGCCAACGTCAAGATTTACAATGGGACCGGTCCTAAATAACTTGAATAGTTGGAGAACCTACTCCCACACAATTCCGATAGTAGTGACAATTTATGGTCACCGAACTATTTGTTTAGTAGTTGTGAAATAAGGGTTGTTAGCAGGCACATCATGTACTTATACTATACCGTCTCATCGTAGTTGCTTTGTATTCGAGATTTATTTGTAAAACTTAACTCGTTTATAAGAAAAGTCGAGCATAATATTCTCGAGACTTGAAGTAATAATTGTTTCAATGTTGTATGTAACTTACGAGAGCATACAACTAGGCAATTAATTAACTAGGTAATTATTATTAAATATGAACATACTTAAATATATAATAATGCAAAATTATAAATTAATCAATGTCTTTGGTCTGAATATAATGTGTTTTTGAATTTATAATCATTTATTACTAGTATCTTCATAAAAACAATTGATGTTCATAATTGCACGTTTTTTTTTTAGGACTGCGGTGGCAAAAAGCGTACGGCACGCCTGATGTTAAGCACTTACCGTAGCCTTATGCTTACAATACCAATGGCATTGCTCGCAAATTGCCGACCTGAAGGGGAGTGGGATGGAGGGAGGGGGAGGGGGAGGTGGGCTTTCGGCTCTCCCACTCATCGTACGAAACGCAGCTGTAATAGCTGCTTTACGCCGATCTTCTGTGAGAGAGTGGTACTACCCCGTTCGAGCCAACCCGTTTATGAGCTGCAGTCAATTGACTACAGCTTGGCTCTACCACCTTGCAAAATAGCAAAATTTAAGTCATCAATTCCTTGAATCATTCTGCGCCACCGCCTCTTCCAGATAAATTTTGCGTCAGCGTCATCATTTCCCTTACAATGTGTGTGATAATTGAAATACCCTAAAGCGGCGCGAATATATTTACATACGATTATCGCTTCATACATACGCTAACTACTATAATTGGTTCCGTATTCAATGCGGTCTATGAATTTATAATGTTATGGTTATATTAATATTATTGGTGGTGCAGTTACCGTTTCTGGAGCTCTATAATTAATAGTTTTAATGTGCGTAATACCGCCCAATACTCATACGCAACCAATGGCGGCGTCTTCACCAGGCGCATGCCTCGCGCGAGCACTCACTTTTGACGTCGGAACGCATAGACGTAATGTCATAATATGAGTGCTCGGGTGAGGCATGCGCGCCATATGGACACATCTATTGATGTATTATTTTAGCAGATGTGGTACCTCCTAACATTGCAATCATTAGACTCATGCTCAGCGCACCACTAAATGCAGCAAAAGTGAGTTTATGATTCACACATAGATTTAGAAAAATTCAGAGGTGCGCGCCGGGGTTCGAATCCTGGACCTTAAAGGTTGGCACTCATCTATCAACTCGGCACCCGACCAGCACTGCCTCGGCTCTCGGCGACCACTCGTTGTCGACAGGTGGTCCGCGGGCGGACGCTGCTTTTACACCATAAACGTCAACGCGCGCGTGGTCAACGAGTGAACGCCGCGTGGTCAGCGCGTGGTCCACTTAATTCCGGTTCAGTTAGTGGATGCCGACCGACGAGGCGGTGCTGGTCGGGTGCCGAGTTGATAGATGCGTGCCAACCTTAAGCCCGCAAGACGCGTGCTTAACCAATCGGCTATCATTATTGCTTGGCATATACTGCGCACACGTCCCTTTTTCTAAGGCGAGCGTACAATTGATTTGTTTATCAATGCAGGCAAGTCGTATATTTGCAATCATGAGATGTATCTACATATCCTATAAAACTGATCATCGATAGCTTTTTAACATGTACTTGCTCAAACTCACGGTTCTTTACAATACAGAACATAAATTGCTTTTATCTTCATCTAACAAAACAATGTATTGAATTAACGTTTCTCGTAGCCGTAACAATAAGTAGGTTTCCAATTACATACATGCTACGAGAGAAGGGCGGTCCTGTTCAAGAGTTACAAACTCCAAATGAATACTGCAGATTAGATTTGTTCCATTGTCAGCACTTGAGGTCGTGTATGTCGGTCTTAATTGCTCTTTTGTTGCCAGTGGGGCATTTTTGACCCTTTGGCTTCGGGTACATTTCTTCTTTCATTGATATTAACATTATTTCTTGCAAAAAGGTTCGTAAAAGCTCGCTCCACACTTTTTCCGAAAACTGTCGAAAAAGACAGAGAATGTCGACAAAACTTCAAATTAGCACATGATATTCTGCTAGACATTATGGTAAGGCAATAATTTCAGCTGAAACCGTAAAGTTACGATTTCGCTGAACACGGCAGTCAGCAGACGTCAGTCGGTCTCATAGAAATTGAATGCCGTCTGCCGTCGCAACATATGTCATCAACACAATGTGTATGGACCGACTGACGTCTGCTGTCTTGCCGCGTTGACCGAACTCCCACCTTGAGACCGTCTGACGTCTGCTGTCTGCCGCGTTAAGCGAACTCGTACCTTAAGCTATTATATTTTTCTAAACCTAACTGACGTCCAGACGTCATTTAGATTTATCTACTGAGAAAAAAAATCATATCGTATTTGTTGGAGGTACGCCGGTGACCTATTTCCTTTATTAGATGCCGTCGGTAAACAACATAGAAAGTTACCTAACTACATGAAGTTCTGATGTAATGAAAATGTCTCGTAAGCAGGTAAACAGTTCTATGAATACAAAACTTTTCCGTCAAAGTTTGTTCTTTGACCAGATATAATATTATTATTACCTGGGATTTTTTTTCTTTATTTGATTGCGCTAAGTAAAAAAATATTATTTTTCTTGTAATACTTGGAATACATAGTTTTTACTCCAATTTATAAGTCAGTATTATAACTCTTCTAGACGACCGCTTGGCGCAGTGCATCGGGTGGTTGCGGGTTCGATTCCCGCCAGTGGCATATTTCGGAAACGGCCTTTTCGTAATTTGCCCTGTTCTAGGTGTCACTGGGATCGCCCTCAGCCCATTGTATGGTAGTCATAGTACAAGCGTTGCTTAGTTTGGGACCACACAGTAGGTGTGTAAGTCTGGCGATATTTTTTATTTATTTATAGCTATACCAAATTTGAAGGTTATTACAGCAATAAAATCTACAAAATATCATAATGTTTACATAAAAAATACAGTATAGACTTCAAGTTATAGCTCCACTAAGCACAAAGTTTATTAATGTCCTTCATTTTGCTCAGTCATGATCGTTAAGAGGCCACAATAGTTACGGGAATGTTATTAGTGGTTCGCCCGAGCCCTTCTAAAGGACACTTGGGTCTTAGGCTAGGTGCTAGACCTTCTAATCGGTAACCATTGAGGTAGTTTCTAGAACACTGTAGTTTGAATAATGTCTGGGTTAGTTTAGAACCCATTTAGAACAATTTTAAGGTTACATCCGTATAAAGCAGAAAATCTACCTGTCTGTATCTACTATATTTTAGGTGCGTTAATTTTAGCAACTTAGGTAGCCTAGTTAGCGTTGTCTCTGAATTTAGTCGAAAGAGATAGGAGCTGTTACAGTAGGGCTTACATGCGTAACAGTGGTGAGGGTATGGCGGGCTTAGTCCCATGGACCAGTTACTAAGGGGACTGGCCCTAAGGAAGTCGGCCGAGTGGTCGGCCTAGTACTAACATCGACATAAAACGAAGCGAGTAGTTCAACTGTTTACCGGTAAATAGTAAAATGAAAATGAAAAAACAATGACCACGTTTTGTTTCATACAAATATCTAATAAGGGCACCTCTTTCTTTAGTCTTTACTCTGTGCTTAGTCCCCAAAAAAATAGCACTCATTGAAGAGATCGTGTTGTAGCGTACATTAAAAATAAAAGATAGGCCAATATACATGCCTGCCTACTAACATAATAGCCGAACCAATTCCATCAAATATTCTCAAATAGGCTGAAGACCATTTTGTTCTACATACCAAATTATTCTTCTTCCTCTCATTCTCGTAATGCTCTTGGCAGAGGAGTCCTGGCTGCCTAGCCAAGTGGCTTTGTCTACAAGCGTTTCTACAAAACGCTACGCTAAATGTATGGAAATGACATTACAAGTCGATAAGTTGATCACGTGACTTATGTCATCTCCATACATGAAGCGTCGCATTTTGTAGAAACGCTTGTAGACAACGCCACTTGGCTAGGGGGGCTGGTCACGTAACACGTTCAAGGTTGGCGAATTGCACTCCTGACTATTCGTCTCCACTGGTCTCGGCTATATTACTAAACAAAAAAAACCTGTACGAAATCAGTTCACGTATTCAGACTTCACAATATCACAGACAGGCGAGCAAGCTCAAACTTATAACAACCTTAACTGGCGCCGTCATGGGTTTAAAAAAAAAAACAGAAGATCGGCAATAATAATTTCCGTCTTACCTCTTCTTTAGTTCACGCATCGTCAGAGTATAAACTTGTTTTACACTCATTACTCCCGCTGGGTCCCTAGCTGCCCAGTCCATTTAGTATACATTGTAACTGTGGGCAGAATAGTCTGTATGCCTTATTCATACGGACGGTCAGGGCTGCCACTCAAGAATACGAAATGGCTAAGTTGTGCCTTACTTAAATTATGTAAAGGTGTTTAGAATTCAAAAGTTAGTACATAAGTTCACTTGTATTGTGTAGGTAATAGACTACTAGTTGAAACGTTAAGTACTATTTGTATGGACAGATCTATACCAAATGTTTATTTATTTATTTATTCGGGACAATATAAGCTTACAGTATAATACTAAAACGCTTATACAACATGTTAAGAAAACCCTGTCCGATCCGAAAACGTATTGTTGGGTATCGAGATTAGATTCTATTTTTACAAAAACAATATTTTTTTAATTTTTTTTTTTAATTTTTGAAAACCATTTTTTTATATTTTTTAGCATAGTAAGTGTCCCACTGCTGGGCAAAGGCCTCCCATATTTTTTTGAAAAACAAATACCCCGTTTACATTAAAAAAAAAAAAAAAAAATTGACGTCATCACATACTTTGTGGTCAGAGGTGCCGCCACACGATCTAACATAATTACTTCCGGTAACGATGTTGTCATATTTTTAAAATTTGCTACATTTTGAGGGAAAAAGGCAAAAAAATTGGCATTTTAAATTGTCATTAATATGTTTACTATCATGTTTTTTTTAATTTTTTTTATTTGGTCATGTGATTGGGAAACCTAAATACCGGTTTCGGCTCGGACAGGGTTTTTTAACATATTATTGTATGTCGTGTCAAGTATACATTTCAAATACCTAGTTATCCACATTGTGTGCAGAATTAATTAGACTGATACATTTCATGGTGCAATGTCCCCAGGGATCGGAAATAAAAAAGAGTTGCCCATGCCTTGCCCATCCCAGTGTAGCAGATATTTTTTTTGTAATGGCCCTTCAGTAGACACATTATTATTGAAAATTCAAATCTGGATAAATTACTTTACTCTCTGTTTTCATATTCATCCCTACTGTTTTTTGCTTCCGGAGTGATACTAGGAACCGTTATATTTTCTGATAAAATAAAGCAAAGGAATAATCAAAGCCAGACGTCCCTAGAGCAGAAACCAAAGCAACGTCCATCAACTGTCTACGCTGATTGTTGAGAAAATTAATCACACGATAGAGGGGCGAGTGTAACATACCTTCGCTTTGTTTCTTTTAAAAATAACTGTTTATTTGCAATCCATTACAAAGTGGATCTACTGATATAGTTGATTGCAAAACTGATATTGAGGATAAATAGATAAACATTCGAATTTCGTTACCAGGTGGCGCCACAGTTGTGTGTTACCAAACTGTATTAAACATGACTGTATTGTAATTTAAATCAATCCAATTAGACAAATAGTGTTTATTTTGTTGGCTACAAATTACTAAACTATTCCTGTATTGCGCATACGTCACGATCATGAGAAGGATGGCATTGGCAATACAATTAGTTGTGTAAAAACAAAATAGCTCCATTATTTCAGTTTGTATGCTATTAGTGTTACGACAAATTATTATTATTATATTTTTATAGGACAGCGGTGACAAAAAAGCGTACGGCCCGCGTGATGTTAAGCAGTTACCGTAGTCTATAGATGCTTGCAATACCAAAGGAATTACTCGCACATTGCCGACCTGAAGGGGAGTGGGATGGAGGGGGGAGAAGAGGGGGGTTGGGCTTTCGGCTCTCTCACTCAACTGAAACATTTTAGTAGGAACAACATTAGGACATTTTAATAAACTTTGGTTTTAAGCCGTTTACAGAGTTACCTATTGCGAAATAGTGATTTACCATTACTATTTCACGCCTAGTAAATTGTGTTCGTGAAACAAAAACCAACAATTTACCGGCTCAAAGTTGGACCGTAGTTTGTATCGTGCGAAGTTACAATGTATTGTTTATCGTGAAAACTTCTGTTATTTGTTTCTGAACCGATAACGCTGCGATATTAGTTCGGAACGTTCGTGTGAGTAATAATTAATAGGGTACATGAGATCATACATAGAGATCGTTATTATTCGTTGATAAACATACCTAATATCGATATTTAACGTAGCCTTATTATTTGTCAATAGGTGCATCTACATGAGATGAACGGCGCGATCGAGCAACCAGTTTTGACGTCTGACCACGTAGACATAATCTCATAAAATGATTGCTGGGGCGCGTCGCTCGCCTCTTTTAGACCCAGCCATTACTCGGGCGCGGCTGCTCAGGGTTTGTGTACGCGGCCAATATATGTAATTTTTAAAACTTTTTTTTTTCTTATAGGTATGTCATCTATGAATATAATATGAAGGGCCACATGAAATCCACGGAATGTGCCTTATGCATTAAAATAAAAAGTAAGTTTAAAAACTAAAACCCGACTACTGAAAAATCGCGCTCTAAAAAGTATGAAACAAGAAAATATTCTCATCTAGAGGATAGCCGTGGTCCGTGTTCATATGCCATTTGGCCCTAAAGGACCTACACGGACCACGGCTATCCTCTAGATGAGAATATTTTCTTGTTTCATACTTTTTAGAGCGCGATTTTTCAGTAGTCGGGTTTTAGTTTTTAAACTTACTTTTTATTTAATTATTTTGGAGTTATAGGTAACAATATATATATTTTTGAAATGTGCTCATCAAGCTCTTTCATTTGATACCCCACAAGGTTTTATAAAAAAATGTTTTTTTTTTTAGATCATGACATTATGTCCTCTAGAGGGCGCCATATGCAATTTTATGTGACGTCACATAGCCTATAACCAGCGCGCCATTAAGCCGCTTCTAACGATACCTCATTTGTCAAATTACGACAAGTAGTTTGGAAGTTAGGTGGGAACAGACGCACATACATACATACATACATACATACATACATACATACATACATACCGGTCAAAATCATAACCCTCCGCCGTAGTCGGGTAATTAATCTGTTTGCGCCTACTACCTACCTTTTTACCCGACTACGGAGGCGTTATGATTTTGACCGGTATGTATGTATGTATGTATGTATGTATGTATGTATGTGCGTCTGTTCCCACCTAACTTCCAAACTACTTGTCGTAATTTGACAAATGAGGTATCGTTAGAACCGGCTTAATGGCGCGCTGGTTATAGGCTATGTGACGTCACATAAAATTGCATATGGCGCCCTCTAGAGGACATAATGTCATGAACTAAAAAATAAACATTTTTTAATGTAACCGTGTGGGGTATCAAATGAAAGAGCTTGATGAGCACATTTCAAAAATATATATATTGTTACCTATAACTCCAAAATAATTAAATAAAAAGTAAGTTTAAAAACTAAAACCCGACTACGGAAAAAACGTGCTCTAATAAAAAGTAAGTTTAAAAACTAAAACCCGACTACTGAAAAATCGCGCTCTAAAAAGTATGAAACAAGAAAATATTCTCATCTAGAGGATAGCCGTGGTCCGTGTAGGTCCTTTAGGGCCCAATGGCATATGAACACGGACCACGGCTATCCTCTAGATGAGAATATTTTCTTGTTTCATACTTTTTAGAGCGCGATTTTTCAGTAGTCGGGTTTTAGTTTTAAAATTTTATTAACGTAGCCTTGCCAAATAAGAAGCTACCTCAATCTTCAGGTATATTGTAATAGGTAATCCTGTATTTGGTATCTGAGTAGGTGCTAGTTTTGTTCACACGAGTGTCATCATTATTTTAGTAGTAGTAGTAAATTAGTATTTTTATTTGTTCTTTATTTATACACATGAAATCTGCATAACTGGGCTGTAAGCAATTAGGATCGCCCCCAGCTTACTTATACTACGATATCCATAGTACAAACGTTGCTTAGTTTTGGACCATAAAACAAAGATTTACCTATTAAACCTTAAGATGCGACTTACCGCGCTTATTTCGGCAACAGGAAGTCAAGGTAAGTACCCGACATTCACTCAGACACGCAGCACCTAGCGTCGCGGTTGCACGTCTGCACGCTCCAATGAACGCTACAATGTATATTCATGTCTTTCTAACAACAGGTCTGGCGTATAATGGACCTAGATGGGTATTCATTGATATGTAAAAATACAACTTAGCCAGGAAATCAAACATTTTACGACGCATGTTGCTTTTATATAATTATACACAAAAAATATACCTACCCATTATTATGTATAACGACGTTTATAAATTAGAACGACTGACAGTGACCATACAAGTCCACATAGTCATGTGAATCATCGCATTTTTATGAAGGCCAAAGTTTGTTTTGATATCTTAAACGTTTATATACCTAGTTCTTAATCGCATTGAATTGGAATGGTTTGTTTTAAACCAGAGGGCCTACTCTTTTACAAACGAAAACGAAATTTCGAGTATTTCCTACTACGTTTTAGTTTGTAAAAGATTAGGCTGGATTTTAATTAGGGGGCGTCCATAAATTACGTGAGGTGATTTTTGAGATTTTTCGACCCCCTTCTCCGCTTGGTGTGATTTCGTGAGATTTTGCTCGACCACCTCCCTCCCCCTCTATTCTCACGTGAGATTTTTCAAAAGCCATATTCTAGAGGAGAAACATGTTTTACTTAATTTAACAAAAAAAAGTTACAAAGGTTAAGTTTAGTTTTAAAAAAAAACTTAATTGAACCCAGTTTTCTTGCAATTTTAATCTGTTACTTGCGGTAAAAAAAAAATACCTGAGATTTGCCGAGACCCCCCCTCTCCCCCACGTGAGATTTGGTGAGATTTTGCTCGACCCCCTCCCCCCATAAATGCCTCACGTAATTTATGGACGCCCCCTTAGTCCAGTAACTGCGACCCAATGATTAAAAAAAGTTGTACACAGTTTTTCCTTATCTTTTTGTCCCCTTATTAACTTTTCTACTTTACTCTCTATTATCTCTATATTAGATAGTCCATGTTAATCATCCCAACATCTACCTCCGTAGACCACCCACGAAGTAGATGTAAGATTACGAACCTCAAGCTTAGGCAGTGAAAATCGCTAAATAATTTATTGCTTTCACTGCGGTTATAACACTTTGAATAAATCTTGTTATAAATTTAATGTTACAGGCGTATTGAATAACTATGCTTAGGAACAGGAGCGAATATAATTAACTGCTATTGTAAGGAATCCCTATCTATAACGTTATATTAAAATATATTATAAATAAAACATAATTTTCTTACTTCATTGTATTTTCATATTCAAAACGGAGTAGGTATGATATATCCACCTATTTTACAAGTTTTGTGTAGAAACTAGAAAGTGTTTTATTATAAACATAGTCATAATTAAATGTAGAGTATGATAAACAATACGTTTTATAATAGACGATAAAGTTCAAATAAAAATATGTCAATATGTGCCGAAGTGTTCTGACTCACACATTCTTACCTTGAGATGCTTTAGCGGTCAATTTCTCGACGATTCGGTGGAGTCAGTGAGTTATGAAATACCATTTATGTAATTTATTTATAGGTGTGTTCCATCTTCGCTAAGTCCATTGGTTTGAAAAATAAATTTGGTTGATTGGTTGGTTAGTTTAATTGTTGAGAGGTTAACCATACGATAAGAACAAGGGTTTTTTGCTGCAAGCCCCTGAAGGCAATTCAGTCAAACAGCTTGTGACTTAACGTCTCCAAGGTTCGAGTATAGAATATATAGATGACGAGGCTTCACAGATAAATATTACTTAATTCGTCATAATTTCAGCCAAAAATATTTTGTCTACGTATCTCTTCATTTCTAAATGTAATTGAAATTGTAATAAGATGCAACGTGTTTAGAAGTGGCTTAATAAACCCCTCGCTTGCAACTATAGGTAGGTATAAAACCCAGGACTCGTAGAAAGTCTGAACCAGCATTCAGCACTATCTATGTTTATGTCGAATGTTTATTTATAACAGTTTAATTGCACCAGTTCTGGCTATGTCTCGCCCACGTGCGACGGTTCGCCGTAATCAGACTGCGTATAGAAGTATAGACTGCCTATAGTGGCTTTAATTATGGCTATAGATAGACAGACTAGACAGCCCTATTACAAACCCGGACCATCTGTTTCGTTCGTTCGTGATATTGACACGAATTTGCTACGGAAATTTGACAAAATTCGAATCCCGAATGAAACGGATTATTTCTTTCGCATTATTGCTACCAGTGTTGGTTCGTAATAGGAGCCCAGGGTATCATGACACTGTAAATTAGAACAATGCTTGTACTATGGCTACCGTACAATGGACTGGGGGCGATCCTAGTGACACCCAGGGCAAATTACGAAAAGGCCGTTTCTGAAATTTGCCTCTGACGAACCGAACCCGCAATGAGCCGAGCGGCCATCGCTTAAAGCATGCACCAAGCAGTCCTCTATATAGGTTTAATACCTCCGATACTGCTCTTCGGCTATAGCTAGTAGTATGTTTACACTGAAAAGTGAAGGACGTTCAATTTAGCCCCGTTTCGCGCTATCACCGCCAATTACTTCGTTCCACCGATTTCACCGCTCCTCTGATGTTAAATTAATTATGAACGTAGCACTAGAGCATTATACAAGCCGGTGGATTAAGGAAATTCGTAGGAAGATACTCGTATTTTTGCTGAACAGAAAATCGATGGGCGGAAAATTCGTAGAATGCTTGGTAAGATTTTGTTTAGGTAATTTACTTACGACCTAGCATATATATTTTTTTAATTAATTTAATGGAGGATAATTGCCGGAATTACTTATTTTTACTGGTGTTACTGTAAAATCATCATTATTATCAGCCTATTGTTGTCCACTGCTGGACATAGGCCTCACCCAGTACAAGCTACTGAGCTCGGTATACAGCTCTGCACCTTACCTAAACTCTAAAATACTTTGTTTCAAATAAAATATTTACATCTACCTATAAACTGATTAAGTTTTTTATTAAAGACCACAGAGCAGTAATGAAACAGCGTTGTCGTAATTAATTATGCAGCGGGTAATATCATTCGCAGTGTAATGTACCAATATGTATTCATAGCTCCGTCTTCATTAGCCGCTCGTCTCCCAAAGGCACGCTTTTCAAGGTACGACTATAAATTTCATAAAATCGCCGTCTAGAGGTATTAGGGAAATATAGTTATTTTTACCCGACTACGGAGGCGTTATGATTTTGACCGGTATGTATGTATGTATGTATGTATGTATGTATGTGCATCTGTTCCCACCTAACTTCCAAACTACTTGTCGTAATTTGACAAATGAGGTATCGTCAGAAGCGGCTTAATGGCGCGCTGGTTATAGGCTATGTGACGTCACATAAAATTGCATATGGCGCCCTCTAGAGGACATAATGTCATGAACTAAAAAAAAACATTTTTTAATGAAACCGTGTGGGGTATCAAATGAAAGAGCTTGATGAGCACATTTCAAAAATATATATATTGTTACCTATAACTCCAAAATAATTAAATAAAAAGTAAGTTTAAAAACTAAAACCCGACTACTGTAAAATCGCGCTCTAAAAAGTATGAAACAAGAAAATATTCTCATCTAGAGGATAGCCGTGGTCCGTGTTCATGTGCCATTTGACCCTAAAAGAACTACACGGACCACGGCTATCCTCTAGATGAGAATATTTTCTTGTTTCATACTTTTTAGAGCGCGATTTTTCAGTAGTCGGGTTTTAGTTTTTACCCGACTACGGCGGAGGGTTATGATTTTGACCGGTATGTATGTATGTATGTATGTATGTATGTATGTATGTATGTATGTATGTATATATGTATATATGTATGTATGTATGTATGTGCGTCTGTTCCCACCTAACTTCCAAACTACTTGTCGTAACTTGACAAATGAGGTATCGTTAGAAGCGGCTTAATGGCGCGCTGGTTATAGGCTATGTGACGTCACATAAAATTGCATATGGCGCCCTCTAGAGGACATAATGTCATGAATTAAAAAAAAAACATTTTTTAATAAAACCGTGTGGGGTATCAAATGAAAGAGCTTGATGAGCACATTTCAAAAATATATATATTGTTACCTATAACTCCAAAATAATTAAATAAAAAGTAAGTTTAAAAACTAAAACCCGACTACTGAAAAATCGCGCTCTAAAAAGTATGAAACAAGTAAATATTCTCATCTAGAGGATAGCCGTGGTCCGTGTTCATATGCCATTTGGCCCTAAAGGACCTACACGGACCACGGCTATCCTCTAGATGAGAATATTTACTTGTTTCATACTTTTTAGAGCGCGATTTTTCAGTAGTCGGGTTTTTTAAACTTACTTTTTTTTAATTCACGGGTGTTTTTAGCGTAACACAGAGCAGGTGGCAGTGGGAGTGGACATGGACATGGAGTGGGTATTATGGACATGTGATAGCCCACAATAGTATGTCCTAATAAACGGAGTCCACAGACACAGTACGACTCAGTCTTTTATAAAGTCCACACAGGTAAAGCAGTCGTAATAAAACCTGTGCAAGAAAATCAAGCCGGTTTTCGAAATATGTATATGAAAAGTTCATTAACCCTCAGACGATCCCAGAAAATCCTCTTCACATTGAGAGGAGGCCTCCAACAGTAGCATAAAATAATCGATGTTATTACAAAAATGTTAATCAAGGGTTGAACGCGTGCCTAGTGCAATTTTACAAGGTAAATTTGAAAAATCTTTGAAGAATGACATTTAAATCGGCATAGAAACAAACCAAACGACGCTCCGTAAATTTTACTTTCATGCGCACGTTAGCAAACCATTCTATGTAATGACCAACTCGTTTCAACTGACCTTTTTTGCCATACGACTCACGATTGCGTCCCATAAAAGGATACGTCCAGATAACTTTATTCCACATAATGCGTCTATCCCTTTGAAACGGAGAGTTGTATAGCATTTTTCGCGATCGTCTCCCTTTTAAGGACCGTCGGTACTTTTTATTGCAGAAATGGATGCGAAAAGGAACGCTTCTGGGCAGCATCAAAGAGTTAGCCGACGCATGGGTGCATAATTTTTTGTTTGAAATGCCGCACATAAAAATGATTTTATCTATTTTGGGGTGGCAGGAAAAAAGTACAATGAATATTTTATCCCACTAGCTAATGTTGCAAGATGGACATTGGACATTCATATTTTGTAACAAGGTGATATTTTTCTAAGAGAGGCTGAACTCAAGAATGTACTGGTCAAAGGCCAAACACCTTTCGCCTGGTATTTCGTATAATTAACGTCAGCGCCGCATCGCCGCCGAAAGCCCAATAAAACACGTCCCAAATTGCAACCCGCATGCAGGGTTCCAAGTTCAAATTAAACCCGTCGTCCTGCGCGCGCGCCTGCCGCCGCGGTAACTCGCAGTGCGCTAGCGCCGATGTTTCCGATCGGACGGTCGGACAGCGACGGGTCGCGAGCGCAATGCGAAAATACCGCAAATTAAACGGACGCATTGTCAAAAGTGTCGTTGCTCGCTTCTTTACACAAGTGCTTTTGAATTTGTGAATTCCGATCCGAGTGTATTGTTTCCGACCTCCAGTGCAGTGTGTGTGTTACTGAGAACTCAATTGCTTGCCTAGGTATACATCTATCTTGCTTAATTAAAGTTCGTTGACCTTTCGGAATACCAGTACAAGTCTTACATTATTTACATATCAGCTAAATCGTACGCAAACCATATTTAATAAAATTCTGATTCAAATTGATGTTGTCAAATTCGGATGATCTAATCGACACCTACTTGCGTTATTAATAGTTCTAGTAAATATGGTATGGTTTAATCTATCGTGATCTTTTATTGTGCGTAATAAGTAGTCATAAACCTTCGAATATCTGCCTACTGGTAGCTCAATGTAGAGTCGCAACGGACGCTTGCTTCCAGGAAGTAAGTAATTACCTTCTTGCGACGATTACTTTATTTTATCTGAGGAGAGTTCTTGTACTTGTCAGTGACCCTCATAATCTGCTACTTCTTTATTGGTTGACCCAGTTTGCCCTTCGACATTTATGATGACTGAGATCTTTAGATGATTGTGTAGTTTATATCTTTGCATAGCTTGTGAGCCGCAATACGCAAGCTTGTCCTTGGAAAACATTCCTTGTGAACGTTAAGATATTGAAATAGTTCTAGAATCGTAAATTAACTGGGTGCAGTGAGTTCAATATTTATTTTGAGCAATGGTGTACCAAAGCTCAATCCATCAATCAACTTTGAAAGCGCTGAAAATATTAACGAAATACCAACAATAGTTGCAGAACATACATTGTTAGAAGATAACTATTGTAATCAATACCTACTTATTTATAGTTTATTTTGCAAGTAGAGCTGCATATTGTGAAAGTAAGGAATACGAATTTCAAATCAGTAGATAAAGAATAATATGAAACAGATAGGTGCATAGTTTCGCAATTTTGCATCATCATCATATGTTTGTGCATGATTACTTACTACGAATCGTGCCTACCTGATAGCAGAAGCGTTTGCCAGTATTTGAGTCATCATCATGTTTGTTCCAGACAATTTAGGCATTCAAATATTTCCTAGGAACTTTTACTAATTAACGAATATGAAATCTTTGGGAATATTATGATTCAAAATGTATCTAATGTTATCAGATTTGATTCTTATATTAGCGTCGTCCTCTAGATTTTATAGATACTGTTACAAATTCTAATACACTTTAGGCGATATTTAATTTACCACATACTCGACAAATAGTAATTGCTCGCCAGTTTCTGAGACTCCCATATAAGGCTCAACTGGTGTCCAGTAGCCTCGAACTTGAGACCTTCATTCCAACTGTCGTCTGAGAATTCAATAGCTAAGTAATTCCAAGTGAAATATCAGGAGGAATGTTTTGTTGAACTCCTGAATGAGCGTTCGTGGCTGTTTCCAAGTTATTGTGTGGGAATTACGAATGTAAACTTGCATTGTTACAAGTGAATTTATAGCGTTTGTGTAAATTATTATCGGGTGAGTGGATTAATTTTGATCCCTGATTTGTTATGGAGTACGATATAGTTGTTATACTTGTGTTCTCACCTTAGCCCTCGTTAATGTTATGCACAATATGGCATGTGATAGAAAATAGATAGTGTAAACCTGTTGGATGGGATAGAGATGTTTGAGAGATTCAGGACACAGTCCACCAAGTTGGCCCGGTGTAGGTTGCAAACTTCACGCGTCTTCCAAAACACGTAGGGGTCTCCTCACGATGTTTTCCTTCATCGTTCAGGGGGTGATAATATTTGTTGGAATGAAATTTGCACATGGAATCCAAACATCTTAAAAGTCCAATCTGTGGCCTGAAGTTCGAACTTTCATACCTTGTGTTTGTGTGTCACCTATTTCTCTTGAACTCCGTTACAAATCAGGTGCCTATGCATCTGGGACGTCGCTCGGGCAAATATTTGAACCAATAATTGTCTTGCCCAGTCATTTGAAAGCACCAATATCGCCAGGAGCTAGACATAACATCCTCGATTAGTCCGTTTATAACTAACGTAATGCGACAGAATAGTCTTGCAATTATCTCTGCCAGATCTAAGATAACCGTTAACAACGGACCAGCGGTTAACTCACCGAGAATTATGTTTATGATCGTCATTACCTATGTGAAGTAAATTCTATTATAAATAACAGTATATTGGATGTTACTGTTAGCAGTCGAGTAGTTTAATTGTTAACTATATATCCAATGTTATGATCGTTGTTAACCGTCATTCCTATTTGTTATTTTGTTCATTAGGTATTAACTTCTTGAACTAAACAGGCTTCTATTATACAAAGCGTATAACTAACTTAGAAACATGTATGGTAGAAGTACTTATACCTAATCATAATAACCTTTCTATAATTTAAATAGACTGGGCACGACCTTAGAATTCTTCCGTCAGTAGACATACACTTATGCAATCATGTGCAACATTCATTATTGAATAGCACGAAGTAGAAACAGGTTGGAAGCCTATCAATTACGTGCTGTAGTAACCCAGTTCCCACATTAGAATCTTTGGTATGCGCAACAAAACAACTAGGCATACTTTACTTTACCTAAAACATAAGATTTCAACATCTATATAATTAGTTTAGCTTACAAAGAACTTGATGTATGTGTAGAATGTAATGAACGTAATGCATAGGAAGAAGTTAAAGAGCGCTTTGCAATTTAATTCTCAAGTCATCATTGTAAAAGTTACAAACTCTTGGGACTGATGTTATATCGATAAACCGTTAGAAATTGAAAGGCTCAAATTACCCCCTTGGCAAAATGATGCAAGCTACAATTGCAAGTTAAAACCCGTTCATAGACAGAGACTGACCTTAGTCGTGCCGACGCATAGAACTTTGCAACGATATAAACTTCCCAAAGTGTGTATACATCTAATTTCGAACCATGTTTATAAATACAAGCCTGTTGATAGCACCCTTGAGCTGAATACGGTTTTTCTATCACCGTATAGTAAACATTAAGCTATTTCCACACCGTGTTTATTTGCGGCGTTCATCGAACGTTGGTTCAACGACACGACCGGTTTTGTCTTCAGTAATTACTGTATCCCTTCAAACAATTGGCGGTAGCATTGGCAACGCGTCGCTTGTTGCCTTCTATGAGTTGCAGCGCTTCCTGTAATTCAACAAATATATTTAGCGAGAACTATGTTTAGGACTATTCGGATTCTCTGCAGTCCACGCGTTGACGTATGAATACTCTTTTGTGTATCATTAAGGAAGTCGCTTACGGATTATGTGCTTGTTGAGTCAGCCTGGATTTACCTTGAATTTGTCTACTCTGTCTGTGTCTTGAAAGTTTTTGCTCACTCCTTGCACAAGTGTACTATATGATAACTAATGTGATAACCTCACATAGTTCTACATATAAACATACAATTACACGTTTTGGTTATGAGTTAGGTAGCAGATGTCATTAGCGATTATTGAACCTGCCCCTGAACTTTCCTTTCCTTTGCGGTATCAGACATAAAATTAACATGTGCAAATTTTATACCAAGAGTTGATAGAATTTGATCGTCAATCTCCATGAATATTATATTCATGGATTTATAATTATATTATACTTTTATTACTTCTTCATTTGCCCAATTATGTGTCTGCTCTGAATGCAGACTGAAATCGTTAAGTCCTGGAGATATTGATCTAATAAAGGACTTGTGAGCTGTTAATTTATGCGCGCTGTCGCCCGCAGCTTGAACGTTTCGCATTTAATAGATGTGGGTTTCCTGTTGTAAAATTGATTAAATTTAACTACAAGTCAATGAGCACATAAAATACTCTTGAACTGCGAATAGAAAACAAACGAGTTGTGACTATCTTGAACTAGAATTTGCTTGCCAAATAGATAATTACCCTAAAGAATTATCAGTTAAAGGTAATTATTTTGTTAGAAAATTGGTCTCAACTCAACGGCCCGGACAAGATCACGACAAAACCTTACACATACGCACACAGACACAGATCGATCGTTACTGGCCAAACATTCGTAGGTGTTTAGATCATCTTCCTAATGAGGTATGTGAAAACGTTCGCCCTACCAGGGCCATTGGTCGGTTTATTCTGACTGACCAATCAGAGGGTCGATCACTATAGCAGCTCAATGGCAATGGCAGTTCAATGGCTAAGCGACTTAGGGCCCAGCTTCTCTAGCCAAGTGGTTTTGTCTACAAGCGTTTCTGTAAACCGCTACGCTTAATCTTTGGAAATGACATAAGTCACGTGATCTACTTATCGACTTGTAATGTAATTTCCATACATTTAAGCGTAGCGATTTGTAGAAACGCTTGTAGCCACTGGATATGAAGTCGATGCCCTTCATTCTCCACACTCGTTCTTATTGCTACTTTGACGTGTGGGTGTCACGCTTAATTCACGGTATCCCGTTGTTTGGAGGGATAATGACGTGTGATGGCCGGTGGTCACCGCGCCGTGACCGACGGAAGCCGCCACCGGCACTCTCTTCACTAGCTACTCGATGGTGCACGAATTAAAAGCGTTTTATATTTATCGCTGTAGGATAGATAGATAGAACACTTTATTGTACACCACACACATACAGAACAAAAATTACAAGAAATAAACAACAGTGTACAGTGGGCGGTTTTTGTGTGTTTTTTATAAGTTGGTGTTTGTATTTCCGAGGTATTACATACTGTATATTAACTGCATTCTATTGTTTTTGTGAGTTTTATGAATTTGTTTTGTGGTTGTAAGCCACGAAGTTCGTGATAAAAGGTAGAAATGAAATTTTCGTTATGATTGAATCTCCAAACTATGGCTTTGGTCGCTATTATTTTTATTTCTCTCGCGGTTTTGTATTCGATCTAACCATACCTTATTTTAGTTTTAATTCGTAGACCAACAGTAAAAAAAATGTGTATTCCCAAAGGTCAATGATATCTTTATGTGAGTAGGGACTGTATAAAATTAGTCTAAAATAAGTGCAGTGAAAGTGATCCGCCATGTTGATAACGAAGTATACAGCGGTTTTACTGGAGAGCGCCAGGACCATGGAGGCTAGGAATATGGCGACCAGGAACGAACCTTGGTCCTCCTCTTTGGAGAGCACCGCGAGCCGACGCAGACCTTTGAGACGCCGACATTTTGTATACAGGTTGGTGTAGAATATTTTGCTATCAACATTGAGCTACTATGTACTAAGTGCTAGAGCAGACGCTTCCCATCTCTACGCTGATCCATTACACTTCATTGTTCTACTTATTCTCTCTCACTTGCACGGGCGAGTACAGGATCTTCCTACTTGCGTGTCGCATGCTGTTTGGTTTAACTTACCACCTCTATAGTACATAGTAGCTCAATGGCTGACAAAAGGTTTTTCATATGGTATATTGATAACACATAAGAATGAAATTCACATGCTTGATTGAAGCACCTGTCACTCAATTTCTTTACAAAAGTGCTAGAATGATTGTGCTTCAATCAATATAGAATCAATAGATATGTTTTATTGAACACTTCGAGTGTCTATAATGGTTGAAGGCGTTTCTAATCAATGTCAACAGTTTATAGCTAGACTGAAGCGAACGAGAATGGGATACGCTTGCGCTGATTGCGCCAAATTGTATGCCGTGCTCGCGCCTGTTTCCCTACAATGCATACTAGCCCGATAGCCACAAGGGATTCGCTCGCTCGCTCGCTCACTCTTGTCGGTTTCAGGAGCCCCTGAGAGCGAGCGAGCGAGCGAACTTTCAATGAAACAATTCAGCAACCAGCAGCTACAAGCTGTTCTAGTCTAAAGTAGCTACTTTAGGTTAGAACAGCTGTCTATTGTCCCTCAATTGCTTTGTTAAATGTACCGTATTTCCCAAACCATAATCAATTCAACCCACACGTGCGTACTTTTATTGTGAGCTGTGCCTGCTCGCAGCCAGACAGATTTAAGTTTGCACAAAACAACGAGCAATCACAAAGGACATTAGGTATTCATCGTATGCATCGGTGCAGCGGCATTAAGGTAGTAAATAGAGACGGGATGCATCACGACAATTGCATTTTTATTAGCCTCAATTGCCTTGCCTTGCCTTCGACAAAGGCTACTCTTAAATAAGTGATAAGTTAACAAGAATTGTAAGCCTATTCCAAGCCAAGTCCCTTACATGGCTTACCATATAATCCTGTTACAGTGATTTCTCAAATAAGTTTCTACGGTTTGACCCTTGTTAAGTCTTGAGGATAAGCATTTGAGAAGAAAATTATAAATCGTTAACTGTTTTCTATACAATAAATGTAAAAAAAAAAATTTTACGTCACGACTTTTATCCCCGTTCGGGGGTAGTCAGAGGCTTGAGTGGCCCTACACCACCACCTTGTGGAGGTATTAACCAACTCAAAGCCCAAGTTTCACCAGATAGTCAGAACCCAACGTGACAGGTGGTGAACTTTGTCGCCGTGTATACAGGAACTGACTATTACCTAATCCCGAGGGATAGGTAGATTTCCTCACGATGTTTTCCCTCACCATCAGCGAACTCTAAATTATGCACATAGATGAAAATTCATCCATTTGTGCATGCCCCACCGGGGATCGAACCTGGGACCTTTACAATCTATACAATCTCTAATTATAAGTTAAGCCCAAAATACAGGTATTTGTGTTATGGAAGTGAAGATTATTTTTTTATTGTCTTCAATTTTATTTGAAAATGTAGGCTACATCTGTTTATGTAAATGACCTAGCTCATGGTTGGTTAAAATAAGCACGTCTAGGTTGTTTTGTTCATTGTTAGTATAGGCAATAGAGATGGGAACTGCATTTTTATTAGTCTTAATTTGCATTTAGCATCAGCCGACAAACAAAAGGGGTTAACAATGTTTAAATTTCTTAGTACCGTCGTTAGTGCATTCATTAGTGATTTGTTAGTCAAAACAGACGTGTGGTTGGAGTGTAGAGATAAAAGACTTATAAATTTTTATTAGCTTAAACTGTATACTATATTTATTTTTAAAATGTATGCTTACTATGGTGTATTAAATATGCAAAGCTGTTTGTTTTATGCTTATTTTGATTTTAGAATATGTTTTATTATGAAGTATATGTATATGTATTTGTCTTAGCATATATAGAAAGGGAATAAGTAGAGTGCACTGCCGTCTCAACGAATGATAAATTGGTGGCATCCGTTATCGCTCACCATCGCCCATTAATTTAAATTAACGCGTACCGAACCGACGGCTTCTATTACCAACAATTATTTGTGTCATCATAAAATTGTACAGATTGTAATAATTTTGATTCTAAATAAGTTTTTATGTTTAGCTCATTGTTAGAGATTGTTTTGTTGGAAGAATGTTCAAGCTATGTAAGCTATAAAAGAAAATAAACCTTGATTCATTTTCGATTGAGGATCGATCGACCACATATCGTTAATCGATATTATGACTAGATTTTCATAAAGGCTTTACTGTAATATTTAAAATGAAGACTGATAGGCTGTTTTAAAAGTCTTCAAACATATTTTTTACGCACAGTTTTCTCTAAACTGGTTTCATTGCGTGATTGATACATATGCCCGGGCACGGTTGGTTGGCCGAGTATGTTTTTGTGCTACGAGTAATTGAGATTGCATCTTATCTTCAATGCATTACATGGCTGCATAATATTTTTATAGATCCGGTTCTTGTACCGGTTGTGGTAATAAAATGTATACTAGATGTGGCCCTAGCCCTAATTCTGTTGCTACTTTTTTAGGGTTCCGTACCCAAAGGGTGCCAACGGGACCCTATTACTAAGCCTACGCTGTCCGTCTGTCTGTCTGTCTGTCTGTCTGTCTGTCTGTCTGTCTGTCTGTCTGTCTGTCTGTCTGTCCGTCTGTCTGTCAGCGGGCTGTATCTAACAAACGGTAATAGCTAGAGACATGAAATTTTCACAGAATGTGTATTTCTGTTGCCGCTACAACAACAAATACTAAAAATAAAATAAAACTTAAAAATAAAGGGGGTCCCCATACAATAAACTCGATATTTTTGGCGTTTTTATTGATAACTCATAAATTAAACAATATATAAAGAGAAAACTAACATTTTAACCATGAGTGATCATTATGACATATTTTAGATAAATTGTTGACAAAAAAAAGAAATGTAAAACTACATTTTTGACCCATAAATAAGTTTTAAATTAATAGTACCAGTCAAAGTAGCGCCATCTAACATTGTTATGATATCATTGGCATTACAGTGTCATAAGTAGTATAATAATTCGAGTGCAATACTAGAGATCATCTTAGCCGTATGGTTAAGGCGTTAGTCCACGTGTATGTGGGTATTAGGTTCGAATCTTACTACGAGTTGTTTTTTTTTTTGAGTAATTCGCATTTTTTTTGTCGCCCACAGCTTAAATTAAAATAATGTTAACACTAAACTGATTTGTGCAAATACATTGTTTACGTACGTAAACATATTTGTAAATCTAGTTTCAAATGCATTCGGAGTTTCAAGCACAGAGTATTAGAACTATAGATAGCGTTGTAATAGTTTTTCACAGAATGTGTATTTATTTATTTGTGTACTTTATGTACCTATTATTGCAGGTGTGTACTAACAATTATGGGACTGAGGTGGCAAAAAAGCGTACAGCCCGCCTGATGTTGAGCAGTTTTTTTTTATGGGAGTGAGGTGGCAAAGAGTAAATAATTGTTGCTATAACAAAGATAATATAAAATAAGAATCTCATAATATATAAAATAATAGTACCGCTACGCACCACTAGATGACGCTAGATGAGCTCCTAGATCGCGCTATGGTTTCGTTTTTCAGATCGCAATATAGTCACGACCAAAATTCGCCTGCTATTGACAAGTTTTGCGTTATCTCTAGGTTTCGATCGATTGGAAATTGTTGTATTGCTTTCATAGTGTCATATTTGATGGCAGAATACTCCCGTTGCCTCCGACTATAGTGTGCGGGGATTTTAATGTAGACTTACTGGAATCTAATGAGAATGCACCTTTAAAAAAATATTTTGACCATATTGGTTTAAATTCAAAACTTCCTCGTGTTGTTACCACAACGGGTTATACTCAAATAGATAATGTGTTTATCAATATTGACTTGAATGCTGGCACATACTGTGCACTCTTTAGTTACCTAGCCCTTTATGGATACAATTTCGAATTGAGCAATAGATTTTATCAAAACTATCCGAAAAGTCAGAATAAAATTTGTATTTCTGTTGCCGCTGTAACAACAAATACTAAAACAGAATAAAAAAATATTTAAGTGGGGTTCCCATACAACAGACATGATTGCCGTTTTTATAGAATGGTACGGAACCCTTCGTGCGCGAGTCCGACTCGCACTTGGCCGGTTTTTATAGGACTGCAGTGGCAAAAAAGCGTACGACTCGGCTGATGTTAAGCAGTTAACGTAGCCTATGGATGCTTACAATACCAAATGCATTGCTTGCACATTGCCGACCTGAAGGGGAGTGGGATGGAGGGAGGGGGGTGGGGCTATAACTATAATAATATTGTGTGAATGCCCTTTTCATCGTTGTAATGAGCAATGGAATACATTACTGGAAACGAATTGGACTAATTGGAATATAATAGCCCACTGCTGGGCAAATATCTCCCTCATTATACTCCTCGTGCCTCTATTTGATGTTGCTTCCATCATCCCTCCAGATAGCAGTCGAGGTCATCACAACGTCTTTCCTGGTCATCCTGGGACGACCACCACGGCGACATGCCCGTTATCTGGTACCTATACGATGCATAGGCCGGTGACGGTGAGGGAAAACATCGTGAGGAAACCTACCTATCCCGAGGGATTAGGTAATAGTCAGTTCCTGTATACACGGCGACACGGTTCACCACCTGTCACGTTGGGTTCTGACTATCTGGTGAAACGTGGGCTTTGAGCTGGTTAATACCTCCACAATGTGGTGGTGTATGGCCACTCAAGCCTCTGACTACCCCCGAACGGGGATAAAAGTCGTGACGTTACATTACATTACATGCGATGCATATTTCTCTCATCTGGTTTGGCCTGGGTGGATATTTCTACCATTATTACGGAAGAGAGTTGTTATTTATAGAAGAAAAGGACCAATTAGCCATGCAGTGTTTTTTTTTTTTTTTTTTATTTATTAACCGAAGCAGGTTCTACCTCAAGCAATCAATGCAGCCACAAACAATTATTTATTTAAACCAGTTTATACCATATTTCTATCCGCTCAGAATATCCTAGCAACAAAAAGTCACAGTGAAACAGAAATTACAGGTTCATGCACGGAGTAGCAAGCTGCAATTAGAAGATGCATCGTGTAATGAAAGGGTGCCTACTATTATTTACTGGCGTATATTGATGCCACTCCTCGCGAGAATGAGAAGTGCGGTTCAAAATAATAATAATTATTATTTTTAATCTGTGCTAGTAAACATAACTCAAGAAAAAGTTAAAATAGTGTGAAATTAAATTAACTGCTGACTCTCTTTGTGTAAAATGATGGATGGGATACGTTTATGTGAAAACAACCGAAGGTTTTTTAATTAGGTATTATCACAGAGTAAAGACTAAAGACAGAGGTGCCCTTATTAGATATATGTATTATTAGATAAAAAAAACGTGGTCATTGTTTTTTCATTGTTCTATCTACCGGTAAATAGTTGAACTACTCGCTTCGTTTTATGTCGATGTTAGTACTAGGCTGACCACTCGGCCGACTTGCTTAGGGCTAGTCCCCTTAGTAATTGGTCCATGGGTATTATTATTTGCGTTGTCTGGCATTTTGCGTATCGGGCATACGTGCAAACCAACAAAATTAAGGCATTGGGTTATGCTCGTAGTGCCAAGTTTAGTGACATACAATTTTACTTACTTTTTATGAGAACGTAAAAGATTTATATCGTACATTATGAGTTTATGACTTCAATAACATCAAAATCTTCTTCAAAGTTAATCCGCATTCTCAGAGTTCATCCATCTCAACTGTATTTTATTAAACTTGAACTAAATTAGAATGAATACTTAAAGGAGCGCATTGTTCTCGCCCGTTAAGGCCTCTTATCTGCAATCTCGAAGTGCACGCGCCAAAGATAAGAACGAAAAGATATATGCATCGGACAATGCTCTCTCTTGCATAATACGGTCCGCCTACGTTTCGCGAGGCCGTTGGATTCTTTTGTGCGGAATTCTTAAGTTCACTCAATAGCCACAAAAAAAATAGCCACTGTATTGTGCAGGGTCAGTGAACTTGACAAGGTAATTAGTTAAAGTGGGCATATGACAATGTATTGGTACGATGGCAATTGTGGATTGGCATATTTCTGGCATAGAGTTAACGTTGTAACTGTACCTACTGTGAGAAAATGGAGATGATAGTATAAACTAACTATTTCTAAGAGTTAAAATTTTTCGGCCAAACTGCTATTCGGAGACCGAAACACTCAAAAAGTCATTTCGATATTTCGGAAAACTACAGCCGCCATTGACCGTGGTTTGATGTGGGCGATGCGATAAGGAAATTTAAAATAGTTTCTAAGCGTTTTATTTTTCCGCCCAAAAACGGCTATTCGGTGGCCGAAAAACTCAAAAAGTCATTTCGTTATTTCGGAAAACTACAACCGCCATTGGACGTGGTTTAATGTGGGCAATACGAGAAGCGTATTTAATATAATTTCTATGCGTTTTAATTTTTCGCCCAAAACTGCATTTAATAGTTATTTGTGTTATATGGGGCCAAAGTGATATTTTGTTCCGCGAGGGCGTTATTTTGAATTCAGAGGAAAGCGAAGGATTCTATAGTAGAATCCCGAGCGTAGCGAGGCATTCTAAAGTAGAATCCTGAGCTTTGCGAGGAATTCAACATACGCCGCCCGAGGACAAAATATTTTGGCCCCGAATTATACATACTATTTTTCATCACTACCTATGAGAAAAATAAAAAGCTACGTGTACCTCTACTTACTCGAAACTCTCATAATATGATGTAGTATCCAAAAAAATAATATATCATCACATCATTACTCGCACTAATTTTTCATTATTATTTGCAATAACTTAAACTTATTAAACCGAGACAAAAAAAAATAAAAAATGTACATGACAATTTTTTTTCAGCGCGCATGCCATTACATTCTCTTTGGTTGCCGCGTAATCGTAACCGGCCAGTAACTTCTTCATACATAAAGCGTTCGATTTTTTTTCACATTAAATTCGGAAGCACGAACGCTGACCAATCAGGAAGGAGAAACAAAAACTCCCGTGGGAGCAAAATAGAATTTTGCTCCCGCTAGCCTTGAAAGGCAATTGACGTTTTTCGAATGGGTGTGATGAAAAATACATTACAGTTTCATAATTTGTACATTTATTGAACTTAATTCATTTTGAGGATTTATTTTATTACCATAAAAAACTTTCCGCTAATAAGTTTACACAACATTTCTTGATTCTGAGGCGGCACGAAGTTCGCTAGGTCAGCTAGTAATTAATAAAAAACCGGCCATGTGCGTGTTGGACTCGCACATAAAGGGTTCCGTACCACCGTAGAATAAAAACGTCAAAAATAATATATCAAGTTTCTTGTATGGTAAAAATATAGGGGGTCCCCTTTATTTTTAAAATTTATTTATTTTTAGTATATGTTGTTGTAGCGGCAACAGAAATATACATTCTGTGAAATTTTCAACCCTCTATCTATTACGGTTCGTGGGAAACAGCCCGCTGACAGACGGACAGACGGACTGCGCAGGCTTAGTAATAGGGTCCCGTTGGTACCCTTTGGGTACGGAACCCTAAAAACGAATAAGTAATTATTGATTTAATAATAGAATGAACAATTGTAATAAAACTTTACAAGATGCATGTTTATTAAAAGCGGTAACCAGTCATAATTTAGGAATTTCCAATAAACTGACAAACGGGATGTGATTCATAAAAGCATTGTGATAAATACGGTGTGAACACACATCACAAACTAATCTTAAGTTAAAATAATTTATTGACTCTGTTATACACTGACATAAAGTAACATGAAATAGAGACTTAATAGTATCTAAATCAATATTAATAAATAAAATTTAAGTGTCTGTTTGTAAAGTCAAAATTTCTGCCTTTAACTAAATGCATTTAATTGTAATTAAATAAATAAATATCCTGGGACATCCTTTTACACACGGCTACCTGATCCCAAACTAAGCAGAGCTTGTACTATGGAAACCAGATAACTGACTTTTTGTTTGTAAATACATACTTAATATACATAATTACACCCAGACATGGGTCATACAGACATGTTCATGCACACAAATGCATGTCCCGGGTAGGAATCGAACCTACGACCTGCAGCGGAATCTTACCAATAGTTTTTTGCATTAATAACCAAAGTATATACAGAGTACCTTTTACATAGTTTGCATAGGTACGTGATTCACTAATCTTAAATGCTACTAAACTTAGTTTCACACAATCTCAACACAGTTTTCTCTCATTGCCTTAAAGTAGAAACTTAAGTGCAGGATAACGACTGGTATGGAAATAGAAAACCTTTCGATAATACCATTGACAACTTCTTTGATTACATACACAGTTATTTGTAAAGTAACACTGCCAACAAGATAAGTGGGAACATAGGATAATGTTGTTTTGTAAGATTGGTGCCTAACTGCCTACTAATTAGGATAACATTAATTTAATTTAAGTTTGAAGTTATTTTTACCCGACTACGGCGGAGGGTTATGATTTTGACCGGTATGTATGTATGTGCATCTGTTCCCGCCTAACTTCCAAACTACTTGTCGTAATTTGACAAATGAGGTATCGTTAGTAATGGCTTAATAGCGCACTGGTTATAGGCTATGTGACGTCACATAAAATTGCATATGGCGCCCTTTAGAGGACATAATGTCATGAACTTAAAAAAACGCCCTTTAGGCCCTTTAGGTCAAAGTGGCATATGACCACGGACCACGGCTATCCTCTAGATGAGAATATTTTCTTGTTTCATACTCTTTAGAGCGCGATTTTTCAGTATTCGGGTTTTAGTTTTTAAACTTACTTTTTTGGATTGGATTGGACTAGGATTTTTTTGTTCTATTGTGCTTGCAGTTTACGGCACTTCTTCCTAGCTTATCCTATGGTTGATGGACCTGAGCAATCAAAAACATTGTACAAGCTTTTTTGTTAGATCGGAAGTGCCAGATGAAGGTAAAGCGATGTATCTTACCATATTTATTTATTACCCTATTTATCTATTTAAGCCGACCGAACAGCTATCAACAGCAAAAGTTTTGGCCGAAGGGTGTTTTGTGCATGGGCCAAAAATGTTAGTACTTATCTATTGTTATACGAATACAAGTTCCGTTGCCTGAAATAAATGAACAAATAAAAATAAAATTTAAGTATAGAAATCTCAAAACACGCTTTACTTTGATATTCTTTTTTGTTTAATAAATTTAACCATATAAGACTGGAGAAATGCTGTGACTCCATATACGGTTTTGCAGATATAAAAGTAAGTAACAGTAAAGTAAACGTTGAGAAATAAACGTCAACACTTCGCAACGCAGCCTGTTATTTACTTACGCAAGTGACAGTGATTTGTTAGGAGCAGAACTCGGTAAAACTCCACCCCACGCCTGAAATAATCCCTCGAATATCCAAACTTTCCTTAAGTGAGTAACTCATGTGCTTATGAACCAAACTTAGTTTGGTAAGACGCGTAAAAATTAACTGAAGATGAGATTTTAGATTTGGAAGACTCATTTTTGCTACCAATGGCTAACTTTAGGTAGTTTAAGTTAAGTGATGACTTGGAAAATATACTTATACCAATTTTCATCAACATCTAAATGATCTCTTTGCTAAGTGCCACTTAGCTTAAGAGGACTTAGGAGCTTCTAAACAAATCCTTAACTTTAATAACTGTTTTTGTGAACGTTGGTGAAAACAAAATTTTATTTGTCATAGAGGTAGGGCCGTACGCTTTTTTGCCATCGCGGACCTATAAAAAAGGTCCCTCTAATAATCTTTAGACACTTTTACGTCTCAAGGATGGCTTGTAAGCAAAAAAAGCGACCATCATGAATAAAAAAAATCTGTTGTCTAATAAAAATATGTTTTTTTTTGTAGCAGGTGCACCTAGTTTTGATTACTTTCCTGTTACGATTATTGTATCATGAAAAATCCGGTATTATTTTATTATCAGTAGGCAGCTCAATTCAGTAGTTTTTCATCCCAAATCGTGAGGATAAGTATAAAATCATGACAAGTAATAAGCTACTTTCTCATGAAAGTTGCATAACACTAAATATTTTAAAAGGGTGTATACTCGTATGAAGAGTAACTCCGCAAGCAGCTATTATGTAATTCCACAATTTCGGACATCGCTGATTCAGTTATGTGGTGAGTTCACAAATGCCGTATAAACACTATGCATGGTTTTCAGACGATAATCATTTTACAATAAGGATGTCACCTATAGATAAATTGTTTCAGTGGTATAAAATTTCAAGCCTTTCAATCTCTTCTTTTGACTGGCTTTAAAACTGATTCGTTTCAATTAGTTTATGTCCACTATTTAGGTATTTTAATAAATAAATCAGGACTTGCAAGAACTAAGAAGTGTAGAATTTGTTTATCATTTAGGGCTACCGCAGACTTGCTACTTTTAGCATCGGTGATCGGCGATTTTGATGCTGCGTCTCGCTCGTTCGCGCTCGAAGAAACGCGACGCAGCATCGATACGTCACAAAATCGCCGGTCGCCGATGCTAAAAGTAGCAAGTCTGCGGAGGCCCTTACTACTGCAACATTAATTTGTATTTTATATTGATTTCAGCAGTAAATATGTATATTTCTTAGGATGTTACATATTTCTAAATTATGATAAAATGTTTAAAAAAAATGAATAAGCTCCTATTTGTTAAGTGATGACCACATAGTACTGTGTATTGAGTGGCAACCCTAAATGAGGTCGTATGCATCTTGCGCTGGTATGCAACAACGAGGCGGGGAATTTATATTGAGCGGAGTAAACGGGCATAGCCGATGTATGCGTGCCATTGATTAATAATCATGTTGTTAGTTTGCAATATGAAAGAGATAAATATGTCATTTGTACTTCATATGACGTTATAAATGAAAACAAACTGGAAATAGGTTGTTTTGCGACCGTTGAAAAAGGTGGCCGTGGTCGCACCGGTAAGGCGATTTCTAAACGTACAGAAGGTGATGCAGCCACCGCCATATTATGTTTATAGAAGTTTTATCGCTGTTGCGGTGCTGTCGCATCACGATTGTCTTACCAGTGCGGTTCCAGTGGCTGTCATCACATACCCTTGATAGAGTTGATAAAATAAAAGCAGGGACTGAGAAATACACTCGCTTCTCTCTATATTGCAGAGAGAGGTCTTTTAAAGCAGTAATTTTGAAAACTTCACCTCTTCAATCGGGCCAAATCATTAGCCATACCATTTCTTCGTGATGTCGTAATTTGCCATGGTCTGGGTGTAAATAGGATCACCCCAGTCCATTGTACGAAACCTATAGCACTAGCGTTGCTTAGTTTATGACCATACAGTTGGTTTGTTGGTCCATCGATATTAATTTTATTTCACTCATCGATATTAATTTTATATCAGTTAAATGAATCAGAACACGGCACAAATAACCAGGTGTCTGCAATAATAACAGTGTAGGTATATAGCGGCGCGCGCTCAGGACGTGGCGTAAGCCCTGTGCCTACGCATAGGATCTTAGTATTTCGAAACGCGTTGAACAAAGTAAAATCGATGACCTACAAAGATAATGCACTTTTATTACCATTTATGGCATTACTTCCATAAATATTGAAGACAGGAAAAAGTATAACTGATGTGGGTATTCGACTTTCTATATGAGCAGCTATGTAATTTTTTATAGGCTTCTGATGTCCACTTACGGGCAAATATATCCTCCATACGTCTATGTCACGTGACCTCATCTCTACGGGATTATTTTATATTGCCACGACGTTCCCGCAAAGGTTCTCAAAACAATGGCATGCCTCTCTTGGTCTTTATTTCAGTCGCTGACAAAGTTTGTCAAAATCTGTTTGTTTGCTTTGTTGGATTTTGATACAGTTTTTACTATAATTTAGAGAATTTGTTTCGGAAGGTTTATATCACTTAATTAAAATTAAAGGACGTGCGAAGCCAGAGTGGGTCGCTAGTTATAAATAAAATTGTTCGCGACCTAGAAATCCCAACAGAGTAATTAAAACTTACTATTTTTTCTAGATCTCAGATAGCTACTTTCTACAAAAACAAAACCGAGTTCATTCAAACAACAGAATCCTTTGTCTGGCTCCAAAGTAATTAAGTTTGCCCGCAAACTTAGTAAGTAAATCAAGCGCTTACTGGCACTCCTACTAACAAACGTATTTTAATTAAACATTTTAAGCCCTAGGAATTAATGTACAGAAGTTCTGTTGAGATTTTTGGAAACGTAATGAGCTGTGTTTTATGGGATCTACTAACTAAAGATTATTAATACTTAAAATATATTGTAATTGGTGCGTACACGCACACATGCCCCATGCCCGAGCCATCAGTTATGACATATATTTCTATCCATTCCCACGTCAAATCTTGCGCGGGCGCGTCGCTTATTTCTTGTAGACGCACCCATTTACTTACTTAGAAAAAACACATTTAACACATGAGAATATTTCCATCTCACTCGTTCTTCCGTTGTTTAAACCGCCCGTAGGCCTCTGACAAGGCTTAACGACTACTCCCTAGATGACAACAACCGGGACCGACTTTTTACGTGCCCTCCGAAGCACGGAGACGCTAATGCCACTAAATGGTCACCCATCTCTGACTGACCTTGCCGAGCATTGCTTAACCTCCGATCGTTTACCGATCAGTGATTGCAACTGGCTACGAGCGCCTCATAAGAAAAGGTCTTCATTTACTTACCCGTAAACTCAAATCTTGTGTTTAATTCCGGGTAAGTTGTCTGGACTAGACCACTCAGAATAATGTTGTCACAATAGAACACATTCACATCTTTGAAGGACTCCGTCCTCCGTCCAACGTCGCAATTATTTAGACAATTAAGTCCGTGACTGGAGACAGGTGGGCGAGTGTAAGGACTCTAGAGTCCCTAAACACCTCACATGGACACTTAAGAGCACCCTTTAAACTATTTGCGACGGGTTTGAAGCACCTTCGCTGGGCTCGTTTGGATTATATCCGGTAAGTATATTTTAGGAAATTATTTTTACTTATTTTGACAACCAAACCTGGCTGATGATTGGTGTCGTATAAGAATGAACCTAGGACTTAGGCTACTAAGTTAAGGCTAAACCTCCTTAGACTTAGGATTATTCCTTCCTTTTCCTTAACGTATGTACAGTCAACAAAAAGTCGCTAAACAGTCTTAATTTTAAAATCGGTAATACTCTTTATTTTACAAACGTTGGTGAAGATTTGCCAAACGAAATATTAACAACATGTTTCAATTTTGTTTGGATCAAGAAAAATCATGGATAGATCAGCAATTTAAATACTTTTGAATTTATTTAAAAACCTCAGAATGTTTAGCGATTTATATTGTTGATTGTACGGTCAGCAACGAAAGTCGCTGAACATTCTCAGTTTTTCAAATAGCTTGCACACTTTTGTGTTGCATCAAATCCATAATGTTTCTTTATCGAAACATAATGTAGACATGTTGCTAATGTTTGGTTTTATAAAGGTTTACCAACGTTTGTAGAATAAGGAGTATAACCGATTTGAAAATTCTGAATGTTCAGCGACTTTCGTTGCTACCTCATTGTTGTATGTTATTAGAAAACATACTACAGATATGTAGGTATAATAAATGCCAGCCGAACTAATAATAAACAGTAAGTAATAAAGAGATTTCGCTGTCTGAGCTCAGACAAACATGAGCATTAACTTTTACAATCTAATCTAGGCTTTCATAAAATTGTGTAACTTGTCAGTATCGCTGAAGTTGCGAAACAACGCTAAAATAATACTAAAACAATTAAAAGTTTTAGGTTTACTAAAATTGAAATGACTCTTAACTGCTTAAGGGGGCTGCAAGAAGATTCAAAATGTTTATTTTGTTTAGGCCTACGGGGGCACTTACAATTTGTCATTTTACAATTCTACCGCCGGATCGGAAACGCGACCTCGCGATTTACTTGTAGCCCTTTTAAACGATTGCATCAACACGGTGAGAGTAAGAAATAAACAGTTGACGAGCGTCCCATTTTATCTTATAGCTTTGTCACTGTCTGTTGAGTGGTTGATTTGGCCGTGTGTATTACTTTTCAGGTACCCATAAAACTTGAAATAAGAAAAAAATAATTACAGAACTACATTTAAACATGACTTATTTTGTTGAAATCGCAGTTTGCCGTCATGGCAAGATTCTCTTCTTAGGGCCGCCGCAGACTAGCTACTTTTAGCATCGGCGATCGGCGATTTTGATGCCGCGTCTCGCTCGTTCGCGCTCGAAGAAACGCGACGCAGCATCGATACGTCACAAAATCGCCGATCGCCGATGCTAAAAGTAGCTAGTCCGCGGAAGCCCTTATGCAGTGTTATTTTGCCTTTATGTTAAGATAAGTTTAACCCCAATTTTATTTATCTGGCCGATTTTTAGCCAGTTTACAATGGTTTTTACAAGACGTGGTTGATTCTCATATTATATGTACGTACAAATACGCACCCACTCACCAAGTAATAGATGGCAACATTCTGTCAAAGCCCGCAATATCGCCGCATAGAACGAGCCACAAATTATGTTGCTTTATATCAACCACTTTATCTTAATAGATGTGCTGTTGGCCAATAAATGAATCAGCCAGAAAATCACGAGTGAGTAGTACAATATTTCGTAAATACGCGTTCGGGATATTTTACTTCATCATCTGAATTGGTCATTTGAAAGTGATTGAAAATGTTATTATTGGCATCTCTAGTTGGATAAGATTTATGAAACTTAACGAAGCTTGAGTAGCATCTTTTAGTATGTCAAAGTTGTCCACTTATAAATTTGACGATTCATTTAAAGAATTTCTTCCGAAAGGTTTATAATTCATTCTAATTAAATTTATAAATAGTAGAGTAAAGCCGTACGAATCCCACGCCGTTTGCTAAATAAACTTAGGGTATTATTTATTATGTATTCATTTATAATTCTCAAAATTAGCAACACTTATGGCTATTATGGATACCGGAGAATGGACTGGGGCCGATCCCAGTGACACCCAGACGGGAGTAGCCTACGCTCATCAGACATATGCAGCAATGGACCGAATGGTCGTAAATTTTCTATACTGATACTTTTTGTAGGGCATGTGTCAAAGTTCGTGTCCTCATTATTATAACCAACAACTGAATATCGAATGGAAAGGCATCTGCACTAAGCACATATTTAACAAGAGGTGAAGATTGGCAGAATAAGGTTGCGTATTGTAAAAGAAACTTGGCACACGCCAGTCAAGATGGTTTCAAAATATCCAAGTTTAACCAATTAATTAGGCACCTTTGGCATTCTGCAGCGCTCTATGTAAGCTTTAACGATCTTCTATAATTGAATTCGTGGCTTTAAGATGCAAGGTTAGACTATCGCGAAATATATGATAAGAATGTTAAAGTTTCCAATGAATTTTAAAGACGATTCTCGGTTTTGTATGAACTTAGGTAAAGTACTGACTGGAGTAAATATATAAGTATATGTATTTATGATTTGGTACAATTAAATCTTATTCCTGATGACTTCACACACAAAGCAAGGTGTACCTTGATACATTATAGCTATAGAAATGCCCTGACAATCGAAAAATTGCAGTAATATTCTTTAGAAATTAGCGAAGAAACGAGAATTTAAAAATTTTCACGGCTATGAATAAATTGTGATAATAAGACGATGAAATGTGATCAAGAATTGAACAATAATAATGATCTTTAAAAGCATCTTGTAACAGTAATAAATTACTTCTGATCTGGAACAATTTGTGATACGAAATTGGGTCGCATAGCGTTCTCTGAACGTCACGGGACTGATACTCCGAAATTGATTGGAATTGAAAGGGCTTTTAGATTCAATAATGTAATGCCGATAACCAGTGATGTTACAATTTACGATAGTCTATCGATATTGGTGGAACGTTTTTTAAGCATCAATAATACTAGCTCTAAAGGTCGGTACCAACTTAATATTTCGAAAGACTAACCGCCGAATGCTCTAATCAAAGGGAGTTTTATAATTTTGACGCGACATGCAAAACAATTGCAGATACCTAACAATTTGTCAAAGTGTTTAAAGCATTTGCCGCGTGAGGCAGATTTGCCTCGCTTAGTTTGACAGGGCGCACCCGAGCCAAATGCTCGCCCTGCCTCACCCAACGCTGTCATTTGCCTCGCCTAGTCTGGCCTAGTCATGAGACAGAACGATAATGTTGATAATGTTGGCTATACCCTTATCTGTCTAGAGTGTAGTTGGGCTCGCCCTAACGCGCAGCCTCGCGCGGCATGTGTCTTCTGGACCCCACCCCACCTAAGCAAAATGTATCGATAATGTATTGTATCGATACAAAGTCGCTCGTATCTTATCGATATGCCACTTATTCCATCGCGGCTCATCCGTGGGGTACCCTCGGAACATTTCTCCGCAAATATTTGTTTCAATTAGGCGTCTCCGAGGTCCCTAGGGTCCCACGTCAAACAAATGATGATCGCTAGATCACGAGTGACGTAGAACATTGCACGATATTAGGAACATTTTTGCTTTGTGAGACAATATTTTATCTTGCGATGGTTTGTGGTTTTAATTTAGGTACCTTTTTGTGGTTGTCTTATGTAGATTTAGATTGATATAACTTTTGTTTGATGCTTTCTAAACTTCTTGGTTGTATTAAATTTGTTTAGAAAATTGATATCGCCAAATTTATAGAGATTTTAGGCAAGCCTCTACAAACCCTAGCCCTTATAAAGCATTTTAGTGCCAGTGCGAGGTAATAATAACTTTCTAAATTTGGGGGTTAGTTTATATACATTTATATGCTTTCATTCGAAATTACTACCTACCGAATCTATGGAATTTATAAATTATTTCTATGCCAATAAAACCAATTTAATTTCAAGGTCTACTTATATTTTGTTAAAATCCGGAAACAAAACAAGAAAACACTTGATTCAACGCAATAGCAATTCGAAATGAAATGCCAAAGATGGCGACAATTTCTTTCCAAGTTTTCCACTCGGCTCATTATTATTTTTCTGATGTCTGCGACTTGCACTCCGCGAGGGGTGGCACCGGCTTTAATTAAACGCGACTTAAGACTTTAATGACTTCGGAATATTTTTTTACCTAACGCGCCTACTCGATTTAACTACAGGATTAAAATTGTCTGGAAAGTTTTGTATGTGATAAGAATTTTGTTTCCCCGGATTTTTTGTAAAGGAGAAATGAAATGTTCTCCTTTATAAAAACACAGCCACATTTTTTTGCTGTATCAAATTTAGTTTAGTTGCAGTATATGTAGCCTACAGAATAAGCACCAATATGTATATATAACTTACTAAATTATTAATTAATGTGGTACCTTTACATCGTATTTGTGAAGGGGCGCCTGCACGCAGCGTACGAGCAACGTATAGCACGCTATTCGTAATGGATTGCCGTATTTAGAATATCAGGCGCTCTCTCTAAACATAAGTAGGGCTTTCCGTGGAAACGTAAAGTAGTGGTATAAATATTGTTTATTTTTTGATATTGCTGTTATTTTATTAATTAACAACAACTATCTTTCTTTTCCAGGTAAGCAACAAACGTTTTACACAGCGATTCGGAAAGTAAGTTCAGAATAAGTTTACGAGTTCACGAAACATTATTATATCTAATGACACACATTTCCCAGAGCTTTAAAAATGTAGAGAGATGTCTAAGAATTATTTAGCAAGTCTAAACTTTAACGAGGCTTATCGCTTTAATAGACACATCAAAGCGAACGATACCTCTATTAAAGGTGCTCCCTAGTAATTACAACGCACACGGATATAGGTACAAATATGTATTGTTAATGTATTCACTCGTCTAAGGTAACAAAAGAGGAGAGGTACCATTGACTAAGTGAATATAGAGGGGAACCCGATATATTACATGGAAATAGAGTTGGTTTTATGTTTGGAAGCGACATAGAGTGCGGCAGCAATGCCGTAGAGTTAAAGTTACACATAAGTTAAAACGAATAAAAATGAAAATAACTTTTATATTGTCACTATTTTGTGTAATTGGTGGAATCAGGCGTTACTTTGCGGAAATCCATTGTTAAACAATTATAGAGAGGGACCCACCACTCACCCTCGGAATTGTCAACCTCCAAAATTATAAACCAAATGAATTGATCCATAATAGAAGAGGCCAACAAGACCTAACTCCCTGTCAGTCGAGAGTATGTCTGTCATGAGTCATGGACCCTAATAATTAGCAATTCTCCGCAGACAAAGCGAATCCAAAATAAATTCGACACGTGATTCGCCTCTAAACAAGGCATCCTCAGGAAAGCTGGGCTGCGACTGAGCCCAGTCACATGGTCATGGTCAGGGTCCATGACTCATGACAGGCAGTACAGGTGCCACTGAAGTTATATAGAAAATGATAAGTGTTTTTACAGTAAATGGTGGCGTCCACGAGTGCTGAGCGGCCCGTCCGAGCAATCAGTTTTGACGGCTGATCGCGTAGACATAATGTCATAATTAGTCGTGCGAGGCTGCTAGGCACTTGAATGCTAGGCACTAATTACCTTTAACTGTATTATAGGGTTTGCATTTAAACACTTATCAATAGACATATCCAGTCATCTAACTGCTTCAGCAGAGTGTTAACGCAATTTATACGAGGCGTCTAGTTGGCACAATCGGCCTCGTCGCATTGCTAATTGTACCTCTCTTCTTCCCAAAACTGTCTCCACCTCGTTAAGAAAGATAATCTAACTAGAAATTAGCCCAACTAAGTCTGGAGCTTGGGACCGGTTGAAACTACTAAGAGTTTGTAAGATGTTTTTAGAAGACTGTATTTCATTAATTCGGAAGTTTATTAGATTTAGGGCCTGTTTCAGAGTTGCCAGATAATTCTTATCCACCAAATAAAAAATATGTTTTGACAGGTTTTCCGTAGAATATTTTTTCAGTACGCTTTATTTATTTGGTGAATAAAACTTTTCTGACAATTTTCCTCTTCTTGTTTGGACGTTTAACGTTTATCCATGTTGCTTACATACTCAACTCATATAAAAATGTGATAAAAACATTTGAGCAAAGTTTGTTACCATTAGGTACTTTTTCCTAGATCGAGCTATCGATTTAGGTATATGAAATAAAATACTTACCTATGATTAATTTTTCTTTCAACATACGAGGGGGTTTTTGTTGCTCGTGAGCGAGCGTGCTTGTTTTCGTTAACTGTCAAGGTTTTTATGATGTATAGAGATTATTATAACCATAACCCCGTATGGCCACTCAAGCCTCTGACTACCCCCGAATGGGGATAAAAGTCGTGACGTTACACACACACACACTCACACACACATAACCACTAAACAGGCATTTGCATGAAACAAGAACAAGGGCAATATAATACGCAAATCGAATTAATTAGATAATAGGCAAGTACCTTTTCATAGCTCTATATCTCATCGAGTTTTGAGTAAAATCCCTGTACCGATTAAAATCAATGAAGTGCGGAAAGGGCACGGGGCGGACTCTACTTAAAAATAATTCATAGCCTCCCTTCATAGCCCTCGTTAATAAATAGGAAATACTTCGCAATTGTTCCCTCGTAATTTGATTAGAGCGAATTTCTTTTGAGATTGGGCGGGTATTGATTTTATGGACTTCTCATTATGTATTAATTGATTTGAGATTAATTTTACTTCGGAGTTGGTATAAATTAGAGGCTTTAGCTTTTAGGTGTAGGGGCTTCTTCTATAGCAAGTTATATTTGCACTTATTATTGAACAAAAGCTCTACTAAATTTATACTTTTAATCATCTACACTATATCTATTAAATATATTTTTATTTAGTTATATCTCCTCAATACCTAACCACCCTAGACACGTGAAAAAAATCTATTGGGTATTTGATAATGTTCTATTCTAACTATTCAATTCAATTAAATTTAATTTATTGTAAATCATAGGTTAGTACAGAGGTGTACATGGTTACATTAATATTTAGCTTTACTATGAGAGTTCTGTGTATATTTCATGCATATCAAAAACTGTATATGATCTTCACAGCAACGCATCTAACAATAATAATTATAATGATTAATTAACAATCCGCACATTCATAACACTGTGTGTATAGACGTATCATTATGCCCGTCAACGGTAATTACAATATGCGTTATTGTCGACGATTAATTAACGCATATTAATTAATATATTCTCCGTTATTCGCGACGCGTTATGCCTCATCTCTACCTACTCTACCTAGCGTGTGTAGAGGTTATATTATGTACATTGCGGATTATACGCATCATAATAATTATACCTACTCTTCATCATAGAGGGAAGTGGACCCCTAATTTAATTAGTACTATATTATTTAGAAAGAATACAGTATGGTAAACCTACGTATGTTTTTGCTGAAGAAAATAGTGAGATATAGTATGACAATACTTATAATAAAGTGTGCATTTCCATACTCCATATAGTATAGTATTTTCACATCTCAGATATACGCACTTCGCGGATGAAATATGAACAGGAACGGAGATGGGGTGAAATTTTACGAGGCCTCAATACGAATATATCATCACTTGTAATAAACTTTTGCGGTAAACAAATAAAATGTTCGGGACACAATACAATGGAGTATATTTTACAAGTTTTCAGAACACACAATTTCGTTACCAATATAAGAATATAGAGTCAACAATAAAACGGCTATTAGACATGCGGTATTAAAACAGGGTGGTCAGGTGAGCCTTCGTCATATACTGTTATTTTGTCTCCCGCTTTGTAGCGGAGGTAAATTAATAATCTTCTTCCAACTCCTCCTTTTCTTTATTGTGATTAAATTCATATGCGTTCCAAGACAACTTACTTTAAGGTCAAGCCTTGGCGTGACAACGTTGTTGATCTTGGCTTACAGGAGTAACAATGGTGGGAATGTGTGGAGAGCCTTATCTCTACAAAAATACCTTCAGCATCAACTCTACATCACCATCATAAACTCTACTTCCGATGGATATTTTTTGGTTAAAGTAGCCTACAAATTCACCTAAGAAAACACTGAACTTGATAAATTATAATGTATAACAACGGAAATCTACCAACAATCTCTGAACGCATAACGTATTGCAGATAAAGCGAACTCATACAAGAAACAGGGATACATTATATTCTTACTAGTTTGTCTCTAACTGCTTTCTTAATATTTTTATAGAGCCCACAATAAACTGATAGGCACCATAAACCGCCATGATATTTTTTTTCCATCCCATTGGCGACACCACTAGTGCAAAGTGCCAAGTGGCCCAATTCATGCCAATTTATGGTATGGCTCGCTGCCTCCGTTTATGGCTTTACAGCATATTTATCGCTTTATGACATAATAGGGGCTTATGATAATTCGCGGGTGTTGTGTGAAATGTCCATGCGCATAAAACTGGGTGTTGAACATGGTGCGTACTTTTTATTGGAGACGGTAGTTAAATGTAATGCTATTATTTGGAGTCGGTGCCAATTTCGGTCTGCTGAGTCCTTACTTTGGGACCGACTCTACATGTTATAATGTATTAATTATTTCTGGCATTTTAGCTTCTATTTTTTTTTGTTGGAACCGTTTTTGTTTTTATTGTAAGATTGTTTTTCAGCTACATGAAGGTTCTTTAAAAATGTCTTATATATAAACTAAGGTCAAAATTATTAAAATAAGTTGGAATATCCATTATATGTTCCCACAACTACAACTCTGTTAAACACTAGCGTTTATAGAATGAGTATAGTTTAATATTCATTCGGAAATAAACATGAGTGTTTGCGCTCGGCTTAACTTAATACCCAAAATCATTAGAATTTAACTAAAGTGGGAGTTTGTTTCAAGTATTTCCCCGTACCAGAACACCCGAATAACGAGATGAACTCTACCAATTGGACTTACATTATAACCATTGCGGGTTTTGAATGATAGATGTGAATTGTATTTAGAACACAAGCTGTAATGGAAGTTGGGAAAATAGAGAGTGGATTTTCGCAGGTACAGTTTGATGTATTAGGGTTGTCGAGTTGTAATAACGTTTCCGCTCTTTACCCGATGTTTGTTGAGCCAACGCAAACAGGAGAGGTTATGCTGTGGCATCTTTATGTTTATGTTATTTTCCGGCTTCGGGTTTACATTATATTTTTGATGGAGGCTTGATGGATTAAACTTTCATACGGCATGACCGTTGAAGGCTGTATGTAATATTTATTGTATTGCGTAAAGTGTATATATTCCCAAAGGCGTTTTTATTCGTTTGTTAATAATGTGACTCAGAATATTTTAAATTGAAAGTATTCTGAGTATATTGAAATACCTAGAAATAAGTCTCATTAGCTAGCTACTTTTTAATGAAAATTAAAAAAGGTACTTAGACTTTCAATCTTCATCCAATCAAGTTGCGTTGCGAGCTGTTGTGAACACATAGTGCACTCTAGTCGATAGATTACCAGCTCAATGGTATCCTGAAATTTACACACGTGTCGTTATTAAACATTTAACTTACTAAATACATAAGAAGTCATTACTGACCAGAAGATGAGCCGTATTGGCAATACCGACATATTTTCAACGTTATTTTCCGCGAGCGACTGAGTCACACTGTGTCCATAGACTCTGTTTATTAGGACAAACTATTTTGGACAGACACGTGTCTCCTTCGTGTTAGTAATGTCTTCGAAGTACCCTCGGTATATTTAAGTATGGGTAAATGTGCATTAGCGTCGTGATAATGAAGGTTTTACAAAGTTGTATGCAAACATCTGTGTTCACAGATTGAATGCCTCCATGCCTCGGGGCCGCGGCGCAACTGGTTTGCTGTATTTGCGGAACACGACAATGTTTGTCTGTTGCTTCTGCGCAAACTAAAACAAATGAGTTTGTTTTGTAATAGTACACGCTCGCTGAGATCTCAATGATCGTGGCTGATAGATTGGTTTCCTTGTTTGTCACAAAACACAATGTATTTACGTTTACCTACTCAGTAACATAAGTTATACAGGGTGAATTTGAAATCATGGGCACCCTTTCAAACTGTGATTCTACACATGATTCAGAATATTTAGGCAATATTAATTATTGCCCGTGTAAAGTATAACAGTTAACTGGTTTGTTTACTTGAGCAATATTTTTTATCAGTAGTTTTTTATTTATTTTCCCATCATGTACTGAATAATGGGTCATAGTTTAAAAAGATGCCCATGATTTCAAATTCACCCTGTAGAATTAGTTTCAAGTGTAGGTAGATGCCACAGCAGGTAATAAGGCCGTCAGTTATCTATGCTTATGAAACTTTCACAAGTCTTATAAATAATGTACCTATACTTTTTGAATACATTGAATAGTGTGAATAAAAAAAAACTTTGGGTGAATTCTGACGAAAAAAACAAGAACCTCAAACAAAATTATCAAATGAATGATTGTTTACGGTAAATATTAAAATGACGATTTGCATTTTTACGACTATAGAATTACACATAGTTGTCACCTTAACTTATTTTTTTTACAGACTACTTTTGCAGGCTTATAATTAGGTCAATGCCGTCCATCAGTGTCGATGTTCCATAACTACCTGACATTTGACCTCATTGCCTGTCTAGACTAGACACGGCGACTTGCGTGCCTAGCTGGAATGGGAAAAGGTATGGCATAGCCTAGGAGCTGGCGCGTGAAATCACTTTCATACGAATGATGAAAGTGTCAAAAGGGATTTAAAAAATACGAATATATTGCTGACTGTTATAGTTAAGATTCTCTAACGTAAATGAATATTCTCAAATGCTCGAATAGCCGATGTGTACAGTGAGTTATTTCGATATTGTTTAGTTTTTAAATCTATAGGAACCCTAAATTAGCAGTCGATTAATCATGTTTTGTTCATTACATTAAACAAATAAACACAATTTAAAAATTACAAGTTTTATGTGAGAATTTGTGACACATAATTTCAATTTTTGCTGCATTAGAAAAATATGTTTAAAAATAAGCGCATACGTTGAAGAACACTTGTTCTGGACTCCAGCTCCTTGACTATCCGTTAAAGAGAAGGCACGGCGCAGGCGAGAAATGTAATTTCACTCCGTCACGATGAATGCTATGGGAAATTGTTTTATTGTCAAGATAACACAACACGTGTGTGCGTGACACACATAGTTCTTCTGCAAAAGGCTTGTTAGTTTGATTGGATCTATTGTACCTGTAAAATAAATACCTATGTGATGTTTTCTTGCAGATACTGAAATCTAAATACCTATTATAAATCTTTCTATTTTGCGAATGATGTTATTATTATATAAGATCTAACCACGGCCATCGAAAAACGATACGAAATGGTAATGTTCGAGGTCCAATTGGTCACCGCCGGGCTCGCCAATATTGGGGCACTCATTTTTTAAATCGGTGGTGCGTTCTGTGTCGGAATGCTAAATATTAATTAAAAACAAATGAAGGTAAAACGTTAAAAACAACTAATATAATGTGTATTTATTTTCTTATAACTTCTCGTAAGCTAAGTAAGTATACTGGGTGAAATCGAAATCGTGGGCAATATTTTAAACGGTGATTCTACACATGATTCAGAATATTTAGGGAATATTAATCAACAAATCAATTGATAAAAAAATATTACCCAGGTATAAAAGTTAAATGGTTTGCTTATTTGCTTACTCGAGCAATATTTTTTTATCAATAGATTTTTATATTTGTTTTCCCAAAATATTCTGAATCATGTGTTGAGTCATATTTTAAAATATTGCCCACGATTTCGAGTTCACCCTGTATAAGTAGAGTGTGGTAGCGTCCCTTGACATTGAGATTGATTCAAGAAAAAACTTACCTTACACTAGTAAACAATACGTATGTAATTCAAACAGCATCAGCATTCAAAAGCTTGTGGTATTATCGGTAAACTTGAACCAGCAATGTTCAAGTTAAGTAATTGTTAGGTAAGTGGCATTAACATAAGACAAGCACAGGTGGTTCAATGTCGAATGCACACTTTCCAACCCGCTTGCGTGTTCGGCTCGCGCTGCAATTACCATGCTATTACGACTACTGTAAATATTAGCTTTGGGCAGTTTACAATCTAAATATATAAGAATCAAAGTCCTGACTGACTGACAGACAACGCACAGCTTAAACCGCTGGTCGTAGGGACTTTAAATTTGGAGGGTGTGTTTGTCTTGACGGGTAGAGGTGTACTAAGAAAGGATTTTTTGATATTCAACCCCTAAGTGCGTTAAATAGGGGATGAAAGTTTGTATGGAAGATCGTCATTTTTGAATTCAGAATTACGAAAATTGGTGCCCTGCGTGGACGAAGTCGCGAGCAAAAGCTAGTGTACTTATAAGTGAGATAATGCGAAGAAAAAAATAATACAAATCAATTAGGAGATGTATGTGAACTTACATTTCTTGCTGGTAGAGCCAAGTTGTAGCCAATTGACTGCAGCTCATATATATCTAGATCGGGGTAGTACCAACCTCACACAGGAGAACGGCGTAAAGTAGCCGGATTCTTAATCTCCCTTCCTCTCGCTCTGTCTATCCAACTCCCCTTCAGTCAGGTCGGCAACGTGCGAGCGATGCCTTTTATAATGCAAGCATGAAGACAATTCTAAACTTCAGTATCTAATATTACTAGGATTTCAAAGTAAAATAAATGTTTACGGAGTTAAATTAGTACTAATATCACCTGATATATTAATTAAAAGAAGATTTAAGGAGCAATATTTTAAACATATATAAAAAATAAAAAAATAAAAAAAAATAAGAATAAGATAAGAATAAAATAAGAATTTAAAAGTTTGATGATGTTTTCATTATATTACAATAATTTAAACGTGTTAAATTGGAGGCAAGGAGAATGACTGTTTTTTTTTAAATTAAAATTAGGCAGTTTGTCTGGATTTTACTCATGCAGTCAATATTTGGCGTGTTGGATAAGAATTTGATATTTATGGTAAAATTAACATAAAATTTATTTCTGTGTCATCCAGTTGTATAACTGTCTTTAATTAAATTACTCAGAACAGATGATTTAAATTATATGCCTTAATCAATGTATATGCTAATTTAATTGACTGCTTATTAATTGTACTAATTCTACCACGAAGTGAAAGGGTCCTTCATTAAGTGTTTGCTAATTTGTATGCACAACATTATCGCTTTTACCAGAACCAGGTTTAATTAATGAAATACATTATTGGCCCTTTCTATTTGATATGTATGTTTTACAAACTTCTAGTGAAAATGATAAATTTTATAGGATTAAATACATCTCCTATCTATTTCATCATATATTGCTATGTTATATTTCAAAATATGGGAATAATCTTCTTGTAAATTATGTAATTTAAGAGATTTTCATATGAGATAATGCTATGTCAACATCTTGTCTAGCATTGTCTACCTTTCGTCTTAATTATATTTTCTAAATATTTCTGCGAATCACACGAAAGTACTACCGAACATTTGTGAGAGATACCATTGTGTATTGTGACGGTAACAATGTTCACTTTCATTATTCAACCCATATGTGTCACTCCGGAGTGAAAGTGTGGACCATTTTCGAATAACTATAGTACCAACCATCCAGTAACACCGTTGTATTAATAACATCGATACTTCTCTTTAAACTAAATACAAAAAAAATAAGTATTGAATGGTCTTGCATTTCATCCAAATTATGCACTGGACCATTTTGACTTTACTGGAGAAGAAAGATTACTGGAAACTAGCCAACAATTTGGTATTTTTGAAATGAGGTCAACAAATACTGGAGAGAACCAACTAAGTATTTAAAAGTTTGATGATGTCTTCATTAAATTACAATAATTTAAACGTGTTACATTGGAGGAAAGGAGAATGACTGTTTTTTTAGGCAGTTTGTCTGGATTTTTCGAAATCTATGTGTGAATCATTGCGTTATCATACGATGAAGGAAAATCATCGTGAGGAAACCTGCATGTCTTAGACATGTGAAATCCACCAACCCGCACTGGGCCAGCGTAGTGGATAATGACCTGAATCCCCATCGCATTGAGGGGAGGCCCGTTATTATTATTATAGGCAGTTTGTAAGCCAAATACTTAATGACTTCAAATTCTAGCTCCTACGCTTACTTGTTAACTGAAAAAAGACGATGTAAATAATTTTCACTTTCCAGATTTAAAATCTGGTCGTATTTACGGATACGGAGTCCATAATGTTGAATCTCCTTATCTTCAAAAACCAGGTGTAAAACTCGACTGTTAGCTTTTGCTATATGCGATGTTGCAACACAATCACGATCGACCTTGTCTCCACCTTTATCGCTATCCTTTTCTTACTCAACTGCATTTTAGACAAAACACGCTTGTTTCACAATTGTTATGACTGAAACTGGTGTTATTATTGGTATTTTGGTTTAGAAATTGGCATGCGGAATCAGAATAGGGAATGGTTTTGAAATGATGAAGGGATGTTATTCCGGACATGCGTACTGGAGTGGGACGGAGACAGCCGGCCATCGAGTAAACGTCAGTTGTTGCCCGGTCGCCGAGGCGAGCGTCGTTCCGACCAGCCCGTCGCCTCCGATACAGTACACATATCAAATTTCACGCGTAAATTTGATATCGTCGTAGATTTTGTGAAGTGTTTTATAAAAGTTCGCGCGTTGACCGGTAAATGTTTCAAGTTTATCCGACGTAGGCAGTTCGTTAAAATTTGTGCTTGGAGTCGTATTTTAATTTGCGCTATGTGTTTTTTGTTACTCAGTGATATGTTTGCAACCGTTTTGTTTTTGTAGTACGTATTGTTTTTTGTTTTATAATTCGTAAATGTTGTATTGTTCTATTTATTTATATCTTTCCAATGTTGTTTTTGAATGATATCATCAACAGAGTTGCCTATATCGCCACTGATAAGTCTTATCTACTCAAGTTTGTCTATGCATTAACGAGAATTGCACATTTAGGACACGTATAGGTGTCATTGGACGTTGTTGCAATAATAATGTAGCATGATATTCTCTACTACTGTTACTATTTAGTAAAGCGTAACGTTCCTTGAATGAAAGTTCATCGAACCAATATTATGATGTTTACTATCCTAATAGTTTAAGTAAGACCAGAATAACAATAGTGCAATTAACTAACAAACAATAGATGTATGATCACGCTTCACTTGGCCATGATATAGCTTGAAAACTTCTAATGGATTATATTATGGTCAAATGTCGTTCTCAAAAATTCAAATTTATCGACCGTTTCCTAACAAGTACATACACGTTTGAGATGACTGTCTTTATTGTGAATCACCGAGTGTATGAAATGCGAAAGACAAAGAAGGGATTTGAATATAAGGCGAGGGGGCCCTTGAAATTGATCGTCTGGTACACCCCAGCCTCTGGTTAACCGAGCCCTTGGATGTAGCGTAGGCACACTTAATGCGGTACAAATTTGATTTTATGCCGGGTTCCGAAACCGTTGGAACAGGACGAGACTTGTTGATATTAAAATTATGTTTTAAATGTTAAAAGCGTCATTAAAATTGGCTACTGGTTTAGACTAGTCCAATTAACTACAATTCTTATGTAAAAAAGCTTTCGAGAAAACAGATCTTGAATTATAAATTTCTTTTATAAGGTAAATATTTTCAATTTAGGATGAAACAAAACTACCATATGCATAAACAAGGTCTTTATTGCAACAAAAACTGTCGTCTTAGAAATATTTATTTGAGGATTATCACCCATTAAATTCTCTTTCAAAACTGGTTCAACAGGATTGTTAGTAGCACGCGTGGCTCGTACTTATAATACAGTATCAGAAAATATTCGGTCGCCTATTCAAGCGGTAATTGCACCCCATAATGGTGCAAGACCCTTTTCCCGATCTGTCTCATTGTTGTGCCCATAGGGTGTAGGTCGTTGACATTGGCCTTCCCCCTCATATTTTATGGATTTGCAACGATATTTTTCATCGAACGTCGGATTAACAATATATCATTTCTAATCGAGTTTTCGATTACTACCTCGAATGGACTTAATCTCTTACATTTGGGAATTTCCACGATCCTCTTCGACCAGCGGCTATGATGGCTTCCTCTATTGTTCTAAATTGAAAGGACCATTGTATATTCAAATCTCCTTAAGAGGAGGGTTCGAAATTTGGTTGATTTTCTATTCTACTTTTTCTTTAAGTAAGTATGTGGACTAGGAATCTTATATTTAGATGTATGATTTTTGACTATATTATCTTGAGTATCTTTAAATCCAAATCACGATTTGATGAAATTTTCTCGATAAAAAAAATTTATGAAATGAGCTCTAATTATTTACAATTTTCCTTGCTACCACGATGTTTTTACGATTTAGATCACGAAATTATTTCTAAAACATAGCAAATAATGATATCTAAACTACCCTTCAACCATATTTTAATTCATGAAGTAGTTTTTTTTTAATTCAAGTAAATGTGGTTTGGCGCTTACGTTGTTTATTTCCGAGCGCGCGCACAATATCGCCATCTCACATTTTAAGTACTTGAACTAACCATGTCTCTCTCTAACTTTGTATTGTCAGTGTCCGCTCGGACTTGTTCGACGTCGGACCTGTGAAGGATTTTTTTAAAAAATATTACGAAAAAATATTACGGTCGTGCCACATTACAGGTACAGTACAGTATTTACAGTCCGCCGACGCCTATGATAAATAAATTAATATCCTTGGAAATTCTTTTACACATGACTACCTGATCCCAAACTAAGCAGAGCTTGTACTATGGAAACCAGATAACTGATATTACTACATATACTACTTTTTGTTTGTAAATACAAACTAAATATACACTTAATTACACCTAGACTCGGGACATGCGGACATGTTCATGCACACAAATGCATGTCCTGGGCAGGAATCGAACCTACGACCTGCACTGCAGCGTGATTTTCGTTTGCTTTTCCTTGTCTTGTGTAATTTCTTTTCATCTCTTGTCATTTTGTGTCATCTCTTGTCATTTCATAGTTATTCGTGTCATTTCTGTAAAAACTCCCTATTTCGCTTACTGTTATATACTTGCAGCATGGTCTTGGGCCGACAGTGGGAATACATTGCTTGTCAAAACAATGGAGTCGCTTTATTGCGTTTGTTGTAGGTATGGATGGGCAAGTAATAAATATATCATACATCAATAAATTATCGTAAAAAATAACATTACAGATATAGATAGGAAAATGTTTGTCCGTCCTATTCAATCTATTATATTATAAACGAAAGTAACTCTGTCTGTTACCTTTTCACGGCTAAACCGCTGAACCAATGTTGATGAATTTTGGTATGGAGATAGACTGGGTCTTGGCGGAGAACATAGGCTACTTTTTAGGGTTCCAAAGGGTGCTAACGGGACCCTATTACTAGGCCTACGCTGTCCGTCTGTCTGTCTGTCCGTCTGTCAGCGCGGGCTGTATCTCACGAACCGTAACAGGTAGAGAGTTAAAATGTTCACTGAATGTGTATTTCTGTTGCCGGTGCAGAACAAATAATAAAAATATAATAACATTTAAAAATAAATATCAAGTCTCAAACTTGATATTTTTGATGTGTTTATTCTACGGTGGTACGGAACCCTTTATGTGCGAGTCCGACACCTTCAGATCTTATGAATGTTTTCTTGAAATAAATATAGTGTATTTTAAGTAATTAACTGGCCAACCCTCAGGTCCTACCAACCATGTTAGGATCTTTTTCGTTCTAGCGGGTGTAAACCGTGATTTAACGAGCTAATGTGATAATTTTTGTATTTAAATTATTCAATTCAATGTATTTGTTTCAGACATAGTCCAATATTGATTATTAAAATTATTATAATTTCACAATAAATAAAAGTAAAATTAAATTAAAAAAAATAAAAAATATATTTTTCATGTTTTATCGTTAAAATACAATATAATATAACATAAATTAAAATAAAATACAATAAAATAAAAACCTACCCCTAATTAAACAAATACCGTCCGCGTGGGATACTGGCTGCATGTCCTCCCTGTATTCAAGCTGTTCCTGTTGTCAAGCGAATTTTTTGAGCAAGGAAAGAGCCAGCCCTCTTGTCACCTGTGGCGGTAACCAGTCTAAGGGTGATTTTGATAGATAAAAAAATAAAGATAAAAAGATAAACAAAAAATAAATGCATGGTTAAATCAATAAAATTTATAAAAACTGAAAATTAAATTAAAAAATAAATTAAATATGGTAAAAAAAATATTATGACACCGCTGATGACTTTATGATCGGCATCGAAGTTAAGTACCAAAGTATTCCTTTGCCTACGAAACATGAAAAAGATACTCATATCCGGCAGTCAGTCACTGACACAGAGTATGTACATTTTTACCCGACTACGGTGGGCGGAGGGTTATGATTTTGACCGATATGTATGTATGTTCATCTGCTCCCGTATAACGTCCAAACTATTTTTATCATAATAATTTGACTAATGAGATATCGTTGGACGCGTCTGGATCGTCCGCTGGTTATAGGCTATTATACGATCGAAATATTGTTATACGTATCTATCAGCATATTGTAGGTTTCGTTTGTCTTCTTTTGACTTACTTTGTCTTCAGCAATAAAAACAACATAGAAATTTAATTATTTTTTTCAAATACACTCGACATAAAAATCCCATATAAAACGAAAAAAATATATTTGAATATTTTCATCCATTTCATCTATTTAAAAAAAGGTGCATTGGGACATATTAATTTAATTGTACGAATTAAACAATATTGTTCCTTCAAAAAATAACTATACATAGTCTACTCCATAGCTGTTCTGTCCTAGCTAAGCGAGAGGGATATATCCTTCGGCAGCTCACGCGACGCTAGCCACACCTCGAAACTAAAATTCATTTTTTTCTTGTATCGTCTTAATGGAAATAACCAGCAGCTGTTATCGTCACATCGTTTTTAAAACTCGTCAAAATTGAAACGCTTTTGCGTAATACATGACAGTAATCGGTGTTATCATTCGATAATAATGATGTTTAATCGGATACCAGCGTTTACTTACAATTCCTTACATGTTCCTAATACATATACAATATTATTTCGCAACGGCTTTGCTTGTTCCGTTACCTGTGGCACTATGTAAAAAATAGAGTAACCGCAGACTGCTGTATTATGTTTCGTTGACTTTGATAATTACCTTCGTTTGCTGGGAAACTCGACAACTGCTACTGCAACCTTTAATTCATTGTCACTGAACTGTATTTTGCTATGAATGCAAGCAGATAAGTATGCGTTTACTTGGCCTCGAGAAACAATCGTGGGAATTCTATAACTAGCGGAATGATAGTGAAACAAACAAAAATTTACGGAAAATCTGCAGCATTGTTAATAATATTCACGCACGATTGACCACATCTACGGTCAGTGACCTATAATAAGATGTTTAGAACAAAGTAATCATGACGTATGCCGTCACGCCCCGGGCGTAGCTCTAACATCTTTAATGAGAGCCACATTCTTTTTCCCGCAATAATGGCAATTGACCAAAACAATGCGAGCACAGAGCAGAGTTATAGCACCGTTAGAGAACGGAGTTCAGATATTTGCTGCATTAGTGAGGGCAACAATCTTCGATAACTCGTTGCCGATTGCGCAAGCGGCCTCCTTTTCGCACGTGTTCCTCAACGTTTTGCAACTTTCCGGTTGCAAGATGCAATACGTCTCACCATATGCAAATAGTCCAAAAATTGTCGATGAAGCACACGTTTACGGTTTACATAGCCTTCTTGAAACTATGTTTTCAATGACTTTAGTTTAGCTTATTGCTATTAAGCCAGGTCTATTACTGCATTATTGACATTGAAGATTAACAAATGATTTAAACTACCTTGGTTTAACACCTTCACCTGTTTAGCGGTTCCCACTTCTTTACCTTCTATTTGAGCGTCTGCCCACACCTTGGTGCTTTTAAAAGGTGTTTGTAGGTAGCAGGTTTAGTATGTTTATCTATAGTACTTGCTAGAATCATCAGTAACCGTCGCAGGTCTATCCCATGGGGCGTTGCACCGCGCCGCGATGGAATGTGCCCGGCTGTGGTTACGAAATGCCGTGACTCCGCAATCGTGCCTCTCCATTCGAATACGCAATTATACAGTAGGTATATTTTATCGAAATATCTCACCACAACGTCGCTACCCGTACACGTAAACAACGTATATGAACTGGTTTCAACGGATATCCCAATTTGAAATGTTGTATGAGCTCCGCGTCTTGTTGAATTTCTTTAAAGGATATTTGTATAGAAATGTACACAAATCTCTAAATGACGACAAATAATTTGGACAGCAGGTTTCTTATACCATAGTGAAGGAAGTTTAAGTTCGGGTAGAGATTATGATACAATGTAGTTAAAAATGTGAGCAACTCTTGGTTCGAAGTCGAACTTACGATACTCTCCGATACTCTTTAAGCATCTATATTAATGATATATTTTCATTAAATGTTCCTGTTCCGTAACTTTGCCCCTATCATGAAAGAGTACTATTTGACCAATAACTGAATTCCATTCAGTAGTCCTAATGGTATCTCTAATTGCATTTCTTGCTGGCCACGCGTCGGCACTCTCCTTATAGCTTTTTAATTACTCTTTATATATGGAGGAACATTCGCTAATGTGCCGCATATCGTCGTTCCGGAAAACAACGGAGCCCATTGTTGCCGACGACTCCATATATTGCAAGTAGCGGTCTCACTTCATAGGCCCCGACCCGCTTTGCCATGTGCCTAAAATTCTAAGAATGTCTGCGGAATATAATCAGCCTTTTATGGTGTCCTTTAATATTAATTCAGTCCATTCCTCTTACAGTGCCTTCGTTTCTCTTTTCATGTTTTATTGCCTCGATGAAATTCTATGTAATTTTTCCTCTTTCGAAATCTTGCAAAATGCATTTATCAAAATTGCTGGAATCCGAGAGCGGTTAAGTGTAAAGTCTTATCTCGTCTCCCCCACTTAGAGCCACGTTACGGAGTGATGGAAGCGATTCGTCATGTTCCGAGCTTAGTGACCCACTTTGTAGAGGGTTTCAACTCTTAGATTTTTACTGAACACTCGTAGTGCTATTAGCTACAAAAAAGCCAACCCCTGCTGAGGTATCAATTGGTTTCACGCTGTGTTACGCGTTTATTGTTTTATCCCCATTGATCTCTGGTGCAGTAGCGTCTTTATCGCCAGTGATTTGTTTTTATATGCCATACCTTGCTTTACTACTGCACTTGTTCCGGCATACTTTGCCTTTTAAGCATAATAACAGAAAAAAAACCTTTTCACAGTAACGAGAACAATGAATATTGATAGGTAGGGCGTGCTGCCTTGAACGGATAATACAAGATTTTTTGCGCCATCCTTCTTTTTAAACTCCTTCCGCGTCAACGTTTTTGTACATTGATTAATGACCGCTCTATTTAAAGAAGATGATCCTTAAATCTCTGCACTTTATTGATTGGATTTTCAATAGCCCTTGATTCAATATTTAGATAAAAACCTGGTTTTTCGTTAATGGGTTCTTGGTAAGCGGAATTATAAATGACTTTCAGGCTCACCTGTTTGATATCATTTTTTGTAGGTACTTTCAAAATAAAGAAGTTACCAAATTAGAAAAGCAATACGTTATTTACATAATTATTGATGGATAGTTTTAGATACAAAACTTAATTGAAATATTTAAAGAACAAAATCGAATTAACCAAGGTCACAATAAATTATATAATTTAGGAAGATCTACTCAAACAATTTTCCTACTTACCATGCTTCACACATCGCGTTGATTACTGGTTTCCTTACCATCTTATGCAAATACCCCATCGCTATAATCACGTGTTACAAGTTTTGCCCCTACATCAGTATTCATGTCGTCATCACGGCACCCGATGACACGGCCCGCATCGTTTGCTTGTGTCAACTCGCCGTGTTTGTTTAACCTGAGGTGCATCTCAATACCCTTACGGTTAAGATGACCTGCACATCCTGTTCCAGAACCTATTGTGTGTTTAGAATGGCTAAAGATAAAGGCGATCATACGGCCAAATACTCAAAGGCTACTGAAATTTGAGAGTTCCTTAACTTTGACGCACCATACTTTAATTACAGATAAAGATGTCTCAAACTTCTAAATGGATTTAAACATTTGAGTAGCCTATGAGTATTTCGCCATAAAACTCAGAAAATGTTATCAGTTCCATACATTTGGTGCTATTTGGCCACCGGTGGTAAAATGGGCCAGTGAATTGCCGCTGTTAGTGACATTTCATGGTTAGAATATCCTTAGCTATTTTCTCAACAAAGTACTTCCCTTGATGACGGTTAGATTGTTTTTATTTGCGTGGGCATTTGAAGTCAAGGAGACAATCTAGATTCAGGATTCATTAGGTACAGTTAACGGCATTTATAATTTCGTAAGATCATAATCAAAGCCTAGTTTTACATCCATTACTGCCACTAGTATTGAAGTAATGATTCATGTGATTAGATAAACGCGTTTACGATTGTATGACAGCGTGTAGTAAGCGAGATAGAATGATATTTCATGTGCTTCAACTCGAAAAATCCGGACAAAAAATGCGATAGCGTTATGAAAAAAACCTACAAGGTCAGTTTTTGCGTACGACTTTCTGGCATAACACTCTACACATAATATGCACTCGCAAATAGATTGTATTTCATGTCTACAATTTACTATATGTTAAGCGGAAACATTAAACACTTACATGAGGAAAATAGAGCACAAATAGTAGTTAGATTTGTCATATATATGTTGATGTTGTCATATTCAGAAGACACGCGATAAGATTAGAATTCTGAAAATAGTGATTCGTCAAAGTTTTTTGGGTCCAACCATTTAGTTCTGATAGAGCATCAATAATAGAAATATCGAGAGTCGGAAGTCTCAACTCTCAAGGCACATTGCGGCTTTTGCCTTCCTGTGGGCGGCGTGCACTGAATATTGATCACCTCTGTTATGATCCCTGCCACATTCTGAAACCCTTCACTTAGATAAAGTGTTGTTTTTTTGTTCAACAATCTGTATAGTTGCTAGTGTTGTCACGTATATTTCATACCTTAAGGGACATTTTGCTAAATGTTGTCGTATCATTTTTAAGCTTGTTGCCTTTTATAAATTATTGATTGGATCAGTTCTCATTTTATTTCTTGTATTACTTCATATACACTTTCTGTAATACATCGATAGATTAGTTGAAGTTACTACATCTTCCAATGAAACGTTGTTGGCATTTAAATTCGCAACAATTCACATATTAGCCAATATTAGAATGTTTACATATTGGTTATAATCAGCACGCTACAATGAATGAAGTAACTTACCTTTTCATTGATAATGCAGCTACTGAACGTGACTTAATCACGTAGAAATGTTTTGAAACACTTGTTTGAGAATCGTGTTGATGCCAAGGTTGGTTGAATTGTAGTTTATTGACTTGTAACCCAATTTGTATCCATCGTTAGGACGCGTTAGGGCCTTATGACACTAGCGGTTTCAAAGCGGAGCGGGTGCGCAGCGAACACTTCGCGGACGCGCAGCGAGTTCACCGTGGATACGTCATTTTGTACACTCTCAAACTAGCCGCGCAAATGTTGCATATACGCGTTGCATCCGCGAAGTCTTCGCTGCGCACCAGCGACGTCTTCGCTGCGCACCAGCGACGTCTTCGCTGCGCACTCGCGGCGTGTTCGCTGCGCACCCGCTCCAATTTTAAACCGCTAGTCTGATAAGGCCCTTAGAGACGAAAGGATCGGTCCTCTAATAGACTAATACTATGGATTTGCAAGTCGCCCACAAACGCCTACATAACGTTATGGCTTCCTACGTTAGTACGCAAGGTCTCTTTGGTGATTAAGTTAACTGCCTTTTAGTTAATTACGTTGCTTTAGTATTTAGGCAGAAGTTATTTAGTAGGTAGATGAAAACTTGTAGTGCCTAATTGGCTATGATTAGTAAGACATTTTGCAAGTCCGTAAAATATTTAAGCATCATTATTAACAATTAGATATACAGTTTGTACCGACAGTTTCCGATAAAAGTATTCAGTCTCATTACTGTAAATATTACTAGAAGTACTTGCCTGGTTAACAGTTTATTTATTTATTTATTTATTTATTGGTTTACCAGCGCTTAATACACACTCACTTAGACTAAATTCTTACAATATTAAAACGCAATGTGTGACAAGCAGTTAGAGGTAAACACCGCTTGCTAACTGTGATGCTTACAAATCTACACAGTAATAGGCACGATATTTAAAAATACTTAATAATAATAATTATTTTTTAAAGAAAACAAATCCAAAGGAAATAGATAAAAAGACTGTAAAACCTAACTAAGTTAATGATATGAAATTTAAATATAAAAAAAAATAATAATAATAATAAAAACACCAAAAATAAAAAATAATAATACAATAAGCAGAATAACTAAAACAATGAAAAAAAACTAAACAAATAGCAGACAAAAAGTCAACACTGTGATGTCTGGGGGCGATTCAACGAGCCTACTGATGCTACAGTGCCTTTAAAAGCACTTTTTTAATTTTGCCAACCGAGTCCGTTCCTATGTCAATAGCGGCGTCTTCATCAGGCGCATGCCTCGCGCGCGCACTCACTTTTGACTTCGGAACGCATAGACGTAATGTCATAATATGAGTGCTCGGGTGAGGCATGCGCGCCATATGGACACATCTAATGAGATCACTATAACTATTTAACAACTTGCACAATCTAGGTATTGGGGAGTTCGCCCCTTGCACCGATTTGCGTAAAGGGGGGCACAGCGGGGTTATGGGGGTACGGGGGATTCGCCGGGGAACACGAAACATAAAATTCGCTAACAGAGGGGGGCAATCAATTTTGTTTGTTAGCAATTTAGAGAGGAAGGTCATGTCTAATAAGTTTCTCCGCGTCTCTAATGTTGCCATGTTTAACCATTTTAAACGTTTTTCGTGAGAGCGGATTCTCTTCGCAATCCCGTTTTTAAAAGCGAGGTGTGAGACAAATTTTCTTTGGATGCGTTCCAGTCTAAGGCTGTGCGTAGAAAAATGTGGCCTCCAAACAATGCTGCCGTACTCCAAAATGCTTCTTACCATGCTGTTATAAAGAAGTAGTTTTATATTTGTTTTTTTAAAGTCTTTGGTATTGCGGATAATAAAACCTAACATTCGTGATGCTTTCTTGATGATGCTTTCAGTATGGGGAACAAAAGTTAGCTTTTTATCTATGACTACTCCAAGATCTCTTACTTCGTCAGTTCTTTGTATGATGTGCCCAGCAATTTTGTAACTAGAATTGAATTGGTTTTTTTTCCTACTGAACTTGATGTGATGGCATTTTTTCTCATTCAACTCCATTCTATTTGCTTGACACCATGCCACCAATCTATTAATATCGACTTGAATGAGATTCATATCTTGCGTTGAACCACAAATACCTACTAATTTCAGGTCATCTGCGTATAAAATTGGTTTGGTGTGTAGAAAACAATTAGGGACATCATTTATAAAAGCATTAAAGAGCACGGGTCCCAAATGTGAGCCCTGAGGCACCCCGGATGTAATGTTACGTAATCATCATCATCATCTCAGCCGAAAGACGTCCACTGCTGGACATAGGCCTCCCCCAAGGTTCGCCACAATGACCGGTCTTGCGCTGCCCGCATCCAGCGGATTCCCGCGACCTTCACCAGGTCGTCGGTCCACCTTGTGGGAGGCCTACCCACGCTACGCTTTCCGGTGCGCGGCCGCCACTCGAGAACTTTTCGGCCCCATCGGCCATCCGTTCTACGGGCAATGTGCCCTGCCCACTGCCACTTAAGTTTTGCAATCCTACGGGCTATGTCAGTTACCTTGGTCCTTCTGCGTATCTCCTCATTCCTGATTTGATCTCGCAGGGAAACTCCGAGCATAGCCCTCTCCATTGCCCTTTGGGTGACCTTGAGCCTTCTTATGAGGCCCATTGTAAGCGGCCATGTCTCAGTGCCATAGGTCATCACTGGCAACACACACTGGTCGAAGACTTTCGTCTTGAGACACTGCGGTATTTGGGACGAGAAGATATTGCGTAGCTTTCCGAACGCTGCCCAGCCGAGTCGGATTCGTCGATTGACCTCTTTCTCGAAGTTGGACCTACCTAACTGGATGGTTTGTCCCAGGTAGACATAATCGTCGACAACTTCGAGTGTAGAGTCTCCGATCTTCACGGGAGCAGGTACAACACGGCAATTCGACATGATCTTCGTTTTGCCCATGTTCATTTTAAGACCAACTCGTTCGGAGGCTCTACTGAGGCCATCAAGCATCGTATTAAGGTCTTCGATAGTCTCAGCCATGACCACTATGTCGTCGGCAAACCGAAGGTGAGTGATGTACTCGCCGTTTATGTTTATGCCCAGCCCATTCCAGTCCAGAATCTTGAAAACGTCTTCCAGTGCAGCGGTGAACAGTTTCGGAGAGATAACGTCTCCCTGTCTCACACCTCGCTGCAACCGAATAGGTTTCGAGTTCTGGTCCTGTAAACGGACTGACATAGTGGCGTTTTCGTACAAACACTTCAGCACTTCGATGTACCGGTAATCGACTTGGCATCGCTGGAGAGACCGCAATACAGCCCAGGTCTCGACCGAATCAAAGGCTTTCTCGTAATCCACAAACGCTAAGCAAAGGGGGAGGTTATACTCCTCGGTCTTCTGTATAACCTGTCGCAGCGTATGTATGTGGTCTACGGTACTAAAGCCTTTACGGAAACCGGCTTGTTCGGGAGGCTGGAAGTCGTCAAACTTGCGTGCGAGACGGTTCGTTATGACCCTCGAAAACAGCTTGTAGACATGGCTCAGAAGTGAGATGGGTCTATAATTCTTCAGCAGAGCGTTATCGCCCTTTTTGAAGAAAAGAACCACCACACCTCTGTTCCATGCCTGCGGCGTTTTGCCCTCGAGTATGACGGAACCGAACAGCTTCTGAAGGGCCTTAAGGACCGGTTTTCCACCCGCCTTCAGGAGCTCAGCCGTTATTCCATCATCACCCGGTGCCTTGTTGTTTTTAAGCTGTTTAAGAGCCATACTAATCTCGTACAAGCTGACGTCCGGGATGTCTTCGGTATAGTGTCGGGTTAACCTAGCTCTTGGGTCGTTCGCCAGGTTTGTAACGGGTGTCCGTATTGACGTGTATAACTGTCCATAGAACTTCTCGATCTCTCTCAAAAGCTCTGGTTTGGATGAAACGATACTGCCGCCATCGGTTTTCAGTTTCGTTAGCTGGCTTTGCCCAATAGACAGATCTCTAGCGAACACTTTGGAGCCTCTGTTCCGCTCGATAGCTTCTTTAATACGCTCGGTATTAAATTGGCGGAAGTCACGTGTCAAGGACTTCGAGATCTGTCTATTGAGCTGCCGGTATTTAGACGCGTCATCTGAAGACTGCAGTACCATTTCACTCCTTTCCTCCATGAGCTTAGAGGTGTGATCCGAGATTTTTTTGGTTCTGTTTGTACGGCGGGCCTTGCAGTACTTTGACCCGATCGTATGGACAGTTTCCACGAACCCGTCGTTACAATCGTCCACGCTACTCCCTAGGACATCGAATCGGTTTTGAAGTTCGAGCTGAAAGCTCTCGGGGTTTTGGATCTGGTTTGGTGCTGGTCGGAGCGTAGACTTCATCAGTCGAAACCTTTCAAGCTTTATGTTGAGATTCAATGTGCCTCTTACCAGTCGGTGATCACTACCGGTTTTGACCGCGTTGATCACAGAGACATCATTGAATACTTGCTTCTTCGTCGACATGATGAAGTCTATCTCGTTTTTAGTTGCACCGTCGGGGCTCATCCAGGTCCACTTCCTGTGCTCACGCTTCCTGAAGAAGGAGTTCATCATATAGAGTCCCTCCTTCTCCATGAAGCCTGCCAGTAGGTGGCCCCGGTGGTTACGCCGTCCAACTCCAAATTGCCCCACTCGCAGCTCATCACCGTCTCGTTTGCCCAGTTTCGCGTTGAAGTCACCCATGACAACGGTAAAGTGAGTTTTGGAACTATGCATGGCTCTAGAGATATCCTCATACATAGTTTCCACCTCGTCGTCGGAATGTGCCGATGTCGGAGCGTACACCTGAACTACTTTTAACGAATAACGTTTGGTTATTCGGAGAACAAGATACGCCACCCTAGTCGACACACTCTCGATCTTCACCACGTTGTTCACGAGTGACTTGTGGACGATAAACCCGACACCACCCTGGGACTGCTGGTCGCCCTCCCGGAAAAAGAGCAGGTTGCCGGATTTCAGAATTATCGAGTCCTCCCCCTCTCTTCGGACTTCAGATAATCCTACGATGTCCCATCGTACCCTGCTCAATTGTTCCTCAAGCTCAGCGATCTTCTCGTCGGTCCGCAGTGTGCGCGTGTTATATGTTGCCAGGTCCAATAGTCGGTTTTTATGGTAGCCATCCTGCCGGAGATTCTTAGCACCCCCTGCCCCGCCGTTACCATAGCCGCTACCATGGCCAGGACTAGCGAGGCTGCCGGGGACTGGGGGCCGATTCTTTGTTGTGACTTTCATTTGGGGGGTTTTGCCATAATCGCCACGCTTGGCAGACGGGTTGGCGATCGCAGTAGATATAATATGTACACGGAGGACGCTGCTGCCCATCCTCCGGTGAATCCCTTAGTCGCCTCTTACGACACCCACAGGATGAGATGGGTTGGTGCTATTCTAAGCCGGCACCACACGGACAATGTTACGTAAATCTGACTGAAATCCGTTAATAACGACATAGAAAGATCGTTCATATAGATATGATTCGATCCAGTTGAGCAGACTGCCGGTTACGCCGTATGCCTTCAATTTCGATATAATAATATCGTGAGCAACACGGTCAAACGCTTTACAGAAATCTGTATAGATTACATCAGCTTCCTGGTTTGAGTCTAAAATTGTGGAAAGCGTTTCTACGAACACAACTAAGTTGGTGCTAGTAGATGTTGACTTAACAAAGCCATGTTGGCTGTCAGTGAGATAAAGCTTTAAATGGTTTTGCAAAAAAGGACAAATAAGCGATTCAAATACTTTGGCAAAGATGGAAAGAATTGAGATCGGCCTGTAGTTGCAAATAACTTCGACTTTGTCACCCTTGTGTATAGGAACCACCTTCGCGGTCTTCCAAGTGTCCGGGAATATGCCTGCCTGAAGAGACTTATTGAAAATCAAACAAAGAGGGGTGACGAGGACTGCAGCACAGGAAAGGATAAACGCTGGCGGAATACCATCTGGACCTGGGCCCTTAGCAGGATCTAAGGACTTTAACTTATGCAAGACGATTTCCTCTGAGATGTAGGGTGTTGTTAATGCTTGGGTTTGATTCAACAAAGTATTCCAGTGGGCAACATCGTAATCAAGGTTATTATTGCCGTCGTGAACACTGTACACAGTCTTGAAATAAGACGCAAACAGTTCACATATTGCACTACCGTCCGACGTTGTAATGTGACCGTCTGTCATTGAGTTTGGGTAGTTGCTTTTGCCAGATCTTTTTGTTTTAATATACGACCAGAACAGTTTCGGGTTATCTTTTATTGACTCCTCCATAGTGTTTAAATATTTTTTATAGCAAGCACTCGTTAACATGCTGCAGCGCTTGCTTATTAACTGTAACTCTAATTTGTCTCGAGGGTTTTTATATTTCTTGTAACGGCGTTTGATATTTATCTTTTCGCGTATGGCTCTTTTTAAATTTGCATTAAACCATGATGGCATTGAATTACTTCTCACTATTTTGAGAGGGACGAATTCAGTTATTAGTTTTCTAATTTCAGCATAAAATAATTCTACCATTTTATTTATAGAATCTACTTTATTAAAGAGCTGCTGCCACTGTATTTCAAAAAGATGGGTACATATTTGTTCGTAATTTGCTTTATGAAAGTTATGTCTTTTATTGGCAACATTGTAAGCTAGCTTGTAATCGCTGTCTTTTGTGAGTGTTATTTCTATAGGCGGATGGAAGGGGTCAATTGGAGTTAATATATTCACTGGATCGTTTACAGAACATATTCTCGGTGGCAAATTGGTAAGTACTAAATCAAGGAGGCGGTTTGATTTATTATATAGATTGTTCAACTGTGCAAGTTTGTTAAGATAAGCAAAATCAATCAGTGATTGACATATATTGGATGCTATATAACCTGTAGAATCGTCATTGACTAAGCTCCAATTTATATTGCCAAGGTTGAAATCTCCGATCACACAAACATAAGCATCAGTTTGCTCGATAATTTGATTACAGTTTTCTATGAAGAGATCTAACGCTGACCGGTTTACAGGAGGCGGTAAATAAAGAGCACAAAGAGCTATTTGATCAGATGATGTGATTGTTGGTACGTCCAACACTATCCAAACATCTTCGCATTTTGTTTCCCAATCCATTCTACGAGCTGATTTAATCGTCTTTAAGACGGCAATCAGTACACCGCCTCCGTCTTTACTTGTGCTAAACCCTGATGATTCTCTATCTCTTCTATAAATCACATACCTGTCATCAAATAGCTCGCTGCTAGATACGCTACTGTTGAGCCATGTTTCTGTTAAAACAATAATATCATAATTGTTACAGCACACTTCTTTAAAAACATTATTAGTTTTGGTACGTAACCCACGAACGTTTTGGTAATAAATGTTTAATAATGAGAATTTTAATAACAAATTATATAACTACATGCAATACTATTAAAACTTATAAGCTAAACTAATTTATCCAAAGAATCCTTATTTTTGATGACTATAAGCTCTGATTCATCATTCTTCCTCGTAAATATTTTTCCGTTTCTTACCCATACGTATTTATATCCCTTTTCCTTCGCTTTGAGCCTGGTAGCGGCGTGCAAGGCCTTATTGCTTGGTGAGAGATGTTCACAGATGTAGATGGGAACCTTATTACCAATTATGCCTATATGCGAGCTGTTCAATTTGTTGTTCGGATTTGATTTATTAAACTTTATACATGATGCGATGAACTGATCCCGAATTCTTGGAGATAGTACTTGAACGACGATCGAGCGAGGTCTTGGATTGGTGCGATCCATCTTTGCGATTCGAGTGCAATTCAATATATTGTTATCTACCATTTCACAGCCAACCACTTTTCCTATCTCTTTTATAATAGTGACCAAGTTCTCTTGACTTTTTTCCGGGACACACTGGATCTCTAAATTGTTCGAACGTGCTGATTGTTCCAATCTGTTGACGCGAACATTCAGGTCAATGATCGTGGTTTCTAATCTCTGATTTTCTTTCTGTAGTTCACTTAAGGTTTCCTTCACCTTTACATGTTCCAACAGCAGACTATCGTACTGGCCGCTAATAAAATTTAGAGACTCCTTCATTTCCGATATATCTTCTTTCATTGGCTTTATTTCTCTACATATAACACCCTTTAGATTATCATTAAATTTTGAAAGCATCTCATTTAGCTGAAGTTGTAGTTCATCCTTAACCGTGCTGCGAATGTCGTCCAAACACATCGGCATAGCGGGTCCAGATATAGTAGGTGGGGAATTCAGGGCTTGTCTTTTACTGCCTCTTGGCCCAGGGACATTGCGACTGGGTGTACTGTCATCTTTGGTAGCTTTGGGCTCGCGACCCTTGCATGACGGACAAGTCCAGCTTTTGGCATTTTTAGAATTAGTTGTGCTATCGGGAGGCTTTAGACATTTTAGGTGATACGACTTTCCACACTTTACACATGTAATATGATTATCGGATTCATCTTCGTCATTACAGCAACCCCATGATAGTTCAGTCATTTTCGATGATGGGCTCGCCATTCCAAACAATGCTCCTTCCAATAAACTATACGGTATTACCTACACCACTAAGACTTGTCCTTTTCAAAATAGCACAGCGTTTCGTAGAACGTATTTCAATAAAATTGTATTATTTCAGAAAATGGTACTAATTTGTAATGTTTACTTGGCAACACAGAGTGTTTATGGTTTGTTTATGACGGTAAGTTGAGGTTGTCAGAATCTGACATTGACCGCAGACATTGATGTGTGCAGTGCGTTATTGTCGACAGTGATATCGTTAATGTTCAATGGTTCAAAGTCCAATTTCGAATATTTTCGCATAAACGGTTGGATTTGTAAACAAACTAACTATTTACGCACAGTTTGCACTTAAAATGTTGTATATACTGCTGTTAAACACTGTGACACTCGTTTTGCACTGTTTGACGAGAATTAGGTGCTACTAAAAGTTATTTGAAACAATCATTAATAACAATTTCACCCAACACAATGTTGGAAGCGTGCCAACTATCGATATCAATTTATTGTTCGTATGTGCTACTTACAACCTATCTTTATACTATGGGGACCGCACGTGCGTTTGTTTATGATCTATATTACACACTGCCGCATTCCGCCGATCGAGGTGAATCATGCGTTGATAATAGTCGTTATTTTTAATGTTACTATGGTGGCAAACAACCGTACGGCTCGCCTGATGCTAAGCAGTTACCGTAACTTATAGATGCTTGCAATACCAAAGACTTTGCTTGCATATTGTCGACCTGAAGGGAAGTGGGACAGAGGGAGGGGAAGCGGGGGTTTGGGCTTCCGGCTCTCTTATTCATTGTACGAAACGCAGCTGTATTACCCACTTTACGCCGATCTTCCGTGAGAGGGTGGTACTACCCCGGTCGCGCCGGCCATATATTAGCTGCAGTTAATTGGCTACAGCGTGGCTCTACCACCTAGAGAACGTATAGAATATAAAAATCCCTAGTGCAAGTAGTTTCGAAGCAAAACGCATACATAGGTAAATTATAGTGTGCGTATCGTTTTTTACATGGCATTGATAAGCGCCCCTAGTGGACAGTCTCCAAAACATTCTCCATACAAAGCGAAGATATTTGGCGATCAATTCAAGTTTTTATTATACGTTGCTAAAAGGTCATTATCGTTAACGAGGTTGTTGGGTAAATGGTCAATAATTTACCTGTTGTGCAGCAGCTGTGTAAATACACCTTTGACAGATCGGTATACCTATCACCACCTTTCCAATTTCTTCACTGATAATTATACTTTTTAAATACAGAATTAACGTGCTAGTCTTTTAAAAATACTATAAAATAAGAGAAACGAAGTTGTATAAAAAATATATTTGTAAACAAAAAGTTAATAAATAAATAAAACAGCTATGTTTTTTAATCTTTTTTAAAGTGTTTTATAGAGGAAAAATGATTAACCAAACTTTTTCAGTAGGTACTCAGTATTGAGCGGCGTAATTCATTCCAAAAAAAGTGATTCATTGATGCAAGATCTGTTGTTTCTATCGACAACTTATTCATCACGGTACGCTCGAGAGTAAAAGTGTTGCCAAACTATTGTAGATGACTAATAAATAATCTGCCTACTCGATCGGAGTTCATACTAGAGTTACGAAAACGCCATTGTCTTCTCCTAATTACCATTATTTCGTTGTACAGTCACGCCCAATAACATGATATACTTGAAGGAACATCCAAAGGGCTCTTTCTTTATGCAATGAAGAGTAGTTTTCGTGTGATGTCATCAAACGTGTCAATAGTTTAGTACCCCAGGAACGTTTTTTTTCTCAGTGTACGTACACAGATGCGTATTTATGACAAAGTTATAGTGCCCCAAGTGGACGGTATAACTTTATACGCCATAGCTTTAAATTATGCATATTAAGCGGACAAATACGTGGACTGTAAAGTATACGTTTCGTTTACAAGAAAACAGGTGCATTTAATGCAGGAATCTTTAAGATAGGTATTTCTATACTGAAAGATTTTCTTTTATTCGTACACACATAGTTTTTTAAGATTTGGTACCTACTTATCGGTACCTGTTCTTAGAATACTCTCAGTGTCTTGGCTGCATACCAGTATAATTACCACGTTTTATGATTCCGATAATTGCGACAGTGTAGCCTACAGTCATGAGACTCATGAGCCGCTAGACGAAGCCTCCTAACTACACAGTAGCACGACCTACTTGAGTAAAGAAAATTCTTTTACTACAATTATGTAACAATTGTGCTATTTATCGTACCCACATGAACTGTAAAACACCAGTAGGTACTTTAAAAAACGCTTAAATGTCTAGCAAATTCTGAATTTGCAAGCACTGTTTAGGGGCCGTCCATAAATTACGTCACACGTAAAGGGAGGGGAGGGGGTCGACGAAATGTGACATTGTGTGACAATTGTCCTAAGTTTTGTGACGTCACATTTAAAAATCTAATAATGAAAATGAAATGTAAAAAATGAAATGTAACGTCACGACTTTTATCCCCATTCGGAGGTAGTCAGAGGCTTTGAGTGGCCATACACCACCACATTGTGGAGGTATTAACCAACTCAAAGCCCACGTTTCACCAGATAGTCAGAACCCAACGTGACAGGTGGTGAACCTTGTCGCCGTGTATTCAGGAACTGACTACTGATTTTTTTTTAAATTTCTGAAAATCTTAAGATATATGTGACGTCACACTAGGGCGGGGTGGAGTCTCACAAATATGACCAGCTGTGACAAGGGGGGGGGGGGGGGTCAAAAAATCATGAAAATCGTGTAAAAAAATGCAAATATAATTGCAAAATGCAAATATAATTATTGTATACGTGAAACTATTGCATTTGCGCAAGTCCTTTGTAATCCATGATGGTAGGCTTTTTGTACGTTTGATCCAATGGCCAAATCTATCGTGTATAAGTAGACCGATGAGCAACACTGTAATCATCTGTTACAGTATATTGGCGTCGCGAATACGTAATTTATAATAGAGTTTGGTAACGTGGAATCGGAGCGTGCTTTCAAAAGAATAAAAGAAAAGAGTAATGAGAATTAGAAACTGACCGTTTCCATAGATTCAATCGCTCATGACGACTGAATAATGCCGGCAAGGAATTGATACTGTTAATGGTATAAATTATAAGCGATCGCAAGAAGGTTCCTACGCCTAACTAGTCTTTGTCTGCGCAACCATTAGTACCAAACGATTTTTTTTAAGTAAAAATTTTTACCACCGTATTTGTTCTTACCAGTGACAAATGTGTAGCTCGATTACAATCATGGAAAACATATGATTGGTAAACATTTATGTCATCTTTCAATAAAAAAATCGAGTACAGTTCAACCTTAATTTTTTGGAATTAATTGCCCAAACTTCATCGATATCAATCAGATGATTCAGACGCTTATCGTCAATCGATTACGCTCAAGCGCACCGAGAGATCCGTGGCTACTAGTTGTGCAACTAGTTTAACGATCGGCTTACACAATTGTTATATAACACCGGAGATGGCGATCGTCGCAAATGACCGGTGTCCGCAACTCGCCGGTGTCCGCAACTGACTGGGTCGGGTACATGACGATTGACGTGACATTTGCGACATTATTAAATTGACATCCTTTTTTGATTGCGACTGTACAAAAAGGTACTCGTGGAATTTTGTAATTGATCTACAGTGGGGTGTCAAAATTAATTGGTTATCAAAATAAGTCGACGTTTCTCGTACCCCAATATTGTCATGTTAAAACTACCTTTGATTAAATTGACAATAACTCTAGTTTGGACTTTGGTACATAATCGTAGGCAAGTAAGTATTTTTATAGTAGGTACCTAGGTACAAATAATAAGTTACCTCTGTACTAACCAGGAAAATCATGTATAGGCACCGCACTTGTAACTATAAAACAAAAGACAGATAATTTTATGAGGTCACATGACGCATCCAATTATGCTACTTTACTCCAGTGTATTGGATATTTATCGTACAATTAGAGGTAAAAAAGTAGGTCAAGGCAGTAAGAACTAATAGAGTTTCCAGTATTGAATGTATCGTACACGGTACAATGGCCTGCAGGACGGCCGGCCTGTGCTCTACCACGCTCTACGTCCATTATAACGTACAAGGCCATCTGTAGTCCGTGTAGACTGGCGACAGGCGTTGGTTCGAGAATAACAAACAGTCGTATGCTATTATGTCATGCTATCTATGCGGATCATTGAACTCTATCATTGATATTGCTTTAGTAAAGTTTCTACTACTGCGAATATCCCTAAGTTGTTTTAACACCATGAGCACAAACTCACTCGCTGCATTTAATTTATATGACCATATAAATTAAGCAATACTATACAAGGGACATTTTGCTTTGAGAATCAGGGGGCTTACCACGACCTCTAATCGCGATTCAATTATATGAACGTCTTAACGTTTCAGCGACTTTTTGTGCAATGGTGTACCTTATTGTCATGACAATAAGAAAAGTTAAAACAATACTGCTATAAGAGGTGGTGGTAGGGCCCCTGATCATTAATTTCCACGTATTACTTTCGTTACTCTGCAGTTTGTGACCACGGTACCTGACTGGTCATTAACCTACTTCGAACTCTATTGTTATGGTCCTCATTATATCAGCTGCCGTCACTAAGCAACCCGCTTGTTGTCAAAGCCGGAACGGTTCGATACCGATCGACGTGTCATGGTTACCCCAAATTAACAACCGCGCCGCAGGCACGCAATGGAAAACGTATCAAAAAAAATTGCCGGCTATTATGTACTGACTCACGTATAATAGAACGTGTACGCATGTTTTTGTGTGTGAGTTAGTGCGTTCTCTATAATTATTCTAATGTAACTGACGACTCTGTTACACCATCAGTAATATAGTCATATCAAAAGTATCATCGCGTGAATCGCGAACTAATCGAGAATGGCAAGAAAACCTTCGTTCGTATCGTCTTTTGTTTTAAGTCGAGTAGTACATACCTACTCAAAAGGACCTCCATACAAGTTCATGCTTTTATGCAACTCCGTTGATGGTATCATCTACAGCTTAATTACATACCCCTAATGTAAAATTTCTTTCCTTTACAGAAAAAAATGTAGATATAAAGTAGGTTGCACCTATTAAAGTACGATGTCCATTGACCAGGCGTCTCCATTGGTGCCGATCAAACCCCAAGTGGCGCTGCAGAACGGTGCGTTCATAAAGAACAGCCATAACCGAAGCAGCTTCTGTGGGGTCGCGCCATCGCCGAACTGTAATGGGACGTTCAAAACTTTCGCCGTCAATCGCAAGAGCTGGAGTGGAAATGTGACTCTTCCGCTTCAGCAGTTCACGCCAGAGTTAGAAACTCCCCAGCTGGCAACTTTTCGCTCGGGAACCGGCACGTTCCCGAGAAATCGGGAACGGAACAATAACAGTGCTTCGAACGGAATATTAACTCCTAACGGGAACGGTGTTCAGACGTTCAGGGGAAATGAAGTGAGGAGGTGCGGAAGCTCGAACGGCCGTCGTTACGCCGAGATCGGAAACTGGAATAAAAGGTGAGTTGCAGATGTTGTTTTGTTTATTTGTTGCGTAATGTATTCAGACGACTTGTGTAAGTGGAGAGAGCTTGCTTTTTCAAAACAATCTTCGGTTCTTTCTACCTTGTATTTATGGTCTCGGAACGTCTAGGACTTGAGATTTGCAAAAGTAGCAGTTATCAGTACCGCAGTATAAGTTTATAGTTCAAACTTACTCAGAATTTTACCAATCAAGTTTGGTACTGCTCCTATATGCAAAGCCCAAGCCCTAATGAATGAATTGGAGCATTTTATCAATGGGCGATGCATCCATAAGAGGCGAGCGACATACCCGAGCAGTCAGTGTTGACGTCTGAAGCATAGACATAATATAACTGATGACTCGGGCGTTGTAGCTCGGAGCATGTGAACGCATCCAAGAATAAACTCCAAGTCTCATTAATCTAATTCCATACTTTAAGTTCCTACTCTATAGCAACCATCTAGCTAATCTAGCTATCCCAGTAAACTATGCAAAACCCGTAGAGATCCAGTATTACTCCATATATCAAACGTAAGCCGAAAGTAAATAAAAACATCGAACCGTACCCTGTTTCGATAACTTTTACTAAAGCTTTATTTTCTCCTTTATCATCTCGAGTAATTTTATAACAAGTTTTCCAATTTCATTCTCTCGTCGCTTTCATTTCCCCCGTTCGGTGGCGTCTCGTTCCCTTAATATTACTTTTATTAGCTCAAAACGTTTAATAAACATTGGTTTGAGGTTCTGATAAAGATTGAATTTCGTTTCGACTAAGGGATGATCGGTAAGGGCTACCGCATTTTTTGTGATTCAGTATTTCTTAATCAAATAACATTATTTACTTGTCTATCTATCCTCATTCTTAACCCAAGTTGTCTTCAAGACTTCTTTTTAGCCTTATTCTAATGTACTGTCTACCCTAGATTTGGATAATATTTACACAGAACGACTGACATTTATTTGCCTTTGACCCAACTATTGGAACTTTAGAATATTTTTGCCTGATTATTTAAGACTTTTAACTGCTCTATTATAACCGCTCTATGATGTTCCAGGAGAGCAGATTTTTAAATTTTGTATCCTATCTTTTACCACACATCTGTCATCCTATGTGTTACTAAAAGGGCTATGACCTCTATATGTCCAAACAAATAGTCCAATCTAATTATTAATGCTTATTAATGTGAATACTGCCCATTCCTTTCCATGTTCATTATCATAAACGACGTTACACATTAGTTCGAAACTTGTCTAAATGTTTACCACATTTATCTAATCGGAATCTTCATTATCTTTTATATGTTGCTGGTAGAAAGTTGGTCCATAATTCTCGCTCGCTCAATTTGGGGCGGACTAAGTCGCTCGATAAGACGTCGTCCAATAATCTGGCTAGCGCTTCGTCTTTTTATTAGGGGCTCGGTTTATCGCGTCATGATTCCTCGTCACTAACAGCGATGTTATCAAGCGATATTTAGCGGTTCTCCCTTCAACGAGTATTTATGGCCAGTGTTTACTTCGGCTCGGCCAATTAATCCGGAGTATTTTGCTTGCGAAAAATATCGCTTATCATTGTATTTGCAACATTTGCTAGTTTTGTTGTTTATTCCAATATACTTTTACTTTTCTTCAATCTCCTTATCGTGTTTCATTTGGAATTGTTTTGTTTTTACCCCGGCATTTTTCGATGCAGTAGTGATCAAGTTTGCATGGAATAGAAAGTATTTTATTTAATTAAGTGATTCCAAACGATGTAAGCAATTGCATTATGACATTCAACATTAGCATATCTGAAATCGGCAATTGCATGTGTCTCTATCATTTCGCATTTATCCTTGCAAACCTTGGAAACGTGCACGGCATTTGAAATTTTAATCCTTTCTAGAGGTTGCTGTTTCTTTGCAACACAAAGTGATTAAACCGGTTCCAGAAGCAAGTTCTATTTAGCTGTATAAGCGCTGTATAGACAAACACAACAATTGCTGCAGTAACGTCCTTTATCTAACTAGCTCCCGGCAACCGAGAGTAGCTACTTGATAATCCGTTTATTATTATTTTGTTACATCGCAGGAAAATAATATTGCGTCGTTATAATTCGATTCTTTTTTGTTTACTTTTGTTTGTAGAATTTTGTTGCCAGTCATGGAATAGAACTTTATTATAGTGACGTGTAGAGTGTGATAAAACTTAAGTACATATTCTAAAATGTGGAGTTATTGAGTGTTGGTTTTGAAGTTTCGAGTATTGAGTTTTTGATTACCGGTATAAGTACAGTAGGTACCTACTCAAGTAGGCTCCTTAAATAAGTAATTATACATATATTTCAGCAATAATAAGTTATTGCAATAATAATAAATATAAATTATAACAATTTTCTTATTTAATTTGAGTCCTTGACAAATCACTACCTTGTTGAAATGATCAGTAGCAAGTACCTACGATAAAATTGTTTTTATTTTTACCCGACTACGGCGGAGGGTTATGATTTTGACCGGTATGTATGTATGTATGTATGTATGTATGTATGTGCATCTGTTCCCACCTAACTTCCAAACTACTTGTCGTAATTTGACAAATGATATCGTTATTGGTATCGTTAGAAGCGGCTTAATGGCGCGCTGGTTATAGGCTATGTGACGTCACATAAAATTGCATATGGCGCCCTCTAGATGACATAATGTCATGAACTAAAAAAAAACCATTTTTTGATAAAACCGTGTGTGGTATCAAATGAAAGAGCTTGATGAGCACATTTCAAAAATATATATATTGTTACCTATAACTCCAAAATAATGAAATAAAAAGTAAGTTTAAAAACTAAAACCCGACTACTGAAAAATCGCGCTCTAAAAAGTATGAAACAAGAAAATATTCTTATCTGGAGGATAGCCGTGGTCCGTGTAGGTCCTTTAGGGCAAAATGGCATATGAACACGGACCACGGCTATCCTCCAGATAAGAATATTTTCTTGTTTCATACTTTTTAGAGCGCGATTTTTCAGTAGTCGGGTTTTATTATCACACCACACTCTACCATTCATTTTTATTTGAGTGTACACAACAATCTAATATGCTTTCGCCTAAAACGTAGAGGAAACCAAAATTACTTCGTGGAAGGTTCAGAGAAGCTGGTTTCTAATATAAAAAGTGTCTGTTGAGCCTGCAATCATTCCGAGCGTCCCTTGAACACGGTAATTTAATCCAATTACGAACACCGCAACTTTCTCTTGTGTATCAACGTTTGAACTAAATCTTTAACAAATCTATAAAGTACTGTAAACTATGTAGGATTAGGCGTCAAAGACGAACCTGTAAATTATAAGTACCAGTGTACCAGTATAAGTATACTACTCAAAAAACTCAAAGAAGTTAACTTGTACACTTGTACAAGTTTGCTTCTTTGAGTTTTAGTTGACATTTGTTTACCTGTCCTTCTGAAGATATTGAATTTGTAGCTAGATGTTAAAACAGCATTAATTAAATTGTAGAGAGTTAAGAAGGACAATTTGTAAGTGCCTTCATCCGTAGGCCAAAACATAACAAACGATTTGACTCTGACTAGATTGATTATATCATCATTGATTTGGGATTAAGGGCCTCCGCAGACTAGCTACTTTTAGCATCGGCGATCGGCGATTTTGATGCTGCGTCTCGCTCGTTCGCGCTCGAAGAAACGCGACGCAGCATCGATACGTCTCAAAATCGCCGGTCGCCGATGCTAAAAGTAGCTAGTCTGCGGAGGCCCTAAGAGCACGGATTTTTAATATAACCTGTAAGGTTGAACTGATACCCTCACCACTCAATGTATGTGAATAGTTTTCCAATCTCAATCTTGAATAAAAAGACCCTTGAAGTGTCTCTTTGAAGATTAAGCTGAGATGTCCTTTAATGTGTGTGTAGAAAGATACTCAAAGTGGTTTCTTTTCCTTCCTCACTCACACGTTGTTGCTCCATACGCGGTAATGAGCGCGTTTCTGAACTTTTCCTATTACTCGGTGTTCCAGATCCAGTTTTGTTATAATGACGGCTAATTGCAACATGACAGGTACATTTTCTTCGTTCCTAACGTGTATAGCATGTTGTACTTTGCTGCAGTTAATGCTTTTTTTCTATATAAATTTGAAATTACATTGCCATAGAGCATTTAAATTTATCCAATGTTTTTTTTATACTTCTAAGAGCCAGGTTCACCAACACACTAATAGATTTTCACAGCAGTAACTGTTTGTTTGATGTACTGGTAACAGTCCGTTAGTGTGTTTGTGCATTCCGCCCTACGGTAGCAAACAAGCGTACAGCAGTTACCGTAATGGACGCTTGCAATACCAGAAGCATCGTTCGCACGTTGTCGACCCTGTAAAAACCTTTCACTTTTCTTGAAGAACCCCATGCTGTAGTCTGTGATATTTTCCATGGGAGTCGAAGAGTAAGGAGTGAAATGAAGTATCACGTCGCTATTATTGATTACTTTCATTAGAAGGACTTCAGTGTATGTAGGGATGTAGGGTATTTTGTTTCCTTAGCACTTTTTCCAATTTAGTTAAGGTCTACATTGGTCCTAAGATTGTAGACTCTATGTCAGGAAGAGATTACCTACAGGTGGAGCAAGTTGTGATTATCTCCAGTGCATCCGGGATATTAATGGTGCATTCCATTCACTGTTAATTTTGTTATTTTCGTCCACAAAAACTGTTAAAAACTATAATAATGATCACTTTCAGTACAAGTTGGTTCGAGTGGAACGACGTTTATGAACGAGAATAACGAAAATTACAAAATTAACAGTGAATGGAACGCACCATTTATGTGAATATTGCCACCAATTAATACCCGGGCGACCTACTTTCAACTAAGTTTTTTTCTAAGGAAGCTTAACATGCTACCGAGGAGGTAGATGTGTAGATTACCGAAGCAACTGATGATTACATAATAGAACCTCTTTTTCTGACTCGAACTTCTCTTGTGTCTCTGTTCGACTTATTGGTTGGTAACTATGTTAACTCCCGATTATATGTAAAGCGTCTTTAAGTTTGACACCTTTGTTACTAGCTAGAATTGGCGAAGCAGTAGTAAAGTATCAAGAAATCGGACCCGTAGTGTTGAAATTTAAATTGTATTGTCATAAGACTTATCATCATACCATTCTTTGTTTATCTATAAAGTCTTCCACAAACATAAACAAAATAATTGCTTTTGGTAGCAATATAAACAATTGAATAACACGTTTGCATATTGCTTACTCAATAGGTATATGCTGTATTTCGTAACAGCTTCAATGACGGCCGATTGCAGCCAGCATCGAAACTGACAACTGCAGTGATGGAGTGATCAGCAGTGAAAGCCGAGTTATAGCGGTCCAGTTAATAGTGATGTAGACGTATTGAAAAATCGAAGTATTGTAATCGATGTTTGAGCTGCTTTGATGTCTGTTAATCGAGTGTTTCGTGTGCGAAGTGTAAACAAATTTGATCTTTAAACACTATTTGTAATTCGCGCATCTAAAATATGTTAGAGTTTGCAATCTGTTCAAAAGTTCTAAGCACGAATGTCAAAAATAGTTTTACATCCAACTTAGTTTAGTAGAGTATGATTCTAATTAATTTGAACCTTTATACGTAATCGTTGAGCACTCTTTCCTAAAATAGGTAACACACATTTAATACCTAGGTAATTAAACGTGGGTAGTATTTAAACGCAAATCAAAAGTTACTGATTGCACAGCAAAATATTTCTGGCGCTTCGCCGACCGCTGCCGCGGCACGCTCGCTTCGCTCGCTCGCGCTCGCGCTCGCGCAATGTCTGCTCTCTGTTCTAACCTAACTTAACCTATTCTTTAGGGCCATACATATCATCTTTATTTTTGTTTCTGGGGAACTATGCACGCTCTGGTTAATTTGCTGTGCAGTCAGTATTATTTGATGTGCAATAATTAGCTATGCAGACAGTATTATTTGATGTGCAATTAATAATATTCCATTAAACAGTATAGTTCGTTACGTACGTGACTAGTGACATTTATTCACTATACCGACTCCAAAACCCATACATCACAATATGCAACTGCGATTATATAAAGCCAGTCATTACCTCAGCTACATTGCAGAATTAATTATTGTACAGCTCCGTTTAGATATCGACGTTATTCGCAAGTCAAGTGGGTACCTTATATTGATGTTTTGTTCTTGTACCGCAATCGAGAGAACTCTTAGTTTTAAACAAGCCTTAAATCGTTTAATTGGGTTTTTGTGTCACGCGCTCTTGATAAGACCTTGTTGGTAATTATCGGAGGACTTCTCTGCAATTTATGATAATCGCAACCCGGTAAGACGGTAATTTTTATTTGCATGAGGTGTTATAATTATAAATCACTATTGGAATGTTTTTTTTTTAAATAATTTATTTCGTCCCACTGCTGGGCAAAGGTCTCCCCCATCCTTTTCCACCGATCTCTATCCTCAGCGACTCCTTGCCAGTTCTTCTCGAAGGCGTCGAGATCGTCGCGCCATCTCTTCCTAGGCCTCCCGCGGCGCCGCTTTCCATCCTCCGGGTGGGTCCCGGAGGATGGACAAAATAATCATTTTAAATAAAAAATGACAGCTCATTATTATTGTCTAACGTTCAATTATTTCCAATTTTTACTCTATTATGGTAGTATTATTAAAATTAAGATAGTCTTCATCAACTCTGTTGTCTCTCGTCGAAGCGAATAGAGTCACGCTTCATAACCAGTCCGTAATTATAGTGAAAGCAAAACAGAAAAGCGACACCAAAAGTTAATATTTCTGATATTTTTCCTACAAAGACCAAGGCATTACATATTTTCCATTGTAATCCCTACAATAGGCTCGAATAATATTTTTCCTGGCGGCCATATTTAAACGGACGCCGGGACAAAAGCTTGGCGGGAAAAATAATTTTCTTCCGTTGAGACAGGACATCTGCACTATTGTGAAAGGATTTGAACGACCCTTTTCATGGCGTCCGAAGCTATTACGAACCTACTTTACTCGGAGTTAGAAGTCGCTATATTGGTTTTTGAACTGAAATAAATATGAATCTTACATAATAGTGCATATCGTTAAATATTAGGTATTTAATTGGATTATGATGAAGCTACTCTTTGCAACGTGATCTTCCATGCTCTTTCATGTATTTGTAAGTTTTCTAGCATCTACGTAAAATAATATAGGTAGGTATGGAAAATTGTTTAGGCAGCCAATAATAATGACTTATACTACGAGCATATTATTATGACGAGCGTATACGGCGTATAAGACGCCTAGAATTCGTGGTAGAGCTCCTAATTTAATGATAAGTATATTGCTTATTTCATGTTTGGTGCATCCAGATGCCTCGCCTGAGCACTCATATTATGACATTATCTCTATGAATTCTGACGTCAAAACTGAGTGCTCCAGCGTGGCATACGCCTGATGAAGACGCAGTCCCGTACCGACCAGTCAGGGAGTGCCGTTACAAAAACATTGGACTTTAAAATTCACATTGAATAAAACATAGTAATAAGTATCTTCACACAAAACACCAAAGAATCTCCGTATCAATTTACGTATTCCCAAACACGCCCGAACCTCTGTCAATAAGAGGCCCAACACCAACACCTGTCAGCGAATGTTTGCCGACCAAATGATGTTGCAAATAACAGAATCCAAGTCGGTCCCCTATATTGAATATTCGAGGTCTCATTGAGTATGCGGGCCGCGTGGCGAGGCATAAATATCCCCTGTCGTGCTCATTACAATAAGTCGCATGGACGTCCCAGAGGCTGTAGTGGATGCTCCCAAGGGATGTCAGTCACTCCGCTAATGGAATCTTGGTCCGATTTCCTTCATAATTATTTAATGCGGTAGAGGTTTATGGCCTTCAGGATGTATGATATGAAATTGAGGTATACGAACGGTTTAGTGTTGGCAAGTGTCTTGAAACATTACGACATAATTAGAAATATTGTATGAGTATTTTGTAACATACGAAAATTTTCTTTTAGACATCTGATACTACATTTTCAAAATCACTAGAGCCTCTAGTGATTTTGAAAATGTAGTATCAGATGTCCTTCATTCAGATTCAGATTCAGCCCTATTTGACGAGGTAAGTCTCTTTAGACGACCCTATAAGATTTATCCAGTACCTTTCGCATGTGCCTAACGTATTCCTAGGTTGTAGAGCCTGCTTGCAAGAAAATGAATTCGTACAGAAATATGTTCCGACAAACGTTCGAGCACCTACTAAAATTCACGCTCTACTCCCTACTCAAGTTCCAAACTAGTACTTAAGCTCCACGTATGCTGCAGTTTCGAATTCAGATGTGTCGGAAAGTCGATGCGGCTGGCAAGTACGGTCTAGTGAACACGACTGCAGGCCCGGCTCTCCCGGACGTGTGGCCGATACCAAGCAACTCAGCCACAGCCACGTAGGCCGAGAGGCAGCTAGGAAAAACATACCTTTTATCTTCACACAAAGTTGTATTGGGCACAGATCTGAAACCATTGAATAGATTTAAAACAAACATTTTAAAAATAAGCATAGTTGCCTGCACGTCTATCTATGGTAACATTTCCAATATAAGCTGAGCTGTCTTATCCGCGGGTGATTTTTTATTTTATTAAACAAGATGCGTCTAGTCGAAATGCACCTTATCCTAAAGGTACCTACTTTTTCCACTCACTATAAAAGTGCTGTACCGCATTCACCCAATAATGTGCTTAAAAGAATGCATTAGGGCCTCCGCAGACTTGCTTCTTTTAGCATCGGCGACCGGCGATTTTGTGACGTATCGATGCTGCGTCGCGTTTCTTCGAGCGCGAACGAGCGAGACGCAGCATCAAAATCGCCGATCGCCGATGCTAAAAGTAGCAAGTCTGCGGTGGCCCTTGGGTTCAGAAATGTAAATAGGTACTAGTAATACCTACATGTAGGTCAAACCCCACTACTTGCGAATTAAAGAGGACCATGGCCTCAATCCCTCAATCCCTCTTGCAGAGAGAACATTACATGGTGGTGCTGGTGTCACGTCAATGGTTTAATTATTTTTGTCATCTAGCACCCGCCTCTCCGACTATCAGCACGCACCTCCAGTAGAGCTGCCCGTGCGTACGCCACCCGTTTGTTATGCTAATTGGCGCTGTTGATTTTCACAATAAAACAACTGACATGGCCCACTCCATGGCTTTAACGAGCCTCGGTATATCCCACAATGTGATAGTTTTGAATTCGATTCATACATTGGAATATTGACTTTGTAGTGATCTGACTGCTGCGTAAAATTCGCTCGGATTATCCGCACTCAAAGCACAATTAAAATGCTGTTTGTGTTTTATTTAAATAAACATTTGTCTGGAAAATCAGCGGTATTTCCGCGGAAGTGCGTTGGACATTCCAGCAATTTTTATAGAAAATATGCCCAGAGCTCACAGCGCTCACAACGCTCGGATGAGGAAGGGCGAGCATTTGGCTCGGGCGCGCCCTGTCAAACTAAGTGAGGCAAAGCTGCCTCGCGCGGCATGTGAGACATTTGGATTGGACATGGCTATTCAACAATCTAGTCCGATGATAAAAAAATCTGCAATGTGTATTTTACCATTCTTACCTTACAATTCATTGCCTTGAATGTGATAATATCGAGTAATTAACGCCCGACGCTGTATGGTCGTTAATTGGACCGAACATTATGTACGGCATAGGTTTGTTTACATGAATGCCGGTACCACGTGATTCATTGTTTACTATAATTATGTGATCGTGACTTTCTACTTACTATGTACCTACGTTAAGTTTTATTAAGACGCATAGTAAATAGCGGGCCAGTCAATATAATTCAAAAGCAGGATGGTTTTTTTTTTTTTTATTGGACTGTGGTGGCAAAAAACCGTACGGCCCGCTTGATGTTAAGCAGTTACCGTAGCCTATAGATGCTTACAATACCAAAGGCATTGCTCGCACATTTATTAAGTTACTCCCACGAAAGGAGAAGTTTCTTGATCGAAATCTGTATTATTTTAGCGGATATGGTACTTTCCAACATCGCAATCACTTTGCGCTCAGCGCACCACTACATCAGCGAAATTCCCACCTCTATTATCGCACTCGCAATTCCACAAATCACTTATTAAATATACAGGCTGACTGGTTGAACACTTCACATATTGATATAGAGTGCTCAGTACTCGATTCTCGTTCTAATTATGTAAAAAAAATAGGTGCCTAATATTTGCCTAATTTATCTTTAATTATCCACTCAAAACAATAAGCGTGGTCAGGATCGTATCTCCTTGATTTGACGTACCTATCAAGTGTCACTAGTGTCATTAGCACTAGCGTTTTACGCGAGGCATTGCGGTGTCCACAATTTCCGAGTTTTAGCACATTAATTTAATGAAAGTTTCCTCTGAAGTTCATTGGTATTTTTTTAATTTTATTTTTTTAAACGTTTCATGTTACCATATATTATCATGTCCTTCAATATGTAAAGTGTTTAACCAGTCAGCCTGTATATAAGAAGTCATTATTCACCATAAGATGAGCCGTATTGGCAATACCGACATTTTTTCAATGTTATCTTCCGCGAGTGACTGATTCGTACTGTGTCCATGGACTCAGTTGGACAAACTATTTTGGACAGTCTGGTGTCTTCCTTTTGTTAATAATGTCTCTGCTACTATCCAAATTATTGCACTGTTCCACATTTATGAAAGGAAATTCTGTCTGATTAAGACATCCGCGCTGTCATATCCGTTGACGAAATTAACAAAGCAAACCAGTTTTTATGTTACGACGTTATAACCGGTCCAAAACCTCCATGCTTCTTAGTCCTCAGTCCATTTCTGACCATTCTTTTTGAAGTGCTAGGTCGTCATCCCAACGATTCTATTCTCCATACATAAATATAAATATTCTGGGGCAGCCTTAGTCCTAATAAGTTATTTATTTATTAAAGTAAAGGAAGCAATCAGTTTCATATAATACTTATAAGGTAAGTAAGATAATGAACACTTAAACCAGTGAAGCTTCCAAAAATAAGGTAATTTCAAATTAAAAAAATAGTTTTGACAATTAGTATTTTAGAAACATAGGATGTTTTGATATTTTTATAGCATTTAATTCTATTCCCGGTACTCATCCCAACCCCCAAGTATTATTTTGCATTTTTGAACCAAAAATTATAATTCCTGACTAAAAGATAGTAGTAGGTATTCGCTTTTCGAATCCCGAATATAGGCTAATGAAATAGGTAAGCGAATACCGAACCAATCAAAAGGCAATAAGCCACTTCAGTGTACGGGCAAGCAGCGTGACATTAGTGAAATCATGATGTGTCCCGCTGTGCGCAGCCTCGATTGGCGCCGCCGCTAATTGTGCCAAAGTGGTCGTTTAACTAGCCTCTTATGAATGGACCACTTAAATATTGTTTCAAATTGAACGCAGTGCGAGCACAGTAATAGTTAGCACAGGACTTTATTTAATTTCTTGTTCTTGACCCTATTACTCTTACATTTTCTTTTTATTATCGTTGTTAGGGGCCATCCGTTAATTACGTCACACGAATTTCATGATTTTTAGACCCCTCCCCCCCTTGTCACAGCTGGTCACATTTGCGAGACTCGTTGCCTCCCTGTGTAGCGTCACATATTTTTTAAAAATTTCAGAAATTTTCTAAATTTTTCGATTACAGTTCAAATTTCGGTTTTAATACTTGGGTATATTAGATTTTTAAATGTGACGTCACTTAACTTAGGACCCCCTTGTCACACAATGACACATTTCGTCGACCCCCTTTACGTGTGACGTAATTTATGGATGACCCCTTAGTGGCCTGGCCACTAACCCTTTTTTAAATCGCACATATACCTACATATAATCGAAACTTCAGGCTATTGTTCTTACAGTAGAAATATAAAATAAAACGGGATGATTATATTAAAAATATTCACATAACAGCAACTTCCGATATTTGGTTTAGGTATAGTGGTAGGTGGTTCATGAGTGCGGCATAGCATTGATTGAGATTTTCTACTGCACTTATAACTTGAAATGATTAAATGTTACTTATATTTATCGCTTTTTATTGACACAGGAAACCCCTTTTAGTAATTAGTAACTTAGTGGCGAACACTGGGCACTATGTCACATCGGAGTATTTCGTCTTCAATACCTTATTAGCAAAACCAAAAGCCCACTATCAAAGCTCAAAAAGTGGAAAACCCACCGCCTTGTGTCTTGTTCGTGAGTCACTGTCTCTTATGCATTCATACGGATTCCTAGCATGTCTGGCTGCTATGTGAGTCATCATAACAAACCGTTCTGAATCGAAACATGTTTTATGATCGATTTAACAGCTCTGTAACATTTTCCAAACACGAAATATAGGTCGTTTCAAAGAATTTAGATTTGTTTACAATTACTATCATCAAATAAAAGTTAAATGGCTTGTGTGTATAGTAGTTTCATTTTGTTGATGTTAGCACAACAGCATTTCTAATAGTTATGATAAACTTTTGTAATACAGGCAATAAAATGCTTCAGTTTCGTATAAAGCTACCTTGAAACTGAAGCAAGCTCGCGAATCTGCTAGGTGCTCTAATCGTAAGGTTCGCTGCATATCTCAGGGTACATATCAACATACATTGGTCGTATGGAATCAACCGACCAATGAGAAGGTTGATCAAAAATAATAATATTATATATATATATACGGTCGAATTGAGAAACCGCCTCCTTTTTTGAAGTCGGTTTAAAAATAGCAAAACGCTAGAGTGGCAGTTCAATTGCTAAGCGAATCGGCGCGAAGGCTATCAACGACTATATCGCTGAGATAGCGTTATGGTTTTAGTTACGTGAATCGGGCCACTGGTGGTATGTAGGTCTAGCGATATTTATTATTATATACCTTTTCCGTTACAACCTGTATAGTGTTGCTAGTACTAATGTATAACACAGGTGCAGCTAACGTGACAACAACGTTGCATAATCTGGTTGCCGTCAATCCGCTTATAGCGGCTCTTAATTAAGGCCCACAGCGGTTCACGCCGGAGGCCTCTATCTTTTGATTGACCTGCCCGTGCAGGGCCGGACACAATAATTTAGACGCACCGATGGATCAATAGTGGAGGTATACATTTTATAGAGTTATTATAATTTGAAGTCGTTATGTCAATCACATTGAAAAGAGTAAGTAGATTCAACAGTTCTACTCATTATAAGAATAATACGAGATTTGAAAGGTTTAGTTGTGTTTTTAATACGATACGTGATAAGAGACGGTAGGATTGATTCAAAAGTATGTTCTCTCTTTACAATTTTGTGGAATAAACAATAACTAAAATATGCCATTAACACTTTCCTCTTAGCTTCCCGTATATTTTATTCTGTCTGTTGCACTGAGATGATACTACTGGAGTATTACTTAGTAATACATCAGCTGTACTAATATAATAGGTACCTACCTATTACTACGTACTTATGCAAACAGCGACAATGAGATGACAATCATAAGGTTCAAGATAAGCGAGTGTTTTATATTGACAATTAGCTTAAAAGGTTTTGAAAAATAAGGGATTAACAAATTTTAATAATACTTGACTATTAAGAAAAATATAACATGTATCTAACCTTTGCAGACACTTACTGCTGACAGTTGAAATCGATTTTGCCAGGCCTGAAAAGTATCACTTTCGCCCCGCTCCTCAGGCAACTTCAGACCTACTTTCCGAGTATGAGCAATAAAATAGCTATTTCCGTAGTTAAAAGCGATATCGTTGAAGTAGATTGAGATCAAAATGAAGTTTCTAACAAAATAAAGGACCCCTTAGCATGCCAAATTCCTAGACAGTGATCCGATGTAGTATCACAATAAACTGGCATGAGCCGATCCTCCGGCGAAATTGTCGATATATTGGAGTGCATGCAAACAAGGGCTTGATTCAATAACTACGGCGTTCCATGTACAGTACAGGCCTCTGTAATGGAAATACTCTGCGTATTGGAAATTGGAATGGAATTATAAACTAGTTATATTATAAGGTATATCTAGTATCCGGCTATCCGGTCAAATCACTATCTGTTGCATCTCTAGTATTTGGTAGAACCAAGTGGAAGCCAGATTGACTGCAGCTCATATATGGGCTAGTTCGACAAGGGTTGTACCACCCTCTCACAGAAGATCAACTTTTCAGCTGCGTTGCGTACGATGAGCAAGAGAGCCGGAAGTCCTACCCCCTTCCCCTCCCTCTGCCCCACAGTGTGCACGTGCGCAACGTGCGAGCGATTTCTTTGGTATCTAATAGGCTACGGTAACTGCTTAACATCAGGCGTGCCGTTCGCTTGTTTTCTACCGTAGTCACATTAAAAGAAAAATAAATTATGAATTCAACTTAAATTTTCTAGCAAAATAAGCATACAAACACACAAGGATTAACGCAGGAAGTAAATATATGTAACAGTTACTAGATAATCCTGAGTCATAGTTTCCGCATTATGTAACGCAAGCTTTACTAACTGAGATAGTTAAGATCAGTTAGACGGATGTATGCAGATTTATCGCTATCTTGACGAGCCCATTCATCTAAAATCTTAGTCTGTTTTATCGTACTGAAGATCTTTGTAGAGTTTAACTCTACCATTCTCTACATTTGTAGAGTATACGAATATTTTGCTTGCTATGCATTAAATATAGAGACACGATCAATTAATTAAACATGCTCAACCCTGTCTCGTAATAATATATGACTAACGGCCGAATACTCAAAGGCTACTTAAATATTTAAGTCCCACTTAGCAGTATGAGAAGTCGTTAACTGTCATTTTTTGTATGGCGCGGCAAAGTTAAGCAGCTCTCAAATTTAAGTTGCGTACGAGTATTCGGCCGTAAGACTCAGTTATTTAATTAATGAAACAAGATCGATAGTGATATCTAATTGAATTCCAAAGCAAACAACCAATTAATTGAAAATAGGATTACGCTCGTAATTACAGATAGTGCGATGACTCTATTGAGAGTACTATTTCAATTATCTATGCTTTCCAGTCTAGTGGGTAATAATTTAGTACCGAGGTGGTGCTGTGCATAACGGTATCTGGTAGGTTTTGGTACACGTCGTAATGCAACTAAACACCCTAGTAATACAGTTTAAAATTAATCATCTGTTTATAGACAAGGAAAGCGTAAAACATCACATCTGCAAAATTTTCGAAAGGTAGGCTACGTAATTTTCGAAAGGTAGGGTATAGCTTGAGGTTAATTTAAACTGGTTTTACTGTCCATGTACTTAAATGACACTTAACTCATACTTACGACGTAGTTCGCCTTTCTACATGACTTGACTTACCTCGTATCCTAGCGTATCGTTTGCCATCGTCCACGGCAGCTTATACGGGCTAGCTCGACCGGGGTAATCCAACCCTCTCACAGAAGATTGGCGTAAAGTACCTATTACTTGCGTTTCGTAGGATGGGTGAGAGAGCCGGAAGCCCAAGCCCCTTTCCTTTCTCCGACGCTACGCAAAAAATGCTGGTTACTGACGTGAGTTGCTAGAATGTAATAGCACTAGTATTTCTATGGCGGCTTGTACACGACACAACTCTTAAGAAACTGGTTATTAACAACCCCTTATTTATATCCTTAAGACCAGTAACTATTAATCAGTACATACAAAATAACTTTATATAGTCAAGTCAAAGTTAAAAAAAAACATTCATATAATCTAGCAGTAGCATTTATGAATCTTTAAAACAATATTTTAGCGTTACCACCGGTTCGTAATGTTTCTTCCATTGAGAAAAGCTGGCAAGAAACTCAATGGTTACTCTTTTAATAATAGAAAAATTATAATTGTATACATTTTCAAACAGCAACGCTATGTGAGCAGGCAGGCACTAACACATTGTGAATAACAAAATACAGTAACTCAGTATATGCTTTATTCATCCAAGTTATCTAATGTTTATTAATTTATAAACAAAGAAAAACTGTTGAGCAAAATGTTCTCTATTGTGTTAATTAATTCGTTAATTGATCGCGTTTTCCGTTTAATAATTGGTTCTTGTTAAGCCGAACTTTCGCTTATCCAATCTCTTGTTTTCGTTCGCCTCAAGGGCTAATTTTATGGCCGATCAAGTTACTCGTGGCCTATCGTGTTTAGTCGATAATAATGGTTTATTTTTATTAAATAGCTGTCTTTTTGGAAGGCTGCTACTGAATTGATGATACTATCTTGTAATAATTACTTTTCTATAGTGGTTCTACAGTCGGCAGCTTAAGGTGAGCTCTCTTTATCACGGGTGTGAATAATAAAAAAAGATCAGCTTATGTTGGCAATGTTCCTTGTGATCAGCATGTGACCAAACTTTGACTTAGTGCGCTTTTACTAAAATTGTCTTTTACTGACACTTGTTCTATTGCTGTCAGTCCTATTTGTTGTTAAGATTTAAACACTCCATGTCAAAGTCATTACCAAGAAAAAGGGAGCCATTTGAATGTCACAATTAGTTTGTCCTACCAAACGGAGTCCATGGACACAGTACGACACAGTTGTTCGCGGAAAATAATGTTTAAAACAAGTCGGTATTGCGGTTTATCTATAGTCCGTGACAGCTGGCCTACTCCAAAATACGAACCTAACGTTTCGGCTGACGGATTGTCGTGATTTGACATTTCTTCTTTCGTTTTTCTCTACGATTTGACATTGTTTTGATCGTAAATCGAATCCGTACTTCGGACGATCCGTCAGCGACGTATTTCGGAGTAACCCCCCAGGTTCGGATGACATTCGGGTTATGAGCTTTATGCAGAATAAAATCCGAATCAAAATTAGCAGGACCCGCAACGCAACAAAATAATTTAATTTAATAATTTTGTGGGCGATTTTAATTGTTTATCGGGTCCTGCTACTTTTGATTCGGATTTTATTCTGGAAAAGCTCACTTACCGATGAATAAGGCTTTCTAATGTATTGTCGAACTACGACTGAGATATGAGTTTCGATGCATGTAGTAGTGCGCGGAGCACAAGTTTAGTGAAGTGATTACGATGTTAGAAGATACCATATCTGCAAAAATAACACTACAATGGTCCATGTGAACAATTAAATCGCACCAAAACAACGATGAAACTAAAAGCGTAGATAGCAAACGGATACCGTAGCACTCGTAATAAAAGCAATGCATTGCCTGAGGCAAAGCCGATCAGCCCTTCCCAGGCCATTCAGCCTTAACGCTCACAACTTAAGGGCTAGTTTATTGCACAACAGCGCCCCCTAGTTTCACAATCTGTATTAGGTTACCGACGCCCGGGGCTACGGCACTCGAAAGCTTTATTTTTGAATGGGTTTTTACTGTCTGAAATTTAATTTGAAACCTATTTGGTGCTACTGTTTAGATTTCGTATAGATGTTTGCCATATCAATATTCTTATAATATTATGGTTAGAGTTGTTCAAGCCGCCTGAAGGCCTCTGACAAGGCTTAACGACTGCTGCCTAGAAGATATCAACCGGGACCGACCTTTTACGTGCCCTACGAAGCACGGAGACGCTCAGTCCAAATGCCACTAAATTGACACCCATCTCTAACCTTGCCAAGTGTTGCTTTACCTTCGATCATTTACCGATCAGTGTGTACAGCTGGCTATGAGCTGCTATCAATAAAAATACTACTTTAGTTACGTAAGGTATTTCTGAAATCTCATTTATTTACTGTAACCATTGCATATACGTCTGACGTCTATATCCGTTACTTATAGGGTTGTCACAGTGGTATTGGTAAGAATATACCTTGGAATATACTTACGATTTGGTATTGGAATGCGGCGCTTTCTTCTGCCCGCCCGCAGACTGACAGATAAAAACACGTTCCAATTTTAAACTTGGCTTCTTTTGAGTCGGGAATAGTCTGGGAATGACATGGCGGTTAACCCAATTTCGTAACGTTTAATTAACGAAAATCACCCGCTGTCTAGTTAGTGATTAAATTGTAACAGATGGTAACAACTGTGAGCTTCCGTTTGTTTAAATCTTCATCGATTACAACCAAATTTTGTTTTTTTTATAGGGCAGTGACATTTTTATTTATTTATTCTGGCAGCATTTCAAAACACACTGCCAATTTTTATTAGGAAATCAAAGTCCATTCAGGGACCTCACTAAGGTGATTAAAAGTAACCTCTAGGGCTGCTACCCCACGTCCGGTCACTAGTATCAGATAACCGCTGTCGAGTACCGGCCTGATTGACAGGCTATATTCCCCGGACAACCCTAATTGTCGATCCACCCTCGTATTACGGGGAATTTAATAAACATGGCGATGCAATACACACACTTTAACATCACTGTTTGGATTATGCACATTGAATACCGAATACTGATTGAAATTGCGATACGGGTTGGATCGAAACATTCCAATACGCTGGTATGTGCCAACTATAATGTACTCATATGCTTTATAAATGAAACAATAGTAAATTGAACGTATTTACTACTAGTAGTAGTAAATACGTTCAATTTACTATTGTTTCATTTATAAAGCATATGAGTATGCCAGTACTAGAACTTCATAGTGATGTGATTACCACGGGATTAACAGAGAATGGAATAGGTAAAAAAGCGAACGGGAGTAAATAACTTGGATGGTTGACTTGGATAGTTCACGAATTCAGATATCGGTATTTGTAAACAAAATAACACGCCTATCTATTCCATAAAATTGCCCAAAATACATTAAATCCCAACCGCATATTATGGTTTGTATATCCAGGTTTAATGTATTCCTGATACCTAAACAGGTGATGCGGTGGATCCGGATCGCATGATCAAAAGTTGCGAAAATTTGCATACAATTATGGAGGCAGGTGGCAAGCGCCAGATGTTTTGATTTTGATAAAGTATATCCGAAGAATATCTGTGTTGCGAGGTTTTAAAACTGGTTTTAATTTATTGGAATAAAAATACTGAACACTAAGATAACTCATACGAAAGATTCATCAAAATATTTGTAAAAATATTTGCTAGACAATTTCTGAATAGGTAGGTATATTACTATACATTTACAAAAAGGTAAATGGCATATACCACAATTCATTATCAAAGTTTTTAAATTACTAGTTTTTTTATTTGTAGAACGGCAAGCTATAAGTTGAATAGCCATGATGTTAATACTTCAACCAGTTTCTTCGGGAACTCGAGTACGTTAGATACTTAGGGGCTTGCATGAATAAAAAAGTACCTATATTGGAATTCCTACATGGTTTTTACAGACACAGCCAATATCTTTATTGTGATAGAAATGAAAATTAAATCAAAATGCAATTGGCCTTTCTGAACTCTCATCATTATTATTTGCTTTATAATAACAATACACCCATCAAACGCAATAAAGCTCATTTCATAATGAACAAAGTGAAAAGTTGATTCGTTCCGTCGTACCCCGGTGTACTTCAAATACGCTCCACTCGGATCCAATATTCTGTTTCCCAATAATGAAATTGCACTCCGAATGCTGCAGTGATTCTGATTATTAAATCATGGGCACGGTGGTAAATTGATATTGGATTTTTAAGCTCTTTGTTGATGCTTTTGTGGATCAGGCTTTAGGTCGTTTTATATTATCGTTACGGTTATCTTTTTCATTTTAACTTTTTTTTTAAAGTTGGTAGTAGTATTTTGTATAAAATTATTTTGTAATAATCGATCTAAAATATATCTAGTTGCTTTGTTCGTTCGAAAATATTTAATATTAGTGATTATTTACTTCATATTTATCTAAACTCAATACATTGAACCGCTTTTATGAATGGTGGTAAAAATATACGTTCATAGCGTGTAAAGTTTTATGACATAAGTACTCCATTTTAAGATAGCCGGAGCATAAAATGGGTGTAAAAGTATCGTTTGAATATTTTATGTCTACCTGTGCCCACATTTCCTTATAAGGCGCATTTATCTCTTCAAGATATGATAAAGGCTTAACAAGGGTCAGATGTTTAATGTTATTTTATGTTATCAAATTTTCTAGACAGCAACTCAAAGTATGTAGAGCCTAAATTGTAAATTCTCTCCACAATGGCACACTATGTGAAACCTTTACAAAAATAATTCGTAAGACCTACATAATGTGTAACACAAGCTTTTACCTGCGGCTTAGCTCGCGTGTAATCGAGACTCCATTACACTCGTCATTGCAAATAGTGTTTATTTTGTTTGCCAGGGTTGTGCAAAATTATAGTATTATTGTTATATCTCATACAAACATTTTCACTCATTTTTAAACCCTTAGGGGTTGAATTTCAATCCTTTCTCAGCACACCTCTATCAAGACAAATACATCCTCCAAATAGCAAGTCTCTACGACCAGCAGTTTAGCTGTGCGTTGTCTGTCAGTGAGTCAGGACTTTGATTCTTATAGATATAGATTGATAGATTTGTACATTAGTCATTCAATTAAAAAATCGTAAAATATATTATAACGTTATCTCCTGGCCAGTAGGTACTATATTTTAGGTACCGTACCCCCATCAGTTGTTGATTCAAAATGTAATGAACCCGGAACACATAGTAGGCGGATCCCGTTGGTCGTTTTACACTACACCCACCTACAACATAATTAGGGGCCGCGGTGCGTTTAAGAGGTTTATTGATATTTTATTGCTTAAAAACGAAATTTAGTAAAAAAAAAACCTTTGAAATTACAATATTATTATGTTATTTGATATAAGTATTAATTCTGCCTTGCTATCGATCATTATTCACAATAATATATCATTGGGTGCGTCTAGATGAGTCGAGCGGCGTGCCGGCGCCCGCGCAATCAGTTATGACATGTAACCACGTAGACAATGGTAATCTCGTGTCTGTTAATGATGGAGTTTATGTGCGAATATTGTACAATAGATGTGTGCTTTGTATGTTAATCTGAACATTGTTTTTAATATATGTCCTTTCCGGAGTTAACGGAAGGAACTGATAGATATATTATAATCCAAGGTTAAGCCCATTCCACTTTTCAATTACCTAACGTAAGATAATACATTCGTCTTTAATATATTACGATGAGGTTAATATTTGTAATAAGCAACATTTGGTCGGAAGTTTTACACTGATAAGTGTTCCGAAGTCAGACATCAAATAAAAAACATCCAGGAACTCATTATCATGACCACAACGCCTGACTGACGTGTGCAGGAAAATAATAATGTTTTGTTAGACTCGACAGCCTTCAATTGTTTTTAATCATTAATAGAAAACATATGCACGTGCTTAGAATTTCCACAAATAAGAACGTACCCTTGTTTGTCTACCATAGTAGTAAGAAATAGATAGGCACGTAGTGATTCATATCGGTAAAGCTTTTCAATGGATCTGCAAGTGATGCCTTTGGTAGTATGCAAGCGTCCATAGGCTACGATAACCGTGGAACATCAGTCGGGCAGTGTTTGCCGCCTTAGTAGTATAAAAAGGTGGTTCCAACAAATAGAGAACAAAATGTTTTTTTTTATGAGTATAATAAAAAATATCGAGAACTCAGTTAGTGACATCAAAATGTACTTCACATCCCAAACCATCAAATACAGACCCACCCCCCCTCCCTTATAACTAGGGGTATTCCCATCAACATAACAAACACCTCGTATTTTGCCACCCAGTCATTCCTAATGAGATCGAATAAGCAATGATCACGAAATTTATCGATATAATATTCCGAGTGGCAATGAGATGCCTTCCGGTGCCATTAATATCCTTAATTCGAACCCCCATCGAACCGGAAGTCAGTTCTAAATCAAACATGGCGCTAGCCGTGCTAGGGAGAGCGCATATTTTAATATCCATAATGGCAAATGGCAATGCCAATCCGAAAGGATTTATGCATAGGAATGGAGGCATGACTTGTTAAACCATGGGATTCATGGTTAAAAGTGAAATGGAAAGTGTCCTTATTTTACTGTATTTTAACGACATAAAACGAATGCGCCATATTATTGGAATATAATTTTAACGAGGCTTTTAGGCCTCAGGGTCATTTATTTACAGTTATTTTCATAGCTCCCTAGTCAAACCTACAATTTGATAAGACCTGGGGGCTAACCACAAGCTCTTATTGCGATTCAGTTACAGGAAAGTATTAACGTTTCAGCGACTTTTTGTGCAATGACGTACCTTATTGTCATGACAATAAGAAACGTCATTAAAACGTCGTTAAAACGTTCCTATAATTGAATCGCAATAAGAGCTTGTGGTAAGCCCCCTGTAATATTTATTTAGTAAATGCGTTTACCTTTAGATTGATTTCCAAACTACTTGTAAGTTTGTGCTTATCATTTGCTTTGAATAGTACACCACAATGCTAAGCTCCATTTATGGGAGCGCATTTTGCATCCGCGGCATAACTACTATGTACATAATGTATGAGTAAAATTTCCGGGCGATCGTTTCATTTCCCGTCATTTCTCAATACGGGTTATTGATCCCGTACTTGTCTTAGAAGACTTTAGTCCAAGTGTAAAACAACCATTTACAAAAGAAAAAGAAATGGACAGTGATAACATGTCCTTTGAAGTTAGGAACTTTAATTACCGTTGTCATAAAGAAAATATTATTGTTTGGATAGTTTGCAGGTAAAGATACTGTAACTTTTAGGTTTACCAAGAGTTACACGTATTTTATGCTCGCTAGTCGGATCTACTTGCTTAATTGAATGGCAAATTGTACAGCGCCAATATTGGCCACCCAAGTAACCAACAGTTTGCCATAAAAATATCTTACGTAGACGAGCAACAAACGACTTTTAGCAAACCAAATGTAACAATATCGGTGGGCATTCCGCAATATTCAGTAGGTAATTTGTTTAGCCAGTTTAGTAAGTTCGTCACACAATGGTTGGCAGCAAATGAATAAATCATGGTGTGTGCCACACGCTTGACGAGGAATATATGTGAATATTGAGCTGCGCGATTGCACGCTCAATATCAAAATGATTTATTGCACATATACTCAGAATCAAATGATTTTGTAAACAAAGTAGGTACTTACTTAATATGGTCTTGCCTAGTCCATTTTGTAACTTATAGATAGGTAAAATCCGCAACTATACCTACGCCTACGATATCAAAAGGTCATCGTATCGTGCTATTATCTTGTCAGTTTACCATAATAATATGGAGGTATTAGAAGCATGTAGGACGCGTTTTACCAACTATCTTTGAAGCCGGAGTTTTAATATTTGGGTGACCAGTGAGCTAAGACATTTGTACTACATTTGTCACTCATGTAGGTAAAAACCCGGCTTCACAGCCGTTCAAGACGGTCGTTGTTTTGTAGCTATCCCTTTTTTTCTTAAATTGTTGTCGAGTTGGAGGACTAAAAATATACCTAAGACACTTCAGCAAAACGAGTGATCCATGGTTTTACTCCTGTAAGGTTTACCATAATTATGGGGTTGTAAAACAATCGGGAGTCCCCTTACAAAATAATAATAATAATAATAATATCCTGGGACATTTTCTACACACACAAACACACACACACACACGAAAAAACACGATACGCACAACAATTTTCGTTAAAATATTATTGCAGTACATTTGCATTTCCGACCGCTGCAGCTGCAACCCGGCCAAAATAAATCGACATCAGGTGTGTTTAAATTGCAATGGGTGGGTGTAAATATTTGAATCGGTCGGGTAATGCGTTAGGGCACCCAGCGCCTACCGCTATGGTGGCGCACAGTCCATTTCCATAAAAGCCTCTTCAATCTCGCAAAACGTTTCGGGAATTTCAATTCGCGCTTAGCGTTTTATTTTCCGTGTGCGGAACATTACTAAATATTGTAAATCCGTATTTTTTGTAAGGCCGGGGCTGTACTGGTAAGGCTATCGCGATGTGACAGCGATCAAACTCCTATATGGAGGTGGTCGAAAATCTGTATAGAAATCGTCATCGCGTCGCAATCGCTTTACCGGTACAGCCACGGCCTTATGCTTTGAATGCGAGCATATTGTTCTGGTTATACTATTGCGCGTAGCCAAGCTTGACATCCGATTGTTTTTTGTTTATTTTAACACGTAGTTTTTAACCATATTTATCATCACTTTATAACACAAAAACTCAAAACAGTAGCCACAAAGCGCAGGCGGCTACCGAAACTAAGCTCTTCAACTTGAAATAATGACCCACGCGAGAGAGCCTACCGCTTCAGACGCATAAAATATCAATAATAAAGGCCTTATTTGAAATCCAGTCCCAAATAGGCAATACCGCTATTACATAAACACTCACTAAAAGTGTCACGGTTGTAAGGCACAGTGCTCAATATTGACAAAAACATCACCAACTATCGGCATCGGCGAAGTGTTCCAAACTTTGTATACCACTGGATTTTTTGTATGTATATTTTACGAACACACATTTATTTTGATCGAAAGTGATTAATTTTTTTAATTGTCCTTCTGATATGGAGCGAGTCATTCAAAGATAAAAAATAAGTAATTGATTATTAATTCAGTAATAAGGTACATTTACGCCGTATAGTAGATGCAATAGAACAGAAAAAATTTGACGGTCAACGGTGAGCACGTCGGCATTTAAATACGTATTAACTTGTCGACTAAAATAAAACTCAGATATGCCTGTCATCACATTATATGAGATAATTTACTTTTTCTTTTTTGTTATTTTTTAAAATGATGGTGTACTTAGTGACAGACCGATATAAATAATTTCTTTCTTTTTTATTTCACTATCATATCTACAGCGACCGTTCGAAGTTGAAGTGACATGCTAATCTAACCCCATGCACCTTTCCCACTGCACTAGAGCGTATCGAATCGGCATCGGCATCGATGTCGATCGTGCGACAGTGTGCACATGCCGCAAAAGGTCGCCGACCCCGCCGATGCGGGCTCCGAATTCGGTAGTGAATGCCGCTGGGGACATTAATCGGACGTTCTTGTGCTTGGTTGTCGTCTCCAATCATTATTTGAAGAAGATCAGATTGGGCGATCTAACTTTTTTATAGCCTAGTTAAAGAAACAGAAGGGCTAGACAAGTGGCTGACGTCTACAAAATCGCTACGCTTCATCTATGGAAATGACATAAGTGACGTAATCTCAAGCGTGATCTTCATAGCGACTTGTTGTTGATTTACATAGCAACGTTTGACATTTCCATACATTGTGAAGTTTATTCCATTCTATTCGATTAGCGTTCATGCCACTTGGTTAGCCCTTCAGTCCACCTAATGATAAGTGGTAACCATCGCCCAGGACCATTACGGCCGAATACTCAAAGGCTACTCAAATGTTTAACATTTAGCAATTTGGGAAGTCGTCATCTGTCATTAGTGTTTGGCGCGTCTTGACGCGTTGTAACTTTGGTTAAACAGGGGGCTTACCACGAACTCTTATTGCGATTCAATTACAGGAACGTTTCAACGTTTCAGAGACTTTTTGTGCAATGACGTATCTTATTGTCATGACAATAAGAAACGTCATTGCACAAAAAGTCGCTGAAACGTTAAAACAAAACTGCTATAAGAGGTGGTGGTAAGCCCCCTGCTTTCAAATTTGAGTTGCAATCGAGTATTCGGCTGGTTTTTCCAATGGTTAAAATCAAGCAGACTTGAAGCCCTGATGATGTGCAGTAACCGTCGCCCAGGACATTTACAACTTAAGAAGAAAACATTACACACATGACATTTACAACTTGCAGACTTACTTTGAAGAACCCTATGTTGTAGTGCAAAGGAAAAACTTCAGGAGGTCTTTCCACAACTGCACGTAGAAAAGAAACGTTGTAGAAAAGTACTGAAGCCATTCCATATGTTCATTCATGAATCATAGAACTGACGTCATTATAAAGATGCTTGTAATACGCGCAAATTAATTTCAATTGACGACTGTTTTCATTGTCCTTGCTACTAATAGAACTAATAGGGTTGTGAAATCAGCCGATTATTTTAGTTTAGATAAGTAACACAAACAACTACAGATTAAAGTACCTTAAGTAGGAGTAAAGGTACATAAGTACCTATTGACTTCTTTCAAGTAATCCTGGAACAACTTAAAAAGTATATCTCCTATATTTTCAAGCTCGGATTTAAAATAAGTCTAGTTTGTAATATATAAAAACGTTCAATAAAAACTCTTTGACAACCCTATACACTTGGGAATGAAGACAATGAAGCATAAAGTTAGAATGTTTTTACAGAGACACTAATAAGTCAAGTAACAACGGAAACAAGTAATTTTGCTGGTAAACGGGACTTGCGAAAAAGTTAAATGTAGGTCTTATAACGTACGTTAAATGTAGGTCTTATACCGTACGAGTGTGATGATCTTATGTTGCGTTGCTTGTAATTCATTTGCATCCAGATGTTAGGAGGCAAAATTTAGGCTAGGGCTATACGAGAGAGACGTTGAAAAGACGAAGAAAATGTGAATATAAACCTGTCAGGCTCTTGGGTGTTCTAATTTCAAATGGCCCAATCAATTCAAATGAACATGTTCCTAATTCAAATTAACAACGGTCACGTCATGTTATTGGCTCGATTGGTCTTGCCCCATCGTTTAGGCTAAATTGATTACACGACGGACTAAGTACGTAACGCTCCAGCCGAATGCCCTACAAACGTCTGCAATCAGCTTACCGAGAGCAGTTCCTCGAATGGTTATTTTACGCATGGGCGCAGCTCTCTGTTACGCCCTATTGCCTTTTATTTCGACATCTACGTACCGTACAAAATCTGCACAAATTGGTAGTTTTGCACAATTTCGAGTAACGATTACCATGCAAATCATTATGCTTTCCTTTGATATAAAAATAAGTAGCTAATACTCCATTTCACTTTTACCGTTTACGTAAGAAACCTACTTACATTATCTTAATCTGAGCTTTGAATGAGTTTTTTTTTATTTGCTTATTTAATCAATATTGAGATTATTTTTCATAACAAAAGTTACATAACAGAAATCTATCATAACAAAATTAATGCTCCTCTCACTCAAACTGACATAAACATAAATATTTACAAATTTCCGAATTTACACCAGGAAATGTGAACACATCGAAACTGCTACCGAAATTAGATCACATCTTCCTCGAGATATTAACGAGAAGTCTGCATTACGAAATTGCTTTGACCGTATTAATTCTAAAAGTTACCTGTTGAAGGCAGCCTTCGGGGACCTCTCAAAGGGATCTAGGGCGACGCTAAATTGTCTTACTTAATAGCACAAATTGAGTACATCAAAGAGCGAAGAGACGAAACGGTTCGGTCTGTTTATGTACTTCGAAATTCAAATTCTTAATGCATAGCGTTTGTTTACGACCTTCTTTTGTTTAATGAGTTTGTAGATCACGGCTCTTGTGACGTAATACGTGACGTCACTATTTATTATTCCAAAAACAAAAGAAGGCATTTGCTCTGGAGTTGGACATCGAAGCTATAAAATAGATTGCACCTGCATATTATTTTGTTCTATTTTTAAACTACCTATGTTACTTACTATACGATACTACCAACCAATAAAAGTGAGGTCATCTGTAGATAAGTCGTGTAGGTAGACGACCTGCCTCTCTCTCGGATACTTATAATAGGTAGGTGGATGCCTATACAATAAATAGTTTTACAAAAGTAGGTACCGCGCCCTGTAGGTCTATGGTAACATTTCCAACATACGCTGGGCTGTCTTAATTATAGATATCAACAACAAAGAGACCTCAGCTTATGTTCAGAAACTAGAAGAAATTTCTAAATTATGTACTTACGAACGCGCACTCATATTTCAGAGTCCTTACTGTAGTCAAACACATGCCTTTTATGCACTTTAAAAGGCTGATACGTTATCAAAGCGTCCAAAACACTCATTATCATTAAACAATACCGATAAAAGGAAATTGGGGACACTTGACACCTGATAACATACTTAGTTTCATTTTACTCAAATAATTGTTTTATTTTTTCAGGTAAACGAGGACAGTGCTGAGCGATGGTAATAAACTGAATGAATTAACTAGAATTTTATTTAGGTTAATTATAATATTTGCCATTATTGTAATAAAGTGTAAGTGTCAGAGAAATTTAATTAACTAGTGACCTTAGTGTGAATTGTACATTAACCTTCCGGAAGAAATTTGGTGGTACCACCACTCGGCTCACTGCATCGGGTGGTTGCGGGTTCGATTCCCGCCAGAGGCAAATTTCGGAAATGGTCTTTTCGTAATTGGCGCTGGTCGGGTGTCATAAGGATCATACTTGCGGATCTGCATGCGGGATCCGCAGGCAGTTGCCGGATCCCACAGGTCCTAAAATTATGCTGGATCCAGCTGGATTGCGGGATCCCGCTTTGCTGGATTGCAATCCCTACTCAGTCCATTGTATGGTAGCTATAGTACAAGCGTTGATTAGTTTGGGACCATACAGTTAGCGTGTAAGTCTGGCGATATTTATTAAAATTGTATCCTCTATATGATAGTAAAAACAGTATTAAAATCTGTTGAGTAGTTTAGAAAATATACGCGGATAGAGACAGATAGAATCTGATAGCGCCTTTGTTTGATACTATTATTAAAGTGCACGTTATAAAGGTTCTATTTCCATCGTTCCCACTCTATTTTAACGTAACAAGCTTATCAACTGCAGCCATGTTTTCAAAGCGTTGGCGCCAATATTTTCTCTACGTTGGTAGAGTCGTATCTACGTCGGTAGAGACTATATGCATTTTATCGTCAAAACAAATTCAACCTGAAACAAACACAAGAGTGTTTATTTTTAATTGAAACCATTAATTTTAAAGGCACTGAAACTGTAACTGTATGAAAATAGGGTTTAAATTTAATTAGACATGTTGGCGGAGTCGAAAGTGTCGCAACTCGCAAGCCCTATCGAATGTCACAGACAGGGGCTCTGCACATAAAGTAGTTAAAATAAGTCGTCTGATGTCGAGACGCTTTGTAGGAAGTGGAACCACTTTATAGTCTCGTAATATTCTAGATGGACGCTCTACTGATGACATTATGTAAGCAATCTATTTTAAAACTATTTAGATCAGTCTTTTTGACGATGTCTTTAATTATAAGGGGTTAATATATTATTTTGAATACTTCTGCACTAGTACGTAGTACATCGTAATTTAATGGAATAGGACTTGGAAACTTTAAAAAAATACAGAATATTTTTTTGTCCATTAAAAATACCAATCATGGTTATAACGTATCTATGCTTTGTTACTTTACTTAGGCCTTGGTCTCCTATTAAATCCCATTGGCCGCTTACAGCGTCACGCGTACGCCGCATCACAATGCTTACTATAAAAATGTGAATGTGTGACGCGGCGTACGCGTTACGCTGTAAGCGGCTGATGGCATTTAATAGGAGACCAAGGCCTTACGTTTTTTTTGTTTGACGGTTTGAAGTGGAAGATTAAGACAGTTTGCTCTTTGTATTTCATCTTGCAATAATATTCACTCTTCGATAAAGGTTGGTCAACTCTGCCGAGAATGTTGTCCAAGTAAAAACTAGTCCAATAATTATTTGATTCTCGTAACAAGTCCGGAGCTTGTCCCACTCGGGAACATCTTTTTTCCGTGTCGAAGCTGTTTGTTTTGTTCTTATTTCATTAGTGTTCGTTACAAAAGCAATTGATTTTGCTAACAGTCTGCAGGATCAGACGATAAAGGACACAAGAAATGTAAGAAACAAACATTATTAAAAATAGAATGACATTATGTCTACGTGGTCAAACGTGAAAACTAATTGCTTGAGCGTTTCTCGTCAAGTTTGGACGCAGCCAGTTATTGACTAATTTTTCAGTAACAGTCCATTATAAGAACTAGCAATTTTCTATACAATATTTTACGCAGACGCCAGCAACTTTTTCTCTATATAATAATAATAGTAGCATAGCTCTATAATAATAATAAATATATATGAGCCGATGGATTATTATTGTACAATATCATTGTATCGTACTATTCAACAATGTGGCATGAATACTGCATTGTATTTTATGCGTTATACAAGTAAATGAAATCACTACTTTGCGAGAGAAACTCGGTTGATTTACGGAAGTGACTTCCTAAATCATAAACCACAGTTTGCAGCAATTAACTGTAAAGGCTCACTATTCTTGTTTATTAACTGTGTCTATTAATATCTATTAATACCGGCGTTTGATTTAATTTTATATATTTTTATATTACATTTATTTAACAATCACAAAACGAAGATTATCACTCAACGGTAACAAAAAACATCGTGAGGAAAATAGCACGTCTTTTGAAAAAGGTGTGTAAAGATTGCTCAGCCGTACTTGGCTAGGGTGGTCGCTGAAAGGACGATGGCCAGTTCTGTATGAATCATGCAATAAAGTTGAGATCCGTCATAAAATAGCTTTAGAGGTACCGAAGTATACCTTCACCTAATCATTCATGGCAGATAAATCAAAGTCACTCAAAATCTAGTTAGTTCGTCACACTGATCCTTAGCCCTTCGAGGTTTCAAATTGGTGGAAATAACTCATAATACATATATGCTTTCACCACGTCACTTCGACACACGTTTCACGAAATTACACTTTAGTACTTGTATAAATATTTATTATTGTGGCTACGTAGTCATACTCTTTTCGTATAAATGAAAAAGCAATCCTGCCACATATCGAAGCGTAACAATCCAATAGACCAAAGCTACAACTTTTACATAAAAGTAAACGATTCTTTATGAAATGGCGACAATAAAAGAAGGGTCAATACGGTATTTTCATTATTATGTAAAATCTCATTGTGTCCCATATCCCTGGGGACGTCTCACTAGCCGAGTCCCATACCCTCCACTCCCTACTGGACAGTTGACATATTGAGATACACACTCCAACCTTCGTTCAATATTTACTCTGTTTGTTGGGAGACTGGGAATATTAGAGCGATTTTTTGCGAACATTTTTGAACTCTCTTTATCAAAGCTAGTTGTGTATTCGTCTGTGTTTTATTCTGATTTTCCGAGTGAAAAATACTTTAAAGTAATATTTTATAGAATCGACATTTATTCGGTGTTAGATAATTATTTTAATTGCGGATACTAGGAACCTTATAATCAATTTGTGCTTAGATTTGTTTATATCGTTATGGCCACGGTTATGAAGGAATACCTAGGTTGGCCATATAAATAGGTACGCCAATGATTGGCTCCAATTTGCTCCAAACGGAGTCAACGTGTGCCAATAACGAACTGTTAATAAACCCAATTGTTCCATCTGCATTCTCTTTCATGCTAGTCATTGTCCAAGCCATGTCCAAGCTATCAATTTTTTTTCGTGTTTATTTGAAACCAATAAAAGTGCTTTGAAAACCGCTATTGTGGTTTTTATTTCATCGAGTGGGATGAAAATTACCTACTATCGTAGTTCGATAAAAACATTCACCAAACCATAGCCTACTTTCATTTATTTTTATTTGTATCAAATTGCCCACTCGTATCACGTTTTCACCATAGTTTTTTGTCGCCTTTCATAAAAAGTTACTTCAAGCATAGACCAATAATTGGGTCTATGCTTGAAATAACTGAGTTTGCGGACCACCGTACTTTGGAAAGCAATCAGCAATTCTATCCGTCTTTCTAATATCTATGGCACTCGCTACGGTCACTCAGAAACCTCAACTACAGTAGCGGCACGCTATGATGGCCGTTTTGACATGTGGGGGGAGGAAGAAAATAAACCCTAATATAACGGAATAAGAATGACAGTTTTAAAATTTAGGAAAGTATAAATGAATGCTAAAATGAATCTCATTCCGTTGCAATAAGGTTCATCTTCTTCCCCCCTCTACATGTCAAAACGGCCATCATAACGTGCCGCTAATATACTCACATATTATGTATATCCTATTCCATTTCAAATGGGCGTCTCTCCATATAAATATCGGTACAGCCAAATCAAGACTCGAATCTGACCCAATTAAGTGAATCCTTATCCCCTTATTTGAACTGCAAAAGGTTACAATATCCCTTCTTTGGTCCATATGTCTCTATTCTTAAGTTGACTGATAAAAATCTGATATAATATAAAAGTTGTATTAGTTTTGGGCTGTCGATTCTGTCAGATTTCTTTATGCCCGCCCTCATGGCCTGAAGGCTTCAAACCCCTTGTATCCATTTGACAAGCGGCCCCGCACACGCTTGGTGCCCTTACAATCTATTTGTTGGGAGATGAGTATATAATTCTCCCCTAGTTCAGCGACGCGGCATTTTTCTTTCCCCAAAGGCTCAGGTAGCCCTAGGTGAATTTTTGTAGGTAGATATTTTAGTTTGCACCTATTTCGCATGGAAAGTAACAGGGAAGATTATGTGGAGCCTAACCACCAACCTCCAGTGAAGATGCACCACAAGAAGAAGATATTTTTGAAGTATTATGTTGAATTACTTTTAAAGTGATATTATAAATTGGGTGAGTGTAAATGTGGCGAGCGAGAAATTTTGATGCCTGACCATGTAGGCTCTTTTAGACGACCCTAATGCTTATTCTTTAATGGACTTAGAGTTTAATTTTATTACAATTTCTTTGTGTTTTAATGAATAAAACTTATACCGACAAAGAATTGGAGAGGCATGATTCATCTTTACATTAATTTATTACAACACAAATGTTCTTACAGTTCGGTGAGGGAAAATATCGTGAGGAAACCTACCTATCCCTCGGGATTAGGTAATAGTCAGTTCCTGTATACACGGCGACAAGGTTCACCACCTGTCACGTTGGGTTCTGACTATCTGGTGAAACGTGGGCTTTGAGTTGACTTAACACCTCCACAATGTGGTGGTGTATGGCCACTCAAGCCCCTGACTACCCCCGAATGGGGATAAAAGTCGTGACGTTATATTTATTTATTTTATTTTACAAATCTTCTTCAACACAAATGTTTTACAAAATGATGTAAGTTTTATACATAATTTAAGATGACGCATAAATTAAATACAGACTTAGCAAATTAAGAAGTAAGTACATTGTAATGCAAATTACCTGATACAAATCTGGAGTTGTACAAAAATAAGCATTTGCGATACAGCTCCACTGGACCGTGGGAAATGTTAGCCTGATAGAATAGACGAATACTGTAACTCAAGGTAGCTAGAACACATACCTTATAATAAGACTGCATTAACATTAAAGTTTAGTAAAATGACACCATTTGTGTGTCAGTCACGACATTAGTTTTATCATTTAAAATGTGTGTAACAACCGAGGTAATTGAACTCAAAACATTATCCATTATAACAACGCTTGATGGCTGTATCTCCTCTTTATATAAAACGAGCATTTTGTTAACCCACTTTCGATAAAACGAAATGGGTTTACAACGTCATTAAACTATTAAACCAATGTGTTGAGTATATGACCTCAGTCAACACAGAACGAAACTTAATTGGGCTGGAAGGTATGTACCTATTTTATGTAATAATAATAATAGTATCCTGGGACATTTTTACACACGGCTACCTGATCCCAAACTAAGCAGAGCTTGTAGGTACTATGGAAACCAGATAACTGATATTACTACATATACTACTTTTTTATTTGTGAATACATACTTAATTTACATATACACCCAGACTCCGGACATACAGACATATTCATGCACAAAAATGCATGTCCCGGGTAGGAATCAAACCTACGACCTGCAGCGTGAAAGGCGCCATCACGCCAGCCACGCCAACGGGCCCGACGGCCATGGCTATAATATTCTACCTACCTACCTTTTAAGATATTTAGGACGTATTGCGTCTTCCAATAATATACAATACACACCTCTAATTAAATATTTGATATGATTAGTTAGAAGAAAAGTATTGTGATGTCACTGATTTTATTGGTACACAAACTAAACTTAACAAAACCAATTGTATTCCCATCTCACTCATGGTCGTTACGTGTAAGCAAGACAGCATTATTTTTGTCGTATCTAATTTAGTTTAGTCGTGATTACAAAATTACAGTAATGATATCACTGTCTTATTCCTTATTTATAAACAAGTAAAACCCAAGTAAAGTCACAAACATTACACCTACATTACCATGAGTAAAGAGCTTATTACACCTTCCTAAATTTAGGCTACTTAATTTAGTCGTGACTGAATTTAGGCAAGTGTAATCGCATTTAGCTAGTTAGAATCCTAAATAAACAGAAGCTTTCGAAATTAGGTTCTAAATTTAGTGACTAAATTTAGGAAGGTGTAATAAGCTCTTAAGCTGTCAACAGTTACATTATAGTCACTTAAGAAGTACTTTTGACACTCGTTTTCTTTTTAAATTTCAATATGTGACGACTTAAGTTAAGTAAGAAAATTTAATTACTTAAGTACAAGTAATGAGTTCTCTATAGATACGTAGTATTGTAGTCAGCGTTTTCAAACAAGCGCGGGAACCATTGTTTACGTTACCGGTCGTTCACCACGGGGCCATTCAAACCATAATGTAGGTTACGTAGCAGTCACCGTGCCAAACTGCAATTTTGTTAATTTTCATTGAATTCAAACTTTATGTATGTAAATTGAATTCAGTCGGAAGTATTTTAACTTCAACAATTACTTTTATCTTGAGCTACGGACAGTATGACTGAACTAGCTATATTGTTGTCCTTGTAAGTCAAAATAAAATTGTCAAATTATTAAATTGTCATTGCAGTCGGGGGACCGTTCTGTGGAACATTTTGAATCTAAGAGGACCCCGGGGGCGACTATAATGACAACTGACAACAACTAAATACGACTGGTTTTTTTAATTTTTGACATACCATACAACAAGGACGACAATATAGTTTTTTTACTTCGTTTTTTGAAAGGGCAGTCGTGTGTTTTCCAATGACGAAAGAAAGGTGTTTTCCGACACATGACATTATAATACCGAATTTTGACATTATACCGAACTCAAATACTATAGTTACAAGAGTGAATAACTGTGAACTCTATAGCTACATGTATTGTAAATATCAGGAGAAAGGCCTCTCAACCCGATTCATACCAGCTTTTGACCCATTCCTTAACTCGGTCTCCAAAGCAATAAATCTTAAATCTTGAAATTTCATAATCCTTTATTTCCCAATAAAACATTAAGAACACACTTTGATACAATTTACTCTGTTTATTTAAACACCCTCCTAAAACCGTAATAAAACTGTCATACCATTAAAATTACGACTGTTTTCTTACAGCTGAGCGGCGTTTATGGAATTATCAAAACATTCTACTCATAATAACGGTAAATCACTTAAATTTAGATTCTAGACATATTTTTTATAGCTAAATTGTTTATAGTGTCTAATGCGCCGGCGCCGTCTACGATCAGCGCATATAAAATAAACATGGTTTAAAACAAAGTTTGTAGACTGTCTGTAATATATTTTAAAATGATTAATTTGTTTTCATATTTATTGCAGTGATAGTTGTTATTTGTTGCAGGCTGCAGCAATGAAATGGATTACTTATTTAAATTTAAGATTGCTCCAAAGATTTTTTTACCTACCATATACTACCTAGTTATTTATTATTCTCACCGATAAGTCAGTCGAATGTGTTTTATTTAAAGAATGCCGACACTAGTGCTGTTTCTGTACAAGACAAATAAAAACGCGAAACCACCGGAAATCGATAGTTCAAACTAAAAAAAAATTAACATCTGTTATCATTTAATATAATTTAAACGGTAACACATTAGAACAAGTGTGACCTACTCAGGCGACATTTTATCTGTCAAACAACTCGTTAAACTAACAGTTATTTAAACATGTCAACATAAACTGCAGGTTATCCTTGCAGTGTATTACATTACATTCTGAAATACTGTGCACATATCACTCACGTTTATCGCTTGCACCGTTGTAGGTGTAAGTTAAAATATATACAATGTAGAGCGAAGGAAGAGTGAGTAATGCCTACCTATGATGGTAGAGTCTCTTACTGAAAGTATAATTCTTCTTCTTATCGTATGGTTAGTGGCCAACCTGCTGTCAGAGTTGTTCAAGCCGCCCGAAGGTCTCTGATATGGCTTAACGACTGCTGTCTAGGTGACAACAACCGGGACCGACTTTTTTGCGTCACCCATGTCTGACTGACCTTGGCAAGTGTTGCTTAAACTCCGATCGTTTACTGATCTGTAACTGCAGATGGCTATGAGCACCTCCAAGTACAATAACTTCATATCCTACTGAGGGTATACCAAGGACCAATTCTGCCTGATCTTAATGTGTGTCTATGGTAATCAAATCTTCAACTCTACAACTCAAACAGCTCAGTTATGCCAAACCGACCCCCGTCCGCAGCTTGCCGACCGAATTGTGAACAATTTCATCCATATTTATGTACCTATGTAGTTCGTTCCGGCTACGCAGACGTCCTTTGTAGCCCTCGCCGCCAGATAAGAAACGATGACAGCTCTGTATGCTGTCTCTACATTTAAATTGTTCCTTATATTGTATCTCTACAGTAGAGACCACATAGCTTTACTATGCCACTATTAAAACTCATTATGAATTACGTTTTCAGGTAAATTTTATCTTTTAATTATTTGATTTATGTTTTTCTTATGAAACTGTGTAATGGCAATAATAATAAACACAAAATTATGTCACTTATATTTTAAATGTCAAACTTGTCGTAACATTAATAATTGGAGTAACGTAATTTTCTGCGGTCTGCGACCACTTTAATATAACTTCTGTTTACACAATAATTACCTTACAAGCCTCGAAATTAACTTGCACATTAATTAAATGTTCAAAAGGTCTTCAGGAATAAATCACCTGCAGCCTGAAAATGCCAAAGCATTTTTTCTTGCCAATTTTGGCACAGATTACAAACTATTTCCGTTGCATCTTGTCTATGATCCTCGAACTATTTGACAGGTGACCTCGGCAGTGGTTGCCAAACGTGTTGTCTGTGGTCGCATCGCTCTAGTAATCGCCAAGGTGAAGCTACACATTGCGTTTGTTACCGAATCTGCATTCATAACGTTCATTTATACTGATAACCGCTTATCATCACAAGTAATATGCTCGATATTAGTATGTTTATTTCATTTTAGTGTCAGTACTTCTTAAAATGTCCGTCCCAGACTGCCACAGTGCCATAACTTCTACAGTTTTTTGACGTAAGGAAGAATTTGGCACAGAGATATCTTAGTGCTATATCGTACCAGTGGTAGCGCAACCAGTCGCTCCACCAACAAAATGTATAGAACTGTATGGAGGGTATCGCACCTGGTTTCCGCTTGGTTGCGCAACCATTTCGGTGTCGGCTATCGAATCACCCGCTGTTGGCGCAACCATGGTTGCCTCGTGCGATATCGCAGTTAAAGTCTCAATCTCAAGAATATAAAGTGTATTGTCGCTCTATACAGTTACCTTAATTTTGCGTGCGCAATGAAACTCAAAGTATACTTTGGCTCTTTGTTTAGCCAGTTATTGGTTAAATTCTGGCTTATAAATGGTCACCTTAAAATATTCTTAAACCACTTATAAACTAGTTAAATGGGTATGAAAATTCTTAGTATGACTGCCTTTACAACTACATAAATCTGGTATTAACCAACTTTTACCCTGACTTTTCTTAAAAAGATCTAGACTTACGATCAGTCCAGTTTAAAACCACAAGTTCGCAGTAAGGAGCCGAATGAACTTGAATTAAAAATTAAATACTCGTTTATGTCGAGTGGCTCAGTATTTTCACCTTGGGGCTTACCACGAACTCTTATTGCGATTCAATTACAGGATCGTTTTAACGTTTCAGCGACTTTTTGTGCAATGACGTACCTTATTGTCATGACAATAAGAAACGTCATTGCCACGTCATTAAAACGTTCCTATAATTGAATCGCGATAAGAGGTCGTGGTAAGCCCCCTTATCTACTTACTGCGTCGTAAAACATTTAAGGACACGGCTGCTTGCAGACTGGTAGAGCATCCTAGATTGTATTATCTGGGTACTATAGATTATTAGTATTATTATCATTATTTATTTGATTATTATTATTCTGAAGTAAATAAGTAAGTAATTTCAAAGAAGATAATCCTTATTTTCATACAAAAATACAAATCATATGACCGTTCAGAAATGGACTACTACGTTTCATCGAATGCAATTTGCTCGAATAATAAATTATCGAGATGGTTTGGATGAACACAAAAGAAAGTTAAAAAACTCGAGTTAACGTTTATATCGATGCAACGAAATAACTACATAGCAAGCTATAATCCAATTTAGTGACGACGTTTACAACAGGCATTGTATACCCATAATTAAAATGTACATTGCAAGTATAAGACATTTGTAAAGAGTGAAATCTTGCGGTATTGTTTCACTCTGCAAGTTTTTTTTTCACATATTATTTCCGTTACAACAAAAAAGTTAACTTCAGGCCGCTGACCCCATATACATTCGCAATCCATTGTTTCATTATGATTTATATTGCGATATTTATAAGATATTATTTCGCTGTAATATATTAAAAGAGAATTGCATACGCGAACTCTACCTAAAGTATTTCCCGATTATAGTCTACCTAGGCTATTAAGAGACGTTGAAATATCATAGGGACATGTTGAAATGGACAAAATATTGTATTTTCTCATGTAAGTTAAGGCCCCTTTTACAGATATTAAAAACTATAATATAAACGCGCTCTGACTGTTCTCCTCTTTTGTTAAATTATTATAATACTAGCTTTTACCGGTGACTTCGTCCGCGCAGAAAACTCCAAATCCAACTTACCACTGAGTTACTTACCAATAATTGACGGCCCCGTTGGCGTGGTTGGCGTGATGGCGCCTTTCACGCTGCAGGTCGTAGGTTCGATTCCTACCCGGGACATGCATTTGTGTGCATGAACATGTCTGTATGTCCCGAGTCTGGGTGTATATGTATATTAAGTATGTATTTAGAAATAAAATGTAGTATATGTAGTAATATCAGTTATCTGGTTTCCATAGTACAAGCTCTGCTTAGTTTGGGATCAGGTAGCCGTGTGTAAAAGATGTCCCAGGATATTATTATTATTAATTAATGTATAATTCTAGCTTCTACAGGAACAACACTCCATCCATTTCCTAACTTCCAGGTGCAACCGCAAATGCTCCGTAATACGATATTACAGCCTGCCTAATTCATAAGCCCGAGTCGTCACGGTCGGGCGGTCGGACAATATCGGAAGGGCGGCAGCGACGGTCGGTGCACACGACTTGCGGTGTATTACCATAAGGGAAGTTGATCGATCGCTGTTTTAATCGGGGACATACCGTTGACGATATGGGCGTTGGGAACATGTGTTGTTAACTGCTGTTGTAATGTTTTGGTCAGATAGTTAACCGACGAAATGGTTTAGGTTTTTAGTTGAAGGCTCATTGCACAAAGGGGAGTAGAGTTGGAGGTTATTTTAATGAAGGTAATATGGCAGGAATACCTATTTAATATTTCAGGCTATCATTTTATTGTGCGTCTTCATCATGAGCATTAGCTTATTAAAAAAAACATTACAATAGTAAGTACGTCGTTTTTTTTTATAAGACTGCGGTGGCAAAAAAGCGTACGGCCCGCCTGATGTTAAGCGGTTACCGTAGCCTATAGATGCTTACAATACCAAAGGTTTTGCTCGCACATTGCCGACCTGAAGGAGAGTGGGATGGAGGGAGGGGGAGGGGGGTGGGCTTACGGCTCACTCACACGTCGATTTGATCTTGAAAAATCCTAACAACCACAAGAGCGCCCGTTTTCAAACGCTCGCTATCAAATGTTTGTCGAGGGTTATATGTCTGCGTCTTCGTTTGGTATATGTTATTGTAGACCCTGGCTTACAGGAGTGCTAGTGTTGTGAGTGTGTAGTCCAAGTGACACACGGTGATAAGTAGGTGATACTAAATACTATTATTAGTAGGTAGGTCCAAAAAAAATAGTATTTGATGTACAATTAGTACGAATTGTACATCAACGTTGGTGGCGGCAATCTCCATATGTGATATAAATTGAACGCTAATTGTACAAACTCATACGCAGCAGAACATTGAGTTCGTTTGACCTACTTATCGCTAATATTATTTATAGTCGGTGTATGTCCATCGATCAGTACCACCCGGGCATTGGCAGTTGGGCCATGTGTTCATGAGACGATGTTGAGCGACTTGTTGATCAACATGTTTGATTACTTTTATTCTGAAATTGATAGATAATAGAGTGTAGGCTGCAAGAAAACTATTTTTTTACGGTTGCATTCCTTTATATTGATCTAACCAGGGTATTCTATTTAGCACTTCATTATAATTTAAAATATACAGACTTTGAACTACCAAGTTGTGGTCTACAGACCATAAACTGGGAGCATAGACCTCTTTTTAATGTAAAAAAGTAGTAAGCCATGAATCACACATTATTGTGGCCCGTTTGCTAAGTTCATCCACCGTGTGAGCCGGGGTTGAACCAACGTTTTCAAAGTCATCAGTACATCACTAGACACTGCGTGAGTCCGTTGTCACACGCTTTTATTTCCGATCTTTATTTATTCGAAAATATACTTTATATACTCATGATAAGGTTTATTAGATTGGTTCCGCGTCTCGCCTAATTACTCGACGGTGACGAATGGAGGCGACGTACCGTGCGAAATTCCTATGAAATCTTGATTGCCCACCGTTTCAGTGTAGTGTAACGCTTTCGACTTGTTGTACCTGTTGGCGTGTTGGATTGAATTGTTGGGTTTGTAGTGATTTGTTTGGATTTTAGTCATACATTCCGGGTTAATTAAATTGGACCTATTTGGTAAGTGCATTTATTTAACTAAACTTCAAAACTCGTATTGTCCTAATTTCTGCCTAGATTCGCATTATAAAATTCTACTAAATTTTTTCGACGCGTCTTGCGGGCTTGAGTTCTTGGTCTTAAATCCCGGCTCGCACCTCTGGTTTTTTTAATCAATTCACGAATCATAATGCCAATAAAACATCATTATCACTTGCATACTTGAAACCTGCTTGTTTTAGAAAATCTAACCAATTTTCGAAAGACATGTGAAATCCACCAACTTGCATTGGGCCAGCGTGGCAGATATTCAGGAGAATGCCCTCACATTTGAGGGGAACCCCGTGCCCAGGAGTGTTATAATAGAGAGAGTTTCTAATGTTTCGCTAATCACTCCTCAAATTCCATCTTCTCATGTTTTTTCTTCTATTGACCGTAGGTCATAACGCTATCTCTCACCTCACGCCATTACGCAGACGCTATCACTATCAACTAAGCCGCTGCAACACAAGCCATTACGCTATCACTATGAACTATGCCGCTGCACCTCAGGCCATTCTGGTCCTTTATCGCGTTATTGCAAGTGTCATTATCCGTTCTCGTTAGTCACACGCCGGTGACGGCGAACGGCTGTCGGGGCACCTAATAGATTGTTTCAATATGCTGCGCTATTATGCTAACAAACAACGCTTTACCTTTGATGTTGTGACGAAATTGCAATGCTCCGATGATAAAATTACATTGTTCTCTGAGAATATAAACCTACCTAAATTCGGAATCTTTACTTACCTACTCAGTAAAGATTCTTGCCGTCTCTTTTCAGTGGCACCAGAAACAACAATACTCTGAATCAGAAGTTGATTCTATTTAGGCCTACATTTATATTATTTTCATCACACCCAATCGAAAAACGTCAATTGCCTTTCAAGGCTAGCGGGAGAAAAATTCTATTTTGCTCCCACGGGAGTTTTTGTTTCTCCTTCCTGATTGGTCAGCGTTCGTGCTTCTGATTTGAATGTGTAAAAAAAATATCGAACGCTTAATGTATGAAGAAGTTACTGGCCGGTTAGGATCACGCGGCAACCGAAGAGAATGTAATGGCAACGCGCGCTGAAAAAATATTGTCATGTACATTTTTCTTTTAATTTCTTTTGTCTCGGTTTAGTAAGTTTAAGTTATTGCAAATAATAATAAAAAATGAGTTCGAGTAATGATGTGATGATATATTATGTGTTTGGATACTACATAATATTATGAGAGTTTCGAGTAGGTGGAGGTACACGTAGCTTTTTATTTTTCTCATAGGTAGTGATGAAAAATAGTATGTATCATTCGGGGCCAAAATATTTTGTCCTCGGGCGGCGTATATTGAATTCCTCGCAAAGCTCAGGATTCTACTTTAGAATCCTTCGCTTTCCTCTGAATTCAAAATAACGCCCTCGCGGAACAAAATATCACTTTGGCCCCATATAACACAAATAACTATTTTGTAATTCGATTTTAATTAGTTTCGTTCATGGAATCATATTATTCATTTGTTTTTAATTGTTTCAGGTATAGCCGATCAAATTACTTCGTTAATTTTCACAGTAAGTGGAAGCAGCATTTTAGTGCCCACCGAGTTCATTGAACTCTGTGCTTGAACTACAATTCTTATACAACAACTTTGTTTACACTTTTCGTAAGCGCCGCTATTCTTGTAGAAACTGTGTCAAACATTTTCCATAGGCGCTAGCAAAATAGATGGCTTTAACTAATGGTTAAATGTTGTAATGAAATAAATGAACTGTGAATTATCAAAGGAAGTAGCTGTTGACCGAATTACACAACAAAAGTAATTACAATCGGTAATATAAAACAAACAATACCTTTGTTTAGACAATAAATTGTTGTATTTGGAGTATTACAAGGCGTTTTCTCCAATATATCATACTTTGCAATATCCGGCAAAAGCGTTCGGCGTCTCGAGACTCGTTTAACATAAATATTTGCAATTAAAATTAAGCTACCCTATCCAGGCTATTATTCAAATTGCACGCCACGGGAGACCTCAGAAAGTTTCAAATTAATTAAGAGGGCCATAAGACGGCCCGTTAAGGAAATAACAATGAAGGTAGCCCCTTAAGTTAGGCCTTATTTATTGCAGGCCTGAGGACTATTACAGTTGGCCCCTGTCATCATCTTTGCGGCTTTTAGAGCTAGCAACCCCTTTCTCGTATTCCGATGCAAGCGATGGTGCATAATATTTGTCGATGTAGAGTAGGTAGTTGGTAGGTTTTTTTTTTTTATATAGGACTGCGGCGGCAAAAAAGCGTACGGCCCGCCTGATGTTAAGCAGTTACCGTAGCCTATAGATGCTTACAATACCAAAGGTATTGCTCGCACATTGCCGACCTGAAGGGGAGTGGGATGGAGGGAGGGGGAGGGGGGGTGGGCTTACGGCTCTCTCACTCATCGTACGAAACGCAGCTGTAATAGCTGCTTTACGCCGATCTTCTGTGAGAGGGTGGTACTACCCCGGTCGAGCCAGCCCGTTTATGAGCTGCAGTCAATTGGCTACAGCTTGGTAGCTTGGTATTGGCTTGGTTGGTGGTGGTAGGTACTTTATGATAATTGTTCAGATCCCTTAGTAATGTAGAGATACCTTTTAAAGTGTTATTTGAAGTAGGTAGAAATAATTAACTGCGGTAACTGCTTAACATCAGGCGGGCCGTACGCATTTTTGCCACCGGAGTCCAATAAAAAAAAAAAAAAAAAGACAAATGAAATGACTAATGAAATACCGAGACACGAGATAAACGCGAGATATATCAAAATTACTAAGGGAACTTCTACTAGACAGGCGTCCAAATCGAGAATAACTTTTTTGTAATATGTTGCTTGACTTTAGTAACTGTTTAGTCCGTGTAATGGGCCTGTGACCGTTCGGGCTAAAATAAAATAAATAGATAAAATGTATTATGAATTTAATGAAAAAAGCTTTAAATCCTTATTTATCCCGTATTTATTTGTATGACCCATAAGCAGTTGGATTTTTACTGGTATGGCAGTATTGGCTAAAGTTACTTTTGGGCTTTAAAGTTGATTCCATAAACGTGTTCTTATTTTTTATTAATCTTAAAATGCTACAATTTTCTATTTTATCTTACAATTCGTAGCTGTTATCGGAAATTCCATTCCATGTCTCAAAGGTGCGATATTTCCAATAGCGTGACTCGTAACAAATCAGCGTTCACAATAGGAATCTATTGTGCACAATGCACCTATTCACATTGCAGTCGCGTTCTTAGATTCACAAGGTTGATAGAAACTACGTTGCATACATACATATAATAAAAACAAAAAAAAAATAGCCCTTTTAACGTCCCACTGCTGGGCACGGGCCTCCCCTCAATGCGAGGGGGATTCAGGCCATAATCCACCACGCTGGCCCAGTGCGGGTTGGTGGATTTCACATGTCTAAGGCATGCAGGATTCCTCACGATGTTTGATCTATTGTGCATACATACCTACTTATAATAATAATATCGCCAGACTACCATACCAACTATATGGGTCAAAATAAGCAACGCTTATCCTATGGCGTACAATCGACTAGGGGTGATCTCAATGACACCCAGAATTCGTTTCCGAAAATAGCGTGTGGCGGGAATCGAACCCGCAACCACCCGATGCAGTGAGCCGAGCGGCGTATGCTCGACCCACTACGCCAAGTGGTCGTCAAAGTCAAACCGACTGTGTTTGAAAATCTAAATATATAAGAATCAAAGTCCTGATTGACTGACTGACTGACTGACTGACTGACTGACAGACAACGCACAGCCTAAACCGCTGATCGTAGAGACTTGAAATTTGGAGGGTGGGTTTGTCTTGATGTGTAGAGGTGTACTAAGAAAGGGTTTTTTGAAATTCAACCCCTAAGGGGGTAAAATAAGGGATGAAAGTTTGTATGGAAGTTCGTCATTTTTGAAGTTAGAATTATGAAAATTGCTGATTAGGTGTCTTTTGAAAAATAAAAAAATATGGGTTTCAGGGTTTTTGAAAATTCGACCCCTAAGGGGGTAAAATAGGGGATAAAAGTTTGTATGGAAGTCCCGTCATTTTTGAAGTTAGAATTACTTAAATTGGTGATTAGGTGTCTTTTCAAAAATAAAAAAGAGTAATTTCAGGGTTTTTGAAAATTCAACCCCTAAGGGGGTAAAATAGGGGAATGAAAGTTTGTGTTTAGATTTCTTTCGTGTTTTTGGAAATTCAACCCCTAAGGGGTGAAATGTGGAGTGAAAGTTTGTATAGGGGTGGTCGAGTTTTGTTATTTTGACGGGAAAGGGGAAAACGGGGTCAAGGGATGTTTTAATAAGTCATCCATATCTCGATATTGGTTATGATTGCTTATTTGAATTGATCAGACTGGGGTTTCCGTATTTTTAATCATTTTGACGAGAAAGGGGAGAGCGGGGTCAGCGCATGTTTAGTCATCCATATCTCAAAATTGGTTATGATTGTTCATTTTAAATAATCAGACTGGGGTTTCAGCGTGTTTAATATTTTGAAGGAAAAGGGGAGAGCGGGGTCAGCGAATGTTTAGTCATCCATATCTCGAGATTGGTTATGATTGTTCATTTTAAATAATCAGACTGGGGTTTCAGCGTTTTTAATATTTTGAAGGAAAAGGGGAGAGCGGGGTCAGCGAATTTTTAGTCATCCATATCTCGAAATTGGTTATGATTGTTCATTTTAAATAATCAGAATGGGGTTTCAGCGTTTTTAATATTTTGAAGGAAAAGGGGAGAGCGGGGTCAGCGAATGTTTAGTCATCCATATCTCGAAATTGGTTATGATTGTTCATTTTAAATAATCAGACTGGGGTTTCAGCGTTTTTAATATTTTGAAGGAAAAGGGGAGAGCGGGGTCAGCGAATTTTTAGTCATCCATATCTCGAAATTGGTTATGATTGTTCATTTTAAATAATCAGACTGGGGTTTCAGCGTCTTTAATATTTTGAAGGAAAAGGGGAGAGCGGGGTCAGCGCATGTTTAGTCATCCATATCTCGAAATTGGTTATGATTGTTCATTTTAAATAATCAGACTGGGGTTTCAACGTTTTTAATATTTTGAAGGAAAAGGGGAGAGCGGGGTCAGCGAATGTTTAGTCATCCATATCTCAAAATTGGTTATGATTGTTCATCTATACTAATATATAAAGAGGGAAATGCTGACTGACTGACTGACTGACTGACTGACTGACTGACTCATCAACGCCGAGCCGAAACTACTGAAGTTAGAGACATGAAATTTGGATAGTAGATATATTTTGTGACGTAGGCAAGCAATAAGAAGCGATTTTGGAAAATTCAACCCCTAAGGGGGTTAAATAGGGGATGAAAGTTTGTATGCAAGTTCGTCATTTTTCAAGTTAGAATTATGAAAATTTGTGTAGAGGTGTCTTTTTAAAAATAAAAAATATGGTTTTCGGCGTTTTTGAATATTCAACCCCTAAGGTGGTAAAATAGGGGATGAAAGTTAGTTAGGAAGTTTGTATAGATGATCGTCATTTTTGAAGTTAGAATTATGAAAATTGGTGTTTAGGTTCCTTTTTAAAAATAAAAAACTTGAATTGCTGCGTTTTTGAAAATTCAACCCCTAAGGGGTTAAAATAGGGGACGAAAGTTTATATTGAAGTTCGTCATTTCTGAGGTAAGCATAATAAAAAATTGTGTTTAGGTTTCTATTTACGTATTAAAAATAATAATTTCAGCTTTTTTGAAAATTTAAACCCTGAGGGGTTAAAATAGGGGGTGAAAGTTTGTATGGAAGTTCGTAATTTTTTGAAGTTGGAATTATGAAAATTGGTGATTAGGTGACTTTTATAAGATAAACAATATTAATTTCAGGGTTTTTGAAAATTCAACCCCTAAGGTGGTAAAATAGGGGATGAAAGTTAGTTAGGAAGTTTGTATAGATGATCGTCATTTTTGAAGTTAGAATTATGAAAATTGGTGTTTAGGTTCCTTTTTAAAAATAAAAACTTAAATTGCTGCGTTTATGAAAATTCAACCCCTAAGGGGTTAAATAGGGGACGAAAGTTTATATGGAAGTTCGTCATTTCTGAGGTTAGCATAATGAAAATTTGTGTTTAGGTTTGGATACTGGTACTTGGTACTGGATACTGGATACTGGATACTGGATACTGGATACTGGATACTGGATACTGGATACTGGATACTGGATACTGGATACTGGATACTGGATACTGGATACTGGATACTGGATACTGGATACTGGATACTGGATACTGGATACTGGATACTGGATACTGGATACTGGATACTGGATACTGGATACTGGATACTGGATACTGGATACGGGATACGGGATATCCAAGATACGGGATTTGGGTTCCAGCAAACGGAAACGGATTTTTTTAAATTTATATCCTGCGCGGACGAAGTCGCGGGCAAAAGCTTTTTAAATAATCAGACTGGGGTTTCAGCGTTTTTAATATTTTGAAGGAAAAGGGGAGAGCGGGGTCAGCGAATGTTTAGTCATCCATATCTCGAGATTGGTTATGATTGTTCATTTTAAATAATCAAACTGGGGTTTCGGCGTTTTCAATATTTTGAAGGAAAAGGGGAGAGCGGGGTCAGCGAATGTTTAGTCATCCATATCTCGAAATTGGTTATGATTGTTCATTTTAAATAATCAGACTGGGATTTCAGCGTTTTTAATATTTTGAAGGAAAAGGGGAGAGCGGGGTCAGCGAATGTTTAGTCATCCATATCTCGAGATTGGTTATGATTATTCATTTTAAATAATTGGGGTATAAGCTGAGCTGAATATGGTAGGTACTACTTCAGTTTGATCCCATAAAAAATCATTTCGTAAATCAACACCCAAAAGGGGGAAACTAAAGGTAGAAAAGTACGGCAGAAAAATATGTTTGTACCCGATTGACTTGAAACTTAGTATGCATAGGGTAGGTGAGGGAGGAAGGGGAAGACGTAAGGTAGGGGGATGTGGAAGGGGGAGGGGAAAGGGAAAGGGAAATGGAGGGGGAGGGAGCAGAAGGAAGAGAGGGGAGGAAAAGGGGTGGAGAAGGGGAGGGGGATTAGGGATTTTGGCTCTATATACCTACCTACCAAAACACGCATTCACCGAATTAGGTACCGTGATAAAGTTTGTATGGCTCCAATAAAAATCATGAAATAAAATTATTTTTATAAAAAAGCAAATACTGTCTTAAAAAACCCTGGCGCACTAAAAAGTCTTAAGTCACTTGCCCGGTTTTTTTTTATTTTTAAGTCTACGCGGACGAAGTCGCGGGCAAAAGCTAGTATATAATAATATTATTAGCCCTTTTTAGCCTCCCACTCCTGGGCACGGGCCTCCCCTCAATGCGAGGGGGATTCAGGCCATAATCCACCAGGCTGGCTCAGTGCGGGTTGGTGGATTTCACGTCTTTCGAAAATTTGTTAGATTATCTAAGACATGCAGGTTTCCTCTCGATGTTTTCCCTCACCGTAAGCAAGTGATAATCATTATTCTAGTTATGATTCACACATCGATTTCGAAAAATCCAGAGGTGCGAGCCGGGGTTTGATCCCTGGACCTTAAGCCCGCAAGACGCGTGCTTAACCAATCGGCTATCACTGCTTGTTTGGAAATACGCGCGAAAAAAGTTTGCGCCGCGGAACTCACTAATTAAACCGTAGAACAAGATTTTGGAAAAGAGCTTATAGGTATCAACTTCGACTGTTTGGAATGTCTTTGAACAACTCTTTAAGGGATAAACTTCTTTCTCAGTTCAACCGCCAAGGTTTTCCTTTACCTTATTCTTAGTAAGGATAAGGATACAATTTTATTGTCTTGCTAACCACATCCCCCAGTTTAAAGCCTCGTATCTCCATTCCAAATTCACTTAACCTACGCCTGCACCTCTCAGGGAACATTTCCAGTATAAACTGAGCTCTATTTATCACGGGTGTCAATAATAAAGAAAGCTCAGCTTATGCTGGGGTCCTGAGATGTGCAGCCGATCGTGCTTTTGTGCATGCATGCATGCATATCCCACATAGGACTGCAAGGTATCGTTTGCACTTTTTCTTTGTCGACGCCAACCGCTGCCTCAGGCAAACGCAGACCCAAGGACTCCGTCTGGGAACTTTCATACATATAATTTCAGCGAAAATTGCCTTTGAAGCCTTTAGTTTAAGCGTTCATTGTCTGCAACTTTCGACTTCGCAACTACATTCAAGGAAACGCTATTTTCTGCTTTAGTAAATTTTTATTATGAGTGCAGATGCGATGTTATGACACGTATTTTTGTTGAAATGGAAAGCGAAGTAGTATTATTAACACAAGGTAGGTGTAAAACCTCTCTGTGTTTTAGAAATAAAGGTTAGAGTTATGAAAGATGTACAAGTGTTAGCGGACGACATGAATTCCAAAATAAACTGATATCTAGATGGTCAATAACAAAGACACATAGTAATTTAGGAATGGAAAGATATTTGAAAGTGTAAGGCCGCGCTCACTTTGGATGCGTATTCGTCCGAATTTTACTCGTGCTTACACGTATGAACAACACGAATGATCCCGACGTTCCAAGTACTACGGGAGTGCGCACACTTGTCGTACGTGTACCAACTCGCACCCAGTGTGCGCACTCCCGTAGTACTTGGAAGGTCGGGATCATTCGTGTTGTTCGTACGTGTATGCACGAGTAAAATTCGGACGAATACGCATCCAAAGTGAGCGCGGCCTCAGGGCCTTATCACGCGGCTTGTGAGCTTGCGAGCGGGTTTCCCGATCAACGTTGAAAACCGCCAATGTGATAACGCTCACGCGCACGTGAAACTTATAAAAACTCTACCTATCGCAAATAACGCTGCAACAGACTGGCGATGTTTAAATGGTGAATTTAACATCATTCTCATCAAAGTATTATCACTATTTGTGCTGTCTGTATCTCTTTACTTGTTGGTCAATGAACCCTAAGCAAATGATAAATGTCATTTACAAGTTTACCATATATTTACCCTTTTAATAGATTTGTCCTCAATTGAAAACTGCATTTACTTTCAGCCGCTTGTTTTATTTTTATTTTTTATCATCTTTATTATGACGATAGTGTAGCATTCACGTAGAGAAGTAGTTCTTTGTATACTCACGGTCGGCTGTGCTACTAGTGCTGGTGAGCTGATTTGTTTGCTTCATTATTATCTTTACTCATTGCTACCCTAGCGGTATGTCCACTTCACTTATCAGTGCTTTGAATGTGATTGTGTAAATACTTAGGAAACCTTCGAACATTGGTTAAGTTGTTTAACTTATTTTTATTTACAAACACAGAGTATGTTTGTAAATAAAATAAAATAAATGTCTGAAGCGTTTATTACCACCAACGTATATCGTATGAAACAGATTAAACGAAGATTTACTAGTGTCCCAGTCAACACTTCACGACAGGACAGCTAATCATAGGAGGCCACCACTTCTCCGTATTAAAAATATTATCATCGGAGCATCTGAAATAAAAACAAACACCTATAAACAAATGAGCATCGTTTATAAACATAGATAGCGCAATATGAATTACATGAATTTCAAACAAAGTCAGTTCGCGGTGTATGATATCTTAACACTGTTGCGGTTACCTTTGTGATTAATATACGCTATCAGCCCTCTGAACGTTCCAAGAAGTTTTAAGGTTGGATTCCAGGAGCTTATAGTCCCCCATAAATATTGCCATTAAGTATATTAATTAAAATGTGTTGCTCTGATTGTTTACGATCTCTATTAGGTACTTAAGTTAAATAACCGTTTTAGATACAGAGGTAGTAACAGTAGAATGTTTTACATATAAGCCTTAAGTTTTACTCACTAGTTAAAGCTGGGACTAGGTGTTATTTGTTCTATGTTAAATGTTACCCGGATAGTCAACTCCGTACACGTAAAGTTGTTAATGTAATGTATATAATAATGTTTCCTTCTTGGATTTAGGCATTTAATAACAAAGACAAAATTGCGTTTTTCTGTAACCAAAATTTATTTCTATAAAATAACTGAAAACATATTTCATATTATGTGATAACATTAGATAAACCAAAGAACCAAAATACACTCACCTGTAACCAAAAAAACAACATTTAAAGTCTTTATCTTAGCCTTATAAAATAAACGTAAAAATCAATGAAATAATTATCTATCGTATGTCACCATTGACATTCGCGAAATCCATAGGCTTTGCCGATGACCCGGCAAAGACAAAGTTTAAGAAAATAGGTTGTATGTTTTCTTTACATCTCCCCCCTTAGGAAAACAATTACAGGTAGCAATAAATGTAATTGTTCACTTATGAACAAAAACTGGAGATAGTTTTGTAATGTGGTAAAGGTTTGATTCAGCTTTTTTGTGACCGGCATCAACTTCATAGATTGAATTTGAAATCTTCCTAAGAACTTTGTATGGTCCAATCCTCAGTTCATCCATTTTCTTTCTATTTAATCGATTTCCGTTTTCGACGTAAACTCCGTCTCCCTCTTCCAACTTATATTCTTCTCTATGCAAGTCGAATATTTTTTTATTATAGTTGTGAGATTTGATTGTGTTTTCAAGAGCTAACTTCCTATCCCTCTTCAGATCTTCTTTCGTACATCTTGATTTAAGTTCGAGTGGTAGAATATTCACATTTTCACCCTCCAAAAGGTACTTTGGAGCAAACCTCGTGACCGTGTGTTCCGTTTCGTTATATTTTTCCACACATTTCTGTGCAATAGTAGACCATGCTTCTTTTTTATCACTTTCATTTATTTTACACCTTATTTTATTAACTAAAGTTTGATTTAGCCTTTCATTAAGGCCATTTGAAAATGGTGTATCTACAGCAGTGAAAATCATTCTTATTTTTTCCTTCTTCAGAAATTCCTTAAATTCTTTAGAATTTATGCCAGGGTATTGATCCGTTAAAACCGTATCAATATTGTAACTTTGTGTGACATTTTTTATTAGTTTAATAAAATCACTGGAGCTTTGATTTCTTGATGCAAAAATATAAGCATATCTTGTAAAATGATCGACCAAAAGATGCAAGTATTTTTTTGTTGACCGTGATCCTCCAAAGCCTCCAATGGTATCAATAGATATAATTTCAAATGGATATGTTGCTGGACCTAAATGTGACATTAAACCATATTTTGACTTCCTCCTTGATTTGTTTTTTATACAAATCTCACATTCATCACATGTTTGTTTAATGTTTGCGATGATATTCTTTGCTGTGTAGAATGGTGTTATTTTATTTGTCATCTGGGTTCTCCCAATGTGGCAGTAAGTATCGTGGACATCTTTTATTAACAGTTTGCTAAGGTCTTCTGAAAGAATGATTTGTTTTCTTTTTTTATTCTTTTTGTAGTAAATTCCATTCTCCAATATAAGTTGTCCATCTTGTTGGTCAATATTTATGCGTTGGTCACTTTTTATATCTTCTAGCTTTATTAAATTTACTACTTTTAAAAAATCATCAGTATTATCATAAGGTTCTAGAACTGGATTTCTGCTTAAACAGTCTGCCTCTTGGTTTGATTTTCCTGGGTTATATTTTATTTTAAAATCATATTGGGATAAATAATACATCAAATCCCCTAGTTCCTCATCAGTTCTAGCTTTGATATTCATATTCTCTAATGGTTTATGATCTGAGTATACCATAAATTCTTTTCCCATAAGCCAGTGCTGCCAATATTTCACTGCTTCTTTTATTGCCAAACATTCTAGATATATTGCCTTCTTCTTTTTTTGAGCTTCAGTTAATTTCTTTGAAAAATAAGCAACCGGCTTACTATCTCCATTTTTATCTTCTTGTTTCAACACCGCTCCCACTCCTTTGATACTAGCATCCGTGTAAATATTTATTGGAAGTTCTGGGTCAAAGATATTCAGAATCGGTTTTGAACATAGTAATGCTTTTATTTTATCAAATGACTCCTGACATTCTGCGGACCATACGAATTTTACGTCTTTCCGTAGTAAATTGTGTAACGGGTCCAAGATAATTGCACTGTGTGGTACAAATTTATGATGAAAATTTATTTTTCCTAGGAATTGACGTATATTTTTTCTTGTTTCTGGAACTGGAAAATTATTAACAGCGGTCAAATAATCTTTCAGAGGTCTGATTGAATTATTTTCTATGATGTGACCCAAATATTTAGCGTAATTATTAGCAAAACTACATTTCGAAAATTTTAGTCTAAAGCCTTCCGTTAGTATTGCCTCCAGCAGTCTTGATAGATGCAGTATATGTTCTTTAAAAGATGTTGAAAATATCAAAATGTCATCTATAAAATTTACTGCAAAACTAGAAAGTTTATATTTCCTTATGATGTTGCTCAATATTCTTTGGAAAATGGCTGGTGCAGTCTTCAATCCAAATGGGAGACACGTCCATTGAAAATGGCCTTCTTGTGTTACAAATGCAGTTTTGTATTTATCCTCAACTTTTAAAGGAATAGACCAAAAAGCAGAATTTATGTCAAAAGTTGAAAAATATTTACAGTTTACAGTTTTTACCATTAAATCCTCAATCAACGGAAAAGGTTGTGATTGTGGGACGACAATTTTGTTCAATTCCCTGAAATCTATACATAACCTTGTTTTTCTATCGTCTTCTTTTTTATATGCCAGAGTTACTGGAGCAGCAAATGGGCTATAAGATTCCTCAATCAAATTCCTCTTTAATAGTTTTGCTATTTGATTTTCTATTTCTTTTCTATCCTCTGATGTGCATCTGTATGGACGTTTGTAACAGTATTTATCCACCATCAAGTCAATATGAGCTTCATAATCCCGTACAGTACCGATGTCATATTTATCCTTGGCAAAAACTGATTTATATTTTTCTATCAACTTATCAATTTCTGATTGTTGATATAAATCTAGATGGTTTACTAACATTTGAAATCCATCCGAGTTTATATGTTCATTAAAATTTATTTCACATTTGTCTATGTGTTCAATTTCTTGTCTTAATACTTCTTCATTTTTGTTACCTAGTACATCAGGAATTTTGACATTTGTTGAAGTATTTTTTTTTGAATAGTTGTTCATATCCTCTTCATTTGAGGTCTCCATCTCTTCTTTTGAATTTTTACATTGTATAATCTTTAATTCTTCATTTTGTAATAATTTAAAATTTTTGATGCAATCCAATCCAATAAGAAAATCGTAATTAAAATTTTCATTATCCACTACAAAAACATCCATAATTCTTTCAATATTGTAGATTTTTATTTTTAATGTTACCATACCCTTTGTCTTCTTCTCACCATTAATAGTTTTCAAGTTAGCTATTTGTATATCTCTTGTAATTTCTTTTGGCTGTATCTTCAATAATTTTGCATTAATTAATGACACATTCGAACCGGAATCATAAATTCCAGATACTTTTAAGGTATCATTTAATAGTAACTTAACCTGTATTAATGGTGGCACCTCTAGTTTTTTGGATTCTTCTCGTTTAGTTCAATTTCCAATTCCGAGTTATTTACAGTTTTTACGACTGCCCCCTTCCCTTTAAACCAGCAATTTTCCTCAGGATGGTAACGTTTACCTTTTTTCTCATTGAAACAAATTTGGCATGGTTTTTTCTCTTCAGTTTTTTTAAATGTAGTGTCAGAATGAATACGTTTTTTATCACATTTATTCTTCCCAACAAGATATTCCAATTTTCCTATTTCATTGTAGAGATCTTCCGTTCCTTGTAAAGTCTCTCTGTCAACTTTATCAGCTACATAATTAGGTAAGCCAAATGCTATAATATCTATAAGTGTCCCAGAATCAATTGATTTTCTTACTTCCAGTAACAACTTTTCTTTTTTTAAAGCATACTCAAGTAACGAACCTGCTTGATATTTATAGGCAAGAGCATATCTGATGGGTGACCATCCTTTGTTTGCAAACGTCTCACAAAAAAGTTTCTCCCATTTGTTCCATTCCGATTCCACTGTAAGTTTCATTAGCATACAGTTGTACCAATCTAAACTGGAGTATTCCAAAAAATTCTTTAAAATTTCAATTTTTTTTCTGTCTTCTTTAATTTGGAAACGTTCACATTCTTTATTAAAATCCTTAATCCACTGATATGCATTTGAGTTCCTGCCAGTGAATTTCTCAATCATAAAATCCTTTGCAATCTTCCCTAAATTTTGAGTTTCAGATTTTGTTTTTTTATCTTCAAGCAATTTCTCTAATAGTTTTTCCAACGTTTGATTTGAGCTACTAGGTATAGACTCAGCACTATCTGCTTTTTCCAAAATTTCTTCGAGGTAAAAATCATTAAATTGTAGGTTTTGTTCTTCATCCAAATATATTTTTGATATGTCATCTGTCAAGGTTATCCATATTTTCCTTGTTTGATGTCTTTTATTTAGTGATCTTCTGATTTTAGCATAGTTTGTAGTATTTGTAATCGCTGGATGTAGATTTGCAGGTTGGTATTCGGCTGGTATTCCAAAAATCTGTCCATCAGGTGTGGCAATTGAAGTTATGCATATGATGTTTGATTTTCCATCTGCTGTTGGTTTTACAGCAAAATCAAACCTCAATTTTTCCATGTTTCGTGAAATATTTTGCAGAAAATGTTGTTTTATAATAATGTTTCCTTCTTGGATTTAGGCATTTAATAACAAAGACAAAATTGCGTTTTTCTGTAACCAAAATTTATTTCTATAAAATAACTGAAAACATATTTCATATTATGTGATAACATTAGATAAACCAAAGAACCAAAATACACTCACCTGTAACCAAAAAAACAACATTTAAAGTCTTTATCTTAGCCTTATAAAATAAACGTAAAAATCAATGAAATAATTATCTATCGTATGTCACCATTGACATTCGCGAAATCCATAGGCTTTGCCGATGACCCGGCAAAGACAAAGTTTAAGAAAATAGGTTGTATGTTTTCTTTACATGTATATACTACATACATATTCATTTCATCAATAAAATTACTCTAACCCTAAATAATAATGTCGAGTATCTCACGCAATTTAGTCTTCAATACCAACTTAGTTCTTTTATAGTAAGCTGGTTGTTTCTCCGTCGTTCCACGGAATAATCCGCGGATCTAACAGATTGCAGAATGGCGCCCTCGCTGAATTACTGCAAATAGTTTTACGAAGTCACCCGGTTAAGGAATTTCAGCTTAGCCTTGAATGGAATCTTTAGATTTATGGAGTGTGTAGAATGGTTTATGAACGCTTTACAAAACTACTTTTTACTCTCGCCTGAAAATGTATAATAATTAATAACAATAGTTTTGTCTTCACGCAGAACCACTAAGTTTTAATTAGTTTTAATCACACAAACACTTCACAAAAATAACAATTAGAAATATGGAGCTAGTGTAACTGGTCATTTACGTAGGTTTAACTTATACATATGCGCCACCAGCCACATTCACACCTCACATTCATCAGTTATTTAAATTACTCGCACTATTTATACAATTTACATTCCCGTTGCTCATTCATGTAATTCAATTTTGGCAGACGCGCTTTGTCAATTCACTTTACTCGCATATTCTTGGAATGCATCTCTTGAATTTTCTTATTACTTGGGATATCGTTACATACTGTAGTGCTATTCCCTTAAAACTGTACAAATGAAATTGGCTACAAAGAATACTATAAAAATACTACATACCTACATAAATGCAATCTCCAAAGAGGTGGTTCTGACTCCAAAGCTTGTTAAGTTAATTTATTTTTAAAGCGATACCCCGATACGTATATAAACAGAGCGTAAGGTTATTATTTTTAACTACGTTTAATTGCACTAATATTACTTGTACTTGTTTTATTTCCTAAGACTGCCAAAAGGTGTACTGATGTTAAGCAGTTACCGAAGCCTTTAATTGCTTTCAATACGAAAAGCCCAAAAGCATCAACCGAAGGAGAATAAGGAAGACTTGATAACGAGAAACTGAAAACACCATCATTCATATTATTCTCTATAACTAATCTCATATCTACACAGATAGATAGGAGATTAACTGATAATTAATAACTCATCCGCAAACGAGCATTCCCGTGCAAGTGAGTCACACAGCAATACGCATACCTTCTCAATCCAGACTAAACCATTATATTTTATCTTTATCTAGTTTGCCGAAAGTGATCCCACTGGCCGAACGCCAGGATCACGATAGACAAATATTTTGGGGCCAATTCATTCGTGCCCAGTGCGCCGAGCCGCGTGCCGCCACGGACATAAATTCCACCACTATTTATATAGGGGCTAAATATACACATTTGACTTTATAGACCCGACTAATTTGTGCCCGAACCGTTAATGTTGTGTCGCGGAAGTGGACAGATTTGATAAGTGTTAACTCTTTCACGAACTTCTTTTTCTTTTTAACACAATGTCGTTATAGAAAATTATTGAATCCATCGGATAAGCTACGCAAATACGGTTGGGTTCAAATAGAAATGGATAGGAATGTTTCTTTTACAGTAAATTGTTGTCTAGTCTACGAGACTCATAAATTGTCTTAGCTGTAGAAGTTTCTTTGTTATCTGTTAGAGTAGTATCGTCTGCATTCTATCCAGAACCCAATGTGTAATAAATTCTGAATCCCTACTTACAATGTAACCGTAATCCTAAAATCTCTAAATAGCATACGCGGTTTGAACATTTTCTATTTTTAACATTTATCGTATAGAGTGCATCAAAATAAAATATTGAGAAACGATTTTTTAAGACTATAAATCACATAACTCGATTGGCGGTTAGATAAAAATGTTATATTCACCAACTTTCGCTTTTGAACGACAAAAATATTACACGTCCGCGCCAGGTCAGCTGGGTCGCGACTTACATAAAGTCTAGGCACTTTTATCTGCAAGGACAGTTGCAAACTTTCACTGCATACAAAAGCGAGAAAATACGTTGTTTGCTCACGTATGCATTGCATATTCTGGTTCTCGTCCTGCGAGAAACGATGGGGAACGAGTAATGGAGGCTAGTGCATGCATTTTTCACGGGATGGAGTGTCGTGTCCCTGGGAGCGGTAGTTTGTGGACCCACTGTGCGACCGCCGAAAAGTGAAGTCACGAAACAATAAAATTGGAATATAAAGTAATGTACTGTCCTAGGAATCACGATGTTCCACGAATGTTATCAAGATACCTAAGTAGAAAAGTGATTCTATAAGTGAGAGGCTCTCACGGAAGATCGGCGTAAAGTAGCTATTATAGCTGTGTGTCGTACGATGAGTGAACCCCCCCCTTCCCCTCCCTCTGTCCCACTCCCATTCAGGTCGGCAACGTGTGAGCGATGCCTTTGATATTGCGAGCATACGCTACGGTAACTGCTTAACATCAGGCGGGCAGTACGCTTGTTTGCCACCTTAGTAACATAAATGGCCGGCGCAAAGTGAGCACGGCAGGGCATGGCATTTTAATATTTTATCAATCGAATTTAATACTTATCCAATCGAAATAAGGTATATATTTCAATGCTCGGTGATCAACCTCGAAGCATCGCGGAGCATTTTCTCGGTGCACCCGCTGGAGCACCTTATTTCGATTGGATAAGTATTAAATTCGATTGATAAAAATTAAAATGCCATGCCCTGCCGTCCTCACTGTGCGCCGGCCAAAAGTGAGTGAAAGACGTTAATTTTCTAGTACACTATTTATTAAATAACTTATTTTCTGTATCGTGTGAAGTAAAACACATACTTAACTAATAAAATGCGGATTTTGCTGCAATTAAAAGTAATTTGTTAATACTACTTTAACTCTACATGTCCGATATAAATCTTGGAACTGTTACTTCAGGGTATGTGCTCTATTTCTCTTAACAACATACTTTACTAATACTTGCTTACCATTGCAGACAATGGTAAGCAAATATTAGTAAAGTATTAATAAGAATTTGAACAACAATGTTCGCTTCTCGGTATTAGTCGAGCTAAGTTCATCGACTCTATCGGTTTATGAGAAACAATATTTTCCTGTGTTAAGCAGGAATTTCTAAATATATCTGCACTAGATACGCTGGGCCATTGGCTTTATAAACACTAGCCGATTTAAAGATCAATAGAAAATACTACGGTCAAATCACCAAAATAACAATAAAATTGTAGATTCCCTAGCCATAACACCTATCCCCAAGACTTAACAGGCATGTGATCAAAATGTTATGAAAACATTGGTGGGGTCTACTATTGGTGGATTTTTGTCGGATTTTGTCTGATATCGGATTACTTTAAGCCTAAAGATTTATTTTGTCAGATAAATCTATTTAGTATTTGGACAGTCAAAGGTTGCACTAGAACTATGATAGTATGGCACTAGATAGAGTTCCGAATAAATAGCATTAACGGGGCCTTGTTTACGACGACGGTGCGTAGTTTTATCGAACTTTCAATTACTCTTCGTACTGTGCCATAAAAAACATGGTTATTATTGGCTGCGTCTACAAGAGGCGAGCGGTGCGCCCGAGCAGTCAGTTTTGACGTCTGAATGCGTAAAAAGCATGTCAAAACTGATGGCGCATGCGCGGTGGCCCGGAGCTTGTGCACGCATCTGTTTACCTAAGGCTGGAAGTAGAATTTATAAATGTAAATGTAAAAATGTAACGTCACGACTTTTATCCCCATTCGGGGGTAGTCAGAGGCTTGAGTGGCCATACACCACCACATCGTGGAGGTATTAACCAACTCAAAGCCCACGTTTCACCTGATAGTCAGAACCCAACGTGACAGGTGGTGAACCTTGTCGCCGTGTATACAGGAACTGACTATTACCTAATCCCGAGGGATAGGTAGGTTTCCTCACGATGTTTTCCCTCACCGTCAGCGAACTGTAAATTATGCACATAGATGAAAATTCATCCATTGGTGCATGCCCCACCGGGAATCGAACCTGGGACCTTATGATTGCTAGCCCAACCTGTTCACCCCTAGGCTACAGTCCCTGAATAGAAGTAGAATAGTAGTAGTATAGTAGAATTTATGTTCTTATGTAAAAATCTCTGAGTAACTACACTCATTCTTTCACCCCTTCCCTTCATCATTTTAAAATACAACCCACAAAACTAATAACTGTTAGCAGAAGCCGTAAAATTACACCAAAACAAATTCAGCCAATGCACACGAGGGGTGTAAATCGTACATTTCATTAAGTCAACGTACCCTAAAACCTCTCGGAACCACAATCCGTACAGTCTATTCAGGCTTTAGCCTATTAGAGTGCGCCTTTAAAACATCCGCACACGTGCCCTTTCCCTTAGCGGTACGAAGGTCCGTTTATTAGCAGTGAAAACACTCAGATGGTATAGGGATGATAGGGTATATTATTCCTACTAATTAATTCGCTACCTATTTGGATATACTTAAGTACTGTTTTATGAAGGTTAGTAGAAACTGATGATATTTCTCGCACATAAATAAATCTTCATAAACAAAGTTCAAACAAAGTTCTTCAGAATGTTCATAGTTACAATGTAGTATCCTTCTAAGGTCTTCTTTACGTCTCCAGAGTACTCTATCTTGAGCTGGTTCTGGGCATATTTGCCAGCAAAAGCCGAAAGACGTCCACTGCTGGACATAGGCCTCCCCCAAGGTTCGCCACAATGACCGGTCTTGCGCTGCCCGCATCCAGCGGATTCCCGCGACCTTCACCAGGTCATTGGTCCACCTTGTGGGAGGCCTATCGCGTACTTCATAACATTCGTATTATTTTCTTCTTTCATACCGTATCCAAAGATGCATTCTTTACACAGCTTCGTAGCTCGTTGTGTACCCTTCAAGAAAGCTGGGGATTTGTCGAGGGCTGATAATGAATCCCTCGCAGTACATTTCGCTAAGGAAATGACTGCAAAGTGTTTTTCTATTCGCCCACTAACGGCAGGGGCGGAGGGCGTCTGCTTGAATGGCGATTTACTGTGCAAAAAATGGGAGCCCTGTATTGTATGGAATTGAATAGGTAGCGTTATACACATTGATGTATTATTTTAGCAGGTATGGTACATTGCATTGCAATCACTAGAACTGTGCTCAGCTCACCACTAAATGCAGGGAAATTCACACTTCTGTTATCACACTCTCAATTCGACAGTCAACTTGACACCAGAAGATGAGCCGTATTGGCAATACCGACATGTTTTCCTTATTATTTTCCGCAACCGACTGAGTCATACTGTGTCCATGGACTCCATTGAGTAGGACATACTATTTTGTAAGTCACATTTATCCCGCTTTCCTCGCGTATAAGACGCGTCTTTGGTTATATGTGCCTTTTGATAACTTAAAAGAAAGAATTTATAGATTCGGGTATTTTATGACTCCGAAGTGTATCTCTCCTCGTTTTACAGCCTTTGGTAAACAGTCACTAACTTGTTACGAACCTATTTTGTTACGAAATTCGATGTATCGGCTTTCCTACTAGAAGGGCGCTTAGAAGATTATTAGGGCTTTGGAATCGAAAATATGTACAGGTACAAGAGCCCTCTGCATACGTATAACATACGCCTTTTACTGAATTTATACGATGGCTTATATCGGAAGTTATCAAAATAATACTACTCGACTTGATGCTATTTTATAGTTTTGATATAGGTAGGTGCGAATTGGCCCATTAAAAAACAGACGTTTCACACCACGGTGTGGGATGTTACCGGTGTGGCATACATACCCCAAAGGCTCACTCCCACCTCACTCGCACGAATCCTTCAACGGTTCAAAATCCGTTCTTCCCAAACGGAAGGTATAGCTTGAAGCAAAGACATTTCGGGAGAGCAATGACGCGAAACGGTTTATGTACTGTAAAGCATTGACGCCGCCTCGGGGTAGCTCACCCCTTCAAGCTACCATCGTGACATCTGCCTACGGAACGTATTAATCTTTGTGAGGCTTCAAAGGAAAGGGTCGATTTTGAACCCTGTCAACATGTTCAGCTGCGTTTCGTTCGATGAGTGAGAGAGCCATAATCCCACCCCCCCCCCCCCTCCCTCTCCCTCCATCCCACTCCCCGTCAGGTCGGCAATGTGCGAACAATGCCTTTGGTATTGTAAGCATCTATAGGCTACGGTAACTGCTTAACATCAGGCGGACCGTACGCTTTCTTGCCACCGCTGAAACTATAAAAAAAAAAAAAACTCTATAGTGTGAGTTTCATAGACATAAAAAAATACTGTGACATAATAAATTTACCTCAACTCTAAGAGATATTTTCCAAGTATATTTTATAGTATTTTCAGATCCCCTGTCATTGGCTATTTGTTGCCCTTGAGTAAACCTTGAGACAATTGTAACATCACTTTTCCACTTCCCGCCAAAAAGTCCATCTATGAAACTTAGATATTATTTTGTTTCATTTTCTTTTTAATTTCTTCGCATATAGCCAGTATTTTTTATAAGTTTTTAGCATAATATTAACGTATCAACTCCTACTTTAGTACCAATACCGATACTCTTCCGATGGTGACTAGTATTAACATATCTAAAACACGGAAAGCTAATTAAAAGCGTGTAACACATGTTCCCCAAATGTGACTACCGTTTTAGCTCTCTAATAATCCTACACATATAGAGCACAGCTGTGGTCCTATTTAGGTCTCTACGGGTTCCCAGGATTTCTCTCTATAAGCTATGTTTACATAGTATAATTTATTACATACAATACGCATGTTGCGTATTGTGCGTTCAGATTACGAATATGAATGTCGTACTTTTTATCTTCTCGTGGGAACTAGGGAACGTAATATCGCTCCGCAATTATTATCATAAATTATCAATTCCATTTCTTTAAGAATATTTTATTATATTTGTATAATATTTAGTTGAAAAGTTCTATCCATCTATTCCAAACATAGTTTTTTCATTCAGCACACATAGGTATGGACATCAAGCTTTATAAATCCAGATCTAGTTTCCGACTTCGTAATGTACCTACTCGTATACAGGGTGGATTTTTGAGACGGGGCAGTAAGGGCAGCTACTTGAACCGTTATAGTTACAGGAAAACGTTCGTAGGAGACCATCCTTAACTTTTTGAGATATTCTGAACTGCATTCATAGACAGCCCTGTCTCAAAAATCCATCCTGTATACTTATGACATTGTACCTACTTAATAATCTAATTAATATAATTTTAATGTATTTGCACCTACCCAATTAAGTAGTATAAACTTGTGTACTTTAGTAAATTTAAGCCAACAATTAATACCTATTGTTTAATGCGATACCGGTAACACAGACCAAGGTAGCTCAGTTTTTAATTAAACGCCATCACGCGCCGCCTAATGCGAGGACCTCCTAAATAGCCAGCAATAAAGTACACTACGCGCACTGAATTTTAATGACTGTATATTATTGTGATTAAAAAAATGCTAAAATATTATTTTGGGAGGACTTGCCAGGATGTACATAACGTATTTTTAAAAAAATTTGCTCGATACGTTTTGATCGAAGTGGGTGTCTTTCGTGGTTGTCGTGGCCGCGTGTGCTCTAGCGGTTTTGAGAGAAATTTTAATAAGGCGCTTCCAAGCGACTTTGGGATTTAGTTACGTCTTAAATTTTAATACTTTCCTGCATGCTCGCCGGCAGCAGCGGAGTTAAAAAGGAAGTAGATACTTATGGAAGTTACTAGTTGGTAAGTTTCAAGAAACAATTTTTGTGTTTTTAGGGTTCTGTACCCAAAGGGTGTCATCAGAATCCTATTACTAAGACTTCGCTGTCCGTCCGTTCGTCTGTCCGTCCTCAACAACAAATACTACTAAAATCTATACATATAATAAGAATGTAAAATTGGTCGCGTCTGTACATTCGAAATATTTGGAAAAAAAATAGTGGGGGGGACTTAGATAGACCAGCAGAATTCATTTTTATCATTTTTAGAATTTTTGTCTGTGTGTATGTTTGTATGTTTGCTCAGATTTTCGAAAGAGCACCACTTCGAATCCACCGGATGGATTTCAATGAAATTTGGCATGGATATGACTAATAGTCTAACTTAACATCTAGGATACCTTTTTTTTCGAAAATGTTTAGGGTTGCCAAAGAAAATTCAAAAAGCTACTTAAAAATTCTTAATGTTTGAAAGAGCACAACTTTGAATCCACCGGATTTATTTCAATGAAATTTGGCATGGATATGACTAATAGTCTAACTTAACATCTAGCATATATTTTTTTTCGGTAAAGTTTAGGGTTGCCACAAAACATTCAAAAACTACCTAAATATTCGAAAACGCACAACTTCGAATCCAATGGATTGATTTCAATGAAATTTGGCATGGATATGACTAATAGTCCAACTTAACATCTAGGATATTTTTTTTTCTAAAATATTAGGTTGTAAATTTTTATGACCACACAGAAATTCTAGCAAAAAATAAGTTTTAGTTATTGAAATACGTCTATTTAGAGCGGAGCCCTACGGAGCCCTACGTTGTGTGTGATCCGACACTATTTGGAATAGATAATCTTAATTTTAATAATAATAATAAATATTTTATTGCTGCGTTCTACAATCTTAAGTTTCGTTTTTCTTAACTAGATGTCGCTATACTTAAAATCAGACAATACCTGCCTTGCACCACATGTCAAAATTTAATATCTTCCTTGCTTCAAGAAATTTAGTTTTTTTATTCCTAATTACGTATAAAAAACATTAAGCGGGTCTTTGTATCACGCGGAATCTTAGACGTTAACTCTGAAATTCATCTCCACAGTACTAATGCCGTAGGGAAGCTACCTACCTAAGAAGTAAGTCTAGAGGACCTGCTGATTTTGAATTAAGTAGTAATGCTGCTGGGTAACTGCCTGCTTAAAACATAAATCTGGAGGACCTGCTAACTTTGAATTAGCAATGTGGGTATCAAGTAGAAGTGGCTGGGTTGCGCTTCCGGCTCTCTCCCTCATCATACGAAACGAAGGTAAATTGGCTACTTGAATGCCGATCTCCACCTTACTGGTCAGACTCTACCACCTTACTGGTATAGACTGGTACAGATAGACAGCCACGGACGGACGAACTCAGACTGATGCAGACTGACGTAATACAGATTAGACGATAGACAAAATTATATTTAAGGGCTTCACCGACTGGACGCGGACGGAGTCGCGGGCACAGCTAGTAAAATTTAAAAATGAAGGTGGTCCCCATACAAGAAATTTGATATTTTTGTCGTTTTTATTTTACGGTGGTACGGAGTCCGACACACATTTCGCTATACCTACTGTATGCGATTGCAAAGCACCCCATTGAGTATCTCCTCTTATAACAAGCTCCATTTTTTAACGCCAAGTTAAAAAGATAGAGATATAGAGATAGAGATTTTAGCCAGTTTACAATGGATTATAAAAGCAATTCTAGGATCAAAAGTGATTTGTAATGCCAGTGCAAGTCAATCATAACTTTCTATTTTGGAGGTAGTGTTTTCTTGTGAAGTGGGATTAAAATTTCAAATAACCATCCTTCCATCCATCATTATAAAAAAGCAAGACGTATAGATGTGGATCGATTTAGTTTAGATAGTCGTCAAGTATATTGCATCAATAAAATTCTCAGTACATGCCCCAAGCGTATCCCAGACCAATTCTAGTGCATTTGTGCTTAACAAAATCAATTTAGTCAATGTCTGAAACCCTTATGCACTTTCAAAAGGGTCTAAAGTAGCTCGGTATGGGCGTAAAATGAATTTTGTATGGGACGCTGTTGTTGGTTGAAAGGAAGAGGAATTATATAGAAAAGATTTCGCACAAGTATTGGTATTATAATGTATTATAATGTGTAATCACATTGTTTAATACGTATATCTTTATAGAATATTACTTACTATGTGTGAATCATAACTTTAATATGATTATCACTTGCTTAAGGTGACGGAAAACATCGTGAGGAAACCTGCATGTCCTGGTCTTGGTCTTGGTCTTGGCGTGGTGGATTATGGCCTGAATCTCCCTCGCATTGAGGGGAGGCCCGTGCCCACCAGTGGGACGTTAAAAGGGCTAAATTATTATTATTATTACTTACTTACTCAAGATGTGGGTAAATGGGTAAATGTGGCTAAAGTTGTAAATAATATGATCGTTAACTTTCACATAGAAGTAATATCACAAAATAAACATGATTTAATATAAGGTCACATTCAAAGTTGAAAATACGACTCAACAATTCTCACCAATTATATAAATACCTAGTTATCCAGTTATAACCATTTACCTCCAGCAAAACAATGTAATAACAACGCTCATTAAGCTCCACGTATTATTATGACATGAATAGGCAATTTGTTACGAAAGCGAAATAATGAGATAGAAAACAAACAAGACTATTAAACCATGTCTGAGACGTATTGACAGGGGCAGCCAATTATCTTCATTATAGTCCTTATTTGGCAAGTCTCTGTGTATTATTATAACTGGTTTAATATTTCTTGTGACTAAGGTAGCAAACAAGCGTACGACCCGCCTGATGTTAAGCAATTACCGTAGTAGATGCTTGCAATAAGGTATCGTTTACAATCAGTGTCAATAATAATGAGAGCTCAGTTTAAGTTGGAAATGTTACCAAAGACGTGCAGGTGACCGTACGTATTATATTCCGGTACCGTTTACCATGATGGTATGGTTTATCTGATATTTATTGGCCCAGTCTAAATGGCGCGCTTTGTTGTAACTTCACCGACGGCAAATTAAAAGGGGATTGGGTGTAACTCAAAAATTACATGAGATCGATACGAGTAATTGCCTCTTTTAACTTCTTTTATTAGCATATCATACCTTCGTTGGGTCGTAGAACTCTCAACGAACCTAAGAAAGTAAACGCAAAATGTTGACAAAACCTACAAATAATGAATAAAAATATTTATGTAAGGCTTCTAAACTCAAGCGTCTCAATTTCCTTAGAAGTCAGCAAACACATTTTCTTTAAAAACGGGGACTGGAGTTACGCAAACAAACCTCCACCAGGATTCTACAGAACCATTTATATTCACTAAATTAATGTAAACACGGAGATTTAAACGAGACTCTCATTATATATTAACCAAAAGGGATGTACCATTTTGCTTCCCTTTGATCGCCCCTCTTGACTCTAATCCTCGGATTAAGAAGCACTGACGATGTCTCACTTTTGCATAATTATCAGCTTTATCAGCTGGAAAAAATCAATTTGAACGAGCCGAGGGGAACTCGTGTTACTTATTACAACGAGCTTTTATGTTCGCCAAAGAATGGTGTAATGAGACAATGAATCATGCCAAGCACCGTTTTTTTGAAGTGAAAACTTCTTTAGCGGCGTTGTGCACTTTTCTTGGGATGGGTAAAAAAATGTTAAACTCGCGTCAGGACACGTGACCTGATCGAAAATTCGTAAGACGGGATGCGTCATCGAAAATTCGTAAGACGGGATGGGTCAAAAATGTTAAACTTGCGTCAAGTTTTCACTTCTGCCGGCACTCCGGAGTGCAACCCGTTGATTTTTCTCCGACCTGCGTCGTTCCATCGCTGGGCAAAGCATCTTACTCGACTTCACACTTCCCTTATCTTACTCTACTCTTTTAGGTTTAAGCCAGTCCTTCATATGGACTTCTTGGCCTGTCGCAATACCGTTCAGTTAGGTGTAGTACCTCATTCATCTGCTAGACGGAAACCTTCCTCCAGTGACATCTTGAGACGAGTGAGAGATCATTGGTCCACCTTGTTGAAGTCTGTCCTTGTTGTGTCTTCCGGCTTATGGCTATTCAAAAATCTTTACACAGCTTTCAGCGCTGTTCGCAACTATTACCTAGGCAATGCTACCTTATTTGTGGAATAACCAAAAACTACAATAAGCTCCAAGATCCATCAATGCTTATGCAAGAAATATGATTGGCAGTTTACTCCGTCCGAGGAAATCAACTGCAGACGTCGAGGGCCGAGGCAGATGTTGCATCACTTTTACATAATGAACGCTTTCTCCGTGTAACGAGTAATACCGCTTCGTATATCATATATAGGAGCTTATCTAACAAATTTAATGGACTTGTTTAAAGTTATTAATTTTATCATTACCTACCTACAATAAAAGAATCATTTAAATAGTTTTAATCTGGGAAATAAATAACGCCAGACTTACACACCAACGGTATGGTCCCAAACTAAGCAACGCTTGTAATACACCATGTAATAGTAGACCCGTGAACAAATTCAATCCTTGCAATCGAATAAAGGTTGGCACTCATCTATCAACTCGGCACCCAATCAGCACCGCCTCGCCGCTCGGCGTCCACTCGTTGTCGACAGGTGGTCCGCGGGCGGACGCTGCTTTTACACCATAAACGTCACGTGATCAACCAGTGGACCGCGCGTGGTCAACGAGTGCCGCATTGTCAGCGCGTGTTTCCGGTTCAGTTAGTGGATGCCGACCGACGAGGCGGTGCTGGTCGGGTGCCGAGTTGATAGATGAGTGCCAACCTTTAGGCTACTTGAAAATCATATGATTCCTAGTAATATGTTAAAGTTATTATTCCTACGCGTCACTGGGGTGTCCACTTTCTACAGGAAGTATAGGAGAACAATACCTGCTTATAATATACATGCATGGATTAACTACAGCTGGCTGATACAGAGAAAGTGTTTGTCATGTACTTGTGTGTCTGAGGAACTAGATGAAACGATTTCGATACGGTATTTTTGATAGGAGGGTATTTTAGATATTATATGCGAGCAATGCATTTATGGTATTGCAAGCATTTATGGGCTAAGGTAACTGTTTAACATCAGGTGGGCCGTAAGCTTTTTTGCCACTGCAGTCCTATACAAAAAAATGACAACCTCTTGCTTTCGAGCGTAGGCCGCTTGGCTCACTGCATCAGGTGCTTGCGGGTTCGATTTCCGCCAGTATCAAATTTAGGAAACAGCCTTTTCGAAATTGTTCGGTCAATGAATCACTGGGATCGCTCCCCGTTCAATGTACGCTAGCTGGCTTGAATGAACCTACCTATTATTATATGCCAGTATCAAACGCACATAAAAATAACAATTATCTCTCAACATTATCACTGGTGTGGAGAAAGTCAGTGAAGGTGGACATTATCGTTGCGTTATCAGGCCCGGCACGGAAGCTGCCGGGTCATTCCGGGCCGACGCACATCGACTCTAAAGGGTTCACATTGCCTTTTGTTTCGGCTCATACCGACATGACTTTCGTGATATAAGACGAATGTACTTATATGTATACTGATAAAATATACACAGTTACAGTTCGCTTACGGTGAGGGAAAACATCGTGAGGAAACCTACCTATCCCTCGGGATTAGGTAATAGTCAGTTCCTGTATACACGGCGACAAGGTTCACCACCTGTCACGTTGGGTTCTGACTATCTGGTGAAACGTGGGCTTTGAGTTGGCTTAATACCTCCACAATGTGGTGGTGTATGGCCACTCAAGCCTCTGACTACCCCCGAATGGGGATAAAAGTCGTGACGTTATATTTTTTTTTTTTTTTTTTGATAAAATATATTATGTATCTTACGTTAAGTTCACTGCTACTAAAATCGCAGGATTGACCTAGGAATTTCACGAAATAAAATAAACGAAATGAATTCAGAAAGACAACTGAAATCCACCAACGTTTATTTATTTTTTTGCCATAACCTTCCGTTGTTAATAAGACTAACAATTTAGGCACTTGGGTTAAATAAACTATGTTTTAGGACGAAGATGCTAAGGGAGTCATTATCACTACAGTCATAAGATGATAAATAAAAAAATGGATTAGGTGCGTGACCCCAAATTCTCAAAAGGCCAAATGAGTCTACAAATGCCAGATTCCACAAATTGCAGATTCTACAAAATGCCACATTTTGAAAATACCAGTAAATTCAGTGTTTAGGTAGGTAACGTACCACCAAAAAAAGCAGCAAGATGATTTTAAGAGTTAAGACAGTTTCTCTTTCACAACGTGCCACACATTTTAAAGCACTTTAAATCCCTAGCTGAAATATCCCACTATAAAGGATGGAAACTAAAAGCCGTCAGAACTGTAACATAACATCGTGACTGTAAGCGCATTACCGCGGTGCTGTTATAATCGTATTAGAGAAGCGTCGAGCGCTATGACATCAGGCGATATAATGCAGTTTTAGTAAGGGCTGGTTTAGTTTAGTTTAAAATAATTCGTAATACACAGAAGTCTTAATAACACTACATTTAATATAAATGAGCATAGAATATAATTATGCGTTTTTTGTGTAACTGTCTTTGGTCCTACAAGCAATATTTTAAACGATGACTGTACAATGTAGGTAGACTCTTAGAAACATTAACCGCCAAAATAGAGATTTTTAGCCAGCTTACAATGTTTTTACAAAGAATTTCTACGAACAAAATTGATTTGTAATTCCAGGGATAATCCATTCTAACTTTCTATAAATTTGGGGGTAGATGTATAAAACAAGCAGGATAGGGTCACATATTGACGTAATTACAAAAGCAACTAATCTTTTTTTTTTTTTTTGTCGTGAATCGGTGCGGGTCGGCGGGATCCGCGTCTACAAAAGGCAAGTGGCGCGCCCGAGCAGTCAGTTTTAACGTCTGAACGCGTAAACATAATGTCATAACTGATGGCTTAGGCGGGCTTGAGGCTTATGTACACACCCAAAGGTATTCGTAATTGTACCACAAAATATTTTTTTATAAAATACCTTAACTTTAGTTCATATTACCCAATACAGCTGTCTGTATCAAGCGGTTTATTAACAGATTAAATACAGATTACAGTCAAGTGCAGAGAGTATCAGTATAAGTGGTACGCCGAGTGAGCTAGCCGAGTGGCCGTTATCGGTTCACAGCCAAGCACCCACTTCAATGTCAACCGCGACGATGCCGCTGATGTTTACTACTGGTTCTCGATGACAGAACTACTCGAAGCGTGTTTAATTTTCGAATAGTAGCGGTTTCTTATAGGAGCTCTACCATGTTCACCAAAGTCGCTAGAGCCGTTAGTGTATAACAATATATGTGTGTCAAATTCGTAATTCCTTAGGTAAAAGATAGAAGAGCTGTTTTAGCAATTAGTATTTTACATAGTCGCTAACAACTAGCAAGGGCAATCTCACGATAGAGCTACTAAATTACGGTCCTATTAAAAAAAACGACTGTTCGAAAATTTAATTTATGAATCCTGATTTGCCTTAAGTGTAGTGGAGAAATAGAGTGGAAAGGTCTAAGTATATTTCTCAGAACTACTATAAAAGGGCTTAAGTTGTTGTAACTGTCCTTGACTTCATTCTAAAGCTAATAAGTTAACACATAGTTAAAACAACAAAAGGAAAGCCAACCTCTTTATTATATTAAATCAACTGGAATTTTCCGAGCAAGCAATGGGCGCTTTGTGTGTCTGAGTGGGCCTACAGGCGGTCAGTAAATGAAGAAAAACAAAAGCCCACCATTAGGGCTACACTGGCGATGACAAACAATGCCCACTCGGTAACTGTAGGGTTGCCAGATTTAAGTGCGAAGGTTATTTTGGAAACAGTTTTACAAAAAATATAAAACGATAGAAATATGAGCTTGGGTAATTATTTTTGTCATTGTATATTTGCGTAGGAAGTGGATATTTTAAGTAGAATTTATAAAGAACTAATATTTGAAATGATTAGTTAGTTTCAGTGAGTTATAGTAACATGAAGTTATATTTTTAATATATTTATTTAACAACTAAATCAAACTACCAGATTTTTGAAAAAAACTTACTATCGATGCTAGCCTAACTGTTTTGTGATTAATGAGTTATTTTATTAAATGGACTTTTGCCTTATACTTTTACCTATCTGTGTCAACCCTAGCAGTAAAATATATCTCCCATGGTGCGTGTGCGGAATCCACATTAATCTCGTGGTTCCGACACTTCCGACCTGTGTCCGAAAAATCTATACTGTTTGCCCTCAAAGCACAATTGAGACAAAATTCAGATGTAGAGTCGGAACTATTCCAAAGAAAAAGTGCTTTACAGGCTTAATTTATTTAAATAACATAACATGACATTATTAGATTCGTGTATTACATCTTTGACAATGCTCCCATAAAGTAAAATAAGTAAATAGGAAAAAACACGTTATTTTCAGCTATAGTCAATGATACTATTTGTACTTTTTATCTGTTTCTTCTTTTTGAAGTGTCCGAAGAGTGTCCCTTATCCGGTGTAGCTGATGGTGATCTTTCCCTGTCTAGGGCAGTCTCTTTCCTTCTCATGCGACATCATACTGACCTTCTCTTAATGTACTACTTTAGTACCTAATACTACTAAATTTAATACATTTATAGGTACTAGCTGTATATAAACATTTCTTTTTACAGCAGCCTCTCAACCGAGCGAACGCCCTCAAATCCCTCTTAATGACTTTCAATATTAATGAGTTCAAGCGCAACGCGACACGGCATTAAAATTAATTAAGGCTCGTCATCACTGCACCTGTGACAAAGTGAACGAATATGACGGTTTAATTAATCGTCGTGGTCATTGGTCGTCACTCGCGCGTAACGACGGGGGTGACATGTGACGCGAGCCAGATTTGTTACTGTAATGGGCTATGTCCACTACGGAACGGGGTGTAAAGAGTTGGGTCGTAATACTGTGTTATTAATTACTAGTACCTTATTAGTAATATTGCCAATTGATTAGTAAACTACAACATCTTTTATTAGGCATTTTGACTATTAAATAATTAAAGTGACTGAGACAGTGCTTAGAATTGCAAAGTTAAAATGGAAATTATTAGGGTACAATGACTGTAGGGCAGGAAGGTTCTAGGAGAATAGTGACTACAAGCCAGAAGCCGTGGTGTGGGATGGCTCGGCTCTATAAGATGAACCTATAATCGCAAGAAGCCGGTGAATGCGAGTGGTGGATGTTTTTTGGCTGATGGATCAATGGATGACTATAATGTCGGGATTTGATAATTGTGACCGGGTAGTATTGGCCGCAGGAGTTATTGATTCTTCGCTATTACTGTAACTATAAAAGTTATTGTGTTATAATACAAAAAAATCTTAAAAAAACGATACAGTGGTTGTAAATTCCTGTAATCCCTAGCGATCCTTGTGAAACGTTGAGAATTTGATGCGACCGACACGCGACCATGTTGTCGCGGCCGTTATGTCGCCTGTCACTAACAAATTGAGTGTCACCTCTGCGTCAACTCCGGACGCCGCCGATGTTCAACGTTTTTAATCTTTTTAATAGCATGCAGCGACGGCCGGTTAAATTGAGGAACTTGAGTGTTTAATAAATAGGTAAAGTAGATAACACTTTTTGTATTACGCCTGTATTTTACGAAAGGGTAGACAGAGGCGCTTCATAGTGCACCTACATTTTATCGGGCGCAAGCCTTACCATTACACCGGCCTCATTCCTTTTCTATTCGAGGGGGATAAAATTATGAACACAAATAATGTATTTCTGCATAAAACAAGCAAAAGTTCCAAAAACAAAATACACCTTCCTTGTCGCCAAAAAAGTTTTTACGACCCGCACGCACGCGCCGAATCAGCAATACAGCGAAAATACAGAGTAAATAATTCAAAAGAATGTCCAACGCACTCGGCCGGTAGCGTGCACAGGTTTTTAATTAATACCTAAGCGGTGCGGGCTCGTGTTGCGGAATAAATCTTAGTTAATGTCCCTTTAGTCTGGTCAGTGAGGCCCCGTGGACTGTGATACGGTGAGCGGACGGGAATCCATTCCGTGGACATTTAATAATTAATTGGTTTACTCGTAAATTAACTCTATTAATAGGTGATTAATTTTAAAAGTTGAGTGGACATAATGTTCCCACTATTTTTAAATTTTTAATTGGACTTGTGCCATTTTCCACTCGTGTAAGCTAAAGGACTACATCTACAGAAATCTCCGCAAGTACCGAGATTTGATCCATCTCTTGGGGAGGCCAACTCCAACAGTGGACGTATTTTGGCTGAAATGATGATCCACCTCCCAGGAAAAAATAACAAGTTCCTCATTCTTGTTCCAGAAATGCAACGTTCCTGGAACCCCACCTCCAAGGCGTGAGGCGTCGCGACAGCAGAAGCTCGGACTCGGATCACGATGAGCGCTCCACGGAAGACGACGAGAGGTGCCTGCTCCGAAGCTCCCCTCGCACGAGACTACCGCCGCCCCCTCCACCCCCTCCAGACGACGAGCCACCCCCGCTGAAACCTCGGGAGTTTTTTGAAAGACTACAGAGTCAAGCTATGAAAGAAGCGCAGGAGAGAAAGCACAGACCGAGAGACTTATCGATAAAAGAATCGAATCAGCTGTTCAGGCCGGTTGACGCTGACGGCAGTCTGGGAGACAGCCTCAGTCAGGTAAGAACTACTTTTCGTATGTTATCACTAGGCCAGTATCAAATCGATCTCTACAATAGAGTTAAGAACATTGTTTAAAAGAAGAGCACAATAATAGCGTACATTTAAACACAGTCTGATCCACCTTCAACATAAAGTTTTGAATCAGGAATGCAAGTTTATCCGGGAGTACCGTAATGAACCGTGCCGTTTGCTGTGATTTTTAGTTTCGCAGACTTTCCCTCAAACTCTATCTTTTAGTACGGGTACCCGTTATTTGCATACCTGATTGAATTGTGGGAATTAAACGTGAAATTTTACTGTACTTAATTCGCTAACCAGTATTTTCAGTTTGTAAAATCTAACTGAAATGAGAAATTTTAGGCGGAGCATCAGAGATGAACTACTTATAATTCTGGTCCTGGTCTGGGCAGAGTACCAAAACTGTAAAATTTCGGGCAGCCATCTTTAGAGCGAAGACGATCACCAACCTTCTTTAATCACTGGAACCAAAAGGGCACCACAAATAGATCTATTTGTGCATTTAGCTCATCGTGCGATAGTAGAATGCATTCCTTCTATTTCATCCATTAACATAAGAACGCGACGTCAGCCGCGTTACATGAAAGCATCATGAAAGCGATATTTTTCAATACTCGACGCTGAATCAAATTTGCGGTTGTATCGATGCTGTAGAAGGGGAAGCTTTCCTTTTGATGTACCGCTTATTGGTATCGGAATCATAGTACGGTGCGAAGCAGTGGTAAAATTTTATGTTGGCAATTTACTTTGAAAACATCACGACAGAGCAACGATAGAATATAATGTTTTTTAAAAATGAGCTAATGAGAAGACTATTGACATTTGAAAAATCAATGAAATTTTACCCTGCAAAAAAAACTTACAATAACACTTATATAAAATAGCTGTGCCCCGCGGCTTCGCCCGCGTGGAAATTGATGTGTAAATTAGCCTATGTCTTGTCTTATTCCAGAGCCTACACTGTCTACGTTTAAAATTTCATTAAATTCGGTTTGGTACTTATGGAGATACGTGGTAACAAACATTCACACACACACAGACTTACTTTCGCATTTATAATATTAATAGGAAGTAGGATACGCGACCACTATGTTCTCTCATATTTTTCAAAGTGACAATTAGCCGCAGTTCCCACACAACAATATTTGCGCACAAACCCACCATTCCTACACTCAGCCGCACTCAGGGTGCTCTCTACGTGTAAAAGTTCTCAGTCAATTGCGAGCCTTGCTTTGTACTTGAAGCCCCGAACCCTCGGGTGTCGGCTTCGAAATGTAGGGTGTAACGGCGGCGTTTGTTTATGGTACCGTACTAAAACAAAACGTTTAAAAAACGAAAGCTTCACACTTGATATAGATGCCAACATAATATCAATGGCTTCATAGCTTCGAGCTTTATTCGCAATTGAAAAATAAATAATGTAATTTTAAAAAATATACATAATAATGAAATTATACCTACGGCCTACCTACTAAGCCCACCACTGTTACTCCTGTAAGCCAAGATCGACAATGGTGTCCAACGATGACGCCAAGGTTTAAGGCCTACCTACTATCAACTACTCGGCGTTATCGTTAGATACCATCATCGTTGACCTGGCTTACAGGAGTAACAGTGAAAGTATATGGGACTAGTCCCATTAAAATTAAAGTTTTAAAAGGTGGTAACCTTGTTACCACCGCAACAATGGGACTGTTACTGAAAAGTAAAGGGGTGTAAACAGTAAACACATAATGTCCATTACTACACTTAGGTCTATACCGTAGCCTATTAACCCTCAAATGAGAGGCCCGGTCCGAAGTTAACTGCCTCTTGCGGGGCATAAACGACATGTGCGACTTAGAGTTTTGGGACGGAACTCGCATCGTTACGGTTCTGTAATGGTGTTTTTAATTATTTTGCGGGTGATTACTGGCCGCGGTTTGGTTTTTGAGGGTTAAATTAATTTTTAAGTCCGAAGTTTTGTGGGTTTCATTAATTTTAATGAAAACTTTGAAGCACACTTTACAATATAGTGATGACTAAAATAAAATTAGTTTTTTGGATACACTTGTACTGGAAGTAATTGGACTGTACAACTTTATATTAAAGTTACACCTCAAAATTTATAGGCATTTTTAGCCAGCATGCAATGGTTTAAATCTTTAATCCATCTTAACTTTCTTTAAATTAGGGGGTAACTTTAATGAGAAGATCTGAAGATGTAAATTGACCGTTTCTAATGTTACCTTTTGATACAAGTATAACAAATAATGATTTTAATTCACAAAACATTTATATAGCTGCCAATAAAAAGTCTACCTGCTCAAAAAAGTTAAATTATGGATCCAAATAAGTAATGAAATTTAACTAACATTGTTCTCAATATTTCAGTAAATATGAAATTTATTTCTTACTAGCTGTGCCCGCGACTCCGTCCGCGTCCAGTCGGTGAAGCCCTTAAATATAATTTTGTCTATCGTCTAATCTGTATTACGTCAGTCTGCATCAGTCTGAGTTCGTCTGTCCGTGGCTGTCTATCTGTACCAGTCTATACCAGTAAGGTGGTGGAGTCTGACCAGTAACGTGGAGATCGGCATTCAAGTAGCTAATTTACCTTCGTTTCGTATGATGAGGGAGAGAGCCGGAAGCGCAACCCAGCCACCTCCCCGTCCCCCCCCACTAACCCCACTCCCCTTCAGGTTGGAAACGTGCTACCGATGCCTTTGGTTGCAAGCATCTATTGGGAACGGTAACTGCTTAACAACAGGTGGGCCGTACGCTTGCCTGGCGCTTTAGTTGTATAACAAAAGTTTGACTTTATTTGTCTGTGTGTATTAGTTTAGCTGTAAGTATCTGTCTGTCTGTAATCTATCGGTAGGTGAGTATCTCTGTCTGTACCAGTCTATCTGTATCCGTCTATCTATATCTGTAGTTACTCACAGTATCACGACTGAGCGGTTGGACTCCAGAGCTCAATGTTTAAGTTTGTACTTGATACCCATGTTCCTTATTTAAAATGAGTGAGTGCTCCAGACTCACGGCTTAGGTAAGAGTCACTGCGCAACATCGTGCTTAAAAAGTTAGAGTCCGGTATTTATCGTCTAAGTCAATAGTCAAAGCGTTTATTATGTTTAGGCCTAGGAGGGCACTTACAAGTAGTCATTTTACATGTTTTCCTTAAATTCTAGCGCCGGATCGGAAACGCGACCTCGCCTGAGAAGTTTCTACTTGATACCCACATTGCTAATTCAAAGTTAGCAGGTCCTCCAGATTTATGGTTTAAGCAGGCAGTTACCCAGCAGCATCATTCCTGAGGGGTTGGAGTTCAGAGTTCAATGTCTGTGTTTCTATTACTACTTAATTCAAAATCAGCAGGTCCTCTAGACTTACTTCTTAGGTAGGTAGCTTCCCTACGGCATTAGTACTGTGGAGATGAATTCCAGAGTTAACGTCTAAGATTCCGCGTGATACAAAGACCCGCTTAATATTTTTTATACGTAATTAGGAATAAAAAAACTAAATTTCTTGAAGCAAGGAAGATATTAAATTTTGACATGTGGTGCAAGGCAGGTATTGTCTGATTTTAAGTATAGCGACATCTAGTTAAGAAAAACGAAACTTAAGATGGTAGAACGCAGCAATAAAATATTTATTATTATTATTAAAATTAAGATTGTGATGATGATGAGATGTATTCCAAATAGTGTCGGATCACACACAACGTAGGGCTCCGTAGGGCTCCGCTCTAAATAGACATATTTCAATAACTAAAACTTATTGTTGGCTAGAATTTCCGTGTGGTCATAAAAATTTACAATCTAATATTTTATAAAAAAATATCCTAGATGTTAAGTTGGACTATTAGTCATATCCATGCCAAATTTCATTGAAATCAATCCACTGGATTCGAAGTTGTGCGTGCTCGAATATTTAGGTAGTTTTTGAATGTTTTGTGGCAACCCTAAACTTTACCGAAAAAAAAAATATGCTAGATGTTAAGTTAGACTATTAGTCATATCCATGCCAAATTTCATTGAAATTAATCCGTTGGATTCAAAGTTGTGCTCTTTCAAACATTTAGAATTTTTAAGTAGTTTTTTGAATTTTCTGTGGCAACCCTAAACATTTTCGAAAAAAAAAGTATCCTAGATGTTAAGTTAGACTATTAGTCATATCCATGCTAAATTTCATTGAAATCCATCTGGTGGATTCGAAGTTGTGCTCTTTCGAAAATCTGAGCAAACATACAAACATACAAACATACCCACAGACAAAAATTCTAAAAATGATAAAAATGAATTCTGCTGGTCAATCTAAGTCCCCCCCACTATTTTTTTTCCAAATATTTCGAATGTACAGACGCCACCAATTTTACATTCTTATTATATGTATAGATGTATTCATCGTTTGCATATAAAGGGTTGATGTTCAAACGGGAATTGATATTTTATGTTTGAATAACTGGCGCGCTGAAAGGCCCGTTTTGCGTGGAAATGAATAGATAACGTTATGAAACTCGGGAAACCCTCATTTATCAGTATTTAGCGGCAGACGACAAAGTGGAGACCACGCTGTGACGCCGGAGATTTCCAAATTATTTACATTAATTAATGTCAATTTCAGATTAATAACACCTAGGTTTGAAATGTCATACTTATTTTGTTAGAATATTGAAGTTAAGTTTATATTAAAATACTAGCTGTGCCCGCGACTCCGTCCGCGTCCAGTCGGTGAAGCCCTTAAATATAATTTTGTCTATCGTCTAATCTGTATTACGTCAGTCTGCATCAGTCTGAGTTCGTCTGTCCGTGGCTGTCTATCTGTACCAGTCTATACCAGTAAGGTGGTGGAGTCTGACCAGTAACGTGGAGATCGGCATTCAAGTAGCTAATTTACCTTCGTTTCGTATGATGAGGGAGAGAGCCGGAAGCGCAACCCAGCCACCTCCCCGTCCCCCCCCACTAACCCCACTCCCCTTCAGGTTGGAAACGTGCTACCGATGCCTTTGGTTGCAAGCATCTATTGGGAACGGTAACTGCTTAACAACAGGTGGGCCGTACGCTTGCCTGGCGCTTTAGTTGTATAACAAAAGTTTGACTTTATTTGTCTGTGTGTATTAGTTTAGCTGTAAGTATCTGTCTGTCTGTAATCTATCGGTAGGTGAGTATCTCTGTCTGTACCAGTCTATCTGTATCCGTCTATCTATATCTGTAGTTACTCACAGTATCACGACTGAGCGGTTGGACTCCAGAGCTCAATGTTTAAGTTTGTACTTGATACCCATGTTCCTTATTTAAAATGAGTGAGTGCTCCAGACTCACGGCTTAGGTAAGAGTCACTGCGCAACATCGTGCTTAAAAAGTTAGAGTCCGGTATTTATCGTCTAAGTCAATAGTCAAAGCGTTTATTATGTTTAGGCCTAGGAGGGCACTTACAAGTAGTCATTTTACATGTTTTCCTTAAATTCTAGCGCCGGATCGGAAACGCGACCTCGCCTGAGAAGTTTCTACTTGATACCCACATTGCTAATTCAAAGTTAGCAGGTCCTCCAGATTTATGGTTTAAGCAGGCAGTTACCCAGCAGCATCATTCCTGAGGGGTTGGAGTTCAGAGTTCAATGTCTGTGTTTCTATTACTACTTAATTCAAAATCAGCAGGTCCTCTAGACTTACTTCTTAGGTAGGTAGCTTCCCTACGGCATTAGTACTGTGGAGATGAATTCCAGAGTTAACGTCTAAGATTCCGCGTGATACAAAGACCCGCTTAATATTTTTTATACGTAATTAGGAATAAAAAAACTAAATTTCTTGAAGCAAGGAAGATATTAAATTTTGACATGTGGTGCAAGGCAGGTATTGTCTGATTTTAAGTATAGCGACATCTAGTTAAGAAAAACGAAACTTAAGATGGTAGAACGCAGCAATAAAATATTTATTATTATTATTAAAATTAAGATTGTGATGATGATGAGATGTATTCCAAATAGTGTCGGATCACACACAACGTAGGGCTCCGTAGGGCTCCGCTCTAAATAGACATATTTCAATAACTAAAACTTATTGTTGGCTAGAATTTCCGTGTGGTCATAAAAATTTACAATCTAATATTTTATAAAAAAATATCCTAGATGTTAAGTTGGACTATTAGTCATATCCATGCCAAATTTCATTGAAATCAATCCACTGGATTCGAAGTTGTGCGTGCTCGAATATTTAGGTAGTTTTTGAATGTTTTGTGGCAACCCTAAACTTTACCGAAAAAAAAAATATGCTAGATGTTAAGTTAGACTATTAGTCATATCCATGCCAAATTTCATTGAAATTAATCCGTTGGATTCAAAGTTGTGCTCTTTCAAACATTTAGAATTTTTAAGTAGTTTTTTGAATTTTCTGTGGCAACCCTAAACATTTTCGAAAAAAAAAGTATCCTAGATGTTAAGTTAGACTATTAGTCATATCCATGCTAAATTTCATTGAAATCCATCTGGTGGATTCGAAGTTGTGCTCTTTCGAAAATCTGAGCAAACATACAAACATACAAACATACCCACAGACAAAAATTCTAAAAATGATAAAAATGAATTCTGCTGGTCAATCTAAGTCCCCCCCACTATTTTTTTTCCAAATATTTCGAATGTACAGACGCCACCAATTTTACATTCTTATTATATGTATAGATTAGTCGGCTTCCACAAGACAGGCTCATCCCAGTGTTAAAGCCACTAGCACCTACATCCTTTCTTACATAAATAGTTCTGAAACCCTATTATATTACTAGCTTTAAGAATTTATTATGTAATAGGTACACTAGTTAGTGAACTGAATTGATTTTTAAGTGAACTTAACTTTATGGGAAATGTATATTTTTATTGATAGGTAAAAATTACTTTAAAAACTTAAATTGATACTTAAGAAATTTTACTCAGGTAGGTATGTAACTCGCTCATTACGCATGTGCAATAGCTTTCCTCTCAATGTGCTCTCACTTTCCCCTCATTTCCTCTCACTTCCTCTCACTTTCTTCTTACTTCCTCTCGCGCTCCTCTCACTTTCCATCAAGTTCCGTCCGTCCCTATTCTCCCTAGTACTCCACGCTTCGGAAGTTGCTCGTTCTACTCTATAATTGCGTGCATTGTCAACACGGAGCGATTACCGACCAGTCCGGAACCCGCCCTTCGCGCCCTCCCTCGGCTGAATCGCGGATGAAAAAAATAATAAACACATCCCTAGTTTAATTTACATGCGGTGCCTACGAAGTCGTGTATCAGCGAATATACCTTTTGTAGATGTCAATATATGTTTAATAAATACGTATTGTTTGCACCATTTAATCCTATCAGAAACACTAAAACACTTTAAGCATGGATAAAAGAAAACACAGCTCTTGTTTAATTTGCTAGCGCTTCCTAAAGGGCTAGACAAGTGGCTGACGTCTACAAGCGTTCGTTCAAATCGCTACGCTTCGTATATGGAAATGACATATGTCACGTGATCTACATAGCAACTAATTGTTGATCTACGTAGCGTCGTTTGACATTTCCATACATTGTGAAGTCTATTCTATTCTATTCGATTAGCGTTCGTGCCACTTGGCTAGCCCCTCTGGTCCGCTTCCGGTTTGGTGTCGCGTATCGGCGAATGGGCCTTTTGAAGATGTCAAACCATTCCATAAATACGTAGCGATTTCACCATTTAATTGCCTATTAGAAACGCTACAAATCTTAAGGAATACGCAATTAGGGAGCCAATAAAAGGAAACGGTAACCACATAAGTCAGATGTCAAGTAAATGTAGAGACGTCGAGCCAAACCCCCTCCAACTTAGTCACCCCTGACCGCTTTGCGGGATTCTGGGTTCAATGCTTAAAATAACTTTAATTAAGGAATCGATATTTATTCAGCCATGAAATAATATATTTTTTAAACTTTTTGAGGACCATGACAGGCAAAGATTTGAAGATACATAAGTAGAATTATATAAGAAGTACTTAAGTAAGTTATATAAGTAAACATTATTATTTTGACCTATAACTTTTTAAAATACATAATGATAGCGAGAGACATAGTGACCTTCACCTCGTAATTAATTAATAAGCATAAAAATAATTGCAAAAGCTCTTATAATTAATAATCCCGAGCACTTAATTACTTTATTAACATTAAGTGCCACGAATTCTTAATTAATTAACGCGAAATTCTAATAATGTGGTCTGATATTAAAGCGGAATTATTTAAACAAATATAGGAACTTCATAAAAAGTATATTACTCGTTACACACGGCGAGGCGACCCGACTTATTGATTTTAACCACCCCGGGTGAGTCATCTGCTGCATTCACCCTCCCTTCATCCCCTGGACCACAAACACTGTTTGCTCTCTTTGATTGAACTTGAAGAAAACTAAAGGGCGGCTGTAAGTTTGTTTGTGAAGTAATAACTGTTTTATTCTGACTCTACAATTTTACTTTTTTTTCACTGTCTACGTTCGATTGGTGCTCGTTAAAAGTTGCCTCCTGCTCCGTTAGCAGTGGGTTTCTCGAACTAAGAAATAAAGTCCAAGTCTGCTTTTTGTGGAACTTGTCGAATGGTTCTCAAACTGTTAATGAGGCGCATATTGTGCGAGTGTCGTTCTAAGAACTGCGTTGTTAAATATTCTTACTGGAACCGACTTTTAATGGAAATCTAGAAAATCTATACAATGGTTTCCTCTAAATACTTATAACAAATGTTGCTTAGTAAAATTATGTAAAGTAAATTTAGAGTTAACGATTTTGACATGGATTATTACTACCCCAGTAATATGTGAAATGTGTGATGTTTACATCGTTCTGAACGTAATTTTTTTAACATAACTAAGGCGCTATTTAATCGTCCTCGTCCGCCTGATTTTAACAGTTACCGTAGCACATACAATGAAATGCTTGTTCTTCTTTACATTGCTTAAAGTATACCTTAAAATCAGAAAGTAGTAACATAGTGATTCCTACCACCAGCGGAATGGTATTTTATTTTATTTTGATAAAAAACTCCCACCAAAATTATATATATTTTTACCTAGTTTACAATGGGTTTACAGAGGATTTGTAGAAATAAAAGTGTTTTTTGAATGCCACTGTGAGTCCATCTTTGGCACGCAAAAACAGCTATTATACTACCGAACTCTGGACACGATACAGAACTTCTTACCTAATTAAAACTTCCCTACGCCAGCCACAGGTGCTCAACGTTTGCTCCTAAAACGTTCTGCCCATTTGGAGGCGCGTTGCACGTGCGACCACTTTGCACTTAGTTCGAAAGTCGTGTAAAAGTGAACTGCTATAGTATAAACCGGTGTTGAGTGCTCTTGGTGTTTCATGGCAATGACACAGCTGTTTGGGGAAGAAATTGCTTATGGTAAATGATAGGTGTCGCAGAAGTTTGGGAAGCAAAAAGCTCGCAAAGCTTTTTGCTTTCAGTATTTTGATATTGATTTGATGATACTGGTTTAAAAAGTCATAATGGAATATTGGTGCTTTAGTGTAAATGTTAGTCTAGTGTTTTTAAAATATTTCGTGGAGTCAAATCCATTTAGTTATCAGCCGACATACGTCTAATTCTGACCCCTATTCAAGGAATTTCACTCCGTGGACTATGTTTACCACATTTACCTGCTTCCTACACAGTTCATAAGATACCTACTAAGTCAGTTCGTAGAGTCGACACTCTGAAATCAAAAATAAAATTACAACCATAACGAAAACATAATTAAAAGAAATAAATAACTTTAACAATTAGTAATTCATTTATTACCAATGCATTTAATATCATTTAATTACGGCTCAATGCCTTGTTAAAAAGTATTAAAAACGTTAATCATGCTTCCACTGCGTATGAAATACATATCGTGCGTTTAAATGTAAAATTACAGCACATAAATTCAACCGCATACCTCGTATAGTCCACACAGTAACATACCAAATGCACGCTCACGTACCAGTCGCCAAAGAAAACTAATTGCAATCCAACTTTCCGCATAAATCGTACCAACCGCCTCCGTATCTGTTACCATAGCGTGGCTATTGTACCACAAAATTTAACACCTCAACCGCCGAGTGGTGCCGGGGTACCTATTGTGCGCATGATTCATGGCAGTTATTATTGTTACCGATACCTAAATTAATTTGCCGTGACGCATTTTCAGGTTGTAACGGGTCGATGGCTGAAAATTAATTTTAATAGCCGCATTTTCGCGGTGATATTAATTTTGAGTTTGGAATTTGCATCTAATATTTACCTACGCAATAGATTTGAATAACACTTGGTACAGTGATAGCGTCAATGAATCAATCAAGCGAATTACTTTGTGAACACAGGTTTAACATAGGTGTTATATAGAATACTAGCTTTTGCCCGCGACTTCGTCCGCGCAGAATCTTAATGAAATAAATTCGTATCCCCGATCCCGGATCCCGTTGCCCGGATCCCGGATCCCGTATACCGTATACCGTATCCCGGATCCCGGATCTCGTATACCGGATCCCATATCCCGGATTTCGTATCCCGGATCTCATATCTCGGGTCCCGTATACTGGATCTCGATGCCCGGATCCTGGATCCCGTTTTCCGGATCCCAGATCCTGGATCCCGTTTTCCGGATCCCGGATCCTGGATCCGTGATATCCTGGATATCCCGTATCTCGTGTCCCATATCCCAGATCTCGTTTCCTGGATCCCGTATCTCGGAACTCGTTTGCCGGATTCCGTATCCCGGATATCACGAATCCCGTATAAAATATCCTGAATTTCGTATCCCGGATCTTATTTCCCGGGTCCCGTATCCCGGATCTCGTTTCCCAGATCCCAGATTCCGTTTGCCGGATCCCGGATCCCGTATCCCGGATATCACGGGTCCCGTATCCCATATCCCGGATTTCATACCCTGGATCTCGTTTCCCGGGTCCCGTATGCCGGATCTCATTTTCTGAATCCCGGATCCCGTTTCCCGGATCCCAGCTTCCGTTTGCCAGATCCCGGGTCCCGGAGCCTTATCTTGGATCCCGAATCCCGTTTCCCGGATCCCAGAACCCGTATCCCGGATATCGGATCCCGTATCTCAGATATCCCAGATCCCATATCGTATTAACCCGTAAAAGTCCTGTCTTAATTGGTCCAGCCATTTCAGAGATTAGTCCGAATAGGTACCGCCATACAAACTTTCATTCCCTACTTTTACACCCTCAGGGGATGAATTTTCCATACCGCTGTAATTAATATTGTTTATTTGTAAAACGAAACCTAAACACTAATTTTCATCATTCTAACTTCAAAAATGACGAACTTCCATATAAACTTTCATCCCCTATTTTACCCCCATAGGGGTTGAATTTTCAAAAACCCTGAAATTAATCTTTTCTATTTTGTAAAAGACACCTAATCACCAATTTTAATAATTCTAACTTCAAAAATGACGGAACTTCCATACAAACTTATATCACCTATTTTACCCCCTTAGGGGTTGAATTTTCAAAATACCTGAAATTCATATTTTTTATTTCTTAAGAGACACCTATTCAGCAATTTTCATAATTCTAACTTCAATAAAAACTAAAACCCGACTACTGAAAAATCGCGCTCTAAAAAGTATGAAACAAGAAAATATTCTCATCTAGAGGATAGCCGTGGTCCGTGTAGGTCCTTTAGGGCCAAATGGCATATGAACACGGACCACGGCTATCCTCTAGATGATAATATTTTCTTGTTTCATACTTTTTAGAGCGCGATTTTTCAGTAGTCGGGTTTTAGTTTTTAAACTTACTTTTTATTTAATTATTTTGGAGTTATAGGTAATATAATATATATATTTTTGAAATGTGCTCATCAAGCTCTTTCATTTGATACCCCACACGGTTTTATTAAAAAATGTTTTTTTTTTAGTTCATGACATTATGTTCTCTAGAGGGCGCCATATGCAATTTTATGTGACGTCACATAGCCTATAACCAGCGCGCCATTAAGCCGCTTCTAACGATACCTCATTTGTCAAATTACGACAAGTAGTTTGGAAGTTAGGTGGTAACAGACGCACATACATACATACATACATACATACATACATACATACATACATACATACATACATACATACCCGTCAAAATCATAACCCTCCGCCGTAGTCGGGTAAAAAAATGACGAACTTACATACAAACTTTCATCCCCTATTTTACCCCCTTAGGGGTTGAATTTCAAAAAACCCTTTCTTAGTACACCTCTACACATCAAGACAAACCCACCCTCCAAATGTCAAGTCTCTACGATCAGCGGTTAAGGCTGTGCGTTGTCTGTCAGTCAGTCAGTCAGGACTTTGATTCTTATATATTTAGATCATTATAATGGGGTAATGTTTACCCAAGTACTGAAAAGGGTATTTTTTTATGTGACATGTGGCAAGCAAGCCTGCTTCCCTAGACAAGTGGCATGAACGCTAATCGAATAGAATAGAATAGACTTCACAATGTATGGAAATGTCAAACGTCGCTATGTAGATCAACAACAAGTTGCTATGTAGATCAACAACAAGTTGCTATGTAGATCAACATCAAGTTGCTATGTAGATCAACAACAAGTTGCTATGTAGATATATCACGTGACTTATGTCATTTCCATACATGAAGCGTAACAAATTGAAGGAACGCTTGTAGACGTCAGCCACTTGTCTAGCCCTTCTGATGTTAAACAGTTACCATAGCCTATAAATGCTTGCAATACCAACAGCATCGCTCACACGTTGTTGACCTGAAGAAGAGTGGTACAGAGGGAGGGGGAGGGAAGGTATTCTATAATATCTAAAAATCTGTACCTAGTTCATATCTACGCGAACAAAGTTGCTGGTACAGCTTTATATTTTATTTATAAATATTAAAATTATGATTCCAATAGAGTTCCAAATGTCCAAATTTATTTTACGATTATTTTTTTAATTATCTTTCCTGAAGAACTTTAAACAAACACTGCCCATGAATGGCCAACCGTTTAGGGTGTTTCCTGCGAAGCTCGATTTTAGCGGTCACACAGTCTTATCTCTGTTCTTATCACAGATACCGATTAAAAGTATATTTTTTTAATTTTTTACTACATTTGTCTATTTGGAAAACATAATTTTTATTACATAAATAAATAAATTATACACCCAAACTTCATTTGAAAACCAAAATCGGGGTCAAATTAGCCGTTCTCGCTGTGTCACACGCTTCACTTTCATGAAACAATAGCGTTTAACTTTTCGGTAAATGGGGTTAGGATCGTGTTATAGACATCAAAAAAATTGTAAAAATATACACTTTTTATTGATTACAAATTTAACATATTTAATTGTTTAGTTTAAATATTAAACAGCTATTTGTGTTGGTCACACGTTTGTGCACATTTTTACGGCGCATGACTAAATGAGGTATAAGTCTACGATGAAATGATTTATGGTCTTGTTTCATGTCACTACGGACAGGCAGTCATGTTGAGGCAGTCCAGCAGAGAGATGATCGAGGGTGTATCCCTCCGCGATGAGATATAGGGTATCAAAGTCCAAAAACCATGTTTTTTTGCCAATGTACCGGAGTTTTGTGGACAAAATTTATTGTTGTTTGCAGTCACTTTAGACACTGGGGTTTTTAATACGTATTACTTAGCTGTCGAAATATGATTTAGTGTTCTTTAATTTATACTACATTTTGAAGTGTAAGAATAATAGTGAAATATGTTTAATTTGACGAGTTTCGTGGCATGAGATTCGTGGCAATTTCTCCACGAATCTCATGAAATTACCACGAATCTCATTTTTCGTAGGACTTTTCATGTGATGAACACGTCTCAGTGCCATATGAAGTACATATTGGCATCAGACACTGGTTGTATCCCGTTTGCCCGTCGCGGAATGATTGTTTTGTCTCACGATGCTTCGCTATTTGTTTATGTCCATGGTATCGTAAAGCTCAATGTTGATCGCATTTGCTCCATACTGCCATATCATTGCATTATTAATTGCTTATGGTTGTGTCCGTCTTTCCTAGTGATTTGTACAGGAAACTCAAGAACAAAATTCAAAAATATTTATTTTAATTAATATAAACTAAACCCGCACGTCGTAACTGGCCTATCAACCACCGATCCGATGTTTGCTCTGAAAACGATTGCTGATGAATATCACTCCAAAAACCGACCATTGTATGTTGCATTCTTAGACATGGAAAAGGCATTTGATGATAGGGTCCCAAGAGACACAATCTGGTGGAGCCTTCGTAAGAATAATGTCAATAGTCAAATGATAGACAATTAAAACAGGCACTTTTATCTTGGAAACATAAGTTGCAAGCCGTGGCCTTATGCTGAGTGTAGCAAAGACCCAATTTATGTGCTTTAACGAACCAGGTCCAAGCGACAGCAGTTCGAATCCCATCGATGGGCAATTGGTCACTTTGTGCGATCAGTATAAGTACCTGGGGAGTATGATGTACAATTCCGGGAACGAAGAATGCAAAATTCAGCACCGAATAGCTGCAGCGTGGCTAAATGGCGAGAAGTAACCAGTTACTTGCGATAAAAGAATGCCTGTTAAACTAAAGGGCATGGTATATAAGACCATCATAAGACCAGTCCTCATCCACCAACCCAAAAGCACGTGCATACCATTCATGTTGCTGAAATGAAAATGTTGAGGTGGATGTGTGGCGTTATCAGGCTTGATAAAATCCGTAACGAGTACGTGCGAGGAAGCCTGGGCGTGCGCGATATCGCCGACAAGATGCAAAAGAGTAGGCTGCGATGGTATGGTCACTTGAACAGGAGGCTGCCTGAATACGTAGCGAACTTAGCACTACATCTTTCCATTCCCAGCCCAAGACACAGAGGCAGACCCAAAACAAGATGGAAAGCTGTAATGCTAAAGGACATGAAAGAGTGTCAGGTATACGAAGACGATGTCGAGAATAGAGCGAAGTGGAAGGGAAAGCCTAGGAAGGCCGACCCCACCACCATGTGGGATACATAGTCAGGAAGAGAGAGAGGATAAACTAAACCCGCAACGCAACAAAATAATTAAATTTAATAATTTTGTGGGCGATTTTATTTGTTTATCGGGTCCTGCTTTTGATTCGGATTTTATTCTGGACAAAGCTCATACCTAGGTAGTACTTATGAATCGTTAACATAAACGTTTTAGCGTATTGCTTTCATTGAGAAGAGCCGGAAGAACATTCCTCTTGTCTATTTAATTTTAAGATACACCTGACGGGAACCTCTATTGAGAACATAGAGCTGAGATCCTCCAGTCCAGACCAGGATATCATCAGCAAATTGAAAGTGCTAACAAGTACACCTATACTCGCCATTAGCATCGATGCTTTACCTTTTCCAGTGGGGAAGGTAAAAGATATCATTCATCATCATAATTTCGAAGATGGAACGTCTCCCTGTCTGACATCTTTGGCAATTGAATCGGTTTCGAACTCTAGTTGGTCCTAAAGCTGGATTGATTGAGGTCCTGCTAGTATTTGCGAGAATGCTCCCAGGTGAAGAGTCAGAGACGCACGGTCATGTACTTTTCTGCTCGATAAAACATGAATACAGAGTTCCTTAAAACGCGAGATCGCTTTAGAATTCTGTCGTTTACGAAGATGTCTGAACAAATGGTAGTCCAGATGGGATATAACAACTAGGGCCGCTACCTCCGTGAAATTATTTCCATGCGTTTGTGAGCATCTGGAGAGGACATGGCTAGAGGTGGACCACAGTGTGGCTCAAATTTTCACAAGACGTTACATCTTTTGGAGTACCTAAATTATTCTATTTCAAATTAGTTTCTTCACCTCTATAACAATGTTCGACACCGCATAACGATCACAAACAATTTGCATATCACATATTTTGGGAGTGTTGTCTCTGGTAAAACGAACGGAACTCTATGTTAAATAGCTTGCAAGTGACATCTAGAATAGTATATCACACAGACCTTGTAGAAATCAAGGAAAATATCATTGGAATCAATTATAACCAGCTCACAAGTTTATGTTAGATATTTTCCCATATTTTGTCTTTTATATTCATACAGAAGCAAAAATTGTGCTTTTATATTCTCTTGTTATTAAACACAATTCCCAACAACCATAAAGAGAGCAAAATATATAGTAAAGTACATAAATAATGCGTAAAAAATACCCCGGAATTTACTGCGTGAGTTTCGTGTGGTACTGCATGAGTTACGTGGCACCATTTTCTTCAACCTTGAATTCTGTCCAAAGTTATCATCAGATTTACATAAGCAATAGAGCTTTGAACTTGTATAAAAGGCTATATTATGTTATTAATATAAATTATCTAAAATTTACAAAAACTAAAATTACCACGAAAATCACGGCGAGAATTTGGTTCGCAGGAATGACCCTTTAAAATTATGATTAAAATCTTGAGTCAAAACGCGGACCAAAATATAATTTACCCGTCTCCTCCACCAAGATGGTGGCTTATTATTTATTCTCTCTGAACATAAGAGAATACAAATTTTCCTTGAGATAGCCGTTTAAGATTAAGTAACTGAATAATATTATCTTTTTTACTATTAAGTGCATATCTGTACTTTATTAAAAGCTTTTATGTGGAAACTAAAAAAAGTTCATGTATTAACGTTGCATAAATTTAATATGTATACAAGGAGTAACCTAAAGGGCATACATATCAAGTGCACGATGATAATTAGCAAGCTCATGGAAGGATAAGCAATAGGTATGACACTCATAGTGCGGTGACGCGTTTATTATGATTTGAATTCAATAAACTTACGAAACTGAAAATTGGGTATGACTTCTTTGAAAAAATATTTTGAGCTGAAATACTACATATTATATGCCTATGTACACTTTTGGATATATATACTCTTTCCGTTACACCATGTTTAACGGCTGAAAGTGATACCAATTAATTTATAGGTAGTTTATTATACCGGCAGTGGATCTATTTGCAAAATTTCAAGCTATTTCGCTATTAGATTACGTCGAGGTGAAATTTAATGCGACAAATGAGACGGCTTAGCTTTCTAGCAATTACTCCTGTTGCAATGAAGTATCTCTCCTTCTAAATTACGGTAGAGACAGATTAGTACATCGACATAATAAGCCTTTTAAGTTATTTTTATGTGACTTCCATTTCATGGTTTATTTTAGGTCCAAAACAAAGTCGTAATAGAGATAATGGTAATGGAACTGAAGCAAGCCTCTCTCCAAAAATAAATCTTCTGTAAAGTCTCTTCAAACGGACAGATAATAAAATCATAGGAAAATATAGAACATAAAAAGCAGACCAATTATTATCATTAATTCCTTACTTACCTATCAGCGCGTATCTAAACATACGGAACATGACCGCAGGCTACTTTAAATTCATAAAAAAACATCAAGGGAAAATTGCGACCCTCAGAGCATATTTCTCAAAAAGATATCATGATAAAAATCTTATCTGAGGGCAACGACCGTACGGAGAAGGGTAGATACAACTTTAACATATAAACAACGAAACTAAAACGAGAATGGATGAGCATATATGAAATTGGCCCGCCTTTGTGCCAACCGCCGCCAAACCGAACCTTTTGCGGGAAAATCGAGTAATAATATTTCCAAGTTGGTGAACAAAGCTCCTTTCTGTTTGATGCGAACATCCCGTGGATATTCGCCCGGAATATTGTACTCACTTTTTACCGAAGTGACATTCATATGAAGCGTCTCATATTGTTTTGGTTCGCTTACCCTCAACTGTAACCGTAATTCACGTAAATCTTTGCAGCTGAAAGAAAATGTTCATCTCGAAAACGTAATAAGATTTTTTGTGCTCTAAATTCTTCGTATGAATATATTGCGGAGGTATATTTTGGGTTTCCATAAATTAAACAGACATAATTTACTTCAGCAATAGCATCGCAAAATTCGCAGCGAATTTAATAGGCTGGGTGTACACTTGGCTATAAAGCCATAAAGCCACGCCGCAGACACGGTATCTACGCAGAGCCTCTAAACCCCGCCGCACGCCCCAGCCTCATAAAGGGACTCACTAATATTTGCGTATTATGATTATTTTCGCGTCCCACACTAGAGCATACCAATTAGCGCCATTTTCCCTCGGTGTTGTACGTGTAAAATAATTACATGTGTTGAATGAAAATAAACGGCGGGCTAATAAAGCTGTTACTAAATTTTCGTCGGCCATTCGCGGATAATGAAGTTGCAAGACCATTACATCATACGATATGGCGGGCGAACGATGGGCGACTTATTAAATAAAAATGGTTTGTGTAATTACAATAAGGACTGGGATGTTTTGGATAACATGGTTTGCTTTTCTTGTTACTGCACTTGTGTAGACTCTTCGCATTATTATTGTGATTTAGTAACTAAAATTAAAACAGCCTTTCATTATTTCCAGAGTCGAGAAAGTTTATCATCAGACGGCGAAGGCGCGCGGGGCGATTGCTCCTCAGTTGACTCATCAGGGTCAGGTTCCGAGGAGCAGCCGCCATGCGACATTGGACTCCTGGAGAGGCTGATCAGGACGCACCCGGTGTGGTTCCTGCCTGGCATCCAGAGGGCTGGCGCGTTCCACTTGCTGCAAGGGAAAGAGGAAGGCGTAAGGACACTTTTATGTTTATGATACACACTTTTATGTTTATGTTTATGATTTTAGTACACAAAAGGATGTGAAGTTTGTTCTGATTTTAAGAATTCCATGTGAGGACCACTAAGCGGAAGACATAGTATAACACGAACCTCTACAAGGTGAATCTTGGCATGATATCAGTGAATGGCAGACAGTGTTTCGAAGAATTTAAAGATGTTAAAGGACACAATGCCTCATATGTAGCTACGAGGGAACACTAACTACTATTTACTAAAATCAGTATTAGAAATGGATAGTCCTACAGCAATCAAAAATTTATTTCAGTCGATAAGTAGCATGGAAATACTAAGAGAGGACATTAGCATGAAATCGAGAACGAAAGGAGGCTTAAGCTACTAGTGAATCACAAAGCGTGGATGATGGATAAGATTTTCCACAACCTTGTGAGCTCTCAGATAAAACATCAATTCATAAATTGTTTTCAATTTCAGAACTTCGTGGTCCGCCAATCAAGCCAACCAGATACAATGGCGATCAGCGTCCGTCTGCCCGCCGACAAGGGTCCCTACATCGAACACTACCTCATCCAGGCGTCTGGCGGACGCATTGGACTTGAAACCTCCCTCAACCGATTCGATAACATACCTGAACTGATTGCACATTATTCGCAGTGTTGGTAAGTGAGTGACCAAATTATATGAACCAAACGAGAGAACACTTGTCTTGTAAATACAGCTAGTGGACATAGTATAGCGCTCCCATTCAAGATAGCTTTTTTGTCTTAGGGATTAATACTTAACATTTATGTAGCAAAGTCCTATTAGCGGTACCAACTCTAAATAAAGATAATATATGATTGGTTTTTAATAATTACAAACCAATAATAGCCTGTTAACAATTTGAATAATCGCTATTCTTTTATCTTCTGCAGTGATGAGTTACCAGTGCAGCTGCAGTTGCCTCGTCCCCTTCGTGAAGCAAAGAGCCGTCACCAGCTCAGTTCACTAGCTCTACTTGGCCAGGAGTTCTGGGGTTACCCAATGGCGAATCCGAAGACTAACCCTAATAATATTCTATCACCATGTCAGTTGGCTAACGGTGTTGTACCTATGGCTGTAACACCTTCCGACACTGGATCTAGTCTTAGCAGCTTTAATGCCAGTAAGTCCAACAAAGATAAAAATAAGGCTACTGCCAAGATAATAATATGTGCTACAGCCGCATATAATGTTTCAGGTACCAGAACGAATTCCCGTGAACAGATTCTCTGCCCAGAGAAAGAACAAAACGTAGTGCTAAAGATGTCACCGATAGACACCTCAGGTTCCCCACCGAGTCAAAGCCAGAGCCTAAGCACTTTTAAAGGGAAAACTGCTCCGTCACCACCGGCCAAACCCAGCAATTCATTTATCAGAGCACCAAGACCGACCCCACCAAATACCTTGAACCTTATGTCTAGTACAGTAAGTATAAACTTTAACTACTAATCTTTATTGGAGTAAGCTAAAACAATATTAATTGACGCTTCACCTGTTTTCAGGCTCATATAACGCATCCTCATACATTTCCTACTGCGAACTCTCAACATTCTCCCACCTTGAATGTCAAAACCACTCCACCTCCACCGCCTCCTCGATGGGCAAAACCACCGTTCACCAAAACATCTCTATCCCCAACATCCGAAGCCACCGCTTTCAGTCCAATTAACAAGGCATCACAGAATGGAAACATAACAGTCACTACAACAGTTACATTCTGTGTCAATAACACACAAATTCACAATCACCAAATCAATGAAAGCATACAAAACGACAGGTTGCAACTAACGCTTGCGTCTAATGCCATCAATAACAACAGTAGCGCAGACGCTGTATTCAATGTCGTGGATACTGTAAAAAACATTGCTGAGCCTAATGGAGAAATACAGGTGAGGATTACTAGAAATACGCATGATTTGTGCTCTTTTGGCTTTGCATTAATTTATTTTACGCAAGTTTTGTATAGCGTGTTTGTATCTAACAGAGAATGTATCTATGGTTATTAAATAAATATGGTTCTTACTGACTATACCTTCCTGTTCCTCTATAGAATATGATGCACCGTATGTCGCCAGAGGGAGAGTGCATCAATGCAATGACGGCTAGTTTGCACGGAAGCTTTAAACGTCAAATAGCAGAGCAGAATACAGTCGAACCAGGATCACCAATAGAACCACAGTCTCAGACAAACACTTCTGATTCAGTAGATCCTATTGTGAATAGTTACACTAAATCGAGCAGCACTTTTGCTCCTAACCAACTAGTTTCACCAAGTGGTACAAATTCTGTCACGAGTGGAATATTCTCGCCAACAAGTCAAATAAACTCTCCATTGTCAAATGACACAATCTCTTCTAAAAGCGGGGTATTTTCTCCTCTAAGTCAGACAAACAAAAGTGAGATCTTTTCTCCCGTATCTAGAAGTTCCCCAATATCTGCCAAAAATGTATTTTCACCGACATCCAATCAGTCTATTATATCTCCAATAATGGGAAAAGATAGAGAAAAAGTTTTGTCGCCAAATACGAATACAGCAAGTACTACACCATCTGGTAGATCAAGGCGGAGTAAACACTCCCTGCGAAAGGAGTCCAGACATTACCAGGTAATGTAGCTATGTTTTCCGAACCCACCATTTATATGTATTATTCTGCAAAATAAATTATATAAAACTAATCGCACGATATTGTATACTAACCCATGATGAGTATTGTTCAATAATCAAAATTATGATTTGTTATAATGAAGTCTTGATTCCCTTTTAATATTTTATTTAATATTTCTATTCAATTTCAGGAATCAGATATATTAGAATCTCCAGGGGTGTACTGCAGAAGTTCATTAGTGGATAAAGTATCAGACTATGAAGATATTTGGGGACCAGAGAGTAACAGTTGTTCTACCTTTAAGCCCTTGAAATCTGAAAACGATAATAATATACACAATGGTTTCATGAAAAGCAAGAGACCAGACCTTCTTCCAGATACATTACGTAAGTAAATTATTCCTGAACACGAAATTCACCTCGAATCATTATTAGCAAGCAAATCTTAATTATCATTCGTTATTACAGCGAAGCTGAATGCAGCAAAAAGTACTCAGTCTATTTTAGAGAAGGAAAACATGCACATTATACTTAATTCAACGGAAAGTCTTAATGAAAAGAAAACATTATCTGATAGTTCATTAAAAAAGAGTTTTAAAGGCTCCAATGAAATCATTGCTACAACTAACAGCAAAGGAGATATAATAGCAAAAAGGCCAGATAAACTCAATATAGCTATGAACATGAACAAAAAGTTAACTGAGGAGATTGAAGCCGTGATTAAAAATCGAGAAAATTATAGTGCAGAGAGTATGGAGACAGTGAAACTGGAAGATGACTGTGTTAAGGATTCTGTTGGTGACGATTATGAAAAAGATAATGCTGGCAGTCCCTTCTATGCTGACCCCGTAGACACATTAAAGGAAGTGAGTATATGGCGATATTTTTTGTGAAGAATATGATTAAATACATGGCCTACTTGTGTTTTATACATAGTTTTGGATATTACAGGCTGGTATCCTACCACCAGTACAGCGACGAAAACTACTTAGAGTTGGAGTGAATCAGTCGCAAAGATACTCAGAACCGCCAAACCAAAATCATCCTTATTATCCCCTTCGAGATATGCATAGCATTGAGGAACTGTCTCGTGAGTACCATTCTTAATATCAAACTCCCGTAATTTTATCAGCCACGTTTATAAAATATGGCATTCGCTCCGTGTAAATATCGGTAATCAGCCAAATCAGGGTAGACTGGAAGCCGACCCCACGAAATGGGATAAGGCTAGGAAGAAGAAGATATTCATGAAATATTTGAGATTTTCGAACTATGAAATAAATCATATAAATATCAACTTCATAAACAGATCTATATTAAATTTGTCTCTGATGATTTTAGCGTCATCACCAAACACGTCATCATCAGTCGACAACCTGGTCTCCCTACGCAGTAAGCCCAAGATGAAGCCAGTGCAGCCTCCTCGCGTCGCCGCCAAGCCACCAACAGGCAAGAACGACCAAACTTGGACCGTTGATTCCAGCTGGGAGTTTATAAGTCAGTGTTACGACAGTGATACAGTAGAAGTGTTACTCTGCTTTGTTAATTGCTGTTGTGCACTCTCAAACTCCTTGCCTTAGTTTAGAGATTATGCAATCAAATTAAATAGAATCTTGTACAAAAACTTCTACACACTTGGGATGCGAATTGCGAACCTCTTAATTTTTCAATCATTACTTTGCTTTGGTTTTAATTTCTCACGTTATTTTGACAGATTTTTGCTTTCTTGCACAGTTTTGGTTGCATAAAAGGGATAAATAATTTAGTAGAAAAAAATGTTATCCTGAACTCAGATCAATTGATTTTGTTTTTTTCGTGTCTAGATAAACACGATGAGGGATCGAACAGTGAGAGTGGAATGTTCCCTTCGCTAGCTGAACAAGAGTGCAGGCTGAGCGGAGTAGATGATGGTACTCAGCACTTGACTGTACATCAAGTTGTAGCGCAAAGGTAAAAAATTCACTAGTTATAATATTTCAGTCAATCAGAAGATGTGAGATAAATAATCGAGAAAATAATATTATCTACCTAGTATTAATTTTTACTTATAAAACAGATGAATTCTCAAGACCCTCAAATTTTCGACGTGACGTTAAAAGAAACCAATTATAAAATTCCTGACATTCTGCGTAAAAATGCAAAGTTTAACAATGCTTTATGATATCATTACGTTTGTACTTATTATGTCTTCACAGTGAGATAATAGTGTTTACTCATAAAATAGGTTTATAGCGTATGTTCATACTATTGTGCATTTCTTTAACGAACGTGTAATTTTTGTAGGTTTCCTGAATTACGGCTGAACGCAGAGCCGACGTTACTGCCGGAAGAAATGAAATCCCCACCGCGGGCGTCATGTTATGATAATGTTCACGACTTGAGGCCTTTATCTGAACAGGTAATTACAGTAAAGTGGTCATAAACACATTAGGAGAGATAATCCCAAAAAAACCTAAATTGAAAACTATATTACTGAGCAAAAATATTTTAATCCTACTAATACTTTTTATATTACTTCATTTATTTTTGTTAATGAGCCGAAAACAAAATCATGTTAACAATAACAACAAAAAGATTGCAGTCAGACCTTTGAACGAAATCTTTATAATGTTACTAAATTAAATGATAATAATTAGATGTTAATATTTTTGCAGGCAAGCGACGATGGTACTGTATTCTCCGAACCGTGGGATAGTTCGCAATGGGATGGATTGATACCACCGCCAAATGGACATCAACTTTATGATAATGTAAGTACTGTGAAACAGAACACTTAACTATAAAATGTCCTTTTTTGACTCACCAGCTAGATTCATTCAAATTAAATTGTAAACAAAATACGATTGGACACAGGTCCCTCTTCAAGACAGGAGTGACTCAATTGATTGATTTCTTTTGAAAATGTTATAACAAAGTCTCTATACTCGTTAATTAATTAATGTTTATCTTGTGTAGGAGGAGCCTTGTGAATGGGAGTCTCCAATTCCAAGGCGAGGTCCTTTTGTAGCTACACGGGCCAAGAGTTTCAGAGATCGACTGGATCCCTTGCTTGGTAAGCTATAACTTATTTTACCATATTATGTAATTGAACTTTTTCTTCTATGTTAGCTATTTTTATCTTATCATCTATTTCCTTATTATGTTAAGTTTTCATTATTATCAAATTAATTATTATTATAGTCTTTGTTACTATTGCTGTAGGTTTTAGTATTAAATATTCTACTAACTTTACCACAAGTTCTCACTCTTCTTTGATATCGTATTCGGCATTAGTTCACGTGTCTGCCAGTGTTTTATTGTTTACTCGCATTACACAATTATCATCAATAACACGTTGTTCAAATATACTTTTATACGCTACACGTGATAGTGGTTTGACTTGTTTGTTTTTTTTAATATCACCAGACATTATTTCGTGTCGTGCTCTATATATAAAACATCCGACATGTACTCCCAGATGCGCACAATGCAACCAGATAAAACTTATAATTGATGTATTTCACATCATTATCAAATTAATTAATTTAGTAGAGCGCACACAATAGGACCGCGTCGCACATGTTATCTATTACTACATTAGTTCTGTAAATAAAATAATTATGACTAAAGGGCAAAGGTCTGCGCGTGCCGTGAGTTCCTTAGTCCTCAGTAGTCTGCGGCGTGCGGTGACAGTCGCTTTCCAACCCGCGTTGGAGAAGCATTAGACTACCGGAACTCCTTTTGTGTGAATGAGAAACCATCGTTTTAAATCTTTCGTGCACGCGGGGAAAAACCGCAGAGTGATCAGCCATGAAGTGGTTCAGAAAGTTGTTCCAAGGAAGGTGCGAGAGTCCGACTGAGAAACCCGGGGCCAGCGAGAGCAAACCGTGGATTAACAAATTTGATTCGTTGAATCACTTCACATCTCCAGATGAAAGCTACACTGTAGCAGCGGAAGCTTTAGAAGCTTTGGATGTGTTCGTGCCGGTTCCGTGTGAAGTATACGCGTTGACAACTATACGAAACTTTCGCGGGGACAGCCTGGACGAGTTCGTCTACGAAAGCGACTGGGTGGTCGTCTCCCGAGAGCAACTGATGGAACCGAAGTTCCAAAAGCGGTTAGTCAACAGTGACACGTTGACTGACTTGTGCAAGTCCTTAGCTGAGAACAGTGTCAATAAGAGAAAAGCTGAAGTTGTTGCGAGACCACCCAATTGTCACTGCCATTACTGGAAATCGGATAAAATTCACAAACGCCCTCGAGCAAGTGCTTTTCGACGATTTATAAATGGCCTAAAAAGTATTTACCGTTGTGTCTTCAATAAGCTGAAGCATTGCAGATTGTTTGGCATTGAAGACATCCCAGTGACGAAGAAAGTCATAGACGATCCTCTAGATCTCTTCAGCTCCACCAACATGTACTTATGTAGGTAATAATAAATAGAGTTCTCTACATTCTTGGTCTAGTGTGTCCTCTATTAGATTAGGGTCGTGTGCTCTCTATAATTATCGCTAAAATGAGGTTGCGACAATAAATATATCACTTTATTGTGACAATGCGTGCTAATTAGTAGTTATTCGTGTTCTATAACAATGCAGTATAAACCTTGGAGATATATTTAAATGTTTAACACATCGCGTCTTTCAATATTTGTCGAAGTATTCATGACCATATTTGCACTGATCACTAGCGACATTGAAATTATTCTTAGTTTAATAATACATTATTCCTTCATTCATACATTATTCTTCATTCTACCTACAGGTAGAAGACTTAATGACTTTATTATTATTTGCAGTATGATAAGATATTGCCATTTTAGTACTAATTTTGTAATTATTAAATGGTATTACTTTTTAAAAGCTTCCGCATGTTCATACAGCACTAGCTGAGCCCGCGACTTCGTACGCGTGGAATTTAACAAAAATGTTTGTTAATGTTTGCTAAAATAAAAATAGTCTAACTTACTCCTTAAAACATCAGAACTACCAGTGAATGTCCCATCTCAATTGGTCCAGCCGTTTTGGAGATTAGCTGGAACAAATAGAGAGGCAGACAGACAACAATTTTACTAATAATTTTTGTTATAAGTACCGTATATACCTTCATAATATGCATTTATTAAAAAGCTGTTAAGTATTTTGATATTACAAACAGACACTTCAATGTAATTTATTTGAATCGAAGATGTATACCGTAGCGTAGGTATGCGCAACGCCAATGATTTTTATGTATCATTTTGGTGCCTAATAACGAGATGTTCGCACAAAATCGCTGAACAAACGGACGCATGTAAATCTAGCGATAATGTTATCTGGACGAGGTCATCGGATGCGTTTGCGTGCATCTGGCGTGTCTTTCGTGACCTATTGATATTATTATATGCTTTGCAATACAATTTATTTCTAATGTCATTGGTTTCAATAGCAAATGTCGCATGCAGACTAGACGCAATAGATTAGGTACTTTATTTATAGAAAGTTGAATATATCAGCAATGGAACTGTATAAGTAGGTACCTAACGCTTTTATTTTATTCACTTCTACTTCGACCGATAATTTTTTTGTTAGTTTGTTGTTTGTTACTTTGATAGATAAATACAGTACAGTTATTTACGTCATCTTAGTGGTCATTTATCTTTGGAGCGATTCCCTCCTAACGATAAATGCATCTTACCTATGATAAAATTGTTCTAAAATCTCCGTTCATATGGGTATTAACATGCCTATGTTTGTCAACATGCGTTTATTTATAATTCCAACATGCGTATATTTGCCAACAGCAGCAGGACGCGTCCGCGCGCTCCGCGGTGGCCGCTCGACGCGCGTCGCCGGCGCAGCGCTGCGAGCATACGCTCTACATCTAGCGCAGGACAAGAGCACCACATTTGCACAAAACGTTGACAACTTTATAGCATGCACCCTGGACTCTAAGGAAACTTGCCCACAAGTCAGTATTCATTCAGTACGTCGTATCCTCCGTCATAATCCTTTATGCAGGAACGCATGCGAGACACAATTGTTTTTCTATTGTTTGGAATTATGGCATACCAACAAGTACTCACTACAGTTTCCCTAATTCGCCAGTTTCATTCTCTGGCCAGTTTCCTTATTGGTCAATTTCATAAAAATATTTAATTGGTCAGTTTCCCTTATCCACCGGTTTAGTTGACTGGTAATTTTGCCCATCTTGTCATCCAATTTTCCAGTGTATTGTAGCCAGCGATTAACGTCGAATTTCACATTAGATGTAGGCACCAAGTAGTGTATTATTAGAACCTTCTCATTCGGGGTAAACGGACAAGATAGTGGTTTCTTCTGAAACCTCCACACTTTCCCTTTATAATATAGAGCAAACGTATTTACGTAATATAAGGAAAGGCCTAATGTGGTTCTAAAAGACAAATATTTTATTTCAGGTGATGATGCGTAACATCAGGCAGTTTATGTCCGGAATGAAGAATTACCTTGTCAAGCATGGCGAGAGGGAATTCGAGAAGGAAGTTGAAAAAGAAAGACTTAAGGTACCTACACCCTATCCATCGCATCACACCTTTGCAAACGTCATTTCCATCCATCCTTTATACTAGCCATGGAAATGATCGATACTTACAATTAATTTTCATAACGTGAAATTATTTTTTCCTTCACAGTAATTTCATTTGTGGATTTTCAGTCAATAGTTTTAATCCGCTGTGAATTTTCACTAAACCATTCGATCCTAACGATAAAACCCGGACAGTACCAAACACTTTTCGGTTTAACTGCAATAATTTTTAATAGTCCTATGTCAGCAACAGGTGCTACGTATGGAAACTTAAAACTTGAAACGTGACATGTTCCATCTACATTATCATCATCATCTACTTTATACTGACCCTTTGTCTGCAGCTGAAACCAACAGAGTTCTTAAACCTGGATGCTATCTTGGAAGGAGTGATGCACCGGCTTGTGGTGAGGCCGCTACGAGCGCGGTTATATTCGCTGCTGGCGGCATGGCATTCCTCAGACGTACGCCGTTTACACTCTGCTATAGAGCGCGCTCATCATGCGACTCCGCTACAACTGGGGATAAAGGTATGGTCCATTTTGAACTTTCTACTGCATCATCATCATTAATTCAGCCAAAAGACGTCCACTGATGGACAGAGGCCTCTCCCAAGGTTTTCCACAACGACCGGCCCTGTGCCACTTGCATCCAGAGGTTTCCCGCGAGCTTCACGAGATCAATAGTTTTGTGGAGCTATGAAATATGTCGTCTATTGAGATAATTTTGAATCTGAGCCCCTTTCCTTGGTTTCCGCAGGAAATGTTTGGTATTTTATCAAGTTTGTTTTTCAGGAATCTACTAAAGTACCGTCGGCAGCGGTGTTAGCTGTGATCTCGAAGCACTTCTTCAAGATGCAAGAAGCTGACTCTCCGTTGGACAAACTCGAGAACCTTTTAGCGGCCATATCTGTAATGTTTAACGCAGTAAGTAGATCTTTGATTCTGAGTTTAGCTCCCAGACTATCTTCTTCTTCCAAACCTTTTTTACCGGGGTCTTCCAGGCTAACCTGATTAGGCTGATAAGCTGACATTAACTCAGCTACCACACTCTTTCTGGCGACATTATTTTACTTATTGGAGGTGTTCCAGCCACCTGCAATTACTGACCGGTAAACGATCGGAAGTTAAGCAACACTCGTTAACAACAGTCAGAGATCGGTGACCATTTGTAGCATTCCGAACTGAGCGTCTTCGTGCTTCGAAAGGCACGTTAAAAGTCAGCCCGGTTCGTGTCATCTAGACAGCGGCAAAAGGCTCTCGGACTGCTTGAACAGCTTCAACACCAGGCCATACGATAAGAAGATTATATTTTCGTATTGTTCCTATTATATCATCTTGTTTATAGATATCTATGAATTTTGAATCAAAATTAAGATTCTTTGTTCTAGATCCGTGGCGAGCGCAGTGTAGGGGCCGACGATCTACTCCCGGTCCTAGCATGGACAGTAGCCCGATGCCGGCTGGTCTGTGCTGAGTTGGAAGCGGAGCTAATGGCGGGGCTACTGCCGGCGGCGTTGCTGGCGGGGGAGGGGGGGTATTATCTCACTGCACTCTTCTCCGCTGTGGCTGTATTGAAGCGGCTCGCCCCAGAGCCACAACCTGATAGTACTTCACCGGTAAGAAAGATTCACAACTAAGTAGCTCCAGTGCAGTCGCTGTTGCCCCCATCGGTGTTGAACGCTCTGATATTTTTTCTCAATCCTTACTTAATTACGGAAAAAAAGTCATAGTATTTTTTTGAGAAAGACGTTTACGGACTATTGACAACATGAAGTAAAAAAAGCAAATAGTTGACAAGTTTCCAATTAAAATCCAAAAGTTTTCCTGAACACCATATTATTATATGGTGTAACCGTATTATTATATTTAACACCGTATTATTATATTTCAAGCAAGAAATCACATTATATTTCAATGACTGAATAGAACTGGATGAAAGGTACAGAGCTAGATTAGGTATACTCTAGAATAAATATCGCATTCGTAGCAAGACAATGGCACATCTACCAAAATGGCAAAAATTGGTATAATACTCATTTTCGCAATTTTGGTAGATGTGCCATTGTTTTGCTAGGTGTGCGATATATCGTCTACATTTCGATCCGAAGTCTTCAAAGGCGAACCACTACTACTCTGCCAAGCCAACTAGGCACCTGTCCAATGTGACGTCACCCGCACAAGGCTGTTACGGTATGCGGGCGGGAAGCCGCATTCCATCCGAGTGCCTAGTTGGCTTGGCGGAGGAGAACTGCATTAATTTCAACATAATCTCTTCTCGGCAGTGCCGGCGCGGCTCGCTGGACACATCCCGAGAGCAGTGTCCCGTGGCAGTAGTGCGGGTGGTGCTGCCGGACGAGTGCCGCGGGTCCATCCGGCGCGTGCCGGTGCCGTGCCGGCCCGGCGCGCGCGCCCGCGACCTGTGCCGCGCGCTCGCGCACGCCGCTGCCATCACCAACCCACAGGATTACGCCTTGTTTGCATTGCATGATGGACATGGTAAGTTTTGTGGTAAGTTTTATCGAACGCACTTCGAACTGGATACAATGTCAGTTTTAGAATAAAATGTAAACTTAACGGCTTGAAGGTAGTAAAGCTAAATTGTAGCTAATTGACTGCGGCTCATATATGGACTAGCTTGACCGGGGTAATACCACCCTCTCACAGATGATCGGCGAAAAGTAGCTACTTTTCGTACGATGAGTGAGAGAGCCGGAAGCCCAACCCTCCTTCTTTCCCCGCCCTTTATCTCCCTTTTTTGTGTTGGCATAAATAAATAAAAAGACTACCGGCTACGGTAACTGCTTAACATCAGGTGGGCCGTATGCTTGCGTACCGCCATTTTATATAAAAAACCTACAGCAAATATTATTTTGAGTGTTTTAAACCAAATCAATAAATAATGTAAACACACGCTGTTTAACTAATTATTAAGTACAAGAGTATAGAAATTACTATTTGTATTTTCTTTTCACAGAAACTATGTTGAACGAGAACGATTGCCCGCAAGAAGTGATGTCAGACAAAAACGGACAGAACTTCACACTTGCGTACAGGAGGATAGACGCGAAGATAGCGTGGCCCCAACAAGCGCTGCTCTCCTACCCGTAAAAGGGGAGGCACCAACACACAAATATACTAATACAACCAACAATAATTTCGTGGCGGGTTCCAATCCAAGACAATTTAGCTTTTTCCGGGGACCCGCCAAAGGTCAACCTTGGCGTCATTGTTGGACACCACTGTGGCTTGGCTTACAATAGTAACGGTGGTAAGAAAAAATATACGCCAACTAATCCAAGAAACCATCAGCAATCTCATTATCCAACTATTGTCAAAAACTATGCTCAATCAATGTGACGACAAAATTGTATTGGAAACATGAAAAATCTATTTTTAACCGCTAAACAATAATAAAGTGATATTATTCAGCTGATTTTGTAAAAGCTTATCTAGCTTATATTATAAGTACATAAGCCAGTGCTGATTCTGTACACAAACTCCGACTAAACTAATCTAAAATGTTGATAATCTTTAGTTTAGTTTGTGTCCCAACAGAACAAAGCTTCAGTGTTTTAAATGTCATTCAACGATCATACAGTACCTGGCAGTAAATATTACACATCGATCTAGAGAAACAGATAATCGGCTAGCCTCGTCTTTGTAGAGCGTCATCTATGAGTGACAGAGACAATACGATACTATGAGAAAGTATTATTGCGTAATTACAGGACAGCAACAGTGCAAAGAAATACCAACTAAAGCAAAGCTGCGTAATAATAATAGCTAGTTTAGCTAATGTAAGACTTTTTCACATCACCGAATTAAATGTCGATGTTACACATACGTAATGAAGTTCTGGTTTTTATTATTCAAATATTCAACCACGACCAATGAAACTAATCTTATGTGGCACCAAAAATTGGTAAAAATCAATACACTGAGCAAAATACAAGATACGGACCTAGTCCAATTAAAAAATGCCTATATCTCACTTACACAGCGGTCGTAAACTTTCTCCCAAAATAGAAAGTTATGATGGATTTACACTGGCATTACAAATCACTTTTATTCCTAGAAATATTTTAAACTGGCAAAAATCTGTATAAATTTGGCGGTATGACTTTCAGTCTGATTTAAAACATTTTTTTTCCGTGTAGGCAATTACTTCTTTCTAATTCTCTATGTGTAATATTTACTGCCGGATACTGTACTAATGTTTATCGTAGCTTTTTTACTCAGTAATGTATAAGTAATGTTTATGAAAATGTAATCTGACTGACCCTTCCGGGATTTCTCTCCCTAATTTTGTACATTTTTATCACGTGTGACTGTTTTAAGATTTCGAGTGAATTGTGATGTATGAGTAAAATGTTCACCATGTTTTTATTACTTCTTCAAACCTAACTCTAGCTTTACCGTGAGATTACAATGTACGTTACCGTTGCTAGCCTGTACTACAGCCAACGAGAAGCGATACGAAATAGTAATAATATTCGACCTCTAGTCGGTCACTAGCTAGCCAATATTCGGGTGACGCATTTTGTAAATTCGTGGTTCACTCTGAAAATAAAAGAAGGCAAAATGTTATAGAAAAGAATTAAATAGTGAAATAATGATAATTAATGTACCTACCTACCTAATAAAATAATCTATTCATTTTCGTGCCGCTTCTCGTTGGCCGCGTTTTACGTAAGATATTGTATGGGACATTCGTTTCTAGGATGACCGGTAGGAGCACTGTACAATTTGAGTAATTTGTCATTTTACAAAAAATCTCATGGTAGAGTTACTGAACAGTTAGGGAAAACTGCCTTATAAAGGCAGCTGTTGGTTCGTGTGTTTGCGTATGTTCCTAAATTTCAACGCATAGGTACACTAAATAAACTCACCAAATTGTTGTTTTAGTTTTATAAATTTTAAGTATTTCATACTCTTTCTAGTGCTAGTTTACTTTTGAAGTATCTATACCTATTTTAACTCTTACTAACTTGTTTATGAACTGTGATGTTAATCGTATTAGTAATACTGTAAGGATTTGTATTAATTTTTGTATATTCGTAGAGGCGTTTCTTAATATAATTTATTTATATGTAATTTTAAGATGAGTAATCAACTTAACGTTAATATGATGATGGGTAAATGGTAGCGAAAGTGTGGAACTGATGGACAAACGATTTAAGTCTGTGTAACGTTTAATACTAATTCTAAATTATACCTACTTATAACAATTACTTTCGCTAAAAATTTACTCGTTATTTCAAACGTGTTCAGAAGAAACTTGGTCATGATCATTTTACCAAACCACCAATAAAGATGATGATAAAAAATTACGTCTATTTTTTAAGGATATGATGCTTAATTTGTTGCTAGTTCGGTTGACTGAAAATTATGTCAAAAGTAAATTTTCCACAACGATAAAATATTGTTGTCTCGCTTGGGCATAACGAATAGCCGTTAAAATTCAATATGCTATTCTGATCATTGGATAAAGATGGCAAATTAAGTTTAGTTTAGTTTGCTGCAACATAATTAGCAACAATATCTTTATAAAAATGAATATTTCGTAAAGTTTTCTGAAAGCCTGCGCTTTACTGACAAAAACCGCGTAGAGTGCTTTGCGATCACTGCCACATTATGTTTTCGTTTTTCCTTCATCATTATTATGTAATTTGTAGGTACCTTCTGAATACGTGTCCGATGAACGCGCTATGTAATGCGCATTTTGTATTTATTACATTTTCTATATTAACGTTAGTTGTAAAACACGTATATTGTGTTTTGATACAGTTTTCAGTCATTTTGTGATGGAGTAAATGGATTTTTACCAAACTTAATTTTGTTGTTTCACTGTGTTAAAAGCCCCAACCTGAAATAAAGCCTGCAAGCTTCGATATCGTTGTATCCTCAAGGCATTTGGTGCGTTCAGGTGCCTCGCATGCCTCGCCCAAGCACTTATGTTATGACATTATGTGTATACGTTCCGACATCAAAACGTTCGGACGCGTCATGCACCTGATGTAGACGCAGATGTAGATGTATAAACATATCACACCCAAGGATAGTATATTAGGTTCATGATTACACCTATTTATTACATAGACAAGAGACAAAGTCAATTATTGTGTCTCCTCCGTATTTGTGTTTTAAGTATACAAGGGGTTATGTTTAGGCAAAGTTTAAAATATACTGCTGGACCTTACGGGAATAGTCATGTTATTTATTACATAAGGTATATGACTGAATATTTTATTTACATAAGTATAATACCTACCTACTTGTCAAAATAAACAGAACCTATTTACATAGTTGATACTAATGGGTTATGTAACGTAAATTAATTTTTAACCATTCATTTATAATGTCTACATACTTATTTCTAACACTCTCATTATAAAGCCGTCGTTGTTCTAATTGTATATTTTATTTATAAATGCATATCATATGTATGAATACCATTGACGTATATTAAATCGATATTAATACAGAATAATATTTACCTACATACAATTAACATATTGTTTATAACAAATAATAAAAACGACCACAATATACTATAGCAACCTCTACCATAAGTTTATACCCCGGAGTCGCTAGTGGTTAGCGTCTCCGAAAAATATTTTGAAGTGGCGCTAACCTTTTACGAATACGCTAGCATCTAACGAGCGTAAACATAATAGAGCTATAGATATATAGTCACCAGTGGATATTAACGTTACTATGGCATCATTTCCCATGGATACGATAATGGGTAAGTTGAATCGATAAAATAGCACAAACTAAAGATTTTAGTAGATACGAGACGACCCGGTGAAATTCGTACCACCAAAAGTAATAAGTAATCCGAAGTGAGAATTCCCAAACAAAATTACCAATTTAATTTTAGATTTTTCGACTGTTCCTTAAAGTTTTTCCTAATGTTCCTAAATCAATAAATCTGGGAAGTACCTTCCTGGGAAGTACCTTGAGGCGAACAAAACAATAAAAAATATTTAAATCGGTCGACCCATTTTTGAATTTTCGAGACTAACGCAAGTCAATTGATTTAGATAACCGCGTTATTAAAATATGCAAGCAAATTACCCCAAAAAATTACCCACACCGCACTGGGACCCAGTTCGCGTGGAGTATCCAGTGAGAAAGTTCCCTGAGAGCGGGGTGACTAGCGAGACTATCGGCCATAGATGGAGGGACCAGCCTGAGGTTATTCGAGAACCGGTAACGTATACGATACCATCATAATGATTATAATAATCAGATTATTATTATTATAATAGGTCGTGCACACGTCAATAGCGAGCAGCGCGCTCGATAAAACAATTTTCACGTCTGAACTGATTGCTTGAGCGCGTAAGCTCGGATTTTGTTTCGGCAATTTTAGGACGCCTTCAAATTAGAGGCGTCTTTGTTGCAACTGCCAAATTTCATACAGTATCGAAGATTATGATTAATTATTCAATAATATCTTGAAGCCCAGTCAGTCAATAATTTTATTCGTATTTTTATTAAAATTTTAAGTATTTTGAATAATATAACACAAGGTGATTAAATATAAGTTTTCAAGTTTTTTATAAGGTTCTTTACAGTCAGTAGATTACTACCTAATTTATCGCTTTTCATTTATAGAGAACTCCGATCGAAGAAATTAGGAACTATTATCGCGATTACAACGTAACAAAGGAGCTTACAAGTTCACAAACTACACAGGACTATGGATTCAAGCTTCCTGAAACTAAGAGATTCAATAAACACACTTCATGTACTGAAAACCAATACATTTATCCGCCAAGCAGAAAGGTACGAGAGAAAATAATTACTAATTTTCACTTCTTCTTGTATGGTTAGTGGCCATCCCGTTATCAGATTTGTTTAAACCGCCCGAAGGCCTCTGAAATGGCATAACGACTGCTGTCTAGATGACAGCAACCGGGGCCGACTTTAACGTGCCCTCCGAAGCACGGCATATTTTCGCAATTGATATTGTTAAGAGACTCGAAGTCCTGTAAAATTTCTCAAAATGTTTTTTATAGTTCTGAGGTAGCAAACAAACGTATGGCCCGCCTGGTGTTAAGAAGTTACCGTAGCCTATACCAAAGGCATTGCTCGCACGTTGCTGACCTGAAGGGAAAGGGGACGGAGGGAGTCGGAGGGGGGTGGTCTTTTTAGATTTTTACGGTCTCTGTGATGATAGCTTGCAGACAGAGTACCACAATGTTCAGCCCACGGGACATCAGAAATGAGGAGCGCCTTCACAACACCCACCATAGCTTCTCGTCTGGTAACCGATAAAGACCATTTCAAACATCCTGCTAGTCTACCTCAAGATCCGGTAAGATATTGTTGATTCTCTGAGGGAGTTAACTGACGTATACTGTTCAAAGTGACTTAAAGAATAATTAAGTACATTATACGGTAGCTGATTATGTAGATGTCTAGTGAAGACTGATTATACGTAGCTATCATATTTTCCGAATAACGGGCTTTTGAAAAATTATAATAATAATAATAATATCCTGGGACAGTTTTTACACACGGCTACCTGATCCCAAACTAAGCAGAGCTTGTACTATGGAAACCAGATAACTGATATTACTACATATACTACTTTTTTATTTGTAAATACATACTTAATATACATATACACCCAGACTCCGGACATACAGACATGTCCCGGGTAGGAATCGAACCTACGACCTGCAGCGTGAAAGTCGCCTCCGCGCCAACCACGCTAACGGGCCCGTCAATTGTCACCACTTTCGTGTTGTGGACTTAGAACACATAGCTTAGAAAACATTGTTAGCTGCATTTAGGAGTAGCAGCTACCAGCCACTAATATTCAAGAAGAAAGTTTAATAAATTAGGTATATAAGATTTTGTTTTTCAAGAAAATGTACTGTACTATATACCAACTAACTGTACCTTACAGCCCCCAGTGGAACCTTCATGGCGTACCGAACTGGAGCCCTTAGACACAACTCATGATGGTTTCGAGAAGTATTTGGACCCATACCTGACAACCAGTAGGCTGCACCACCGTCCTTACACCGCTGACCAGCTGGAGAAACCTTCCAACTCTAAAGATGTCATCACGTATTATACGTTTAAGGATATGCCTTGGGTAAGTGTTACGGAATAACATTTTATTTAGAAACCGAAAAATATGGGAATTCGGCCCACCACCTTATTTAATACAATTTCGTTGGGCCCACCAACAGAGTAAAGACTAAAGAAAGAGGTGCCCTTATTCGATATTTGTATGAAAAAAAACGTGGTCATTGTTTTTTCATTTTCATTTTACTATTTACCGGTAAATAGTTGAACTACTCGCTTCGTTTTATGTCGATGTTAGTACTAGGCCGACCACTCGGCCGACTTGCTTAGGGCCAGTCCCCTTAGTAACTGGTCCATGGGCCCACCACACCCTTCCATCCACCACTTTTCACAGTCAAATCTCATCGAATCACATCGATGAAAGAAGGCTCCATATTTTTTTAAGCTGGCTATTACAAACTTACCCGTATTCTTTTAGATTCGAACTCCTAAACCGAAAACGGATTGGCGCCTTCCACTTAGCAGACCAAAATCAATGTATGACAGGGAGAAGTTTAAACAGGACTTCAGGGAGATCAGAACTCACAACAAGTTGCAGTGGGTGCCAGGGTAATTTAGTAATGTAGTCACTGATAACAAAATATATAAACAATCAATAAATAAATCCGTTCTAAGTTTATGTCATGCATGTTATGTGTTTATGTGCTTATATTCCAGGGTTCAAATCCCGGCTCGCACGTCTATAGGTTTTTCGAAATCAATGTGAATCATAATTTTCAAGTTATCAAACCAATTTTCGGAAGACATGTTAAATCCACCAGCGTATTAGGCCATCAGCGTGGTGGATTATGGCCTGAATCTCCCTCTTATTGAGGGGACGTTTAAGTAGCTAATTGTCATTATCATAGTTTATGTTTAAATGAAACATTGTTAAATTACAGAACCTTCCGCACCGAAGCAAGGGATAACTACATACCGCCAATATTGCAGCCAACATCGCAAATACATAACTACGAAGAGGAAGCTCGAAGTTTCTACGAGAAATCATTGGCCAACTTGTTAGCCAACAGGATGGAGGAACAGGCTACGATCGAAAGCAAATATGCTTCGGAGAACTCGATCGTCGGGTCTAGAAAACCTGTGTGCTCTGTATTGGACCAGTATATAGAGAGGAATAAGAGATTAGAAAGGAAAAGTGTACATATAGGGTAGTGCAATTAATGCGCGCTGTTATATCGGCCTACTGTTAAGCCTCCTTGGTAGCCTCACACAAGTTCCTTGGTCTCACATGAATCTTATGGTGGGTCTATCCCATGGACCAATTACTAAGGGGACTGGCCCTAAGGAACTCGGCCGACTGGTCGGCCTAGTACTAACATCGACATAAAACGAAGCGAGTAGTTCAACTATTTACCGGTAGATAGACCAATGAAAATGAAAAAACAATGACCACGTTTTTTTCATACATATATCTAATAAGGGCACCTCTTTCTTTAGTCTTTACTCTGTGGTCTATCCTAACGAGCTGAACACGAGCGGAGCACGCGCCGAATACAAATTCGTGTAGTGTGGACCGACTACGAGCCTCAAAAGCGTGATCGTTCGAGGCTCGTAGTCGGTCCACACTACACGAATGTGTACAGCTCGTGCTCCGCTCATGCTCGGCTCGTTAGCATAGATAGAACCATGTCACATAAAATTCTCTTTTCATCACTCATTCTCTTTGTTACTCACCAAGGCCAAAGTGAAGTGCGCATGAAAGTTTGACACCTGTCAAAAAAGTTATGCAATCCATGCTACTGTGGACGACTGATTTATAATTTATTTATTTGTAATACACCACCACAGCACACAAAATGGATACAAAAATTAAATGGAAATAGTTTACTTCTTGATTGTAATAATATTGATCTCGTACGGCATTTACTTGATCCAACCATACTGGATCCTGATATTGTCGTTTGCAGTTATTTATACACTGTACACGCAAATCTGCATGATATTTTAAGGTAAGCAACTTTGTTGTAAGCATTAGAAAATATAGATAGAACGGTTTACTCATGTTATACCTACTTATGTAAGTCAATTCAGAAGCATATACAAATAGCATAATTATAGAAATTTGGCAAGAAAATAATAACCCATAGATTAATTTTAGTTTCCGCGAGGGCGGTTAAAGCGCACGCGCGAAACTTTTATAAATCTATGTAATAACCGTAGTATAGTGATTATGGGTAGATACGCTCATACCCCGCCTTGGGGGAGGCGGGAGGATTATATGGGATTGTAGGACTCCCAACGATGTATCATCTTTCGCCCTTGGCAGGGCACCGCGGGATCGCACTAGCATGCACCACGACTTTAGTTATACAGGGTGAATTTAAAGTCATGGGCATTCTTTTAAACGCTGATTCTACATATGATTCAGAATATTTAGGGAATAATAATCAACAAATCAATTGATATAAATTTATTGCCCAGGTAAGGTTACAGTTAACTGGTTTGCTTTTTTGTTTACTCGTGCATATTTTTAATGAATAGATTTTTTTATTTTATTATCTCAAAATATTCTAGATCATGTGAGAGTCATAGTTTAAAAGGATTTCAAATTCACCCTGTATTACCTAAAATTACTCATAGTTATCATGTTACTAAAATGGGATTTAAAAACGAAAATTGTGTACGAAATATATCTCTCCATACATCATCATGCTTGTATATAATATACGTTGTCTGCTTCATTTAAAAACAGTTTAAATTCAGACCTACTCAGGCTAGGTACGAATCGGTCGCTAACACAGCGTTTAAACGTTATTTATTAATAACAAAGCGTATAATTATAACGTGTATTTACACAAATGTTCATTACAGTGTTTAGTATTTAACTCTTCACATATCGTACCTACTCGTACTGCCTTTCAGTTCTTATTGTTTTTTATTTAAAGAAATAATTTGTTGTGCAATGTCACGAATTGATTATTTGGTGGTTGCGCTCATTTTAGCACTTAATCAAATATGCAGAGCTGATGTACCGGAACAGGTATGTTGTTATTTTATTATTTTGCTTGAAATAAATTATGTAAATATGGTTTTTAAAACAGACAGGAGCACTTAGCTAATGGAAGTAATGGATAGTATGAATATCAATAATAAAAATATTTATTTACTTAGGTATGTCGCTATTCGTAACTGTAACATCAAAGAAAGATTTCGTCAGAAAAAAGGGTGTTTAAAAATAAGAAATTTCAGGACTTACATACGTTAGAACCAGCCGGCACTCTGCAGGGCAAAAACTTGTTTCAACCATGTTTCATTCGGTTTCGTTCACCCCCTGTTACTTTGTCAATTTAAATTGACTGAAATCTAGAAGAGTCAGATCCAGACTCATCCCGATTTCAATCAATTAGGAGATATAAATGTAAACAAAAAATGTAATGTAAAATGAAAACTATATAACTATGTATAAAGTATATTAAGTAGCCATTAATGTGAATAGAAATCTATACTATAATATCATAAAAGCGAAAGTAACTATGTCTGTCTATCTGTCTCTTACGCTTTCACGACTAAACCAATTTTGATGGATTTTAGTATGGACATAGACAGGACCTTGGAGTAGAACATAGGCTACTTTTTACCCCTGAAAAATGACAGGTTCCTGTGGAATTTTAAAGTTAACGCGGACAAAGTCGCAGGCAGAAGCTAGTAACGTCATACATTAATCTTTCCTTCTGTTTCACGTTTTCAATCCATGTAACAATAAGCAGGTAACAATAATTGATTGCACTTCAAGTTAAATAACTTCCATCAGCAGAATTAATGAAACAATGTAATTACAGCTATTGATCTTTATGTTTTATAGTTTCCTTTTATAATTATTCACCCATTCTTTTCAAAGTTGTCATGGTATTTTATCATAAGTGTAAATATATTGTAATAAACGATTCTTGACACAAAAATATACTTAATCATTAACCTTTGTTACGGTTTTTAAATTCTATTCGTCATAACATATGAAATGCCATCCATAGCACTCTATAAGGGCACCTTCAAATAGGGAGTGAAGAAGTGAGTGCTACAGTGGTGCGACAGTTGCTCCACTACCGATTTTCAAAAAATACCTAGAAGCGGAGTTGCGGCTCGTGCGTATCACGATAGTGACGATCGGCGATGACACTTAAAATGTTGAATTAGGGCATGTAGAACTGTATTAGAATCGGTAGTGACGCGACTGCCACGCCACAGTGACGCCACTGCAGTGCTTCTTCGCTCTTTAATTGACGCACCCTAATAGCAGATAGAATACTTTTTTAGAATGGTTTCCTATTCAAAATCTGAGTTCACAATTTACCTAACATATTTTTTGCATCGCAATGGTGAGCCTTTTGTACCTATTGTGGAACAATTTTTTGTATGTAACGTACGATTATGACAACATCAATTGCCAATTGCTATTCACAATTCACACTCACTGCGTCAGTGTCAATTTCACGCTTCTATACTTTGTTTAGCCATAATGATGGAACTTAAAGGTATATTGGTTCTCATTTTATTTATTCACAAAGAGTCTGTCCTTTTCATGTGGAAATACTTAAACAAGATACCTACCATATGTTAACATGTGTTAAATTTAGTTTTATAGTTATTTGTAGCGAACAGAGCATCATAATCTTGAAAATACGCTAAATCAAAGTTGTATACGATGCTTTTCCCACCTTTAAAGGTAGATATAGACTTGAGCATTAATTGTAACAGAACATCGCGCATTCGCCGTTTTTTCGAATCGCATCGCACTTCAACCATGATAATCGATGTTTTGTCAATTTCGACCTTTTGTCTGTATTGTTTGAAAAAATGCTCAAGTCTATATTCACCTTAACATGTCACTAGTATGTCACATATTATGTTATTTAGAAGTCAGTAACATATGGTTGTTTGCCCCGGGTTGAGGTCAACCTCTTGTGCAATTTAGAGCAGCGAAAGTTGTCCTGTGCCGTACCTTTAGATTAAATATAAACTGTTAGGTATGGCCATTGACTAAATTAATGGGCTGGGCAATGTTTAGTGTCATTTTAATGCCAATGTTATCCGTAAACCATTGAAAGCGTACACTGGATGAATCCCTTCTACGAGTGTACCCGTTATCCCCCGTGTCCCGTTAATTTTAGTCCTTATTAAAGTAGCGGCACGTTATGAAGGCCGTGAACGCATGTGTGAGGGGAAAAGGATGAACCTTATTATAATGGAATAAGATTAATTTTCGCATAAATTTTTTGACATTCTTATGTTTTAAAACGGCCAGTCTTATTTCGTTATAATAAGGTTCATTTTCTCCCCCCCCCCCCCCCATATGGCAAACCGGCCTTCGTAACGTGCCGATAATATAGTTCGGTCCAATGCATCCAACGTATAGCGTATACGTATAGGTAATCTGCCGTGTGCTCTCTTGCCTTCAAAATTCCCCTGTACCACGAACCGCTCTACCGACACATCTTCATATTTTAATCGGTGCCCTAAGAAGATTTCAAATAATGATTTCTTCTATTCCTCACAGCTAGACCTCATCGTGTACTATGAAAGCAAATGTTCAGACAGCAGAGTTTTCGTTGAGGAACAGCTGCTGCCCGCTGTGGATCTCCTGCACGAACACCTCAAGCTTAAATTGGTGCCCTGGGGAAAAGCAGATGTAAGTACATAACTTAAATAATAATATCCTGGGACATCTTTTACACACGGCTACCTTATCCCAAAGTAAGCAGAGCTTGTACTATGGAAACCAGATAACTTATATTACTACATATACTACTTTTTTGTTTGTAAATACATACTTAATGTACATAATACACCCAGACTCGGGACATACAGACATGTTCATACACACAAATGCATGTCCCGGGTAGGAATCGAACCTAGAACCTGCAGCGTGAAAGGCGCCATCACGCCAACCACGCCAACGGGCCCGTCTTATATACTTAAGTAAGTTCTTAGGAAAGTGGTATAAAAAAACCCTCTCTTTTAAGATGAGGGTTCGAAATTTGGTTGATTTTCTATTCTACTTTTTCTTTAAGTAAGTATGTGGACTAGGAATCTTATATTTAGATGTATGATTTTTGACTATATTATCTTGAGTATCTTTAAATCCAAATCACGATTTGACGAAATTTTCTCGATAAAAAAAAATTATGAAATGAGCTCTAATTATTTACAATTTTCCTTGCTACCACGATGTTTTTACGATTTAGATCACGAAATTATTTCTAAAACATAGCGAATAATGATATCTAAACTACCCTTCAACCATATTTTAATTCATGAAGTAGTTTTTTTTTAATTCAAGAAAATGTGGTTTGGCGCTTACGTTGTTTATTTCCGAGCGCGCGCACAATATCGCCATCTCACATTTTAAGTACTTGAACTAACCATGTCTCTCTCTAACTTTGTATTGTCAGTGTCCGCTCGGACTTGTTCGACGTCGGACCTGTGAAGGATTTTTTAAAAAATATTACGAAAAAATATTACGGTCGTGCCACATTACAGGTACAGTACAGTATTTACAGTCCGCCGACGCCTATGATAAATAAATAAATATCCTTGGAAATTCTTTTACACATGACTACCTGATCCCAAACTAAGCAGAGCTTGTACTATGGAAACCAGATAACTGATATTACTACATATACTACTTTTTGTTTGTAAATACAAACGAAATATACACTTAATTACACCTAGACTCGGGACATGCGGACATGTTCATGCACACAACTGCATGTCCTGGGCAGGAATGGAACCTATGACCTGCACTGCAGCGTGATTTTCGTTTGCTTTTCCTTGTCTTGTGTAATTTCTTTTCATCTCTTGTCATTTTGTGTCATCTCTTGTCATTTTGTGTCATCTCTTGTCATTTCATAGTTATTCGTGTCATTTCTGTAAAAACTCCCTATTTCGCTTACTGTTATATACTTGCAGCATGGTCTTGGGCCGACAGTGGGAATACATTGCTTGTCAAAACAATGGAGTCGCTTTATTGCGTTTGTTGTAGGTATGGATGGGCAAGTAATAAATATATCATACATCAATAAATTATCGTAAAAAATAACATTACAGATATGGATAGGAAAATGTTTGTCCGTCCTATTCAATCTATTATATTATAAACGAAAGTAACTCTGTCTGTTACCTTTTCACGGCTTAACCGCTGAACCAATGTTGATGAATTTTGGTATGGAGATAGACTGGGTCTTGGCGGAGAACATAGGCTACTTTTTAGGGTTCCAAAGGGTGCTAACGGGACCCTATTACTAGGCCTACGCTGTCCGTCTGTCTGTCTGTCCGTCTGTCAGCGCGGGCTGTATCTCACGAACCGTAACAGGTAGAGAGTTGAAATTTTCACTGAATGTGTATTTCTGTTGCCGGTGCAGAACAAATACTAAAAATATAATAACATTTAAAAATAAATATCAAGTCTCAAACTTGATATTTTTGATGTGTTTATTCTACGGTGGTACGGAACCCTTTATGTGCGAGTCCGACGCCTTCAGATCTTATGAATGTTTTCTTGAAATAAATATAGTGTATTTTAAGTAATTAACTGGCCAACCCTCAGGTCCTACCTACCATGTTAGGATCTTTTTCGTTCTAGCGGGTGTAAACCGTGATTTAACGAGTTAATGTGATAATTTTTGTATTTTTTAAATTATTCAATTCAATGTTTTTGTTTCAGACATAGTCCAATATTGATTATTAAAATTATTATAATTTCACAATAAATATAAAACAATAAATAAAAGTAAAATTAAATTTAAAAAAATATATATATCTATTTTTATTTTTCATGTTTTATCATTAAAATACAATATAATATAACATAAATCAAAATAAAATACAATAAAATAAAAACCTACCCCTAATTAAACAAATACCGTCCGCGTGGGATACTGGCTGCATGTCCTCCCTGTATTCAAGCTGTTCCTGTTGTCAAGCGAATTTTTTGAGCAAGGAAAGAGCCAGCCCTCTTGTCACCTGTGGCGGTAACCAGTCTAAGGGTGATTTTGATAGATAAAAAAATAAAGATAAAAAGATAAACAAAAAATAAATGCATGGTTAAATCAATAAAATTAATAAAAACTGAAAATTAAATTAAAAAATAAATTAAATATGGTAAAAAAAAATATTATGACACCGCTGATGACTTCATGATCGGCATCGAAGTTAAGTACCAAAGTATTCCTTTGCCTACGAAACATGAAAAAGATACTCATATCCGGCAGTCAGTCACTGACACAGAGTATGTACATTTTTACCCGACTACGGTGGGCGGAGGGTTATGATTTTGACCGATATGTATATGGGTGGTTCCTGCAAAGCTCGATTTTAGCGGTCACACAGTCTTATCTCTGTTCATATCAGAGATACCGATTAAAAGTATATTTTTTTCGTTTCTTACTACATTTGTCTATTTGGAAAACATAATTTTTATTTTATAAATAAATAAATTATACACCCAAACTTCATTTGAAAACCAAAATCGGGGTCAAATTAGCCGTTCTCGCTGTGTCACACGCTTCACTTTCATGAAACAATAGCGTTTAACTTTTCGGTAAATGGTGTTGAGATCGTGTTATAGATATCAAAAATGTTGTAAAAATATACTCTTTTTATTGATTACAAATGTAATATATTTTATTGTTTAGTTTGAATATTAAACAGCTATTTGTGTTGGTCACACGTTTGTGCACATTTTTACGGCGCATTACTAAATGATGTATAAGTCTACGATGAAACGATGTATAGTCTTGTTTGATGTCACTACGGACAGCCAGTCATGTCGAGGCAGTCCAGCAGAGAGATGATCGAGGGTGTATCTCTCCGCGATGAGATATAGGGTATCAAAGTCCAAAAAACATGTTTTTTTGCCGATGTACCGGAGTTTTGTGGACAAAATTTATTGTTGTTTGCAGTCACTTTAGATACTGGGGTTTTTAATACGAATTACTTAGCTGTCGAAGTATGATTTAGTGTTATTTAATTTATACTACATTTTGAAGTGCAAGAATAATAGTGAAATATGTTTAATTTGACGAGTTTCGTGGCATGAGATTCGTGGCAATTTCTCCACGAATCTCATGAAATTACCACGAATCTCATTTTTCGTAGGATTTTTCATGTGATGAACACGTCTCAGTGCCATAATGTAGTACATATTGGCATCAGACACTGGTTGTATCCCTCACGCAGCGATCCTCATTGCTGACGCTCATGATTTTCCCGTCGCGGAATGATTTTTGTCTCATGATGCTTCGCTATTTGTTTATGTTTATGTCCATGGTATCGTGAAGCTCAGCGTTGATCGCATTTGCTCCATACTGTCATCTCATTGCATTATTAATTGCTTATGGTTGTGTCCGTCTCTCCTAGTGATTTGTCCAGGAAACTCAAGAACAACATTCAAAAATATCATTTTTTTATTAACATTAATTAAACCTGCACGTCGTACCTGGCCTATCGACCACCAAACCGATGTTTGCTCTGAACACGATTGCTGATGAATATCACTCCAAAAACCGACCATTGTATGTTGCATTCTTGGACATGGAAAAGGCATTTGATGATAGGGTTCCAAGAGACACGATCTGGTGGAGCCTTCAGAAGAATAATGTCCTCGAACAATACATCAACAACGTTGCCGACATGTATAAGGGTGCAAGATCAATGGTTCGGACGGTAGTGGGTGAGACAAAACCAATAGCGGTCACAGAAGGCGTACATCAAGGCTCTGTACTGAGTCTCTTCCTAATGCCTCGTTTTGGATTCACTCACGGAGGTCGCGCAAAATTCGGCAGCGTGAACTTTTATAAACGCTGACGATGTAGCCATCTGCACAGGGCGCCGTGATGAGTTACAACAGGCACTTTTATCTTGGAAACACAAGTTGCAAGCCGTGACCTTGTGCTGAGTGTAGCAAAGATTCATGTGCTTTAACGAACCAGGTCCAAGCGACAGCAGTTCCATTCCCATCGATGGACAATTGGTCACTTTGTGCGATCAATATAAGTACCTGGGGAGTATGATGCACAATTCCGGGAACGTAGAATGCAGAGTTCAGCACCGAATAGCTGCAGCGTGGCTAAAATGGCGAGAAGTAACTGGTGTTACATGCGATAAAAGAATGACTGTAAAACTAAAGGGAATGGTATATAAGACCATCATAAGACCAGTCCTTATGTATGGCAGCGTAACGTGGGCCATAACCCAAACGAACGTGCATACCATTCAAGTTTCTGAAATGAAAATATTGAGGTGGATGTGTGGCGTTACCAGGCTTGATAAAATTCGTAAGGAGTACGTGCGAGGAAGCCTGGGCGTGCGCGATATCGCCGACAAGATGCAAAAGAGTAGGCTACGATGGTATGGTCACGTGAAAAGGAGGCCACCTGAATACGTAGGGAACTTAGCACTACAACTTTCCATTCCCAGCCCAAGACCCAGAGGCAGACCCAAAACAAGATGGAAAGCTGTAATGCTAAAGGACATAAAAGAGTGTCAGGTATCCGAAGACGATGTCGAGAATAGAGCGAAGTGGAAGGGAAAGCCTAGGAAGGCTGACCCCACCACCATGTGGGATACATAGTCAGGAAGACAGAGAGGATAAACTAAACCCGCAACGCAACAAAATAATTTAATTTAATAATTTTTTGGGCGATTTTAGTTGTTTATCGGGTCCTGCTAATTTTGATTCGGATTTTATTCTGGACAAAGCTCATACCTAGGTAGTGCTTATGAATCGTTAATATAAACGTTTTAGCGTATTGCTTTCATTGAGAAGAGCCGCATGCGGGAAGCTCTATGGAGAACATAGAGCTGAGATCCTCCAGTCCAGACCAGGATATCATCAGCAAATTGAAAGTGTTAACACGTACACCTATACTCGCCATAAGCATCGATGCTTTACCTTTTCCAGTGGGGAAGATAAAATACATGATTCATCATCATAATTTCGAAGATGGAACGTTTCCCTGTCTGACACCTTTGGCAATTGGATCGGTTTCGAGCTCTAGTTGATCCTAAAGCTGGATTGATTGAGGCTCTGCTATTATTTGCGAGAATGCTCCCAGGTGACCCAAAGAGTCAGAGACGCGCGGTCATGTACTTTTCTCCTCCAGAAAACATGAACACAAAGTTCCTTAAAACGCGAGATCGCTTTAGAATTCTGTCGTTTACGAAGATGTCTGAACAAATGGCAGTCCAGATGGGATATAAGAACTAAGGGCCGCCACCTCCGTGAAATTATTTCCATGCGTTTGTGAGCATCTGGAGAGGACAAGGCTAGAAGTGGACCACAATGTGGCTCAAATTTTCACGAGACATAACATTTTTTGGAGTACCTAAATTATTCTATTTCATATTGGTTTCTTCACCTCTATAACAATGTTCGACGCCGCATAACGATCACAAACAATTTGCATATCACATCTTTTGGGAGTGTGGTCTCTGGTAAAACGAACGGAACACTATGTTAAATAGCTTGCAAGTGTCATCTGGAGTAGTATATCACACAGAACTTGTAGAAATCAGGGAAAATATCATTGAAATCAAGTATAACCAGCTCACAAGTTTATGTTAGATTTTTTCCCCATATTTTGTCTTTTATATTCATACAGAAACAGAAATTGTGCTTTTATATATTCTCTTGTTATTAAACACAAGTCCCAACAACCATAAAGAGAGCAAAACTTATAGTTAAGTACATAAATAATGCGTAAAAAATACCCGGAATTTACTGCATGAGTTTCGTGGCACCATTTTCTTCAACCTTGAATTCTGTCCAAAGTTATCATCAGATTTACAAAAGCGATAGAGATTTGAACTTGTATAAAAGGCTATATTATGTTATTAATATAAATTATCTAAAATTCACAAAAACAAAAATTACCACGAAAATCACGGCGAGAATCTTGTTCGCAGGAATGATCCATGTATGTTCATCTGCTCCCGTATAACGTCCAAACTATTTTTATATCATAATAATTTGACTAATGAGATATCGTTGGACGCGTCTGGATCGTCCGCTGATTATAGGCTATTATACGATCGAAATATTGTTATACGTATCTATCAGCATATTGTAGGTATCGTTTGTCTTCTTTTGACTTACTTTGTCTTCAGCAATAAAAACAACATAGAAATTAAATTATTTTTTTTCAAATACACTCGACATAAAAATCCCATATAAAACGAAAAAAATATATTTGAATATTTTCATCCATTTCATCTATTTTAAAAGGTGCACTGGGACATATTTAATTGTACGAATTAAACAATATTGTTCCTTCAAAAAATAACTATACTATAGTCTACTCCATAGCTGTTCTGTCCTAGCTAAGCGAGAGGGATATATCCTTCGGCAGCTCACGCGACGCTAGCCACACCCCGAAACTAAAATTCATTTTTTCCTTGTATCGTCTTAACCTCTTTTTTTATTCCACAGAGTATAAACAACAACGGACACATAGAGTTCCGTTGCCAGCACGGCCCGTCGGAATGCCTCGGCAACTTGGTCCAGGACTGCGCTCTCGAGGCCATGGCGGGCAGGTCCGACCTGGACAAGGTGGCCTACGTGGCCTGCGAGATGCGGAACAAATTCGGAACTGTCCGGAACATGACCGTATGTAACATGTGCCTAACCCCAGCTGTACACGCTCGTCGAAACACCATGAGACAAGCCGAGTAGGAGCGTGTACATGGTTACGGGCTGGCTGGACCGGGGTAATACCACCCTCTTACAGAAGATCGGCGTAATGCAGCTATTACAGCTGCGTTTCGTACGATGAGTGAGAGAGCTGAAAGCCCAAACCCCCCCCCCCTCCCCCTTCCCCTCCCTCCATCCCACTCCCCTTCGGGTCGGCAATGTGCGAGCAATGCCTTTGGTATTGGAAACATCTATAGGCTACGGTTAATACTTAACATCAGGCGGGCCGTACGCTTTTTAGCCACCGAAGTCCTAAAAAAAAAAGTATATGGTGGAGCCTCTACGAGAGGCACGCGAGGCGACGAGACGAGCGCGTACAGCCGAGGTTATAGTTACCTTGGAACCTAGACAAGTGGATTCGTCCACAAGCGTAACAAATCGTTACTAATAAATACCGATACGCAGAGCAAGACAATGTTATTGGTGGTAGAGCAAAGCTGAAGCCAATTGACTACAGCTCATAATATATGGGCTGACTCAACCGGGGTAGTACCACCCTGTCACAGACGATCGGCGTAAAGTAGCTATTACAGCTGCGTTTTGCACGATGAGTGAGAGCCGGAAGCCCAACGTATGTCTTTGGTATTGCAAGCATCTAAAAGCTACGGTAACTGCTTAACATCAGGCGGGCCGTACACTTATTTGCCACCTCAGTTTAATAAAAATAAAAAAGAGGGGAAGGGAAAAGGGGTTAGGCTACGGCTACATTTTTTTTTCGATTTTTCGAACAAAAGATTTATCGATGACTAGCTCCGTAAAATAGTTCCATTCATTAAAACCTGCTGATATAAGCATAATATAATGTGTTGTTTTTAGTGCGTAGAGCGAGCTAACATACCGGTAAACGTGGTGAAGGAGTGCGTGTCTTCGGAGAGAGGCGTCCAGCTGCAGCTCGAATCAGAGTATCTCACCAAGCGGATCCAGCCCACGTTTATACCCACCGTCACTATTGGCGAGGTAACCTATTCTCTTAAATAGGCAATACAATGCTAGTTGTATCTTCAAAGCCAACCCAACACCTCTCTCTCTGTCCCACTCCCCATCAGCCTCCCTAGACAAGTGGCATGAACGCTAATCGAATAGAATAGAATAGCCTTCACAATGTATGGAAATGATATTACATGTCACTATGTAGATCACGTGACTTATGTCATTTCCATACATGAAGCGTAGCGATTTGAAGGAACGCTTGTAGACGTCAGCCACTTGTCTAGCTCTTCTGGTCAGCAACGTGGGAGCGATACCGACCTGAAGGGGAGTAACGATGCGATGTAACTTCTTTACATCAGCCCCCTAGCCAAGTCACATTACAAGTCGATAAGTAGATCACGTGACTTATGTCATTTCCATACCTGAAGCGTAGCGTTTTGTAGAAATGCTCGTAGACGAAGCCACTTAGCTAGAGGGGCCGGAGGGTCGCCACTTTTAGACGCATTCATTCTTACCTATGCTGCCGTCATAGTTAAGAGTGCAGTACTTGCAAAATGGCGGTTTCGAGAAAAACGCGGAAAACATATTTTTAGTAATCTGTGCAAGATGTTCGTATTAAATAGTCATAAAAATATATCAAAAAATTAAGAAAAAAATCAAGCTTTTGAATGATATTTTTCTTTTATTTAATTTTTCAACCAATCCAAATATAATGCGTATTACTGCGTTTAGGTTTAGCATCAGGTCTTGTGGGAATCAGAGGCTACTAAAACTAAATGCAGTAGTTGCGCATATTACTGCATTATGGTCTAGCACATGTCGATTGCTGCATTATTTGTTAGTATTAATTTCCATTTCTTATACTGAAGACTTAGTGGAAGTAGACTTAATTATCCTCGCACATAGTTTTAAAGTTCTTCCTAAGTTTTTGCTATGAGGTACCCGATCGAATGCCTTAGAGATATCTAGGCTTACAGCCAGAGCTTCCCCCTTACTCTCTATGGCAGGTGCCCACCGGTGACTCAGGTACACAATAAGGTCACCAGCACAACGACCTTTACGAAAACCGTATTCTTCAAGGTCTTCAAGGTTACTGTTGAGCTGGATGTTAATCACCTGCTCCATGACTTTGGAGAGTAAGGAAGTTATCGCAATAGGCTGGTAGTTGGATGGGTCAGTGCGATCCCCTTTTTTAGGGACTGGATGGACAAAGGCTACCTTCCACGAATACGGAACCACTCCAGTGTAGGAGAGCGAGAACAATCGCGTCAGTACCGGAGCCAACTCAGGAGCACACGTCTTAAGCACAATGGCTGGAATACCGTCGCTTTTAATGCGAGGGCGAGGGCTTTTAATGCTCTTCGCACTGCACGTTGTGTAAAGCGCACATCAGGCATGACGTGCGCGCACCGTGGGATGACAGATGGTGAGCTACCTCGGTCGTCAAGAGTCGAGTTCGACGCAAAAAGAGAGCACAAGAGATCGGCTTTCTCTTTTGTGGAATGTGCCAGCGAGTCGTCCGGTTTGCGCAAAGATGGTAAGGAGGGACGACAAAAGTTCGCCTCAACAGCTTTGGCGAGAGACCAGAAAGCGCGACTTCCAGAAGGAGGCTTAGGAGTCTCTCATCGACCCTGCGAATATGCTCAAACTTAACCCTAGCCATATTATGTTTCTTGCTGGATCTGGAGGCAGCATTGAAACGCTTCTTGAGGTCGGTGATATTAGGATCCTTCGCAACGCGAGCCGCAGCCCAAGCCCGACAGGCTACATGCTTTAGGCTAGAAGCCTTAGCACATTGACTGTCGAACCAGGGAGGTTACTTTGAAAAACGAACGCTGACGGATAGTCCGAAGTACGGATTCGATTTACGATCAAAACCATGTCAAACGTAAAGAAGAAACGAAAGAAGAAATGTCAAATCACGACGATCCGTCAGCCGAACCGTTTCTTTTCGAATTTCGGAGTAGGCTAGCAGGGCCGCAAGCGGCCGCCAGTGCGGACGGTAGGTACTCGGAATGAAATATTTCATTCCCATCAATACCGTGTCCGCGACTGCTACAGCGCAGAGCGAGGGATCGTCCGACGAGAAGCAGAGCTGTCTCCGCGGGTACGATGCGTAAAATTGACGCAGACCATCCCAGTCTGCTGACTTGTAGTGCCACAATCGACGCGACCATGAGATACAGGGATAACTGGAGTGCAGTGGCGCCTCAGAGTGAACCAGGCAGTGGTCAGATGAACATAAAGGTGCACCAACGGACACCTGGTAGCCATCCGGGTGTGAAGTCAGCAGCAGATCCAGCAAGGAAGGTGTATGATCCTCAATGTCGGGTATGCGAGTAGGCTCGGACACCAGTTGAGTAGTGGCAATTACTGCACTTAGCTCTAGGGGGTATTCAAGAATAAGCTAAAAAAGAATCCAGTACTTGCTTGCAAGTACTGCATTCTTTTTTAGCACATGTTCAATGCTGCGCTTGTCCATAGCATTGATACAATTTTCATGCAAGTACTGCGAAAATCGTTAGTTAGAAAACATACTTTCAGTGAAAATTTTCATGAAAATATATTTTTTCCACTTAGACGAACCTCTTGGGATGCCATTTCTGTGAAAAAGTGAAAATCCCAAAAATGACGATTACTGCACTCTTAATTATCACGGCAGTATGTAGAGCCTTTGTTTTAAACATTGCCAACGATTTCCATGACATCCTTTATAAACAGCGCCTAATATGCTAATTCCCTACATTTCCATTCCGTCGGAAAACAATTGTTCTTTAATATCCGTTAAATCTTTGGTATTCAACATCTATGTATGGATGTATGTATGTAACGTCACGACTTTTATCCCCATTCGGGGGTAGTCAGAGGCTTGAGTGGCGTATTAACCAACCAACTCAAAGCCCACGTTTCACCAGATAGTCAGAACCCAACGTGACAGGTTGTGAACCTTGTCGCCGTGTATACAGGAACTGACTATTACCTAATCCCGAGGGATAGGTAGGTTTCCTCACGATGTTTTCCCTCACCGTCAGCGAACTGTAAATTATGCACACATCGACATCTAGCAAACCGGTTATCCGGGTTCTTAATACCTACGGTAATTTCTATTTTACAGATATTCAACCAAGACATACAAAACTCTTCAATGGAAGACCTGACTGGAACTCTGTGCAGTATGTTTAAGAACCGCTCCGTCTGCGCACACCATTATAACAATAGGGCCATGATAGAATTACACGATTAAATTTTTACTTATTACATTTATTATTTGTTTTATTATTATACTACACCGGTCGTAATGGTGTTTCAAAAACTTGACTTTCTTTGTGTTTATTAAGCACGGAAGGTATCACACGAAAGAAATTCGTTCTACCTCCTTGCTTTATACACCTAATATTGTTTTTACTTCAAAATGGTAGCCCATCAACCTAGCAGACGCCTACCTATTTTTTTTATATGACTGCGGTGGCAAAAGATCGTACGGCCCGCCTGATGTTAAGCATCTACCATAGCCTAGAGATGCTTGCAATTCCAAAGGCATTGCACGCACAGTGCCTGAAGGGGAGAGGGATGGAAGGAGGGGAAGGGGGGGGTGTTGGGCTTTCGGCTCTCTCACTCATCGTACGAAACGCAGCTGTAATAGCTGCTTTACGCCGATCTTCTGTGATAGTGAGTGAAATAACGCCAGACATAGGTACACAACAACTGGTCCCAAACAAAGCAACGCTTGTACTATGGCTACCATACAATAGACTGGGGGCGATTCCAGTGACACCCAGACAAAAAATTGAGCCAAAAACAAAAAGGCCGTTTCCGGAATTGGCCTCTGGCGGGAATCGAACCAGCAACCACCCGATGCAGTGAGCTGAGCGGCGACGCTCTTACCACTGCACCAATCTTAAGCGGTCATCAATAAAGCTGGAAACCCACCGCGGCGCACGGAGAGGCCACGCAAACGGCCACGGCTACGTTATGCAAGAAAATGTATGGATGACGTCATTTCGTGCGCAGCCTGTCCGTGCGCCGCGGTGGACACGGTTACATACATTTTCGTGCAAAGCGAAGCTTGACCCACGTGCGTAGCGTGTGCGTGGCCTCTCCGTGCACCGCGGTGGGTTTCCGCCTTTAAGCTCACATAAACGAAACTCATCACATTGTAATAATTACTGTATTCGGGGATTGGTACATCTTAAGAGGGTGAATTATCGACGATCCATCGGTAATAATGAGCAATGTTCGTGTAAACGCTGGGCACTCCTTCACTGCCGCAGTTTTCAGATCCAAAGGATACTATGCCCACCTGAAATAACAATATAAATCAGCTATAGAATTCCCATGCCATAAGGGTCTATTCTTTACAAATTCAATGGGTCTATGACGTAGATGTTAACGTATTGCTATGTAAATGCACTGTGCTTTATCCATATAAATAATCAGCTGTAGAATACCCATGTCATAAGGGTCTATTCTTTACAAATTCAATGGGTCTATGACGTAGATGTTAACGTATTGCTATGTAAATGCACTGTGCTTTATCCATATAAATAATCAGCTGTAGAATACCCATGTCATAAGGGTCTATTCTTTACAAATTCAATGGGTCTATGACGTAGATGTTAACGTATTGCTATGTAAATGCACTGTGCTTTATCCATACAAATAATCAGCTGTAGAATACCCATGTCATAAGGGTCTATTCTTTACAAATTCAATGGGTCTATGACGTAGATGTTAACGTATTGCTATGTAAATGCACTGTGCTTTATCCATATAAATAATCAGCTGTAGAATACCCATGTCATAAGGGTCTATTCTTTACAAATTCAATGATTGTGACGCAAATGTTAACGTAACGCTACGTAAATAGACGTTCTTGAGGCATTTGAGTTGCACTGCTTGGAGCAAGATATGCAGAGCATTTATTATTAAGTATATTTTTAGCAGCAGTGGTAGCCGATTGGTTAAGCACGCGTCTTGCGGGCTTAAGGTCATGGGTTCAAACCCTGGCTCACACCTATGGATTTTTCGAAATCTATGTGTGAATCATAACTTTAATATGATTATCACTTGCTTACGGTGAAGGAAAACATCGTGAGGAAACCTGCATGTCTTTAGACATGTGAAATCTACCAACCCGCACTGGGCCAGCGTGGTGGATTATGGCCTGAATCCCCCTCGCATTGAGGGGAGGCCCGTGCCCAGCAGTGGGACGTTAAAAAAAGGGCTAAATTATTATTATTATTATTATATTTTTAGGATTCCGTACCTCAAATAAAAACGAAACCCTTATAGCACGCCATAATAAACAACAGAGGGGCTACTAGAGATGCGATGCAACATTGCCAATGCAATTAATTTTTCTGTTTTTCTGAGGAATCCTTAGCGATTCCGCTAAATTTATTTAAATAGTCACACATTTTACGCCATTCGTGAGCGTTTCACGGAAATTTAGCTGATTCTGCTGGAGGGTCGGAAAAATGAATTGCTTTTGCAGAATTGCTGCAATGTTGCATAGTGTCGCTATTAGACCCCCCTGTACTGTCATCATCAATAGTGACACTGTGTAATCCCATGCCCTCACCTGAACATAGAGGTCATCCCTAAGTAGTAGCAGGGGGGCTCCCCCGAAGCCGGAACACGCGTCCTTCCCCTCTTCCCCTCCAGCACAGAGCTGGCCCTCGTTCACCGGAACAGACTCCCCGAAGATACGCTCACAGTTCTCCAGAGGCACCAGAGGTACCTCGAGGAGCTGTTGTTGGTTTACCTGCATGAACAATATAAATTTGGAACTTATGACGTATCTTAAAACTATGAGGCTTAGGTATAAGCTTTGGAAAATGTTTTAGGATTATATATTAAGAAAAGAATCTAGAAAACATAAAGAGTCATCCGACATGATGACTTAGGGCCTCCGCAGACTTGCTACTTTTAGCATCGGCGATCGGCGATTTTGATGCTGCGTCTCGCTCGTTCGCGCTCGAAGAAACGCGACGCAGCATCGATACAGTCGCAAAATCGCCGATCGCCGATGCTAAAAGTAGCAAGTCTGCGGAGGCCCTTATAGATCAGGGGGGATACTAGCGATGCTATGCAACATTGCCAATGCAATTAATTTTTCAGATTTTCTGAGGAATCCTTTGCAATTCCGCAAAATTTCTGTGAAATAGTCACACATTTTACGCCATTCGTGACCGTCTCACGGAAATTTAGCGGATTTAGCGGCGTTTTTCAGACCCTCCAGCAGTGGGTCTGAAAAACGAATTGCTTTTACACAATGGCTGCAATGTTGTAGTGTCGTATTAGCCCCGCTAATCACATGACAAGTACCCGAAGTATTTATTCCAAATTCTTTGCAAATAACTTACGCCACCTGAGTGGCGACAAGTTCACGTGAATATGTGAGTTTTTTTTTTATTTTTTTTTTATAGGACTGCGGTGGCAAAAAAGCCTACGGGCCGCCTGATGTTAAGCAGTTACCGTAGCCTATAGATGCTTACAATACCAAAGGCATTGCTCGCACATTGCCGACCTGAAGGGGACTGGGATGGAGGGAGGGGGAGGGGGGGTGGGCTTACGGCTCTCTCACTCATCGAACGAAACGCAGCTGTAATAGCTACTTTACGCCGATCTTCTGTGAGAGGGTGGTACTACCCCGGTCGAGCCAGCCCGTTTACGAGCTGCAGTCAATTGGTTACAGCTTGACTCTACCACCTTGAAACTTCTAAACTCTATTTATTCCAAACTCTTTGCAAGTAGATGTCCTCATTCATACAGATCACGGTCAAACAAACCAAGGTCGCAATTAGCCAAACACGCCATCGTATCACCATCGCTGATGCCAATCTGTCAACCCACCATGCCATTCTGTCCGGACAGTTTGCCCCAACCGACGAGCGACGCTCGCTCGTTTATCACGATTTCCGGCTTATCGTTCAGGCAGATCGGTGCAGCCGTCACTGGAATGAAACAGAGTACAGATAGGTAAAGTACAGGGTAATAAACTAATAACTGAGGAAATGAGGTGAGCGACAGCGCCGGAACTGGTTGGGATGTCAGTTGGAATGTTGGGGCCAAGGTTAGTCCAATTAGACATAGGTAGTTACAGCTTTGCATAGCATTTTAATATCCTATACCTACTCGAAGTTTCGTTAGCTCTACCGACACTAATTACGGGTTAAGGGTCCGATTCTCAGCAAGACAAATTTCGTAAAGGTTCTCTTATAATGTTTATCGTTCTTAGTGTAGTTGGGGTAACCCCAGGATTCCTCATACCTTTGTATAGTACCCGTAGTACAAGCGATGCTTAGTTGGGATCACACAGTTGGTGTTTCTCTGGCGAAATTAATTACATTGCTGTCATGTCATTAATTATTGGTCTTTGGATAAGATTTGGGTTTTTAAATAAAAAGAGAGAATTTCATAGATGTATCTGACTACTCAGTTCCCGATATTTTAAGAGAAAACATAACATACGCTCTCAGATTTAAGTGGCAAGATAGGTCTTACCTGAAAACTTGATTTCATCTTTCAGCACGATCAAGGCGATATCGTGTCGGAATATCTTAGCTTCATATCCTGGGTGCACGATAACGTTCTCCACTTTGATGGCCTGGGTGGGAGGGGCGCAGAAGTAATCATTGCAATCAGGACTGCGGCCGATGTCCCATTCCCCGATTACCGCTGTAGATCTGACAAAAACGGCAATAACAGTCAGGATTTTGTGGAAAAAGATCGCATTACTGTAATGGATGGGTCCACACAATACCTACTACTTACACACACACAATACCTAGTCTCGAAAGGGGATCCAGCGTTAACACCTATTCCTTATATCATCATAGCTTTTGTATAGAGAGGATCCCCTATTTACAAAGAGCTTTTGTTTTTTCTCGATCCTATTGTTCAAGTTCAAGCACTTAGAGGGGGGGGGGGTCAACGAGACTACTTGCAACATAATAATCTCATATTGCTAATAGTCTTTTTGTGAAATGGAGTCGCGTATGTTTTATTCAAAGCAGATCAAAGATACAATTATAGATCGCGACGAAAATTAGCAGGACCCGATAAACAATTACCATCGCCCACAAAATTATTAAAATAAATTATTCTGTTGCATTGCGGGTCCTGCTAATTTTGATTCGCATTTTATTCTGCAAAAAGCTCATAACCCGAATGTCATCTCGACCTGTCGCGAACTACAGTGGTCTACGACCCAGACATCTTTGTGATCAAGACGTGACGAGATAGCTCCTGATTACGACCAAAAGTTTAAGAAAGTGAAGATGCTCTTGATGGGAGTGGGACATTATTAGGTTATACCACAGATAAAATACGAAGAAAGAGGTGTTCTTATTAGATTTCCCTATGAAACGACGCTTGACAATTTGCGCGGGTGCAGGTACGGGTGAAGGGGTGTAGATAACGCCATTTCAATCAACCGGTCAATAGAAAAACTATTCGCTTCGTTCTATGTCGATGTTAGTACGTAGTTTAACTTTTTCACACTAGATATCACTAAGTGTATCGTGATGAAAATGACGTACAAAGGGACACCATCTAGTGTCGAATAGAATTATACGAGTATTTGGGATGCGAACGTTGGCAAGACGTCTGCACAGGACGAACGCCAACAGCACACTGACTTAAGCCACGCCTACTGTGATGACGTCAGGGGGTTAGTTGAACCACGCGGCCGAGTTGCTTAGACCCAGTCCTCTTCGTATTTGGTTCGTGGGTTATACTTACAATTTGTATCCTTCTGGTTTAGCGAGCGCACAGTGCGCGGCCGTCAACACGACGCGCTTTGCTATGATAGAGCCGCTGCACGCGAAACGAACGTTACCCGTCTCCTTATCTATGAAATAAATCAATGAATTTATGAAATATCCTATCTACAAACTCGATACTGTTAGGAAGGCTCGTCTAGCAAAGCTTTTGTGTGAAGATGAATCTAAAGTTTATTTTCCACAGTTGCAAAGACTCGTCTGCTAAAGTCTTTGAGCGAAACGGTGGGAGTTGGTTGAGGGCGGCAGACGGCCAACGGCAGGCGGCACACGTCAATCCCATAGAAATTGAGTGCCGTCGTGACGTCATTGTGACGTCGTGACGTCATTGTGACGTCGTGACGTCACGACGACACTCAATTTCTATGGGATTGACGTGTGCCGCCTGCCGTCGGCCGTCTGCCGCCCGCAACCAACTCCCACCTAAACGAACCTCCAATCAGAAGCTTTGCTTACTGACCACTTGTGCTCACTACCATACTTTCTTTGATCACTGAACATTGATTTCCTTTGAACCGTATGTAAAACATAATCGCAAACATCCACAGCTAAATATTATCACGGGAAAATGACATTAAAATTTACCAAGTAATACCGTTACTTAAGTATTGTTATGTCCGCTTGTCGCAGTGGTTCGAACGTAGGTCGCTCGGTTCGAGCATCGAGCAGTTGCAAGTTCGATTTCTGCCAGAGGCAAATTTCAGAAAACCTAAAGTTTTACGGTTTTTTTTGTAATGTTCCCTGAAATAAAGTAGCGGCACGTTATGAAGGCCGGTTTGACATGTGTGAGGGGAAAAGGATGAAACTTATTATAACGGAATAAGATTCATTTTCGCATTCATTTTTTGGCATTCTTATTTTTTAAAACGGCCAGTCTTATTTCGTTATAATAAGGTTCATTTTCTTCCCCCCCCTCCCCACATGTCAAACCGGCCTTCGTAACGTACCACTAATATAGTCCATTGTACGGTAGCCATAGTACAAGCGTTGCTTGTATATTTATTATTATTACTTCAAAATTACTTTAGCCTGCAACTCACGTGAGAACCCAATCCTCGCAATCCAAGGATGCGCCCCAAGGCCGTCATAATCAACCCCCTTGACCATGCTCAGCCCGCACTGCTCCGTGCCTTCCTGGTACACTCTGCGGCAGTCGCACGAGGGACAACAGACATAGTCCTCGTCGTTTGCGTTCCCGCAAATTAGCTGGTTTAGTCGGTGAAAGTATCTGAAGAGTGGAAATATCTTTAGTAAGCTGTATACAATTAGGTGGTGAGTTTAAACTGTTCTTACGGCTGGAGCCGCACTTTGTGCGCTCGCCCTCTGACGGGTGAAGTTGTTAAGGCCACTATGGCCAACAACGTATAGTGATTAAAAAAGTTTAAACTGATAGGAGAGCGTATAGCAGTCAGCATCCAGAATGTGGAGACAATAAAATAAGTTTCTGTACGTAGAAGTTCAGCTAGGCTCTATTTTTTCGACCGGGGTAGTACCACCCTCTCACAGATGATCGGCGTAAAGCAGCGATCACAGCTGCGTTTCGTACGACGAGTGAGAGAGCCAGAAGACCAATACCCCCGCGCTTCCCGTCCCTCCATCCCACTCCCCTTCAAGTTGGCAACGAGCAATGCCTTTGGGATTTGCAAGCATCTATAGGCTACGGTAACTGCTTAACCTCAGTCCTATAAAAAATAACTGCTCAAAGTGAGGAGGGTGAATATCATGTTCATCCGTCTCGTCTTTGTTTTTGTTTTTGGTAGATTAATGATGATAATTATGTATGAATAATAGAGGTAGGTATTAGACCTTGATCTTACAATAAGCTTTTTATTATAAGCCGGTCTATGTTCAAGGTAAATGCATAAGTTAATTGTAATCAAAGGTATAATTGATGATCGCAAAACCAAAGCTTGAATATATCAAAGACATGTTAATTTCCTTGTTTTAGTCAGTATTGGTTTCAGTTTTCTAATCGAAATTTTTTGTGTTACTTTCTACTTGTTAGAACTAATTAGATTAGAATAGATAACTCTTTATTAATCCACCACTAGAAAAATAAACATTTATAAATACAATTTACACAGAAAGTGGAAAATGGGCGGCCTCATCACTAATAGTGATCTCTACCAGGCAACCTTTGGATGGAGAGGTCCTTGAAAATTGTGTAAGGAGGGAGCGTTTCTGACGGAGACCAGAGAGTAAAGAGTTCCAAAGGCGGACAGCTTAGCATAACTTTGGTATGAATCTATGTTTGTCTAATTTTAAAGCAACAATTTGATATAGTATTACAAAATAAATAAATAAATATAAAAGCGGGGTTAAGAGCGACACTAAGCAACATTGCAGTAATTCTGCAAAAGCAATACATTTTTCCGACCCTCCAGCAGAATCCGCAAAATTTCCATGAAACTATTATTTTACAGAAATTAAGCAGAATTGCGAATGATACCTCAGAAAATCTGAAGATGAATTGCATTGGCATAGCGTCGCTAATAGCCTTCCGAATGTTGTTAATATTATTAACTTACTTGTCCGAAGAAAAACACGAGAAATCCATCAGATCTTCTAGAAGCGGGCAAGAACTTATCGGTACACAAGTTGTATGCCTGGGACACGAACCCTGTAATATTAAAATGAGCATTGTTAATTATAGCTGAGAGTAGGCAAGTAAACGCACATTACATTAGAGTGCTGAGTCGCTTAACCATTGATCTGCCACTGTAGTGTTTTGCTATACTGGCCAACCAATCACAGGGTCGGTCAGAATAGCAAAACGCTACAATGGCAGATCCATGGCTAAGCGACTCGGCGCCCAGAAGTGAAGTATACTCACTCTGACACTTAACGGTTCCTCATCATTCTTAGCTCCCCCCATTCCAACACTTAGGGATAAACCTGAAAAGGGTATGAAGCAATTACTGTACGAACATAACACACACTTTCAGAATGAGGATTGGAGTGGCAATTATATTTTTAAATAATGTTAACCACAGATTAATAGAAGTAGGCAGATGTAGTCTTCGCAACAAACGATGTGAAGCCGGGTAGCATTTTATGTGTGCGTGACAACTAGGAGCGGCACTAGGGGCACATACATCTGTGTGCGTGTAAAGTTGTGTAGTTATAAGGCGAGATTGTATTCGCTTTTTAAACCGACTTCAAAAAAGGAGGAGGTTTCTCAATTCGACCGTATATTTTTTTTTTTTTTTTTTTATGTGTGTTCGCGGATAACTTCGTCGTTTATGAACCGATTTTGATGATTATTTTTTTGTTGGAAAGGAGATTTTCCGGGGGTGGTACCATGATAAGGAAACCAGGATCAGATGATGGCATCCCAGAGAAATCGAGGGGAACCTTCGAAAATCGTAGGGGCAACTAGTGCGTTTGTAATTTTTTTCATTAAGTATTTTAAAGCACTACTATTTTATGAAGGTCTGGAGTCGATCTGATGATGGAGCCGAAAGACAGTCGAGGGAACTCCTCAACGATTTACAGCAATTACCTGGTGTTTGGGCTTGATTAATTTGTATTGATGAGAACTTTACACCTAGATGGGTTGTGACTGTCATTATGGGTCTGATGATGAAGACAAAGGACAGTCAAGGGAACTCCTCAACGTTTTACAGTAGCTACCTTGTGTTTGGACTTAATTCATTTCTATTAATGAGAGCTTTACACCTAGATGGGTTGTGACTGTCATTAGGGATTTGATGATGAAGACGAAGGACAGTCAACTCAACGTTTTACAGTAGCTACCTTGTTTTTGGGCTTGATTAATTAGTATTGATGAGAACTTTACACCTAGATGGGTTGTGACTGTCATTAGGGGACTGATGATGAAGACGAGGGACAGTCAAGGGAACTCCTCAACGTATTACAGTAGCTACCTTGTGTTTGGGCTTGATTAATTAGTATTGATGAGAACTTTACACCTAAATGGGTTGTTACTGTTATTAGGGGTCTGATGATGGATTCAAAAGACAGTCGAGAGAACTCCTCAACAATTTACAGCAATTACCTGGTGTTTGGGCTTGATTAATTTGTATTGGAGAGAACTTTGCACCCATATGGGTTATAAGTGCCATTACAGGTCTAATGATGGAGACCATAGACAGTCGAGGGAATTCCTCAAAGATTTACAGCACCTTTTGTTGGGCTTACTTCATACGGTTCAATATGCCAAAATGTTCATTGGTATGGTGCCACTAAAAATCGTGAAATAAAATTATTTTTATTAAAAAAAAAAACCGACTTCAAAAAAACCTGGATCACTAAAAAGCCTGAAATAATATTTCTATTACCACCTCTGCCTACCCCTTTGGGAAAACCAGACGTGATGGTGTGTTATCGAGTATTTGGAGTCGGTGCCAATCTATCTTCTTACTTTTATAGTAGCTATACTTGGCATACCAAGATTGGCACCGACTCCAAATACTCGATAACACACCATCACGTCTGGTTTTCCCAAAGGGGTAGGCAGAGGTGGTAATAGAAATATTATTTCAGGCTTTTTAGTGATCCAGGTTTTTTTGAAGTCGGTTTTTTTTTTTAATAAAAATAATTTTTTGTTTTGTATTTGCTTTGGTGGCCTCACTTTCGTGTTCTATGCACTCCATATGTAGCTCCTAAATCGATGATGTTAACCATTTCAACACAAAATGTCACAAAGACGGCGAAATAATTCGTAAATTTTTATAGTAACCACTTATTCGGAATTAAGCGCCGGTTTGGGTGTTACTTGAATCGCCCCAAGTCCATTGTACAAGCGTTACTTAGTTTGGGACCATACCACAAAGTAAAGACTAAAGAAAGAGGTGCCCTTATTAGATATATGTATGAAAAAAAACGTGGTCATTGTTTTTTCATTTTCATTGTTCTATCTACCGGTAAATAGTTGAACTACTCGCTTCGTTTTATGTCAAAGTTAGTACTAGGCCGACCACTCGGCCGAGTTGCTTAGGGCCAGTCCCCTTAGTAATTGGTCCATGGACCATAAGTTAGTGTGTAAGTCTGGCGATATTTATTTATTTATTTGTAGGGGAAACATCCTAAAAATTTCCTTCGGCATGTGTTTGTATGAATTAGCACCAACTCAAAATTTTAATAATAGAGTATATACATTATTTTAGCCTTTTAGCGCTGTAGGATTATTTTAGAAGTTGTTTTTTTAAATACAAATCTCTGTATACTTTGTGATCTAAATTATGCACCCAGTAATAGCAGGCTTACGACCTTGATGACCGATATTATCATTGCCAGTGATCGAGGCTAGCTATTGTGTCATCGCCAATTATTGGACGCTGCACTGATGTAATATGGTTCATTAAATTTTCAGACCACACAATACAAGGCTGTTATCATACAAGTGATCGCAAGTGACCTACCGATTGTGTCCTTAACGACGTCTCAAACCGCTAAATGGGACTTAAACATTTGAGTAGTCTTAGAATATTCGGCTGTTAGGATTCTCGTCTTCAACGAGTGAAAATCTCGCGCGTTTTCCAAAGAGTTTCAAATTCATGTACCTATAGTATTTTTATAACTTACAAGGTTTTCACTACCGGAAGACGGAATCCATGTAGTCTGGACTGTGCCTAGCTCTTTTCGGGCGTTACCTCACTTTGTACACACGAATATCGTGGGTACATAGTATAGCTCTACAACTCTATACCTTATTGAACAACCTTATGAAAAGCAATGGGTAAATTATTGTTACACACACGATTAAAATTAACTCCCAAAACAAGGGAAAATCCCGTGACAAAGACTGAATAAATTAATTACTATTGTTTTTATTTATACTCACTCCCAAATTGTCCGTTAACAGTCCGTTCAAATATACACAAAAATAAGAACACAAAACACTCAACATTAGCCATATTAACTTAATTTAAACACAAAATATATATTAAAATAAATATCATTAATCATTCCACATTGTTGAAATGTAACATGAAGTTGTGATGGACCAGAGGTTGGTCTGTGGTGAAGCTACTATGAAAATGACACGGTACAGAGCCTCCATTTCGACCGGCACGGTCCAGGGGTTCTAAATCTGTGGCCAGTTTAATAAAATATTGCTTAGTTAACATAATGTAGAGACGTTTTTTTATTAAAATGTTACAGGTAAGCAAAGCTAGTAAGTAATAATTAGTAAGCTAGTAATCTTTTCTTCATTCGCATCTCTACGTAAGTCCCCCACGTAAGTATGTTTTTTTGTATTATTTTACAATTTTAAGAGTACTTATGCACCTATTTTATTAAAATATATTTTGATACTGACAAGGGAGGCACGTCTATAGATAAAAAATAATCATACGATAATAATCTGCCCAATTTTTGACAACTAATGCTATGTGATTCACCGCTACAAACGTTTGCTTCAAATCGGTGCAGCCATTTACACCTATTCATGTAGGAGCTGTTAGTACACACGCGAACAAAAGCGGACAAAATTCAATTTATTTTTTATTGATCCTGCTTTTTGTACTGAAGCGTACATTCGTACTATCCTACGTTCGTGTAATGAAGCTTTGTTTCAACGAACTTGCTGACAGGTCATTTCAGGCATAAGTTAAATAACCTATGTGTTTATCCATGCACCCCAACTGAAGTATACAACCATCAAGACCTGAATATGGTCAAAGTGGTAAAACCCCAAAGGTTTTTATCAATCCTCGCCACTTGCAACAACATAGGTTTCTTCAGACAAATTTCGGTAAAACTTAATAAGTATCTATTATTATGAGATCTAATAAATAACTTATCTACTATTACCATTAATATTCACAGTGAATAGTAGATAAGAATGTCCATAATAAACGTAACTTAATACCACCATCCAAAGAAAAAAATATTAAATTAGATTAAAGATTTGGTAACAACATATTCGCATAACTTCCGCGAACATGGCGTGAACGAAGCGTGGCCGCCTAATCTGATGCTAAATCAGCTTTTATTATTCCATTGTTGTAGTAAATTTTTGTGGGAACTGATGTCATTCACATCATTGGGTCAGCGAACACTAAACATTAGCATAGGATTAGCACCATACCATCACTCCAAGACTTCAAGACTCCGCCAAAAAATCGAAGGCAAATCTTTGAAAGATCGACACACTGTTCACAAAACAACAGTAAACGAAGTGGTAAGTGGTACTTAAATAAATCAGTAGCGTTTCAGTATTTGGTAGTCAGCTAAAATCAGGTAGGTATATTGTGATTAACACAGAAGATCGGCGTAAAACAGCTATTACAGCTGCGTTTCGTTCGATGAGTGAGAGAGCCGTAAGCCCACCTCCCTCCCTCTCCCTCCATCCCACTCCCCTTCAGGTCGAGCAATACCTTTGGTATTGTAAGCATCTATAGGCTACGGTAACTGCTTAACATCAGGCGGGCCGTACGCTTTTTGCCACCGCAGATTTAAAAAAATAAAATAATAAAAAAAATTAAGACCGGGATTATTAGTTTTATAAGAATTGGTGTTTGCCGTATGTACCTATTTGTCGAACAATGGATTTATCTATGTAGTAGGTTGCTCATTACGATCGCAATAGGTGGAGTTGGAAACTATTTTTCCATTTATCTTTTTCACCCTATAAAAGAACCGGGGATGAAAAGTTGAAAATAAAAGCTCCTAAGGCTTGAGATTTTTCAACCTAGGTTGTGGTGATCTGCGTGATTTAAAAGGAATACTTATTAATATTAAAGCCAAATTTAGTTGCCCAAATAGTTGACCAGTGCAAGAACAACAACAAAGGCAATGGCCCGGCGCGCGCGGCTCTCAAAAACAACACCTACATTGTTTAGAACTAAAAAAACATACTTCCTAATCAGATAATAGAACAATTTCATACAATTAGCCGGCACTGATTGTACGTGTTACCGTTGTCTGTTGACCTTTTTGCCCACTGTGTCTATTTCATGATTAATCTAGGCATTTCATTGTATTCGGTCGAGGTACAGGACCTAAGTCTGTTCTAAGAACGACACCCGGTTAAAAAAGATGGAGGTTTAGGAAAATATAGTTATCTGACAATGTCTCTTCTATCTTATACATACCACCCTCATATATGTTGTCTCTTTAGTGTATATCCCATTCCAACGTGGCGCCACCTGCACTGGTAGCATAGCCGGCAAAATCTATATATCTCGCGTTTTCGCGTAATCGATTTTGTCTCCATTCTAGAGAGAGAACGACTCGGCGCGACATGATGCGGGACATTTTTTGTCTTGGCGCGTGTGTTAGCCCTTCTGATGGCAGAAAAAATCATGAATGCCATCAATCAACCTCTTTAATCGTGAAAAGAAGATCTCCATGAAGAAAATAGGAAAAAGAACAGCTGTCCAATTCGAACAGACGTCAGTTTTTGATATTTCTGAAAAAATGGCATAATCAGATGCTGTAAATTTCTCGTGATTTTTTCTTTAACGAATTGGACACAACGAACCGTTTGTATTATTTTTTGTTCCTGTTTTTTTAACACTCGACTTAGGCCTTAGGACGGCTTGAACAACTCTGACACCATCGGCCAATAACCCCATACGAAAAGAAGACTTAACTCTATACATTTCCAGATGACACCGCTGCACACTCTCAGTTAAGTCCAAAAAACGATGACAGACACACGGGACCTTTTCCACCACTCCCATCTATTTATACCAGAAAACACCATGAAACTCACAAGCAGCGCCTCCGAACAGAACGTCTACTTTACCTACGTGTGTCTTGTCAGCGGAATCAAACCAAATGAGAATGTAGATCCTGACTATGGATTCAATAGGCCGTCTTTTCATTGTGCAAATGCTGCAAACGAAGAGGTGATTAACTAATTATGGTCTAAGCAGAGATTAAGGTAAGACTACAGTTGCTAATGTTGTCGTTGTGAATTTACAGTTAACTGAAGACGAGCCAATCCAGGTAGAAAGGTCTAAAGCCCTACACGAACTAATCGAATCACATAGAAAAGAGGATAAGGACCAGGAGGAAAAACAAAATACAGAGACAAATTCTTCAACGCCATACGTGAGGAAGGGGCTATACTAGGGCAAAAATCACGTGGGATGAGACCGCAACTTTAAGAGATTCGCTTAACTTAGATTGACGTGATTTCTCACGTGACAGTATCAACTTCACAGTAGGAAATCAAATCATGATAATTTTGCAAGCTAGTTTTGCTGTATGCTTGCCATTTTTGTGCGCTAAATACCTGCGTTTTAACAAATTGAAACTATCAGTGCCAGCGAGCCACGTCAAGCATTCCACGCAATTTTTGCCTTAGTTTACCGTGCTTTTAATTCTTCTAAATCCACAAAGATTCTAATTCTAAGAATTATTTATAAGGTAACCAAGTAGGTATAACTTTTGGGTACTATTTTAGCCAGCAACAACTTCAGGAGAAGAAAGCGAACATTTTGAAGACGAGGACTGTAATTTCATTTCCTGCGATAGTCCGAGTATACTGAAACTAACCAAAATGAAGTGGCTAACTGAAGATCAAGAGGGCAGTCCAGATTCTAGGTATGTATCTACCAAACTTCAATAATTATTATGTAGTTTTACTCAAAATACACAGCCATAATGTCGTTGCAGAAAAATAAATGCGTTAACAGGTGCAAAAGTAAGAGATAGTAGGAAAAGGAGAGAAACGTAGCGAAGACTATGGTCAAGGTAATGTAAATCCATATCAAAAGAGGCTGATTTCAGAAGATCGCGTGCACATAAACCAGATTCATTGAATAGCGAACAACCGTTCAATGATCGTGCGTAATCTGAACTTAGCTTTATGCACGATTCAAGTTCGCAGCAGTCGCACTAATAATTCTCAATTTAATTATTCTCAAATTGACTTGTCAACTTGAATTGTGCAAACCAGGCATTTTATATACACCAACATCACAATAGGTACTTATTTAATTGACGCATTTATTTTCAGCCTATCGTTATCTCCCGCCACGTCAAGCGTTTGCTCAACTTGCAGCAAAGATTCTGAAGGCATCAGATGCGAAAGTTTTGGCGACAAGTATTTGTCTACCATCATCCGATTGGATAAGGAGCATAACATGTTTGGGCTGTCCAATATAGCCATCGTTGGAACTAAGCCATCAAAGATGAAGCGACGGGATGATGATAGAGCTATCTTCCATCAAACTGCTATAGTTCAAATATGCTGCGGCAAGAGGTGCTGTAGATTTAAGGTAGGTGACAGTAACGGACGTAATCACAAACAATACTTGTCTAAAGGCAAGGATACAGGACTACACTAGACACAGTGTATCGACACCGCTACTACAACTGCAACAAGGTGTCGCGGTGGACACACGTGGACACTCGATGTGCAGTCTGAGTGTCTAAGTTTCTAGTGTCGTCGCGTATCCTTACACAATCCGCACAAGCCTCGATGATGCCTTATATGTATGCCATTAGGCAACGCTGAGGACGGACTAGTCACGGGAGCAAGGGAACCAACACAACTACTTACAAAAAGTTTTGAGTTTTCTCAATGCTGTGCATTCAAACGCACTGAATGACTTCTTAGTAGTAAAATATAAGCCTAAGCTGGAGTAAATTTTATGTACTTATTACTATTTTGGAACTTAGTTTATTTTTTTCAGAGTAATACCGATCTGCCGTCATCATTGAAGGTAAAGCTTTATTTGTTGATAATATTATTGTTTGTTAATTTGATAAAGAACATTATAAGAGTTCTCACGATGATTTGTTTTCCAGTGCGGCGGTTGTAGAGGATGCTTTATAGATCCATCATGCTCGCTTTCTGTGGGAACTAGTGGTCCTCCCGTAAGTGCATCAAACCTATAAAAAAAAACAAAGTGATAACTCTAAGGCTCGTATTAATAAATGTTGAGATCGATCTTAAGATGTAGTTTTGACGTTTAATGTATGGAACATCTGTCAAAAACCGCATCTTCAGATCGATCTCAACTTTGAGATGCATTTAATTAATACAAACCTTAATTTTAAACCTTTTCTGATCAAGTTCTCTTTCCTAATCAACCGTCCGAATTTTCAGATTGTCCCACCTTGCTCGCCTTCAGTAAGTTATGTTAACAAATAATAGCCTCCAGCAGTTTAGGGCTTAAATGATAAAATATCTATTTTTTTTGTTTTCAGTGCATAGCGTGTCCAAAAGGAAAATGCATTTGCAAGGTCATCTTTTAATCCATAAATTTTATATTTATTATTACTTTTTTAATTTATTTTTTATTTATCCAGGATTTCCTTATTTGCAGGTACCCATCCTACCTCCAAAATGCATGGTGGATTGTGGTAAATGCTTTGGAATGAAGGTATAGTACATTTTCTGGCTTCTGGAGTGAGTAATATAATAGGTATTAAATATAGCAATCGTGCACATTTTTCTCAGGTATCATTGAACCGGAAGCCGAAATATGATGAGCAAACACCAATTGAATTAACGCCGCGAGCTAGCAGCGTTTTACAAAAAGTAAGTTTTTTTTTACTGTTGGTGGACTGTGGAGCCCGAATTCCCCTTGCTCTGTCCCACTCCACTTCAGGGGCCCTACCACCACCTCTTATAGCAGTATTATTTTAACCTCACAGCGACTTTTTGTAATGTCATGGACCCTTGTTGTCATGAAAATAAGGGACGTCAAATTACAAAAAGTCGCTGTAAGGTTAAAATAATACTGTTATAAGAGGTGGTGGTATAGGTGCAGGTCGGCAACGTGCGAACGATGCCTTTGGTATTGCAACCATCTATAGGCTTCTGTAAATGCTTATCAGGCTGGCCGTACGCTGTTTTGCCACTTTAGAAAAAACCTTAATTCGCCACAACGTAGTTTTACGGGACTAGACTCGCCACGCACTCCTACCACTGTAACAGAAATTATACAAACAATAATGTCCAAAAAGATGCTGAGGTTTGACCCTCGGCAAGTCCCGGAGAAAAGCTATTGGCCTGGAACACACAAATTTTAAAAAAATTGAGAGTTGGAACAACATTTTCCACAAAAGTACTGACCAATCTTCAACTGTGGTTTCAATTATTCTACAGCCAATGGCAGCCAGGTCCTGTCACCACCTCCCTCGCTGCATCCCACCCTCCTCTTGCTTCCCATACTTGATGCCTTGCTACTGGCCAGCGCCGTCCACGGCACCTTGCAGCGTGCCGGCGCGTTGCTTCCACAACCCACCTTGTCCTCCGCCGAGGAAGCACCAATGCCCGTTGCCACCAGGAGCTTCAGGAGCATGTCCACGGGTGAGTGAGACACACCCGTACCCGGCAGTTTAATCTACAGATCGGGCGAAAGAGATATCAGTTTGATATCAGTTTCGTTTCATAGAACGTCTCCGTCACTCATAGATGACTCCCATAAAGCCGATGTTCAGTGAAGAGAAGATTCAGTGTTTTTGGATATTCAACCCCCAAGAGTTTAAAATATGGGATGAAAGTTTAAATAGGGGGTGGAAGTTTGTATGAGGCCAAAAATTTTCTGAAGCATACTTTTCGTCGGTTCGATATAGAAAAACGGTTGTAGAAACTGTTCCCTAAATAATAGATGCACCAAAATGTTTGAGTCACCGTAGTACCTACATAAATATTTTTGTTTGTTGTCAGGATAAGAAATGCGTAGATGATAGTAAGAAGACTAAATGCATGAATATCTCGTGTCTTGGGGTAAGTGTCTACTGATAACATGGAAATACATAATATATAATTATTATTCAATTGACTGCCGCTTAATAACATGATTCGGTTATTCTTTTAGAAAAGTCCAATAACTAAAAAGGAATTAGAGGCAAGATTTGGAAAGAAATAATACTAATCATGGTTTTGCCGAAAGTTGACAGCCAAGCCTGCAGTTGTGCTAAGGTGAAAACTTTTTCATTCTATTTGAAATTAGACTTCTAGGTGATATTCATTTGCATTGATGTCCCTTAATCATTCATAGGCAAAGAATAACCCTAATCTAACCGAAGAATCTATCGATGACGGGAAAAAGAAGAAGAAAAAGGTACGTAAGAATGCAGCTGTTGTTATGGTGGCACTTCACTTGGCGTATTTGCACAAATATTTGCGTAAGACGGCAAAAGCAAACCAAACCTACCTTCGTGCGTGTTAAGGGTTATTATTATATGGCATGATATCGGAAATATTTGTGCAAGCTCGCCATGTGAAGTACCATCTTTACATTTAGATATTCAAGTCTATAGAAAGTTTATAATTCTTTCAGAAGCACCACATCACTTGCGAGTGTGCGGTACCCACATGCGCAACTTGTTTCGTGTCAAGACCAGAGGTAAGGATGTAATACTACCTACTACTCCGCCAAGCCAACTAGGCGCCTGTCAAATGTGACGTCACCCGCACATAAAGGCGGTGGCGGTGTGCGAGCGGTGTGCGGGCGGGAAGCCGCAGGCGGTGGCGGGTGTGCGGGCGGAAAGCCGCAGGCGGTGGTGGGTGTGCGGGCGATGAAGCCGCATTCCACCCCAGTGCCTACTTGGCGTGGTGGCAATAGTATTGATCACGTAAAATTGATTCTTAATCCACAGTTAATTATCCACGGTTATTACACCTAACTAAATTTAGGCTACTTTATTTAGTCGTTACTGAATTTAGGCAAGTGTTATCGCATTCAGCAAGCTATTCAGAAGCTAGAATGGTTTAAATATTTAGAAGCTTCTGAATTTAGGCTTCTAAATTTAGCCAAGTGTAATAAGCTCTATAACCAGGCTTAAAGAAAATTATTTATTTGTAGAAGCGAACCACAACAAATGATGCCACAGATATACCAATAAAAGCATTTAAGACTCCGCTTCCCGGCCGGCAGTTAACGAGCAGCTAACGAGGCATGTTTGGAGGCTATCTCCTCTTAGACGAGTGGAGTAAAAATTTTGAAAAAAATATCACCGTATTTATTATACCCTCTTCTTTAAAAAACAAGTTTGAAAAATGTGAAAAATGCTCTTTTACTATGTGAAAAAAATTACCAAAATGTAGAAATTTTCAAATTTAAATTTCTATCTTCTTCCAAACGGCTGGGAATTTTTAAATAGTTTTTCCACCTAAAGATGGAGAAAGATAATACCTAAAAAATGTTAGCTTGATTTTGCGATGCAATCGTTTTTCACGTCACAATTCATGATTTTCCAAATATTCGCCAACAAAGTGGGCGGATCCGGTGCGAGGGGCGACGGGCGGCAGTACCGCGATGACTGTTGGACGGGGAGGTTGTGTCACTTTTCTACGCTCCAGTCGCTTCAATTATCGTGTATCTCTTTTTTATAAATAAATACGTAAAAATATTGCAGTGGTTTAGAATATTTTGTAGATAGCTAGCATTTGTTAGATTTTATATTTGTGCGCATTTATACGCCTTTGTACCTAAGTAGTTGTGATAAATAGTTGTAATTTAGAACATAAATTACAATTCTTTGTTATTATATAAAAAAAATACAATTGGATACAAATACAATTGCCTAAAATAATAAAAAAATTGAATAACATGAAAAAAAAAAAACCAAAATATAAAACTAGGATTCGATCCTACATACTGTCGCGCGTACACATTGACTCACTGAGCTATTTACATATTACTTGAATCGGCGAAATTATGAACTATATACTTCGTCATGCATTGAAAAATTGACGCCTGCTTCGTAAAGAGGTTTGACGTAGGCTGTTCGGCTCACTGCTTGCGTGGTTGCGGGTTCGATTCCCGCCAAATGAAAATTTTAGAAACTGACTTATGCGTTATTTTTCCTGATCCCAGGATTACGGGGATCGTCTCCAGGCCATTACGGTACCCATAGTACAAGCGTTGCTTAGTTTGGGACCATTCAGTTGGCGTATTAGTTTGTCAATCCAAATAATTTATAAAATGATTAAAATGTAATAAAACATGTAATAAATAGAAAAAAACAATATTATTACAAATAAGAACAATATTATCACCAAAAAATTATTACATAGAATTGCCGAAGGTGAGGTACGAAATCATGGAATAATTGCTAATGCTTTACCACTACGCTAATGAGACATTGCGAATGTGGATGAAATTATTCACTAGCCCTATGATATACATTTTGTGCTATAGTTCTATGAGGAATAAATACATAAATTATATGCATTAAAAAATAATAATTTTGTGTAAATATTCTGATAAAATCTGCACCATTGAAAAATACCATTACTATAATAAATCCAAATATATTTAAATAACTAAATATGGTTGGATTTGAACCCGCGTCGTATGTAATTCTCTCTGTTTTATCAAGATGTCTAACTTCAAAATAAAAAAAAAAAGTATTTTCAAAATCTGTTCACCCAGTCGCAAGTTCTGAGGTAATAAACATAAAAAAAATACAGTCGAATTGAGAAACCGACTTCAAAAAAGTTTGAAGTCGGTTAAAAATATCACATTAGAAAACATTAAAAAATGCAATATTCCACTTTGATCACCCAGGTGGTCAGAGGTTGTGTTGCAGGTTGTGTTGCAAAAGACTCAACGAGTCTTTTCAAAGTCAAAGTCAAAGTCAAAAGGTTTTTATTCATGTAAGCTCATTAGAGCATTTATAAATAGTCAATATAAACAATATTTTAGCGTTACCACCGGTTCGAAATGTTGCTTCCATTGAGAAGAGCCGGCAAGAAACTCAATGGTTACTCTTTTCAAAAGAATAATTGTATACATTTTCAAACAGTAACGCTATGTGAGCAGGCATGCATTAACACAGTGTGAGTAAAAAAAGAAAATAAGGTATTTAAATAAAAATTAATAAAAACTAGCCTAGAAAGCTGTGCATGCCTACTCCCACTTAACTGTCAAACCAAAAGGTGAATATTTAGAACGATTGTTTTGGTGTGATGCCTTCCGTGCTTAGGTCTTGTCTGTAAAAGTTTTGGAACAACGGTGTCAAGTGGAAAATGGGCGGACCAGTCCCCGCAAGCAGCGCCCGGAACCCGAGCATGACTTGAGCAGCGGCATCACCCTCCTCAACCATTTTAGAGGGAAGAGGGTGACCCGCTCCACAGAGCCACCGCAAGCAAGGACATTAGAGTGAGCATGACCGATCCATTACCGCAGCGACATAGTTCAACAAAGCTAAGTAAGCGTACGGCAAGACAACATCCGCTACAATTGACATACAAATGCTTGTCAATGGCTACATGATACATGATTTCCACAACTTAAAAAGGTGGTAATTGTGACTAATATGTCAATAGCGCTAAATTAAGAGAAGGAAGAGGAAAACAATAAATAAATAAGGAATAAATCAAAACAAGAAATTCTGAGGAATTATTCCCGTTCCGGTGGAGCTGGACCAGCACCTAGCCAAGCATCTTTATCTTTCAAATAATCATCTAATGTGTAGTAAGCCCGCTTACAAAGCGTACGCTTTACACAAGTTTTGAATTTAGTTTCACTAAGACTAAGTATGTTTGGTGGTATTTTATTATAAAACTTGACACAGTATCCCATGAAAGATGTGTGAACTTTCGCAAGTCGAAAGCGCGGTTGATCTAATTTGTCTTTATTTCTAGTGTTATATCGATGACTCTCACCTAACTTTTTAAAGAGATGTAAATTTTTCCTAGTGTACATTATGTTTTCATAAATGTATTGGCATGGTACAGTCATAATGTTGATTTCCTTAAACCGTTCCCTCAAGGAGTCGCGACTTCCTAAATTATAGACGGCCCTAACGGCCCGCTTTTGTAAAATAAAAACAGATTCGATGTCAGCCGCCCTACCCCACAATAATATACCATACGACATGACACTATGAAAGTAACTAAAATAAACTATTCTCGCGGTGTCGATATCGGAAAGTTGTCTAATTTTCCTAACAGCGTAGGCGGCGGAGCTGAGCCGCTTCACGAGAGCTCTTATATGTGGGCCCCACTGTAATTTGGAGTCGAGCGTAATACCTAAGAAAACAGTATCATTAACGAATTCAAGTTTTTCTTTATTTAGTACTACATCGCATTCATTACTTCTAACATTAGGTAATGAGAATCTTTTAGGCTTATTATTAGGGCTCGAGCCTTTTTATGAAACCTCGGAGGCTAAAGAACTAATTAGCCCCGAGCCTTCGCGGCGAAGAGGAGGCTCTCGGAAATAAAGCCTTTATTTTGAAGCGCTTTCTAAAGAGGCTTTGAGCCCTTTTTGATTTTAGCCCTTTGTGACCATTCTTGACTATACTTGAATATGCATGACTATTCTCAACAATTGTTGACCAGTATTGACCATCCTTGACTATTTGACCATTATTTACTATTTTGACCATTATTTACTATTTTTGACCATTATTGACTATTTTGACTATTGTTGACTGTTTTTGGGAATTTTTGACCAATGTTGACTATTTTTAGCCATTGTTGACTATTCTCAACTATTGTTGACTACTATTGATCATTTTTGACTATTTTGACCATTATTGACTATTGTTGACTGTTTTTGGCCATTTTTGTCAATTTTTGACCAATGTTGACTATTTTTAGCCATTTTTGACCATTCTCAACTATTATTGACTACTATTGATCATTTTTGACTATTTTTGACCATTGTTGAGTGTTTTTGACCATTGTTGACTATTTTTTACCATTGTTGACTATTCTCAACTATTGTTGACTACTATTGATCATTTTTGACTATTTTGACCATTATTTACTATTTTTGACCATTATTGACTATTTTGACTATTGTTGACTGTTTTTGGGAATTTTTGACCAATGTTGACTATTTTTAGCCATTGTTGACTATTCTCAACTATTGTTGACTACTATTGATCATTTTTGACTATTTTGACCATTATTGACTATTGTTGACTGTTTTTGGCCATTTTTGTCAAATTTTGACCATTGTTGACTATTTTTAGCCATTTTTGACCATTCTCAACTATTATTGACTACTATTGATCATTTTTGACTATTTTTGACCATTGTTGAGGGTTTTTGACCATTGTTGACTATTTTTTACCATTGTTGACTATTCTCAACTATTGTTGACTACTATTGATCATTTTTGACTATTTTGACCATTATTTACTATTTTTGACCATTATTTACTATTTTGACTATTGTTGACTGTTTTTGGGAATTTTTGACCAATGTTGACTATTTTTAGCCATTGTTGACTATTCTCAACTATTGTTGACTACTATTGATCATTTTTGACTATTTTGACCATTATTGACTATTGTTGACTGTTTTTGGCCATTTTTGTCAATTTTTGACCAATGTTGACTATTTTTAGCCATTTTTGACCATTCTCAACTATTATTGACTACTATTGATCATTTTTGACTATTTTTGACCATTGTTGAGTGTTTTTGACCATTGTTGACTATTTTTTACCATTGTTGACTATTCTCAACTATTGTTGACTACTATTGATCATTTATGACTATTTTGACCATTATTGACTATTTTTTACCATTATTGACTATTTTTTACCATTCTTGACTATTTTGACTATCGTTGACTGTTTTTGGCCATTTGTGACCAATGTTGACAATTTTTAGCCATTGTTGACTATTCTCAACTATTAGTGACTACTATTGATCATTTTTGACTATATTGATCATTATTGAATATTTTTGACCAATGTTGAGTGTTTTTGACTATTGTTGACTGTTTTTGGCCATTTTTGACCAATTTTGACTATTTTTAGCCATTGTTGACTATTCTCAACTATTGTTGACTACTATTGATCATTTTTGACTATTTTTGACCATTGTTGAGGGTTTTTGACCATTGTTGACTATTTTTTACCATTGTTGACTATTCTCAACTATTAGTGACTACTATTGATCATTTTTGACTATATTGATCATTATTGAATATTTTTGACCAATGTTGAGTGTTTTTGACTATTTTGACTATTGTTGACTGTTTTTGGCCATTTTTGACCAATTTTGAAAATTTTTAGCCATTGTTGACTATTCTCAACTATTGTTCACTATTATTGATAATTGTTGACTATTTTGACCATTATTGATTTTGACTGTTTTTGGCCATTTTTGACCAATGTTGACTATTTTTAGCTATTGTTGACTATTCTCAACTATTAGTGACTACTATTTATCATTTTTATCTCGTCAAGAATGGTAAAAAATAGTCAATAATGGTCAAAATAGTCAAAATGAACAATAGTTGAGAATAGTCAACAATGGTAAAAAATAGTCAACAATGGTCAAAAACCCTCAACAATGGTCAAAAATAGTCAAAAATGATCAATAGTAGTCACTAATAGTTGAGAATAGTCAACAATGGCTAAAAATAGTCAACATTGGTCAAAAATGGCCAAAAACAGTCAACAATAGTCAAAATAGTCAAAAACACTTAACATTGGTCAAAAATATTCAATAATGATCAATATAGTCAAAAATGATCAATAGTAGTCACTAATAGTTGAGAATAGTCAACAATGGTAAAAAATAGTCAACAATGGTCAAAAACCCTCAACAATGGTCAAAAATAGTCAAAAATGATCAATAGTAGTCAACAATAGTTGAGAATAGTCAACAATGGCTAAAAATAGTCAAAATTGGTCAAAAATGGCCAAAAACAGTCAACAATAGTCAAAATAGTCAAAAACACTCAACATTGGTCAAAAATATTCAATAATGATCAATATAGTCAAAAATGATCAATAGTAGTCACTAATAGTTGAGAATAGTCAACAATAGCTAAAAATAGTCAAAATTGGTCAAAAATGGCCAAAAACAGTCAACAATAGTCAAAATAGTCAAAAACACTCAACATTGGTCAAAAATATTCAATAATGATCAATATAGTCAAAAATGATCAATAGTAGTCACTAATAGTTGAGAATAGTCAACAATGGTAAAAAATAGTCAACAATGGTCAAAAACCCTCAACAATGGTCAAAAATAGTCAAAAATGATCAATAGTAGTCAACAATAGTTGAGAATAGTCAACAATGGCTAAAAATAGTCAAAATTGGTCAAAAATGGCCAAAAACAGTCAACAATAGTCAAAATAGTCAAAAACACTCAACATTGGTCAAAAATATTCAATAATTATCAATATAGTCAAAAATGATCATTAGTAGTCACTAATAGTTGAGAATAGTCAACAATGGCTAAAAATAGTCAAAATTGGTCAAAAATGGCCAAAAACAGTCAACAATAGTCAAAATAGTCAAAAACACTCAACATTGGTCAAAAATATTCAATAATGATCAATATAGTCAAAAATGATCAATAGTAGTCACTAATAGTTGAGAATAGTCAACAATGGCTAAAAATAGTCAACATTGGTCAAAAATGGCCAAAAACAGTCAAAATAGTCAATAATGGTCAAAATAGTCAAAATGATCAATAGTAGTCAACAATAGTTGAGAATAGTCAACAATGGCTAAAAATAGTCAACATTGGTCAAAAATGGCCAAAAACAGTCACCAATAGTCAAAATAGTCAATAATGGTCTAAAACACTCAACAATGGTCAAAAATAGTCAATAATGGTCAAAATAGTCAAAAATGATCAATAGTAGTCACTAATAGTTGAGAATAGTCAACAATGGCTAAAAATAGTCAACATTGGTCAAAAATGGCCAAAATAGTCAAAAATAGTAAATAATGGTCAAAAATAGTAAATAATGGTCAAAATAGTAAAAAATGGTCAAATAGTCAAGGATGGTCAGTACTGGTCAATTCTTGAGAATAGTCATGCATATTCAAGTATAGTCAAGAATGGTCACAAAGGGCTAAAATAAAAAGGGCTCAAAGCCTCTTTAGAAAGCGCTTCAAAATAAAGGCTTTATTTCCGAGAGCCTCCTCTTCGCCGCGAAGGCTCGGGGCTAATGAGTTCTTTAGCCTTCGAGCTTTCATAAAAAGGCTCGAGCCCTAATAATAAGCCTAAAAGACTCGAGTCTTTTGCAACACAAATTGTGATTAGATGTGTCCATATGTCGCGCATGCCTCACCCGAGCACTCATATTATGACATTACGTCTATGCGTTCCGACGTCAAAAGTGAGTGCTCGCGCGAGGCATGCGCCTGGTGAAGACGCCGCCATTGACTAGTAGGGACCGTATTTAAATTTATTGACGTAATGTCGTCACCACTCTGTATAATATTATGCTGTGGGATTCGCACTCGTATCGTATCGTAGATAGTTTTCTTTCCTGCATTATTTGCCCTATGTGATCGATTTTAGACTTTAGTTTATGAATAAATAAATAAATTATTAGATTTAATTTAAAAAAAATTAAAATAAAAAGATCGTGCCTACAATAATTAGAAAATATTAAGAAAAAAAACTACAGGATTCGAACCTTCGTCATCGTCATCGTCTTTCGGAATAATATCCAAGACTTTTCTACTGAGCTATTTATGATTAGCACTTCAGGGCGAAATTATGAACTTATTTGCAGTCGTATTACGTTGTGATAATTTTCGGCTTGGCTTGCGTTGAAATAAGAATACAAGCGACGCAATAAACGCGCGCTGTCAGAGCTGGCGCGGGGAGCGCGGGGTGCGCGGGGCGCAATGCGTTAGCTCCGCCCATTCAGCCAAAATTTCCAGCTCATGTCCCCACCTTAAGACGAAAAATATCTTGTGAATCTTATTAGCAGGTATTACTTTTTCCAGTTATTGATTGTCAAATTTTGTCAGATTTCATTGAATCAAGCTCATCTTAGCTACTATTTATGATTCAAATTTTCTCAACTTTTCTCTTTTCAGATAAGTAATACCACTACGAAAAACTCCGAAGCTACTCCAACACAAACTTTATACCATAATTAAAATAAACCAGATGCATTCATAATCACAATTTTTATTTCCAAAACTAGGTTCTAGTGTCTTGAAACGATGTGCCTTTCGTTACAATGCTGATGTGCTGGCAATTTGTGGACCAGCTGATCAATCACAGTGTATGGAGGAGTGCCTTGAGTGATATGACAGTAGTCGCTGCAGTACATGAACGGTGCAATGTTGGTCTGGAAGGGGTTCGGGGGGAAGGGAACCAGGTCGAAGACCTCTCCGTGCGACCAGGATGCTAGTGGTGATAACGTGAAAGGGATTTTGTACTTGCTCTTCGTTTCGGAGACGAATACTCTGGAACAGGAAAATTAAATGGGCCAGTGTCATGAATAAATCTTCTAGACATCATAGTGGGTCCTAATGGCGTAACAATATGCTCCGCTTAGCTGTTCTGACTTCTGAGTGAAAGAAAAGTACTAGTTCTCCTCTATTTCGTTTTCGGTAACCAATAGAAACTTCTGCCTAACAATCCAATTCTATTATACTAATATTATCAAGAGGTAACATTGTTAAGTATGTGGGTATTTTGTTTGCTTCTATGAGGAAATGGAATGCTGGAACTACTTATCCGATTCTGAAAATTCTGTTAATTATAGAAATCTACATGGGTGATGTCCTTGGGTGAAATAGGCCATCTCGAAGTAGGTACCATACAAGCAGAGCCTTTTATAAATAGAAGAGTAAGTATGCTATATCAGCCCACCCCTTCAAGTTGCTAACAGGATTGTGGCAAGCAGCCACTTCTTTGAATTCCTTCTTCACGTGAATCCTGTCGTATACACCTCTATGCACTTTAGCAGTTAGAGGCATCCATATTTCTTTATATTTTGGACCAAAACCCCTCACCTGTGAAAAAGATATGAAGAAGTCACACAATTTTTGTTTGGAACGGTTACAGTTTTCTCAGAAGAACTTTTTTAGCAAAAGTAGTTGCTGAAAAACTCACCTTTGGTGTATTAAATTCTGTATAAAACGTGATGTGGTCTTTAGCGCCTAGGCCGTACTGGTCTTCAGCAGTGAAGGGCTTGTGATAGCTCCTGTACGTTGATACATAAGGGTCCATCAGTCTTCTAAACCCACCGGCCGTATCTGATATAACAGGTGCTTCGTTTCTGCCAGCTGCCACTACCTGAAGAATATAAAAAAAATATAGGGAAAAAAGGGTCCACTTTAGTTGTACTGCAGTTTTTAGCCGGTCTTTAGAGCGAGCGAGCGTGGTACCTGGCGAGGGCGATGTGAACAAGTTAACAACGTTTTCATATGGACCTTAACTGTAATGTTATGTATTCACTTTTTAGAAGGTTTCACTTTACTCGACACTTTTACTTATTGTATAAGTTTTACAGCAGCTCTTAGATTAATGTTTGGTCTCCGCGAGAACGCTCCAACAAGATACCTATACTAGTATTAAATGCGGCAGTGCCTCCTACAGCAACGAATATATTAAATTGACGTTTCTTAGGTAGCCGGTATCTAGTTGGGTACGGACGCAATACTAATCAGAAATCTATACTGCAGCTATTGTAGCGCTCGTTTTATAATGGGAATCAAAATTTCAGTAGGTAAAACAAAAACATCGAAGTTTGTCCAAACCGTAGGTACATCAAAGTATGATCTCTATAATACCTATATGGACCCTACCCCCATAGGGTACCTATGGTACCCTATTGTATATGGGTTATATACAATTAAGGTGTTAAAACATCAACTCACATCAAAAATGTATTCAGGATCGGGTGAATTGACCGTGATATCCGGCGGAGCCGTCGGCGGCTTCACCACACCTCTGTAGTTATCTCTCATTTCGGACATCATTATAGGCTGGACATTGCTCTTGCCTTGCAACTAAAAACTGAAGCTCATTAGGTAATCCAGAAATCTTGCTATTGTTTGAGCTAATATCACAATCAAATTACTCTAAATAGTCCATCATCAATTCGTATCGAGATTTATCAATGCAAGGGGAGGTTTTCTTGTGATTGCGATATTTCTTCCATTTTTTTCACCTATTTGCAGAAAACGCACTAATCATCTGCTATTATGTTCAGAAAGCTATAAAGACCATCTGTGTCTATAGCACTCAAATTCTATTCATAATCCATCAACCCTCAAGGTCTCAAGGACTCGAATTCGAAATTGGAGATTTGATCATATTATAATCATGTCCTGTAAGAACAGGACCATGATCACATTGATCATGATTCATGATCATAAACTTAACATATATTTTTTTGTAATTTTACCCGTTTTTCAAATCCAGTCATGAAAATGACTCGCCGACAGTTGATAGCGCAGTCTGACCTCTCCATAGCTTTGTTGGGGTTTGGCTTGACGCAATACTCTCCCGTGGTGGTCTTATAGGTTTCTTTCTCGACCACCATATCGCGGCCTGTCACTCGTTCAGGTAATGGTTCATCGATTTTCTGTAACAACGATTAAGAAGATGGAAGGGCATAAGCGAATTCCAAAGCACTGACATTGTATAGGTGCCTACTTCTTATAAGACCTACTTTTTTTATAGGACATAGGTGTCAAAAAAAAAGCGTACGGCCCGCCTGATTTTAAGCAGTTACCTTAGCCTATAGATGCTTACAATACCAAAAGCATTGCTCGCACTTTGCCGTCCTAAAGGGGAGTTTGGCTACAGCTTGGCTCTATCACCTTCCATTTTATCTGCAATTTTATTTCTTGGTGTCCATTATGATCGACTTATACTTGTGATGCGACCAGACCTAAGGTTGCCATCTTACGCATTTAGATACTACCTTCAGTGCTGCCATCCCTCCGGCTAGCCGCCCCGGTTTCTATTAGTTTCAAGCTGAGTCTGCGCTTGCGATTACTATCTGGACCACTACTACGACTAACAGTACGGCTATCCCAGTAACTCTCTTCAATATTCTGAACTTCAGTACATTATCGTTGTTTAGGTACTTACACAATCTAAACTATGCGGTATAGCTGGTATGTGCCGAAGCGCGATGCTCGTTCCCGTCCTCGTCTCATTGGAGGAGAGTCTCAACGGTATATTGTACTGCACGTTACCCCATGTGTTCACATTCTGTATCAGCAGGTCGTTTAGTACTAAAGGCTTACACGGCTTCGATTCTGTCATGATTATATTATATTATTAAAAATTCGTGTACAAAAAATATTGGAATAACTGACAGATATCATTTTTCAATGAAAATCCTTTGACGATGGTTTATAAGGTTTTACTATAATTTGCGGTTTTTGTTCTTCCTCTTCCTTTGATCCATGTTGGTATTGGGGGTTGGCCTTCAGGCTACTGGATTTGGTCAATCACTGACACTTACGCGAAAGTTGCATCCTGCCCTTCGAAATCTAATAATGGTAGGACTACTGGTCATGTAAGTTCTAAGTGATAAAGACCATTTTTCTATAGGTGTAGCACTAACAAAATTCAATAGATGTGTCCATGTGGCGCGCATGCCTCACCCGAGCACTCATATTATGACATTACGTCTATGCGTTCCGACGTCAAAAGTGAGTGCTCGCGCGAGGCATGCGCCTGATGAAGACGCCGCCATAGAATCAAAATACAATGCCATGAAATCACTCCATTTATTTCAAACCAAAACGACTAATAGTTCCTGAATAAGTATACTACGTTTAAGCGTTAGAAATCATCTGCGTAATCGTCTTCTTCTTCTTCATGAAAATCGGGTTTTGGCCCAAGTCGTATAGGAAGTGGACAGTATGCGCGGGTTGAAGGTACATGGGTAGAAGCACATCGTTCTGGGACAGCCAGTCTATCACGTAATCCGTGATGGCATCCACATGGGCAGACTTGTCGAAGTTCGCACGAACACGCATTTTCGTGTTCAGTCTCAAAGACTGTGAACAAGTTAGCAGAATGAAGACAGGTGAAGAGTTTTGTTTCCTTGGGAGATGGGATTTATCAGGCGCTTTTGAATTAATTATTTTATTCATGTCTAAGTACTCTTTCTGCTCTACTATATATTTCTACTAATTGCTCAATGCTCGAGGGTGGAGGTATGGGGCTTGTGGATGCATCTTTTAGCTAACGTAGTCATTAAAACGAAAAGTATTGCCAGTGTTCTTTATAGATCAAACTATTGGCTAGCCATTCTTAAACCCTCCTACATAATACACCCTCCTAATAACTACAAATAGCGCTTGGGGCCCAGGCTACCCTGAGACAAAGTAAAAATTAATTAACAAATATTTACCGGACTGCTCAGCTTTCCTCCAAATTCACTCAATGATTCTTTGAGGGTGTGTCCGGACGGATGACCCTGTAATAATAAGTAACGTGTTCTAATTGTAGTTTGCGCCAATCATAAATCCTGTAACCAACATATAAAAGCCTACAGAAATATTTGTGAAGTTCTGAAGAGAAAATAGTATTTGACTTTTAAAATAAAATAAAAAAGATGAAGGTTTGCGGCGGAGACCTTTGCTCATCAGTGGGTTGCTTTTTTTTCATCATTGGTGGGATGGGTGGGAAGCCCATAGAGAAAGCCATTGGAACATTTTATGTGAGAGTACGGTCAATGTGTATCCTTAGGGGCGCTATTAGGTTTAGGTTTAGGTTTGAGTATGCAGGTGGGGAAAATGAAACGAGTCTACGTTGACCTCAAATGACCTTTGACCTTTAACCACGAATGACCTTTGACCTCAAGTAAACTCTGACATCGAATGTCAATTGACCTCGCATGAATTTGACATTTGACCTTGACCTTGAATGACCTTTGATCCCAAGGTCATGGACCAAGACCATGAGGTTTTTAAAAATAACTGTAATGGGTACTATTTGGCTCTGGCGCTTCGCCGGCCGCTGCCGCGGCACGCTCGCTTCGCTCGCTCGGCTCGCGCGTTGTGGTCACTGTTCTAACCTAACCTAACCGAACGTATCCAAGCATTTAGCAAGGTAAGAAGGTCAAGGTCAAAGTCTAGGTCAAAGTCAAGGTCAAAGTCAAAGTCAAATGTCAAATTCATGCGAGGTCAATTGACATTCGATGTCAGAGTTTACTTGAGGTCAAAGGTCATTCGTGGTTAAAGGTCAAAGGTCATTTGAGGTCAACGTAGACTCGTTTCCTTTTCCCCACCTGCATACTCAAACCTAAACCTAGACCTAAACCTAAACCTAAACCTAACTGCGCCCCTAAGGCTACACTCCAACCGAGAGTACTTCTATAGATGTTTGTGAGTATAGAAGCATACGTTACCTTTGGCAAAAGTTCCTTGACCATAGCGAACAGGTCATCAGCTTGATCGTGGTATAAAAAGAACGCCCACGGCGACCGAAAGAATTCGTAGAAGTCATCCAATTTCTTCGCCTAATGAGATAAATGCCATTACAATACCAATAAATGATCTCTATTGTGATGATAATAAGATTACAAATTAAGAGATGCGTCACTAGACCAAAAGTCAATTATAGTGCCGCAAAGTTAACTGTTCCGGTCGCGCGGTCATAGGCAGTGTCGCTGCTACATAGACAACTCTAGACCAAGCACAAATCAAATTACTGATCGAGATATTAGTAGCTATGGAAGCTGACGGAAAATCGTTTCAGACTTCTTCTTCGAGGCATGTGAGGCATCTGGACTGGACCCCACAAATTAGTATGTATCGAAATAAAAATTGTTACATTGAAATTGGTGATTAAATTTCCAAGTAGGTACTCCTCAAACTAAAACTTTTCTTAAAGTAGGACGCTGAATTGAACTGTGCCTTTTTAAATCAATTTAAAGTACCGTATATTTCAAATGCACGTTATTCAGGACAGTTGCTGGCTGGCCGTACAGATGCTTGAAGTTCTCTAATGAAAACTTTTCTGGACTCAAACAGGTGACGCCGTCGACCACGAGATCTCTAGTGAAGTGGAGCTTGAAGTAACCTCCTTTGAATGTTTCCATTATTAAACCCTGAATGAGTTAACTTTATTATCCATCATTCGTATTTTTGTGATTATACATATTAAGGGTTGAACCCATCCTATACACAATCATAATATAACTCTTTGCCCCATCCCGTCATTAATGTCACCAAAAATAGGATTAAGGCCGTTGCCGGCGACTGCAATTTCTGAAAAAGAACCCGCTTATGTGATGCGGCCACCGCCATATTATTATGATCATAGGCGTTTGTTCGCAGTCACGTTGCCGTCGCGTCGCGTCGCGGTCGCCTTACCAGTGCGGCACTAGCCTTAGTATCTAAATGAATGAGATATGATTTTAAACCTGAGTATTCTTCAATAACCTTGTCCTTAGCAGCAGTACCTAATTATCATTTTTTTATGTGCAAAATTATCTGATTTCAACTACCAAATTGCCTCAGTGGACAGGTGCCAAATGCTTTCAACATTATTTTGGATGGATTTCAGGGAATACAGGTTTCTTCAACTAACATTAAACTCTAGTGTCTGCACATAATAATGAGGAGTCTTCATTCCCGGCGCGCGCACCTCCAAGTACTTGAGACCGCCCGGCAGAGTGCAGTATATTACTTTGGGCTTCTTCAGCTGGAATACCCTCTTCAGGGGTTTAGAATCACCACCGCTGTAACGAAAAATAACACCTAGATGATTCCGTAATTCCAGACACAATAGAAAATTAAGGGGCTATGCACGCGGGCAACTTTTGCGGCAACTGGCAACTAGCTGTTTTCATATAAAACAATTGCGGCAATCGCGGCTACTGTTGCTGCAACTGGCAATTGTTTGCTGCAATAGCCAAAAAACGATTAAAAAGTTGATAGTTACGGCAACTAAGTTGCTAGTTTCGGGCCTGTACTGAGGTGCTAACAACGGAAAAGGGAATGTGATCACGAAGGTGAATTGCTACCCCTCCACCACCACCACCAGTACGATCATTGCGTATTAGCAACTAAAGTTGCTCCGTGTGCATAGCCTCTAAGTCTCGCGTAGATCTTAGTTCGGCATACAGAGGATTGATAGCAAAAACCAATAAAGTTGCAGCCTCTAGGATTTACGAATTTCGTGTGCAAAACATATTATTTATCTATTTATTATTTTTTGACGGGCCCGTTGGCGTGGTTGGCGATGGCGACTTTCACGCTGCAGGTCGTAGGTTCGATTCCTACCCGGGACATGCATTTGTGTGCATGAACATGTCTGTATGTCCCGAGTCTGGGTGTATATGTATATTAAGTATGTATTTACAAATAAAAAAGTAGTATATGTAGTAATATCAGTTATCATAGTACAAGCTCTGCTTAGTTTGGGATCAGGTAGCCGTGTGTAAGTAATGTCCCAGAATATTATTATTATTATTATCTAGAAATATTACTTGCTAAACAATAAACCAGTCAGGGAGTTAGTGAAACCAGTTTTAAACCGAACACCAATTAATAATAATTCGTTTGATATCCAAGACTTACGCAGGTCCTAGAATCCATTGCAGATGCAGAGAAAACCTAGATAGTAGGCGATGATAGCACAGTATTAGTTGAAGACAGTCTGACGAGGCAACTCTTAGGTAACGGATACAAAGACAATTTAAGTGGTTGGTACTAACGATGAAGATGACTTAATACTCTCATTGGATCCATCCTCTTGGTGTGCAGAAGTCTTACTAGCTGAAGGTGAAGAGCTGCTTAATCTTGAAGAGACGCTTGCATCTTTTTTTAAATGATCCATCTCAGTGAACAATGGGTCCAATTGGTTCCTTATTTGAGCTCCCAACTATTACAGGATATAATACAATACTAATACATAATTAATAATAGTTATGTAAATAATAATGGAAATAACGAATCTGGGGCCAGTTTGAAACGGTCGCGTAGCTGTAAATGTCAAAATTCTTCCGAGACCCCACTAAGTGGGCTACATAACGAGTTAGTTCAGTCGGCAAAATTTTTTAGGCTTCTGCGAAATGCAATCTAATGGACTTACATGCTACTAACATGACTACAAATAACCTCCAAAGAACGCATCTATTTGGCAAACCCTTTAAAATAGGAACTGTCTTAAAAACTTGATTGTAAACGATGAATCTTGTACCTTTTCCCCAACTTCATATGAGTCATAATACTTGTGCCTGTGCGATGGAACGAAGTACTGCTTGTGGTATGTGGTGGCGGTGCCGGCCGCGTATATGGCGGGGTCGGATGTTCGGCACTCCAGATCGATGATTAAACCACCGTCGTATGTTAGGCTGCTTTTGTTTACCGCTAAAATTAATTAATTAATCATCATCTTACCCTGTCCATTATCTGAGGTCGGCGCAGTATGTCGTATTATATTCATCGCGCCTTGCAAATCGCGCTCTAAATTTCCCAATACTCCCACTGCTGGGCATCTCCGGCGTCTTCAGTTTAAGACAGAAAAGACCAGTCTCCTAGGCTGTGATTCAATGGAACTTCTAGACAACAGCTGCGTTTCGTACGATGAGTTAGAGAGTCGGAAGCTCAACCCCCCCCCTTCCCCTCCCTCTGTCCCACTCCCCGTGCCAGGTCGGTAAAGTGCGATCTATAGGCTACAGTAACTGCTTAACATCAGGCGGGCGTACGCTTGTTTGCCACCTCAGTCCTATAAAAAAAACAAGACGTGTGGTTAGGTCGATTTCTAATTCAAGATCTTCTGAATATTAATCATCACGACCGAAATTCTCAAAAAGGGTGATCAGAATTATTTCAAACAGTTGCGACACTCAATCCCAGCGTAATCCAAAAACGGCTTCCCCAAATTAAACATATTTTGCTTTGTGGAGCAGAAAATAAGCTGTAAGTAACTCTAACTACTTACGGCTTAGGAGTAACTACTGATAGTAACAACAAAAGCTAGTAGTAACTACTAAATAGGCACCTACGTACCAACAAAAGCCTGCATGTTGACCCCTCGTTTTCCGTAGTAGAACAAAGCTGAGCATTCCAATCGTAGCATTTGAAATTGCGACAAGAAGTCGACATGCGTGACGAGGTTGTCGAAATTACATGTCCAGGATTGGAAGTAATAAGACCGGTAAACTTTTATTTTCAAGTTGTGCAATACTTCTCGGATGGTTTGGTCAACCTAAAAAAACATACAGTCGAATTGAGAACCTCCTTTTTGAAGTCGGCTAAAAATAAAAATAGTAAAGAAAATATTTAAAGAATCAATGCAAAAAGCCAACATCACGCGCTGTTCCCAAGCGGTCACCCATCTAAGTACTGAACGCGCCCGACGTTGCTTAACTTCGGTGATCGGACGAGAACCGGTGTATTCAACGTGGTATGGACGTTGGCAATCTTGATGTAGGATTTTAAGTTTAGTATCTGACATTGGTGACGTATTCGTGCTCTATATTTGTTTCATATCAACAGATGGTGCAATTTAAAATTTATATAGGCTTACGGATTTAGAACGTAAAATTCACCTGTTTTGTCGCCAACGTCCATACCACGTTGAATACACCGGTTCTCGTCCGATCACCGAAGTTAAGCAACGTCGGGCGCGTTCAGTACTTAGATGGGTGACCGCTTGGGAACAGCGCGTGATGTTGGCTTTTTGCTCTCCGTTTTATTTGTGCGTGTTTATCATTTCAATTTTGAACATGGATTATGCATTTTTTTAATTAATAAGAGATGCAAAAAACAGGCGAAATGAGAACTTCCACCTTTTTAAAGTCGATTAAAAATAAAATAGCAATGAAAGTATTAATAATCATCAATGCAAAAAGCCAACATCACGCGCTGTTCCCAAGCGGTCACCCATCTAAGTACTGAACGCGCCCGACGTTGCTTAACTTCGGTGATCGGACGAGAACCGGTGTATTCAACGTGGTATGGACGTTGGCAAAGTTACTTTGGAATTTTACGTTTATTATCTGTTATCGGTGACGTATTCATACTCTATATTTGTTTCATATCAACAGATGGCGCTTTTTAAATTTACAAATAGGTATACGGATTGGGAACGTAAAATTTACAATGTCTTTCGTCAACGTCCATACCACGTTGAATACACCGGTTCTCGTCCGATCACCGAAGTTAAGCAACGTCGGGCGCGTTCAGTACTTAGATGGGTGACCGCTTGGGAACAGCGCGTGATGTTGGCTTTTTCTTTGACAATTCTATTAATATTTTCATCGCTATTTAATTTTTAACTGACTTCACCCCTTGAGGAGGAGGTTCTCATTCACTTGTTTTTTTTTCATACGTTAAACAAAAAAATAAAAAAAATCGAAATGGTTAGTAAACACACACCAATAAAACAAAGAGCAAAAAGCCAACATCACGCGCTGTTCCCAAGCGGTCACCCATCTAAGTACTGAACGCGCCCGACGTTGCTTAACTTCGGTGATCGGACGAGAACCGGTGTATTCAACGTGGTATGGACGTTGGCGATAGAAGTTCCAAATTGTATAATCATATTCTACGTTACCAACGGAGTGGCCAAGTGGCTGCTGTCACTTAAATGCATAAAATAAAAATTAATAATTTAAAAAATTAAAAACACGACTGCTCTGCCAATAAACGAACTAAAAAGTATAAAACAAGTGCAGTGTCATTGCAGTCGGGGGCCCTCTTAGATTAAATATGTTCCACAGAACGGTCCCCCGACTGCAATGACACTGCACTTGTTTTATACTTTTTAGTTCGTTTTTTGGCAGGGCAGTCGTGTTTTTATTTAAAGTTATAAAACTTTGTAATATAATAAACCATAAAGATAAACAATAGTACAGCTCGAATTTCCTTACTCAAAGAGATCTTTAAAGAGCTTAGCTTTAGCGCCATCTATCGAGTTACGTAGTATTTCTGTTATATGTAATTCGAAAAAAGATGTCGCTAGTGTACCGTCAGTTTCGCGCAATGAAAAATAGAGGTCGCATTTAAAAACTTACAATCACTTTTGGTCCTAGAAATGCTTTGTAAAACCATTGTAAACAAATTACTTACATAGGCGTTGCAAAACACAGGCACCCTCAACTTGTAAGGGTTCTCAGAGGGAAACGGTTCCACTAGTATGATGTTCTCAGGGCGCACGTTCATCTCCATCAACGCTTGCAAACAACAGTACGTGTGTATTGTGGACCCGTACACTATCACATTAACTGTAACGTAACATAAATGCCGGAGAAATCGGTGAACAAACATAAAAAAAAAAAAAAAAAACATACAGCTGAACATAGAACCTCCTCCTTTTTTGAAGTCGGTTAAAAACAAAGAGCTTACATTAAATAAGTATCGCCAGACCATTGCGCCAGACAAACACACCTAGGAGGAGGTCGTAGGCGTCGTAGCCTAGTTGGTAAGACGCCCGATCCCGATACATCGGCGCGTTAAGCCACGTTCGGCACGGTTGACCCATGGATGGGTGTCCGAATTATAACATCTGACCTCCTCCATGCTTTGGAGGGCACTTTAAGCTGGCGGTCCCGGGTGTCATTTGAAGATCTTTAACAGTCGTTACGGGCAGGCAGAAGCCTGAAAATCTGACAAAACAGGTCTTACCCTTAGGTTGCCGATAGTCCCACTAGTTGGGTCTCGGAGGGCAGATGGCAATCGCCCCGTGTAAATATCGGTGATCAGCCAAATCAGGGTACACTGTAAGTCGACCCCTCATAATGGGATAAGGCTAGGAAGAAGAAGATCGCCGGACACACCAACTATGAACAGCTTCTACTATGGACGTTCCTTACATTGGACTGTCCAAACTGTGGACAAAAGGGCCGTGTCCGAAATTTGACTCTGGTGGGAATCGAAACCGCAACCACCCGATGCAGTGCGCTGAGCGACCTACGCTCAAACCACTGCGCCAAGCGTTCGTCTATTTATTGGATGAACCGATTTCAATGCGATTGTTCGTTTGTTGGAATCCTCGATTGATCAGTTCTTCAATACACCGTGATTAGGCAAGGATAATAAAAATATCTTGTGTCTATGGTACGTACAGTAATCGGGATGTTGGGCATGCTTCACATAATCCAGAGCCTTACTCGCCTCTGTTATACTATTGACAATGAAAACATTATCAGGGATTTCGTCGTAGGTCGTCTGCAACTCTGTAACGCTATATCTAGGTACGTCCATGCGAACGTACCGAGGGATTTTGCCTCTCCTGTTAATAAATAAAAATGTATAATAGTACATTACTGCTGCGGTCTCTAATGAGTGTATTGTTGACCGCGTTGTTGATGGCCGAAAGCGCGGCGCAGCGCAGCTCCAGGCCTCCACAGCGCAATTTAAAATTAACATTAAAAAGCCAACATCACGCGCTGTTCCCAAGCGGTCACCCATCTAAGTACTGAACGCGCCCGACGTTGCTTAACTTCGGTGATCGGACGAGAACCGGTGTATTCAACGTGGTATGGACGTTGGCGACAAATGAAGTGAATTTTACGTTGTAATTCCGTAAGCCTACATAAATTTTAAATTAATATCAAAAAGCCAACATCACGCGCTGTTCCCAAGCGGTCACCCATCTAAGTACTGAACGCGCCCGACGTTGCTTAACTTCGGTGATCGGACGAGAACCGGTGTATTCAACGTGGTATGGACGTTGACGACAAATTAAGTGAATTTTACGTTCTAATTCCGTAAGCCAACATAAATTTTAAATTAATATCAAAAAGCCAACATCACGCGCTGTTCCCAAGCGGTCACCCATCTAAGTACTGAACGCGCCCGACGTTGCTTAACTTCGGTGATCGGACGAGAACCGGTGTATTCAACGTGGTATGGACGTTGGCGACAAATAAAGTGAATTTTACGTTGTAATTCCGTAAGCCTACATAAATTTTAAATTAATATCAAAAAGCCAACATCACGCGCTGTTCCCAAGCGGTCACCCATCTAAGTACTGAACGCGCCCGACGTTGCTTAACTTCGGTGATCGGACGAGAACCGGTGTGGTGTATTCAACGTGGTATGGACGTTGACGACAAATTAAGTGAATTTTACGTTCTAATTCCGTAAGCCTACATAAATTTTAAATTAATATCAAAAAGCCAACATCACGCGCTGTTCCCAAGCGGTCACCCATCTAAGTACTGAACGCGCCCGACGTTGCTTAACTTCGGTGATCGGACGCGAACCGGTGTATTCAACGTGGTATGGACGTTGGCGACAAATAAAGTGAATTTTACGTTCTAATTCCGTAAGCCTATATAAAATTTGAATTGCGCCATCTGTTGTTAATATGAAACAAATATAAAGCATGAATACGTCACCGATGATAGATAATAAACGTAAAATTCCAAGTGAACATTGCCAACGTCCATACCACGTTGAATACACCGGTTCTCGTCCGATTACTGATGGGATGTTCTCGAGAACATTCTCACCCTCGGAAACTTACTCGTGAGTATTTTCGAGAATGTATCTTATGAAGCATGTTAAACTTAGCATAAACATGCAGGTATGGTGGTTTTAATTGTTTTTAAGATTGAAAGTTAGGATAACGTCACCCAAAATATAAGATTCTCAAAAATTCTCACGAGTAAGTTTCCGCGTAATTTTCCGGGTGAGAATGTTCTCGAGAACATCCCATCACTACTCCGATCACCGAAGTTAAGCAACGTCGGGCGCGTTCAGTACTTAGATGGGTGACCGCTTGGGAACAGCGCGTGATGTTGGCTTTTTGCATTGAAATATTTTCATTGCTATTTTATTTTTAGCCGACTTCAAAAAGGATGAGATTCTCTTCTCATTTCTCCTGTGTTTTTTTGCATCTCCTGTTAATTTTAAAAAATGCATAATGCATGTTCAAACACACAAATAAAACAAAGAGCAAAAAGCCAACATCACGCGCTGTTCCCAAGCGGTCACCCATCTAAGTACTGAACGCGCCCGACGTTGCTTAACTTCGGTGATCGGACGAGAACCGGTGTATTCAACGTGGTATGGACGTTGGCGACAAATAAGGTGAATTTTACGTTCCGAATCCGTATACCAATTTGTAAATTTGAAAAGCGCTATCTGTTGATATGAAATAAATTCATGAATACGTCACCCACCGATGACAGATAATAAACGTAAAATTCGAAAACAACGTCGCCAACGTCCATACCACGTTGAATACACCGGTTCTCGTCCAATCACCGAAGTTAAGCAACGTCGGGCGCGTTCAGTACTTAGATGGGTGACCGCTTGGGAACAGCGCGTGATGTTGGTTTTTGCATTGACAATTCTATTAATATTTCATCACTATTTTATTTTTAACCGACTTGTAAAAGGAGGAGGTTCCTTCTCATTTTGCCTGTTTTTTTTGCATCTCCTGTTAATTAAAAAAAATGCATAATACATGTTCAAAATTGAAATGGTAAACACACACAAATAAAACAAAAAGCAAAAAGCCAACATCACGCGCTGTTCCCAAGCGGTCACCCATCTAAGTACTGAACGCGCCCGACGTTGCTTAACTTCGGTGATCGGACGAGAACCGGTGTATTCAACGTGGTATGGACGTTGGCGAAAGAAATTGTAAATTTTACGTTCCCAATCCGTATACCTATTTGTAAATTTAAAAAGCGCCATCTGTTGATATGAAACAAATATAGAGTATGAATACGTCACCGATAACAGATAATAAACGTAAAATTCCAAATTGACATTGCCAACGTCCATACCACGTTGAATACACCGGTTCTCGTCCGATCACCGAAGTTAAGCAACGTCGGGCGCGTTCAGTACTTAGATGGGTGACCGCTTGGGAACAGCGCGTGATGTTGGCTTTTTGTGTTTTTTTATTATTTTGATAACGGTAGAGCTCTTACTGATTGTCGACTTCTCTCTTCAACAAACGAGACATGTAATTTGGATGCTGGTACTGTTTACCGAAAAATAAGAAAAGAAGATCATAGTAATATTTACTCCCACTCGTCAGTACCACGATTTTTTCTTGCCTGGAATTACAATAAAAAGATGTTAATCAAATCAAAATCAAAAGTTTTTTATTCATGTAAGTTCAATAAAGCGTTAATTAATAGTCAAGATAAACAATATTTTAGCGCTACCACCGGTTCGTAATGTTGCTTCCATTGAGAAGAGCCGGCAAGAAACTCAATGGTTACTCTTTTCAAAAGAATAATTGCATACATTTTCAAACAGCAACGCTATGTGAGCAGGCAGGCATTAACGCATAATCACAGAACTGCAAATTAACTAAGCTTGAAGACCAAAGAAGCCTTGGAATGGACTGGGGCGATCCCAGTGACACCCAGACCAGGGCAAATTACAAGTGGTCGTCAAAAGCCAACGCTAAGGAAACAGTCAAAGTTTATTTATACTTATACCCCCCCCCTCCCCACACATTTATAGAAAGTTATGGTGGTCTTACAATGGGATTACAAATCAAAGTGGTTTTTTTATAGGACAGCGCGAGCGGTGGCAAAAAAACGTACGGCCCGCCTGATGTTAAGCACTTACCGTAGCCTATAGATGCTTACAATACAAAACGCATTGCCGACCTGAAGGGGAGTGGGATGGGGGGAGGGGGAGGGGGTGTGGGCTTTCGGCTTCCTCACTCATCGTACGCAACGCAGCTATAATAGCTGCTTTACGCCGAACTTCAGTGAGACGGTGGTTCTACCCCGGTCGAGCCAGCCCGTTTATGAGCTGCAGTCAATTGGCTACAGCTTGGCTCTACCACCTTAAAAGGAAATAGCTAGAAATACTTTGTAAAACCGTTATAAACTGGCTACAAAACTCAATAAAGGCGGTTAGTTTATTTTTATATTTCTCACTGATCTATCTCCAACATGGTCCCTTGAATAACGTTCACATAGTAAGTGTAAGGCACACTCTTCATGTATTTATCGGAATTGGTGTAGTATCTGCGGAACATCAGCTCGGCCACGGCCTTCGTGTGCCGCGTGTAAGGCAGGCCGTTCGGCGATATAAGCGTCACACTCGTGAACGTTAAGTATGTTGATGTGTCACTGAAAATTAAATAAAAAATCGTGCGACAAAGCACTTGTGAATATATTCAGAGTCTAACAGAGGCGGCGATGCGACAAAATGTTGTAATATAAATTCAACGTAATTTGCTCGCCCGAGCACTCATGTTATGTCATTAAGTCTATGCGTTCCGATGTCAAAACTGAGTGCTCAAGCGCGGCATGAGCCTGATATAGACGCACCCGCGACCGTTCGCCTTTCAGTCGCGCTTCGCAGCGCATTGCAGGCGACACTCGCGCCGCGAAGGCCCGCGATCCCATTGGTCTCGCTGCATTAACAATGAGTACGCGGGCCTTCGCAGCGCAAATTTTTACTAAATCTAGTGAATGTTAATATTTCTATAGTGTTGGTTCCTTTACTTAGACCGATATTGTTTGTGAATACAGTCGAAATAATAAACTAATTATAAACTTGAATTTCAGATGGTTTTCAATGAAAATTATTTGTTTTGTGTCCCGACTCATCGCCATTATAGTTCATTATAAGCATGTTACCTGAAAAGTAGAGCATAGAGGAATCCTAGAGCAGTCCTGGAAGCGCCTACTATAACAATCCGAGCATCGACATTCGCTTTAGGTATGCTGGTGATCTTCTTACCAATGAACCAAGTGCTGAACGCCATTCTGAAACATCATCACTCCTGTACCTACCAATAAAATAATAATACCTAACCGGTTATAATAATAGGATCTATAAACATAAGTAGTACACAACAGATCTCTGAGTACATAACATAGGTACCTATTTGTATTGTATGTTATTACCACTATTAACGGACCATCCATCAATGAGCTTAAAAAATATATAAGCGCACTGAAGCGGCGTAATTTAGTCCTCCTCCTTTGGATGTATCCCATACTATTCATTTATTTCCCACATCTATGATTACATATTTTTTAATTTATTGCAATAGGATCCTAGGAGACCTATTACAGCTATAATAACTAGGTTAGGTAGGTCTAAGTTAAAGTCGCGGGTAAGACTGTCATTAGCGCCACTGCGACCAGCAAGTAATGTAGTGAGAAATAATTAAAATAGTCGCAGATGCCATCATTAGCACGACCTCTCTATAGCCGGCTCTACACTCGCGCCGCGAAGGCCCGCGAACTCATTGTTCTCGCTGCGTTAACAATGAGTTCGCGGGTCTTCGAGGCGCGAGTGTAGAGCCGGCATATGATAATTGAAAAATGACGTAAGAGGTGTTTCAACATACATGTTGTTCACTAAAGAGCTTATTCTCTTGAGTTCAGGCACCGCAGTAGCGTCTATAACAAACGGCCTCGGGACTAGGGGAACCATTGATGAGACCAAGCAATTAGCTTTGTGAACAGCCTGTGAATTAAAATATATTTAATATATTTAATTATATTTAATCGATAATAGCGACACAGTGTAATAATATTTAAAGGCCGACCTGCACTATCGCCAAGAAAAGCCGAGAACGAGAGTGCTAAACTTTAATTTGTAATTGTGACAAGTTGTAACAATGTTTAATGAAAAAATTTCTTGCAAGATCTGGCAAAGAACTTTTGTCGAATTATTCATGTCAAGAATCATACCGAGAATTTTAGTTCTCTATTAAAGAATATTTATTTTGTCTCTCAGATGGATGGATTGTATAAAGAGTGATATGAACGAGATTGGATTGGATGTAAGTATGACAGCAAAGCGCGATGAATGGAAGAATAAGACATACTGCGCCGACCCCAGATAATGGGGTAAGGTAAGGCAGACGATGACTTTTGTCTCACCCATTTATTTCTATACGCAGTAAGCCACATCAAAGCATTACTTCCAGATAATCTCATCATCTCCCTCACAAAGAATCTGAAATGTTGCTCGAAGACTGGGTACGACAACACTGCCTTCAGGGTGGCGAAGCCGGCGTCAAACCCATGCCCATGATGATGATACTTGTGTATGTGATACGAGTCCAGGTTGAATCTGCTGCGAATGAAGTCTATTTGCTCTGGTGGCCTAATAAACAAGTAAAGTACTGTAATTGCTAGAAGCCTGCTATAATACTTAGATAAAATATGATGTTATAATGCAACAATAAAGACCCAGTAAAGTACATGTTGGTAAATAATTGTAACTTTGACGCTTTGTCTAGTTCCACGTTTTGTTTTCTTGATAGCGGTGCGATGATTCTTCTGACTGCTGTTTTTATTTGGTCGTAACTTAGAATAAAAGCTCTAAAGCGCTGGTTTCCTTCGATAGCGGTGCCGTCATATAGCAGTCGTCACTAGAGCGTTGGCTATGTACGCCTTATCTATTCTGTGGCTATGTAAATTAAATGGCGCCGTTTCCTAGAGAGCGGTATTGTATACCGTTGTTTACATAGCCAATGTTCTAGTGACGGCCACTATATGACGGCACCACTATCGCAGAAAACCAGCGCTTTATTGACTATAAAATATGTACTACCTTCTCCTTTCTTATTAAACCTATTTTAAAACAAAACTGCGTACTCCAATATACCCAAGCCAACTAAAGACATCCCGCTGGTGAGGATGAACGCTTGGTTCTGTTTCTTGTTCATAATGCTGTTCTCGACAGTCCATATCGTCTCCCTGCCGTCCAGATTTTGAAGCAAACGGGCTATGTGAGGTATGTCTATGAACTCCGCTTCGCGAACGCGTATTCTTCTGAAAGTTGAGTAGTTATTAACAACTGAGGAAATTATTGTAGACTTGCCTATTCGTATCAGCGAAACTTTTTACTATCGCAAGTGGAAATAGGTCATGATACGCATGTGCGTTGTCGATAAGACCAGTACCTATATTGATTTTGACTGGCGACGTCGACTGGATATAAACTGGATATAGATAACCGAACCCAAAATGTACAATTTTTGAACACTTATTGACAATATTCATAGATCATGATCAAGATATTATGAAGCTGATACAGCTGCCACAAAACATTTAGTATAATTTTTTGTGGCAGCTTTCATCTATCACGGTCATTCTTAATATGAAAGTCTTACCCTAAGACTGAGGATCTGTGTGCCAAATAAAGCGAATATTTGCAGCAAACATTTGGTCTCATCGGCACAAACTGAAAGTAAGGTAAAATAAGGTGAAGCATGGCAATCGAGATTTTTATCAAAGGAAAAGGTAAATCTGGACTCATTTTTGTGAACTTGAGATATTGTCATATACCTTACAAGCTTAGGATGATTTAATAACACTGTAGTCAGTGTAAATATGGATAGTAAGGTCAGCTCACACAAAAATGTTGCAATAGCGGAAATGTTTTCTGCGCAGATGGAACTCGAATGATACAATAATCATATTCTTTCGTTATTTCAAATGCTGTTTCCAGTAAATCAAAGCCAAGCCTGGAAATATAAAGTATTGAATCAACTCAACCGACGTTTCCTAGACACTAAAGTACCTACCTACTAAATTACAGTATAGCAGAGAACAGGGGGCCTTAACGACGCTATGCAACATTTAATTTTTCTGATTTTCTGAGGAATCCTTAGCAATTCTTATTGCAGTCTCTTTGCAAAATTGCTGCAATGGTGCATAGTGTCACAATTAGCCCCGCAGTAATAAACAAATCCTCGTTTAGGTACCTCTCATCGAAATCATCGCGTAATCCAAATAATTCTATCATAAACGCATTTCCGCCTCCTCTGTAAATAATAGGTTCCTGCTCTTCTTTTTTAGATGTATTTATTAAATGGGGTTTACGTTCTGAAATAATATACTGAGATACTAAGTCTAATTTCAAATATAAAGTAAATTATAATAAATTAAAAGGAATTATAAGTCGATAATAATAATTATCAACTCTCAGCATCATCACCATTTCAGCCAAAAGACGTCCACTGTTGGACATAAGCTTCCCCCAAGGTATTCCACAACGACCGGTCCTGTGCCACTTGCATCCAACTATAATTTTATCTTATTTACTTACTTTTAGTTTTCCGCTTTGACGAACTGTAACCGCCACGGGATTGCTTCGATTGGTTATATGAAGGCTTAAACCTGAAGAAAAAATAATTTTAAAAAATCTGTTAAAAAAATATCTAACAGCTCCTCTACACTCAAGTGAAGAATTCTCGTCAAGAAATTTCTCGAGAACTTGTCGCAAGACCAAAAAAGTCCATATTCTCGTTACCAACGAGAGTGTAGGGCCGATATTACACAAGAACATTGTCACGTTTGAGTAGGACTTACAACAAATCACAAGACACGACTTCAGGTACAGTCAACAGAGTACTATCGATGTTAACAATTTCATAATCAAACGGATCTTCATCCAACAAGTTGATCACAGAATTAACTGATCCCAGCGACTGTGTCGGTGATGGAACGAACACTTTATCACTAAAATCGTCTGAATGCTGCTGCTTAAATATGATATGGTCTAAACTGCGTCGCATCGCTGCGTTTCTTCTGAAGTTTACTTTACTCATCTTCTTCGCTTTCCGCTGGTCGACGACCTCTTTTGGTGGTTCCTGTATTATTAACACTAGAAATTAATTACCTTATCAGTCACTAGTCACAATAGGTGTTAGCAAAATAGAAGAAACGACCGCCTAATTCTATTATATAACTTTTGTCTTTATAATGTTTGTATATGCATGCATCGAAGACAATCCTTACCTTTTAAGCCAGCTTAATACTCACGCCGCTAAGGCCTGCGGACGTTGTTCTCGCCGCGTTAGCAATGGGTTCGCGGGTTTTCGCGGGTGGCGCGAGTGTAAAGCCGGCTTTAGAACTTATGCAGTAGTATACTTACGTCATCATGCATTGTTTCAAAGGTTTTCGAAGGGTTATCGAACGGGCTCCATTTACCATGCATTATGGGCTCCCTGTAAATGATTCACCTGGTAATAAATGTAATGTAACGTCACGACTTTTATCCCCGTTCGGGGGTAGTCAGAGGCTTGAGTGGCCATACACCACCACATTGTGGAGGTATTAACCAACTCAAAGCCCACGTTTCACTAGATAGTCAGAACCCAACGTGACAGGTGGTGAACCGTGTCGCCGTGTATATAGGAACTGACTATTACCTAATCCCGAGGGATAGGTAGGTTTCCTCATGATGTTTTCCCTCACCGTCAGCCACTGCCAGCAACTGGTAATAAGCCGTACTCAAAAATAGTCCAAGCTCTACTCAACAAAGTCTAGGGATCAAGGGTATTTAGTGTTTTTTTAAGTAGATGTTAGCTTCTGCTTTTTGTTTTTTTTTTTTCTTATTTGGAGCAATTATTTTACGCATTTTCAACCTTCTAGGAGTTTTCATAAGGGTCCATTAATTACGTGAGGCATTTATAGGGGGGAGGGGGTCGAGCAAAATCTCACGTGGGGGAGAGGGGGGGGGTCTCGGCAAATCTCACGTATTTATTTTTTACCACAAGAAACAGTGTAAAATTGCAAGAAAACTGGGTTAAAATATTTTTTTATTTTTTTATTATCTTAAATTCAACTTTGTTTTTGTTAAATTAAGTAAAATATATTTCTCCTCTAGAATATAACTTTTGAAAAATCTCACGTGAGATTGAGGGGGAGTGAGGAGGTCGAGCAAAATGTCACGAAATCTCACCAAGGGGGAGGGGGGGGTGGCAAAATCTCACAAATCACCTCACGTAATTTATGGACGCCCCCTAAATGAGTTGATATACTTGGCTTGCTCCCTAGGCGTGAGCATGGTAGAGTAGTTGAGTAGTGTATGTAAAGCGTACCTACCCAAATTCAGTTAGCAAAGCATTAGCGCGGCGGCATTGCTCCTTCTCTAACGCTGTCGCTCGCCGCAGCCCGTAAAAGGGACGCAACTCATACAGCTTCTGGAGTTTCTTGTAGTTGATTTCTGTATTTAGTCCCATTACACCTACCGCACGACCTCCAATCTAGACAATCATGAGTAATAAGCCTACAAATCTTAATTATGGATTAAATTCAATACATCTAAAGTTCTTGAAATCCTATAGTTAGCTATAATGTTATAGGCGTATAATTCATTTAGGTACCTATTCAGGGGTGGAAAGAGGTGGGTGTGGATCATGGACGTAATACTGATAGTGTGCATTCTATGCATAAAAATTATAAAAACATTCTTTAGCACACTTCTGAGGGCTACTATTACGCCACTCTGTTATAGGATCACAAGGACTGTAGTCTATGGGAGTTACCATAATCAATCGACCATCGATCGATGCCATCCGTCGACGTCGAGTCGAGTGGCTATGCTTAGCTATTCGTGAGACACATCGCTATAGGTATATATTGACCCGAAAATAAATAAATAAATAAACATTCATCGGGGCATAGCGGCCGGCCCCGCCAGGCATACCACCCGCCTGGCTGGAAGATCTTCCGTTTTCCGCTAAAGGATCATCCTTGTACCCAACGTACCTTCAACTTGAATCATAATAGCTGTAGAGTCTTACGTCAGCCACGATAATTTTCCTGTGGCCCTCCGGATGCCGTCCAAGGATTTCACTGATATAGTACTCTCCATAGATCTCCTTTATGCGAACACACTTCCTATCCAACAACTCAACTATATCGTCATTGTCCTCTTCCCTGTAATGATACCATGAGTTTTTCTGTACCACGGACCAAATACACTGGACACCAAACTGTTAGGGCAAACATTTCCGAAACATACACCTAATCTAGCTGATAAGATTCGCTCGCTCCTAACTAGCCTCCCTCTCGACCTATGATGCCAGAAGTACGGTAATTACCGTAATATCCTGACATCAAATTAAAGATGTTATGACTTCGTATCTATGGTTTGTATACAAGATACGGTTTTTTGTCAAATACGGTAATTTTCCCTCTTGGGTACGGTAACCCTAAAAATCTTTTACACTTCAATTGAATAAGCGGTCTCCATAGTTTCTTTACCTATTAACATTATCTATTCTGTGCTATTAGCCGCTACTAAATTAGGTACATACACTGCTCGTCGCATTCTCAATTTGGGACAAAACTCCTGCCTGAGCGCCGTGTACAAATAGTTGCCAATCCTGTCTTCAGATCTTGGAACATACTTGTGCATGTTACGCCTTGTGAACGTCTGATATCTTGTTATGGTTTCTGTAAAGAACTAACGTTTAGAGGATATTTAACGCTATGCTTATCTTATTCTGCGTCGCTGCAATAACTGATGGGTAAACGACTGAAGGTTAGAAACGCTTGGCAAGGTCAGTCAGAGATGGGTGACCATTTAGTGGCATTTGAACTCCGTCTCCGTGCTTCGGAGGGCACGTAAAAAGTCGGTCCTGGTTGTTGTCATCTATGTAGCAGTCGTTAAGCCTTGTCAGAGGCCTTTGGGCGGCTTGAACAATTCTAGACACTAGGTTGGCCACTAAAAATACGATAAGGAGATCTTGACATTCTTACCTTCATTAGAATAAATAGGTACAACCAATACGATGTGCAGTAAATAGTTGTCGTTCATAAACACAGATATGAAAGCTTCATCTATAAACACATCTGTAACTTCGTCGATGCAACACATGAAATGTATGAATAGGGTGTTACGGGAGAGATAAAACCTTCTGAAATTGAAAACATAATTTATGACCACAAGAATTAATGTATAGGTATACCGCGAGCGCTGTACCGCGCCTTAGGTACGCGAGCGGCGAGACGGGGGGGCTCATCGGTCTCGCCGTCCCACTCCCCCACCCGTCATCGCTCTCGCCGTCCCACCCTCCCACCTCCCCGCGCATACCTAAGGCGCGGCACAGCGGTTGCGGTAGTACTATAGCAAGAAATTCAAACCAAGACTGTGTATCAAGCATATGTGTGTGTATTATGTTCTTGACTGTATGTACAGTTTACTAGCGGTATGCGTGAGCAGGGTAGTATGTGTGTGACTGAAACAAGACGATCTTTCCGTGCCCGCGCACCCAGCGCGTTGATCGGGAAACCCGGTCACCAATGGCTTTATAAATATTTTTTCTATAAAGATGTAAAACAAGAAATTCCTGTTCTTCTTTTTACGTTACTGGCTGCGTCTACGTTAGGCGCATGCCGCGCCCGAGCACTCAGTTTGACGTCGGTCTCGGGACGTGTAGACATTGGCGTAACATGAGCTCAAAGACTACTATCATGAGCTCGGGCGAGGCAAGCGAGACATCTGGATATCATTTTTACCCAACTACGGAGGGGGGTTATAATGTTTATCAATATTTTTATAGACTAGACTCACAGATCTGCGCTATTACTAGATATGTGCTTTGAAGGAGAACATCAAAATAATTTATCTTTATACTAACTGGTAGGAATTCCTCATCCATATTTCCCAGCCGGAGGGGTCGAGGCCACGCACGTTGGGATGGTCGCGCAGCGCCATGAATCCAATCACCTTCTTGTCCTCGTTTATCATGCATATCGCGAGGGTCGATAGTTCACTGCAAGCCATTGTAATGCCAGTGTAAGTTCGTCACAACTTTCCATAAAATATCTTTATTTTTTTAAATTCTTATCGCCTAAAATAGTGTGTACCTACTTGCTTTAAGTCGGAAACCCACCGCGGCGCAAGGAGACCACGCACACGGGCCACGCCTCGCTTTGCAAAAAAATGTATGCATGACGTAATTTCGTGCGTAGCCTCTCCGTGCGTCCGTGGTTGACACGATTGCATACATTTTCTTGCAAAGCTAAGCTTGACCCACGTGCGTGGCCTCTCGGTGCGCCGCGATGGGTTTCCGGCTTTATAGTAATATAATAAACAGCCTCAAGTAACGTATGCGATAAGAGTTTTATAATTCATTTACGTTCAGATCATGCACGTTTATACAGAAACATTTCTAGCACAAGCTGGGCTTGCTCAGTGATGTGTGTCAATAATAAACAGAGCTCAGCTTATGCTAGTTTACGTTAGACTTGCAGAATATAAGTCGACTCACATCAGGGTACCAAGATCTATCGAACCGAAGAGCGATTCCGTATGTTCGCGATTCCAGAACAACTCTATATCGAATCTATCACTATCTATTGCTCTTCTAAACCTTCTTCCTGTCGAGCCCACATCAAAATCAAAATAAATCGACATTTCTATGCTCCCGTGTCGCAAGAATATGAAAATTATGATAAAATCTCATAGGCTATGAAGAAAACAAAATGCTTTTAAACTATGCGAATATATTACAAACATAATTTACATTTTATAATTAAAATTATAGGTACATTAGTTGGATAAAATTATTAATATCAATTTACATTTAATTAAATGTGTTAACAAAGGAAGTTAGTTCGAATAATCAAATTAATAATTAGTTTTGAAATACTGATTACAATTAAGTACACATTTTGCCGGTGTATTGTACGTTTTTCGGTTTGTAATAAGCTGCCTTCGTGTCAAAGAACTCGCAAAATGACACATTTATATTTGATATCACAGAACCTATTAATGGCTGTGTCTACAAGAGGCCAGCGGCGCGCCTGAGCAGCCAGTTTTGACGTGTGAATGCGTAGACATTATGTCAAAACTGATGGCTTGGGCGCGGCGGCTCGCGGCATGTCATGAGCTAATTAACTTCACGTGACTCATCGCAGAGAAATATTTGCGTTCTAAATAAATCTATAGAAATATCGTCAATTGAATGCCACAAAGAATCCCTATATTGACAACAAACAATACTAAAACTAGTCTAAAATTATTCAATCCAATTGAAGAACTAAAATAACATGTCTAAGAACTTAAAATATATCCTATCAAACTATCAACTGCTAATGTCAAAATACTATCAATCACATTACAAACAAAATGTTCTCATTCTTAAAAATCAAAGCCATAACTAGGAGATTCAAATATACAACAGGAGAAACTTACAAAATATCAAATAAACACTCAACTTCGGAAACTCGACTCATGTCTGAATTGTGATAAAAATATGTCAAAATAATTACAAAATGATTCTCATAAGAAAACCGTGGCTTGCAAAACACAGTGCATACACCTCAACACATTCGTGCAATCTGTACCGAAACAAATAAATTATAAAATATGTAGACTAGTCTTCAGTCGTCTCAAATTAAAGGCGGCAAGTTTTTTACTCGAACTAAATGCGTGTGAGATTTAGACCTGCTAACGTTGTTAGGGGTGGTTTTCACAGTTAAACTCGAGACTGTATTCTGGCGTTGTAAGTTCACTTTGTTGGCGCTGAGTGGCGCTCGGGGAGTCGCGAAACCATCGTTGTTCAACTTGAGAGCGGACCGCGTCAGTCGAGTCGGTGTCTGCATGAGATTAGTCTTCGGCGTCATAGGTAAATTCACGTGTTGTATATTCTCCTTGCCTAGTTTAGGAGTCATTGGTTGCTTGGCCATCGGCGTTTTTTTTGGCGTGCCTTTCTCGTCTATGGTTTGGCATATGTTGATGGTGGGTAGATTGATTTCGAGCGGTTTCGGGTTCGCCATGGAGCTGCGACTGATCTGCTTCTCATTAATGCCGTCCTGTGAAAATATAATTCATTGCAGTCTCTACCACATACTTATAAAATAGAAACCAAAAATATTATAGTTCATCCAACCACAGAGTAAAGACTACAGAAAGAGGTGCCCTTATTAGATATATGTATGAAAAAAAACGTGGTCATTGTTTTTTTATTTTCATCATTGTTAATTTGAGTTTCATTTACCGGTAGATACCGGTAAATAGTTGAACTACTCGCTTCGTTTTATGTCGATGTTAGTACTAGGCCGCCCACTCGGCCGAGTTGCTTAGGGCCAGTCCCCTTAGTAATTGGTCCAGCATCCAACGAGTAAAGCTACTTGTGACCCATTGACATGACATCCATTTCAAGCAAAATAGAATATTTTATAGATATTAGTCAGCAAAAGCATTGTCGTGGCACCAATGAATGGGAGCAAAAAATAATCTGCTCACTAGATGTTGCTTGATTGAACTGGGTTGACGTTATCTGTCACTTTTCTTCTGTCAATGTCACTAAGAAAACACTATGAAAAACTAATTATCTCGAGGTCGGAAATAGAAAGACTGTAAGAAGCACTGCAATCTGGTAACAAAAAAAAGCCCTCATTATCACATTGCTTCTTGGAGCCTGTTGGCTTGTGTGGTAGTTTATACATATTATACTTATTTTAATAGGCGCACAATGTGTCAAAGACGACCTCTCTCGTTGGATAGACTATAGTATTCTATTAACTGACCTTGAAGTCCGTGTAAGTGGTGAGCAGCGTGGTCTCCATCAGCGGGTCCTTGCTGGAGACCCGCTCGTCGTCGCGCGAGGCGGTGGAGCGCGTCGCGTTGATGGAGCGCCGCCCGTTGCTGCGACGCCTACCCGTGGACTGCAAACAAACATCGGAACAATTATTTAACGTCAGAAAATAAAATAACGTCAGTAAACTACATGAACCGATTTCTAACAAACATAATAGTACGAGATACGCTTAAGGACGACCTTCACCCATCGACTTACCGGATCAACCCTAGATTTTATCAAATAAAATATGTTTCTGAACATATACCAATAGGGTTGCCGTAAAAAATATGCTCATGGCTATGATTAATTAAAATTATAAAAAGCCTTTTTTTTACAATTTTCACCGACTTGCCAAATGAAAATGATATCAAAATGAAGACAATTTTATTGCGAATACAGTGTATAGTGTTGCTTACGAAAATCCAGTCAAGAATAACGGTAGCCGGGATTTGAAATTAAAAAATTGGAACATGCAAAAATGTATGACAGAGAAGCATTGCGCATCCGCGTTCTATTTGATGCGTTAGAGGAGGACGCAGTACAAAAGCTGCGCGTGACGAAGCCGTGAATGCTTTTACCTTTTTTTTTGCTTTTTTTATCCTTGAGCATTTTCTTTATGGCAACCCTATTGGTATATGTTCAGACACATATTTTATTTGATAAAATCTACAATTGATCCGGTAAGTCGATGGGTGAAGGTCGTTCTTCAGTGTATCTTAAACTATAACCACCTCAGAAATATATGTAACGCTTCGTACTGTCCCGTTCTCAAAACGTTCCATGCTCTAACATTCGTCTTAGTACCAAACTTATTCACCTAGGATCCCCATCAATTAAATATCAGGTATCAAGCACAAAAAGTGCATTGAAATCTGATTGTCTCTTCAGTCAGTTACGTCAACGCAAAAATATCCCTCTTTTGGCTTTGCCGTAGTCGGATAAAAAGACCCTATTCAAGACCTCAAATTGTGATGATTGAAAAGACACATGGAGCGTAGTTCAATACTAAGGTAAAACATGACATGTAATAGTTCAAATTTTACTTACTGTACGCTTGTGTTTGAGAATGCTGCCATTGACGGTGGCTTTGGGAGTCTTCCCGTCGGCTCCGTACTCGAGTTTTCTCTTGACGATCTCGCCTTTGCCCTCAGCAACCGCCCTGGCCGCTAATCGCCCGCTTATACGCCTAGCAGGATAAATAAAGATTTAGAACAGCCCTGTAACTCTCCTAGTTTGATATGCGCGACAGGGTACACCATGATCTAATTATAAACAACATAATTACCAACACATTGTAGAAATTCATAAAATATTGAATATAAAGGTAACTCATTGTAATACTTTTAAAATTTCTGACGCATTCCGACCGGAAGCACCTCGTACGGTGGAAGAAATAGCATACCTAAGATCAAATTTAAAACATGAACATATCTAAATGTCGTTGTGAAGTACAGTACTCGCCGATAATGCTCCGAACTTAGTTCCAAGGACATCGTAGGCCCGCAATAAATGATTTTACGACGAAATGTGATACGATGCCCCTTCAGCCAACTTCAGAGAGGCGGGTAAGGAAACTAAAATGGAACTTACGCTTCCAACAAAATTGTAGGGATCAGTAAAAAATTGCAAATCTAACCCTCCTGATAATTAATTAGAACGTATCCCTTGACTTTCCTAAGGGTATTTAAATAAGAGGCGTGTAGAAGCGCCATAGTAACACCACTGTGGCGCTTCTTAATTCTAATTTAAAGGCACCCTAAGTCTAAAGTTACGTGCGCCGAACTGTAACAGCACTTTTCAAACGTTTAATCTGATTAAACGGTTCAATTGCCGCGAAATTGGCGAGCAATTACGCAAAGATCAGACTCAATTATGTAAATTCGATCAACATCTACTGTCTATTTACAACATTTTAATTACAGCATGCTTCCGCTAATAATTAAGCTATAATGACTACATAAAATACTACAACTGCCAACAATGTTATGTAACGCTAATAATGTGTGCAGCAATATTTCTCATTCCTTCTACTTACGCAACGCAAAATCAAAGGCGGTATTTTCTTCCGATCGCTACTAATCAAATCAATCTAAACTTGCCTCTGTTATTATGATGTAATGGTGTTTTCATGATTTAATTCACAAGCGCGCGCTGAAATAGTAAAGGAATGAAAAATATCCAATTATTTTAGCAGCTTCCACTGTAATTGTTTAAGTTCGAACGCCTAACAGAAATATAATTTACAAATCCCAAAGATTAGCTTTTGAAAATAACTTAAGGCTGAGTTCACCAACACACGTACGGTAGTCAACAGTACATCCTACAATGGGTTACTGCTCAAACGGTCCGTTAGTGTGTCGGTGAACTTTGCCGATAGTCAATGCGTGTATTTTGAAAACGGCTAAACTGAATCCTATCAAAATAATTATATCACGAGTTCCAGCTGTAAAAAACAAAGCTGCGTTGAAATCGATACCTCCGTTTAGGACCTATGATACCACAAAGTACTGAAACTAACAACAACCCTTGAGTTGTCAGGGGCTCAAAAAAAAAGAGGTAAGCTACCCTCGTCGACAAATTAGATTTTATGCAACTAAGGAAGTATAAAGGCTGAACATTAGTGAAGTAATGCACTACATACATAACCAGTTTTTACGATGATTAAAAATGAGTGACAGGACCACTTTAAATGTTAATTTTCTTAGTTTGAAAATACTTACGTTGTACCTTATCTACTTAGTTTTTAGTTAAAAGATTATTTTCATAATTAGCCTGTCATAAACGTAGTAGGTACATATTTTAAATAAAATTTTACTAGCCTGATAATTAGATGAGAAATGAGTCCAGAATAACACCGTAGTGTTACAGCATAACACTACTGGGCTCAGATTGATAATAATTGTTTTTGATCGTGTCTTAAACTGGGCGGGGCCAAGTGTCTGTACGCATAAACTCAAACAAAAAGCTCTTACCTCTTGACAGTAGATATGGCGGATCTCTTGAGCGCAGACAGGTTGGTGGTGAAGGTAGTGACCGCTTTGTTGGCGCTGCCCGTGATCAGCTGGCGCTTCGACGGCGGTCTAGAAGTCGAAAGACCTGTTTATTAAATGTCTGCTCCTTATTCTAATGAAGTGTTAATTAGGAAATATTGTGATAAAAAATAATCAATAAAAAGTTCGTGTATATTTAGAGGTGGCATGACCCCATGGCGATGGTAATTCGGTCTTATTTCTAATAGACCCATCAAATTGTTCGGGAATTTTTCAGTTGTGTCTGAACTGACCCCAAAGTCGACTTGATAAGAGAGCGTCCATAAATTGCGTGAGGTGTTTAGGAGGGTGGGGGTAAAGCCGAGTCACACCCAATCTCACGTCGGGGAAAGGGGGGACTCGGCAAACAGCAAGTCATTTTATATGGTGGTGTGTGACATGGCATCAGGGCTGGCAGTAGTACCTGTTCCGCTCGGCGGTGTTCGCTAGTCCGGCGGCGGTGCGGTTGCGCTTGCCGAGCGGCGACGTGGCCAGCGAGCGCAGCAGCGGCGTCGTCGGCGTCAGCGCCTGCTTGCGCGCAGACACCTTGTTGTGACGCTCCTGCACACAACACACACATACCACTATACTACTACTCGCAATGTCTAATGCCCATGGACAAGACATATAAGAGGACTTGGTCTAAGCAACCGGGCCCTATGACTCAACAAGGCCCTGACGTCATCACAGTAGGCGTGGCTTAAGTCAGTATGCTGCCGGCGTTCGTCCTGTGCACAGCTCTTGTCAACGTTCGCATGCCAAATATAATTGTACTCGACACTAGATGGCGACCCTTTGTACGTCTCTTTTACCATCCTACACTTAGTGACATCGACGTAGAACGAAGCGACTAGTTTTGCTACTGACCGGTAGATAGAAAATACAGAAGTGGGCGGAATCTAACACCCCTTCACCCGCGCAAATTGTCACGCGTTGTTTCATAGAGAAATCTACTAAGAACATCTCTTCTCTCTATGGCCCGAACAGTAGCGCGACCGAGTGAGTGTTTATTTTTTATAGCCAAGGATGACACACTGGCAGTCGGTCCACCTGATGGTAACTGGAAGTAGACGCGGCGCCGACTTTTTAGAAACCTGTAAACATGCCCTTCGTAGAACCCCATATATTCATACCTAAATTGTCAAAACAAATTAACACACGCATGGCGCGATGGCGAGTGTCTGATAGACAACAACCTTCTTGTCTTGCCGAGCGGGCTTTACGTGTTTTGGTTTGTGCAGCTAGGTAAGCTTTGGTTGTTGCAAAACAACGAGAATACAAATTACTTACAGCCTTCCTAGTCTCCCATTCATCTTCGATGAGTTGCAACAAGGGCTTGCCGTCAACAGTGAAGGTGCACCCAGATTTAGCTTCATACTGCGTCACTAACTCACGAATTTGCGCTTCAATCTTTGGCAGCTGAAAGTTTCACAAAGATTAATATAATTATATTAATTAGCCGTGTACTATGGGCCAAGTTCCCCAACACACTAAATAACCTTTAGAACGGTAACCAATCGTTTAATGTACTGGTAACAGTTGCTTGCTACTCTATCGGTCCGTTAATGTACTGGTGAACTCTGTGCTAAGTCAGGGGCAGCGTCGTGATACACAAACTTTTTCCTCGAGCAGTTAGTTTGAATGTAAAACGAGCCAAAATATGACATCATTCGGTCAGGGTAGAATGATTGTTTGACTTGGCTCAGCAAATAGATTGACTGAGGCTGCTCAGTCAGTAAGTATACGGTTGCCGTTTCAGAGATAGGAGATATCTCACGGGTGAAGAGGGAGTTTCTCCTCAAACATCAAGATTTTTTCCGCAACAATGTAAAATTGCTAGAAAACTGGGTCACACCAAAAATACGCTATTTGAACAATCTCACGTGAGATTAGTAGAGGGAGGAGGGGGTCGAGCCAAATCTCACGACATCTCATCAATGGGGCCAAAATCACCTCACGGGATTAATGGACGCCCCTGTAGTCGTTTAATAAAGGGGATAATGATGATGATACTGACATTGCTAGCGATGGCCTTCCTCTCCTTCTCCTCGCGCAGCAGCTGGCCGCCGCGGTTGTGGTAGCGGCCCGGCTCCGTGGCGCGCGCCTCCAGCTCCGTCATCTTCAGCCACAGGTTCTTGCGGGTCACCACCATCTCCAATATGTGCCTACAGACAACATTCAATGATTTTTATTTGGCAGGCCCGTTGGCGTGGTTGGTGTAGATTCCGGTTCGATTCCTACCCGGGACATGCATTTGTGTGCATGAACATGGCTGCATGTCCCGAGTCTGGGTGTATTATGAATACTAAGTATGTATTTACTAACAAAAAGTAGTATATGTAGTAATATCAGTTATCTGGTTTCCATAGTACAAGCTCTTAGATGGGGAGGCGAGCGTTCAATTCGTGGATTTGCACGAGCGTCGTCCAAACCTAGTAGATTCGGTAAATGAGACGATAGGAAGAATACATTGTTCTAGATGTTTCCACTTTCAGCGGTGGGGGAAGCGTATACATGAAAAAATATATATTTTATTGTATAATCAATCAATGACATAAAAATACTCAAGCGTGTCAGATATTGATACTTTTCATGCGCGTCAGAATTTGTAAGCATCTATAGGCTACGGTAACTGCTTAAAATCAGGCGGGCCGTACGTTTTTTTGCCACCGCAGTCCTATATTAAAAACTGAGGGGGGTGAAAAAGTGAAACTTCCAGATGCTCCCATTTCTTAGACTGACGATCAAATTAGCAAAATTGACACTTTTGACACTTCTTAGTTAGTGATGAATCCCCCTTATCTTAATCTGACGAGTTCGAGTATTTTAAGATGGTCTATTATTTTTTTTGGTTCCCCTGAGCAAACCCACCAATATCAAGGGCTCATAATTTTTTGAGGTTCTTATCAATATGTAAGCTATCTCCCTTATCTTAATCTGACGCGCTGGTGCAAATCCAGAAGCCCCTACTACGGCTCCCCATCTATCTGCTTAGTTTGGGATCAGGTAGCAGTGTGTAACGAATGTCCCAGTTTTTTTTTATAGTCACAAATTTGATTGCCTCGTTGGTCGAGAACGTGGACATAGGCTCGTTTTCGAGTACTGGATTGCGCTAAGTGCTATTCAATCTAAATAACAGCAGAGTCTGCACAGTTTCCGGCATGGTACCTAAAATACATAATTTGTAGTTTTTAGCCGGTTAACAATGGTTTTACAAAGCATTTCTAGGAACAAAAGTGATCGCCATCAAGAAATTATGGTCTTAATGTCGTTCTTATTCAGTTCTTATGTATGAAAGTAGAAGAAAGAAGAGCGGGACGAAACGCTACCAGCAAGATCGTTCTCCAGCCATTTCAACCGTTCGCCGAATAACCTTCAACTAATCATAATGTAGTCTTTGGGTGTACCATTAGTAATGCCAGTGTCCATCATAACTTTCTATAAATTTGGGGGAAAACATTTTTGTTTACAGTATTTTAGATACAGTGCCTTTTATTCTGCGTTAAATGTCCCACACTCAATTCTAAAACCCATAGAAGATTGAACTAACCCAACCCCCAGATTCTCCTTCCTAATAAACGTTTAGTGCTAATATAAGCTGTGTACTGACTTGTGCTCATTGTAGAACTTGGTGATCTTCTCCAGGTACAGTTCGTGCAGCGTGAGCGTGTCCTCGGTGAAGATGTCCTGGTAGTAGTGGACAAACTCCTCGCGCTCGCGGGTCGAATACATCACGCTGTCCCACATCAGCTTGATCTTCGTGCGAACGTTCGCCACAAACACCTGAACCAATTCGTTTGATGATTCATTATTCAACAAACTCTAAAATATATAGAACAATATAGATATATATAGAATTCAACAAACTCTAAAAAATATAGAGAATTCAACTCTAAAATATATAACTCTAAAGTATATAAAAAACAGGAGAGTTTTACCCGTAGATTCGTTATCGCCCTAAGATATTTTTACCCGTAGTAGTCGGTATGTTTGGCAAGATGCAAGCAAGGTAATCGCCTGACATTCACCTACGGCCGTAAGATCTATTGTAGTTAAAATCATGGGAGAGTTTAATCTCCCGTTTTCCATATAGATCAGGCAGGCGCATGATGGGCTGCATGCATTGGTAGGTGAAGTTATCTGCTGTTTTTCAAAGCGATAATGTTTACGTATCACGAGTCTATTACATAAAAAGTCATTGACGAGACTGTACATTTATTAAATACGGCGAGGAGTGCATGCGGTACCTGTATCTTCTGCCTTTTGATCTGGTCACACCGCTTGATCTCCTCCTTGATGGCGGCCTCGGTGTGCGGGTGGCAGCCGGGGTGCGCGTGCAGGAAGTTCTCGCGGTAGATCTGGTCCTCGTCCAGACACTCCCACAGCTTCGTGAGACGCTCGCGCAGCTCCAATACCTAGTGCGAAAACATGACCTTCTACATAAAAACGAGGAAGTCAAGATTGGTAGAGCCAAGCTGTAGGCAATTACCTGCAGCTCGACCGGGGTAGTACCACCCTTTCACAGAAGATCGGCGTAAACAAGCTATTACGACTGCGTTTCGTACGTAGAGAGCCGGAGAGCCGTTCCGTACCGTGCCACTATTTAATCAAGAGTAATTCCTTGATCGTACTATAGTCACACCTTTCTCTAGGTTGTTAGTTCTCTTAGCAGCCTAGAGCACAGAATAGACCTAGAGTCTAGAGTGTATTCTTTGTTAGAGCACATTATGGAAAATTCTCACAAAGTCTAGTTAACGAATTGTCGCGTATCAAAGTGCATTACATTGGTACATTATACATCACTCACCCTATTGTTAGTTTGTTCAAATTTCTCTTGCAGATCCTGTTGAAGCTTCGAAAGCCTGTCCATGTTGAGATCAGTAACTTTAAAGTCCACAGAGAGGGATGTCATCACAATGTGCTCGAATTTGTTTTGAGGCTTGATTTGGAGTTTTTCTGGAAATACAGAATAAGTTACTTACTTGCGACATGTTTATAGCCACCAAAATATTGAAACTACTTTTTTATACAATTTTACTATATACACGGCTTTATTACAGTTTTACAGATAGGTAATTTTATTTCCACGCGTTTCATTCAACTGCTGGTCAAAGGCCTGAATACCCGAAGACCTGTGACATGCTTATCTGCTTCTTCTTCTTATCGTACGGTTAGTAGCCAACCTGGTATCAGAGTTTTTCAAACCGCCCGAAGGCCTCTGACAAGGCTTAACGCTACGGCCTTGATGAGACAACAACCGGGACCGATTTTTTACGTGCCGTCCGAAGCACGGAGACGCTCAGTTCAAATGCCACTAAATGGTCACAGATGACTTACTGACCTTGCCAAGCGTTGCTTTACCTCCGATCGTTTGCAGATCAGTAACTGCAGCTGGCTATGAGCGCGTCACCTACCTGCTGATTTGCACTCACCCATAATATCTTTAATCTCGACTTGTATGTTCAAGAAGATCTCTGCCCTCTTGTCCCTCTCGGCCTGCAGCATCTCCAGATGCACCTTCAGCTTGTCCAGGTCCTCGTCTGCGGGCAGCGGCACGTCGCGCAGCTCCTGGATGGTGACGCCGAGCTTGTCGGCCAGGTCGCGCTGCCACTCCAGGAGCCTCTCCATCTTCATGCGACGCTGTTCCATTTGTTCCCTGTACCTTTACATGTAACACAAAAAGAGTTAGAAACAAATTATTGAAAAATTTAATTTGTTAATCACATACAGAAATTTTATGTTAGACTTCAACATTCGGTTAACCGAAAACATGTCGACCGCCAAGAATTTACGAGTATGAGTAAGTATTCTCGAAAATAACATCAATGATCGATTAACATTAAAAGGCAAAATATTGCATGGGGCCCTGTTGAGACTAAATTTGGCACTTCATAGGCTATTAAAGAATAAAAAATACAAGTAAGTATGTACTTTGCAGTTACAGAAAAATAACTAGAAGGTAGGAGTTCGATGGACGCGGCAGACGGCAGACGTCAGTCGGTCTCATACAAATTGTGGCGATGACATATGCCGCGACGGCAGACAGCATTACAATTTATATGAGGCCGACTAACGTCTGTCGTCTGCCGCGCCCATCGAACTCCTACCTTTAGTCTCTCAACCACAGCCTGCCAATAATAATAATAATAATATCCTGGGACATTTTTGTACACACGGTTACCTGATCCCAAACTAAGCAGAGCTTGTACTATGGAAACCAGATAACTGATATTACTACATATACTACTTTTTTATTTGTAAATATATACTTAATATACATATACACCCAGATTCGGGACATACAGACATGTTCATGCACACAAATGCATGTCCCGGGTAGGAATCGAACCTACGACCTGCAGCGTGAAAGTCGCCATCACGCCAACCACGCCAACGGGCCCGTCAAATAATCAGGACAAATGTTTGATTCTAGTGTCATTATGTTTAATGTCTGTATCTTATTATACACTGCCTACCAATGAGTGAGTGAGTTGTTCACTACCCATAATTTCAAACTGTACTGGAATTATTTTCATGCATCATCTCTCAGCCAGGCTTCCATTGCTTCCAGTGTTTAGTGCATGCCACTGTAATGTCAGTAGTTTGTCTTACCCAGCGATCTGTTCCTCCAACTCCCTCTTGTAATCTACTAGCATCATCTCCTCCTTGAAGTCCAGTATGGTTATATCAACAGAGAGGCATCTACTCAGTTCATCGGTCTCTTCTTTCAGTTCTGTAAGATCAAAATACACTACATTGAAGGGGCTTTGAATAATCCTACTATGCTATCCTACTTCCTATCCTATCCTATCCTATCCTACTATATCATAAATGCGAAAGCAAGTGTGTGTGAATGTTTGTTACCACATATCTCCATAACTACTAAACCAATTTTTATGACATTTGAAACATAGATAGTGTAGGCTCTGGAATAAGATGTAGGCTAATTTTACACATCAATTTCCACACAGGTGAAGCCGCGGACGCAGCAAGTATTTAATAGAAAGAGGTAGGTTATGCTCAGGAATAACATTAGACTGCTTTTAAGCAGGAATCAATGTGGATAAATGTTAGTATTCAAACATGTAAATAAAAAAAGTACATTAACCTTAAACTACAAACTCAACTCCTCATTCAATTAGTTCATAGTTCACTATAAAATAAAATTAGTCATCTTAAAACTGGTGTCTTATGAATAGAATAAAATGTATAGATATTTTTTTAATGACTTGTGTAATGTCTCCTAATCAATCTGCTATCACCGTCACAAGTACTTATAGGCCAAGGACAGAAAACAGTAAATAGCATTATTGCTTAAGAATTGATTTCTTCCCGTCTTATTATTTCCTCAGCGGATGTCACCCTACTTGAATGCTGTGCATAGATGTGGCACATTATTTATATGTAAGGATTGCAGTGCATTTAATAATATTAATTTTGATTGAAGATGTGTAGTAACCTGGGCAATTTGAGCAAAGAATACCTGGGGTAGTATATCATTAAACCATGGTGGCACCCACCCACCAACTCTAGTGTCAGAGTTCTCAGATAGGCTGCAAGCCTTCAACATGGCTTGTGCTACATCAGTCAAACATAGTAGCATTGAATAAATACCTTATAATGCTAAGGATACATGACAACACCAGACACTCAGTGTATCGACATCACCACTACAACAGTAATGGCCGGCACACAGTGAGGATGTCAGGGCATGGCATTTTAATTTGTGCTCCAGCGGGTGCACCGAGAAAATACTCAGAGGTCGATCACCAAGCATTGAAATATATACCTTATTTCGATTGGATAAGTATTAAATTACATTGATAAAAATTTAAATGCCATGCCATGCCGTCCTCACTGTGCGCCGGCCATAACAAGGTGTCATGGTGATGGACATACATAGACACTTGTGTATACACTCAGTGTTTTAGTGTGTAGTGTAGTTGTTTATCCTTAGCACAATACATTGTTTAGCCATACTTGGTTGTTAATTTTAGTTACATGTCTATAACTCACTGTCTACTTGTGCCTGCATAGTCTTCAGTTTCTGACGTGTCTCCGAGATGACATCCCGATGCAATTCCTTCTCAATCTGCACCAGTTTAGTGATATTGTGCACCTTAGTACTGTCATCAACGCCCAGGTGCGACCAGTTTAACCAGAGCTCCTCCATCATTGAGCGTATATTGTGGGAGATCTCTTGAAGGACTTCATTGCTACAAATAAGATATTATGACTTATAAAAATGTATTAAGGCATATTGTTATTGTAAAAATTGTTCACGTGCACTTTGGTATGAACTAGGCCTCTTATTCTGTCTGTTACCTTATGCTATTAAATTTGTAAGCCTGCTTTTGGTCAAAGGGCGTGGATACAACAAACGGTGCACTTTTCAAAAGCTATGATTTTGTTTTGTTTGGATTGCGTGGTATTTATACAAGTCAACATAATTTATACGAAAACACCTATAAAACTGTTGCAATTATCGCCTAATTTACAATTATCTAGCAAAAACTAAAAACTTACAACAGCTTGTTCACGTCTTCTGTTAGTGTAATCATCTTGCCAGTTGTTTGCAATTCTTCAAGTCAAATTTACATTCACAATAACAGTAATACAGTCCTTTTATTATTTTTTACCAAACACCAATAATTATTGTTATAAACTTAATTTTTCAGAAATAACCACCAACACGAATCCAAAATCAAACGAAACTCGGACGTTTATTTTAAAATCTTCAAACGTTAAAACGAAAACGTCTGTTGCTTTGCTGTGATTGGCTGTTGGTTGGGCAACTTGACGGACCGGTATGAATTCGTTCAGAAATCATCAAAGTAGCGCATAAAATGTTATTTCTCTTTATTAAAAAAATAATACAACTAGTAAAATAAAATATTAGATTTAGGAAGCCTTTATATCGATTAATTTTATTTCAAGCCATCCTTTATCTCATCTAAGTAATTATCTTCTTGGTTTATACTTGTTTATGATACATACACGATACACGATATCTTAACTCTTTTACGGTTGGCGGCATTGATACAATGCTCTACGATTGGTGGAGTGACATGACAGTTACAATGATACCAACGTGAATTAGGTAGGTATGTCAAGATAATGAGAACGAGATTTAATAATTTTGGCGCCTTTTTATAAATTTATTTGTATTATTTTGTTTATTGTTTTTTTATTGTTACCAACTTTATACTCGGCTTTTTGGCGGGAAGTGGAAAAGTGATATTGTCATTTTTGTTTTAATTTCCAAAACTTGTGTTCCTTGTATTATAATGTGTAATGTTGGTGGAAGATATTAACCATTATATTATGTTCATAAATGTGCGTCAGTTTGGGCAATTAGAACAATAGTGGTAAAACATGATTTTGGGGTTCCTCCAAAAAGTCTACTAATTTGTTTTGTCAGTAAAGTATCCGCCACTTTACTGACGCCACTTTAGGTCTAGCCAAAGTGTGCTTGACGCAGCAAACAAATTGTAATATTCATAGAATTGGTAATATTATATTTTACTTGACACTGGCATATGTGAAAAGCGACGTTTATATTCGTAACACTTTATACTCGTGACACTCGTAATTTGTGTCTGGCGCTGGCCACCAACCATACGGTTAAAAGAAGACCTATTTTAGGTATACTTACCTACCCACTTATTATGGTATACCACGGTGGTATACATAGTTAGTTACTATGTACTTTATTTTACCACTCACTAGGTACTGTCGTAAGCGCATAGGACAGAGAGAGCTTTGAATTAATTTATTCACATTCCCTGATAATGCAAAGTGGAGTAGTGCATGTTAGAACCCTTGTTATGTAACCGATAGGATTTCATAAGATAGGAAAGTTTAATGTCGACTGGTGCTAATTCTGTTGTCTTTAAACACTTCTGAACTTTTGACGTAGGTAACTAAAAATCCATGAGAAGGAGCAGGTTCTTATGATTTTACCTAATTTCACGAAAATTCTTACTAAACCAACACTTTTCCTAATCCATTGCCACCCATTGCCTCCACACGGCTTTTAACCTCTCAGGCGCGGATATATGGGTAAGCCACATTTATGGCCATATCTATATGGATCAGAGAAATAGGTAGAGCAAGAAATCCAATTTAGTTCAATTAAACCAACCTCTATTAGGCTCTACATTTATCGATTGTTTGTCCCTATCCCAGTGATCGATTCGTCTGCATTCCTAGGCACGCGTTTGTTATTCTCGACGTTAACGTAATAAAACGTAGACACAAAGAAACATGAGTCGGATACGGAAAACAATGAAAGTTCGTTTTTGTAGAGCAGAAAACTCATTGATTTACATAATTACGTTATGTATGGCTTTTATCGGCTCTACCTACACTATCACGCCTGTATTAACTCTCGAAGGGGTGGGCAGAGGTACAGTGCACCCATAATTCGCCAGTGCTTTGGTCCCAATCGATTGGTTCAATGCATTATAACTTTCTATACTTTTAGGACCGTAGGTGTGTTTACTGGTGACGAGGAAAATTCCAACGAAGCCAACATTTTTTTATAAAGATCAAAATGTCGCAAAAGCCCTACATTAATAATAAAAATACAATATTAGCGCCCGTTTACTAAGACATGTCTTTCGAAAAAAAAAAGATTTTCTAAGACACGCCGTTTTAGTCACGATGTTTTCCTTCACCGTAAGCAAGTGATAATCATATTAAAGTATGATTCGCACATAGGTTTAAAAAAATTTGAAGGCTGGACCTTAAGCCCTCAAGACGCGTGCTTAACCAATCGGCTATCACTACTATCAAGCTCTAAATTTACGAAGTACTTTTTTTCTAATACCTGGTAGCTTATAAAAGATCAAACCACGAGCGATTATGAGCGAACACCCTTCAATTAAGCGTTGCTCAGTGGGAGGTAGGTACTTATTACAGTACTGGACGCACTCTGGCGCAGATACAGGCCGCAACACTACGTTACGTGGGACGTGAATTGCTCAATATTAATGAGTGACGAGATCACTTCATTGTTAACGACACGTAACTTTATTATCAGTTATTAATCGATACCGTTACTATTATTTAACGTTAGTGAAACGATCAAATGAAACCTAGGTACGATATTATGATCGCGATATTTGTCGCTACCGGTATAATATAACTTATTTCTGTATTTTTGGTTACTAGCTTCTGCCCGCGACTTCGTTCGCGTTAACTTTAAAATCCCACAGGAACCTGTCCTTTTTCTGGGATAAAAAGTAGCCTATGTTATACTTCAAGGTCCTGTCTATCTCCATACCAAAGTTCATTAAAATTGGTTTAGCGGTTTAGTCATGAAAGCGTTACAGACAGACAGAGTTACTTTCGCAATTTATATAGATGTAGGATATGATTTAAGTATTACCTAAGTTAAAAACAGTAGTTTAGTATACCTCTATTTGCTTTAGGTAAGAATCTAGCTAATCGCGCTCGAGTACAAAAGACATCAACGCAAGTCGGCCAAACACAGAGAGATCGTTAATTATTTCAGAACGGTGCAGTACTTATTATTAAAATTAATGAGCGTAAAACCATTACACTATAATGATGCAAAAATTGACCGAATTCTCATCGTGCAATCAACTCCAATTTCAAGATCACGTGCCTTCATCTCAATTCGAAATTTCATACCCTATTAGCCTATTACCTATCTATTGTAGTATTGTTTGTTGAACAATCATTGGTGGTAGACTCAAGTTGTAGCCAATTGACTGCAGCTCTCATAAAATATCTAAATATATAAGAATCAAAGTCCTGACTGACTGACAGACAACGCACAGCCTAAACCGCTGATCGTAGAGACTTGAAATTTGGAGGGTGGGTTTGTCTTGATGTGTAGAGGTGTACTAAGAAAGGGTTTTTTGAAATTCAACCCCTAAGGGGGTAAAATAGGGGATGAAAGTTTGTATCGAAGTTCGTCATTTTTGAAGTTATAATTATGAAAATTGCTGATTAGGTGTCTTTTGAAAAATAAAAAAAAATGGGTTTCAGGGTTTTTGATAATTCAACCCCTAAGGGGGTAAAATAGGGGATAAAAGTTTGTATGGAAGTTCCGTCATTTTTGAAGTTAGAATTATTTAAATTGGTGATTAGGTGTCTTTTCAAAAATAAAAAAGAGTAATTTCAGGGTTTTTGAAAATTCAACCCCTAAGGGGGTAAAATAGGGGAATGAAAGTTTGTATAGAAGTTCGTCATTTCTGAAGTTCGAATTATGAAAACTGCTGACTACGTGTGTTTTAATAATGAAAAAGATTAATTTTATGGTCTTTGGTAATTCAACCCCTAAGGGGGTGAAATAGGGATGAAAGTTTGTATTGAAATTCGTCATTTTTGAAGTTATAATGATGAAAATTGTTGTGAAGGTTTCTTTTTACAAATAAAAAAGATTAATTTTAGCGTTTTGGAAAATTCATCCCCTGAGGGTGTAAAATAGGGAATGAAAGTTTGTATGGCAGTACCGATTCGGGCTAATCTCTGAAACGGCTAGATCGATTTTGACGGGACTTTTACGGGCTAATACGATACAGGATCCGGGATATCCCAGATACGGGCTCCGATATCCGGGATATGGGATCTGGGATCCAGGAAACGGGATAAGGCTCCGGCAAACGGAAGCTGGGATCTGGGAAACGGGATCCAGGATTCAAAAAATGAGATCCGGCATACGGGACCCGGGAAACGAGATCCGGCGTATGAAATCAGGGATATGGAATACGGGACCCGTGATATCCGGGATCCGGAACACGGAATCTGGGATCCGGGGAACAAGATCCGGGATACGAGACCCGTGAAACATGATCCGGGATATGAAATTAAGGATATTTGATACGGGATTCACGATATCCGGGATACGGAATCCGGGATTTAGAAAACAGAATCTGAGAAACGGGATGTGGGGTCCGGGATATACGGGATCCGGAAAACAGGATCCGGGATACGGGTTCTGGAAAACGGTATCCAGGATCCGGGCAACGAGATCCAGGATACGGGACCCGGGAAACGAGATTCGGGATATGGGTTACGAGATACGGGATCCGTGATATCCGGGATACGGGATCCGGGATTTAGCAAACAGAATCTGGGAACGGGATTCGGGATACGGAATCCGGGATCCGGGATTCGGAAAACGGGATCCAGGATCCGGGATCCGGAAAACGGGATCCAGGATTCGGGCAACGAGATCCAGGATCCAGGCAACGAGATTCAGGATACGGGACCCGGGTAACGAGATCCAGGATACGAAATCCAGGATATGGGATACGGGATCCGTGATATACGGGATCCGGATAACGGGATCCAGGATCCGGGATACGGGATCCGGAAAACGGGATCCGGGATCCAGGCAACGAGATCCAGGATACGGGACCCGGGAAACGAGATCCGTGATACAAAATCCGGGAAATGGGAACCGGGATCCGATTTTTTTAAATTTAAATTCTGCGCGGACGAAGTCGCGGGCAAAAGCTAGTATAATATAATATCTTGGGACATTATTTTACACACGGCTACCTGATCACAAACTAAGCAGAGCTTGTACTATGGAAACCAAATAACTGATATTACTACATATTATTATACTACTTTTTTGTTTGTAAATACATACTTAATATACATAATTACACCCAGACTCGGGACATACAGACATGTTCATGCACACAAATGCATGTCCCGGGTAGGAATCGAACCTACGACCTGCAGCGTGATAGGCGGAATCTTACCAACCACGCTAACGGGCCCGTCCGCGTCGATCGGCGTAAAGTATCTATTGCAGCGTCGTACAATGAGTGAGATAGCCGGAAAAGAATCTTTCGTATCTTACGTATACCTATACTTACGATAAAAAGTCTTCGTGTGTTACCTAGTTCTGAAAAACGTGGAAGTGTTCCCTGACGATGCCCCTTCTCCCTTCACTTCGTCCTTACATTAACACTAGCGTCCTTACACCTTACGACCTTACATGAACAATAACCATTACCAGAAATATTATTAAACTTTGTTAAATAAAACGGAACCGATAAAGTTATAAAAGCGGGCTATTACTACGTTTAATTTACAGTGGATATAAATTTTGACGACATTGGTATTTAAGTTTTCGTAAATGAGATTTCATTAAAAAATTATGTTATGTAATGTATGGAAAAGTTTGCTTGGCGATGGACGATGTCGATTGGTAAGGAACTGACAAAGAAAAAATGTTTGGAGTAAATAACTAACTTCAAATTGGCACAATCATCGACAACCTACTATAATGCATTTTTTTCTAAGTGGAGTGAAAAACATTTAAAGCATATATATAAGAGATGTTTATCATGAGATAATAATAGTAAGTAAGGAAGAATATGTTTTATCTTTATACAACAATCCAAATCTAATCTTACCGATCATTGTTTAAAATACAATACTTTTCGAAACAAAGGTATCTTTGTATTCAATGCACATATTGAGCAATCGTACGAGTTTCGTGAAACGAAAATGAGTATCAAAATGTGCACCGTTTGCGAAAGTCGCGAGCCGATTAAGGGGATGATAGTCTTCAGTAATCTGTTTATGTTCATTTTTGTTTTTAATCTGAACACCAATGGGTATAGATAGTTACTATAAGTTGAGATTGCAAATTCCTCCTTGAATCCTAGTGGTACCTAACACAATTGAGAAATATGAGATGATATGAAACTAGAGTTGAGTTTAAATATAAACTAAATTAGTTTAAACTTTAAATAACGGATCAAAAGAATACGGTAGAGATGATTGTGTGGTAATCTTCCAATGTCTGTATACTCTAAGTACGTAATACGTACTACTTATACTTATTTTGGTGATGACAAAGATCCAACACAGCATAGCGAAAAATTGCATCGCCTTAAGTCGAGGCGATCAGATGTTATCGCTTCACGCAATCAAAACCCTAATTGTTGCTCGCATTTTCAACATTTATAAAATGCAGTCACTACATTACGCGGGTACAATAATTAAACCTCTTTTCTTAATGGTTGATTTCACTTTTAATACGTACGAGATGTGAATTTGCGAATTCCATTACCAAAAACTTTAGAATGTTGCACTTTTTATAGATCCTAGATAGCTTTATAGACGTAGCGTAGGTAACAATGGTAGGTCCTTAGAAAGTTGTGTTCTAGATCTTGGCTTAGAAGAGTCATTGCTGAGTGTCTAATGAACTTTATGCCTGATGAAAAAAGAACTTAATTAAGAAATTTTTTAAGTCACATTTTTGTTAACATAAAGAGATGTGACTGTGTCGCATGTAGGTATAATGATTTCCAGCCATTTTTCGTCATCTCTCAATTTAATTACCTTGGTTGACCCTTGATTTCCTTTTTTTTCACTTTACTAAACGACGAGTAGATCTTATCTTATCTAAAAGGGATGTCACAAATCGTTATACCATTGCTCTATACATATATTAGCCTCGGTAAAGCTGGTAAATATTGGTTATCTCTATTCCTACATCAAATCACAACCCTCGCTATAGTCGAATAAAAATTATCACCTACTTTATTTCATCTTAGAACAATATAATATTTCATATTAAAAACATTGTACGTAATTAGAGCGACAATTTTCTATGAGAATATGCAGTTTACGTCATCCTAGTGATGAATGAAGTTATAAACACAGTTTTAGAAATCATTACCCTGCTTTATTTCACACCTATACATATGATATCGTTAACTAATTGTTATATATATGTTAATGCAGACTTTATAGTAAGTAAACGTAACGCAAAGTAACGATTAAATTTAATTATAAACGATTACGGAATTACGGAATTCCGATTGTTTTTAGCTTTTTGAAAAAGATTTCATAAACAAATGCAGTACATAAAAATAATCGTCCTTGCTCTAAATGTTCTTTGCTCCTTTTAAAACGCACAAATGCAATTATAATGACTATATGAATGCATATTTTAATGTGCTTTTGCTTTTAATTTTTGAAACTGAAGGCCGGAACACGAATTTTCATACAATACCATTGTACTAAACTTCAGTAGGCTTTATAGGCTTTTACTATGAAAAGTAGGAAGTTAATAAAAAGGTATTTATGTGATGACGCTATTATCATTAAATTGTTATTCATATTTCTATATCTAATAGCTATTAACGAATATAATTATATTCATCCTACACCAATTATGTACAAAACGCTTACATAAATTATGTAAAAGAAGTCAACATTTCACGACTGCACTGCTGATTACCGAACAATCGCGGGCCTAGCGGAGACGTTACGCGATAATTATGGTAAAATAATGTTAATGTGCTATCGAACACTTTTTCCATAAATCTCCCAACGAATTTCTATCTATTGTTCCAATTGAGACGCAGCGGGACTGACAATGCAGTGTGGGGAGTGCACGTAACTCGACGCACACTCGCACTCACCGGTTAAGTGAAACCGAGTATAAAAGCGATGCAAATTACAAGTGCTGGCATTACCCACCACCCTCTCGTGGCGTCAAGTACTCAGTAATCCAGCCACAATGAAGTACCATGTGCGTATCGTGTGATAACTAAAAGTGCTTCAGCTGAAATCGTTCAACCAGTGCTTGCTTCATACGTGATCGTGATCGGATTGTGCTAAATTCAATAAAAAAATACAAATTTATTATTCGTGTCTTCCCAAAAAATATATTATAACAGCACTGATTTATGTACGAATTCAGTGAAGCACCTATAGGCTTTTCTTTCTGATATCAATATTGTGTTGTAGACAGGAAGTTATCGAGTACATAAATTAGATTCGTTGTAGACCCGAGTTGGTACCCGTGACGAAACTGGTTTTAAAGATAACGGTTCTGTTCTTCGATCCTTCGGCCATTAATTGGCAAGCAAACGTCCGCTATCGCAACAGTCCCTACAGTCTGTTGAACAAGCTTGCAAAACTTTCAATTATCTAGATCTCTACACATCGTTACAACAGACTGTTCTATATTCCACTAGGACTAGTTCCCTTTAGATTTCAAACCTTAGTCATATTGCCTGTTTGTTGTATTTACTTTATCTTGCAGCAAATTAAGAAATTCTAATACGCTTCCATTAGGTATAGCTTTCGTATAATGATTTTTTCTAAAAAGTTGTTCTTCATACAGATTTTCCTGGGATTCGTGGCAGTGGTGGCCGCATACCCCGGCATTATCCACGACGAGGCCCCCCAACAGGAGGTTAAATACGACCAACACGCGCTCATCGGCGAGACCGGACACCATCACCAGATCGAGCACGAACACGCCAAGTCACATCAGTCGATCAAATTCGAGCACTTCCACCCTGTACCTGTGTACGTGAAGAAAGAGCACAGCCATTTGCTCCATCACCCTCTGGAGAAGGGCAAGTCTGAACAGAATCTGAAACTGATCCACCCAGAGACCGAGCACAAGCACGGCGGCGGTTTGGTTCTTGAGGATGACAGGCATAACATTGAGCATCACGCTGGCGGCGGTGGATACGATCTCGGTGGCTTCGAGCACGGTGGCTACGAGCAGAACGGTGGCTACGAGCAGCACGCTGGGGGCTTCGAAGGCTACAGCGGCGGCGAGGGCCTGAAGGCTTACGCTGAGCTAGCCCAGCCCGAAGCCGAAGGCCACTACTACGCTGAACATGGCCAAGCTCTCGCGGGAGACGCCGGCGACGGCTACAAATACGAAAGCTATTAACTGCATTTAGTTTAAACTCACGGGCATTCAAGCGTGGAGTTCTCTCCACCGTCTAAATTATATTTAGGTCTATATCTTGCCTGTCGATACTAGTTTACATAAGGTCTAGATTTGTAGCTTGAGTCTATATATTCGGCTTATGTTTGCAGTTGATATGTCTATGAAAATGTACCTGATTTAGATTTAACTCTAAAACTGTATAAGCGATCGTTCTGAGAAATGTATATAGTGTAGCCATCGTCGATCTGACTATGCGGAAATTAAATTATATGTAGTAGATGTTAGAAAGTGGCGCGTGGTCCGAGTGTGGAGTCGATCGTCGGCGTGTTCGTGTGATTGTTTTCTATATAATTGTGGTTCTCTCGCTTGATCCTCGAATTTATGTTTGTTGTGACTTGGCAGTCGTTGATTGAGTCCCAGAGAAAATTGTGATATTAATAAAATGTTGGTGTTTTAACATCATTTGTCTTTGTATTTGCACATTCCTGTAATTAGTGGCTTAACTAACACGTAACTGTACTTAAAGTTGATTGCACCATTCTTCTGCTCCAGTAGACCAGAAGTATTGGATTTACAATTAACGCATAATCGCACTAATGAGTTGGTTAGTAATTACGGACGTCGTTACGTGCGGCGTTGAGTTTAGTGTGCGGGTAATAATTAAATGAGGCCTACTAGAGTTAAGTAACCACTTTTGTTTTTATAAACAGTGCTAAAAATATTTTGTAGATATGTACGACTCAGTAGGCACTATGGATCTCCTTCCATAAGTATGAAATGTTATTGTTTATTACTATTGCTCAATAAAATGATAATAGTTAAACCATTCCGTCCGTTCATGTAACAAAAAATAATTACTGCAGACCAAATAAAATCATAACAATACTTAGCTAATTACATTCAACCAATCAAAACACATTACTTTACATTATGTTTTTATTACCAGGCATTATTTAAAGAAATTGTGAAAGGCGCTGACGGCAACGCACGCTCGTACCATGCTGGTACTTTGAGAAATTATCTCCGAAGTCACGAAATACACGTCGGAAATAATAGTAAACGCTCCTATTACCCAGTCTACCTAGAGTCCGTGACGTAATCCCCATGAGTTGTTCAAACAGGAATTTATTGGTATTTCGAATTTTTTTGTGGTTTCGATTTTTTTTAGTATAAAACGGTTATGCATGAATTTCATTTCAACGATTTTTTAAAATGTTGTACATTTAAATTCCATCTTTATTATTTAATCTGAGTGAACTATGGAGCATGCTATCACTATCTAACCAGCCATCACCTTGAAGCTGAAGACGCCCACTGCAGGACATAGGCCACACAAAAAAATTTCCATCAAGGGAGAACGTTATTTAGTGACATTAGGTTCGAACATTCCTTAATTTGTTTTATTGCTAAATTATAAGAACTAAATTAATCTACTACGGGCGGAGTTCAACAACACCTAAAACGGACCGTTAGAGCCATAAATTTGCTGTTAACAGTACATCAAACAATTGGTTAATACTAACGGATCTTTAGTATGTTGGTGGAATTAATAATAATAATAATATCCTGGGACATTCTTTTACACACGGCTACCTGATCCCAAACTAAGCAGAGCTTGTACTATGGAAACCATATAACTGATATTAATACATATACTACTTTTTGTTTGTAAATACATACTTAATATACATAATTACACCCAGGGACATACAGACATGTTCATGCAGACAAATGCATGTCCCGGGTAGGAATCGAACCTACGACCTGCAGCGTGATAGGCGGAATCTTAACAACCACGCTAACGGGCCCGTAAATGGCCCTAAATTAGTTCTAGCAAATTGTATAGGCATATAGATAAGTTCCCGGTAACCTTATTAGAACATAACCACACGTTTATAAATCACCTATTATCGTAACCGCTGTTACATTCGCTCCTATTTCGAGTGTTAACGCAAATAATCGCTTACCAATGCTGCTTACCGGCTTGCTGCTTACATAACAAAAGCTATGTCACTCACACTTCGCGCGCAGCTTTCTTATGGGAACTAGGTACAATGACCTAGATCATTGCATACAACTGCAACCATAGAACACACAGCGAATTTAAATAGTAACAGTAGAATGAAAATCTACAGAGCCTCGAGAGTCGAGTCCCTTAACAATTGTCTATTGCGAAACCACCGGTCTCTAATATTATCTTCGTGAATTATTCATTGTAAATCGCATCTTCATTTAAAATGAATACGACAACGAAGATAATGTTGGCGACCAGTGGTTTACCATTGGTTTGTAGCCAGCAGACTCGAAGGCCTGAAGAAAAGGAAATTATGACCACTGTAGAAAACGAGATTAATTGTAAATGGTTGCGATTGCAGCTGTAAATATGAAATTATAAATAAATATCTATCTAGGTATAAGGGCCTCCGCAGACTTGCTACTTTTAGCATCGGCGATCGGCGATTTTGATGCTGCGTCTCGCTCGTTCGCGCTCGAAGAAACGCGACGCAGCATCGATACGTCACAAAATCGCCGGTCGCCGATGCTAAAAGTAGCAAGTCTGCGGAGGCCCTTAAGTGTATTAGGACCAATATATAATTCGATAGCTATTTATATTACTTACCTGCCTGGTTACTTAGGTACTTACCTAAATAGTAGCTCCATAGGGCTAAATACTGATTTAAGTAGGTCGACGGTATTAAATCTCCAAATTTAACAGATCCATAAGTTTGAATAAATGTTTTTAAGATCATAAAATGCAATATAATTTTGAATTTATAATCGACACAAATCGTAGAGCGATGTGGGACGACGTTGAGTCGGTCAATTTTGCGCAATCTCGCAAATAGGTACAAATCTTGTGATTTTAATGTGACATCTACATTTCCTGGTCTTGAATTTAGTATGCTCGCTGTTGTGTACCTCGGCTTTCTACCCGATGATACTCAAGATATAAGTACCAAATGTGTTTTGCAATTCAATATAGCGGAAGGATTGCTCGAACGGAACGCGGAATGTAATTTTAAGTTAAGTTGTTTCGCATTAATTCTTATAGTTTACTTTTTTTAAACTAAGCCACAGAATAGAGAACGTAACTAAGCTACCCATTATAAGGGTTTTTATCCACCAGTTAAATATGGTGTTTTGACAGTTTTTCCATGGAATATCTGTCAAAACGCCATAATATTTATTTGGTGTTCAAAATTTATCCGACTATTCTGAAACAGGTCCTTAGATAATTAATTAAGGTTCTACTACAGTTTAAGTAATTCATACAGTCAATAATCGTGTCCCGTGTCATACAATATTATGGATTATGCTTATTTTTATTAATTCGGATGACTGTGTGATTTATTTAAGATTTATTAGACTGTGGTCTTACATCGCAATTAGTCAAAGATACCTATGTCAAAGAATGGATAAACCTATAAGATACTAAAAAAACTGATTTCAATGGTATCCGTACCAAGTGGCGTCTTCCGCTAAATTTGCTTGCATAGATAACTAGATACCTACTAGTTGAAACATACTAGAAAACAAGAAGAAGGAAGATTAAGGTGTATAACATTAATTTAAAAGTACCTATTTGTAAAACGCCTACTAAGAAACTTAGTCATAAGTTTAATAAGTGAACGGTGAATGAATTTTGTTGCAGGCGTTAGTATATGTTGATGGTAATAAAACATTAACTTTGTATAAAAAGGATTGTTTAATTAAATATGAACAAACATAACAACAGCAAAGATCAAGTCTCAAAAACAATTAACAACAATAGCCTACACATTTAAAAACAGTATAACAAATACTAAACTACAACCAATCAGTTCTCCCATATATGTCGAACGATCGTTTGCCACTCTGGCTTGCGCACGGGCACCTCCTCTGGGACCTGCCTGTTGACTTCAGCAGGAGCAATGCGTTCCAACAAGTACGGTTTGTTTACTTTCACATAAACATTCTTTGTTACAGTAGCAGGCACCCGTTTCTCCACAGAATCTGCAGGCTTTACCTCGATTTTCTCCGTCTTCACAACGGGGATAGGTCTAAAGGATGGTACACGCACTATGACCGGAGTCGGGACCGGAACTTTCTCTTGCTGGACCACCTCGACAGGACGACGTTTCACATTTATTTCTTCTTTAATCAATACGGGACCAGCTGTAGCCAAAGCTTCAGCTTTAGATAGAGCGTTTTGCTTGTCCAAGTTAGATCTCAGCCTTTCAATTTGAATGGCGTATTTCTGGTCATTGTGCTTGGGAGCGTCTTGCAGATCACGCAGCTTATTCTGTAGGTCTAGCTCATTTTTCAGAAGTCTGTCTTTGTGTTCGAAGATACGAGCGGCGATTTTTCGGTGTTGCAAAAGAGCTGCAATATTGTCTTCCTGTTTTTCAGATTCAGGAGTTTCTTCAGGACGTTTTTCTTCCTCTTGCTCTTTAGAATCTTGGTTTTTTTCAACGTAATACGATGATTGTTGAGCAGGGTAAGGTTTCAGCTTCTCCGGCTCCTCCGAGGGGTGAAGGAAACGGACATAGGTATAGCTTTTCGCTGCATCCAATTTCTTAGCTTCAGCCGGGGCGAAGTACTTTTTCTCTTCTCGCTGGAACTTGGGAATAACTTTAAACGGAGCGGGGATTTCACGAGGTTTCTCCGTAGTTTGTTCTTGTTCTCGTTGTTCACGTTCCTCATTGATCTTTTGTTGATTTAAAATTTTAAAGATTTCTTCTAATTCAGAATCTGACTCTTCTTTCTGATCCTCTCCAGTATTGTTGTCTCCATATTGAGGTTCTCTTTGTTCATTGACTACTTGAGGTTCTTCGGTTTGAGCACGTTCGGGTTCGGTACCAAACTGCGGCCATACCTCTGCTCCACTGGTCTCCAAAGCTTTCGCCTGGCTGGGTGTTAAGTACAGGACAAATTGTCTTATAGCACTTTCGTCAGGTTGTGGTGATGATGACGATTTTTCAAAGAACGTTTGTGGGCCTTGATCATAAATTTCTGCTCCCACTGAAGCCAGGAATGCTGAAGCTAGTAAGCACCAAGTCTGAAACAAGAGATAATAATTTATAGACATCTATATTGGTACAAGAGGCACTTACTCAGGATTAGGCGTGTCTCTGATTAAAAATTTACTCACGTGGACGGCCATGGCTGCTAGTGTGTTCTTGTGAGCAGCCTGTGGACTGTTGGGAGGCGGATGGTCGTCTGTATCGTTGCTAGGAAATACAGCAATTATATATACATCTCATGCATTCAGAAATAGGCTGATTCGTAACTAGCCCACCGCGTCTAGTGTGGGTACGTTATCGATTTCGAATATTAATTATTTAATAGAAATTATTTACCGTTTACGCCTATTAATATTTGGTGTCATATTGAGGCTAAATTTGGACGAAAGCACGTAGTCCTAGTATTTATTTTATTTATATGTTAATGACTTACCTACGAGCGAGAAATAAATTATCACATAAATAATATATACTTCAAAATTTCTAGGTTTCGATTGAATATACTAAATCTTTTTTATGTGCTTGACTAAATCATATATGTATTAGGGATTAATAGGTACATACATGTATGCTTCATAAATTCACGCTGCCTATGAACGACATAGCATCGATATCGAAATTATCGATAGATATGTTGTATTTTATTGAATAGGCATTATTTCCCTCACTTTACCAACATAATAATTTTAAGGGATCCTCAGGCATTATTTGAAAACTCTGATAGTTTCCATTTTATTTCTAGGTATCCGAAGTTCCTTATATAATTCTAAAATAGTTAATATTGTTTTGATACAGGTATATTTTATTTGACAGACTATCTAAAAAAAAATTAAATGCAAATACAAATTTTATGCGGCACCTTAAATTTTGCGTAGCAACCATTCGCACTAGTTTCTCTTTTTACAAAATGGGACATTACCTATGTATCTATGACGAAAATTTCTGTCATGTTGTCATTTCTATTATTATTTATAAATATTAATAAGTGAAACATAAATGTAAATATTATAGGTATGTTGCTACCTCAACCTCAAGCTACCTTCGAATACACCGTAAGAATCTCTCTGACGTCATATAGATTAAATAAAATGTTTACGACAACGGTAAAACGATACCTTGTCACCTAAAGTAAGAGATTTTTGTTACGATTATGAGTTATACTAGAACCAAAGTTCCTTAAACATATTCAAAATCCTTAAACCTTTTCTTTCTATATTATTTACTAGCTGTGCCCGTGACTCCGCACGCGTACATTTTTGAAAAAGATTACCTGCGACTACGTCCGTGTGGAATTTACTAATGGATTTTTTTTTGCGCGGAACACTACTAAAATAAAATAAAAAATCTTATAATATCAGCTATCTGCCAGTGAAAGTCCTGTCAAAATCTGCCCAATGTAAGCTAGATAATTTATTTGAAAATTACCTACAATATTAATGTTTGGAGCGTCGTAACTGTGACGGACAAAATGTAAGATACATTTATGTATAATTTTCTTCAAGAGCACTTTCTCGCTCCATTAAATTATGTAATTAAATCCGTAAACTATAGTTGTATTACAAAACCCAGTTATCATATCAGATTAAATATTCAAAGGGCTCATGAAATATACATAATTATGCAGATCAGCAAATTAATTTTAATAAATATATATTTTAGTATTTTTTGTCAACTACTTACAAATGTGATTTGATTATTATGTAGATATTACAAATTAACGTAACAATTCTCAATAACCATAAAACTATAATATTGCGTTCATTAGAAGGTCACTTAAATTAACCGTTTCGTACTTTACCGATCCCTAGGCCTACCCCGTACTGCGAATAAAATCCGCGCGGCTTTTATTCGCACGGATTACACTCCTGCACTATTGATGATGACAGATAAGACAAATTTTGATGGCCGCGTGATTCATGAATATTATAACACTATTATGCTAATATAATATCCTCAATGTAATATCACATATAGGTTGTTATAGATGCATAGTGTTGAATGGAAACTATGCATTTAAAAGCACAGATTTGATTAAACTCGAGCCGTTTGGATGAAAACAGACAAACCTTCAGTAGGTACCATATGTGATGTGCATCTGTTAGTGAAGGTGTATCTGTTTTGTTTAAAAAAAATATACCTAATAATTAACGGATTTTTTTTTTACACATTGCTAATAAGCTCAATAAAACAAAACTTTTCTTATAAAAGTAGGTAAGTACCAAGCATTATAAAAGAAAGAAAATTTCAGTAGGCGTACTGCCTTGCTAGACAGATGTCGGGAACTTGGGAACTTTGTTTTATATAGGTAATGTAGGATTTTTTTACTACAAAAAAAAAATTGGTTTGCGTCAACGTCTTCTAGTCTGTGTTTCTGCCCCCAAATTTTGTGATCGATTTCCGAGGATTATCATTTAGGATTCCAATCGAGTTTGTCTATGTAAATCGTGGGTGTTTAGTGTGCAGACGACTTTCCATCAATTTATCACTGCAACGGTCCCTGAGATTTTTCTATAATTCCTTAAATTCTCTCTACTTATCTACCAATCTAGTTCGACTCATTAATATTAGTGTAGCTTTAATCCGTGGATTTAGGATTTTACCTAGGAGTCTAGTAGGTAGCGATGTTCTCGAATTAGATTTGAGACATACCACCAAAAACGTTGAGTATAAATATTTTTATGTAGTTGGTTAGGCATATGTACCTACCTACTAAGTATGTTTATATTATGTTAAGTATAAAAGACGAGTTTAGCGCCTACTCTTTTTGATATAGCTACGTTTTGCATATAATTACGCGAATGGATAATTTTCACAGGAATCGTTATAGAAGCACTGTAAATCGATTTTATTGTTTTGCCTTTAAAATGTATGCCGTATATGATAGTTTTGTAATTTCCTGAAGAAATTCGAATACAATAGATAGATAACGTATTTCTTAGACAAAATAAATTAATCATGAATACAATGACGTTAGTTAGGTATATGGACAGGTGAATACGCGAAAATAAGTCACCCCAAAATAGTAATATACCATGTACCTATAGCGCCAGCCTGTAATACAGTGTGAATTTCAGAATCGTTCTGAATTTTAAACTATGACTCTACATAATAATTTAGATTATTTTAGGAACAATGATCGAAACCAAACTTTACATACCAAGTTTAGCGAATATTTTTTTACCTTACTCTGTGTAATGTCTATTATTTCAGGTTTATTTTCAAAAGCCTTTTTTTTCAGCGCTTCAAATCCTCTTTTATAATGCGCACAGCCAAGGAGTTGAACTCCCTGCCTGCGTCTGTTTTCCGAGTGCGTACAATCCAAATCTTTTTAAATAGGGTGAACAGGCATCTTCTAGGTGCGCTCGCTCCACCGTCGCCTCATCTTTGCCCCTGCGGCATGATTAAGGTCATGAGCAAGCCCATTTTTTATAATAAAAAAAAATCCTTCTAATCAATCGATTCACTGATAAATGTTCCTACAATAAACTGAATTTCATGTATGACTACATTTTACGATATTATGATACAGTTAATGATATTGCCAAGGATTTCGAAGTCATCTATAGTGATTAATGATGTATGATTACCTTGTAAATAATGCCTAAACAAATAGTAGAACTGATGACACGAAATGAAGGAGAAGTGATGTATGCATGCATGCTATAGGTATTTAGGTAATCCAATTAAAAATGTCGAATCAGCCCCTCTAGACAAGTGGCTGACGTCTACAAGCGTTCCTTCAAATCGCTACGCTTCATGTATGGAAATGACATAACTCACGTGATCTACGTAGCGACTTGTAATGTCATTTCCATACATTGTGAAGTCTATTCTATTCTATTCGATTATCGTTCATGCCACTTGTCTAGGGGGATAGGTTATACATTGGACTTATTACATGTAGTCTTAGAAACAGACTATTTTCTAACTGAGATACAGATCTAAGTACCTAAGTACCTTAGCACATCACGACATAAGGTAGGTATTTAAGGCTTACTTATTTCGTATGTTTTTTTAAATTCATGCTCCAACCGGCGTTCGCGTCTGCTTATGATAGAGTTTAATCATGTAGGCACTCCAAGACTCCAAAACGCAGCTCTACATTCACTCATTATAGTAAAATGTATGTATGTATGTGTAAAGGCACTCATTATAGGCTCGTAATAAATAACATACCTACGCGTTCCACCCATAGGAAGAGAAACTGAACTGACTGAACCACTTTGTATAGGCCTATTACATATGGGCACACTTTATCTCAATAATCTGTCGCCACATCGTCTAGCGTATTTCGCCTTTATAGTCTAAACCTTGGAGCTTATGAATTTGGAACATTCTGCTTTATGTGGAATAGAAGTTTACGTAATAGGTATGATTTCCTGATTTAGAGAGTCGGCTATCAATTTTATAAGATTAGTTGAATAAAGATGAGCATGGTAGGTTACACTTACGTAACGAGGTGACGAATATTAATGATTTAAAAAAAATAAAACAGTCGAATTGAGAACCTCCTCCTTTTTTGAAGTCGGTTAAAAAGTTTTATAAGCTCCTGACAAATAATTGTAATAGGTAACTACAGACTCGATGATCTGAGTCTAATTTGAGTTTAATAGAGATCCGATTCATATCTTGTTATTTAAGGTATCTGACATATCTAGGTTAATCGGATGATTGAAATCGAGGCCTGCTAATAACTTTCCAATGGACGCGTCTAGATGTGGTGAGCAGTTTGCCCGAGTAATCACTTTTAACGTCTGAACGCGTAGACATAATGTGTTACTACTGATGGCTCAGGCGCGGCAGCGCGTGACATGTGTATGCATCGAGTTATGTCAATTATATTTTAAACTGGACCAATAATTGGTTTGTTTCATCAAATTTATCACGGACCATTTTGGTACTGAATACTTAATGAGTGAAATAAAAAATAAATGAATTAAGTAAACTTTTTTATTTTCATCTATGTTATAATAATGTACAAACTAATGACTATTTATTTACAATTCTATTGACTATTTGGTTTGATCACGATTTTATGCATGCTATGTGCTACACACTAGACTGAGCAAACAGAACCACATGAGATGGGTTTTCACACCTAAGCTCATAAACTGAAGTATCTATGACTTTGGTCGCTCAAGCTAGTACATAATACATAGTCATTGTTGGTTGTATGCTACTGTTTTACCAACAGCAGCTCTTCTTCTGGTAATGTGTGACATGTTTGATGATGTGTAGAGGGTAGGGCTTCCACACCGGCACCGGAACTTCGACGTGCTTCTCAATAGGCACGTGAACTTTCTTGATCACCTCGTACGGCCTCTCAATCGGCACTTTGATCTCCCTGATGACTTCAACTGGAACTTCTTTGACCACTTCCACTGGGTATGGCCTCTCTACTGAGACGTGCTCAGTCTTGTACACAGGATAAGGCACTTTTTTAATTACCTCAACGTGGACCGGGTAGGGTTGCGGAACTGGCACCTTGACCTCTTGGCGTACTGGAACGGCCACAGGCTGTGGCACAGCTACTTGAATGTGGCGCGTCACTACTACTGGGATACGACGAATGACGTTCTGCTGTACCGATTGAAGCTCATACCTCGCTCGTGATACCTCTGGGCGGCCGACTTCCACGCTGGTTCCGATGACTCTGGGAGCTCCTAGTGAAGCAGACCCAGCGCCTGGTATAGTCGAGTCCAATAGCAGACTACCCTCAGAGTATCCGTTGCCGGCAGAAGGATCGGTGAGACCACCTCCTAATCCCGGTCCAGTGGCGAGTCCAGATCCATCTCCATATCCACCGCCGAGGTCACTTCCAAGTGATCCATGGCCGAGGTCACCTCCAGTTGGTCCTTGGTCGATTCCACCCGAAGACAGAAGGGAGTCGGATCCGTGACCGTATCCGCCGAGGTCTCCACCGGTTGGATGGCCACCGCCGATTCCAAGAGAGCCAGATCCAGGCAGTGCTGCGCTCGATGTAATTGGACCATGATCTGCGACTATTTCTTCGGCGTGTGCATGACCTGGTGGTCCGTACGTGTTCGACGGGGTGAACGATGCTGACGGGGAGCTTAAAGCTGATGTTATGTATGAGTCTATATTAGCCAATAGTCCCGCGTCTGTGCTATACACTATCGCTGACAGGAAGAGTACTTTGACCTGGAAAAAAAAATCAAACTTAATCTGGGAACTGTCTTTTCAATGTCTGTTTTTTTGGTCATCATAAACTTACAATAAATGCCATGGCTTTTAGCTAATCGCTTTGAAGCCAGCTGAAATGTGTCTTAGTTGTTTTCTCTCCCGAGTGTCGTTGGTTTGTGTGGTGGTGACCAGCCGGACCACATATTTATACAAGTCGCCGTTTCGAGCACCGCCCATGAATAAATTAAACGACGATGCTGAGCGGACATCACTGGTCTACGTCACAGCTGCCAAAGTAATATTATTCAAATGTTTATAGTAATCTGGTTAATCATTCTGTTTTCTATATTATGCAAGGGAAACCGCAAGAAAATAGGTAACATAAAGAAATCCAAGGTTTCCAAACTAAGTTTCTTTAAGAAGTACCTACAGATACCGAATAAACTTCATAAGGTTAGGATAATTCCTTTCTTTCTGCGCAAACAGAAGGCTTAGGTATTATGTAAATTGTATAACTGTTACCACTGAACTTAAAAACTGTTGTTTTTCCTAGCTATAAATAAATAAATAATTAATATGAGTTAAATATTCAAATTTGTCCCTAAAAACCATATTACGGTGGAAACTACTTATCTATTCGTATTTTGACTATGGGTATATCGGTAGATGCTTACAACTAAAATAATCATACCTTCCAGTTCAAGGTTAAATGAAATACACGTATCATTAAAAACAAAGCCACTATGTTTTCATTAAAATTAAACTGAATATTTGTAATAAAATACATATATTAAGTAATAATGATGTCACACATCTTCCGTTAATTACTGAATCTTCGGGAGGATCACATCCAAAACAATTTAACTTTTTACAGTAAAACTAAATTTGATCTGTTAATTTATTATTCTCATCTAGATCACTTAATAACAATCTATAATACTACCCACTAGTATATACTAGCCAAATGACCCCAATAACTAGATTTAAATTATGCGTACCAATATTACATAAACTATGCGTATGTAAACTGTCTAAGTTACTAACACACATTTTATCATAATGAATTTGCAAGCGATCTGTTTGTCCTGATTTCACCTGCATTGAGAATTTATATGATAATCATTATTATAACAGGATGTGGGTATTCATAGGCATATTTAATAATAATAATATCCTGGGACATTTTTGTACACACGGTTACCTGATCCCAAACTAAGAAGAGCTTGTACTATGGAAACCAGATAACTGATATTACTACATATACTACTTTTTTATTTGTAAATACATACTTTATATACATATACACCCAGACTCCGGACATACAGACATGTTCATGCACACAAATGCATGTCCCGGGTAGGAATCGAACCTACGACCTGCAGCGTGAAAGGCGCCTCCGCGCCAACCACGCTAACGGGCCCGTATGTATATAATATAATATATGTATATTAAAAAAAAAAGCACGAACTTTGTTTATAAAAAAATAGTTTTGGTCCTTGCTTTCCTGTTGCTTTCATACCTCTGCTTACACCTTTAGAAAATACAGATGCTATAGTAGATAATGAAGATTTTGTATGGTATACGATAGGCTATAGTACTATAGACAGTCTATAGTATACTATACTCTATACTACAGGGTGAATTTGAAATCATGGGCATCCTTTTAAACGGTGATTCTACACATGATTCAGAATATTTAGGGAATATTAATCAACAAATCAATTGATTATTGTCCAGGTAAGGTATAACAGTTAACCGGTTTGCTTATTTGCTTACTTGAGTAATATTTTTTTATCAATGGATTTTTAAATTTATTTTCCCAAAATATTCCGAATCATATGTAGAGTCATAGTTTAAAAGGATGCCTATGATTTCAAATTCATCCTGTATTATAATAGATAATAAGCTTAGGTACTAGGTACCTAGGTTCCTAAATTATAAAGAAAAACCTAAAGACATTACCAATATATCAATGAGAATACCTATTATTTAGTTACGGATAGTTAATATAGTGAGTATATTATTATAAGTAATTTAAAACAGCTTTGTCACTTAAGATACTGTAAAGCTTAGTTGTGTAATACGACGTAATATCTCAACGACAGAGAAATTTTACAAAACATTTCCAAGTAGAGTCGCAGTTATTACACATTGTCTTCTTTGAAATGTCGCATTTATTATCCAAACACTGGAGATAAAATCTTAACAGTGGGCGGACAGATCCGCGGGCGTGAACCAGTGTCTTATCTTCAGCCATTTAAAAACCAGTGACCAAACCGCCCAACTGCCGCTTCCGGTTGCGTTTGTCGTAGTTTTACGTAACTACATATAAATATTTTAATGACCCACTTTTCTAGATTTTATTATCAGTGGAACTGTTAGAAAACGTTTTATTAATGTGTGCTCGTATATCTAGAAATTATTCATTGGAAATACCAGTTACTTTATATGTTGTAAAGATGGATCATCTTTACCAAGTTGAACAATAAGTAGAGCAATTTAATTCTAGGTCCTCTTGCAGTTTATAAACCCTACGCCAACTAAAATGTGGGGTAATAACTACATGAGGTAACTAATAGGGCTACTTTACAGTGTGGTCGTCTTGCTTACTTACGACTTGTACAACATTTCTCCAACAGGCTCCTTGTCCGATGAGCTCATTAGGCTATACAATGTACTTATCGAACTATTTCTATCTCCTTTAAATCTATTCCTTACTTACCTAAGCGTTTCATATTATTGTTCCTCTGTTTGCATAGCTGATAGATAGATAGAGTAGGTCATGCCAATATACCGAAAATGTGATACACAATCATTGGTTATCTAACACGCTGGGAAAGTATCAGTAAACTAGTAGCTACTTAACTTTGGTAGAGTTTTAAAATCTTACCACTAAAGCTGATGTACCTAGTAGGTACATGTTAGCTACCTTTCATTGATAGAAGATAAGTTTGGTATGAGGAATAATAAATGCGTTTTATCTCTTTATTCATTAAAAATATACGAATTTGAACAAGGAAAAGGTAAAGATAATGTTGGACTTTAATATTCATAAAATAAACTACCTATTGAGATCATTTTCAAAAAGTTATAGACGGTATACATTCTGCTAGCGGAATTAAAATCTGTCGACGAAACATCATTTTTGCTATACGAATACATACTTACTTCGAGTTTATAAGGACTGTTCTAATAAGTTCAGTGCAGCTTTCCAGAAAATATTTCTTTAGATATTTCATCATCATCATCTCAGCCGAAAGACGTCCACTGCTGGACATAGGCCTCCCCCAAGGTTCGCCACAATGACCGGTCTTGCGCTGCCCGCATTCAGCGGATTCCCGCGACCTTCACCAGGTCGTCTGTCCACCTTGTGGGAGGCCTACCCGCGCTACGCTTTTCGGCGCGCGGCCGCCACTCGAGAACTTTTCGGCCCCATCGGCCATCCGTTCTACGAGCAATGTGCCCTGCCCACTGCCACTTAAGTTTTGATGATTAGGTACATGTTACAGTTACATGATTTTTTGATCGAAGTACAGTGCGTCTAGCCTGCCACCCTAAGGCTGGAGTTCACCAACAAAGCCTAGCAGCTAACAATTATTTACCATACAAATATTTTACGTAAATGCTAGTGACTAGCGACTTGTACCTACTATGTTAGAGCTACTGTTAGCTTAAAATTTGTTTTAACGAAAGTACCTACTTATCGCTAATATTCTCTGATCTACTTCCAAAATTATGTGAATAATATAAATCTTTATCATTCCTTAGAATATTTATCATTTGCATAGATGTTGGTATTATGTATGTTATAGAGGTAGAGGAAATAAAATCAATAAATCTTTGGATACTTTGTTTTAATAAGTATTTTAAAACTTACATTACTATTTACAGTTACAAACATTTCCCTAAATTAATGACTTAGTTACCACCCTATTTTGCAGCCTCACGATGAGCTATGAAGCCAGTATTTACAAAAATGGACTAGTGTGATGAAATGAGGCACTGAATGTGGTCTACCAGCCGCCGTGGCCGCCGGAGCTCCAACCACCGTGGCCGCCGGAGCTCCAACCACCGTGGCCGCCGGAGCTCCAACCACCGTGGCCGCCGGAGCTCCAACCACCATGGCCGCCGCTGCTCCAACCACCATGCCCGTGGTCGTGAGCCTTATGGTGGACGGTCTTTATCACAGGCACGGGGTACTTCTTCACAATATGGACTGGCACTTTTATCAGCTTCACAATCGGCACCTCAACGATCTTTTCAATGGGAACGGGGTGCTCAACTGGTACTTTGACTATCTTCTCTATTGGCACTTTGACGATCTTTTCGACGGGGTACGGCACTGGCTTATCGACTTTCACGTGCTGGATCTTAACGACCGGTACTGGGACGTTCTTTACTATTGGCACTTGGACGGGGTAGGGCTGCGGCACCGGGATTTGTACAGTTTGTGGCACCGGAACTGGTACAGGTTGGGGCACATTGTGCTTCACCTCACGGACTACTTGGTACTGCACATCGCGGTACCTGTATTGTGTTGGAGCGCCGTTGTTGCTTGCTAGGCCGTGGATTTCATCTATGACTGGTGCTTTGGGGCCTGGAGGCGGGGCGCCACCTCCAATTAAACTTGGACTGGATAATCCACCCTCGATAGCGCTAGGATCACTGAATCCTTGTCCACTGGGCCCTCCGATTCCACCAAATCCATTCCCACCGAGACCACCAACTCCGCCAATTCCACTGCCACCGAATCCACTAACTCCACCAAATCCATTTCCACCTAAACCTCCAACTCCACCAAATCCATTTCCACCTAAACCTCCAACTCCACCAAATCCATTTCCACCTAAACCTCCAACTCCACCAAATCCACTTCCAATGGATCCATGTCCACCGAGATCATGTGCACTAACGGGGTCATGTAATGCGGTATCCAAACTGACTCCACCAGAGGTTCCTCCTGTCAATGGAGCGCCGTAGAGTCCGTGACTGTGATCGGAGCCAGCTGACCCGTGTATTCCAGATCCAGAGAATGTAGCTGAGGGTAATGATCCAGGAGGGAAACTGCTTGGAGAGAAACTCGACCCATGGAAGCCGGCGTGACTGCTACTCAATAGGATGGATAAGCATGTCAATTTTATCTGGAAAAGAGAACAGTTTCCTTTGTAACCTTATTTGTATTTTTTTTTTAATTAAGAATTCCAAATTCAAATGGGATTTTTCATGGATTTAAGTTTTTTTTTGTTTGTTTTAGATACTTACAAAAGTAGCCATTGTGATTAGCTAATCGCTGGCCACCGAACGGAACCTGTGTTTGCTTCAACAAGCGACGCTAGTTTGTGTTGATAGTGGTAACTCCAACATATTTATATCGGTGTCGCCTGTGGGCCTGGGTCACCGCGTCACAGAAAACGAGAGTATGCAAACAGGTTTTGGGATCGTCTCTACTCTTCTAACGGAAACTAGAAAATATGCGACGGAATTAATTTACTGCCGGTTACTTAATACTTAACTGAACTGCCTATTACGGTGATATCATAAGTATTTCCTATAGTCGGCGTCTTTTTATGGAGATAATTAGAAAATTATTACATGCTTACCGAAATTTCTAAATCATGTGACGTCACGACTTTTATCTCCATTCGGGGGTAGTCAGAGGCGTGAGTGGCCATACACATCCACATTGTGGAGGTATTAACCAACTCAAACCACCAGATAGTCAGAACCCAACGTGACAGGTGGTGAACCTTGTCGCCGTGTATACAGGAACTGACTATTACCTAATCCCGAGGGATAGGTAGGTTTCCTCACGATGTTTCCCCTCAACGTCAGCGAACTGTAATTTATGCACATAGATGAAAATTCATCCATTGGTGCATGCCCCACCGGGAATGAACCTGGGACATTCTGATTGCTAGCCCAACCTGTTTACCCCTAGGCTACAGTATATTTCTAAATCATTCGTTCGTAATATTTGTGACTGGTGACTAAGTGTTAATGAATATCTTGTTGGCGAAATTAATAATTAAATGATAATTAGAAGCACATGCAAACTCTATATCTTCTGTTAAAGTTGATTCTTTAATGTAATCAATCAAAAATGATGATCTTAATGTTTTTGTTTACCAAGATACACCTCACTTGTATTTACGATGTCATAAATTACATTAAAATACTTATTAATCTAGATACCCAAGCAGCTCTACATCATCATTAGCTACTCACGCAATGAGCCACGAGACAGATGGTCCAAAGTGATCAGCCAAGTAATGAACAATGTATTTTCACGACTCTACCAACTCTACACCAATTATGTTTCAATCAATTGGAATACTTCACCTAAAATGAATCTTATTAGTGTTGTCTTGTGTTTCTAATTCAATTGTCTCATTGCTTAGGTTAACACATGTGTGTGGGGCCGGTGCGCAGAAAGCGAAACGCACGCGATGACCAACGCACGATCGCTCGCAAGTTTCATAGCATCTAAAGTAATGCCTGTGTTTATATTGTCTCTAGATTAATTTATATTTCTAATTTGTAAAGTAGTTTACGTAGCAAAAAACATTAAGTATATCTATTCGTAAGCGACATTAGAGATAATATATTTATCAGCGAAAGACCTCGACGATTGCAAAATTCAAACATGTCGTTTATTTCGTTTAGGCCTACGGGGTACTTATATAAATTCCACATGTTTTACTTAATTCTACGGCCGAATCGGAAGTAAACACGACGTTGACTGAGAAGATAATATAAGTTAGCGATTGAACTTTGCGAGTGAGGTGCCTATTTACTGATATGAGCATGTAGCTTTTCCAACATAGTAATTGTTTTCATGTGTTCATGACAGTTCCAGTTTCTTTTAATATATTAGTTCATTAACATCGTATCTTGATGACTTTGGTCTGTGTAACATATCATTATCATTAACATTGCTTGTGAGAAATCAAAAGAAAATGTTGCTGAAACGTTTGCATTTCGTGATGTCATCTTTTTTACAATGATCAATTGAGTGCACGCTATTCGCAGTCACTGTAACGATTCAATTTTGTTATCACTATTGCTTGAGTTTTTTATAATAAGACAAGCTCATCTGGGCCTCTTTTAACAATTGAGTCTTTAAGCCAGAGGATGATGGCGTCAACATGTCGATCGCCAAGGATTTACGATTTAAAATGAAGAATTCACGAAGGTAATATTAGAGACTAGTGACTTCACAATAGACTATTGTTAAGAGATTAGAGGCCCTGGTGTACCTACAAATGTGTCCTACAAATGTACAGTAATAATTCAATTTGATCACTAGTGCAATAAGAAATAAATAAAACGAGACAGTATTCTTAATATTTAATTTTGTTAATTCAATAAAAATACAGCGCATACTTACAACAACTTAACAACAACATCAACGGTTTTATACTTATCACAATAACTAATCAGTACGAAGTATGCTTTAACAACTATTACAGTAAGTAAATATGTACATTTTTTATCCCTAAATGTATTAATAGAATTTGGTGTTATGTACAAAATAATAACAGAAATACTTATTAGATAACTTAATATTAAATAATAAATGCCAATTTTAAATATAGCAGCAATCAAACGAATAAAAACACACCGAGTAAAGCAACACTTCAATTATAGTTTAAAAATATTGTACATCAGTTTGGAAACAATTTTACTTAGAAATAATAATTTATACTAGATGTTAAAGAACTTTCTACGTAGACTTTTCGTCCAGAATAGAGTCAGATTTAGACTCGGCGACAGGCGGTGGTGGCCGTAACAATATTGGCACCGACGTTTCTAAACTTTCTGGGTCAACGGCAGCTTCGAACATCGGCTCCGACTTCATAACACGATGAATTTTTGGGTTGGTCACTCGACGTCTTCGGTTCTTTTCCATTTTCATATGATTATTTCTAGCGACAGGGGAACGGCGGGGAGGGGGCTTCAGTAGACGATAAGGTTCCTCAACATCATTTTTAGGATACTTCCTTTGATAGGAATGTCGTCCTGACGATGAATTTGGACTTCTTTGTCTATCTCCTACATTCCTGTTACTCGATATGTAAATATTTTTTGATCTAGTCTCATCAAAATTAATAGGGATAACGTCATCTCCTTGTCCTGTAAGATCAATAGCAGCGTTGACCTCTCGTTCACTAGCAGAGTCATCCTGCTCTATTACAGCTCCTATAGGGTGATTATTTGTTGAATCAGAAATAGGTAGGCTCTCTTCTTCTTCTTGACTTCGTGAATATTTTACGCCCTGATAAGGAAACCGACCGTTATTGTAAATATCCATGTAGGGGTTATTAAGAGCACTTAGCCCATCATTTATAGGAGCCAAGTTGGCGTGGTTTTCATTGTTTAACAAATGTTGTAATTGGGAAAGATCGAATTTAAGCGGTGTTGGCTTGGAATATGTATCCCTCATTGACATCATGTAGGAATCGTCGACGGTGGGTTTTCCTTTCAACATTTCAGCAACTAATTTAAGATCGAGGTTATATGGGTTCGCGATTTTAAAGCCATTGATTGTAGGTAGTAAGCTTGATTGGCTGTCGCTTTCTATGGGTCTATTAATAGCCATGGAAGCTTGTTTATTTTGTAATAATTTATTAAGCAGATTTGTTGCAACATCCAATTGATGACTGTCAACATTTTGATTTATTCGCATTGGCAAAGGCGTGGGTATCAGATTAGTTCCTTGATCGAAGTTGGCGTTATGTAACTTTAGGGCGTCGTTTGGCAAACCCTGTGTAAATTTGTACGGAACGTCGTTTAATTTTAATAGAGAGGCAATATCCTGTGATAAAGAATTATGATTACGTTGTAACCCAGGTTGTTGGATACTCGATGATTGCATACTATCTTGGTAATTGGATCCTTGAGGATTATACCCATAGTTTTGAGACGCAGAAGGATAACTGCCCTGGTTATATGTCTGGTCTTGAATTTGTTGCTGTTTTGCGTATATTGCAGCTTCAATTTGTTTCAGACTATCAGGTGTTACGTAGTCATCAGGTTTAGTTTTGATATTGAAATTGTAAACAGAATTTTTATCTTTATAGTAAGAATCACTCACAGGTCGTATATATTGTCTCACATTTTGATCCTGCTGATCTTTCTCATAGTTCGAAGTACTAAATCTACTATTGTAATCAGAATCTGTGGCTTGTTTTAAAGCTGATCCTGAATTAGACACTACATTAGACACATCAATGGGAACTATATTTTTTAAGGCTTTGTTGTGATCAAATTGTTGGTTAAACTTACTATCACCACTATCTCTTGAATTAGAAATAAGATAAGGAGAAGCTGTAATAAGATCATTTTGGTTGTGTGTGTAGATGTATTGGTTAGTATTTAGATTTAAGTTGTCTGTATATTTATTTTTCTGTTTATCATGAATAGTATAGTATGAGTTTCCTTCATTACTGGAGCCATAATTGTTAGTATAATATTGTTGCTGTTGTTTTAATCGGTCGTGTGCTTTAGCTGCTGCTTTTGCAAATTCTTGAGATTGAATACTTTCTGTGACAGGCTTGACTTGTTCACTATTATATGTTTTACCTGTGTCCATATGAAAACTCATTGGGCTAACTGCTACATCTGATGACAAATTAGGTGTTTGGTATCTTGAATATTCAGATGAGTATACTTCGTTATTATTAACTGGCCTTTTGCCATTCAATTTCCATCCGTAATCTCCATTAGAATATAATTCTTTTTGACCAGTTTGGTTTTCCAAATCCCTGGTGCGAATCTTTAAATTATTCGTCATTTGATTCATTTGATTGTCTGGTTGCGCGTAGTTCATATAAATGTTATTAGCTGAAGCCATGTTGCCATTACGATCACCGTTACTATTATCGGAGCTTGCATCTGTTCTTACTTCTTGTTGATTATTATTATAAGGATAATTATTATTTTGATATTGAGAGAATGATAATTCCTGTAATGATTTAGACAAAGCATTTACACCAGAATTGACTGTATTTTGCCATGATGACTCTCTCATTGAATAAGGAGATGATGTTGTTGTAGTGGTTGATGAGTAATCATTTTGATACTGCTGCTGTATATTCATTGGGTACCTATAGTTGTTAGCAGAGTAATCATAATTATTTGCTTGTGACTTTTTGCTGGCATCATTATCATAGCTTTGAGGATTGCTTCCGATTGTAGATGTGCCTCTATTGCCGTTATAGTCAGAGGAAGGAGTCTGTATTACGGATATTGGAGAAGAGATGTATTGCTGCAAATTAGGTGGACTTGACAGGTATATAGGGGACGCGCTGGAAACGTATGTACTAGATTGCGTACCAACATACTGACTAGGATTCATAGGAGTCGATAAATAGGAAGGCACAGGGGATGGGGTACTCTGAATACTATCTAAAAATGAATTCGGCGTACTATATTGGTATGAACCAGAATAGCTTTGAGATGGGGAAATTTTAGCTTGAAGCTGTATTTGGTTGCTGTTATCGTAAGTGGGTGGTGAAGGTGTAGAATATTGGTATTGTGGTTGTGGTGTCACTGTGAACCCTAGGTTCGGAGATGGGGTGGAGACTTGCTGCTGGTACAACTGGTTCTCCGCTCTCAGCTGTTGGAGGAACTCCTCGGGTGGCAAGGAGTACTGCATCGCCGCATACTGGTTACTAGCTCCCGTGCTGCTGTCTTGCTCATTCTCAGAAGGCCGTTCGTTTTCATCTTGATGGAAGGGGTTCTTTATTCGGTATATCTTTCTTCGGCCGGTGCGACTATAATCCTCGTTTTTACTCGCACTATCAGCATACTGCTGATATTGCTGACTGGATGAGCTTGCCTGGTTATTCGGCTCCCTCTGTATTATACTGAAGCCGGTGATAGTTTCGATCTGGCCGTCATCGGCGGTCATCTGTTGGTATCGCAGAATATCTCGATCGCCGAACCCATCTTGACAGCGTGTGGTCGTGAGCAGCTGTATTATGACTAGTATCCGTATCTGTGAAAACGAAAACGCAATTTTAATAAATTATTCAATAGCGCGGCCGAGAAATCTACATATCTTTAGAAATTCTATGACATAAAAAATCAAGCTTAAATGTCGTTAGGAAGATAAGGCAAGATATGCAGAAGCCTTCCATTTGCATGGATACTGCATTCCGAGGCTTCACTTAAATAGTTCAACGTTAGAAAAGCCACTCGTTAATGACTGCTAGAAATGACACTCTAAGCTGGCCTGCTCTGACTTAATCTTAAAGATAAACTCGTTACTTAAGCAATTACTGGTAACCCAGAGTGTCAGGTTTTCCTTTCATCCACACGCAGGGGTCATCCCGCCTACAATCAACTATGGACTCGCCCACCGGCTAAACGTTTTTGATTTTAGAAACTATAGGTACTTTCACAACTAGTATTCTGAATTTGAAATTGACGTTATCAAAACCTGCCTGCAATTAAATATCACGAAATCGCTTGTAAGTTAAGTAATCGAGTATAAATTATGTATCTCAGCATGTCAGTAAACTGAAGGTTTTATCAAACCTTCTCTACCAAGTTTATAGATTACTAGTACCCGCGGCTTCACCCGCGTGGTACTTCAAGATATATCCTATGTCACGCAAGAATAGAGTAGCTTTCTATAAATGAAAGAATTTTCAGAATCAGAGCAGTATTTTCAGAGATTACTCCCTACATAGCAACTAACAAACTTTACCTCTTCATAATATTAGTATAAAGTATGATAGTTGTACTAGTATTAATTTGAATTGTTATGTAGGTATGTAGTATGTACCTATTAATGCCATGTGCCGGTCGTCAGTTTGTTCGTCACGCGAGTGGTCCGGGCAGCGACCGCATCGCGGTATGCGTCGGCGCAGCGAATGCAACGATAGTGAGATGTAAGACTTCTCGCCGTAAATCGCTTTCCTACATTATGTTTTATAATTAGACGATAATTAATTAACAATGTTGTAGCGTACATTCATTGAAATTACACGAATACATTTTGAAAAGTTTCAGTAATGTAAATGTAATTTCACTTCTGTGACCACTTCTTAACCAAATATTTAAGTACCTATGTACTACCTAACACCATAGTCTTACACTCAGTTTTAAGGTACTCTGTAAAATACTTGATGAACAACACAATCTCCCAAAAGTTGAAAAAATATGTGGTTTAAAATTCAGGTTCAAATCTATGAACCATAGTTACATAACCAAATGAAAACTTGAACCATCTTGTTCTACAAACAAGTCGCAGGTGTATTTCAATTTCATCGATTCGATGACTTGAACCGTTCGCACAATAGAAAGTGAATCTGTGAGCTTTCAGTTCGTGACCATTATGTACGCTAGGCGGGATAATCGCAGCCCGGGTCAGAGAGCAACCCTGCATCCTATCGACGCTCTACACTCACAAATAGCAATGTGTTTACAGCCTGTGTTTCAAAATTAACGATCAATAGACTCGTATTAATAAATGCATCTCAAAGTTCAGATCGATCTTAAGATTCAGTTTTGACGTTTAATGTATGGAACATCTGTCAAAAACAGCATCTCAAGTTCGATCTCAATCTTGATATCGATTTATTAATACGGGCCTTAATGTTCAATCAGCGCTACTGAAAAAACCGCACCTTTCATTTGTAGCAATTTACGGCAATTAATAAATAATAATAATCGTCAGACGTAACACCAAGTGTATGGTCCCAAACCAATCAACGCTTGTAAAAATGGAGCACAATGGAGTGAGAGCGACCCTAGTGAGACCCAGACTAGAGCATATTACAAAAAAGCCATTTCCGAATAATGACTCTGGCGGGAATCGAACCCGTAAACAACCAACTCTATTAAATCTTTATAAGTACAAATTTATAACATTCATATTAGTATGTTTATAGTGGTGAATATTTACATGCAGCGATAATAATTATTCACTGTAATAGTTATTAATATGACAATAATAAAACGTCACAATATTATTAAGTAGGTACTAGGAATGCATAAACAACTAAGCACCTCCCAACTCACACGACCCACACAATACACATATAACTTACGTAAACCATCCCATACGTTTTCCCATTACCGGATAGCTCGGCGTCAAAGGTCGCACGCGACATCAGCCGCTAGGATGCGCGGGAGTTTCTCTGCCCTTACCGGTCGTTTCACCACCTTGAGAAAGTGCATCTGAACATGCCATGTCGCTTTTAGTAACTAACTACCTGCTTAGACTGGCTCTGAGGTCTTTGACGTAGTGTGGGAATAACATCGACAGGGAAACTGATGACGTCAGGGAAGAGATTAAAAAAATGCTATAGAGTTCCGCGTTTGTAAAGCAGGTAACAAATGTGATATAAATGTGACATAGTTCATATAAAAACGTTGCATGTCAACAAGGAAGTAGTATATTCATGAAAACGTAAAAATTCTTTGAGTATATTAGGTTCATGCATGTCACAAACATGTGACGGATGTCACATACATAATAAACTGGGCGTAGTATGTATACGTAAATCGGTTGCTGTAAAGTACGTTTATGGCTATAACATGTACTAAACTTTACGCGCACCAGCTTTGAAAAGACGGCTACTATAGTGTCAGCGCATTTCTTTAGCCAAACAATTGCGCAGACCCATATATCTCCGTATTTATTTTTCTATTGCGTTGCATAGTATTTGGGCATAGGTGCCGTGTTTGATTCCTGCTTAAAACTAACTTCTGAAGCCAGTTTTCTTTAATTTGCTGTATCAAACGTTTTAGTATTTACAAGAACAAATTATAAGTTGGTATGGAATTTGCAACTTAGCTGCGTTACAATAGAACATACCGATTGTTGATTTCTCTACAAACAAATGTTTCTGCGGAATTTTATATAAGTGGATTAAAGTACAATAAATGGCAACGGAACTTTCCAAAACGAGGCGGCAGCTACATCGACTATTGCTATTATTTCTCATTAAAATTGGAGGAATATAAATCAAAATAATGAGAGCCAGTTAAGGTAGCCGTTAAAATATTTATGGACTTTTGGAGTTTGGCTACAGATGTTACTACGCCTTTTAATGCTACGCATAATCATAATATTCAGACACGCTTGATGTAAGATAGTCTGGCTACGAAACTTTGTCATTTATTCTAAAATGCATCCTGTGTATTTTAATCGTAGGCAGATAATCGGGCAATTTAGCTTGTGAGCTATCGTAAGCGTGAAGTCGTAACGTGAAAACATTATTTTTTATTTATATTCAACTTTCTTTCTATAAATATGCGAGTTAAATTTCAAAATCTATAAGATAAAGGTGTTTTAAGAATGCGTATAAAATAACAAATGAACAGTGATGAAATGAAAACACAAAAATGTCCACACGTCGAAAATATTCCTATAAACACAAAGGCAATTATGTAACCGATGGCTACCTATATATATAGCTGTTTCCGTTCGTGTTGTAAACAAACCATTGAACTAGATATAAACAGACCTTTCCATACATTAGCATATCGTTTATGGGAAAAAGGTTATTGGTGGCCTCGTTTAGACTTACATAACATTCGGAACATACCTATATATATAACGCGAGATTTACGACAAGCAAAGTGGAACAACATCTGGACATTGGAAGCCTTTCCTAATTATTAAAGCTTCCAAATAAAACCACCACCAATTTGGCTTAATTTTTTTCTTCTCGGAAATGGACTTTTATCATTTTGCCTTGGTCTGGGTGTAACTGGAGAACCCCCAGTCTATACCTACCATAGCTGTTCAATGTCATTTGGTTGCTTAGTTTTGTGGGTATTATGCAGTTGACATATATCTTTGGAAATATTTATTTTGGTACCTATAAAGGAAAAAAAAATGTAACGTCACGACTTTTATCCCCATTCGGGGGTAGTCAGAGGCTTGAGTGGCCATACACCACCACATTGTGGAGGTATTAACCAACTCAAAGCCCACGTTTCACCAGATAGTCAGAACCCAACGTGACAGGTGGTGAACCTTGTCGCCGTGTATACAGGAACTGACTATTACCTAATCCCGAGGGATAGGTAGGTTTCCTCACGATGTTTTCCCTCACCGTCAGCGAACTGTAAATTATGCACATAGATGAAAATTCATCCATTGGTGCATGCCCCACCGGGGATCGAACCTGGGACTTTTGGGATAGGAAAAAAACTTGTTCAAAAATTAACATTTCTGGGAACCAAAGTGATTTGTAATGCCAGTAATTCATCAAAACTCTCTATAAATTCATGAGTGTAGGTATACTAAATTTGTCAATTCTTCTTTTCATACCTACTCAAGATGTAACGAACCCAATTGACTTCCGCAGTACCTAAACGGGACCGATTCTTATGTAACATGAGATAATATCGCGGGGAAAGTGTGCTTGTGCATTAGATACGCAAATAGGTCTTTATTGTTCTAAAGAATAATACATCATAATCGTTACGACATTATGATTTTGATAAAAACAAATAGAAGTAGACCACAATAAATAACAACCGTGCACAAAAATTAAGATGGGAGAATATTGTGAAACACTTTGAAGCTTATTTATTTATGCATAAACCTGTCCCTAAAGGGTTTATCAGTGGCTTTCTAAACAGTTAAATAAAAAGAAACATTCCCAATCAAATGACAAAAAAAACTAAAGAAATACACCTACAATATTTAAGCAATATTAACAAAATCAATATTAATTTAATTATTTGATGTCATAGAATATTTTATCTATTAGCAACGCTATTTGTGAAATATCATGCGTAAATTGGGACAGTAGGTATGAATATTTTCACTGTTTATGCGTTACACCACATTAGGAAAAGAGAGACATGTCAAAGTAGATTTAGCGTGCTCAGATTACATGATTGCCGATTCACGCCTCGAACGATAAATTTATAATTTTGACTAAATATTCATTAATTCATCATTCTGGTGATAAGTTTCACTTCTGTTTTGTATCAATTTTGTAGAATCAGGTTTATAAATAGGAGAGCAACAAAGTCATGTGCCCTTTTTGGCTAGTCTCATCTAAAACCTTAAAGAAGACAAGTTAAAGTATAGAGTAAGTTTTAGTTGGATTTGTATATTTTGGGGCACAATTAAAGCATTTTTGCTACTTGCTATTCGCCTATAAAAACTGGTAATACCCACACCCAAATTGTTCCAAGAATACTAAAAATCTATAGCCAACGTACGTTCCAGAACTTAAACACGCGCATAACTTAAGTTCCTCCAAGTGTCTGAAATCCAAATCGAAAGTAAAGAAATGTCATCCGTGTATCAATTTATCGACTATCGTTAGATTTAATAACAGGTAATAAAATCAACGTAACGTAGTAGGCTCAATGACCGCATCCATCGATCATTTGATTCCATATTGTGTAGTCCATGATTCTATGATAATGTGGTCGACGCACTTCGATAATTGATAGTTTATTCGATCGTTGCTGCTTCGGTTAATGGATGGGTTGTGCATGTCATCCATCTATTGTCGGTAATGTGATAATGTTTATATTATAAGCGGCTGGATTGTGTGGCCACTATTTATGGCCGATAACCATAGAGGCAATATAGGCAATTGCTTATGTAACCCGCGGCGCCACCTGTATGGCCCGCGGTCAATATGAAAAACATGAAAAACAACGTATTATTTTTCTTTAGATCCTCTCCATCCTAAGGTTGCCTCGTAGTGATCACTTTTAGTGATAAGGCCGCCCATTTTCCACTTTCTGTGTAAATTATGTAATAATTTATAAATGTTTGTTTTCTAGTGCTGGATTAATAAAGAGTTATCTATCTATCTTTGTTTGTTTGTTTGTTTGTATGTATGTATGTGAGATTCTTTATTCCACCATAACTTATAAATGCCTGAACGGATTTGGATGTATGGGATATCGTTAGAATCCTTATATCATTCCGGGTAACACTGGATATATTATTTTTGAAAAAAAACTATATTGCGGCATTATGGCTCAATTTTCAAATGTGAAAAAAAGTGTTTTTCTTCCTTTATTACAATATGGGTATCAAATTGAAGGCCTTGATAAGTACATTCCAAAACTGTAGAATTTATTGTCATCATTTAACATAGGTAGGGTGTACAGGCAAAACAAACATTTCATTTTTGGCTGCTGTCACTAAAAAGCATAAAATTAAAAACACGACTGCCCTGCCAAAAAACGAACTAAAAAGTATAAAACAAGTGCAGTGTCATTGCAGTCGGGGGCCCTCTTAGATTAAATATTTTTTAACGCCACACAATTATTTTTATTTCAAATGTATTCAAATGAAACCTAATTAATTTGAAACAGATCGGCAAAGTGCCATTTTAGAACTAGGAATCTACATAAATCTATGCTTAATTGGATGCAACGAACGTTGAAATTCTGACCTCACATATCACTATAATGTACTTATTAGTATTCAAATAAGAAACCAATATGTCGAGAGTGACTTAAAATATGGAAGGTTTATTTTCTATAAATTTATATGTCAACAAATGTTTCAACAGAACAGTTATTGCATAGAGAAATGTAATATTTCAGCACAAAACGATATCTGCAACTTTTAGCTGAAGTTACACTACTGAAGAACCGAAGTTATAACGACGCGTTAAATAGTAATTAGGGTACAGTTAAGCTAGCATAATCTATAGCTGGATAGAAAAAAGTCAGACACTGTAGAAATATTTTCTAATCCCAAAGTAGAAAGTCATGATGGACTTACACCGGTATTATAAATGCTTTGTAAAACTATTGTAAACTGGCTAAAAATAACCATTTTGATTGCAAGTTTTTTATTTTTGCTCAAACCTCAAACTCTACTAGTCGAGTTTATAAAGAACATACCTACTCAAGAATAATAGAGAATAATTGTTTTCTTATCTAAAATATACATAGGTGTTAACTATGTCACTTTCATCAGCCTATTGTATTAACTATTTTTATCAGGAAGCGAAATGCATCGTACCTATTCTGACATTTATAATGACTATTGTTTACTTGTTCTTTGTAACAAACAATTACAGTAGCCCGATTTACGTAACCAAAACCGTAACGATGTCTCAGCGATATAGTCGTTGATAGCCTTTTCGGAATACAAAAAGGCTATCAACGACTATATCGCTGAGACATCGTTACGGTTTTGGTTACGTGAATCGGGCCACTGTCCGTTCACAGTTATTTTACCTCTAACGTTCCTAATTTTATTTTTGTAAAACTCATAGTTTGCCTTTATACTTGGCTTTTGAGACCATGAACTGTAGATTAGACTTTATTCTACAGGCTGCATGACTTTTAAAAACCTAAAATCGACTACGTTTTTCAAAAATAAATATATAAGGTAAATGTCAGAGGTAATATAACTGTGAACGGACTGTACACATAATTTTGGTAGTTTGATTATGAAGAGTGCCATATTTAAATTAAGTAAATCTATAAAAACATTTACTCGTTAATAAGAAGGTATTACCTGATTAAAAACTACTTTATAAACAAACAGAAACTGTATAAATAATTATAAATATTCGTTCATGATAATTAAGTTACGTGGACGTGACAACATTATACAGATTAGTTTAGTATAAATTATGAAGTGGCATCATTGATGGCCATAAATTATTTCGTAGGAATCTAGATTGCTTACACACCTAACTCGAAACGTGAGACATTTGATTTATACATTTTATAACAAACTTGTCTCAAAATTTCAAAACACTGTTTGTAAAAAATCTAACACCAATAAGTAGGAGTAGTTTGTTACATACACTTTCATAAGTCTAAGTAAGCAAGTCCTGCTGTATGAATGAACCTTCAAAATTCTTCCATCAACTCTTAGACGCATAGACGCTCTAAACAGATGGTAATAATGATGTAGGTATGTACCTATAATATTTATGGCTATAATTCTGTAATATTTTCATTTTGTTGCTGGATGACTAACCGGTTTATTATTATTATTATAATCATATGCAAGTTGATTTGTTTTGTTAATTTGAATTATAGTAAGTACTAGTCTAGATTGACTTGGCAAACACGACAACGTTTTTTCCATAACTTTTACAAATTTTTAGTATTCGTCAGCCAAATACAATCCGAATAATATAGACAAAGTCGTCGTTCTTGCCGACAGAATAACGCCTGAGGAGTATTTTTATTATTATTTTTAAAAATGAATACATACGTTTCGTAGCACAGTCATCATTCATGCAATTCAGTTTACGGTACCACAGCAATATCACAGTCCACACCACATAATACACACTTAGTGACACAATAGTCCGTTCGTGATCACCAATGTACTGTCTCCAAGGGTTGCAGGAATGAGGGTATGCGCGGCTGTCCCGACGGTTGCGAAATGAAGTTCAAGGCTAGATAGAGTTAGGTTTATATAGGGGGTTGGCGGACCGTGGCGATGCACCTGTGTGAGTGGCAGCGCGGGCGCAGAGCGCGCGGGAACTCGTGCGCAGATGCACACTGCTGCAAAAATATGGTTCTCAACATTTTAGTTGGGACCTGTTTCTGAATTTTATGTAAAACTGTCAAAACGTCAAATTTATTTGGTGAATAAAAGTTATCTCACGATTTAAAAACAGACCTCGTTTCACATAGCATCTTCAATAAATCTAGTCCTCGATTAGAAAAGGTGCTAGCTCGATGGTTTGGTTAACGTAATAATATATTATTATATTGGGTGTGTGTTGTGTGAGAGAGTTGGTATTCTATCTCTTTTCTTAAAAGAACCGACGTAAAACCTAGAGATCGATCATGTAGAGTCACTGCCCTTAGTAACAACATTTCTAAACGTTATTCAGAATAGGAATCAAATAGCAATGTTTTCGAAAGTTGATGACACAGTTATGATTTTAATTATAAGGTTATTTTCGTCTACGAATATTAAATTGCGATATTGGCATAATTTTATAACATGACAACCATGCTTAATTAATGGCGAAATTATATTAAAAATATACTATATTAACTGGTTAACCAATCAGTCAAGTTTAAATAAATGATTACGTTACACTATTAGTTAATTTAAGCGTGGAACTGATCACATTAATATCGTTTCAATATTCGTTAACCTACATTTTAATTTCTCGATTCTTGGTACCGTCGTATGGGTGCAATAAAGTTTGGCAAACGCTGTAAATCTTCATGCAACATTAACGTTTCCACGCCTAGGGCGAGCTTACCATCTTTAAGTAGATAGATACCTTTGACGTTTATTCAATGGTTATAATGCGCCGGATCACTTAAAAGCACCTATGCTTTTAAGTGATCCGGCGCATATACCTACTTGATCAATATTCTTTGAAAATCCACTCCAAATAACATTTGATTGGTTACAAAAAAAAGTCTAAAGTTACAATCTCAGAATAACTTTCCCAATGTAGGACCTCTAATCAACATTCTTCGTAGGTTTTAGTTTGAACCGGTCTTTTGCAATTAGTTAGATACTTATTCGGTATTTACCAATTCAGACTTCGCGGTTATTACAAATAACACGTAACCAATCAAGAATATCGTGAGACAAATTGTCTCTTGTTTTGTATGCAAGATGGGTCAAAGACCTTAATTAATTCGCGGAAGAAATTTGGATGGGATAGCTGTGAATTAATGATCCGATTTATTGTGCGTACCTACTATCCATCCATTTATTTTCTCATAGCTTTTCCCCGCGACTTCGTCCGCGTAGAATTTAATTTTTTAGAAAATCGGATCTCCGATCCCGGTCCCCAAAATATAGCCTATGTTACTCAGGGATAATGTAGCATTCTAATGGTGAAAGAATTTTTGAAATCTGTCCAGTAGTTTTCGAGTTTACTCAACACAAACATCCATACATACAAACCTTCTCTCTTTATAATATTAGTATAGAAGTATAGATTATATTGTTAGACAAACATCTTGATATGAACATAAACTACATATATACGTAGTCCGTGACGTATTGCTCTTGGTGCCCTGCAGCCGACATCTGAAGTTTCGGAACAAAATACTCTCGAACCAAAATTCTTCACTCTTGAAGGTCGCAAGTAGTACTAGTACCTATTTACTGTAAAATTATTCAAAAGTCATCAGGAATGGCTAATTTATACAAATTCGTCGGTTAGTATAACGAGCCTTTTGCTATTCAGATGGAAACTACACCTCCTAGAGTTCCGAGCATATGCAACTTAACAAAACATCATCTTGAGAGAAAGTGAGGCTATTGTTTATACGTTCGATTTGAAAATACATTAAATTTTATGAATTCTTGTTTTGCTAAATTAATTTGAAGTTGATATGGTAGAGATTCTATATTAGAAGGCCACTCGAATCTATCTATCCCCTATTTCGAGCCCCTAGTTTTAGGGGCTCGAAATAGGGGACCTTCGTGGACCTTCTAGGGCGTAGAAGGTCCACGAGCACCTACATATACTTAGACCAAGGAAGTCTAGGGGTTCCACGAATAATAACGATAATCCGTCGTTACCTAATTTACATCATTTGGTCACCCATTTTGAATTTCGAAAGTCGTACCATTCTACACATATAGATAGGAATCGAACCTGACCCCCAAGTCTGCTAACTATTAACCATTGAAAATCCATTGATACATAATACTATCTTCACGAATTCTTCATCTTAAATCAAAATTCTTGGCGGTCGACGTGTTCTTGGCGAAGAAAATATTATTCTGGAGGTGCGGCAGCGCCTCCGGAAAGACTATTAAAAAATAGGCGCTAGAGAAGGTATCCTTACCTCGATGTAATGGTAATAAAGTGCGTAAACACTACCAATACAAATGCGTAGAAGTAAATTGCGATTACCAACAATTAATTGCAAAACTACCGTTAATGTGTTACTGAGCTAACCTGTAATAAAAGAAAGTTCCCGTTGGCAATAAAGCTGCTAGTTATTTAATAGCATTACGGTGCTCCGCTAGGAAATCAGGCGGTGTCTGCTAACAGCTTATTTGGCGCTGATTACCGACTATACGCTATTTACATAGGAAGTAGATCAGTACGTAATTTATGTAATAACTTGCTGGTGCCAGCGACTTTATGGGCGTAGAATTTGTACTTGAGAAATGAATGGTCTCCCATACATATTTTCATCCCCTATTTCAAAGACTATATGTCCATTTCCATGGTCCTGTCTATCTCTATACCAGAATCGATCAAAATGGGTTTAGCGGTTTAGTCGTGAAAACGTAACAGACAGACAGACAGAGCTACTTTCGCATTTATAATATTAGTAAGTATACTGACGTGGGCGAGAAAACAGCAAAGCTGAAGTGGGATTGGGCCGGCCATGTGGCACGAATGGACCCGCAAAGGTGGGTAAATCGCATTAACACCTGGACGCCAGAAGATGGTCGCCGTCGTCGTGGCAGACCGAGGCGCAGATGGTGCGACGATCTAAACACCTTTGCGGGTAAAACGTGGCCACAACAAGCCCAAGATAGGGATGCGTGGAGGAAAAAAGGGGAGGCCTTTGCCCAGCAGTGGGAAACGAAATAGGCTATTAAAAATAAAAAAAACCTAGATAGTATTAATGCATAAGTAAATCCTATTGAGGAAGGCGTTTATTGCTTTGAGCGTTGCGACATGGCGCACTTAGATTTTTAGTATGTTATAACTCCAGTGTGAGAAAACTTGTAATATAACGATATAACAACCTTAGTGCGGGCTTGTTATTATTCTTTACACTAACCAATTGAACCCTGGAACTAGAACACCATTATTATAACATCCCTAATAGTAATAAGTAATGCCTAAACCTACAGTTTCCCATACATTTCCTTCGTCGCGTGCCACTAAAGATGGCCTTGGAGACGTAAGAACGCCTGAATAAAAAGGCATAGCTTGTGTATGGTTTACGACTTTATGTGTTCTTCTAGGGAATTATTAGAACAACACTAATCTCCTGTTTTTTTGATAGCCAAGGATGGCACACTGGCAGACGGTCCACCTGATGGTAAGTGGAAGCCGCTGCCCAGGACATCTGCAACTTAAGAGGAGCATACGCGGCGCCGACCTTTTAGAGATCTGAAAACATGCCCTTTGAAGAACGAAAAGACCTCGGGAGGGAGATCATTCCACAACTTGCACGTGCAGTGTTACTCCTGTTTACTTTCTTAGACCATAGAAGGGTGGAAAATAGGGATCGCAAGTTAATCAATAAAATAAACATTGAACATAACTCCTGTACATTTTGTTTTACTAATTTTACGTATTCGAGTTGCTATGCGAATTTTATGTTTTAAATATATGAATGAAATTGTATATTACTGAACCTAAATAACTATCAAACCTTCCAAAGAATCTTTCACCCCCCGAAGAACTGACTTTCATTTTCATCTATAGTACTTATCCAAATTACCCGATTGTGGAAGACCAAAAATTGCTCAACAAAATAAATAAAATGTGTTTCATTCCTGCCATTGTTTGTTGGTTCGCTAGTGTTTAACAGTGTATATACTTACCTATCTACAATTTATCTAATGACAACTTACCGCTCAAGCCTAGCTGGACTTTTCCTAGTTCCTCATACGTAGGGTTGTCATGTCGTTGAAGTTTAGTTGTTCTGTTGTCAATGGGTACCTACATGAACGGAACCAGCTTTTTAGGGAATAGACATTTTGAAAGAAATAAATAATTAGAGAAAACTTTGCAACTAGCAAATAATGATTCAGTACATAAAATGGGTAGAATAATGTTTCACACATAGAATCATGGGCAAACTTTGCCTGTAGCCAATTGACTGCAGCTCATATATGGGCTAGCTGGACTGGGGTTGGACCACGCTCTCACAGAAGATCGGCGTAAAGTAGCTATTACTTTTGCGTTTCGTACCATGAGTGAGAGAGCCGGAAGCCCAACCCTCTCCTTTTCCTCATTCTGTCCCACTCCACTCCCCTTTAGATCGACAACGTGCGAGCGATGCCTTTGGTATTGCTTAACACCAGGTGGGCCGTATGCTTGCTTGCCATCTTATTAACATAAAAATACTCCTAACCATTATACCGAGCAAATCTCTCTTCAACTGCCGATTCTTTTGCGGATTGGCCAACATCAATCCTTGGAAAGAATATGCATTGTCGTTGTCATCAAGAAAATAATATACCGGAAAAACGTCGCAGTAGGCAACCTTTAAACTAGTGCCTACCGGAAAATGCGGAAACGGCAAGGGAAATGAGAGTGAAATGCGTACACGCAGTCACCTTGCTGCCCGCCTCGCTAAACATTGCCATTGCGGACTGGTTAGACAGGGTTTAAGTACCGCGCACGCCCATCAACTGGCAATTAGTAGGCTTTCCTGGTTGGGCTTCTTTACCCAATTATAGATATTATCCAGCATCACGTGTCATGTTCTGTGTTAAATTCCTCTAAAGTGTTCTAATGTTAAGAGACAGACAGAGTAAAGACTAAAGAAAGAGGTGCCCTTATTAGATATATGTATGAAAAAAAACGTGGTCATTGTTTTTTTTTCATTTTCATTGTTCTATCTACCGGTAAATAGTTGAACTACTCACTTCGTTTTATGTCGATGTTAGTACTAGGCCGACCACTCGGCCGAGTTGCTTAGGGCCAGTCCTCTTAGTAATTGGTCCATGTATCCACCCATTGCTTATGAAATACTTCAGGGAAGATTCATGTGATTGATTTGTCACGCTACATTCATATTTGGAAGACGTAAACGTTTTTTCTGTACATTTTTGACAGATAATTGCCGTATACGGCACACGTATACCGTAAGATATATGGCAAACGTGTTTTATGTGAATGACCGCTTAGTCTACCTTGTTGAAATCTTCTTCCAACTCCTCCTATTCTTTCTTTACATTAAATTTGTGTGGGTTCCAAGCCATATTTTCCCCGGGACTCATCGTGTGTTAAACCAGTCCGGGCTCACTTGATGCATGCCCTCTCGAGGGCACTCAAATCCGTCGAATTTGCAACTTATTACCGCGTAGCACGAGTACCTATTTTTGTGTCGTTGCATAGTGATCCTTCTGTATCGATTTATTAGTCGATGCTTGACGAGGTTTGTCCACAGAATTCATATTTGAATTCTGTGGTCAAACCTCGGCGTCTTCGTTGGACACTATTGCAAATTACGCCGCCATCGGCCATGCGAGGAACTAACGACTCCTAACGAAAGTAGACTCCGTAGAACAATAACCGTAAAAAAAATCATTATCGTTTACTGTATGGCAAAAAACCAGCAATTCAGCTATCATCATCAACTCACGATTAAATTACAGCATGACTACAAAATGATTTAGTACACTCTTCAGACCATTAGATATTTAGTAGGGACCTACTCAATTTCTAATGGACTGAATATAATGGATCACTATCATAGATCTTGTGTAGATAGAGCCAGCAATAAAGCAAAAGATAATTAAGAGCCAAAGACATCTAGATTGAATTTTATAATTGTGTCATTATTTGCAACAACCACCGGCGGTCGTGCACGAACCGTTCATTACATCGGTAATTGTGATGAATGGGATTATTGCCAGTTTAAGAACCATTGCTACTGTTTTGTTACCTGGTAATTGTACAAAATTAGAGATTTAATTTGTACAACAGCTCTACCATAGAGTCGCTGGGGTCAACGTAAAATATTTGTATCGCAAAATATAGAGCGCCCCTGACGGCCACACGAGAGAATAGCATTTTCTTATACAAAATGAATAATTATATAGAATTCTTGTAGCTCTATCATGGAGCGGTTACCGTCAACGGCAACCGTCAATGTTTGTGTCGCAAATAGTACAGCGCCCCTACCGGCCACCCAAGGAACTAAAAAATTTCTATACAAATGGGTATTTTACGTAGACGCAAATAACTAGAGATTGCATTAACTAATGGTAGAGCTGCAGCTCTACTACAAACATTGCCTGTGCTAGTCCTACATTTTTGCTGAAAAAAAGAAATGAGGGTTTATTTTCTAAGAATCAAATCGGGACCTATTACAAACAATCACGTTCTTTATTAAACTAATTAATTTATTACAATCTAGGTACATACTCCAATTATTGCACTTCAGTTAGGAAGAATACACGGTACCGCTATATGAAATAAATAACATTTCACATTGATAAAATAACATATTTAGTTTTTTGTTGTAATTTTACAACTAAGCCACAGTATACTTTACAGTTGTACATGCTAATTATAAAATAAATAATCGAATTTGTGCAAATGTTACACTATTGGCAATAGATTGGCATTGCGATTTTGCACTTTTAATAATAACGACATCGCCTGAAATAATACTTTCAGGCATGAAATATAACATCTTATCAACCTATATTTACATCTCACTCCATTAATTTGTCTTGAAATCGCTCATTTACAAATAAACTATCAGCTATCTGTACATATTTAGGACCTTTTCTTTTCGCCCCTTTCATTTTTGTTTTTCAGTAACGTACTTTCTTGTTTACCTTCTGTTTTGACCATACGTTTCGGATGAGAATGGTAATTCCTAGGGTATGATGGAGCCTTCTGCTTACCCACTGGAGGCACGTAATGATACCCTAAAGTGTACTCCGCTTCAGGGTTATGGTTATACTCCTGATGTATCACCGTTTGACTATACGAAGGCATCGTTTGCGAATTAATGTACGCTACCTTTTCTGTTGTAGGGTTGTGAAGGTACGTCTGAGGAACCATTACTCTGTACGGTAACTGGTATTTCGAAGAATACGGCATTGGTGTGACGTAGCTGACAGTTTGAATCGCACCAGAGTTCTGACTAACTGTTTTATAATGGGATGGTAAAACTGTTGCTATCGTATGGTCTTTGCTAGGGTAGTTCTCCGAAAGGACTAGGCCATTATCTGAGTCTTCTTGGCTTTGCTGCTGGTAAACATAATTTTGGGTGGAATCAGAATCTGTATGCGATTGGTACTTATGCCTTGGCTGCACTAGTGCCATTGATTCCTTTTGCGCGAGATTTTGATAATACTCCTGCGATACAGCAGACTGCTTGGGGGTCTCATACGCCGTTTCTTGTGAGTCGGATCCCGCAGGTAATGATTGTGCATGGTCTTCTTTTGATGGTCCGTATTCTGGTCCAGCAGTGACAGCAGTTTCATATTCAGCTGAATTTGGATGGGAAACTCCATATTCTACGCTGGATGTTACTGCGGTTTCGTGGCTAGAAGTTACTTGGGGAGGTAGCTCGTACTGGACTTGCGCATTGCTATCATGATCACTTGTTCCATGGCTTAATGAAGAGTGGTAGTCTTGAACTTCTTGTGATGTCGCTTGTTCGGCTTGTTGCTGATACTGCGGTTGATAATAATATTGTTGGGAAGGCATGGCTGACTGAGGTACGTATTGATACTGATACTCGTACTTCTGCTGCGTGGGCTGTTTGTAAAGAGAATGCCCTTTGGGAAGTGTATATTGATGACGAACGTAGCTCGATGGGTATCTAGCCATCACTGGCTGAACTGCCGAGTACTGAACGCCAGAATAATCTGATTGCGTATAAGACGGCTGAACGTAGGGATGCGCATAGTGTTGTGGCTCGTACTGTGGTACTGATGAAGATACAGAGCCTTCAGCGGAGCCTGGTGCATGCGAATTAGTAAAAGTAACCTGAGGAGCAAAATTGTATCCGATTTTCTTGAAATACTGATTGACTAATTGTTGTAGGTTCAGGTTGTTCAAGTAATTTGACAGTGGGTAGTTATGTGGTAGATTAGCGTACAGCTCAGCAGAAGGATTTGCGAGCGATGAGCTCGGAATCCTCAGTACTAAAACTGGAACTACTTTCTGTTCTAAATGAGACCCATGACGCAAATGGTCTTGAGTTAATCCAACGTTCTGGTACTCGGGGTTTTTCAGAAGCTGTGTGGGGTCGACCAAGTAGTTAGACATTACTGAAGGGAACTGTCCACTTAATCCTGTTAATTGCTGGCCATTATAAGTAGTGTAGAAAGTTGACGGTGCTGATCCACGAGAAGAGGTATGTCCCGAATCGCTTTGTGAAGAAACATCTCTGTCACTTTCGTACGGACTCTTGAACTCAACGGATGGTTTTCTGTAATTGTACGCAGGTTTTTCGTCTTTCACAGGTACCAACTCAAACGCCTGCGACGGTTGTATCTCAACGTTTGTTTTTATATGTTTTCCTGCTAATTTATCATGATACCGAACATTTTGATGGTTGTTATAGGTGGATCCTGGAATGTCTTCCTGTGAGTACGGGTATATCATAAATTTTCCTTTTTCCTGAGCAGGTTTCCCGAAGTATGAGTAAGCATATCCAGCGTTTGTTTTGTATCCATATCCTAGATTGGCGTCAATTGTTCTTTTACCTTTAGATTTAGTGTCTGTATCGTTCACAATCTCTATAGCTATAACAGCTGGGAATGAAGACTGTTCAGGTGAAGGTTTAGGCTTTTCTTCAGTATTATTCTTCTTACCCTCATTAGTATCGCCCTTGATACCAAACTTAGCTTCTACGTCTCTTAAAAAATTCTGCTCATCTGCTGTTAGAGTCGTATTTGTCTGTTTGTCTTTATCTTTCACTTCTGACTTGTACTTCTTCGGGTCGGGTTCGGCGCATGTCGTCACCAGCAACGTACAGCATATTATCTGGAATAGAGACAAAAAAAATGAATAACCAACTTTAACTAACATAGGGATAAGACTATTAAAGACAGTGTGAGTATTAGTACATTGTAAATAACTGGCTATTTGGTAATTATTTAAAACCTTCATTATTACAGCCAGTCTCATGTACTTTTGCTTGATAATATTAAGGTTGGCCAACCATAGTAAGTAGTACTAACTAGGTATGTAGACCTAATACTTAACTAGTGAAGTCCAAAATTATATAAACGATTTGTAATGCATGTATGCAAGCAGTCTCCGCAGCACAACGTCCCACTACCCGATTGCGTGTTTATCTCGGCTCGCTCGCAGATCTTCACTCTCTCAACTAGCCCCGCTAGTAGGCATTATCTTTATCTCTTATTGAAGCAAAGTTGTGAAATCCTACTGCCAATTCGCTGGGAAGCGATGTTAATTCATGATGGCTATCCATAACTTATATCCGGCTATAAATTTGTATATCTGTTTTTGTAAAAAATTCTCCGATTGCAAAATTATAATCTCAACTTTCTTTCAAAATCATATCAATAATATTTCCTATTGGAGATATTATTTGGTAGTATTGTTATTGAAACGGCCATAAAGCTTGTTTAACTGCGAGAAATACGAGTATGCGTCACGTTATCCTCGTATATAATCTTAAAGTTACGTAACCGTAATTTTCTCGAGACATGCGCAAGAGTGCGCGACCCGTCCCGCCTGCCACTTTCCACGACCCCAGGTTCTCGCGGTACTTAACACGCGTTGACTAATTAATAATACGCTCACATCAGCCGTCATCGTGGAGTTACGTAATAATACATAAAGTTACTTAAAGTTACATTTATCGTCTAGTCCGTACGCGGTTCAAGTATCAGATGAGATTCATCTCGGGTTTACGCAATTCGCAATCACTTATTCTATTTTGTAGCTATTAACGTGTCTGTTCTCGATTAGTCAACACAGGTGTAAGTTTATAATCTAAATACAGGGTGTTGGATAAAACAAGGGACGTATTGAAGGAAAGCATTCAGTATTCGAATCTCATTCCAAATATGTAACAAAAAATATATTAATTGCTTCCATTATAATACGAATTAATGAAAAATTTGGTATAAAGAGATAATGGATTAAGGTAATTTACAAGCCTCATTATCAAGTAATTTACAAGCATCAGTTTATCAGCTCATAGTCGCTCGCTAGCGTTGCATAACTTTTTGCTAAGTTTCGTATAAGGGGCCATCCATAAATTACGTCACACGAATTTCATGATTTTTAGACCCCTCCCCCCTTGTCACAGCTGGTCACATTTGCGAGACTCCCGCCCTCCCTGTGTGACGTCACATATTTTTTCAATTTTCAGAATTTTTCAAAATATTTCGATAAAAATTCAAATTTCGGTTTTAATACTTAGATATATTAGATTTTTAAATGTGACGTCACAAAACTTAGGAACCCTCCCACCCCCTTGACACACAATGTCACATTTCGTCGACCCCCTCCCCGCTTTACGTGTGGCGTAATTTATGGATGGCCCCTAAGCATGAATCATCATATACTTCAATAAATCTCTAGTCTAACCTAACACCCTGTATAATGCAGCAGTCATTGGGCAGGCAATATAACTGTCATAAAATCTCATGTATAAATGTTCGTCTGGTGATCGAGACACTACGAGATGAAAGTTCGTCTGGAGCAGGTAGGTATTGCGAAGAGAAAGTGCGACCAGCGTCCAGTTTGCGAAGGATTGCGACACTGAATAACAATGCGTTTCCCAGTTAAGACTTGAGACCTGCCAACTCGGGTAACGGCAATTTGCAGAACAATCGGGACCCTAAGTCGGCTAGACATCGCGGCGCCACTGTGACGTTTTGCTATAGTAATCGATCCTCTGATTGATAGGTTGATCCAATAAGAGGCCGATTAGCTGGTCGGCCGACCAATATAAGGGTCGATCACTATAGCAGCTCAATGGCAATGGTTAAGTGAATTAGGACCCAGATCGTTTAGTTTAAGTATGCAAAGGCAACTGCAATAGCCACAGGGCTATTACAAGAATCGCACCTATAGGCATACCATTCTTGTATTAGGCTCCAATATTTCTTTGCGATTATTTACTCGGGGGCTATTAAAAACCCGGACCATCTGTTCCCATCGTTCGTGATTTTGCAATTAATTTATTTTAGAAATGTGTCAAAATCCTAAATTTGAAATCCGAACGAAACAGATTATTGCTTTTGTACCGGGTTTGTAATAGCCCCCGTTATTGATACATTTTTGGAAATTATTTGATGTAGGAATAAAAATGTATCAATAACGATACGCTCTTATTTCCCAAAGGGAGTTATCTGAGTGCACTATTGAACATCATAAAATTTCCTCAAGTGTATAGGTTACATGTAGCAGTGATAGCCGATTGGTTAAGCACGCGTTTTGCAGGCTTAAGGTCCAGGGTTCAAACCCCGGCTCGCAACTGTGGATTTTTCGAAAACTATGTAGGTATATGTGTAACGTATCTACACCTACTTTTATCATGGACTGTCATCAAAGCCGAAGTGTGTCTCCAAGATGTATGTGCATGTAATCGCAACGGTGACACCATGACAGTTAACTTCGTATGAATACGATTAAACATTGCGTATGCGCACTTGTTTGTGCGAGCTTTAAAAAAACTGTCATGTCAGGTTACCGCTAATGAGGGTACCAAATTAGCCACTCACAAAGCTAAGGCCCGTATTAATATATCGATCTCAAGATTGAGATCGAACTTGAGACGCTGTTTTTGACAGATGTTCCATACATTAAACGTCAAAACTGCATCTTAAGATCGATTTCAACTTTGAGATAGATTTATTACTTGTGCTAGAAGTAAGCTCACTCAAATATGGGTCGAACTGAGATATGCATAACTATACAGGGTGAATTTTTCAAGTGTGCTTTCATGGCCTAATCCGAAACTATGAGGAATAGCGAAAAGTACTCAAAGGAGTCTCGCGCCATGTTTAGATGAAAACTAAAACTACATCATTGGATTTTTGAAAAGTCAATATTCCCAGCCAGTAATCGAACCCGTTGATTTTGAAAAAAAATACACACTGTATTATTACACCATTCGATAGTGCCGCTAATAAGGAACGAATTTGGGATATTGGTGCCACCCCAGTCTACCTGTCCCGCCTCCACTACACCATGAAGGCGGAGGACATTGCTGAGTACATCAGAATGAAGAGCAATGTCTCATTGAGAGTACATCTGTTGGGCTCGAGTCACACCGCCAGTTTCAAGGCGTTTGTGGTCTTGGTCCCCACTGAAAAGCTGTCTACTTTCGTGCAGGAAGAGTACTGGCCGAAAGGTGTGGTGTTCAGGCGCTTTCGGGGGAGACTGCCGTCACCAACACCATCAAATTAGTTTAAGTTATATGTTAATTATAATATATTATTAATGTATCTGTTAGTCTGTAAATTTATCTTTAGGCCCATGTCGCCTGAATATAAATAAATAAATATATGGTGATAATATATTACATATTATGCGTTTATCTTCATAATCTCATAAATAAACTAGTAAATCTTAATAGGCTTGGTTATTATCAAATTAAGACAATCTCTCCGCAGTACCGTCGGTATACCACAAACGTTACATAAGTCGAGATAACTGCTATGTAGTCAATATTTTAACTGCGTTACATAACCGGAATTAAACGTAACGGGCCGAGTTAATGGGAGATATATGCGCATTATTTACAATTCTGTATAAATGGAAAGCTTGCAGCTTAGCTGTTTTGATGTGTATACAGTAGGCACAATACGATTACTATAATCTACAATTTTATATTGTATTGTCTATAACCAACACAACATCGGTCCATCCAAAGGTTGTCTGGAAGAGATCGCAGCTTGCGATAACACCGCCCACTGTACACTGTTTTTGTTTCTTGTTTTGTTTGACATTGTTGTTTATGTATTTGACTGGTGTACAATAAAGTGTTATCTATCTATCTATCTATCGGCGTAAAGTAGCTATTAGGGCCACTGCAGACATGCTACTTTTAGCATCGGCGATCGGCGATTTCTATGCTGCGTCTCGCTCATTCTCGCTCGAAGAAACGCAACGCAGCATCGATACAGTCGCAAAGTCGCCGGTCGCCGATGCTAAAAGTAGCATGTCTGCAGTGGCCCTTACAGCTGCGTTTCGTACGATGAGTGAGAGAGACGGAAATCCAAACTCCCTTCCTTCCCATCCCTCCGTCCCACTCCCTTTCAAGTCGGCAACGTGCAAGCGATGCCTTTCGTATTGCAAGTATCGATAGGCTACGGTAACTGCTTAACAACAGGCGGGCCGTAAGCTTGTTTGCCACCATAGTAACATAAAATAGCTTCTGAAGATAATCCTTAACTTCTTAACTATTCAACAATATTGGGTTATGAATGGGATTACATACAATAAATGTCAAACTGCTAATAAAATTTTAATAAGACCATTTACAAAATAATTTGTTACCCGATTATGCACATAAACGCATAAAGAATGCAATCATGTGGCTGACCGTGACTCTAGATTGGCTGGAATCATATATTAATTTTGGTTTCCGCGAGCGCGCTACAACTAGATGGAGCAGTCGCACTAATAAAATGCGGCTACTGATACTACATCAGAGTCGACCTTCCGGCGGCTTGAACAACTCTGACACCAGGTTGGCCACTAACCATACGATAAGAAGAAGAAGAGTCAGCTTACTTCAGTACACCTGACAGCCATCAAAGTGTGAAACTGACGTACCGCAACGGTAATAAATTGCCGCAATTTCTGGAATGGTTTTTCTTAGTAGAACGGTATGTAATTAAAGCGCGCGCGCGAAGCTTTTATAAATCTATGGCTGGAATTCAGATCTGGTTGGTTTTCAGTTACCCTGATTCGTCTGATATCGATATTGACACGGACCGATTGACAACTCTAAACCCAATTGGTAATCAGTAACTTACGCCGAACTAGAAATAGGACATCTCAATCAATAATTTTCCTAAGTTTCAGAAGTTTCGAGCTTCTTACTGCCCTAAACTACAGGACCGACATCTTAACGCAGGCTTAACGAAACCGGACGCATGGAAGAGTAATTCATTGCTAGACAGAGTGATTACATTATACAACAGATTGTTTATTTAGACATGACCATAAATTAAGATCGAGTAGAATTATTGGCTGCCGGCTAACTAGGACTGGCTATCAATGCCGGCTATTAAAATTTCACGCGGTTTAGCATAAGTGCATGATTTTCAAATAATTTGAAGATAGACACACTATTTACATACTCGTCCATAGATGATCTCAGATCTCGGGGTTTCACTTTTGCTAGGAACTAATTTCGCAAAACATGCAGGGTGGAATTTTTTAACGCCACCTGGAGGAAACGTACTCTAAATACTGGAGATAGCAAATGTTAACTAATGGAAACATTCCTTTATTTTCAAAAGGAAACAAATCTGCATTCAAAGATTTTCGTAAACTCGCTTGTCACACTCGAGAATCGAACCACCTAAAATCCGAAAAAATAACAACCAGTATTTAGACTACTTTCCCTCCAGTTGGCGGCCCTCCAATACAATCTGTATAAGAAAAATATGCTTAATCCTAGAATTTAAATAATGTTTCTTTAAGTATTCAAAATATTAATGAAATTGAGTTTTTATGTAGACTGGTTTCAGCACGCGATATTAACAGTGAATGTAGAGATGTCAAGATCATCAACAGAACTGTCTATTTATACCTACTTATTCATAATTGTGTCTAAGCTACTTATGTACTGTACTCACTTAGTGTTGCAGCGTCATGAAATACAAGTATCTTTTCTGTTTTAATTATATTTTAGATGTTATGAAAGACTATGAAAATCACATTTATGATAATATGATTAAATTACAAACATATTAAGATCCTTTTGTATTTATTATTATCAAAATAACATCTCTGCAAAAAAATGTGCAATCTGCTATTGTTGACAAATCGCCAATTCATTATGTTAACACTAACGAAATCTTTATCAGCTAGGTACTACCTACACGCACGTTGCACCATTGTAACACTTAAACCGCAAAAGTTAACAAATACCACAAAAGCGTTAAGACATCCGAACCTCTTGACATACACCTTTAATCTCATTACATAACACTAAAAGAAAGAAAAACATTTACCAAAGCACAAAACCGCATCTCGGCCGAGCTCACTGCGCGCTGTACTTTCTGTCAAAAGAAAACAAACAGCTCGTTAACAGATCACAATTCACAACACTACACATCACATGACATCACAGCACACGCGAACAATCCATGCTGGTACCTGATGTTTTTGTTTTGAACGGCTGACCGGGTGAGCAAAGCAATGGTTCGGCGGAGCACGGCGCTGGCTTCTTATATACCTCGGAAATGTCCCACAAGATCCAAGCTGAGGCTTCGTTTGACCGTAAGCGCTCACTTCGGTGCGCCCGCGCCTCGTGAAGTCCCCACGACCAACTTGACTGCGCGCTTTCACTGAACGACTCCGATAAGTTCTTCATCGACTTTTTGTATAACTTTCTCAGATTCAGATCACTAGTTACGAGTAATGCAACCTTGTTTGAAAAGCGCAAGGCCATTTTAGAGCACTACTATTTTTAGTTCGACTTTTTCACGGAGCGTACTAATAGTAACAACTAGATAATTCATTTGTAACCAAAGCTCTTTGTATTTCAGAGAACTACATAACAGGTATAGGTAAACATTTCTAATGATGAGTTTTTGCGTCACTATACCCTAAAGAATATCAGAGGCCCAAAGATTGTGCAGCATGCGTAAGTAACATAAAAGAAAAGCATTTTCAGTTGCGTAAAGTATTTCAAAAGGCTTAATGAATAGTAACTAAAATTATCTATTCATATTCAAAAGGAACTAATTAAGTTTTTTATTCGTATTTCTTATGTTTGTTTAAAACATATTTCAACGTAGTCAATAGTCGCACCTGTATTTAGAGAATACAGTACGTTCTGGCCGGTGGCGCTTTCGATAAAATTTGCATATACACGGTATTAGTTAGGCTAACTAAGTGACGCACTTTTGTCCAAATATAGATCACTAAAAATCGCAAGTACGTATAACTTCATAAGATATTTATTAAATCATGTTTAATTCAAACTACATAGGTACTAATCATAATAATAATCTGCAAATTTTAGGTGACCAAAAATACGATTGTATCGTAATTTGTCTGACTACAAATATAATATTAGCAAAGTCATACGTTATATATATTGATTTCTTCATTATCATGAAATATAACGAATGACATTACATGAACATCCATATCATAATCCAATGATTACAGAACAACATTTTGAATGATCTGTGTATCAAAATAAAACACTGAAATAGAGTATGAAGCATCATGGAGCTTCCTACAACCATAGATACTTGGCATTATTATCTCAATATAATGATTCCTCCTTCAATAGATAATGATATTATATGCAGGAAGTTAGCAAACAGGATGACGATGCTTTCAGTAAAGTAAAAAACTTCAGTAATACGCTCAGCTGTTTCATTATTTAGCTATTACCGTTCGGTTTTAATGCTTTAATAATTAGCTTTATAATGTCAAAGAATGGGCCATCTTTCAATGCTTTCAACAATAGAGTGTTACGAGTAGGTAGTTTACAAATTGGTAAAACCGTAAAATAAGGAAATGCATTTTTTCATGTAAATTGTGCATTATTATTATGTATTCAGTGCATCTTGTAACAACATAAAAGCACTTCTCATAATATTTCCGCCAGTATAATAACACTTTTAATTGCCTTTAATTTGATTTTCGTAGCCTTTTATTTGTTAATAACTGCAATTACGCGTCATAGGCTTGTAAGCAATTTTAGTTTTTATGTCATAATGCATAACAACTATGTTGCAACGCTGTATGTATAGTACGTTCAAGATGCTTGCAATAATTTCAGGAATATTTTATAAACTGCAAAATATATATTTTTATACAAAGATTAGTAATTTGGATAAACTGCATCATTATTTTTATTGGTAATGGCTAGCTGTAATTTATAAGCTTACAATAACCACACAACATGGGACTTATGTGAAAGAAATCTTCTACATATAATTATATTACATAAGCTAAGTCTAATATATCATAGACTACATAGTAGACAAGCCTACTCTATCATTTATCATTCCTCAGCTACGTTCAGCTACAGCCAAAAACAAAGCTTATCAATCTCCAAGTTTATATAACCTTCAATTACCATAGAGCTGTATTACGAACCAACTGTTTCTGCATCAAACATCTCAGAAGATTGACTCGAACGCATTTATCTGCATCACGTAACGGAAGCCGTAATACATTCAAACGCAATGTAAATTAAAAACAATGGCGGGAATCCGCCGGCCATTTTATGAGTGCTCGTAGACTAAGTGGCAACATAATTAGCCTATGTTATGCCTCGTTGTGTTTTAACATGTGGAGATGGAGACGAGTGCACAGTGGAATAATAAACATTGTAGAGATTAGATAGTAACTTAGAAATCATTTGCAATGATGCACTTTCAATAATCTGTTACGTATACCTATAGACTAGTTATAGGCAAGATAAAATAAAAGAGGTACCTGGCTCTTGTAAGAATTGGTAGAATTCGGTCTAACGTCCTTTCAGCCATAACACACCGGGACGCCATGGCGACGTCGCCAGCCACCGTAGCCAACTAATTCGTATTGAAATATATGACAGGTAACACACCTGTCTACGGACTGGCGACGTCTCTATCAAAACAAATTGTTTGGATACGTAGCCGGCGACGTCACCATGGCGTCCCGGTGTGTTATGGCCCTTAAGGAGAGTTGCAAAAAGCATCATCGATGGCAAGAATTCATAATAAAAAATATAGTGTGGAGAAAAAAAAATTGTAGAATCTCACGGACGAAAAATTAGAGAACAGATATACAAAGACTCTGACTAAACTAGTTACTGTGTAAGCTAAATATGTTTTCGTAATACGTATACTTTTATAAATTGTATAGCAGTGAAAAGAGACAGTTTTTAGTTAGAAAACTATTATGTAAGTATAACTAACAATTACCTCGTTAGTGGTTGTAATTATTCTTAATTTTTAATTATTTTTTTCTAAACAATGCAACGGTGTTTACGGTAAGATGAGGTGTCAGATATGCTAATTATTCAATGTGAACTCTATTGTGACCTATCTATTACAAATACATGAATAGAGTCGTGTCTTACTGTTCCCGAACGGAATGCCGCAACGGACATAGATGGATTCATTATGATAATTGGTTTCTCGGTTCGAAATACAAATTACTAGTTAGGAATCTATTTATTTGCCTAACTACAGTTAGCAAGAAATAAATTTTGTTCGTATAATTTAAGGAATTAACTTGTAAATAGCACCTACTATTCTAGTAGTTAGCTATCGAAATATTTAAATTCACTTAAAAAATTGACTTCTTCTCTTTTTTTTCATATAGGCCTACAGGGGATTATAAATTGTCATTCTAGATACCACCGGATCGGAAACGCGACCTCAACTGAGAAGATCCGGCAAGACACTTATCCGGCTTGTATTTTTCACTTTTGTTATTAATATCATTTATTTTTAATCAACACTTGCTTATTTAAGGGCCTCCGCAGACTAGCTACTTTTAGCATCGGCGATCGGCGATTTTGTGACGTATCGATGCTGCGTCGTGTTTCTTCGAGCGCGAACGGGCGAGGCGCAGCATCAAAATCGCCGATCGCCGATGCTAAAAGTAGCTAGTCTGCAGAGGCCCTAAAATACAGTGTGTTTTGGTAAATAAAATAGCTCCAGTGTGCTGCCCTGCATACCTACCTACATAATAACTGATAATTGATTAATAGTTGATAATGATATACATAAAAAACTTTAAACATTTAAAAAATAGTTGAGATGCAAATAGGTACACTTAAGAGTTGTTTTATTTAGTTGCAATTGGCAATGTGTATAAAGTGAGAGGATGCAAGCTTGGCAATCTCTACATTTGTATGCACTATTTTTTGCAACACTGCATGATCTCTTACATAACGATGTCCATTTGTCTAATAACGCAATACTTACAAATTTATTCATTCCGGATTATGAAAAGAAGCTGTTTAATTTTGAAGTAAACGTCTCTACCAGAAGTTTGGTTAAATAATTCTACTATCTCCCTGCTTAACGACGCTACATAGTCGATGAGAGTCTGTTAAATTTAAAAAGGAAAAATATAGCTTAGTATGATAGAAGTAAGTCAATAGAACTTATTGGTTTGTGGGAAAGAGGCAGTAGAGACGCAGTATACAATTTTAAACGCAATAGACGGAAAATATTTCAAGTACAAATGATCATTGCCTTTGATCAAACTATAACACAATGTAGTAAGATCTAAAGTATACTAAAATTATCTAGATTACGTTACGTTTTATCCATTTAGTATTCATTAAGAAATCAATTGACTAATTCATCACTTTCGTTTCAACCAATCTCTCTATGGAATAGCTTTAACATCAACACCATAACAGGTGTTACTAGCACGCCCTATTTACATCATAAATCTATTCAAATGTAATAAATCAAAGGGATACGTAATCGGTCACTGTCGCAACTTACAATTACGATAGCCATAGTTAGTGCATCATTAAAAAAATGAACATAATGGTGCTTATTATGTTGGCTTCAATTATGACTAAATTAAATTTGACACAAGTAAAAGTACGATCGTGAGAAGAATACAGTTAGTTTAGTTTAGTCAACTTTAGTTGTGTACCAACATCATCAGCACCAATATCTTATTGACAATCGATAGGCAACTAATTAAAATATAACATAAATTAAAATTAAGATAAAATAAAATAAAAACCTACCCCTAATCAAACAAATCCCGTCCGCGTGGGATGGTGGCAAGAATACTGGCTGCATTCCCTCGCTGTATTGACAAGCTAATTTTTTGAGCAAGGTAACAGCCAGCCCTCTTGTCACCTATGGCGGTAACCAGTCTGGGGGTGATTTTGTTAAATAGCGCTTTAGCGCTATGACTCCATAGGCCAAGCGTCTGCACGGCAAACGGCATGAAAATTGGTAACATAATTTTAATAATCGTAGGTATATCGATGTCATACGAATTGTTATTAGTATTATATGTATCCTTTCGTTTTCACAGACACGATGTCACGATCGAAATAATATGTTGTTTTTGTCTAAAATATTTTTGACAGCAACACGCACGACTCAGTTATTTTTGCCTAATGCCTAAAATATACATTATTCAGAAGAAGTGGGCTAGAAAATATCTGAGATTTCGTAAATTTAATACCCCGAACACATTAATTAAATAATCTAAAGTATTAATTTGACTAACTTAATGTGCGTTTTCTCTCTTATTTGTTTAACCTATGATTATACCACTGTTATATAATTAATTAAAACGCACGATAGCACTTACATAATCCTTTTTTTTTTACTACCATTTTTAACAACATTTTATAACACTGTCAAATTTATTAATTGATGTTATTATCATAAGTTTCGTACAACTATTACGAATATGTTTCCTTGATCTAAACATAGTATAAGTGTCGAAAGCAATCGGAAACCAAATCCAAACACGTAGAAGACGTAGATCTTTGGCGGTGTTTAAAATAACCGCCGGCGCCGTATAGTCAATCAAAGGAATAATACCGTATAATTAATTTGGGCGATCTCAACACACACAGATAAGGACAATTTCCCAAATATAACCTCTCTTTTTCCTACTCTCCGAGATCCAATTAGTGGGACTGTCGGCAACCTAATTGTAAGACCATTTTCGTCAGATATTCTTTTTTCAGGCTTCTAAGTGCCCGTAACGACTGAAAAAGATGTTAGAATGACCTGGGCGCGTTCCAAATTCAACCAACGTAACAACTGTTCTAAGCCTTACGGCCTATACTCAAACCACTAAAATCCTAGAGTATTAGTTCGAGTATTTGTATTATGAAGAGCTTATGACCGAATGACCTAGTTTGGGATGCACGCAACAGATCAATAGTGAGTAGACAGAATTACCGCTTGCCACATAAGTAATGTCGAATACAGGCAGGGCCCCGAGTCTGATAGCGTTTAACCAATGGAAAACCACTGGTTTCTTATATTATTTTCGTAAAATGTTAATTATTAATCGCAAATTCTTGACGGTCGACATGTTGTCGGTCATCTGTTAAGGTAGGAGTTCGATGCAAGCGGCAGATAACGGACGTCAGTCGGCAGACGTTAGTTTCATACAAATTGTCGCGATGACATGTGTCGCGACGGCACGACGGCATTCAATTTCTATGAGATTGACTGACGTCCGTTATCTGTCGCTTGCATCAAACCTATAGCAGTTCTCTGGCCGGAAGTCTAAAATAAAAATACCTCATTGTAAAACTACGAGGCGATTGTGAAACCGTATACACTACAATACATACTAAGATTATTTTAAGAAAATCAAACCACAAATCCATTGATAAAAAAAAAAACTAAATAAATATGATGGCCGCAAATCTGTTAGTTACATTCATTTTGCTAACACTTGAATGAATCAATTAGCCATAAAATAAATCTTCGTTATTCATATTGCCAATATGTCTACGTTCATAACAAAACGACGCTATCATAAGCCGTCGTAAAAGAGAGAGTGAGTATATAATTCAATAAAACATGGCTATTTACAATAAGTCTTGGAGCTCACATGCTAATGTTGGACATAAACTTTCTTTGAATAAAACGTGTATTTCGCATGCTGTTTATTGATAATACCTATTCTATTGATATAATGACTGAATGTACGTTAGTCTATCAAACATCTATTTAATAGGAATTATCCATTTGAGTTTAAAATAAATAGATTTATAACTTTCAAAGAACTTAATTTTTAACAATTTGAGTGGTTCCAATTAAAATAAGTCTAAAGACAAACCGCAAAATTTATAGACTTTTTAGCCAGTTAATAAATGGTTTGCATTTCTAGTAACAAATATGACTTGTAATGCCAGTGTAAGTCCATCATAAGTCATAACCATAGTCATAGTCATAGTCATCTTTAAATTTAGGGCTAGTCTACAACAGCATAATAACTATAGTCCGATTTCTAATTAAACAAAGTAGACAGAAAGCTGAAAATGTCATTGTTCTATGAATTTGAACCTTATTTGTTCTATTTATATCGTAACGTGACATTTGCACCTGTCAGTTTACTTCGTCTAATTAAAAATCAGACTATAGGTATAGGAAAGGCATAAATAACATCAACAATGCATCGTAACAAACAATTTGCGATCAAATCCAATGAACTACTTGCTTACTTTCATTGGCATCGGACGCTGACCGACGGTGGTCTCTTGACCAACAAAAAATGCATCGCTACGACCCACTTGAGCGTTGCATCGAATCATTGTATTGAGACCAGACAGTGCCTAGCGATTTGATCCGCGTAAAACAACACGTCAAAAATTTATTACTTACTAGCTGTGCCCCGCGGCTTCGCCCGCGTGGAAATTAGATTAGCCTGTCTTATTTCAGAGCCTATCTACGTTTCAAATTTCATTAAAATCAGTTAAGTATTTATGGAGATACGGGGTAACAAACATTTACACACATTTATAATATTAGTAGGATAATTAAGAAGTAATGAAGATAATATTATAAACCAGTGGTTTTCATTACGCTACCAGACTCGGGGCCCTGGCGCTGGCTGCTTACCTATCAGGAAACAGTTTAACCTATCTGAAATAGGAAAGTTTGTGAAAGATAGGACAAAGATAAAGGTCACAAATATATTTTGTTGTAAGTATTCATCAACTCAATAGCTGATCAAGTGTAAGGCTGCGTTTCCATTGAAGCGGAGCGGGGCGGAGAGGAGCTGTGAAAAGTGGCAACTGTTTCCATTGAAGCGGAGCGGGGCGGTGCGGAGCGGAGCTGGGCGGAGTGGAGCGGAGAAGAACAGTGAAAAGTGCCAAATGTTTCCATTGAAGTGGAGCGGGGCGGAGCAGAGCGGGGTTGAGCGGGGCGGAGCGGAGCGGTGCTGGGCGGAGTGGAGCGGAGAATAGCAGTGAGAAGTGGCAAATGTTTCCATTGAAGCGCAGCGGGGTGGAGCGGGGCCGCGTGTTCATATATTGTACTCGAAAGTCCGCTCAGCTCCGCACCACTCCGCTCCGCTCCGCTCTGCTTCGTGCCCACCACTCGGCACCACAGCCTGCTCAGCTCCGCTCAGCTCTGCTTCGTGCCCACCACTCGGTGCCACAGCCTGCTCAGCTCAGCTCCGCTCAGCTCAGCTCAGCTCCGCTCAGCTCAGCTCAGCTCCGCTCAAATCAGCTCCGCTCAGCTCCGCTCAGCTGAGCTCAGTTTCGCTCAGTTCCGCTCAGCTCAGCTCAGCTCCGCTCAGCTCAGCTCAGCTCTGCTTCGTGCCCACCACTCGGTGCCACAGCCTGCTCAGCTCAGCTCAGCTCCGCTCAGCTCCGCTCCGCTTCGTGCCCACCACTCGGCACCACAGCCTGCTAGACTCCGTTCTGTCCGGCTCGGGGCCGCGTGTTTTTTTGTTTTATTCGAAAGTCCGCCCAACTCCGCTCCGCTCCGCTCCACTCGGCACCACAGCCTGCTCGACTCCGTTCTGTCCGGCTCGGGGACGCGTGTTCATTTGTTTTATTCGAAAGTCCGCTCGACTCCGCTTACACTGTTTCCACTGGTGCGGAGTGGAGATTTCGAGCACTGTGATTGGTCAATTCACGGCCCGCTTCGCCCCGCTCCGCCCCGCTCCGCTTCAATCGAAACGCACCCTAACTACGGAGATCTAGTTCTCATAGCATTTGATGACTCGAATCTAAATTGTAAAACAGTTGAACGTGCATTGGCCGTGTCTTTCATTGTCACTGCCAAGTGAGAGGTGATATGTTGCTAATATGTGATAATATGACAAGTATTTACTTACAATACTCGAATTGTTAAAACAAATACCACTTTATTGGTATTATCCACAAGGGTGACAATGAAAGTGAAATCGTTGCTTATATGGGAAGAAGAATATACTTTCTTTTCACCATGCATTCGGGAATTCACCGATTCGGTTCTATGTAATATTTGAACGGTGTAGAAATTTTCGACTATGATTTAAAAAGATAAGCACTACCACATTAGCGGACATTGCAGTGAAATCTATGCAAAAGTATATAATGCTCCCGAGCAAGATAAAATATGAAATCGATTAGGTCATTACTTGGTGTCCGACTATAACCACAAAAACCTATAACTAAAGGTTTGATTTGTATTTTACTTCATTAGTTAGGTATTAGATATTCACGTGCCTACTTCATTAGTGCTACTTTAATATAATACGGTTAATGAATATTTTGTAATTATAACATTAAAAGCTGCCTCCCGCGGTTTCACCCGCGTAGCAATTTATAGCCTATGTCACTCAGGAATAATGTAGCTTTCTACTGGTGTAAGAATTTTCAAAATCGGTTCTGTAGTTAAACAGATTACTTCCTACAAACAAACGCCCAATCTTACAAACTTTACCTCTTTATAATATTCTAATCAATACGTTAATAGTTCAATTTCCATTAGCGCCTAGTCATCTAGTAAGAATGCGTGTTTTGACTTCAAAATTACCATATTAGTAAGTAGTACCTACAAATATGACAGATCATTAAATTTCATGGTGCTTTTACGTAAGTATGGTCATTTGGGTTCCTCACTCTTCGCGGTTAATTAAGATTGCATTACGCAACTAGTGAGAAGGTGGAGTAAGGTAGGCAATAATCATAATCCCAATAACTTTTACTTAACATTAGTTGTTGTAATATAAGATTTCACCTTTTATTAATAAGTAAGAACACATTATTTTAACTTGTTTTCGACAAAACTTGGTAACATTTAAACATAAATTACCAAAAAGGTTTTATTCCTGTCTGATGTGTAATGTGGTATATGAATCGTCTACATTAATCTAATATAATTAATACATAACAATAATATACATACAATAACATTAATTAAATTCGACCTCTGATTTTCAACCCCATACCGCCAAAAACTCAATCGTAACAAAATTCGCCATTTTAATTCGCCGTACAAAAAATAATGACATTACAAAGAGTTAAACGGAATTAAACATGTTTTGATAATCGTATGGTACCTCATACCATACGATTAGTAGTATTCTTCTGCCTAACCCTAGATATTACAAAATCCTTAAACTTGTAGTGAGTCTTAGCGCAACTGACGTAACGCGACACATCGCACTGCGTCTACGCAACCGACTCCACAGTTAATCGTCCCCGCTTTTCACTTTTTCCAGATGAAGCATCTCATTTGTTTGATCATGCATGAATTCGGGTGTAATAACCGCCGTCACGTTATAAAATATTTATGAGTTTGTATCGTGATGCGATCTCACTTTGTCACACGATACGTAGTAATCCACCAAGCCAACTAGACACTCGGGTATAAATATCAAATGATAATATGCCAATGATTTCGCGGTCCTTCCACCACATAGTGGAAGTTACTGCCACAGCAGTGCCCAGGCATTGGCCCAGGCTCACTGCGTTGTGGATGGACCTCGGAATCATTGACTTATTATCATTTGATATTTTCACTCGAGTCTCTATTTGGCTTGGTTCATTAGTATACAGGGTTATTGAAAAAACACTAACCTTGCAGGACTGTATTGCTGACATCATGAACAACAACTTTTGTGCTATGACTTTTTACAAAACAATAATAAATTTAACAAAAATATGTTCATCTAGAGGATAACCGTGGTCCCTTTAGGTACTTTAGGGCAATGTGAAGTACAACCACGTACCATGGCTTTCTGATGTTCTTGCTGTTTTTGATGTCAGTAATACCTACAGTCCTGCAAGGTTGTTAAAGTTTATCCAATAACCCTGTATACCGTACTTATGTAACCGTTCTATTTCAACTGAACAAGTGTATGAATGTCGCTATTTATAATGGGATATTTGCATGTTACGGAATCTGTGACGTCTTCAACAAACATGTTTTAGTTGATGCTGGCACGGATTTACGGTATGTAGTGGAATATATAATTTTCGTAATTGAGTATTGCAACGACACAAGTATGTAAAGTTACTCGAATGTGTGTAAATAAGTGGCTTAGTATAATTTGAGACTGTTGACCGAGTATTGAATATCTACAATGTGATCGATATTTTTAATATAAAGATCGTTTACCTTCCGTGTGTAGCGTTTCATACTATTAAACATGTCATACATTTTCAGTATTTGCAAAAAGTACAACTGAATATCTTTCTTCTTGATGTGCTTCTTCGACTAGGGAAGGGTCGCAGTCAGAAATTTCCTTCTTGAAGCCGTCGCGAGGCGAAACAGTGCCAAATCAAATCGTAAGTAGTAATCGGACTATGGTGACTTTGAATATAAAGAAAAAAATCCTTTCAACTTTGCCTGTGTTAAAAAAAAAAACTTAATGTCAACCGTATCTACAATTTTTATAGAGGTTAGGATAGCTTCATGATCATGCACATATTTCACCAAACACTTTCAGTGCCCTCTAGCTGTTAATGTATAAACTTTCACATAGTATAACATAACACGCTGCTAGTGAAAGCAGCCTAACCTCAGCAGCCCGCAAGTAGAGGCATCGAGGCGAGCTAAGCTGTGCGCATGGGCAACGAAACTATCGCCATCTACGTTGCTAGCTGAAAGGCATGAGCGAAGAAAGTCGCGAACAACGTAACTGTACCCATATAAGGCAATTCAGATTATACTTGTATTATATTACAATCTTATATCGTTAGATGGCGGTGTGCTGTGGATGTTTTTTGTTTTTTAAAAATGAATACCAACACGTACTTAAGCCACCTATATAGGTTATTGGGTAGGATTTCTGGGTGGTCATAAAAAATAACCCTTAATTTAAACAACAAGAACAACCTATGGATTGTTTAGCACCCTACGACCTACCTTACCACCCTATACCACCTGGTTAGAACAACCTATAGGTTGTTTTGGCTTGCTAGAAAACGTATGAGTCACTGAATATTTTTATTAGAACATTTTAACTTTGTTCATCTGTGATTTCACCAATAGAAAATGATTGAGTCACACGATTAGGTGTTAACGTAAGCACTACTTCTAAAGCTTAACGGCACGTGCTTAACGAACAATGACGCTTATCAATCAACCTACTGCTAAAATTGCAATCTCAAGGCAAAAAGGTCACAGTTTTTCACGAATTCGCTATCATTATCCAAGATTAAAATTACCAAAATAACATATCATTTTTAAAATATTATTTTATCACAAAGGAATGAAGTTATTGAGAGTATTATAAAACAATTTATTATTTCATGCCTACAATTTAGTTACATTCACAGCTTTAAAGGCTATTGTTTTAAACCTATTTATTGTTATGTAACTAATGTCTCTATTGTGAATTCAATTGAGCAGTTTTTATTTTTCAAATACAACAGTGTCTAGATGTGTTAGTAATTTTATCTGCACTTAATGAGATGCTGGTAGTCTAACTAAAATCTTTGACATTCTATTGTTTCACAATGGTCGAAGCTTATTGCGTTACCAGCACCTATTATTTTTTTAAACTAAAAATTCATTACCCACGAAAGTGTGTCCGACAATTTGCAATGCCTGGTCACCGCATTACATAAGGCCATAATATCATTCGTGATATATGTACTATAGATAAAAAGTACATAACAGTGTAACTACTTACATATTCGGGAGTACTGATGTATGTGTAACTAATGGTAAAGTGTATTCTAGAGATGCAACATTCCTCTGTTTCTGCTTACACGACTTGAGAAGTTGCGCACACTTTTTCACATACGCTTCCGCTTCTAGTTCCATATTTTTTACATCGGAACTTCAGAAAAGCCGAGACTAACGATACATTAATTATTCAGTAGGTAAAGCTGGTCTTATATATAAGAAGCACATACAAATACCTATATTTCAGAGTATGAAAAGCGACGAAATTACTTTTTGTAAATACCTTAACTTACCATTGCTCAAATTTGCATCTTTGTCACTTAGTTAAGATGATTTACAGGGATGGAATCATCAAAAAAGAGCTTTGGATCTTAGCTGTTAGCAGGTTCCTACACCTGATTTGTACCTTATCATTATAGGTTACTTACAGCAAATCACTCATATAATATCGGTATTTTTATTCATTACCTATGTAAGTCATGATTCATTACTAATACCTTACATGAATACATGGGTATCTATCACTACTTTCAGGGGATTCGACATCGCATCGTAGAAATACTTATTTGACATTTTGATCTAAGTGTCATAACGCCTTCAACAGGTCGGTTTATCTAACCTAAATATCAGTATAGTCTATCTAGAACGCCTACCTACTTACATTGTCCTTTTGTCCACATATCTTCTCTTTTGAAGCTTTCATTGAGATCTATAGGCTGTTACTAACTAATTAATCAATTATTTTAGTTGAAGCCTATGTTCTCATATCTTTCAGACTGTTTGTTTCACGTTACGTAATTTTTACTGTTATTTTAATTGCAGACTTGTATTCTGATACAGGTATGGACATATTGGACGTATGAAGTGCTAATGACGATAATTATAGTTAAAGTCAGGTGAAGACCATTACGTGACCTCGTTGTAATTATAGTTGCGAAATGAGTTAACTCATGGGCTGCCTCAGCCGGGGTAGTACCACCCTCTCACAGAAGATCGGTGTAAAGTAGCTATTACAGCTGCGTACGATGAGTGAGAGAGACGATAGCCCAACCCCCTTCTGATTGGCAACGAGCGATGCCTTTGGTATTGCAAGCATGTATAGGTACATACATATATCTCTGTGGGTACTAATAATAGTAGTCGTAATTCTTTTATATGCATGGGAAATAAGAAACACTTCATTGTAATCAACTTTTTTAATAAAGTATAAATACTAAAGTTAAGGACAAATAAAAATAACATACTGACCGTTCGAATCAAAATATTACTATATTGTAAGCCTCATTAGATTTCGAATATCTTATTTTAAACTTAACATTAAAAACTTAACTAAAAATATTTTTACATTCATTGTACATAACGCTTTGGCAGCGTTAATTATCCAACTATAACTTACAAGTTACTTTATTATTTCAGTCATGGGGCTATTACATTATTTTCGTGTAATCTTATCTATTTTTGGTGTCCTTTTGTAGTGGCCGTAGGTGATACCACCGGCGCCTGTGTGGTACATTTGGTTTGGAAGGAAGCCTCGCTCGTAGTGCCTCGGAATCGGATGGGGTACTCGGCCACTGGCCAGAGCATCATAGGCAGCTAGAGGCTCTTTCACCAGACCTCTCTTCAGATATTCCACTTGAACACTGGACGGTATGTATGAATCGAGTAGAGATGTAGGACGCCTTTTGAAAGGTGACGGGGGGCCATACATTTCATGTGGCCTGTGAGGAAAGGCACTATGGAAGTTGCCTCCACTAGGTTGATATACTGGCTTTATTAAAGGTCTGTACATAGGCAATGATTTCGGTATATGAGCAAGATGAGGGGGCGAGCCCTTCAGTATAATTGGATTCGGATGCGGCAGCTCGGAAATCGTGTTATGCCTATAATCGTCTCTGATGGGTGCTCGGGAGTTATAATATCTGGGATATTCTGGCGGAGCGGGCTTATGGTAAGCGATTTCTGCTTGAGTAGTGTATTGTTTCTGTTCTTCTTCATGCCCTTGCCCCTCATCCAGTGTGTTCGTTTCGTACTGGGCGCTTTGGTAGTAAACTTTAGGTGCACTCGACGGGGCTACTTGTTGGTACTGAACAGGGGAATGGTAAGCTACTTGCGGTTGAGATGGGGCTGAACCCTGAGTAGGATAGACATATGTCACTGGTTGTTGTGTATACTGTGGAAGGTAAGCTTTACCCGATGGTGCAGTGTAAGTTGGCACTTCTATGTATTTAGTCTGTGTTTGTACTGCTTCAGGCGACGATTGATAGCCACTAAGTCTAGCTACGCCTGTAGTTTGATAGGGTTGTCCCGCGTGAGCGTTTGCCTGCTCTGGCTGGTCTGCATAATACTGCGGGACTAGAAATATTTGCATCGGCACGTTGGATAAGTAGCCGACCATCGCTTGTTGAGTCCCGACTGAGTTATATTGTAGTTTCGAGGGAGCTGTTGGCGGAGGTCTCTCCGGTGGCTCAGTCACGGCGTACTGATGCACATAGCGCTGCTGCTGAGGAGCTGGCGTAGGGTTTTCGAAGTACCTCAGAAGACCGTTTTTCAGAAATTCCAGCGGAACCAACCCTTGTTCGGACTGGTCCGTCTGCTGAGCATTGTCCGATTTGTCATAATCATTTTCCTTCTCGCTCCTCAAGTTGTCCTCTTCGATGTCTTCTAACTCGATTTTCTTCTCGGCTCCCACTGCCAGGAACACGAGAAGAAACGTGGTTATCTGAAAGTAAAAGCGGAATAGTGAGTTAATAGTGAGTAAGTCGTTCGGCCCGCGAGGCCTGGCCCCCATTACGAATCCGACAATCTGTTTCATTCGGGCTTCGTTTCGTGATTCAAAATCACAAACGAAACTATAACGAATCCGGGGTATGTCTCTCTTTCGTTCGTACGCTCGTAATTATGACACTAATTTATAGCGGAAATGTGTCAAAATTCAAAATTCGAATATCGTTTTATATGACGGATGTATTTAGTCTATGACGGATAATTGCTTTACTTTCGTACCGGGTTTGTTATAGCAGCCCAGATAGTCCGAGTTTGTAATAGGGCTACACATGACGCGGCTAGAGATGGCGTGAAGAGGCGTGCCGCGTGCGCAGCTACTACACCAAACAGGTGAACGGCAAAAAATAGACTAGTGCCTATTATGAAACCGGTACTCCGCTAGTACTTAGACTCGGGAATGCAAACTTTTACTCGTAATTTATGTGGTTAAAAGATACCACGCATTTACTATACGTGTGGTCGCATTAAGTTGTGATTATCAGCTTAGCCCATCATCTTAAGTCACAATTACCAAGACACCGACGACCACTTTAGAGACATACCTATTTAAAATAGGTTGAGCAAAGTCATTACGGAATTACAGCATCGATCGCATCGCAGAACTCTAAAATAATAACCTTGATTGATGTGTGAAATTAATTCTAAAGAAATTAACGAGTCTTGCCAATAGCTTTTGTTTTCGTATTTCACATCCCATACAATTGCATTGAATAATTTGAAGAGCCTTTCCATTTGCGATCAAAAATAGACCCACTTATATTCCCATCTGTGGTTAATTAAAGTTAATTTCACCGACAGATTAGCGTAGCAATCGGTTGTCGGATAAACCACTAATTTAGTTCCACATATGGGTAAGCTCATTAGACAGAACGTATACGCATGTCGGCTTTATAACACGTGCAATTAAGAGTTCAGAATGTATTCACATCACCAATTAACATTTCCGCACTATCGCCATTCACCTTTATAAAGCTTATTTTTATTTACCGCTATCATTGTTGTAAATTGATTGTTATTTTACTTTTTTTATATTTTTCTAGTACTTTCTGTTAGCTAGGTTAGAAACCGCAGCCTCCGCTTTTCTCGGCACGTAGTAAAAAGCGACTAAGAATAAAATTAACACCCTGTAGGTCTATCAGTCAACGAGACAAAACTTTATGTCTCAGAATTTGTTACACAAAGTCAGTCTCTCTTTCTTTTCTAAATTCATAAAAGAAAATGAGACATAATCTAGGTATATTTCTCACTAGGTCTATTGGATTATTTTGGAACAGGAACTCCAGATTATCGAATCAAAACAGTGTATTAACGACGATACGGGGATTACCTGCCCCCTGTTACGAGTGCGGTCAGTAAAAAGTTCCAAATTAGTTCAACTTCTTGGAATATCTCTGATCTCATAATAATATGTTTGCGGTCGTGAAGATTATGTATGTTTATAAAATTACTCAACACTGTATCTTCGTCTGAGGAACAGGAAAAGCTTGCGACACAAAGCTATAATTCATTTTTTGATATTTTGACACAGATAGAGTCAGTCTAGACTCTAGACACGGATTAGACATTCTAGGTTATAAAACACGTGGGCGATATCAACATCATTATGATTTATTATGTAATATCTAGCTCTTCTAGGTGCATATTAAATGTTATATTATCAAACTGTGCAATCGTCGTTCCACGAAACATTTGACATTATAATCGATACAATATCGATAGGCTATATCGATTAATCGCTAATAACCAGAGTAACAGCATGCAGAACATACAAATAAGCCCGCATTAAACATGCAAGTGGACTACTTTCTTTATTTCACTGACGATTGTTAGTTTTCTAGTCATTAGTTGAGTCATTATTTAGAGCCTGCATTTTAAATTATTGTTACTGTCTGGAAAAATGATTAATCATGATTTTAGTGTACCTAATTGATTTTTAACTATTTTTTATTCATCTTACGTTTTACATTCGGTGCTCTATTAATAGCTTTTTACGCTAATGAAACATATACCTAGTCAGTAATTGTTACGAAGTTTCTTTCACAAACAGTATCATATCTTTCGGTATCAATTAACATTACTGTATCTAATTGTATTATTGTTGTCTACGTTGTGGAAACTTGACCCATAAACCGATCGTTCACATGGACATTTCTTGAATAATAATGACACACCTTCTAGAAACACAACCTCTTGCATTTTTAAAAACCATAATGAGCTATTCTGTTATTCTAAAAGTGTCCAAAAACCAGTGTGGGAAACAAATAGGGAAAGCGTATTGTTATTTGGACCCAAAGCCATCATAATAAGATTGCAGTTTAAATTAATGTTATCGTGAATATTGCATTTTTAGAGTAAAACATTATGGCGATGGTCGCATCACATATGCGAAAATTTGTATAGACTTCGGCCGTCGCAAAGTCTTAGGTACTACCAGTGCGGCCACCGCTTTAATAAAACAAAAATAACAACACACAACAACAAACAAAAAACCGCCCAAGTGCGTGTCGGACTCGCACTTAAAGGGTTCCGTACCATCGTAGAATAAAACAAACAACCCCAAAATGGTGATATTTAGAGTCACACGTTGAAGTCTTTTGTATGGAAACCGACCTTAAGACAAATAAGCAAAAAATATTACGTTTATTGTATGTGGACCCCCTTTATTTTTAAGCTTTTTTTATCTTTAGTATTTGTTGTTGTAGCGGCAACTGAATTACACATTCTGTGATATTTCAAGTCTCTAGCTATTACGGTTCGTGAGATACAGCCGGCTGATAGACAGATAGACAGACAGACAGACAGACAGACGGACAGTGTAGACTTAGTAATAGGGTCCCGTTGGCACCCTTTGGGTACGGAACCCTAAAAAAACAAAAAACAACAATATAAAAACAAAATATCCCTAAGATTTACATAAGTTCCTCCACCATCTCCCAAAGGTTAAGTGTGAAGTGGTTTGCAAGATACCTGTTTATTTTATTAGCCCTTCGCCGAATGTTATACAACACAGGCTCATAAAGATAATTATCTCGAAAAAATATAGTGCGAAATTCGAAAACATGAGGTCACAAAAAGAAAGTGTGAACTTTAATTTGCAATACGAAATTAAAATAAAATGCATTGTTACATGATTTAAGAGATCCTTAATTTACCATCTTAATGCTTCCTTTTGCTGTATTCTTTCAATATACCTATTCCGGATTATATCCAAAGACTATGCCAATGATGGCCTGGTCATGAGATTGAAAAATATCTCCAGCTGCCACTAATTTCCAATCAGCTGCAAAACTGAAGAGAAACTGGGCGGGCCATATTGCCGCATGCCGGATACGCTATGGACAAAAGCAACCACGCAGTGGATCCCAAACAGCGGGAAATGGCAAAGCGGCAGGCCCAGAAAAATATGTCGGGATGAGTTGGATTCCTAGTTGACAGATTGGTCCCGGGTAGCCATAGAGCAAGTACCTTTACCCTACAGTCGAACAATACAGGCAGTAGTTCTTTTTCGTGTCCCGCTTTGCAACGGAGGGAAGTGGATAATCTTCTTCCAACTCCTCCTATCCTATCTTATGATTAAATTCATGCGACTTCCAAATTAAATCCTGGCTTACAGGAGTAACAGTGGTCGGAGTGTGGCGGGCCTAGTACAGGCTAGAAATGAACTGTATGAAACTAAATTAAAACCAACGTAATTTTAAGAAGCTAGCAATTGTTTGATGACTCAGCATATCTTTAGCATTGTTTGCAATAACAAAGAAAACGTGGGTGGTATTTAACTTATGAAACTCGAATTGAATTCCCAAACGTTATGTAAATCAAGTAATATTAAAGCATGCATTGAATAACCAATTTAAGTATAGTCTATTGACCAAATTGCTAATAGAAGTAAAAATTGGTATGAAATCGTAAAAGCTCTTTATGAAAACAATGTAAAATTACATAGACTGATTTTTCGGCTAGACTGCGATGCTTGGCTTAAAAAGATTTGGAACTATAATTAAATAATAATTATTGTGTATATCGGCCAATTATCTGTTGTGTCTGCTAATAGTCGCTTGTTAAGTCCATGCAGTTGTAGGAGTGTTGCTACTTGATCAATTAGTAGTATGTACAACTTATACTTGGTCGTCAATAATAAACCGGAAAGCCACCGCGGCGCCACGCACACGCTACGCACCTGGGTCAAGCTTCGCTTTGCACGAAAATGTATGTCACCGTGTCCACCGCGGCGCACGCAGAGGCTACGCACGAAATGACGTCATCCATACATTTTCTTGCAAAACGTAGCCGTGGCCGTGTGCGTGGCCTCTCCGTGCACCGCGGTGGGTTGCCGGCTGTAAGTGTGGTTAACTCGTCACCTGTCACTATCTATAGAAACGACGCCGCTAATTTAGCTGTCAATAAGTTTGACATATTGACGTTTTATTTATAAACATATTCTATTAAAATATTAAGGCAACGCGTGCTTTAGTAGAATGAAACGTATTAACATAGTACTTAATGTTAATAGTTATAATTTTTATTGACACTTTTTTACATGCTGTTGTTTACAAATGTGCACTAAAGATAGTGGTACCGTGTACAATCTATTATATCTATTACATACAAGCAAGCATAAATACATTAGTTTAATTTCAAGAAAAAGTTCAATTTCTCACCTTTAAGACGATCATATTGTAAGCCAACACAACACAGAAAGTTCCTCAAAGTCAATTCACATCCACTTGAAGTCACTTCAGCACAGCTCGAAATTCAAATCACCGCATCATCACTCCACTTGTAACTTCAGCTGTCTGTCCTCATATCCGCCGTTGCAAGGTCTGCCCACGCAAGCGCAGCCGATGGAAATCCTATAATTTAAAGAAACCATCGATTCAAATAGAAAAAAAAACTCTTACTTCACCAGTGACTACACACGTTAATTGAACGCGACCATTGTTGCAAATTATTGTGTGTCACAAATTGCGCGGTAAAATTCAAATATGGAACCTGACAGCCTTATTTTCAAATTTTATAAACAACTTTTTTTTTAAATATGGCATCATGTAAAATGGTATTGTAAAAAGTTTTTATTAATTTATTAATAAGATACGAACTTTTTTTATAAGAAGTGTCATGGATAGCGCAAATGCGTCCGGCCGGCTGCCCGCTCGGTAAGTGGTCGCGCGTATCGGTCGTGTGTTGTTAAATACCGCACTACTCTACACTACATATCGGTGGTATGCAGAAAGGCAATCATATTTTCGATGAGCCCGAATCTTATGAGAACGAGATCATCCAAGAACGTAAACTTGTTATTTTTGGCCTAGGCTACGCCTATATCATTTAATATAGCAATAGCAATAAATCGTTCTATACATACAATGAACGTATATTTAGATCACGATTTCACGTGGATTTTCGCAGCCCTGGTAACGAAAAACTGCAAACGCGGTACAAAAAAAATAATCCGTTTAGTTCGAGCTGCGAATTTTGAATATTGATACATTTCCGCAGTGTGAAAATCACGAACGAACGAAATCAACGGTTAGAACAACTGTCTGAATTTTTCAGGTTTCTGCTGATATACCTACTTACTCCATAAATATCTGACTACGTACCGATTATCTAGTGTTGCAAGCGTAGACAGCTCGGCTTACTGCATCATGTAGTTGTTTTGTCTGGCGATTTTGTTTTTTTTTATTTATTAGCAGACACTACCTTTCTATTCCCAACTTTCCTCAATGACAGTTCTGTTAACACTATAATAGAATGATTATATTGCGTTACGGTACACACATCCCATCATAGTACGGCACAGGCTAAAAGCGTATTATTATTTCGAAATACAGTTATTAGCACTACTTCTGTTAGAACCACTTTTATATCTTTGTTATTACGAAACTGCCCAGCAAATGGGCCGATATCGCTTTGATGATACTTTTGAGGCTATTTGCACAATGTCTTTATTAGCCGGACGATCATAAGATGTTTGGTATTCCGTTATGAACATTTCGGTATGTTTAGTTTTTTTTTTTTTATGGGTGCGGTGGCAAAAAAGCGTACTTCCCGCCTGATGTTAAGCAGTTACCGTAGCCTATAGATGCTTACAATACCAAAGGTATTGCTCGCACATTGCCGACCTGAAGGAGAGTGGGATGGAGGGAGAGGGAGGGGGGGTGGTCTTACGGCTCTCTCACTCATCGAACGAAACGCAGCTGTAATAGCTGTTTTACGCCGATCTTCTGTGAGAGGGTGGTACTACCCCGGTCGAGCCAGCCCGTTTAAGAGCTGCAGTCATTTGGCTACAGCTTGGCTCTACCACCTTAAAAACCAAGTACCAAGTAGTAATCCAGTACCCATAACTTTCAGTGGTTTCAGCGTAATGCATTCAGACAGAAGGTGAAACAGAAAGGGTTCGTGAACTCTTCTCTCCAACTTTTCCAAAAGCCGAAAATTTGGAAAAAAAATATAGCTACCCTTGTTTCACTAGTAAACTACTTGTTGTTGTTGTTATACTTTAATAAACGCAAATTATGGGGCTTCCCATAAAATCTGTCTATTTTAATCTGTCTGTCCTTTTTTGTCGTAATTCTACAACAGATACACCGACTTTGACGTGGTTTCCCCATGTTTAATATAAGATCTTTTTTTTTTGTCAACCTGTGTCGTCCCACTGCTGGGCAAAGGTCTCCCTTTCCTTCCTCCACTCCTCCCTGTTTATGGCAATACTGGGCCAATCCTTCAAGTAGGAGTCTAACTCATCCCGCCATCTCCTTCTGGGCCTGCCGCGATGCCGTTTGGCTAGAGTGGGACCCAATCGGTCATCATTTTAGCCCAATGGGTGTTTGGCATGCGGCAGATAAGATCATAAGATAGTTTAAAAAATTGTATAGATGGAAAATTTCTCATAAACTTGGAAGTGAGCTTTTGCCGTACGATTGGATAATTTGATGGCCAAGGCTCATTAGCTCATTGGCTCATAGTGCCTTAATTAGGCCTAAATTAGGTCTGCGGCTTTTTACATAATTTATGGTCAACTTCTTATAACAAGTCTTGTACAAACGAGAGATTGTCAATTTAAAAGTTGTTTGCACAATCAACCACATGATTTCCATTGTCAGAAAAAACTAGCTCATGCTCATGGAAGAATCTATTTTTTGTTTTTTTTTTCTATGGGCACTTACGTTCGAATGTCGATAGGCATCACATTACGGACATGAAGATGTGTAGATTACTATGGAATTGTTTATAATAATATTATATCAGCATTTACTTTTAACCGTCGTTGAAAATAAAATCATGAATGGTTATCCAAGAGCTGTAATGTAAAAATACCATTTACTATTCACATTTGAAACATCCTAGGTATGGTAGGTTATTAAATTTAATCTTAAGATTTTATTTTTATTTTATGAGGAAACTATCGAAAGTAACAAAAGCCTTGGGAGACAAGTTGCATAATAATGATGTCTGCAAACTGAAAATATGAGAAGCTTTTATGAAACAATGCTGAGAAATCCTTATTCATCTTGGTAATATGCAACATTGTATAATTTAGGTTTTCACACTACTAAGTACATCATAATAATAGGATTATTATGTTAAAACTGAAAACAAACCGCAGAAAAAATAAATTAAAAATATAGCATACAATTTGTTTAAAATGACTCCTTACGCTTTCTCTAACATTAACGTTTTATTTGTCTACTACATCGATTAAGTATATAGGTACGTTTATTTTTAAAAGTAATCTATGATTTATGTTTTACGCATGCGACCACTTACATAATTTTTCATCTTCTTTTTTTAAAAATCATTTACGTTTTATAATCTAAATATATAAGAATCAAAGTCCTGATTGACTGACTGACTGACTGACTGACTGACTGACTGACAGACAACGCACAGCCTAAACCGCTGATCGTAGAGACTTGAAATTTGGAGGGTGGGTTTGTCTTGATGTGTAGAGGTGTACTAAGAAAGGGTTTTTTGAAATTCAACCCCTAAGGGGGTAAAATAAGGGATGAAAGTTTGTATGGAAGTTCTTCATTTTTGAAGTTAGAATTATGAAAATTGCTGATTAGGTGTCTTCTGAAAAATAAATAAATATGGGTTTCAGGGTTTTTAAAAATTCGACCCCTAAGGGGGTAAAATAGGGGATAAAAGTTTGTATGGAAGTTCCGTCATTTTTGAAGTTAGAATTACTTAAATTGGTGATTAGGTGTATTTTCAAAAATAAATAAGAGTAATTTCAGGGTTTTTGAAAATTCAACCCCTAAGGGGCTGAAATAGGGGAATGAAAGTTTGTGTTTAGATTTCTTTCGTGTTTTTGGAAATTCAACCCCTAAGGGGTGAAATGTGGAGTGAAAGTTTGTATAGGGGTGGTCGAGTTTTGTTATTTTGACGGGAAAGGGGAAAACGGGGTCAAGGGATGTTTTAATAAGTCATCCATATCTCGATATTGGTTATGATTGCTTATTTGAATTGATCAGACTGGGGTTTCCGTATTTTTAATCATTTTGACGAGAAAGGGGAGAGCGGGGTCAGCGCATGTTTAGTCATCCATATCTCAAAATTGGATATGATTGTTCATTTTAAATAATCAGACTGGGGTTTCAGCGTTTTTAATATTTTGAAGGAAAAGGGGAGAGCGGGGTCAGCGAATTTTTAGTCATCCATATCTCGAAATTGGTTATGATTGTTCATTTTAAATAATCAGACTGGGGTTTCAGCGTTTTTAATATTTTGAAGGAAAAGGGGAGAGCGGGGTCAGCGAATGTTTAGTCATCCATATCTCGAAATTTGTTATGATTGTTCATTTTAAATAATCAGATTGGGGTTTCAGCGTTTTTAATATTTTGAAGGAAAAGGGGAGAGCGGGGTCAGCGAATGTTTAGTCATCCATATCTCGAAATTGGTTATGATTGTTCATTTTAAATAATCAGACTGGGGTTTCAGCGTTTTTAATATTTTGAAGGAAAAGGGGAGAGTGGGGTCAGCGAATGTTTAGTCATCCATATCTCGAAATTGGTTATGATTGTTCATTTTAAATACTCAGACTGGGTTTTCAGCGTTTTTAATATTTTGAAGGAAAAGGGGAGAGCGGGGTCAGCGAATGTTTAGTCATCCATATCTCGAGATTGGTTATGATTGTTCATTTTAAATAATCAGACTGGGGTTTCAGCGTTTTTAATATTTTGAAGGAAAAGGGGAGAGCGGGGTCAGCGAATGTTTAGTCATCCATATCTCGAAATTGGTTATGATTGTTCATTTTAAATGACTGGGGTTTCAGCGTTTTTAATATTTTGAAGGAAAAGGGGAGAGCGGGGTCAGCGAATTTTTAGTCATCCATATCTCGAAATTGGTTATGATTGTTCATTTTAAATAATCAGACTGGGGTTTCAGCGTTTTTAATATTTTGAAGGAAAAGGGGAGAGCGGGGTCAGCGAATGTTTAGTCATCCATATCTCGAAATTGGTTATGATTGTTCATTTTAAATGACTGGGGTTTCAGCGTTTTTAATATTTTGAAGGAAAAGGGGAGAGCGGGGTCAGCGAATTTTTAGTCATCCATATCTCGAAATTGGTTATGATTGTTCATTTTAAATAATCAGACTGGGGTTTCAGCGTTTTTAATATTTTGAAGGAAAAGGGGAGAGCGGGGTCAGCGAATGTTTAGTCATCCATATCTCGAGATTGGTTATGATTATTCATTTTAAATAATTGGGGTATAAGCTGAGCTGAATATGGTAGGTACTACTTCTGTTTGATCCCATAAAAAATCATTTCGTATATCAACACCCAAAAGGGGGAAACTAAAGGTAGAAAAGTACGGCAGAAAAATATGTTTGTACCCGATTGACTTGAAACTTAGTATGCATAGGGTAGGTGAGGGAGGAAGGGGAAGACGTAAGGTAGGGGGAAGTGGAAGGGGGAGGGGAAAGGGAAAGGGAAATGGAGGGGGAGGGAGCAGAAGGAAGAGAGGGGAGGAAAAGGGTGGAGAAGGGGAGGGGGATTTGGGATTTTGGCTCTATATACCTACCTACCAAAACACGCATTCACCGAATTAGGTACCGAGATAAAGTTTGTATGGCTCCAATAAAAATCGTGAAATAAAATTATTTTTATAAAAAAGCAAATACTGACTTAAAAAACCCTGGCGCACTAAAAAGTACTAAAAAGTCTTAAGTCACTTGCCCGGTTTTTTTTTTATTTTGAAGTCTACGCGGACGAAGTCGCGGGCAAAAGCTAGTTTGAAATAAACACTCCATGAATAAAATTCCTTAATTATTATTTAGAAGACATACTAAATTTTAATCTTTATGCTTATTGCAGTAAATTTCAAAATCCCACAAAATATAACTTCAATATTTTTTAATTATCGAACGTAATTTATTACCAGCCAGCCCCGTCTAATCAAATTACGGAGAGGTTAAAACGTGAAATGTTTTCACACGCATGCCTGTCAAAATAAAACAAGATTCGCGTCAATGTGTCGCAAAACTGAAGTGAAGACCACTTGAAGATTTAATTAGATTATGTAAGTTTAGTTCACTTTGCTATTTACATTTTAATAAGTATTTTAAGTGGTTTACACTATAAAGCTTATAGGTGTTATTACTATGTAACATCATAGTAATAACAATTAGTTTGACAACCACTTGGCTTGAGCTTAGGCCACTCGGCCCCCTGTATCGGGTGCTTGCGGGTCCAATTCCCGCCAGGGGCAAATTTCGTAATTTCCCCTGGTCTCGGTGTCACTGGGATCACCCCCAGTTCATTGTATGGTAGCCATAGTACAAGGTTTGCTTAGTTTGGGATCATACAGTTGGGGTGTCTGGTGATATTTATTAGATACATAAAAGTTCTACTTGTTTTCAACGCGTGTCTAGTCAAATTTTCCGAAATAACTCGAGTTAATTTCGTTTATATCGGGTTGTGTATCTCGGGTGTTTTATTTTTTAAATTGGAAATTTGTGTTGTTGATATTTATATGCCTGATACTAATGAAAATGCATATTATTTTGGACTTTAAAGACACCCTTTATCACACTATCGGTTATGCTTATGCGTTGTGCAAAATAAAACATCATAAGTGTTATTTTACAACATTAATAGTCGAAATGTTTAATTAGAGCATAAGATTTAAGGTTACCTAACACAGATTAAGTACAGTAGGTACAATGCAGCTAAATACGGGTTAATTTACAAAAAATAAAAGTGAAAATTAGCAAAAGCAAACCGATAAGTGTTGTGGTGCGTACGCGCAGTGTATCGGTTTCACTCGTTACTTTCTAAGCAAGTGGAGCAACGCGGGCCAGCGGTGATGTCCCTGCACACACCCTTTTGTAACTGATAGGCTGGTATTCATAAATAGATCAATCAGTAGTTCTACAGGGTCTCCCAAAACTTTGCCACATGGAGGGGAAGTACCTTAAATATTGTAGATAGAGAATTTTACTGAATGAAGACTTCATTTTTATTTTAAAAACAAAACGAGCTGCATTCAAAGAGGCAAGCGAGTTGTCAAAAATCTTTGAATGCAGTTCGTATTGTTTTTAAAATAAAAATGAAGTCTTCATTCAGTAAAATTCTCTATCTACAATATTTAAGGTACTTCCCCTCCATGTGGCAAAGTTTTGGGACACCCTGTATATTACTACTGTTACCTTCCATAATAAATGAGGTAAGTACAGAGCAAAGACATTACCAAGAAAGAGGAAGACATTATGTTACCGTCATAAATAGTATGCCCTACTAAACGGAGTCCATTGGAACCCTCAGGGCGCGAGTCCTACTCGCACTTGTCCGGGTTCTTTTACTATTTCGAAAGGACATTGCCCATTCATGTATGGGTGGGCATTCTCCTTTAGTAACTCTAATCAATTAATTCTGTTTATCTAATTACCCCTTTTAACACCTGTCAATCACCACCTTGCGAGTGAATGAACACATCATATACCTACTTTCATTTCAGCAAGTAATTGGTACTAATATAAGACATCAAACAATTTGTACTGTCATAAGAAGTTCCATTTGATGGTCTGCTGACGACTTGATCGAGCTACTTATGCAATCTTAATAGATAGTCTCAGAAGCTAACCTGAAAACTATTATGACACGACAATTATACATCTCTATTAAAATAATTAGAGCTCTCAGATTGCTTTAATTAAGCCGCTAAGGTTAAATGTTTGAACTCTAGAATACATGTTGGACTTGATTATTTTTATGTCTCAATTTCTTTATAATTATAAGTAGATAGGTATAATCATATATGTTATATTCAGTACATGCTATCGGAATAGTTCCTTCGAAACTCTACCTACGCTACGTAATGAAAAAAAAACAAGATTGGTGATTTCCTTTGGGTTTCTATGGTAATAAAAATGTTGCTACGGTCACATGCACGCCTATGGTAACATATCTATCATAAGCTGAGTTCTATTAATTACGGGTGTCAATAATAAAGAGAGCTCAGTTTATGTTGGAAATGTTTCACATAGACGTGCAAGCGACTGTAGCTACAAAGTAATTCGATTGAAATAATGGGATCCACGTAACATGAAGCTATTGACAATTGTTTCATTAACCCCTAAAGGCAAGTTAAATCAGAGTAGAAACTAATCCCTGTTCCATTCCTTCCCAAGTGTTCCATGTAGGTGTTCAGTGAGATAAACTGATTTCAAGGAAAGTTGCTCGTTGACAGACGGATTCGGAACTCTTATAGCCTGCCTTTCAATATCCTGTTGATCAAATCTACTTACTATAGATATAGTATGAGAAGTTACCTCAATGATCGATAACTACCCGAGTTGACTGCAAACATTTTCATGAAAGCAGTTTTCTTACGCAAAGCTTAATTTCTAGTCAATTTCAATATATCGACGGAAATGCCTGAGAAGATGTATATGTGGTTAAAGCGAAAGAGGTGTGTCGTAGCATGTGGCAACGAGTGGTGTCTGCCTACACCCGTGGGATACAGACGTTTTCAGTACACTGATGTGGGATTTACAGTTCGCTTACGGTGAGGGAAAACATCGTGAGGAAACCTACCTATCCCTCGGGATTAGGTAATAGCAGTTCCTGTATACACGGCGACAAGGTTCACCACCTGTCACGTTGGGTTCTGACTATCTGGTGAAACGTGGGCTTTGTGTTGACTTAATACCTCCACAATGTGGTGGTGTATGGCCACTCAAGCCTCTGACTACCCCCGAATGGGGATAAAAGTCGTGACGTTATATTTTTTTTTTTTTATGGTGTGGGAACTCAATCATTATGTATGTTGGTGTTGTATAAGTAATTAATTAAAAATTAAATATTTAATTATAAATATCGTAACGGCCCATCCTTAGTTGGTATGACAGAGTACACATACCCTTACATAATATCCTCTGTAATTATATTTTGAAAACATGCCTAATTGTAGTCTCGATATGTTGAGTTGTATGCGTAATAGAAATCAATTTATCAATTACGTTCACTCTATAAAGAGATCTCTTCGGAAACCATTAATTTGGCACTGCAATATAAAATGTTCAATTATAAATTAATCGGCAATGCCTTACATGACGATATATGATCAGTAATCGAAGACATATTGCATAACTTCATTACGAACCATTTATCAGATATAACAAGATGAATATGATACAATTTTGACGGTCCATAAAATTTTACTGATATTGGCACAGAGATTATATGGTAGTGTGATTTCAAAAGTTTCTTGATTCAATCGATATCTGTTGGTTATAGAGAAGTCCTATTAACGGTACTGTAGATTTCTGTCTCCCTGGTAATCATTAGCGAGGACCAGAAGGCTCGCATGCCGCGCGAGACTGCTCGGTCACAGGCCGCCCGCTGCACGCACGGCAGCCTCAGTCGCATGCTCGGGCAAGCCAATCTACACTTTAGGCAGAGAAGGATATTCCCGAGATTATAACATTATCGTTCTGTCTCATGACTAGGCCAAACTAGGCGGGGCAAATGACAGCGATCGGGTAAGCCAGGGTGAGCATTTGTTTCGTGCGCGCCATGTCAAACTAAGCTAGGCAAAACCGACTCGCGCGGCATGCTAGCCATCTGGAGATCTAAAAAACATATGCGTAGAATGGAGAGCTAGTACTCCATTACTAGAACACGTAATCTACAGAAAATCGTGACTGAACGCACAAGAAAGCAAAAATAAATACCAACGTTCCAAATAACGTACCAGTATAGTACGGCTCGTGGTCAAAAACAATCAAATCCGTAATATTGTAACGATGACTAGTATAGGAAATGCCCCTATTGGCTCTACACATTCATGTGAATTAAGTACTACGTAACGTATTAGTAGAACAACGATGTTACGAAATGAGTTTGGTGTGGAAACATAACGGTCAATATGACAAAACTCTTTTGTAGCCGTAAAAGCGCTATTAAAAGTGGAATATACATTAAATTATTCTTGTTAGAATGGGATGGCAGTGAAATTCGAATGGTGTTTGACTAGTTACTTATGTACGATTATAGCTAAGAATAATGAACTCTCAAATATCTTTATGTTATACCTGACAAGAACTCTATCTAGGTTTTCACGATTTCATTAACCATGTAAGAACAAACGGAACAATCGGTCTACCAACGAAGAATATAACCAGTTCCTCAGTTCACTTAGTTCGTCGTTGAACTCTACCATCCGCATAAAACTTAAAATAAAACAAACAAGCAATAAAACTTCCTTCTTAATTCTCTTAAGTAAAATACCATGTAAAGCACAATATGGATATGATGATAACTCTAGCTACTCTATGTGATTTGGTAATTGCCGCAGTTTATACGCGCATACATCGCAATTCTTAAACCAAATGCATTATGCATTGGTATATATTACTTATGTAGCATCCCGTCTACGGGTGGAGTAGGCAAGGAACAGATTGCTAAACGTAATGCATCTACAAATAAATAGCTGGAAAAAGACTTATTGGCAGTATCAGATTATTTTCTAATTTTGTTTTATACAGGGTTATTGGTAAAACACTAACAACCTTGCAGGGGCGAATTACTGACATCAAAAACAACCACTTTTGTACTATGACCTTTTACATAACAAATTTTTTTTTAACAAATATCACTTTCTAGAATGGATGAAAAAAGAATGTTTTTCTCATCTAGAGGAAAGCCATGGTACGTGGTTATATTCCACTTTGCCCTAAAGTACCTAAACGTACCACGGCTATTCTCTAGATGAGCATATTTTCTTGTTTCATACATTTTAGAGTGTGATTTTTTGTTAATTTTTTTTGTGTTGTAAAAAGTCATAGAACAAAAGTTGTTTTTTATGTAAGTAATACGCCCCTGCAAGGTTGTTAGTGTTTTACCAATAACCCTGTATAAACTACAATACTCATGAATCGCGGACTCACCAAATAATGTTATGGTAAGACTCTACCACCCGTCATTGGCAATATCCCAATCGGTACATACTGTATATCATACGTTTTTTGCATGTACCCTTACAAAGGTTCGATTGCAAGTGATATCGTTTCGTTACACAACTAGTTATTGTAACGCGTTCCAGTCGACAGATGATACGCTAAATAGGGATGTTACAGTTACTTATTAACAATGATTAAATAAGTCGACAGAATTTTCTATCGCAAGGATGTATCGTAAGATTAAGACTATGATTACCATAACATAGTGTTTTAATAGGTCTTTGAGTGGTAAATTTCAAACTTTATGTAGATTACGTCATTTTTCCGTGTGTTTTACACATTAGAAGCTTAAAAAATGATAATTTCTCTTCTATCTTAGTACCTTTGTAGCCATGTTTTTCATAAGTTTTCAAAATAAAATCTAATCGTTAATTACTTTTAACAATCACCTCATATCCGTTTGCATTACATAACTGTGATTCTTTTCCCAAAGGGTTCACGCGCCATGGAGTTTTGGCACACGCTACACGGAACAACGGGTCAGATGGCTAGCCAGGGCTGTCACTCGTAAGAAACATTTATCTCGATTGGATTAGACGTTTAAATATGGACTTTAATAACGATTAAATACGTTTCCGTTTACATTACAACATTTTTAATGGTTGACACGTTTTGGGCTATTTCAAGTTGTTATTTTTACTGTCTCACCGCTTGACTGCTCAGCGGAACTGAAGAGTTGAAGACAAACAAACAGTTCTCTTATTAACATATTTTTTGTTTCATTTGTAGGTACTTTTTGTTTGTTTGTTTTTGTTGCATTAGATAGGAAGTTTTAGAACAATCCAGACGTTTTTCTTTTTAAGAACAGGAAGTTTTATTGGCTCCCACGGTATTTTACGGTACCATATGGCATTTTTTTTAGACATTAACTTACAAATATTTTTGATAAATAAATACAAAAACTCAACACGTTTTTTCCAAAACTGTGAGACCTCTGTATGGACTTGAAAGGCATGGGTGCGTTTAGTTAATATAATTGCATTAGCTAGTATAATTGCTTTATTCGTGCTTATCATAATATTAATATTAGCCCTTTTAACATCCAACTTCTGGGCACGGACCTCCCCTCAATGCGAGGTGGATTCAGGCCATAAATCACCGCAATGGTACGCCATTGCGGTGAAAATTTGTGATATTTTCTAAGACACAGGTTTCCTCATGATCGATGTTTCACCTGCTAATAATAAATAGAAATGACGGCCAGCATTACTCTGTGTTATGATAAATTTTCACAAGCGATTTAAAATTAAGTAGTTATAAATGATTTTTAAGAACTTGGCAAGTAATATTATTGATGCATAAGATTGGATCTGATAACGAAATAGATTTTTTATTTTACAAACCTCACCTACACGTTTTAGAAAGGATTTTAGTAGATACACCTTTACGTAAATGTGAAGAAAGAGCTTAAAGGAATTCGATGTGTGTCATCCTACTCATATTAGTGAGTGGGTATCTGTTGCAGCTTAGAGCTCATTAATACACGATTGCACTTGGCTATTGACCGCATTCCATGGTTTTATACCTCTCATGAAAAATATAAAATCATCGCTCCACGCCTCTCGTGGTTTCAAACGATTAAGCTTAAGGAAATCTGTTGCAAAACCGTATTTAAATGGTGTATTACAAACTAAATTAAGTAATTTTATCAGTCACAGAAAAACATTATCATCGTATTTTCTGAAAAATAATTTCAAGATCAATTTACAGAAAAAGAACTTAAAATGCATTTCAATGGATCCGATAAATGAATATGTATGGGTTTTCTGGTCGATAGGGCTCCGTAAAATAACTCTGTGCAAAATAACCTAAGTAACCTACCAGTATTGTTTTACTAGTAAGCCTGTTTAAAGGGGTTGGCAGATCGGTCTCTTTTATGCGCATTTTTTTTTAGGCCGGGCGCTATTAGGCCCGGCCCGCGAACAACCTCAGATGTGGGGGTCACAGTTCTTTATTGTCTGATGGGGCAAATACACTCTCGCGAGTACGCCTCGTGGAGGCCCTCGCGTGAGCCGCGCCAACGGAGGCTACACGAGTGCTGCCTATCCACACTCTCGTTTTACTCAGTGACAGAGTTGGGCACTAATTATTGATTAAATTTTCAATCAATTAAACTTTTAATCGTAATTGTTGCACTCTGCAATTAATTTATTTAGATTAAAGTACATTAATTGTGAGGTTCAATTAAAATCAGTTGCAATTATTTTTTTTAACTGTGAAAAAATCTATTACAACTAACAATTATTAGCCTCGTACAATAGGTACATGTACACCGATATCTATTTAGGTGGATGCATGTATAGATAAATAGGCATATAGAATTAGATACTACTTCGGTGAATGCGTGTTTAGGTAGGTAGGTATATAGAGCCAGAATCCCAAATCCCCCCTACTCTTCCTCTAACCCCTCAACCCCATTCCTATTCCCCCCCTCCACGTAAATAAAAATTGTTAATTGGGAGAATTACAATTAATCAAATGTTAATTGTAAAAAATACAATTAATTAATTTTTAATTGTAAAAATACAATTAATAAAATTTTAATTGTAAAAAATACAATTAATTAATTGTTAATTGTAAAAAATACAATTGATTAATTGTTAATTGTAAAAAATACAATTAATTAATTATTAATTGTAAAAAATGCAATTAATTAATTGTTAATTGTAAAAATACAATTAATCAATTGTTAATTGGGAATTCTGGAAGTCATAATTACAATTAATTAATTGGAAATTGGAAATTCTGGAAGTCACAATTACAATTAACTAATTGTGACTTCCAAAAATTAACAATTATTAATTGTAAATTTTTAATTGTTCTGAAATTTAATTTTCCCAACACTTGGTTCGCCCGCCTCCCGCCACGCGTCCTTTGACTCCGGTCAAAAAAACCGACACGGAGCGGAGCACGCCGGAGGCGAGGCGAGACATACAAGAGGAGGCGAGCGTGCAATCTACACTCTCGTGCTCGCGTCGCCTCCTCATGCCTCCTAGAGAGTCTGTAGCCGCGGTTAGCGTTAGATTAAAATATTCATAGTTCCTTTATTTGAAATAAGTAAAATGACACAGATTTTTTATTTACAAAAATTAAAAATCTATTAAAAATACACAATAAAAAGTAAACCTGTCTATTAAAATACAATAAAACAACAAATGGATAAGGACTTTTATGCGCATAATCGCCCATGGTAGATTTTCAAACATTCCTAAAGAATATTATCCTATAGCAAAACCCTTTCTAATACAAAGACGCTTACGGACGATCTACGAGATATACGAGTTATATTTCCTACACGAGACAGATCTTAAAACCTGTGTTGTCTTACGAATCACTTTCACGGGAAAGGGATCGGTGTCCGAGGGCCTAATAATAGCACTCTTGCGCAATCTTAAGTTTACCGTAGGTACCGTAAAACTTTAGGTTTCATATCGGTATTAAAACGAATAAGAAAAACATTTGCACCTATTTTTGTTGTTGCTTTTCTTATGTGAGTAGTTGGCAAACACAAGACCCGCCTGATGTTAAGCAGTTACCGTAGCCTATAGATGATTGCAATACCAAAGGCATCGCTCGCACGTATCTGGCTTCCGGCTCTGTCACTCATCCTATGAAACACAGCTGTAATTTACTTTACGCCGATCTTCTGTGAGAAGGTGGTACTACCCTTGTCGAGCCAGCCCGTATATGAACTGCAGTCAATTGGCTACAGCTTGGCTCTACCACCAAAAAAGTTCACTCTATTTTTAATAGCTTAAAATTGACACAGCAAAAAAGTTAAGGTAAATGTTTCGCCACTGCAAACTCACGGTAATGTTCAAAACTGATAAATTACCAACATTTTTGCAATGAAGGAATAAATGTGCAATAAGGAATCTATCGATTAAATAACGAAATCGAATAGTTTATCGATATCATACTAATATCTCGTGTCAAAGTTCTCACCGTCTCTACATTACACACAAAGCGCAAAAAATACCTACTTTGTGCCACACCCATTAGGCAAGATTAAGATTTTAATGCATTTCTTTCAGCCTTTCACAATAGATACAGACGGATATTCATCGTGACTCCAATATGTGGAAATTACTGCATTATTATAAACAATAAAGCAATAATTCTCTCACGAATATACTGACATGACTTCGAGTACGTAGCAATCGGGAAACACCTATAATTAATGAATTTTAGTAAAGCGTATCTTCTCAAATGATGCGAAAGTTGATCCACTAGATAATGTAGGGCTCATATGAGGTAAGTTAACTACAAGTTTACGCCGCGGTTGCATTTGCCTACTTTTTCAAATAGAGCCTCTTTCCTAGCGTCGCAAATGCATTTGATTGTTTGATAGTTGGTACATATTTACAACGACCTTCATAGATTTCTGAAAATCTTGTAAGAGATAGGTTGGTGTATTTGATGGACCTTCAAAGGTTTCAAAATGTTTATTGTTTATTCTTAAGTACCTCTATTAGTGCCGCCATACACCTGACTGCTTGTCGACAGCTTTAGAGCAGTTGGTTGCAGTCGACCGCAGTTTCAATACAAAATTGACATTCACCATACACGGGCCGCTCAAGCAGTCGGCGGTCGATGCGGTCGACTGCAACCAACTGCTCTAGAGCTGTCGACAAGGAGTCCGTGTATGGCGGCGCTTACTGGACGCAGTGGTTTCAGTGTAAGCCGGCTCCTGCATCAGGTGTTTGCGGTTTCGATTCCCGGTAGAGGCAAATTTCGGCAACGGTTATTTGCCCTGGTCTGTGTATCACTGGGATCGCTCGCCCCCAGTCCATTGAACGGTATCCAAAGTACAAGCGTTGCTTAGTTTGGGACCATACAGTTGGTGTGTTAGTCTAACTATTTTTATTTTATTGTACAAAACAGTTAACAACAAGTATTGTTACTGATCAACGGATACTCCAATAAAGTTGAACGTATGGATATGAATAGATTTATAGCTATTACGTGCAAGGTTTGTAGGCGATGCGTCTCCGAAGAGCAGACCGGTCCTACGAGAATGTACAACTTTAATAAGCTTTTGCTTATATTTGCGAATACAGGATGTTGAATACGCTTTGAATGATTTATCAACACAATATGCGTAATATACCCAAGAAATAATTAACTGGTAATTACTATCTACTCATATTTTACTTACAAAGGAATTAAATGCGTTAAAATTAATCTAGCAGTAAAAGATTTTTTTTTTTCATATATGAATCTAAATAAAAATACTATTTATTAAGCTACTGAGATCCTATAGATACTGATGATCATCAGTTATCTTCTTCCTAACCTTATTCCATTGATGTCGCCTTTTAGTCTACCCTGATTTCGCTGGTTAACGGCCTTCGACCTTACAATTGACGTAGAAAGATTATGAAATCTTTTCAGGCTTGTAACTGACCCGTAAAGTCTATCAGCCATTTGGTATCTTCTATGTACTCACTATTGTTATAATTCCATCGCCCAAAAAAAGTAATCAAGCGGCTAACGACCGCGTGTATAAGCCCACAACCTGTATAAGCCAGGTGCTCATCTTAGGAATGATACAAATAAAACGCGAGGCAATTAGGCAAGCACCTCCCTTTCACCTGCCGCTGATATGCACACGCCTTACGTACAAACATGTGCCGTGATAATGATAGTTGCGTCACTCTGTTTAAGGCAATTTCTCACGTTCATCTGATTTTCGTTAATTTATTCGGTGTTTAGTTTCATGCAACTTATAAGCTTGGTAATACCTCCGTTTTGTCGACATCATCAGGCCCAGAATTTTTAGATTCATGATCAGACCTAAGCCAGTTGCGATGGTGCGAATAAATACAGGGTTATTGAAAAAACACTAACAACCTTGCAGGTCAGTGTTTAATTACTGACATTATAAACAACAACTTTCATTCTTTGACTTTTTACATTTAACTAAAAATCACGCTCCAAAATGTATGAAACAAGAAAATATTCTCATCTAGAGGTTCGTGGTTCGTGACTATATTCCACTTTGCTCTAAATTACCTCGGACGACAGCTATCCTCTGGATGAGCATATTTTCTTGTTTCATATGAAAGCTGAGTACCTACCTACTACTTATAAATAAAGTTTCGTTGAAATATTTTGTATACCAAAGCGAATTCTTTAAATGGAAGTTACAACCGTGTCACAACCGTGTCTATCCACGATCAACTTTTTATCAATGTGTAAGAAACAACTACATTTTTAAGCTATTTTTTTACATGGACAAACATTTTTTAGTATAGTTACAACTTAATTTGTTTTAGTGGTAATATCATTAAAAATATGTCCACTAGCGACCGCGAAGACAACTCAATTTCATAATTATAAGTTTACCCGAAACAATCAGTGTCCACGGCTCCATTTAAAAAAAATCTTCACATTATAGAGTCAAGGATTTTTTATACTTTCTAATTGCCTAATGTGTGTGAATAGCCTAAACTTTTTTACTGAGACAAGTTTCAACCAAATAAGGAGCTATCGACTATCAAATATTCGAACTCATGTTTATTTAATAAACATATTTCTCAAGTGTAAAGTGCAAATTAAAAAATACTTAAGTACTTATGTATTAATTATGTTATTGGGTAGAGCTTGTGTTAAAAGTATATGAAGATTTAGTTTCAAATATCCGAAGGTGAAATAGAACCATTTTACTTCGTGGACATTGGCAAAGAAAACGCTGTCCAATTATAAATTAAACATAGTTCATAAATAATAAAACGAGAATCTTATTCAACAAGCAACATTTATTTTCAACAATAGTATTAAGTAATAAGATATTTACTAATTGTGATTATTTAACGACTACAAATATCCCGTAGTAAATAAATAACATTGATTAACAAAATTGCAACGTATATACACGATAATAACAATAACTATATCAGTTCTGTTACCTAACTATAAGTTAAAACAAAAGAAAATTTTGCAAACCTAAACCTTTGCTAACATTTATCAAAAAGAAAATTAATAACATTCAAAAATCTATTGAAACTTTTAGAAATCTATAAGATTTAGCAATTGTTTAACTCATGGTTAGGAAAATTGTCAAATGGTGGTTCTAAAATATGGCTATAGTTTGGAATAAGCATTACGATTAGCCGAATAACTAGTTTTGTAACTGGAACTACTATCAGAAGGGGCCGTATATTCACTGTTATGGGGTATATCATTATCTTCTTTCGGTAGACCTTGTGTTATGGGACCGACTTTCTCATACTCTGCGGAACCTGAAGTGTATGGAGTGTATTTCGTTTGGGAACTTGAGGGGTAGGAATTATAGAAGCCTTGTACTGAGTTTGGGTATTGGAGATTGTTATAAGATGGATTGGGTTGTGCAAAAAGCAGCATAGTTGATGGTTGAGTCAAGTAGGAACCAGAAAATGTTTGGTAATTCGGAGCTACGTTGTATTGGCCTGGGGCTACAGAACTGACCAAGCTCTGATGGGGGCTATTTGCTCCATTATAAGAGAAGGGTGAAGGGGCATAAAGTACTACAGGGGCAGTTTGATAGCTATTAGGCTGTTGAACTATAGCCAGTTGTATGTTCCCATTTGGTTTGGACGGCACTATTTGGTATTTGGATTGATACCCTGAGTTGGGAACAAAGTTTAATGGTAGGAATTGCGTAGTTGGCTGGTGTGAGAGACTTAATTGCGGTTGCTGTTGTTGATAAGAAGTATCAGCCTGAGTATTAGACGATGAATAGTACTGGCTACTTCCTTGATTCGGATAAAAAGAGTTTGGGACTTGTGATTGGTATGAATTGGATTGACTCGTCTGCGAGCTAGGATTTTGCGAGTAAATACTGTAGGGGTAATCCTGCTTCTGTGCTCCTGTTGTTATTGCGTTCAGACTTGTTACTTTGTCAGCTTCTCTCTTCTTTTGCTCGTCCACGTCGGTGCAGACGGCTAATGCAGCGAAAGCAACGAATACCTGTAAATAATGATCACTTTAGTTATCCATCACAGTCAATATGGGAGGCGCAGAAATCAATCAATCAACTTCCGTGTTATTGCAACTGATGATGTTTGCTTACAACAAGATGTGGTTTTCTTTCAAACGAGCAATAAATTGAGTTAACTACCAAATCGCGTTACAAAGAAGCAGAAAAAAATCCAAAATGAAATGTCTCTCAAATTATAGAGTAGACATAGATTAATTCGTTGGCTAACAAGGTGTTATTCCCAAATTAATTTGTAGTCGTTGAGGTCAAGAAGTATTTTTTGTGAGAATAGTTCGTCATCACTGTAATTATGCGTTTAATCACCAGCCACTGTATTAAGCATCTTTTACTCTACAATCTGGGAGACATTTTATTAGTGTCGGGACTTAATGTCTATGGGACTAGGATCATCTTCACTATTAGCTTTGACATTTGATGCAATGCAACTGGTTTTTAAGGGTTCCTAACTCACCAAAATCTCGAACTTGGCCATCTCGTACAATATAACAAGCAGCAGTGAGAAATACAATTACATTATCCGCAGGAAAATAGCGAAAGGAAAAGTGCTGTATCCACGGGACCGCTTGGAAAAGTGCAAGGCGGTGTCAAGTTCATGCATTTATATGAGCGACCATGGACAACTTTCCTATTGGTCCCGGTAGCCGAGGGAAGTGACCAGCTATAGGTCTATGTCCTGTATTGGAATGTATCCAGTTTACGGTGATACTATCTGTTTCCGGTTGCGCGGAAACTTCATACCTTCGTGTATCTGCATAAAGGTAATGGAATCGGAATTTTATTGATACATGCAAAACTAAAACGGACTAACATGACAACATAACATTTATAGGCAGTGGAAAAAGTATTTATTAATTACCAGGTGTTTTAAAACCTTATTTTTACAGTTCTGTTTCAAGTATTTATTTTATAGATACATAAGAGTTACACAGATGTACAATTTAAACATTTCCTATGGCACAAGATAAATATCTTACATTCGCTCTATCCGCTGTATCGTTAAGATCATCTTGATAAACCGGTGCATCAAAACACTTATCTCATCAATGATCTCCTATTTTATTTACTTTATTTTTTCTTTGCTATACTTTATAGAGGATATATAGTAACAGAAGTGGTTTCGTTAATCGCTTGTACAGTTTATTCTGTTTCGTTTTCATCCCAGAAATTGCCTCCACAGTAAACTTTCAAAAGTCGTACACAATGTACCTACTTATCACCATATTCAAAGACTTCATTAATATTATTAAATTAATCTATTGATTGTATGCTATGAATAGAAAATAGTTTGCTGTCAAGGAATTAATAAACTTCTCCCGACTTTAGTACAGTCTTTTACCCCCTAATCTTAGGTACCCAAAGCTGCAGCTAACAAGGGAATATTCTGTGCGAGTAGCTATCCAAAGAAAACGATACAAAAAGCTGCAATGGAGGGCTACCACGAGCAATCAAGAGATCTCGCGAGCTTTCTACGGGCGGCGCGAATTAACTCTAATTGTGCTATGTTGTCGGTGGCAGGTGGCTACTAAATGAACTCATGGCACGGAATGTTCCTTTCCACAGCCCTAGCATTAGTTACGTAACGTTACATATCTTCATACATCTTTAACATTACAAACAAACTTGGAATGCTTCATACACCTGTTATAATGAACTATAATTATGCTGTTTTCGTAAGATGTTGGGGAATTACCCTAGTTGTTTTAGTACAGTTAGAAGGGAAGAGAAAAGGGGAGTAGGGCGAAAGGGGAGAGTGGTCAATCAATCCATAGGCTAGTAAAATATTACTAGTAGATTGGTAGCCCTAAAAAAACGACAACCTGAGATCAGTAGTATTCTTGTTATTTAATTTCCGTATGAAAAAATATAAACTAATTTCACTTGCTTACGATAAAGGAAAACATCGTGAGGACCTGCTTGTTTCTGAAAACCTAACAAATTTTTGTAACTCATTCTGGCCTGAATCCCCCAAGCATTGAGGGGAGGCCTGTGCCTAGAAGTGGAATTTTAAAAGGGATAATATTAATATATTACTTATTATTAAGTATACCTAATTATATATTTTTTAATATATTTTATGTCTAACACCTTTTGTTTTTACATTGTTATTAGTTTATGGTTTAGGTAGAGGTAAAATACCTTACAAGACCCAAAACCATGTTTCTTGAAAAGTATCTATCCTCTCTACCCTATAATTCTGATTTTTAATTAGACGAAGCCAACTGACAGCTGAAAATGTCGAATTTGAACCTTATTTGTTGTATTTATATTGAAAAGTGACATAAGAACCTGTCAGCCCACTTCGTCTAATTAAAAATCAGACTTATAGGTGTCCTGTGTGCCTGAGTACTAGCGTAAAACTCACAAACGCCATCTATACTATTAATGGAACGTTATTATTACTTACTATGTTGTTAAATTCAACCCACTCAACAGCTTACTACAAGTCGCAACACCTTTCACTCAGATTCGTTTTTATTCCATTTATACTGAACAATCACAGATGGAGTTAGTTTAAACTGAGATTTTTAGACCCCCAACGGTTTACCAATACCCTCATTTACGGTGAGGGAAAACATCGTGAGGAAAACTACCTATCCCTCGGGATTAGGTAATAGTCAGTTCCTGTATACACGGCGACAAGGTTCACCACCTGTTACTTTGGGTTCTGACTATCTGGTGAAACGTAGGCTCTGAGCTGGCTTAATACCTGTACAATGTAGTGGTGTATGGCCACTCAAGCCTCTGACTACCCCCGAAAGGGGATAAAAGTCGTGACGAATATTTCATTAACCCCAAATTTATAGAAAGTTATGATGAACTTACACTGGCATTACAAATCACTTTTGTATCTAGAAATCCTTTATATAACAATTGTAAACTGGCTAAAATTTCTAAAAATTTGAGTTCCACATTTGACTGATCTAAGTATGAAAATGTTTGTACCTATTCTGATTTAGTTACTGAAAATTTTTATTAAAATAAATATAGGTCCTTTCTACATAAGCAATTCTTCGTCAAGTCAAGCATAGATTTGAAATTTCAACACAATAGCGTACTACCAAATTCACGCTCCATTAATTTTTGAGGTGATAGTTTTCCAAGTCGGATGGACAACGATGACAAAAAACCGGCCAAGTGCGTGTCGGCCTCGCACATGAAGGGTTCCGTACCGTACGTATTAAGTTTCTTGTATGGGGACCCCCTTTATTTAAATTTTATTTTATTATTAGTATTTATTGTTGTAGCAGCAACAGAAATACACATTCAGTGAAAATTACGGTTCGTGAGATAGAGCCCGCTGATAGACGGACAGACGGACGGACAGCGTAGGCTTAGTAATAGGGTCCCATTAGCACCCTTTGGGTAAGGACCCGTAAAAAAAATTGAAACAACTCAATTGAAGTCAAAACCAATTTTATATTTATATTTTAATTTTATATGTTAGAAAGAAGAAAATTGAGGTCACAGTTTCAGTAACCTACAAGCGTTGCAATAAGGTAATACGCTGAAATGTCAGAAAATTACGTAAGTCACTGAATACCACAGACATAGGATATTATTCCTTGTTTCCAGACGCAACATTTAGGGACACCGATTTATGTAGCTGTCCATAGATTTATAAAAATTACGCGCGCGCGCGGAAACCAAAGTTAATCTATGCAGATGTCTCTATATTTAAAGCTCAAAATACAAAGAATCACACTGACTCAATGGGAAGGGCTTTGGGGAAAAAACAGAAGTGCCTAATACCTGCTAATATACATCATTGCCTGATCATGACTCATTTACCAGTAGAAGGATCTCTTTTCACTGAGTCTTAAGTCCCAATCTTAAGGGCTGGTTGCATTAAACTTCAACAATTTCAGTAAATATCCGACGAGCAGCAAGCGTGACGTTAGATCATGATTTACGCAAAACGTTCGGTTAAACTACACTTTTTTGTTTGCTCCGTTCCGTCCGATGGCATGGTTAAATTGATTGGTGATTTATTACACGTTAAAACGAACGCAATGTTACATTGCGATGATTGTTTTATTAGATAATTTTATTACCGGAAAGAACCATTAACGTATCTAATAGTAGTGCGTAGTGCGGCAATTAAATTTGAAGAAATTAAGTGTTCTCATGAAATTAAAACTTCTTAAAACGCACCTTATACCTAGACTTATAACAAGAAAATAAAATCAGATAGTTTAGTATAACGCTTCAACACGCCTATAATTCTTTTAATATTATGATCATAAAATATTCACGTTGCTGTTTTCTAAAATCTTAAAACTTTTACTCTCGGACATTAGTAAATCTTGCGCCTGTGTTACATAAGGCTAGCCACCAAAAGAAAAATAAGACTAAGCAATTTACTAAGCCAACAAATAAATAAAAGACAAAATACATTACCTGTTACTTTTGCGTCGTAACTAATTGTTCGATAAGAAATTAAGCATTTAAACTAAAACCTTATGTGATACAGTAGGTATTATTTTATTTATGAATGAGCGTTTAAGTGTCTCCCAACTTTTTTTAATATTTACCTTTTTCATGTGTCCATGAGTTGTACCTAAATAAAGGTTGGAAGTCAGCAATCATTAAAATTAAAATCAATTTTTCATTTCGTATAACAAGAAATACTTCAAACGCTTAAAAGGTACCTATTCATTAGCAAGAATGCGATGACATAACGGCCGAGAACTGGGAAGTGAATGCAGTTGACTTCCATTCTGACACTACATGCGCCTCCGACCGTGAAGCTATTACTATTAAGTAACAGTTTACATAAAGAACACAACAATATAGTTTAGTATCATGCACTAGATAATTACTACTTATTCACATTTTGTAACAGGGAAACTACGTGAATCGGTGATGCCAGAAAACGTTAGCATTCCTGGAATATTTCATTTCCTTGACCTAATTACAGTTACTACGATTTTTCTTGCATAACGCCATCCTTGTCTTTTCCATGTTCACAATACCTCTTGTATAACACCATCCACTCGTTGTCTTTTCAACCTACAACTTGGACCGCTTTCATCAGTATATCTAGTCAAATTAAAATCCGGTTTGTATTAATCAAGTGAAACTTTAAATTCTGTTACCTAATCAGTGGCTAGATACTCCATATATGGTCGGATCAAGTTCATAATACGGAAGTGACGCCGGGTGTCGGTGTTAGGTTTATTTCGATTTCCTATAGTACTTTCATACGAGTGAAACTGGCGATGCGAGCTACCTACTGATTACCCAAGCAGTATCAACTTACCTGTTGTTACGCTCTCTGAATGATGTTTCCTTTCAACAGTGTCTAGACTACAAACGCATTTAGATCTAGGATCTAGATTTATATTTTAACAATGTATATAGGTAGATCTGAAAACTTTAGATTGAATTTTGTTAATAACTAGCTGTGCCCGCGGCATCGCCCGCGTGGTATTGGATTAGCTTATATGTCTTATTTCAGAGCCTACACTATCTAGGTTTCAAATTTCATTAAAATCGGTTTAGTAGTTATGGAGATACGTGGTAACAAACATTCACACACACTTACTTTCGCATGTATAATATAAGTAGGAAGTAGGATAAATAAAGGCCTGCATTATTAGGTAGTAGCAAAATATTATATTACTTAGAAGTGAGAACACAAATAGACCCGAAGTAGATAATTCCTATTGGAAATGGCCGAACCCGTTTGCGAGAGGAGTCATTAGGAGTTTGTTTAGCTACAAATATAAATCTTGGATGTGTTTCAATGGGCTACATGCTAAGGATACACGATGACACTAGACACTAAAATACTCAGTGTATACATCGAGTGTCTATGTGTGTCCACTACCGCGACACCATGTTACAGTTCTATTGGCGGTGTCGATACACTGAGATACCCTGAGTGTTTAGTGTCGTTTATCCCTAGCATTACACATAGAGAGAGAGTGCCAGAAAAATTAAGTATTCTGTCGGTGTGTTTGAGTGTTGAGTTTTTGGGATAATAAAGTATTATCTGTAGTACATCTGTGTGCATCGGAAGGAAGGTACATAGGTAGTTCATACATGGAGTTTTTTATGGAAATAAAAAATAAACAAATAATGTCTCAATATTTATTGTAACAACAACAATCATAATCCTAAACTTAAACAATAATAAATAGGCAACCTTAACTAGACTCTATTTACAGAAATTCACGTCGTATATTTCGTACAATAATATAGTCGCTCAATACGGTGATTTTCGGATATTTCGTGTAAATACTAATAAAAATTTATTACTATAGATAGGTAGTCGAAACGAGTTTCTAAAAAACTTCAATGAGTATAATGAGTATGAGCTACATAATTACGTACATTTGGCCAAAAAGAAAGCAATCACGAACCGAAAATACGACACACACGTACTGAATCAGCGTATCAAAGCGGTCGCCCGCCGCACAGTTAATTAGCGGGACGCACGAAAATAAATAACACAATCAAAGTAATACTTTCGCTCGAAACCCACCATCCTGTCGCTCCGTCCACGCAATAATTCCATATCACTACTAATGTCTAATATTTACAGGAAACACGCTGAAATTTTCTATTTAGTGTCCACGAGGCTTCAATTCCTCGCTGTACTTGATGGTGTTATATGAAGTCTCGCTGTAGGCGCCTTGGGCATCCTTAGGCAGGTAATGCGAGCTAGAACCACCGAAGCTGTATTTAGGACCCGACGAGAAGGAGCTAAGAGAGCTGTGACCAGACACAGGGCCCCTGAATGACGCGCTACCTTCGCCGAAACTGCTCGGAGACGAATGGTGATGGTGCTTGGTGCTCACGTAATAAGGCCTGGTGGAAGAAGCGGCGGCATGGGCATTCGCCGAGTACGATGCGGTCGGGAAGCCGTAAGTGGTGCCTGGAGGAGAAGCGGCGTGGCCAGAGGATAGGGAGCTGACGCCCTCCAATGAAGATCCGAAGCCGCCTTCGGGTTTAGAAGATTGGTATGAAGGTGCGGCGTATTTAATGGAACCGCTGCCGAAGCCTCCCGAAGAACCAGCGAAACTGGCACCGCCGTGACCACCAGCAGAGCCGAAAGACAGACCGTGACTTCCACCGCGGAAACCACCGAACGAAGGAGCGCTGTACGATCCGGACGAGCTCGATACACCGTGGCTAGAATCACCCTGAACTGAAGATCCCAAGTATGCAGATGGCTTAAATGAATTCTTGCTGGGTGTGATGTAGCTAGCTCCTAATTGTTTGTAGGCTCCTCCCAAGGAGTTTCCAGAACCGCCGAAAGACAGTCCGCTCAAGCCATGACCAGATCCTCCGAGAGAGATGCCGCTAGCGTCGCCCAAAGATTGACCGGAGCTAGGAGCGCTGTAGGTAAACGCGGCAGCGGCGTTAGACTGAGATTCAGGGTTGAATAGAACTGGACCAGTAGAGTAGGAACCCAGGCCTTTAGTACCGGTGGAGTAAGACTGTGCGCCGGACAGGGACTCGGGCAAGTTGTACTGCTGGGCGTATTGCTGCAAGTTGGGAGCTGCAAAACTGTACTGGGGGATTGCTAATTCTTGGGCCTGTCCACCCTCGCTTGCAGATTGGTGGAATTCGGCAACGGCTGTAGAAGGCTGCAGGGAAAGTCCACCTGCGTTAAGGCTATTCTGTAGCTGGCTCATGATTTGGGAGAGGTCCCCGGCAGCGAATTGACCGCCATTGCCGGCCTGGAGGGTGATAGGAGCGAGCTGATAAGTGTGTCCGCCCTGAGATAGACCATCTTGCTGGAGCTGGTAAGCACCGTTAGATCCTTGTCCACCGAAACTGTAAGAAGGTTTAGCTCCTCCGATGCTGTAGCCAGCTCCGACGCTGATGGCGCTGGCGTCGCCGCCGTGGGTCAGTGGAGCCTGGTAGCTGTGAGATGAGAGACCGGAGCCGTATCCCACGGCAGCCTCCCGTTTGTCCTTCGGATCTTCCTCCTTCTTCGCCAGAACCGCCCATGATGTTGATACGCACAACAGCGTAGTGAAAAGGATCTGCAACAAACAAAACAAGAAAATGTTGTATGCGCTTTCATTGAGATAACTATCAGCGTAGAATGATGTAAAATTATGATAATAAACATAATATTTAACGCAAAGTAATTCTGAAACTGGTTTCCTAAAAACGGAAACTGCAGCCATTCAAGTCGGGTTAAACGGCGACCCGCATGCCAATGTTCAGATTAACGCCCACATTATAAATTTGGTTTCACTTTTTCCACTTTTACTTTATATGGAAACAAATGTTACGATGTATGTAAGATAATATTTTTCTTTGCATGCTGATGAGATTTTTAGTTAAGAAATTGTTATACTGAACACTTTCAAAGAATCTAAGAAGTATTATTTTAAGTTACATCACAATATCTACAAAATATAGGTTACCAAAAAATTGCATTGCTCATAGTTAGGGATACTATTTGTACGTGTTACATTAATGGAAATGGTTAACACTTGTTTTTAAGACTTGAATTAATAATTTTATTTCACAAAGCCGCACGCAAAATTGAATGAAATTAGTACTAAGTCCTAGTCAGAATAATCCTAGATTCCAAAATCCTCGCAATATCGACCACAAACACTTCTACCGCACTATCTTTTTCACCACAGAACGCGAACTCACCGTGAATTTCATATTGGACGCTTATTAGTAATTCCCTTCGCGTTGAGGAAACTAAATCACTGCACGGCGTTTAAAACACGACACAAACAGATAAGCGAGAGGTATCGGCCGGCTGACTCGAACAGCCGCCGAATTCGTAATGTGATGTCGCAGTGTTTTCACCGAATTTATAAGAGAGCGAACGTTAGCGCACACCCGCCGGCTTGCAGGCGGCCAGGCGCTGTCGGAAGGGTAAAAGTGTATCGGAGGACCCTTTCACTGCACTGACTGAAAGAATGGGAGCGGGCCAGCGAGCTTCCGAACCCAACAATGAGGTAATAGAGACCGGAAGAGTTGCGTCACAGCTGATCACGGTTGGTGCATTTATCGGCTCAGATGTCATACGAATTCGGAACGAACGCACGCGCTATCCGTCAACCAGAACAAGCATTCAATTTAATAGTCTACCTATTTACCTACCTACCATCAAATTGAGCACAAGTTGGCTCTCTGCTCTGGCTAGTATCGGGTTCGATTCTCGTGGAGGCATTACGGAAATGGCCTTTTCCTAATTAGCCCTTTTAAGGTATCCTCAAGCGTTACTTTGGAATCTTACAGTTGGTAATGTTAGTTTGGCGATATTTAAAGACATTGCTGTGATGAAATAGTACCCAAATAATTTGCAATAAATAAGTGTTATCATATTTTTTTCGATGTTCGCATATCAATCACTTAGCCCTATGTATCTCATCTACTTCTCTCATAAAGGTAGTAAAGACACAATGAACAAGAAACGAATTATTGATAAGTAACCCGTTAGCGTGGTTGGCGCGAAGGCGACTTTCACGCTGCAGGTCGTAGGTTCGATTCCTACCCGTGACATGCATTTGTGTGCATGAACATGTCTGTATGTCCGGAGTCTGGGTGTATATGTATATTAAGTATGTATTTACAAATAAAAAGTAGTATATGTAGTAATATCAGTTATCTGGTTTCCATAGTACAAGCTCTGCTTAGTTTGGGATCAGGTAGCCGTGTGTAAAAATGTCCCAGGATATTATTATTATTATTATTATTATTAATCTAGGAATTTCCTCTGTTCACAAATGCCAATACTTTTTAAAGCTTTTCTTAAATCGAGCCTCATGTAAATGGCCCATAAAGATGATCTCAGAAAATCCAGTAAACATTTCTCCATTTCAAGTTTATGTTGTTGACATTAATGAATAACAAAGTCGTATGCACTTTCGTTCGTCATTTGTAAGCTGCAAACACCTCTTGAGGTAAATCGATAGTATGTATTCATCTAACGGTGCTTAAGTTAACGATCTTATAACTCGCGAATGGGATAAACTTGGTTTTATTAAGATGAAAATAGATATCATTGTCCTGTCAGGTTCGTTGAGAGTAGAAGGAAGCACTTTTGCTTAGGCTAGGCTCGGACAACCGAAATATCTGAATGCATAATTATGATTTCAGAAAGGCGAGATTTGTAACTTGTATAGTAATTGATATTTACAAATACAAATTTATTTATTGCAATAATTGTGTTTAAACAATAATTTGTGGTCTTAAAAGTAAAGGAACTGCACAATTTACCTAAAGAGGCATGCAATAGGATATATTATATAAAGTACTTCCCAACATCAATTATTTTTTTCTGCTTCCGAATTACATTAATTTTAAATTAAAATTTATGAATACTGTCTGTGAATTTTAGAGAGACTAACGGGTTGTCTGATTCCAGCCTTATAATAGAAATCAATATGACTTAACTTCAAGTTATGCTAAACTTAGCCTACCATTAATATCTTGCATTACGGAATAAATGTTTTGGTGTAATGCATCTACTTTTTTAATGGGACTGAGGTGGCAAACAAGCGTAGCGCCCGCCTTATGTTAAGTAGTTACCGTAGCCTATAGATGCTTTCAATAGGCATTGCTCGGAGTGGGACGGAGGGAGGGGAAGGAGGTGGGGGTGGCGTCCGGTTCTCTCACTCATCGTACGGAACACAACTGCAATAGCTACTTTACGCCGATCTTCTATGAGAGGGTGGTACTATCCCGGTCGAACCAGCCCGTATATATGGTGCAGTCAATTGGCTACAGCTTGGCTCTACCATTTATAATTAATATTGTTACAAAATGCTCATGCTCATCTATGTGTGAATCATAACTTTAATATGATTATCACTTGCTTACGGTGAAGGAAAACATCGTGAGGAAACCTGCATGTCTTTAGACGTGTGAAATCCACCAACCCGCACTGGGCCAGCGTGGTGGATTATGGCCTGAATCCCCCTCGCATTGTGGGGAGGCCCGTGCCCAGCAGTGGGACGTTAAAAGGGCTAAATTAATTTAAATTATTAATTGTTACAATATGCTCATGTTCTGTTCAATTACATTTTCTAGCGGCAAAAATGTTCCCAGCTAAGATGTTAATCACCGGATACTTAAAGAATCTTCGATATTTCCTGAGCTTCAATTCTGTCTACAGCTTTCTCCCCATATCATTTTATGGCGTTTCTGCATAAATATAAAAACTTATAAACGTTAGACGTCATGAATATTTGATTGTTTTGGAAAAATCCTAAATTCTGACTGATGCCAATTTTGTTGCCGTCAAATCACGAGTAAACGTCTAAAACTATGTATGTCTTGCTTATACGTTACGAACATGAGAAGGATAGCAATACAGTTAGTCTAGTAAAATGTTGTTACGTGACAACAGAATTAGCACCAATATTTACTTACATAACTTTAAGTAGATTATTTATTACCTCAGAAGAGGCTAAGTAACAGAGAAAAACTCAGTATACAAAATTATTTGATTGGGTGCGTCTACACACGCCTGATGTGAAGGTTGAAGGTGGTAGAGCCAAGCTGTAGCTAATTGACTGCAACTCATATACGGGCTGGTTCGACCGGGGTAGTACCACCCTCTCACAGAAGATCGGCGTAAAGCAGCTATTACAGCTGCGTTTCGTACGATGAGTGAGAGAACCGAAAGGCCACCCCCCTCCCCCTCCCTCCATCCCACTCTCCTTCAGTTCGGCAATGTGCGAGCAATGCTTTTGGTATTGTAAGCATGTATGGGTTACGGTAACTGCTTAACATCAGGCGGGCCGTACGCGTTTTTGCCACCGCAGTCCTATAAAAACAAAATGTAAACGCAGCTAATTATGCTGTAACTGATGGCTCGGGCGCGGCAGCTCGCCTCATATAAACGCACCTATTCAGTAAAAGTAGGCATCTCGTAAGTATACAAATTATCACCTAATAAAGTATTCAATTGTGCCATTGAATTTGAAAGTCAGGGGGCTTACCACGAACTCTTATTGCGATTCAATTACAGGAACGTTTTAACGATTCAGCGTTTTTTTGTGCAATGACGTACCTTATTGCCATGACAATAAGAAACGTCATTGCACAAATGGCCGCTGAAACGTTAAAACAAAACTGCTATAAGAGGTGGTGGTAAGCCCCCAGTATTACATTGAGCATAGACGTGATCATTTCTTCCTCGTCACAGTTTGTGTTTTACTATTTTGACAACAATCACTACAGCACCATTGTTGAGCACTTTCGTATGCTAGTAAGTACAATAATAAGCGCACGCGCACATTAACGCCAGAATCTATTCGAAATAAAATAATGTAGTACTGCATAGGTACATGATTAAAAATAAATTATAGCTCTACCAAAGACGGGCCCGTTAACTTGGTTGGCGCGGAGGCGCCTTTCACGCTGCAGGTCGTAGGTTCGATTCCTACCCGGGACATGCATTTGTGTGCATGAACATGTCTGTATGTCCGGAGTCTGGGTGTATATGTATATTAAGTATGTATTTACAAATAAAAAGTAGTATATGTAGTAATATCAGTTATCTGGTTTCCATAGTAGAAGCTCTGCTTAGTTTGGGATCAGGTAACCGTGTGTACAAAAATGTCCCAGGATATTATTTATTTTTATTTATTTTATTTTTAAAGTAAAAATAGTAACACACCAACTGTAGCGTACAATGTACTGGGGGCAATATCTATGACTCCGAGACCAGAGCAAATTACAAAAAGGCCATTTCCAATATTTGCCTCTGCCGGGAATCGAACGGTTGTAAGATAGTCGTGGATAGGTTACGTTTTCTTGTTATAAATTCAATATAATTATCCTGATGGCATCCACATTTGGGTTTTCTAACTATTCTAGTGTTTCTGATATAGGCATATTCGGTGTTTGAGCCGTTTCCGATAGAAGACTTCTTGAATACTGTCCTTTTATGAAACTGAGTAACGTATTGTTATATCTTTACTTCCAAATAAAAAGTCATCATCATCATCCTCATCTCAGCCGAAAGACGTCCACTGCTGGACATAGGCCTCCCCCAAGGTTCGCCACAATGACCGGTCTTGCGCTGCCCGCATCCAGCGGATTCCCGCGACCTTCACCAGGTCGTCGGTCCACCTTGTGGGAGGCCTACCCACGCTACGCTTTCCGGTGCGCGGCCGCCACTCGAGAACTTTTCGGCCCCAACGGCCATCCGTTCTACGAGCAATGTGCCCTGCCCACTGCCACTTAGGATTGCAAAATAAAAAGTAAGATTATTTAATTCCAATTATTTTATTCTATGGAACACTACAGCAAAAGCTCCATCCTAAGGCTTGTCTTCAATGTGCGCTGTGTCTTATCGTCCAGCGTAGTCTGTCTAAATAATTAACTATTACATAAACCATTGTTATGTTCCGATCTGACATTGATCGCACGTTCATAGTTCCCGGTACAATTGTTTTATAATATCCTGAGTCAACGATGCTGGTATCAGATCTAGGTTTTTCAAACAATGTGTTTGAGAAAATGCTTGTTCTAGATAATGTTAGGTAGTGTGTCTATCTTACTATATAGATGTTAACCCGGACGTAGATAGGTATGTATAAGGTGGGAGGGTTTTGGGACTAGCCGTTCGACTTTAATGACGACGACCATAAGCGCCGAAAAGCGCGCTGAACAATCAGTTTTCACATCTGACCGCGAAGACATAACGTCATAACTGATTGCTCGGACGCGGCTGCTCGGTGCTTGCGGACGCACATATTGACGTTTTTAAAGTTGCCTTTGGTGTGCTTTGGTAAAGGTGCTGGTCAAAACTAGTTACAGAGCCTGTTTCAGATTCGCCATATTTATTTGGTGGATAAAAGTTATCTGATGTTCTGTAATAGGCCCTTAACATAATATTTGTGCATTATCGTACGCCCCATGTGAAAGCTAGTTATACCTATAGCTACTCCGTGGGTTTACATAGGTATAACTATTTTGTCCTTTAAATATCGCTTGAAGTTCTATCAGACTTAGTCAGTTCGTTTCCTTTAGAAAGTTAAACTATCTTGTTTTGATACCCGATTAGTTAGTATATCTGTGTAATCCGACAGATAATTATCATCCAATATTTTAATTTCCTTTATAATTAATTGTCTTGAAAGGTGTTTTTAATTTATTTACGACACAAACCCACTACATATTCAATGGTAATGTTAAACATTAAACCCACGTAGGCGCACGGTTTGTTAAGCTACACATTAAAATTCTACAAGATAATAAAACATTACATTGCATGAATGTATGATTTACCTTTTAGAACTATAGAACTAAGTGGTACAACAAAGCATTCGTATTAATTAATTATAGTTTTAATCCGTTTATAATAAAACAAGTACAATAACTAGTCTTAGGAAATAAAGAAATCTTGTAACGACTGACTGACAGACAACGCACAGTGCGTCTAGAAGCATTATCACAGGAGTTCCTTATTTAATGTTGGTTTATTATCGGAATAATCTACGTATAAATACGTACGTACGTATTATTGCTATAAAAACTCGGTCAAACAAATTGTATTCCAAAATAAAACCTTTTTGTACCAATCACTTCCTATAGCAGACTACATCTCGCGCAAAAAATATATGCCATCGAACTTAGGTAATTCGAACACGACGCTACTGAAAAGAAACTAGTCAGGTACTAACTTAAATTAATAATGAGTTTCTAGCATGTTAGTACCTACTTCTATATAAATGGTGGTTTGTAACGCCGCTACTCAAAATAAACTTGACTGGATTCGAGAAACTTTTCTATTGGTGCATCCAGATACCTCACATGCCTCGTCCAAGCACTCATGTTATGACATTATATCTATGCATTCTGCCGTCAAAACTAAGCGCCGCCATACACGGACTGCATGTTGCTGTCGCTTCCGACAGCAAAATGAAGTCCGTGTATGGCGGCGCTAAGTGGTCAGCCGCAGCATACGCCTGATGTAGACGCACCTATCGTGTTTTTTTATGGAGCTTGGGGAGTTACTTACCGGTTGCGTTCCTTTTTTGTAGTGTCGAGTACGAATCGTTGCGCGACTAGCGTTACTTTTTAATTACAAACCAGTTCCGTTTCTTTTGAGTAGCGTCGCACAGTATGAAATTTGACCCGAAAATCGGACACCCCTTTTTTATATTCTTAAGCGAAAGTATACGCTATTTTGAATGCTAGAGTAGAACTCCTAGAAGTCAATTCAGTTTAGAACTCGAGTAATATTTTTTTTAAGAAAATGCAGAATTTTCAGAAAAACGCTAAAATAAAAGAGATGCTTAACATATTTATAAATTTATTTATAAGGCAAAGTGGCATTATATACAGAGCATTTAATAAGCTAAATAAAATATATTTAGCGATACCAGCAAAATTAATACGCTTATTTTTGTGATTTTCACCTTTTATTTTTTTTCTCTTAAACTATTAGCGAGTAGCACTTTATATTCACCTAAAACATTCTTCCTAACTGTATTATTAGTTGTAAAAAAAAATCATATTTAAATCTATCAGGAATTCGAAGATATGAGGTTTCTATGGTTTTCAGTAATTTCTATGGTATTCGAGTTCAACAAAATAAGTTAAAATTCAATAACTCCGAATTCCTGCGTGTTACGCATCTGATATTTTACAGGCAGGTTAACATAACACTAATGAATACTGTGTGTGAAAATAAAGTGCTAATACGTAAACAAACTTGCGCAAAAAAAATAATTTCAAAATTACTGAAAAAATGACATAATTTTCTTCATAGTTCACATAGAAATAAATTATATGATTCCAAAAATAACATTTAGTTGGTTCTATAACATGCTATAATTGAAACATAAAAACTTTGCTTTCATAGAAAGTTATAACATTTCTTAAGGTTTTTTCTAAAAACCATAGAAAAAGTCATAACTCCGGTTCTAAAATGAATTGGGGTTTGGGAGTTCTACTCTAGCATTCAAAACAGCGTATACTTTCGATTAAGAATATAAAAAGGGGTGTCCGATTTTCGGGTCAAATTTCATACTGTGCGTCGTGTACGAAGGGCCTTACTCTCAAGACGAAAACCAAAAACCGGTTACAAAAGCAATGCTCATAAAAACACTTTAAAAGTGTTCAATACCGTTGCCCACCTCGAAATGTGCGGAATCATGACCCCAAGACTAGTTTGAATTAATGTTTTCAGATAAGTAGTCCAATTTTATCCGCGTAAGTACAACTTGGTTGCAATCATAACTAAATGGAAGATAATACTTTCCGGATTCCACAGCTAAGTGCAACTGAAATATTGAAATCCTGAAATCGGTCAAACGTACCTATTTATTTATATTATTTTACAATTAGGTATTTTTCCCGCTTATTAAAAAAAATATCTCAAGAACAATGCCAAATTATCACAAACAATTTCTTATTTTTTTTAGTGGCTGGTACACCTAAATGCAATTTACGCTGTTTTCTACGCCCCGTTCTCAGACGAATTTCCATCGTCTGAGACGCAATTTTATATGTTCAAAGGAAGCACGAAAAGTTGTTACTAATATTCAAAGGTCAATAACATAGAAACTATGACAGTAAGGTACGTACCTATACTCTGCCTGACATCTACATATCAGCCACCGTACATGTACCTACTTTATTATCTTAACTTTTGAAACACCCGATATACTTAACATTACCTACTTCCCGCTAAATTTTAACATCTAAAATCTCCATTTTCCATTTCAAAGGTGGTTTACAAGACACGAACGTTAACTATATGGCTGTTTAATTCACACGATGTGTAAACGGTATTACTTTCTTATGGTAATATGAAACACCATGGGTGTACCATGTACCTGCGCAGGTGTGAATGATGCGTGTCGCCGTTTATCGATCATAGACCAGTGGACTACCAATTGATGACGTGAGCAACTATGTATTAGTTGAGTAAGCTTTTATAACAGAAACGGCCGTATATTCAAAGGCCACTCAAATGGTCCCTAGCTGTTTGAGACGTCGCGTCGTTATCTGTCATTTTTTATTCGGCGCGTCAAAGTTAAGCAGCTCTCAAAGCGTTCCGTTTGAGTATTCGGCGATACAAGTTGTACTTTTCATAATGGTCTAAAAGTTAAGATAAACTTCAAGATAAGAATGAAACGTTTGAGGTGAATAGATTTGCTCTACACTTTTGTATTAGTGTAGCTATTTATTTTTATTTAAGTTCCTTATATGTACCTATCTCTTTTTGTAGCTAATACTCCACTTCTCGTTGGTCGCTTCTGATTCACAAGATAAGTCGAATGTACAGCCAAGGCTATACTTTTGGTGCAAAGCCTATAACAGCATTGCAGCAGCTTTGAAGCATAGGTCAAAATAACATAGGCTTTATCATATTAGACTTAGGATATACTGGCCCATAATAGGCGAATGCGCCACCGACCAAGAGTACTATAGGTATACTGCAAGCGCGGTACCGCGCCTTAGGTACGCGAGCGGCGAGACGAGGGGCCTCATCGCTCTCGCCCTCCCACTCCCCCACCCGTCATCGCTCTCGCCGTCCCACCCTCCCACCTCCCTGCGCATACCTAAGGCGTGGTACAGCGCTTGCGGTATACCTATAGTCAATAATACTTTAAGGGAAATCTAACTCAAATAACATATAAGGTGTCGATATAAATTCCTTTGAGTTAGCCGCTAACAGCCAATAAGTATTTATCAAACAGTAGGATTCCGTGACTTGTATTTTTCTGCGTATTAACGACCATATGACGTCATGGTTTCCACACGTGCCCGAGAAAGTGCTACTTACATTACTCACGCCGATGGCTGAATAAATGGCTTTGTTTGAGAACCACTCATTATATGATCAGCAGAACTTCTCACGTATTGACCTAGATTTGATTTAGTATGAAAACCGGTTGATTTAAAGCATGTCTGTGATAATTAATACTTTAAGTGGCTTTCGACCTACAAATATAACTATTTAGTAGGTACTAAGCACTTATTTAATATTGTTTATTAATAGGGTACAGTGGTAGGCTGCTAAAAAGGCCCAAATAAAATTTCATTGTCTAAAAGTTTTGAACTTCCGATTTTATATTTGTTTTAGAAAATTATAGTGTATTTTAAGAAATTAATTTGTATATATTTGCATATTTCTGCTTATTTATTTATATTTACATTTTAAATTATGGAACTGTTGATCATCTGCATCGAAATTGCCTAAGCATTCCTTTGCCTAAGGGCTATATCGCACGAGGACACCAGTGGTAGCGCAACCAGTCGCTCCACCAACAAAATGTATAGAGCTGTATGGAGAATATCGCACCTGGTGTCCGCTTGGTAGCGCAACCAATTCGGTGTCGGCTACCGAATCACCCACTGGTGGCGCAACCATGGTTGCCTCGTGCGATATCACGCTAATAAACAGAAAACAACACTTACATCCGTCAAAAAAGAGCAAAGAAATACATGGAGACGCTCTACCTAAAAATTATGACAGCTTATAAGAGTCCCACATTCATCAAGTTATTTTATTTTATTTGGATATAATTACATAGTTCTATGTCATATTCGTATTTTGTATTTTTATTTGCAATACATGTTTAAAACTTAGATTACGACCCACTTTCTACCAACAGTCAGAGCAAATTACTTTAAAATTTTCTATTTGTTCCGGACAGTGATTAATACCTTTCAATGTGGTGATTATCGCGCCGCTAATTAGCTAGGCACATGAGGGCAATTGTATTAACTGGCGAATTATTAGCAACGAAAATCGTGTTGATATTAAACTTACCCATCTATTTTATTTAGTTTAGTATTTATTGCATTTTTATTCAGTCTATTTTATACTCACACCACTACCAAGCTACTCTTCAGGTACCTATTATTCAGAGCTATTATAGGTATTCTGAGATTTATACGGACTTTTTATTTAAACGGGCTGGCTCGACCGGGGTAGTACCACCCTCTCACAGAAGATCAGCGTAAAGCAGCTATTACAGCTGCGTTTCGTACGATGAGTGAGAGAGCCGTGAGAGAGCCGTTCGTGGGCATACAAAACCATTTTTTGTGGGGAATATTTATTTATTTATTTACCTAGGGGTGAGCAGGTTGGGCTAGCAATCAAAAGGTCCCAGGTTCGATCCCCGGTGGGGCATGCACCAATGGATGAATTTTCATCTATGTGCATAATTTACAGTTCGCTAACGGTGAGGGAAAACATCGTGAGGAAACCTACCTATCCCTCGGGATTAGGTAATAGTCAGTTCCTGTATACACGGCGACAAGGTTCACCACCTGTCACGTTGGGTTCTGACTATCTGGTGAAACGTGGGCTTTGAGTTGGTTAGTACCTCCACAATGTGGTGGTGTATGGCCACTCAAGCCTCTGACTACCCCCAAATGGGGATAAAAGTCGTGACGTTACATTTCATTTTTTCATTTCATTTATTTATATGAGAAGAGCAGAAGTTCTTGTGTCGTAGCCAGTTGCAATCATTGATCGGTAAACGATATGAGGTTAAGCATCGCTTGGCAGGGTCAGTCAGAGATGGGTGACTATTTTAGTGCCATTAGAATTGAGCATCTCCGTGCGTCGGACGGCACATTAAAAGTTGGTCCTGGTTGGTTGTCATCTATACAGCGGTCGTTAAGCCATGTCTGAAGTCTTCGGGCGGCTTGAACAACTCTGACACCAGATTAGCCACTAACCATATGATAAGACGAAGAAGAAGTTAGTATAAACGGAGCTCAAATTTTCATTCCCCACAGTTATAATTCCTTATAAATCATTACAAAATTTCCTTCGTATTCACCTAACTAACTTCCAGTAAGTAATTTGTATTTTTTAATACAATAAAATAAATGTTTATTTTTTTAAAATTAGGCAGCGGTGGCCAAACTAGGCGAGCGCCTAGTTGTTATTATGAGGGACTTTTTCTCTTTATAGCTCACTAGCTTTTCCCCGCGACTTCGTCTGCGTAGAATTTAAATTTAAAAAAAATCGGATCTCTGATCCCGGATCTCGTATCCCGGATCCCAAAAATATAGCCTATGTTACTCAGGGATAATGTAGCATTCTAATGGTGAAAGAATTTTTGATATCGGTCCAGAGGGCCTATTCTGTTTCAAACGAAAAGGAAATTTCGGACGAAATTCGCGTATTTCCTACTACGTTTCTCATGGATTCCGACATTTCTTACGAACGAAAATTGTTTTACGTCTTCGTCATCGTCAAATCTAAACGTCAAACAATTTTCGTTCGTAAGAAATGTCGGAATCAATGAGAAACGTGGTAGGAAATACGTGAATTTCGTCCGAAATTTCGTTTTCGTTTGAAACAGAGTAAGCCCTCTGTAGTTTTCGATTTTACTCAACACAAACATCCATACATACAAACCTTCTCTCTTTATAATATTAGTATAGAAGTATAGATAATAACGCTATACATACCGTTACAACTTATAAAATTAAATTGCAATGTAGGTATTTTATATAATGACTAATAAACAAGTATGACATGTGGACGGTCACTTTATGTAACGTCGCTCCGATCTAGCCATTCCCAAGCCTTTCTACACGACTCAAGCAAATCCACTCCAAACCATAATTATAATGTGACGCAATTGGATAACATAGTAAAAACATAATATAACTTATGGGTGGTAGAGCCAAGCTGTAGCCAATTGACTGCAGCTCATATACGGGCTGGCTCAACTGGGGTAGAACCACTCTCTCACATAAGATCGGCGTAAAGTAGTTATTACAGCTGCGTTTCGTACGATGAATTATTGTGCCAAAGGCCCAATAGCTCCAAGCACCCCGTGCGAGCGATGCCTTTGGTATTGCAAGCATCTATGGGCTACGGTAACTGCTTAACATCAGGCGGGTCGTATGCTTGCCACCTTATAGTCACAATAAAAACATTGCGGAGGTAGCGTTAGATACTTTACCAACTTAAGTACCTACTTACTACTTACATTTGGTAAATAGGTGCGACTACATGAGCCGAGCGGCGCGCCTGGGCAATCAGTTTTGACGTCTCACCACGTAGGCATAACATTATTGCTCCAACCAGAAATCTTAGCAACGCAAAACTATTTAGGTAGGTACTTAGATTAGAGTTATTTTTTATAACCACTCCGAAATCCTAGGCCGACAGAATGACTCAAGAAAGTAACGACCCACCTTGTTGTTTCGGTTGAGGATTTGTATGAGCACCCAGAAAACCTAGCTGATCAAAAATAAGTTTAGGTTATCTAAATAGCTACGGAACCCTACATTGCGCATGGGCATGGGCATTGCACAAAAACCAGCCAAGTGCGTCCGGCTGGTTTTTGTCTTTTATATAGGAACCTATTAAAAACCATGGATAGGTATGATAGATTAATAGATTTGGCGTTTCTTTCAAGATTAGTCAGGCACGCTTTACGTATTAAAGAGAGATTAGAGATATGGTTATCTCTGTAGTGCGTTAGCGCCGCTGCACAGTATGATATGAAGCCCGATGTTGTGACATGGTATTTTAATTTCAAATTCGAATACCTAGTTTAAAGCAATAAATTAAGATCCCAGGTGTCAGATGCGACTAGTTTTTTAAATAATGATACCTTAAATTTTTACTCTAGTAAAAAAATTAAGGTATCATTATTAAGTAGTATAGTTTTTATACATAAAAAAATATTAAACTACACGCAATTTGAAAAAAATACCTTAATAAACTACATTGTAAATCAATCAAATGGCCACGCATTGGAGCAATCAGGGTAATAGCAAGATCAATCGTTTCGATGTAAAACAGGATTTTCTATCTTTCGTTTTAATTTTATTACCATGACTAAAAATCGTGCTTCATATCACACTGTGCGCTGTCTCGAAATGAGATCGCCAGTTAAGTCGGCCGCCGCGAGCCGGTTGGCTGTTTTTGTCTTTTTATTATAATAAAGACTTGACCACTTTTACTATCTCTGAATCGGCTACGGTGTTACGAGCGGAAAGATATTTACACTTACGTCACTTTTTAGTTCAATTTACGCTACAGGGGATGATGACTTATTATGGAATTTTGAATATCCTTTATTTTACAAATGTATATGTAGGTATACAAATACTTTTAATATTAGGTAATATTGGGGCGATATGTTCAAGTTTTCTAAACTAAAACTGCTAAGTTATGACGTCATACCTCAGTAAGTACATACTTAAGGAAACTTTAAACGTCTGTATTTTTGCTAATATTGAAGTTATAAGTAGGTATGAACTTTATAGTTTCTGCAAAATATAAAATTAGGGACGTAACGAATTTTGGTACTTACATCTAAAAGTATTTGTCTAGCACATTGCCAACACGAGAAGGATAACAATACAGTTGCAAGTTTAGTTTGTGCAACCGAATCAGCACTATTATGTAACACACCTTATTATAATAAAGTAAGTAGGCCTATATAATGCGCGTGACTTCAATAGTTCGTATCTTTTATTACTTTTTATGATAAGTACATAAAAAATATATCCGGTTTTCTCGGAATTACATTGTTGCATTTTATTATACTATGGGTGATAGGGTTTGCACCTTTTTCTAGTGCGAATGAATATAGTAGGTAGAGTAGGTAGGATAGTAAATAGTTTCAACTTCAGACGCATGAAAATATAATAGTGAGACCAAGGGCCCTACCACCACCTCTTATAGCAGTATTATTTTAACCTTACAGCGACTTTTTGTAATGTCATGACCCTCATTGTCGACAATAAGGGAGTCAAATTACAAAAAGTCCTGTAAAGTTAAAATAATAAAGCTATAAGAGGTGGTGGTATAGGTGCAGGCCTCCCCCTGACTAACATAGATCAAGCAAACCAAGCTTATGCATATAAAAATATTATAGATGTTTTTTTATTTTTTTTTATTTTTCAAAAGATGTACTTAGTAGGTATTTTGCATGTATTTAGTGCCATTAATATCTAGATTCTAGGGTACTTTCCCTCTAAACTTTATTCCGTCCTGTATAAGGTTGCGCACTCTCGTCAAATAATAGATTTGTCAAATTACCGATTGGTCAAAACCGAAAATGTACAAATAATTTGATTCGTCAATTACTAGGGTTGGCAACCCTATTCATCGTAAAATAAGTGTCCGCTGTAGGAAATTCCCGTAGGGGTACGCACTTCTTGATGAGATATTTAAGGAGTATAATATATTTCAATCTTTATTGGAGAATTTATAATTTCAGTGGTAATAAAATGAAATGCTAATAGACATTAACTCTCAATGTATTCATCAAATATAAATATTTACAATGTTTATACCGAGACAGTAGACCAATGGACATTTACGGGTTGGGACTGGGATGCGAGGGGGACCAGGGGGTCAAGTACGATAGGGTCTAGAAGACCGCGGGGCCGACGTAGCCGGGCGCGATGTATCGGGCACCGTACACACCGGCCCCGTTCACCACAGTGGGGCCAGCCACCAGGGTCTGCGGATGAAAAACACATTAAATAAGGATAATACTACAACTAAATTTATTTGGATGAAAGATTATGATGAAGAATGATAAAGATGAGGGGTGACAATAGACCCCCATTGTCTGATCATAACATTGGATCTTATTAAATAAGGGGAATAGATTGACGAATGCGTGGATCGCGCGCTGATACTGCAGCTGTTACTGTAACTGCGCGGGGTGGATAATGACGCGTGAAGCACGCGCGCGTTGGCGTGCCTATACGTACTCGTGTACTGGGTCCCGAGTCTGATAGCATTTCACAACTGGAAAACCACTGGTCTCTAATGATGTTGTCAGCCATCTGTTAGCATTCGTCAAGAATTTAACAGTAAATAATTCACGAAGACAATATTAGAGACCAGTGGTTTCGCAATGTTTAATTTTTGGTTGGCTAGGGGCCGAACACGCACCGAGACCGCGAGCGTCTTGTGAGCCTTGCTTAATTTGGTAGCGCTACAAGCGCTGCGTGTTATTACAGCAACAGTTGCAGTACCGGCGCGCGATGCACATTCACCGATCTGTACGCACGTTAACACAAACCAAATTTATCGTTACCCTTTAAATACAAAGCAGTACATACCCTAGCGGGGTATGCGTATCCAGCGGCGAAGCCGGGCCAAGCGGTGATCAGCTGCGGAGCGGCAGTGGCGACGGCCACCACCACGAGGAGGAAGAACACCTGCAACATAATTTCCGTTCAAACATGTTAGAGATCCATCGTTTGCACCGTCGAAACACTACATCTATATCTATTTTTGCTGTCAAAAATAAAGACGGCTACATAAATCGGTGTAAGCATGGGCGTATATAAAGGAGGGATTCGGAGAGTCCGCGGACCCTCAAAAACATTAATATTAGCCTAATATACGAAAGTGAAACTTGGGATTGATCACCAAAGGTGTATCTTTATAAGGCCGAATGGGGCATGTGCTCGAACCGGCTGTTTCAAAAGAGGGGAGCGGGCCGTCTGTAGGGGCGGAAACAAGTGCGGGCGGCTATATACATTTCCCTAGAGCGGAGAAGTTACAATAACCCGTAGATACTGATCTCTCTTATTATGGGTACAAACAGACTTTTGTTAATGCAAGCAATACTCACGACGTATTTCATTTTTGTTGTGTAAAGGGGGTTGTAATCGGTAGAACTGCCCGTGAGCCTTCTGTGAGCCAACTATGCCGTCCTACGGAAGGCAGACGCATATATAGGGCCTTAGAAGGCCGTCCACAAACACCAACTATAGGCCTAGACCCTCCTAAGGTCATATTTGCCTATCTGAATATCTAATGCAAAATGTAAACTTGTCACTGGGAAAAATGTAAATTGAATGCTCTAGATATGAAGTGCCGTATTAATAGGGTAAGTTATTAATACAACATTGTTGCTAACATAGAATAGACAAGAACAGGGGTAGTTTATTTCCGCATGTAACTGCTGATAAATACACACGTTTGTAGAACTGAAGTTATAGACCAAAATATTTGTATAAGAGATTAGGAAATAAGTATTTAGAAATGACAGAAATGAAGTAGATAGAAAGTACGGAGAGGAAGTAAGATAAGTATCATACAGGGTGTTGGATAAGACGAGGGACTTAATGAAGAAGGGTATTCAGTATTCGTATAGGTACTAACGGGTAATTGACGGGCCCGTTAGCGTGGTTGGCGCGGAGGCGCCTTTCACGCTGCAGGTCGTAGTTTCGATTCCTACCCGGGACATGCATTTGTGTGCATGAACATGTCTGTATGTCCGGAGTCTGGGTGTATATGTATATTAAGTATGTATTTACAAATAAAAAAGTAGTAGGTATATGTAGTAATATCAGTTATCTGGTTTCCATAGTACAAGCTCTGCTTAGTTTGGGATCAGGTAACCGTGTGTACAAAAATGTCCCAGGATATTATTATTATTACTAAAGGCTATAGGTAAATGTTTCTGAAGGTATAGATGGCAGCCAGCATGGCTCTAAAATTAGTTATAGGCCTATGCACATATAATTTTGCCACAAATTTCTTTGTTCAAAAGGTATAAATTAACAACGTTAATCTGAGCACTATAATAGGTAAGTACCTAACAGTTCACATAAAATTATAACTGGATCTAAATGTAGGTGGAGTGGAGCTCATGATTTAATCAGTCGACGATCCAGCATTAAACGCTTGTTATGAGGCAGGTATGAAAACGCATTTCAATTAATGTTAATAGTGTTATTGATTAACAAGTTGGTATCAAGGAATTGGTAATTACATTAATCATTATTGCGTGTGTATCTACTTAGCTGCTCCATCTAATTTCTATCACAACCACAAGAAAAAGTTTGTATAGTTTAAGCCCTTGTCTGCTATCAATGGTGTCGTTGCTTTCAATCGCAACTTGTATCACCAATTGGTTTCGGCGTAAAGGTAGATAACATATGGTAATTATCAAAGTTTAAAAATCCTCATACCTGTATTTTCCGAAGGCGTAGACAGAGGTTCACTATATATTTCGTTGATGATACCTATATTGGTTAAAACGTATCTATGTTTATAGTTATAGGTACTTACCAATTGCGTGCGGGTTTTAAATATTTTATTATTATTATACGTAACTTATTTAAAACCAGCTTTTGCCCGCGACTTCGTCCGCGCAGAAAACTCCAACTCCTACTCGAACGCCTACTCCAACTCCTACTCCGTCTACTACTCCGTCTACTACTCCGTCTACTACTCCTACTCCTACTCCTACTCCTACTCCTACTCCTACTCCTACTCCTACTCCTACTCCTACTCCTACTCCTACTCCTACTCCTACTCCTACTCCTACTCCTACTCCTACTCCTACTCCTACCCCTACCCCTACTCCTACTCCTACCCCTACCCCTACCCCTGCTCCTGCTCCTGCTCCTGCTCCTGCTCCTGCTCCTGCTCCTGCTCCTGCTCCTGCTCCTGCTCCTGCTCCTGCTCCTGCTCCTGCTCCTGCTCCTGCTCCTGCTCCTGCTCCTGCTCCTGCTCCTACTCCTACTCCTACTCCTACTCCTGCTCCTGCTCCTGCTCCTGCTCCTACTCCTACTCCTACCCTACTCCTACTCCTACCCTACTCCTATTCCTACTCCTACTCCTACTCCGTCTACTACTCCTACTCCTACTCCTACTCCTACTCCTACTCCTACTCCTACTCCTGCTCCTGCTCCTGCTCCTGCTCCTGCTCCTACTCCTACTCCTACTCCTACTCCTGCTCCTGCTCCTGCTCCTGCTCCTACTCCTACTCCTACCCTACTCCTACTCCTACCCTACTCCTATTCCTACTCCTACTCCTACTCCGTCTACTACTCCTACTCCTACTCCTACTCCTACTCCTACTCCTACTCCTACTCCTACTCCTACTCCAACTCCGACTCCTACTCCTACTCTTAGATGAGACCTTACCTCAATCAGCATATAAGTGGTTTTTCTACGTCGAGACGCATGTGGTCGTCGCCGGTGCCGGACTCTGAGGGCTCGATGGCGTCGGCCCGGTACACCGCGTTCTCGATCCAGACCGCGATGCGGTCGGATATGGCCACCATGAAGCGGGGCAGGCGGCCCGGGTTCGTTCTAGTCGGCTTCGGTTCGCCTATGATGGAAGCTTATTATTTACGGGTCGTGTTAACAAATCCGAGCTTTTCGTACTTTTTGGGACAAGGCCCGCCACTTTCTAAGGTGGTAGAGCCAAGCTGTAGCCAATTGACTGCAGCTCATATACGGGCTGGCTCGACCGGGGTAGTACCACCCTCGCACAGAAGATCGGCGTAAAGCAGCTATTTCAGCTGCGTTTCGTACTATGAGGGAGAGACCCGAAAGCCCAGCCCTCCCCTTCCCCTCCCTCCATTCCACTCCCCTTCAGGTCGGCAATGTGCGATAAATTTGGATGGATTTACTGCGTTCGGAATCCCCGATTCGATATTTCGAAACGGAATTCCGTAATGGAATTCCGTATGTATGTGACGGGCCTTAAAGGTATTTAAGGTAACTACTACGCTAACTAATACCGACTCTACTCACGTACAAGCTGATGATAGAGTTACTAAACTAACCGAGAATTTCAGCGACTCTCTCCAACACTACATCGGCGATACTCCTCAGGCGGTTCGACACTAGCATCTCCTTCTGGCCCTTCGCTATGTAGTCACACAAACGATACGCCACCTGTCAGGGCACCGCATAACAATAAAGAAGTATTTTAGTAATAAGTGTTTATTTTAATCTAGTGGGCCGACGACCTAGTGATGGTCGCGGGAAACCGCTGGATGCAAGCACAAGACCAAAGGGCCTACTTTGTTTCAAACGAAAACGAAATTTCTGACGAAATATGCGTATTTCCTACTACGTTTCTCTTTGATTCCGACATTTCTTACGAACGAAAATTGTTTGACGTCTTCGTCGCCGTCGAATCTAAACGTCAAACAATTATCGTTCTTAAGAAATTTCGGAATCAATGAGAAACGTAGTAGGAAATAAGCATATTTCGTCCGAAATTTCGTTTTCGTTTGAAACAGAGTAGGCCCCCAGTCGTTGTGGAAAACTTTGGGGGAGGCCTATGTAAAACAGTGGACGTCTTTTGGCTGACATGATGATGATGAAGAAAGTGGAGGCTATTTTACACCTAATTATGATAGTCGTTACGGACCGTAAGAAACTTCAAAGTCAAAATCAATGTTTCACTTGTTGGTTGACGAGTCTCAACGACGTGACAGGTAGACAGCAGACAAGACAATAGGTATATGGGCAGACGGCCCTAAGGCGATTGGGAGGGTCCAAAAGCGAAGGCTTTACAGGAAATTATTAAGGATCCTAAAATCCAGGCTACGCGGCATTGCATAAAACCCTATTATGTTAACGAATGCTGATAAACCCAAACTCAATTCACCCATCTGCTGTTCCCAAAGGCTCGAGGGCTTAAGGGCCTTATCACACTTATTTTTTTTTTTTATTGGACTGCGGTGGCAAAAAAGCGTACGGCCCGCCTGATGTTAAGCAGTTACCGTAGCCTATAGATGTTTACAATACCAAAGGCATTGCTCGCACATTGCCGACCTGAAGGGGAGTGGGATGGAGGGAGGTGGAGGGGGTGTGGGCTTACGGCTCTCTCACTCATCGTACGAAACGCAGCTGTAATAGCTGCTTTACGCCAATCTTCTGTGAGAGGGTGATACTACTCCGGTCGAGCCAGCCCGTTTATGAGCTGCAAACAATTGGCTACAGCTTGGCTCTACCACCTTTAAAACACTGGCGGTTTGCGAGCGGATTGCGAACGGCTTTTGTCGATCAACGCGTGGGTGTGACTGCACGCACGAGATCGTTTTGTCCCACTCGCACTTATACTAATCCGCTCGCAAACCGCCAGTGTCATACGGCTCTAAAGGTATGACTGAACCTGTGCACTAAAGTTGACGAGCCACTTCTGCCTCTGGCGGAGCTCCTTGCCCTTCTCGACCTGCTCCTTGCGGCTGACCATGCCCCCAGGCCCTTGCCACCTCTTGGAAGACTCGTTCAACGCTTGGAAGTACTGTTCCGTTTGTCTATGAATAAGAATAAAACATATATTTGCCATTACGTCACTCGTAGGTCCCACTTTCCTATTAGTAGGTACCTACCTACCGACTTAATCGGTATTGAAAGAAAAGAAAGAAAGAAAGAAAAAACTTTATTGCGATAAGCAGAAAAGATGCAAAGTAAAAAGTAAAAAAAAAAAAAATTAATATATTATTAATAATATTATTAATATATTATTAATTAATTTATTATTGCATTGCCGAGCCTCTAGGTAGGTACTAATACTGTTACATTCTCTGGTATTATTGACACGAAATCATAGGCCTACCTAAAGAAAGATTCACCAACTGTACGTATCCAATAAAATGGTCTAAGTACCAGTATTACCTATCGCTAGTATATCACGTATCCATATAACAGCAGTATTGACGATGATATCGCAAGAAAAATGAAGGTACCGATGAATCGCGTACAAGGGTGGCTACTCAGAAATACGAAACGAAATGATTCGGCTCACGGATCGTACGTTTCCTACTAAGAAAGTGTTCCGGGATCTTTTGGAATAGGATTATGAAAGACGAAACGTCAAATCACGACTATCGAATCCGAACTTTGGATCCGAAACACTATCGGAATAGAAAAACGTTACGAACCCACAGCCGAAGCATTTATTTTCGTATTTCGGAGTGGGCGCCCTGTATTGGCATTGATAGTCTATCATGAACCATTTCATTATTATTGCGTGTGCACAACAATGCTTCAATCATCGACTGCGACTGTAGCCTAGGGGTGAACAGGTTGGGCTAACAATCAGAAGGTCCCAGGTTCGATCCCCGGTGGGGCATGCACCAATGGATGAATTTTCATCTATGTGTATAATTTACAGTTCGCTGACGGTGAGGGAAAACATCGTGAGGAAACCTACCTATCCCTCGGGATTAGGTAATAGTCAGTTCCTGTATACACGGCGATACGTTTCACCACCTGTCACGTTGGGTTCTGACTATCTAGTGAAACGTGGGCTTTGAGTTGGTTAATACCTCCACAAAGTGGTGGTGTATGGCCACTCAAGCCTCTGACTACCCCCGAACGGGGATAAAAGTCGTGACGTTACACATATCTACAGTAAGTATACCTAAATCATCGGAACAGTCAAAGAAACGTTTAACTGGAAAACAACCGCTTACTCAGGACTAAGGAAATAGTCCTCTTCGAGCGCACTCTTGATCTTGTCCCGCCTGTCCCGGGGCAGTACCGCGCACTTCTCGTCCCACAGGCACCGGAGCCTGCGCGCCGTGGGCCGGGCCAACATCTCCACGCGCTCCATCTGCCGGCGGGCCCGCGGCGACATTTTGGCCCCGCCACCCTCCCCGACGGAACCTATTTTGTGAGGGGTCCATAAATTACGATTTTAATGATTTTTGAGGCGCTCATAGCCAGCTGCAACCACTGAATGGTAATCGCTCGGAGCTTATGCCAAGCATTGCATAACCTCCGATCGTTTTGCAAGGTCAGTCAGAGATGGGTGACCGTTTAGTGGCATTTGAACTGAGCGTCTCCGTGCTTCGGAGGGCACGTAAAAAGTCGGTCCCGGTTGTTGCCATCTAGGCAGCAGTCGTTAAGCCTTGTCAGAGGCCTTGGGGCGGGTTGAACAACTCTGACACCAGGTTGGCCACTAAACATACAATAAGAAGAAGTGATTTTTTGAGTGAATTTTAGGCCGTCCCCTAAACTTATTGCTGACCTCCCCAATGGTCGTAACGTTTGAGCAAGACAGAAATACTCTAGATGAGTTAAATTTAGTCATGACTTAACACAAAATTAGCATTAATGGTCAGAACATCTACGGCAGCATGCCCCCTCGAGGGCACTTTTTTGTGTCTGCATAGTAAATTCTTCTTCTGTATCATCCATGAGACGGGAGTCAAAAGACCCAAAAGGGTTCGTCAGATGCCTATTATAATCATAATTGTCTTAGCCCTTATTAACTATTTTTTAGGTACTTTTTTGGTGAGATTGAAATTTACACCTGGCAGAGATGATGGAAACACGTACCAGATTCAACTTTTTTCAAGATCTTGACATTTTGTTCGGATTTAGTGACGAGTCCGGACTTCGTTGAAGAGGTAGACTCCCTGTTATTGTTGAGAGCTTTCGGCATGATTACTATATTGAAATACTACTAATTTAAAATTTAAGGAACAGAAATAATCGTCTAAAATTTTGCGTCAGAACAGCATCGTTGACATTTTCAAAATAATTAAAAATATTTTTAAATGTAAATGTCAAATTTAAAAAGTTTTAATCATAGAAACAGTAATACATAAGGGTCAGTACAGACAGAGCGGAAAAATGCGCATGCAATTTGCTGTCGCGAGCATACGCGAATTAACTTTAATAGCAATGAATTACGGACGTATTTTAATGGAGCCAGTAAATTGCTCGCGCATTTTTCCGGTCTGTCTGTGCTGACCCTAAACCTTACTAGCCCGAACAAATCTATACAAATAAATAAAATTGAAATGTCTGTCTGTTTGTTCCGGCTAATCTCCGAAACTCCTGGACCGATTTTGACGACACTTTCACTGGCAGATAGCCGAAGTTATAAGGAGTAATTTAGGTACTTTTATTATAGCAAACATTAACTAATATTCTTTGTAAAATCGCACGCGCACGAAGTCGCAGGCACATCTAGTAAGCAAATAAATCAACAGCATTTTATAAGGTAGGTATATTTATCACACTTTGGGCCTTAAACATAGCCAGCTGGTAAGATCTGGTGTGCCGTCATTGACTAGCGATGACGCTGACCCAGCCTCTCTCGCGAATGGTAGATGCCAACCGTTGTTCTTCTTTTGGGCACAGGGTGTGAACTTCAGGGGTGGCTGGAATACGAACAGATAAATGCCTTTTAAAATGACTTTTTTTGCAAAAAAAAGTCATCATGCATTTTTTTTTTTTCAAAAGGCAACATGCATTTTTTTTCTGATTCTTTTGGGTCCACACATTGGAAACCTTTTGTAACACCCTAACCCCCAAATTCATAGAGATTTTAGCCAGTTTAAAATGGTTTTGAAAAGCATTTTAAGGAGCAAATGTAATTTGTAATTCCACTGCAAGTCAATCATAACTTTCTATGAATAAGGGGATTAATGTTTATGAACGCAATCTAGTTTTAGAAATAGGTACATACGCTCAGTTGTATAAGATTTAGGATCGATCAATCTCAATACATTATTATTTTCGATTTTCGATAGACAAATTATAACATTGCAATGCATTGCCTTCGCTCCCAACCAATCACAATAGCGTTGTATCCACTCACGCGCAACTTTTTAAATTACTTTTGATGCCTATTTATACACTGATAGCACAGCTGGCCATGACAAGACAAAACACGAGATAGATCGATTTTCTCTCATTCTCTCCTATACAGTAAGAAAGAGAGAGAGCCACTCAGTAGGACATATGCATGACAAAGGTCTTCGTCTTGTCTCGGCGTGTTGTGCTAGCCCTGCTCATGGACTTGGTTGGTTCCACCGATTCCTAAATATCATCAGTACCTAGGCAGTGTCCTACGTGGGAATACGAAACTTCAGATATCAGTTACCTGTATAATAATTCCCTTGCGAGCGTTTAAGAACACCATCCACTGATGCTGCCACTGCCACCTCTTGAACAAATTCCTCAAGCTCTCGTCCTTCAGCAGAAACGTGTGACCTCTAAGTAAGTCTTTGGACACTATATCTGTATGTGAACCGCTCAGAATGGCCGCTGTTATGAAATATGGGTCATCTTGTGTTCTGAGAAAAGGAATTAATTAGATTTATTTTTAACATTACTAGCAATGTAAAGCAGACATTGAGCAGGGGTTTTTTTTTATAGGACTGGTGGCAAAAAAGCGTACGGCCCGCCTGATGTTAAGCAGTTACCGTAGCCTATAGATGCTTGCAATACCCTTTGGTATGGTACGGTAATGCCTTTGCATTGCTCGAACATTGGCGACCTGAAGGGGAGTGGAATGGAGGGAGGGGAAGGGGGTAATCGGCTACCTTCAACTTCATAGAGCTTGCTTCTAAAGCTGTTGTGTAATATTCACTGGGTACTGTAGGAGCTCCATTAAAAACTCATACTTACAGATTTTCAGTAAAGAAAGTGCATGCTTTTCTTTTAATTTGTTCATGAATTTTCCTCTGCCAGTTCAACATGTGTTTCCTGCCTAACACCAATATCTTTTTCTCTTGTTTCACAAAGTGGTCAACAACATTATTTAAATGATTCATTCTGTCGAAACTTGATCCTTTACCGATAGCGTACGTTATATTGAGAGCATCTAGAACAACATCGTAAGGGGCAGTTCTTTCTACGAACTCTAAAAATGCCTTCAGTTCGTCTGGTGATGTTTTGAGGAATAAATCTGAGCCGACAATAAGCTTTTCTTTTACATTCTGTTGTAAGACGTTGAACTCCTCTGTTGATAATGTCAGGCAGTCTAATGTGTCTTTGCAATGCATACACTGGCCACTGAAAATTAAAAAGAAATTATATAATTAGGGGTGTTACAATTAACCAAGTTGGTTGGTTTAACCAACCAATCAATAGTTCTGACAGTACCAACAGTAGAATGAGATGACTGACAGTTTTACATATGGCAACATTTCAACAATCATGGATCAGTAGGTATAAGTACATTTGCTTGTGTATCTGTGTGCGTGCCTATTATAAACAGTTAAGTGTTTAAAACTGTTAAGTTATTGGACATAATCTATGGAAATATTGCAGAAAATGAGTGCCTAATATAGGTAGTTTTCAACAATATTGCCAAGCTTAGTAAAAAGGCAGTTCAACTTACTCATGTTTCCTTATTCTAGTAAATTCTACATTCCACTGTAAAGTGCTGTAAATATCTTTCAGCATAGATGCTGTATTGTCATCAATCACCGTACAATACTTTGCTATGTGAGAACAAACTTCATCTAAATGTTTTGCTATAACTTTCTTGTCTTTATATTTTCTCAAAATATAGTTTGTCCATTCTCTGTAAGCATTCTCTTGAAGTGGCCTTTTGAAACGAAGACTTTCTTTGATTAATTCTAATGCCTTCTTCTTGTTATTTAGTCTAAAAAGAGTGGCTATGATTGTGCTATACGCCGAATGGGACGGGTTACAAGATAAGTGTATATCGGCCAGGACTTTCAACGCTTTCTCCCACTCATCGATAACGCATAGAGCGTGCAATAACTTCTCACACGTCGTAAAATCAAGTACTTTATATTTTTCATACAAATATTTATGAGTACTTAAAATAAAATCTTTATGGTCCTTTGTTAATGAGTTCAGTTTACCTATTTCTGTGTATAAAACTAATAGGCCATTGATGGAACCTAATGAGAGGTTGTTGTTGGTGTTTCTCAAATGATCGGCAAACGACAAAGCAGCCTCAATATGCTTACAACCGACCATGAACCGAAGCATCACCCCGTCAATATTTTTTTCATTAACACTGCCGCTTTTGGATAGAACATCATTTTTTACCAATATCCAATCCTTTGGAGTGTTTTCAGTGACCAACTTTATATAGTCTATTTGATCATTACACTGTTTAGAATTTAAGAATACTGCATTTTTATTCATTAAACGAACACCCAGTCGATTATCTGTAAAATGTAAAATAAATATCATAGAAAAAGAAAATAGAAAAACTTACATCACATAGGTAACTACATAGGTTCTGAATTGAAGCGGCTCTATAAATTCATGCATGAGTGTAATAAAGTTTGTTTGTATCAATAAAACATTACCAAATTACTGTAATAATAATAATAAAAAACAATAATAACAAATTTATTATAAATAAGACTAAACTAAATTTATTATAATAACTTACATGAATATCGAGGAACTAATAGGCGACATAATGAATAAAACATTACGCTTGAACACTGCCAAAGAGAATGTAATAGAGTAACACTGCGAGAAATAGATAAATCCAGAAGTATCCTTGCCAGGCGCTAATATTTATTTTGCACTTGCTTTTGCTCAGCAGTAACATAAAATAAAAGTGAGGTTATGATAATGTTTACATTTTTATGCAGGGTTGCAAAAGTGTAAAATTAAAAATCGGTAGATTTGCCAGATAAAATTGGGAGAATTTGGGAGATAATAAACTCTATTTTAACAGTTTAAGCCACCTCTATACAAAAAAAATCCCCCGATTAATTTTAACCCTTTCACCTTTCAAATTATTGGCGCGCTTCAATGTCATTCTCAAAATGTCACTACCAAAAAAATGTTTTAGTCCTCTGTGTCTTTGGCATTGACCATAAGAAAGTCTTTGGGTAGTGATGATAATAATTATATTTTGTTTTTTGTTTTGTGGTCACCCCGGGGTGACCGCGCGGCCCAACGTGTACCTAGGTGTTTCAGTGTAATTTGCATACTGCGAAATTGAATGGCCGTATTGGACGTGGTGTGTATTGGATGGATGGATGTGATGGTATTTGAATATTATTTTACATTCGTTGAACTGTTGCAACCCTGAAAGTTCCCGATTTATCGGGAGATCTACTGATTTTGGTAATTGTCTCCCGATATCCCGATTTAACAATCCTATCTCCCGATTTTTGCCTTTTCAACAAATATAAAATAATATTCATATACCACCACATCCATCCATCCAATACACACCACGTCCAATACAGCCATTCACTTTCGCGGTATGCTAAAGCAAATTGCACTGAAACATTTACACAATGGGCCGCGTGGTCACCCCGGGATGACGACAAAGCAAAAACATTTTTTTTTTATAATATTATCATCACTACCCAAGAACACAGAGGACTACTGGTGCGTTCCATTCACTGTTATTTTTGTTAATTTCGTTATTTTCGATCACAAATCTCGTTCCACTCGCACCAACTTGTACTGAAAGTGATCATTATTATCGTTTTTAACAGTTTTTGTGGACAAAAATAGCAAAAATAACGGTGAATGGAACGCAGCATAAAATAAATATTTTTTGTAGTGACATTGAAGCGCGCCAAAAATTTGACAGGCAAAAGGGCAATATATTTGCACGGCAATTACTTTATTGCATGCGCGAAAGAGAAAACAAGTTGATTTATGGAAACTGAAAAATTTCAAATTAATTGTGGGTTTTTTTTTGTATAGAGGTGGCTTAAACTGTAAAAACCATGTTAAAATAGAGTTTATTTAAAATCTCCCGATTTTCAGTTGGCAAATGTACCGATTTTTAATTTTACACTTTTGCAACCCTGTTCGGCCATTTTCCTTCCTTTCGTTTTGGTTGACTTTGTTTCTACAATACATTATAATAATATTAATTGTGTTAACTGGTACTATCACATGAACTTCTCTTGTTATTATAATTAGGGTGCAATTTTAACTACAAAATGGACGGGAAGACTACGAAAATGCCCAAGGTGGCCAAGGTAAATAGAAAAACTTTTATAACTTCTGAAGTTGTACCTATTTGTGCATTATTTACAAAAAATATTCAATTGCGAACCATTCAGGTGAAGAATAAGGCGCCAGCAGAGATACAAATCACTGCTGAGCAACTACTTAGGGAAGCTAAAGAGAGGGATTTGGAGATATTGCCGCCGCCACCGAAGCAGAAAATCTCTGATCCCGAGGAGCTGAGGGACTACCAGCATCGAAAAAGAAAAGCGTTTGAGGACAACATACGTAAAAATCGACAAGTGAGTGCAGTACCAACATTTTCTCAATATAAATAAGTGATAACCTAAATATTTAGAAAACTAAAGCCCTTCGAACACGGGGCGTAAGCGTATCGTATTACGCGCGTAGGACGGGAGCAATACGAGCACGTACATTTTCCAACAAGTCTGCAGACGAAGCGGTGTGGCAGCGAAGCATATGAGACTATGCTTTGTGTGCGGACTTGTTGGAAAATGTACGTGCTCGTATTGCTCTCGTCGTACGCGCGTATTACGATTCGCTTATGGTACGACGCCGTGTGCGAAGGGGGCAACTCTACCTGTCACTTCTGTATAAAAACATTGTCTATAAATAATATTTCAGAGTATCTTCTCAGTTTTTGGTAAACATCATCAGGTAAAAAATAAAGCTGTGTTTGTTGTAGGTCATTGGTAATTGGCTTAAATATGCACAATGGGAGGAGTCGCAGAAACAAGTGCAGAGGGCACGGTCGATATATGAACGAGCTCTTGATGTGGACCACAGGAATGTTACCCTTTGGTGAGTTGTATTCCAAATCCAAATAGAAAATAAACTATGTAATTGTTACCATTGGCGGATTTACACATTTGCTGCCAGTAGGCTATTCAAAATTTGCCTCCCCAACTGACCTACAACTCGATACCCTAGTTCACAATCATAGTTATTTTTTGTCAATGAAAATGTAACTTTATAATTTGGAAACATATTACATGTTGAATTGTTTATGTGCACCTAATAATATTTAGGTATAACATATGATTATTTTTAATTTTTCTAAGAAATTTTAAAAAAATGGCCCCTAACTTTCTGCCCTAGGCTCCATCCTACTCAGCCTGCTGGTAAATCCACCACTGTTACATTGTCTTACCAGCCTGTGTCAACCTCCTGCTGGCTAAACACACTTTCCAAAATGTGTATGTTTGGGGGGAGCAGCAGACATTTTCTGACTCTGCATACCTTTCCTCTTTTAGGCCACTTGTGGTCCTGACCATCTGGCCAGTAACAGAAAAAAAAAGTTATAATGTCCTAATATTTTACTAGGTACTACCATAATATTGTACTCCACAGGTTGAAATACACAGAATTGGAAATGCGCAACCGACAAGTGAACCATGCTCGCAACTTATGGGACAGAGCTGTCACCATACTGCCCAGAGTGTCACAATTCTGGTACAAATACACTTACATGGAAGAAATGTTGGAGAATGTGGCAGGAACTAGACAAGTATGTAATCGCTATGATATTCTAGACATCTGCATGTGCATAAATTTTAAAAAGTTTATGATGATATTGGTGGTAATGTCAAGCTGTAGCTAATTGACTAGATGGCGACCTTTTGTACGTCCCTTTTACCATCCTACACTTAATGACATCTAGTGCAAAAAGTTAAACTAAGTACTAACATCGACATAAAACGAAGCGAGTAGTTCTGCTGTTGACCGATAGATAGATCCACGCATTTCTTAACCCCCACCACCCGCGCCATCCCGCGCAAATTTCTTCGCATTGTTTCATAGAGAAATCCACTAAGAACACCTCCACCATCTAATAGCTTCATGGGTAGTATCAACCTCTCAAAGATCAGCATAAAGTAGCAATTTTAGCTGTGTTTCATAAATGAGATGTTTCATGAGTGAGAGAGCCGAAAGTCAAACCCCTATCCCTGCCCTTTCCTCTGTCACACTACCTGGTGTTACCTTCAGGTGGTGGGCAACTTGCAACATATGCTTGCTTGCCGCCTTAGTTAAAGAGGATACACATTATCATGGTTTAATTATATTATGACATTCCCAGGTCTTTGAACGATGGATGGAGTGGCAACCAGATGAGCAGGCTTGGCAAACATATATCAACTTTGAATTGAGGTACAAAGAACTAGATAGAGCCAGGCAAATATACGAAAGATTTGTCATGGTACACCCTGATGTCAAAAACTGGATAAAATATGCCAAGTTTGAAGAAAATCATGGATTCATAAATGGCGCAAGAAAGGTGTTTGAGAGAGCTGTGGAATTCTTCGGAGATGAGGACCTTGATGAAAGATTATTCATTGCATTTGCCAAGTTTGAAGAGAATCAGAAAGAACATGATAGAGCAAGGGTCATCTATAAATATGCCTTAGATCATATCCCAAAAGACAGAAATAAGGAATTGTACAAAGCATACACAATACATGAGAAAAAGTATGGTGACAGATCTGGCATTGAAGATGTCATTGTGAACAAGAGAAAATACATGTACGAACAAGAAGTCATCGAGAACCCTACTAATTATGATGCATGGTTTGATTACATCAGACTTGTGGAAAATGAAGGTAATGTTGATGATATAAGGGACACATATGAGAGGGCTATAGCAAATGTCCCCCCATCTAAAGACAAACAGTTTTGGAGACGCTACATTTATCTATGGATAAATTATGCATTGTATGAAGAACTAGAAGCTGAGGATATTGAGAGAACCAGACAAGTTTACAGGACCTGTCTAGAACTTATACCACACAAAATATTTACATTTTCTAAGATATGGCTCATGTATGCTCAATTTGAAGTCAGATGTAAAGATTTAAAACAGGCGAGAAAAACTTTGGGTATGGCTCTAGGCATTTGTCCCAGAGATAAATTGTACAGAGGATACATTGACTTGGAGATTCAGTTGCGAGAATTTGATAGGTGCAGGATACTGTACCAAAAGTTTTTGGAGTATGGTCCAGAAAACTGCATAACTTGGATCAAATTTGCAGAATTAGAAACATTATTGGGAGATATTGATAGAGCTAGGGCGATATATGAAATAGCTGTGGGACAACCGAGGTTGGATATGCCAGAGTTGTTATGGAAAAGTTACATAGATTTTGAAGTGACACAAGGAGCGACCGAAAAAGCTAGACATCTTTATGAAAGGCTGTTGGAGAGAACTGTTCATGTGAAAGTGTGGCTGTCATATGCCAAGTTTGAGCTGAATGCCGAAAATGAAGATAACATTAATGTAGAACTGGCTAGACGGGTATATGAGAGAGCTAATGATAGCCTAAGGAGTGCTGGTGAAAAAGAGGCCAGAGTACTACTGTTGGAAGCATGGAATGAGTTTGAAACTGAAATTGGTGACAAAGAGAAACTCGACAAAGTCATATCTAAAATGCCTAGGAGAGTTAAAAAGAGACAGAAGATTATCAGTGAGGGCGGCGTTGAAGAAGGATGGGAAGAGGTGTTTGACTACATATTCCCTGAAGATGAAATGGTCAGGCCAAACCTTAAACTTCTTGCAGCTGCTAAGCAATGGCGCAAAAAGAAAGAAGATCCACTACCTCTAGAATCTGATACACAACCATCAGAATCAGAGACAAATCAAAATCCTGAAAATGATCAAGAACATGAACCAACTACACCAGAAATTAATGATGACAAGGATAATGATCAAGAACATGAATCAACTACACCAGAAATTAATGATGACAAAGAGGATAATGATCAAGAACATGAACCAACTACACCAGAAATTAATGACAAAGAGGATAATGAGAGTAATTAATTGTAGGTTACACAAAACTTTCATAAATAAAATACTTGAAATGATAACACATAGTCAATAATTTATTACTAGAACTTAATCTACATCTTCAGGTCGAACAGGATGAGTCAGAGGAATAACTGACTTCTTATTCACATCTCTTGAACAAGCTTTTCTCATGTCTGGAAAAATAATGGTTAATAAGTAAAAACACAGCCAATAATTTAAAAAAATACAGATAATATCAAAATGTTTATACCAAATGCATCTTCATCAGGATCCCCCGAATAATACTCCAGTACTACTCTGTATACAATGTACCCCAAATTCTTGTACATATTGATAGCAACTTTATTGCTCACTCGTACAAATAAATCTACAAAATATGCCTTCTTCCTGTTTGAAAAAGAAAAAAATTGTTTAGGTCAGGTTATTTACTTACTATAGGTATACCGCAAGCGCGGTACAGCGCCTTAGGTACGCGAGCGGCGAGACGGGGGGGGGGGCTCATCGCTCTCGCCGTTACACCCTCCCACCTCCCCGCGCATACCTAAGGCGCGGTACCGCGCTTCCGGTATACCTGTACCTTATTTACTTTATTGCTGCGTTCCATTCACCGTTATTTTTGCTATTTGCGTCCACAAAAACTGTTAAAAACGATAATAATGATCACTTTCAGTACATGTTGGTGCGAGTGGAACGAGATTTGTGATCGAAAATAACGAAATTAACAAAAATAACAGTGAATGGAACGCACCACATTACAAAGGAATCTTACTTCTCAGAGACATCTTCCAAGATATTCATCAATGTTGCAGCTAGACCTAGTCTTCTGTATTCAGGACTCACTGTCAATGCTGTAACATGACCATGCCAGTTCTCGCCATGGCCTTCTGCTTTGCCCATTACTGAAAAAAAACCATTGCAAGTTAGTATAGTGCACTAGGTATAGAACCAGTGCCCAAATGACAACTTGGTGAAGTGGTTTGAGCTTAGGCTGCTTGACTCACTACATGAGATGGTTGCGGGTTCGATTCCCGCCAGAGGCTAAATTCGGCAATGGTTTTTTCATTATTTGCCCTGGTCTAGGTGTCACTGGGTTCGCCCCCAGTCCATAGTATGGCAGCTATTATATAGTAGAAGTGTTGCTTAGGTTGGCACTATACATCTGGTGATATTTATTATCATTATAAAATATCCCTACTTTTCAGAAATTATTAATAGGTACATACTGTATCACTTGCTGACATGTGAAATGCACCAACCCGCACTGGGCCAGCGAGGTGGTGAATCCCCAGCGCATTGAGGGGAGGCCCGTACCCAGCAGTGGGATGTTAAAAGGGCTAATATTATTATAATTATACATACTGTATCCCATTATTTCCCCACTAGCTGATTCCACAACTTGAAAATATTCCGGCCAGTGTGCTAGATATTGAGTGTAAAATGATAATCCGTAAGTTTCTGTCAAAGGGTCCAGGTTCCTGCAAAAAACGAATAATACAATCCATCTGCATGTTTGTTTGATAACATAAAAGTTTTAAAACTTCCAATATTATACACAATAATGGCGATGCGATGTGCGATGTGTGTTACTTGGCGAAGAGAATGTGAACATGGCAAAATACTTATGATTAGTTAAACTGTATTTACAAAATATTGAAAGTTTTAATACAAAATATCCTAACCTATAGCCGGATTATTAGTGTACTTACACATTGTTGAATTTCAACATATCTTCACAAGTAAATGGCCTTATTGTCGTCATTTTGAATAGCTATCTATATACTTAATTATTTTATTACCTAAGAAACGTTTGCAAAGCTCAGAAAATTAATAAGTAAACAATACAATTGTGCGCTACGCTCAAACGAAATTACGTTCTTTTCTCTTTGACGAAATTACCATAAACTTTTTTTTTTTTTTTTTTTTTATAAGATTAGTTTTACGGCCCCTGGGAACTAGCCCTTTGGAGCCTAACATCAGTATACTTTTATTTCATTTTTTTCTTAATTCTACCTTATAACTACCTTAAATCTACCTTATAACTACCTTATTTCTACCCCCCCAAACCCTATCAGTAAAGTGGCGGATACTTTACTGACAAATTACTAGACTTCTTGGGAGAAGCCGAAAATCATGTTTCATCACTTTTGTTCCAATTGCCCACACTCACGCACATTTATGACCATATAATGGTTAATATTCCACCAATATTACACACTATAATACACGAAAACACAAGTTTTGGAAATTAAAACAAAAATGACAACATGACTTTTCCACTTCCCGCCAAAAAGCCATTACCATAAACGAACGACCAGGGTGGCCAGACCAAAATTTCAAAATCCAGGAAATGAGATAAAAAAAACCAGGAGACTGATCTGATAAATCAGGAGTTCAATAAAATTCTCATGCTGCGTTCCATTCGACGTAATTTTTGTTATTTTCGTTCACAAAAACTGTTAAAAATGATAATAATGATCACTTTCTGTTCAAGTTGGTTCCAGTGGAACGACATTTATGAACGAAAATAACAAAAATTATGTCTTCTGGAACGCAGCCTTATATGTACTTTTTTTTAATACAAATTGCTAGGTATTCATTTTTGTTGGAAAATCAAAACAAATTTTATTTTTAGTATGTTTTTAGTTCTCAAGACTCCGGCAAAAAACAAACGACAGCTGCTATTACATGCAAAATTTAAATGTATTTTAGAACATATCAAATATTATAGTACCGCAAAAGTTTAGTCGCGAAGCGTTGCGACTTGCGTCGACGTCCCTTCTCCCTTACGCATGCGCAATAAACAACAATGTTAAAGAATCGGCGATCGATAAAGGCTTATTGCAAAAACACCCCTAATAAACTGAGTTAGAGCATGATATAGAGTGTTTATTCCATAAACTTATTACTATTAAAAATTTGTAGTTCAGTCAGAAGACTCAGATACGTTCCTTTTTACGCATACTTGTGGTATATAGGTATGTATTTATGTCAAAACACAAATATCAGGAGATTTAATAATAAAATCAGTAGGTAGATCAGGAGAATATCAGACAAATCAGGAAATCTCCTGGAAAATCAGGAGATCTGGCAACCCTGCGAACGACATTACTGACAGGACAGCTAGCTAGGCTTGGGCAAAAATATCAGTATATCGATATTTTTTCAGATAATAATCGATATAATATATGTATAATCGACTTTTTAAATTCCAAATATCAATATTCGATCATTGTTTCCTAGCATCAAATTTGATATATGTATTTTTAACAGTGATGCGCGCTAGGTGCAAATTTCTGAATTGATTGTCACGTTTTTTTAACTTTTATTTTCTTAATCACACGTGCAAGTAAGTTAATAACGCGTAGGTATAATGTTCGTGTCTTGAGTTAAAAAAATCGAAATGTCGATATTTTTTACTCTACATATGGATACCTTATAAAAATATCGATACGTTAAATATCGATATACCTTTTTTTATTTGCACATCCCTACTGACAGACAGCCAGTGTTGCTAGGTCTGATTTTCAAAAATCTGTATATTTTCTGGTTTCGTTCAGCGAAGAACACCATAGGTACCTAGGTAGTTAGGCAACTGATCGCACCTCGAGCATCGTCGATCATTCCAACGCATTCCATTGAATTTCCGTGAACAAAGTTAGAATGGTGGTGAATGAATGCTCTGATTCTGTTCACACAAAGAAGTATGATAAGTGAGGATATAGTAGAATAACATAATAAAAGCTGGGCTAGCAATCAGAAGGTCCCAGGTTCGCTCCCCAGTGGGGCATGCACCAATGGATGAATTTTCATCTATGTGCATAATATACAGTTCGCTGACGGTGAGGGAAAACATCGTGAGGAAACCTACCTATCCCTCGGGATTAGGTAATAGTCAGTTCCCGTATACACGGCAACAAGGTTCACGTTGGGTTCTGACTATCTGGTGAAACGTGGGCTTTGAGTTGGCTTAATACCTCCACAATGTGGTGGTGTATGGTCACTCAAGCCTCTGACTACCCCCGAATGGGGATAAAAGTCGTGACGTTACATTACATTAGTAGAATAACCATATGCTCGATTAGTCTAAATTCAACTTAACGTTATTTTCGCTTTATTCTGGGTATATGTTGCTATTACTAGGTTTTATAAAAGAATTATGGATTGGAAAAAATCAGTACACTGTTCTTCTTCTTCTTCTTTTTTTCTTTTTGGCAATCGTCTTCTTGCAAACGAAGACACTGCTGCCAATGTCGAGTGCTTGATTTATCCAGTTTTTTGAGCCTCAGAGTTAGTGTTGCCTACGCACGTCTATTCTAGACGAGACGTGGGAAATCGGATGGACGGACAGGCATGGGATATGGTTAATAAAAGTAGGGCAACAAATAAGTACACATAATAAATATATATTATAAGCAAAAAAATAATATGTAAACTACAAAGAAATATTATAGTGCAATATAAATTTATTAAGAGATTTGATATATAAATTGTGAGTCAAGGATAATAAACAAGATACACTACAAGGAAGAGGAGCTTTATATTTAATCAGAAAGTCATATAAGGAAGGAGAACTATATGCAGGACAATGAAATAAAAGATGGGTGACGTCACCATTCCCGAAGCCACAGGGGCACAAGGGAGACTCTAAAATTTTTAACCTAAATAGATGAGCAGGAGACGAGCAATGATTAAATCTAAGGCGGGAAATCACAGTTGTGGATTTTTTGGGAAGGATATGGTTCGTGAACCAAGGTTTAGTTTGAATGAGGGGTTGTAAGGAACGATAAAATTTCGCTTTGTCCGTGTTACTATTACTCCAGTTGTAATTCCAGCTTTTAACAAGGGATAGCCGCGGCAGCTGAAGGAGATCATGGCAATAAGCTGTGTTAATTACGTGACCTTGAATGGCAGCCAGCTTGGCTAAGGAATCGACAGATTCGTTGCCCCGAATACCAGAATGACCAGGAATCCAAGCCAACGTAACCTGCAGATTTAAATCCAGACATATCTTAAGTTTGCACTTGATTTCGATAGAAACAGGATTGATATGCTTATTTAAAGGGTTTGAAAGTAAAGAGTATAGACAACTGAGAGAATCTGTAAAAATGAGTGACTCTTTAACTTGAACAGATATTATGTAATTAAGACATTCTAAAACAGCAAAGCATTCTCCGGTAAAATTAGAAACAATATAGGGATACTTAAATAATTTAAAATAGCCCGTGGAATGACGCAAAAAGGCAGCCCCCACATGAGCCTCTTCCCTGTTTTCTGGATCAGACAACACTTCCAAAACTGAGGATTCAACATCCGAAACCACAGACTTGGAAGCGTCGGTGAAAAACACCTCTGCATTAGGAGCACTCTGCTCAACATAATTACGAAGTTTCACATCAGCATCAGCAGTATGTTTAGAAATACCTATGGAAAGTAACACATTTGGTTTGAACATAATGCAACTGTAGTCAAAAAAGAAAACTGGGTGAGTTGGAAATCTTTTGACGAAATCAGTACACTGTTGTCATGGATGTATTAACTCAGGATGCGCATCGCATGATCTTCCCCTCTAGCTTTTTTTTATAGGTACTAGACCAAAAATCTCTGACACGTATATAAAAACTGTTTTCGAAATCGATTTGATCAGAGTAAGTATCGTTTTCGCGGTGTAAGGTGCTCCGTGAAAAATGCCGAATTGTCCCATTAAACATGTGCAAAGAAATTACAAAAAATAGTAATATACAAAAAGATGGGGTAACATTTCATATGTAAGTATTTTTGATGTAATTAATGCAATTTTTCTATTAAATTCATTAAAATATTAAATGTCATAAGAATCGAAAACATTATCGATACAATTAATCGAGTACGAATTAATCGAATAGTCTACTGTGACCATAGACGAATCTTTTCTACCCTGGCAACTGTATTTTTTATTTGTCAAATAATTGTCAAGTATTTGAACTTTGTAAACAAACGGATAAATACTGAATTACGCGGTGATAAACCAGTCGCAGGACGTTAAAAACGATTTACAATGAATAAATCATTAGTAATTCAACAAGAGAGGTGATTCACAAAGTTTACAGGCGGTGTCTCGCGGAATTTGAGGTGCAAAATATTTTGTCAGAACTCGACCATGTTTACCAAAGAACCGCTGATATTATAGGTATATAAGCAGTTTATTTTACAGTTTTTAAGTTAAATAATGTGTTTATTGTATACAAAGGCAGGCTCAAAGCTTCAGTTTACAGGTTTTTCAGTAAATATACATTGATCGCTTAGAGGTACATTCGATGACACAACTTGATACTTGCGCATTATTTTTATGTGTTGCTTTCATCTCGACCAATATATAATCTAAGGTTGCTTTATTTTTCTATGTTTGCTTGTCAGTTAACATCGTTACTTAATTACTAAATAAACAAATAACCTTAAAGCATTAAAGAAATGATCTTTTATTGAATTATTTTACTTTTCAGGTACCGTTAGAAGAATAGTCGAAAATTGCTCTTTACGATGACATTAATCGATTAATAATAGATCTTCAAGATGACAGCAATGCTGTGGAGACTGATGATGATGAGTTGATGAGGCAGCGGCAGGCCCACGCCAATATATGGATTTATCAGGAGTGGAATAATTAGACCAAGATTAAAATAAAAAAATAATTAAAAAACGCAGTAGCTATGATATGTTTGTTTTATTTTCCTAAAATACAAAAAAAAATAACTAACTCATGTTGAAACAAAAACACCCACTATCGAAACAATTCAGATAAATACGATCTCGATAAATTCTTGATCTTGATAAACGGAATCGAACCTGACACTGCTCCGGGTCCATATGACCCAGAAGCAGGCAGCGTCTGCTACTGAGGCGATGAATCACATATGGCATAAATATATGTATAACAAATATTATCTTATTGACCAACATCAAAGAAAACTTAAAAGTGCTTGCGCTTGCATTATGAATAATAAATAATATGGAAAATAATAAATCAAGTATCAAAATTATTCAGTCGTATTAGTCAGTGTTGCAAGAATTAATCTCGACATATATACTTTTTGATTTGAACAGTGTTGTAGTAGTGTTTATTTATGATTGCAGACCGGTATCGATAAAAATATAATATATATAGTGTATAATAAACCTTGGGAGAGGCCTATGTCCAACAGTGGACGTCTTTTGGCTGAAATGATGATGATGATGACATTTGTATAATAATACCTATTACGTTTATACGTACCTACCTAACAAAAGATATCAGCCAGGCCAGTGGCAGCAGATGGCGCTGGTCGAGTGGGAGTGGGGGGGGGATGAAACAGCTTATTTGGGAACATTAGGTACTTATTTTTTAGATAATCTCATTTTCAAGGAACTGAATTGGGATGTACCCGGAATCATCTTGTTTCCGTTGAATATTTACGCCTCGTGAGTTACTCATTATTTCTTGTTCAGCTGTTTCAGTAGAGATAATTCAGTATAATTCAGTAGATTATAATGACAGCTATAAATGTAATAATGAGTATATGAAACTATCGATATAGCTAATTAGAAATATCGATAGTGGTATTCACCCTATTACACCGATGGTCCTACGGTAGTAAAATTTTGTATGTTGACGTATTAAATCTTTTAGTGTGCGTAAAATATACTAGTGTTGCACATTTCTTTACGTGTGCGTTTATAATGACACAAAAGGTTTTGAGTAAGTGTGCGTCAATTTTAATGTAGTGGTTACCTCCCCTCCCCCAAGAATTGACAGAACATTTTGTTCGTTGAATTATGCGTGTTGCGAGTCCATTTTGTTACTTTGTTCAAGACTGTTGTAGAAAACTGGAAAAGCATATTATCAGTAGACCTGGCAGCACTGTAGCCAGTCTAGTCAAGTGAGGCTCCGAAAGGCTTGTACCCAGGGCCGAAAAACAAACTTTAAAAAATCTAATCTATAGACCTAGTCTTCACTGACTTGAAATTATGAAAATATCGTTTATTAATCGATTAACAATAATAAATTATCATGGAATTATTATTATTTAAATAAATTAGTAAATTAATTCGGTACATTCTTCTTCTATATCAGAAGATTCATGGACTGTTAGGAAGGATTCTTTATCTTAACTTACGCGAGAACGGGAAGTAAACTAAAGAAAAATAAAACATGGCGGGGGAAGCATGGTGTTAATCATATATATTGAATGAAAATACATTCTTAACGATCAAAAGTAATTTCCTAATCGATTCGGCTAATAATCGATTTCACGTAGTGGAAAAACGCCCAATGACCATCTCGCATGCTGTGAAGCCGGGTTTTTACTACTGGAGTGCGTTCAGAGGCCACGTGCCGAGTATAATTATTTACTTTGACTTCAATCCACACTTCAGAGTGCCTTTTTCAGTTCCGAGGTCAGAGTGAATAGTTACACTCGGTGCGTAGTCTCTGAACGCGGCCCTGTAGTGAGCATCGATGAGGTAACTTTTCAAAACATATACCTATTAACAAATTCCTCTTGGAACACAAAATGTTTGTAAATATAAATAAATAAATATTGCCAGACTTACACACCAACTGTATGGTCCCAAACTGAGCAAAGCTTGTATTATGGGTACCGTACAATGGACAGGCTGTGGACGATCCCAGTGACACCCAGACAAGGGAAAATAACGAAAAGGCCGTTTCCGAAACTTGCATCTGGCGGGAATCAAACCCGCAACCACTCGATGCAGTGAGCCGAGCGGCTAGCGCTCGAACCCCTGCGCCAAGCGGTCGTCGTCGGTTTCGCATTAATATTTCTTACTCTATGGTTTCTCGATTCTTCTATTTCTTTATGGATTATTTTAATCGATTACAACTGCGACTATCATAAATCATTGATTTCGTACATCACTACTTGTCAGTTGCCAGATCAAAATAATGCTCTTGCTTTTCAAATCAAGCAAGAGATAAAAATATTTTATTCCTACTCGTTCTAACACATGTCGAAAGATATATTTATTACTCTTTTATCAAGCTAAAACCTCGAGCGGAGCGATCTATGGGCTTCTTGCAGTTTACCAACACGACAATGGCCGATTTGTCCGTATAGGATATTTTTTATTGGCCCATACATCCCAACCTGCCATGTCTTTGGTTTTAAAAATGGCGTATACAAGCTTTTTGTTTGCCGGTGTACGCTGTTGAATCCTTTCCAAGACCTCGCGATTACTCAAACGAGACCTAGACGTCGTGAATATGAAAATAAAGTACATGTGTAGGTATATAGTCAACGCTGTGGACCCCGTGAACGAAATTTTGTAGCGTTATGGTGAATTAGAATGGTGCCTGTGGCTTGTCAATCTCGCACGTCGTCAGGTTACCCGTTCGTAACGTAAATATCACCCAGCGAGCGTTTTATATTTCAGATATGACAGCGTCGCAAAAAAGTAGATAATGGAGAGTTCCGAAGATGATGCGGGCGCAGCGACGAACGCTTCCCGCCGTGCATCGGCGCGGGAAAAGGACGTCGGACTGGCCGAGGACGTCAGTGCAACTAGTAGTTTCCAGCAGGAGCCATCCGATGCCCGACAGTCGTGCCAAACCCCCGCGATGTCGGAGGATAACTTCGACGGCGACAGCGTTCCGTCGCCGTCGGCGCAGGACGTCAACACGAGCACGGAAGCTATATTGGACATGATAGACGAGATCGTCGACGGTCCGGGAGCACCCAAGCGGCTGCCGCCGCAGCCCGAGCCTGTCGACGAGCCTCACGACCAACTTGCCACCACTGGCGATACTTCCAATATCGCACATGAACCAACTAAGAATGATGAAAACGACAAATCCCTCCCATCTGAGGTAGCATCGCCGGCCGCCGATGTCGAAAGCGAGGTCTCTCAACCCGCGGTCGTGGAAGTGCAACCACAGACTTCACCATGTGATGAACTTCCACAAGCCAATATAAATACTGACAGTGCTAATTTATTGCAAGCAAGTTCACCTATCACGGAGAGTGTGAACAGAAGTGAAGCTACAGTGTCAGCACAATTGGAATGCAGTGAAACATCAAGTGTTAAACCTGAGGTGTCTGCTGACTGCCCTCCTATTCCTTCCAGCAGTGAAGAACAGACTGTTCAAAGAATTTCAGACAGTAGTGAGTGTGAAACACAGGAGCGAACAGTGAAGTGTGTGACATCCAGTGCTAACAGGGACAATGTGACTGTTGAAAGTGCAGAATCGACTTCTAGTGATAGTGTGAGCGAAGGTAAACCTGTACTGGTGGAACCCCAGACCCGGTCACCACTCAGGAGGCGTCTCGTTCGACCGGTGGTATGTGACCGCCGACCGGACTCCACAGTCTCGTCCACTGTTGATTCTCAAACTGAGAAGGTTCTCGCTGCTGAGTTGATCGACAGTATCGCCAAGGATGTCTCGAGTTCTTCAGATGCGGTGCCCAATATACATGGTAATGTAAAGCCAGAAGAGATTAGAAATATAAGTGAAATTAGCATCTGCAAAGCAGAAACTTCAGTGAGTCCTCCTAAAAAAATTAAGCTTATTAGGCAAAAAATTATTACTGGTAGTAGTAATAGAGAAACTCCCCATAATCAAAGTACTGTTGATGTGGAAAAGGATCAGTGTCAGTCAACATCAACAGATAAACAATCATCAGCCTTACCAGAAGCAGAAAGTTCAGGTTCCATAGATCTGCCACAACCACATAAAAGTACCGAGAAGCCATTGCTTGTCAAAGATACTAATACAGAACCAGTCGCAGACCACAGTGCTGAGCCCATATGCTCTGATAAACATTCCCCGCCAAATACAGAACAGGTGCATCATTCACCAAAAAGGAATGATAATGTTAGCGAAAGGGATAACCAACAGGTTCCACCTATAGAACCTAGCTTGCCTGTGGCAAATTTAGCAGGACCAACTGATCCTGAACCTAGCAGTATAGCACTAGACAATGCTAATTTATGTAAACTTAATTCATCAGAAACTATATCTGATATGAAAATAAATGATTTAGAACAGGGTAAGAAAAATGATGTAGAGCAAAGTAGTAAAACAGACTTGGAACAAGATCAAAAGAAAGTTTTACCATTGAATGTTAATTTAACGACATCCAGTTCATCACCTTCAACTCATTGTGATGGAGATAATATTAGAGATAATGTACAGGATAATCAGAAAAAGGTTCCACCAATTAAACTAAATTTATCATTGTCAAGTCTGCCTGAGCCTAAAGCGGAAGGAGAACAGCATGTTAGTGTTAATAAAAGCAATGAAACTCATGATGAGATAGAAACAAAACAAGTTCCAAAACTAACAATTAAATTAAAACAATCTGAAGAGATGAAGTCTCCTGTACCTAAACTGACAATAAAACCAATAAGACCCCCAGTTGAACAGGATTTAGATGACATAACTGACAATGTTCAACCGGTACCTTCTGTAACCAGACTGAATATAAAACCTATTCTAAAACCACCAGAAACTAATGAGAAACATCTAAGGACACATCAAAGCACAGAAGGAGTTAATAAATTGCAAGTGAATGAACAGATACCATGTATCACCAAATTAAACATCAAGCCTATCCGTAAACCTCCCGAGAAAATCAATGATGTTCACAGAAAATCCAGTAGTAGTGAAATATCAGAATCTGAATATTCTGAAAATGATGAAACCACTAGCACATCAGATCAAGCTTCGGCATCTGAACAAGGTCCATCTGATGTTGTCCCAAAAGTCACCATAAAATTAGGGAAACCTGGAACTCATTGTGAGGGAAAATTTTATACTGAACAAAATATTCCGAAATTAACTATAAAAGGGATTCATCAAGGTGAGAATGAAGAAGAGGAACCTAAGTTGAAGTTGGTAATCAGTCAGTCTGAAGAAAGGCAGCCAGAAAAAGTACCTAAACTTACAATAAAGACTGTCGGAAAATCCGAGAGCCAACAACTCAGTCCAAAGCTGACTATAAAACCATTGAGACCCCCTGATTCTTTCAATAAGGAAAGTGAAATTCCTAAAATGAAAATCTCCACTGAATCATTTTCAGAAGCAAGAGAAAACGCCCATGTGCCTAAAATAACTATCAAGCCTGTCACTAGATCTGATACTGATACTGTATCTCGAACACCTAAAAAATCAGCGACAGTTTGCGACAGCCCTGAACATATCCCAGTAGTAACCAAATTGAATATTAAGCCCATTTTGAAACCTATGGATTGTGGAGAAATGTCTGAGGGTTCTGATGACAAAGTTCCTGTAGTTTCAAAATTAAATATAAAGCCTGTAATAAAGCCTAAAGATAATGATCTAGATTCTAGTGTAGATGATGTACCTAAAATTACAAAATTAAATATTAAACCAATAAAAAATCCTGAAGAGAACTCTTCAGAAGAAAAAGACTGTGATGAATTGAATGCAGACATTGATGCGAATAGTATACCTGTTATTACTAAACTTAATATTAAGCCTATTGTTAAGCCCCAGGAAGACGAATCTTTAAAAGATACAGAGAACCAATCATCAGAAACTGGAACTTCTAGTGATGAAAATACAGATCACATACCTATTGTTACAAAATTAAACATAAAACCTATATTGAAACCAGACAACTTAGAGGAATCATCTAAATTAGTTTCATCCTGTGAACCATCCATACCTGTTATAACTAAACTGAATATCAAACCTTTGATTAAGCCTGGGGATAGCCCTTCTCCTTCTTCTCCTAAGAAGGAGCATCTCAGAAGTCCTGATCTGCATAGTACCAGTATACCAATTGTTACTAAATTGAATATCAAACCTGTTGTGAAACCAGATGATGCAGAACTACACAAGTCTAAAGATGATACTGATGATAAACCTGTAAAATATCCTCCACTAGTAATGAAAATCAACATGAAGTCAGTAATTGAATCTGTCATAAATGAAAGTCAGTTGCATAGTGAATATAAGTGTAATAATATTAGTGAAGAAAAAATATCCACTAATTCAAAATCCACAAAATCTGGCAAAGAATTGGAAATAAATAAATCTGAAACAATTGCCTCAGACATCAAAACACTGAGATCACCTAGTGAAGCAGGTCGATCAAGAGCAAGTCATTCACCTGCCGAAAAACAACCTAAACAAAATTGTATATCTGGTTTTAGGCAGGAAAGTGAAGATACAACAGCTGTAATAAGAAGATCGTCACCACTAATTAAATCAAAAGCTACTAGTGTACTAGAAAAACAGAGCTCTCAAGAATCACTAGATGTTGCTAAATGTGATTCCTTGCTGATGATAGCACCATTACATGATGGAAAGTCAGATAAAGACGTGAAATTGAATGAAGTTAATGAAATGAGTCCAGAAGTTTTAAATGCCAATATTAAAACCACTGAATCCATAGTTGAGACTAACATGGTGCAAACACTTAATAAACCGAAGTTTTCATCTGTACAAAATTGTACTCTTCTTAAGAAACTTTTAGAAAATACTAAAGAGGGTATAGATAGAACACTTGATGTATCGAAACAAATTGTAATGAATTGTGCTTTGGCATCTGATAAACCTGAACCATCTGCATCAAGCCCCAGAAACTTAGTAAAGAGAGAACAAGTTGATTCACAAAATTATAGTTCAGAGAAAATTAGTGCAGAAAATATTTACAACATTGAAAGGAGAATGAAAAGCCCAAGTCCAGATAAAATAAATGACACAAGTATATCTACAGATTCAATAAAGTTACACAAAACACAAGAAATTGGTGAAAATGACAATGTCACTAAACCATTGGAAATTACCATTTCTGATAAGATAACAAATCAAAGCTCAGGCCAAGATTCTCCTAGGATTATATTAAAAATAAATAAGACTGATCATGGTTCATCAGCAAAAATTATAACTGAAGATGCCAAGAGACCTGACACAGTGCAACAAACCTTTGAAAATACTCAAGATGTTGTGAACGATAAGAGTCCGAAAAGACAATTAATGAATAGTAGGAGAAAGCAGGCATCTGATACCATCTTAAATTTATCAGCTGGCAAAAGATTAAGAAGTTCAAGGATTGTAGAAAATACAGAGAAGACTCCTATTGCGAGGCGGAATCTTGGCAAAAGGCCATCAATAACGGAAACTAGCTCTCCTCAAAGTAAAGAGCCTGAGCTTTCTGTACTGCAGAGTAAGAGGATAAAATTGGGGCAACTGCTTTCTGGCAATAAATCCTTGACCATCACCCCGGTCTCTATCTCTACACAAACCTCACCAACTAAAACTGTCTCAGACATGAAACAGGGAGTTAAGACTGTGAATCATTCATTATTAAATAATGAAAATTGTTCTAAAAATGGTAACTCAAAGTTACACAATATTTTGTCCAATTTACAAGCAAAACAAATGCAAACTTTGTCTTACAACAACGCTAACTGCTCAGAGAAAACGCAAAGCGTGTCGTCGCCGGTGGAAGTAAACAGCCAGCAGTCCACGGGAAGTTCGGATACGGTGGAGATCACTCTCGTCGAAAATTCGCACCCAGAGCTTCAGGAGATGATAATCAACGAAAATTCTGACTTCCGGGATTTCAGCGTCGGTCCCGAGGAGTCGTTGCAGGATCCCCTGGAAGTGTCGTGCCTGAAGACTACGGACGGCGCCAACGACGACCTAAACATTCCTAAGGCGGTGGAGGTGACGCCGCAGCCGAAGAAGAGAGGTCGACCACGGAAGCTCCCTCTGTCGGAGGGCGCGAAGCCCCTCGCCGCCGCGAAAACCCCCGCCGTCACCCTTCCCGTGACCGCCCTGGAGGAGCGGCCGCAGCGATCGCTCCGCCTGATGAGGTGAGTCCCGATTACTTTCGGTGTTCCTCCGTGTATTTGTTTTCATAACGATTGCCTACTTCGCATCGTTGGTCAATTCTCGACTCGATAGAATAGTCATTTACGTGCATTTAAACTTATTGATGTACCTTGGAAGATCCGCGTGAAATATGAACTTTAATCACTATAAAGGCACTTCAATTCGTTCTACCGCGTTATAAGTGCGTTCCGTTCGATGTGAATCTTATTTTGAACGATTCCAGGGACCGGCCCGCGATCCTGTCGAAGCCGCGGGGCGGGCGGGGGCGCGGGCGCGGCGGGCGGCGCGCGGAGGCGGCGTCGCCCTCCGAGCCGGAGCCGGAGCCGGAGCCCGCCGCGGCCGCCGAGGACATAGACCCGACCAGCTCGCGGGTCAAGCTGCCGCGCATGACGGAGGCGCTGGACAAGATGCCGGCGGCCACCACGCCGCTGTCGAGCAGGCTGCCGGGCGACGCGCACGCGCACGCGCCCGAGCTGAAGGTGGTGCTGGAGGCCACGCTGCCCTCGCTTCCTAAGCAGGACGACTCGTTCACTAAGTCGCCGGAGGCGGGGGTGGGAGCGGGGCGGGGGCGCGGGTCCCGCGGCGGGCGCGGGCGGCCCGGGCGCACGCCGCGCGGCCGCGGCCGGGGCCGGGGCGGAGGCCGCGGCGCCATGTACATGAAGGTACGGGTCTCCCATTCAGTTAATCTTGTTCTTATACAGAGACGAAGATACATTGGGCTGACATGACCAAACTTTGAAAAATATAAAAACTCATATTCCCTGAAAGGATAGGCAGTAGTATATATTTTGCAAATGGTATTTTTCTGCTCCAATGTAATAGTGGGGCAAGCCTATTGCTATTCAAATCTCACGTATGCACGATCGCTGATACACATACTCGACTACTTTGACCCTGTTGTCTCCCGTCTAATACATTGTCTATTTGTTTTCTTTGTAGCAATATAAAGTTCAACATTGTCATAATAACGCTACTTGCTGTTTTATCAGGAGACTATGGGGATATACGGGCGTGTGTGCGGGCCGGCCACCACTACAGTGCAGCTGTTCGAAGAGGAGACCTGTATGATGGACGATAACGCCACGCCCGCCAAGTAAGTACCTTACTCGAACGACTTACGGCCTGCTTCTTTATTCCAATACCGACAATATTACTAATAAACGGTTCAATCCAGTCATGAAGAAATTGGATAACTAAAAATCTATAATATCTATATCATAGGACACCCAAACATATATTCTAAGTTTGAGTATTGTTCTCTTCTCATTTTGTCACAAGTTCTAAAAGTTCTCGAATCAGTGCTAAATTTGCTTTGTGTTCTTTACAGACCCTCGCATTTACTCGACGAAGACTCGCAGAGTTCCGTCAAGAGTTCGACAAATGAGAGCAGTAAAATGAAGAAATCTAAATTCGCCGATTTGTTCGACAGGTAATAAATACGACGTAGTTTCTGACTATTAAACTGTTTTTTTTTTTAAAGAGGTTAAAGAACCTAACTGGATTTTTTTTTGTTTACAGCAATAAAGTATGGACGGCAGCGGATGTCAAAGAATACATGTGGCCGCCTCCGGAACGGCCCGATACGACGGAGCCTAAGGTACGCAATTTCTATAATTATATAAAAAATATTTTTAAATAGTTCAATCCCTTTCTGTAGTTATCTCTACGGAGACGAAACATAAGGCTCGGCTCAAACGGGCCACCGGTGGCCAGCGACAAGCAGTTCGCAGTCGCGGACACTGCGAGTGCGACCACCGGCCACACGTGTGCGGCGAGTTTCTATAAAATGCATGAAATAGCGTGTGAAGTGCTTGTCGGTGGTCGGCGGCCTGTTTGCGCCGAGCCTAAGAGGCGTGGCAGGTGTGTGATAACTCGTGTGTCTATCCAGGTGATGATGATCCAAGAGCAAGTGGCGATGTTCCTGGGCGTGAAGAGCTTCAAGCGGCGCTACCCGGAGCTGCAGCGGCGGGCCGTGGCGGGCGCCGAGCGCGACCACCTGCTGGCTCGCGGCCTCGTCACGCAGCCGCTCTGCGACCTCGGTTAGACACACTCCCTATACACACACACACATACGCACTTAAAACCTAGTACACTAGACCATAACACACATAGTGTTGTTGAAATAACTCAAACCTATAACTAGTTTATTCAGAATCGAGAAAAAAATCGAGTAGATTCGATTACACTACGTTTTAATATAGGTTATTTTTATCAATAAAATATCATTGTATCAAGTTGTGACTCCATTCGTTTGAGGTAGAACCCCGAAAATAAATGGCTACATCAATTTATTACGATAGGTTTATAGTTATTAAATAACACTTTTAATGGCACGAAAGAAATGGTTAAAATTTCACTCCACTAAACAATATCAACATTGTTTTTTAATGATTAATACGTGTTTGACCTACGATATCTGCTTGACTATACTATACTCACAGTTGTACTAAATAATGGTTACATGGGTAGTAATTTCTGTAGACAAGTTTGTCTACAGAAATGACTACCCAACTTCTTAATCCGCTATTTCGTAGTAGTAAAGTAGTAAGACATCTATACCAGCACTAACAGGAAATTCTTTCACAGGTATCACAGCCGTGGATGCCAGCGAAGTTCTAGACATCATGCTATCCGACTACCCTCATAAGTACGAAGAATATCGGTCTCACCAGCGCGAGAGGCAACTGAACGCGACGGAAGAGACTGTTGAAGAGGTGAAGACCGATGAGAAAGTGTTGAGGGTTGAAATGAAAGTGGAGAGACTGGTCGACACCAAGCCTGAGATGCCAAAAGTTGACCCTGAGAAGACTAGACAGGTATGTTTTATGAAGATAGGTTTACATTGTAGGGTGGCTCCCTACGGCCTGTGGGTGGTTTGCGCACATAGCGTTTCCATTATTGGACGACCAGTTATTAGACCGTTTTGAGCGTTCTTGAAATCCTGAGCGGTCGGCTTCGGTAGCTAGCTGCACTTGCGGTCGCGCGTGCGGTGCGTGTTAGAACGGTAACAACTTAAGTCATCACAGACGAAAGGAAAAATGTCTCGAGGTTTTTCGAACCCTTAAAAAATATTGTCAAGCAGTTTGGAAGTGCTAGAGAAAAAAAAATACATTGTAAAATGCGCTCCGAGACGTGCCGCTATACTTTATAGTGACTTCGGGTTTAAAGTTCCGCGAACCGCCTTTTCACAGTAATTGGACACATGTAAAGTAGTAAATGATTACAAGGTCGACAAGTCAACTTAAAACCAACATTATAGTTAATAGCTTTCTCAACAATATAATTTTGAAATCATCGAAATCGGTCCATCCGTTGCGATTTTATAACATTTTATGTGATGTGCGGCCGACACGTGGGACGTCACACGGCCCGATCGGCTTGAAAGCGCGCTGGGCCCGAGTCGTCATTTACTACAAAGCGCCTCGGGGCCTCGTGACGTCACAGCAACCGCGCGCGAACATCGCTAGTAATTTGGTCATAACTTCGTCACCTTTTGTCGTAGAACAAAAATGTTTGCACTGTATATTATGGATATCTTAGCTCTATAAATCTGCATTCACAACTAAATTCGTTACGGATCCTCATTATTATGGTCGGACATGGCAGCGGTGGCGATTGCGTCTGCGAGCGAGTGGAACGCGTGCGTGCACGCCGGGCGGCGCAGCGTTTTTCGAACCTTCAAAAAAAATATTGTCAAGCTATTTGGAAGTGCTAGAGAAAAAGAAAATAGTAGCGACCCTGCATTGTAACATGCGTTCTGAGGCGCTCCGCTTAATTTATAGCGACATCGGGTTTGCCTTTGGAGTTCCGCGAACCGCCTTTGCATAGCAGGGTTGTTACGAAAAAATCATCTTGTTTTAAACACCGTGTTTAAAACATTTAAAAACTATGATTTTTTCCCTCCTGTTTTAAATCAATGATTTAAACACGTTTTAAACAGTTTTCATTTTAAATTTCCTGTTTTTTTGCAACTCTGTTGCATAGTAATCGGACACGTCTAAAGTAGTTAAGTTATGTCAGGACATGGCGGCGGCTGCGATCGCGTCAGCCAGCGAGTGGAACGCGCGCGTGAACGCCGGGCGGCGCAGCGCGTGCGTGGACCTGCAGTCGCTGGTGGTGCAGCGGCCGCGCGCGCGCCAGCGCCCGCCCGCGCGCGCGCACGTGCGCCCGCCCGCCGGCTTCTACCCGCACGCGCTGCTGCCCGGACAGTACCAGCACTGGTGCCGACTGTACACGCCCGAGCAACTCAGGTACTACATACACGACACATCACATACCACAGCTTAAGCCCGCTGAGTTTCTTGCCGGATCTTCTCAGCGAGGCCGCGTTACGATCCGGTGGTAATTTTTACCCCGCTCTCTCAAAAGACAGCAGCCCAAGCCGAAGCCGTGCCCAACGTGGCGCCCTTGAGCCAGCTGTCCCCCTGCCCTTACGGCTGGAGCCGCACTTTGTGCGCTCGCCCTCTGACCGGTGAAGTTGTTAAGGCCACTCTGGCCAACAACATATAGTCATACAAAAAAAAAAAAAAAAACACATACCACAGACCACACACCACACTCTACTCTACTCTACACATAACCCTTTTATGGAAAGTTATAATCAATACTCTTTATTTCTGCATAATTGTTTGCTAAGCCTTAACAGCTAAGGCATAGATAATTAAGTATATTCAGGTTTATGAAATGTGTATTTTTTTTTACAATTTTTAACATTTGTTTGTAACTTAATCTCGATTAATCCAACAGAGTATTTTGATCCACATCAAAATAAGGATCCATTGACACCAAAAAGATTTGTTTAAATTGTCAATTTTATTGCTGAGATCCATAATTTGTCTGTTATTTTAATGTTATCTTCCCTGTATTGACAAAACGCAAATCTCGTATCGCCGCCTTTCTTATCATCATGAATACAGGCATTAATGACATCGTGCGTGTTGCGTGCAGGTACTTCCCGCTGAACACGGTGGTTGCGGCGCCGCCTAGCCCCGCCGACAGCAGCTCGGACTCGGAGCCGGACTGGACGCGCGACTCGGACTCCGACCACTCGGACCCGCCTGCTATCCACACCGCCAAGGTACGCCACACACCCACACACCCGACAACACACGTCCACACACCCGACATCCCGACAAAATAAGAATATGACGAGCTCTCGGCTAACTACACTCATATACAGTACGATACTAAAGGTATAGCGCAAGCGCGGTACCGCGTCTTAGGTATGCGTGGGGAGGTGGGAGGGTGGGACGGCGGGAGCGATAACGGGTGGGGGAGTGGGACGGCGAGAGCGATGAGCCCCCCCGTCTCGCCGCTCGCGTACCTAAGAAGCGGTACTGCGCTTGCGGTATACATATAGTACTTATGAGTTAAGTTAGCCGAGAGCGTGTACAAGTTCTAATTGTGACGTTATAACATGACGCTAGGCCGGTCCTATTCTTATTTTAATTGCATAGTACGTTCCTTTTGAGAGCGTCGTGGACGCGTCACGTGCAACTAGCGTTACCACATAGTTTATAACTTGGATTACTAACCGGTTGCGTTCCTATTGAGTTGCGTCGTGGACGAAGGGCCTCAATGTAATAATATTTCAGCGGAGGAAGGTGTGTAAAGCGAAGGGGGGTCAAGCGGAGCGGGAGCGGGAGCGGGAGCGCGGCAGTCGCGAGTCGGAGGGCGAGGCGGCCACGTGCCGCGCGTGCGGGCTCCGGCTGGAGGCCAACCGCCGCTACACGCACGAGCGCTTCCTCGTCTGCGCGCACTGCAATGCTAAGCGTGAGTATTCCTACCCTACAGTGTAGAGTATACACTATAAACTGCTGCGTAACTCTAGTGTAGTGCCCCACCGAACCATAGGCCTCGGATACACTCGGAGATACATACCACCTTTGGTCACATTCGGCCTTGACAAAAATGACGTTTTTTTTCCCAAGTGCCGAAATTAGTGAATTAGTGCCTTGTTCATGTTTGTTAGAGAAATTTGATTCTTATGTTTGACCCTATCGATTGATGCCATAAGACACGTACGTAGACAAGTACAGGGTGTAATTTTTTATTTTATTTTAGACGGTTCGATTCCCGAGTGTGGCAAGCGAGTCTTCGAAAATTTTAAAATGCAGATATGTTTCTTTTTAAAAATAAAGGAATGTTTCCTTTGAGTAAAATTTGCTATCTCCAGTATTTAGAGTACTTTCCCTCCAGGTAGCGCAAAAAAATCCATTCTGTATAGTATTTGTGGCGACCTTCATGAATTTCGCCTCCATGTTCATATTCACACATTATTCTAAATTCTAAATTTATAAATAAATAAAAATAAAAATAATATAATAATCTTCCTTGTTGTGGCGTGTGTTGCAGTGCACCCGGGTTGCGTGGAGCTGAGCGCGGACACGATCCGCAAGTGCCGCGAGTACGCGTGGCAGTGCGCCGAGTGCAAGTCGTGCTGCGCCTGCCGCCAGCCCGCCGACGACGACAAGATGCTGTTCTGCGACCTCTGCGACCGCGGCTTCCACATCTACTGCGTCGGGCTAGACAACGTGCCGAGCGGTCAGTACACAGTATACCCAATGCCGTGTGTCCACTGGCAAGTAACTTCCGCAATTTCTTGCAGAAGTCACTTGCCGACGTGTTTCCACTGACTGCAATTTTACACGACCGTGTACATGTGGGAATTGCAGCAAGTTCGGCAAGTCGCAGAAGTCCACTTGCGTGAGTGTTTACACATTGGAAGTCGCTTGCGCAAGTAAACTTGTGCAAGTTTTCTTGCTAGTGGACACACGGCATAACGTCTAGGGCACACCCACGGACCAATATTTTATTTATTATTATCCTTAACCTAATCAGATGCTAAACAATGTTAATGAATTAAAGTAACAGTAACTTTAAACTTCGGCATCTGTGTGCTATTGGCAAAGGCCTCCCCCACGGACCAATAACGGGGCTCCATTAATTACGTGAGGCGTTTAGAGGGGGTTGTTCCGCAAGAAACTGTGTAAAATTGCAAGAAAACTGGCTCCAGCACGAGATAAACGTATTTAAACTAAATATTTTATTGGTGGTAGTGCCAAGCTGTAGCCAATTGCCTGCAGCTCATATATGGCCTGGCTCGACCGGGGTAGTACCACCCACTCACAGAAGATCAGCGTAATAAATTTCGTACGATGAGTGAGAGAGCCGAAAGCTCAACCAAATCGTAAGGCCACAAAAGTGCTCATCTATGCTACAGCTTAAGGTTCTTTCGATATGCCGATGAGACATAAGGTCCTATTGACATTCTGATGGGAACGCAAACGTTTTGAAACTATAAAGCGTAAAGAGAACTGAGTAGTAATTGAAATGTGCCGTCTCAATATTGCAGGTCGGTGGCACTGCGTGGAATGCTCGATATGCAAGTCGTGCGGGGCGCGGTCGCCGGGCGGGCTGGCGGCCAGCACCAGCGCCAACACCAACACCAACACCAGCACCAGCGCCAGCACCAGCACCGGCAGCCCGGCCGCCGAGTGGCACCACCAGACGCGGCGCGGGCCGGGCGGACACAAGGTCTACTCGCACTCGCTCTGCACGCCCTGCGCCAGGTCAGTACTATGACACTACCCACCAATACTAAGATAATAAACGGTCTGGAGGTATTCACAGTTGACGTAGTTTCCGATACGGATATCAGCCTATTAATTAACTTTCAAAGCAATTTTCGGAACCCTGAATCCGTGTCGGACGTTTTTCTGTCGGCTAATTGCCGCGGAAATGTGTTCCGCGTATCGGATTTTTTTGGAAGGAGAGAAAAATATTTCACTATCAGGAATAGGACGCTCTCCGTCTACTGTGAATACTCAGGGATGCTATTACAAACCCGGTACGAAAGCAATAATCTTTGGTTCGGGCTTTGAATTTTGACACATTTCCGTCGTAAATTAGTGGCAAAGTCGCAAAAAAAAACATAATCCGGGTTCGTAATAGGGTCCTAGATGCGACGCTCTCGTGTTCGAGGTGGACCTCGGATGACCTTTCTCAGAAATATTTTGATCCCATCACCTCAAACCCGAGTGTGGATCGTAGTCCAAACTGTCTGTCGACGTTTTGCCGAACTTTTTTTTTACAAATTAGATATAGATGTTGTTATGACTCCTTTATCCCTGCTGTAGGCAATCTTCGTGATAACAGCAGTCCTTTTGAATTATTTAATTTGTGTCCTATATTTCATTTTGAAATACAATTTGAAAGATAACAGTTGGGTTTGTAAAATACTTACGACTATGTTTCTATAACTCCCAACATGCGCACACTTTAGTATGATACTTTGAGATTGTATACTAACACCTCGACTTTACAACGTATTAGGTCACATATTTTTTGTATTGTCTACATTGAATTCTTCACAAATCGATAATAAAGTGACTGTATCCAAAAATAGCCTCTACAAAAAGTCTGTGTATAACTTGACCCACAGTATTCGTCAGTGAGGCATCGATATTTTTAAATGGTTACTCGAATGTTAGGCTAATATGTTGTTATAATTTAGCATTGCAGATGAATTAAAACGATTCCATATTATTTTTCAAGTAATACCAAGCGGGGCACCAACAAAACGTGAACGCAATGACGTTCGTTTACCAAGAAGAGTGTTTAGCGAGGATCGCAGATAAAAAGTACACAGTTTTACACTCATACAACTATATGTGTATATGTGGACGTTAATGGTCTTGGTAGTTCATGTGTGCTCACGTCATTTCATGAGTGTTGTGGACTAACACGCGCGATCATTCGGTGTCTCGAACCCTGCCTCACTCTGTCGACATTCGCTTTGTCTCTGGTAACTCGTAGCATTTTGGACCCGCAGAATGTTTAATATTTGCCCCAACGCAGCGATCTTACTCAACGCACATCCCAGTATTATTTTATAAGTTGCATGCTAATCCCTATAGATGTAAGTTTCATATTTATGCATATTTGGAGAATGTTTGTTGATTGTTATAATACATTAATGATTACATTAACTTTGTGTATTTCATGTAAAGCTAATATTTGCGAGCAAACAATCTTCACGGACAGAACAGCAAAGTGGAGGACATATAGTTACTCTACCATGAGTTAAACGTTTCTACGTCTACGTAAAATGTTTGCATGGCAATTTGTTAATTTCCCGGATGACCAATAGGGGCGCTGTACAATGAGCCTGGGAACGGTGGTTTTAATGTAAATTTTTCTCTAGCACTTCAGATGTCTTCACCATTTTTTTAAAGATTCGAAAATATGTATTACCTTTGCCATTTTTTCCTGTCGCCCGGTGGAGATGCAACAAGGTACAATGACGTGTTGGTAAGTATCCCATGACGTCACGCAGTATTTAAATACAGTATACAGTTTTTGAACAAATAAATCTTATAACTTTGTAATATCGTATCGACGTGAAATAAAAACGATTGTTTTAATTTAAATTGGTAAAAACAAAGAATAATTGTTTTTGGTAATACTTTTTCTTTTCTCATTTTTTCCAAGTTAATTTGCCATACAAATATTTTACGTAGACGCTAGCGACGGACCAGCATAGAACTTACGGCAGATCTATGGAGCACCACTATTGGTTTTCGGGAATCTTATTCTAAAGCACTCCGTACTTTCGGTACGTCTATGGGATCTATAGACAACATGTATAAAAAAATAATGCATAAAATACCAACTTTACTGTTCCTCTAAGATTTTAATGGTAATTACTTTTCATACTTCTTACAATTGATGCAATATACATTAGGGTAGTTTGTCTTATGCATTATATGTATATTTGGGTACTGTACGTTGTACTGCGTCGAATAGCGTTGGATCATAGACAGGGTGTCGACGTCATCTCATCCCGCAGCTCGCTGCCGACTAACTCTCATCTATCACTGACTAACTAACACGGGCGTAGAGTACCATCAACCCCAAATGCGTTCACTAACTCAATATCACTCTATTACTCGTCTTCGGGCTCAGTGACACGATATTTACTACATACACTACGTACTAATAAGGTGTAGTTTGTGTAATATACTATGTAACTTTCAGCACAAAAAAATCTACTACACTTAACAATTTCACGCCCCAATTTATAGAGATTTTTAACTAGATACAATGGTTTTACAAAGCGAATCTAGGAACAAAAGTGTTTTGTAAAGCCAGTGTAAGTCCATTATAACTTTCAATAAATTCGGGGATTAATTTTCAATAAAACTATTTATACTGTGTGTAATGTATGTATGTATATGACAGTATTATAATCAGTATTGGATTGGAATGTATAGCTTGAATTTTAGTACGCACATTAAATTTCACTTCAGAAATATGATAACTAAACACTTTTTAATAAATAACATGACAAACATTACAAGAAATTAATTATGTATTTAGACTTTTACACTGACGTAAAACTTGTATAGATTTATGCAGCTCTATATTTTGCCAGCTCAAAATAGAGACATCTATATAAATCAACATAAGTGGGGTCTATTAACGCCACTATGCAACATTGCCAATGCAATTCATTTTTCTGATTTTCTAGCAGAATCCCTCGCAATTCCGCAAATTTTCTGTATTTACATTTTGACAAACACACTCTCGACTGACAGGGAGTTAGGTCTTGTTGGCCTCTTCTATTATCGATCAATTATAATTATTTATTATTATTTGGTTTATAATTTTGGAGGTTGACAATTCCGAGGGTGAGTGGTGGGTCCCTCTCTATAATTGTTTAAATACATTTTACGCCATTCGTGACCATTTCACGGAAATTTCGCGGATTCTGCTAGAAAATTAGAAAAATTAATTGCATTGGCAATGTTGCATAGTGGCGCTATTTACACCCCCGAGGTCTTGCGTCAGTGTGAACGAGGAATTCTTAAAAACATTTACACAAACAACATAACACAACACGAGCCAATCGAAGATAAGTAATAGAGTTGTGCGCGTTCGACCGCCGCCAGCGCCGCCGTCCGGCGCTCGGGTCCCGGCGTTGATACTAATGGCGTGTTTCTGTGTTCCGGTGCTTGTGCGCGTACGGTCCGTATGTGTGTGTGCGTACGTAGGGCGTATCGCATCGGTCGCTACTGCCCGCTGTGCGAGCGGTCCTTCATCGGCCCGAAGGGGACAATGCAGCTCGTCATATGTAAGCTCTGCGATAGGCAACTGCATCAAGGTACGTCATAACACCCCACCGAACGTGTAGAACGCATACGCTTGCTAGCCAAGGGTGGACACGATATCGCACGTACCATAGATAGTATACATTTTAGAAGTTACATTGACAATCGTAAAACCGATCACTTCCGAATGTGCAAATGTTACGGCTCGGTCACGACTTCGGTCTTTAGCGGCAAGCGACAGCGCGGGCGTACTAAAATGTCGCATCACTACGAGCTGCCGCTCTCGGCGGTAACGCGCGCGATGCAACATTTTAGAACCCCCGCGCTTAGTCGTCGCTGATAGCGACAAGGTCGTGGCCGGGCCGTTACTGCTCGTTTATTGTCTCGTCACTAGGTGTGTCTACAATTCCTGAGTAGCTTCGCCCGGGCAATGGGTTACGACGTTGTCTACATGTTTTGATGTCAAAACTGATTGCTCGGGCGTGCCGCTCAGCAGTTATGGACGCCGCTACTGACACTAGCTTTGTAAATTCCTGTTTCTTTTATTTAGTTGAGTCAATACTTCAGTGACGCTCGAGTTTGGAAGTGATCGGACTTGCTAATTTTGCGAATGCTACTTCTAAGTTGTCTGGTATTCTATGTTTAATCCGTAAAGCGATGTAATTAGTACTAAAATGTGACTGTATGTTGATGCACTTCAATAGTTTGCAGTCTCGTATCTACCCTTGAGTTTGTTAATGTGAGAATGCATTTTTATTAAACGTTGATGTCGCTTCTAGTGTACGGCTCTGGGAATGCGCTCTGCATGAATCGTAGCAAGAATGTCATTCTCACATTGCGCGCTTTGCACGACCCTTCATTACTGTCATGACGCATAAACTCGTTTCGTTTCCATCAACATTAATATCGCTTCTAGTATATCTATATGTATATATCCGCTTGTTCTCCATACATACCGCTATACCCTATAACATAATACGCTACATGGATGAATTCCTTCGAGAATTCTAAAAGATATCCTGATAAATACCGGTACGCATTCCAACAGATATCGATAGGAGGCTTTTGTTATTGTTAGATGTGTTTAGATGACAATATACCTAGGTGGAAGCATGATGTATAATACACAGTAACGGTCTGCCTCGTTTAGATAATAGTTATCGGTTCGGAATTACACGATGGTCGAGAGTTGCCGATTTGTGTGTGCCATGCATTGTCGTACTAGGTGTAGGTAAGGGCTCGGCCTGAGTCATGCGGCATGGGGCCTCACGGGAGAGGACACGCTTAGGTATGTATGTGACTATAAAGTCTGAATCTTAAATCATGGAGTCATCGCTCGCTTTCGATTTTGACTCCGTGGTATCGACAGCGGATTGGTCATCTGTGTGGTCAAAGCTGCATTGCATTATATTGCATCTGATTTTTCAATCCAGTAGATATTGTAATTGAAATTATTGAAGCTAACTAACTACTCAGGCGACCTGTTCGCTTCATTTTGACTTAAAGTGCGACGTAAAAAGGCTATGATATTGCAGCAATTCGATACTCTTGCTGTAGTTTTAAGTTTAATGATGACGATTTATAATTAAGAATTAGAAAAGATAATATTAGTGACCAGAGGTTTTCCAATGGTGAAAAATATGCAGATTTCTTTCAGAAATCTGCACGTATATGTTGTCGGGCTGCGCGGTAAAATTGCAGCAATGTCGACTAGCCTTTTCACGAGCCACTTGAGATTGTACTGCGAGCCGTTCCTCACTCGCTCGTGTGTCGAGGTAAGTTCGTGTGCAGTATAACTGAGGGTGTATCGTTTCGGTTGGGCGCAGATTGCGTTAAGCAGACGGTGTCGGTGCTGCGCGTGCTGGACTACACGTGCGGCGAGTGCCGGCGCGGCGGCATCACGTCGCGCGCGGCCGCCGTGCGCCTGGCGCCGCGCACCATCGCCACGCTGTTCATGGCCAAGCGCCGCTTCAACAAGTACGCGCACCGCCAGTACATGGAGTCGCGCCGCCGCGACGCCGCCGCCGCCGACGCGCCCGACACGCCCGACGCGACCGACACGCTCGACGCGCTCGACCCGCCCGACCCGCTCGATCCGCGCGACGCGTCCGAGTCCGAGTGCGGCGGCGACGGCGACGCCAGCGACCCGCTAGACGGCGCCGGCGACCCGTGAGTGCGCGATCGGACCCTGTATATAATTATTGTAGCCGTTGTTAGTTCGTATCTAACTCTTATTCGCTTCGGTAATACGGTCGTAAGGTAAACTGTTACATAAATCTGATTAATATAACGATTAACCGGTAGGCTATGTGAGTGTGAGTCGGATAGTGAGGAGATACTAGTTGTATTGTCGCCGTGTTGTCGCTGCGTGGCGAGCTCGTCGCGGGGGCGCGGGAGGCGCGGGACGTCGGACATCACGGAGTGGTTAGATAGCTGTAGGCCGCAGGACACTAACATGTAAACTGTACAGTAACTTAATACTAACTTCACTATATGGGTAGCTGGGCAATCATACTATTTTTAATATTCATAGTTTTGATTATAAAGTATCCTGTGCGCGAAAAATCATGTATTGTGTATTCGTCCACGATTGGTTATGTTGATTCGTTTACGAGATGATGTGTAGATGTGCTGATTTATTATACTGTGAGAATGATCATGTTTCGAATGCGTAGCCCGAACGTGTTCGTTCGGGGAGTGTGTCAACTATTATAACTGTAGACGAACATGCTAATTTCTATAATTTGTTATCTTCAGACTTAATTAGTTGTGAAAAATAAAAACATATTATAGAGTTCTGCCTTTTAATGCATTTGATTTTTGTTTGGAAATTGTTAAGTTTGTCACACTGTTCACAAATCGGTCCACACGCTAAGACAGTGCGCATTTTTTTGTTCTTTTGATATAGGATAATTTTTAGATTATCATTAATTTCGCTTGCTAAGGTATTTATTTTAGTTGTACTTTTATATGGATACAGCTGTATACAATCCAATGTCCCAGATGATCGCGGATGGTTGTTACAAGTATAGAATTTAAAATTCGCCAGGTTCGAATCCCGGTTGCCTGAAATGAATTTAATTTATGAATCGATCGAGTATGATTAAGTGATGTTTCCCCCTAATACCGCACGTTATGAGTTGTTGATTAATTTACACTATTTAGATTATTTTATAAGATTTATCGTTTCTGTAGTTTAATCGTACGGAATGAAATCCAGCAGCTCTTCTTTCAAGTGACAATTTATTGTTTCTCTTACTTAATTTCGAAGTACAAAACACATAGGCTACCTTTACGTACCGAACTGCACTCCACTCGTTCTGGAATGCAATACGGACCCAATGAGGTAATTATATAGATTATTATACAAAGATCAAATAAATTATTTAACTCAGAGTATAGTATGTTTATTTTTCATTATGAGAAAATTATTTATTTATTGCTACGGTGTTACAAAGTATATAGCTGTCTTGGGTGGTATTAATTTCCAGGGCGAAGCCCGAGTGGGCGGCCGCCGCGGCCGGTGCATGCATTTGCTGTACTTAGGATATTGTAATCTCTGCGCGCTATCGTCTTTTAACCACTGCTGTGTGCAATTATCCCCGTAACGTTGTGTATTATACCTTGTATTAGAACTATATCGTGTCAGTGCACGCGATGAGCGAAACTGCATCGAATACTGACACTAATGTATCAATGTTTAGTTTATAATTATGCTTTGGTTAATATTAATCATAATTTACTTATTAGTGATGACTTTAAGATAAAATTTATGTCCACAGGAAATCATGATATAAAACTTTTATACAATATACACAACTGATGGCGGTGTGGCTCACGCCGTTGTTAGCATTGCTTTATCGACACAGGTGAATTTGTAAGACTTACTTGTAAGAGAATAATGATAACTTTATGTCTACTTAATGCAAGTGTAAACGTTCTAGAAATCTCGCACTGTTCGGTCAATTTTGTAAAAAAATAAAATAAATTTTAATTTGAATTCTGAATTTCATTAAAATTTTACAATACAAATACGTGCAACAAGAAAAATGAAACACAAATATGCAATAAAAAATAATGTATATAATTTGACTTACAGTAAGTATGGTAAACTCGGTAGCATGATTAACAAAATTATATAAACACTGAAAATATTCAGCAAGTATATTTTATAAACTGGCAATAAAGCATCTGTATCCACAAATTTCGGCGAAACCTGCAGACAAACAGAAAGTGAGCATTTAAAACTGTATGATCTTAGTGCGATATCGCACGAGGCAACCATGGTGGCGCCACCAGTAGGTAATTCGGTAGCCGACACCGAATTGGTGGCGCTACCAAGCGGACACCAGGTGCGATACCCTCCATACAGCTCTATACATTTTGTTGGTGGACCGACTGGTTGCGCTACCACTGGTGTCCTCGTGCGATTTAGCCCTAACAATGACTACAGCTTGGCGCAGTGGTGAATGCAACGAAATATTGTTTTTCTATCATTTTAAAATTCGCCGTTCCCCATTTATTATTAAATTGGATTAAATATAAACTTGTCTTTTAAAGGCTCCATATTTTCATGAGATTTCACGAGCCATGAATATTCCCTATTCCGTTGGATAATAATGGTTCGTGTAACGTGTTACCTGCGTGTCGGTCACTCGTCGAAGCGCAGGCCGCTGATGGAGAGGAAGGTGTTGGCGTTGTGCAGCGCCAGCACAGGCACGGCCGTGGCGGCGGCGCGCGCGCCCAGCGCCCGCACCGCCGCCACCAGCTGTGCTGCCGCTGGCGCGCTCCACACCTGCACACACACAAAATAACTTATTACAAAAAAAAACACATTCTCCTACTGTCAGAGTTGTTCAAACCGCCCGAAGGCCTCTGACAAGGCTTAACGACTGCAGCCTAGATGACAACACCCGGGACCGACTTTTTACGTGCCCTCCGAAGCACGGAAACGCTCAGTTCAAATGCCACTAAATGGTCACCCATCTCTGCATGACCTTGTCATGCGTTGCTTAACAATAATTAAACACGAGATAAACACGGGTTATGTCAAAATCTACAAGGAAAATTTGACTAGATACGCGTTCAAATCGGGTTTAACTTTTTTCTAATGCATCCGGACTGCAATCCGGCTGCAAAATTGCAGGAACCCGCACACCCGTCATTTATTATCTTGTATAATAACACCAAAAATCTCCGAAAACTAAACGAGTAATATTAGTTATAGTAGGAATAACTTATTCCTGGCATACAGGAATAATAACAATAGAAATGCATTGTTCCTAAAAAACTTCATAACGAGAATCAATACTAGGTCAACAAATCGACTCATAGCGAACACTATAGTTAAAAGTAAGCTTTCTTATCAATATAATTTTGAAATCATCGAAATTGGTCCATCCGTTGCGATTTCATAACACATTTTATGTAATATGCGGCATGTGCGTGTGACGTCACACAGGGCCGTCGGATTGAAGGCGCGCTGTACCTGCGCCGTCGTTCATTACAAAGCGCGCGTGGCTCAAATGACGTCACAACAACCGTGTGCGAACTTCGCTGGTAATTTGGTCACAGCTGCGTCAATTTTTGTCGTAGACTAAAAATTTTTGCACTGTATGTAATGGATTTCTTAGCTCTATAAATCTGCGTTCTCAGCTAAATTTGTTACGGGTCACCATTGCAAGAAATAGACTGAAACAGAGACACGTGGAGAAGTAAGAGGAGGCCTTTGCCCAGGAGTTAGACATATAAAGAATGTAAAAATGTCGTACATTGACATCGGGCCTGTTGTTCGATGGTACCTGATAGAATATCCTCATCTTGACTGCGGGCTTGGAGTCCTTGTCGCGGCAGTCGTTGACGAGCTTGTCGAGCGCGTACTGCAGCACGCGGCGCAGCTCGCGGCCGGGCATGCTGCCCGCGCGGGCCCGGTGCGCCGCGCACGCCGCCTCGCTCGCGTGCGACACGCCCCACGACGACGGCGACGACCCTGCACACAGCATAAATTAAGGCGCTACAGGGACCTAACGAGGCATGACTGGAGGTTATCTCCTCGTAGCTAAATGTGGTAAACATATCACAGTATTTATTAAACCTTCATCTTTAAATTTTAAGAAGGAAAAAGTTTGGAGTATTTTATTTTTTTTCACCAAAAGATGAAAAAAGATAATGCCTAAAAATATATTGTCGGATTTTGTGTCGCAATAGTTTTTCACGTCACAATTAGGTAATAGGTTAAACTTCGTACAACTAATTCTGTAGCAACAACAAAATACGCATGATATATGCATTGTGGAGTTAATCATGTGACAAAAAAAGTAATTGCAGCATTTTTACCTGTAGCAACGTAACAAACGAAAGCGGAGACCGTGTTCTCGTAGTTCCACCTCCTCGTAATGGCTACCTTGTATTCACCGATGTTACACCCCGTTTCTTCGTCTGAAACATAACCATACTTGAACACGCTACTTGTGGACATACGACTGGATGTGGGGGACTCATGGTCCCCTGCCCTAAGTATCGATCGCCGGCCATATATGGGGTCCCCGCTAGGTCGTTGGGGCTGGATATTATCCGGTGGGGGAGCAGAGACCATTGGCGAATCAATGGAGGCCCAGCAAGGCGACCAGCAGAAAGACTTGAACACGTTACTCGCGACAATAAGCTACTCGTAGAGTCGCCTCTCTTTAGTCTAGAGCAGGTCGTCTACTCTTTTACAAACGAAAATGAAATTTCGGACGAATTTCCCGTATTTCCTACTACGTTTCTCATTCATTCTGACATTTCTTACGAACGAAAATTGTTTGACGTCTTCGTCGTCGTCGAATCTAAACGTCAAACAATTTTCGTTCGTAAGAAATGTCGGAATGAATAAGAAACGTAGTAGGAAATACGCGAAATTTCGTTTACTTTTTTTTTTAAATGGGTTTAAGCCTTGAACAAAGTAACAAAATGGACTCGCAACACGCATAATTCAACGAACAAAATGTTCTGTCAATTCTTGGGGGAGGGGAGGTAACCACTACATTAAAATTGACGCACACTTACTCAAAACATTTTGTGTCATTATAAACGCACACGTAAAGAAATGTGCAACACTAGTATATTTTACGCACACTAAAAGATCTAATACGTCAACATACAAAATTTTACTACCGTAGGACCATCGGTGTAATAGGGTGAATACCACTATCGATATTTCTAATTAGCTATATCGATAGTTTCATATACTCATTATTACATTTATAGCTGTCATTATAATCTACTGAATTATACTGAATTATCTCTACTGAAACAGCTGAACAAGAAATAATGAGTAACTCACGAGGCGTAAATATTCAACGGAAACAAGATGATTCCGGGTACATCCCAATTCAGTTCCTTGAAAATGAGATTATCTCAAAAATAAGTACCTAATGTTCCCAAATAAGCTGTTTCATCCCCCCCCACTCCCACTCGACCAGCGCCATCTGCTGCCACTGGCCTGGCTGATATCTTTTGTTAGGTAGGTACGTATAAACGTAATAGGTATTATTATACTAATGTCATCATCATCATCATTTCAGCCAAAAGACGTCCACTGTTGGACATAGGCCTCTCCCAAGGTTTATTATACACTATATCTATATCTATACTTCTATACTTAATATATAAAGAGGGAAATGCTGACTGACTGACTGACTGACTGACTGACTCATCAACGCCGAGCCGAAACTACTGAAGTTAGAGACATGAAATTTGGATAGTATATATATTTTGTGACGTAGGCAAGCAATAAGAAGCGATTTTGGAAAATTCAACCCCTAAGGGGGTTAAATAGGGGATGAAAGTTTGTATGCAAGTCCGTCATTTTTCAAGTTAGAATTATGAAAAATTATGTTGAGGTGTCTTTTTAAAAATAAAAAATATGGTTTTCGGCGTTTTTGAATATTCAACCCCTAAGGTGGTAAAATAGGGGATGAAAGTTAGTTGGGAAGTTTGTATAGATGTTCGTCATTTTTGAAGTTAGAATTATGAAAATTGGTGTTTAGGTTCCTTTTTAAAAATAAAAAACTTGAATTGCTGCGTTTTTGAAAATTCAACCCCTAGGGGGGTAAAATAGGGGACGAAAGTTTGTATTGAAGTTCGTCATTTCTGAGGTTAGCATGATGAAAATTTGTGTTTAGGATTCTTTTTACGTATTAAAAATAATAATATCAGCTTTTTTGAAAATTTAAACCCTAAGGGGTTAAAATAGGGGTTGAAAGTTTGTATGGAAGTTCGTCATTTTTTGAAGTTGGAATTATAAAAATTGGTGATTAGGTGACTTTTAAAAGATCAACATTATTAATTTTAGGGTTTTTCAAAATACATCCCTTAAGGGGGTAAAATAGGGGATGAAAGTTAGTTGGGAAGTTTTTATAGATGTTTGTCATTTTTGAAGTTAGAATTTTGAAAATTGGTGTTTAGGTTCCTTTTCAAAAATAACAAACTTGAATTGCTGCGTTTTTGAAAATTCAACCCCTAAGGGGGTAAAATAGGGGACGAAAGTTTGTATGGAAGTTCGTCATTTCTGAGGTAAGCATAATGAAAATTTGTGTTTAGGTTTCTTTTTTCGTACTAAATATAATAATTACAGCTTTTTTGAAAATTTAAACCCTAAGGGGTTAAAATAGGGGTTGAAAGTTTGTATCGAAGTTCGTCATTTTTTGAAGTTGGAATTATAATAATTGGTGATTAGGTGACTTTTTAAAGATCAACAATATTAATTTCAGTGTTTTTCAAAATACATCCCCTAAGGGGGTAAAATAGGGGATGAAAGTTTGAATGTAAGTTCGTCATTTTTGTAGTTAGAATTATGAAAATTGGCGAATAGAAAAAAGGAAAAAGTATTGCGTTTTTTAAAATTATACGGGGTATGGGATACGGGATACAGGATACGCGATATGCGATACGGGATTTGGGATACGTGATACGAGATACGGGTTACGGGATGTGGGATGTGTGATGCGGGATACGGGATACGGGATGTGGGATGCGTGATACGGGGTACGGATACGGGATGTGGGATGCGTGATACGGATACGGATACGGATACGGGATACGGATACGGGATACGCGGTACGGGATACGGGTTACGGGTTACGAGATACGAGATACGGGATACGGGATACGGGATACGGGATGTGGGATGTGGGATGCGTGATACGGATGCGTGATACGGGATACGGATACTGATACGGGATACGGGATATGGGATGTGGGATGCGTGATACGGGATACGGATACGGGATACGGGATGTGGGATGCATGATACGGGATGTGGGATGCATGATACGGGATACGGGATACGGGATACGGATACGGATACGGGATACGGGATACGGGATACAGGATAAGGGATACGGAATATGGGATACAGAATCAGGGATATATGGATACGGGATTTGGGTTCCAGCAAACAGAAACGGATTTTTTTAAATTTAAATCCTGCGCGGACGAAGTCGCGGGCAAAAGCTAGTATATTATATTTTTATCGATACCGGTCTGCAATCATAAATAAACACTACTACAACACTGTTCAAATCAAAAAGTATTTAATTCAAAATCATTCTTGCAACATTTACTAATACGACTGAATAATTTTGATACTTGATTTATTATTTTCCATATTATTTATTATTCATAATGCAAGCGCAAGCACTTTTAAGTTTTCTTTGATGTTGGTCAATAAGATAATATTTGTTATACATATATTTATGCCATATGTGATTCATCGCCTCAGTAGCAGACGCTGCCTGCTTCTGGGTCATATGGACCCGGAGCAGTGTCAGGTTCGATTCCGTTTATCAAGATCAAGAATTTATCGAGATCGTATTTATCTGAATTGTTTCGATAGTGGGTGTTTTTGTTTCAACATGAGTTAGTTATTTTTTTTTGTATTTTAGGAAAATAAAACAAACATATCATAGCTACTGCGTTTTTTAATTATTTTTTTATTTTAATCATGGTCTAAATATTCCACTCCTGATAAATCCATATATTGGCGTGGGCCTGCCGCTGCCTCATCAACTCATCATCATCAGTCTCCACAGCATTGCTGTATCTTGAAGATTTATTATTAATCGATTAATGTCATCGTAAAGAGCAATTTTCGACTATTCTTCTAACGGTACCTGAAAAATAAAATAATTCAATAAAAGATAATTTCTTTAATGCTTTAAGATTATTTGTTTATTTAGTAATTAAGTAACGATGTTAACTGACAAGCAAACATAGAAAAATAAAGCAACCTTAGTTTATGTATTGGTCGAGATGAAAGCAACACATAAAAATAATACCAAGTATCAAGTGTGTTCAATCGAATGTACCTCTAAGCGATCAATGTATATTTACTGAAAAACCTGTAAACTGAAGCTTTGAGCCTGCCTTTGTATACAATAAACACATTATTTAACTTAAAAACTGTAAAATAAACTGCTTATATACCTACAGGGTGTCTGGTGGCAGATTTATATTTTTAAAATTAAATAAAAAACTAACTACTTGACGTATCGCTATAGAGAAAATATTGAAAGACAGAGTAAAGATGCGGATTTTATTTTTTAAAAATTATCTCATCCAAATGTCGTCCGTCGAGTTGCACACACTGTTCGAAACGGAGCCTTGTGTTCCGCGCCACACGCTGCAGTAAGCTCGGTTGAATAAGGCTGATTTCATGGCGGATGTTTTCTTTTAACTCCATAACAGATCGTGGATTGTTAGCGTAAACTCTTTCTTTGAGGTAGCCCCATAAAAAAAAATCCATTGGGGTCAAGTCAGGCGATCTCGGTGGCCACGGGATGTCCCCAAAGCGACTGATTAGTTTTTGGGGGAAAAATTCCCGAAGCAAATTCATCGAAGTTCTAGCCGTGTGTGGGGTAGCACCATCCTGTTGGAACCACGTGTGCGATGAGAATGATGGATGAGCTCGCAGGTTCGGCAAAAATAATTCTCTAATCATGTGCCCATAATTTTCACTGTTGACATTCGTCGCCTGGCCCCGGGCATTTTCAAAAAAAAATGGTCCAATAATTCCATTCGTCGATAAAGCGCACCAAACAGTTACCCTTGGGCAATGCAAGGGTTTTTGATGTTTCAAACGAGGGTTACGGGTCCTTGGAGACCAGTAACGGCAGTTCTGCTTATTAACGTGCCCGTTTAAATGGAAATGAGCCTCGTCGCTCCAAAAAATGCAATTCACAGTGCGAAAACGCTCCAACATCGTTTCACAAAAATTTTTGCGCAAAACAAAGTCATTTTCTTTCAGTTCTTGAACGATTTGAATTTTAAAAGCATGGAACTTCAAATCCTTTTTCAATATTTCATGGATAATCGCTCTGGGAAGTCCCAACGAGGCTGCCCTTTTCCGTATTGAAAGTCGTGCATTTTCACGTAAACTCTGTTCCACCAATTCAATGTTTTCGGGAGTCCTTGCAGATCGACTAGGCCCTGGCCGTGGGGTGTTCATAGCCGAAGCTGTTGCCCGGAACCTCTGTACCCAGGAACGAATTAAATTCACACTCGGTCCATCACTTAACCGTCGAATATTGAAGTGTGAACAAAATTGTCGACGAGCAATAACGTAAGAATCGTTGCACTTGAAAAATGCCTCGATGGCGTACGCGCGATGTTCACCCGACCACTGCGACATTGTGACTGAGAAATCCGCACGATCGGTGATTCTAATGAGACCACCCGCCCCCCGCACCGTTTATTACTTTTTGAAATAATCGTATTTAAAAACATAAATCTGCCGCCAGACACCCTGTATAATATCAGCGGTTCTTTGGTAAACATGGTCGAGTTCTGACAAAATATTTTGCACCTCAAATTCCGCGAGACACCGCCTGTAAACTTTGTGAATCACCTCTCTTGTTGAATTACTAATGATTTATTCATTGTAAATCGTTTTTAACGTTCTGCGACTGGTTTATCACCGCGTAATTCAGTATTTATCCGTTTGTTTACAAAGTTCAAATACTTGACAATTATTTGACAAATAAAAAATACAGTTGCCAGGGTAGAAAAGATTCGTCTATGGTCACAGTAGACTATTCGATTAATTCGTACTCGATTAATTGTATCGATAATGTTTTCGATTCTTATGACATTTAATATTTTAATGAATTTAATAGAAAAATTGCATTAATTACATCAAAAATACTTACATATGAAATGTTACCCCATCTTTTTGTGTATTACTATTTTTTGTAATTTCTTTGCACATGTTTAATGGGACAATTCGGCATTTTTCACGGAGCACCTTACACCGCGAAAACGATACTTACTCTGATCAAATCGATTTCGAAAACAGTTTTTATATACGTGTCAGAGATTTTTGGTCTAGTACCTATAAAAAAAAGCTAGAGGGGAAGATCATGCGATGCGCATCCTGAGTTAATACATCCATGGTTTAAGCCCGCCACACACTCCCACCACTGTGACTCCTGTAAGCCAGGATCGACAATGGTGTCCAACGATGACGCCAAGGTTTGACCCTCGACGAGTCCCGGGGAAAAGGTAAGTTGTCTTGAAACCCGCACGACGTTGTCTTCGTTTCCGTTTGTAAAAGAGTAGGCCCTCAGGTCATGTAGCACACTCTGACACAAGGTTGTGTATAGTCCGCGACAGGTCGAGATTACATTCGGGTTATGAGCTTTTTGCAGAATAAAATCCGAATCAAAATTAGCAGGACCCGATAAACAATTAAAATCGCCCACAAAATTAAATTATTACACTAAATTAAATTAAATAATTCTGTTGCGTTGCGGGTCCTGCTAATTTTGATTCGGATTTTATTCTGCAAAAAGCTCATAACCCGAATGTCATCTCGACCTGTCGCGGAATATACTTACATTCGAACCGGTTGTTGTCGGTGTGTGCCCAGGCGTGCCACTCGATGCAGGCGGCGCGCGGCAGCGCCTGCACCACGGCGTACTGCACGAGCGCGCCCGCAGTGCGCCGCTCCAGCTGCCGCCGCGCTTCGCTCGCCGCGCCGCCGTGCGTCATGTAGCACACGCTCTGACACAGTCCACAACACATTAACAAGGCCATCATGACAACCGATCACATTACTATCGAATCTTTTTAATTTGAATGAATGTACAAATACAAATAACATTACTAAATAAAAAAAAACTGAGTATTTTTTTGTTATAGGTATGGCTCGCATCGTAATATGTGAGCCTTTGTGGGGAGAATTCACAATTTAACTAGAAAACAACATCATTTTTAACTTATTTGCTACAAAATTTGATAAGATTCAAACAAAAATTACCATGCATACATGGATCCATACATCGATTTGTACTGGCATTAAAAATCACTTTTGTTCCTAGAATAGCTTTAAAAAATATTTCTAAACTGGCAAAAAATCTCAATAAAATTGGCGGATATAGTATGACTTACGTGTACGACGCTGCGGATGTGCGCGCGCGGATGTAAGGCCCGCAACACGCGAGTCAAGTGCCTAAGGGCCAGCGCACACTGTGCGCGTGTGCCGCCCTCCGCCAGCCGCATGGAGCCGGGGACAAGCGCGATCTGACCACAAGTGCCGATAATCTCGCCCACCTAATTAAAATAAAAAATATTCACTCCTAATAAACGCCGAATTTTTTTTTTGTGTGAGATTTTTTCATGTCTCTAGTGAATGAAATATTCCGAAATTCTTCCTTAGAGGATGTAAAAATTTGATGTTTCCAATACTAGTAGTGGTCTGGCTGGGCTATGCAGTCTTGACAACAACGTGTTTCCATAAGAGTTTCGTTTTTTCTTGCCGAGGTATGTACGGAACTTAAACAACAAAAAAACTGTAGAAAAAAGGTAGGTAACTTTAATTTTTTTTTGTCGAAATCAGTAGTAACTAAAATACAACAGTTATCTTGATCATAAGTTACAATCACGAGGACGACAGTACATTTTATTTAGTTTATATAACAACAGAATTGCCGACTTTGCCCCAGTGAAAATACTCAATAACTTACCTTAACTGCTTGGCTATAAGGTCCAATATTGGCGGGTGCCCAATGCGATACGCCCTGGACGTGCATAGTGTCCCGCTCCTTGGTGTTGACACTGTCAGCATCATATTGATTGCCCGTAGTCGACTTGTGAGCCACCTAATAACATACATATACTGAGATATGAGTCATAGTCGACATCATGGACCAATTACTAAGGGGACTGGCCCTAAGCAACTCGGCCGAGTGGTCGGCCTAGTACTAACATCGACATAAAACGAAGCGAGTAGTTCAACTATTTACCGGTAGATAGAACAATGAAAATGAAAAAACAATGACCACGTTTTTTTTCATACATATATCTAATAAGGGCACCTCTTTCCTTAGTCTTTACTCTGTGGTCGACATATAGTTCCTTTACTTTCTGCGGTAAAAAGACCATGATGAATGATGCAGTTTTAGTTTTCATCAAAATCGGGCCCGAGGTTCCTTTGAGTACTTTTCGCTATTCCTCATAGTTTCGGATTTGGCCATGCACACCCACGTGAAAAATTCCCCTTTTTATTTTTTTATAAATCGCTAATCAAGCTGATAACAACACATTCTTTCGTCTGAGATATTAGGATACAAATCATCTCGAATAACGAAAGAATACAGACCCATGGAAACCCCACTGGACAAGCCAAATTTCATTATACACAAAGATATGACAACTCACAGCTACGCTTATTTGGCGGGAAGTGGAAAAGTGATGTTGTCTTTGTTTTAATTTCGGCTACGGCCATAGAGACCGTGGTTCCGGCTATCTCACTCATCGTACGAAACCCATCTGTACTACTTTACGCCGATCTTCTGTGAGAGGGTGGTACTACCCAAATCGAGCCAGCCAATATATGAGCTGCAGTCAATTGGCAATAGAATAAGCTATATGCGAAAAGCGAAGTCATAACGAACAAAAACAAAACTCACAGCGTCCAATATGAGTCCCACGTCGGGCGGCAGCGGGCACTGCACGCACACGCGCGTCGGCGGGTTGGGGAAGTTGAACGTGCTCACGTACACTTCGTTCAAGTCCGCGTACCGCGCCATGTCGCGCATGTAGATGTTCACGGAGCAGATGTCTTGCAGCTGCATCGACGCGGAGTCCAGCAGCTCTGGAATACGACATTAGTATTAAAGATGACTTCTACATGAAGAGGCCAAAAAGTCAGCTCACCTGTGTAGGCCTATTCCGCAACTTTTCCAACAGTGCGGGGTGGTGGATTTTCATGCACGATGATTTCCCTTCAATGTGAGCAAGTGATAATCACATTAAAGTTATGATTCATAAATTATAATATTATGTAAAAAATATGTTCCATCGTTTTGGCCGACAGAATCATAGTTTCATTCTCCAATGAACTTTATACAGGATGGTGACGACATCATGACAATCATTGAAACCACATACTGGGTATCACATTAGTAGTTCGCACATAAAATATTATTAAATTATATTCAAAGGTTTAACCACGGCATTGCTATTTTATTTTAACTTTACGCCTGTAAAGATACCGCTAAAAACACCGACACCGAAGCGATGTTGCCACGCTTGTACTTATAAGTCAGTCTATGAGGTCGGTCGGTCCACCTGTCACGTTGGGTTCTGACTATCTGGTGAAACGTGGGCCTTGAGATGGCTTAATACCTCCACAATGTGGTGGTGTATGGCCACTCAAGCTTCTGACTACCCCCCATTGGGGATAAAAGTCGTGACGTCTATGTTTTATATGTTATGTTTATGAGGTCGGTAGACGTTTATAAAGGTTGTTGCATTTCGTTTAGACTATTTCCGCATTTAATTTGTTTGAAAATTTTAAATTTTGGGTTTTGATGTAAACCAAATTTTATAAATTTAATATGTTGTGATCAGAGTTGCAAAAAAACAGGAAATTTAAAATGAAAACTGATTAAAACGTGTTTAAATCATTGTTTAAAACATTGATTTAAATCAGAAGGAATAAATCATCGTGTTTAAAACATGTTTTAAATGATTATAACATGTTTTAAATTATTAAAACATGTTTTAAACACTGTGTTTAAAACCAGGTGTTTTTTTCATAACAACCCTGGTTGAGATTGACTAGCAGGGATCGTGTTTTAATGTATTCTTACTATGTCGTCACCACCCTCTCTACGAAAGATCAGCGACTAAAATTTAAAAATAAAACTCGTGAACAAGTTTACCTACTAATGAGTTTCTTCATGGCGACTTCGGTGGCTAGCCTCGTGTCCACGCCTTCGCCGACGATCCCGCCGATGAAGTACCATCCGTGCTTGTTGCCGTATATCGAACTATGGTCCTCTATCGGACCCGCCTGACCTGTATACTCGTAATTATACCCTTCCTCTATCAAATCCAGGGTATCTTCTTCTAAACTAGTCTTATCATCCGAATTCGTGAGCAAAGGGTTCAGTTCGCTCTGTTTCTTCTTTTCCTCCTTCTCTAACTTCTCTATAGACTCTAGCTCCGTCTCGCTCAGTTCAATATCGCTTATATCGCTAAATACAGAATCGCTTAAATCGTTTATAAAATCTAATGAACTTTTGACAGTCGGAGGTAGTTTGATTGCTTCGTCGATGTTATCTTTTGGTTCTAAATGGAGTTTTAGGTTTAGGTAGCCGACGGGCGCGACTGGGTCGTCTGTATGCATCACCAGTTCTTTATCATCTCTGTTGGATAAAACAAAAGAACGTAAGCGTAATCTACTTCTAACTCCTATCCTTTCTTTCGATTAAACTCAAGACAATTTAACTTTTTCCTATTACTCGTCAAATAGACACCATTGACCATGGTGGTTAATAGGTGGTTCATGTAAGTACGGTGGGAGTGTTAACTAACCTAACCTAACCTAACCCTATGAAGGGAATAATGAAAGTGGACGAAGCGAAACAAGTATGTAAGGATCGTAGCAAGTGGAAAGAAGTGGTCTCTGCCTACCCCTACGGGAAACAGGCGTGATTATATGTATGTATGTATGTATTAAAAAAGTGATTCCTTTAAGGGTCAAAACTTCAATTAAATCCCTTCGAAGGGACAGGGCGCGAGTCTATTGCCACATTTATCAGACATTGACATGCTCCAGACTAGGATTAAGAATTTCATAACACTGATCACAAGATTAGAAGACCAATGAGACAGTCTGATTTTAAAGCTAAGCTAAACATCGTTAGGTACAAAATTGTTTGTTGTCTGAAACAATACTTCTCAAATAAAACGGCCACGACTTTAGATCCACTTATGATACTGTTAGCATTTCAATTTGTAGTTGATAAACGCGTTTATTGTCGCTGTGACGATAAGAATGTGTTGCTACTGGTAACTAGGTGCTAAATGGTATCATGCGTGATAGCAATTTATATTGAAAAAAATCACTAGCCTATTATTTAGATAGCGGGGCTTTAGATAGACTACAATAATACTAAGTACTTAGGACATGTCTTACAATCCTTAGATAACGTTTATTCTCAAAATAGATTTTAAGTTTCGACAGATGTCCAATTACACTGAATTAACTTTATCCACAGAATACAATGTTAGTACTACATACAGAAGAATCACTCTGCAAAGACGACAAAGTCGATTGATTCGAGTGCCGCTCGCTCGTACGTAATGTTTTGATCAAGTGACTTCAGACTCTAAGGACTACATCTCAAAGAATCAAAACCTACGGCTGATTCTATGGTCGTTTTTAAAGCAGTCGGTCGATAAAACTGGGCCTTTTAACAATCGTCCATTGCAAAAGTACAGTAGCCCTATTCACGTAATAAAAACCGTAACGATATCGTACCGACCATAGTCGTTGATAGCCTTTTCGTCATGGCAACAAGTCGTTGAGTAACCGTTTTTCGTTGAGTAAACGTTTGAGTTGAAGTATCGAACTGCGTTCAAGGAACACGTTAATACCAACTTTTGATAGGATTTCGATCGAACGACTTTCGACCTGCAGCGTTATTTGGATTGTTTGTTTTTACATGAATCGGACTACTGGTCTCAGAGGGCCTACTCTGTTTCAAACGAAAACGTAATTTCGGACGAAATACGCGTATTTCCTAATTCAAACAATTTTTGTTCGTAAGAAATGTCGGAATCAATGAGAAACGTAGTAGGAAATACGCGAATTTCGTCCAAAATTACGTTTTCGTTTGAAACAGAGTAGGCCCTCTGATATTACCATCGTGAATTCTTCATTGCAAATCGCAAATTCTTGGCGGTCGGCATGTTGTCGGCCAGAGGACTGCTAACAGATGGCCGACAGCATGTCGATAGCCACGAATTTACGATTCGAGGCCCTGCGGGGCTATTACGTATGTCAGTTGACAACAGGCTTCGGTTGTTCACCGAACTTTGATGGTAAATTAGAATGACATAACACTGGTATTACGTATTTCTTGCAGGGCTAACCTAACCTAAACTCACCAAACCTACCATTCACCGAAGTACGTAATACCAATTTTGTGTCATTCTAATTTACCATCAAAGTTCGGTGAACAACCGACGCCAGTTGACAACTGAGATACGTAATAGCCCTGCTGGAGATGCATGAAGTTTTAACAATGAAGGCAATCAGAAAATGGAAAATAAACACTCACATAATTAATTTCTTCTTGAACAGTGGACAGTCGAGCGTGAACGTCTCGTACTCGCCGCCCTCGCCGCACACGTTGAGGCCATACTTCTCCTGCATGAGAAGCAGGTGCGGATGGATGTCCTTGATGTTCATACCCAGGTGTATCCTCGGGTCCAGACCTAGGGCCGCCACCTGCATTATAATGTTCATGAGAAATTTAATTAGGATATTAAGCTGGTATTTTAATGGGCGTTAGGCTGAATGACTTTAAATTTATGCACGGTTTACACCATTCAAGTTCCTCTTATTGTATGGTTATTGGCCAACCTGGTGTAAGAGTAGTTCCAGCCGCCCGAAGGCCTCTGACAAGGCTTAACGACTGCTTCCTAGATGACCCGGGACCGACTTTTTACGACCCTCCGAAGCACGCTCAGTTCAAATTCCACTAAATGGTCACCAATCTCTATCTGATCTTGCCAAGCATTGCTTGACCTCCAATCGTTTACCGATCAGTGATTGCCGCTAGCTATAAGCACCTCAATCCAACCAACTTTAACCAACCAACCAACTTTAACCAACCAACCAACTCAACTATTCAGGTTGATGAGTACTGAATCAATTTGCCTTGCGTCGTGTAAAGTTGGGTAATATTTACGAGTGGACAAGTTAGTGCAACTTGCCACTTTACATCATGTAAACTGGCACTATTGATAAATAAAAACAACTACACATTTACCAACATAAGTGTTAGTTCAAACATTTATGTTCATACTACGTAAGTACACATTTTATCACATTTTTATACGCATTTATCGAATGTTTATCGTATTTATTTAATGTGTTTGAACATTAGCACCGCTAATGTTTCGATCGCGAGTTATCAATTCATACAAATAGTTGGTATAAATAAAGGAAGAATTGGTTGAACCATATCTTTGTCGGAATAGAAAAATACTGGATAGAGAAACGACCGCTAAGCTACAAAAGTCGAAGACCAGCCAGCCCGCAGTACTGAGAAACATGGTGATAGATCCACATTAATTAATGTATTGGATGTATTATTAACGAGCACGACCAATACGAACTCAACGCACAGCTGCGTATAATGTAAAAAAACCGGCCAAGTGCGTGTCAGACTCGCACATAAAGGGTTCCGTACCACCGTAAAATAATAACGTCAAAAATATTAAGTTTCTTGTATGGGGACCCACTTTATTTTTAAATTTAATTTTTACCTTTTTGTTGTTGTAGCGGCAACAGAAATACACATTCTGTGAAAATTTCAAGTCTCTACCTATTACGGTTTGTAAGATGCAGCCCGCTGACAGACAGACAGCGTAGGCTTGGTAATAGGGTCCCGTTGGCACACTTTGGGTACGGAACCTTAAAAATGTTTAAAAGATTAGTGGGTCCGGCAAAATATCTGCTTATTTTCCGCGTCGGTGCCTTGGACATTCATCCGTATTTTTTGCCTAGTCTAGATGTCAAAAGAGTATGTTTTTACTACGGCAAAGAAAGTACCACGTATTATATACCTACTAGTATTTTCTGTCGATGGAAGCTTTCATCTTAAAATCCCGAGCCAAACCATGGCATGCGCATGTCCCTAGCAATGAACATAAACAAACAAAACGTTTAAAACGCTTCGACGCGCGTCCCGATGCGCGGTAGTTATTTATAGCGTGTGCGCTATTTCGAATACCTATCTACTGATAAAGATCATTAACGTAAAACTGCAGATGCGGACGCGATCGCATCGACTATGTATTTTTGCGCACTGATAAAAGCGCCGTATTCTCAACCTTATCTATACTTACTTCCTGAGTGAATGTTTGTTACCACGTATCTCCATAACTACTAAACCGATTTTAATGAAATACGAAACGTAGATAGTGTAACATCACAGGGCCTACTCTTATACAAACGAAGACGAAATATCAGACGAAATTTCGCGTATTTCCTACTACGTTTCTCATTCATTCCGACATTTCTTACGAACGAAAATTGTTTGACGTCTTCGTCGTCGTCGAATCTAAACGTCAAACAATTTTCGTTTGTAAAAGAGTAGGCCCTCTGGAATAAGACATAGGCTAATCTTACAAATCAATATCCACGCGGGCGAAGCCGCGGGGCACAGCTAGTATACCTTCCTATTGTACCTATTATAAATGCGAAAGTAACTCCGTCTATCCGTCTGTTACGTTTTCACGACTAAACCGCTAAACTAATGTTGATAAATTTTGGTATAGGGATAGACAGGACCGTGGAGAAGGACATAGGCTACTTTTTCGAAAATAAAACTTGAAGGGGCTGAAATAGGGGATGAAAGTTTGTATAGGAGACACAACATTTCTCCGATGTTTTGGGGATCGAATCGGTTGATCCCAACAAATCGGACGATCGCAAGCTGGTAGAAAATAAACCACGGCTAACGACAAGGGATAGCTGAATGGTTAAGTACGCGTCTTGCGGGCTCAAGGTACAGGGTTCAAACCTTGCACCTCAAACTATAGCATTTCCTATCGCTTCACGTCAATTGTGTTGGTTTGAAACTGACCTTTATAATAATAGCCTCAAGGCCGCCCGCTATCATCTCCTGCAACAATTCCTTTTGATTCCTCCTCCACAAGTACGCTAGAGAGACTAGACCTAATCGATGACACCTAGAAAGGTATAAATATCAGTAGATTGGCACAATTTAATAATAATAATAATATCCTGGTACATTTTTTTACACACGGCTACCTGATCCCAAACTAACCAGAGTTTGTACTATGGAAACCAGATAACTGATATTACTACATATACTACTTTTTTATTTGTAAATACATACTTAATATACATATACACTCAGACTCGGGACATACAGACATGTTCATGCACACAAATGCATGTCCCGGGTAGGAATCGAACCTACGACCTGCAGCGTGAAAGGCGCCATCACGCCAACCACGCCAACGGGCTGCAAAAACAAGTAATAACTGCTCCTGTGCGGCTAGCACACACATGCCAAGACAAGACTTCTTTTTATAGGACTGCGGTGGCAAAAAAGCGTCCGGCCCGCCTGATGTTAAGCAGTTACCGTAGTCTATAGATGCTTACAATACCAAAGGCACTGCTCGCACATTGCCGACCTGAAGGGGAGTGGGATGAAGGGAGGGGGAGGGGGGGTGGTCTTTCGGCACGCATTATGGCTCACCGATACGCTCTCTCTCTTTCTTAATGCATAGGAGAGAATGTGACAAAACCGATTTATCTCGCATTTTGTCTGGTCACGGCCGGCTGCGTTACCAGAGCAGGTTTCTATTGGAGTCCCTGCTGCCAATGATGGGACATAAAAAGTACTTACACATTTTCAACCCTTATTCTTTGGTAATCTGACAATATTGCACCCACGGCGACAGCTTCTATGGCCAAATCATCCTAAAACAATTGACTATTGTCACTAATAGATCATTATGTTGTCCACAGATAACAAATCAAGGAGTTGGTGCAATCATTTTGTTTACAGTTGTATTTGTTTCGAAGCCATTCTATGTATATTATGTACATTTATGTGTAAATACAATCCTAGGGTGTTACCAGACCAGTGATTAGTTGATGTGGATAAATAGAAATGGTGTGTTTGAAACTACAGATCAACGTCGACTAATCCATTCTACCATTGATCGACGATTTATTGGTCTGGTAATACCCTCACAAATATAACAAAGTGCACAAACATTGTTCATATGTTTACAATGTCAATGAATCTTATTGCAATGTCACATTATCTGAATAACTGTGAATCACATTGTATTTTTTTTAATTACCTTTAAAGATATTCTTTACAAGCAGGTAATTAATATTACAATGTTGATATGTTACATTTTTAGATTTTCCCAAACTCCAAACATTGGTCAGAGCCTACAATGTCTAACTGTAAATAATTTTAACTTACTGACACATTGTTTGTGCCATAAAATACATGAAACAAGTACATTTTAAATTGCAAGTAAACAAATAGGTATTACGAATTCTTTATTTCTATGTTGGTGATTTGTAAAAATATTTGTCATTTTAGCAAAATAATCATGCATTCTGTTTTGGCAAAATTATGTGTATATCTGTAAAACATGCCATATCTATACCTAATAAATTACATTAGATTATTGATTCATCATGAATTTGTCCCCATGATAGAGAAACCCAACTGCTAACATCTAAACCACATTATCAGCCTATCAATACCAAATTTACTATTATCCTATTCATTTTGTTAAGTGTTGTAGTTGCTATCCTATTAGGAGTTCCGCACTACAGTGCATTACTACCTATACCTTCAGTGATGGTGTATGGAGAACAAGTACTACTAGATTAGATAATCAATGGACTTATTGCTACAATATTGACATAATAAAGTTGTCTGATAAATCATAAATGCAGAGTAAAAGAAGGCAAATACAAACTTACCTTGACTTTAGATAAGAGTCTATAAAGGTCTTCAACCTCATCATTCTCAGTAGGTTTGTAGTTCCTGCTCTGGTCCATAGCAACACCGGTTATGCTCTCCCTGTAGAGTGGCAGTCCCATAGCCTCCGCATATAGTCCTATGCCCTGATGACCCACCGTCTGATACATGTAGCTGTCCAGTTCATCTGTAACATGATCTTGACTGAAAATAACCTTTTTAGGATATAAATTTTCTGAAAAATAGTACCGAAAATGATTAAAATAGTTTATATGTGTAGAGGAAACAACATTATGATGTCGCTAGTATTATAATCAAGAGAAAAATGCATAACATATGCTAAGATAATAAGCACCAAGTTCAGCATTAAATAAATTATTATTCACAGCTCCACCAGGTGATAGCATGAAAACAAACGTAAATAGAGCATTTAACAAGGTAAATATAAGTTTCTAAATCGGTTAACGAGACTGAATTAACCTTTCTGTGTTGGTTGGAGGTTGGCCAGCGCGACGATCGTGTGGCCGGCCCCCACACACTGCATCATGTTGTAACAGCTGTCCTTCCCGCCGCTGATCAGAGCCACAGTCCTCATCTTCCCCACGATATAACAAACACTTAATACAGCACTGCAATATACGTTACATAACGTTCACAATAATTGTGCGACCTTTTTTGGCAAAATTTACAACAAAATGCGGTTCCGAGATTCAAGACAGTAGCATTTCTGTCAACAGCTCGTTAAAGTATGCTTCTCACAGTGACGCGACTTCACCAGCTATTCGTAAAGGAATTACAAAGTAACATCGTTATCTATTTTGATAACATTCTTGTCTTGTAACGCAAAGTAAAATTAAAATCGAATGCTCAAAAAAATCTGGGCAGCAGTAACATCATCCATCTGTCAAATGTTACTTATGGTGCGTTCCACTCACTGTTAATTTTGTAATTTTCGTTATTTTTGTCCACAAATCACGTTCCACTCGCACCAACTTGTACTGAAAATGATCATTATTATCGTTTTTAACACTTTTTGAGGACGAAAATAACAAAAATTACGGTGAATGGAACGCAGCTTTTGTGATGTGTCAACTAGATTTACTAACTCGAGTTAACTCGAATTAACTCGAGTTGAAATCGCTCTAACTCGAATTGCATTGGCGCTTCATTCTTACGCAAGCGCGGCGATTCGTTCGTTGTAAGCGCGCTTTTTATAGTCGCCTCACCAGCACATCAGACTATATTTTTTTTTTGCAAAATCGCTCCTTAATTAATTATATGTGTCCCAATACATATTTATAACGAATCTGTTCCAATTTGTTTAATATTGTTGCGAAGCCGAGTCATTAAATTAGTTAAAAAAAAACAAATCAGCCACTCAGTTTCATGTCTCAATTGGCTTTTAACTCTATCCTACGATGAGACTGAAGCTCTTTTAAAAATATTTGACTAACCTGGACATTGATCTCTCACATTACCATACACACATTTACACTCCACACCTCATTCACCTCACATCACACTCACAACCACCCAAACACACACCCTATTACACTCATAAATGAGCAAGGTTTTTAATATTTTTTTTAATTTTTATTATTTTATTATCTTCATTTAAGTTACTTTCATTTTTAAATTCTTATTCTTAAGTTAATAGTCCAGATCCTATAAATTTTGGAACATTCTTCTGGAGAGGTGGGCGTTGGCTTTGCGACACAGTTTTCTAAAACTTCTGCATTATTCAACGATTTTTATTATTGTACCAATGTTTTGTTCCAAATAAATTTTATTTTATTTTTATTTTTTATCCAGTAACTCGAGTAACGTGAATTTCAACTCGGTTTAACTCGAGTCGTGTTTATTCCGAGTTAGTACATCTCTATTTACTCCGTTTAGAAATACGTATACAAACATAGTATACAGGTACCTATTTTTGTGTTTCTGAACGAGATTTTTAAGGTCCAAGACTTCATCAAGACACAGCATCATCCACAGTGGCACTGCCTTTAATACCTAATAAGCCTATAACCGAGCCGAGAGTCATCTCGTTCTTTCCCTCACAGAGTATTATTATAATATATATAGGGGCTACACCGAACGAACGAGTAATTCATAATAAAGGAATGTTTCGGTAATATGTTATTTATGTTCATGTAGGCTATCACCAATATTTTCCTCACACTCACAGGTCACTTTCCTCTAAACTCTTTTTAGGGTTGCGTACCCAAAGGGTGCCAACAGGACCCTATTACTGAGCCTACGCTGTCTCTCCGTCTGTCAGCGGGATGTATAGCACGAACCGTATAGAGACTTGAAATTTTCACAGAATGTGTATTTCTGTTGTCGCTACAACAACAAATACTAAAATTAAAATAAAATTTAAAAATAAAGAGGGTCCCCATACAAGAAACTTAATATTTTTGACGTTTTTATTACACGGTGGTACGGAACCCTTCATGTGCGAGTCCGACACGCACTTGGCCGGTTTTTTCCCATCAACCTCGGTTCTCTGCACGGGTAGGGTACCTACCTACTATTTTCCGGATTTTCCGTTCAACTTTTTGAGCATACGTCAGACATTCATACAATACCAGTTTTTAACGCCATCTTTTATTAAAGTTTAAAAACAGTGATTAAAATTTATACGAAATAATTAATAAAAACGTTGCAGCACTATAAATGGCATACAATTATCTTTATATATCTATTAATAAATATTATACAAAGATTTGAACTAATCTAACATACAAGAAACTTGTTTATAAAAGTTTAAATTAAAATTACTATGTTTTGTTCCATTTCATAAAGTCTGTACTAACGAGATTGCCCGTCTTGAAAATATGAAAATATATTTTATTTAATTAATTATGTAGCTAATTTCTCAATAAAATACTTTATACGCAACAAAATATTTTTTTTGTTATGAAAAAAATGTTTTGTAAGTAAACACACTCGATATAATTTTCAATGATTAGGAAAATAAAGTGAATGCTCAGACAAGTACAGACGCTATCGAATGAATCGTTACCATCCGTAGCTGGTTTGTCAAATTATTGATGCGGTGGTTTGAATCACGTTTGAATTTATGTGCGAAGCTTCGTACAGCTTCTATTTTCTATGATTCAATCATTTTAATTATTTAAATGGACTTTTTATTTGTGTATTAAGTGAGTGAATATTGTGTTATCATAAGTGTAATCATGGTTTTGGCCGAAAGAAGTAACGATGTTCGAAACGGGAAGCGGTCAAGGGGGCCAAGCCCCAATGGCCATGGAAGTCCAGATTCGAGTTCCGAAGATGAGAACGGTACCTAGATGAAGTTTAGAATCGGCTATAGCTATTATTTTTCGAAGTATGAGCAATTGGTTGCTGTTTTGCATGTCGATACGTACCTACACCTACCACCTACCTGATACCTACGTTATATTTTAGATTATATTTACCTCCTCTCAACAGTCTCAACTTGGTTGTTTCTAACGCTTAATTACTGCTGCAGGCTTTTATATAAATAATAATAATAATAAATTGTAATCAACATCATTTTGACATCATGCTTTATTTTTTATGCTTACCATCACCGCCTTCATGCTGCGTTCATCTCATCCACCATGTAATATGAAACCAAGCAGTAGTACCGTTTGCAGCCGAGAAGATCAGAGTTGGAAGGGATTACCAGGCAGTGTGTCCGGAGTTGGAGCCTGTGGAACAGAGGAAACCCGAACATATTTCAGATCGAGCTTTGCTTGTGTGGTCACCTACTGCTGACATTACTGATATAAAATGTAAGTTTGATTTGGTTCAACAATAATAATATCAGCACCTCAGTGATTGTCTTCTATAAACAATTCTATTTGCTGCCATATGTGAATGCTATAGTGTATTTTATTATGTTTCTGTGCTTATTTTCCCAGTCTGAGAGTGTCCCATAATTGGGCAGTTTCTAGTAGATGCCTGAGTGATTGGTGTAGTACTGTCATTGACTTAGTTGACTGTTTTAGTGGATGAATACATAACAACTGCGAAAGACAAGTATGGTTACAATGGTGAGCAGGCACTGGGCATGTTGTTCTGGCATAAACACGACCTCAACAGAGCATCAATGGATCTGGCCAACTTCACACCGTTCCCTGATGAGTGGACAGTTGAAGATAAGGTTCTATTTGAACAGGCTTTTCAGTTCCATGGCAAAAGCTTTCACAGAATACGACAGATGGTGAGTCACAAACATTTTCTATTTTTAGATTATTACTTAGTTGTTTTTAATATGTTCCTAGTCTTCATCCCAAGGGTCAGGGGGGCAAGGATAGAAGATATTAAATCAATATCAATTTATAAAGTTTACAACAACCAAAAAATGCCTATATCATAATGGAAACAGTGTCAGGGTTTTTTGTGAGCTTTATAATCTTATAGGATTTGAAGTCTCCTGGGATTGGGGAGCAGCTGTTTAGCTGTCCCTATGGCTTTGGTGACGCGCTTGTTTTACCATTGGGATCACCAGATTCAAAACAAGGACCTTTCATTGGTTGTTTTTAAGCAACTCGGGCAACAAACAACCATATAGCCCATCTGGTGTTAAGCAGTTGCTGTAGCTTATAGATGCTTGCAATACGAAAACCATCGGTCGCATATTGCCAACCTTAAGGGGATACAGGAAGGAGAAGGCAGGGGGGGAATAAATAATTATCTTTCGTTTTTTTTTTCATTGGAATACTAATTTTATACATATTTCTCAACAGTTGCCTGACAAATCAATAGCGTCATTAGTAAAATATTATTACTCATGGAAGAAGACAAGAGCTCGGACTTCATTGATGGATGTGGTCGGTGAGGGTCGCAATGCTGCGGGCTCGGGAACAGGCAAACGGGAGTCGGGTGCTGGGTCTGAACCAGGGGGTTCCGACAAGGACTCCGATAATGATGAAAAGGTACATGTTCATATTATCTGTTGCTTGTGTGAAAGTTCAGGTATAATTTGCCCCATTTTTGTTTTGTGCAATGTTATTAGTGTGTTTACAAATTCCTAATGGGATTTTATGAGAATCTCATTACATTTGATAGTGAATCTGGATTGTCCAATATCTGCCCCCTTGCTCTTGCAGCTAAGTAGGTACTGGTACTAATACGGTATGAATTCAAAATAATTAGTTACATTTGATGTACAAAGCACTTTTGTTATGAAAAATGATTTGTAAAGCCTTTGTAAATGGATTAAAATTTGTGGTTAGTAAATCAGCGCCAAATTATTTAATTTATTGGACCAGTGATCGTTTATTGTCAATCATAGGCCAAATAATAATGAAGTAGTTTGCCTCTAGTATCACTATACAAGAGTACCTACTTATGTTAAGTTGTTCTTCCATTTCAACAGCGTCAAGAGTAAGCGGGCTGCTCACAGCTTGTTAGTGGCACATTTTTAGTAAATAAAATTGCAGAGTGGTAAAAATTCATCACACAAGTAGTTTATTTTTCAAAGCTTATTGTAATATGTTACAACAGATCTCTTGAATAGGTATTTAATATACACATTTGTAGACTATCGGTAAGGGCCTATTTTACAATAAAATTCTCAGATAAAGTATAATCTCTAAATGAATTTGACTTGGCAGTTTTTTCTGTCAGCATACCAAATTATCCTGGGACTCGTCGAGGATCAAACCTTGGCGTCATCGTTGGACACCATTGTCGATCCTGGCTTACAGGAGTAACAGTGGTGGGATGAGTTGCGGGCCTAGTCCCATAAAAAAGCCAAATTTATTTGGGGGACAAACTTGATCTGAGACTTATGGCCTGCGCACACTGTCGGACGGCAGGGCAGATCATATTAATTTTATCAATCGAATTTAAGACTTATCCAATCAAAATAAGGTGCTCCAGCGTGCTCTTCGGTGCACCTAGAAAACTGCTCTGAGATCCTCCAGGGTCGATCACCGAGCGTTGAAATATGTACCTTACTTCGATTGGATAAGTATTAAATTCGATTGATAAAATTAAAATGCTCTCGCCTGCGCACACTGCGTCCCCAGTGTGCGCCGGCCATTAGTGAAACAGGCCAAAGTAAAAAATATACTTAGTAGGTATTAAATATGAGGATAATCTTACTCTATAATGTAATGTTGGGTGCTTGTTATTGTGAGTTATGGACATGTGTTAAATATGACAGAAGTGGACTTTCCACCGTGGCATAGTCCGTGGCGGGAAGTCCCTGGCGGCGGGCGCGGCCCCGCACCGCGCCGCCGGCTCGCCGGCCGCCCAGGTGGGTGCTTCGCTTCCTCACAAGTATAACCTTGTCACCATGGAAACTTGATGTTCAGTGTTCTTCTCACTTATATCTCCTCAATTGGTGTTATGTCATCCATTATTTGATGTTGATCAGATTTCCTACTTCAGATGCGTCGGCTACTTTCTTGAACCCTTTCTTGAAAACATGTCTGTTTATGTCACGTCACACGTTCTGTTGCTGTTATTGTTTTATGCAAGTTTTGATTGTGGCAACATTATGCTTCAGTGTACATATCAGCCATGTTATGAGCAGTTATTTGAAATATCGACTTGAAGTAAATGAGGTCGCTTACCTATTTTCAAATAACTGTTTTGTCATATTAATAAATAAAGATTTTTAAAAATGCTTACTTTGATCTGCTTTTAAAATATAATTTTGACTGCTCTGCATTTTTATCTACAAACTGTGGCTACTGACTAGTCTGCTACCACTCTCATGTTACGCAACATTAATTTTACATAAGAAATCTTCGTTAAATTCAAGATGAACCAGTCACTGTATAATTTATTACATCAAGCAAATTACAAATTTTTATTATTTTTTTATGATAACTAAATGAAAATTTGCATTGCATGTTGAAATTGTCACTGACAGAGCACCAACATAAAAACGAGAACTAACTTTAAAACAAATGCAGTTAAATGTTATTGAATGAAACATCATATTTTTTTATTGTGGTTTGATGGATCTAGAACAAAATCCAATAGTAACAACGCAATACATTTATTGCTGTATCTGTGTGTTTGTTGTATTTATGCACAATGTGAATATCTTATAACATGTGTCCTCTCCCTTCATCCCTGCAATGTCCCCGCATGCTTCCTTTAAGCCCCAACAGAGTAACGAGTCCTGTTTAATCAATCTAATGTGTGCAGAATATCATTTAATGTTCTAATGGGTTTTTAAATGAAGTGTGTGAGAAGTCATTGTGTTTGTCTATCTACATACATGAAGTTACATTGGTGTAGTCGCTAGCTGGTATGTGACAGGATAGTAAAATGTTGATTGGGGTTTAGGGCGAGGGCGGCGGCGACGCGGGCAAGTGGTGCTCGGTATGCGGCATAATGTGCTCGCAGATCACGGCGCACAACTCGCACAAGTTGTGTCAGGCATGCCTCGTGCACGCCAGGTCGGTACCATCCACTACACTAGTTTAACCGCTCGACGCGGCTCTTGCATGTCTTAAACGATGCAATTAAAAGTAATATCAAGTGTGATTTGTTATAAATATGCATAGGGATTGTTGTTTGAATGTTCGCGGTGATGTAACAGACGTACGGGAACGATGAGACCGCTGTGCGGGCCGTCCGGGCGGCGCGGGCCCGGCTCGAAACAGCAGCGGTACAAGCATCGGTTGCCGCGTGGCATTTACATCAATCACGATGATCTCGTCGCCATGGCGACCGGCCCGCAGCCCGGCGACCCTCCGCAGCCCGGGCTCGTTAATCAGGGCGAAGCCATGCTCAAAGCTATGGACAGAGAGATAGTATCGCTGAAGAGACAAGTAAGATGCAACCCGCCACGTTGTCGCTATGTAGTGCCGTTGCGACACATTCTCACCCTACGTTGACACTCCGTGGCTACAGTTGTACGTCAGCGGTCTAGACCGGTGTTATTCATTGTCCCCAATAGCATGGATGTGACTACGCGATTGTGTGATGTAATGTGAGAATGTGATATTTCAACTAATTTTGTTATAGTCAGTAATTTGGTAGTATTCATGCTAAACGTACTGCAATACTGTATTAGGTGGTATTGTGGGAAAATGTATTCTGCACACATAATAGATTAGATGAATAAAACATTCATTACATTTTGTTTTATAACCATTATTATATCCTGATTGTTTTGCTTGATAAGCTGCTGTGCGATGGTATCCTGAACCCTACTACGTAGACTCTTGGATGATCCAGATATGCACTGTACATGTTTAGATACTCACTTCGATGACTTTCAGAACGAACTCGCTGACGACACACATTTCACGCATGTCTCTAAGACGACTCCATCATTCATGTAACATTGTAAAACCTTTGAGAATTTGAATCAAAGCGGGAATGGTCTGGAAGCATGCGTGGAATAGGATTTGAATATAAATAAACTACAGGTACTATGTATATAGCTTCAACAGAACAAGCAACAACTGAGCGCCATGAAGCGCAAGGTGGGCGACTCGGGCGTGGAAGACATCCGCCCCGGGGAGCCGCCCGCCAAGATCAACTCGCGCTGGACCAACGACGAACTGCTCATGGCCGTCACGGCTGTGAGGAAATACGGTAAGCAAACATTGTATATTTAGGACCTGTGTTTATTTATCAGATAAATATGGCGTTTGCCCGTTCTTATATAGAATATCTGTCAAAACGCGATATTTATCTGGTGGATAAAATTTATCCGACGATTCCGAAACAGGCGCATAGCTTTTTAGTCTTTTTGCGCAAATGCCACGGCAATATTTTTCTTTTTCCGACTGACACACCAACTATATGGTCCCAAGCTAACTTGAAATATGACTACTATACAATGGACTGGGGGCGATTCCAGTTGTGTTAGCCTGGCGATATTTATTTATTTATAAAAATCGCTTGGCGTAGTGGTTTGAGCGATGGCCGCTGGGCTTACTGCATGCGGTCGTTGCGGGTCGAAAATGTTGCTGTGGCGGGTCGCAACGACCGGATGCAGTGAGCCTAGCGGCCTGCGCTCAAACCACTACACTAAGTTCAAATTTCGGAAACGGCCTTTTTGTAATTTGTCCTGGTTGAATGTCACCGGGATCACCCCAAGTCCATTTTACGGTAGTTTGAGACGGTACAGTTGGTGTGTTAGCATGTCGATATTTATTTATTTGTAAATGACCAGGTAAGGATTTCCAAGCGATCGCCGAGACATTGGGCACGAAGACAGAGTCGCACGTTCGCAATTTCTTCGTCTCGTATCGTCGCAAGTACAATCTGGACGCGATGGTGCGCGAACACGAGGCCGAGCGCGGTAACACGCATCACATACAAGCCGGTAAGAGTTTCATAATATTATACAACCCAGCAATTAATTACGTATCCAGTTTACTATCATCTGGGGGTCTAATAGCGACACTTAGCAATTCTGCAAAAGCAATTCATTTTTCCGACCCTCCGGCAGAATCCGCGAAATATTCATGAATGGCGTAAAATGTGCGAATATTTTACAGAAATTTGGTGGAATAGCTAAGGATTCTGCTAGAAAATCTGAAAAATAAAATTGGCAAAGGTGCATAGCGTCGCTATTAGCCCTCCTGTTGTCAATCATGAATCCAAAGGAACCCCATTTGCTTCTTCATCTAAGATTACGCTGTCTGTGAGAGAATCATTTATAATGAATCATAATGTATTTGTTGTTGGCAGGCGCAACAGGAACAGAAAACGCCGAGATAGTTACAGATAACGCTAATAACGGAACTGCATCGCCGCAATCCGCGCCTAAGGACGAAAAGGTTAGTTAGTCTCGGTTGTCTATGCCACTGTCAATGAGAAGCGATACGAAAATGAATAGATTATTTTATTAAAAAATAAGTAGGAGACGTTTCGCCTTCTTTCATGTTAAATTAACACTACGCTTTCCGACATAGACTACGAATTTATAAAATGGCCGCCCGTATATGTTAGCCAGCTGGTGGCTCGAACTTTGCTGAACTCGAATATTATTAGTATTTCTCATCGCTTCTCGTTGGCCGTGCTATAAAAGTTAATTATATGCACTATATGTCGTGTGCCAAGGAACTAATAAATTGTTAATGGTACAGACGGAAGTGGACAGCGAGGGCGTGGCGCTGGGCGCCATGGCGGAGGCGGGCGGGCCGCCCACCACGCCGCCCAAGCACAAGCCCGCCAAGTGATGCGCGCCGCCCGCCCGCCGCCCACACCCCGCCCGCCGCTAGCCGCCCCCGCTCCCCGCTCCCCGCTCCCCGCCCAGCGAGCGCACTCATGCTAACACTACATTATCGGATATTCATCGAGCTAGCACACACGCTAAGGCAAGACTTGTCACGCATTATGTCGCACCGAGACGCTCTCTCTCTCTCTTAATACATAGGAGGGAATGAGACAAAATCGATTTATCTCGCGTTTTGTCTTGTCACGGCTGGCTGTGCTACCAGTGCGAGTACGTACCCGCTACGATACAGACACTTCGACGAGTTTCGGTAAATCAAGCAAAACGTCGTCGTTATATTTCTACTACTTTCGAGTTTCGCGATGCAATATTGGCGGAGTAAACCGAAGGATGTCACTGAAGTTTGTCCTAAACCGAACACCGTTAATTTAAGTACCAAGCATCCAATTGAACCTATAGCGTCGCGACAGGAAGAATCTTCGCCGAATACCGATAATGTGGCGCTATCATAAGCGCTATTAAATTGCTACGGGTTGAATCAAGACTGAGGCTCGCGATCGAAATGATCGCAGCAATCGTGAGCGGGTCGATTACACAGTAATGTGACGCTATAAGATGGATACGAGTTTATGGAAACCGTTGTCAGAGGATTTGTCATAAACCCCAGTCCGTCTCGAATAGTTGTAGACGAAATATCGTTGACTCGAGAAATCCAATGAAATCTGAATGTTAGGAGCACAATGAGCGCGAACTATGTTAGTGTGCAGATTTAGATAAACAATCAAATTGATTGAAGAAAGTTTAATCGTGTGTGTTATAATATTTCACATGTATCGATGATCATATCTGGTCGATTGTAAATCATTGTACATGTTACCGGATAAGAGAAGAATTGTATACGCTTTAGGAAGCATCGGACTCGTGTATATAGTAAAATGTGGCATATGTTTTAAATGTTTTCCGAATGTTGAGAGGTTTGTAAAATATTTGAAGGATGAGTGTTTCTGTCTTCATTTTGTTCTCTTTTACGGACGACCTTAGAGCTGCGCTCTAACGATTGGCTGTAATGCTTTGTCCAGAATATCATATTTTGGAGTGTGATAGTGTTTCTATACCTAATAATAATTTAAGTAATATGTTATCCACTTGCCTTACGTAATAAGTTTGTCTCGTGTACTCGCATGCTTATATCAATATTATGACTTACCACAAGAGTATAGATTCACATTTTACTGCAAACGTTGCAGTGTTAATACAGAATTTCTATGTAGAAGATTATAAGAGAATAGTAGTTAAGAATGTTCACTTAAGACTTATTATTTTATCGATAAGGATACTATTAATCTTAAATTATAATGTCCAGTTGTAGTTTTATAATACTAATTATGCATTAGGTGGTTAGGCAGATTTATATTCGAAGATACTCAAGTAGATGAAGTGACATTTGTTGTTGGTTAAACAGAGTTTCGAGATAATTCCACAGAATCGTGTATTTTACTTCTATAATATTAGTGCACATCATTAATCAGACCGCTAATATTATATTATAAGATTTTTAACATTTTCCATACTTTAAAGTTTATAGAAGATAAATAATAGTAATGATATTTTTGTACTAGTAAAAGACATTTCAAAAGTTGGTATTAGGAAATTTCGGTGTGTGATTTATTGATAGTTTATACAATTTAAATTTTTTTTTTACTTTTTGCATACATTCTTAGGTTTTATTTAGAATATTCATATTGGACAATTGCGTTCTTAGCATAATCTACTAGTTTTAACGTGTGTACATCACATGAATGGGTTATTCGCTACGGTCATTACTGAGCCGAAGATAATCGTTACCGATATATTTCTTATTCTGTGTGACTTGTGTACATATTTATTTGTCTAGTATTGTTTACTTATAATGGTGCAGTCTATGCTAGATATTTGTTCCATGCTAAAATTACAAAATTTGCACGTAATCATTTTATTTTCCTAAAACGTCCGCCTAACATTGACGTAAGCAATATTTTTCTATTTTTTTTCAAATTATAAAAATGCGTAATGCATAATTGGGAATACAGATTTTGTCCTGTAACCATGGTTTATTATGTTTAAATAACTTGGGACATGTTTTTTTTAATACTCCTGTAAATATAAGCTCCTCACATTACTATAGCTCGTATACATGTTTTGTAGCCTAATAATTGTGGTAACAAGAAAATGATTTCGATTTCAAATTAATTAACCCGGAACAGAGGTGCGCGAGCGATTCGCGCGTCGGTCGCGCCAACCTGTAAAATTCGCTCGCGACAGTCTGAACTGTCGCACTAGTTCCATACAATCGGTACGATCGGCGCGAACGAATTGTTCGTTCGCGGCAGTTGGGCAATCATTTATTATAGTGTATTTACGAATGGCGTAAGCCCTTAATCACTCCAAAGAGATCCACAAAATGAAGTCATCTTATTTATTGATGCTAATTAGGGCTAATAGGAAGATTGTTACAGAATTTAAATTATTTTTATTAGAATTATTGTTTTCTGTATATTAAGAAGGTAAATCAATTGAAGTGTTTTTTTTATTAATTAAGTCACGCTCAAACCTTATTGTTTTGTCCCGACACACTTGACAGTGGTTTCCACAAATTATTTAGTAACTATTACCGAAGTAAGGGAGTTTTCATTTTAAGAATAATAAATAATTATAAGTATCTAATTACTGTGTTCTTAATTTTATAATTAAGGACAATACAAAAATAAGAAGTTTTTTGGGTTGCATTATTTGCTGTTGCAACATTACAGCATACCCGGCAAAAGACCCTTTTCATTCTTGATATAACCAAGTTTGACTTGTGCTGCGACGAAACTGAAGGGTGTCCGTCAGGCCCGTCGCTTCACCAGTATTATCATAGGGCTTTTGGGGCCCTATATCCTATTGTAGAGGTTTGGGATTATTAAGGCTAGCACCCACTACTGCTAAACCAGGCTAAATCCAACGAAACTAAATGCTTCGCCTGACGGATAGTACATTTTCATACTCCGAAAGTGTTTCGGAAGTGTTCCGGATTAGGGTTCACGAAAGAAGAAACGTCAAATCAAGACTATTGAATCCTTAGACCATATAGCTAATGGCCGTTTTCCGACTGCACGGCACGGCACCGGCACAGTGACAGCTATTTGCGGGGTTTTTATTGGTCAGTAACCAATGACAACTGGTCACTGACCAATGAAAAAGCTGCCGCCATGCCGGTGCCGGTGCCGTGCCGTGCAGTCGGAAAACGGCCATTGAATCCGAACTTAGGATCCGGATTCGGAACACTTCGGAGTAGCAAAACGTACGATCCGTCAGCCGAAGCATTTCGTTTCGTATTTCGCAGTAGGCGCCCAGTACCTGGCTGATAATGAAATGAAGTTTTGTAAACCAACTATAAATGACAGGAGCCAAGGCACAGAGAGAATTGTCAACACAGAGAACATTATGTTATCAAGATTCTGTTCTATTCTTTGTCTTAAATCTTTAATAATAATTGTGAATATTCAGTGACCGAGATGGTTTCACGGGTGTTTAAGCCGACGGCGCTCGGCCGGTTACGGCTAGCGAGCATCGACGATGCTCCTCACATCCTGGAGTTATTGAACGAATCCGTTTCAAAGAACTTTCGTGTGAACTGCTCTTATGATGTTAATTATCTTATGTGAGTAGATCTTTATTTGACAATCTTATAAGTATAAGTACTAGTTGGTGCCCGCGACTTCGTCTGCGTAGAATTTGTACTGCGAGAAATGATTGGTCTCCCATACAAACTGTCATCCCCTATTTCACCTCCTTTTTTATTTTATTTTCGCAACAAAAGTATCGTATGTCCTTCTCCAGGCTCTTGTCTATCACTATACCAAAATTCATCAAAATTGGTTTAGCGGTTTAGTCGTGAATACGTACGAGGAGTTAGGCCTCCCACAAGGTGGACCGACGACCTGGTGAAGGTCGCGGGAATCCGCTGGATGCGGGCAGCGCGAGACCGGTCATTGTGGCGAGCCTTGGGGAGGCCTATGCCCACCAGTGGACGTCTTTCGGCTCAGATGACGATGACGTACGAGGATCGCTCCATTACCAATATATTTGAGCTTAGTCAAAGGTTACTGATGATTCATGTATGTTCCAGTGATAACAGCATACTGGCAATATGTCAGCTGGACGACAACGACACAATAGTTGGTTTCTTATCTGCAAGGGACTATCCTATAACACCCGCTGTGTACCCAGGAGCCTGGGAAGATTATATATGGACCCGCTACAAGTAGATCTACTTAATTTTCAGTCTAATTTAATAATAATAATATCCTGGGACATTTTTTACACACGGCTACCTGATCCCAAACTAAGCAGAGCTTGTACTATGGAAACCAGATAACTGATATTAGTACATACACTACTTTTTTATTTGTAAATACATACTTAATATACATATACACCCAGACTCCGGACATACAGACATGTTCATGCACACAAATGCATGTCTCGGGTAGGAATCGAACCTACGACCTGCAGCGTGAAAGGCGCCTCCGCGCCAACCACGCTAACGGGCCCGTCAATTTATTTCGCTGTATGTAGTGGTGCGCTGAGCACCAGGGGCGGATTTGATAATACTGGCTGCCCTGGGCCTATGGAAGATTGCCGCCCCCCTACTCCCTGCAAAGCACTAAAAATTGAATGATGTTTTTATAAGAATTAAAATTAATAAGTAACAAAGTGTAAATGATTATCTCAATCGGTGCTATGGATACATTTTTGAATTTCTGAACGAAAAAAAAATCTGCAATTGCTGCACCTTTGGCCTGGGCCTACTCGGCCTATAGTGAAATCCGCCCCTGCTGAGCAGAAGTATAGTGATTACGATGAAAGAAGGTACCATATCTGCTAAAATAATAGTTCAAAGCTTGAACTTCTGTCCACCAAGAAAGTCTTTGTTTTTGCATTCCTCCCTTTAGTTGTTCAGCACTGACCTTACGGCCCGGCCACGACTTCGCGCTTCAGCGACGGGCGACAGCGCGGGGACACCAAAATGTTGCATCACGCCACGAGCTGCCGCTCTTGGCGGCAACGCGCGCGATGTAGCATTTTAGCACCCCTGCGCCCTGCGCCCGTCGCTGAAGCGCGAAGTCGTGGCCGGGCCGTTATCACGAAACTTTTCAGGACAGTCGAGTTAAATGCCCGTAATACGCTGTTTCTACACTTGCTATGTTGGAACCCCGTGTACACGCGCGAAATCGTCGACAACATGTTGAAGTCTATCTTCATGCATGATCCCTACGTTCAGTACATTGCTATGATGAAATGTTTGCCCGCATACCCATGTACGTAAATTATAATGTGTATTGCATTGAGCTATTATGTATACGGCCTAAATAAGGCACTGAAACGTAGTCGTTGACTAATAGGCCTCATAAGAAGGCTCAAGGTCACTCGGAGAGCTATGGAAAGGGCTATGCTCGGAGTTTCTCTATGACATCGAATCAAATATGAGGAGATACGTAGACAAACCAAGGTCACCGACATTGCCCTGCGAATTAGTAAGCTGAAGCTGGTAGAGGGCGGGGCACATAGTCCGAAGAACTGATGGCCGATGGGGCAGAAAGGTTCTTGAGTGGCGACCACGTACCGGAAGACGCAGCGTGGGTAGGCCTAGGCCCCCCACAAGGTGGACCGACAAACTAGTGAAGGTCGCGGGAAACCGCTGGATGCAAGTGGCACAGGACCGGTCGTTGTGGAAAACCTTGGGGGAGGCCTATGTCCAACAGTGGACGTCTTTAGGCTGAATTGATGATGATGAGCCTATGTTGTATAGTACTGGTGCCTGGTCAGTCGCGGTCGGAGTCTTCGTTCCGGCGCGTGCATGCGCTCGAGCGCGGCGTGCCGGGCGACCAGCTGCCCGTCCTGTGCATCGCCGACCGCGCGGAGGTCAGCCCGCGGTTTAGAATCAGGAGAGCTGTGTGAGTACTTGAGTAATAGTACTAGCTCGTACCAGTATCTAGGTAAGAAAGAGGGGGGGGGGGGGGGGGGGGGCTGACGGGGGCACCCGCCCCGGGCGGCAGTTTCAGGGGGCGCAAAAATCATAATAATAGTATCATTAAAATAAAAAACTTCATCGCCAAAAATCTAAAATATCACCTCACGTTATTTATGGACGCCCCTAACCATGTTAACAGCGAGGAAGATAACGACGATATAGTGCCGATTATAGAACGCCACTCAAAGCGATTGCGGGACTTGTACGGAGAGTTCTACATCAGCGAGCTGATCTCAAGGCACCCGGATTCTGAGAGGGTTTTACTGGTTTGTGAGGTAAGATATCCTCCTTTTGTTGGTACATACTGTAGCCATATTGTTGGCGGAGCCGAGCTGTAGTCAATCGACTGCAGCACATATACAGGCTGGCTCGACCGGGGTAGTAACACCTTCTCACAGAAGATCGGCGTAAAGTGGCTATTACAGTTGTGTTTCGGACGATGAGTGAGAGAGCTGGAAGCCCAACCCCCCTCTCCCCTTCGTTCCACTCCCCTTCAAGTCTGCAACATACGACCAATACCTTTGGTATTACAAGCATCTATAGGTTACGGTAACGGCTGAACATCAGGCGGGCCGTAAGCTTGTTTGCCACCTCAGTCCCATAAAAAAAATCTGCCATTAATTTGTCCATAAATTACGTGAGAAATTTTAGGGGGGGGAGGGGGTCGAGCAAAATCTCAACAAATCTCACGTGGGGTAGAGGGGGGGTCTCGGCAAATCTCACGTAATTTTTTTTACCGCAAGAAACAGTGTAAAATTGCAAGAAAACTGGGTTTTTTTTTAAACTAAACTTAACTTTAACTTTTCTTTTGTTAAATTCACTAAAACATGTTTCTCCTCTAGTATACAGAGTGGTGACGACATTACGACAATACATTTAAATACGGTCCCTACTAGTCAATCACAATACTTTAAAATCATCAAATTAGGTTAACATCAAAATTCTAAAATCTAAATTTTCACACAAATTAAATGCGAAAATAATGTAAAGGGTCATTCCTGCGAACAAGATTCTCGCCGTGATTTTCGTGGTAATTTTTGTTTTTGTGAATTTTAGATAATTTATATTAATAACATAATATAGCCTTTTATACAAGTTCAAATCTCTATCGCTTTTGTAAATCTGATGATAACTTTGGACAGAATTCAAGGTTGAAGAAAATGGTGCCACGAAACTCATGCAGTACCACACGAAACTCACGCAGTAAATTCCGGGTATTTTTTACGCATTATTTATGTACTTAACTATAAGTTTTGCTCTCTTTACGGTTGTTGGGACTTGTGTTTAATAACAAGAGAATATATAAAACACATTTTCTGTTTCTGTATGAATATAAAAGACAAAATATGGGGAAAAAATCTAACATAAACTTGTGAGCTGGTTATACTTGATTCCAATGATATTTTCCCTGATTTCTACAAGTTCTGTGTGATATTCTACTCCAGATGTAACTTGCAAGCTATTTAACATAGTGTTCCGTTCGTTTTACCAGAGACCACACTCCCAAAAGATGTGATATGCAAATTGTTTGTGATCGTTATGCGGCGTCGAACATTGTTATAGAGGTGAAGAAACTAATATGAAATAGAATAATTTAGGTACTCCAAAAGATGTAATATCTCGTGAAAATTTGAGCCACACTGTGGTCCACTTCTAGCCTTGTCCTCTCCAGATGCTCACAAACGCATGGAAATAATTTCACGGAGGTGGCGGCCCTTAGTTCTTATATCCCATCGGGACTGCCATTTGTTCAGACATCTTCGTAAACGACAGAATTTTAAAGCAATCTCGCGTTTTAAGGAACTTTGTGTTCAGTTATCTGGTTTCCATAGTACAAGCTCTGCTTAGTTTGGGATCAGGTAACCGTGTGTGCAAAAATGTTCCAGGATGTTTTCTGGAAGAGAAAAGTACATGACCGCGCGTCTCTGACTCTTTGGGTCACCTGGGAGCATTCTCACAAATAAAAGCAGAGCCTCAACTCAATCAATCCAGCTTTAGGACCAACTAGAGCTCGAAACCGATCCAATTGCCAAAGGTGTCAGACAGGGAAAAGTTCCATCTTCGAAATTATGATGATGAATTATGTATTTTATCTTCCCCACTGGAAAAGGTAAAGCATCGATGCTAATGGCGAGTATAGGTGTACTTGTTAGCACTTTCAATTTGCTGATGATATCCTGGTCTGGACTGGAGGATCTCAGCTCTATGTTCTCAATAGAGCTTCCCGTCAGGTGTATCTTAAAATTAAATAGACAAGACGAATTTTCTTGCGGCTCTTCTCAATGAAGGCAATACGCTAAAATGTTTATGTTAACGATTCATAAGCACTACCTAGGTATGAGCTTTGTCCAGAATAAAATCCTAATCAAAATTAGCAGGACCCGATAAACAAATAAAATCGCCCAAAAAATTATTAAATTAAATTATTTTGTTGCGTTGCGGGTTTCGTTTATCCTCTCTCTTCCTGACTATGTATCCCACATAGTGGTGGGGTCAGCCTTCCTAGGCCTTCCACTTCAGTCTATTCTCGACATCGTCTTCGGATACCTGACACTCTTTCATGTCTTTTAGCATTACAGCTTTCCATCTTGTTTTGGGTCTGCCTCTGGGAATGGAAAGTTGTAGTGCTAAGTTCCCTACGTATTCAGGTGGCCTCCTTTTCACGTGACCATACCATCGCAGCCTACTCTTTTGCATCTTGTCGGCGATATCGCGCACGCCCAGGCTTCCTCCCACGTACTCGTTACGAATTTTATCAAGCCTGGTAACGCCACACATCCATCTCAATATTTTCATTTCAGCAACTTGAATGGTATGCACGTTTGTTTGGGTTATGGCCCACGTTTCGCTACCATACATAAGGACTGGTCTTATGATGGTCTTATATACCATGCCCTTTAGTTTTACAGTCATTCTTTTATCGCATGTAACACCAGTTACTTCTCGCCATTTTAGCCACGCTGCAGCTATTCAGTACTGAATTTTGCATTCTACGTTCCCGGAATTGTGCATCATACTCCCCAGGTACTTATATTGATCGCACAAAGTGACCAATTGTCCATCGATGGGAATGGAACTGCTGTCGCTTGGACCTGGTTCGTTAAAGCACATGAATTGGGTCTTTGCTACACTCAGCACAAGGTCACGGCTTGCAACTGGTGTTTCCAAGATAAAAGTGCCTGTTGTAACTCATCACGGCGCTCTGTGCAGATGGCTACATTGTCAGCGTATATAAAAGTCCACGCTGCCGAATTTTGCGCTAACTCCGTGAGTGAATCCAAAACGAGGCAATAGGAAGAGACTCAGTAAACAGCCTTGATGTACGCCTTCTGTGACCGCTATTGGTTTTGTCTCACCCACTACCGTCCGAACCATTGATCTTGCACCCTTATACATGTCGGCAACGTTGTTGATGTATTGTTCGGGGACATTATTCTTGCGAAGGCTCCACCAGATCGTGTCTCTTGGGACCCTATCATCAAATGCTTTTTCCATGTCCAAGAATGCAACATACAATGGTCGGTTTTTGGAGTGATATTCATCAGCAATCGTGTTCAGAGCAAACATCGGATCGGTGGTCGATAGGCCAGGTACGACGAGCGGGTTTAGTTAATATTAATAAAAAAATGATATTTTTGCATTTTGTTCTTGAGTTTGCTGGACAAATCACTAGGAAAGACGGACACAACCATAAGCAATTAATAATGCAATGAGATGACAGTATGGAGCAAATGCGATCAACCCTGATCTTCACTATACCATGGACATAAACAAATGGCGAAGCATCATGAAACAAAAAAATCATTCCGCGACGGGCAAATCATGAGCGTCAGGAATGAGGATCGCTGCGTGAGGGATACAACCAGTGTCTGATGCCAATATGTACTACATTATCGCACTGAGACGTGTTCATCACATGAAAAATCCTACGTAAAATGAGATTCGTGGTAATTTCATGAGATTCGTGGAGAAATTGCCACGAATCTCATGCCACGAAACTCGTCAAATTAAACATATTTCACTATTATTCTTGCACTTCAAAATGTAGTATAAATTAAATAACACTAAATCATACTTCGACAGCTAAGTAATTCGTATTAAAAACCCCAGTATCTAAAGTGACTGCAAACAACAATAAATTTTGTCCACAAAACTCCGGTACAACGGCAAAAAAACATGTTTTTTGGACTTTGATACCCTATATCTCATCGCGGAGAGATACACCCTCGATCATCTCTCTGCTGGACTGCCTCGACATGACTGGCTGTCCGTAGTGACATCAAACAAGACCATACATCGTTTCATCGTAGACTTATACATAATTTAGTAATGCGCCGTAAAAATGTGCACAAACGTGTGACCAACACAAATAGCTGTATAATATTCAAACTAAACAATAAAATATATTAAATTTGTAATCAATAAAAAGAGTATATTTTTACAATTTTTTTGATATCTATAACACGATCCCAACACCATTTCCCGAAAAGTTAAACGCTATTGTTTCATGAAAGTGAAGCTTGTGACACAGCGAGAACGGCTAATTTGACCCCGATTTTGGTTTTCAAATGAAGTTTGGATGTATAATTTATTTATTTATGAAATAAAAATTATGTTTTCCAAATAGACAAATGTAGTAAGAAACGAAAAAAATATACTTTTAATCGATATCTCTGATATGAACAGAGATAAGACTGTGTGACCGCTAAAATCGAGCTTTGCAGGAACCACCCTAAACATAACACAACATCTTTATAATCGTCTACTGACCTGTAAGTACGAGGGTGGCAACATCGCTTCGGTGTCGGTGTATTTCGCGGTACATTGGTAGGTGTATAAAGTTAAAATGGTAAAAGTAAAAAACCGGCCAAGTGCGTGTCGGACTCGCACATAGAGGGTTCCGTACCAAACACCGTATAAATTTTATTGAAATTCTTCTTTGAAAATGTTCGTTTACACATATGCGACTAGATGGCGCCACTGTCGCTTAAAAGTTAAATAATTGGTAAAAAATGTAGTTTTACGATATTTTTATTGAACTATTTATGTAAAAGCTATTATAATGATCACTAATGGTTAAAATATAAGTTTTCCCTTTATATATATGTCAGCACAGCGACTTTTAAAAAGTATTGAAACGATCGAAATGGGACGCAAGCGCCATCTGTAGGCGTTTGGACAGAGTCCACTTGCATAGACCGGCATCGGCGGAGAGCACAGTACGCTTTGCACCGCCGAGCAGTCGAGTCGCGCGATTGGAAACTGTCATCGTGCCATTTCAATATCTTATTAGTCATCTTTATACCCACTGAATGCCCACAATCCGAAAAAACAACGGCCCCATCATTCTTTCTTCGACATCAGAAGTGAGATCGAACGATGGCTAAAACCGTTGATGATCGCGTAGAAATTTAAATGATGGCAGTTTCTTCAGTTTCCAAGTCGTAGTGCTAAATATCGTTGATTTTAAAAATTAAAAGTGCCACGTGTTTGAACAATGACAATGAAAAAATGGCGGTGCACAGTAGACATTATGCGATTCGCTTAGTCGAAACGGACGTTTGAATTATTGTGTGTGAAGTGTTCAAAGTGTTTTGTGTGGTGATACGGTGCTACGTGAAAGCGGATGGCTGCGACGACGCGAGTATCGACAGACGGTGTGGCAGTCAACGGCGCAGAGCGGCATCGGGACGGCGATGGTGGTCGCAGGTTTGCATGGAGCAGAATCCGGTGAGTCGAACCATGTTTATTTGGTACCCGTGTTCTATAGAGAGGGTACACGCGGTACATGCTATAACATTGACAGGGAAAGTGCGGGTGTGCGTGATATTGCTATTTGGATTGAAGAGTGGACGAAGTTTTCTGCCTACCCTCAATTTACTCTGGTCAATGTTGCTATGTGATTTTGTTTTGTTGCGGATATTATTTTACGATTGCAGCCGGACTATTTTGCTAATGTGATCGAAGTTTGAGTTCCTAATTTTATTACGGCAGTGTCACGTTTTTAGAAGCTTTGTGTAAAGGACTATCTTTGCGCGACGTCAATTCAATTCAATTCTTTATTTGCGTTATATGGGTTTATAGAAGATGTTGCATTTTAAGTTGTTTCACCATATACAGCTTCAAGCATGCAAAAATTTAAAATTTCAATCTAATAATAAAAAATAACATTAGCCACAGGAACTATTACCACAATTAACGCAATAAAGTTATTTGAATTTTGGGTCAGTGTATATCCTTAGGGGCGCTATTAGGTTTAGATTTATGTTTTGGTTTAGGTTTATTCTTAGGTTTGAGTATAAGGGTGGCGAAAATGTCACGGGTCGACTTTGACCTCGAATGACCTTTAATCCCGCATGACCTTTGACCTCGAGTAACCTTACTAATACTACCTCAATAACTCCAAAACGGCAATAGGCACAAATTTAAAATTTTCGGTTTTACGCCTAGTACGCCTACGAATGGCAGGAAGATGCATTCGGTCCGAGTGACTGCATACTACATAAAGCACTAAATACAACAAAAAGTCCAAACCCTTTCATTAGTGTCAATTTGTCTCGTCAGTCTTACTAGAGCAATAATTGGTTAAATGGCTAACTAGTTGGTTAACTAGGGAATCGGAATTCACGAATATACCTATGATCTTGCTGCCGTAACGTTACCGCAGCAGTGTGGTTTTTTCCTGCTGGTCCAATCAAAATCTGAATAATTCAGATAATTAGTGCTCCATGTCGTGTAATTGTGCCGAAAATTTTAAATTTGTGCCCCCCAAGGTTTCAGAGTTATTTCAAATCTTGCTGGCGTAACGTTTTGCGAATTCCTGTATCTCAAAAACTGTTTGGCACACAATCATGATTTTTCATATACACATAAGTGTTCATTTGTGCCCATTTGTGACAGTTTCATATTTCAATATATCAGAAAGGTTCGGGTGTTATAAGATTTTTCCTAAATAACTAAAATAGCTCCTAGCTCTTAAACTGGGAAACCTAGAAACCAAATGTTAGTGCTAGCTTGTATTTCTTATTGATCCTAAGCATTTCTATAATGATTGTAAGCATACTCCAAGGAATTTACGATTTATTACGATTTATTGCTATCTCGCGGTGAAATTACTTAAACCCTAAATACACTAGTTTCTTATGTTCCGATTACTTTTATTAATATACAAAAATTAGTGCCCTACTTCAAATATACGTGTACCAATCAGCTCTGTAAACCTTATAATTAAATGAAGTCGGTTAAATATTATTAATAAATAACCATCACGAAGCGCTTTCGGTGGTTAACTGACGGAATTGGAATGTATAGAAACAAGCGAACGCTCCGTTCTTCAAGCCATCCTATTTCAACTGACAGCGTTGTAATGAGTACAGACGCGTACATAATACTTTGGAGTGTATTTATAAACTATTAAATAAGGTAAATAAATGTATAATCACAGGGTATGCTAAATTTGAATATGAAGGTACCTTACTTAATATTCCTTTTTAACAGACTTCAAAAAAAAGTAAGTTTAAAAACTAAAACCCGACTACTGAAAAATCGCGCTCTAAAAAGTATGAAACAAGAAAATATCCTCATCTAGAGGATAGCCGTGGTCCGTGTTCATATGCCATTTGGCCCTAAAGGACCTACACGGACCACGGCTATCCTCTAGATGAGGATATTTTCTTGTTTCATACTTTTTACCCGACTACGGCGGAGGGTTATGATTTTGACCGGTATGTATGTATGTATGTATGTATGTATGTATGTATGTGCATCTGTTCCCACCTAACTTCCAAACGACTTGTCGTAATTTGACAAATGCGGTATCGTTAGAAGCGGCTTAATGGCGCGCTGGTTATAGGCTATGTGACGTCACATAAAATTGCATATGGCGCCCTCTAGAGGACATAATGTCATGAACTAAAAAAAAAACATTTTTTAATGTAACCGTGTGGGGTATCTATTGAAAGAGCTTGATGAGCACATTTCAAAAATATATATATTGTTACCTATAACTCCAAAATAATTAAATAAAAAGTAAGTTTAAAAACTAAAACCCGACTACTAAAAAATCGCGCTCTAAAAAGTATGAAACAAGAAAATATTCTCATCTAGAGGATAGCCGTGGTCCGTGTTCATGTGCCATTTGGCCCTAAAGGACCTACACGGACCACGGCTATCCTCTAGATGAGAATATTTTCTTGTTTCATACTTTTTAGAGCGCGATTTTTTATTAGAGCGCGATTTTTCAGTAGTCGGGTTTTAGTTTTTAAACTTACTTTTTATTTAATTATTTTGGAGTTATAGGTAACAATATATATATTTTTGAAATGTGCTCATCAAGCTCTTTCATTTGATACCCCACACGGTTTTATTAAAAAATGTTTTTTTTTTAGTTCATGTCATTATGTCTTCTAGAGGGCGCCATATGCAATTTTATGTGACGTCACATAGCCTATAACCAGCGCGCCATTAAGCCGCTTCTAACGATACCTCATTTGTCAAATTGCGACAAGTAGTTTGGAAGTTAGGTGGGAACAGATGCACATACATACATACATACATACATACATACATACATACATACATATATACATACATACATACATACATACATACATACATACATACATACATACATACATACCGGTCAAAATCATAACCCTCCGCCGTAGTCGGGTAAAAAATAGATTGGCACTAATGTCATTGATTGGCACAGACCCCAAATACTCGATAACACATCATCACGCCTGATTTTCCCGAAGGGGTAGGCAGTGGTGGTAATAGAAATATTATTTCAGGCTTTTTAGTGCTCCAGGTTTATGGGACCAACTTGGAGCTACGATCTACCGAACAGCAAAATAATTTTTCAAATCTGTTCATAAATGTCGGAGAAATCAGTGAACATACATACATACATACAGCCGAACATAGAACCTCCTCCTTTTTTGAAGTCGGTTAAAAAGTAATCGGAACATAAGGAACTCGTGTATTTAGGGTTTAAATAATTTCACCGCGAGGGTCAATGTATATCCTTAGGGGCGCTATTAGGTTTAGGTCTAGGTTCAGGTTTGAGTAGGAGGGTGGGGAGAATGTTGCAAAAGACTCGAGTTCTTTTAGCCCTCTCAAAGAGGCTCGAGCTTTTCTATGGGGCTCATCGAAGAAAAACGACTCCGAATGTTTCAAGGCTAAAAAAGGACTCGAGTTTTAAATAAACCTCGAGCCCTTTTTGGGCTCGGAGTTCTTTTAGAGCTCCGTTGTTGTGAGCTTTCTAAGTCTTCGCAAGTATAAGAAGGAGTCGCCTTATAGCTGACTATTCCTGGCTAGTCTTTTGTATTCCTGACTAGTCTTGACTTTTTTGACTATCCTGACTATTCTTGACTATCCTGACTATTCTTGACTATTCTTGACTATTCTTGACTATTCTTGACTATTCTTGACTATTCTTGACTATTCTTGACTATTCTTGACTATTCTTGACTATTCTTGACTATTCTTGACTATTCTTGACTATTCTTGACTATTCTTGTCTATTCTTGTCTATTCTTGACTATTCTTGACTATTCTTGACTATTCTTGACTATTCTTGACTATTCTTGACTATTCTTGACTATTCTTGACTATTCTTGACTATTCTTGACTATTCTTGACTATTCTTGACTATTCTTGACTATTCTTGACTATTCTTGACTATTCTTGACTATTCTTGACTATTCTTGACTTTTTTACTATCCTGACTTTTTGGACTGTATTTGACCATTGTTGACTATTCTTGACCATTGTTGACCACTGTTGACCATTGACCATTGTTGACTATTCTTGACCATTGTTGACCACTATTGACCATTGACCATTGTTGCTCATTTTTGATCATTTTTGACTATTTTTGACCTTTGTTGACTATTTTTGACCATTGTTGACTATTGTTGAGTTCTCCGAATATTTTGACTATTCTTGACTATTCTTGACCATTGTTGACCACAGTTGACTACTTTGACATTTTTTGGTCATTATTAACCATTGTTGACTATTTGACAGTTTTTACCGATTTTAGACCATTGTTGACTATTTTGGACTATTTTTTGACTAATTTTGACAATTTTTGACAATTTTGACAATTTCTGACTATATTTGACTATTTTTGACCATTTTTGAACATTGTTGACTATTTTGGACCTTTGTTGACTATTTTGGACTATTTTTAACTAATTTTGACTATTTTTGACTACTTTTGACCTTTGTTGACTATGCTTGACTATTTTTGACAGTTTTTGCCGTATTTTTTTACTATTTTTGACCATTGTTGACAATTGTTGAGTACTTAGACTATTTTGACTATTCTTGACTATTCTTGACCATTGTTGACCACAGTTGACTATTTTGAAATTTTTTGGTCATTATTAACCATTGTTGACTATTCTTGACTATTTTTGACAGTTTTTACCGATTTTTGACAGTTTTTGACTATTTTTGCCGATTTTTGATTATTTTTGACCATTGTTGACTATTTTGACAATTTTTGACAATTTTTGACAATTTTTGTCAATTTTTGACAATTTTTAACAGTTTTTTACAATTTTTGACAATTTTTGTCGATTTTTGACTATTTTTGAATGTTTTTGACTATTTTTGACTATTTTTGAACATTGTTAACTATTTTGGACCATTGTTGACTATTTTGCCGATTTTTGATTATTTTTGACCATTGTTGACAATTTTTTTACTAGATTTGATTATTTTTGACGATTTTTGACAACTTTTGACTGTTTTTGCCGATATTTGACCATTTTTGACCATTGTTCACTATTTTTGACCATTGTTGGCTGTTTTTGTCAGTTTTTGACAATTTTTGAACATTGTTGACAATTGTTGACAATTTTTGACAATTTTTGACAATTTTTGACAATTTTTGACAATTTTTGACAATTTTTGACAATTTTTGACAATTTTTGACAATTTTTGACAATTTTTGACAATTTTTGACAATTTATGCCGATTTTTGACTATTTTTGACCATTTTTGACTATTTTTGACTATTTTTGACCGTTGTTGACTAATTTTGACAATTTTTGACTGTTTTTAACTATTTTTGATCTTTGTTGACTATTTTGGACCATTGTTGACTATTTTGCCGATTTTTGATTATTTTTGAAAAATTTTGAATTTTTTTGAAACTTATTGACTATTTTAGATTGTTTTTGACAATTTTTGAACATTGTTGACAATTTTTGACAATTTTTGAACATTGTTGACTATTTTTGACCTTTGTTCACTATTTTTGACCATTGTTGACTATTTTTGACTGTTTTTGACAATTTTTGAACATAGTTGATAATTTTTGACAATTTTTGAACATTGTTGACAATTTTGGACCATTGTTGACTATTTTGCCGATTTTTGATTATTTTTGACCATTGTTGACAATTTTTTTACTAGATTTGACTATTTTTGACAATTTTTGAACTATTTTTGACAATTTTTGAGCATTGTTGACTATTTTGGACCATTGTTGACTATTTTGCCGATTTTTGATTATTTTTGACCATTGTTGAAATTTTTTTTACTAGATTTGTTTTTTTTACTAGATTTGACTATTTTTGACGATTTTTGACAATTTTTGACAGTTTTTGACCATTTTTGACTATTTTTGACCATTGTTCACTATTTTTGACCATTGTTGACTATTTTTGACTGTTTTTAACTATTTTTTAACATTGTTGACTATTTTGGACCATTATTGACTATTTTGCCGATTTTTGATTATTTTTGACAATTTTTGACTATTTTAGATTGTTTTTGTCAATTTTTGTCAATTTTTGTCAATTTTTGACCATTTTTGACCATTTTTGACTATTTTTGACCGTTGTTGACTAATTTTGACTATTTTTGACTACTTTTGAACTTTGTTGACTATTCTTGACTATTTTTGACAGTTTTTGCCGATTTTTTTACTATTTTTGACCATTAACTATTTTTGACCATTGTTGACTTTTTAAATCAAAAATAGTAAAAAATCGGCAAAAACTGTCAAAAATAGTCAAGAATAGTCAACAAAGGTCAAAAGTAGTCCAAAATAGTCAAAATTAGTTTAAAATAGTCAACAATGGTCCAAAATAGTCAACAATGTTAAAAAATGGTCAAAAATAGTCAAAAATAGTCAAAAATCGTCAAAAATCGTCAAAAATAGTCAAATCTAGTAAAAAATAGTCAACAATGGTCAAAAATAGTCAAAAATTGGCAAAAACAGTCAAAAATTGTCAAAAACTGTCAAAAATTGACGAAAAACGTCAAAACAAGTCAAATCTAGTAAAAAAAATTGTCAACAATGGTCAAAAATAATCAAAAATTGGCAAAATAGTCAACAATGGTCCAAAATAGTCAACAATGTTCAAAATAGAAAAAACAGTCAAAAATACTCAAAAATTGTTAAAAATTGTTAAAAATTGTCAAATATTGTCAAATATTGTCAAAAATTTTCAAAAATTTTCAAAAGTTGTCAAAAATTGTCAAAAATTATCAAAAATTGTCATTGACATGTCATTGACCATTGTTGACTATTCTTGACCATTGTTGACCACTGTTGACCATTGACCATTGTTGCTCATTTTTGATCATTTTTGATCATTTTTGACTATTTTTGACCTTTGTTGACTATTTTTGACCATTGTTGACTATTGTTGAGTTCTCCGAATATTTTGACTATTCTTGACTATTCTTGACCATTGTTGACCACAGTTGACTACTTTGACATTTTTTGGTCATTATTATCCATTGTTGACTATTTTACAGTTTTTACCGATTTTAGACCATTGTTGACTATTTTGGACTATTTTTTGACTAATTTTGACAATTTTTGAGTATTTTGACAATTTTTGACTATATTTGACTATTTTTGACCATTTTTGAACATTGTTGACTATTTTGGACCTTTGTTGACTATTTTGGACTATTTTTAACTAATTTTGACTATTTTTGACTACTTTTGACCTTTGTTGACTATGCTTGACTATTTTTGACAGTTTTTGCCGATTTTTTTACTATTTTTGACCATTGTTGACAATTGTTGAGTACTTAGACTATTTTGACTATTCTTGACTATTCTTGACCATTGTTGACCACAGTTGACTATTTTGAAATTTTTTGGTCATTATTAACCATTGTTGACTATTCTTGACTATTTTTGACAGTTTTTACCGATTTTTGACAGTTTTTGACTATTTTTGCCGATTTTTGATTATTTTTGACCATTGTTGACTATTTTGACAATTTTTGACAATTTTTGACAATTTTTGACAATTTTAAACAATTTTTGACAATTTTTGTCAATTTTTGTCAATTTTTGACTATTTTTGACTATTTTTGACTATTTTTGAACATTGTTAACTATTTTGGACCATTGTTGACTATTTTGCCGATTTTTGATTATTTTTGACCATTGTTGACAATTTTTTTACTAGATTTGATTATTTTTGACGATTTTTGACAACTTTTGACTGTTTTTGCCGATATTTGACCATTTTTGACAATTTTTGACCATTGTTCACTATTTTTGACCATTGTTGACTGTTTTTGTCAGTTTTTGACAATTTTTGAACATTGTTGACAATTTTTGACAATTTTTGACAATTTATGCCGATTTTTGACTATTTTTGACCATTTTTGACTATTTTTGACCGTTGTTGACTAATTTTGACAATTTTTGACTGTTTTTAACTATTTTTGAACTTTGTTGACTATTTTGGACCATTGTTGACTATTTTGCCGATTTTTGATTATTTTTGAAAAATTTTGAAATTTGATTTGATTTTGAAATTTGATTTTGAAATTTTTTGAAACTTTTTGACTATTTTAGATTGTTTTTGACAATTTTTGAACATTGTTGACTATTTTTGACCTTTGTTCACTATTTTTGACCATTGTTGACTATTTTTGACTGTTTTTGACAATTTTTGAACATTGTTGATAATTTTTGTCAATTTTTGAACATTGTTGACAATTTTGGACCATTGTTGACTATTTTGCCGATTTTTGATTATTTTTGACCATTGTTGACAATTTTTTTACTAGATTTGACTATTTTTGACAATTTTTGAATTATTTTTGACAATTTTTGAACATTGTTGACTATTTTGGACCATTGTTGACTATTTGGCCGATTTTTGATTATTTTTGACCATTGTTGAAATTTTTTTTACTAGATTTGACTATTTTTGACGATTTTTGACAATTTTTGACAGTTTTTGACCATTTTTGACTATTTTTGACCATTGTTTACTATTTTTGACCATTGTTGACTATTTTTGACTGTTTTTAACTATTTTTTAACATTGTTGACTATTTTGGACCATTGTTGACTATTTTGCCGATTTTTGATTATTTTTGACAATTTTTGACTATTTTAGATTGTTTTTGTCAATTTTTGAACATTGTTGACAATTTTTAAAAAAATTTGACAATTTTTGTCAATTTTTGATCATTTTTGACTATTTTTGACCGTTGTTGACTAATTTTGACTATTTTTGACTACTTTTGAACTTTGTTGACTTTTCTTGACTATTTTTGACAGTTTTTGCCGATTTTTTACTATTTTTGACCATTAACTATTTTTGACCATTGTTGACTTTTTAAATCAAAAATAGTAAAAAATCGGCAAAAACTGTCAGAAATAGTCAAGAATAGTCAACAAAGGTCAAAAGTAGTCCAAAATAGTCATAATTAGTTTAAAATAGTCAAAAAATAGTCCAAAATAGTCAACAATGGTCCAAAATAGTCAACAATGTTCAAAATAGAAAAAACAGTCAAAAATTTTCAAATATTGTCAAAAATTTTCAAAAATTTTCAAAAATTTTCAAAAATTTTCAAAAATTTTCAAAAGTTGTCAAAAGTTGTCAAAAATTGTCAAAGTAGTCAAAAGTAGTCCAGAGACAGAGACAGAGACAGAGACAGAGACAGAGACAGAGACAGAGACAGAGACAGAGACAGAGACAGAGACAGAGACAGAGACAGAGACAGAGACAGAGACAGAGACAGAGACAGAGACAGAGACAGAGACAGAGACAGAGACAGAGACAGAGACAGAGACAGAGACAGAGACAGAGACAGAGACAGAGACAGAGACAGAGACAGAGACAGAGACAGAGACAGAGACAGAGACAGAGACAGAGACAGAGACAGAGACAGAGACAGAGACAGAGACAGAGACAGAGACAGAGACAGAGACAGAGACAGAGACAGAGACAGAGACAGAGACAGAGACAGAGACAGAGACAGAGACAGAGACAGAGACAGAGACAGAGACAGAGACAGAGACAGAGACAGAGACAGAGACAGAGACAGAGACAGAGACAGAGACAGAGACAGAGACAGAGACAGAGACAGAGACAGAGACAGAGACAGAGACAGAGACAGAGACAGAGACAGAGACAGAGACAGAGACAGAGACAGAGACAGAGACAGAGACAGAGACAGAGACAGAGACAGAGACAGAGACAGAGACAGAGACAGAGACAGAGACAGAGACAGAGACAGAGACAGAGACAGAGACAGAGACAGAGACAGAGACAGAGACAGAGACAGAGACAGAGACAGAGACAGAGACAGAGACAGAGACAGAGACAGAGACAGAGACAGAGACAGAGACAGAGACAGAGACAGAGACAGAGACAGAGACAGAGACAGAGACAGAGACAGAGACAGAGACAGAGACAGAGACAGAGACAGAGACAGAGACAGAGACAGAGACAGAGACAGAGACAGAGACAGAGACAGAGACAGAGACAGAGACAGAGACAGAGACAGAGACAGAGACAGAGACAGAGACAGAGACAGAGACAGAGACAGAGACAGAGACAGAGACAGAGACAGAGACAGAGACAGAGACAGAGACAGAGACAGAGACAGAGACAGAGACAGAGACAGAGACAGAGACAGAGACAGAGACAGAGACAGAGACAGAGACAGAGACAGAGACAGAGACAGAGACAGAGACAGAGACAGAGACAGAGACAGAGACAGAGACAGAGACAGAGACAGAGACAGAGACAGAGACTACTAGTCAAGTCAAGTCCCTACTAGTCAATCACAATACTTTAAAATCATCAAATTAGGTTAACATCAAAATTCTAAAATCTAAATTTTCACACAAATTAAATGCGAAAATAATGTAAAGGGTCATTCCTGCGAACAAGATTCTCGCCGTGATTTTCGTGGTAATTTTTGTTTTTGTGAATTTTAGATAATTTATATTAATAACATAATATAGCCTTTTATACAAGTTCAAATCTCTATCGCTTTTGTAAATCTGATGATAACTTTGGACAGAATTCAAGGTTGAAGAAAATGGTGCCACGAAACTCATGCAGTACCACACGAAACTCACGCAGTAAATTCCGGGTATTTTTTACGCATTATTTATGTACTTAACTATAAGTTTTGCTCTCTTTACGGTTGTTGGGACTTGTGTTTAATAACAAGAGAATATATAAAACACATTTTCTGTTTCTGTATGAATATAAAAGACAAAATATGGGGAAAAAATCTAACATAAACTTGTGAGCTGGTTATACTTGATTCCAATGATATTTTCCCTGATTTCTACAAGTTCTGTGTGATATTCTACTCCAGATGTAACTTGCAAGCTATTTAACATAGTGTTCCGTTCGTTTTACCAGAGACCACACTCCCAAAAGATGTGATATGCAAATTGTTTGTGATCGTTATGCGGCGTCGAACATTGTTATAGAGGTGAAGAAACTAATATGAAATAGAATAATTTAGGTACTCCAAAAGATGTAATATCTCGTGAAAATTTGAGCCACACTGTGGTCCACTTCTAGCCTTGTCCTCTCCAGATGCTCACAAACGCATGGAAATAATTTCACGGAGGTGGCGGCCCTTAGTTCTTATATCCCATCGGGACTGCCATTTGTTCAGACATCTTCGTAAACGACAGAATTTTAAAGCAATCTCGCGTTTTAAGGAACTTTGTGTTCAGTTATCTGGTTTCCATAGTACAAGCTCTGCTTAGTTTGGGATCAGGTAACCGTGTGTGCAAAAATGTTCCAGGATGTTTTCTGGAAGAGAAAAGTACATGACCGCGCGTCTCTGACTCTTTGGGTCACCTGGGAGCATTCTCACAAATAAAAGCAGAGCCTCAACTCAATCAATCCAGCTTTAGGACCAACTAGAGCTCGAAACCGATCCAATTGCCAAAGGTGTCAGACAGGGAAAAGTTCCATCTTCGAAATTATGATGATGAATTATGTATTTTATCTTCCCCACTGGAAAAGGTAAAGCATCGATGCTAATGGCGAGTATAGGTGTACTTGTTAGCACTTTCAATTTGCTGATGATATCCTGGTCTGGACTGGAGGATCTCAGCTCTATGTTCTCAATAGAGCTTCCCGTCAGGTGTATCTTAAAATTAAATAGACAAGACGAATTTTCTTGCGGCTCTTCTCAATGAAGGCAATACGCTAAAATGTTTATGTTAACGATTCATAAGCACTACCTAGGTATGAGCTTTGTCCAGAATAAAATCCTAATCAAAATTAGCAGGACCCGATAAACAAATAAAATCGCCCAAAAAATTATTAAATTAAATTATTTTGTTGCGTTGCGGGTTTCGTTTATCCTCTCTCTTCCTGACTATGTATCCCACATAGTGGTGGGGTCAGCCTTCCTAGGCCTTCCACTTCAGTCTATTCTCGACATCGTCTTCGGATACCTGACACTCTTTCATGTCTTTTAGCATTACAGCTTTCCATCTTGTTTTGGGTCTGCCTCTGGGAATGGAAAGTTGTAGTGCTAAGTTCCCTACGTATTCAGGTGGCCTCCTTTTCACGTGACCATACCATCGCAGCCTACTCTTTTGCATCTTGTCGGCGATATCGCGCACGCCCAGGCTTCCTCCCACGTACTCGTTACGAATTTTATCAAGCCTGGTAACGCCACACATCCATCTCAATATTTTCATTTCAGCAACTTGAATGGTATGCACGTTTGTTTGGGTTATGGCCCACGTTTCGCTACCATACATAAGGACTGGTCTTATGATGGTCTTATATACCATGCCCTTTAGTTTTACAGTCATTCTTTTATCGCATGTAACACCAGTTACTTCTCGCCATTTTAGCCACGCTGCAGCTATTCAGTACTGAATTTTGCATTCTACGTTCCCGGAATTGTGCATCATACTCCCCAGGTACTTATATTGATCGCACAAAGTGACCAATTGTCCATCGATGGGAATGGAACTGCTGTCGCTTGGACCTGGTTCGTTAAAGCACATGAATTGGGTCTTTGCTACACTCAGCACAAGGTCACGGCTTGCAACTGGTGTTTCCAAGATAAAAGTGCCTGTTGTAACTCATCACGGCGCTCTGTGCAGATGGCTACATTGTCAGCGTATATAAAAGTCCACGCTGCCGAATTTTGCGCTAACTCCGTGAGTGAATCCAAAACGAGGCAATAGGAAGAGACTCAGTAAACAGCCTTGATGTACGCCTTCTGTGACCGCTATTGGTTTTGTCTCACCCACTACCGTCCGAACCATTGATCTTGCACCCTTATACATGTCGGCAACGTTGTTGATGTATTGTTCGGGGACATTATTCTTGCGAAGGCTCCACCAGATCGTGTCTCTTGGGACCCTATCATCAAATGCTTTTTCCATGTCCAAGAATGCAACATACAATGGTCGGTTTTTGGAGTGATATTCATCAGCAATCGTGTTCAGAGCAAACATCGGATCGGTGGTCGATAGGCCAGGTACGACGAGCGGGTTTAGTTAATATTAATAAAAAAATGATATTTTTGCATTTTGTTCTTGAGTTTGCTGGACAAATCACTAGGAAAGACGGACACAACCATAAGCAATTAATAATGCAATGAGATGACAGTATGGAGCAAATGCGATCAACCCTGATCTTCACTATACCATGGACATAAACAAATGGCGAAGCATCATGAAACAAAAAAATCATTCCGCGACGGGCAAATCATGAGCGTCAGGAATGAGGATCGCTGCGTGAGGGATACAACCAGTGTCTGATGCCAATATGTACTACATTATCGCACTGAGACGTGTTCATCACATGAAAAATCCTACGTAAAATGAGATTCGTGGTAATTTCATGAGATTCGTGGAGAAATTGCCACGAATCTCATGCCACGAAACTCGTCAAATTAAACATATTTCACTATTATTCTTGCACTTCAAAATGTAGTATAAATTAAATAACACTAAATCATACTTCGACAGCTAAGTAATTCGTATTAAAAACCCCAGTATCTAAAGTGACTGCAAACAACAATAAATTTTGTCCACAAAACTCCGGTACAACGGCAAAAAAACATGTTTTTTGGACTTTGATACCCTATATCTCATCGCGGAGAGATACACCCTCGATCATCTCTCTGCTGGACTGCCTCGACATGACTGGCTGTCCGTAGTGACATCAAACAAGACCATACATCGTTTCATCGTAGACTTATACATAATTTAGTAATGCGCCGTAAAAATGTGCACAAACGTGTGACCAACACAAATAGCTGTATAATATTCAAACTAAACAATAAAATATATTAAATTTGTAATCAATAAAAAGAGTATATTTTTACAATTTTTTTGATATCTATAACACGATCCCAACACCATTTCCCGAAAAGTTAAACGCTATTGTTTCATGAAAGTGAAGCTTGTGACACAGCGAGAACGGCTAATTTGACCCCGATTTTGGTTTTCAAATGAAGTTTGGATGTATAATTTATTTATTTATGAAATAAAAATTATGTTTTCCAAATAGACAAATGTAGTAAGAAACGAAAAAAATATACTTTTAATCGATATCTCTGATATGAACAGAGATAAGACTGTGTGACCGCTAAAATCGAGCTTTGCAGGAACCACCCTAAACATAACACAACATCTTTATAATCGTCTACTGACCTGTAAGTACGAGGGTGGCAACATCGCTTCGGTGTCGGTGTATTTCGCGGTACATTGGTAGGTGTATAAAGTTAAAATGGTAAAAGTAAAAAACCGGCCAAGTGCGTGTCGGACTCGCACATAGAGGGTTCCGTACCAAACACCGTATAAATTTTATTGAAATTCTTCTTTGAAAATGTTCGTTTACACATATGCGACTAGATGGCGCCACTGTCGCTTAAAAGTTAAATAATTGGTAAAAAATGTAGTTTTACGATATTTTTATTGAACTATTTATGTAAAAGCTATTATAATGATCACTAATGGTTAAAATATAAGTTTTCCCTTTATATATATGTCAGCACAGCGACTTTTAAAAAGTATTGAAACGATCGAAATGGGACGCAAGCGCCATCTGTAGGCGTTTGGACAGAGTCCACTTGCATAGACCGGCATCGGCGGAGAGCACAGTACGCTTTGCACCGCCGAGCAGTCGAGTCGCGCGATTGGAAACTGTCATCGTGCCATTTCAATATCTTATTAGTCATCTTTATACCCACTGAATGCCCACAATCCGAAAAAACAACGGCCCCATCATTCTTTCTTCGACATCAGAAGTGAGATCGAACGATGGCTAAAACCGTTGATGATCGCGTAGAAATTTAAATGATGGCAGTTTCTTCAGTTTCCAAGTCGTAGTGCTAAATATCGTTGATTTTAAAAATTAAAAGTGCCACGTGTTTGAACAATGACAATGAAAAAATGGCGGTGCACAGTAGACATTATGCGATTCGCTTAGTCGAAACGGACGTTTGAATTATTGTGTGTGAAGTGTTCAAAGTGTTTTGTGTGGTGATACGGTGCTACGTGAAAGCGGATGGCTGCGACGACGCGAGTATCGACAGACGGTGTGGCAGTCAACGGCGCAGAGCGGCATCGGGACGGCGATGGTGGTCGCAGGTTTGCATGGAGCAGAATCCGGTGAGTCGAACCATGTTTATTTGGTACCCGTGTTCTATAGAGAGGGTACACGCGGTACATGCTATAACATTGACAGGGAAAGTGCGGGTGTGCGTGATATTGCTATTTGGATTGAAGAGTGGACGAAGTTTTCTGCCTACCCTCAATTTACTCTGGTCAATGTTGCTATGTGATTTTGTTTTGTTGCGGATATTATTTTACGATTGCAGCCGGACTATTTTGCTAATGTGATCGAAGTTTGAGTTCCTAATTTTATTACGGCAGTGTCACGTTTTTAGAAGCTTTGTGTAAAGGACTATCTTTGCGCGACGTCAATTCAATTCAATTCTTTATTTGCGTTATATGGGTTTATAGAAGATGTTGCATTTTAAGTTGTTTCACCATATACAGCTTCAAGCATGCAAAAATTTAAAATTTCAATCTAATAATAAAAAATAACATTAGCCACAGGAACTATTACCACAATTAACGCAATAAAGTTATTTGAATTTTGGGTCAGTGTATATCCTTAGGGGCGCTATTAGGTTTAGATTTATGTTTTGGTTTAGGTTTATTCTTAGGTTTGAGTATAAGGGTGGCGAAAATGTCACGGGTCGACTTTGACCTCGAATGACCTTTAATCCCGCATGACCTTTGACCTCGAGTAACCTTACTAATACTACCTCAATAACTCCAAAACGGCAATAGGCACAAATTTAAAATTTTCGGTTTTACGCCTAGTACGCCTACGAATGGCAGGAAGATGCATTCGGTCCGAGTGACTGCATACTACATAAAGCACTAAATACAACAAAAAGTCCAAACCCTTTCATTAGTGTCAATTTGTCTCGTCAGTCTTACTAGAGCAATAATTGGTTAAATGGCTAACTAGTTGGTTAACTAGGGAATCGGAATTCACGAATATACCTATGATCTTGCTGCCGTAACGTTACCGCAGCAGTGTGGTTTTTTCCTGCTGGTCCAATCAAAATCTGAATAATTCAGATAATTAGTGCTCCATGTCGTGTAATTGTGCCGAAAATTTTAAATTTGTGCCCCCCAAGGTTTCAGAGTTATTTCAAATCTTGCTGGCGTAACGTTTTGCGAATTCCTGTATCTCAAAAACTGTTTGGCACACAATCATGATTTTTCATATACACATAAGTGTTCATTTGTGCCCATTTGTGACAGTTTCATATTTCAATATATCAGAAAGGTTCGGGTGTTATAAGATTTTTCCTAAATAACTAAAATAGCTCCTAGCTCTTAAACTGGGAAACCTAGAAACCAAATGTTAGTGCTAGCTTGTATTTCTTATTGATCCTAAGCATTTCTATAATGATTGTAAGCATACTCCAAGGAATTTACGATTTATTACGATTTATTGCTATCTCGCGGTGAAATTACTTAAACCCTAAATACACTAGTTTCTTATGTTCCGATTACTTTTATTAATATACAAAAATTAGTGCCCTACTTCAAATATACGTGTACCAATCAGCTCTGTAAACCTTATAATTAAATGAAGTCGGTTAAATATTATTAATAAATAACCATCACGAAGCGCTTTCGGTGGTTAACTGACGGAATTGGAATGTATAGAAACAAGCGAACGCTCCGTTCTTCAAGCCATCCTATTTCAACTGACAGCGTTGTAATGAGTACAGACGCGTACATAATACTTTGGAGTGTATTTATAAACTATTAAATAAGGTAAATAAATGTATAATCACAGGGTATGCTAAATTTGAATATGAAGGTACCTTACTTAATATTCCTTTTTAACAGACTTCAAAAAAAAGTAAGTTTAAAAACTAAAACCCGACTACTGAAAAATCGCGCTCTAAAAAGTATGAAACAAGAAAATATCCTCATCTAGAGGATAGCCGTGGTCCGTGTTCATATGCCATTTGGCCCTAAAGGACCTACACGGACCACGGCTATCCTCTAGATGAGGATATTTTCTTGTTTCATACTTTTTACCCGACTACGGCGGAGGGTTATGATTTTGACCGGTATGTATGTATGTATGTATGTATGTATGTATGTATGTATGTATGTGCATCTGTTCCCACCTAACTTCCAAACGACTTGTCGTAATTTGACAAATGCGGTATCGTTAGAAGCGGCTTAATGGCGCGCTGGTTATAGGCTATGTGACGTCACATAAAATTGCATATGGCGCCCTCTAGAGGACATAATGTCATGAACTAAAAAAAAAACATTTTTTAATGTAACCGTGTGGGGTATCTAATGAAAGAGCTTGATGAGCACATTTCAAAAATATATATATTGTTACCTATAACTCCAAAATAATTAAATAAAAAGTAAGTTTAAAAACTAAAACCCGACTACTAAAAAATCGCGCTCTAAAAAGTATGAAACAAGAAAATATTCTCATCTAGAGGATAGCCGTGGTCCGTGTTCATGTGCCATTTGGCCCTAAAGGACCTACACGGACCACGGCTATCCTCTAGATGAGAATATTTTCTTGTTTCATACTTTTTAGAGCGCGATTTTTTAGTAGTCGGGTTTTAGTTTTTAAACTTACTTTTTATTTAATTATTTTGGAGTTATAGGTAACAATATATATATTTTTGAAATGTGCTCATCAAGCTCTTTCATTAGATACCCCACACGGTTACATTAAAAAATGTTTTTTTTTTAGTTCATGACATTATGTCCTCTAGAGGGCGCCATATGCAATTTTATGTGACGTCACATAGCCTATAACCAGCGCGCCATTAAGCCGCTTCTAACGATACCGCATTTGTCAAATTACGACAAGTCGTTTGGAAGTTAGGTGGGAACAGATGCACATACATACATACATACATACATACATACATACATACATACATATATACATACATACATACATACATACATACATACATACATACATACATACCGGTCAAAATCATAACCCTCCGCCGTAGTCGGGTAAAAAATAGATTGGCACTAATGTCATTGATTGGCACAGACCCCAAATACTCGATAACACATCATCACGCCTGATTTTCCCGAAGGGGTAGGCAGTGGTGGTAATAGAAATATTATTTCAGGCTTTTTAGTGCTCCAGGTTTATGGGACCAACTTGGAGCTACGATCTACCGAACAGCAAAATAATTTTTCAAATCTGTTCATAAATGTCGGAGAAATCAGTGAACATACATACATACATACAGCCGAACATAGAACCTCCTCCTTTTTTGAAGTCGGTTAAAAAGTAATCGGAACATAAGGAACTCGTGTATTTAGGGTTTAAATAATTTCACCGCGAGGGTCAATGTATATCCTTAGGGGCGCTATTAGGTTTAGGTCTAGGTTCAGGTTTGAGTAGGAGGGTGGGGAGAATGTTGCAAAAGACTCGAGTTCTTTTAGCCCTCTCAAAGAGGCTCGAGCTTTTCTATGGGGCTCATCGAAGAAAAACGACTCCGAATGTTTCAAGGCTAAAAAAGGACTCGAGTTTTAAATAAACCTCGAGCCCTTTTTGGGCTCGGAGTTCTTTTAGAGCTCCGTTGTTGTGAGCTTTCTAAGTCTTCGCAAGTATAAGAAGGAGTCGCCTTATAGCTGACTATTCCTGGCTAGTCTTTTGTATTCCTGACTAGTCTTGACTTTTTTGACTATCCTGACTATTCTTGACTATCCTGACTATTCTTGACTATTCTTGACTATTCTTGACTATTCTTGACTATTCTTGACTATTCTTGACTATTCTTGACTATTCTTGTCTATTCTTGACTATTCTTGACTATTCTTGACTATTCTTGACTATTCTTGACTATTCTTGTCTATTCTTGTCTATTCTTGACTATTCTTGACTATTCTTGACTATTCTTGACTATTCTTGACTATTCTTGACTATTCTTGACTATTCTTGACTATTCTTGACTATTCTTGACTATTCTTGACTATTCTTGACTATTCTTGACTATTCTTGACTATTCTTGACTATTCTTGACTATTCTTGACTATTCTTGACTATTCTTGACTATTCTTGACTATTCTTGACTTTTTTACTATCCTGACTTTTTGGACTGTATTTGACCATTGTTGACTATTCTTGACCATTGTTGACCACTGTTGACCATTGACCATTGTTGACTATTCTTGACCATTGTTGACCACTATTGACCATTGACCATTGTTGCTCATTTTTGATCATTTTTGACTATTTTTGACCTTTGTTGACTATTTTTGACCATTGTTGACTATTGTTGAGTTCTCCGAATATTTTGACTATTCTTGACTATTCTTGACCATTGTTGACCACAGTTGACTACTTTGACATTTTTTGGTCATTATTAACCATTGTTGACTATTTGACAGTTTTTACCGATTTTAGACCATTGTTGACTATTTTGGACTATTTTTTGACTAATTTTGACAATTTTTGACAATTTTGACAATTTCTGACTATATTTGACTATTTTTGACCATTTTTGAACATTGTTGACTATTTTGGACCTTTGTTGACTATTTTGGACTATTTTTAACTAATTTTGACTATTTTTGACTACTTTTGACCTTTGTTGACTATGCTTGACTATTTTTGACAGTTTTTGCCGTATTTTTTTACTATTTTTGACCATTGTTGACAATTGTTGAGTACTTAGACTATTTTGACTATTCTTGACTATTCTTGACCATTGTTGACCACAGTTGACTATTTTGAAATTTTTTGGTCATTATTAACCATTGTTGACTATTCTTGACTATTTTTGACAGTTTTTACCGATTTTTGACAGTTTTTGACTATTTTTGCCGATTTTTGATTATTTTTGACCATTGTTGACTATTTTGACAATTTTTGACAATTTTTGACAATTTTTGTCAATTTTTGACAATTTTTAACAGTTTTTTACAATTTTTGACAATTTTTGTCGATTTTTGACTATTTTTGAATGTTTTTGACTATTTTTGACTATTTTTGAACATTGTTAACTATTTTGGACCATTGTTGACTATTTTGCCGATTTTTGATTATTTTTGACCATTGTTGACAATTTTTTTACTAGATTTGATTATTTTTGACGATTTTTGACAACTTTTGACTGTTTTTGCCGATATTTGACCATTTTTGACCATTGTTCACTATTTTTGACCATTGTTGGCTGTTTTTGTCAGTTTTTGACAATTTTTGAACATTGTTGACAATTGTTGACAATTTTTGACAATTTTTGACAATTTTTGACAATTTTTGACAATTTTTGACAATTTTTGACAATTTTTGACAATTTTTGACAATTTTTGACAATTTTTGACAATTTTTGACAATTTTTGACAATTTATGCCGATTTTTGACTATTTTTGACCATTTTTGACTATTTTTGACCGTTGTTGACTAATTTTGACAATTTTTGACTGTTTTTAACTATTTTTGATCTTTGTTGACTATTTTGGACCATTGTTGACTATTTTGCCGATTTTTGATTATTTTTGAAAAATTTTGAATTTTTTTGAAACTTATTGACTATTTTAGATTGTTTTTGACAATTTTTGAACATTGTTGACAATTTTTGACAATTTTTGAACATTGTTGACTATTTTTGACCTTTGTTCACTATTTTTGACCATTGTTGACTATTTTTGACTGTTTTTGACAATTTTTGAACATAGTTGATAATTTTTGACAATTTTTGAACATTGTTGACAATTTTGGACCATTGTTGACTATTTTGCCGATTTTTGATTATTTTTGACCATTGTTGACAATTTTTTTACTAGATTTGACTATTTTTGACAATTTTTGAACTATTTTTGACAATTTTTGAGCATTGTTGACTATTTTGGACCATTGTTGACTATTTTGCCGATTTTTGATTATTTTTGACCATTGTTGAAATTTTTTTTACTAGATTTGACTATTTTTGACGATTTTTGACAATTTTTGACAGTTTTTGACCATTTTTGACTATTTTTGACCATTGTTCACTATTTTTGACCATTGTTGACTATTTTTGACTGTTTTTAACTATTTTTTAACATTGTTGACTATTTTGGACCATTATTGACTATTTTGCCGATTTTTGATTATTTTTGACAATTTTTGACTATTTTAGATTGTTTTTGTCAATTTTTGTCAATTTTTGTCAATTTTTGACCATTTTTGACCATTTTTGACTATTTTTGACCGTTGTTGACTAATTTTGACTATTTTTGACTACTTTTGAACTTTGTTGACTATTCTTGACTATTTTTGACAGTTTTTGCCGATTTTTTTACTATTTTTGACCATTAACTATTTTTGACCATTGTTGACTTTTTAAATCAAAAATAGTAAAAAATCGGCAAAAACTGTCAAAAATAGTCAAGAATAGTCAACAAAGGTCAAAAGTAGTCCAAAATAGTCAAAATTAGTTTAAAATAGTCAACAATGGTCCAAAATAGTCAACAATGTTAAAAAATGGTCAAAAATAGTCAAAAATAGTCAAAAATCGTCAAAAATCGTCAAAAATAGTCAAATCTAGTAAAAAATAGTCAACAATGGTCAAAAATAGTCAAAAATTGGCAAAAACAGTCAAAAATTGTCAAAAACTGTCAAAAATTGACGAAAAACGTCAAAACAAGTCAAATCTAGTAAAAAAAATTGTCAACAATGGTCAAAAATAATCAAAAATTGGCAAAATAGTCAACAATGGTCCAAAATAGTCAACAATGTTCAAAATAGAAAAAACAGTCAAAAATACTCAAAAATTGTTAAAAATTGTTAAAAATTGTCAAATATTGTCAAATATTGTCAAAAATTTTCAAAAATTTTCAAAAGTTGTCAAAAATTGTCAAAAATTATCAAAAATTGTCATTGACATGTCATTGACCATTGTTGACTATTCTTGACCATTGTTGACCACTGTTGACCATTGACCATTGTTGCTCATTTTTGATCATTTTTGATCATTTTTGACTATTTTTGACCTTTGTTGACTATTTTTGACCATTGTTGACTATTGTTGAGTTCTCCGAATATTTTGACTATTCTTGACTATTCTTGACCATTGTTGACCACAGTTGACTACTTTGACATTTTTTGGTCATTATTATCCATTGTTGACTATTTTACAGTTTTTACCGATTTTAGACCATTGTTGACTATTTTGGACTATTTTTTGACTAATTTTGACAATTTTTGAGTATTTTGACAATTTTTGACTATATTTGACTATTTTTGACCATTTTTGAACATTGTTGACTATTTTGGACCTTTGTTGACTATTTTGGACTATTTTTAACTAATTTTGACTATTTTTGACTACTTTTGACCTTTGTTGACTATGCTTGACTATTTTTGACAGTTTTTGCCGATTTTTTTACTATTTTTGACCATTGTTGACAATTGTTGAGTACTTAGACTATTTTGACTATTCTTGACTATTCTTGACCATTGTTGACCACAGTTGACTATTTTGAAATTTTTTGGTCATTATTAACCATTGTTGACTATTCTTGACTATTTTTGACAGTTTTTACCGATTTTTGACAGTTTTTGACTATTTTTGCCGATTTTTGATTATTTTTGACCATTGTTGACTATTTTGACAATTTTTGACAATTTTTGACAATTTTTGACAATTTTAAACAATTTTTGACAATTTTTGTCAATTTTTGTCAATTTTTGACTATTTTTGACTATTTTTGACTATTTTTGAACATTGTTAACTATTTTGGACCATTGTTGACTATTTTGCCGATTTTTGATTATTTTTGACCATTGTTGACAATTTTTTTACTAGATTTGATTATTTTTGACGATTTTTGACAACTTTTGACTGTTTTTGCCGATATTTGACCATTTTTGACAATTTTTGACCATTGTTCACTATTTTTGACCATTGTTGACTGTTTTTGTCAGTTTTTGACAATTTTTGAACATTGTTGACAATTTTTGACAATTTTTGACAATTTATGCCGATTTTTGACTATTTTTGACCATTTTTGACTATTTTTGACCGTTGTTGACTAATTTTGACAATTTTTGACTGTTTTTAACTATTTTTGAACTTTGTTGACTATTTTGGACCATTGTTGACTATTTTGCCGATTTTTGATTATTTTTGAAAAATTTTGAAATTTGATTTGATTTTGAAATTTGATTTTGAAATTTTTTGAAACTTTTTGACTATTTTAGATTGTTTTTGACAATTTTTGAACATTGTTGACTATTTTTGACCTTTGTTCACTATTTTTGACCATTGTTGACTATTTTTGACTGTTTTTGACAATTTTTGAACATTGTTGATAATTTTTGTCAATTTTTGAACATTGTTGACAATTTTGGACCATTGTTGACTATTTTGCCGATTTTTGATTATTTTTGACCATTGTTGACAATTTTTTTACTAGATTTGACTATTTTTGACAATTTTTGAATTATTTTTGACAATTTTTGAACATTGTTGACTATTTTGGACCATTGTTGACTATTTGGCCGATTTTTGATTATTTTTGACCATTGTTGAAATTTTTTTTACTAGATTTGACTATTTTTGACGATTTTTGACAATTTTTGACAGTTTTTGACCATTTTTGACTATTTTTGACCATTGTTTACTATTTTTGACCATTGTTGACTATTTTTGACTGTTTTTAACTATTTTTTAACATTGTTGACTATTTTGGACCATTGTTGACTATTTTGCCGATTTTTGATTATTTTTGACAATTTTTGACTATTTTAGATTGTTTTTGTCAATTTTTGAACATTGTTGACAATTTTTAAAAAAATTTGACAATTTTTGTCAATTTTTGATCATTTTTGACTATTTTTGACCGTTGTTGACTAATTTTGACTATTTTTGACTACTTTTGAACTTTGTTGACTTTTCTTGACTATTTTTGACAGTTTTTGCCGATTTTTTACTATTTTTGACCATTAACTATTTTTGACCATTGTTGACTTTTTAAATCAAAAATAGTAAAAAATCGGCAAAAACTGTCAGAAATAGTCAAGAATAGTCAACAAAGGTCAAAAGTAGTCCAAAATAGTCATAATTAGTTTAAAATAGTCAAAAAATAGTCCAAAATAGTCAACAATGGTCCAAAATAGTCAACAATGTTCAAAATAGAAAAAACAGTCAAAAATTTTCAAATATTGTCAAAAATTTTCAAAAATTTTCAAACATTTTCAAAAATTTTCAAAAATTTTCAAAAATTTTCAAAAGTTGTCAAAAGTTGTCAAAAATTGTCAAAGTAGTCAAAAGTAGTCCAGAGACAGAGACAGAGACAGAGACAGAGACAGAGACAGAGACAGAGACAGAGACAGAGACAGAGACAGAGACAGAGACAGAGACAGAGACAGAGACAGAGACAGAGACAGAGACAGAGACAGAGACAGAGACAGAGACAGAGACAGAGACAGAGACAGAGACAGAGACAGAGACAGAGACAGAGACAGAGACAGAGACAGAGACAGAGACAGAGACAGAGACAGAGACAGAGACAGAGACAGAGACAGAGACAGAGACAGAGACAGAGACAGAGACAGAGACAGAGACAGAGACAGAGACAGAGACAGAGACAGAGACAGAGACAGAGACAGAGACAGAGACAGAGACAGAGACAGAGACAGAGACAGAGACAGAGACAGAGACAGAGACAGAGACAGAGACAGAGACAGAGACAGAGACAGAGACAGAGACAGAGACAGAGACAGAGACAGAGACAGAGACAGAGACAGAGACAGAGACAGAGACAGAGACAGAGACAGAGACAGAGACAGAGACAGAGACAGAGACAGAGACAGAGACAGAGACAGAGACAGAGACAGAGACAGAGACAGAGACAGAGACAGAGACAGAGACAGAGACAGAGACAGAGACAGAGACAGAGACAGAGACAGAGACAGAGACAGAGACAGAGACAGAGACAGAGACAGAGACAGAGACAGAGACAGAGACAGAGACAGAGACAGAGACAGAGACAGAGACAGAGACAGAGACAGAGACAGAGACAGAGACAGAGACAGAGACAGAGACAGAGACAGAGACAGAGACAGAGACAGAGACAGAGACAGAGACAGAGACAGAGACAGAGACAGAGACAGAGACAGAGACAGAGACAGAGACAGAGACAGAGACAGAGACAGAGACAGAGACAGAGACAGAGACAGAGACAGAGACAGAGACAGAGACAGAGACAGAGACAGAGACAGAGACAGAGACAGAGACAGAGACAGAGACAGAGACAGAGACAGAGACAGAGACAGAGACAGAGACAGAGACAGAGACAGAGACAGAGACAGAGACAGAGACAGAGACAGAGACAGAGACAGAGACAGAGACAGAGACAGAGACAGAGACAGAGACAGAGACAGAGACAGAGACAGAGACAGAGACAGAGACAGAGACAGAGACAGAGACAGAGACAGAGACAGAGACAGAGACAGAGACAGAGACAGAGACAGAGACAGAGACAGAGACAGAGACAGAGACAGAGACAGAGACAGAGACAGAGACAGAGACAGAGACAGAGACAGAGACAGAGACAGAGACAGAGACAGAGACAGAGACAGAGACAGAGACAGAGACAGAGACAGAGACAGAGACAGAGACAGAGACAGAGACAGAGACAGAGACAGAGACAGAGACAGAGACAGAGACAGAGACAGAGACAGAGACAGAGACAGAGACAGAGACAGAGACAGAGACAGAGACAGAGACAGAGACAGAGACAGAGACAGAGACAGAGACAGAGACAGAGACAGAGACAGAGACAGAGACAGAGACAGAGACAGAGACAGAGACAGAGACAGAGACAGAGACAGAGACAGAGACAGAGACAGAGACAGAGACAGAGACAGAGACAGAGACAGAGACAGAGACAGAGACAGAGACAGAGACAGAGACAGAGACAGAGACAGAGACAGAGACAGAGACAGAGACAGAGACAGAGACAGAGACAGAGACAGAGACAGAGACAGAGACAGAGACAGAGACAGAGACAGAGACAGAGACAGAGACAGAGACAGAGACAGAGACAGAGACAGAGACAGAGACAGAGACAGAGACAGAGACAGAGACAGAGACAGAGACAGAGACAGAGACAGAGACAGAGACAGAGACAGAGACAGAGACAGAGACAGAGACAGAGACAGAGACAGAGACAGAGACAGAGACAGAGACAGAGACAGAGACAGAGACAGAGACAGAGACAGAGACAGAGACAGAGACAGAGACAGAGACAGAGACAGAGACAGAGACAGAGACAGAGACAGAGACAGAGACAGAGACAGAGACAGAGACAGAGACAGAGACAGAGACAGAGACAGAGACAGAGACAGAGACAGAGACAGAGACAGAGACAGAGACAGAGACAGAGACAGAGACAGAGACAGAGACAGAGACAGAGACAGAGACAGAGACAGAGACAGAGACAGAGACAGAGACAGAGACAGAGACAGAGACAGAGACAGAGACAGAGACAGAGACAGAGACAGAGACAGAGACAGAGACAGAGACAGAGACAGAGACAGAGACAGAGACAGAGACAGAGACAGAGACAGAGACAGAGACAGAGACAGAGACAGAGACAGAGACAGAGACAGAGACAGAGACAGAGACAGAGACAGAGACAGAGACAGAGACAGAGACAGAGACAGAGACAGAGACAGAGACAGAGACAGAGACAGAGACAGAGACAGAGACAGAGACAGAGACAGAGACAGAGACAGAGACAGAGACAGAGACAGAGACAGAGACAGAGACAGAGACAGAGACAGAGACAGAGACAGAGACAGAGACAGAGACAGAGACAGAGACAGAGACAGAGACAGAGACAGAGACAGAGACAGAGACAGAGACAGAGACAGAGACAGAGACAGAGACAGAGACAGAGACAGAGACAGAGACAGAGACAGAGACAGAGACAGAGACAGAGACAGAGACAGAGACAGAGACAGAGACAGAGACAGAGACAGAGACAGAGACAGAGACAGAGACAGAGACAGAGACAGAGACAGAGACAGAGACAGAGACAGAGACAGAGACAGAGACAGAGACAGAGACAGAGACAGAGACAGAGACAGAGACAGAGACAGAGACAGAGACAGAGACAGAGACAGAGACAGAGACAGAGACAGAGACAGAGACAGAGACAGAGACAGAGACAGAGACAGAGACAGAGACAGAGACAGAGACAGAGACAGAGACAGAGACAGAGACAGAGACAGAGACAGAGACAGAGACAGAGACAGAGACAGAGACAGAGACAGAGACAGAGACAGAGACAGAGACAGAGACAGAGACAGAGACAGAGACAGAGACAGAGACAGAGACAGAGACAGAGACAGAGACAGAGACAGAGACAGAGACAGAGACAGAGACAGAGACAGAGACAGAGACAGAGACAGAGACAGAGACAGAGACAGAGACAGAGACAGAGACAGAGACAGAGACAGAGACAGAGACAGAGACAGAGACAGAGACAGAGACAGAGACAGAGACAGAGACAGAGACAGAGACAGAGACAGAGACAGAGACAGAGACAGAGACAGAGACAGAGACAGAGACAGAGACAGAGACAGAGACAGAGACAGAGACAGAGACAGAGACAGAGACAGAGACAGAGACAGAGACAGAGACAGAGACAGAGACAGAGACAGAGACAGAGACAGAGACAGAGACAGAGACAGAGACAGAGACAGAGACAGAGACAGAGACAGAGACAGAGACAGAGACAGAGACAGAGACAGAGACAGAGACAGAGACAGAGACAGAGACAGAGACAGAGACAGAGACAGAGACAGAGACAGAGACAGAGACAGAGACAGAGACAGAGACAGAGACAGAGACAGAGACAGAGACAGAGACAGAGACAGAGACAGAGACAGAGACAGAGACAGAGACAGAGACAGAGACAGAGACAGAGACAGAGACAGAGACAGAGACAGAGACAGAGACAGAGACAGAGACAGAGACAGAGACAGAGACAGAGACAGAGACAGAGACAGAGACAGAGACAGAGACAGAGACAGAGACAGAGACAGAGACAGAGACAGAGACAGAGACAGAGACAGAGACAGAGACAGAGACAGAGACAGAGACAGAGACAGAGACAGAGACAGAGACAGAGACAGAGACAGAGACAGAGACAGAGACAGAGACAGAGACAGAGACAGAGACAGAGACAGAGACAGAGACAGAGACAGAGACAGAGACAGAGACAGAGACAGAGACAGAGACAGAGACAGAGACAGAGACAGAGACAGAGACAGAGACAGAGACAGAGACAGAGACAGAGACAGAGACAGAGACAGAGACAGAGACAGAGACAGAGACAGAGACAGAGACAGAGACAGAGACAGAGACAGAGACAGAGACAGAGACAGAGACAGAGACAGAGACAGAGACAGAGACAGAGACAGAGACAGAGACAGAGACAGAGACAGAGACAGAGACAGAGACAGAGACAGAGACAGAGACAGAGACAGAGACAGAGACAGAGACAGAGACAGAGACAGAGACAGAGACAGAGACAGAGACAGAGACAGAGACAGAGACAGAGACAGAGACAGAGACAGAGACAGAGACAGAGACAGAGACAGAGACAGAGACAGAGACAGAGACAGAGACAGAGACAGAGACAGAGACAGAGACAGAGACAGAGACAGAGACAGAGACAGAGACAGAGACAGAGACAGAGACAGAGACAGAGACAGAGACAGAGACAGAGACAGAGACAGAGACAGAGACAGAGACAGAGACAGAGACAGAGACAGAGACAGAGACAGAGACAGAGACAGAGACAGAGACAGAGACAGAGACAGAGACAGAGACAGAGACAGAGACAGAGACAGAGACAGAGACAGAGACAGAGACAGAGACAGAGACAGAGACAGAGACAGAGACAGAGACAGAGACAGAGACAGAGACAGAGACAGAGACAGAGACAGAGACAGAGACAGAGACAGAGACAGAGACAGAGACAGAGACAGAGACAGAGACAGAGACAGAGACAGAGACAGAGACAGAGACAGAGACAGAGACAGAGACAGAGACAGAGACAGAGACAGAGACAGAGACAGAGACAGAGACAGAGACAGAGACAGAGACAGAGACAGAGACAGAGACAGAGACAGAGACAGAGACAGAGACAGAGACAGAGACAGAGACAGAGACAGAGACAGAGACAGAGACAGAGACAGAGACAGAGACAGAGACAGAGACAGAGACAGAGACAGAGACAGAGACAGAGACAGAGACAGAGACAGAGACAGAGACAGAGACAGAGACAGAGACAGAGACAGAGACAGAGACAGAGACAGAGACAGAGACAGAGACAGAGACAGAGACAGAGACAGAGACAGAGACAGAGACAGAGACAGAGACAGAGACAGAGACAGAGACAGAGACAGAGACAGAGACAGAGACAGAGACAGAGACAGAGACAGAGACAGAGACAGAGACAGAGACAGAGACAGAGACAGAGACAGAGACAGAGACAGAGACAGAGACAGAGACAGAGACAGAGACAGAGACAGAGACAGAGACAGAGACAGAGACAGAGACAGAGACAGAGACAGAGACAGAGACAGAGACAGAGACAGAGACAGAGACAGAGACAGAGACAGAGACAGAGACAGAGACAGAGACAGAGACAGAGACAGAGACAGAGACAGAGACAGAGACAGAGACAGAGACAGAGACAGAGACAGAGACAGAGACAGAGACAGAGACAGAGACAGAGACAGAGACAGAGACAGAGACAGAGACAGAGACAGAGACAGAGACAGAGACAGAGACAGAGACAGAGACAGAGACAGAGACAGAGACAGAGACAGAGACAGAGACAGAGACAGAGACAGAGACAGAGACAGAGACAGAGACAGAGACAGAGACAGAGACAGAGACAGAGACAGAGACAGAGACAGAGACAGAGACAGAGACAGAGACAGAGACAGAGACAGAGACAGAGACAGAGACAGAGACAGAGACAGAGACAGAGACAGAGACAGAGACAGAGACAGAGACAGAGACAGAGACAGAGACAGAGACAGAGACAGAGACAGAGACAGAGACAGAGACAGAGACAGAGACAGAGACAGAGACAGAGACAGAGACAGAGACAGAGACAGAGACAGAGACAGAGACAGAGACAGAGACAGAGACAGAGACAGAGACAGAGACAGAGACAGAGACAGAGACAGAGACAGAGACAGAGACAGAGACAGAGACAGAGACAGAGACAGAGACAGAGACAGAGACAGAGACAGAGACAGAGACAGAGACAGAGACAGAGACAGAGACAGAGACAGAGACAGAGACAGAGACAGAGACAGAGACAGAGACAGAGACAGAGACAGAGACAGAGACAGAGACAGAGACAGAGACAGAGACAGAGACAGAGACAGAGACAGAGACAGAGACAGAGACAGAGACAGAGACAGAGACAGAGACAGAGACAGAGACAGAGACAGAGACAGAGACAGAGACAGAGACAGAGACAGAGACAGAGACAGAGACAGAGACAGAGACAGAGACAGAGACAGAGACAGAGACAGAGACAGAGACAGAGACAGAGACAGAGACAGAGACAGAGACAGAGACAGAGACAGAGACAGAGACAGAGACAGAGACAGAGACAGAGACAGAGACAGAGACAGAGACAGAGACAGAGACAGAGACAGAGACAGAGACAGAGACAGAGACAGAGACAGAGACAGAGACAGAGACAGAGACAGAGACAGAGACAGAGACAGAGACAGAGACAGAGACAGAGACAGAGACAGAGACAGAGACAGAGACAGAGACAGAGACAGAGACAGAGACAGAGACAGAGACAGAGACAGAGACAGAGACAGAGACAGAGACAGAGACAGAGACAGAGACAGAGACAGAGACAGAGACAGAGACAGAGACAGAGACAGAGACAGAGACAGAGACAGAGACAGAGACAGAGACAGAGACAGAGACAGAGACAGAGACAGAGACAGAGACAGAGACAGAGACAGAGACAGAGACAGAGACAGAGACAGAGACAGAGACAGAGACAGAGACAGAGACAGAGACAGAGACAGAGACAGAGACAGAGACAGAGACAGAGACAGAGACAGAGACAGAGACAGAGACAGAGACAGAGACAGAGACAGAGACAGAGACAGAGACAGAGACAGAGACAGAGACAGAGACAGAGACAGAGACAGAGACAGAGACAGAGACAGAGACAGAGACAGAGACAGAGACAGAGACAGAGACAGAGACAGAGACAGAGACAGAGACAGAGACAGAGACAGAGACAGAGACAGAGACAGAGACAGAGACAGAGACAGAGACAGAGACAGAGACAGAGACAGAGACAGAGACAGAGACAGAGACAGAGACAGAGACAGAGACAGAGACAGAGACAGAGACAGAGACAGAGACAGAGACAGAGACAGAGACAGAGACAGAGACAGAGACAGAGACAGAGACAGAGACAGAGACAGAGACAGAGACAGAGACAGAGACAGAGACAGAGACAGAGACAGAGACAGAGACAGAGACAGAGACAGAGACAGAGACAGAGACAGAGACAGAGACAGAGACAGAGACAGAGACAGAGACAGAGACAGAGACAGAGACAGAGACAGAGACAGAGACAGAGACAGAGACAGAGACAGAGACAGAGACAGAGACAGAGACAGAGACAGAGACAGAGACAGAGACAGAGACAGAGACAGAGACAGAGACAGAGACAGAGACAGAGACAGAGACAGAGACAGAGACAGAGACAGAGACAGAGACAGAGACAGAGACAGAGACAGAGACAGAGACAGAGACAGAGACAGAGACAGAGACAGAGACAGAGACAGAGACAGAGACAGAGACAGAGACAGAGACAGAGACAGAGACAGAGACAGAGACAGAGACAGAGACAGAGACAGAGACAGAGACAGAGACAGAGACAGAGACAGAGACAGAGACAGAGACAGAGACAGAGACAGAGACAGAGACAGAGACAGAGACAGAGACAGAGACAGAGACAGAGACAGAGACAGAGACAGAGACAGAGACAGAGACAGAGACAGAGACAGAGACAGAGACAGAGACAGAGACAGAGACAGAGACAGAGACAGAGACAGAGACAGAGACAGAGACAGAGACAGAGACAGAGACAGAGACAGAGACAGAGACAGAGACAGAGACAGAGACAGAGACAGAGACAGAGACAGAGACAGAGACAGAGACAGAGACAGAGACAGAGACAGAGACAGAGACAGAGACAGAGACAGAGACAGAGACAGAGACAGAGACAGAGACAGAGACAGAGACAGAGACAGAGACAGAGACAGAGACAGAGACAGAGACAGAGACAGAGACAGAGACAGAGACAGAGACAGAGACAGAGACAGAGACAGAGACAGAGACAGAGACAGAGACAGAGACAGAGACAGAGACAGAGACAGAGACAGAGACAGAGACAGAGACAGAGACAGAGACAGAGACAGAGACAGAGACAGAGACAGAGACAGAGACAGAGACAGAGACAGAGACAGAGACAGAGACAGAGACAGAGACAGAGACAGAGACAGAGACAGAGACAGAGACAGAGACAGAGACAGAGACAGAGACAGAGACAGAGACAGAGACAGAGACAGAGACAGAGACAGAGACAGAGACAGAGACAGAGACAGAGACAGAGACAGAGACAGAGACAGAGACAGAGACAGAGACAGAGACAGAGACAGAGACAGAGACAGAGACAGAGACAGAGACAGAGACAGAGACAGAGACAGAGACAGAGACAGAGACAGAGACAGAGACAGAGACAGAGACAGAGACAGAGACAGAGACAGAGACAGAGACAGAGACAGAGACAGAGACAGAGACAGAGACAGAGACAGAGACAGAGACAGAGACAGAGACAGAGACAGAGACAGAGACAGAGACAGAGACAGAGACAGAGACAGAGACAGAGACAGAGACAGAGACAGAGACAGAGACAGAGACAGAGACAGAGACAGAGACAGAGACAGAGACAGAGACAGAGACAGAGACAGAGACAGAGACAGAGACAGAGACAGAGACAGAGACAGAGACAGAGACAGAGACAGAGACAGAGACAGAGACAGAGACAGAGACAGAGACAGAGACAGAGACAGAGACAGAGACAGAGACAGAGACAGAGACAGAGACAGAGACAGAGACAGAGACAGAGACAGAGACAGAGACAGAGACAGAGACAGAGACAGAGACAGAGACAGAGACAGAGACAGAGACAGAGACAGAGACAGAGACAGAGACAGAGACAGAGACAGAGACAGAGACAGAGACAGAGACAGAGACAGAGACAGAGACAGAGACAGAGACAGAGACAGAGACAGAGACAGAGACAGAGACAGAGACAGAGACAGAGACAGAGACAGAGACAGAGACAGAGACAGAGACAGAGACAGAGACAGAGACAGAGACAGAGACAGAGACAGAGACAGAGACAGAGACAGAGACAGAGACAGAGACAGAGACAGAGACAGAGACAGAGACAGAGACAGAGACAGAGACAGAGACAGAGACAGAGACAGAGACAGAGACAGAGACAGAGACAGAGACAGAGACAGAGACAGAGACAGAGACAGAGACAGAGACAGAGACAGAGACAGAGACAGAGACAGAGACAGAGACAGAGACAGAGACAGAGACAGAGACAGAGACAGAGACAGAGACAGAGACAGAGACAGAGACAGAGACAGAGACAGAGACAGAGACAGAGACAGAGACAGAGACAGAGACAGAGACAGAGACAGAGACAGAGACAGAGACAGAGACAGAGACAGAGACAGAGACAGAGACAGAGACAGAGACAGAGACAGAGACAGAGACAGAGACAGAGACAGAGACAGAGACAGAGACAGAGACAGAGACAGAGACAGAGACAGAGACAGAGACAGAGACAGAGACAGAGACAGAGACAGAGACAGAGACAGAGACAGAGACAGAGACAGAGACAGAGACAGAGACAGAGACAGAGACAGAGACAGAGACAGAGACAGAGACAGAGACAGAGACAGAGACAGAGACAGAGACAGAGACAGAGACAGAGACAGAGACAGAGACAGAGACAGAGACAGAGACAGAGACAGAGACAGAGACAGAGACAGAGACAGAGACAGAGACAGAGACAGAGACAGAGACAGAGACAGAGACAGAGACAGAGACAGAGACAGAGACAGAGACAGAGACAGAGACAGAGACAGAGACAGAGACAGAGACAGAGACAGAGACAGAGACAGAGACAGAGACAGAGACAGAGACAGAGACAGAGACAGAGACAGAGACAGAGACAGAGACAGAGACAGAGACAGAGACAGAGACAGAGACAGAGACAGAGACAGAGACAGAGACAGAGACAGAGACAGAGACAGAGACAGAGACAGAGACAGAGACAGAGACAGAGACAGAGACAGAGACAGAGACAGAGACAGAGACAGAGACAGAGACAGAGACAGAGACAGAGACAGAGACAGAGACAGAGACAGAGACAGAGACAGAGACAGAGACAGAGACAGAGACAGAGACAGAGACAGAGACAGAGACAGAGACAGAGACAGAGACAGAGACAGAGACAGAGACAGAGACAGAGACAGAGACAGAGACAGAGACAGAGACAGAGACAGAGACAGAGACAGAGACAGAGACAGAGACAGAGACAGAGACAGAGACAGAGACAGAGACAGAGACAGAGACAGAGACAGAGACAGAGACAGAGACAGAGACAGAGACAGAGACAGAGACAGAGACAGAGACAGAGACAGAGACAGAGACAGAGACAGAGACAGAGACAGAGACAGAGACAGAGACAGAGACAGAGACAGAGACAGAGACAGAGACAGAGACAGAGACAGAGACAGAGACAGAGACAGAGACAGAGACAGAGACAGAGACAGAGACAGAGACAGAGACAGAGACAGAGACAGAGACAGAGACAGAGACAGAGACAGAGACAGAGACAGAGACAGAGACAGAGACAGAGACAGAGACAGAGACAGAGACAGAGACAGAGACAGAGACAGAGACAGAGACAGAGACAGAGACAGAGACAGAGACAGAGACAGAGACAGAGACAGAGACAGAGACAGAGACAGAGACAGAGACAGAGACAGAGACAGAGACAGAGACAGAGACAGAGACAGAGACAGAGACAGAGACAGAGACAGAGACAGAGACAGAGACAGAGACAGAGACAGAGACAGAGACAGAGACAGAGACAGAGACAGAGACAGAGACAGAGACAGAGACAGAGACAGAGACAGAGACAGAGACAGAGACAGAGACAGAGACAGAGACAGAGACAGAGACAGAGACAGAGACAGAGACAGAGACAGAGACAGAGACAGAGACAGAGACAGAGACAGAGACAGAGACAGAGACAGAGACAGAGACAGAGACAGAGACAGAGACAGAGACAGAGACAGAGACAGAGACAGAGACAGAGACAGAGACAGAGACAGAGACAGAGACAGAGACAGAGACAGAGACAGAGACAGAGACAGAGACAGAGACAGAGACAGAGACAGAGACAGAGACAGAGACAGAGACAGAGACAGAGACAGAGACAGAGACAGAGACAGAGACAGAGACAGAGACAGAGACAGAGACAGAGACAGAGACAGAGACAGAGACAGAGACAGAGACAGAGACAGAGACAGAGACAGAGACAGAGACAGAGACAGAGACAGAGACAGAGACAGAGACAGAGACAGAGACAGAGACAGAGACAGAGACAGAGACAGAGACAGAGACAGAGACAGAGACAGAGACAGAGACAGAGACAGAGACAGAGACAGAGACAGAGACAGAGACAGAGACAGAGACAGAGACAGAGACAGAGACAGAGACAGAGACAGAGACAGAGACAGAGACAGAGACAGAGACAGAGACAGAGACAGAGACAGAGACAGAGACAGAGACAGAGACAGAGACAGAGACAGAGACAGAGACAGAGACAGAGACAGAGACAGAGACAGAGACAGAGACAGAGACAGAGACAGAGACAGAGACAGAGACAGAGACAGAGACAGAGACAGAGACAGAGACAGAGACAGAGACAGAGACAGAGACAGAGACAGAGACAGAGACAGAGACAGAGACAGAGACAGAGACAGAGACAGAGACAGAGACAGAGACAGAGACAGAGACAGAGACAGAGACAGAGACAGAGACAGAGACAGAGACAGAGACAGAGACAGAGACAGAGACAGAGACAGAGACAGAGACAGAGACAGAGACAGAGACAGAGACAGAGACAGAGACAGAGACAGAGACAGAGACAGAGACAGAGACAGAGACAGAGACAGAGACAGAGACAGAGACAGAGACAGAGACAGAGACAGAGACAGAGACAGAGACAGAGACAGAGACAGAGACAGAGACAGAGACAGAGACAGAGACAGAGACAGAGACAGAGACAGAGACAGAGACAGAGACAGAGACAGAGACAGAGACAGAGACAGAGACAGAGACAGAGACAGAGACAGAGACAGAGACAGAGACAGAGACAGAGACAGAGACAGAGACAGAGACAGAGACAGAGACAGAGACAGAGACAGAGACAGAGACAGAGACAGAGACAGAGACAGAGACAGAGACAGAGACAGAGACAGAGACAGAGACAGAGACAGAGACAGAGACAGAGACAGAGACAGAGACAGAGACAGAGACAGAGACAGAGACAGAGACAGAGACAGAGACAGAGACAGAGACAGAGACAGAGACAGAGACAGAGACAGAGACAGAGACAGAGACAGAGACAGAGACAGAGACAGAGACAGAGACAGAGACAGAGACAGAGACAGAGACAGAGACAGAGACAGAGACAGAGACAGAGACAGAGACAGAGACAGAGACAGAGACAGAGACAGAGACAGAGACAGAGACAGAGACAGAGACAGAGACAGAGACAGAGACAGAGACAGAGACAGAGACAGAGACAGAGACAGAGACAGAGACAGAGACAGAGACAGAGACAGAGACAGAGACAGAGACAGAGACAGAGACAGAGACAGAGACAGAGACAGAGACAGAGACAGAGACAGAGACAGAGACAGAGACAGAGACAGAGACAGAGACAGAGACAGAGACAGAGACAGAGACAGAGACAGAGACAGAGACAGAGACAGAGACAGAGACAGAGACAGAGACAGAGACAGAGACAGAGACAGAGACAGAGACAGAGACAGAGACAGAGACAGAGACAGAGACAGAGACAGAGACAGAGACAGAGACAGAGACAGAGACAGAGACAGAGACAGAGACAGAGACAGAGACAGAGACAGAGACAGAGACAGAGACAGAGACAGAGACAGAGACAGAGACAGAGACAGAGACAGAGACAGAGACAGAGACAGAGACAGAGACAGAGACAGAGACAGAGACAGAGACAGAGACAGAGACAGAGACAGAGACAGAGACAGAGACAGAGACAGAGACAGAGACAGAGACAGAGACAGAGACAGAGACAGAGACAGAGACAGAGACAGAGACAGAGACAGAGACAGAGACAGAGACAGAGACAGAGACAGAGACAGAGACAGAGACAGAGACAGAGACAGAGACAGAGACAGAGACAGAGACAGAGACAGAGACAGAGACAGAGACAGAGACAGAGACAGAGACAGAGACAGAGACAGAGACAGAGACAGAGACAGAGACAGAGACAGAGACAGAGACAGAGACAGAGACAGAGACAGAGACAGAGACAGAGACAGAGACAGAGACAGAGACAGAGACAGAGACAGAGACAGAGACAGAGACAGAGACAGAGACAGAGACAGAGACAGAGACAGAGACAGAGACAGAGACAGAGACAGAGACAGAGACAGAGACAGAGACAGAGACAGAGACAGAGACAGAGACAGAGACAGAGACAGAGACAGAGACAGAGACAGAGACAGAGACAGAGACAGAGACAGAGACAGAGACAGAGACAGAGACAGAGACAGAGACAGAGACAGAGACAGAGACAGAGACAGAGACAGAGACAGAGACAGAGACAGAGACAGAGACAGAGACAGAGACAGAGACAGAGACAGAGACAGAGACAGAGACAGAGACAGAGACAGAGACAGAGACAGAGACAGAGACAGAGACAGAGACAGAGACAGAGACAGAGACAGAGACAGAGACAGAGACAGAGACAGAGACAGAGACAGAGACAGAGACAGAGACAGAGACAGAGACAGAGACAGAGACAGAGACAGAGACAGAGACAGAGACAGAGACAGAGACAGAGACAGAGACAGAGACAGAGACAGAGACAGAGACAGAGACAGAGACAGAGACAGAGACAGAGAGTTCTAATACTCTGTGCTTGAAACTCCGAATGCATTTGAAACTTGATTTACAAATATGTTTACGTACTTCAACAATGTATTTGGACAAATCAGTTTAGTGTTAACATTATTTTAATTAATTTAAGCTATGGGCGACAAAAATAAATGCGAATTACTCAAAAATCAACTCATAGCAAGATACGAACCTACTGCCCACTTGCACGTGGACCAACGCCTTAACCATTCGGCTAAGATGATCCCAAGTATTACAATCGAATTACTATACTACTTACGACACTGTAATGCCAATGATATCATAACAATGTGAGATGGCGCTACTGTGACTGGTACTATTAATTTAAAACTTATTTATGGGTCAAAAAATGTCGTTTTACATTTCTTTTTTTTGTCAACAATTTATGTAAAAGCTGTCATAATGATCACTCATGGTTAAAATGTTAGTTTTCTCTTTATATGTTTAATTTATGAGGTTTAAATAAAAACGTCTAAAATATCGAGTTTATTGTATGGGGACCCCCTTTATTTTTAAGTTTTATTATATTTTTAGTATTTGTTGTTGTAGCGGCAACAGAAATACACATTCTGTGAAAATTTCATGTCTCTAGCTATTACCGTTTATTAGATACAGCCCGCTGACAGACAGACGGACGGACAGACAGACAGACAGACAGACAGACGGACAGCGTAGGCTTAGTAATAGGGTCCCGTTGGCACCCTTTGGGTACGGAACCCTAAAAAGCAATCCCCTGGCTATACCTTTGAGTATACATCATTTGATTTTTTTTTACGTACGAATTACTAATGTGGTACCCAGTATGTGGTTTCATTTATTGTCTTTATGTCGTCACCACTCTGTATAGCTTTTGAAAATCTCACGTGAGATTAGAGGGGTCGAGCAAAAACTCACGAAATCTCACCAAAGGGGGAGGGGGGGTCGAAAAATCACATAAGTCACCTCACGTAATTTATGGACGCCCCCTTACGTATGTTTTTTCCTACTGCCTATGGTAGGGATGTCGAAAGTAGCAAAAATATCGATAGGCATTTATATCGTATCGATATTTTGTAATTTTTTATATCGATATTTCTGATGTGTGCATGGTTAGTTCTATATCCCTACGTGTGGATGACTTTTACGGAGACGTGTTGCATTTGTATTTTAATTTTTAAACCGACTTCAAAAAAGGAGGAGGTTTCTCAATTCAACCGTATATATATATATTTTTTTTTTTTTTTTCGCAGCACAAAGAGTTAGCCGTGGGCGTGATGTGTCTCAACACACAGATAAATTACGCAGCCCTGGAGGAGAACTTTGAGCTTTCTCCCTTCGCCGGGCTCAGGCACTTACATGAATTCCCGTCCCACAAAGCCAGCAAAGATAATATGGATTCCACTGTCAGGTATCATTTCTAAACTCTTAGTTCGGTTTATAGGTATGTAGGTGTATTAAGGTGGTCGAGCCAAGCTGTAGCCAATTGACTGCAGCTCATATACGGGCTGGCTCGACCGGGGTAGTACCAACCTCTCACAGAAGATCGGCGTAAAGCAGCTATTACAGCTGCGTTTCGTACGATGACGATGAGAGAATGGGCCAAATACAAAAAAAAACAAATACAAATACTGGACCACAAAGAAAAATGGTCGGTTAGAAAATGCAATATCTTCAAAACTATGTACCTGACCTAGCTTTATGAAATAAAGACTAAATTAAAGAATACTTAAATGAAAATAAAAAACCGGCCAAGTGCATGTCGGACTCGCACATAAAGGTCCGTTCCACCGTAGAATAAAAACGTCAAATATATCAAGTCTTTATTTTTAAATTTATTTTATTTTTATTATTTCTTGTTATAGTGGCAACAGATATACACATTCTGTGAAAATTTCAAGTCTCTAGCTATTACGGTTCGTGAGATACAGCCCGCTGAGAGAAAGACAGACGGACAGACGGACGGACAGCGTAGGCTCAGTAATAGGGTTCCGTTGGCACCCTTTGGGTAAGGAACCCTAAAAAGATGAATTGAAGCTTTTTATTTTTTATAAATGTAAAATAAATAAAAATGTGATTGAAGATATTATTGAAAATTCTCTAACCGACCCTTTTTCTTTGCGGTCCAGTATAGATACATCTCGCGTTTCATCGTGTCACGGCCAGCTGTGCTAGTGCCGGTGAGTAGATGTGGGAAGAATTGAAAGCCGGCTTTAATTTTTGTTTTAGTCTTCTCGGTATCAGTGCATCGCACGGAGAGTCTATGATGATGTCTCAACCTTCAGCGTTTTTCGAGTCCCTAATGCGAGCCAAGGATGCGAAGGACTCTAAATCAAGAGTAAGTTGATGTTTTCCGAAGACGTCCAGCCTTAAATAAAAGTAGCCTAAGTTACTCCTTATAACACCAGCTATCTGTCAGTGAAAGTCCGTGAAAGTCAGTGAAAGTGAAAGTTGAAATCGGTCCAGCCATTTCGGAAATTAGCCGGAACAATCAGAATAATTAACTGCGACATAGGTAATACTTGGGTTACTTGGTAATACTTGGTAATACTTGGTAATACTTGGTAATACTTGGTAATACTTGGTAATACTTGGTAATACTTGGTAATACTTGGTAATACTTGGTAATACTTGGTAATACTTGGTAATACTTGGTAATACTTGGTAATACTTGGTAATACTTGGTTAATACTTGGTTAATACTTGGGCGTTTGGGTGAGTATCGAGAATAGAATTAATTGGTATATTTTTTAAATTTCAATTCGACCAATTTGTAACAGGAGTTAGCAATCGATTAAAACAGGTAACTTGGCTGTTTGAAGAAGAAGCGTTCAAAGATCTTCACAAGGATGACGCGGCGGCTGCTCAGCCGAATTTTACTACGGGGAACCTCACGCAACTGGACATAATGAACCTGTTGGAGGACGAGGAGGATGAGCTCGAGTTCGACATAATCAACATCGACACCGACCATCTGAGGGTCCCGGAGCTGCTGACATATAGTCAAATGGATGGGTGAGCGTGTTTTGAATACATAACTTATACCCATGATTTTTTATGGACTATATGTTGTTGGTAAGGGGTTAACGAGGGTCAAAACTTTGGGTTTACGTATATTTTTTTATCTATGTTCGTAAATTTTGGCTAGTTTCAGCTTTAAAGAGCGGCATCTCTTTCGCATGCGAAGCATTAACAGTCCGTATATATGGAACACTAGCTTTTGCCCGCGACTACGTCCGCGCAGAATTTAAATTAAAAAAATTCTGATCCCGGATCTCTTTCCCGGATCCCGTATCCCGGATATCACGGATCCCGTATCCCATATCCCGGATTTCGTATCCCGGATCTCGTTTCGAAGGTCCTGTATCCTGGATCTCGATGCCCGGATCCTGGATCTCGTTTTCCGGATTCCGGATCCCGGATCTCGTTTCCCGGATCCCGAGCACGTATCCCGGATATCACGGATCCCGTATTCTGGATATCACGGATCCCGTATCCCATATCCCGGATTTCGTATCCCGGATCTCGTTTCCCAGGTCCCGTATCCTGGATCTCGATGCCCGGATCCTGGATCTCGTTTTCCGGATTCCGGATCCCGGATCCCGGATCTCGTTTCCCGGATCCCGAGCACGTATCCCGGATATCACGGATCCCGTATCCCATTTCCCGGATCTCGTTTCCCGGGCCCCGTATCCTGGATCTCGCTGCCCGGATCCTGGATCCCGTTTTCCAGATTCCGTTTGCTAAATCCTGGATTCCGTATCCCGGATATCACGGATCCCGTATCTCGTATCCCATATCCCGGAATCCCGGATCTCGTTTCCTGGATCCCGTTTCCCGGAACTCGTTTCCCGGATTCCATATCCCGGATATCACGTATCCCGTATCAAACATCCTGAATTTCGTATCCCGGATCTTGTTTCCCGGGTCCTGTATCCCGGGTCTTGTTTCCCGGGACCCGTATCCCGGATCTCGTTTCCCGGATCTCAGATTCCGTTTGCCGGATCCCGTATCCCGGATATCACGGGTCCCGTATCCCATATCCCGGGTTCCGTATCCCGGATCTCATTTTCTGAATCCCGGATCCCGTTTCCCAGATCCCAGCTTCCGTTTGCCGGATCCCGGGTCCCGGAGCCTTATCTCTGATCCCTTATCCGTTTCCCGGATATCGGATCCCGTATCTCGGATATCCCGCATCCGGTATCGTATTAGCCCGTAAAAGTCCCGTCAAAATCGGTCCAGCCGTTTCAGAGATTAGCCCGAATCGGTACCGCTATACAAACTTTCATTCCCTATTTTACACCCTCGGGGGATGAATTTTCCAAAACACTGAAATTAATATTTTTTATTTGTAAAAAGAAACCTAAACACCAATTTTCATCATTCTAACTCAAAAAATTACGAACTTCAATACAAACTTTCATCCCCTTAGGGGTTGAATTTTCAAAAACCATGAAATTAATCATTATCATTTTTAAAAGACACCTAGTCAGCAATTTTCATAATTCTAACTTTAAAAATTACGAACTTCCATACAAACTTTCATTCCCCTATTTTACCCCCTTAGGGGTTGAATTTTCAAGAACCCTGAAATTAAAAATTTTTTATTTTTTTAAAGACAACGAATCACCAATTTTCATAATTCTAACTTCAAAAATGACGAACTTCCATACAAACTTTCATCCCCTATTTTACCTCCTTAGGGGTTGAATTTCAAAAAACCCTTTCTTAGTACACCTCCACACATCAAGACAAACCCACCCGCCAAATTTCAAGTCTCTACGATCAGCGGTTTAGGCTGTGCGTTGTCTGTCAGTCAGTCAGTCAGTCAGTCAGTCAATCAGGACTTTGATTCTTATATATTTAGATAACGCCTGATAATGTAATAGAGACGACTCTATGAAGCCGAAGCTCTCTCTTTCTAAGGCCCGCCACATACATACGTAATTTCCGTACGGAATTCCCATTCGAAATATCGAATCGGGGTTTCCGAACGCGATACGTCCATACATTTGGATGGATTTACTGCGTTCGGAATCCCCGATTCGATATTTCGAAAGGGAATTCCGTATGGAAATTCCTTATGTATGTGGCGGGCCTAAAACTCGATGTGTAATATTTATTGCCGGGCATCATTTTACTGTCACAACAAAGTCCCTCCAATTCGCTTTCACTGTTCTTGGTCCTCAGCGTCATTGCATAGCCCCCCTAGACAAGTGGCTTCACCTACAAGCGTTTCTACAAAAGCTACGCTTCATGTATGGAAATGACATAAGTCACGTGATCTACTTATCGTCTTGTAATGTCATTTCCATACATTTAAGCGTAGCGTTTTGACGAAGCCACTTGTCTAGGGAGCCAGGGATTATCGTTACGTTTTCTTCATTGTTTGCGCGACGAGAACAATAGTTTTGCAGGACTTCGCGAAATAATTCGTTTCGTTCGGGCTTCGTATTCTGACATTTCAGTAGTAAATTATTGTCAAAATCACAAATGAACAGTTGGCCCGGGTTCGTAATAATGACGGGCTGTGTTAATTACACAGGCCAGCTGCACACGTAATGAAAATCATTGACGGGAAAGCTGGGCGACAGGAGAGTAAAGAGTTTGTGGATGTGAGTAATAAACAGAGGAAGAGTCATCCCAGGAAAATAAGTAAGTTGCTACATTATTACATACTAAGTGGTTACATGGAAAAGCAAAAAGAAAGCAGTGGTAGCCGATTGGTTAAGTACGCGTCTTGTGGGCTTAAGGTCCTGGGTTCAAACCCTGGCTCACACCTCTGGATTTTTAGAAATCTATGTGTGAATCATAACTTTAATATATTATGATTATCACTTGCTTACGGTGAAGGAAAACATCGTGAGGAAACCTGCATGTCTTTAGACATGTGAAATCTACCAACACGCACTGGGCCAGCGTGGTGGATTATGGCCTGAATCCCTCTCGCATTGAGGGGAGGCTCGTGCCCAGCAGTGGGACGTTAAAAAGGGCTTAATTATTATTATTTTACTATTAAGTGGTTACATACTGCGCGACTAAAAACGCCACATAGTCCGTCCCCAATTAGGACCAAATTACTATTGGTGAAACGTGGGTTCAGTGCACATCTAACTACCCCTATGAGAAATATAGGCGTGATGGTGACTGAACGTACACGGATCATCTGTTCCGTTCGTGACCTTGATACTATCAATATGGAAATGTGTCTTAATTCGCACTCCGAAAGAATTGGATATTGCCTTCGTACCGGGTTTGTACCACTAATATTATTAATGTGAAAGTTTGGATGGATGGGTGGATGTTTGTTACTCATTCACGCCAGAACGGCTGAACCAATCTGGATGAAATTTGGCACAGAGATAGATTATAGTCTGCAATAGCACATAGGCAACTTTTTATCCCCATAGTATGTTCCTGTGTGACAAATGCGCGGACGAAGTCGCGGGCAAAAGCTTGTAGCATCTATAGTATTGATATTTGATTTGTGCAGCGTCTACTAGTATCCACACGTTCAAACAACAAGACCCTATACGATATTCGGGGCCACCAAACGCGTTCCTGTTAGAGCTATTCGCCATGCATCCGGACTATGACGAAAGGTAAGAAGAACGAAGGATATTAAAGTGATGCGATGGCTCACTAGCACACCATGGTGGCGCCACAGATTGCGCCACCGTTGTGTTTTGAGCTACCAAGCGAGAAATAACAGAGCAAACACCAGGGTTGTCAGTTTCAAAATGGAACACGTGCGAATGACATCATTGACGCACGAGCAGTGATGATTCGTGCGGGAGCGGCGTCCCTGGTAGCGCAACTGGTGGTCGGGCGAGCGAGACGCCAAATAGCTCTATACATATTAGTGGTCGCTGCCACCGAATTGGTCGCGCAACCAAGCGGACATCAGGTGAGGTACCCTCCATACTTACATACATTTTGTTGGTGGTGCGACTGGTTGCGCCACCACTGGTGTCTTAGTGAGACATAGCTCTTACTCGCTACAGATGGAACAGTCCCGTTCACTTGAATTCATTGGATGGCTTCATTGATGTATCCCAGCATACTTTTTTATGTGACCACGGTGGTAAACAAGCTGCCCATCTGATGTTAAGCAGTTACCGTAAACAATGGATGCTTGAAATGCCAAAGGCATCGCTCGCACGTTCCCGACTTGAAGGGAAGTGGGACAGAGGGAGGGGAAGGGGTAGAGGGGTTGGGCTTCCGGTTCTCTCAATCATCGTAAGGGCCGCCACATACATACGGAATTCCGTTTCGTAATATCGAATCGGGATTCCGAACGCAGTAAATCCATCCAAATGTATGGACGTATCACATACGTACGGAATTTTAAGTTAGAAATGTTTCCGTTTCGGAATTCTGAATGGTAGCATGTGCGTCCGGAATTATTCTGAACGGAAAGAAACGCATGTGTGTGATAAGCTTACGGAATCCCGATTCGATATTCCGCAACGGAATTCCGTATGTATGTGGCGGCCCTAAGAATCGCAGTTGTACCGTTTTCTTTTTTTTTTTTTTTAGATATGGCTTCGATATGCTCGAAGCTGCGTACGAGTTGTTTCCAAATAGAGATTACTGTGTTTTGTGTCTCCCTTCAAGTCATTCCTCCTTTCCGCTCCTAGAACATTTCACTGTAAGTTTTTTTTTTCAAACTTCACACTTCATATTGACTCTATCATAATATTGGACTTAATATTCTTATTTACAGCCAGTAACCCCTTACGCATGTAGAATGAGATTTATAAACGACACCCTTTACGTTGCACACGTGAATTCAGTTCGATGGTAAGATGTTCTCAATATTACTAAAGCAATATGCAATAATATTGAATGTTAAAGTGACAGTGACAGTGTTAGGCTTACCGCGAACGGGCTGCCAGATACATACCATATATCGAATCGGGATTCCGTAAGCTTATCACACACAAACGTTTATTTCCGTTCGGAATCATTCCGGACGCACAGGCTACAATTCGGAATTCGGAATCGGAATATCGTATGTATGTGGCGGCCCTACGGGTGACTTTCGTTGCGGTGACTGTTTCGTCATTCTTATCAATATTTTTTTTGAAGTGATAACTTTAGCGGCGTTGTGCACTTTTCTTGGGATGGGTAAATCGGTTAAACCCGCGCAGGGTCATTGTCAGGACAATGACGTAATCTCACGAATTTTCGATCAGGATCGAAAATTCGTCAGATTACGCAGGGCGCTTGCGCGAATATTCGTGTGTGTTTGTGTTACAGCGTGCCACGCGGATCCATGGATGGTGACTGCTGATGGCTCGACCGTCTATGTAGTGGCCAGATCGTGGGAAAAAGTTACCCCCACTTTACGTACCTTTTTATACTGAAGAGACCCCCCTCTCTCTCGCTCCCCCCTCCCCCCTCTATCCCCTCCCCTCCCCCTCTACCCCTCCCTCCTCACTGCCCCCTCCCCCTCCCCCAATCTCCTCCCCTCCACCCATAATATTTAAAAATGCACAACGTTAATGTTTAAGTTTTCACTTCTGCCGGCACTCCCGGAGTGCAACCTGGCCGTTTTTTTTTTTAGTATGGGTAGCACTGGTTGTCACGTCTCGTAACTTGCGTGCCATACAGGATCTGTTTGAAAAGCCTTTGTTTACACTGACGGATAACTTGTATTGATTTATACTGTTGCCTCTTATTTTGAGCTGTCCATAAATAGATACAGCTACACAAATCACTTCAAGTATTGCGACAATGTAAGCCGGGGGGTGGGGGGTGTAAGAGTGATGAAACAGTTACTGTGACAAAAGTTACTCGTGCGTGCTAGGTCTTAATTTATATTGATTATAACGGAAGACGCAGCTTCAATAGGCCACCCACAAGGTGGGGACCCGCTGGATGCAAGTAGCACAGGACCGGTCGTTGTGGAAAACCTTGGGGGAGGCCTATGTCCAACAGTGGTCATATTTTGGTTGAAATGATAATGATGATGAGGTTGATTAAGGTTAGGTTTAAATATTAACTTTGGTAGATGATGGTGCTATTTAATATTTCTTTTATTGGTTAGCAACCTGCGCGTGCGTCCGGGCGAGTCGTACGATCTGCCCGCTTTGAACAACGTACTTGAACACGCGCCGCGTATAAGTACGCTGCTCGACTTGTACCGGAACGCGTTACACTCGCAGACATTGGAGACCTTTATACTGCTCAGCCAGAACCAGCCTATTGGTGTCGTTATACTCGGGTAAAACCATGGAAATTAGAAGAGATGTTCTTAGTAGATTTCTCTATGAAACAACGCGTGAAAATTTGCACGGGATGGCGCGGGTGGTGGGGGTTAAGAAATGGGAGGCAATTTACAAGATACCGCCCCTTCCGATTTTTTCTATCTACCGGTAAATAGCAGAACTACACGCTTCGTTTTATGTCGCCAAAGGGACGCCATCTAGTGTCGATATAGAATTATATTCGTTTTATGTCGCCAAAGGGACGCCATCTAGTGTCGATATAGAATTATATTTTTGATGCGAACGTTGGCAAGACGTCTGCGCAGGACTAATGCCAACAGCACACTGACTTAAGCCACGCCTACTGTGATGACGTCAGGGGGTTAGTTGAACCACGCGGCCGAGTTGCTTAGACCCAGTCCTCTTCGTATTTGGTTCGTGGTCTTTACCCTTCGTTCACACTGACGTGGCTCTTGTATTGATACCACTCGTTTACACTGACGCATCACTTGTATTGATTTAGGGCCGCCACATGCATACGGAATTCCGTTTCGGAATATCGAATCGGGATTCCGAACGCAGTAAATCCATCCAAATGAAGTTGTGTGTTGTCGAAGTAAGTTCTGTAGAAGTAATGCTTGTCGAATATATTATGTTCTGACGAAGCAATGAGTAGTCGAAGTTGGGACTGTGTCGATATAATGAACTGCCGAAGTTCAGTATGACACTTATACCTAAGCTGTCTTTTATGTTCATAGGCCATTACAAGACGGTACAAAGATTAGAACGCACTATGATCTGGAGCCAGAGCCGCGTCGGCCCGGCACGGATTGCGCTGTTAGTTGTCCTGTTGTTTATACATTTTGCAGCTCTCTCACTCATCGCTGTTATAGCTGCTTTACGCCGATATTCCGTGAGAGGGTGGTACTACCCTGGTCGAGCCAGCCCATATATGAGCTTGGCTCTACCTCCAATGAAACTACTGCAGCACCAAGGTAGCGCCACTGTGGCGGTGGTGTGGTGGACGGTACCATAGATATTAATAAGTTTTGTAATTGTGTCATACATAGATACGATGTCGACATGTGAAATCCACCAACCCACACTGGGCCAGCGTGGTGGATTATGGCCTGAATCCCCCTCGCATTGAGGGGAGCCTCGTGCCCAGCAGTGGGACGTTAAAAGGGCTAATATTATTATTACATAGATACTGGCTCTCCACCTGTCACGTTGGGTTCTGACTATCCTGGTGAAACGTGGGCTTTGAGTTGGTTATACCTCCACAATGTGGTGGTGTATGTCCACTCAAGCCTCTGACTACCCCCGAACGGGGATAAAAGTCGTGACGTTACATTTTTTTTTGTTACATAGATACTGGCTGGCGTGATGTCCCCCGCCTTGGACCCGCACGCGCGGTGGTACATGAGAGAGTTGCTGCGCCAGTCGCGCTATTCTACTCTATTCTGGATATGTCGACTCTTCTCTAAAGGCGATGCGGTAATATCCTATATCCTACTAATATTATAAAGGCGAAAGTTAGTGTGTGTGTGAACGTTTGTTACCACGTATCTCCATAACTACTAAAACAATTCTAATAGAATTTAAATCGGTGATAGTTTAGGCTCTGGAATAAGACATAGGCTAATCTTACACATCAATTTCAACGCGGGTACAGCTAGTAATAAATAAATAAATATCGCTAGACTGACACACCTACTGCATGGTCCAAACTAAGCAGCGTTTGTACTATGGCTACCAGACAATGGACTGGGGGCGATCCCAGAGGCGTAAGACATAGGTAACAATAATTTTATTAAATTTTGTTGCTCTCTTGGAAAGTAACTAGATATTTTTGACTTACGCATTGTTAGAACTTCACCGTCGACAACTTACCCCCTTCGCACACGAGGCGTAAGCGTAGTCGTCTCGTAAGCGTAGCGTAATACGCTACGCTTCGTGTGCGGACTTGTTAGAAAATGTACGTCCTACGCGCGTAATACGATACGCTTACGCCTCGTGTGAGAAGGCAGTTAGTTTTACCTAGTACAGTTCCTGTAAATGTTAGAACATCGTGTCCATCTGAGGTAGGCGTTGACTTTGCGACACAGTTTTTTTAAACTTTTGCAGGCTGTCAACGTTTTTCATTTATTGTACCGATTATTTTTGATGATTATATTTTTTTAGAAATTTCGTTTTGGTTTATGTAGAGTCCGAACCGCAACCTAATGTCCTTGGCCGGCCACATGATGCCGGTGCACCCCCGCTGCGCAGTGCCAAACATTAGCGGTAACAAGGAACTGGACAAAGTATACAAAGATCTGTAAGTTTGTAGTCCTACCTGGACGTAGCAACTATAACTACTACTCCACCAAGCCAACTAGGAACTTGTCAAATGTGACGTCACTCGCACAAAAAGACGGTGGCGGTGTGCGGGAGGTGTGGTTGGCGGGAAGCCGCAAGCGGTGGTGGGTGTGCGGGCGGGGAAGCCGCATTCCCTCCGAGTTCCTAGTTGGCTTGGTGGAGTAGTTAGTAGTAGTAGTATAATAGCCGGCGCACAGTGAGTACGGCAGGGCATGGCATTTTAATTTTTATCAATCGAATTTAATACTTATCCAATCGAAATAAGGTGCTCCAGCGGGTGCACCGAGAAAATACTCCGTGATACTCCGAGGTCGATCACCGAGCATTGAAATATATACCTTATTTCGATTGGATAAGTATTAAATTTGATTGATAAAAATTAAAAGCCATGCCCTGCCGTACTCACTGTGCGCCTGCCATAACTAGGACTTCAATACCTAGAATTGGGAAGAAGCATGTGTCTAACATTTGGGTTTCAGCATTTGTCGTTATTCTCAGGTCTTGTCCATTCGCGCTGTGGGTACTAGAGCGTCCACTGACCGGCCTTCCGAAGGTGTATGTGAATAATAGCATCGTGGTAGTGGGCGCCAGTCGCACGGGCATGGCTTTCCTCGAGACTTTGCTGCTGGGGTGCGTATTTTAAAATCTTCTTATTGGGCAACCTGGTGTCAGAGTTATGCAAGCCACCCGAAGGCCATTGACATGGCTTAAACTTTAAGCCATGTCAAGATCTACCGAACCAGATCTTTCTGGTGTACCAGAGTGGCAGTGCCGCTGTCTGCATCTGGCCCTACCCCAGACCCGGACCCTACATCTAGGATTGTGTGTAGGCAGTAGCTTATCTACATTATTGTGTATTTAAATATATTTTTTGTGTAGTAGTGTGTAGGAGGTCCAAGGTCGCTTCAGGGTGTTGTATTTATGTTGGTTAGGGTGTATATTTTATTTTAATATACTTGTATATTGGTCTACTGATTTATATTTACCACCCAACCACATAAAGGCCACCACACACGAAGGCTCCTCCAGCCAACCATCCAACACTTACTTTTTCAAACGTCACAGTGGTCACAGTAGGTTTAAGCCTTAAAGACTATTCAACAACCGGGACCGACTTTTAACATCCCATCCGAAGCACGGAGACGCTCAGTTCAAATGTCACTAAATGGTCACCATCTGACTAACCTTGCCAAGTGATGCTTAGCCTCCGATCGTTTACCGATCTGTGTTTGCAACTGGCTATGAGCGGCTTTTTAAATTATAACCTTTCGTTTCGTTCGTTCGTTTCGTTCGTCAAGCAGCGGAATTTATAAATTTATTTTCCATATAGCCCGACGTCTCAATACCTGACATTCAGCAACGTGACACTAGTGTCTGAGCACGGATTGCCGACTGTCGCCGAGTGTCTGAAGGCCGCGGACACTTGTGTCCCGAGAGACGGCCGGTACACCGATCGATACCTCAAGACCGTCCCTTTCCTCTTCTATTTAGACGTTATGTCCTCTATCATGGTTAAGATTGACAGGTATGTCATATTCTTTGACTCTAGTTTGGTGACTTAGCATTTAATCCCTCAAGTTAAAAGAACATTATTTTTATTTTTTTATAAGGCTGCGGTGGCAAAAAGCGTACGGCCCGCCTGATGTTAAGCAGTTACCGTAGCCTATAGATGCTTACAATACCAAGGGAATTGCTCGCACATATAAACGCAGCTGTAATAGTTGCTTTACGCCGATCTTCTGCGAGAGGGTGGTACTACCCCGGTCGAGCCAGCCCGTATATGAGCTGCAGTCAATTGGCTACAGCCTGGCTCTACCACCTTTAAACCAGTCATGGTGGAGTTACACTGGCATTACAAATAACCTTTCTTCCTAGAAATGCTTTTCAAAACCATTGTGATCTGGCTAAAAAACTCTATAAATTTAGCGGCTACTCTTTGGGCATTGCATAGTAGCAAGTAAAAAATCGGTAATGAGAAAATTTTATACGGCCTTTTGGTGAGCGTATGTTTCTCTGCTCTGGGGGCATATTACAAATTGGAACCCTAAGTTTTGTGATTTTGAAACTAATTTACTACGGCTGTGTCAAAAATCAAAATTCAAGGTCCGAAGGAAACAGATTATTGCTTTCGTATCTGGTTCGCAATAGCAGCCCTGCACTGGCTTTGATTCTCTCAGTCTGCTTTCGCCCCAAATCTTTTGTGTCCCATATTACATGCGTTGCTAGTTCGGAGCCATAACTTAGGCCATAAGTAGTTGATGTGTTTGCAGAAATAAAAAATGCATCCATTTAAAAGGCGGTGGCCTAAAATACTACGATGAACTAGTCTTGACATGCGGTAAGCAGTTTCAGCATCCGGATTACTTGCGCGAGTCACTTGACCTAGTCAAGGAAGTCGAGTAAGTTACTGTTCCATAGTATTATAGGTTGGCGTTACAGCCTTCTCATACTGGCAGCTTGCAAAGAGTTTCGTGATCAACGCGCTGGGGCGAGTGCGAGGCGAGTAAGGGTGCTACCAGACCAAAGGATCGATCGTCGATCGATGGTAGAATGGATTGGTCAACGTCGATCGATAGTTTCTTCGTTTCTAATCGTTCGGCGATCGATCAATTGGTTACTCGACGTTTTATGGAACGGTATCCGTCGATCAATCAAAGCTAGCACACCTCGATCAACTCCGATCGATGGCATCGACCGATCGATTGCTCGCAAACTGACAGTGTGTTAAGGCCCTTAAGGTATGTTGAGCTGGGCTATACTTAGGGCCGGTATTAAGAATTCGATAACAACTCTGAGAGCGTAGTTTTGACCTGGAATGACTTTCAAAGTTCATGTTTTAAGTTTGGAATCGTAATCTGGGTGTCATTGGGATTGCCCCCAGTCCATTAGGGGGCGTCCATAAATTACGTGAGGTGATTTTTGATATTTTCGACCCCCCCTCCCCCTTGGTGAGATTTCGTAAGATTTTGCTCGACTCCCTCCCTCCCCCTCTAATGTCACATGAGATTTTTCAAAAGCTATATTCTAGAGGAGATATGTTTTACTTAATTTAACCCAGTTTTCTTTTAATTTTAAAATGTTTCTTGCGGTAAAAAAAGTTACGTGAGATTTGCCGAGAACCTCCTCTCCCCCACGTGAGATTTGGTGAGATTTTGCTCGACCCCCTCCCCCCCTAAATGCCTCGCGTAATTTATGGACGCCCCCTTATACGGTACTCATTGTACAAGCATTGCTTTAGTTTGGGACTGGAATCGGTATGGTATTGAGATATTTTTTTTCTAGAAAGGGCAAACCCTGCGATAGAGTACTGATGGACAACCCTAAATATCAACCGGACCGCGTGCCATCCTTACCGGAGCTACCGGACAATGTGATGCTCATCAACTCGTTGTACACCGCCAACTTCTGCTTGAGGAAACTCATGCGCATGATCAGTGAACCAAGTCAGTATCGTTGCGTAAATAATAGTTTATTGTTAGGGTTCCGTCGCCAAAGGGTGCCAACAGGACCCTATTACTAAGCCTACGCTGTCCGTCTGTCAGCGGGCTGTATCTCACGAGCCGTAATAGGTAGAGTGTTGAAATTTACATATAATGTGTATTTCTGATGCCGCTACAACAACGTATACTAATTATAAAAAAAAAAACCGACTTCAAAAAAACCTGGATCACTAAAAAGCCTGAAATAATATTTCTATTACCACCTCTGCCTACCCCTTTGGGAAAACCAGACGTGATGGTGTGTTATCGAGTATTTGGAGTCGGTGCCAATCTTGGTATGCCAAGTATAGCTACTATAAAAGTAAGAAGATAGATTGGCACCGACTCCAAATACTCGATAACACACCATCACGTCTGGTTTTCCCAAAGGGGTAGGCAGAGGTGGTAATAGAAATATTATTTCAGGCTTTTTAGTGATCCAGGTTTTTTTGAAGTCGGTTATTTTTTTATAAAAATAATTTTATTTCACGATTTTTAGTGGCGCCATACCAATGAACATTTTGGCATATTGAACCGTATGAAGTAAGCCCAACATAAGGTAACTGCTGTAAATCTTTGAGGAATTCCCTCGACTGTCTATGGTCTCCATCATTAGACCTGTAATGGCACTTATAACCCATATGGGTGCAAAGTTCTCTCCAATACAAATTAATCAAGCCCAAACACCAGGTAATTGCTGTAAATCGTTGAGGAGTTCTCTCGACTGTCTTTTGACTCCATCATCAGACCCCTAATGACAGTCACAACCCATCTAGGTGTAAAGTTCTCATCAATACTAATTAATCAAGCCCAAACACAAGGTAGCTACTGTAAAACGTTAAGGAGTTCCCTTGACTGTCCCTCGTCTTCATCATCAGTCCCCTAATGACAGTCACAACCCATCCAGGTGTAAAGTTCTCATCAATACTAATTAATCAAGCCCAAACACAAGGTAGCTACTGTAAAACGTTGAGGAGTTCCCTTGACTGTCCCTCGTTTCATCATCAGTCCCCTAATGACAGTCACAACCCATCTAGGTGTAAAGCTCTCATAGATAGAAATGAATTAAGTCCAAACACAAGGTAGCTACTGTAAAACGTTGAGGAGTTCCCTTGACTGTCCTTTGTCTTCATCATCAGACCCATAATGACAGTCACAACCCATCTAGGTGTAAAGTTCTCATCAATACAAATTAATCAAGCCCAAACACCAGGTAATTGCTGTAAATCGTTGAGGAGTTCCCTCGACTGTCTTTCGGCTCCATCATCAGATCGACTCCAGACCTTCATAAAATAGTAGTGCTTTTAAATACTTAATGAAAAAAATTACAAACGCACTAGTCGCCCCTACGATTTTCGAAGGTTGCCCTCGATTTCTCTGGGATGCCATCATCAGATCCTGGTTTCCTTATCATGGTACCACCCCCGGAAAATCTCCTTTCCAACAAAAAAAAAATCATCAAAATCGGTTCATAAACGACGAAGTTATCCGCGAACACACATAAAAAAAAAAAAATAATAATAATATACGGTCGAATTGAGAAACCTCCTCCTTTTTTGAAGTCGGTTTAAAAATAAAATAAAATTTGAAAATAAAGGGGGTCCACATACAAGAAACTTGATATTTTCTGACGTTTTCATTCTACGATCGTACGGAACCCTTTATGTGCGAGTCCGACACGCACTTGGCCGGTTGTTTTATATAACTGCGGCAAAAGATGAGTGAGAGACCTGGAAACCTAATCCCCTTACCTCCCTCTGCTGCACTCCTCTTCAGGTCAGCAACGTGCGATCGATGCCTTTGGGACTGCGAGTAACTGTGGTAACTGCTTAATATCAGAAGAGCCGTAGGCTTTTTTTACCTCCTTAATTACTTAAAAAAACAAGTGCCATAGCTAAAGGGGAGTGGCACGCAAGCAATCTAAAGGGGAGTGGGACAGAGGGAGGGGAAGAAAGGGAGGTTTGAACTTCCGGCACATTCATCGTTAAGAAATGCATCAAAAATGCTCACTTTTTGCCGATCTTCTGTGAGAGGGTGGTACTTCTCCGGTCAAGTCAGTCCATTTATAACGTCACAGAAATTGGTGCCGTATATTTTCATCACGAGTTAAAAATCACGTGACTCTTTTCTGCTCTATTCAGGGGACGATACACGAACCAGTTTGAGTCTGTACAACAAAGTGATCGTGTACGGCGACTATATTGAATCCTACAGCTGTATCTCGGCGCTGATGGAGCTGGGCCTATCAGCCGACCTGATCACCTTCGTTGAGCCCTTCCCCTCGGAAAATACCACCGCTATGAGGGTCAATTGTTTTAATGATGAGACTGTAAGTGTTTTTTTTATAGCATTGCGGTGGCAAAAAAGCGTACGGCCCGTCTGATGTTAAGCAGTTAGATTACCCAGTTATCAGTTACAATACCAAAGGCATTGCTCGCACATTGCCGACCTGAAGGGGAGTGGGATGGAGGGAACGGGAGGGGGGGTGGTCTTTCGGGTCTCTCACTCATCGTACGAAACGTAGGCGTAATAGGTGCTTTTTTTTTTTTTTTTTTTTTTTTTTTTTTTTTTTTTGTCCGGGCGCTTTTTGGCCCGGCCCGCGATCACCCTCTGACATGGGGGTCAGAGTCTTTATTGTCTTAACTTAGCTTAAATGTAAATAATTTTTTCTCAGTCTTTTTATTTGAAATAAAACAGGAAACACAGATTTTTAATAATTTACAAATAATAAAAGCAAATAAAATATACATTAAAAGAGAAGCTTGTCATAATAAAAACTTAAAAATAAAATAACAAATTAAAACAACTAGTGGACAAGGATAGGTGGAGTCATACATAAAAAATATGGTAAAGTTAAAACAAAATTTCCCTACTATTCATTGCACAGATCAGTCAGCCAGTGTGATTAATAGCGCAGTGTGGTAAGGGTCGCTAGTCGGTGCTTACTACGACAGTAGTAAGCTGACAGCTAACCCCTATCTGCATCGGTCTTATTTCTATTAATCACACTGGTCGCTACCTCCGTGCAATAACTTAGTAGGGCGTCACGCTTATCCTTGTCCATGACAAGCTTACACAAATTCCCTACGTTAAAATCTGTGTCTAGAGAATATTGTACATTAAGTCTTTGGCGAGCGAACACAGGGCAATGAAGCAAGATGTGCTCCACTGTCTCGCTCACACCAGGCTCGCAGATACACGATGGGTCCTCTTTGCACTTGAAGCGGTTCAAGTACTCTGAGAACCCACCGTGCCCTGTTAGAACCTGTGTGAGCACGGCAGTGGGCACGATCTGTTTAATTGTCCTGTACGCTACCAGAAGGTCAGGGAAAAATATTTTCGTCGTAGATGCAGTGGTGCCAGTCTTGTACCTACGATTCCATTCGTCGAGCGACTCCAAACGGATTTGTCGCTTGACGAATGAAACCGGACATTTGTCGTACGTAGGTTTGGTCTTACTGTGCAGCGCTGCTTGTTTAGCCAGCTCGTCAGCTCTCTCATTACCCGCCAGGCCCGCATGTGCTTTTATCCAAAACAAGGAGACTTCCTTGTTTTGGAGTCTGCAGCGAGCGATGTTGCTCCTCGCCTCGGCGGCGAGCGGGTGATGGGAGAGCGCGTTGACCACTGTCTCGAGTGCCGAACGCGAGTCGCTGATGATAGCGAGACTGGTGCTCCCACACTCCAACGCATATTTAGTGGCTCTGCATATGGCCAAGAGTTCAGCCTGATAGACCGTGCAGTAGGACGACAGCTTGAGCTTGAGTGACTTGGTCTCGGTTTCACTATTCCATATGGATAGTGAAGCTCCGACCTTGCCCTCGATCTTACTGCCGTCCGTGTATATTCGAACTGCGCTGCATACGTTGGTGGTCACGTCTCGCTGGTCCATCAGGCTTACGAACTTGAGGTCCATATGTTTCGCCGGATGCGGAGTACTCGTGTACGCCAGTCTGCTTTCAACTTCGACGTCTTTCAGCTCTGGCCGAGGTACTCCCCTCTTGGCCTTGTAAAGGGAGGCCGCTTCGCGTATGCGAATGTCGAGGGGCAGTAGCCCGGTCAGGGCGAGAGATGCGTTCAGGGACACCGTTTTGTAGGCTTTGCACATCTTTTGTGCAAAGCCTCTCTGGACAGTGTTCAGCTGCTTCTGAGTAGTTATCTTGTTTGTCGACGGCGACCAGGCACTGGCGGCATACATGATGATGGGCTCGACAGTGGCGGTGTAAATCACCCGGATGACTTCCGGGTGGAGGCCCCAGCTGGTTTTGGCGGCCTTTGCCAACATTTTGTAGACATTCAACGCCTTTCTGCATATGTTTGCAGTATGGGCGTTGAATGTCAACTTATGGTCGATGGTGAGCCCCAAGATCTTAATGTCATCGGTCATGCCAATATCAATCCCGCCCATGGTCAGCAGAGGGGTGTCATAAATAAGCTTCTTAGTCACAACCATCGCGCTCGTTTTGTGAGGTGCGAACTTCAGCTTATTCCTGACACCCCAATCCCGCACATAGGCGAGAGTGGGATTGGCTTGCCTCTGTATGTCCAGTGCCGTTTCGCCGTCGAAAACAAGCACTACGTCGTCTGCGAAAGCCTGTACGTATTGCCCTCGCGTTTCGAGTCCTTTCAGCAGCGGGTCAAGGAGGAGATTCCAGAGAATCGGTCCGCCGATAGACCCCTGTACGCACCCTTTTTGAGTGCCCTTTGTGTACTCCTCACCAGCGTACCTGACACGGACCTTGCGGTCCTGCAGGTAGCTGTCGACGACTCGTCGGAGGTTGACCGGGCACTCTTCTTCGGCCAGTCTCACCCTTATGGCCGGCCACCAGGCGCTGTCGAAGGCTCCCTCTATGTCCAGCGATACCACGGTCACGATCTTTCGCTGAAGTAGTTTGCCGCGTATGTACTGCAACAGGTCATAGAGGGAGTCCTCGGTGCTCCGTTGGGGCATGAAGCCATACTGGCGTAGACTGAGCCTAGGAATCAGGTGCCACTTGAGCCTATTGACAACCATCTTCTCGAAAATCTTCCCCATGACCGGCAAAAGGCCGATGGGCCGATACGACTTCGGGCTGGTGTAGTCAGTTTTACCAGGCTTTCGCAGAGCGACCACCACTGCTTCCTTCCATTGTTCCGGGAAGAGACCCAACTCGAGGCACTTGTTCGCGATTGCCAGGTGAAGGCCCGGATCCTTGTTGATCACCTGGCAACATATGTCAGCAGTGAAGCCATCTCCCCCGGGTGCCTTCTTCGGATTGAAACTTTCCGCCGCGGCTCTGAGCTCCTCCACTGTGAATGGCCGGTCATGGACTTCGCCCTCGACACGGTCATTCACACGGTTTGCTAGGGCTCTCGTCCTCTGGTGGTCTAAGTTGTCCTCCGTCTCCAGGTCTCCCGGGAAGAAAGTGTCCGTCAACAATTTGGCGGACTCTTGCTGGCCCACTGTAGTGCCGTCTCTTGACAATGGAAGGTCTTCCTTCCTTCTGGTAGTGTATTTTATGACCCTGTAGATGCCATCCCATACTGTTTCTCTATCTTGTTTTTCACAGAATCCCTTCCAACTCTTTATCTGTGCCTTCTTGGCTTCTTCTTCGTACTTTCCTTTTGCCTGCAGGTACTGCTCGACGACTCCTGGTCTTCGGGATGGCGCTGCGCATCGGACTCTACGCTTTTTTGTGTTGACGTCTCGCTTCATCTTCTCAAGATCCTCAGACCACCATGGCATTTTAAATTTGTGGCCTGGTTTATTTTGAACTAATGTTTGGGTGCATGCTTCTGTGACTAGTTGTGTAAGGCTTTTTACATGGCTGTCTAAATCTACTTTACTGTTAATATTATCAATTTCTAATCTATTAATTTTGTGTTCTAATTTTAACTGGTCCAGTTTCTCATGAAACTGGTCCCAGTTAGCGTTTTTGGTTTTGAATTTCCGAGTGGTTCTACTGATATTAATTCCGCGTGCCTTACACAATCGAATTTGGAAAAGTATGCCATTGTGATCTGAGCTAGTGAGATCTTCAGCCACTCTCCAGTCTTCCACCAGCGCTAAAAGGTCCGCTGTGCAGGCTGTGACGTCGACGAAGCTTGTTAGCCGTCGTCCTCCCCTCACCGTGTCGAACGTGGGGACGTCACCGTCGTTCAGTACATGCAGGTTCATCTCTACTAACGCACCCAGCATTTCTTCGCCTCTGCTGTCTGTCGTGGTGCTGCCCCACCACGAGCTCTTTGCGTTTGCGTCGCCCCCAACTATGATCTTATAGTTTGCATGAGAAAGAACTATGGTGTTAAGATGATCCAAGTATGGCCCTATGGGTTGGTTAGGTTCGAAGTAGTACGAGACGGCGAGGATCTCCCACGCGCTCGTTCGCAATTTTACCACCACGATGTTATTGGTGGTAAGGCTCGGGCACTGCAAGACGTCGATAGTTTGGTCAAAGACGACTATCGCTGCCTTGACAGTGCCCTCACCGCGATCCGCGCTTTGGTACACCCTCGCCGTTCCGTAATTCTTCATCTCCTTTCGCCCCCCCACGTAAGGTTCCTGGACCATCGCGACCGCGATACGCCGTCTATCGGCTTCGAGCATTAGCTCGTTGGTCGCTAGTTCTTTTCTCTGGAGGTTCGCCTGGGCTATCTTGTATGCTTGGGTGCTCGTACCGAGTGGGACCCCTGGCACCACCTTAGCAATAGGCTATGGCGGCTCTCGCCAAGGCGTCCCACTTCTTTCTCGTCGGGCATTCTGTGCTGAATGCAGTATGGGCAGTGCCTGTAACTTTCGCGGTTTCGCAGTTACGGCACACTGGCGCCTCACCTGACTCCCACTTAGGGCAGCCGGTTCTGAGGTGGCGCCCACCGCAATGCGCGCAGAGGTCAGCGGTCTCCCGACATGTTTTACGGCCATGTCCAAAGGCCAGACACCGCGTACACTGTACCAGCGGTGTCTGGTCCTGCACATAGCGGTACTGGATGTCAATGAAGATCCTTTCAGCCGAGGTTAGCCGCTTCCACATTTTGGGGGACACTTGGAGAACCACATGGTTCTCGAGTGGGTTCCGTGCCCTCCTGCGGTACTTGACGGTCACGGCTTTGTCCTCGGCGGAAAGGTCTCCAAGCAGCCGCATGTTTTGGGAGATCAGTGCGGCCTTGATGTCCTCATCGGTATTATATTTGAGGACATCCTTGATGATGACCAGGGGGTTCTTATTCACCGCCTCCTGGACCTTGAGCGTCTTGTCCTTTCTGAGCTGTGTCACCGTCCGCTCTATCTCTCCCTTGGTGGCACAGCTCAGAACGACTTTTTGGTCCTTGATCTTTCGGACCCGCTCAATTTGAAGACCGCACTTCTTGGCATCTAGTGCCTGGCGAACTCTGTCGACAACGTCGGCTCCAGTGTCCATGGTGTCGTCGGAGGAGACGATCACAGAGTGTTTAGGCCCGCTCATTGGAGTGGGCCGTGGCTTCGACAGCGTCTCCGCGTACGAGGGATAGTTCTCACTCATCGCGGAGAGCCGTCCACTCATCTCTTCAGCTGTCTGCCTCAGAGACTGGACCTCTGCCATGAGGTCCTTGTGGTCGTGTGCTCCGGCGGCGCCCGCCACCGGTTTGGCCTCCTCCATCACCTTCTGGTGAAGTGCGATGGAGGCTTGGAGAGCCAGCATTTTGTCGGAATTTTCCCTCGACAACCTGCTGTTCTCCTCCATTTTTCGGCAGAGTTCGGCCATCTGGTCTTGACCTCCGGCGTCTTTGACGACCTTGATTGGTCGTTCCCCTCCCTTTTTTATGTTTTTGTCTGAGGTGTCCCCACCCTTGGCCAACTCGGACTCCTTCACAAGTTGGTACAGTCTTTTTACGGCTGCCTGGATCCCCAACTTAAGCTCCGCCTTTAAGTTACGAGAACTGCTGAGGTGGAGGTTCGCCGTGGTTAGGCAGACTTTTGCCTCAGCAGTTCTAGACGGATAGTTGGGGTTTGCCGATGGACTGCTTTCCGGAACGGTGACGGTTGGTGAGTGGGCAGTGGCTAATCTGCCCTCTTGGGTGGAAGCCGCCTTCGAAGGCTTCGTCACCGTTCTGTTCAGGCTCGCCGTTTGGGGTGGGGTAGAGGGGTTTTTTGTCGGCGTCAGCACGGCGGTCTCCCCCTCCCCGGTACTCCGCCTTGCGTCTGACAGCCCCGTTGGCTGGTCGGACCGGTTTCCGTCCGGGGAGGTGGTCTTTCCGCGCTGCTTGTTAACGCCGATCTTCTGTGAGAGGGTGGTACTAAAGGTCGAGCCAGCCCGTTTATGAGCTGCAGTCAATTGGCTACAGCTTGGCTCTACCACCTTGAAGTGTATCTGATATCGGAGGCATATGATAATCTTCTGCCAACTCCTATAATTTCTTTTGATTAAATTCATGCGGATTCTAAGACAACTTAGCTTTGCCCCGGGACCCATCGAGGGTCGAGCCTCGGTGTCATCGTTGGCCACCAACGGCTTGCAGGATTAACAGTGGTGGGAGTGTGTTGCGGGCCTAGTCCCATCAAAAATATTTCTGACATTAGAACTAAGTAGAGTATTCTGTGGTACAGTAATGAGATGGATCGAATAATTTTAATACTGTACACAATTTTTCTTTTACTATTGAAAATAATGACCATGGACTTTCTTGCCAGCTCTTCTCAATGGAAGTAACATTACGAACCGACAATAACGCTTAAATATTGATGTTAACGATTCATAAGTGCTCTAGCTAACATGAATTTTCATGTATTTAGGACAACAAACAATACATTCACATGTTACTGTTATAAATAACTAGGTACTTAAATACTGCTTACTTTAAGTGTAATTAACCCCGTTAGATAATTATTATGACGATAAGTTTAAGTACAGTTTCCGTTATATGGTAGTATAGTAGCGGCACGCTATGATGGCCGTTTTGACGTGTGGGTGGAGAAATGATGGCCAATGATGGGTGGAGAAAATGAACCTTATTATAACGGAATAAGAATGCCAGTTGTGAAGTTTAAGAATCTCAAAAACTGAATGCGAAAATGAATCTTATTCCGTTATAATAAGGTTCATCCTCTTCACCCTCCCACATGTCAAAATGGCCATCATAGCGTGCCGCCACTATAGTATTAAAGTATTTAAATAAGTCACAATACAAGGTTTTTGATTTACGTCGGACTTTCTAGATTTATAAGGTAATGTTATTTGTCGAAGGTTGATGAAAGGGTGCAGGCTAGTCTGCAGGCGCAGGGTATCCTGGTGTTCCGGCAGTGTTCGCTCATCGGGTGGCGGCAGCAGGACACCCGGATAGTGGCCATTGACCTGATGGCGCCGTTACAAGCTATCTCGCTGCGATGCTTCGCGCTGTTCTATTATGGCTTGAAGGCTATTGACTTGAACGCTTTCAGAGGTTTGGCATATACTTTTAAGCATGGACCAACCACAACTGGACTCCGCACTCCGCTATGAAAGTTGTATTTAAGATTTACACGAGCAATGACAATAAATTATTATTTTCGACTAGCAATCTCCTGGGACATTTGTTAATGTTGCTAAATCGGATAAAAGTAGCTTATAACATAAGACAGTTACTCCTTAAAATATCAAATATCTGCCAGTGAAAGTCCCGTCAAAATCGGTCCAAGACCAATCACAATACGTTGCCTCCACCCCGCAAATTTTTTTCGACTTTTGGCAAGTTATTCCTAGTGTGGAGTCAGTGCTTTTAACATAGATTTTGCAGCTTATAATGACCGTAGTAGATTGATATACCTGTATATCAATCTACTACGGTCATTATAAGCTTGAATTTGAAATCATGGGCATCCTTTTAAACGGTGACTCTACACATGACTATATTTGGGGAATATTAATCATCAAATCAATTGATAAAAATGCATTGCTTAGGTATTAAGGTATACCAGTGAACGGTTTGCTTATTTGCTAACTGGAGTTATATTTTTTTTATCAATAAATTTTTTATCTATTTTCCCCTAATATTCCAATTCATGTGTAGAGTCATGGTTATATTAACTAAAGCCATCATCATCTATCAGTATTTCAAAAATACCTTATAATATGTAGCTATAAACGAGTGTGGTCTGGAGTACGACGGGGGTTTGGTCGTGGACCCCACGTTCGGGACCAACGACCCCTGCATCTACGGCGCCGGCACATGCGCGCGGTATTCCCGCAAGTTGTACGCGGCGCGCCGATCGCACCGGTACTACTGCTCAGAGGACATCGGGGAAGCGGTGAGCTTATCTCTAAACTTCGATTTTTAATAGTATTCACTACCCCCTTCGCACACGGCGTCGTAGCGTAAGCGTATCGTAATACGCGCGTAGGACCAGAGCAATACGAGCACGTACATTTTTTAAAATCAATTCGGTGTCGGCGACCGAATCACCCGCTGGTGGCGCCACCATGGTGTCCTAGTGAGATATGGCGCTTAGTCTGGTCATATTATGGCTTATTATGTTCTAGCTCGCAAAAAGATTCCTGAAGAAATTAGACCCGTTCATGATGGGCGACCCCAACGAAGAAATGCCCGCTGATAGAATACGGAGATATAGTTCCAGTTTGTTAGGGTAATTTATGTATTTATATAAGTTTAGGACAAACAACAGCTTTAACAAAGGTTTAGTAAGCAAACTAAAATGGATAGATGGATAATTTTGATGTAAAGTTATTTACCATTCACTTATAACGAAATTCTAAGGGCCAGACGATCTGAATCCAACCTATCCCGGCTGCAAAATATCCTCCGAATTTATAGAAAGTTATAATAGACTTACACGAGCATTACAAATCTCTCTTGTTCCTTGAAAGCTTGTTAAAACCATTGTAAACTGGACAAAAACTCTATAAATTGGGGATAACAGTTTGGATTTGGATTTCGTGCAATTGATATAACTGTATCGAAACTTTTGACCGGCTGCACGCCGACTGCGAGCGTTCTGCGCAGTTTGTTGGCAGTTAAGTGCAGTTATATTGACTGCACAAAATCTCATGCATACTACAATTTTGCAGCTGGTTTGCAGTTCGCATACAGATCGTCTGAGAAGACATTTAGAACGATTTTCTCTTGGATTTCAAAACGTTCAGGCCTGTTTGGTTTAAAAATTCTGAGTAATTTCAAAATATAATAACTTTTATTCCTGAAAAATCTGCCAAAAATGGTCTTACCCTTAGGTTGCCGATATTCCCACTAGTTGGGTCTCGGAGGGCAAATGGCAATCGCTCCGTGTAAATATCGGTGATCAGCCAAATCAGGGTAGACTGAAAGCCGACCGCTCATAATGGGATAAGGCTAGGAAGAAGACGAATAACTTTTATTACATTTTGTATGATTCTTCACATACTAATTACTACTTTTTTATAGACCTAGAAGTTCTCATACGAGTATAGGAAGCCTGAATTCCCGGATATCTCTTGGGGCATCATCTAGAAGGTAAGCTTAGCTTCTAGCTCCATACTATGTACATAGAAACTAAACACGGCGTATTGCTAAATAGGTAAAACTGACTTATACTGCCCAATGCGGGATATTCGTATTTCATGGTATAGTTCTTGCAATTCACGAAGGCGACTGGCCCTTGGTTGTGTTGCGTGCGTGGCGGAGCCGTAAACGCACACTGTCACAATGTGTATGTACATGTCAAACACAACCAAGGGCCAGTCGCCTTCGTGAATTGCAAGAACTATATTATGTGAGCATAGTAGAGTCTCAAATACGTTTCACATAACTGAATCGAACTGAAGTCTGTTACGAAATCATCTTATTCTCTTCTAAATGTAAGATCTTCGATCTTGTCGGTCCAGTTTTTTCCAGTCCTCTCTATTTCCTAAGGTCATTAACCATCTGTCTGATACGACTCGAAATTGACTTTATGAAATGTGTAAGAGAAATTCGACAAGCTATTGCAAAAAGCCAGTAGACGAGCGATATAGGGATAGAGTGTGTGGAAGACATTGGGGTGGACAGCTAGGGGTCAGTGGAAAAGAATAAAGTTTTGGGTTAGATTGCAAGTCGGCTGCTAAATTGCAGTTTTGATGCTGCTGCTAACTCCCAACCGACTGCAAGCACAGTTGTTAGCACTGCACGCCGATTGCAAGTAGACGCGCAGTCGGTTGACAGTTTTGATGCAGATCGAAGTTGGTTTAACTGCACCAAAACCGGATCCAAACTGAAATTTTGCAGCCTGCTTGCCGGTTACAATGGACTCACTTCCTTAGCGCTTTCAAACTAGCGTTTACTACGAGCGTTTATGCTCGTTTTTCGAAGCGCGTATAGGCGCGCCTTTGCCATACGCGCAACTAGTACGAGCGTTGACGCGCTTATAAGCTCGTATAAGCGCAAGCCGCGTAAGACGCGTCCACCAGTTTGAGTGTACACGCCAGAATAAGCCCGTGTACGCGCGTTCGGCTTTTTGAAGCGCGCGTGTTACCGCGTATGCCGAAACGCCCGTGCTTATACGCGCCAAACGCTAGTTTGAAAGCGCTCTAAGTGTAATAGTATGTGTCAGATGGCAGCCAGTACTGAGGTTTGAGTCGCCGATACTGCAGTCAGCAACCCTGCCGGGGCCGCTGTACTATTTGAAGCTACGGAAACCGGGACGGGAAATACCCATGGCTGTGCAGTTATCCATGCCGCATCAGGTGGATACTATTATTGATCACCTATACACCTATTACCTGTACACTTTTTTTTCTTCCATAAGATATAATAATACTAGCTGTGCCCACGACTTACTGCTTAAGTTAAGTTCTTAAGTTCTTAAGTTTAAAAAAAATGGTATAAGATTAAAACTAGTAGGTATCACTAAGTTTTTATGTCCTATATTAGCGGCACGTTACGAAGGCCGGTTTGACATATGGGGGGGGGGAAGAAAATGAACCTTATTATAGCGAAATAAGACCGGCCGTTTTAAAATAAGATTGTCATAAAATGAATGCGAAAATGAATCTTATTCCGTTATAATAAGGTTCATCCTTTTCCCCTCACACATGACAAACCGGCCTTCATAACGTGCCGCTACTTTAGTACCAATCTGCTGTTTATCAATACGAAGTGGCTATCTATAACCATCTCTGTCTCACCAGGGCCACACTCTAATGACGGACAAGGACAACAACTACTTCCGCCTGCAGTTGAACGTGTTGCATGTCGTTGACGCTGTCACATGCCTCGCGAAGAGCCCCTTCTCGTTAGAGGTCATGTCGCAACTCTACGGGAAACACGAAGCGTTCTTTGACAAATTACTCGCTAGGTTCATGGTAAGTGAGTAGTTATTTTATCAGGTACCGTAGCCTATAGATGCCTGCAATACGTCACGTTGCGAACCTGAAGAGGAGTAGAATATAGAAATGGGAATCCAGCTCTCGCGCTTATCGTACGAAACGCAGCTAATATAGCTATTTTACGCCGATCTTGTGTGAGAGGGTAGTACTACCCCAGTCGAGCTAGCTCGTATGAGCTGCAGTCTTTTGGCTACAACTTGGCTCTACCATTATCAAATCAAAGAAGGTTGTAACAAAACCGGTACAAAAGCAGTAATTTATACTGTTTCGTTCGAGCTTCGAATTTCGAATTTTGACACATTTCAGTAGTGACATTTAATGTCAAAATCACTAACGACCGAACGAACAGTTGTCTAGTATTTTTTTGTAAAGAGCTAATTACACCTTCCTAAAGTTAGGCTACTTAATTTAGTCGTTGACTGACTTTAGGCAAGTGTAATCGCATTTAGCAAGTTAGAATCCAAAATTTAGAAGCTAGGATGGTTTTGGCTAAATTAGAAGCTTTCTAAATTAGGTTGGTTCTAAATTTAAATGATTAAATGTAATAACCCTTTAATATAGGCTCCAACCGACTGCCGCGGAAAATTCGCGTGAATTATCCGCAGTAGGCTCTTTGCCAAAGTAAAAATAACAGTAAGTAAACTTCTGTAACCCTCTCGTTAACCTTGGGTGAGGCCTATGTCCAACAGTGGACGTGTTTTGGCTGAAATGATGGTGATGAAACTTCTGCTTATGTTCAACGCGCTGCGGAGAAAAAGCAGTTCTTTATTTATGTATAGGACGGAGTACATTTTCATTTCTCGTGTTTTGAGGGCGGCATAATTAAAACAGTACTGTGAACCGTATTTTTTGCAAACTGCTATTATTTGTAGAGGAACGAGATACTAGACCTGTACGAGTTCTTCACTAAACCGTGGATGTCAGCGTTGTATCAAGAGACATTCAGAGATCTGATCGAAGAAATCAATGAGCAAGATATTGGCACAGTAAGTAACATTCAATTCATAATATGAATCCATGGAACATTTGCTTAATTAAGATAAAAGTTTGATTTACATGTCAATAGATGGCAGTAGCATATACGTCGCTCAAGCAGCTAGATAAGCAAATTTTTGTTCGATTTATTCACGTTAGTCAGTCAGTTGTCCAGTGGTCGTTCGTTCGTCAGTTCGTCGTTCGTCAGCGGTCGTTCGTCAGTTCAGTGGTCAAAGCGTCATCTGTTCAAGTTCAGTAAACTCGGGTTTGAATCTTTGCAGATGAACACATTCTGTACCTTTCTTATTTCCAAGATTAATGCATTTACATATCACCAGGGTGTGCCGTACTCTTGCATGCTTGAGTGATACCTCTATCTTTGTTAATAAAATTTACTCTGTGTTTGAATCAACGCCAACTACTGCCATCAGTAAAAACTTACCCTGACCCGTCTTGTAGGACCAGTTTGCAACCATCGCTGCAACATCGTAAGGAGTAACTTTCGGCAGATGGCGCTTTCGGTTTTGCATTTTGGCTCTTTGGCTTTAGCTTTGGCTCTCTCACTCATCGTACAACACAAAACACAGCTGTAACAGTTACTCTACGTCGATCTTCTGTGAGAGGGTGGTACTACCCCGATCGAGCCAGCCCGTATATGACTTGCAATTGGCTACAGCTTGGCTCTAGCACTAAATGAATCTATGAATTGACGGGCCCGTTTGCGTGGTTGGTGTGATGGCGCCTTTCACGTTGCAAGTCGTATGTTCGATTCCTACCCGGGACATGCATCTGTGTACATGAACATGTCTGTATGTCCCGAGTCTGGATATATTAATTATGTATTTATAAATAAAAAAGTAGTATATGTATATCAGTTATCTGGTTTCCATAGTACAAACTCTGCTTAGTTTGGGATCAGGTAGCCGTGTGTAAAAAATGTCCCAGGATATATTATTAGTATTATTAGGATATATTATTATATATTACAGGATATATTATTAGTATTATTAAATGGCTCTCTAATGGTAGGTACTTGTTGCATTTAGATATACGATATAGTGAAGTCAAAATACGCGCTCTACGATAGCGGCAGTAAGTCGGACGTGGACAAGAGCGATCCGTCAGTCAACATGGCGCAGTCAGCACAGTCATTGCTGCGATGTGGGACAACATCCAGCTGCAATATGGATGGCCGGCGGCCGGTAATTGTGACGTCATAATGAAATGTAACGTCACGACTTTTATCCCCATTCGGGGGGTAGTCAGAGGCTTAAGTGGCCACCACCACATTGTGGAGGTATTAACCAACTCAAAGCCCACGTTTCACCAGATAGTCAGAACCCAACGTGACATGTGGTGAACCTTGTCGCCGTGTATACAGGAACTGACTATTACCTGATCCCGAGGGATAGATAAGTTTCCTCACGATGTTTTCCCTCACCGTCAGCGAACTGTAAATTATGCACATAGATGAAAATTCATCCATTGGTGCATGCCCCACCGGGGATCGAACCTGGGACCTTCTGATTGCTAGCCCAACCTGTTCTCCCCTAGGCTACAGTCGCTTTCCATATTTAACGTCATAATCTTTTATGTAATATTCTTCTTATCGTATGGTTAGTGGCCAACCTGGTGTCAGAGTTGTTCAAGCCGCCCGAAGGCCTCTGACAAGGCTTAACGACTGCTGCCTAGATTACAGTAACCGGGACCGACTTTCACGTGGCCTCGGAAGCACGGAGACGCTCAGTTCAAATGCTACTAAATGGTCACCCATCTCTGATCGACCTTGCCAAGGGTTGCTTAACCTCCGATCGTTTACCGATCATTGATAGCAGCTGGCTATGAGCGCCTCAAAGGTAATAAGGCGCTTTTGTGTAATAAGGTACTATCACGGATTTTGCTGCCTGCTTTGGGTTTTACCGCTCTCAAAGTTCTGACGGTCGCTTGGCGCAGTGGTTCGAGTGTTCTCCACTCGGCGCACTGCATCGGGTGGTTGCGGGTTCGATTCCCGCCAGAGGCAAATTTTGGAAACGGCCTTTTCGAAATTTGCCCTGGTCTGGGTGTCACTGGGATCGCTCCCAGTCCATTGTATGGTTGCCATAGTACAAGCGTTGCTTAGTTTGGGACCATACAGTTGGTGTGTAAGATTGGCGATATTTATTATTATTATATTTCAGGATAAACACGATATTGGCACTTTCCGATCTATCATAGATAGATTTGTTGGTAGAAGCAGCAGTGTGCATGTGAGTATTTATTTATTTCTCTATTTGACAAAGAGTCTAATGCCGTGTGTCCACTGGCAAGTAACTTCCGCAATTTCTTGCAGAAGTCACTTGCCGACGTGTTTCCACTGACTGCAATTTTACACAACCGTGTACATGTGGGACTTGCAGCAAGTTCGGCAAGTCGCAGAAGTCCACTTGCGTGAGTGTTTACATATTGGAGGTCGCTTGCGCAAGTAAACTTGTGACAGTTTTCTTGCCAGTGGACACACGGCATTAGGTTTCGTATTTATCACTAAAAATACATAGTAATCGGTCGCAATATGCTGTTCATGCAAGTCAATATATTTTTATAGAACCTAAAAGCAATACAATCTATAGGTACAAATAAATTAAAGTGTCTGTTAGTAATATGAAAATAACAGCTTTTTACATGTACATACAACAAAAACTAATAAAAACAATTGTGTCTGTCTGTCTATATGTTCAGGCTTATCCCTATAACAGCTGGAATGATTTTGACGGAACTTTCACTGGCAGATAGCTGATGTTAAGGAGTAACTTAACTACTTTTATTTGAGTAAATATTAACAAACAGTTTTTTTTTTTATTCAACGCGTATGAAGTCGCGGGCACGGCTAGTTTTGTAATAATAGTTTCAAATATTGCGGAAGTAAGGTGGCGTTAACTTTATTCGAACCCATAAGGGCCACCGCAAACACGCTACTTTTAGCATCGGCGATCGACGATTTAGTCGCTTTTTAGAAGCTAAATGCAGCTAAATCCGTGATTTTGATATTGCGATCGAACGCAGAGAGTCGCCAAAACGCCATGCAGTCGCAAAATCTCCGGTCGCCGATGCAAAAAGTAGCACGTCTGCGGTGGCCCTAAGGAAGAAGGCTCACGATCTCATGATCAATTCAATCACTGCTTTAGAATTAGATAAGCAGGTTATAAAAGTGTTAATTACTTTTTACAGTTGCACTCTCGTCTGACGACTGATATCCCTTCGGTTAGTAAATTACTTCCGTTAAATTAATATAACATTTTCTGTGTTCAATTTGTGTCTCCTATCTTACCATTTAATTTGCTCCATACAGGATATATGTATTTTTAACAGAGTTGCAAAAAAACAGGAACTTAAAATGAAAACTGTTTAAAACGTGTTTAAAACATTGATTTAAATCAGAAGGAATAAATCACCGTGTTTAAATCATGTTTTAAATGATTAAAACATGTTTTAAACAGGGTGTTTAAAACAAAGTGATTTTTTGTAACCACCCTGATTTTTAACCGTGCGTAAAAATTTATATGTTTTTCACTTTAAAAAAAACTACTTTATTATCTGAGTAAAAAGTAGGAAAATCACGAAAAAACTGGTACCTACCTACAGTAATTAATAAAATGTGCGGTCAGTGACCTACCTGTGTCGTGTCGAGCGCGCAAACAGCTGATAAGCCGGCGGGTGACGAAAAATCTGTTTCAAAGTAAACATCTTTAGTAAATGATAACGATAGTATTTTTAAATGAAATTAAAAAAAAAAAACCTTTTTCATGTATGTATTTCGTTTATGTATAAAATATAAAAATTTACGCACTGGTTAAATAACTTTCCTGCGTGTGTAGGTACTGTTCAAAAATTTGCGATGACGCCCATTTTTAAAATAATGCTTAATTATTCCTGCATATTAGCGCAAACAGGACTACGCTCGTAGTACGTTCCATGACTACGCGCGTAGCACTAACGAGGCTACGCGTGTAGCCGCTAAGGGGACGTCCATAAATTACGTGAGGCAATTTTGGAGATTTTGACCCCTCTTGGTGAGATGTCGTGAGATTTGGCTCGACCCTCTCCCTCCCCCTCTAATCTCACTTGAGATTTTTTAAAAGCCATTGTCTAGGGGAGACTGTTTTACACATGATATACTTAATTTAACCCAGTTTTTTGGCAATTTTACACCCCCAAAACAAAAAATACGTGATATTTGATGAGACTCCCCCTCTCCTCCACGTGAGATTGGGTGAGATTTGGCTCGACCCCCTCCCCCCAAATGCCTCACGTAATTTATGGACGCCCCCTAATCACGTAATTATTGTTTTCCACAGGAGTGTGGCCAAAGTGAGGAGGCTCGCAAGCAAGCGGCCGACTTCTGGAAGAACATATCTGGGGAGCGCATAGTGACGGCCCACATCGCTCGCTACCTCGACCGTCACAATGTCACTAACCCGCACTACGCCGCATGTAGTCCAGACTGCGTGTAGAGTAGACAAATAGGATTTAGGAGGAAGTAGGAGGAGAGGAGGAAGGAGGAGGAGAGGAGGAAGGAGGAGGAGAGGAGGAAGGAGGAGGAGAGGAGGAAGGAGGAGGAATGAGGAGGAGAGGAGGAGGAAGGAGAAGGAGAGGAGGAAGGAGGAGGAGAGGAGGAAGGAGGAGGAGAGGAGGAAGGAGGAGGAGAGGAGGAAGGAGGAGGAGATGAGGAAGGAGGAGGAAGGAGGAGGAGAGGAGGAGGAAGGAGAAGGAGAGGAGGAAGGAGGAGGAGAGGAGGAAGGAGGAGGAGAGGAGGAGGAAGGAGAAGGAGAGGAGGAAGGAGGAGGAAGGAGGAGGAGAGGAGGAAGGAGGAGGACAGGAGGAAGGAGGAGGAGAGGAGGAAAAGGCGGACAGGAGGAAGGAGGAGGAGAGGAGGATTTAGGGACGAGCGAGCTAGAAAACTATAGTTTTTTTGTTTATTTATTTTATGTTCTAATATTCTATCATGCCAGGTTTTGGTTTTGGTTAAAGGAATCGCAGGATAGGTGGTCGAAGGTTAGATTACCGCGTTGAGATATCGGTCAGACCTTTCGTATTTTTCTTTATACTGGATCATGGGCATCGACCACATAGCCAGTAGACGCGTAATACCAGAGGGGCTAGCCAAGTGGCATGAACGCTAATCGAATAGAAAAGAACAAACTTCACCATGTATGGAAATTTCAAACGTCGCTATGTAATTCAACAACAAGTTGCTATGAAGATCACGCTTGAGATCACGTCACTTATGTCATTTCCATAGATGAAGTGTAGCGAATTTGTAGACGTCAGCCACTTGTCTAGCCCTTCTGTTAATTCGCATTGCAAACTTTTCAGTCGACTAACTGATGTGCGCGGGCGCGCGGTACTGAAAGCTCATTGGTTGGGACACAAATCTTGTCACACACGCACACAGACACAGATCGATCGTTACTGGCCAAACATTCGTGGGCGCCGAATTAGGTATATTAGATCTGTATTCATATACTAGTTGTCTACTGCATATGAAGTCGATGGCTACAGGTGTTGTTAAATTTGGATATTTTTTTAATTATCTATTAAATTAAAAAATAAAAATTACGTTTTAGACAATTTATTTCATTTTACACATGTTCATTATTTAGACGAGTTTCCTTAAAGTATATTTACATTAAAATGCACAATATGGCCATTGACTGGTTTAATGGGACTCCAAAACAGTCTTAATTGATATGATGTCGTCTTGTACAAAAGCCGAAACAATATTTTTATACCTATTATTACCTCTACGAGATCAAATTCTGTTAAATGTATGGATATATTGTAAAGACTAGCAATCTTTGGTTTTCTGTTTTAAATATGAGAATGGCCTCTTAAAGTTAGATTCGACTATGGTACAATGAAACCAGGGCCTCGAGTCTCTTAATTCTTTGCGGTTGACATGTTGTCGGCCATCTATTAGTCCTCTGGCCAACAACATGCCGACAGCCAAGAATTTGCGATTTACAATAAAGAATTCACGAAGATAATTCTTATAGACTAGTGGTTTCGCAATGGACAATTGTGAAGAGACTCGAGGCCCATTCTCTTCCCATTTCCCAAGACTACGTCACTATTAGTGCTATCATTGATTGTCATCTTCAATACAAATGAGTTGTCGTGCTCCCACACTGCTGTTATAAAATGTTTACTAACATATTATAACACTAATACATTTACTATAGTCTGACCGCAACCGCTATACCGCGCCTTAGGTAGGGGAGGGGGGGAGTGGGAAGGAAAGAATGATGACGGTAGAATGACAAGATGGAGCAACTGCTTCGCCCCCCCGTCTCGCCGTTCGCGTACCTAAGGCACGGTACAGCGGTTGCGGTCAGACTATAACAAATGTTAGGAATTGTCACATTCTGTTAGGATTTTTAGCTAACAATTGGTAAGTAACAATTTTGTTTAGAAAATTTTACTAACATGAAAACATTTTTTAACTTTGTGATCAAATGTATGTTAACAAAATGTATACTAACGTTAGTAAACATTTTATAACAGCAATGTGGGAGCACCATACGATTATTAACCGCACCACAGTTGACGTAATCATGAACCAATCAAGTGACTCAACTGTCTTGGAAAGAGCATACCCTAGCATCTTATTGTACCATGGATTTTACTAGACAATGGTTAACGTAGTATATCGTTGAGCTGGTAACATCTCAGGAAATGATCATGCAAAACCGGGTTTTATTTACACTGGCGGTACTGCATGGGACGCTCTATGCTGTGATAACTCTATGGTACACTCGGTTTTGTTAAAAAAAAAAACAAGTACATCTGTCTGCTAAACCTTTTCATCCTGGCCTTATCCAATTATGAAGTCGGCTTTCAGTTTATCCCGATTTGGCTGATTACTGATATTTACAAGGAGCGATTGCCATCGGCCCTCCGAGACCCAACTAGTGGGACTATCGGCAACCTAAGTGCAGGCCGTTTTTTGTTAGGTTTTTTCAGGCGACTGTCAAAGATCTTAGAATGATACCCGCAACCGGCAGATTAAGGATACACACTGAAACACTGAGGAGGTCGCATGTTATATTTCGGCCACCCATCCAAGTTCTGACCGAGCCGAACGTGGCTTTACGCGCCGTTTTATTGGGCGTCTAACCATGTCTAACAATCATCGTGCAAGGTCACCTCTTCTTGCGTCTGCTATAACTCTGCAATTGAAATTATGAAAATAAGTCGAAGATGAAAAAGTTAGATAAGTTAATTTGTTGGATAAGCTAAATCTTATTTTATTTGCAACCCTCGATACGTTTTAATAGAGCTATCAAAGCAATAGCGCAGTGATCTCAATGAATACAAACAATCAAGAAAAATATTATTATGTTACCTATAACTTATTCGAAGTCGAATGTCTGTACAATATGACTAGCATACACAATTACGATAGAAACAAACTTCTCTTAATAAATTAAAACACTATTTGTACCTATGTATAGTACTTAAACACGCATTCCCACGTGTCGATTTAATTCGATAACCGCATTTTTTGTGACATTTTTAATTATAAATTCAATGTTTCCACATTGATTTCTAAAACATCATAATTTAAAATTCAATGATATGATCTCCGAAAACGACATTGAATTAAAAAAGAAAATCTGTTGACTTCGATGCGATCTGTTGAGATGCGTCTTTGTGTACGTATTTTTGTTGGCGTCGCCCATGGCCGAACCACTTTTTGGACTCCGCTCTATGAATAACTTGCATTAAAATAGGTCCGAAAAAGTTGCAGTAGCGAAGGCAACGCATTATAATGGTCTATCGAAAATAATAATGAATTGTAATTGGTTGATTGCAAATCTTATTCACCTTATTAAGCGTAGGTATCTGCTTCGGAAACATGTGCCCTAGATAGCAAAGTGTAAAGGGTGATCGATTCGTGGTAATACCCCTTACCATAACATGAATTCTAAAGCTCGGTATACACGACGACTTTACACTAATATACTCAGTGTATACATCGAGTGTCTGCGTGTGTACATCACCGCGACACCTTGTTACAGTTGTAGTAGCGGTGTCGCTAGACAGAGATACACCGAGTGTGGTGTAGAGTGTCGCCGTGTATCCCGAGCATAACGCTTGAACATTTACAACTTTTCTGCCTTGTAGTAGTCACATCAACATAGTAAATTAAAACCATCACTAGCACGGTCACGCACGCGTTATATAAATCCATGCGCACACTACGGCGGTGCGTAGTCGTGCGCCGGCGCCGGCGAGTAGTCGGCGCCGTGCAGCAGCGATTAGGTCTGGTACTGCAGCATCGGTGCTGCCGCCAGGTTCGCGTGGTGCCCGCTGTTCATCCGCAGCGCTGATAGGGACTTGTTGTACCATTCGTCTTCCGCACTCATGCCTGGGGAAAAGGGACAAAATAAACGCCTGCGCACACTGGAGGACGGGATATCAATCAATCAATCAAATCATTCATTATCAGGCAACCTTGGCCCTTGATAAATACCTTACAAACTAACATAAATACAAAATATGTTAATATAAAAAAAAAAACGTCACGACTTTTATCCCCATTCGGGAGTAGTCAGAGTCTTGAGTGGCCATACACCACCACATTGTGGAGGTATTAACCAACTCAAAGCCCACGTTTCACCAGATAGTCAGAACCCAACGTGACAGGTGGTGAACCTTGTCGCCGTGTATACAGGAACTGACTATTACCTAATCCCGAGGCATAGGTAGGTTTCCTTACGATGTTTTCCCTCACCGTAAGCGAACTGTGAATTATGCACATAGATGAAAATTCATCCATTGGTGCATGTCCCACCGGGGATCGAACCTGGGACCTTCTGATTGCTAGCCCAACGTGTTCGCCCCTAGGCTACAGTCGCTATATATATAGGGTATATGTTAATATATAAAATAAACTATATTAATATTACATTATGTGCACATTGGCACTGTGCGGTCAATTTAATACTTATCCAACTGAAATAAGGTGCTCCAGCGTGCTCCGAGGTCGATTACCGAGCATTGAAATATGCTTTATTTCTATTGGATAAGTATTAAATTCAATTGATAAGTTTAAAATCCTTTGACATTCCGTCCTCCAGTGTGCGTAGGCTATAATCCTTCCAAAGTGGCCAATCTCAAAGGAGGCTAGCCAACTATCGACCGCTTGGCGTAGTAGTTGCATTGGCCGCTCGGCTCATGGTGGTTGCGGGTTCGACTCCCGCCAGAGGCAAATTTCGGAAATGGGCTTTTCGTTATTTGCCTTGTCTGGGTGCCACTGGGATCGCCCCCAGTCCATTGTATGGTAGACATAGTACAAGCGTTGCTTAGTTTGGCACCATACAGTTGGTGTGTAAGTCTGTCGATAAATATTTATTTAGACCATGGCCAACGAGTAGTGATACGAAAATTAATAGATAATTCTACTAAATAAGTTGTTTTTGAAATATCGTCTTTATTGATTTTTAATTAAATTACGCTTTCTGACATAGAATGAACCATGATTTTTTTAAATGGTCCCCCGAATGTTGGCCAACCATTGAACTGGTGATCCATTTGAACTCGACCATTATTACCCTAACGTATCATTTCTCGTTGCTATAGGCGCATAGGACCGACGGCTTTACGTGATCTCCGAGGCATGAATAAGTGACAATCATGTCGAAAATGTGATTTCCCAAGGAATTCAGAAATCCCAGAGGTGTAGGCCGGGGTTTGAACCTGTGAACCCCATTTCTAGAGCGAACGTGCTACCAATTTAGCTATCATTACTAAAGGAATTATAGACAAAGAATACTTTCATGGGACCCAATATTAAACTATAAAATATCATTTCCCATTGCTCCGATTACAGAAGTTTAAGAGTACCTTATTTATTGTACATGATTTTACTCGGTTGCCTCGGAAAGAGGGTTATTATAAGATAACAAAACAAAGGTAACTCCAACCATCTTGTTAAACAGGAAAACTAAGTTACAGTCCCTTCATATTATGATGTTATTATGATTTTCATTTTGACAATATTATTTTTATCATTACAGTTAATTATTACGTTTGATTCGTGTATGTACTATTAAAATAAAAAATCTAGAAGTTGTAAAACTTTATTACCAAACAGTAAAGCATTGAACTAAACATTGCCACTTATTAAAAGTCTACGAGCGTAGCAAGTTCGTAGCGCTACGCGCACGTTCGCCGACCCGCTACGACGTAGCTACATATACAGTCGATACAGGGCTGGGAAGCGAATAGTGAGGTACCGAATCGACCCTCGCGTTTTCTCAAGATGCAATCTCGCCGCAGGAAATAAGATATTTGCCAAGACGCCGCGAGGACGCCCGCCAAAGTAAATGTAGTGGAAATTTTCTTATTAGAATATCTACGGTACGATGCCTCGACGCCATTACTCGGTGGGTTTTTTCTTACGCAGGAATCTAGCCGCCCGCGGCCGCCTCCAGTTTCACGGTTAATCACGCAATATTTTTACGCTGTCTGTTTTTGAAAGTGTGTGTATTAGGAAAATGGAAACTGCTTTGTTGGTCATGTTTCGTTTGAATGTTGTAAATAGTTTTTAAAGTGATTTCAGCCACTGTTTTCTGTGATAAAGATTTATGTTTTTATTATTATTTACTAATGGTGTTTATGTAGACTCTATATAAACACTTCTCGGAAAGTATCAAATATGTAGAGTCAACTATCTGTGCTGCATAATTAACTTAATTAACACACACACGTCTCGATTTGAGGAGAGCAAATGAGTAATATCCGGCCACATACTCAAGGATAATTTAATTTGAGAACACAGTACATAGCACTAATCTACCTATGTTTTTCGACAACATATCATCGAGAGGACGTAGGAGTATCTTTTGAATCTACTTAGAAACGATAGCGCCAATTTTTTTTAGTAAAATTGAAATGATTGTTCATAATATATGTAGAGTTCTAATTCTATTGAAATCGTATTATATCACCGCTCTAAAACTCTTATCACCAGAACCTTCCACAAAAAATAATACTTACAAGAACCTGAGCGGCAATATTAATAAATCCTAATCAAGTTTTATTTCTTTTTCAAGATCATCTGTCGGCGCTCAGCAGGCTGCGGCCGGCGGGAGCAAGTTTTCCCATTATTATAAGGGATATTTGTATAAAAACGAGGCAGTGCGATCATCTCTCCTCCCAACTTTATAATTGCCTTGACGGCTCTAATAGAAACTTGATGAAAGCTGCCGCCCGCCGCCGCCGCCCCGCCGACCGACGCTTTTTGTTTTACGTTACAAACTTACATTTTAGTTCTTATTGCTCGTGTAATTTGTTTTATGAATATTTTAGTCGATTTTAGGTTATTGTGTTGTCAGTAGCATGAACACTATTCAACACAGGTTTATCAAGTTCGCTACATTAATAATAATAATAAAGTCATTTATTTCGGATATAATCCATAGGCAACTTAAAAACTAGAACAATAGTAATCCCGAAATTAATGTACTTAAAAACAGGTTTAGGAACGGCTCTGAGCTGTGTAAATTAAATGAGCTCGCGTGCAATGCTTCATGAAAGCACAGTTTGCTTCTAATCTTTGGGAAACTGTGTCCAGGAGGCTGTTAGTGCCTCCCCGTATTCTGTTTATTATCGATGATATGCGTTATGTTATAATTAATGAATCTAAAGGAACGTTCCGTCTTTATATCCACCAGATGATTTGGGGGCAACGTCAATGACCTAGGTAGGGGCCAATTAGAATGAGGCACCCGTTACCCTCTCAGCTAGTTGACATAATTATTTTAGTTGGGCAAATGGTACATTAGGTGTGTATCTCGTTATATTGTCGCTTGTTCAAACAAACAAAAGAATAGTTACCCATAGTGTCCTGTCTCATGCCGACCGCGCTCATGTTGGCGCCGTGCCCCATGGAGAAGCCCTGCGGCATGGGGTAGGACCCGCCGCCCATCTGCGACAGCGAGAATATGTCCTTTTGCAGCTCCTCGTAGCTGCCGTGGTGCTGCACAATACAAACGAAACACTTTTACAGAATCACAGAGTAAAGACTAAAGAAAGAGGTGCCCTTATTAGATATTTGTATGAAACAAAACGTGGTCATTGTTTTTTCATTTTCATTTTACTATTTACCGGTAAATAGTTGAACTACTCGCTTCGTTTTATGTTGATGTTAGTACTAGGCCGACCACTCGGCCGACTTGCTTAGGGCCAGTCCCCTTAGTAACTGGTCCATGTACAGAACACATAAAACACTGGCTCTACGAAAAAGCTGGCTGTGTAAAGCCCGGTCTCCGACACGTGTTTTACTTTACAAACATACAAAACATTTTATTTCAGTCTAACAATTTATTATTCTAACCTGTCCCTATTTACTCGCGTGGGAGAAACTGTGTAGATGTTTTTGTGTAGTGTTTAGCGTAAAATACGCGCAGGAGACGCTCTGTTTAAATACGTGAAATATTTGTATTATACCTATGATTAATATTGTACTATCACCTGAGGATTATCAATTTTATTTTACGTAGACGATGGCGACTTGCGACTCTACTCGAACGTATACACTCACGGTGGAGCAAATAGGGAGACCAATAGGTATTGGTATTACCCCCGAACATCGACTGTTTGGATGTTTTGAGTAACATTGGATTTTCCATCAAAATTATAATAAGCGTGTGATTTTTTTAATCGAATGTGCTTAATACCTAATTATGGAAACACCGCTCACGTTTAGAGCCTATGGTTCCAATATAAAGAAGTTAGGTATTACCAGAGACTTGGAATACATCGCTGTGGGTATTACTATAAGATAATCTATAAGATAATACCTATTAAATCATACCAATAAAAGACACTTATTTATTAATCCGGAATAGTTACGATAAAAGATTGCGTTAAATTTGCAACGCAATGTCGTCATTACCGCCGCAGCGATCAAGCGGCTCCGGTAATGATTTTTCCTGTCTGGCTTTATGTTAATCGCGTGAATGAATCCGCGGCTTAATGTTTTATACCGATTAACACTCCGGTTAATAGGATGGCGGTGCGGAATTACGTTAGGTTGACGAGCTCGGCTGTGCAACGGTTAGCTCTGATTTATAAGTTGAGCTGTGCCCGTGACTCTGTTTGTGTGGATTTTGTTTTTGGTGTATTGTGCCCATGGACCAATTACTAAGGAGACTGACCCTAAGCAACTCGGCCGAGTGGTCGGCCTAGTACTAAAACCGACATAAAACGAAGCGAGTAGTTCAACTATTTACCGGTAGTTAGAAAAATGAAAATGAAAAAACAATGACCACGTTTTTTTTCATACATATATCTAATAAGGGCACCTCTTTCTTTAGTCTTTACTCTGTGATTGTGCCCTTTCGTGACTTGGATTATAAAGCATACTAGATATGACTAGAATCTAGACCTACCTATAATGATCTAGACTCTAGATCATTATAGGTACTCAGTTTCTTTGATATCCGTCTGGTGGATTTTGAGCATATTGTGAAACAGTTTTTTGGTAATCCCTTAACATTTTCAGGATCAAAAGTGTCCTAAATATTAACTTGGATCGCAAGGTATCACAATTCCAAATATTATTGAAGTTTGCGTAGTAGTTTTTATGTGATGCGCGACTCGACAGAGAGGCAATCAGATAAACACTAACAACATGGATTATCGCCTGAATCCCCCTCGCATTATGGGGAGGCCCGTGCCCAGGAGGGGGACATTAAAAGGGCTAACATTATTGTTATTAATATATAAAAAAATATTTCGCACGATCTTTTCAACTTGAAATAGGTGTCTTCCATGTTTGAACTAACTCTACATTGTATTGCTAAGGACCTAATAAAGAATATGAGGGTAATTTCCAGTCTTAGATTCGCATTCCGGTAGCATAAATAAACACAATTCCACGTTCATCTTCAGCTGCTATTTAATTTGAGATGCGAGAGTGCAGGCATTCGCGTCTTCCCTTATTAAATGAGCATTCTCGGTACTCTATTTTTGAACAGCATTTTCAGTCAACTTAGGGAGTATTGTTTGTTTGTTCTATGTTCGGGCAAATTTCAGAAATGTACTTTTCATAATTTGTCCAATCCATCGAAATTGTATTGTATTGTACACAGAGTAAAGACTAAAGAAAGAGGTGCCCTTATTAGATATATGTATGAAAATAAACGTGGTCATTGTTTTTTCATTTTCATTGTTCTATCTACCGGTAAATAGTTGAACTACTCGCTTCGTTTTATGTCGATGTTAGTACTAGGCCGACCACTCGGCCGAGTTGCTTAGGGCCAGTCCCCTTAGTAATTGGTCCATAGTATTGTATCGTATTGCACCCGTAGAAAAAACGTTGCTAATTCTAGAACCCTACAGTTAGGGTTTTAGGCGAAAACAATCTAGATATAGAGTGTTTTTAATATACATTTATCATAAAGTTAGTGTGACGCGCGTAGACAGCTGCAATCACAGACCAGTAATCGGAGGTTCAGCGACTCTTGGGAAGGTCAGTCAGAGATGGATGAGCATCTCACATCCATTTAATGACATTTCAATCTGAGCGTCTCCGTGCTTCGGAGGGCACGTAAAAAGTCTGTCCTAGTTGTTGTCTAGACAACAGTCGCTAAGCCAGAGGTCTTCGGGCGGCTTGAACAACTCTGGCACCACCATATGATAATAAAACATACAATGTGTGTGTGTAACGTCACGACTTTTATCCCCATTCGGGGGTAGTCAGAGGCTTGAGTGGCCATACACCACCACATTGTGGAGGTATTAACCAACTCAAAGCCCACGTTTCACCAGATAGTCAGAACCTAACGCGACAGGTGGAAACTTACCTACAATGCGTTTAAAATAAGAATAGGGCGGGCTCTCGGCTAACTTCACTCATATAAAGTACTGCACTTCTGAGTGAAGCTAGCCGAGAGTCGTACCAAATCCAGTTGTAACGTCACAATATGGCGCTAGATCGGTCCTATTCTTATTTTAATTGCATAGTACCTAAAGTTAGTGTCATTTGTATAGTTATGTACCGGTTATTCGTCAATTATCGTTTTCTGTGGCCGCTGTTTGCATTATTTTCGTGGTCGGCGCGCCGCCGCCGCTCGCGCTATCGCATTATCGCGTAATCACGCCCATGATTAGCGCTGCATGGTGATGACCACGCAAATTGTGGCGAAACGAACGCGGCCACAACACGCTTTTTACTTCATTTCGATAATTTGTCGAGATAACTAGGATGATGATCACAACTGTAAAATCAGACAAATTAAACCTAACTTCTATAATATAGCCATCTATTCTTAATTCGCCTAATCATATATTAATTTTGCTTTCCGCGAGGCGCGCGCGAAACTTTTGTAAATCTATGTCTGTAATATATTAATTATTTATTATTGCCACATTTATAGAAATTTTAGCCAGTTTACATGGGGTTTTTTATAGGACTGCGGTAGCAAAAAAGCGTACGGCCCGCCGAATGTTAAGCTGTTACCGTAGCCCACAGATGCTTGCAATACTAATGGAGTTGCTCGCAAATTGCAGACCTGAAGGGGAGAGGGAGAAAGGGAAGGGTAGGGGGGTTGGGCTTTCGGCTCTCTCACTGTAGCTGATTTTGAAAAGCATTACTAGGAACAAAAGTGATTTTTAATGCCATTGTAAATACATCATAACTTTCTATAAATTTGGGGGTGAGTTTAGATTATTGCATGAATCCCTATTTTTGATTTTGTTTCAGTGTTTTTGTTGTATGTTTCAGTAAAACTAAAGTCTGTCAATCTCGGTAACAAAACTTGTTATCCAAGCGTAGATCTTAGAGCATACTTAAGTGTTTTAAGGCCGCACTGGTAAGGCGACAGTAACGGGACAGTGAACAAACCCCTACAAATCTACATATTGTACGGTGGATGCCGCATCACAAAAGCGAACATTTGTTTAGAAATCGCGGTCACATCGCAATCGCCTTACCATTCCGATTCCTGCCTATACTATGTTCTTACCTGTGGATATCTGTTGATGGTGTTAGGATGAGGGTACGGCTGGTAGCCCCTGTACCCCTGGATGTTGCGCATCATGCCATTGCAGCCGGGCAGCACTGCCGGGGCCAACGCCTTCTGCAACTGCTTCTCTTGCTTGCGGTACTTCGCGCGACGATTTTGGAACCAAACCTGCGTTAATGTTAAGTTAGCTGTTGTTTTCAAGGTCTCCTGGTATCTGGGAATACTGGGTTATTATAATAATATAATAATATCCTGGGACATTTTTGTACACACGGTTACCTGATCCCAAACTAAGCAGAGCTTGTACTATGGAAACCAGATAACTGATATTACTACATATACTACTTTTTTATTTGTAAATACATACTTAATATACATATACACCCAGACTCCGGACATACAGACATGTTCATGCACACAAATGCATGTCCCGGGTAGGAATCGAACCTACGACCTGCAGCGTGAAAGGCGCCTCCGCGCCAACCACGCTAACGGGCCCGTTGGGTTGGTTTGTTTTAGTTTTGGTAGTGGAAGCCAAAATGTGGTGATGTTCTGTAGACTTTTGTAGTTCTGCCATGCTAGCGTAGTAGCACTTAGACGCTAGAAACTCTAGAAATATGCAAATATTTCACGTAGACTCTAGCCAGAGTCTACGTAAAATATTGGCAGATTTAATTGTACAGCGTCTCTATCAGTCACCCGAGCTCATGTGTAATTTGATATACATTATTTTACGTAAATGGTAACGAATAGTGAATCCAGCAAACGTATAAATATGTGGTATGTGATTTTTTCTAATGTAGAGTCCAGAAGGATGAACTAAGAAGGGAATGCAAACCATGGAAACTAAATATTGGTATTGCAGGAATTCAATTCTAATTTTCAACTTACAAACCTATTAATTACCTATTTATTATTATTATATTATAAGTAGGTACGTATTATTGTAGAGTTCTGCAGGATACCAGTTTAGCCGGTAATTAGATAAAATATTCTTTAAAATACGTTCTCAGAATGAAGTGACAAAACAATGGACAAAACACACGAGCCCCTAATCTGTGTGTTGTCAACGGGGATGAGAGCGTGCGTCGTTTGATATGGTGATTAGAGCTGATTAGAGGGAGAGGGTGTGGCCCTCCCACCCCGCCCGCGGCTGGGGAGGGGCGGCGCGCCCTCCGCACGCACTCCCCATATAAATAAACCGATATATTCTATACCTAACTGTTAGTGAACCCAGAGGGTACACGAAATATAACTAACTATATCTATGTAGATACTTAGTTGGTAGCGTTTCTCAATCTTGGTATTTTAATTTTAACTAGATTTTATGTTTTAAATAATAAATTTCATGTTTAAATACATACGTTATAATGGGTAGGTAATTAAGTAAAATAAGTAAAATAAATAAAATGCTTTTTATAATTTTTATATTTTATTTTATAAAAATCATGAAGAAAACAGGCATTTATTTGGCAGTATTCATTTATTTTATTTATTTATTTATCTAAAATATAATAATAATAATTTAGCCCTTTTAACGTCCCACTGCTGGGCACGGGCCTCCCCTCAATGCGATTACAATTTATTTTCTCTTTATTATTTGACGCTGCCCTGAACCTAACCCTGAAATCTATAAAACATTCTATAGTTACCTATTAGACTATGTATGTATGTATCGCTATGTAGGTGTTTTATTTACGGGGCTGCATCCCCACAGATTGGGAACCGCTATCTCTGGCTATACATACGTAGGTACATACCACGTGTAGATAGAGGGAGGAAACGTAAATGGGATATTAGTTTTTTCGCAAATATACTAGACATCCGCCCAAATCGCGCGTGTTGTAATGAAAAACGAACCAATTTCCTAATAGGTAGTTTACTAAAACATTTTATTATTGGATTGTTATTATCTATAGGCACCATGGCCAACGAGAAGTGATTTAACGAAGTGGCCAATGAATGCTGGTTTTAACGTTTCGCGTTCATTTATTTTTAATTAACATTACACTTTCCGACACAAAATGAACCATGAATTTATAAAACGGCCGCCTACATGTTTGAGAGCAAGGCGGGATCGACTTGAACTCGAACATTGTACCATTTAGTATTGCTTCTTGTTGACCGTGGTATAGAACCATTTATTTTTTAATCGTATAAAAATAAACATATAAAAACTCTAGTTATAGAAGGTAAGTACTCTGCTAAATAATAGTTTCTAAAGAGGTATATTTTTATACTTACCATTAAAATAGAAATAGATGATACCTAGAGTAGATACCAAAGTTAAGATTGTTTAACTTTGTTTACTATTACAGATCTTAATTGGTTCTTTGTACTTTGATATATTATGTATGTATCTATTGAGAAACTTTTTAGACGTATTTTAGCTATTAAAAATGCAACGCTTTAGTAATCCAAAAGAAACAATTTAGGAAAACAGATAACATCAAGGAAATAATTAAGTAAAGATCTCCATTCTAAAACACTTTGTTGGAGGCACAACAACAGCTACAGATAGCTATCTAATAACGTGACGGAGCGTCGAGTTATCCGAAGAAAACGGTCGCATTTAAACTGAAAAAGCACGGGATCCAACAAAACATTTTCTTATTTCCAATTGTAGAATTCATTTGAGGGCAGAGACAATGTCGAGAGGCGCGCGGGGAGGATGAGCGGCTAACTTCGTTACGGATCCATTTGATGGGATTGCAATGCCTCAGGGGCCACCCCCCCCGCCCGCCGCGCCCCTACCCTCGCACGCCCGCCGACGTTGTATTTTTATATCGAAATTTCCTCTACAAGGAGGGAGCTCGACGTCGCTGTCGTCTTTAACGTTTACATTCTTATGTAGCGTCGCCTAAACGTTAATAGCCTCCTACGGAGCGCGCGTGCAGGAACATACAGAACCCGTACATGTATTGTAGGTACACTTGTACTGTATGTACTAAAAGAGTACGCTCACTTACGCGCATTTCATGTGCTTTTAACGTCGCGGCGATGTAAAGTATGAAGTAATTTCGTTTCGTAAAACCTTACATTGTCTTACTTAGTGAAGTTTCGTCATTCATTGCGCAAAGAAAAGAGTAATTGTCGTCAAAATTAAGGGAGTGAATAAAATATCGCTTGAAAGCTACTCCATATTTGTAATATGATTATTATATTAATGTATACGCACATTACCTACAAAGGAAAAAAATATTTGATGCGATGATATTTTCAAAATTAGGGCAAGTGAAAGAAATATTCACAGCGTAACTTTAAAGGATGCTAAAACTCACGTTCTGAATAAAACATCTAAGCGACAAATTAGGTGCTCCGGGGACAAATCAATATCGAGGGTCCCGGGGGATTGAGCAATTTTAAAACTGAGATAAAGATCTCTCGCGAGTTACTGTAAGCATTTCGTATTCATACGGTCGAGGACGACAGATGGCGCTTTAATTCAATCCGCCTCCGGCCTACGCTCCAAATTGTATTATCCGAGTATTCGCGCATCATTGATATTTCGACAATTCCATCCAAGAACGAACGGTGCGATACTATTGTGCTGCGTGCTATATTTCGTTTATGCTTTTTTTTTCGCGGTGGGTGGTCCATTTTTCCCTACATTCCCCTATACGGTATATCTCGATGACGTTGTGATAAACAATCTCGCATATTACTGTTCAACTCGAATGAAAAATAATGATCCTATACTATAGGATCAGTATTTTTCTACTGTCTATGGATAGGAGTAAGAAGATAGAAGTAGAATACAATTCTGCGATATAAATCGTATGTGGTGAGGTACCTATAAGAGCTATATCGCACGAGGACACCATTGGTAGCGCAACCAGTCGCTCCACTAACAAAATGTATAGAGCTGTATGGAGGGTATCGCACCTGCTGTCCGCTTGGTAGCGCAACCAATTCGGTGTCGGCTATCGAATCACCCGCTGGTGGCGCAACCATGGTTGCCTCGTGCGATATCGTACTAAAGGGTGAAATTGAATTTAATGGCCAAATTGATATGGGATTTAGTAACTGCAACATATCTAAAAGATTTAATAAAAAAATAATTAGTAAAAAATAATACTAATTTTATTACTTGAAACGTTTTATTTTATTAATTCTATTGTAATACGTAATAATAGCATCTACGTGAATTAATTTATTTTATACTTTTTGTTTGGTTCAGGATCTGTTTCGGAATCGTCGAATAACTGTTAACTACCAAATAATTTTGAAGTTTTGAATCCAATAACATTCAAAACGTCAAATTTATTCGGTGAATAAAAGTTATCCGACGATTCTGAAACAGTTCTTAAATCATATTAATTTATATTACTTAGTGATGTGCTATACATCTTCTTTGGTACACGAAGGATCAACTCATCGAAGTTTGGCCATTGAATTCAATTTCGCCCTGTAAAATCTATAATTTTAATAAATGGAACTGACCTGTATCCTCGCTTCGTTGAGCTTGGTGGTCCGCGCGAGCTCCTCTCTGCAGTAAATATCGGGATAATGTGACTTCGCGAAAGCCGCTTCTAATTCCGCTAATTGTTCCTGTCAAAATAAAAACCACAATCATTTCGTTTCAACAGAAGTTTGTCTGTATTTTGATTTCCGGAATCATTTATGTTTTATAGAATTTTGAACAATTTAAAGCGTTATCTTTCTGACCCCGACTTAATGCAAAGAGGGGTTTTACAATTTTGGTTCCATTATTTGTAGCATCCTATTCATTTGTCTAAGGGTCTGTTTTAGAATCGCCATATAACTTTTATTCTTCCAATGACGTTGCGTCTAAACTGTCAGAGCGTCAAATTTATTTGGGGAATAGGTAAAAGTTATCTGACGATTCTGAAACAGTCCCTAAGCTAGCTAATGTAATAGGATGCGAGAAGGTTCCATGTTAATATATATAATCTTTCATGCAGTTTTTCTACTTGCTTTCAAAATTAATATTACGGCCACACACGGACTAATAAGTCAAGACGCTACTAACAGCCACTATTGTGTGAGAAAGCAATCGTCAAAATTTGGTGAGGTGTCGCGGAAGATGGCGATTTCAAAATTTCAGGTGCACACATAAGTAATGCATATTTTAGGCGCGCGGGGGTGCCTGACTTTGTAGCGTCTATACCTTATTGGTGGTGCAGCCATGTTACCTATGTGTATATGATACCTGTGTGAATGTAGTCCTATGCCGCCGGCGGGCGGGCGTCGGGCACGATGCTGTGGTGGGCGTGTGCCCCGCGTGCTGGGGGCCTAGGGCCGGGGACAGCGCAGAGGAGGCCCCCGAGGTACCAGACCCCGGCCCACCAGGTTCCGGCTTTAATTTTTTGAAAGCACCTTCCGCTGTTGAAGAAACCCTTAACTTAATATTTAAAAATAATGTGGTAGCATAACGTAAATATGGTGGAAGAGGACGCCTGTAAGCTGTGGGAGTTTGTTTGCTACAGCCGTAATAAGTTCCCTGACACATGAAGGCTCAAGGCTGTTCTGAGGACCGGTCAGAACTGTTAAATTCCTCAACATTGTAAACAACTGATACGTCTGTGATATGTTATAGTCATTGGAAGCCTATGTCTAGTAGTGGACGTCATCCAGCCGATAGATAGATGGATGGATGTTGATAACCTTTAGTTCTAGACGGAGAATCGTTCTTTACCATTGCTACAAAATGTACTATGACTGTTGCCAAAGAGTTGGTCGCTAGTCTTGGTATATATTTACCAAAATTTGATACAAAACGCTACGTTTCATGTACCTATGGAGATGACATAAGTCATGTGATCTACTAATCGACTTGTTTGTCATTTCCATACATTTAAGCGCCACTTGTGGTCGCTTATAGCCACAAACATGAAGTTCCTATCATAACGCAAACATTATTGTATTACCGATTAAAATATTAGCCGAGCTAACTTCCTTACAATAATCTAACGTTGTAACTTCCCTAGCGACTGTAGCCTAGGGATGAACAGGTTGGGCTAGCAATCGGAAGGTCCCAGGTTCGATCCCCGGTGGGGCATGCACCAAGGGATGAATTTTCATCTATGTGCATAATTTACAGTTCGCTGACGGTGAGGAAAAACATCGTGAGGAAACCTACCTATCCCTCGGGATTAGGTAATAGTCAGTTTCTGTATACACGGCGACAAGGATCACCACCTGTCACGTTGGGTTCTGACTATCTGGTGAAACGTGGGCTTTGAGTTGGTTAATACCTCCACAATGTGGTGGTGTATGGCTACTCAAGCCTCTGACTACATGGGGATAAAAGTCGTGACGTTACATATGTAACTTCCCATCTTCCCATATGCAAAGTGGGCATCAGATTGTAAACTATCTCAGTAGGTATATCCTTAAGATCTTCCGCCCAACAGTCCAGTAATTCTTATTTGCATAGCGGCCGCTGCGCGCCGACCCCTTGCCGTAGGTCAAGTTCGCACGGCCCGCGTAATTGTAATTGCGTTGCTTTCACTAACGCTGTTAAGGAGGTAATGATTCCACGCCAAGGAACGCCCGGAGACGATTTCACTTGATTTACTGGATTACTTCTACAATACAGTACATTGTGGAATAGTATCGAGTGTAGGCGATGGCGTATTGTACACATTATTCCTATAAGTTCCTTCTATATTTTATGTGGAAGCTTGTATTAGTATTTGCTTAGTACTTAGAATTTTACTCACTCAGTGAAATTATTATAGCAGTAAACTCCCCAAATAAAATAAAATAAGTGATCAGCTCAGATATGATAAGTTTTGTGGAAACTTCAAGGTAGTGCCGTATACAAAGAGACTTTTGATTTTTGAAGTATCTCTTTAAAACTATAATTTTCCTAAAGTACCTATTCCATGTAACATACAATATCCATACATTTTAATATGATTTTCACTCAGGGGTCACAGTGTACACGGGTTTCCTCTCCTGGCTATAATTGTTGTATCTAATTTACAGGATGTTTGAAAAGTGCGATAAAATGGGGGTTTGGGCTTACGTCTCTCTTACCCATAGTGCGAAACGCAGCTGAAATAGCAACTTTACGCCGATCTTCTGTGAGAGGGTGGTATTACCCCAGGCGAGCCAGCCCAAGCTGTTATCAGTTGGCTACAGTTTGACTCTATCATCAAAAAAGTATAGTAAAGGTACCAATCTTTTTCATTTCCGAGCCCACATGGCAATACCAAGCCTCAAACGTAACATGATTCTCGTGAAAAATCCGTATATTGGCGACATAATCAGTTTACGGGCCGTTTCTCTGAACATCTGAATTAAGAGGGGAGATTTTAAAAGCACCAGCGGAGGTCGGTCGGCAAGTATTCATGCATTCCCTTTGACGGTGTTCCAAGCTACTTACTAATTAACAGGGAACTAAGTGTTTGCACCGCGGTAAACGGGGCCTTTTAACGTTTAAAAGGTTGTACTTTTTTAGCTTCTATGTTTTTAGGTGCTTTAACGGCGTATATTGGTTTGGCTTTGCATCTGGCGTTTTTGTGTGATCCAATTACGCCGTTAGAGGTGGAAAGTAATTTCGGATATTTTTTGGATCAAAATTACGGTTTTATAGTGGTTTCTTTAACAGAAATGATATGAATTTGCGTTAGAATTTTAGTTTGTCGATGGATATGAATATTTAGTAAAAGCAGCTTTCTGGTTAGTCATTTTTGATAGTTTTTCCCATATCTATTTAGTTTAAATGTTCTTTTAAACCCTCCCTATGAGGAAACCTTATAAGATCCTGTAGTCCGCGTTTGTCCCAGTCTGTCACGGTGTCATAACTTTTAGAGTTTTTGGCGGAAGTTTATGAAATTCGGTACAGAGATACCTTAATACCTAGTAAATATCAATTTCAGAAATATAAAATGTTGTGAATCACTTTTTTGAGGTACCCTGTGATTACCCCAAGATGTGAGCAATCGTTAAAAAAATCTTTAAAAAAAAAAAAGTGTTTTTTTAACGACATTTTATTATCAGCCGTTGCGTTTAATCTTGCTGTTGCGAGATTTTCACCTCTGAAAGTTATAAAAATGTGTACCTAGGTAGGTAAATCCTAACAGTAAGTACAGCTGCTTTATGGAAATGGCTACGGAGCCCTACATTGTACGTGGTCGGATATACACTTGGCCGGTTTTTATCTTTCCTATAGGTATTTATGAGAGTGTAAACAAAATTCAAACCTTGTCCAAATTGCTCTCAATTTGCAACAAGTCAATGAACAGTATTTATTTGTGAACATTTGTTCGGGGGCGTAACTGAGATTCAATGTAACATGTCATTAGGGGTGGTAATCCCCTATTATGACGATTGACATGAGGCGCCATCTGTGGCCGTCGAGAGGTGTCGGGTGGCTGCGCTGAGTCGCGGGGGATGGAATTGTAAATTGATTTATCGCATCTTATTCGACCTTTTGTTTGATGTTTGTATGACCTATAGTTTATGAAACGACGCAAAGTTCATAAACTTTATCATCTCTCATACAATCCATCCCACATTTCTTTGGCGTTCCTCTTCCTTTTATATTTTACCCGACTACGGCGGAGGGTTATGATTTTGACTGGTATGTATTGGTATTCGATTGTGTTTAGATACTATAATCATAGTGTTTCAGTTTCAAAACGTTTCACATACACCCAGTATTGGATAAAAAAAAAACAAAGGAAGAGGAATGCAAAAAAATAGATGGATTATGTAAGATAAATAAATTGACCTAGTGGCTAGTAGCGACTCTATAATATCCAATACCAATGGACAACAATGTAAAAAAATAATTCTAAAGGTAGGAGTTCGTTGCAAGAGGCAGACAGCAGACGTCAGTCGGTCTTAAGGTGGGATTTCGATCAAAGCGGCAAGACAGCAGACGTCAGTCAGTCCATAGTAATTGAGGCCGTCTGCCGTCGCGGCACATGTCATCGCCACAATTTGTATGAGACCGACTGACGTCTGCTGTCTGCCGCGTTGAGCGAACTCTTACCTTTATTGTCCATCTTTCTTACCTATTAGGAGACAAGTCACAACAAATCTATTTTTTTTTGGATTTGTATTTTTGTTCACGCTCCATAAAACATTTTAAAGAGGCTGGGACCGCCCCTGGCGTGAACAACGGGGCGCTGCGCCCGCGCGCGCCCCTCCAGCGGCGTCCATATGTTGTCTGCCCGCTAATAGACTTGTAATCTGCACAAATGCCCCAAATCCCTGCGATTGTTACCACTGATTGTTGATTTGTGATCATAATTCTTTTGGGTTTTGGGTTTACTTACCGACTTACCTATAAAGGTTATGCAAATGAATCAATATCTGCTAAGATATACTATTAGGAACGTAACAGGAATAAGCTAGGTTAGGTAGTTACCACAATTTATGTTACATTTTATGTTTTTTTTTAAAAAGGTAGTCTACAATTAGAGCTATTCGATCAGGGTATTTATTTATAGAGAATGAAAAAATATTTTACTTATCATGTTTTTGTTTTGTAGAGTAGAAAAATTAGTTTTTTTAAATTGTAATTTCTAACATAATTTATATATTAAATACTTTCTGTCATACATATTATATTGTCTATCCGTCATATTTAAAGTAACAAAAATACAGCCAAAATTGTAATTCAAAACCAATTTCGAACCCGTTAAGTAACCTTTTTCAAGCACCAGCTGATTGGAGGGTGCTCCACATGTAAGTGACAATAGGCTTAGCAGATTTGGCGCGGGGTGCGCGCGCGCCGACGCGATCGACACTCCATTATGTCGAGTAGGCTCTTAGCAAGAGATTATTATGCGCATATTGGTTAGCTGTTTAGAGGATTTAACGGTATTTTTATTTGATGATTTTTGTAAATGCATTTTGTTTTTTTAAGTGGTAAATGTGGAATAGATGAAGTCTTAAGATACGTAGGTACTATTTGATTTGCTTTATTTTGAATGGTATCACGTTTTAAGGATTATGCAATTGTGAATTTTGTGAAAATATAAGTTTATGTTTATATTAGTTCTTGTATTAAATAAATTCATAATTGAAAAGTATTTTCAAAAATTTTGACCCGCCAAAAAATCTATCATTAAACATTTATATTCGATTAAATAAATTAGATCGTATCCTTTATGATAACTAAAAACTAAAAATGCTCCTAAAACCCAATGAGATTATAATACTTAAATCATTGCTAAAAACTAAAAATAAATGTCTACAACTTTTATAAAATTATAAAGGGTTATTCACACAGTACGGATAGACAGGTGCGAACCGCACGCGACCGCCACGCGACGGCTATTAGCTATTGTGAGGTTTAACAAATGGGGTTAGTCTGGGATTTATTTGTGAAATATGAATTTTGTACATCTTGTTGTTTCACAAAAGTAACTCGTTTACTTTTATTATGTTAAAATTGGGAATCAATGCTACTACTAATAAACTAAATGATAATAATAATAATCATCATGATAATTTCAGCCAAAAGACGTCCACTGTTGGACATAATATTTATTGGTCTAAGATACCTAGAATAAATATCTACCCTCATTTGTTATTTGATTTGGCCAAGAATATATTTTTGATGATATGATTATATGTAGATTGATAAATACCTAATAACGGGAAGTACCTAGACAGCTTATATTTTTTCCAATTCTTCGTGTGATGTTCTCTCGACTAATGCTCGATTTTTATAAATAACAGATGAGTTTTTCTACAAAAGTTAATTTTAGTAAATATTATTTATCAGTATTGACCCCTAATTTAGCTAGGCAACCCGTGTGCGATTTATCATTCTAAATATTATCTAAAATATAATCTTGGTCAAAATCAAATGAGGGCAGATATTTCTTCTAGGTATCTCGTACTATATATTATTTAGGTAGGTACATCACTATTAGAGTAAGATGAGATAACAGTAGTTTTATCGTGCAGTATTAATTACTTTGATCATTCACCTAATGGTACCTACCTATTTGTTGTCATATTATATCAGTTTCTCGTTTCGTCATATCAAAGTCTACACGAGAGCAAGAAGCATTGAACCATGACTATGGAAATTAAATTTTTGTGTTTATCTATAGTTTTACTAACTGGTAAGTAGTAATATTATTTAGAAATTTATTGCAAGACAAAATTGAAATAGTTTACTTTGTTTAGGCCTGCAGGGTCACTTACTAATTGTCACTTATACATTTTTACTTAATTCTAACTCCGGATCGGAAACGTGATCTCGACTGTCGACTCGAAGATATCAACTGCATTTAAAAAATATTTTAACAATTTTCTATATCAAGTATAGTTTATTTTACAACTTGTATATTATTGACTGCCTTCGCAAGGTAAATAACACTCGGTCATGAAGTATTGGGTTATATTCCCGGGTCGTACCTACGAAGAGTTCTGTAGCTTGTTTTTTTGGGATTTATATAATTTTCGTTTGAAACCGATATCTTAATAATTCGTTTCTGAATATAATTTTGTGGAATGGTTGCCCATCTTTCACCAAATAATAATCGACTGACTTACTTTGTTTGGTGTTTCCAGGTCAAATACAAGCTGGCATCTTTGACCAGATGGATTTGTTCAACTCATTACATCATCATTACAACAAAGATTTACACTCATTACACCATTCAACTCTATCTCAACCGGGCCTGTCTCCATTAACGTACAATGGAGCTGCCTCGAAACCAGTCAACATGTGGACGTCCAACAGTTTAGCGGATCCACCACTCTACAGCAATCCAGCCAACTCCATGCTGGTTAGGACGAACAATAGAATGTCAGGTACACAGCCATCAAATGACTATAACGTTAACCATAAGATTGGAGATCAAGGTAGCGTGGCACCAAACCCTTATAGAAATAATCCTATGAGTGAAAGCAATCAAACACCAGCACCTAAATACAATACTCCTAACGTCGAAGGTGTTAAAGATAGAACCCAAAAACCTGTTGTCAATAAAGTGACTCCTGCTTTAGTTGCGGTGCCGAAATCTAAGTTGTATTTTCAAGCACAAGCGGTTATGCCAGAAAATGAAATTGCTAATAGAACTGAAATCGTTTATTACATCGCTAACTAGATGATAAAAGTGAATATTGGAAGTTACAAAATCCTATGAGATAAGTTATATGACATAATACTTATTATAGTTTTTATTTGATGTATGTATTGACATATAGGTATATTAGCAACTTTCGTTTAAACTGTGATTTATATAATAAATAAAATGTCTTCAATGACTATAAATCAGCATTTTAGATGATGGAGGTAGATACTCATTAAAAAGTAATTAATTTACAAACAAATTGTGTAAATTAGTAAATCATTAATTTATCGGAGATCAGTAGCATAGACTTGCTTGCTACCGAATTTTGTAAATCGCCCTGATATTTCTTCTATGTTTATTAAGCAGGTAGTATTAGGTATAATTATTTTTATCAAGTATTATTAAGTTTGTTCAAGTATTAATATATGTGTTTAAATTTGTTTGATTTAATTATTACTGAGTGCTTATACCTACCCAGTGTTAATCCAGTATGATTTTAATCCAGTATAGGTTTCACCTGACAATCTCTGAATGCTTCTTACTGCAACAACATAACTAACATAACAGATTTTGTTTCTGTTTTCACCTTTGTATATTAAGTTGATTCTTGTTAGTTTGTCTTTATGTCTTCAATATTTCAAATCACAAATAATCCATGTCTATTTTTCTGTACTCTGTAAAATTTTATTCAACCGTCTTTTTGCTACCAATTGCGAAGCCGAGCGGGTCGATAGTAGGTAGATACTAGTAACTAGGTATTAGATATTAGAAAGGCCTGCCATGCAGCACGTACGCTGCAGCCATTGTTAGCACCGTTGCGTACGTGACAAGCTGTTGTGAATGCTTCTTTATATCTGGACGCAATGCTCCCGGACAGCGCAGCGTGGAACTGCTCTGTACATTTTATTTTTATAAAAACAAAGATTTGAAATTCGAAAGAATTGCAATTTTTGGACAAGTGCATCGTCTCTCGTTTGTTTTTATTCTACACAAGGAATGACAAGACGAAAAGAAGACGAATTTATAGTTTTTTTTTGTACTACGTAAACTCTTTGGTTCTATTATTTCAGGACATCATGATTATTTTAAGTGGTGGCGTTTATTTATAGTTGAGTTAACTTCCGCACATTTCATCAGGCCCCAAGTCGCTTAGCCATTCCCATTGAGCTGCTATAGTGATCAACCTTTTGATTGGTCAGCCGACCGGCTGATCGGCCTCTGATTGGTCGGTCAGAATCAACTGACCAATTCGAGAATCGATCACTATAGCAAAACGCCACAGTGACGCCACAATGGCTAAGCGACTTGGCCCCCAGATAGATGCGCTACACACTTCACAATATAACTCCCAATACGTTCTCGGCAATGTTACAAATTATTATTCAGCCTACATTTAACGCGTGTACAATGTATATGAAGTTGGCAACCCAAGCCGCTTGAAAATTCAGGCTTCGCTCGGGGCTGGGGTGGCGGGGGCGGCGCGCCCGGGGGGGGAGGCGGGATGGTCGTTAGTGACATTTCGTATTCATGACGTCACCCGCGGGGCGATTGTTTGCAATATTACTCTAATTGGAATTGTAATTATACGCACATATCTCGTATAGTGGCTATCTACGTGCTCACTATGTGGTTAGGTGCCTCGTTAGTTTAATACATAGGTAAAGTTATTATTTAGCTTCCTGTAAGATACTGGCTTATTCTGTTGATACTCAACTCAACTAAACTTATTAACTGCCGTCCTGAGGGGCTAAAGGTAGGAGTTCGATGCAAGCGGCAGACGGCAGACGTCAGTCGATCTCATAGAAATTGTAATGCCGTCAGCTGTCGCGGCACATGTCATCGCCACAATTTGTATGAGATCGACTGACGTCTGCCGTCTGCCGCTTGCATCGAACTCCTACCTTAACAGCGCGCAGCGTCACAAAGAAATTCTGCAAACGCAATTCAATTTTCTGATTTTCCAACAGAATTCTTAGCAATTGCACTAAATTTTCGTTAAAATAGTCACACATTTTACGTCATCCGTGAACGATGCAATTGCAGAATTGCTATGTGGCGTTGTTAGCTCTCCTTGTCACACTCATATTGCAACATGCTCATAAGCAAGACAGAACTATTTTTAGTTTTGTCAAATTTAGATTAGTCGTAACTTGTCGCCAAGAGAATTAGCACCAATAGTATATGTTTTTGGAGAACGATGTCGCGAACGGTCATGTGTGATGGTTCATCAGGATCCCATGCAGGGTGGAAACATGTGTCAGCTTTTATGGCGTAAACCAAACAACGAATTCTTCGGAAATGTTATTTTTTGCAAACAGACTTTATAAGTACTATAATGGTTGTTCGGGACCCTATACAGAAGGGCTAGACAAGTGGCTGACGTCTACAAGCGTTCCGTCAAATCGCTACGCTTCATGTATGGAAATGACATAAGTCACGTGATCTACATAGCAACTTGTTGTTGATCTACATAGCGACGTTTGACATTTCCATACAATGTGAAGTCTATTCTATTCTATTCGATTAGCGTTCATGCCACTTGCCTAGAGGGGCAGGGCGGAAACATTAATTACCTATATTGTGTTAGTAATTACCTAGACGATTGATTAGGATCGTAAACATGGTGTACAAATTATATTGTGTCCATTATTATGAAGACGAAGCGGTGATTTATTCGAAAATGTATGAAAATAGACCCAAGCTTCACGTTTCTCACTTACATAGAGTCCTCAAGGTATAGAGCCTACCTACTTTCATAGTCCTTAAGGCATAGTGCCTCTATAGTACGTTTTTTTATACTTGTCCTATTTGGTAAGTAAACGAAACCAATTGAAACATTGACAAAAAAATTACGCAATCGCCCGGCTGGACGCTATCTTTGCTTACCAAATAGGACAAGTATAAAAAAACGTACCATAGCTACCTACTACCATAATTACGTTGTAGAAGTTACATATGGATAGATAATCAATACAATAAGACATGTAGGTATACGCACGGATACATACTCGTTATGATTCTGGCAATAAGTGCGTCCACAAGCCCCGAGCAGCCGCGCCCGACCAATCAGTTATGACCGTCTACGTCTGATAGCTCGGGCGCGTCGCTCGGCGCATGAGGCTGCCTCTATTTAGTATTAGTACAAATTTCGTATGGAGGATTTCCTAGCCAGCCTAAACACAGGTAATAGGTAGGCAATATCACTGCTAAAAAGCCGAAAATTGAGAACTACCTACCGCAGGAGTCCACAGTTTTTGGGATATAACAAATATGAGTTTTTATAAGCTGAAAAGCTGCCAATTTCTACTGTAAAAATAGTTGTGAAAGTCCATAATGCTTAAAGCAATAATTGACATAATTCAAAATATGCGTTTGATAACGATTTGAAATTCACACAATGTAGAACAGCATTTCTTACAAATATTATGGTAGGTACAATCAATGAGTATTCGGTGGGGAAAAACATAGAGTAAAGACTAAAGAAAGAGGTGCCCTTACTAGATATTTGTATGAAACAAAACGTGGTCATTGTTTTTTCATTTTCATTTTACTATTTACCGGTAAATAGTTGAACTACTCGCTTCGTTTTATGTCGATGTTAGTACTAGGCCGACCACTCGGCCGACTTGCTTAGGGCCAGTCCCCTTAGTAACTGGTCCATGGGGAAAAAACTGTATAGGTACAAAGTTTATTGGGTATTATGATAATAAATCTGTAGAAGATACATTCCTCCAAAAGTAACATGAAGAGCACTAACGTATTTGTAGAGCTGGGAATTGAGAAGGGACAAAATAAGTGGGCCCAATCCAACTAAAACTTGTAGTAAAGAAAAGAAAATATTTCGTTATTGTCTAGTAGTAGGTATAGGCATATATTAATTAGTAGGTATGTGTCTTTATGTGTCACGGTTTGTACCTTTAGATAACATGTTTGCTGTCAAGAACCTACATCCTAGTAGTACATGTTCTAACTCTACGCAGTTTAACCTTGTGTAGTGGTTGGTCATAGTCAGTAGAGGGCACCAAAAGCGTAGTTAAGACAATGGTGTTGATACACAACTAAATTAACTGCCTTGTCAATGTTCGTAATTGATGAGCTACATATGTATAGATGAGATACATATGTACAGAGTGTTGTCGTGATTTGATACAACAGAATTGGTATCATTAGGTATATAAATCTTATACTAAGTAACACGTACCTGTGTTGTCTTGTAAGGATCGGCTGAGCGGTGGCGCGGGTGGCGTCGCCGCGTGTTCTCCCCCGTACAGCCCACCGAACTCCTCCGCCGACGACGAGGACGCGTTGCTGCACTTCCTGCCCTTGTCCGGCGTGTACTTGCTCTCAGCTCCTGACTGCAGGAACTTGGCATCCGCCTGGTGCTCATCCAGGAGCCCCGGCACCCCTAACAGCCCCCCGACCAAATTCGGCCGCAACTCCTCCATGATCTTGGACCCCTGGCCGCATCCGCCGCCGCCGCTAAAGTTGAGCTGGCGGCTGAAAAACGCCGGGAATATGTTGAACTGCTGCGGGTCCGGCAACGCAGCGAGAGGCGGCGCGGGCGGCTCATGGGCCCCCGCGCACGCCGCGCTCTTGAACTCCACCGTGCTGTGGCCGGCGCGCTGGCTGAGCGACCAGCGCGGCTCTCCCGCGCTCCTCGCCTCGTGATCCGTGCCGTCGCCGTCGCCGTCGGCTCGGCCCCGACGCTCACTGACTAACCACATTATAGTGACGTGGCGGCCGCGCGTCCACGCCGCCCCGCGCGTTAATTGTTCGCGACTGCGCGAGAGGAACTCACGTCGCCGCCCACGGGCGAGACAGAAACGGCCGGCTCGGATACCCCCATTATCGATGTAAAATCTTTATAAGGATGCTGCGTCTCATTCATCCCCGGGCGAGGACCGGCGGGGGCGGGCCGTGGGGCGGGCGGCGGCGCCGCGATTGGCCGGGCGCGCCGCCGCTCCGGCCCTCGCCGCCGCGTCACCGCTCCAGGCCAGATACGGTTTTCTTTGTTTTATTGTCCCCATGGCTTCTCGTCGATCTTGCGTTTAAAGTTTATGCATTGCACTATGTTTTGTTTCACAAAACGCAGAATCATGTATGAAGTTCTTGAGGTAAAACGTGAATCAGAGAGGGATGCCTACGATTGCAGCGAGTGCCTTGTGACGGTGGTGTATGCTTGATATAAATGCTTGTTAAATTTTAGATGCAGCTTTCGTACACTATTGTAGCGTGCCTTCATTTGTCTGTGAGAGTTGTATAGAAACTTTTCATTGTAGAGCGCCATGTTCTCTTTAGTGCAGACTTCAGAATCTGGTAATTGACATAGAAACTCTACATCTACTAGTACATACCACATAGAGGTAGGAATCATATGTAGATAAAATATAATTTTAATAAAGGAAGGAATGCAAGAATATTTGGCAGTCCATTATAAAAGTTATGTTTTTATTTTTTTCGGACTAGTCCCCCCACACACTTCCATCAATGTTACTCCTGTAAGCCAGGATCGCCAATGGACTCCAACGATGACGCCAAGGTTTGACCCTCGACGAGTCCTGGGGAAAAGCTAAGTTGTCTTGGAACCCGCACGAATTTAATCAAAAGAAAGGACAGCATTATAAAAGTTTGTTGGCTTTTAAGTTTTAGAGATTGTATGCGTCATAGGGGAGTAGTACTTACGGTAGATTACTACCAAGTAGGTATAGCAAGTAACAACATAAAATTGAGAAACTATTACTAAACCAACCAACATTGAAAGCAACTTAATAACGAAACAAGTGGTGGATTGATAAAATATTTGAGATCTCTATCTAACCCTTCACTCTGCATACGTCCCCGGGTGCAGCGGTTATGAATATCATTAGCGGTGTAGAGTTCGCGATGCGGATTCATTACCAGATCAAAGATAACATAAATTGATATTCTGTTTATGGTTGTTGACTATTTTGATGGACGGATTGAAACAACTCTACATTTCACAAGAAATATAAAAATCTGAAAAAATTTAACGTCATTAATCTGCCGCTTTCATATTCATATTAATTTAGTTTGTATTCCACAAATTGTAATAAATGGTAGATTATAAAACAATACTTATTTTATGTGGACAATTTAGCAGCCATCAGTCTGCTCATTAGCAGTGGATTAAATGTAGAGTTGTATTCTACTGAATACGACTCTACATTCTCAAGAAAATATATGTATTACGTTAGAGTTGTCCCATGGACCAGTTACTAAGGGGACTGGCCCTAAGCAAGTCGGCCGAGTGGTCGGCCTAGTACTAACATCGACATAAAACGAAGCGAGTAGTTCAACTATTTACCGGTAAATAGTAAAATGAAAATGAAAAAACAATGACCGCGTTTTGTTTCATACAAATATCTAATAAGGGCACCTCTTTCTTTAGTCTTTACTCTGTGAGTTGTCCAGTGCCTCTCTTGATAAAATCAGACTTTCGGCACGTTAGATAAGTAGTATATCCTCGGAGGATGTCTTCTAATGAACTTAGTTATAACCTAAGGACCTCCATACACGACTCACAACCTTTCGCTTCAAGTGATGCGCGTGAGGCCCGATCCACTTGAAAACCTTACTAAATACTGAGAATAAATATGCAGTCTTAGCATAATATATGATGTGATATAGAGTCAACGCAAGCGGTATATGATATTCAGCACTGTTTGAGGCTTTCGGACGGCTTGAACAATTCTGACACATTGCTTCTACTAACTATAAGATAACAAGAAGCACTACAGAATAAACAAGGTCAGGGGGCTTACCACAAGCTCTTATTGCGATTCAATTATAGGAACGTTTTAACGACGTTTTAATGACGTTTCTTATTATCATGACAATAAGGTACGTCATTGCACAAAAAGTCGCTGAAACGTTAATACGTTCCTGTAATTGAATCGCAATAAGAGCTTGTGGTAAGCCCTCATTTCATTTCATTTCATTTCATTGCAGGCATTCCTTGCAGGAATCTTTTTCTAAGTACCAACATTATGTCTCTAAAACATTACGCCTGTAATTGGACTGAAGGTAAAGCAAAATACAATTCATCTGTAAACTAAAGGAAAGTTTTCGGAGTAAGTAGGGAGAGAAGTGAAACGTCTTAGAACTTTATTAGTAGTTTTAATTGACTCCCCGCTCCTTGAAGTAAGGCGTCGGGGCTTTGGCTAAGTTTCAGTAGGTGTGTACTTTGAATTGATGTATGTTTAGTATGTACTTAAATAGAAAGGAGAGGAAACACAGCGAGTAAATTATGCGAAAGAGCGTGTGTGTACGCATTACCTAAATGAGACGTGTTTTGTTGTTTCATACATAATATATCATTTTTTTAGCAGTAGCAGTGGTAGCCGATTGGTTAAGCACGCGTCTTGTGGGCTTAAGGTCATGGGTTCAAACCCTGGCTCACACCTCTGGATTTTTCTATATCTATGTGTGAATCATAACTTTAATATGATTATCACTTGCTTGCGGTAAAGGAAAACATCGTGAGGAAACCTGCATGTCTTTAGACATGTGAAATCCACCAACCCGCACTGGGCCAGCGTGGTGGATTATGGCCTGAATCCCCCTCGCATTGAGGGGAGGCCCGTGCCCAGCAGTGGGACGTTAAAAGGGCTAAATTATTACGATAATAATTTTAATGAGTAATAATATAATAATGTTGCCAATTTTTTTATACTTGTAGGCACGCAATTGAAATTTCGGAGCTCCAAAAAATGACCAATGAATGACGTCTCAAATTGCTAAGTGGGACTTAAACATTTGAGTAGCTTTTGAGTATTGCGAGAGCAATAACAGATGTGTTAATTTCGCTGCATGTAGTGGTGCCCTAACCACAAGTTTAGTGATAGCAAAATAAGGAGATACCATATCTGCTAAATTAATACATAATTTTTTTGTTCACTACCTACCTGACAGTACCTAATATGATTATACTGCCGCTAAATCTTAACCCAAAAGCCAAGTTACATCTCACATGAGTTGAGGCAATTCACTGTCCACATCAAGTCGGGCAAAGTTTTAATGTGCCTAGCACAAACTTCACGACGGATGATGGGTGTGAAAATCTTATATTATCAGAGCTGGGCAAAATACATGGCTTGCTTTAATTAAATTACAAACTACAAAATACTATCTCGTATGTTTTTAAAATATGAAATACAAAATACTTTTAAGTCGTGTATTTGAAATATAAAATAACTAAAAATATAAAATAATAAAATAAAGTATAAATTAAATTTTTAATTAAAATACAAATTACAAAATACAGTGTGTTAGGTTTTGTAAATGAAAGACAGACGCCGCCGTTGTCCGTTATCGTAGACGTACATGTGGAGTGAATTTTATTATTTATCGTGACATTCGTATTAATAAACGTAATATTAATCATGATTCACATATTTAGCGGTCGCCATTTTGCTTACGAAAGATCGCTAAATGTATTTATGTTCAAATGTATTTTGAAGCAATAAGTATTTAAAATACTAACTACAAAATACCTCAGCGTCAGGTATTTGAAATACCAATTACAAATTACATTTTAAAGAAGTAATTGAAATACAGATACAAAATACGTATTTGTATTTCAATTACGTATTTTAATTACAAGTAATTCAAAAACTGACCAACTCTGTATAATTATGTATTATTATGAACACACCCATATGCAACTAACGGAGCGCAAATAATTAATGTTATAAGTATAATTATTATACAGGTAGGTATCATAAAATTACTGAAAAATAGTGTAATAAAATGATAAGCACAAAATGTAAAATCAATCTGCGACCCTGCCAGGATTCGAACCTGGAATCTTCTGATCCGTAGTCAGACGCGTTATCCGTTGCGCCACAGGGCCGGATGGATAAATTTTCTAAATGTTACAGTGCAATGCATCAAATTTTTAAGGGAATCAATTAGGCGATTGTGACCAGGCAAAATGTGACATAAATAGTTTTTTTTATTCTCTCTTAAGAATTAAGAAAGAGAGAGGGAATGACTCGATGTAACTATCTATGAGAAGTTTTGTCTTTACTCTAGTAGGAATTATTCGAAACTGTGTTTTCTGAATATCTCAAAAACTATTAAAAATTATCACAAATTGTTTCTTGAATATTTGTGGCTGCTATTCCAAAAAGCAGTTTAGGTACACTGTAAAGGCCACAAAACGAAAATTTTCATTAATTCGAAGGCCTATAACTCCGAATTTTTTATAGTCTGTCTTCACTTCAGCGATATATCAGCTAACGTATATGTAGTTTAATTATTATTTCCAACTGAAACACTCGCTAGTTTCGAATTTTAAAGATATTTAAGTATAGGTCATATATCTTCTTCTACGGGCGGCGGTTTCTACAAATCGACGACTTAGTTCGCCTATTTTGTGTATTGGAGGGTGGTGGGCAGGTCATTATGTTATGTTGGAATAAAACAATGTATTCCGTATTCTCTTAATTCATGACATTTGTTGTGGCCATGTGTGGGGTCCGCCTACACTGGTCCCTGTTCCTATACTGAGTAATATAGGCTACAAATAATAACCATTGACTGAAGGGTGACAGAATGCACCAAATTACAGGGGTTTCTAATAGGTACACGTGCCATGCATCTCTATATTGTTATTGCGGGATCTAAAACTTCTTCGAACTATTGAAGTGTTAAAATAGAAAATACTTTTTTAAATAGAAATCGTCATAATAAGACTGCACCGTAGATCACTCCATTGAAAAAAATCTACGAGAATAATAAAAAACACAATATTATTGAATCCTAGTCTCTCTTTTAATAAATAAGGAATAAATAAATTAAAACTAAATATCGCCAGACTAACACAAAAACTATATGATCCTAAACTAAGCAACGCTTGTACTATGAGTACCATACAATGGACTGGGGGCGATCCCAGCGACTCCCAGACCAGAGCAAATTACGAAAAGGCCGTTTCCGAAATTTGCCTTTCGCGGGCATCGAACCCGAAACCACCCGATGTAGTGTGCGGAGCGAGCTACGCTCGAACCACTCTGCCAAGCGGTCGTCAAATAATGGGAAAATCTTGATTTTCAACCGATATTTTTTTATTATACGCCAATTTAACGCTAATAAAAATCTTTGAGGAAAGATTGCTGTATTTTATATGGGAACGGTGAAAATATAGTGGAATAAATTCCGGTTCGCCGCGCAGACGACGTGACTGCTTCCTGTGGGCCCCGCATCCGCGGCTTCCGCCCTGCCCGGGCTTGCCCGACGCCTTACATAACTATATCTCTCCATTCTAGAGTCTAGAAACGAAACACAGTTTTTTTCAGTAGCTACTTAAAAACTACCGCTTGACCGTTGAAGACCTGTTGGCGCCGTGGTTTCAGCGTAGGTCGCTCGGCTCATTGCCCTCGATCTCAATCGGATCGATCTCAATCGGATCGATCTAAAGGGAAATTTCGGAAAGGGCCTTTTCGGCTCAAAATGGCTTCAATAACAATAAAGCGTGTAGGTAGCTACTAGTACATTATAATTCCGTGCAATAAACACAATCAAATCTAAATTTAGTTCATGTCTTGGAATCTTTCGCTAGTGTTGTCACGTCTCGCGTCGTTAAAGGGCACGTGTATAAAATACCTTCCCAGCCTTATTCCGAAGACCTAGGCCAATTGGGGGGGCGGTGCGTGGCACTAGAGGAGGGGGGAGTAATTGCTCGGGATGATGTTTAATAAGTTTTTAATGGCTGTGACGGTGCGGACCCCGACGTTTAACCATGCCAGAATACATCAATTTTTAGAACCAAAATAACTAGATATACCACCCCTCCCTTTTTGATCTTAGTAGCAGCGATAGCAGGGGGCGATAGGGGAGTTACATGGCTCAACTTATAGTAGCCACGAGATTTATCTGTCGTTCTTAGAAACGTTTCAATTTTACTTTATAATGTACCCTTACCCTTTAACTTTTCGATTTGTCTTTGCGAAATTATTGATGCTTGTATTTTATAATACCTATTATCTAACTTAAATTACAATGTAAGAAATATACATTTATTTATTTCACTACCTACATATACACTCTAACAAATCACGTAAAACAAATTAGAATAGATTCTTCTGCTTGCTTCTGTTTCTCTTCTTCTTCATTTTTCTTTGTTTAGCTAAAATTCGAAATTTATTCAAGGAACTATTTTTCAAATTATATTTTCCTATTTTTTGTTGACATGCACCTAAAATCTAAGAGGGTAACAGGTACTTACATGCCTATATATTTATGACGCACCCTTTTATCACGAAGGGTCTGAATTTGCCGTCGACTGAGAGTAAGCGACCCTTAAAAAGGGTGCCTTCACCTGCCCTGAAGCCAGGAGTGCTAAACAGAGAGAGAAACATCGTGTGTAAAGCTCTTAAAAGCATACCCTTTTCGGTCGCCACGAAACGTTTGAGAGGTAATTTTATAATTCATCCTTTTTGGACCATTTTCTGTAATTAATTATTTATTTAACGACCCAGATTTGTTAAGCAAAGCAAGTCAATTGAGATACTTAATTAATTATGTATTTCCATGAAAGCGATTAATTTGTAAGTGCTAGTCATGATTTTTTTACGAAGCACTTACCGTGGCCGTTGAAAAAAGGCGGAGCGTCAATTCCATTGTGTTACAATAATGAAAGTCACAAGTAGCTATTATGCTAATTGTGGTTTTGTTTTGTTATTTGAAATATGGGTGTTAAAAAGTCTCATTGAATAGAGAACGAGTCAATTGTTTGCAAAAATATTTTGACAGGAAAATTCTAAGTTACCCCGCTGTCAAAATTGCCGCCTAATTTGGCGCGCGCGCTCGTTTACGCCCACTGTTAATTTGAAAATAGAACTCTTAACTTTTTTATTGTAGCCACGTGGCTTGGCGCAATACCATTCTGGCCAGTATGTTTTTTTTCGGATTTTCGTTGTTCTGCTTTACAATATTTGGACAGTGTAATCCAAAGAGATTAGAACCGTAGTAAAAAAATCTCAGTCTATGGTGTAATCAGACTAATTTACAAACATAGATACCTGTCATGTACTTTAGTTTTCGTTTATGTTAATAAAATCGCACTGTTGCTTAAAAACGTTATTTTCTCACAATAATGAAAGTAGCCTATGACTTCGGAAATAGGTAGTATGGTAGGGATTTAGGAAAAAAGAACCGTATCTAGACCTAATTCAGTTAATGTCGGCCAAACAGAATGTGTATTGGTTACTTCGGTGTTTTGATCCCAATACGAACGGTACAGTTAGGTGTAAAAGCATTAACACAAATAATTCAGCATTTTTGGTGTATGTATCGTGTTAAGAGTTTTAACGTTAATTTTTATTATACTCTTTATTCTATCTACACTATCGCTAACTATGTCAATTGTTAATGGTAAATATCGAAGTGCACGTAATACTTAGGGACTTACATAATTCCATAATGATGGTGCATAAACGTGAAAGTAGAGGCGGGGTGAAATGAGCAAAGTTGAGTGGCCGAACATGTTGGTATACGTGAAGACATATTTTTTTGTAACTGGACGAATGGAAGTCCCATAGGCAAAAATATTTTTTTTTAGCGTTTATATTTTTGCAGCAAACAGCATTCATTTTAGTCGTCGCCAGTACACGTTGGGACGTCAAACGAAAGCGCGGCAGTCTTAAAAGCTCACCAATTAGGGGCTAAAAGCACCTTCGGGCCCTGCTTGGTTGGTAGACGCGCGGTTACGTTGCCTCATCAATTTTGTACGTAGCTCTCTCGTAAGTTAAAAACTTTCGGTTCTGTATAAAAATAAGGCGATTTTGTTCTTAAAAATCATTAAAAAATCTACATTCATTTATTTATTCATTTAAGTACGCCTTACTATAGTATGTACAGGCGGCATTAATGTACACTTTAATTGTATAGGTACATATGTGTATACATTAATATACTATATTAATGTATACACATATGTACCTATACAATTTTTTTAATGATGGAACAGTTTATGTTCTGCATACTTATTTATAAAATGTTATAATATTAATTCGCCATCACGCCTGTATTTTACAGTGACATTTTTTAAAATATTATGGAATGTAACATAGGTATTAATGCAGGCGACTGTGCGGGTGACTCTAAGAGGTATGTTTACAAGTGTTTATATTAATTTATTAAAATTAGAGTAAAAGTGATTTTAACAACTCTACTAGTCTAATATAACATTCTCTATAGTTCTATATCGAGAGTTCCATAATTTCTGATCACCATTTAAACAAAATTATCAGGAGACAAATAGGAAAATAGATTTTAATTAATAGGTAAATCGATCTGAATTCTACGAGCGATCTTGGAACGTGATTTTGATATTAAATCAGTGAAAAATCGCGCTCTAAAAAGGATGAAACAAGAAAATATTCTCATCTAGACGATAGCCGTGGTCCGTGTTCATATGCCATTTGGCCCTAAAGGACCTACACGGACCACGGCTATCCTCTAGATGAGAATATTTTCTTGTTTCATCCTTTTTAGAGCGCGATTTTTCAGTAGTCGGGTTTTAGTTTTTAAACTTACTTTTTATTTAATTATTTTGGAGTTATAGGTAACAATATATATATTTTTGAAATGGTATTATTAAAAAATGTTTTTTTTTTTAGTTCATGACATTATGTCCTCTAGAGGGCGCCATATGCAATTTTATGTGACGTCACATAGCCTATAACCAGCGCGCCATTAAGCCGCTTCTAACGATACCTCATTTGTCAAATTGCGACAAGTAGTTTTGAAGTTAGGTGGGAACAGATGCACATACATACATACATACATACATACATACATACATACCGGTCAAAATCATAACCCTCCAATAGGTGTAAAAAATTATTAGGTCTTTATATTTGACCAGTAGAGTCACCTTTATTTTCAACCAATTAACTAATATGTATTAACTTTATATTTGACCAGTACAGTCACCTTTATTTTGGATCAATATAGGTATGTATTAAATTCTTTGTGTACACGGAATAAGCGGTTCGTTTGCAACACTCAGGTAAGTAGCGAGCTGAATTTTCCGACATTTTCCAACATTAAATGAACGGCGAAAAATGCTTTACGCCTTTTTGCGAGTGTTGTCAGGCACTTAGCTGGGAACGTTTAGGGATTTTTATTTATGTTTACAACCTCTGGTGCTGCGATGGGATATTTTTTTAAACAGTTCTATTTTATATGCTCTAAGTACAGAATAATTTATTTAATAAGCTGTCCATTACTCTCTCTTATACATACATATACCTTATTTCGTATAATTTTCTGGATCACAAGATTCCAACAAATTTCCTGGGGTACTTATCTAAGTAAACAAATTGGGTTTGCTAAGAATATTTTTCTCTTGATCATTTTTAAGTGCACATGTACCTTATTCATGTTGTTTTCGTAAAGAAGCTTAAAACAAAAAAGATGGCGAATCACAGAGCCGCAAGCAAACCTTAAAACTTTCCGACATGAAAGTTTAAAAGTGATCCTGCTGGGGATGGGCGGGGTGGGGGCCCGTTGCTTAGCAACGCCGCCCGCCCGCCCTACGCCGCAAATCTCCGTTTGATAGAGAAAACCGAAAATTTATTGTTACTAACATACGGTATGAGTTTTCGTTTGGAAATCACGCCATATATTTAAATAATAACGTAGTTGGAAGTTAAATTTAGGTGTACTTGGAACGTTGATTACCAACTGTATGAAGAGGTAGATAAACACAACCTACCTGTAAAATATATTTTCATTGTAGGAAGGTACTATTTATTTAGGTATATCATGATGGTATAATATTATCATCACATAGACAGTAGAGAAAAAATTGTAAACTTATCAAAATATTTATAGTACGTACCTACATGTGTATCTAAGTCCTATGTCTAGGATTTTGTTGCAGCGATTTTGTTTAGAATTTTAGACTGGATGTTTATCATTTAATTCAAATTGAATTAGACCTAATCCTTTATAATTTTGTTTGGTAAATAAATACAATATTTACAGCTCAATATTCTCATTATTATAACTTTAAAAGAACATCATACATATGATGCTGAAAAAGTTTAGCAAAATTCCTAAATAACCTAGTTCGCTTCATCGCTCGAGTAAATCCAACAAGACGGTAATTCGTGTCAATTTGCGCCACACACAGGCACTGAGACAAAAGGAGCGCTTCGAATGGAGAAGTCAATTAGCATGCAAATGTAAGAAAACGACCATTAGGAACTGCCGACGGAACCCGCGGCGCTCGCGTATTGATCATACAATCCCTCACACGCTTACATACTCCCGTCTCTTTTTAACTTCCCACAACAGATCGCTATAAACATAAACATTTTCATACAGAAAAGCCTTCTCTTAAGGACCCACACCACCAATTCTCAACCTTACACACCCCCACCACAGTTGAAAATTCGAAGTCAGAAAGCGAGAGAGGCTAGGCTGTTTTTCCCGCAGGAAACAGCCTTGTTGTGCCAGCGAATTCTGTTCGTACCTTTAAAGGAATAAAGATCTATTTCAAAGTGGAGTTAAGTGAAAATGAATCGTATATGGGGAATGCAGGGGTGATTATCGTGGGTGGTGGGTTCAATTTTCTGTTGTTGACGAGTCCGTGAGTGTGGGGCGCGCGTCGTGCGGTGGATGAGGCCTGTAAACATGATGAGTTGACGGTTTTATGCATACCTACATACAACAGCCACTTACTTAGAGAAGGTTTTTAATATTTGGTCGTTCCTATTCATGTTCTGATACGTACTTGAAAATTGAAACCATTTCTTGCATTGTTTTGTAGTACTTATATCAGGACAGATTAAAACTAAGCTGAGTGTTAAGATCATAAATAAATGTATGCCATAATACCATATGGTGACGAAAAACTAACAATGTTACACTAAGAAAATATATTTATAAAGAAAATCGTGTGAAAATTAAACTGAAATGTTACCGTATGAAAAATAAGGACATTAGGCCTAGAATACTTGCCTCTCGAATCTATTGGATACCTTTCGTATTGAAAAAGTACCATTCAGCATCCCTTAAATTAAACAACTAGTGTCATCTAGCGAAGGATGATAGAGTTACCTGAACTCTCCAAGGCCTCTACAAGGCATGCGCTAAGATTATTTATAGAACAAACCATAACATCGCTTATTACCAAGCGATACGTTACAAGTTCGCTTGAACAATTTGCGCATGCGCCTTAACATTGATTTCTAATGTCAGTCTTGACAGAATGCAAGTGCTGCTAAAACATGGTGAAGTAAACAAACGAAAATAAGTGAGATTCTGAGTGATGCAGCAGAAATGAGATTAGAAGGTACGTTTAAAATAACTCTACAATACACTAGCTGTAAGTTTCCCCTAACAATCCCTCTATAGTTCTATCCAGGCATCAATCAAATCCTTTAATACACACTGTAATCATTGATATGAGATTTGTTTCCAGTTGGAGCGGTGGTTGCAATCATAGATTAATTTATTACTACTGGAAGCAGTCTCCAGTTAATTACGTTACTAAGACCCGTATTAATAAATGCAACTCAAAGTTGAGATCGATCTTGAGATGCGGTTTTGACGTTTAATGTATGGAACTTCTGTCAAAATCTCAAGTTCGAACTCAATCTTGAGATCGATTTAATAATACGGGCCTAAAACCGCAAAATTAGTCTATGCAATGTGGGTTATTTGGTTATATTGTGTGTGGATGATGTGTTTTCATCATACCTATCACATTTTGGATCTATAATTCGTATTAACAAGGATTGTTTAATTAATCTGATCACACCCCATTCACGACATTTTTTGATTAAAAACGTTAAGTGCAACCCAAATGTGACCAAAGTTCGGTCCAGAATAAAGGAATCTGTGACCCGTGCGCCATCAGATCCATTGTAATCGCATGGGATTAGGGTGTTATCAGACGGTAATGCGCTGGGACGGACCAGGGTTGCACGGCCCTATGTAGTTGTGACACACGGAACTGTAGAATGGCGAATGTATGGTTGAATGTAAAAGAGTGTTATGCAGTTGTTTTCAAGTTATAATACCTACATGTAGAGATTGGCATCATACATTCTTGTGTAGGTGGATGTAACGTGCTATGCTTAGTTCCACACTTCTTCTTATCGTATGGTTAGTGGCCAACCTGGTGCCAGAGTTGTTCAAGCTACCCGAAGGCCTCTGACAAGGCTTAACGATTGCTGCCTAGACAACAACCGGTACCGACTTTTTACGTGCACTCCGAAGCACAGAGACACTCAGTTCAAATCCCACAAAATGGTTAACCATCTCTGCCTGACCTTGCCAAGCGTTGCTTAACCTCCGATCGTTTACCGATCAGTGATTGCAGCTGGCTGTGAGCGCCTCAACACTAATTTATAAAGTAATGGGTATAAAATTTCAAATTTCGAAGCCCGAATGAATCGAATTATTGCTTTCGTGCCAAATTCGTATCGTAACTATAGGCACCTATAAGCTATGTCTTCACCAGTGCGCTTTCACGTTCATCTTGCGCTTTCGTCTGACGCATGCATGAAGCGCCATAGCGCATGCAATAACGCGTGCGCTATTCTAGCTCAAAATCAGCGCACGCCCATAGCGCACGCTGATCCGCCACCGGTGGGTTCAAGTGCAACATTCCGTGCGCTTTACATACAAAATGGCGGCAGATAAAGTTGAAACATTGAAATTATGAATGTTTTCTTTAGTAATTTTTTTTTCGTGTCTTGTAAACATCGTTTATCCAGATACTCTTTTATATGAAGTTTTTTTCCTTGTAGTTAATACTAAATATTCTGTACAAATAGCTACACTTGTACATCTTGACGACCGACCAGGACGCACAGGTGTAGACACTAAACTGCATGCCTCTTAAGGCAATCAATATTGCACGCGCTTGACGCGAGATGAATTGAAAGTTGAAGACGCAAGAGGAACGTGAAAGCGCACTGGTGAAGACATAGCTATAGGCATCTAAAAAGGAGCCAACTTTAATTTCCAAAAGTTTTCCATTCTACAGATCCGTGTGTCGTCTCCATCCCAACATCGCTTGTCGCGGACACCCCGACATATGGACCCCGCACTTGTCACAGCGGCGCATAATTTGTCCCCCATTATAGATTATGCACTGCACTCTGTAATAAAGTGGGGTCCGATTAAAGACCGGTCTCGTCTTTCGCGAGACCAACTGTTCGGTCCGAGTCGAGGGGTCTATAAATTATGCATTCGATATATTGAAATGTTCTTTGTTATAGATTTTTTGTTGGGAGGGCGGTATGTCACCTGTTTCTGTTTTTTGAAAGTGTATCTGATGACAGGCTTTTAAAAGCTGCTCTGACATTGGAGTCATTGCGTGAAACATTGGTAATAAAACTCGATTACCTAAAGTTATAGTTTCGTATGAGGCTTTGGGATGAGCTGAGATCAAAATATAAGTTATTCTCCTCCATTTCCCACCTTCCCATCATATTGTGAGTATAGATTTGATAAGTCACGTAGATAACTGCTAATAATACTTAATAAGAAATTTAATAAACCCTGATAAGTCACGTAGATAACAGCTAATAATACTTAAAAAGAATTTTAATAAACCCTTTAGAAATTATACACTTCCTCTTTTATGTTACTAAGGTGGCAAACAAGCGACCGGCCCGCTGATGTTAAGCAGTTACCGTAGCATATAGATGCTTGCAATACCGTTGCCGTTGCCGACCTGAAAGGAAGTGGGGACAGAGGGAGAGGAAGGGGGGGTTGAACTTCCGGCTCTCTCACTCATCGTACGAAACGCAGCTATAATAGCTACTTTACGCCGATCATCTGTAAGAGGGTGGTACATCCCCGGTCGCGCTAGCCTGTATATGAGCTGCAGTCATTTGGCTACAGCTTGGTTTTACAACCAATAAAATCCATCTTTATCCCCCGTCTATTTCAATAAAAATTACAACACTTAATAATCTATTCACAATATTCAAACAACAAAATAATTAAGACGGCTAATTTTAAACAGCAAGTTCTTTAAAAATAAATTTGTCGTGCTGTTGACTAGCTGTCAAATGTAATAGCCCCTGCCAAATGAGGTGTGAATATTGGCGCCCCGCGGGATGCCCCAAGCCCACATGGGGCGTGGGCGCCCAGCTGCCACCCTTCACGTTGCAACACAATGCCGTTCAAATTACAGACAGGTATTAAGTACAATGTTAGTCTTGTGATTGTTTCGTTATTTGGCGTTTGTTGCAATGAATTGTTGGCGCGTGGCGGTTGTTAGATTCGCGAAAATAAAGTAGTAGTTTCGGTGAGTGTGTAAGTTACTTAAAAGGGCACTGCATTCCCTTCATGATTGATAATAAAAATGGCTACCAACTTGGCTGAAATAATCTAAAAAATCTGATGAAAATATCGCAGTCGCGCAGGTTGCCTTATAACAGCCTTATTTTTGTTACTTAGCAATAAAATATTGGCTAATTATGTTATTACATCAAGCACATTTGGTTGTGATAAAATTAAGTTAAGTCGTATAATTTATGGCCAACATAATAAGCACCATTGGCATAAATGAGAAACTATAACTACCACACAAGACCTATTGCCGTAGCAACAACTAAATCATCAATATACAGAATCATTAACACAGCGGTGGTAGAGCCCAGCTGTAGCCAATTGACTGCAACTCATATACGGGCTGGCTCGACTGGGGTAGTACCACCCTCTCACAGAAGATCGGCTTAAAGTAGCTATTACAGCTGCGTTTCTTATGATAAGTGAGAGAGCCCAACCCTTCCCCCCTCCCCTTTTGCAAGCATTTATAGGCTACGGTAACTGCTTAAAATCAGACGGGCGGTAGGCTTGCTTGCCACCGTAGTGATACAAAAAAAAAATAGTTAAATATTTTGCAGCATTAGCCAAATTTTCTTCAAAAGCAATGTTTCCATTATTTCCAGTATGTTTAGTCCTCGTATTGAACGCAATGAGCAGTGCGCTCCGGCGGGGGCCGCACCACCCACACGGCCAGACCCCGGTTGAGCACGCTCACCACCACTACAAGCCCAGAGGCGCGGAGTCGCTCATCGGCGACGAGCAACTGTTGCACGATACTAAGTAAGAACAGTCGCCTATGGTAAAATTTCCAACATAAGCTGAGCTGTCATAGCATAGCTGTCTCATGTTGACATAAGCTAGTTGTCAGGAAGAGATAGTAGCCCCCCTAGCCAAGTTGCTTCGTCTACGAGCGTTTCTACAAATGGCTACGCTTAAATGTATGAAAATGACATTAAAAGTCGATAAGTAGATCACGTGACTTATGTCATTTCCATACACGAAGACGTAGACGATGCCACTTGGTTAGGGGGCAGGTTGCGAATACACCTTAAAGGTTGGCACTCATCTATCAACTTGGCACCCGACCAGCACCGCCTCGTCGGTCTGTTTGATCCTTGATTTTGTTCGTTCAGATGAAGATATTTTCATACACGAACCATCTTTCAACATAGATTTCGTAGGATTTAGATGGTGTTTTCAGCTTGTTTACTATGTACCAATAGAGTTCCATTCATGCTATGACATTTTTTGGCCGTGATACTTACTATGGTACCTTTTGCCGTGGTACCATTCATGATACTTATTATGGTATCTTTTGCCGTGGTACCATCCATGATACTTGGTACTATGGTATATTTTGTCATGGTACTATTCATGATACTTACTATGGTACCTATTGCCGTGGTACCATTAATGGTGCCTACTAAGGCATTTTTTACGGTTGAAACATTTAAAGGTACTATGGCAAGCATTCAGATAAAAACAAGAATTATTTTCACCTGTGGGCAAACAGTAAAAATAATTTGCCGGTACCGCGTACATAGGTATTGGTATAACGGTAAAAAATGCAGTAATATAATTAAACTGTCCGACAATGGTACCAAACATGGCATACAAAGCTGACTAGAAAACATTTATGTAATTTTATAGACACATCGAAGAAGATTCAAAAGTGTTAACCCCAGAAATGCTGTCGAAGATGACGCCGGAAGAACTCGAGTTTCACTACTTCTCCGCTCATGACTTCGACAGGAATTCTAAGTTGGACGGCTCAGAGTTATTAAAGGTCTGTAATAAATTATTCCTATAAGCTTTATTTAATGGCTGTATTTACAGAAGGCGCATTCCTCGCCTGAGTACTCAGTTTTGATGTCAGAACGCATAGAAATGAGTGCTCGCGCGAGGGTGCGAGGCACATGATCTTAAAATCCTAAAACAAAATCAATGCATGTGTGCGTAAGGCATGTCTTTGAATACTTGACTATAGTAGCGGCATTCTACGATGGCCGGTTTGACACGTGGTGGGGGAAGAAAATGAACCTTATTATAACGGAATAAGACTGGCCGTTTAAAAAAATAAGAATGTCAAAAAATTAATTTTATTCAGTTATAATAAGGTTCATCCTTTCCCCCTCCCACGTGTCAAACCGACCATCATAGCGTGCCGCTAGTATAGTTCAACAGGCGCTTATGACGTCACAGCCTAAAGAAGAGTCGATATTAACTCTTACAAAAATTCCTACCATGGCTTGTTTGTTTAATTTTCAGGCTGTATATCATACAATAGAACACGAATCTCCCGATTTGGATGAAGATTCCTCTATTGAACCAGAGGCGAATGACCTAGAAGCCTATATAGGTGAGTGTGTTCAGTGAAATAGAATAGATGTTCGTAATTTGATGAAAAGGAAAGTAGTACGACCATTCGGTCGTCTACGTAACCATAGCTTAGGAATAGGTAAGCTAAATAAATATAAATATCGCCAGACACCAAATCTATGGTCCTAAACTAAGCAAAGATTGTACTATAGGTACATTTATATCGATCCCAGTGACATCTGGACCGGGCCAATTATGAAAAGGCCGTTTCCTAAATTTGCATGTGGCGGTAATTGAACCTGCCACCACCCGATGCAGTGAGCCGAGCGATCTACGCTTAAACCACTGCGCCAAGTCGTCGGTCAGGCAAGGAGAGCGGAAGACAGTAAAATAATTTGTAAAAATAACAAAACAATAAGCGACTGTTTTAAATATTTAATGTACAAATGTTAGTAATGTAGATACTTCAAAACTATTTGCACTAAATAATTTGGCTAATAGAATAATTCATTTGATTCCAGCTTTAGTTGACCGGACTCTAGACACAGATGACAAAGATGGTGACGGCTTTGTGTCCTACGCAGAATACCGCGCTGCCAGAGCAAACAATCCTTCAGATCGAACACCCAGGGTACTAGCAGCCAACACTCCTTAGTATAATAATGATAACACAGAATAACGAAATGGGGACTAAGAAACTTATCATGCTGAATCTTTACAGACTGAATGTTATGGGCTAATTTTGTACTTGATTAATAATGTGTATTATAATAATGAGGACCCAATAGTGCAAGGACTTTAGAATAGTTTAAGAAGTGACGTGAAGATTCAAAATACAAAATTGGTCCCTTACGTTATATGATTAAGAACGTTCTTGAAATGAAGTACAAATCCTTGCAAATTCATTTAAATTAGTCTTAAATTTTACTTCACTTACAATAAAGTCACATAATTTTTATATTAATGGTACACAATTCGATTTATTCGATTATATTTAGAAGAAGTGCGTCATAGAGATGTTCATTGTGTTTTGTTTGTACAAGTGTTATTTATCTTCATTATGAATTAAGATGTTTCAGACATTATTCTCATTATTATTTTTATTAACAGCTGAACTTATGTTTAAATTAACTAGTATTTTCTTAAAGTAAGTAAGTTATTCTCCACATTTGTACCGTGTGTCACAGTTCATGCCGGCTTCTCCCCACTGCGCTGCTTGCTTGATGCCATGCGACACTTTTTCATAAGGCTCCAGGTCTGCACTGCCCCTGTAGCACATTAACTGTATTAAGGCCCCCATTCACAAGTCAGGAAAATTCGTGCGAAGTATCCATATGTGTCGGTGGAAGTCTCACATATTGCAATGTGCAAGTAAAAATATCTCGGGAAAATCACGCTGAAAACCTTTTAAGTACCCCTGTTTGTCAACGTATATACCAACGAATTGAATCATATTGATCATTGTTGGTAGATGGCTTCACTAGCATATCCTAAATTTCAGCTTCCTAACTGGCTCGCACTCTGAATTCAGAGAATCGTAATCTCATTCAGCATACTAGCTGGCATTTGAGGAAGACTTTTTAGTTTGATAAGATGCTAGGAAGCCTGAAGTAAGAAAAAGCCTTAGAAAACAGGAAGAAAAGAAATAAGTAAGCATAGAATCATCATCCTCATCATACCCTTGCAATAACTTGGTGCCTTGCAACAATAGTTCAGCTCCAGAAGAGTACAGAGCTGCTTGCTGAGGCTTCTGACACGACAGCAGATACAAGCAACTGTAGTCCTTCTTCTGTTGACCTGCGAGGTAGCTCAGATACAAAAGTATCTCATCTTCGGTAATATATGTCGCGTTCTTGTTGTCTGAAGAAAAAAATAAGTATGTGGGTTGGTACACTTATCCCTATTCTAGTATCTCCACTAGAGTAGCGGGATGGTAGGGTGAATGCACATATCAGTTTTTATGGTTCGAGGTCAATCAGGATTTCGAATGAAATCAGACGAATGAGCATTGTAACATTTACCGGCAAATTTCTAGAGATTTTTAGCCAGTTTACAAGGGTTTACAAAGCGTTTCTAGGAACAAGTGATTTTTAATGCTGGTGTAAGTCTATTAAAGTAAAAATACCTAGGGAATAACTATATGTTTTGGGCATACAATTTTATTTGAGGTTTGGTTACGAAAAAACTTTACTATAGTGTTTTTTTTCTTTGTAGCTTACAAACTAAATAATAAACAAAAAAAACCTCGACGATACCTTTGACACACCTTTAGATAATATAGTTCGGTAATAGTTATTTAAAATGTAAAGCCACCCTTTCAAATCCGCTGGTCATTTGGCGGGTGGGAGTCTGGCCGGGACAGATAATCCTCAAGCAATGGGATTATTGCGGCCGACAAGGCAAACGCATCTCGAAGGTATATTGGATTATGGACCGGTCAGTTTGTTTGTCACGTGCCAAAATGTGGCAGATGGAAGCGTAATTGTCGGTCATTTCCGGACTATTATGAGGATTGTTGTTAATAATGACAATAATATTATTATTACTGTGTTAAAGTAAATTGTGGAATGGGATGACGCTGTGAGAAACCAATTTTAAAAGATGCTATGTCACTGGTAAATAATGCAGTCGTTAAGCCATATCAGAGGCTTTCTGACGGCTTATACAAGGTTGACCACTGACCAACCAGATAAGAAGAAGAAGGCATAAAAATTAAGCGACACTTTGTGTAGAGTTGGGGGTATGAAAAGGGAAAAGATGCTAATAGAAAAAATAGAACATAATGGCAAAGGCAGACATAAACCGGTTTTTCTGATTTTCAGATGTTTTTCAATGACAATTAGTTATTTCACTCAAGTTTGTCGCTACCATAAAATTTGATCTTCTGTCCCTCGACTGTCTCATTTAGCGTTAGCATAATATCTGCAAAAAAAAACAGAAGTGTATGGGTAAGAAATTATGCACATACCATCAAGGCTCCTTCCATAGTCGTGTCCACCCTTCCAGGCTCCAGCGCCGAAGAACCCGGCCGCCAATATCAACGCCTTCAGGATAATTAGTATCACTAAGTTGGTCAGGTTTAGACTTAGTACCTGCAAACGTAAATACGTTATCATAATATACAATGACCAATTCACTGGCACCGCCTTGTCCCCATGACTATTATACTAGAAAGATAACATTCAGTATAAGAAAGTGTCCCTTAGAAATGTGTCATTCAACCTCAAACCCTTCAAATGACGCATTCCCATAGAACCTTGGGGCTTACCACGACCTCTTATCGCGATTGAATTATAGGAACGTTTTAACATTTCAGCGACTTTTTGTGCAATGACGTACCTTATTGTCATGACAATAAGAAACGTCATTGCACAAAAAGTCGCTGAAACTTTAAAACAATACTGCTATAAGAGGTGGTGGTAGGGCCACTTATCTCTAAACAAAAAAGCGAATTACTCATACAACAAACGCGTGCAACTTTACAATCACTACTCCGCCAAGCCAACTTGGAACTTGTCAAATGTGACGTCATCCGCACAAAAAGTCGGTGGCGGTATGCGGGAGGTGTGGCGGGCGGGAAGCCGCAGGCGGTGGCGGGTGTACAGGCGGTATGCGGGCGGGGAAGCCGCATTCCATCCGAGTTCCTAGTTGGCTTGGTGGAGTAGTATGTGAGTACGAACCTGGGAAACGCAGTCAAAACCAACCTGGCTGGTGCCCGTCGACCGTGCGATGAAGTCCTTAGCTATGCTCGTCACCACTTGCCCTCCAGTGCCACTGAGGAAGCTTCCAGCGGCGTCCAGGAATGAGGATCTAGCGTACTGAGCCGTATCATTACCAGTGTCGAACCTAGCTATCGATTCCTCGTTCTCCTTGAAAGGTATCGGCGGTTTCTCTCTAGGTAGCATAGCGTTGGTGTCGTAACTTTTCTTTGGGTACATTTTCTTCGCGTACTGAGGTGATGAGTAAGCTCCAGAATGTTCCGCAGTGACGTAAACTAGACAGGATAGTATGAAGTAAATTGCAACCATTTTGGACGGTGGTTGGGGTTCGACTGAGCAGGTATTGTCCACAATGGCCTCTGTTATGGAATGGTTTGTCTTCCGTTATTTTATCTATTCCCTGCTTCTTTTGTTTGCACGCGCGATGACATCTCCTAATGGTGCTATTGTTCGCTGTTTAGTGGCGAAATGCTTTTTAACGAATATATCGAATGGTCTAGCTAGGGTATGTTTTGTATGATAGTAATGTGTAATGTGATGTCATTATTATAGTTTACAAGGAAATCACGAGTTTGTCTGAAACAGGGTCGTGCGTGTCATCTTCGACCATCGCTTTAATCGACCTGAAAACTGATTCAATAGTTACTTGCTTGTTTTTGTAGGTACTTTAGTTCGAGTAATTAGCATGTAGCCGTTCGGACTAAAACAAAAAAAAACCTACAGCCAGTGTCTTGGTGCGTCCAGATGTTTCTAATGCCTCACCCGCGCACTTATTTTATGACATGATTATGTCTATGTGTTCCGACCATCGATCATAGAAATAATATGATCGATGGTTCCGACGACGTCAAAACTGAGTACTCGGGCGCGGCATGGGCATGATGTAGACGCAGCTATTGATGTTATTTAAAATTTTCTACAAACAACATACTGTCAAGAATTCTCCAATTCATAAAATTCAGTAGGAAGGATTCATCATTAGTGTGAATTGTAAAAAGAGCAATAATGTTCAAAATAGGTGACAGGCGCCAACCAGTGGAACATTGTTCACTACCGACAACACATTCTGTTCCATAACACACACATTTGGGACAATGACTCCGCTCTGTATGTTTTGTAACTATGACATAAGATGATGGTAATGACATCATTTTGAGAACATATTATGTAAAAGTAGGTGATAGACTCAGGCGTATGATTGCAGGCAAAAGGAAGGTAAAAATTGTTTTCGTCTCAGTATATCGTATCTATTTTTTTTTATTGACCTCATTTAGTATCTAAGTAATACCCAGGCTGGGGAAAGTCAATAGAGAACACATGTTTTTTATGAAATGAACGCGTCCTGTTAATGGAGTTTATCAAAAACTCTCAAGTTATGATGAGCGACGAGACCTATTAAACCGGCCTTATTCACGTCACTTTTTAATTAGAACGGATTATGTCCGCGCCATATTGATAGTGGTCCGTTTCATACACTTTTGGAATCATAGAATTCATAGATTAATATGGGATATACCTAATACTCTTCTAACTTAGTGGTTATTATGCCCTTTGGTTATCTATCAATATAGGGTACATTACGGTTATTATGTAAATATGACTCGGTAGGGAACGATTTTCCAATTGGTTAATGCCGCTGATAGCAAGATCTCTATGAAATGGTAAGTGAAATGTGTAACAATAGGTACAATCGCGCCAATTTACTAGTAAATGGTTAGGAAAGCAGCGGTTATGCTTCCTTCAAGCAGTGGAGGGAGACACTTAACACAGAGGACAGATTTCTATATTTTTTTTACCAGCATAGGTAACTAGTATGATAACATCATAGTCAGCCCCACTTACCTACTAGGTAAGCTAAATTCTCGTGCTAGGAGTGGACCTACATAAATAGTGTAATGCCTGGATGAATAGTAGGTAGGTACCTAATTTATTTTAGTAACATACAAAATACTTGTCCCTAATATGATAAGATCTCCTAATATTAGGTAAGTATAAATAAAATAACATCCAGAAAACTACTAACTTTAAAAACTATAAATCTACTTTCCTATTAAACTAAACTATAAATATACTTTTAATATTTGAGCCACCTAGTGAGCAACTCTTCAACTATTTCGTCCCTCTATGTTCTAATGGCAAAACAATGGCATCGCGCAAAAGTACACAACTATTTTTATAAAGTACAAACTAATACTGATAGATGTCGCTCTAAACAATTTAGAGACGGGACATGCTATAGGTACCCATATTTAAAGTCCTCTGCGTTGAAGACAAACTTTGTGTAACGAAGTGTTGTTTTATTTTGGATTGAGTGTTTGAGTACCTACCTACAGTAAGTACCTCTACCTACTAATTAATTCTGACGACAATCAAAGAGAAGAGTACCTATATCAACTTAGTAGGTACATACAGTAGGTATAGTTATTATTGTGAAGACACAAACAAAGTAGGCAATCGAACTTAAGTACCTAACCTGCCTTTTACTTACTTTCCACGGAACTAAGAGAGAGCGTCATTACCAACCTAAGCATTGTCGAAGACCGAAGTTCAACGGTCGACCGTTTCCACGGTCAGCGCAGTCGACGTAATGCGTTCATTATTGTATTAGATTGCCACAGAGCCGCCATTTCCCTGAGCCGTGAGAGCGCACGGTGAAAATGATCAGAAAGTGAAACTAGGCACCTTGACCGTCACGGTAACCGCAGAGAAACGAGACTACGACGTTTTCGTAAACTTACACCATTGTTATCTAACAGACGAAAGGAGTAGAGAAGGTACTTATTAAAAAAAAATTGGTAGCGTTGTTTTTAAAGTATATAAATTAAACATTTTCATGAGAAACAATGCTCTACTAAGTGGTTTCGTTATCAGAACTTTTTGTAGGTTGTAAGTAGCTAACAACACGAACAAACCGCATTAAAATAGGTTCGTCCATTTTAGAGCTACGATGCCGGCTAAAGGGTAACACATTATTTAGGCCCCGAGATAGAATATAATCTTTGCCTAAATACCTACCCCCTTATTCATAGAAATTTATAATCGACCTGCAGTGGAATTACAAATCACATTTGTTCCTAAAAATGCTTTTCAAAACCATTGCAAACTGGCCGAAATCTCTATGAATAAGGGGGCTAGACTCTAGAGAGAAGTGGTATACGACTTTGAAACCTCATAATGTTAAAATCCATCAAGCTGTTTGTGCTCTATAGCGCGCCAAAGGAATTAATATAGTACACACATACTTACATATTGTATAGGTACTTACATACTACTCAAAAGTCTAAAATCATAGCCCTCCTCCCGGGGCAGTCGAGTAAAAAGGTCCACTCCACAGATGACTATGTCCATCCAACATTTTCTTTCCCAAAACACCATGAAGATGGTGAAAAGTGCTGTTTCTTGCTCCTATGTTGTGGTTGCGCGGGCGTCGATTACGCTTTCGAACCGTATCAACCATGATGCAATTGTATTCGGCAGCAACCACGATGTAATAACCGACAAGATTATGAGTAGAGAACATCTTGTTTTTTGAGATTATAGAGATGGAATGTATTAACGGAATTTGATTGTACTTACGTACGGGTAAACTTCGCGGCACTGGTTTTAGAGTAAAGATTATCTTTAAGGCGAGTATCCCTGCAAACACGCATGATTAGAGGCTATTCCCTTCTTAGACGAGTGGAGTAAGTTTAGTTATCTGCCATCCTGTAATGAGCTAGCAACAGCAATAAGTACCTATTAAGTGATATAGATTTGACTTTTGAATATATCTACGATATCATACGGGAATCAAAGATGTTCGTTACACATTTTAAATCGCCTAATCACAGAACATGAATTTTGCAACTGAATGCCATATTCAAAGGAATATTAGTAACAGATCTTGGGTACTTTTTAAACCGTTTCATAAGGGCTTGGACTTTTATTTTTGCACTGTATTTACGTAGGTACATACGAAAGACGTTGTTTGACGTTGTTTGACGTTTTACAATCATGAAATGACTTCCGGTTAGTCATTATGTTCTAATCTTTACGCCATCCGCAAAGAAAGCGTCTCGCCGCATTATGACAATAGCGCTCCGCGGCAAAAAAGGTAAACAATCGCGGCAGCCAGCGGTCGCCAACTTTCATGTGCTGTTTATATCATCAGGGGTGTGTAATAAGGTGTAATTTGTTGTATTTGAAATTGTAGGTTTTATTTGACGGCGATTAGGATGCATTGAGACTTCTAGCGAAACGCCGAGTCGTTTAGCCATTGAACTGCCAATGTAGCATTTTGCAGGTGGTAGAAATAGTTAATGATGATAAATTATAAGTCAAGTCAAGTTTTATCTGCGTGGGCCAAATACAGCACTTATAAAGTTTACCACGGGTTCGTAATCCTGCTTCCACTTAGAAGAGCCGGCAAGAAACTCAATGGTTTTTTTTTCAATAGGAAACAGAAGTAGGTACATTATTACATTCTCAGAAACAGCAACGCAAATTCAAAACACTACTTAGTAAGTACTTCAATAAGACCCTTCTCAAAAATTAATTCATTCATAGAGACACCATTTCTTCTACTTATATTTTTGTTGTTGTTTATACACTGCATGCAGTACGAAGTTGGTGCGAGGCCTGCGCAAGCGACGGTCACGGTCGCGCCTCGGTGACACTGACTTCACATTTATTTAACGCCATGCCTTTATGCTTTCTACAGATCACAATTACTATCTTTGTTTATAAACGTTTCTAAAGAGTGTAAGGTTTTTAGAGAGACTCTTGTACTTATAAATTTATCACTAGATTTTATGTTGGTGTGTATGGGGCCATCCATAAATTACGTCACACGTAAAGGGGGGGGGGGGAGGGGGTCGACGAAATGTGGCATTGTGTGACAAGGGGGTGGGAGGGGTGCTAAGTTCTGTGACGTCACATTTAAAAATCAAATATATCTAAGTATTAAAACCGAAATTTGAATTTTTTGCGAAAAAATTTGAAAATTTCTGAAAATTTAAAAAAATATGTGCCGTCACACAGGGAGGGGGGTGAGTCTCGCAAATGTGACCAGCTGTGACAAGGGGGGGAGGGGTCTAAAAAAACCTGATGCACTAAAAAGCCTGAAATAATATTTCTATTACCACCTCTGCCTACCCCTTCGGGAAAACCAGACGTGATGGTGTGTTATGGAGTATTTGGGGTCGGTGCCAATCTATCTTCTTACTTTTATAGTAGGTAGACTTGGCATACCAAGATTGGCACCGACTTCAAATACTCGATAACACACCATCACGTCTGGTTTTCCCGAAGGGGTAGGCAGAGGTGGTAATAGAAATATTATTTCAGGCTTTTTAGTGCATCAGGTTTTTTTGAAGTCGGTTTTTTTTTTTTTATAAAAATAATTTTATTTCACGATTTTTAGTGGCGCCATACCAATGAACATTTTGGCATATTGAACCTTATGAAGTAAGCCCAACAAAAGGTAACTGCTGTAAATCGTTGAAGAATTCCCTCGACTGTCTATGGTCTCCATCATCAGACCTGTAATGGCACTTATAAACGATATGGGTGCAAAGTTTTCATCAATAGAAATGAATTAAGTCCAAACACAAGGTAGCTACTGTATAACGTTGAGGAGTTCCCTTGACTGTCCTACGTCTTCATCATCAGACCCCTAATGACAGTCACAACCCATCTAGGTGTAAAGTTCTCATCAATACAAATTAATCAAGCCCAAACACAAGGTAGCTACTGTAAAACGTTGAGGAGTTCCCTTGACTGTCCTACGTCTTCATCATCAGACCCCTAATTACAGTCACAACCCATCTAGGTGTAAAGTTCTCATCAATACAAATTAATCAAGCCCAAACACCAGGTAATTGCTGTAAATCGTTGAGGAGTTCCCTTGACTGTCCTACGTCTTCATCATCAGACCCCTAATGACAGTCACAACCCATCTAGGTGTAAAGTTCTCATCAATACAAATTAATCAAGCCCAAACACCAGGTAATTGCTGTAAATCGTTGAGGAGTTCCCTCGACTGTCTTTCGGCTCCATCATCAGATCGACTCCAGACCTTCATAAAATAGTAGTGCTTTAAAATAGTTAATGAAAAAAATTACAAACGCACTAGTCGCCCCTACGATTTTCGAAGGTTCCCCTCGATTTCTCTAGGATGCCATCATCGGATCCTGGTTTCCTTATCATGGTACCACCGCTGGAATATCTCCTTTCCAACAAAAAAAGATTCATCAAAATCGGTTCATAAACAACGAAGTTATCCGCGAACACACATAAAAAAAAAAAAATATATATATATACGGTCGAATTGAGAAACCTCCTCCTTTTTTGTTTGAAGTCGGTTTAAAAAATCATGAAATTCGTGTGACGTAATTTATGGATGGCCCCATTTTCTAAAAACTATAATTTGTGGGAATAATTTATTTACGTCCCTACAGGCCTCATTATTATTTTCAAAGTGGTAGAGTTCCTGGATATAATATGTTACGTTCAAAGAAATTGGAATAAATGTAACGTTCCTCCGTTTCTTCCCGGAAAACGGGTTTAATATTGTTTTGGGAAGTGTTGCGGAAAAAGTTAATTCGTGTTACGTTTTCGTTGTTTATTTACTTTGCGTTCCTTTCTCCTTTATTTAGTAATCAAGTTACGTAAGTTTTTGTATCAAAACAATCTCAGAGATGAATACTATTTTAGCTTCGGAGAGTTGCATGTTAACGACCAAAGAGACTAAAAGTTAATTGCCAGTATTAGGTTTTTGCTAAAGCTATTAATACTAAGTAGTTTATTACACGCTCTTTCTATCTGTTTTGTGAATTAAATGTTAGGTACATTTTCTTGAGTGTGCAAAACTAAAAGATTCAACATTTCTGAGTCTTGTAACTTGCCAATTTTCTTATCATACGTTTTCAGTGTTTGTTAAAATGATCTCTACCATCACTTCAATGTTTATTGAAAATCTTGTAATAATTCTTGAAGCCATTGTTTCTTGTTAACTTACAATTGTTACATTGCAACACTATCTCGTCTGCTGGTCGTCTGTTTCTCTCGTCTCGTCGTGCTTGTGTTGGCTCTCTCCGTAATGGCGAACCCACTTATTATCCCTATCTAGAGACAGATCAAGCCCGCTCTAATTGTACGCTGCACTTTTACCAAACGATCTTGCTGACATTTGACGATCTTGCACGTGGGTTGGCATTTTAATATCCACTCAGTTATTTTCTTTTCTGGAAATATCAACTTTGTTTAAGTACTCATAAGTAGTATGATTAGCTTAGAAAAATTCTCAGTTTTTCATGATAAAATATATATATTATTGTTACCTATGCCCTGACAAAGAATGCCCAAGACTTAAGTACATCACACAAGTGACGAGTCCATAATTTACGGTCAAGCAATAGAAATTTAACTGATATTTCTTTATATCGAACACGCACTAATGATAATAATAACGTATAATTGAGTATTTGCACGCAAATATAATCACAACATTTACCTAATAACTATTATTTTCATTCATTGTATTTTCAACAATGAACTTTACATCTCAAATCAGTCAGGGAATTTGCTTAGATTAAATCATAATTTCACTTGCTCGTGTGAAACTGTGAAACACCAATTATCCACGGAGAAAACATCCCATAAAATGAAAAACAGTTTCACCTGAGCGCGGGTCACGGGCCTGAGAGTGGCGATAGTCTATTAAGATAGTCGCGAGCAACGACAATCGCCACATAATTATTTTATTCGTCGTGACCGAACTGAATCTGCTGCAGAGCGCAGGGAGGGTTGGTGTGCATCCACAATCAAAACTATATCAGAGGAGAGCAGATCCGACCGGCGCTCAGTACTCTCGCGCCTCGCCCGCGCCGACACGCGACCACACGAAAGTGAAAACGACGCGATGAAAATGACAGTGCAGCTGTTTATATTTTACTTTATTGCCCTTGCGCTGGCCAACCCCGACGATCCAACGCAGATCGAGAAGTACAACCAGAAAATGAAAACATACCAACTGAACGTGCCCGGGAAAGACCCTATCACGATAATAGAAAACTCGTCCGATGCTAAAGATGATCAAAATCAATGGGAGCATATATCATTAGATCTCAATAATAATGGGAACGAAGCGGATATGAAAAATCTCATGACCCATATCGTGCACGACTTTGAAGGTGGTCGTTCAAGATGCTACGGTCCGTCTTGTCGAGATGGCTACAATAACGAGGAAGAAGAAGGAAACGATGATGAAATATTAACTGCAGACAATCTCAAAGATTACAGAGACTTTCCGAAGGATCGCCTTCAGGCTATTTCTGCTTTGGCAGCAAAGCTCAAAAAAGATAAGTTCAAAGCTGATCGGTTCTCTACAATGAACAATCAAGAAGAGGAAGATGGAAACAATGGCAAAGTATACACGACCTGGAATCGACTGAAAGTGAAACAGCATAAACATCCCTACGATGATAAAGATGGATGGGTGACGTTGGAGCCAGTCGCGTGGTCCACCAGTAAAATATCGAAATGGAAACCAAACGTGAAGAAACAAAAACCAAATCATTGGAATGAGGATGATGATAGGTTTACTAATGACGATAGATATTCTAACGACGACAGATACTCCTCGAATCAAGGATCTACAAACTACAACTTTCCACAAAAGAGGCCTACTATAACTCGACCTGGTTACATTAATAACAAGCTGCACGTTCCTTTAGAGTATGAAGCAGAGGTGCCATCAAAGCCGACATGGGGAAAACCCGTACAAGCTAGTTATCCATCAGTATCCTCTTGGGCTTCAGATGAAGGAAGACGTCCACATAGACCAAATTGTGATTCCCATGAAAACTATTCCAATGACAACTACGGTAATGACGATGCGGTCTTCTACGGTACGTCAGACTCCTTAGTGACTGATCATCGACCACCAAATTTCCCACACGAGTACGAAGCTCTTCATCAGTCGCCGATGTCATCACAAAAACGTCCTTTTAGAAGACCAACTCAAGTGGTTTATGCTGGTGCTCCTGATTACGACAATGACAGAGTTTCAAGACCACCTTACGGGGATGGACAATGGGTGTTGTTATCGACGACAAAAGGTTACAGGAATAAAAAGAGGCAAAGATCCCTGAATCCACCCGCCGATGATCGATCAGACGTATCTACTATGACTTCTCATCAAGCAGTTGCTTTGACTGTATTGCCAGTTGATAAAGCTCATACAAATATGACAACATCTCACGGAGGTTTGTTGGAAGTGGAGAAAAGCTTTCAAACAGTTGAAGAGTCCAAACGAGATATGGACAAGAAGAATGATTTAGAAGTAGCCGCGACTCAGTTTAGACCTGTTAAGAATAAGAATAGGGTTATAAGGAGAAAAATAGTTTCAAATGTATCTCCTGATAGTTCGACTTTGATGGCAGCAGTCGGGGCTGGCATGGTGCCAGCTACTATGGCTATGGTAGTACCCATGATGCTGGGCAGACGTCGCAGAAGAGAAATTAATAGAACGTCTGATGATTTGAATTTAGATTATTTACTTTTTAAATCTCGATAGGAATTTTAGATACGTTTAAGTACGTAGTTATTATTTATTTATTTATTTATAGCGTGTGCTTGAAGACTGAATGTTTGATTAAATTGATTAATTTTAAGTTTTGTACCTTTTATAAAGAGAAATCTCATTCCGTCGTGAGGTTATTGTGATTTTATGAGTTGTGTTTTAATTAACTTATTGTTTTTATTAAATGAAATGTTTTCTTTAACTCCTCATTATTTCTTTCAACCTTACTCATTTTTGGTATAATTTTCGTCCTCAATTGGAAGAAGTGTTTATTGTACATATTATTGTTATGAGTATTAGTTAAAAAGTGCCTACAAAATACAATCTGCAATACTTAGTACCTTACTTTTTATCGCATCGCATCACACATCGCATCGGGGTGAGATGACTTAGATAGATACGAGGGATAGTTTAATAAGGAGAAACCAGTGCGCTAGCAGTTATAATATCAAATGCTCGTGCGCAACAAAAAACCTAGTCAGACGAGACGTCAACCAGTTTTATTTTTGCATCGTTAACTGTAACTTAACAGTTAGATAACGTACACGTAATAAAAACTCTGTGTTAACCATTTAAAACTATGAACTTTTGAGCTTGTAGCAAAATTTCATAAAACATTTTATCATGGAATGAGCTATTTGCATATGACAACTTTTAGCCTACTTAATTATTATTTATTTTATCTATACTTTATCAAATAGGTCTTCAAAAACATAGACACATAAAATTTTGGCAATGTTTAATTTAGAAAACAACACATAAATATTAATCAGTTCGTAAATTCGAAAACATTTAACAACAGCGTTTAGCATAGTCTGTAAGTACGAGGTTTAAATCAACAAAGGACCAATATGAATAAACTAATATTTGTAGTAGTCCTCTCCTGGTCGAGTGTACACGTTCCCTGTGCGGATCGCTTCCATCAGATATTTGACGCTGAACAGGCAAATTATCAGGAGCACTGTGGAGGAAAAAAAAAACAAAGTAACTGCTCTGTATAATCTTGACTCTGATTGACTATAGCCATAGGAACAAGGTTATGCACGTTTCCATAAAAATAAGTGCCCGAGACATTTGCTGTATGACTATAGAGTAAACTATTTTCAAGTAACCTATGAGTAATTACTCCAGCTGTGGACGTCTTTCGGCTGATGATGATGAATTATTTAATAGCCAAGTTTATGCCAAAAATATTGAACATAATAATAGCATACGTATTATAAGATAGAAGATACCTTCTATAAATTTCTTGAATTTAGTCTCAATAGAAATAAACTTAGCGTGCGGCATTTCTATTCTATAATCTTCGAGTCGCTACGATTGTAACAAGGTATAAAAGTCTATTCATCTGTTCAACGAATGGAAATTCCGATTGAGAATGAATCAGCTCCCAATGGATTCGAAAATTGCACTTTCATGAAAGACTTCTAATAACAATTTTTATTAAAGGAAAGTTAATCCAAGAAAATGGAAGGTTTAAGTGTAAAGGTTTGGGTTTATGACAGATGGTCTGCAGACACACAGTTTCTATTAGGTGATGTGCTATGTATTGGCTCAAAACTACGTCATCGGCTGTGGTGCGGTCACTAATCCTCCTTATTTTTACACGACTGCCCAAAAAAAGGAATGTATTTGTGTTTAGGGTTCATGTATGTATGTATGTATGTGAGATTCTTTATTCCAGCATAACTTATAAATGCCTGAACTGAATTGGATGTATGGGGTATCGTTAGAATCCTTACATCATTCCGGGTAACACTGGGTATATTATTTTTGAAAAAATCAATATGGCGGCAATATGGCTCAAAATTCAAATGTGAAAAAAATATGTTTTCTTCTATTATTACCATATGGGTGTCAAATTGAAGGCCTTGATGTGCACATTACAAAAATATATATTTTATTGGCATAATTTAACATAGGTAGGGTGTACATGTAAAACAAACATTTCATTTTTGGCTGCTGTCACTAAAATGCATAAAATAAAAATAAATAATTTAAAAGAATTAAAAACACGACTGCCCTGCCAAAAACGAACTAAAAAGTATAAAACAAGTGCAGTGTCATCGAAGTCGGGGGACCTCTTAAATTAAAAAGTGTTCCACAGAACGGTGCCCCGACTGCAATGACACTGCACTTGTTTTATACTTTTTAGTTCGTTTTTGGCAGGGCAGTCGTGTTTTTTTTTTTTTTTAATTATTTTTATTAAACACTGATTATGACGTAGTCTTAGGTCATCATGGCAAGAGAATGCTGAGCATCTGCTGTGTGTAATAAATTAATGTCGCCCTTACTACTGCATTGTTTGCAAGTAGAAATAAGTCCTACGTAGGCCCGTGGGGCAGTGAGGATGTTAGAATTACGATACTTACGATCCGACAGTGCAATGAGCCCCAGTTGTACCCAGCCTTCGGACAGCGCCTCCCACACAATCAATATGACCGTGAAGAAGAGGTGAAAGAAACTGTACACGAAGAACGTGGTCACTAAGCAGTGGTTAGCCTGGAAATTAAATAGTCATAGTTTAGTCACAAAGTAGCGATAAATAATGAGGTAATACAGTTTGCTTACGGTGAGGGAAAACATCGTGAGGAAACCAACCTATCCCTCGGGATTAGGTAATAGTCAGTTCCTGTATACACAGCGACAAGGTTCACCACCTGTCACGTTGGGTTCTGACTATCAGGTTAAACGTGGGCTTTAAGTTGGCTTAATACCTCCACAATGTCGTGGTGTATGGCCATTCAAGCCTCTGACTACCCCCGAATGGGGATAAAGGTCGTGACATTATAAATAATGAGGTACGACTAAGCTGGGTAGACAGAGCTAACGCACGGTAGGTGCGGGGCGAGAAGGGGCCTCAGTTGGAGCGTCCAATGCCCCGACTCCCTTAGCCATAATTGCGCAGAATATGATGAAAGTTGTTGAATTTTGACGGATTTCTAAGTCTAATGTCTATCAATATCAATTGTTATTGCCAACCACTTAGAATTTTTGTAAATTCCATTTAGACCAAATGCAGTAACAGGAAGCCTGAAAGTTACAGTGAGATATTTTACGTTCAGTTTTAAGGAAGTAGAAAATATTTTTGTCAAGTTACATAACTCAATTTGATACAGCACTGGAAGATAATTTCTAGAGAAACCTAATAAAACTAATACACGTAATTTTGTGTAGTTACAGTCAATTTGTTATTATGTTGTGTTCCATCGCCTCTCTAATTCCGCAATCGTTACGTAACATACCGATGGTGTGCGTGTTAAAGCCGTAAGGTACATCATCCACTAAATCCAAAGGAGAGGAAATTGAAGCGAAACTACTTTGTGGCTCGCACAGTTTGCAAGAACTGTACGTTATCTTGAGAACTGTTCGAGCTATAAATTAGTTTCAATGGACTGGGGGCGAGAGTGACATCTAGAAGAGGGAATATTACGAAAAGGCCATTTCTGAAATGTGCCGGGAATCGAACCCGTAACCTCCCAATGCATTGAGCCGAGTGGCCTACGCTCGAAACATTGCCAATCAGTCATCAAAAGTGTTTTATAGTGTTCCTACATCGAACACTTGAAACGAGAGGAGATGAACCAAGTTCTTATTTAATATCTCAATGTTCGCTTCGGGTGCTGTGGATGATAGCCTAATGAGCTCGATAGGACCGTGTCGAGTTGCAAATTGTGTTCTGTCACGTCATGTTACAGAAAAAAGTGAGCTAAATGCGTTCACGTCATACGCCAGTTATGCGGTTAAAATAGATTTTCGCTGGTCTATACAATCGATATTTTATTGATAACATCAAAGCGATTTACTCAGCCGTTCTACTTGGGTATTCTCGCTCACTCGCCTGCGCACTTCTTACCCCGAGTCTGCTAGACATATTGCCGGTTATCTGAAACGAATCGTTTCAGGTGACGTATGTTACATTTTCCTACTCTGAAAGTGTATCAGAAGTGTTCCCGATTCTTTCGGAGTATTCTTTCGGAGTCCACGAAAGAAGAAACGTCAAATTCCGTCTATCGAATCTGAAACATTTTCGGAGTGTAGGAAAACTTAGGTACCATCCGTCAGTCGAAACGTTTCGTTTCGTATTTCGGAGTAGCCCCAATGTTAGTAGTCTGCACGCAGGTAAGAAGAGCGCGGGCGGGTGAGAGAGAATAAGTAGAATTTCTGGTGAAGTGCGGCGATAGCACCGCAATTTAATGTGCAGCGTCATCTCTAGTACGCAAAGCACATAGTAGCCCATTGCACTATGTCCACATTCTCACCTTATAAGCTCCACACGTGAACAAAATAGCAAATAGAAACAGTAGCATCCCTATTGCTATGTAAGTGAAGTAGTACGTGAGCACCACTATCTTCCCGAGGGCATCCTTCGAGGAGCCGAAGATGCTGTCCAGGTTCTGGAAGTTCTTGAACTTCTCGTCCTGTTGGAAGAAGTCATTGGTGACGTTCAGGCCGAGCTCGTACAGGTGGAATGCTACTGTCGCTAGAGCTATCAGCTGGAACAGAAGAAAAAATGGTAAGTAGGTAACGGCACCCAATATTGGCACCCCCCAATTATTGGCACTTTTGAAGTTATCTTTAAAAAATAAGAAAACTAAACATGGAAATAGTGTTTTTTTTTGTTAAAAGTCATAAATTTCACAGTTTTTCACACCTACCTAGGTATTCTATCCGCTGAACTAAGAAATCCCATAGAAATATGTATGGACAATAATTGGTGCAAGGTGCCAATAATTGGGGGGTTTTACCCTAGATGTAACTTTTTTATTTTTCTCTCTTCCCCTCGCCTTCAGGTTGGCAATGTGCGAGCGATGCCTTTGGTATTCCAAGCATCTGTAGCTACTGCTCAACATCAGGCGGGCCGTATACTTGATGCCAATTTTGATATAAGTATACAAATAAATCGTACAATATAACAAAATGGCAAACAAGCATAATATTATTATACATACATCAAAAAAATCTTCGTAAACTATTTGCTTGACGCGTCATGAGCTCGCTTCTAGAAATCGAAGCTATTCTAACAAAGGATATAAGGACCATATTGAACATGCTGAGATGTCCAAATTGACAGCGCATTCTTTATTAATTTGGCCATGAATGTATACAACTATGTCGTGGGCACGTGGCAGTATAAACGCCTGATATAATTATTGCAGCAAAACCACATAACGTCAATATTGCTATTAACTTAACAAACGACCAAGTAGAAACAGCTTTTGTTAGATATACACCCGGGGGTATATATGACTAGTCACGGGTTAATAAGGGTTGCCAGAGCCTCCACAGTCGCATGGTCACAGATGTAGTTATAGCAAAGTTTTGCGATTTACAATTCTAAAATAGCATTATGCTAAGGTTACACGACGACATTAGACACTAGACACTCAGTGTATCGACACCGCCACTACAACTGTAACAAGGTCTCGTGGTGGTAGACACACGTAGACACTCGATGTACACACTAACCCCACAATTCATAGAGATTTTAGCCAGTTTACAATGGTTGGGTTCTGCTGGCCTACTTCGAAATACGAAACGAAACGTTTCGGCTGACGGATCGTCGTGATTTGACATTTCTTCTTTCGTTTCTTCTTGCGTTTGACATGGTTTTGATCGTAAATCGAATCCGTACTTCAGACGATCCGTCAGCGTTCATTTTTCAAAGTAACCACCCCGACTATCTGGTGAAACGTGGGCTTTGAGTTGGCTTAATACCTCCACAATGTGGTGGTGTATGGCCACTCAAGCTTCTGACTACCCCCCATTGGGGATAAAAGTCGTGACGTCGATGTTATGTTATGTGTTTACAATGGTTTTGAAAATCATTTTTAGGAACAAATGTGATTTGTAATTCCACTGCAAGTCGATCATAACTTTCTATGAATTTGGGGGTTAATGTGTAGTGTCGTCGTGTTTCCTTAGGCTTAGGTTCGATATCGATTAATGCAGGTACTCACAATGACGACGTATCCAAATACGACATTTCCCATCCTCAGGGGGAAGCAGAAGAGGAACTTTCTTGTCATCTTGTCATCTGTTGGGTCCTGAAAAATATAACACACAGTTATAGCCATGTTTGAGCACTTAGAAGTAAAGTTTGCCTCAAGTATTATTAGATAACGAGGATTATGTATTGTTTAATTACGCAAAACACGCTTAACAACCTACGTCCCTTTGAATATTAAGACGTACCTAACCTTATTATGAATATTAACTTAACCTTATAAAAATCTAAAATAAATTCCAAAATGTATTTTCACATACATCGCTCTTCACAACACTAAACACTTAATACAATGGTAACTAAACTAGCAATACACTGCACACAACCGGAACGACCGCTATCAAGCAGTGATGTGCTATTTTCGGGTACCTAGGTTGTGCAGCACCTAACAATTAACCAGCCTAATTAGATCCCTGAGTACATAAGGCTGTCAAGAATACAAGGGTCTATCAAATGGTTTTAAAGAAGCATCGCCATGCTTCGCCGAGCGTTGTAAAGGTTATTGTGTAGGGAGAGGGCTCCTATGAACGGGCCAAGGTCGGGGACGCGGTTTCTAAAAAGAGACGACTACATTAGTACCTAGGTAGATAAAAGGTGTGTTGACCTTGCCGCATTTTAAATCTCCCGTTTTTTTGCAACTCTGCTCCATAGCTTCCCTCAACGTAAGGGAATACGGTCCACCACGCTGGACAAGTGCGGTCCAATATGCTAAATATTATTCGAAAATATTCTTTGCTAGTGCCCTAGTTACTACTTCTTTATATTAATGTGAATGGACCTCAATATTGCGTAAGCTGTCCATAAAATTGTCTAATTTCCATTAAAAGGTCCACCATTGATAAAAGCGGTCGCCATAAAAATAATCCGCTCATCTCCGCGGCAATTACCATAACTGCTTTAGTGTCTATTAAAATTCTTGCGGGCATTTGATCAGTGCCCGTAGACCATTTACTAAATACTTTGTGAGATAGCTACTGGGCCTTTTAAAGCGACGTAATACTGCAGGCATTTGTAAAGGAGCGCTAAACGCTAACCTCCACATTTATCCAAAGTTATGGACTTAGATGAGCGTTACAAATCACTTTTGTTCCTAGAACTGCTTTGTAAAAGCATTGCAAATGGGCTAAAAATCTCTATAAATTTGGCGGTAACAGTAGACACTTATGCAGGGGCATACAAAGGAATGAGATTCTAGCAGCTGCCTATTTTGTCTCAAAGCTTTTTTCCCTTTCTGCCAGGGATGCCTCTGCCTTCAGATTTTGGTCGCGTGGGGCTTAACTTACCCCTATATCGCGATGTTTACATGGGTGTATACAATAGTATACTTTATATCTGACGAGTATTTTTAGCTGGCACCCTGTTTGATCAATTGCCATTGAACATGGCCATTACTATGGCAGTCATTGAGGACAGGTTTTTCAGCAAAGGAGGGCACAGCTGGCGGGCCCGGTTGTCATTCTAATAAGTACAATTGTCATCATTTCAGGTCATGCCTGATCAATGCGGACTAACAATCAGTTTCAATAGTATAATCATTGAAATATTATTTTAGTAGATATAACTTCTAACATTGCAATCCCTAAACTTGTGGTCAACGCATCACTACATGCAGCGAAATTCACATATCTGTTATCGCACTCGCAATTCGACTATCAATGTAAATTATCAGAAGAAGAGTTGCATTGGCAATACGGATGTTTTCAACATTATTTTCTGCGAGCGAGTGAGGCGTACTGTGTCCATGGAATTAGTTTTAAAGGATAAACTATTTTGGGCAGTCACGTGTCTCCCTCTTTCTTGGTAATATCTTCGACTATAAGTAATTGTACCTAAATATAAAACAAAGTCGCTATCCACGTTTGTCTGTTTCTTCGCTTAATACCTACCACGATCAATTGTTTTTCATCCTCCATGACCGAGCCAGGGCCGATCGTATGTACATAAATCGATGTCAATAAGTCAATAATGACGACAGAATGATTAATAAAATTGTACGTGTGTTGCATACGCTGTATGTTCGTTGTATGCACAGCTGCATGGTCGTATGCCAATGCTATGCACCTGTCACAGAAAGCGGCCGTTTTCAGACCGGTCAAGTGCGACAGGTTGTGACCGTTGTGATCACTTGTGACTAATTAAGGTTTTGTGGTTTTGAGGTTATGAGGTGTGACAGAAATACCACCTTTGTTTTTAAATGTATGTATTGTTCGCAATTTAGCTAGACCGTTTCAAATAAGCACCTATTACACTTACACCATATGTATCTCACGCCTATATCCCACGGGGGTAGGCAGAGACTATTGATTACCACATGCTTTAACTAACTCGTAGTAAGTTAATCTAAGTACCTATGAAGTGGGTACTTATTAAAACAACCTCGCTGTTAACTATGATGTTATGTTGGGTTCCGAATAGTATCTTGGTCACTTCATTTATTTCAATAGACACCTTAATTTATAAATTACATTTTTATTAGTCATTTTCTAGTCCAATGATGAAATATGGGATCGTCGAACTGTATTTTATGAATTCATTTTAATGTTAGGCTAAAATAGTAGGCATGAGAGAGGGCCTACCCACGCAGTAGAATCTCACTTTTTGTATGAACTACCTACTTAGAATTCAGGTTTCTATTCGTTAGGATCTAGTGGTAGGTAAATTAAAATTGCGCTATGACAGAACTAAGATAATAGTAATAAAATAATAATATTAGCCCTCTTAACGTCCCACTCTTGGGCACTGGCCTCCCCTCAATGCGAGGGGGATTGATAGATTTTCTAAGACTATGAAATAAGATTAGTACTTACCTTAAAATGTTAGGTATTAGGTCCCTAAGTTAGGTTTAAAAATACATGTTCAAAGTTTAAAAATAAGACTACTAGAACATAACGAACCAAGTTTAAAATACCTACGGAACTGGCTTATAACACTGTTTCACTTAAACTTGCTGTTTTATTTTTTATCTTAAATGTCACCAAACTTCATCTCTATACGAATCACAACACTACGTTACATGTTTACAACTAACACAAAACACAGGTCACTGCAATTTGACACCAATCCAATCGATTAAACTTATTATCGATTTGTTTCGCGATTTTTAAAGAAATTCGAATTTCGAACAGTGTGTGGGATGCGCGGGCGCACGTTCGATATCTCGCTCGGTCGCCGCGAAGATCGCTGGAGGCATACCGGTTACGTCATGGTAGCAAGGCCGACGCGGCTACAACCTCTGATCGGGGAATCGTCAACCGCGCAAGGTCACCACCTAAAATGATATATAAGTATATATTGAAGATCTGTCATCGCGAACGCAATTATTAGTTCGATTACCTTGTAATTTCCCAAATAGTACCTACTTACATATTTATTTAACTAAAGTTTACATTGATAATCCTTCAATCTAGTTTTAAAAATAATAACAATATTGTACCCTAACCATTTTACCTATAAGCATAATTAACCTTAATTGATAATTTAACTTTCCTTCTCTGTTTACGAATGCATCTTTGTTTAATGTAACCTCAGCTTTATATATAACTTTTTACTTGTAAATCCTACTAATATTATAAATGCGAAAGTAACTGTGTGTGTGTGTGTGTGTGTGTGTGTGTGAATGTTTGTTCCCACGTATCTCCATAACTACTGCACCGATTTTAATGAAATTTGAAACGTAGATACTGTAAACTCTGGAAGGAGACATAGGCTAATCATACCTATAAATTTCAACCCCTAACATGGTTAAATAGGGGATGAAAGTTTGTATGTAGGTTCGTCATTTTTGAAGTTAGAATTATGAAAAGTAGTGATTAGGTGTCTTTAAAAAAATAAAAATTAGTAATTTCAGCGTTTTTGAAAATTCAACCCCTAAGGGGGTAAAATGGGGGATGAAAGTTTTGAATGTCATTTTGCATGGATGTTTGTCAGTTTTGAAGTTAGAATTGTGAAAATTAGTGTTTAGGTTTCTTTTTATATATGTAAAAAAATAATTTAAGGGTTTTTGAAAATTCATCGCCTAAGGGGATTAAATAAGGGACGAAACTTTGTATGCAAGTTCGTCATTTTTCAAGTTAGAATTATGAAAATTTGTAATTAGATGTCTTAAAAAAAATTATAATAGTCATTTCAGCGTTTTTGAAAATTCAACCTCTAAGGGGGTAAAATAGGGGATGAAAGTTTGTATGTTATTTTGCATGGATGTTTGTCAGTTTTTAAGTTAGAATTGTGAAAATTGGTGTTTAGGTTTATTTTTATATATGTAAAAAAATAATTTCAGGGTTTTTGAAAATTCATCCCCTAAGGGGGTTAAATAAGGGATGAAAGTTTGTATGCAAGTTCGTCATTTTTCAAGTTAGAAGTATGAAAATTGGTGAGGTGTCATTTATAAAATGAAAAATGTTAAAATCAGGGTTTTTGAATAGTCAACCCCTAAGGTGGTAGAAAAGGGGATGAAAGTTTGTGTGGGAGTTCGTCATTTTTGAAGTTAGAATTAAGTATGAAAATTGGTGTTTAGATAAAATAAATAAATAATTTAGCCCTTTTAACGTCCCACTGCTGGGCACGGGCCTCCCCTCAATGCGAGGGGGATTCAGGCCATAATCCACCACGCTGGCCCAGTGCGGGTTGGTGGCTTTCACATGTCTAGGACATGCAGGTTTCCTAACGATGTTTTCCTTCACCGTAAGCAAGTGATAATCAAATTAAAGTTATGATTCACACATCGATTTCGAAAAATCCAGAGGTGTGAGCCAGGGTTTGAACCTACGACCTTAAGCCCGCAAGACGCGTGCTTAACCAGTCGGCTATCACTGTTTTTTAGATGTCTTCTTAAAAATACAAGTCGGTTTTTGGATACGTGATATATACGGTAAACGGGATCCGATATCAGGGATACGGGATATCCGGGATACGGGATATCCGGGATACGTGATATCCGGGATATTGGGTCTGGTATCCGGAATCAAGGATTATGGGATACGGGATCCGAGATATGATGTCCGGGATCCGGGATCAGAGATACGGGATCCGGGAAACGAGATCCAGGAAACGGGATCCAGGATACGGGATCTGGGATATGGGATCCGGCAAACCGGATCTGGGATCCAGCAAACCGGATCTGGGATCCAGCAAACCGGATCCGGGACCCGGGAAACGGGATCGAGTCCGTTTTTTTTAAATTTTAATTTTGCGCCGACGAAGTCGCGGGCAAAAGCTAAATAAGTGTATGTGTCTGTATGTGTGAATGTTTGTGGCCACGTCGGTATCTCCATAACTACTAAACTGATTTTAATGTGAAACGCAGATAGTGTAGGTTCTGGAATAAGACAGACTAATCACAATCATCAATTTCCACGCGGGCGAAGCCGCGGGCACAGCTAGTTAATAAATATATTCTTAAAAAAAAACCTACGTGAATTGAAAAGTAGTCCTCATCTAGGAATACTATTCAGTCCTACCTAGTTATCTTCCTCCATCCATCGCGGTGTTGGGCTCTCTCATACCACCCGTCTAGATGAGCGTCGAGGTCATCGCGCCACCGTTTTTGGGTCTACCTCGGCGACATCACATATAATTTGTTAATTTTGAAGAAAGAAAAAATATTGCCTTGTATACATTGTCGACAATATTTAGCTGGAGTGTAAATAAAATACAGAGCACTTCCTAGAGGTGTTCTATTAATTCAACTAACAGTATAGGTATTGTGTCCAATACGAAGAAATTCTATTAAAGTTCATCCTCACGATAAGACAATAGACTCTCGCCATTGTGTCTAGCTTCCAGTACAACAACCGTAAATTAGTTTGATCAGTTGATGCGATTGTAGATTGAGAACAGCCACATTTATTACTTTACTAGCTTCTGCCCGCGACTTCGTCCGCGTTGACTTTAGACAAGAACCCAACATTTTTCCAGGATAAAAAGTATCCTATGTGCTATTCCAGACTATAATCTATCTGTTTTCCAATTTCATCCAAATCCGTTCAGTAGTTTTTACGTGAAAGAGTAACAAACGTCCATGCATCCATCCATCTAAACTTTCACATTTATAATATTAGTGAGATGGGATTATGGTACCTACTCTATGACAGAGGTGAAAAGTTAACGCCTAAATTTATAGAAGGTTATGATGGACTTACAGTGGCATTACAAATCTCTTTTATTCCCAGAAATGCTTTTTAAAACTATTGTAAACTTCTTTGAAAAGTTTCGGGATGTGCACATATAACTCATGTGTAGATTTAACATTCATTAAAACAAACAAGTAACGATATCAAAATATCAAAACCAATATCAATAATATCTTGATAAGTATTTATAAAATATCAAGTGTTCAGTTTCTAAGAAATATAGTATTTCGCTTTAGTTTTCCTATCCGGAAAACTTTCTAAACTAGATTTTGTCAATGAAAAGAGGTAGGTACTTTATCTGAGTTTTCTAAATGAAAACTGTTATTTTCTCTTACAGAAATGCAATAAAATAAGAGAAGAATGGTATGAATCTATAAATCAATCATAATAATTGAGAAAACCTCGAGCTACACGTTTACAAAAAGAGAAACTCGCCAACACTAGTCTTTCTATAACTAGTTTAGGATCCGCTTTACAACTGTCATAAAGGTTACATACCGAGCCTAAACATAACATACCGAATGTTTTTACACGACTGCCCAAAAAAAAGGAGTGAATATGTGTTTAGGGTTCATGTATGTATGTATGTGAGATTCTTTATTCCACCATAACTTATAAATGCCTGGAACGGATTTGGATGTATGGGGTATCGTTAGAATCCTTACATTGTTCCGGGTAACACTGGGTATATTATTTTTGAAAAAAAAATAGTATGGCGGCATCAATATTAAAATGCGAAAAACATTTTTTTTTCTTCCGTTATTACAATATGGGTATCAAATGGAAGGCCTTGATGAGCACATTCTAAAACTGTAGAATTTATAGGCATAATTTAACATAGGTAGGGTGTACATGCAAAACAAAGATCTCATTTGGCTGTTGTCACTAAAATGCATAAAATAAAAATAAATAATTTAAAGTCAGGGCAGTCGTGTTTTTTAATTTATTAAATTATTAATTTTTTTGTTGAATGTTGTTATGTGGCCACTTATGAGACTTGACCCGCCACACACTTTTTTATGAGACCAACGGCCGAATACTCAAAGGCTACTTAAATATTTAAGTCCCACTTAGCACTTTGAGAGGTCGTTAACTGTCATTTTTTGTATGGCGCGTCAAAGTTAAGCAGCTCTCAAATTTAAGTTGCGTACGAGCCTTAACTATCGTACGACTCGCCTGATGTTAAGTAGTTTTTTTATAGGACTAAGGTGGCAAACAAGCGTACAGCCCGCCTAATGTTAATCAGTTAGTTTATGCTTGCAATACCAAAGGCATTGATCGCACGTTGCCCACTTGAAGGGAAGTGGGACAGAGGGAGGGGAAGGGGGTTGGGCTTCCGGCTCTCTCACTCGTACGAAACGCAGCTGTATTAGCTACTTTACGCCGATCTTCAGTGAGAGGGTGGTACTACCCCGGACGAGGCCTTACATGTGACATTTCGCAAGCATGTCTGTTTATACCTATCTAGTTATGGACCTCATTAAATGAAAACATCATTCTCCGAAACCAATCCTATAAAAAACAAACCGACTTCAAAAAAACCTGGAGCACTAAAAAGCCTGAAATAATATTTCTATTTCTACCTCTGCCTACCCCTTCGGGAAAACCAGACGTGATGGTGTGTTATCGAGTATTTGGAGTCGGTGCCAATTTATCTTCTTACTTTTATAGTAGGTAGACTTGGCATACCAAGATTGGCACCGACTCCAAATACTCGATAACACACCATCACGTCTGGTTTTCCCGAAGGGGTAGGCAGAGGTAGAAATAGAAATATTATTTCAGGCTTTTTAGTGCTCCAGGTTTTTTTGAAGTCGGTTTGTTTTTTTTTATAAAAATAATTTTATTTCACGATTTTTAGTGGCGCCATACCAATGAACATTTTGGCATATTGAACCGTATGAAGTAAGCCCAACAAAAGGTAACTGCTGTAAATCGTTGAGGAATTCCCTCGACTGTCTATGGTCTCCATCATCAGACCTGTAATGGCACTTATAAACCATATGGGTGTAAAGTTCTCTCCAATACAAATTAATCAAGCCCAAACACCAGGTAATTGCTGTAAATCGTTGAGAAGTTCTCTCGACTGTCTTTTGACTCCATCATCAGACCCTTAATGACAGTCACAACCCATCTAGGTGTAAAGTTCTCATCAATACTAATTATTCAAGCCCAAACACAAGGTAGCTTCTGTAAAACGTTGAGGAGTTCCCTTGACTGTCCCTCGTCTTCATCATCAGTCCCCTAATGACAGTCACAACCCATCTAGGTGTAAAGTTCTCATCAATACAAATTAATCAAGCACAAACACAAGGTAGCTACTGTAAAACGTTGAGGAGTTCCCTTGACTGTCCTTCGTCTTCATCATCAGACCCTTAATGACAGTCACAACTCATCTAGCTGTAAAGTTCTCATCAATACAAATTAATCAAGCTCAAACACAAGGTAGCTACTGTAAAACGTTGAGGAGTTCCCTTGACTGTCCTTCGTCTTCATCATCAGACCCCTAATGACAGTCACAACCCATCTAGGTGTAAAGCTCTCATCAATACAAATTAATCAAGCCCAAACACAAGGTAGCTACTGTAAAACGTTGAGGAGTTCCCTGGACTGTCCTTCGTCTTCATCATCAGACCCCTAATGACAGTCACAACTCATCTAGGTGTAAAGTTCTCATCAATACAAATTAATCAAGCTCAAACACCAGGTAATTGTTGTAAATCGTTGAGGAGTTCCCTCGACTGTCTTTCGGCTCCATCATCACATCGACTCCAGACCTTCATAAAATAGTAGTGCTTTAAAATACTTAATGAAAAAAATTACAAACGCACTAGTCGCTCCTACGATTTTCGAAGGTTCCCCTCGATTTCTCTGGGATGCCATCGTCAGATCCTGATTTCCTTATCATGGTACCACCGCTGGGATATCTCCTTTCCAACAAAAAAAGAATCATCAAAATCGGTTCATAAACGACGAAGTTATCCGTGAACACACATAAAAAAAAATATATATACGGTCGAATTGAGAAACCTCCTCCTTTTTGAAGTCGGTTTAAAAATGAAAATATTCCCCCTCCTATAGTAGAGAATTTCATTAACTATAGTACGTTTTTTTATACTTGTCCTATTTGGTAAGCAAAGATGGCGTCCAGCGGGGCGATTGCGTAACGTTTTGTCAATGTTTCAATTGGTATCGTATATAATTGACACAGGATGAACGAAATCAATTGAAACATTGACAAAACGTTACGCAATCGCCCCGCTGGACGCCATCTTTGCTTACCAAATAGGTCAAGTATAAAAAAACGTACTATACATATAAAAGTCTGTCTGTCTACGTGCAATTTACTTCGCCCTTGGTGTCTCATAAACTCGATGGGGGCTCCGTGGTGTGACGTCATAGGCGGTCATATTGCGAAGTTAATAACACATAAAAGGAATTAGGTACCTACCTATTCTCGTTATGGTTTTAATAGACCGAGCTCTTTTCATGGCCGTTGGGCGAATTTCATATTACCCTGTAGTCTTCCTTCACCTAGTAGTACGATATGGTGATAATATACGATGAAATAGTAAAAGGTAAATAAATATGTATAAATATCGCCAGACTAACACACTAACTGTATGGCCCCAAACTAAGCAATGTCTGTACTATAGCATGTACATACAGTGGATTAGTGGCGATCCAAGTGACACCCCGATCCTGGCAAATTGTGAAAAGGCTGTTTCCAAAATTTGCCTGTGGCGGGAATCGAACTCGCAATCACCCGATATAGTGAACTAAGCAACATTATATGCTTGAACCACTGCGCCAAGCGGCCGTCGAGATTATGGCCATCGCCAGCCAATAAAAGTGTACACTCAGCGTGATAAAAATATGAACAAGATGACAACCAGTAGGTACTTCGCATAAGGCTTGAAATAGCTGATTGATTGATAGCTGATTGTTGGTTGATTTATATCGATGACGGATAAGTTCAGAATATTTTGACAGCAAATGCGGCATTCAAGTACGCAATGAAGCAAGCGGCAAGTAACAAAACAAACCCAGTAGGTACATGAATCTTTATTCTTGTACTGGGTTTGTTTTATTTGGGCTCGTAAGTTAAGAAATTGAGGATATTCCAGTGAACGAGCACCTTTACAATTAGGCTGTATAAAACCCACTTAAATATTGATGGTATTCTAGAAAGCAGGAAAGAAAACCAATTTTATAAAATCAATTTAGTCACGGAAAGGATAGAGTCAACATATTTTGCGGCGCCCCGCGTCGCCGTCAGCCGAATTTACGACAAGTCGCCACTTTCAAGAAACTGACAGCATGTCGGATAAAAGCTGTCGAAATTAAGACTACACTAATGGATGGGAGTGCTAAGTTTTTTTTTTTTCTCCTCACTAGAGTTTCACGGCACCTTGTAGATATCTCACCACCTATATTATGTCGCCAGATTTGCACACCAATTGTATGGTCGGAAACTAAGCAACGCTTGTACTATGGCTGCCATACAATGGACTGGAGGCGATCCCAGTGACATCCAGACCAGGGCAAATTGGGAAACGGCTTTCCGAAATTGGCCTCTGGCGAGAATCGAACTCGCAACCACCCAATGCAGTGGGCTGAGCGGTCAACGCTCAAACCACTTCGCCAAGCGGTCGTCAAATATGAATAATATGTTTTTTATTTACAAAACTTAGTAATAATAAGATTTTATATAATTACTAGCTTTTCCCCGCGACTAGGGACACGATATCGATAGGAAAGTATCGATACTGTACTTATGAGTAGTATCGATACTTCAAGCTATCGATACTTTTCTTAGGGCTTAATGTGCACACAACTACACGTAGGGACACGGTATGGAATAGAAATTATCGATAGAGTAGTATAGAAAAAAAAAAACGTACTCGTAAAAGCTTGACAAAATACTGCCAAAGTTCACTCTTACTACGCGGAATTATTTTAATGTATGACTCAAATGTCAATACACAGCACAGAATAATAGTGAGTACTTTCAGATTACACTCGAATATCAATACAAATAAATACAATTTAAGTGTCTGTTTGTAATATCAAAATAACAGCTTTTTACTTAATGCATATTGAAGTATACTAATAACAAAAACACAATTTTAAAATGTTTGTCTGTCTGCTGTCTTTATGTTCGTTCCGGGTAATCTCCGAAACGGCTGGACCGATTTTGACGAGACTTTAGAGAAAGTCTCGTCTCGTCTCGTCGCAAGTCTTTAGTCTGGCAGATAGTGGATTTTATAATGAGTAACTTAGGCTCGGTATTTTATTTTCAAAAAATAGGGTTCCGCTTAAAACATAAAAAACCGCGGGAAATTCCAGGCGGGATTAAACGCGGATAATCTTTAAAAAAAATTAAACCGCAATAATATAATAGAAAAACCACGCGCGACAGACGGGATGACGCGAAACCGACACGAAGAATGAATAGTAGAACGACGACGGACAAGCGGAATGAGTGAGTGAACGAACGATAATGTCGAAAGCAATCTAATATTTTAGAAGGTTCGATATGATTGAACTAGTTGGCGTTGCCATAAACAGGCAATTTTTAAGTCGGTAATTTCTAAGATTTATTCGATACGATACCTGCCAAAAAGTACTAATTGCGGAAAAGTATCGAATACAAAGTATCGAGTACAAAAGTATCGGTATCGAAAGGAAAAGTACTCGATACCACAAAGTATCGTTACTTTTTTCGTGTCCCTACCCGCGATTACGTCCGCGTAGAATTTAAATGAAAAAAAATCGGATCTCTGATCCCGGATCCCGGACCTCGTATCTCGGATTCCGTTTTCCGTTTTTACAAAAAACCCTTTCTTAGTACTTCTACTCATCAAGACAAACACACCCTCCAAATTTCAAGTCTCTACGACCAGCGGCTTAGGCTGTGCGTTGTCTGTCAGTCAGTCAGTGAATAGATGTGTCCATATGGCGCGCATGCCTCACCCGAGCACTCATATTATGACATTACGTCTATGCGTTCCGACGTCAAAAGTGAGTGCTCGCGCGAGGCATGCGCATGATGAAGACGCCGCCATTGAATATATGTGTCTATATGGCGCGCATGCCTCACCCGAGCACTCATATTATGACATTACGTCTATGCGTTCCGACGTCAAAAGTGAGTGCTCGCGCGAGGCATGCGCCTGATGAAGTCGCCGCCAATGAGTCAGGACTTTGATACTTATATATTTAGATTGGTACGTAGGTTCTTATATACTTATATCTATTTATTTAACTAGTTTAATACAATCAATGCTATAGTACTCTACGACTTTTGTTGCTGACTGTATAAGTAATTTATATTATAATATACCAACCCTGTTTAAATTTGTAAACAACACTACACTAATAAAACTTAAGTATTCTGCATAATGGAGTCATTTATCATATTTTACGAGCCCATAGTGCCTTGCAGTGTAAGAGAGGACGTAAAATAGACGGAAGAACAGTTTGCTGGATGTTAAGTACTTGTAAAACACCTGTTTTAGGTAGTAAGTAAATTATGTTTATTGAAATGTAGAGCGGTGATGGTAGAGTTCAAGAATTTGTTGAAGTAAGTAATAAATTATGATTATTTTTAAGAAATATTTTTTATCATCATTTTATAGGGCTGAAGAATTTCATTGGCTGTAGTCTTTCAGTCTTTCAGCTTGAACTCATTTTAGAGAGTTTTAATAAATGTAGAGTAATTACAATACAATACAATTCACATTATACTGGGTACGGTACTAACCTGAATAACAAAGAAAAAGAATACCGTTCACGATCCTTTTACAGAAAACTCGTATCTCAGAACTTGTACGAGTGCTGTTGAAATGAGACGGCGATACTCCGCTAGGGCTGCCATAAAACTAAAACAATCCTATATAATTATAATAATTTAGCCCTTTTAACGTCCCACTGCTGGGCACGGGCATCCCCTCAATGCGAGGGGGATTCAGGCCATAATCCACCACGCTGGCCCAGTGCGGGTTGGTGGATTTCACATGTCTAAAAACATGCAGGTGTCCTCACGATGTTTTCCTTCACCGTAAGCAAGTGATAATCATATTAAAGTTATGATTCACACATAGATTTCGAAAAATCCAGAGGTGTGAGCCAGGCCAAACAATCCTAATAAAAGGCAATTTAATGTGAACAAGTTCACATTTGCAAATACCATAGTAACAACATTCATCATCATCATCATTTCAGGATAAAGACGTCTACTGCTGGGCATAGCCTGTTCACATCACCAGTTTTGCTACTCGCATCCAGTGGATTCCTACGATCTGCACTAGGTTGTCGGTCCAGCGACATTAACAAACCAATATTATTTTCAACAATACAGTAGTAATTAAAATAAAAACCCTGAAATCCCGAGCTCCAGCCGGAATCTTCGTAAGAATCTGAAAATCCTGACGTGCATTATGACAAAACCCTGGCGTTGGGTAACCCTACTCAGACAAGTGTGTGGGTTGAGTGTGTGAGTGGCCGGGAGTGAGCCTCGAGGAGGCTCGCCGCCAGCCCACGTACAAAAGACTAGACTGCACTTTTCAAGCTTGGCTGTTAACTGTTGCTATGTCTGTATATCCCTAACCTTAAGTGGCCTAAGTGGCCTAATGCAGAGCAAAGTAGTCTCTGGTTTTTTACCGAATACTTCAAATTGGTAACATCACAAAAATGTAAGTAGGTTTAAAATTTATGGAACAGATAGGTCATTGACAATAACATCCTTATCGACCGAATACTCGTACGCAACTTAAATTTGAGAGCTGCTTAACTTTGATACGCCATACAAAAAATGACAGTTAACGACGTCTCAAACTGCTAAGTGGGACTTAAATATTTAAGTAGCCTTTGAATATTCGGCTGTTAATTACCTAAATTAAAGTCCTACCTACTAAGTACCAGTCTACTTATTCCCTGTATGAAATATGATAAGATATTTTTAACTTACATGTATTAAATAAAAAATATTGGATAGGTATACCTTCTTAAGCGGCTTTTTTAATTATTTCACAAGAATTATTTTATGATCAAACAAACCATCCCCTTTCCGGAAACGGAAACCGATCGAGGAGGGGAGAAATCTAATCATGGCGACAGCTAAGAGGAAAAAATATTATTTATTGTAGGCATTCGGGTGTGCAGGCAACATTGGCAGGGATGCCTTCCGAGGGGGTTTAATAAGGGGAATAACGGAAGGGGGAGGCAACGATTAATTGAGTTTACGTCATTCTTAAGAAAAAGTATGGATTAACTTAACTCTCTGCTATTTTGGTGATGGTACGCTTAAATCAATTTGCTAACGTATATCAAGCAGGCGCAGAATACCTTACAAAACTTAATATTATGGGGGATTTTTCACGGGCGCATGTAGAGGTACTCTACTGTACTACCTTTAACAAGTAGCTCTATCTGCTAGTCGGTGAAGTTCACTAAACATATGTATGGCTAACTAACACTTCTACAAAATATTTAACGTAGACGTTAGCGACAAAAGACCCTAGGGAATGTAGAGCTAAGGTACCTATTCATTTATCGAATGACCTAGGGGTTAGGCGGGCGGCGGCCCTCGAAACCGATAGGGTACTATCCCAACTGGCATTTAGCCGTTAGCTTTTAAGCCGTTGTTGTGAGACCACTCCTATATGAGTACAAGCTTAATTAAAGAAAATAACTTGTCATTGCTTGCTATCTTTAAGAAAAATTGTTGCAGAAAATGAAATAATGTCATTTTCAATAAAGTTTTGCGCACACCATTTGCATCTACTTTTTTCAGAACAGAAAGGAAATTGCCAACTCGAAGGCTGATAAGCGATAATATTTTTATCACCAAGTTAAATCTGACGCCCTCTGTCCTCGGAAATGAAGCAAACAGTTCGAAACAAGACGGATTCCCTCGGTTTGGAGTTGAATGAGGAACGAGTGAACGATTTCATTTTCCAGCCCATTACATGTTCAGTTCACACGAATAAGCTCTTGTGCGTTAAAAGGTAATTCGCCTTTCATGCGTCGGATTTTTCTTGCTTCTTATTGAGATAATTTCAGTAATGTGCTCATGTGTTGACGTATTAGGTAACCTTTTGTCAAGTATTTATTAATGGCTCAACTCGGAAAAAGAATATTCTTGATCAAAACGAGAAATATTAGCGAGAGGAAATTTTTGTTACACGATACAAATTGTTTAGGGCGTACAAAGTGGAATATTTTCTTAGATCTTTCTGTTTCCTAAATTATTTTACGGCTGGACAACGGTATCTCTCCATCTGTCACTAGCAGTTCTATCAAGCCATGTCTTTTTTGAGGTTGTTGATGGGGAGGAAACCTTCGAAAGATGCCCAGTCCTCTTACAGGAGAGGCCTGTGGTATATGGGATTCTCACCCCGAAAACCTCCGGTGGCCGTCTTTAGCACGTCATCGGAGAGGCTCCGTGATCTCCAAACGGAACGCTGCCGCTTATGTGCTGCGCTCTCAATGGGGGGGGCTCTTCTCGGAGTGGGGGGGAAGCGTCCTCCTGCATTAAACCATGTCTGAGCTTTCTGGCAGCCTGAAAAAGTACATACTCACTTATACGAACGAACTATTTAGTTACCAATTTTTATGAATGTCATTACTTTAATTTGGCGTCGGTTATTATCCTTCAGGTAGGTAGGTGGGTGAGGTACCTACTTAGGTAAGTATATTAGTTTACTTTTCAAAAGCCTATTATATGCTGCATAATCCCTTCGTACAGGGATCTACTATAGAGCAATCAATCTCAGCATTTCGGGTCTATAGCCATTAGCCCCTGTCGAGGGAACAAATTGGTAGAATCGATACGCACACATCAATCTGATACGTATACGTGAGGAGATTGAAATTTGGTACGATAGTTAGCGTTATATTTATGTTATGAAGCATAGAATGAGGTCAGAAGGTGGGTATTAACTCTATCTGGTCCGAGGCGGAAAGAATAATTTATATTATATCCGTAATGAGATAGGGTCATGTTTGACTAAGGGCGAGGCCCCACTAGCGCGTAGCGTTGCGTCGTCGCAACGGATCAAAGGGTCGACGGGCGAGAGACGAAGCGGGGGAGGGTGATGCGCCAGTACAAAATCTTGCGACGACGCAACGCAACGCGCTAATGGGGCCTTACCGTAACCTGTGTTTGTTTTTGACTTGAAGCGGTGATATCCAATTGGTTAAGCACGCGTCTTGCGGGCGCGGCGGTCCAGGGATCAAACCTTTGAATTTTTCGATAGCTATGTGCGAATCTCAATTTTAATGTGATTAAGTGCTTAAGTAGATGGAAAACATCATGAAGAAACCTGCATGTCTTACATAATCCGAAAATCTATTCGAAAGACAATATATCGAAAGACATGTGAAATCCATCAACCCGCACTGGGCGATATAAGGGCTAATATTATTATTCGTGTTGGACTGAAATAATCGTTAGTCGCATTTTCATTATCAAAGTGTCTGTTAATTATGGGACAAATTATTGAAAATGTTAACCTCCAAGTTTATAGAGATTTTTAGTCCGTTTACAATGATTTTACAAAGCATGTAACAAAACGGATTTGTAATGCCAATTTAAGCCCACAATAACTTCATATAAATATGGGCAACCATTGAATGCAGGCTGAAATTTATGGTAGAGAACAGTAGCGCCTGACAATTTCGCATTAGCAATTCATAGCCCTTTTGGCAGCAGGTACCTAGGTTCTATCTGGTCGATTGCTTATGTAGTTGACAAGCTTTTATAAAAAAAATACTGTTCCATTTTTCGTCAATGTGACCGAGGAGGGAAAGTGTATTGTGGATTGCGTCATAGTCGACATTTAATAGAAGTTCGCAAAAGACTAGTGCCGACGTGCCAACTGATGTTATCCACGTTTCGAATAATGAGGTGCCTCGTCGCGTTGCCAGAAGCACGGTAAGTACCGTTTCGTACGGTAATTACGCTATCAAATCATACTGGTACGGTTGATTAGTACCACCGTACGTTTATAAATTCGGTAATTTCATCGCATCAAAATAAAACATTTTATATATTCTTTTTTTTATTCATGTAAGCTATGTAGCATTTAAAAAATAAACAATATTTTAGCGTTACCACCGGTTCGTAATGTTGCTTACTTCTTATATTCTATGCTTTAAATACAAGGTACGGTATTTTTTGCCAAATACGGTAATTTTCCTTCGTGTGTACGGTAATCCTAAAAGTAGCCAACAGCAACACTAGCGCCTCGGTGTCCCCTGACGTTCACTTCAGAATGGCAGTCAATGGTAACAAAACATGAAAAGGCTATTTTAGTTCGATCTCCTATATGTCTGATAAAGTTTAATACTTACCTATTGCAAGTATATCTATACTGACCTCACGACTTAAAATCAAGCCTGTTTCTCGTGTAAGTGATGAGATCGTAGAGTGGTATCCGATCTTTTTTCGTCGTTTGGCGAGACGGCATGAAATAAAAGGAATATCGCCAGACCAACACACAAACTGTATGGTCCCAAACTAAGCAAAGTTTGTACTGGGGACGATCCCAGTGACTCCCAGACCAGGGCCAATTACAAAAAGGCTATTTCCGGAATTTGCCTCTGGCGGGAATCGAACCCGAAACCATCCGATGCAGTGAGCCGAGCGGCTTACCCTAACCACTGTGCCAATCGTTATCCATACAATGCTGTTTACGCCAATATTAAATAACAAATAGAACTTACACGGCGACAAGGATCACCACCTGTCACGTTGGGTTCTGACTATCTGGTGAAACGTGGGCTTTGAGTTGGCTTAATACCTCCACAATGTGGTGGTGTATGGCCACTCCGCCTCTGACTACCCCCGAATGGGGATAATAAAAGTCGTGACGTATATGTTATGTAAATTGAACTTTAAGATAGCTGCATAGCGTGTACCGTAACCTTGGCTCGCCCCGCGTTGGCACAGCTCTACTTTATGGCTGGCAACCCTCGCATAGGATGACTCACCCTTTTAATTCAATAGACAAATTGTAGCGTGACCTTCTGCACTTTATGATTCAAGTGAAAGGTTAAAAAGTTGACCGTGAAAAGCTCTTGCTTTGTCCTTCAGAAATAAATTAATAATAATAATATCCTGGGACATTTTTTACCCACGGCTACCTGATCCCAAACTAAGCAGAGCTTGTACTATGGAAACCAGATAACTGATATTTCTACATATACCTACTACTTTTTTATTTGTAAATACATACTTAATATACATATACACCCAGAGTATAAGTAATAAGTAAGTAGTTATAAGTAATTATAATACATATAAGCAAAGAACCTTTATATAAATATTTACCTATTTCCATACTGATACACTGGACCCTATGAATGAGTGCGTCTAAAAAGGGCGAGCAGCGCGCCCCAGCAATCAGCATGCTCGGGCGCTGCTCGCCACATTTAGACACACCCAATGAATATACTGCTTTAACTTCATAAAAAGATTATCCTCCAGGCTCTGAAGTCTTTGTATTTTTTTATTAGAATTCTTATTAAAAATAGGATATTAATATTCCAATATCGTGAAACCCGTGTAATATTTATTTATTAAGACGCCGTTCAGTCGCGTCTTAGCAGCGCCACTGTCGCACCCACACCAGTAAAAGAACTATGTTATTATGTCGACAGCTCTGATAAAGGAGGCTGATTTTATGTGCGTGATAAAGTTCACCACAGTCTATGGGGAGCCTATTAATCACTTCATTACACCGGGAATTTATATGGTTTTGTTACCTGGAGGGGATAATTATAGGAGTGAGAGCAAATATAAATAATAATGACAGATCATAAGACTCAATTGGATCATAATACAACATATTGAAGGCTACCGCAAACCCGGTGGCCTGTTTGTTACCGTTTGCTATTTACCTCTGCTCTGGACACTTTACATATAAAATACGCAATATCCAACAGGTAGCCGCGTAATAAACGCAAAAATGCAGTCTTTTTGATAGAGATTTTTAGCCAGTTTAACCATAGCAAAAACAGCGGTATAAGTTGACATTAAAAATATCTCATATACCTACGCAGGTTTCTGCCAAATTCATCCGAAACCGCGATTTATTTGCGATGTCTTAAAGACGAATGATTATGTAAAAAAAAGTTGTGCCAATGTTGGGTAAATTAAAAACCGGCCAAGTGCGTGTCGGACTCGCACATAGAGGGTTCCGTACCAACCACCGTATATTATTTAATTTTTAGTAGTTGATATTAAATTCAATGAAAATGTTAGTTTACACATATGCGACTAGATGGCGCTACTGTCGCTTAAAAGTTAATTAATTGGTAAAAAAATGTAGTTTTACAATATTTTTTGTCAACAATTTATGTAAAAGCTGTTATAATGATCACTAATGGTTAAAATATTAGTTTTCCCTTTATATATAGTTTAATTTATGAGTTATAAATAAAAACGTCAAAAATATCGCGTTTATTGTATGACCCCCTTTATTTTTAAACTTTTTTTTATTTTAAGAATTTGTTGTTGTAGTGGCAACAGAAATACACATTCTGTGAAAATTTCAAGTCTCTAGCTATTACGGTTCGTGAGATACAGCCCGCTGACAGACAGACGGACGGACAGACAGACAGACAGACGGACAGCGTAGGCTTAGTAATAGGGTCCCGTTGGCACCCTTTGGGTACGGAACCCTAAAAATGATACGCTCGTAAGCAACATAAGCCGATGGCACAGAATCATCATCATCATCATTTCAGCCGAAAGACGTCCACTGCTGGACATAGGCCTCCCCCAAGGTTCGCCCCAATGACCGGTCAGCGCTGCCCGCATCCAGTGGATTCCCGCGACCTTCACCAGGTCGTCGGTCTATCTTGTGGGAGGCCTACCCATGCTACGCGCACCACCGGTGCGCGGCCGCCACTCGAGAACTCTTCGGCCACAGAGTATATAATTTGTTTTTCATCACACCCATTCGAAAAACATCAATTGCCTTTCAAGGCTAGCGGGAGCAAAATTCTATTTTGCTCCCACGGGAGTTTTTCTTTCTCCTTCCTGATTGGTCAGCGTTTGTGCTTCTGAATTGAATGTGAAAAATAAACGAACGCTTAATGTATGAAGAAGTTACTGGCCGGTTAGGATTACGCGGCAACCAAAGAGAATGTAATGGCAACGCGCGCTCAAAAAAAATTGTTATGTACATTTTTATTTTTATTTCTTTTGTCTCGGTTTAGTAAGTTTAAGTTATTGCAAATAATAATGAAAATGAGTTCGAGTAATGATGTGATGATATATTATTTGTTTGGATACTACATAATATTATGAGTAGTGATGGGATGTTCTCGAGAAAATTCTCACTCTCGGAAACTTACTCATGAGAATTTTCGAGAATTTATCTTCTGAAGCATGTTAAACTTGGCATTAAACTCATTAAACATGCAAGTATGGTGGTTTTAATTGTTTTTAAGATTTAAGGTTAGGATGACGTCACCCAAAATATAAGATTTTCAAAAATTCTCACGAGTAAGTTCCCAAGGGTGAGAATGTTCTCGAGAACATCCCATCACTAATTATGAGAGTTTCGAGTAGGTAGAGGTAAATGTAGCTTTTTCTTTTTCTCATTGGTAGTGATGAAAAATAGTATGTATCACTCGGGGCCAAAACATTTTGTCCTCGGGCGGTGTATATTGAATTCCTCGCAAAGATCAGGATTCTACTTTAGAATCCTTCGCTTTCCTCTGAATTCAAAATAACGCCCTCGTGGAACAAAATATCACTTTGGCCCCATGTGACACAAATAACTATTTCCGTTAACTGGGCCAAGAATAACGTAATTAGTGGCACGGAAATTGCTCGTAGACCCGCCGCTTTAAACTTCGAATGAACTCTAACTTTGATAATTATTGCGCGTTATCTCAAAGTGATTTTATACCGTGATAGACGGCGCGCAAATAACAATTTATTATAACGGATCTAATTTGATGGTAGAGCCAAGCTCATATACGGGCTGGTTTGACCGGGGTAGTACCACCCTATCACAGGCGTATCGGCGATCGGCGTAAAGTAGCTTTTACAGCTGCGTTTCGTACGATGAGTGAGTGACCCGGAAGCCCAACTCTCCCTCCCCCTCCCTCCTACCCGACCCTCTGTCTCACTCCCCTATACAACATGTTAAGAAAACCCTGTCCGAGCCGAAACCGGTAATTAGGTTCCCCAATCACATGACCAAATAAAATAAAATAAATTAAATATTCATGATAGTAAACATATTAATGAACATTTAAAGTGCCATTTTTTTTGCCTTTTTCCCACCTTATGTAGCTAATTTTAAAAATATGACAACACCGTTACCGGAAGTAATTATGTTAGATCGTGTGGCGGCACCTCTGACCACAAAGTATGTGATGACGTCATTTTATGTATTTTTTTTTTATCTAAACGGGGTAATTGTTTTCCAAAAAAATATGGGAGGCCTTTGCCCAGCAGTGGGACACAAACTATGCTAAAAAAATGAAAAAAAAAAAAAAAAATATGAAAAAAAAAATATGAAAAAAAAATAGAATTTTTTACAAAAATAGAATCTAATCTCTATACCCAACAATACGTTTTCGGGTCGGACAGGGTTTTTTTAACATGTTGTATGTTGGTACCGTGCGAGCAATGCTTTTGGTATTAAAACCAAAGTAACATTTGAAAAAAGATATGAGTAGATTGGGTAGATTAGGTACAGTTGCAGTTTTTAAAATTTATGTTTCAACTTCCAGTAAAATTGCAATTCATGCATCCATCCATCAGCTAGAAGTTCTCCACTGGTGACATAGGCCTCCCCTAAAGACATCCACACATCCCGAAAGACAAAATACATTTATAAATCTACAAAATGTATAAGCTTCCAAAGAGGTGGACTTTCTTCTTCAAAGAGGTTTACATTCATTCGATAGATGTCGCTAGAGTAGTTTTAAATCACAGTATAGTTTCGTTACAATAGATGGGTAAACCCAATATGATGACTTACTTAGCAAATTGGTTTCGAAATTTATGATAAATAATATTTTTGGAAACGATGCTTTTGAAACTGTTCATTTCATGCATTGTTAATCATCATCTCATCTTATTTTAGCAATAACATTATAGTCATGCTCCTGATGGGTGTTCTGTTATATGGGGGGGGGACTAAGGGCCGTAACACACCGGGACGCCATGGCGACGTCGCCAGCCACCGTAGCCAACTAATTCGTATTAAAATGTATGACAGACACGTAACATTATATTGTATCATTCTGTATCACAAGGATAAAGGGATCTATTACCCGAAAAAATTACAATTTGTTATACAAATAGCTTATCTACGTAGACCCTAGGGACTCTTTGAACATAAATCAATAAGTAGAGATACAGGCGGGCTGTATTTGATTTCTTAATGAAAAAAATCTATTGAGTTTCTTCTAGGTATACTAATATAATTTCAAAGCAATCAGGACCGTCTCGTCAGGCTCGGATTCGATTCAATATGAAATGGCGACATTAGGGCCACCGCAGACTTGCTACTTTTAGCATCGGCGATCGGTGATTTTGATGCTGCGTCTCGCTCATTCGCGCTCGCAGAAACGCGACGCAGCATCGATACGTCACAAAATCGCCGGTCGCGGATTCTAAAAGTAGCAAGTCTGCAGAGGCCCTTAGTGCGGGCAGACGGCCGTGCTATTTATTTTGAGTACTAACTCAGTTTTCAGTCGAACGCAACTCAAATTTGAAAGCTGCTCAATTTTGTCGCGCCATACATAACGATAGATAACAACGTGTCAAATAGTAATGTATTACTTAAATGTTTGAGTAGAGTACCATTGCTATTTGTAGTGATTTCGTTTCTACTATCTACGCTATAAGAATTAATATATCGCACGAGGACACCAGTGGTAGCGCAACCATTCGCTCCACCAACAAAATGTATAGAGTTGTATAGAGGATATCGCACCCGGTGTCCGCTTGGTAGCGCAACCAATTCGGTGTCGGCTACCGAATCACCCACTGGTGGCGCCACTAAGGTAGCCTCGTGCAATATCGCGCTAAAATTTAAAAAGAAAAACACTTAATTCGTTTGAAAATAGAACTCCGTGCCGTTATGTCGATCACTGTAGAATGCCAATGCGACAATCCATAAAATCACTCAAATCTCACGTCGGTTACTGTCTACAAAATGCATACGAGCCCACCCCTGCCCGCGCTGGCGTGAAAGCCTTCCCGTTACCATGGTTACGAGACGCTGCAGTGCTTTCTCTGCCCGCCCTCCGCCGCAGTAAGCACCCGTAGTCCTTAGCGTGTGGATGTGCCGCCCAACTTCGAATAACTGTCGATAATTTCGAATTTAATTATAAGATTCGAAATTTGAAGTTTATTTTTTATAGTGTTTTTTTTTTTCAATTTAAATATGTACGAAGGAGGTAACGCCAAGGAGTTTTGGATGCAGTTCCAGTGTTTCAGAGTGATGTTTGTGGAGTTTGTGTGAACCATGGATGGATTCTATTCAGCATTTGGGAAACAGACGACATGACGGCACAGGAGCGAGCTAACATATTCTCCGATGATGATGACGACCTGGTGAGTGACGTGGTATATGTATATGGTTATGTAATAGGAAACCTTTGAGTGTTGGATCTGTTCCAAGCCATATCGCCCTTGTTACATAAAGTTTTGATTACATTTCGAGTTAAAATGCTTACTTACTTATCAGAGCTTTCATGCTAAGCGATAGTCTATCGGGCAAAACTTCGTGCCAATTTATTGTTTTTATGAAGCTAAGGTGGCAAATAAGCGGCCAACAGTTACCGTAGCCTATAGATGCTTGCAATACCAAAAGCATCGCTCGCACGTTGCCGACCGGGAATGGGACAGATGGAAAATAAGTTGTGTTCCCAGTTCTCTTATTCATCGAAACGCAGCTGTAATAGCTACTTTACGCCGATCTTCTGTGAGAGGGTGGTACTACCTCTGTCGAACCAGCCCTTGTGAGCTGCAAACAGGCGACAAATTGGCTCTACCGCTTTATATAAAGGGTAGTATCATAGTTCATTATGCTAACCCTGGGCTTCTTAGCGAACTTATCACTTCTTTCGAAAAACGTGCAGATTTCTCCACAATATTCACCGTCACCGGTCAGCAAGTTATATGTAATTCGCCCATTAACAAAGAATAGATAAGGCTTTCATTAAATCCTAAAATCCCAGATATGTAAGCGGTTTCGTCGGCCTTTTTGTTTTTTTCTCTAGTCTGGGATCGCCCCAGTCCATTTTACGGTATCCATAGAACAAGCTTTGCTTAGTTCGGGACTATTGGTGTGTCTGGCGATATTTACTAATTGGTGCATCCAGATGCTTCGCACGCCTCGCTCGAGCACTCATGTTATGACATTAAGTATGTCTATGCGTGTCGACGTCAAAACTGAGTGCTCGGACGTTTTATGTGTCTGATGTAATAGACTAGCAAAGTGCGTGTTGGGCTCGCACATAAAGGATTCCGTATCACCATAGAATAAAAACGTCAAAAATATCAAGTTTATTGTATGGGCACCCTCTTTATATTTTTTTAATCATTTTTGATTTTTATTATTTGTTGTTGTAGCGGTAGAAATACACATTCTGTAAAAATTTCAACTCTCTAACTATTACGGTTCTTGAGAGAAAGCCCGCTGACAAACGGACGAACAGACGGATAGCGGAGTCTTAGTAATAGGGTCCCGTTGGCACCCTTTGGGTACGTAACCATAAAAATATAACAATTATATCCAAATAACTACTTGATACAATATTTGCTAGGGACGTTACCACCGTATTATAAGCAGAGTTGCAAAAATACAGGAAATTTAAAATCCAAACTGTTTAAATCGTGTTGAAATCATTGTTTAAAACATTTATTTAAAACAGAACGAATAAATCACTGTGTTTAAAACATGTTTTAAATGTTTAAAACATGTTTTAAACACGGTGCTTAAAACAAGGTGATTTTTTCGTAACAACCCTGATTATAAGTACTAACTAGCATTTTATTATTGTCTTCTACAATACCTTTCTTTTATAACTTCGTTGGCAGCCAATTGAGCGCCATTAGAGACATTATCAGCTGAATACTCGGCGCCAAAGTCAGACAAGTTCAATTTGTTACATTATGTCTTTCAGTAATGAACATTTTCTTTGTGTTCTTACATTATAAAGAATGGGTGATTTATTCTAACGAGTTATTTTTTTTAACGAGCTCATCAAATTTAGATTTTTTAGAAATACGATTTATTTTTTCGTAATTAGAGGTATAGTTCGCGACAGGTCGAGATGACATTCGAGTTATGAGCTTTTTGCAGAATAAAATCCGAATCAAAATTACCAGGACCCGATAAACAATTAAAATCGCCCACAAAATTATTAAATTAAATTATTTTGTTGCGTTGCGGGTCCTGGTAATTTTGATTCGGATTTTATTCTGGAAAAAGCTCATAACCCGAATGTCATCTCGACCTGTCGCGTACTATAGGTGGTTCTTTTTTTGATGTTACTAAGATGTCAATCAAGCGTACGGTCCGCCTAATGTTAAGCAGTTACCGTACATTATAGATGCTTGCAATACCAAAGGCATCGCTCGCATCCAACCTGAAGGGGAGTGAGACAGAGGGAGGGGAGGGGGGTTGGGTTTCCGACTCTCTACGTACGAAACGCAGCTGTAATAGCTACTTTATGCCGATCTTCTGTGAGAGGGTGGTACTACCCTGGTCGAGCCCGCTCATATATGAGCTGCAGTCATTGGCTACAGCTTGGCTCTACCGTTAAACTAACCATGGTGGTGACCATTGGTCTACATAAATAATATAACTAAATAAAAAACACTCCCCATGTTTTAAAAAGATGAGATTTATGACTTTTCCCAAGTCTTTCTCGTCCCCGGTGTCCGCGGCTCCGGCACTGATTTCAATTGCCGAAATATACGAAGCCTGGACCTTCGCCGGCGATCAATCCAAGTTTTGATAATCAGGATTCTGAATATAGAATTACGCTACTTTTATTTTTATATTCCGAAACTATCTCAAGCCCGGTTCGAATATTTTGCAAAAGTGGTTGAAAAATAAAACGTATTTTTAGTGTTCCGTACCCAAAGGTATGTTCTTCAACATAGAACCTTATCCTAAACTCACAGTATAACAGCCCAGCCACGACTTCGCGCGACATGTCCCGGGTAGGAATCGAACCTACGACCTGCAGCGTGAAAGGCGGTATCTACACCAACCACGCCAACGGGCCCGGCCACGACTTTTTGCCGCTTTTTGCCGCGCGACGGCGACGGGCAGCATAGTTTTTTGCTAAAATGTTGCATCTCGCGCGTTGCCAGCGGCAGCTCGTGGTGTCATGCAACATTTTAGCAAAAAACGCTGTCGCCCGTCGCCGTCACGCGAAGTCGTGGCCGGGCCCGTTGGTGTGGTTGGTGTAGATACCGCCTTTCACGCTGCAGGTCGTAGGTTCGATTCCTACCCGGGACATGCATTTGTGTGCATCAACATGGCTGCATGTCCCGAGTCTGGGTGTATTATGTATAATAAGTATGTATTTACAAACGAAAGTAGTATATGTAGTAATATCAGTTATCTGGTTTCCATAGTACAAGCTCTGCTTAGTTTGGTATCAGGTAGCCGTGTGTAAAGAATGTCCCAGGATATTTATTTATTTATTACCTGTAACACAGTATAAATGCAGTAATTGCTTGACATCAGTCGGGCCGTACGCTTGATTGCGACCTTATAACATAAAAAAAAAATGTTTCATGTCATGACCTTATAACATAAAAAAAAAACGTTTCATGTTACTATAAATTATCATGTCCTTCAATATGTAAAGTGTTCAACCAGTCAGCCTGTATAGTGGTAGCCGTTATCATAGGGATGCAGAATATCCTTGTATCTTAACGTTTTTATGTAGTAAGGTTACCAAAACTTACGTCAATATATCACGGCCCCACATCCTTTCACATGTTATCTTATCTTAAAGCTCTTGTTGGTTGGTATTTTTTGCAATAAAGTGGTTTATGAGAGACACGCCGCCCGAGGGCCCTCGGCTTCATAACAACCACTGAATATAACACACTGGAACTGACAGCGGAACAATGAGACGCGCAGGCGATGTTAGCGTACGTTCACATGCATTTTTAACCGACTTCAAAAAAGGAGGAGGTTCTATGTTCGGCTGTATGTATGTTTTTTTATGTATGTTCACCGATTTCTCCGGCATTTATGAACCGATTTGAAAAGTTCAAGTTGGTCCATAAAAAAATAATTCCTAGAATCAACCCCTAAGGGGGTAATTTTGGGGGGTGAAGATCGCCTGAAAAAAAAAATCTTGTCCGATTGACTTGAAATTTAGTATGTATATTTTGCATAAGAAATAATGAAAAATTATTTCAGGCTCATTTAGTCATTTCATCATCATTTTCATTTCATTTTCATTTAGTGCTCCAGGTTTTTTTTGATCGCGTATTTTTATGTGACAGTTCAATTTAAAATTATGATTACAAACTGAATTCTTATAGCAGCCTTTTTCTAGGTGGTAGAGCCAAGCTGCAGCCAGTAGACTGCAGCTCATATACGGGCTGGCTCGACCGGGGTAGTACCGACGATCAGACGCTTTGAAGTTCCACAAAAAATAAATGAGCTTGTACAACTGACATTTTTTGATAGGCCTAAAAACTGTTAAACCGTTATCCGATGATCCCATCCATCTAGACCAGAACAAATAACGAAAACTGATGATGATGATGATTTTACTTCGGAATGGGGTCCAAACTGATTTGCCTAATCCGTACATTAGCATCTACAAAATCTAGGTTACATAAAAGCAAAACAATGTAAATTCCACCTTATTCCGTATCTGAGCACGCCATCAGTAAGAAACAACGAATAAATAATGTGAGCAAGGCGGAGTGGCTATAAAAGCATTAATATTGTACTGCGTGCAATAACAGATTGTATTTATTCCAGATGATTATAATCCTTTGTATCACTCCACTTAGTCACATGGTGCTCTATACTACGTTTACTAGTTTACAATCCATTTGCTAGACGTAAAATAATACACAATATTTTACACTGGCTACGTAAATAATGTATCGTATACCGCGTAGCCGCGTAGCATTCCCGTAGCCGTAGCATTCAACAGTAAATAACTACGAGCTATTCAGTGCAGCCAGAATCGTTGTGACCCCGTAAATTTGCGTATTTGCAATTCATCATGGTACCCTCGCGATGCAAATTATTCAAGCTGATTTACTCCGGAACATTTTTATTCGACGGACGAATCTGAAACAGAACCGAAGAAAAATGTATTCAAATGTGAAATTTGAATTTCCACTACCGATCCAGTTGTATGAAAGTGTAGCGATAGAATAATTTTGTTGACGTCACGAAATCCTGATCATATTTTTTTTACATTTCTCCAAAGATATAAAAATTATGATAGATGTATTAAAATTAAATCCTACATGAGTTCAGAGGAGCAAAAAACAAAGCAATTAATTCGTCTGATTTTCTAGCAGAATCCTTAGCAGCTCCGCTAAATTTCTGCAAAATGATCACACATTTAACTCCTTACTTAATTTATTTTACGGAGCGAAATTTATAAGGATTCTTCTAGAAAATGTCATGACCTTTGCAAAATTGCTATGTGGTTTTTTAGACCCGCTGTTCGTTTGGTTTATCACAGCTTATAATATTTTTTTAAACTATTTTGCCTACATGTATTTAGCTATATAATATTCCTTGAGACGGTTCTAAGTTTACGCTGTGGCCGCGGCGTCGAAGGTCACGTCACCTTGAAGACTGCATTAAGGTCAGAAGTATGACCCACTTGTATTATAAATGACTGGAGCCCCGCGGCGTTGCGTTCGTATTCTGTTTCTTGTTGCATCGAAGCCTATTTTTACTGCACGGAGTTAGAGGTAGCAATTATGAACCCATATTTTTTTAATTTCGACTATCATTTCGGTTCGTACAGCGCCCTAAGGGCCGGGCCCCATTATCGCGTTGCGTTGCGTCGTCGCAAGATTTTGTACTGGCGCATCACCCCCCCCCCCCCCCCCGCTTCGTCTCTCGCCCGTCGTCCCTTTCATCCGTTGCAACGACGCAGCGCAACGCGCTAGAGGGGCCTCGCCCTAAGTCGATAAGCCATTGCCATCGAGCTGCTATAGTTGTCGGCCCTCTGATTGGTTGGTCTAAATCAACCGACCAATCCGAGGGTCGATCACTATAGCAAAACGCGTGTGTGGCGCAGTGGCGACAGTGGCACCACAATGGCTAAGCGACTTAGGGCCCAGGGTGGGAGTGACCATCTGATTGGTTCCGAAATAAAGTATGGTAGTTTATAGATATGTTATTGTGTTGTCTTTATTGTCACATCTATCACAGGTGTGTGTGATACCTGTACAAACTAAGATAAATAAAGACAAAAAAAAACAAAGACTATTGGCCACTGTATCGAAAATTATCTTCTATACAGGCTTTTTTTCGAAAATATGAATTGTTACAATTTTGTTGCATTTTCATTGAACCTTTACCAGCATGTAATCCTTGGATTTCATATAGGACTTCCAGTCGGTCGTTATGACGTGTCAGTTATCAGTCCAAAGTTCTGACGGAAAAGGAAATTCAGGAATGTTGGCAGGTGTAAGCCAGCTGACATAGCTCGGCTTCGAAGCGAGGTCAACAAACAGAGGCTCCGATTGGTAATCTAAAAATACCGGTATAGTGATACCGAACCTTCACAAAATTATAAATAGCTTCTATCCGCAGTCTTGTTTGTGCAGATTTTCGATCCCCAATAGTTGTAGCGTCATGATATCTAACCTATTTTAAGTCCAATTAATGGTCAAATCTCCATTAAATTCAGTCCAGTAGTTTTTCCTTGATGCTCGAACATACACAGCCTAGTAACGAATCGAATAATAATATCCTGGGACATTCATTTTACACACGGCTACCTGATCCCAAACTAAGCAGAACTTCTACTATGGAAACCAGATAACTGATATACTACATATACTACTTTTTGTTTGTAAATACATACTTAATAATACATATACACCCAGACTCGGGACATACAGACATGTTCATGCACACAAATGCATGTCCCGAATGCGGCACATTTTATGCGGCATATGTTTTTATAATTACATTGTTAGGGTACTATGCTATCTTTAATTTTAGCCGGCTGCAGGACACCACTCCGAATTACATTACCTATTCAAACAAAAGATAACTGTAACAACTTTCTCTAATGCGAGGATCCTTCTGAAGGGCACAAAGTTTGCCCATTAAGTGTTATGTTATGATGTTAGGTAGGAACGAATTTGTAAAACACGTATGAGCAAATTGGCTCCTTCGCACGTTTTGCTAGTACATTTCTAGTCTCATGGGCCATAATACCTACCTAAGTATCGTTTTATATGACCTTTTGGCCTTGAGCCTCCCCTTAATATGAGGGGTATTTGAGTCATTTTCATATTATGCATACATATTTTCATATGCTTTTCGTGAAATCGTTCGGTTTTCTCAAACGCGCAGCCTTTTCCAAGATATTTCCCCTTATCGATTATAATATTGTATAGAAAGGAATAAAGGTAAGTAGGTACACTCAAATTTAATGCCTTTATCAACGAATAAATTCGTAGCTAAATTAGAAATTCAATTGCAAATGAGTCTGGGACATTTATAGTCGTCCACTTATCTTTAACTATTCATAACGCATAGATTTTGTGCTTTTATTTCAGGCACCTAAGACACAAAGAGGTCGTTACTGTGTTAATTAGGCATTCGTTAGAAGCACACTTCACTTTTTGTGAGGATCGCGAGGAGTTAGTCTTAAACTCTAGTCTAGATGACTGTTCAGGAAGGATAAGTAATATAAGGATAAGTTATTACGAATTCAAGAGCACGTCTAATATTTTCGAAGCACAATTTAAATCTGATAAAGCCTTGGGAGATTAAAATACATTCAAATAACAAATACATGACACTTTATACAGAGAAGGCTTTTAAATCCGTATAAAGACAACCACATTTTCAACTCTACATATCAATATAAATTTTAAAAAAACCTTTTAACGTCACGTTAGAATGACTCTTCTTAGAAATTCTTAAAATTTATGGGCAATTTACGCGCCATCTTCACATTTCGAAGTTTCGTTCTTTTATTCCGACTTTATTCCGTTTCCCCGGTTATTCCACCGTTTTACAACTCCTTGACCGTCCTTGAGAATAATTGCTTTAAGGTTGGCCTCGTTTCCTCGGCTATTCTTAAGATAACGTCTATAAAATGTACTTTAGGGTGCAGTTTGGTCAGAGAAGCGCTTCTCCTCCTGTACGTTTCATCCTTTGTGAGGTTGTTACTAAATTTGAATGGGATTTACCTTAAAAACTGGTCAATTGCATGTCAGACAATTCACAAGATCACAAGAGAACTCAGGGGCCCTACCACTTACCCTACCACTCTTATAGCAGTATTATTCTAACCTTAAAGCGACTTTTTGTAATAATAATTAATAATAATAATTTAGCCCTTTTAACGTCCCACTGCTGGGCACGGGCCTCCCCTCAATGCGAGGGGGATTCAGGCCATAATCCACCACGCTGGCCCAGTGCGGGTTGGTAGATTTCACATGTCTAAAGACATGCAGGTTTCCTCACGATGTTTTCCTTCACCGTAAGCAAGTGATAATCATATTAAAGTTATGATTCACACATAGATTTCTAAAAATCCAGAGGTGTGAGGCAGGGTTTGAACCCAGGACCTTAAGCCCGCAAGACGCGTGCTTAACCAATCGGCTACCACTGCTTTTTGTAATGTCATGACCCTTATTGCTAGGGACATATTACAAAAAGTCGCTGTAAGGTTAAAATAATACTGCTATAAGAGATGGTGGTATAGGTACAGGTTATGCTGGAACATTCCTTGAGTTGTGTAATCAACCGTACATGAATGTTATCTTCTAAGTTTAACAAAAAATAATATTAATATTGTTTTATGGTTCCGAATTTGGTCATATTATAATAGAACTCTTTAGCAGAGATTTTCAGTGTAGTTCCCAACTGGAAAATACGATGTTTCGCTACAGAATGACAGAGCGGCGCAAGCCGCAAGCCTGGAGCCGCGGCTCACCGTCAAAGTGGAAACTTTGCTAACTAGATGTATTTATTTCAATTTGGTCAGCCCGTTGAGCAAATTGGATTTACGTAGATGGATTTGTTCACAAATTATTTTTCTAGCTATAGGGTGCTATAGGTACCTACCTACTAGCTATGTAATTTTGCTATGTGTAATATGTGTAATTTTGCTTATTTCTTTAAATTGATTTTTTATTGTTTTATTTGATACAACTATGTTAGTTACTTCGCCAAAAATTACAGATATTTGCGATACAGGCCACGAGCCTAGTGCAATGATCAAGGGTACCTGATGTACAATTTTTTTATAAGACTTACCTGATAATTGAATATTGTAAAAATATTGTACAAACCTTTCTTGCCAATAAATACTTTATTATTATTATTATGTCTACCTGTTTGTAAGTTCATGCATGTTGTAAACTTTTAAGATAGACTAACTGTGCCCGCTTCTTACGCGTCAAATTTAACAAAAATAAAAGCAGCGTAAGTTACTCCTCATAACATCAGCTGTCTGCCAGTGAAAGTCCCGTCAATATCGGTTCAGCCGTTTCGGAGATTAGCCAGAAGAAACATACAGACAGATAAAAAAAAACTTGTTTTATAAGTACCGTATATTGTACTTTTATTATGCATTTAGTAAAAGGCTGTTAATTTTGACTTGTTTTGTCATAACAAACAGACACTTCAATTTTATTTATTTGTGTAGGTGTATAGATTATCATGATTGATTTTAATTTGATTTTTGAGAGAGTTAGTCAGTGGGTGCGTCTAGGTGCGTCTATATGAAGCGAGCTGCCGCGCACGAGCCGCCATGTCAGTTATGTCATTACTCCTCGAACGCGCTGCTCTCCTCAAATAGAGGGCAATTTAGTAGCTTGAATAAATACTGATAATTGCTATTTCTCGGCGTGCAAATTTAAGCTTTAAATGCGTACCTAACAAGGTATTATTATTTCATAACAAGGTATTTCTCAACAGCCGTAATTAACTAATGTTTACAGAGACAAATCCCATAATATTCTCGGAAGCTCCCAACAAGTTTGTTTGGACTTATCGTTCAAAATCAAAGGAATGCGCCCTTTCGGGGATTTCACGAATGTTTTACATTGCCAACTGAATAATGAGATTGGGAACTTCATTAACCAAACCGGAACACCCTTTAACGACTTCCTTCAGGAGAGACAACTTCCGTTCAATCTACTTATGTAAACAAGATAAACGTATCTTGAAGATAAAGTCAACGAAATGACAAACATAAATGAACGCTAAAATTACGGGGTAAACATTTGCTTACTAAGGAAAGTATAAATTAATAAAGTCACAGGTAATTTATTTTTGTAATGATAGCAGTCATTTAAAATTATGGACACCAGCACGCAAGGCGGCATCCAAAGCGAGTGTGGTGTGACATTAAATTGTTACAACGGTGATTTTGTTCCTACTTATGAAAAAATATTTATTAACTAGCTGTGCTCACGACTTCGTATTATGTAAAATTAAAAAAAAACGTGTCTAACAACTAGGTATCTAGAAGAATTCAATACATGCATCCATTTTCAATCATTTTCTACCGTGATGTAAACACGTTATCTCTTAGTGCGATATCGCACGAGGCAACCATGGTTGCGCCATGTGATTCGATAGCCGACACCGAATTGGTTGCGCTACCAAGCGGACACCTGCTGGCCTTCTCCGAAATACGAACCTAACGTTTCGGCTGACGGATTGTCGTGATTTGACATTTCTTCTTTCGTTTTTCTCTACGATTTGACATTGTTTTGATCGTAAATCGAATCCGTACTTCGGACGATCCGTCAGCGACGTATTTCGGAGTAACCCCCCAGGTGCGGTACCCTCCATACAGCTCTATACATTTTGTTGGTGGAGCGACTGGTTGCGCTACCACTGGTGTCCTCGTGCAATATAGCACTCAGTTACCGCTTTCATAGAGGTGACATCTTTCGAAAGTTCAGTTTTTTAATACACACTCTAATTATTCCGATTCAGTTATTCCATTAACGTTTGTGAAGAAAGTTAACAAGCTCTTCTATAAGTGGAGTATTCAATTCGCTTGCACGCAGACAGAATGACTTATCTCTCGCGTCTCCTTTGAAGCTGGCCGTTGGTAATTGGATTCTATACCTAGACTAACTAAGTAACGAAAGTTATTCCAGATGCCTATTTTCTGTGAACCAAAATGGTTCGCTTCGTTACAGGTTTGTTGGAGCGAATGGTGCAATATGGTTGAAAAAATACCGAAATAATTATTTGTGACACATGGCCCTATCTGACATCACCTTTACTTACCACCACTTATCACTTATTGTATGTACGGTCAGTAACATAAGTCGCTGAACATTCACAATTTTTCAAATTGCTTGCACACTTTGATTTTACACCAAATAAGTACATTATTTTTCTAAAATCTTAACAAAATTTTGACATGTTACTAAACGTTGACCAACGTTTGTAAAATAAAGATTAAAACATTTTTTACCATTTTTTTTTAATGTTCAGCGACTCATGTTGCTGACTGTACTTACACAAATACGACTCAATAAACATATACCAAACCACTTCTAAAACTCGTGGTAATATGAATCCTCCGAATCGCGCTCGCAGCGCAAATAATATTACATTCCGTAGCACAATAAATTTTACCGAGATCGAAATTGCCTGTTCTCAACGTATCCCAAAGTAAACAAAACAAGCAATCACAATAAAATTGTCAACAAAATATCACAAAAAAGATTTCGGAAGGAAATCCAATCGCGGTTTACAAACGGCGCCGAAGGAGTGTTCCGTATAAACAAACAAACACCGGTGAAGTTATTTATTCAGCGGATATCGATCGGCGTAGGCTAGGTAGGGACTAGGGACGTGACTTGGACGCACAAGTTCACTTTCCGTTTTCCCCTCACTTAGTAAGTTGGCGCGTCTAGGTGCCTCGCATGCCTCGCATGCCTCGAGCACTCATGTTATGACATTATGTCTATGCGTTCCGACGTCAAAACTGAGTGCTCTGGCGAGGCATGCGCCTGTTGTAGACGCAGCCAGTTACTATTTATCAATGTGGCTTATGTGTACTTCGATGTACATACATAGGTACACTAAAAGTAAAACATAATTATTATAAAAATATAATTAGTGGCTTATTATAAGAATAGAAATGCTAGGCAATGCTAATTGTATCGACCGATACAACTAACTACTAACTAACTACGGGAAACTAACTAACTACAAAATATTTTACGGAGACGATACCGACTAGCGACTCCTATCGAACGTATAAATTCATAGTAGAGCTACAAGTATTTAACAAATGCCTACTACTGTTTAGATACTGTGATTTTTTAGTGTTTCATCATAGTTGTTTTAATATTTCATATTTTATATCCCATAATTCTGGAATATGCGTAGGTGAAAAAAATACACGTAAATCGAAATAGACGGCGAAGTAAATGTACCGCGTATCATATTATTATTAAAATATCCCCGAAATTCGTACTGATCGTACCTACTGAAACGTTGTTTCATAAATCCAGCTGGCCTACTCCGAAATACGAACCTAACGTTTCGGCTGACGGATTGTCGTGATTTGACATTTCTTCTTTCGTTTTTCTCTACGATTTGACATTGTTTTGATCGTAAATTGAATCCGTACTTCGGACGATCCGTCAGCGACGTATTTCGGAGTAACCCCCCTGATACTGACACGTGTTCGTATTTTGTTCTCGTGCATGAAAAAGTTAGTTATTCTGACGAACACCTGCGAATGGGTCTAAGAGGTGGTCTAAAAAAAACTAAGAGCTTTTTTGGAGAAATGTTCAATTTGGAGTTTTCGTTACTGTTGTTATTTATTCAATAGCTTTTGGTTAAATCTGAATCATTAGTGAATTCGTAATCCGTAAATTCAACTTTACATTTACGTTCTATACTGTGAAGTTATTACCTCTAGTAACCAGCCTCTTATAAATAAATAAATATTTCTAGACAAACACACCTACTGTATGGTTCCTAACTAAGCAGTTGTATCATGGCTACCATGCAGTGGACTGGAGGCAATCCCGGTGGCACCCAGGCTAGGGCAAATTTCGAAAAGGCCGTTTCCGAAATTTCCCTCTGGCAGGAATCGAATGCAGTGAGCTGCCCCCCTAGACAAGTGGCATGAACGCTAATCGAATAGAATAGAATAGACTTCACAATGTATGGGAATGTCAAACGTCGCTATGTAGATCAACAACAAGTTGCTATGTAGATCACGTGACTTATGTCATTTCCATACATGAAGCGTAGCGATTTGAAGGAACGCTTGTAGACGTCAGCCACTTGTCTAGCCCTTCTGCATACGCTCAGACAACTGCTTCAAGTTGTTGTCAAATTATTAATGTCTATGTATTTATAACGACGTACCGCGTTTTACAACACATTAATGGGCCGTTAGGACTGTAACCAATTATTCAAATAAAGACATCCAAATAAGTAAGTCATGCATGATGCGAGTCAAATTGACACAACTAGAAACGTTGCTATCTTGTTCACACACTACAGTAAGGTATAACAAGGAAACATATTTTTTTTCTCATAGATTAAAAAACTATATACCTACTCATTCCCTGAAAGCGTTACATGGTAGTCCTGAAAATGTTTGTATACTTATCATGTTCAGTACAAGAACGATGGTGACGAGGGTATAATGTGCGTAATTACATCGTCCCCAGACTATATTCAATGTAAGTTGAGCACGAATTCCGGTTAGTCTCTAACTACCTATTCAACGACCGTTAATGTTAGCACATTAACGTATCGTTATGTTCTACAAATAATTAAACTAAATGTATGTAGATTTCCAATTATTGCGTGAGTGTTGTAGATCAATATTGTTTTTATATTATTGCCAGGTTAACATACCAAAGCAACGCTTATACTTTGGCACGTACCAAAAACTGGGCGCGACCCCTGTGACACCCAGACCAAATTACGAAAAGGCCGTTTCCGAAATTTTAGTCTGGTGGGAATCGAACCCGTTACCACACGGCGGCCTACGCTCGACCCTCTGCGCAAAGCTGTCTGTTCTGGCTATACGGCTAAACTAATACCGCTGTACTGCAACGATTTGTTAAAAAGGTGTGGTGCTTTTGTCTGTTAATAAGGGGTAAAATGGGGGTTGGAAGATAGGGAAGCCGTGCACAGTATCGCAGGAAGCTAATTGTAATTGTTAAATTTTCCTTTAACCAATTTACATTTTACTATTGAAAAGTTTAACCCCGTATATAAATTTCATACACTGGAAAGAAGTTGTTTTGATCTAATTATTAATAGTGTCCGACCGAAGATTCGGTTTCGGTTTCGGTTTCGGCCAGTTTCGGCTCAAAAATCACCGAACCTTTCGGCCGCGCCGAAACTCTGCGTTCGTGAATTATCGCGCGTCACTCGGTTGATTTTGGGAGAGTTCGTGTCTCGCGTTGCATCCGGCATCGCCCATCGTCAGCTGTCAGATCGCCGGCCGGTCCGGCGTGATTGTTTTGTGAGTTTTCTCGCTTTATTGGCCTTTATTAAGCATTGAAGTTCTTTCCGTTGAGTTATTCACTCGGATTTATGAATGATGAGAATTAAGTATTAAAAGAAAGAGGTTATACTTATTATATTATATTTGATTCACACATTCATCATTTATTTATTACTTATGTTACGGCACATTTGTTTTAGGTTATTGTTGTTGGATGAGGTTTTAAATTACCCAAACAACTACCAGCTATGATTTAGCTGTGTGTGACCTTCAGATACATATTTTTTTATTGGTAAAATAATTTCCTGTTAGAGCAGTGGTAGCCGATCGGTTAAGCATGCGTGTTGCGGGCCTAAGGTCCTGGGTTCAAACCCTGGCTCACACCTCTGGATTTTTCGAAATCTATGTGTGAATCATAACTTTAATATGATTATCACTTGCTTGCGGTGAAGGAAAACATCGTGAGGAAACCTGCATGTCTTAGACATGTGAAATCCACCAACCCGCACTGGGCCAGCGTGGTGGATTATGGCCCGAATCCCCCTCGCATTGAGGGGAGGCCCGTGCCCTGCAGTGGGACGTTAAAAGGGCTAAATTATTAATTTTATTAAATTTCCAGTTGTCCGTATATTTTTGTGTTGAGAATCGATCTGAACGTGACATACCTATCTACTTAAGTAGAAAATGACAACGGGGGTTTAATATATTACAATCACGATTGCCATCGTAAATTATAAAAAAATATGAAATTCCCACAAAAACCCTACATTACCAAATGCAATTAAAGTTTAAAATGATCTCAATTAATGTTAAATTTAGTCTTAAACATGTTGTGAATATAAACGCAATCGAAATACTCAATTAATGAGGTCCTTTTTTATAATGTAAGTGTTCATTATTGACAAATTTTTGTTCCAAGAAGTGTTAACATAAAAGCAGTAATATTTAAAATGAATGAAATGAATAATTATGTTTTCACATACTTCAATTATTGTTTTTTATTTCATTTAACACATTCTAACATTTCTAACTGTCAATATAAGGGTATAAAATAAACCAAATTTCAGTAAAAAAAGATTTTTAACTTGTCTGAAAAAGGTTCGGTTTTGGTTTCGGTTTCGGCCGAACCTAAAACAGATGCCGAAGATTCGGTTTCGGTTTCGGTTTCGGCAGAAAATCCTGTTTCGGTCGGACACTAATTATTAATACTACAGCGTCCACATAACAACGAGTATGTTGTATCCCAATCGCAACAGACTTCGGTGAAACTGAATCCATCCTAATTGTAATGTAAATAAGATACATTGTGGTGATAACCGTACGGAAGTCGGTGTGGGCTTAACTCCCTCGAGACAATATGTCGTCTCGGTCTGGTTACAGAGGCGGGGGATGTTGCTTACACTGATATGTGATATAGATAACCTCTCTCTCTTTTGTTACTAACTTCTATGGACGTGGTCCAGCGAGGAGCGATAGGAAATGGTCATATGATCGAATTCAAGTCGGTCACTGGTGCAATCGGGCCAATTTATAAATTCGTGCTTCATTGTTGGAAGCGTTAATTAAAAACAAATGAAGACAAAACGTTAAAAAACACTAGCACATTGCAAAAAATACACAAGCGCATTGTTTAAGGGCCAAGTTCACCAACACAGTAACAGGCCGTTAGAGCAGTAACCAATTGTTTGATGTACTAGAGCCAGTCCCTTTATTGCTGTAACGTTCCGTTAGTTTGTTCGTGAACGCAGCCTTAACTAGGTAAGTTAACTAAATAAATTCCAAGGTGACTAAAATCTTTTTTAAGTCTAGGAGGTAGCACTACAACTAACTAGGAGGAAATAAGGGGTCTTTGGGATTTTTGAATATTCATATTTAATTAGGAAGGAGTTTGTCCATTATCTCCACGACCCGGTTGGGTTCATTATAGCACAATAGGGAAACAAGTTCAAAAAGTCCTCAATTAAAAGTTCACGGGTACAAAAAGTAGGGATGTGGTGAAGAATGGGAAATGGGTCCAAAAATAAACAAAATCGTAATAGGAAATTAGAAGTTAACGAAATTTACGACTTAATTTTACTCTAAGTGTTTCTATCTTGTTCACATGTTACAAATATTCAGAAAGATGGAAATACCAACAACTCAGAAGAAAAGATCTCCTTCGAGAGCCTGAAATTAAATTGACGTTAGTGAAGAAAATTTGTAAACACAGCAAAGATGTATAAAACTTTTAGATGCGACTTTCCGTGTTTATTTTAGCAACATGAATGCAAGGTAACTACCCGCTATTCACATTAGTCACGCGCCACCCAGCGGCGCGGCTGCACGGTTGCACGCGCGCGCGTGCCAATCAATACGTAGCTATTATCACAATAATATACTATCTGTATCAAAAGTACGAAATAATACTTCGGGGTATGCATGGGTATTAAGCAACGAACTACCCGGTAAAGTGTTAATTCCGAATTCATACATCTTATTTTGCATACAAATCTTAAAAATTACTTTTCAGATTTTTTTTAGGACAGCCCTTCTACACGAATTAACTCCGGCTATTTACTTTAGGTCAACGACTCCTATGTTATCTTTCGTTGCGGCCTCCCTTTGTATTAGGCCCCGCCCCCGGTCGTCGTGCACACAAACACAAAGCGCGGCTACTTGTGTCGCTTGCGCAGCGCGGCGACCGCGCGCCTACACACGCGTACGGTGCGGTGCCGACGGCAAGATATTATTATGTTTCATTTAGGCCTACTCATAAAAAAATCGATAGAAAGTTTTACCGTGTTATTTAAAAAATAAATAAACGCGAAATGAAGACGAGTTATGTCAAAATTAACAAGGAAAACTTGACTAGACACGCGTTCAAAACGAGTTTAACTTTTTTGTGATAACACGGTCGGTGTTTAAAATTCGGTGAGTAGGTATTCAGGTCTATCAACAGATTAACAGTACCTACCTACATACAGATTACCTACTAAATACCATTATCAAGACTGTATTCCCCGTAGGGATAGGCAAAGGCGTACCTACTGCAGTAATCGACGCTTCGTCCGAACACAACACCCTCGCTGACAATTCAGGGTCTCCCTGAACGCTAGTCATGTACCACCTGCAAAAGCGAATTCTAAGCTGATAGTCAGCGGGTGTAAGTTCTTGTACACGTTGGAAGTGGTAAGGATGTTGGCCATCGTCTTTCAGTGTCCTTCACACGAAATTGTGATGTACCTACCTACATTAAATACTGTAGCACTTCGTCGTGTGCTAGTTCGCGGATTGTCGCGAAAATGATGGTACTTATCTGGTTTCCTAATTCCGTACCGGCGTGAGTAGGTAGGTATTATGTCGTCCTACTCAAGTGCACGACGAGTGAAAGCTACCAGTGCTTTGAGATCGAAGGCATAGGTTTCGAAATCAGGTATAGCCGTATAGGATGGCAACTGGCGTCGATCAGCGGGCGGCCGGCCATGGATAAAACGCCGCCGGTACAGATCCCGAGCTTGTCGCACCTTCCCGTCAGCAGCACCAACACACATCATCATTTCATAAAAAAACACTATTAGAATACACTCCACTATTACCACGATCGCGACCCGGCATTTTAACAAGCAACGAGATAACGTGACAGATGTTGTTACGTAACTGAAAGACTTACTACGAACTTACAATTATTATTAGAAGTTTAGAAGGGTTCCGTAAAATAATAATAAAAAAACCAAAATGACGATGATCCATTACGGTTCTGTCAAAATAATAAATTTATTCGGAAAATAAAGATACGTAACGATTCTGAAACAGGTCCAAAACCACGCAATTGATTAATTATGAAATTTACAATGCGCGCTATTTATTATGTTTTTCCACTAAGAAGAAGTTAAATTACTTTTTTCAATCACATTGCATGATGATGCAACGCATGCACGATGATGAATTTACACAATAAGTAAAGATTTATACCCTGAAATTTAGGGCTTGAACTAAAATAAAACAAAAATTGCATGCAGAACCACATGCATTTAAACTGCATTTTGTCAAAGGAAACCGCTTCATATTGAGCTCGACCAATCGCGGATTTTCCGCCATTTTCAAGATATTTGTCATTGGTCGATAATCTAATTAGATCCTCCCCAAAAATGGCCACCATGTATACATATTTACCGCCATGACAATGGAATTATCCTAGAATAAAGATCAGAGGCTTTTTAGATGTGACTAAGAAATCTGTTCCTACCTACCTACTCAAAGATATTATTTTAAAAATAGAGAAAATTATTGAATGGAGAAAATAAAATGTTGTTTAGCTTTTTTACTTTTAATTAACTAAGTTATTTTTTTAATGGTGGCATACTGTTTTGTTATTAGCCCTTTGGTAATTGAATAGAAAACTACGAGTTAGTAATTTGAAGTAAGAGGATATTTTTTCATGCAAGATCAAGGAAAACAATCATTTTGGTGTCTAAGTTTTACTAAACTCGATGTATTATGTTAGGTACGTACTAGTTACCTACTCAACGTTATGATATAAAACATAGGTACCATAAATGTGTTTGATTTGCCATATTTCAGTATTTATGTTAGTAGGTACAAAACATATGTCCTATCTATCACTCCTTAATCACGTTGAAGTGTGCTTATTTACACAACCAGCTGATTTTTTAAGGGTCGCAATACAAAAGTTTTGGTAACAATTTTGAACTCCAATAGCTCAGAAACTAGAAGAGGTAGGTATAGTTTGCTTGAACATATCGAACTACATATTAACTGACCTATATGTACCTGAAGTATTATTTCGTACTTTTGAGACAGTATGTATACGTATTCATCTCTTTCTAACAATTTAGTATTTAATTATAGTTTAATGTGCTTTTTTAAGAGCCCTTATGTTCATGTTTGTCGGTTCTAATATAACACGACATTGATCCACAGACTGTATTAAACTATAGTAAATTAAATTCTATTTTCAATTCTAATCTGAATGACGTCATTACTCAGTCGGAAGTAATAGTCTCAGTACTTTACACTCTATTTACTAACCGAATGTAAGGACTGGTTCCATTGGATTAACGACTTGTTTCACGTTAAGTGACAAGATTTATGTCTTGACTTACAAGCACCTGAGCACCTTTAGTTGTGTCTTTAACGAAGTGACGCTGGTTAAAACTACGCCTTGCCGTGTACATACACACTTACACTCAAAGACGTACAATGAAACTATGCCTTGCCTAGTTCGCGGTGCGTGGCACACATGTTTATAAAACCGGCGTCACTTCGTTCTTCGCAAAGTTCCATCTTAGCTTTTTTATTTAATCTAAGGTCTAAAGCTAAGAAGATGAGCCGTATTGGTAATACCTACAAGTTTTCAACAGTATTTTATGCGAGCGATTGAATCGTAATGTATCTATAGACTCCGTTTAGTAGGAAAAACTAACATGGAGTGTCACATGTCTCCCACTTTTTGGGTAATGTCTTTGTACATTCAATAATCAGATCAATAAAAACTAGACACAACATTGCGAACAACGAAGTAAGGCCGGTTAAAACTACGCTTTTTCTTGTACACACACACTTACACACATAGACCTACAATGAAACTACGCCAAGCCTTGTTCGCGGCGCGTCGCACAAATGTTTATAAAACCGGCCTCACTTCGTTGTTCGCAAAGTTGTATCTTGTCTATTTTATTTGATCTGAGATTCAATACTAACGTTAATTATCTCAAATACCTTGATGTATATGCCATACCGTCAAAAGGGCTTTACCTGCCGTCACCTCTGATACTGAGGCTTTGATCTACAAACCGGGTTGTGGCGAGACTGTGGGCCTTTTGAATATAGCAATAATAATATAATAATAATAGTTTAGCCCCTATTAACGTCCCACTGCTGGGCACGGGCCTCCCGTCAATGCCAGGGGGATTCAGGCCACAATCCACCACGCTGGCCCAGTGCGGGTTGGTGGATTTCATATGTCTAAAGACATGCAGGTTTCCTCACGATGTTTTCCTTTACCGTAAGCAAGTGATAATCATATTAAAGTTATGATTCACACATAGATTTCGAAAAATCCAGAGGTTTGCTTAAGCAATCGGCTACCACTGCTATACAAATAATATATCTGTAGAAATGTTTTGTCGCTGAGCTAAATCGGACCGTGTCGGCGGCACTTGGGTTAGAATTAGAAATGAGTTAAATTGTAAAGAAGGATTTAATAGTTACCTATTCTGTTTCAAAAGGGAGATATAAAATAGCTTTGAACTAGAAGTTTGAGTACGTTGAGTTGGTTGGTTTGTCCCCATTCATACCGCCAAAACTCATCCAATATTTTATTTTATTTTATACATACTCAACATAAATCTATTATTAATTCATCCTGCTCCCATATTTTTTTTTGCATTTTATTGTAATAATGGATGATTATGTAATTTACTACGCAATATTTTATGAGCTTTACAAATATTATAACGATCTTATAAATACATCAAATAATATGTTTAACATTAACGTTATCATATTGTAACTGCTTTGTTTATTCACTGTAGGCTCAAAATAAAAGGCTTTTTGTAAGCTCTGGGCTTGAATAAAATTATGTTTACAAGTTTTTAAAGTGTATCGGATTTCTTTTCTTGTTTTCTGGAATATATTTATTGAGTTAACATAACATAATGATGTAACTAAGTTATGTAGTTGTTATTTTTTAGAATTAATGGTAGAGTCAAGCTGTAGCCAATTGACTACAGCTCATATATGGGCTGGCTCGACCGGGGTAGTACCACCCTCTCACAGAAGATCGGCGTAAAGTAGTTATTACAGCTGCGATTCGTACGATGAATGAAGGAGCCGGAGACCCACCTCCCCCCCTTCCCTTCCCTTTGTCCCACTCCCATTCAGTTCGGTAATGTGCGAGCGATGCCTTTGTTATTGCAAGCATCTATACGCTACGGTTTGCTTAACATCAGGCGGGCCGTAGACTTGTAATACCCCATTAGTCACAAAAAAAAAGAACCAACCGGAAATCCTAACTAGCCATATACAAGACAACGTAATGACTACGGAACTCTAGGTACACTATGTTTGGTCCGCCATGCATTTGGCCAGTTATTTAAACTACATTAGGCAGGTAATTTCAAAAGGAGGTTTTCTATTCAATAACACTACCTAATAAAGACAGCTACGATCTTAAAACATCCTCAGGTATAACTAACTCAATTCAACGGTAGAAACAAAGCGAAACTTTGGTTTGACTTCAGTAAGTACACAGCACCGAGTCTCAAGTTAGACGTTTTCCCGATCAGAGAACTTTCCGCGGGTAATGAATAGGAAAAATTTTCAATAAACCTAATCTAGAATGTTTACGGAGTTCTTAGTTATGGAGAAGTTTGTGTGGCGTGTCGTCCATATAGCTGGAGGTTTAGCAAGCATTTGCAAGATTATCTTGCATAATGGTCTAAGATACACTGAAGCGCGACCTTCACCGATCGACTTACCGGATCAACCCTGGATTTTATCAAATAAAATATGTGTCTGAATGTTGTTTATGGCAACCCTAATGGTATATACCATTAGGGTTGCCATAAAGAATATGGTCAAGGATACAAAAGAAAAAAAAGAAATGAGCTAAAAGTATGCACGGCTTCGTCACGCGCAGCTGTCGTACTGCATCCTCCTCTATCGCATGAAATAGTACTCGGATACGTAATGCTTCTCTATCAATCAATTTTTCAATTTCAAATTTTTAATTTCAAAGCCCGGCTACCGTTATTCTTTACTAGATTTTCGCAAGCAACACTATACACTGTATTCACAATAAAATTGCCTTCATTTTGATATAATTTTCACTTGGCAAGCAAGTCGGTGAAAATTGTTAAAAAAGTAATGGTTTTTTATAATTTTAATTAATCATAGCCATGACCATATTTTTTACGGCAACCCTATTGGTATATGTTCAGAAACATATTTTATTTGATAAAATCTAAGGTTGATCCGGTAAGTCGATGGGTGAAGGTCATCCTTAAGCGTATCTCGTACTATAAGCTGTCCTTTTTCGCATATACTGTATTCCTCGAAGGGCCGTGTGAAGACATTCCATCGTTGAATAGATTCGCATCACCAAAATTAAATTCTTATGGGATTAATAATTGCATTATCATTTGCCTCAGGTCGCCGAAAACATGCAATTTCTGTTTGATTGTACTATCGCATTTTACGACATCCACAGAATGATTTTAGTTCCTATTTACTAAGCCTTTAGCGCCTTTTAATACAAACATATAGGTAGTTTCAAAAATGCACTGATATAGGATTGATCATAGATTTATAAAAGTTTTGCGCGTGAGCTTACCTCCTTATTAAGAACTGCAAGAGCGGCAACTTATTATCGTTGCGGCCCGTCAGTTTCATACAGTGGTTGCTGTCAGATGTACTGAAGTACTCGAAATTTCGTGTAGTCTCAGTTGCCGCATTTTATTAGCGCATGCTCCATCTAGTTGGAGCGCCCTCGCGGAAACTAAAATTAACTTATGGGATTGATTTAAAAATGTATTCATTGATGATGAGGTAAGGGCGAGGCGAACCCCATCATATTTATGAAACAATCTATTTATGTATTAATTTTTTAAATTGTTTGCGCCCAACGCACGCAACCAATCCTATATTCTAACCTATAGACAAAATATAATATTTCAGAATCCACTGAAATCCATTTCAGAAAATATTCATAAACGTTGTTCCGGGAAACCGAATTTCATATTCCAATTCCGCTTGCTATATTCGTACGTGTCAAGTGATGCCGGATGCCTCGAGGCGCTCCACGCAACGACAATTCCCGAGTTTTACACCAACTATCGGAAAATGCGAGAGCGATAGGAACTCGTAGCAATGGAGCAAAACTGAAACTTTAACATGAGTACTCTTCGTAGCGCTTATGAACCAGGGTTGTTACTGGTGCACATTTTTTTGACAAAAGCTGATGCTGATGCTAATTTATCATTGAAACCAGCGGATACTGATGCTGGCACAAATTTTAATTATTTTCGTATAAAAACGGGAGAAAATAATAATTAAGGGCTTGTTTCAGAATCGATTCACCATTATTTTTACGATACCAAATAAATATGGCGTTTTGACAGTTCTTCCATAGAATATCTGTCAAACGCCATTTTTATTTGGTGGATAAGAGTTGTCTGACGATCTGAATTAGCCCTTAATTTCACTAATGTCTTATGAATAACACAATAACTGCACTTTGACGCACAATTTGATATTTTAAGGTAAAGACAAGTTAGCGATTGTTATAATCGCAATCGCCGCAGTCGACCCCGCAATTGATCAAAACTCACCACCGAAAACAATACGTGACATGACTTGAATCATGAATGAATCAGCATCGTTCAATACGGATGTTGATGCTGATGCTGAAGGTCTACGGATGCTAATTCTGATGTTCGCGGCAACCCTAGTAGAAACGAATGAATGCTGGAAGTCTTAGTATACGTAAAATTATTGGTTACTCTGGACACATACACGCTGTACAATTCAACGTTCAAATAACTAACCACTCTAGCGAGCGTAAAACTACTGGTAGGGACTACTGTAAAAGTTACGTAATTCTTACGTCATGTTTCTCAAGTTTCTTAGAGAAAGCTTAGAAATTCTGATTGATTAGCTTATATACTAAGCGACTGTAGCTTAGGGGTGAACAGGTTGGACTAGCAATCAGAAGGTCCCAGGTTCGATCCCCGGTGGGGCATGCACCAATGGATGAATTTTCATCTATGTGCATAATTCACAGTTCGCTGACGGTGAGGGAAAACATCGTGAGGAAACCTACCTATCCCTCGGGATTAGGTAATAATCAGTTCCTGTATACACGGCGACAAGGTTCACCACCTGTCACGTTGGGTTCTGACTATCTGGTGAAACGTGGGCTTTGAGTTGGCTTAATACCTCCACAATGTGGTGGTGTATGGCCACTCACGCCTCTGACTACCCCCGAATGGGGATAAAAGCCATGACGTTAGCTTATATACTCGTAACTTTTATTTAATCCTAGCCAATTCCCATATTGTATTGAGGTTGGTTACAGTCTACTCAATCTGATTGGTTGATACGGAGACTGCCGCTCCCCTTCAAGCTATAGCTAATGGCGGCGTCTTCATCAGGCGCATGCCTCGCGCGAGCACTCACTTTTGACGTCGGAACGCATAGACGTAATGTCATAATATGAGTGCTCGGGTGAGGGATGCGCGCCATATGGACACATCTATTCTAGCTATTCGAAAATTCTGAGTCAGATATCTTATAGTAAGGATACACTAGACACTAGACACTCAGTGTAACTGACCAATGTAGGCATCAGCAAGTTATTTCCATATTATTTCTACATTTTAAATTATATAAATCTTGATTATCAATATTATTATTTTTATATTATTGACATTATCAGCTTTTTTTAGAAATTTACGTTTCAATGTGACATTTCTAGTTTATTATCACATTTACTATCATTATTATTATTTGATTAGGTAGGCAGGCAAAAATTGTACGCCGTATAGACAGTTCATAGAGAGCTAAATATTTTAAGTAATCATGTTCACCTCTGTACTTACCTATGATGCACAATAAATTAAATTGAATTGAATTGTATCGACACCGCCACTACAACTACAACAAGGTGTCGCGATAGTGGACACACGTAGACACTCGATGTATGCACTTACCCCCTTGTTCATAGAAAGTTATAATCGACTTGTAGTGGACTTACAGAACACATTTGTTCCTAAAAAAGCTTTTAAAACCCATTGTAAACTGGCTAAAATCTCTATAAATAAGGGGGTTAGTGTCTAACTGTCCAGTGTATCCTTAGCTTAAGCCTCACGTTTACTCACGACTCGTATCGACTAAAAGGAACCGAGGAAAACTAAGGCTGACAGTTTGTGCGTCTTTATCACTCTCACTTTGTACTATGGGTCGCGTGTAGAACAAAAGTACACTGGACCGCAAAGAAAACGGGTCAGTTAGAAAATTCAATATCTTCAAAAGTACCTGACCTAGCTTTATGAAATAAAGACTAAATTAAAGAATACTTAAATGAAAATAAAAAACCGGCCAAGTGCGTGTCGGACTCGCACATAAAGGGTCTGTACCACCGTAGAATAAAAACGTCAAAAATATCAAGTCTTTATTTTTACATTTTATTTTAGTTTTATATTTGTTATTGTAGCGGCAACAGAAATACACATTCTGTGAAAATTTCAAGTCTCTAGCTATTACGGTTCGTGAGATACAGCACGCTGAAAGAAAGACAGACGGACGGACGGACGGACAGCGTAGGCTTAGTAATAGGGTTCCGTTGGCACCCTTTGGGTAAGGAACCCTAAAAAAATGAATTGAAGCTTTTCATTTTTAATAAATGTAAAATATATAAAAATGTGATTGAAGATATTATTGAAAATTTTTACCGACCCTTTTTCTTTGCGGTCCAGTGTATAATGACCTTACTCATACCATTACATAAACACAAAGCGAGGCAAATAATAATTAGAACATCTTCTATTGAGTAGCTAGGTATGAAGTTAATGAAGATGAGAAGTTATATATTGTTTCATAAAGTTTTCGAACTCAAATTAATGAGGCAACCAAACCAACTAATAGTCTGACATTGTGTCATACTGTTTGAACTTAATACAATATCATTTTATCATAAATAGCGTTCACATTTTATTAAGAAACAATATTTTTAATAGCATCAGAACATAACTTGAAATTATGTTATTCCAGTTATTAAAAGATTGTTGTGAATTAATTACTTTTATAACACTCGAAACTTTGAGCCCAATTAAAATTACTTGGTTTCTCTGAAAATAACGAACCGAACAAACCGTTCACGTTTGAAGTGTAAAAATAAAACATGTATTTTTTATAACGAGTCTGGATCTGAGAACTCTGGTGCGAGCTCCCTAGAGCCATATAGAATAAAATATTGTAATTTGTTAGATATGTACGTGGATTATTTTTTTAATCTCATAACGGAATACTTACTTACAGTAATAAATAAGTCAATTTAACTTACTTATTTCATTATTAACTGTTGTCCCAGTAGTAATTATTATAAGCAAATATCATTTTGAATAAAAAAAATAAAAAAATTGGAACCAAACAGATCATATATTATGAATACAGATAAAAAAGTATTTCTAGATAATATTAGCTGTGCATTGCGAAATTTAACTAAATAATGGTGCTGATTCTGTTGTAAATAAAGTAAACTTAACTAACTTCACCTACCCTTTTCATGGTCTTGACGTATGAGCAAGATAGACATTTTATTAAATGATTTAGTTTTGTCGTGGTTTTATTGCAAACAGAATTGGCATCAATCCGTTATTTAACAATTAAAGCACTGTCTTCTCTAATAGGAGCGTTCGCATGAGCCGAGCGACGCGCCCGAGCAATCAGTTCTTACGTCTGGCCACGTAGACAAAGCGTCATATATACTCAGGGCGGCTGCTCAGGGATTAAAGATGTGGCCATTCTTTAAATAACTATATAATCAGATATCTACGCTTCGCCAAGCGATGATGAATGAGCAGCGGCTGGATTAAACAAAGCTGCTGACAAGTATCTCAATAATTTTGGTATTCATAGTGATATTTCTACGCAGTCGTATGCAGTACAATAGTCGTGGCGTTGTGATCAATGCGCAGAGATTCCCAGCTTATGAAACAATCGCCTCTGATTGACGCTATTGTAAGCCGGCTTGATGTTAATCCGCGCTAGGCCGTTGCCAGTTTAGTTTGTTTGATTATAATTAATTATCGAAGTTATTGGATCTGTTACTGAATTATAAAGTGATTTCGGGTTGAAAATAATACTAAATAACTCATTGATTGTATTGTTTTATTGATAGCAAATCTTGTGGAAAATTAAATGTGCAAGGCACAGTATAATCATCTCTTCACTATACCTACCGGTTGGCCTAATTAAACAATCACAGTTGGAATATAATAATGCCCAGTGCGAAATACCTAAGAATGTAGATACGTTTCCAAAATAAGACAGTAAGTATATTTAACTAAATAAAATCATTCGTGAGAAAATCCAAACTTCATAGAATACAGTCAATCGCGTTAACAACGGTGCTCCTCTCGAATGGAAAGCTTTTTTGTGTTGGGAAATCTTTCATTTCCCCAAAAAAATATTTGAACTCGACCTTAAGGGATTGCCGGGCCGAAGTTATTAGGTCCATGTAAATAAAGGGTGATTCTTCGCTATTGGGTCGTAGGGTTGGCTCGACATATTCATCGAACTAAGCAAATACACTTCGGCGGAACCGTTGTGAAGTTATTTAGTATGTATTGTAGGTATTCATAGGTTTAGTGGTCTTGTTCATAAATATTAATGACCTGTGACCTTTAGGTATCTGTCGCCGTCAATTTTAATTTTACTTTTTATAGGTTTTATTCCCGTCAAAGGAATAACTCAAACTTATTGGCCAACCGTTTTATAACAAACTAATTGGAAATAAGTTCTGTGAAGCGTAAAATTTATTTCCGAAAATAGAATTAAATTTATAAACCCAAAAAAAACACAGACAGAAACAAAGAATGACGAAACTGTACAACTTAAAGAAACCACGTGCCAACCTAGAAAAAAAATACAAAACAAGAATTAACCTTGTATCGTCCTACTAGCAAATGAGCGTACTGCTTTTCGGTAAATTAAATCATAATAATATGCAAGGGGACTGCCAATATCTGGAAGTGTATAACTATAGATTGGACTAACGAGCAATCCTTTAATGATAAATACATCCAATGAAGGCATATCAATAATGATGACGTTGGAAATGATTACTTGTCTATGTTGATGATTTATTGCTATGTCTCTGTATGTATACTCACCGCGAGATCCAGCTGAAAATGAGCACCTGGCATCCTCGATACCTCGATGCTGACCTGGACACCTTTTTAGCGCGGCTATGAGACAGACATAAGCAGCAATTAGTACTTCGTATCTGCCTGGAGTCAAATATATTCTTCCTTCATTCTCCTTCTTCTCTCTTTCTATGCCTTATTTCAATTGGTATCGTTTGTTCCCAGCGACCAAAGCAGCAGAGTCTGGGCGGTGTGCTGAGGCGGGAAGGCAACTGGAAGTGCTTCATGTTGACGCTGATGATCGCCGGCTGTATCGGATCTGTGGCATGGTGCAGCACCGCCGAGATTGACAGGGACCTCATTGATTTTAGCAAGTGAGTTCAGGAGCATTGCATTTCCCGTTTCGATTTCTTGTTCCGAAACACAAAACTTCAGGGCGGTGAACAATTTAAAAAACTATCAATAATCCTTGATAAACATCTGAAAATCTGGATTCTTTAATATCCCTTATTCGGCTCGTGAATCTGTCACCACTTTATGAGAAAGGCTGACAAAAATGTGTGGTTACACCACATTGTTCTTGAGTCTTTCTTGAATTTAGGGATAAACCGCTGCCAGAGTTTGTGCCCAGAATTCTTGCGGTAAGTGTAGTAGCTGTATTTAGTGTAATTTGATAGAAACGAATTAACTCTTGTAAAGCTTACTCACTAAATTCTTAGAACAAATTAATTCTAAATGATATAAATCAGCTTCCCACAAAGTAAAAGCCGTTTCATTCAAAAGATAACGGCATTCGCCGTAATCAATTTCATTTTCATTGCAGTTCCACTTCAAAGTGGAATGAAAGGGTTGTTCAAAGGGCTATTTCATTAATCTATCTATACAGACTAAATGTAAATATTTCAACTACATATATCATGTTGTAAGATTATTGAACTTTAAATAAGGACTATCAAGTTGAAGATCGAGCTTAGTGGCGTGCATTGGTGGAGGCCTATGTCCAGCAGTGGACAGCGATAGGCTACTGATGATGATGATGAAGGATAGAAAGACTATCGGATGTAACAATGACGAGGGTCACCAGCTCAACGTAACTGCCGACACACGGAGATGGTCCATATAATTATTTTTAGGCCTGAATTCACAAAGATTACTATGAGATCTTACAGTCCGCTCAAATGCACATACCATTGAAGAATGTCAAACTTACTATAGAGTTATTCCTTTACTAGACATACTAGACAAGTTTTGTTTGTGAATACGGCCAAATATGCTGCACTATCTAAAACACTAACATCTAAATCAGTTTCCGTTCCGTCAGGCACCCCATAAAGCGGACAGTGCGGGAGTCTCCATGCGACGTTGGCTACGCCTACATACCCATCGCCTTCGTTCTTCTCTTGTACTTGGTGTATCTAGTGGAATGCTACCACAGCACGGCCAGGATCCAGCTGGCCAGGAGGGTGGACGTGGCTGCTGTGAGCGCTAGAGTCCATTCTATGAGGACCGCTACGCCTAGAGTTTGGTGAGTTTAATGAACGATTCACATCGAGTGGAATGTAGCGCAGCAGTGCGACGCGAATTTACGCGGTAAAGAAAATTGAAGTGTCTTTACAGTTATTAAAGTTCATATTTCCATGAAATAAACGCGCATCGCTCGGTGTGAATTTACTTTATTGCTAATTCTGTTTATAATGGTGCCGATTATGTTGCTGCGCAAACTAAATTTGACTAAACTGACTGTATTGCCATCATTTTTATTACGTAAGAGTGAGTAAGACAGAAATACTGTCGTGTTAACGACAACAGAACTGGCATCGTGGTCATTATTTAAGATCTTATTCGGATTGTACCGCCTTGGAATTGTTTGATTGAGTTATTTTGTGATCCGTCCTTGACTAATAATCATGTAATATCTGGTCGAGATTATGTGAAAAAAAAATATAGTAACATTTTAATAAGACGCAAATTGAATTACTGTGGATATAAAAACGTTATAGCCACAATAAATGCCCGAAATGCTTATCCCAAAATATTAGATGGCTATCAGTTGACCTGTGTTAAGTTATAAAACGTGTCGTTAACCTTTATGGTGCACCGTTCCAGGTTTACTGCGTCGTGAACGCAACTGTATACGCGCCCTATTACCTTTAGTCCCTTATACAATGTACCACCTCCGTGACTTACTATGAATAATGATGTTTATCAAATCAAAGAGTAAGCGAACGCAATTTATGAGCAATGCAGAAACATTTCGCGTGTACAAAATTTAGTTTAGTTAATAAATTGCCCTGCTGCGTTCCATGATCCGTATCGCCGATGTAGGAGCGAAAACAGCTACACTTAAGTGAACCTGGGCGGGCCACCTGAGCCGAATGAAAAGGTGGGCCAAAGCGACCATCATGTGGGTCCCAGAGCACGAACGTCGTCGGCGAGGTAGACCCAAAAAGCAGTGGCGCGATGACCTCGACGCTCATCTAGACGGGTGGTATGAGAGAGCCCAACACCGCGATGGATGGAAGATGCGGGAGACGTTTTCCCAGCAGTGGGACTCAATAATTTAAAAAAAATGTATAAGGGCCTCCACAGTCTCTACTTTTAGCATCGGCGATCGGCGATTTTGATGCTGCGTCTCGCTCGTTCGCGCTCGAAGAAACGCGACGCAGCATAGATACGTCACAAAATCGCCGGTTGCCGATGCTAAAAGTAGCTAGTCTGCGGAGGCCCTAATATGTATGTGTATTTATTGCCTAATCTAGTATTCAAAACTTTATGTCTATTCTACAGCTATTCGAAAACTCTAACATACCTCTACCACCGTATCGATCGTGCCTCTACAGTCGAGATAATGTATTCAAAATATAAGATTTCCATTGTTATTGCAGGTGGAAGGCGATATGCTACCACTATGTGAGACGTAAGCGGCAAGTCACGCGATACAGGAACGGAGACGCCTATACTACTACACAGGTAAATAGTTGTAAATAGTTGAACTACTCGCTTCGTTTTATGTCGATGTTAGTACTAGGCCGACCACTCGGCCGACTTGCTTAGGGCCAGTCCTCTTAGTAACTGGTCCATGGGTACGCCCGAGCAGACATTTTATGAGATTATATCTACGTGGTCAGACATCAAACTGATTGCTGGGGTACGCTGCACACCACATTTAGATGCACCCATTATCTGGTTGATAAGTATCTCACAAAATCTCTTCCATTCAATTCAAATCTTCCTCTTACCGTATGGTTAGTGGCTAACCTGGTGTCAGAGTCGTTCAAGCCGCCCAAAGGCCTGTGTATCATATTCCTCACTTGACGACCGCTTGGCTCAGTGGTTCAAGCGTAGGCCGTACGGCTCACTGCATCGAGCGGTTACGGGTTCGATTCCCGCTCGAAGCAAATTTTAGAAACGGCCTTTTCGTAATTTGCTCTGCCTAGCTATTCTGTAACGACAACATCACTTCGCACGCGTGAATTTGCAGGTGATGTCAAATTCAGTTTTGAAATTTGATATTTCACTAGCAAATTCACGTGTGCGAAGTGAGTTTGTCGTTTCAGAATAGCTAAGCTGGTCTGGGTGTCAATCGGATCGCCCCCAGTCCATGTTACGGTAACCATACACTGAGAAAAAAAATAGGTTTAATGCAAAACCTAATGTGAGGTAACCTATTTTTTTTCTCAGTGTTGTACATGCGTTGCTTAGTTTGGGACTATGCAGGTGGTGTGTAAATCTGGCTATATTTATTAATTATTATTGTTTATTTATTACTTGAATGTCACCCCTGTACTGGCTGTAGTAATTAGCGTGCGTCATTCAGCCACACACGTGCTTCCATTTCTAGATGATTACCTTGTAATAACGAAGCAATTACGGAACAATAACGAAGCAATTATTGCTTCCAATCTACTGTTATCTATACATATAATAAGAATGTAAAATTGGTCGCGTCTGTACATTCGAAATATTTGGAAAAAAAATAGTAGGGGGGACTTAGATGGACCAGCAGAATTCATTTTTATCATTTTTAGAATTTTTGTCTGTGTGTATGTTTGTATGTTTGTATGTTTGCTCAGATTTTCGAAAGAGCACAACTTCGAATCCACCGGATGGATTTCAATGAAATTTGGCATGGATATGACTAATAGTCTAACTTAACATCTAGGATACTTTTTTTTTCGAGAATGTTTAGGGTTGCCTAAGAAAATTCAAAAAACTACTTAAAAATTCTAAATGTTTGAAAGAGCACAACTTTGAATCCACCGGATTAATTTCAATGAAATTTGGCATGGATATGACTAATAGTCTAACTTAACATCGAGCATATTTTTTTTTTCGGTAAAGTTTAGGGTTGCCACAAAACATTCAAAAACTACCTAAATATTCGAACACGTACAACTTCGAATCCAATGGATTGATTTCAATGAAATTTGGCATGGATATGACTAATAGTCCCACTTAACATCTAAGATATATTTTTCTAAAATATTAGGTTGTAAATTTTTATGACCACACAGAAATTCTAGCAAAAAATAAGTTTTAGTTATTGAAATACGTCTATTTAGAGCGGAGCCCTACGTTGTGTGTGATCCAACACTATTTGGAATAGATAATCTTAATTTTAATAATAATAATAAATATTTTATTGCTGCGTTCTACAATCTTAAGTTTCGTTTTTCTTAACTAGATGTCGCTATACTTAAAATCAGACAATACCTGCCTTGCACCACATGTCAAAATTTAATATCTTCCTTGCTTCAAGAAATTTAGTTTTTTTATTCCTAATTACGTATAAAAAACATTAAGCGGGTCTTTGTATCACGCGGAATCTTAGACGTTAACTCTGGAATTCATCTCCACAGTACTAATGCCGTAGGGAAGCTACCTACCTAAGAAGTAAGTCTAGAGGACCTGCTGATTTTGAATTAAGTAGTAATAGAAACATAGACATTGAACTCTGAACTCCAACCCCTCAGGAATGATGCTGCTGGGTAACTGCCTGCTTAAAACATAAATCTGGAGGACCTGCTTACTTTGAATTAGCAAGTGGGTATCAAGTAGAAACTTCTCAGGCGAGGTCGCGTTTCCGATCCGGCGCTAGAATTTAAGGAAAACATGTAAAATGACTACTTGTAAGTGCCCTCCTAGGCCTAAACAAAATAAACGCTTTGACTATTGACTTAGACGATAAACTCCGGACTCTAACTTTTTAAGCACGATGTTGCGAAGTGACTCTTACCTAAGCCGTGAGTCTGGAGCACTCACTCATTTTAAATAAGGAACATGGGTATCAAGTACAAACTTAAACATTGAGCTCTGGAGTCCAACCGCTCAGTCGTGATACTGTGAGTAACTACAGATATAGATAGACGGATACAGATAGACTGGTACAGACAGAGATACTCACCTACCGATAGATTACAGACAGACCGATTCAGACAGACAGATACTTACAGCTAAACTGATACACTGAGACAAATAAAGTTAAACTTTTGTTATACAACTAAGGCACCAGGCAAGCGTACGGCCCACCTGTTGTTAAGCAGTTACCGTACCCTATAGATGCTTGCAACCAAAGGCATCGGTAGCACGTTTCCAACCTGAAGGGGAGTGGGGTTAGTGGGAGGGGACGGTCATCCTACGAAACGAAGGTAAATTAGCTACTTGAATGCCGATCTCCACCTTACTGGTCAGACTCTACCACCTTACTGGTATAGACTGGTACAGATAGACAGCCACGGACAGACGAACTCAGACTGAAGCAGACTGACGTAATACAGATTAGACGATAGACGAAATTATATTAAAGGGCTTCACCGACTGGACGCGGACGGAGTCGCGGGCACAGCTAGTAAATAATATAAATAGATGTATAAACGATATAATTGCAGGCCTGTTTCACAATCGTCAGATAACTCGTATCCACCAAATAAATATGACGTTTCGACAGTTCTCCGACAAAATGATATATTTATTTGGTGTACAAAAGTTATCTTACAATTCTGAAATAGGCCCAATTATTATTTTGCGGACAGAAAAATATCAACTATATTCATAGAGAACAAAATATTTGCTAGCATTGTACAAATAAAGCTGCCACAACAGAGCCACACATAAAGGGCTTTGTATTTCTATAAAGCAAACAAGTGCTTCAATGTTAAAAATCCGTCCAGCGCTGTTGGCGCTGAGCTGGGCTCACATTGGGTATTGTTTTCGAGTGATATGACATAGAGAAAATTTTAATGAAATAATCTCAGCTTAGAATTTTTAACTAAGACAAATAGATTTAGTATTCAAAATAAAGATTCCTTTGAATGAATAGTTATAATATATAGAGCGGTTTGCGGCGTCAATCGAAAATGGCGCTTTATCCCTACGGGATATCAATATGTATGAAGTTTTGCAACAATGATGATCATGCAATTTGCCAACAATACTCAAAATGCTAAGTAGTTCTCACCAACGGCACCACTTTATGGATAAGCTACATGAGAAGCAAATATTACTTTACTATATCAGAACTATATAACTTATTTATTTTGATGATATGATTACACTCTATTATATTTTAGATGTCGGCATCAATTTATCTTTTATCCATACATTAAAATGCTCGAAAATTCGCTTGCCACCGAGTAAGCACTTTTTGGACAATTAACGTAATCAAAAATCATCCATACTAAGATCAAGACAGCCTGCTTACCTATATAGTCATACCATTTACTGATCACCTGATCTGATGCCCTGAGGAAATCGCAATAGCATCGACAGCTGTATTTCTTGTATATAGGTTTGTTCCTCTGTATCAGGTGTCAGATCAAGTGCACTATAGAGTCTATTCTCATTTCTTCTTCGTCTTGTTAATCAGGTCTATTACGAGAGGGTGAACACTCACAGTGCTAGCACCTCCTTCGCTCACGCCTGCTGCGGTCAGCGGGACGCCTCCAGGAACCTCGTCTTGGACTGCAAGACCCCTATCACTAAAGTCCGCTTCAGCAAAGGATTTGCGTTTGCCAATATTGAGGCTGCAAGTGGTAAGTCTTTACATACCTGCCCTACTCAGTTAAATACCCTCAGTATGCTTATTTCTACGAAACCAGGATCCAAGGGAAAATAAATCTAAATCAAATCTAAATTTCTTTCACGACCTTACCCTACCTTAGATGCTTGGCTGCGATGAAAGGTGACAATAACATAAATTCTCAGACATAGTGTTATTTCCAGAATTTGAAGATCAAAGATCAAGGTTTTTCGCGGAACATGAGAGATTCGACGATTTCATGGAGATGCGAGAGGGTCTGGACCTTATTGGAGTTAGTTCTTTCAAAGAATACATGGTTGCGTACAGGTAATAGCATTATTCATTTGTCTCACGGAAAACCTCCTAGTTTCCAAGTTTTTAATTATATTTTTCTGTGCAGGGATGTGGATCGCTGTCCATGGTATTCTTCTCAAATATTATTCTGGGCATTGTCTTGCCTGCTCTTGTCGTGGCCTCTACGAATACTGATAGAATGTAATACAGCTTACGTACATTACACGGTGAGTTTCTGAAACATGTACCTGTCAGCCTGCGGGCAATTTGTGTTACGTACTCGTATTATGATATTCCTTCTGACTTCGTAACTGTGATGTGTTTTGATCATGTTTCCTTATTTAAGTAACTTATATCTACTAGATAATAATATTATCCGACAATGTACGTAAATTTTTAACATATAACTTGTTGCAGATTACAAAAATATTTGGCACAAATTACGAGTTAGACCCCAGTCGGCAGTTAGATCTCGACACCCATTTATCAGACACAATGCCACCAGTCGCTGCCACGAACTATGCCTGGGCACTCGCTGACGAGCAAGCCGCGGTTCTCTCTTCAGCGCCCCGTCCACCCAGAACCCTGCCCCTCTCTCATGCGTCCACAGTCGACAGCCTAGAGTTGTTCGCCGCCATCCGTGGCAACTGTGCCTTAGTTCCCTCATACTCCGAGGCTATGCGCATCGACGCAGCACTCCGAGAAGAACCAGCTGAAACCAGCACTAATAACGGTGTGCTAATCGATATGGAACCTGAAGCGAGGTCAAGCCGACCCGCCATTAAAGCGGCGTCTTTCGACGAACCGCCGCGAAGGCTGAAAGTAACTATAGCTAGTACACACTCCAGCTACAACATCGCCGCGAGGACGCATGAGGCGAAACAACAGAACCGACGGTCGTGGGCAGGCGTCCTAACAACTGCGAGGAGCGCAAGGCAGATTTTAGAAGAATTCAGATCATCGAATTCGGCGGCTTCAAATTACGAACCAATGCCGGAACCCCAACCGAATGAAAGTGGAGAGAGCGCGTTGTATTTCTCAAGCGAGCTTTCGCCGACTTGCTCTAGAGATCCTTTTGGAGGTCGAGCACAGACCACTCCGACAGACGAGCCGCCTTCGTACGAGGAAGCTCTGAAATTGCCAGCTTTAAGGAGGCTGACGAGGTCTATAACTGGTACTAATTTAGCCGGCTCTAGAAAAGCATTTCTGAAAGATGTTCTCACGAACAGAAGGTCGTGTTTAGAAGGCGTGGGAGTGTTGGCAGGAACTAAAGTAGTTAGGTTGCCGTATAGCGAATCCGGGGACGAGACACCGCTATAGCGCTTCTATAAGCTCGTGCAATTGACTTTAAATGGTGCAATAAAACGGGGTAGTTTACTGGATGACGTAGAGCTGTTAGTGTTCGTACTATATTTGTATGCTTTGGAATATTCAGATGAACGAGCTTGCGCATTATAATTATAATCTACGTACCTAAAGGGAATTGAGCAATTTGCTTTTAACCATAGATTATATGCCAATAAATGATGTTAGGTAACGTAAGCTATGTATTGTATTTGGCGTAAAAAGGGTTAATATTTTTCGCCTTTTTTAATGCTTAGTTATTCTCCTTTTTTGCACAGTCAACATCATAACTAACTTTATATATCAAAAGCCCAAAATCACATTTCACGGAAGGTTTCAGAGTATACGATTCCAAAACAGCATACTGTGTGTCTAGACTTCTGAAACTTTCTGGTGCTATGTGATTATTTTGGGCATTTGATTTACCCACTTTTGATGTTGACTGTTTAATCGAGACATAATTCACATAGATTAAGAATATTGTGGATAATAGGTTTATTAAAATGACCCGCTGATAAATGGCTGTCTTTAGTAATTCCGGTCATACAAGCCGGGTCCGAACCGTTTGTTATTCATGATCAGTTTCCAAGGTACGTGCTTGGAATAGAAACATCTGTTTCATGTGAAACCATTGGAAATGGTAGAAGCGTACTAATCGGAGTTTTTATTATTATTACTACTATGCTATGATTGGATCCATTTCCTTTATTTTCGGGACAAACTATTTCCATGTAGAATTTAAGAAAAAGCTGTACTGTAGCTGTCAAACGAACAGCATTTTTTTCGACGCAGAGTACCAAGATAGCATAAAGCAGAAGAGCAGCTACTCACTGACGCCGTTTTCTCTGAGTCAGTTCTATAGGGTGAGCGGCGTGCGGCCTCACCATACAGCGTAGTTTTACAACGCAAAGTAGGTACTAGGATTTTATAAAACAGAAGTGCTACTCACTGACGACGTGCTATAGAAGTTCTACTAAAGGAGCACAAAAAATAGGTACCATAATTGAAAAGCAGAAATCTTAGATTTTTATGAGTTTCTTTTTGTTTTACTGAAATAAAATACCCGTTATAGATCGTTACTTTGATGCTTAAGCTTCCTTCAGCCCAAAAGTTTTATGTAAATATATGTAATAAATAAATAAATATATTATGTATGTAAGTTTGTTGTTGTATATATTTTGTAAGCGTTTGTATATAAGGCAGTGCCTTATATATTTGTTGTGGTTGAAATGAAATAAAATTTAGGTTCCGACGGCTTGTATAAAATATTGCCATGATTAGCTTTCCACTTTTGTAGATAGGTACCATTAGAAGGCAAATGATTTTAGAAGTGCTTAGTTTAAGTTTGTAGTTAAGTTCAGTTGTTTACCGAAGAATATTAGTCAAAAAGCCAGATTAATTTGGTAGATAAAAGTTATCTGACGATTCTAAATCCCGTATTATTTTACAAAAGCAGCAATCGGTAGATATTTCTTTTGATACAATTAAAATACGTTCAAAGAATTCATCGTCTGAATGTTCGCACTAATTAATTGTATAAATTAATTAATTGGTAGGCAATCGCCGAAGTGATATTAACATAAGTAGCTTATTAGCGCTCGAAAGCTATTACTAATGGCTGAACCATGGTACCAATGATTGGATTACGTACAAGATATTATAATAATTATGTAAATATTTTTAAATTATTGTTAAAGCGGAAATACACACGGAAGTCGCCGACTCGGCGACACATGTTGGTTGTGTGTTGGTTCGGTGTGTAAAGCGCTAAAGCCGCCGACTTGTCGGTGGCTTCAGTGTGTATTGCGCTTAACATTAACGCTTTCAGTGATAACAAATTGGACCTTCATAGGCGCTCATAGCCAATTACAGTCACTGAGCTAGCCAAGTGGCGTGAACGCTAATCGAATAGATAAGAACAAACTTCACAATGTATGGAAATGTCAAACGTCGCTATGTAAATCAACAACAAGTTGCTATGAAGATCACGCTTGAGATCACGTCACTTATGTCATTTCCATAGATGAAGCGTAGCGAATTTGTAGACGTCAGCCACTTGTCTAGCCCTTCAGATCGGTAAACGATCGGAGGTTACGCAAAGTGGAGTAACTTTATGGCCGCGCACATAGAGCACGGCAGGGCATGGCATTTTATTTTTTATCAATCGAATTCAATACTTATCCAATTGAAATAAGGTCTATATTTCAATGCTCGGTGATCGACATCGGAGCAAGAGAAAATGCTCCGATGTCAATCACCTTGTACCTAATATGGATCTTATGTCAATTGGATGAGTATTGAATTCGATTGATAAAAATTAAAATGCCATGCCGTGCGCCGTGCTCTATGTGCGCCGGCCATTAGTTGTGCCCTATAATATTTTAGCGTTCATAAATTGTCTATTATATTTTCATATTCACAATTAGGTACTAAGCAATTTAAATAAATGCAAAACCCTAACCTTTATTACATAAGCCTTATGTCATAAGGAATATTTTATGTAGGTACTTATTTATATAAATAAATTTAGTGTACCCGTCCAACGTATTCTCATAGGGACTAATACATAATATTTGCATAAAAATTATCCCTTAATAAGCATCGTACTCTACCCTTGCACGCTGTAATACATTTCCCATGAATAAATCCCGTTAGACGGTCCATATGCAATGCTCTACATTATTTTTGCAAAACAAGATTAGGTTACGCTTGTAAATAAAATATAGAGTTAAGATAATTGGTTAATTATAAAGTGCCAATGGAAACGTAGAATATAAAGTAACAATTAGAAAATATCGTTTGAATTTTTATGAGGCAATCCAAAAATGTGTACGGTGCTCTATCGTGATAAATATTTAAGCGGTAGAGTTGGCGGAGAAGTTTGGTATTCAAAAAGCCTAATATTATTTTTCGATAGAATATCGATTGTTATTTAGATTAAACTAATAAACTAACGGATGGCCGATGGGGCCGAAAAGTTCTAGAGTGGCGGCCGCGCACCGGAAAGCGTAGCGTGGGTAGGCCTCCCACAAGGTGGACCGACGACCTGGTGAAGGTCGCGGGAATCCGCTGGATGCGGGCAGCGCAAGACCGGTCATTGTGGCGAACCTTGGGGGAGGCCTATGTCCAGCAGTGGACGTCTTTCGGCTGAGATGATGATGATGATGATGAATGAAGTAATAATGTATCGATACAAGCTAATCTGTAAGTAAACTGCGGACTTTCAGCACAAAATATTGACTGTATAAAGAAATAATTATAATCTATGTAGATAAACATAAATAGCATTATTATAACGCTTTTATTACTATGTTAAGCAAGATTAATGTAAGACGGTTATTGTTTAGTGGCTATAAAAACAATATTTTCCATTGTAATTGACGCAGAAATAAGAGAAGTTTATCATTTTCAATAAACGATATTACAAAAGAGTGCATCTTTTTAATTTTTTATTTACATGGAGTTACCTTACCTACCTTTTTTGCTGACGGAGAGGAAATTTCGAACCTACTATTCCACCAAGCCAACTAGGCGCACGGGTATAAATATCAAATGATAATAAGTCAATGATTCCGCGGTCCGTCCACAACATAGTGGGAGCTACAGCCACAGGAGTGCATTGGCCCAGGCCCACTACGTTGTGGACGGACCGCGGAATCATTAACTTATAATCATTTGATATTTATACCCGTGCGCACGTGCGCCAAGTTGACTTGGTGGAATAGTAGGTACAATAGCTATAAAAAGAAGACTTCGACCACAGAGTAAAGACTAAAGAAAGAGGTGCCCTTATTAGATATATGTATGAAAAAAAACGTGGTCATTGTTTTTTCATTTTCACTGTTCTATCTACCGGTAAATAGTTGAACAACTCGCTTCGTTTTATGTCGATGTTAGTACTAGGCCGACCACTCGGCCGACTTGCTTAGGGCCAGTCCCCCTATGGTCCATGACTTCGACGAACAATGAGTTCTAATTCTGTTACAAAGCACATATACTTACAAGGTACTTCCTTATTTGTTTTTTCCTTATATTAAAGAATCTCAGAAGGTACTCTTAAAGAAAATATCAAAATAAGACAGAATAAAATAAGACAAAAATATGATATCAAGAAAAAAATACCTAGTTTTTTATGGAAGTAGGTACGCAAAGAAACAGCTTTTAAAGGCTTCGTTAACTACTCATAAAGGAGCTTCCTATACAATCGTAACCTCTTTGCACTATGTTAGTGAGAATACAGTCCATACATTAGCAAAACGTTATCAACAATTTATATCCTTGCAACTCAATTCTATCCTTGCCCACAAAATGTAAATTGAAAACGCAATAAATCAATCTGTCTGCAACAAAATTCCATTCACCTGCGTACGCCGGATGAAATGATAAATAGCCTCACTGCCGATACCCACATGTAATAACCTATGATGAACATATAGGTATCGAAACATCAAAGGCTTCGAGGATTCTTGTGTGGCAATGAAGCATAATAGAATGGGATTTGATGGTCCTTTGTAGAAATAACAGATTTTTTGTGTGTGAAAATATCACAGAGTAAAGTTCGTCTATGGAAAATATATTCACAGCTGGTAGGTACTACTTTATTCACAGATATTTTATATTATTTATTATTTTATGTTATTTTATATTTATCTAAATTATTACCTACTTAATATTTAGTATTATGATGTCGTATTAGGTTCCATCATTACAATGGCTAACAGGAGTAACAGTGGTGAGTGCGTGGCGGGCCTAGTCCCAATAAAAGTAAAACAATGGACTGGGAGCTATCCCAGTGACACCCAAAACAAGGCAAATTACGAAAAGACCGTTTCCGAAATTTACCTCTGGCGAGAATCGATCCCGCAGCCACCCGAAACAGTGAGCCGAGCGACCTAAGCTGAAACCACCGCGCCAAACGGTCATCAAGTCGCATGAAAATCAGTTTCCATCAGCGAAAATGGTAAGTAGTTAATACTAGTGAAGAAAAATTATTTCGACGAATGGAAGTGGTGAAAGAAAACATCGTGAGGAAACCTGCATGTCTTTAGACATGTGAAATCCACCAACCCGCACTGAGCCAGCGTGGTGGATTATGGCCTGAATCCCACTCGCATTGAGGGGAGGCCCGTGCCCAGCAGTAGGACGTTAAAAGGGCTAAATTATTACGATAATAATTTTAATTAGTAATAATATAATAATGTGGCCAATTATAATCCAACTTTCAAACTTTAGTCTCTATCTACATAGGTACCTATGTAAGGCTGTATTTTAATTTAAGGATAGACCTTAATCTTCAACAAACATATAAAATAAATAATAAAAAACGTGCCCGTAAACCTGAAAGCGTTTACGAGTATTTCATGAGCTGAATAGATTCTCTGAAATAAATCACCAGTTTATTTTCACTGCGGTTCGTTTTTATGCCATTGGGCAATTTAGGGTTCAGGGGATTATTTCTGGCGCCCTGGTGGGCGGCGCGCGGATGCCACAGAAGACAGATTGGTATCATTTGAGGTACCTATTGGGAGGAAGAACGAGATAACTAATGACACTAGACTTGTTGAAAACAAAATATTTAAAATTTTGATATATCGATTTAAAATTGCAAGTAGGTATCAAGGGTATAAATATCGATATTTTTTCAGACAACCAAAAGAAAATTTATAAGTACCTATTAACAACAGCAATATATATATAAACATCGATATTGATATTTGGATAATTATCGATACGATGTTGATATATATATCGATATTTTTTGCCACTTCCGATATTCCTAAAGAACATTCTGTCTACTGACGTTATGATTCCTAATTAAACATCGTAAATCGATTTATATTTTTACCTAATCGAGAACGGTTTTAGTTCCTAACAATACAAGCAATTAATTCAAGTGTAATGTGGGATTGTGACCACATTTAATCCGTTTAATTAATGAGCATCGTGAATTATAGGATTAACAAGCGGCCATTCCCGTTAGCGCTGTTTTGTCGATCCATTCGCTAATTAGATGAAGCCTGGATAGTAGCACTAAATATAGATTTGAGATAAGTAAAATACAATAAAATATAATTTAATATTACTTGCACATAACTTAGTGATTTTTAAATGGATCTTTTAAATTAATTATGAGACATTATTGGCAAGAAAGTGATCTGACTAAGGGCCTCCGCAGACTAGCTACTTTTAGCATCGGCGAACGGCGATTTTGTGACGTATCGATGCTGCGTCGCGTTTCTTCGAGCGCGAACGAGCGAGACGCAGCATCTAAATCGCCGATCGCCGATGCTAAAAGTAGCTAGTCTGTGGAGGCCCTTATCTGTTGGTAATTAGCATTAGGACGCGTCTTGCGGGCTTAAGGTCTAGGGTTCAAACCATGGCTCGCACCTCTGGACTTTTCTAAATCTATGTGCGAATCATAACTTTATGATTATCATTAAGGAAAACATATTGAGAAACCTGCACGTCTTCGAAAATCTAATAAATAGTCAAAAGACTTGAAATCCTCCAACCGCACTGGGCCAGGGTCGTGGAGTATGGCCTGAATCCCCCTCACATTGAGGGTAGGCCCGTGCCCAGAAGTGGGACTTTACAGGGCTAATATTATTATTGGAATATTCAAAATCACTTCTTTTTTCTCCAACGGTTCAATTATTATTATATTTTTTTATAGCCAAGGATGGCACACTGGCAGACGGTCCACCTGATGGTAAGTGGAAGCTGCTCCCAGGACATCTGCAACTTAAGGGGAGCAGACGCGGCGCCGACCTTTTAGGGACCTGTAAACATGCCTTTTGAAGAACCCCATGTTGTAGTGCATAGGAAAGACTTCGGGAGGGAAAAAATTAATTATGGGTAAATTAATCACCCAGTACAAACCATGGCATAAGTTAATCAGTCAATAAATCTTCGGTAACACGATTCACAGGTAACTGAAGATTCATGTAAGATTTAATTACTTTCACATTCCGGACCGTTAGTCCGGACCACGATCCGGACAAAAGGATTTGTACGGACTCAATTGTCGCACTCACGGCTGAAATACGACCGGCTAATGATCCTATTACCTTGTTGAAGGAGACTTACAACCCTTAGAGATAAAAATAAAACCTTTGCGTGGATCTCTTGAAATGTTGGAGCATTCTGCCGAAGATAAAAAAATAAAGGTAGGAACAGTTTTTGATACCACGGAACAGTGAATAATTGCTGGATAGGGCATGCATGCTTACTTTCAGTAAGTAACCTTAAAATCTTTTTTTTAATCAAACCTCGATGTTTTGGTACTTTTGGTAAGTGGCAGTGGTAATAACCTGTATCAGGATAAATAATAATAATATTCTGGGACATTTTTTACACACGGTTACCTGATCCCAAACTAAGCAGAGCTTGTACAATGGAAACCAGATAACTGATATTACTACATATACTACTTTTTATTGGTAAATATATACTTAATATACATATACACCCAGACTCCGGACATACAGACATGTTCATGCACACAAATGCATGTCCCAGGTAGGAATCGAACCTACGACCTGCAGCGTGAAAGGCGCCTCCGCGCCAACCACGCTAACGGGCCCGATGACACTACAATTGATACACCTACCTGTCTTCAACCTCTACACTTCATTTTTTCACCATAGTCAGCTAAAACAGAGTTTTCGCAATAAAAAAAAGAAATCTATAGTTAAAAACTAAAGCATTCAGAGCGAGATAAAAATAAATTTTATTTTCCGTGAGTTTCGTTCAACGTTAATTAATTAAAACTGGTGACGTAATACGCACAGGTGTTGAGGATGTTTGGGTAACAAATTAATATAAAGCAATTAAACGGTTTTGGTTCGGGTTTGCATTCACAGGTCTGCTTAAACAATTAATATGGCCAAGCAAGGTAGATCACAGCTGTAGCCAATTGACTGCAGCTCATATATACGGGCTCGCTCGACCAGGGTAGTACCACCCTCTCACAGAAGATCGGCATAAAGCAGCTATTACAGCTGCATTTCGTGCGATGAGTGAGAGAGCCGAAAGCCCAACCCCCCTTCCCCTCCCTCTATCCCACTCCCCTTCAGTTCAGCAATGTGCGAGTAATGCCTTTGGTATTGCAAGCATCTATGGGCTACGGTAGCTGCTTAACATCAGGCGGGCCGTACGCTTATTGCCACCGCAGTCTCATAAAAAAAATGGCCTAAGTTAATGTCAAAATTCTTTATTCATGTAAGCTGGAGGAAGCACTCATGAATCGTCAACATCAATATATTAGCGTTACCACCGGTTCGTAATGTTGCTTCCATTGAGAAGAGCCAACAAGAATCATGGTTACTCTTATCAATAAAAAAATAAAAATTGTGTACATTTTCAAAATAGCAACGCTATGTGGACATTAATAACAAAATAATGATTGAATAATTGTATTAACTAACGTTTTATACAAACTGAAACACCACTTGCAATTCACAATTCATCAAAACTATAGAACAAACGTAGGCTCCTCTGAATACGGAACAAACACACGAGCTGATGAATATGGTAATTACTTGTCGAATAGTTACCGACAATATTAGTTATTACTTCAATTACTTGCTTAGTAATGTACCAAATGTTCTAACCTAACCATCTAATGAAGATAGTAAGTATGACTAAAAAAACACTTCTGCCATGTCATAAAACTAAATAAAAAGTAAAAAACCAGAGGGCCTACTCTGTTTCAAATGAAAACGAAATTTCGGACGAAATTCGCGTATTTCCTACTACGTTTCTCATTGATTCAGACATTTCTTACGAACGAAAATTGTTTGACGTCTTCGTTGTCGTCGAATCTAAACGTCAAACAATTTTCGTTCGTAAGAAATGTCGGAATCAATGAGAAACGTAGTAGGAAATACGCGAATTTCGTCCGAAATTTCGTTTTCGTTTGAAACAGAGTAGGCCCTCTGTTGTCTTATTAAATTGTCATTGCAGTCGGGGGACCGTTCTGTGGATTTTTTAAAAATATAAAGCTGGCTACCGACGGTTCGTGATTCTGCGGATTATATCACGCACGGCCGACGACCGACGCGGCGACGCGACGGACCGACCGACGGACAGCCACGGACCGCACACAAGTCGTACTGTGTCAATGGACTCCATTTAGCAGGAATATTTTAAACAGTTACGTGTCTCCTTCTTACTTTTCTAAATAATATGTCTCGACGGGAATCGAACTTGCAACGAGTCAGTGCATTGAACACCTACTAGACTGAACATTCTTCACATAAAACCGTCCTACGTAGGTACAAAAGTTTTACGTGAGTTATTTCAACAGTCCTTGAATTATAAATAGCATGAACAGTTCTATACCCTTTCTCCGTCTAAGTTCCATACGTGTTCATCCATAGACAATAGTGTGTTATGAGAGTAATTTGTCGAGAATACCTTCATTTGTCCCGAGCCGTTCCAGAGACAATTGTTTTATTAAACGAGTCTTTGTTTCGTCCCCTCTCTATTACCGTTTCATTCAAACTAGGTTTATTTTAGTCAAATTAGAACTAGTTCTACATAAATTATGTAAAAGGCTTTTTATATACCTACTTGCCACATACTATTTAGCATATTCAGCCATCTAATCAAAAGCCGCCACCCCACTCCCCTTCAGGTCGGCAATGTGCGAGCAATGCCTTTGATATTGCAAGCATCTATAGGCTACGGTAACTGCTTAACATCAGGCGGGCCACCTTTTTTTGTCACCGCAGTCCTATAAAAAATAAATGAAATGCTAGGTACCAAAGACATTAATTACTAAGAAGAAAAATTAATAATAATGTGACTGTTTAAAATATTATGTCCTACTAACAGGGTACATGGGCTCAGTTCAACTCAGTCGTTCGCGGAAAATAGGTATCATGAAAGATGTGGGTACTTATTGCTAATGAAAAAAAAAGGTTAAGATTTCTTAAAACTTAAGTACCTACCTATTCTTAGAATATAATTAATTACTTATGTAAAAAATATACTGGTAAGTAATAGAAGCAAAAAAACTGTTTCTTTATAATTTAAGGATCAAAGAGAATTGTGAAACGTGTTTTCTTAAGTATCCTTTAAGTTGAAGATGAAAGATTCAATTTGACTGGAAAGGAAAAGAATTTTAGCGTCCCGTTAAAATTAAAATTCATGAAAAAATTATAGCATTGTTATTCCTGTAAATATTAAAAACTATAGGTATTCCGATCCAGTATTCTTACTTACTTTCCCACTTCCCACCAGGTTGGCAACGTGCTAGCGATGCCTGTGGTATTGCTAGCGTCTATAGACTACGGTAACTGCTTAAAATCACGCGGGCCGTACGCTTTTTGCCACCGTAGTCACATAAAACAAAGTGATCCTATAAGGGTTCCGTTTTTCTTTTGAGGAACGGTATCCTAAGAATTGGTTTCCAGTTTTTAACTAAAGCAACTTCAGTTCTAAACCAGCTTTCATTGTCCATTTTAATCGCTACGAAAACAGCTGTTCAGGCACAGGTATAGTGAATAAACAAATCGATATCCCACGTGCCAGTTACCGGATGTAGGCTACACAATACCGGGGGCGGCGATCCGTGGTGCCTAGATCAAAGTGGGCACGCCTTTGATGTGCCACCGAGCGCACGCGACCCGATCAAACAGACTGATAATCCTTTTATTAAAATGTTACTAAAACACTTTACTTAATGTTTCATAAGTAGATAATCTAATGTTATAACTCATCCGGGTAACATTTTGGTATTACCACGTTTGAAACTATTTGGAAGCGGACGAGATCAAATTAAAGCAAAGATGACTACCGTTTGGCGCAATGGTGCGAGCGTAGGCCACTCGGCTAACTGCATCGGGTGGTTGCGGGTTCGATTCCCACCAGAGTCAAAGTTCGGAAATAGCCTATTTGTAATTTGCCCTGGTCTGGATGTCACTGGGATCGCCCCCGGTCCATTGTACGGTACCCATAAACCGTTGCTTAGTTTGGGAACATACAGTTGGTGTGTAAGTCTTGCGACATAAATTTATGTTGAAAATTCAACAGCGAACAATTTATCTCTTCTCTTAGCATCTTTGCTTTATTTTGAACCCGCATTTGCACAACTTCTAGGCAATCTTTCTTATTAAAATACTTGCTGTTACACCGGAAAAAAGTTTCATTAAACAATAAACCAATGTTCACACTCCTAAGCCACAGTAGTTGGTAGAATAAATGTTAAGTGAGATTGCGAAAAAACCTTTTTATTATGTTATTATATTGAGACTTATTTTGATAGAACTTGTCTAATGACTTGAAAGTTCTCATCCACCACAAATACCTATCTATACTAAACCTATCTAAAACACAATTAGGTAATACTTGAAGTTATGGTAAATGAGGTTATGGCCATAAATACAGCGGGGTCCGATCTTTCGCTATACGCGATAGAATCCGATATGAAGAGATCCGTAGACGAAGTAAAGTAACTGACATAGCTCTCAGAATTCCAAAGTTGAAATGGCAGTGGGCGGGGCATATAGCTCGCAGAACCGACGTTTTGAGTAGAAAGGTTATGGAATAGCAACCGAGAGCCAGCAGACGTAGTGCATGACGGCCTCCCACAAGGTGGACAGACGACATCGCACGCGTCGCGGGAAGCCAGTGGATGCGAGTTGCGGAGCAGCGTGACATGTGGATGTTAAGTGCACTACTCACTGAAGCCGACGGCCCAGCGAGACAAGTCGGGTTGTGTCGGCGGCTAATTTTGAAGGGCGGTGCTTCGGTGTGTAAAGCGCTAAAGCCGCCGACACCAACCCTCCGACATGTCGGTGGCTTCAGAGTGTCCGTTTCGCTGGGAGAGGCCCATGTCCGGTACGTTTTCTAGCTGATAACTGGATGGATGGATAGACAGCAGATTAACGTCATTGTCCATCGGTTAGAAATCTTCACAGCGATTATTAGTTTATATCCTGTTAAACCCGCACTTTTCCTGGCCTCGTGGCATCCAATGTTCGAATGTTCAGATCATGATTCCGTCTCAACAAGTTGTCGAACCCATTTCGGAATGTCAATTTGCCAGAGCTCAAAGGAATTGAAACAGGGGATCGGCTTTCAAAGAGACGTGCTGAATCTTCAATCTTAATTTTAACAGTAAAATTGACAGAATCAAATTTTAGACATGGAAGTGTTTTTGAATTACACAATTAATGAAAAAGATATTTGAAAATTAAAAAAGAAACAATAAAACGTATGTACATTTTTTTTATAGGTCTGAGGTGGCAAACAAGCGTACGGCCCGCCAGATGTTAAGCAGTTATCGTAGCCTAAAGATACTTGCAATACCAAAGGCATTGCTCGCTCTTTGCCGACCTGAAGGGGAGTGGGAAGGAGGTTCTCACACTCATCGTACGAAACGTAGCTGTAATAGCTGCTTTACGCCGATCTTCTGTGAGAGGGTGTTACTAACCCGTTCGAGCCAGCCCGTATATGAGCTGCAGTCAGTTGGCTACAGCTTGGCTCATACTTACCTCATAATTAGAATAAAGAAAGTGTAAAAATCCATCAAAATTTGTTTAATTTGAAGGTGTTTTATGCTTGAAATTAAAATAGTAAATTCATATGAGATTCATCATAGGACTTCATTGAAAGAAGATACCTGCCAGTATCTATGTATGTGTCTAGAAATTTGTATGCGGTATTTAAAACCCTTATAAAATCTAGCCAGACACAGGTTTCCATGATATCGCAGCACTACGAAAGCTTAGATATTTCCTTCAGACTTAATACACTTGATAACTACGTAACAGTTCCCAATATTCTATCATATATAAAGATGTATTTGAAGACGTTGATCAAGAGGCTAAATATACTATAATAAAAACAGATCTCATATTGACTGGTTCAGGTATAAAGAGGGATAATGACGTAAGGCAGGGCGGGCGGAAACGGCGCCCTTGAGTCGCGCCCTGGAGACGCCTGTGGCCGCCACCTACGCATTTGTGGGATAGTAACCTTTGATCTTAGAAGGTATTATATTTGGTTAGAGTTACTTTTAGGAATACTGTTTTGATTATGATGATAACTTAAAAGTATAAAAGAAACTAAAGATAAGTACCTATTAAAAATACTTGAATAATGATACCAGTTCTGTCGGTTTCAAATCACGACTAAATTAAATTTGACATATCTACAAATAGTTTGGTCAAGTTCAGTTTTTGTGCTACCTTAATTAGCACCATTAGGTGCGTCTAGAAAAGGCGAACGGCGCCCCCGAGCAATCTGTTTTGACGTCTGAATGCATCTAATAGACATCATAAAATGATTACGGGCAGCCCGTCTCTTTTCGACGCACCCATTGACTTGATGTAAGCTGTTTTATGAAAATGCCCTAATACATACCTACGACTTTACCTACGTTTTAAACGCAACAGACAAATTACACTAGCAATGTTTTACTTAAAATAACAATGCCCCTATTTGCTTAAACATTACAACCACGTTTGCGTACATTGTTGTACAAACAAAACCATTATTAAAATTGTAACACATCAATCACTGTATGTACATAGTAAGCTCTCGGGACTCGTATCATGCCTGATTGTTTATCGATATGGCTATCGCTAAATTGAACCCGATATTGTCAGGTAGTATGTACTTAGAGTACATCCCTTTTTTGCAACGTGGATTTTAAATGCGGCATGCAGAAATTAGGTAAGTTCTTGTTAAAAATAGGATGTTATTTGTATAGGTATTGGCGTTTCTGTAGTCTAAACGTGTACCTATCTAGTGTCGCTGGAATCGCCACTAGTCAATTGATTCTTTGATCGAAGTCCAGGGGGCTTACCACCACCTCTTATAGCAGTATTGTTTCACGTTTCAGTGACTTTTTGTGCAATGACGTTTCTTATTGTCATGACAATAAGAAACATTGCACAAAAAGTCATTGCACAAAAAGTCGCTGAAACGTTAAAAAAATATTACTATAAGGGCCTCCGCAGACTTGCTACTTTTAGCATCGGCGTCCGGCGATTTTGAGACGTATCGATGCTGCGTCGCGTTTCTTTGAGCGTGAACGAGCGAGACGCAGCATCAAAATCGCCGATCGCCGATGCAAAAAGTAGCAAGTCTGCGGAGGCCCTAAGAGGAGAGTGGTAGGGCCCCAGGTAGCCATAGTACAAGCGTTGCTTAGTTTGGGGCCATACAGTTGGTGTGTTAGTCTTGCGATATTAATTTATTAATTTGCCGCGGTATGGATGTAACCGGGATCCAAACCAGTCCATTGTACGATAGGTATTCATAATACAAGCAGTACTTAGTTTGGGACCATACAGTTGGTATTTATCTGATCTTATTTATCTTGACTTTTCCCTTGTGTATCCGAACAACCGGAACTGATTAATTCCATCCAATGATCGCCCAGTTTGGTACCTTTTGTTACAGCGAGGTCCCTCGGCTCCAGAACTTCGCAAGAGTAATATCCTATCATGAAACTGAGATAGTCAAACTTAGTAACACAAATAGCTTGATATAAACCTACGCTCACGATTATTATAACCAAAGTTGTACTAAATACCATAGATACTGGAGCGATTTTCATTTCCGTGGGCCCTGAGTCAATTAGCCATTGCGAAACCACTGATCTCTTATACGATATTCGTGTATTCTTAATTATAAATCGATAATTATGTCGACATGGTTAACAAAAGGCTGACAAAATGTCGACTGCCAAAAAAGTAACGACTTTTATAATGAAGAATTCACGGAGATAGAATTAGGAACCAGTAGTTTTCCTAATGGTTAAATGCTAGTAGACTTGGGGGCTTGGTGACTCATACACCTCTGCAGTTTACGATACTGGGCAAGCATACCCCAGTGTGTGTGGCTCGCGTCGATTTATATTTTTAGGGTTTCGTACCCAAAGGTAACCAACGGGAACCTATTACTAAGCCTACGCTGTCCGTCTGTCCGTCTGTCAGCGGGCTGTATCTCACGAACCGTAATAGGTAGGGAGTTGAAATTTTCACAGAATGTGTATTTCTGTTGCCGCTACAACAACATATACTAAAAATAAAATAAAATTTTAAAAGGAAGGGGTCCCCATACAGGGAACTTTATATTTTTGACGTTTTTATTCTACGGTGCACCAGGGTTGTTACGAAAAAATCATCTTGTTTTAAACACCATGTTTAAAACATGTTTTAAACATTTAAAAACAATGTTTTTTTTCCTCCTGTTTTAAATCAATGATTTAAACACGTTTTAAACAGTTATCATTTTAAACTTTCCTAATTTTTTGCAACTATGCGGTGCGTGGTACGGAACCCTTTATGTGCGAGTCCGACATGCACTTGGCCGGTTTTTTTCTTGTATCTTCCAACAATATTGATCACAAAGCTCACATTCCTAGCGCTCTTGTACCCGTTGTTGGACTAATCCCGGAGTGTTTGCGCACGTAGCCGGCCACTTTGTTGCCGGCGACAACAGCTTGTTGGCTTACAGGAAGGTCAACAAGTTTAATTAAATTTTAACAGCAGGGTCAGTATTCACGGTTCATGTATTTATGGAATATGGAACGCTATGAGGCGAGTTAAAAATACCTACAGCAAATAAGTATACTAATTAAATAATTTCGAAAAAATATCACACTATACCTACTAGACTAGACTATCACACCAACTGTATGGTCCCAAACTAAGCAACGCTTGTACTATGACTACCATACAATGGACTGTGAGCGATCCCAGTGGCACCCAGACCAGGGAAAATTACGAAAACGATGTTTCCGAAATTTGCCTCTGGCGGGAATCGAACCCGCAACTACCCGATGCTGTGTGTCGAGCAGCCTACGCTCGAACAACTGCGCCAAGTGGTCTCCAGAATTTTGCGGTCAGAATTGGCAGTGTGGTCCCCCCCATTCTATGCCCTGCTTAATAGGGAGAATTTATCATAATTACACCAAGAAACCGCAAAGCATATCCCTATCCTATCCTATCCTTATCCAAAGATCTGCCAAGTTGTATAGCCGTGTCGTAAGCACGGCGGCAGTTGAAATTAGTTGGGCAACTTTACAGAACATTCGAGTCACTTCTCAAAGAGCTGAATGGCTGAAACTTCAAGTTCAAAGTTTTCAGAGAACATCGACTTTCGTGGTTCGTTTGTGTAGTAGACTTTGTTAGATTAACAAATGCTTAACGCCACTCAAATATTTATGTCCTTATTTAAAGACGGCGCCGTGTACTTTAAAAGTAGGGAAAGCACTACATGATATTAGAGAGTGATACCATCTGGCCCTGTGGCGCAACGGATAACGCGTCTGACTACGGATCAGAAGATTCCAGGTTCGAATCCTGGCAGGGTCGCTGAATTACTTTTTCACGCATGAAATATCCATTTTTTTGCCAAAACAAAACTAAACAATTATTTTTATAAAAAAATAAAAACCGACTTCAAAAAAACCTGGAGCACTAAAAAGCCTGAAATAATATTTCTATTACCACCACTGCCTACCCCTTCGGCAAAATCAGGCGTGATGATGTGTTAACGAGTATTTGGGGTCGGTGCCAATCTATCTTCTTACTTTTATAGTAGGTAGACTCGGCATACCAAGATTGGCACCGACTCCAAATACTCGATAACACATCATCACGCCTGATTTTCCCGAAGGGGTAGGCAGTGGTGGTAATAGAAATATTATTTCAGGCTTTTTAGTGCTCCAGGTTTTTTTGAAGTCGGTTTTTATTTTTTTATAAAAATAATTTTATTTCATGGTTTTTAGTGGCGCCATACAAACTGTATCATCCCAAATTACCCCTTTGGGGGGTGACTTTTCCAAGATTCCAAAACAAAAGTTTCTTAATTTATTATATGGAGTATACATACTAAGTTTCAAGTCAATCGGACACAAATATATTTTTCTACCGTACTTCTACCCCTAGTTTCCCCCTTTGGGGGTAGATTTCCGAAATGATTTTTTTACGGGACCAAAATGACTTAGTCACCTACCAAATAACAGTTTAAAAATAAAAATTCGTTCATAAACGTTAGAGATAAACGGTAACTCTCCGTACAAACTTCAACACCTCGTTTTACCCCTTTGGGGGGTGATTTTTCCAAAATCCTGAAACAGGAGTTTCATTATTTCTTATGCAAAATATATATATTAAGTTTCAAGTCAATCGGACAAAAAAATTTTTTTCAGACGACCTTCGCCCCCCAAAATTACCCCCTTAGGGATTGATTCTAGGAATTCTTTTTTTATGGGACCAACTTGAAGCTACGATCTACCGAACAGCGAAATAATTTTTCAAATCGGTTCATAAATGCCGGAGAAATCGGTGAACATACATAAAAAAAAAAAAAAAAAAAAAACATACATACAGCCGAACATAGAACCTCCTCCTTTTTTGAAGTCGGTTAAAAATAAACTCCACTTAAAAAACTAATTTCAAATCACATTGTGAGGTACAGAAGAATACCAATTCTTATGAATTATTATGTACCCATTCCTAGCCTCTAGCTAGTTTTATGTACCTAGTACTGAGCATCATAGAACTTTACAATTAGTAGATCCCACTCGGGACTCAGTCGGGGCACGCTAACTGGGGCGATCGGATTAAACAAGCTTAGGCCGTTTTATTTTAAACTACGTACCTATTCAGTTGAATCGAATTATGAACACTAAAAGAGCTTTGAAAATTAGGTAAAACTTTTACGTGGCAATCCAGATATAGAATGTAAAGTTTTAATTAGCTTCCAGACTTGTGATCGTAGGCAGGAGGTTCTAGATTGACGACCACGGCAGGTCTGCCCCTCTAGACAAGGACTGTAGTCTACAAGCGTTTCTACAAATCGTTACGCTTCATCTATGGAAATAACATAAGTCACGTGATGTCATAATATCCTGGGACATTTTTTACACATGGCTACCTGATCCCAAACTAAGCACAGCTTGTACGTGCTTGTACTATGGAAACCAGATAACTGATATTACTACATATACTACTTTTTTATTTGTAAATACATACTTAATATACATATACACCCAAACTCGGGACATACAGACATGTTCATGCACACAAGTGCATGTCCCGGGTAGGAATCGAACCTACGACCTGCAGCGTGATAGGCGCCATCACGCTAACCACGCCAACGGGCCCGTCATTTCTATACATTTAAGCGTAGCGATTTGTAGAAACACTTGTAGAAGAAGCCACTTGTCTAAAGGGGCTGGTACACTCAGCACTTTCTTCCCCTCTTAAGGTCAACGCTCACCTAACGCCTCCGCACCCGACCAGCACCGCCTCGCCGCTCGGCGTCCACTCGTTGTCGCCTGGTGGTCCGCGGGCGGACGCTACTTTTACACCATAAACGTCACGTGATCGCCCAGTGGACCGCGCAGGGTCAATGAGTGAACGCCGCGCGGTCAGCGCGTGGTCCACTTATTTCCGGTTCAGTTAGTGGATGCTGAGCGGCGAGGCGGTGCTGGTTGGGTGCGGAGGCGTTAGGTGAGCGTTGACCTTTATAGTATTTTGGTGGTATAGGAGGCGAGCCTATTGCTATTATACCGGACGCATGCCCCAACAACGCGAGGGTACAGTCAACCACATTGGATGGTGAACTTAAAAAAAGATATTCCCCGTTTAGTATGCATTTTATGTATATCAAAATTATTTGAGAACATTAACAACGCGAATCTCTTAATGCTCGACACGGCACCGTAACTTCGGAACTCGTTCTAACAAGATTTCCTCTCTTGATTATACTTACGTGAAGTTCACGATGCTCGGAACGAGTTCCATGAATATTAAAAGCTACCGGATGTTGTTTCAATGGGCGCTTATTCTTAAGAATTGTTTACAGCTACTTCGTGTTCCGAAGCTGAAATTGTTAAACATTCGTGAGTTTTCAATGTCAATAGCACCGATTCTATTGGTGCACAACCTCCATTGAAGTGTTATTATTTCCATTGAGCTGATATAGTGATGGACCCTCTGATTGGTGGGTTGATTCTGACCGACCATTCCGACCAATTAGAGTGTCGATCACTTAGGGCCCTGTATTGTCAGTCTTATTATAACACTTACTTAGTACGTTATAACACTTACGTAGACTTAGTACTCTAACGTAACGTAACGGAAAGCGTAGCGTATGTCGGCCTCCCACAAGGTGGACCGACGACCTGGTGAAGGTCGCGGGAATCCGCTGGATACGGGCAGCGCAAGACCGGTCATTGTGGTGAACCTTGGGGAAGGCCTATGTGCAGCAGTTGACGTCTTTCGGCTGAGATGATGATGATGATGATGAAGTCTAACGTATGGGCAAGATAGAAATACTTTTAGATGTGTCTAGATCAGTTTACTTCTGATTTGACTCTTTACATTATTGTTCGTATATAAGACTATCAGTGTGATTTACTCTGTAGTACAGTCAACGTTAAAAGTAGCTTGCTTTATCAAATGTCCAAAAGAATCACATTGTTAAACACGTAATAATAGTATGACACTACTTAGACTAACACACTAATTGAATGGTCTAAGCAACGCTTGTCCTATGGCAACGATACAATGGACTGGGAGGATCCAAGTGACACCCAGATATGAGCAAATTATGAAAAGACAATTTCCGAAGCTTTCCTCTGGCGGGAATCGAACCCGCAACCACCCGATGCTGTGAGCCGAGCGCGACCCGAGCTATAACCACTGCGCCAAGCGGTCGTCAAAGGTCTCAAAAGTATATGATCGTATTGGCATTGTATACTTTGAAATTTTCTGGTGTCATACTATTATGACATGCATGTTTTTCTTTTGGACATTTGATATGGGTACCAAGCTTTTGATGTTGACTGTACAACCACTTCGGTACATGGATTAGTTGATAACTAATTGGAAAACTCCCAAGTTCTAAATTCTTCAGAAAGGTTAAGCTGTGATTGTATATCAGGCAAACGCAGGTATACCTATACAACTAAAAATAAACTCCATTTAGTTCGTAAAACATTATATTTTTGTTTAACAAGCGAAACCTAAAAGCACACAACGTTGAAACCTTTACAAAAATTCCGTCGGTCTCAAAGACTTTCTATAATAATAAAAATAAAGAGACTGTATTTATAATACACAAGAAAAGGTCATCTAGTACTCAAGACCTTTGAGAACCTGCTGCCGACCACTGAAATATAGAATTAAAAATTTTCTTTGTCCAACAATGGCTGAGAATCTTTTGTACAAGCCCACAGCCAACAGCTATATTTTAATCATGACATACTTAATGTACTTTGTATTGTTGAATATTATTTTTGTGAGAAAGTGCTACAGTTTTCTTTGTGATTTTACATTTGATATCTTCTTATCGTATGTTCAAGCCGCCCGAAGGCCTTTGACATGGCTTAATGATTGTTGTCTAGATTACGACAACCGGGACCGACTTTATACCTGCAATTCAAAACATTTTATTACATTTGATAAATCTACTAGTTTCTGCCCGCGGCTTTGTCCGCGCATAATTTATCCCACGGGAACCATACATTTTACCGGGATAAAAAGCCTATGTGCTACTCCAGACTATAGATCTATCTCTGTGCCAAATTTCATCCAGATCCGTTCAGCCGTTCTGGCGTGATTGAGTAACAAACATCCATCCAAACTTTCACATTTATAATACTAGCTAGCTTTATTTATTATACTAGCTTTTGCCCGAGACTACGTCCGCGCATAATTTAAAGAAATGTAGCCTATGTGCTATTCCAGACTATAATCTATCTCTGTGCCAAATTTAATCCAGATCCGTTCAGCCGTTCTGGCGTGATTGAGTAACAAACATCCATCCATTCAACCATCTATCTAAACTTTCAAATTTATAATATTAGTGGGATTATAGTATTAAAGTCCAAAAATAAGCGTTCATATCGGACCAGAAGGGCTAGACAAGTGGCTAACGTCTACAAATTCACTACGCTTCATCTATGGAAATGACATAAGTGACGTGATCTCAAGCGTGATCTTCATAGCAACTTGTTGTTGATTTACATAGCGACGTTTGACATTTCAATACATTGTGAAGTTTGTTCTTTTCTATTCGATTAGCGTTCATGCCACTTGGCTAGCCCCTCAGGTTATCACAGTCGTTAAGCAATGTCGGAGATATTCGGGTGGTCTGATAACTGCGACACAAGAGTTGGCTAACTCATACTAGCGAACTAACCACCAATATTGGTGACGAGGATAGAAACCTTAACATAAAAGCGTATGATTTTAAACATTGTGGTTTCTCTAGCTTTAAAGTGATGTTGGATAACCGCGCGCGGTTAGCGGCATGTTCATAATGTGAATGTTTAATTCATCTAGTTAAGCGGGATGGCGCGGTGTCAAAGGGCGAGAACCCCATAACGCCATGAATATTACATTCATGACACGCCCTGCTTGTAACCACGGAATAAGGATTACTGGAAAGAACATGAAAACCTTTGTGCTTTGTGCGAGAATATGCGCTCTATAGTGACGCCGTTTTTGCGCGATTTTTGTATGGTTGGCTCATTTGGTTACATGGTCCATATGGTTTGGTTCAACCATTGCACTGAACAGATCTGTGTCATGGAAATAATATATGTCACGTGATTTACTTAGTATCGACAGCTAAATGTCATGTCTATACATTTTAGCGTACTTAACCATTTGTAGACGTAGAAGGGCAGATATAAACCAAGAAATTCGCGTCAACTTTTTTAGATGCGACGTATGAAAGAAAACTTGCAATACCGTTTTCGGAATAAACGAATGCCATTCTATATTTTTTTTGTGCTGTGGTTGTGGGTAATGTTGCTAAGCGAACTTTTAATACTAATGTGAAATAATAACTTACTAATGTCCATTGTTTATTCTTTGTCCGTTTAACTATAGCTTAAACAAACAAAACTACGTTGAAATCTGTGCATCTGTTCAGAAACCAAAATAAAAAAATTACATTGAAAAACTAAAACCCAACTACTGAAATCACACTCTAAAGTAAATAGGAAACAAGAAAATATTCTCACCTAGAGGATAGCCGTGGACCGTGGCCATATGACACTTTGCCTTAAAGGACATAAGCGGACCACGACTATCCTCTAGATAAGAATATTTTCTTGTTTAATACTTTTTACCCGACTACGGCGAAGGGTTATGATTTGACTAGTAGGTATGTATGTGGGTGGGTGTGTATGTATGTAAGCAAACACACATCTTTGCCTTGGGTTAATTAAGGATTAAAATGGGTAAATAAAATCATAGAAATATGCTTGTTTTATGCCTCATTTTTGTAACAAGTAGATGTCACAAAATAGTTTACTAACACATCGCACAGATATAATCAAATACACCAGAGTATATCAAACACGGTCACTGAAAACCCTTTTGTGCTAATAGAAGTCTATATTACGGTCAGAAGCAACCTCAAGGGACCACGTTAAGGTCATTAATGTTAATTATGTGTGGCCAACGAAATTAACTATACGCCTGAAAGTTTAATATTATGGCTGTTTTATAATCTAAAAAATCTACATTATTTTTATGTTGGGTATTAACAGGTGTAGATAAAGCTATAGTTCTATTTGTCAGATTTTGAAAGATATGACAAGGATGGCAAGACATTTTTTGGTTCAGTTTGCTATGCAATCTCTTGTAAAGATAAATAAATATGGCCAGACACACCAACTGTATGTTCCCAAACTAAGCAACGCTTGTACTATAGCTGCCTTACAATGGACCGGGGGCGAACCCAGTAACACCCAAACCTCAAATTACAACAAGGCCATTTCTGAAATTTACCTCTGGCGGGAATCAAACCCGTAACCTCCCGATGCAGGGAGCCGAGTGGCCTACGCTCGAACCACGCAGCAAGCAGTCGTCATCAAGATCATCATCGTTATGATCGTAAAGAAATAATAATAAATATTTCAGTAGGTAGGTAGCTTCTTGCAATATCATCTCAGACAGCTGAAAATTTCCATCTATATCGATCCTTTTAACGAAATACAAAACAAACAATCTTAAACGGATTATTATTTTCTCTTTCCATCTTTCAGCAAACTCTATTTCCATCTTTGTCCCGTAGTTGAGTCATTTCAGGGGCGACATACTGGCGCTAGTATGACGCCTACTTGTCTGCACGTAGATAAAACAACATAATGCGTTATTTACCACCCCTATCCATATACAGATAAGATGCATTTTCCCTTGTCCTAACAGCAATAAGTTCCTCCACCATGCCAGCTCCAGGATTACGTCATCTTGGCAAGCAACCTAACCATTATAAGAAGAACCCACACACCATAAGTTTTACATAAAAGCATGGTGCCATTATTAAGTGGTTACCATAGTTGTTATTGGAAAATGGGCCCAAGGTTGTGTGCTAGATGGTGCATTAATGGTTTTTGGAGGGTTGTCAAGACCTGGCCTGAAACGGAGGGAAAGCAACCTTGATCCAGTATACTGGATTTGCTACTAATGGGGTTAAAAACAACATAATAAATGTATTTACGTAGAAAAATGGCGTATTAGTGCGTAGAAAGTGGGTTAAGTAGGTATGAGGTAATGGGAGGGAAAAAACACAATTATAGACCTATATCGAAATGAATAGGATAGTATTTATAAGTCATTTGGTTGCTAATTTCTTGTTATTTACAATTTAAACCTTTTATCATCAGCAGAGTCAACTATCTATGCACTATTTGGAGAATTTCATAATAATGCATACCGCATCGTAAGTTGAAAGCTAGCTCGAACAAAAAGCGCAGCGCTGTATTTCAGGCACGTATTTGTTTGACGCGGAACAATATGCGTGATGAGTCCCCTGTTCTACAGACAGACGTGACAAAAGACAACCTACATGACGTCATCATTGTTACCTGTTCACGGTTTAGTACCAGGTATTCCATTATTTTTCTATTTATATTTGCAGTGGTAGTGTACTTAATTTATATTTACAGCGCTCATAATTACATAGAGATAACATTTACTTAATTACGTAAGTTGTTTGACATTATAATTAGACTACGCTCGTAGTATGTGCTACGCGCGTAGCAATTACTACGTTGCTACGCCGATACAATATGCGACGAAACCTAATTACGCTGTGCCTGTCAGCTCTATCAAAAATGCCCAACGTGTTTTTATCTCCTGTGCTCCCCTGCCTTCTCTGATTTCGGAATAAGAGGGACTGAGGTACAATAACAAGACAGTGTTATTCAACTATTTCCCTATAACTCCATAGAACTCCACCTTTGAAAATGTGTATTTTGTAATGTGGTTATGTATTTGCGTTTATACCTAGAGTCAGGTGTAAATAATGCTCTAGGGAATAAACTATGCCCATACCTATACTGGTTATTCTAAACATAGCCTAAAAATAAACTGGCTTCCTCTATAAATACCCTGATCAGTGAATCTATTAGCTGACACATAAATTCAAAATCACGTCCGCGTTAATATGTCCTCGTCACGGCATCGTATGCACGATGGCAATTTAAGAGTTTGGCTATCAGGGGAAATTACGTTTAGTCAACACTGTATAAAGTGGGGTACAGACGAACGCACCCTCGAATTCATTTGAACATTTTTTAGTAGCGTAGGTACAACTTTTTAGTAGGATTAGGGATGAAAAAGGTGTTATTTATGGCTTTATAAAGTCAGGATTAAATTGTCGCTGGCTGGATAAAAGTATTTTTCTTTGAGATTAATTAAAATCTGAACTTCAGAAGTAATTACATTTAAGTAGGTAGAGTTTGACTCATATAGACGTTATAGGAACTTACAAAAAATTGCTGCCTTTATCCTCAGTCTATTGAGAAAAACTACCTACTTGTATACTGTGCTACATGGTATACTACCTACTTGTATACTTACAAAAACCTTATTGCGCTAGCCTGACTTCATTTATTTAGATTTTAATGGAATGTGATTATAATAATCCGTAAAATGATTGTGCCGTGTGCCCATTCACATTTAGTAATATTCTCAAAACTATCAAATGTATCATTAATTCAAATCAGCTTCCATTATCTCAATACCAACATCTTAAACAATCAATGTGTAGGCAGCGTGCGAGCTGACAGGCCGCCGGCCTGGAGCCGGTCGTCGCGACTCATAGACGCCAGCTACGCCGAAGGACGCTCAGGCGCCGACATGTCTGAAGACATGTCTGAACATTCCAAGGATGCTGCTTATTACTTGTCATAACTTAAACAATAATGCTAGGCTTCGCTAATGAGGGTTGATACCTAATTGAGTGGATTGAAATAATCTAGGCGGGATTATATTAACAATCTTGACTTTGGAATAAAGGATGAGTATATAACCGGTTGCACGTACAGATTATCACCTAAAATTACAATAATTGTAATATTTTTAATCCAATAGAAGTGTCCATATGGCGCGCATGCCTCACCCGAGCACTCATATTATGACATTACGTCTATGCGTTCCGACGTCAAAGGTGAGTGCTCGCGCGAGGCATGCGCCTGATCAAGACGCCGCCATTAACAAAGCATTTTTCAGAACAAAAGTACATTACAACAAAAGTAATTTAAAGAGATTTTTAGCAAGTACTGATTTCAAAATCTTTTTGTACATACTGAACTCTATCAACATTATTCCTTCCTTGTTTTTACCCGACTACGGCGGAGGGTTATGATTTTGACCGGTAAGTATGTATGTATGTATGTATGTATGTATGTATGTATGTATGTATGTATGTATGTATGTATGTATGTATGTATGTATGTATGTATGTATGTGCGTCTGTTCCCACCTAACTTCCAAACTACTTGTCGTAATTTGACAAATGAGGTAACGTTAGAAGCGGCTTACTGGCGCGCTGGTTATAGGCTATGTGACGTCACATAAAATTGCATGTGGCGCCCTCTAGAGGACATAATGTCATGAATTTAAAAAAAAACATTTTTTAATAAAACCATGTGGGGTATCAAATGAAAGAGCTTGATGAGCACATTTCAAAAATATATATATTGTTACCTATAACTCCAAAATAATTAAATAAAAAGTAAGTATAAAAACTAAAACCCGACTACTGAAAAATCGCGCTCTAAAAAGTATGAAACAAGAAAATATTCTCATCTAGAGGATAGCCGTGGTCCGTGTTCATATGCCATTTGGCCCTAAAGGACCTACACGGACCACGGCTATCCTCTAGATGAGAATATTTTCTTGTTTCATACTTTTTAGAGCGCGTTTTGATAGGGTTTCGGTCACTATAAATTTCCTTTCATTGAGCAATTTTCAGTTAATTTACATGAAGCCATACCAGTAGGCACTTTTTTCTTTTCAGTATGAATATGAATGGGTACCTACTATTATAAAAATTTGTTTGAGCTACTACTGTTCGTATATATTGAGTAAACATGTGTTTAACGTGCCGTTATTGTTAGCCTTGGTTTTTGTACGTGTTCTCTTTATTTGAATCCATTCATATTAATTGACATAAGAGTCACGTTTTTAATATTGTCTTCGCGAGATTTTCATAAAACTCGTCCTTTGAGGGCGGAATAATTTCGTATTCAGGGCATGTACGCACAGACAACAGAAACTAAAGTGTGCAAAAATGCCTTTGTGAGGGGAAATACCAAGACAAAACATGTTATGTAACAAGTTATGTATAACAACGTAACCAAATAAAACCAAATATGGATTTGGTTTAACAAATGCTTGAAACGTCGAATACATAACCATAAACAATAAAAACATTTGACAGCAGTATTTATATTCGAAATAAGAACAAAACTTTCGTCTCTTTCACGCTCGCTACTTCAGTCTATCTACCGCCGTTTCGATTTGGAGTGAAAAAGGTTGAATTAAGGTCAACGCTCATCTAACGCCTCCGCACCCGACCAGCACCACCTCGCTGCTCAGCGTCCACTAACTGAACCGGAAATAAGTGGACCACGCGCTGACCGCGCGGCGTTCACTCGTTGATCCAGCGCGGTCCACTGGGCGATCACGTGACGTTTATGGTGTAAAAGCAGCGTCCGCCCGCGGACCACCAGGCGACAACGAGTGGACGCCGAGCGGCGAAGCGGTGCTGGTCGGGTGCGGAGGCGTTAGGTGAGCGTTGACCTTTATGATTGTCTACCTATACTATCCCGTGCCTACATTTATCAACTGATCAATAACACAGCATCTAAGGAGCAGGTAGGTATATTTTCCCGTTTGTCGAAAAAAGGTTAAGATTCGCTGTTCGCGTAATAAATTGTGACGTAATGCGCTCGTTACACCACTGATAGCGCGATTCATGATATCTCTATGGTTTTCGTTGAGAGTGGTATAAATGTTGGTAAGCCTGGAATGTGGAGGTTTAAAAACGAGAGTGTAATTTGAAATCGATGACTATAATAAAAAACGATGACTCCAGACATTCTCCAAATTATTTTAGGAACATTTATGAACGAATTGCTTCTTCTTCTTCCTTTAAAATAATGGCCCACCCATGTTACTGGGTATTTCGCCAGTGTCCAGTATCAATACCTTCAAGGGCGTTCGAAATTCGGCCGCCTAGATTCTTGGCAACGCGATGTCAACGCTTTCGTTGGCGACGCGAGACTGAGCTCGAGTGTGCCAATTAGCCTAGTTTTAACATGCCACATTTGAGGAACGCATATGACGTATCCATATTATTAATATATTATGTATTTCACCAGTGCATAGGTAAATTTAAGCTATAACCATTGGAGATTGAAACGCGGAACAAAACGTTGATGGCGCGGTAGGAGCCACAAGCAAAAGCTAGTTCAATATAAAAGTGAAAAATACCTCATCTTATATCATCTTATCTAATAAAGCTGAGAGCAACACAGTACCATCTGTTTCTGAGATCATTTCATTGAGATGAGTGGCTGTCTCTCGCCGGTTCCACTTCATAAAGCAAATGGAGAAGGAAGGGATGAATATTTTTCTATCCATAGTCAACATGCATAATATGTAATCCAAATAAGGTGTTATCTTTTAACATTAATTATAAATTGTCTATATTATTTTTTTGAAATGACAAGTGTTTTTTTTAAGAAACTTTGAATATACACTGGACCGCAAAGAAAAAGGGTCGGTTAGGAAATCTTCAATATCTTCAATCGCATAGTTATTTATTTTACATTTATTAAAAATAAAAAGCTTGAATTCATTTTTTTTTTTCATTTAAGCTCATTAAAATATTCTTTAATTTCGTCTTTATTTCATAAAGCTAAGTCAGGTACATTTTAAGATATTGAAGATTTTCTAACCAACCCTTTTTCTTTGTGTATTTGAATTTTACTGTTTATTTTTTATATTTCGATTTTCAATCTTGAAACTGATGATTTCATCAGTCTTGTCCAAGACGAAATATTTTGGCATAAATTCCTTTGCTTTCTAAACATGAAAAAAACGCGAACATTTTTCAATTTTTACTAGATAAACATGAAAAGCAATTCTATTCCTCGAAATGGTATTTCAGTCAGCGAGGTTTTTGAAAAACGGAATATCCCCATTTATTTAAAGCCGGTACAAAATGATCTATTTCCCCCAGTTCATCGGGAAAACCGCACAGAAGCGAAACAATAACCTAATCCCCCAGGCTAAATCTTGTCTATCAATTTGTTAGCTGAATATTCTACAACGCTATATTAAATTTCTTCTTTTAAAAATATGTTGTTAACTTCTTTTGAACCCGCAACTATTTTCAATATTCTAGATATTCTTTAAAAAAAACCCTTATTGTGTTAAAATAAATGTGTAATCATAGATTAATTTTGGTTTCCGCGAGTGGTTGGTTTCCACGCGCTATGTGTGTGCGATCTACCGACCGCGCGTGCTCGCGTGCAGCACGCGAGATCCGACTTTAGGCTATGGAAATACGGTCCTATTATCAATGGAGCCAGTAAATTGCTCGCGTATTTTTCCGCTTTGTCTCAACTGACCCTTGCAGCCGGCTTCTCTTCACACGTCGTCATCGGTTGACAGTCTATAAATTGATCCAACTAATTGAGTGATGTATAACATAAATTGGTTCTGTACAAGCGAACTTTGCGAGCTCCATCACGGATCCCTAAAAGGATTTATAGTGGCTTTAAAGCTGATGCAGCGATGAAACATGAAGAACTTTTATTACGTTATCATCCGTCGAGATTCAATCGTAACGTGATTAAGTACCTACTATAGTGTGTTAGAAATGTCTACTTGAGAGGAATAGAGATTAGTGGTCAGTTTTATGATTGATCGGTTGTCAAAACTGACTGCTCGGGCGAGGAGCTCTTGTAGATGCAGCTATTCAGTATCAGCGTTAATAGTTTCAGTTTTGTTTTTAGAGTTTTCACTCTTGCTAGAAGCGTTGAATTAAAAGATCGGATGAATAACGGAGAGTACTTAAAAAGTTAAGGCTGCCATACCTACTCCAAAGGCACTACGATCAAACTATTTCGGTAGAGTCAAGGGTCTTACGAAAATGAGTTATGTTATTTTTTACATTACTTCTATTTCAGTCTACCACGAATAGAGTGCGCTGTAGTCGCGTCTAAATAACATATTTGTATGACAATTAGTTTTATGTTCGTGAATGGGGGCTGTACAATTTTCCGTACCAACAATTTACTTAAAGCACGAGACTCTAGCGACTATCAAACGTGAAACGAATGGTAGAGCATCTTGGAAAATAAAAGTATAATAATACATTTTATCCAGCTCTTGATTTTGGTTTTCATGAACACAATGTTCTAAGAAAAAGGAAGTATATTCGACCAGTATGTTTATTTTTAGTAGCGTATAGTTTCGAGAAAAGTATATTACACAACAACAAAACAATCTTCTTCATTGATGGATAAACAGGATCCCATTATCCAAATTTCGGAGAAATAACATGTAGTCCACCCTTGTCATGGCGACAACATAACATTGACAGGAACTAAGGTAACTGAAATAATAACTTGCTTATAATTCCATTCTTTTGTTTACAAGATCGACGAGAAAGTATAGGTACTGTTATTTTGTCTCCTGCTGTGGACACCGCCCATAGTAAAAGAAGAGCATATAGTATATTATGTCAGTTGAATTTTATTGTAGGTAAGCAAAGGATTAGGATAATGTACAATTCATTGGACTTTTGTAATGTACAGTTTTCAATAGCTAAGGGCCACCGCAAACACGCTACTTTTTGCATCGGCGATCGGTGATTTAGTCGCTTTTAGCATCAGAGCAGTCGCTGCGTCCGAACGCAAAGAGTAGCATGTCGCGCCAAACGCGCGATGCAGATGCAATAAAAACGCGCTCTAAAAAGTATGAAACAAGAAAATATACTCATCTAGAGGATAGCCGTGGTCCGTGTAGGTCTTTTAGGGCCAAATGGCACATGAACACGGACCACGGCTATCCTCTAGATGAGTATATTTTCTTGTTTCATACTTTTTAGAGCGCGTTTTTACCGTAGTCGGGTTTTAGTTTTTAAACTTACTTTTTATTTAATTATTTTGGAGTTATAGGTAACAATATATATATTTTTGAAATGTGCTCATCAAGCTCTTTCATTTGATACCCAACACGGTTTCATTAAAAAATGTTTTTTTTTTAGTTCATGACATTATGTCCTCTAGAGGGCGCCATATGCAATTTTATGTGACGTCACATAGCCTATAACCAGCGCGCCATTAAGCCGGTTCTGACGATACCTCATTTGTCAAATTACGACAAGTAGTTTGGAAGTTAGGTGGGAACAGATGCACATACATACATACATACATACATACATACATACATACATACATACATACATACATACATATATACATACATACATACCGGTCAAAATCATAACGCCTCCGTAGTCGGGTAAAAAGTAGCATGTCTGCGGTGTCCCTATGAGTTAACTCGTTTACTAGGAGTCGCTACTCACTACGGTAGGTATATACTCTACTAACTCTATACTAAGTATACAGTTTGTATGGCATACGTTAGTCCCTCGGGTGACCGGGGGCGCTGTACCATAGTTCATGCAAATATTATTACTTAGACAAGCCCTTAGCTAGCGTAAAATGAACGAGAAACGTGTCAGAAATATTCTCATGAAATAAGTTTGCTTTATAGGCAGGCACGAATATTCCGTTCAACTCGTGTATTTATGATATTGATTTTAGATTTAAACACTCAAATTATTTCATCAAAAATTTCATTTGGCACTCATTCCCCGAAACACAAGAAAAACAACTTAATATTCTTCTATCTCGACACAGATTATAATGTCCGACAGTAAACAGCCGTTGATGGGCTGTCTACAGTTCCAAGTGGCTTTCAAGGACTTAAAATGGCTGAAACAATGTCTTGTTTTGTACACAATCTGTTACAGTGAAAAGTAGCGATACGAAATAACGAGCTTCGTAGAATTACTTGTTTAGATAGCTTTATAAAATTAGATAGAGAATGGACCACCTGAGTAACTTTATTTGATTTATTACTTAGATGCCAACTGGTGACTCTTTGGTAGAGTTTCAGCCTAGGTCAAAAACCTGCCATGGCCAAGGATTTTTTAACCGACTTCAAAAAGGAGGAGGCTCTCAATTCGACTGTATGTTTTTTGTTGTTGTTTTTTTGTATGTTTGTTACGCGATTTCTCCGTCATTTGTGAATAGATTTTCATTGTTTTTCTTTTTAAGTATAGATTAGTTACCTCATAGTTAATGGCGTTTAACATGCGGTCCCTCAACTTGAAGACTAGAACAATAATAATGTTTAACTTTGGGAGCTTAGATTACATTATCCATGGACCAATTACTAAGGGGACTGGCCCTAAGCAACTCGGCCGAGTGGTCGGCCTAGTACTAACATCGACATAAAACGAAGCGAGTAGTTCAACTATTTACCGGTAGATAGAACAATGAAAATGAAAAAACAATGACCACTTTTTTTTATTCATACATATATCTAATAAGGGCACCTCTTTCTTAAGTCTTTACTCTGTGACATTATCTATCGTAAATGTCATTGGTCTATGCTCTACCAGTTAACTAAATTTAGTTTCAAAGGACGTTAATTAAATGTAATTCATCTAAACCCGCATATAAACGCCTCCATTACAAGTTTAACTCGTTTACCAAACAGCAATGTCACTGTAACCCAAATTCATTTGCTGAACGAATTCGCGAGTCATCGTCAAAATGTTTGACTAATCTATTGGAAAATAAATTTTCAGCTGCAGGTTTTCGTCTTTATTCGATAAAAGTGTGATGGAGTAGAATTAAGTATTCCTTTCCATTAAATACAAAAATAAACAACAATAGTTTAGTGTAGTTTTAGTAACATTTTGTTTGAAGGACTGATACTGATAGAACATGGACAGTTTATAAAATTTGTCTGATTTCAGAAGTCAGATTTCACGCGGGGTGAACAATCACAATCAAATCAAGCACCAAGCAGAAAGAAAGAGGCAGTTTCTGTGCGTCGCATTTTTTCTTCTATTTTTCTGAAGTTTATAGTGAAATCTCCTGATTTTTTGTGCTCGGGCCTATTTTACGTAGATACGCAGGTAATAGACTAGGTAACTTAATATTTAAGAACACTTAGCTAAAAAAGTACTGCCTTGGTAGACGATAAACCATCAATCACATAATGTAATGTATTCAATTTCCACGAGCAGTTAATATTCTTGCCAAACCTATGTAAAGTGCTTACATTTTTCCCTGTCAAAACGTTACATAGAGTGTGTACACTATGAAAACAGAAAATGGAATAGGTACCTACTAGAAGCAACACCCCAGATTTGCGGACGCAAAATCTCCGGTGTGTGTCTCGCACAATTAGCATACCTAATTATTCAAGAAATATGTAGGTAGTTTAACACCCTAATGATAAAAAAGTGCGGTAAGAGATTTTAATAATGTAATGTAAATATTTGACAACCCTATCCAAGTGCTGCTCTCGGGATACGTAGCAAGTGGGAGGAATACTAATACCTACTACTCGCATCTTAATTTTTGCCAACATCAAATTTCACAATGAAAAAAGTAGAAAAGTCCGAGGGTCACATCTACAAGATTTCCATTATTCCTATGCTGAAAACATGATAAATGGGCAACTAGTACCAACACATCCAATGTGTACGTAATTAGCAAAGAGCTACGTTCGTTATTACCCAAATTGTCATACCTCTGGGTCGGAATGAGCGACACGCTATCGTCGGCCAACGGACCGGGATTTACGACCGCCGGCCAAATGGCGAATCGTTGCCGAATTGATGCAGAGGGAGCATTATTGGCGTACCAACTTCGCTTAACTTGTTTTGACAGCACCTGCTATATAACTTTGGGGACAAGTTTTTTAGGCTTGTTTGTTGGAAGATAAAGGTGGTAAACCTTTTCTAAGAAATAGCGGTTTTTGTTTTATCGTGTAGTCATCTCTATCTATGTCAACCTAGTACTTTTCTCTGTTTATACCTGTGATGTGATTCTCATAAGGTTTAATAGTCCCTGTCTTCATAATCAATGATAGAGTTCGAGTGCTTAATTATGACTATACATCTCAGTACCTATAAAGCTCAGTATAATTACCTATTTTATTCCTATCTATGATTACTTACTATTTATACTTACTCTATCTAACTGCTATCGACTTTACCTTTGAGTATGACCAGGGGGCTTACCACCACCTCTTATAGCAGTTTTGTTTTAACGTTTCAGCGGCCATTTGTGCAATGACGTTTCTTATTGTCATGACAATAAGGTACGTCATTGCACAAAAAGACGCCGTATCGTTAAAACGTTCCTGTAATTGAATCGCAATAAGAGTTCGTGGTAAGCCCCCAGATACCATTGTTTAAAATAGGAGCACTCTTCTCTTTTTCTTAACAAAAAATACGTAAAGACCCGAATAACGTCTGGAGCTACATTAAGACTAACATTAGGCCTTTTATCCCAAACACAAGTGGAACATAAAGTCAATTGGACGCAAGTGTAATTAACCCTGAACCCGGCCACTGTGCCCGGACAGATCGACCCCAGATTACTGCTTTGTAACCCTCGCATTGTCCTATGTTGGGATATTTTGTAGCCTGTGAAAGAGGCAATGACTTGCCTGTTATGTTGTTTTGTACATTTTATGGTTAATGAGCTTGTGGAATTTTGATCAAAATGACTTTAGTACAGCCCACAGAGTAAAGACTAAAGAAAGAGGTGCCCTTATTAGATATTTGTGTGAAACAAAACGTGGTCATTGTTTTTTCATTTTCATTATACTATTTACCGGTAAATAGTTGAACTACTCGCTTCGTTTTATGTCGATGTTAGTACTAGGCCGACCACTCGGCCGACGTGCTTAGGGCCAGTCCCCTTAGTAACTGGTCCATGGTACAGCCTTAGTAGTAGGAGCCTATAGCCTTCTTCTACGCGCGTGCAGTTATGGCATGATTTCTCTTCGGAAGCCTTTCCTTTGCACTAAAACATGGGGTTATTTACAGGTTAAAAGGTCTCTAAAAGGGTGGCACCTAGTCTGCTCCTCTTAAATCGCCAATGTCTTGGACGACGGTTACAACTTACCAGGTGGACTGGACCATTAGTCCGTGTGTCTTCGTAAGCAATAAAAAAAAACTTGGTCAAGTCGTTTTTTATAAATGGCCGATACTTGACTATCTTGGTAAATAAATTATTGCTTTCACTATCTATAAAGCTTCTATCTGCAATTATTTTACGGTTTATGGAATAAGGAATTTTCTATAGAATGCCTATGGCTATATTTTACTGACAACCTACAAAAATTTATGTATTTCGAATCTGAACATTCCGGATAACAAAGGTAATTTGGTTAGGGCATACATTCAGAATAGCTTCGCGCAAAATGTTCGGAGATCGCACCTTTCGCGGGGCAGTGATAAATATCTTATAGGCGAGGTAACCTGAGAATAAATCGCGGGAAACTTGTAACTTTGATTGATAGCGGTGATTTTTCACGGCGCCGCGCTTGCTTTTTTAATGGCTCTTATTGGAGTGCCTCAGGGTATTATAATTTCTGAATTTTGTAACATTTTGGGGTAGAGTCAAGCTCTCAGAAGTAAAGTAGTTATTACAGCTGCGTTTCGAACGATGAGTGAGAGAGCCGGAAGCCCAACACCCCCCCCCCCCCCCTTCCTCAGTCCCACTCCCCTTCAGGTCGGCAACGTGTGAGCGATACCTTTGGTATTGCAAGCATCTATAGGCTTACTTAATCAGGCGGGCCGTACGCTTGTTTGCCACTGTAGAGCGCGACTCCACTAGTGCGCTGCGCTGCGTCGGTCGTCGCAACGGATCAAAGGGTCGACGGGCGAGAGACGAAGCGGGGGAAGGTGATGCGCCAGTACAAAATCTGGCGACGACGCAACGCAACGCGCGAATGGAGCCCGGCCCTTAGTCAGTACCTTGGCTTGGCCAACTATTGGCTAAAAGATCTACAGAAACACTAATTTAATTTTAACTTCAGAGCAAATCATGATTAAATTTTGCAGAGTCAAGCATTACTTAAGGTAGGTAGGTAGGTTAAACTTTCAGTTTTCTAATAGTGAGTTTAATTCAACTTAATTAACCTACGTATTGGAACTAATTGGAATGAGGCAAAACTTCATCAGAAATATTATTACGCGTCGTAAATAAATCTACTCTATGTACCATAGAGTAAAGACTTAAGAAAGAGGCGCCCTTATTAGATTTCTCTATTAAACAACGCGTGGTAATTTGCACGGGATGGCGCGGGTGGTGGGGGTTAAGAAATGCGTGGCATCTATCTACCGGGAAATAGCTGAACTAATCGCTTCGTTTTATGTCGATGTTAGTACGTAGTTTAATTATTTGCACTAGATGTCACTAAGTGTATGATCATGAAAAATTACGTACAAAGGGACGCCATCTAGTGTCGAATATAATTATATTTGGGATGCGAACGTTGGCAAGACGTCTGCACAGGACGGACGCCAACAGCACACTGACTTAAGCCACGCCTACTGTGATTACGTCACCGGCCTAGTTGTGAGATGTTTAAGCAACGCGGCTTAGCTGCTTAGACCCAGTCCTTTAGTATTAGGTTCATGCTATGTACGCTTCACTTGTTTATATAAAAGCTTTCAGTTATTTCAGCCCGAGCCGAAGTAATTTACCTACTGGAGATATTTTAACCAATTACTGATTGGATTCCTAAAGGTAGAATAGGTAGATAGAAATTGTAACGCCGTCTGCCGGCGCGGCACATGTCATTGCCACAATATCTATGGACCGACTGACGTCTGCTGTCTTGCCGCGTTGATCGAACTCACACCTTTATGAGACCGACTGAGGTCTGCCGTCTGCCGCGTCCATCGAAATCGCACCTTAACAGTTACTTATATTAAGGTCAAGTTCCTGTTTTTCACATAGTTTTTTCATATTTGCAACATGAAAATACCTCCAGCTTTGTCCTGAACGTTTCCGGCCACAAAAACAAACGACCCTTTTAACAAAAACCATTACGGAACTTATTTTCCTGCGTGTACTTCCTCCTCTATCTTAGTATAAACAAAGAAAATTATCATGCCGTGCACACACATTTTTTTCGCCCCGAGTCCATTGTATGGTAGCCATAGTACAAGCGGTGCTTAGTTAGAGCGCGGCTCCACTAGTGCGCTACGCTGCGTCGTCGCAACGGATCAAAGGGTCGACGGGCGAGAGACGAAGCGGGGGAAGGTGATGCGCCAGTACAAAATCTTGCGACGACGCAACGCGCTAACGGAGCCCGGCCCTTAGGGACCATACAGTTGATGTGTAAGTCTGACGATTTTAATTATTTATGTGGAAGAAGGGAGACTTACGGCTCAAAGAAAAAGCTTCAAGTACCTATGATTGGGTGTGGATAAGGGCGGTGCCCTATCAATCCATCAATACTCAAGTTAATGTCAGTTGATCAAGTGGGCAAGTTATCGCAACGGGAGCGTCATTAGCAGTGATTGATTGCGTTTGAGCCAGTTGCCACTTTAATTATGGTGAGTCAGGGCTTGAAGTCAAATGGCACTCACAGTGAGAGAGGATACAGCTTTAGAGGCAAAGATATTACCAAGAAGAGGGAACCACGTGACTGGCCAAAATAGTTTTTCCTGCTAAGGGGCCATCCATAAATTACATCACACGAATTTCATGATTTTTAGACCCCTCCCCCCCTTGTCACAGCTAGACATTTGCGAGACTACCCCGTCCCTGTGTGACGTCACATATTTTTACAATTTTCAATTTTTTTCAAAATTTCGTTAAAAACTCACAATTTCGGTTTTTAAATGTGATGTCACAAAACTTAGGACCCCTCCCTCCCCCTTGTCACACAATGTCACATTTCATCGACCACCTCCCCCCCCCCCCCCGGCCCCTAAACAGAGTCCATCGATACAGTACGACTCAATTGCTTGCGGAAAATAATATTGAAATCATGTCGGTATTGGCAATACGTATTTAATAGGCAGGTGAATTTCCAGTTTTATTCATTTGTAGGTTGTTAAGCTGTATTGATTTGTACGAACGAAAAAACCTCAACGCTATCTACCTACCTTAAGAGCTTATTACACTTGGCTAAATTTAGAAGCCTAAATTCAGAAGCTTCTAAATATTTAAACCATTCTAGCTTCTGAATAGCTTGCTAAATGCGATTACACTTGCCTAAATTCAGTAACGACTAAATTAAGTAGCCTAAATTTAGTTAAGTGTAGTTACCCCTTTACATCATAGAATGCCAGCGCAGTGGGTATAAACAAATGCATTAAAGTCATGGAACACTGCAAATAAAAGAATATTAGGTGCGTTACATTTTCCCTCACACTAAACCCCATGCTTCGTTGGAGGCATTTCCATAACGAGCGTCAAGTCTACATGCAAGCTACGGCGCTACTTATTACTGTTAAATGTAAAAATGTAACGTCACGACTTTTATCCCCATTCGGGGGTAGTCAGAGGCTTGAGTGGCCATACACCACCACATTGTGGAGGTATTAACCAACTCAAAGCCCACGTTTCACCAGATAGTCAGAACCCAACGTGACAGGTGGTGAAGCTTGTCGCCGTGTATACAGGAACTGACTATTACTGTTAGTACGTCCATTAAGGTTAATTTTCATAATAGCTTTTGTTTTAGTAAACTTTTCCATAGATGTAGGTACCTAGCTGCTTAACTGATTAGTTATTTGATAATAGATATCAATAAGTAGTTCTATATCCCAGTAACACCCAGACCAGGGCAAATTACGAAATGGTCGTTGGCGAAATTTGCCTCAGGCGGTAATCGAACCAACAACCACCCGTAGCAGTGAGCCAAGCGGCATTGGTACGCTCGAACCACTGCGGCAAAGCTTTCGACAAATTTGTATAATTTTAGTTTAGTAGAGGTAGGTAGGTATGCATGGAGTTCGTCATTTCTAGTCCCCCTTAAAAAAGGTGTTCAAAATTCTCCCCAAAATACCGACAGCGTACTATCAAACATGCCACATTAAACTCGATAGGAACAAGTGGGTAACACCTTTCGAGGCTTTCGAAGCCCTCGGGACATTCTCCAAGTCGTAACGTCACCCGTCCCGCCCACACTGATATTTCACAGGAAAATCTCACCCGAAAATAGGCAGGTACCTACATCTGTAATGGGTTTTATGAAACACCTGTCGAGCTATATTTTTTCTTATTAAAAATTAAAAATATCTTAATAAATAATAAATTAATTTAATCTTGCTAATTCCATGGATGAATGATTCCGGAATTCCAAAGCTTTAAACAAGATTTGTAGTTTCCACTGTAGTCTGTAGGTGTGGCATAGTTCTTTTATATTAGATTTTTTACCACATGTTGCATGCAAACAAGTGTTTGCATTGCACTGACGAAACATTTTAATATTTTTTTACTCTTCCTCTATACAAAAAGTTGGCAAAAAGTAGGGCCATGGCCGGGAGACAATTTAACACTAGATGACGTTATTACATAAAATTATCTCCTATATAGTTTTTAGTATTTACACATAGATGGCAGAAAAGCATTGAAATACAAACACATACCTCTTTGAGAAATAGTAACACTAGATGGCGCTACTTCACGAAATTATACATAGATTGAGAACGAGAAAAACGTAGGTATAGTAGTAAAAATGAAAGTGTTTGGCGATTTCATAGCAAAATTGTAATGGAAAACATCAAAAATAATTTATGAATTAAACATTATAATGTGATATAGACAACAGAGTAGACATTTTACGTCAAAAATCTGTCATGTTGGCAACATCGCGAGTTTGTTTAGTCTATTGCTTCATCACATGACCCTTTTATTTTGTTCCCGTGATCAAATTGTGGAAATTCAAAAATAATTACGCGCAATGGCCAAAGTGGAAATTGAGATTGATGACATGCATGAAAATTCACTTGATAACAGGTACTATACAGTGAAATTTGCTGTTATTTGCATAGTGTATTATATAATTAAGATTTATGGCAGCGAAGGTCATTGCTTTAGTTTTGCAACTTGGCAGGCAACGCGCAGTGGTCTCTCGAATTAGACTGTTGTTTTCAAGTGTTGAGTTATAATTTAACGCATTTATTTGCAGTGCAGACAGTGAATACCTGGGTATGGTAGATGAAGGATCTTTTGGTGAGCATGATTTTATCTTATAAGTATAAAACATTTACATAAACAGTTTGTAATTCAATACTCTTAGTGATGTTTACAGGCATCTTATACACAACCCTATATTCACTCTAATTTGGTATAATAAGTAGCTGTATTCAATTTAATTACGTGCATACATTGTGTAGTGTCAGGGGTTATTTAAATAAGGTTATTTAATTATGATTAAATTTCAGGTAGCGCTGAAGATAAATCCCAATTAGCTTCACAGTCCTATTTAGACACCAACGATAACAGTTCATACAATTTTAAAGATATTTGTGAGTATTTTTTACACAATTGAGTACTTTGGTTTTGATATTGTTAACAAATAGTATCATGTACTTGGCACTTCATTTTGTTGTTGATATACACATACTTACAGATATATTATTGTTTGTGTGTAGGTATAGGTATAGGCAGCATTCATAAGTTCAGTAGTATGGTATAACTGTAGTTCTTATAAATACGGATAGATACGGCACAGTGATTCACTGAAATTTGCTACTGTTTTTATGAACACAACTGTACCTACATTGATAAAAGTTAATTTCTACAGTTTTCATCTTTTAAATGAACATTTTATAAGCTATTTCCAGCACTACCTAATTGTTTAATGTGAATATGTAGTTCTATGCACCAATTCAAGCAACATGACAGTTATTAAATACAGTGTTTGCGTAAAATGTATTTGAATGTGTTGAAAATATTATTTTATAGAGCAATGACATTATTATTTTAATATTGATACATTTGTATAAATGTTATTGTTTCAGCTGGTTCAGTGACATACAAGTTGATACCAATGACAGGGGAGGAGCCTGTAAACAACATTGTTCATTCACCAAATCATGGTAAGACACTGAACTGTTTCTCTTTAAATAATGCCATCCATAAGAGCATCCTCTCATATCAAATCATTAATAGTCCCAGTAACTCCTCCAACTAAATACTTCTGTTAGGCATGAGCTTACTTCTGGTGTCAGAGTTGTTCAAGCCCAAAGGCCTCTAACATGGCTTAACAAGTACTGAGATGCACCCTCTGAGGCATGGAGACGCTCAGTGCGAAATAGTCGCTCATCTGCAAGGGCCCTTGACACTCGTCATTAGTTTTACGTGCAGTGCGGGCATGGAATCGGGTTACTAGAACTTTACCATTAGGCTATTCATGAACTTGATATAATACATATAAATAAATATAATAATAATATCCTGGGACATTTTTTACACATGGCTACCTGATCCCAAACTAAGCACAGCTTGTACTATGGAAACCAGATAACTGATATTAAAACATATACTACGTTTTTATTTGTAAATACATACTTAATATACATGTACACCCAGACTCTGGACATACAGACATGTTCATACACACAAATGCATGTCACGGGTAGGAATCGAACCTACGACCTGCAGCGTGAAAGTTGCCTCCGCGCCAACCACGCTAACGGGCTCGTCGTTCCGCCGTTTGGGATATATCACCAGATATATCGCAAACTCAGCCACACTTGTATTATGGCTACCATACAATATACTGGGGGTGATCCCAGTGACACCTAGACCAGGGCAAATCACGAAAAGGCAGTTTCCGAAATTTGTCTCTTGCGGGAAAAGAAGCTGCAATTACCCGATCCAGTGAGCTAACAAAATTTACAAAATTAACAGTGAATAGATGTGTCCATATGGCGCGCATGCCTCACCCGAGCATCAAATTATGACATTACGTCTATGCGTTCGGACGTCAAAAGTGAGTGCTCGCGCGAGGCATGCGCCTGATGAAGACACCGCCAATGGAACGCACCAATAAAGGTTTCCTAACACTGTAGAATAAAAATATCAAGTTTCTTTTTTATTTTTTTTATTTTTTTTTTAGTATTTGTTGTTGTAGCGGCAACAGAAATACACATTCTGTGAAAATTTCAAGTCTCTAGCTATTACGGTTCGTGAGATACAGCCTGCTGACAGACGGACAGACGGACAGCGTAGGCTTAGTAATAAGGTCCCGTTGGCACCCTTTGGGTACGGAGCCCTAAAAATTTCAAACAAAACAAAAAATAAACAACAGTGTGCATTAATTTGCTGAAGGAAAGATGTTTTAGAGAGTAATTAATTATTTAATGTTCTTGCAGAAGCCGAATATTTCGTGATTAGCCATCCAATGGAAGTGTTTGGTACACCAGCACCAGCTAAGAAACCAATTCGCAAAGATCCACTGCAGGGCAAGGCAGTCACTGCCAAAAAAGTAAATACAATAATAACTTTTACTTGTGTAGAAAGGCTGTGGTAGAATTTGCAGTAGCTCCTAATGGTAGAAACAAGAGAGCTTAAGCCTATGTGGTCTTCTTTACTTTGTTTGTGCACAGACATGTTGAAAATGAAAGTGCAGTGGAACTAATTCTTAACTGAGCCATAAGTTACTGCCATATTCTCACTTTTAATACAATGTTTATTGTATAACCACAATTGTTTGGTGGTAGAACCAAGCTGTAATCAATCAACTGCAGCTCATATACGGGCTGGCTCGACCGGGGTAGTACCACCCTCTCACAGAAGATCGGCTATTCTCGAGCCAGAAGCCCAACTCCCCCGCCCCCTCTTCCCCCCTTTTGTTCCACTCCCATTCAGGTCGGCAACGTGCGAGCAATGCCTTTGGTATTGCAAACATCTATAGGCTACGGTAACTGCTTAACATCAGGGGGGCCGTACGATTGTTTGCGACCTCAGTCTCATTAAAAAAGAAAGTTGCAATAAAATAATTTCATTTGAATAGGTAGTGTTATAATAAGACCGATATTTACTTACTAACTGTATGTATGCTTAAATTTTATCGGTATATTTTTCAGCGCGACGATAAAAGGCGGGCTACACACAACGAAGTGGAGAGGCGACGCCGGGACAAAATTAACAGTTGGATCTCCAAGCTAGCTAACCTAGTGCCTAACTCTGGCCTATCTGACACTTCTAGCAAAGGGGGCATACTATCAAAAGCCTGCGATCATATCACTGATCTCACTGAGAAACAAAAGAGGTAAGTTTATTACCATAGTGAACATAGACAGAAGAGATGTTCGTAGATTTCTCTATGAAACAACGCGTGGAAATTTGCGCGGGATGGCGCGGGTGGTGGGGGTTAAGAAATGGGTGGCATTTAACAAGATACCGGCCCCCCGATTGTTTCTATCTACCGGTCAATAGCAAAACTACTCGCTTCATTTTATGTCGATGTTAGTACGTAGTTCAACTCTTTGCAATAGATGTCACTAAGTGTAGGATGGTAAAATAGACCTACAAAGGGTCGCCATCTAGTGTCGAGTAAAATTATATTTGGGATGCGAACGTTTGCAAAACGTCTGCACAGGACGAACGCCGACAGCTCACTGACTTAAGCCACGCCTACTGTGATGACGTCACGGGCTTAGTGGAGTGTTGGGGCCTGGGTGCTTAGACCATGTCCTTTCTATGAGTGGTCCATGTTTATTACCATACATACAAAGTATTATAGGCAAGGTTGGCTAGTCTTGTCAGAGGCAAGAGTGTAGGAGTAAATATTCGGCACGATAGACAAGCACATCCCAGCTGTTATATAGGTGCTTCAGTTTTGTTGTGGGAATATCTGAAGGAAATCTAGATTTCCTTCAGATATTCCATGTTAATTACTTAATAGTTAATATCAAAATTTAGTTAACTGGGCTGGGTTGCTCCATCACTTTGAGTTTTTGAGCCTCACCAAATGGAGCTATGGATATTTTAAGATACCCTAGTACTAGGGTATCTTATGCGCTAGGGCCTAGTGTGAACCAGTATCCTGCGTCCATAGCCATATAAACCATGTCGTAATGATTCGTTTGCAGTGCGGAATGAGTCGCTCAACTTGAGCGACAAATAACTGCGCTCAAGTCTTTAAATAGCCGGCATAAAGTTTTTTCCAGCTTAATTCACCAAACTTGTTGAATATAATAAAAATATATAATAATAATATCCTGGGACATTTTTTACACACGCTAAGCAGAGCTTGTACTATGGAAACCAGATAACTGATTTTACTACATATACTACTTTTTTATTAGTACATACATACTTAATATACATTACACCCAGACTCGGGACATACAGACATGTTCATCCACACAAATGCATGCCCCGGGTAGGAATCGAACCTACGACCTGCAGCGTGAAGGGCGCCATCACGCCAATCACGCTAACGGGCCCGTCTGTACCATATTTACAATTTAAATGTTTCTTTTCTTGCAGACTAGAAAAACTAGAAGTCGAAAACGAGAAACTCGTCCTAGAAATATTAAGACTAAACCAGGAACTCACTGAAGTGCGCAAAGAGAATTCGTCTATGCGCAACCAGTTGGCCGACAACTGCATAGTGCTATCCCACAGACCAAAAGGCCAGAAATCTTAGTAACTCTAATAAGGTGCTAAGCGGACTGTTGAAACTGAGGTGCTGCTGACTGTGTTGTTATGTGAAGTAACTATGTACTGACACTAGATTGGTTTGAGCCACCGTTTGTCACCTACACGACCTAAACTGGGAATACTATAGGATAACCAGCTGACAGTGTCTTATTTCTTTATAAAGCTGTGTCGTCGTGTAAGGTCTGCGTGTGTTCACTGGCAAGTAACTTCCGCAATTTCTTGCAGTTGTCACTTGCCGACGTGATTCCACTGACTGCAATTTTACACAACCGTGTACATGTGGGACTTGCAGCAAGTTCGGCAAGTCGCAGGAGTCCACTTGCGTGAGTGTTTACACATTGGAAGTCGCTTGCGCAAGTAAACTTGTGCAAGTTTTTTTGCCAGTGGACACACGGCGTTACATTGTACAGATTGCATAAAAACAGTGCGCGCTTATCGTTTTAAATGTAATTTGTATTGTATGTGATTGTCTTGAATCACTGTCTTTAGAGATCAAATGTTGAAATGAAGGAATGGATTTCAATGTTTTAAACTTGATAAAACTTACCTAAAACTGAGTACAAAAGCAGTATAGATGCCCAACATTTTTTAACTTTTTAAGCCCTGAGTCAGTGTAGATTTTTGGTAGCTACGACAGTGATTTAGTGACAATCAGGGCGCCTACTCCGAAATATGAAACGAAACGTTTCGGCTGACAGATAGTACGTTTTCCTATTCTGATAGTGTTTCGGAAGTGTTCCTGATTCTTTCGGAGTAGGATCGACGAAAGAAGAAAGACTATCCGAACTTCGGATCCGAAACACTTTCCGACTGTAGGAAAACGTACCATCAGTCAGCCGAAACGTTTCGTTTCGTATTTCGGAGTAGGCGCCCAGATTAGTTTTTATTTATCCTATTACTATTATTAAATGCATAATGTATCGTAGACTTCCATAATGAATGATACCATTGTTATTATTTTCGTTTTATGAATATAATTAATGTTTTGTATGTTCTAATACGTTGTGCGTTGATTTGAATGCCAGTGTTGCCAAATTATCCACATAATTATTAAGTTGTGTTATTATTTCGATAATCATAGGAAATTTTCACCATGTTTTCAACTCTTTCAGTACTTTTATTTTTCATGTTATAAGAAATCATCATAATGTTATTATTAATTAGTCATTTATTACATTCATTAAGGCCCGTATTAATAAATCGATCTCAAGATTCAGTTTTGACGTTTAATGTATGGAACATCTGTCAAAAACAGCATCTTAAGTTCCATCTGTCTTGAGATCGATTTATTAATACGGGCCTAAATGTCGGTGGTTGCAAAAGCACCAAGTGGGTCCTTGAGAGAGCCTAAAGTTTTGAATATATACGATAGTAAACACGTCATGAAGTAGTTCACCATTTGTAAAAGTTCACCTTTCAAACCATTTGTAAATTAACAAAAGGTTTACTTTTGGCTGAAATATGAGGAGTACGAAGCTAGGGATATATGGAAATGATACAACAATATTAATATTTATTTCACAATACACCAGTATATTCTTTTTTGTGGTCCAATGTCCGGTATGGATCCTAAAAACTATGTTGTTCTAATTATACATTTTTACAATAATACTAATAAATTATAGACCTATGATTATAAGTAGGTAAGTATAGTTTTAATTAGTTTACGTTAGTTTTAAGAGTTGTTCATTATTTAACAATTGGCTTACGATTGATTGCATTTAAATCCACTGTCACATAAACCAAATATTTTCCGTTGGTACATTACTGGATAAATCTGTTGGTTGAATAATATTTTGTATTTTTTCTATGTAGTGCAAACACTATTGAATATAATCAGATGTTGTTGACATTACATACAATGTGTTTTATTAAATTATTAGCGGTGCCCGCGAATTCCTACGCGGACTTTAAAAAAAAAGATCCCACGTTGAATTTAATGGTACCCAAAGGGTGCCAACGGGACCCTATTATTAAGCCTACGCCGTCCCTCGGTCTGTCAGCGGGCTGTATCTCACGAACCATAATGGGTAGAAAGTTGGAAATTTTCACAGAATGTGTATTTCTATTGCCGCTACAACAAATAATAAAAATAAAGGGGGTCCATCCATACAAACACTTGATATTTTTATTTTATTCTACGGTGGTACGGAACCCTTTGTGCGAGTCCGACACGCACTTGGCCAGTTTTTTTATGTTATGCTATTCTGGGACTTGTTTAGCCCGACAGGTTTTTTAGTCTACTCTTGAAAAAGAAATTAGAATTTTCGGGATTGGTAAAGGATTCGTCTGTGAATCAAGGAGGGTGACAAAAACAACTGATTTGGTAAAAGCTTTATTACTGATTTCAATTACTGACTTCAGTGTCTATAAACGGCAGGTGACTCTTTATAGTATTTTCATCTCCAGCCATATAAGTTATATCCACTTTATTTTTTATGCCTGAATCGCAGTTTACATTCTCCGCTAACTGACTGCGCGCTTTCAAACACTTCTTTGATTTGTTCAAGTGAACTCTCAGTTCTGTTTTACGAATAAATTTAGAGCCGCAATATTCGCACTCCAAAAAATTTTCTTCTGAAAAGGAACAATAATTTGGCCATTATTATTATTTGTACATCACCGAATGTTTCGTCATGAGATAAAAAAATCTGTTACCTGTATGCCATCTTATATGTTTCGCGAGACTGTCCCGTCTTGCAAAGGTTTTTGGACAAAGTGGGCATTTGTATGGTCGTTCCCCAGTGTGAATTCTGAAACAGAGTTTTAGACTTTATTAATTTACTGTTAAAATCTAGTTTGGATAGACTGACACAGATTTACAATTAGCAGGTAAGTTTTTAATCCTACTTCGTTAAATATAACTCGACTAGCTTCCGCCCGCGACTTCGTAAGCGCATAATTTATCCCACGGGAACATACTATCGGGATAAAAAGTATCCTATGTGTTATCCAGGTTATAAACTATCTCTGTGCCAAATTTTATCCAGATCCGTTCAGCTGTTCTGGTGTGATTGAGTAACAAACATCCATCCAAACTTTCACATTTATGATATTATTATTATTTATTTATTTATTATTTATATTTATGTTATTATTTATTTATTATTATTCATCATCTGCCCTTTTATTAAAGCAGCACCACTTTCTACTAAAATAATCGTTAATCGACCGTTAAAGCCTTGAACAGGCTATACAAGTGCTCACCTCATATGAACAGTTAATTCCGATAACCTGTAGAATCCTTTTCCACACTCCTCACACGTCCTGGTATACGCTTTGGTGTGCCTCCTTTGGTGAAGTCTAAAATTGCCAATGCTGTTGCAAGTCGCCCCACAAGTATTACATATATAATTCTGTAACAAATCAATGAAGAGGAAAAAAATTGGGGACACTATCCCCCATAGAAAGTTATGATAGACTTAAACTGGCATTACAAATCACTTTTGTTCCTAGAAATGGCTTTTAAAACCATTGTAAACTCAAAATCTCTATAAATATAGGGGTAAATATGAGACTATGTATACAGGGTGAATTTTTCAATTGTGCCTGGAAGTGTGCTTGGAATCCGAAACTATGAGGAATAGTGAAAAGTAGTCAAAGGAGTCTCGGGGCCGAGTTTGATGAAAACCAAGACGGTATCATTGGATTTTTGAAAAAATAATATTCGTAGTCAGGAATCGAACTAGTTGATTAAAAAAAAACACTGCATTATTACACTATTCGATAATGTCGCTAATAAGAAACGAATTCTGGGAAGTAATTTACCCTGTATATCCCGGTAAATAACAGCATCTCATTTAAACCATTAGCATACAAGATAAAGCGATATGAATTACAAGGAATCTTGTATTTAATGACCTTCTCCTTTTCTCTTACAAATTATGTAGTATTGCAAGAATGAGATGCACATACCTTTCCAGTGTCCTTTTTGATATACTCAGCGTTATGTGTCACCATGTGCATTCTAAGCTTCGCTTCTGTAGTGCACACTATTGGACACTTACTACATTTATATGTTTCTGGTTCTTTTGGTGCTTTCTGTAAATAAAAATAGTCATAATAATATTTCAGAAATAGCAAGGAATTTATTTCAGATTTTTTACCCGACTACGGAGGCGTTATGATTTTAACCGGTATGCATGTATGTATGTATGTGCATCTGTTCCCACCTAACTTCCAAACTACTTGTCGTAATTTGACAAATGAGGTATCGTCAGAAGCGCTGGTTATAGGCTTAATGGCGCGCTGGTTATAGGCTATGTGACGTCACATAAAATTGCATATGGCGCCCTCTAGAGGACATAATGTCATGAACTAAAAAAAAAACATTTTTTAATGAAACCGTGTGGGGTATCAAATGAAAGAGCTTGATGAGCACATTCCAAAAATATATATATTGTTACCTATAACTCCAAAATAATTAAATAAAAAGTAAGTTTAAAAACTAAAACCCGACTACGGAAAAAACGCGCTCTAAAAAGTATGAAACAAGAAAATATTCTCATCTAGAGGATAGCCGTGGTCCGTGTTTATATGCCATTTGACCCTAAAAGACCTACACGGACCACGGCTATCCTCTAGGTGAGAATATTTTCTTGTTTCATACTTTTTAGAGCGCGTTTTTTCCGTAGTCGGGTTTTAGTTTTTTTTGTGTGTAGATTTCAAACTCGTAAAGATTTTATTTTGCTTTGACTTGCACCTTTCGTGCAGATGCAGGACCAAGTGGGCTTACCTTATGAGTTTGCAAATGTCTTAAGAAATTCGAGTTGTTCGCAAACTTTTTCCCGCATGTATTACATAATTTCAAATTGATTTTCAAATTCCTTTTAGGTTTAATTATTTTTATATTATGCGACTTAGTAAAATGTATAGACAGCGCTTTAGAGCTTTCAAATTTTTTATTGCATAATTTGCAGAAGTAATTTTCCAAATCGAATTGATCATCCGTTGAATGTAGATTTGCTTCTAATTCCACTTTATTTTTAGGTTCATTTACGTCATTTACTATGATACCAGCTGTATTTGCGTTGAATTCTGCGTTTTCTTTATTGATTTCTTCAATATCATTACTCTCCTCACCGTCATTCTTATCACTATCTACTTCGTACTCCCTCGAGTCATTTTTAAACAATTCATCCAGTATCTCAATGTCACCTTCGACGTTTTCGTATGTCTCAATGCATTGTCCCACATTGCTAATGGTTTCGCTCACGGGCGAGTCGAGTTTCGTGCCGAAAAGTATGTTGTTTATCGTTGGGGTCGACGCTCCCGATATACCTTGAAAGACTGAAATACGAAGATGATGATGAGATTTCTTACAACTGTTGCGGATAATAGGCACCACTGGTTGCCAAATCCTAGAATCCTACAAAAATATTTATCGCCAGACAAACATACCAACTGTATGGTCCCAAACTAAGCATCGCTTGTACAATGGCTACCATACAATGGACTGGGGGCGATCCCAGTGACACCCAGACCAGGGCAAATTACGAAAAGGCTTCCGAAATTTGTCTCTGGCGGGACTGGCACCCGCAACCACCCGATGCAGTGAGCCGAGCGGCCAACGCTCAAACCACTGCGCCAAGCGGTCGTCACATCTCTTTTGCTTCATCGTTTTATAGAGTACCACCCCTAGTTTCATGGTTGTCATTTAATATTTTAACGGCCGAATACTCAAAGGCTACTTAAATATTTAAGTCCCACTTAGCAGTTTGTGACGTCGTTAACTGTCATTTTTTGTATGGCGCGTCAAAGATAAGCAGCTCTCAAATTTAAGTTGCGTACGAGTATTCGGCCGTAATTCTCTGTCTTCCTAAACTTCTAATATTGGCTGCTCTCTTTCACTCATTCTCATGATGCGGAATAATTACCTGGTGGTGACACAATTAAATCTTCCAATGAGAATTCCTTATTGTGCTCATCTTTCAACGCCTCCTCTAAATTTCTATCAATAGTACACTGTTTCTCTAATTTTGGTATAGTTTCAATATTCTCTTCGTTGATTTCAAAGCTAGTATCCATAGGTGCCAAATCATCATTGGGAACATAAAAATTCTGTATATTTAATATTTTACTATCATCACTGATTTCTGGCTCAATATTTTCCGATTTCGCTAATTCTTTAACAGCTAATTTGTAAGCATAATTGCCATGATTTTCTACATTGCCGTTGATATTTTTAAATGCGTTTTCGACATGATTAAGTTTGTGTATAGGTTCATAATAGTTAAGTTGATCTTCTCTTTGCTCATTGATTTTGTTGGGCGTGTAACATCGATCGTTGTTTACAGAGCGCGGTGTTGAAAATGGACTGAAACTGTAATAAAAACAATAAACACGTAAGTACATTATTTCATTCCTGAGGGCCTACTCTGTTTCAAACGAAAACGAATTTTCGGACGAAATACGCGTATTTACTACTACGTTTCTCATTGATTCCGACATTTCTTACGAACGAAAATTGTTTGACGTCTTCGTCGTCGTCGAATCTAAACATGAAACAATTTTCGTTCGTAAGAAATGTCGGAATCAATGAGAAACCTAATAGGAAATACGCGTATTTCGTCCGCAATTTCGTTTACGTTTGTAAAAGAGTAGGCCCTCTGTCATAGAGGTTTGTGTCATTTAAGCCAAATATAACTCTCATATGTACATGTGTATATGTACTCTCATATGTATGTCTCATGTGTATGTGTGTATCATAGAACAGAATATTGTTTATTTCATCAAAAAGTGTTGTAAAATTTAATAGGATTGTATTTAATTGCCCTGTAGCTTTTGATAACTATTTTTTAATATGTTACAGGCTGTACCTGGTGTCAGAGTTATTCAAGCCGCCGGCCTCTGATAAGGCTTAACGACTGCTGTCTAGGTAATCACAACCAACTTTTGGTATGCCCTATGATCACCCATCTTAATGACCTTGCCAAGCGTTGCTTAACCTATGATCGTTTACCGATCAGTGATGCCTATCAGCTGGCTATGAGTGCCGCTTTGAGCGCTGAATAGCTTAGTTAAAGTTAGGTACTTATTACTCCACCAAGCCAACTAGGAACTCGGATGGAATGCGAGTTCCCGCCCGCCACACCTCCCGCACACCGCTACCGCTCGTGCGGTTGACGTCACATTTGTCAGGTTCCTAGTTAGCTTGGTGGTGTAGTATGTATTTATTATAAAGTTTGACCGCAACCGCTGTACCGCGTCTTAGGTGTGCGCGGGGAGGTGGGGAGGTGGGATGTGGTAGTGCCGCCGTGAGCGATGACGGCAGAATGACCAACTTCGGGCCCCCGTCTCGCCGCTCGCTTACCTAAGGTGCGGTACAGCGGTTGCGGTCAGACTATAGATATGTAACGTCACGACTTTTATCCCCATTCGGGGGTAGTCAGAGGCTTGAGTGGCCATACACCACCACATTGTGGAGGTATTAAGCCAACTAAAAGCTAACGTTTGACCAGATAGTCAGAACCCAACGTGATAGGTGGTGAACCTTGTCGCCGTGTATACAGGAACTGACTATAAAATAGCTCATTTCAAGTTACCTGAAATCCAGTCTGAAATCAGTGTCGACGGATACATCATCTTGCAGCCAGTGCGAGTCGAGCGAGTCGTCGAGTACATCCGCCTCCTCCTCAATGAGCTCGCGGATGATCCGCGCCTCCGTGTCGGGCACCTCCTCGCCCTGCAGGATGTCCGTCATGAAGTTGCGGATGCTGGTGCACGTTGACTCTGTTAATATTATTATACGGGTTATTGGAAAAACATTAATAACCTTGCAGTACTGTATTACCAGAGTTGCAAAAAACCCGGAAATTTTAAATGAAAACTGTTTAAAACGTGTTTAAATCATTGTTTAAAACATTTATTTCAAACGGAACGAATAAATCACCGTGTTTAAAATATGTTTTAAACACGGTGTTAAAACAAGGTGATTTTTTCGTAACAACCCTGTGTATTACTGACATCAAAAGCAGCAAGTTTTGTTCTATGATTTTTCACAAAACAATAATAAATTTAACAAAATATCACACTCTAAAATGTATGAAACATGAAAATATGCTCAAAAGAAAACATTTACTAGAGTATAGGTACTATATTTTCTGGTATAAGAGTAAAAACTATTTTACATTACTACTCAAAAGTGTAACATAATAATGTGATACATAAGTAAGTGTAACACAATAAAGTGTTACCAAAAATGGTTGGTTATACTTCGTCCAACCATTTATTTTACTTTTGACACTTTAGAATGTCAAAGAAAAATAAATCTTATTGCGTCATAATAAGGCTTATCTGTCAAATCTATGGTTAATTGAATAATAATATAGATGAACCATAATGTAAAGTAATAAGATTAATTTTTCTTTGACATTCTTTAATGTCAAAAGCAAAATAAATAGTTGGACGAGGTATAATACCTAAGTGTAAGTGGCGATAAATAATAATTTATGAGATGATATTAAAACAAATATACCATTATCATCATCTCTGCACTTCTGGTTTGCTGGTGTACTGCTACCACTCATCAGAGGAAGTCTGAAAGTGACAGATAGGGTAGATGGTATAACACATTATAATTAATAATCAATTTACATGTGTAGAGAATAAAGCCTCTTTTTGTAATATTTCTTTTTTTATAGGACTGAGGTGGCAAACAAACGTATGGCCCGCCTAATGTTAAGCAGTTACTATAGCCTATAGATGCTTGCAATACCAAAGGTATTGCTCGCACTTTGCCAACCTGGAGGGATGTGGGCAAAGGGAGGGGAAGGGGGCTGTTGGGCTTCCGGCTCTCTCACTCATCGTACGAAACACAGCTGTAATAGCTGCTTTACGCCGATCTTCTGTGAGAGGGTGGTACTACCCCAGTCGAGCCAGCCCATATATAAGCTGCGGTCAATTGGCTACAGCCTGGCTCTACCACCAAGAAAAAAATTACATTAAGTTAGTTTACCGGAATGTTAAAGTATCATCACTATTTTTGAGGAATGTGAAGAAGTCAACAGTGTCTCCGGCGTTCTTCAAGCCCAAGTAGTTCTTGAACCTCTTGTCCGATGTTCGGCAGAGCTTCTTGAACTTGCATGCCTGCTTCATGTTGAGGTAACAGTCTTTGCAGAGTTGGAATGCTAATGTGTCATTTCTCTTCACCTGAAAATTGTGTGAAAGAGTGTATAGTCTGATTATTTATTCAGTGGAGTAAAATGACAGATTTTTATGTCAAACACAAAATTAATTTGATCCGTTCATCATGAATAATGTTGTTTATATGATTCTGGTTCAAATTAAATCATTTTTATTTATTGTAGAATAACAAAAACATGATCACTCATAAAAAATATATTCAATTAAAATATAAATTCAGATTTATAGCTGTCACTTTACTCCACTGAATTAATAGTCACACTTTAGTTGTACACTTCCACCAAGATATTGTGCCCTGCCCCTGGCAGAGAAATCTAGTTGATTTAGGTTCCGGTTATATTTCTTCACTTTTCGTTTACCTATCATTATCACATTATTCAATTATTTACTAATTACAGTTAGAGCACAAATAAAACAATGAAAACTATTTATTTATCATCTTTTAAGTGGATGAAGAGCAACAGCCTAAAATGGTGTCTTATTAAAATGTATTTATACCTACCCCTACCTACTAGGTAGGGTCATATAAATACAGTTATAGACAAAATAACAGAATAGAATAATAGGTAAAAATAGCAGTAGCTATAGTAATAGATTGTTTACCTGCAAGCCTGTGGAATAAACAAATAACCTTCTATTTTTCTCAGTATACTGTAGAAGCTGATCGGGCTCGTCGTATTTTATCAAACATCCTCTGCAGAATCCCTCCATTATTTTTTATTTAATTTCCATGTATGGTAAGCATCATACGATTTCAGTTCAACTTGTAGGTACCCAAAGTGGTTATATCTATGTTGATGCAACTTTGATTAAGTTATTTCTTACTTTTCCGAGTTATTTTTATTATTTCACCAGAAACTATGTGAAAATACCACAGAGATAGTGGTGACTCAAAATAAATAAATAAAAGTTTTGTTTGAATGAAAATTGAACTGACTGACATTCATTTATAGATAGAGAATCCATGGATACAAGTATGAGCCGGGCCCCACTAGCTTGCTGCGTTGCGTCGTCGCAACGGACAATACATTGTACGCCACACCTGCGTTGCGACGACGCACGACGTCGCAACGCAAGAGGGTGACGCCACGACGTCGTATACGTCATTTGTATACACACGTCTCCCTCTAGCAGCGGGAAGCTGTACGTCATCCCACCGACAGCGCAGCGCATCACCCTCCGTTGAAACGACGCATGCGACGACGCAACGCATAAATGTGGCATGCCACTATAAAATATGTATATTTAAAACGATGCAGCGACGACGCAACGCAACGCAACATGGGGCCACACCCTATGTAGTTACCTTGTAATATGTAACTAGACGTGTCGCTTTAGCAATTAGTTCATGTTACTTATAGTAAGCCTTATTTAATTGATTTTGCTCTTATTTTGTCACGTTAAAAAAAATCTATATAAACTACATATTTATTTATTTTTATTTACTTGATGCCACATCACTAGAAAAAGTGGACTACACAATATTATTGTTGTGATGATTTGGCGACCGTGTGGCGCAGTAGATCGAGCGTAGACCATTCGGCTCACTGCATCAGGTGGTTGCGGGTTCGATCCCGCCAGAGGCAAATTTTGGCATCAGACTTTCCGTTATTTTACTCTTGGGTGTCACTGAGAGAGATTTCCGCGAGTTCATTGTATAGTAACAGTAGGTCTATATAATTTCACGTCTACGGATATTACTGTTTTTTCTTTTTGGCTTTACTTTTCGCATTTAGCCAGTATCCAGTAAAATAGTTAAATATGTAACCGGTTCACTCAATGGCTGTTTTCCGACTGCACGGCACGGCACCGGCATTGGCATGGCGGCAGCTTTTTCATTAGTCAGTGACCAGTTGTCATTGGTTACTGACCAATGAAAACCCCGCAAATAGCTGTCACTGTGCCGGTGCCGGTGCCGTGCCGTGCAGTCGGAAAACGGCCAATGGCTGTTTTCACATTACACGGCACGGCACCGGCGACGGCATGGCGGCAGCTTTTTCATTGGTCAGTGACCCGTTGTCATTGGTTACTGACCAATGAAAACCCCTGCAAGAAGACGATTGCCAAAAAGAAAAAAAGAAGAAGAAGAATGAAAACCCCGCAAATAGCTGTCACTGTGCCGTCGCCGGTGCCGTGCCGTGTAATCGAAAAACGGCCATTGTAAGGGTTCACACGACTACTTAGTATCTGTCAGGTTGACTTTACGTCAATCGTTCGGAGTACGTCTTGTCAGTGCCACACTCGCTTCACACATAGAGAAAGCATCAATAGAGATGACACGGTAATAATAATACCGTGCTTGAGCGAGACATGCTTACGCCCGATATCCTAAGAGTGAAAGAGATAGACGTACTATCTTTTGTCACTTTCTGCGTATCGCCCTAACCGTGCGTTTCCACCTAAAAACATGTCGGCATACTTGTATCGCGACATGATGAGCCCGACATGTCGCGTAACTTGTATTGTTGAGGGTAGCGTTTCCACTGCCTGAAGTCTCAACATGTATACCAGCATGTCTATAGACTTGTTAAGGTTTTCGTTTCCACTGCCACTCAACATGTATTAAGACTTGTGTATCAACATGATTATTTGCCATAATACTGTTATCCGAAAATGTGCGTAGACATTTCGTTGTTGTGAAAATCCATAGAGAATATTTCGGTAGAGAGTAGTAAGTAAATATTTTACCCTATAATGAAATCATGAACGAGGCCCATTCAGGCCGGCCCGACCAGGGTAGTACCACCCAGCTCACAGTAAATCGGCGTAAAGTAGCAATCGGTAGAGAGTTGTAAGTAAATATTTTTCCCTATAATGAAATCATGAACGAGGTCCATTCAGGCCGGCCCAACCGGGGTAGTACCACCCTCTCACAGTAAATCGGCGTAAAGTAGCAATCGGTAGAGAGTAGTAAGTAAATATTTTTCCCTATAATGAAATCATGAATGAGGCCCATTCAGGCTGGCCCGACCGGGGTAGTACCACCCTCTCACAGTAAATCGGCGTAAAGTAGCAATTTTAGCTACTTGCTTCGTTCGTTCGTTTTTTGAAAGTATCCACAGAGCAGATAGACAAATATTCTAAAAAAAAAATCGTCAGCGTCTCTGAACGCTTTGTATGATAACTTGCTTTCACCAGTGGAAACGCATTCCACACAATCAACATTAAACATGTCGCAATACTTGTAGTGACAACAAGTCATGCGACATGTTGATTGTCCGTCAATGGAAACGCAACTCTATACATGTCGTGAGATCTGTTGAATTCTGTTGAAAATCAACATGTTTTTGCGCAATGGAAACGCGGGGTAAGTTTGTTAGGCTCAAACTTTTGGTAGGTCTTTGGTTCAGGATGAGCCAAACAAAGCATCACCCAACCAAATTTAGAAGTAGTATACGTCAGTCACGTTCCATAGACATTAGGGTTAAGCGAATTTAGCAGGATTATACATCTTTTGTCCCTTACGGGTGTACCTACGCGCTTGTCAAATCTACAGGTACATTCTTTATCTAAGGCTTCACATTATCCTTGACATCATCTTATTTCACGTAAGGGTGAGCTTAAACGTTAAAAAAAATAACACTGCTAAATGCTAATGCTAAAAATAATTAACACTTACAATTATTAATTTATTCTAATTTTCTTTTACGGTATCGCTGTCGTAAAAATGTTCCATATTTCACTTTTATTGGCGTTGAATATCCATTTTAGAGTACTTTTAGAGTTTCTCTTTTTAAAATGTAAACAACACTACACAAACAACTGAAATTTTACTTACAGCATTACCTTGATAATGTAACACGTAGATATAGGTACTTGTGACTGCTAAATTTAACAGCTATTTTAGAAATTATTTAACAGGTGTTAACACTAAATAAATTTAGAACTGCTAATTTAGCAGCTTATTACATTTGGAAACATCCCTATTTCACCTGTCGTATTTGTAAATCTCCGTCAGGACTATTTTTATTCTGTGTTCATTCAACTGCATTGTAAACAAACAACGTACAAAGGTGATGAAATCCCCGTAAATAAAACAATAATAGATATTAGAAAAATGGCGAACAACGCCGATTCGCAAATCAATGTGACTATCAAGAAACCGACCAGAGTTCTGCACTTCAGCGATGGAGTCGACGAAGAAATTGAAGAAGAGATAGCTGTGGAAGCAACGAATGCACCACAAGAATCGAATGTTGACCCAGTGAGTACCAAACTGCATAATTTATTGTTTCCTTGCGCCTGAGAAAGGCAACGTAACCTTCGTAGATAGATCGTTTATGCGTCATAGTTTGGTCATACTTATTTATAATAACAATGACGATAAGCTCGACTTAGCTGAACCATGGGTCAACTATGTTGAGGGAAACAATAATTATTTCCATACCATAAAACCAGCAAAGAAAGAAAAACATAACCAGTTGAAAATCATGTTAGCCTAGTATTTGAAAGTAGTATTTTATAGTGACCATAAAAATATAATAAGTAAGTCTTGTAGGTATAAAGGTAATTGTTGCAATGCCCATCCTGAAGTCATATGTGAAAACCAACTCCTATTACTCTGCTCTAAAATCTAAATCATAATACTGAGGAATCCTTTATGCCTTTCTTCCTTCTTCCTTTTGTAAAATGTAAAAAAAAAATGTAATGTCACGACTTTTATCCCCATTCGGGGTAGTCAGAGGCTTGAGTGGCCATACACCACCACATTGTGGAGGTATTAACCAACTCAAAACCCACGTTTCACCAGAAACATCGTTCCTTTTGTAGAAAGGATAATAGGTTCTATATTATGTACCATTGGTGAAGTCTCCCTTTTGGGGCATACATGTCAGGAAGTTTATAACAGGTGTTTTATGTTTCAGAAAACACTACAATGGGGCCCCTGGTTTTCTCACTATGCCTGGAAATCAGGTACAAAAGTACTGAATGCAGTTGACTACGCCGGAGAGTCATTGGCTGGTTTTTTCGGTATAACAACACCTAAGTACCAAATAGAAATAGATGAGTATGAGAGAGTTAAGGAGGAGAAAAAGAAGTTGGAAGAGGAATCCGCTGGTTGGGTGCCAAACAATGCCGGTGGAGATATACCTTTAGTCCTAAACGAGCCTGTTAAAGACTTGAAACCAGCGGAAGTATGATGCAGGAAAATTATGGATATCTTAATGGATGTGGTTAATCAATGTAAGGGTGTTAGCACACCAATTGATCAATGTCATCAACCTATAGTATCAAAACTGTTGATGTTGATCAACAGTTTCTACAAAGAGCAATGGTTGATTGATGGTTGTTTTGTTGGTGTGGTAATACCCTAACATCAAAATACTATCAACCCAATTTATCGCTGAAACACATAATATACTTGATAATGACTAACTCTGTTTATACAATACTAAACTAATGTAGTCGTAATGAGCAAGACTACAATAATATTATGTTTAGTTGTAAAGTTCAGTTTATTACGTCACTACGTATAATTGAGTACTTATTAAGTCACTATACACAACCTTGTTTTTAAAAAGTCTAAGCATATTTTCATATCGTTTTTATTCTTCAGTTATAAAATACATTGCAAAGAAAGATTCTAATCCATTATTTTATGTAGCTAAGCTAAAAGCTATTTGGTTCTCACTATATTAGCATTACGGAATGTAAATGCATGATGTAAATTAATATATTAATAATAGGATAAGTACTATGTATGTTATTGTTACTTAAAAATAAATACCTATTTATTTAATTTTTGTTTTCGTTTCGTTTTAGTAAAATAAAAAATCGGTGCTTACCAGTAGTATTTTACGTACTTATTACATCTATCTACCCCTTCCGCGAATACGAGGCGTGTAATTATTTATACGTGTATAAATAATTAGTAATAGTGACATCTAGTATGTACTTGCGGCGAATTTTAAAGAATGAATTTGCTATGGCGCTTCTGGCGACATCTTTTGTGCAGTAGTAAGCACTACAGAGTTAACAATATTCAAATATGTTTTGCTCATACTCAACTAGATGGCGACACTGATCATACACAACCAGTTTAAAATATCTTTTTTATAATCTAGCTAGACTTCAAAGAATTACGAAAGTTTTTATTTACAGATGAAGTACGGTATTATAATAATGGTTTTTGTTTATTATTAAATAGGCTACGATTACAGGTAAGAGTAATCTCTAAGGTACAAACTTTCATTCTTAATTCTTTATTACTTACCTACTTATTTACCTTGGTTATTATTTTAAAGATTATGTAGGCAATTTTTAAGGCCAAATCTCATAGTAAGAATTACTTTTGCTTACCAAGCACACACATTATAAATTACACACTCCTATAAAAAAAAGATCCGATGTGACAACAGACTTCACAAGCAAAAATAAACCTTATTCCTTTCACTATAGAATTTAAATTACAAGTGATGTTAACCATATGTTATTGTTTGTCGGTGTTTAGCATGTGATATGTCGAAATGTAAACGGTTCGAGCGGGTGTCCGCAGATCAATATGCGTGTTGCGCGGGCCGCGAGGGTGTTCGCCCTGTGTGATTGGCCGACATGTATGGGGCGGGGCGAGCGTGTGTGAGGCGGCGCGAACTCTACGCGCCGTTTTGGCGCCAAATTGGGCAATAGGCATTCCATTTTCAAGTTTCTCGAATGAGTATCTGGCCACTAAGATAAGCTTGGGTCGTAGATAAAATTATATTTTTTTAAGGTTCTATGGCAATTTCAGTGTGATTTTTTGAGCAATCATAACTCGATGTTATTAATTAATTTAAATAGGTATTTAGGCCTTGATAGAGGCCTTCGGGCGGCTTGAACAACTCTGACACCAGGTTGGCCACTAATCATACGATAAGAAGAAGAAGAAATAGTAGGTATATTAAAATTTAATTATCATCAGATAGGTGGTACAATAATGGGCATGCTACGTTGACTGAAGTTGACTACCTAGTGAAATAGCACATAGCGCATCTGGGCCTGTCAAAGTCCATCATCTAAATGGTAAATTCTGGTGGTCAACATGCTGTCGGGCAGGAATGCTAACAGATTGTCGACCGCCAAATTTTAAGCTTCACACTAACGAATAATTCACGAAGATACACCTGAGAGATAGTGGTTTCATCATCATCATCATTTCAGCCAAAAGACGTCCACTGTTGGACATAGGCTTCCCCCAAGGTTTTCCACAACGACCGGATTTGTGCCACTTTCATCCAGCGGTTTCCCGCGACCTTCACTAAAGTCTGATTAATAATTCAGTGGAGTAAAATGACAGCTGTATATGTTAATTTATATTTTAATTGAATCAATTTTTTATGAGTGATCATGTTTTTGTTATTCTTTAGTAAATAAAATTGAATTAATTTGAACCACAATCATAAAAGCAATAATTCATGATGAACGGATCAAATTAATTTTACGTTTGATATACCTAAAAAGCTGTCATTTTAACCCCGTCACATACATACGGAATTCCGAATCGGAATCCCGTTTCGAAATATCGAATCGGGGTTTCCGAACGCGATACGTCCATACATTTGGATGGATTTACTGCGTTCGGAATCTCCGATTCGATGTTCCGAAACGCAATTCCGTACGGAAAATTCCGTATGTATGTGGCGGGCTTTACTCCACTGAATTATTAATCAGACTAGGTCGTCAGTCCACCTTGTGAGGGGCCTACCCACGCTGCGTCTTCCGGTACGTGGCCGCCACTCAAGAATCTTTATGCCAGTGGTTTACCGATGGTTAATTAATAATTGTTAGCAGACTTTGGGTCCAGGCGGGGCAGTAGATGTACATCTGTTATTTACAAAAGTGTTTCACCATAAACAAATAATCACCAATTATGTGACCACCAACAAAACTAAAACATGAATTATGACTGTACATTCAAATTGTATGATAATTTACGACGAGCGCACGTAATTATTAACTAATTCAATAATTCGTTAACACTGCAGGTCATTCCGGACAATATAGCATCGGACAATGACCGCGATGTTGCCAGCGCACAAAATAATATTGCAAATTAAAAAAGGCGCGTGGTCAAACCGGTACCAACGAACCAGATATTCTGGTTTTTGGTACGCGCACGAATTTATTGTTGCGAATTCGCGGATTTGCCAAACACAATGATTTTCTATGGAATTAATGTTTTGAACTAGTTTTCGGATAGTTCACGGTGTTTGATTGTTAATTGAATTGCATTTGAAAGAATCTATCCACGTGCGCGTTCGTGCCATGTTGTCAGCTTCCTAAAACTCCTAAGTATACCAGTCTTAAAATAAATAATAGTTACGAAATATTTATAAACAATATTAGCCCTTTTATCGTCTCACTCCTGGGCACGGGCTTCCCCTCAATAAGAGGGGGATTTAGGCTATCCGCCACGCTGGTCCAGTGCGGGTTGGTGGTTTTCTCATGTCTTTCCAAAACTTGTTAGATTTTCTAAGACCTGCAGGTTGCCTAACGATGTTTTCCTTCACCTTAAGTATGTAATTGATAAATTGCACATCGTCAGTGGAAAGGAAAAAACGCTAAAACGCCAAAATTGTACTATTGGAAAACGACGTTTAAAGTAACTTACTTTAAACCTCGGTTTCCAAAAGTACAATTTTGGCGTTTTAGCCTTTTTTCCTTTCCACTGACGACATAAATTTCGAAAAATCCAGTGCGAGCCGGGCCTGAACCACGGACTATAATATTAAAATAGGTAGGTAGGTATTTATGCTATCTATTCTATTGATACTTAGACAAAAGTTCGATATGAAATGAAAAATCCAGGTAGAAATGCAACATAATTCGATATTCAAATTTTTGCACACAGCTTTCTAACCCCACAGCAGATGTTCTAAATTTGAACTTTGCATGCATTCGCAGTGTTGTTATTGAAAATATCTTTTGTGGCTATTTAAAAAATAAAGCCCGCTACACAATACCTCATGCAAATTAGAAAGTGCCACAACTCATAAAAGCTATAAATCCAACCGATCGCGTGCCAATTTGAACTGTATTTTTATTGCGAAAATATTCAAATTACAATGCTGAATATTAAATCGTTTTGCATGTTTCGAATAACCATATTTTGGATTTTAATGACCTAGCGATAAAGTTCAAAGTTACTTTGCAAATTGTTGGTGAAAGAAATTTGCATAAACGCGCACACCTTTCCTGTTGATCCTTTCTATGCGTTTTGACTGACAGTTTTCGTTGAATAGACGATATTTGAATACTTATTAGTACATAGCTGTTATGTATTTCTGATGACGGTCTATCCACTAAAATGGACTGGTAAATAAAAAAAGTCTGTGAAAATTCTTAGTTTTCCATATCGCTACTACACGTATAGTTTTGCATTAAATTCATACTGTTTTTCTTATAGGACTGCGGTGGCAAAAAAGCGTACGGCCCGCCTGATGTTAAGCAGTTACCGTAGCCTATAGATGCTTGCAATACCAAAGGCATTGCTCGCACATTGCCGGCCTGAAGGGGAGTGGAATGGAGGGGGGGGGGGGAGGAGGGGGGGGCTTTCGGCTGTCTCACTCATCGTAAGAAACGCAGCTGCTTTACGCCGATCTTCTGTGAGAGGGTGGTACTACCCCGGTCGAGCCAGCCCGTATATGAGCTGCAGTCAATTGGCTACAGCTTGGCTCTCCCACCTTAAAACCTGTTCTTGATCTAAATAATATTTAAACTACTAAGTTGGCAAACAAGCGTACAACCAGTAGCCTATAGATGCTTGAAATACCAGAGACATCGCTCGCACGTAACCGACCAAGGAAGTGGGACAGAGGGAGTGGAAGGGGGTTGGGGTTCAGGCCCTCACTCATACGAAACGCAATTGTTATAGCTACTTTACGCCGATCTGTGAGAGGGTGGTACTACCCAGACGAGCCAGCTTATATGAGCTGCAGTAAATTGGCTATAGCTTGGCTCTACCATCAATACTACTCCACCAAGCCAACTAGGAACTCGGATGGAATGCGGCTTCCCCGCCCGCATACCGCCCGCACACCCGCCACCGCCTGCGGCTTCCCGCCCGCCACACCTCCCGCACACCGCCTCCGCCTTTTTGTGCGGGTGACGTCACATTTGACAGGTTCCTAGTTGGCTTGGTGGGGTAGTAAATAAGAATTGACGGTTATATCGGCTCATCGAAGATTCACATCTGTAACGTTGGCAACTCACGAGGGGAGCATTTCCGGTGCATAAATAATAACAATAAATTTTTAACTATTAGAAAGGGGTGTACAGTATGCAAAACAGTTGGTGCAGCTTTACTGTTCGGATTTACGGGTTTTGCAGTGTGATAGATTTGCGTGATAGGTAGAAGTAGTTGCGAGTTCGATTCCTACCCGAGGCAAATTTCAGAAACGCGCTATTCGTAAATTGCTCTGACCTAGGTGTCAATGAGATCGCCCCCAGTCCATTGTATACATCCATCGTCCATAGTTACCATATAGTACAAGCGTTGCTTAGTTTGGGACCAGTGGCGATAGGTATTTATTTATTAGACAATTTTTCATAAAACTTAAATAGTCCGCAACTCCATCTGATATTCAGCTTGCTAGATCTAAAAATGTTTAATAGATAACCCAATAATTTCTATTCCAAATTCAAACCAGTTTGTCTTTAAAAATTTCGCAAACCAGTTTCGCGAACCAACCCTAAACTGCCGGGGGAACACTTAAAAACATTTAATATAAACACAATGACCGACGCACGAATAACTGGTGGGCAGTGGCCGGCACAATGGTCATACTAGCCGATTAATTCGGTGCACAATGACCAGGGGCTAGGCCGAGAGGTCATATTTAGGTAGAAGGGTTAAGGGTCAGTGAGGGTTATTGGTAAATAGGAGCGTATGTCCGAATGCCAGGGGAGTGACCGTGGCAGCACAGTTGGGTAACATGTCGCCGCTGACGGGTTGAAATTTATGTGTTTTGTGTTTGGTTTGTGTTTGAATGTGTGTAGTTTTCATTGAGGTAAATTGATAGGAAAATTATGGGGTTGAAAAGGACGAAAATTAAATAATTTATGTACTTGGGTACTAAATTATGCACTCATATCAAGTCAATTGCAATACAATTTTAAAAAAAGTATACAATTCATAGCCAGAGTATGATTGAGTGTAGTAAAAGTAGTGGACATGGCAATACTCTTTTAAGAACGAATATTTATCTATAGAAGAAAAAACGTTGTGGCACTGACAAAGAAAAACAAAAAATATTTCGTATAAATTATGTAAGTACTTAGAAAGCTTTATTTGCCTAAAAATAACTATTTTAGCAATTTAACATAACATATCTTACCACCTATTTTAGTACTGACGTTTCTACTCTAAGCAGCAGAATTCAAAAACGCAGCAGTCTGAAGAAACAAATAAATAATGCCATCAACACAACGATATCATAATCAGATCCCTTCTAAATTTTATCATAATTACAAAATCACGAATGAAGTCAATGAAAGCAAGTACACTCGAACATAATGACGTCAGATGAGATCGGGAGCGATACTTATCGCACCAAATAAAGCACTCTTGTGTCAAATTGAAAAAATGTGACGCATACGTGCCAAGTGTGAAATTGTTGATGGTATCTTTTTGGTATTTTTTCTGGTACGTTTTGTGATGGCACAATAGGTGAGGCTGGAAGAGGGTTAGATAGTAAAATATGATTTTATTAAGAATAAGGCTCAGTTTCAGTTTTAGAAATTTGATGTAAATATTCTGTTTTTTGTTATTCAGTAACATGGTTATAACAACCGAATGCATTGACAATAGTTAATGTAGATGCAACTGTTACATTCTTAGAAAAGGTAATCCGTGCAATAAAAATACCAATTACTATTCTAATGTCTTCTCAATAGCAATCAAACTTAATTATAAAAAAGTAAACTTTTATTTGTACCTTTAAACGCAAAAAAATAACTGACACAATTTGCAAACGCAAATTCAACTTTAACACCGATATAACGAACCGTCCCGAACCGCAGTAGCGAAGGGTTAACTCTTTGTACGGGACATTAAAAAAAATCTCAATGCGTACCGACGTGTCTAACCCTTCCGTGGCGCATAAAAAGACCAATTTTATATGCGTACCCGGTGTCTCATTTCAATAATAAAAAAAGATAAAACATTTTTACCCACGGCTCTTTGGGGTCACATTTTTTTAAAGGGTTGAATCCTTAATTTGCAACAAGGTGCATCGCAGGCAAAGTAGGGTGCATCGAAAGATTTAAATGAGTTCTATAGTGAAAAAGTCTATGGGGTACACTCGGTTATTTTTTCCCATAGCAGTGACAAAAGATGTTATGGTGTTTGACGTTGATGTGTCGATCATATTATTGACCTGCACTTTCTCATGATCGAACTCGCTTTTAACAAAGCATTGTTTTCTTAAAAAGTCCACTACTATGATGCTTAAAACAACTATAATTATCATGCAATAACATAATATTATTATTATTTTATACTTAAATCACAATTCTTAACTTACCTACCAATTCTCCTTTTTGAATGTAGAATCTTGGTTCTTGATTAATCTTGGTATTAGATAGTAGAAATCCCGTGGACCCATCAGCATTCGTAGGGTTACCTATGAACTTTTCGATAACAATATTTCTACAACCAATCACTCCACTATTGAAGGTTGTCAGCAATAAATTTTGATATATTTGAAGCCAGTCAAAGTATCGCTTCACCCGTCTTGTGTCAATTCCAATATTCCTATAAACCTTAGTAAACAGGTAAGTTCTACTGATTAAAATATTTATTTACACGTGTACATATCCCCGATACATTGAACCATTACTCAATCATTAATGTACCAGCCTCCCATCTCGTGTGCTCCACGGAATTATCTATTCACCGTGTCCTAAATTATTAAGGGCACCCACTTGGCACCCATTACTTGCTTTGTGGATCAATCAATATGCTTCAGAACGTTCGAATATAGGAGGACTGTCGGAGTAATTCAGTAGTAGGTAAATAGGATGAAAGGATTTGAAATTGAAGTTAGATAGAGAATGGTTGGATCATCGTCACCATATTGGTCATACGAGTCCTATTTCATCATCATCATGTCAGCCAAAAGACGTCCACTGTTGGACAAAGGCCTCCCCCAAGGTTTTCCCTGTGCCACTTGCATCCAGGGGTTTCCCGCGACCTTCACTAGGCCGTCGCTTCACCTTGTCCTATCTACCTTTGGGCATTCAATGCATATGTGAGATTTACAGGTCATAGTTCATCATGCTACCTTAGTGCAGGTTGTTGGACTTCACACGTCTTTCGGAACAGGCAAAGTTCTATCAGACAGGTTTCAAATTCTCTGAAAAGGAGATCGAGAGGAGGCATCGGGTTTTGTACCTATCTATGGTTCGTGTTTTTATTATGGTTCTCATATCTTAAATTGTATTGATTAAAACACAAACACCCAATATGCCCTGAAACTGGTTAATGACCCTAAAACTCTTGATACTGATCCCTACCAAAAGGGTCAGCAGGCCGTAGAGAAAACAGGTCCTATAAATAAAGATGGATGAGGCAATGTCCTTTTCACCCTATCTGCCATTTTGTCTCAGAACTCATCCGCTTCTAGTCCAGAATCTGCAGATACAAAGAAAAAAACACCTAATGATAACAAATAATAAAGATAATATTCTAATTTACCTATGCTTTTTATTCAGATAAAATGTCTACAGTTCCTCATACCTCAGACCTCGGATCTGCTCTCCATAGCGGGCGGGCAATTTTAGAGCCCTGTCCTGTACAGGATTCCCTTTGCGACGTGTGCCTTCAAACAGGGTACCGTTGCCCCCCCGCGCCCGTTGAAACACCCACCCACATTGCTTAGTTGACGAATAAGAAGCGGGGCAAGGAATGACGGGAGAGCGATTATAGTTAGTATTTAAGGTCTTTTTCACAACAAATTACGTACTTACAGACATATGACGTCATGGTATAGGCACTAGGCTTCAAAATACAATACAATACTATACAATTAAAGAATACATTGACGATGGATTGACCGGAATTGTAATGTGACATTCACTTATTTATAGTTACATAAATTAATAATTAACACTAGTATAATCACATTTTTACATCCAATTGACATTTATAATTTAATTTTTATTATTACTTAATAATATTGTACGCTTTTGAGGCTGGTCATAGCTGGACGTAAAGCATCACTAACCTAACCTTACCTATGTACCACAATAAATGATTTTGAATTTGAATTCTTCCTTCTTTTATTTTTCAATGCTGAGTGTAGGTCTCTTCCATAGCATTCCATTCCTTCCGGTCTTGTGCTTTCCGCATTCAGGGCTTTCCTGCCACCTTCACCAGATCGTCCGTCCATTTCGCTGATGGCCTGCCCACACTTCTGTGTCCAATACGACATCTCTACTCTAGCACTCTAGCACAGCATATATGGTAGAGTCACGCAAGATATCATTTTATAGTTGCAGCATTGGACGCTACAACCTTTTTGACTTGTAATGAGATGCCAGAATTTCTTGTGAACTTTTACGTGACAAGAAATTTTGATGGAGCGCTATACTTGATCAAGAATTACATAAATTAATTCAATATATGAAACAAATGAAGTCCCAGTCAATAATATATTTGTTTCATTATCTCATAACTTGTACCATGGACCTAAACATGCGTTACAGAGCCACCCCGCTTAGGCGACCAAACAGCCAGGGGTGCGTACTATGTACCACCGTCGCATGATATATAGTGCTCCTTAAACTTAAACGGATTACCTTTGATATATTACGTGGATACGCAATTCAATCTCGGATAGTCGATCTCTATGTGATTGCTTTTTGAAAGACATTCGTCGTAATTACGTATAGGTGATAGCGATTGGTGATACGTAATAGATTCCTTTTATGGGATAAAATATTTTTTAGGGGTAATGCATCAATCGAATTATTAAATCAACTTTTTTGGATTGAAATATGAACTTTATTTGGCTTATAAAGTGATTTATTTGTATCATCAGTACTCAATATATTTCTTTACATAGTTGTAATACTCATCTGGGTAATTATACCCTTTCAAAGAGCATTTAAAGTGTTACGTTTAAAGGTAGAGTCGCCAATTTGAAATTCGCAAAGAAACCGTAAGAGTACCACTTTCAATTTCTTCGGGTTTTTCTTTTCTCTTATCCCAAATCCAGGGTGTTGTACCGCAGCACCGCAGGTGTCGGCTCCCATGGCTGCCACCCTCGCGGTAGAGACGGACCACAATGGAAGCACGCATCTCACATCCTTTCATCAGTCGCCAAGGAGCGAAGGGCATGCGTGCCGGAGACGTGAGAAAGAGTGGATGCGGTATGGGTGAAGATTTTCTTTATAAACTGCTGCTTCAACCTGTGGAATAGATAAATAAATTGAGTTAGTGAGTAATTTGAATTCGTTTGCATGAGCCGAGCGGCGTGCCCGAACAATCAGTTTTGACGTTTAACCACGTAGATATGCTCGTGTGCGTCTGCGCGGGGCTTATACATGACATTTACAACACATGGCCAATGATAAAATCCTATAGGTAGGTGCCGAGTGCTACCTCAATATCTGGTTGTGCATTTGCAATGAAAAAAACTTACTTAATACTTAGAAGTAAGTACACTATTTAAGAAACATATCAGTGCAAGTTCACTGTGATAGACTAGGACGGACGGACTGGATAATCTTTTAAACATGACATTTATTAAGAGTATAGGTACTCACTCTTTGATGCTTCGCCTGTGGAAATTACTTCACACACAACCAATCATCGACTAATACACCGATAGTTAAACTATTCGCAGCATAACTTCTGTATCAGTATAGTGCCGTATCTACCGTGCCCAGCTGTGCACTTGTCATAGTTCCTCGTTCTGCTTAGGGCGTGTGCACACGAGGCGAGGGGAGCGGGCGGCGGGCGCGTGGACAGGCATTCGAAATGAAGAGTGCTCCACGGCTACGTCTGTCTGCCCTCTGCGGCGGCATTGTGTGGAGACGGATTGTTTGGCCACCTGATGACAACATAGATAAGAAACTCTAATTAAAGGTTGACAGCTAGAAAATTACAACCACTTTTAATGGGGATGACGTGAATGGCGACTTACAACATGAACCATGTATGAACTACCTGAAATAGTATGTAGAGTTTTCTACTAGCTCTTCACTCCAAACTTTCAAACGTCGTTCCAAACACACATCTTCTCACATTACATAAGAGAAAATGTTTGGTCAAAGAGGTTCTTAAAATTAAAAGGACTTTCTTACTAAATTGACAGGATCCCTTTGTAAGGCCTGGGTAAGGTATAAAATGTTTTCGTCTACGCCAGCCTACCATCTCCAACTCTCTAGCAGGTATAATCATACAACTAGAAGTTCTCTTTTGGCAACTCTTGTAGAGTCTCCTACCCTTTGGTTCTGCACCACTAAATTGTACCTACCTATTCTTGTTAATTTGTTTCTTGTTAATTTTATTTCTTGTTAATTTCTTTCGACAACCGAATGGAAGTAGATATAGCATTGGTTTCAAGAAGCTTTTATATTAAGTCCTATTCCACATTTTCTTAGCATACACAAGGGGTAGTTCTGTCCTCATATCTCGGCCCCCGCTAATGGCAGACCACCGTTCATATTGAAATACCCATCGGATATGTAGCCACACCCTTGGAATGCCATGATGATAGCGATGCACTCAGAAGAACGGTTATGGTTATACCATTGGTTATGCGAAGAGTGTGAAGGAATAGGAAGCAATTCTGCGTGGGTCTTTAGCGCGTATGGGGAATTATGACGATGCTATAAAAGGAAATTAATATTCTGAAATTTATGTTATTGCAATATTTGTTCTCTCTGCCTCTTTTTTATGAGAAAGACGAACAAGTAGAATACTAAGAGTAGTATTAAGGGCCTCCGCAGACTAGCTACTTTTAGCATCGGCGACCGGCTATTTTGTGACGTATCGATGCTGCGTCGCGTTTCTTCGAGCGCGAACGAGCGAGATGCAGCATCAAAATCGCCGATCGCCGATGCTAAAAGTAGCTAGTCTGCGGAGGCCCTAAGTTACTGAGTCTGCAGTTTTTGAGATCCACTTTATTTCCCGGGACAAAACAAATCCAGGACCAAGGACCAGAATTATTGACACATCCTAGGGTATAGATGTTTCAACTTTAAAGTGGATGAAAACAGTAGTTCAAGTAAAGATATACCCCCAAAATTGGATTTTGTGGACTTACACTGGCATTACAAATCACTTTTGTTCCTAGTAATGCCTTTTAAAACCATTGGAAAGGTCATAGTCTCTATAAATTTTGCGGTAAAAGTATAAAAAAACCATGTAACCTATAGTTTGGTCTGGAAGCCATCAAAAGCTCCCAGTAATAGTCACAGCAAGTCCAAACTCTATACTAAACAACAAAGCATCAAGTTATTTACATTTCAGGTGGGTAGCAGACAATTCGTGGCCGTCGCCATGGTTACGGCAAGATGGCCGCCGTCTACTGCGGTTTCAAACTTCGCGTCTAGTTCCAAATTGTTCCGCGGGTATTTTAGAGCGTCGTATGTATGTACGAGCGTGCATAATTACATTATATACGCCGGGCTATGTACGACGGTCCCACTAATTACTGGTACGGATAGCAGATTCATTTTAGATAGATAGATCTACTCATCAGTAATAGGGAATACCGCCACGACTCATCAACGCACGACACCCGGTGGCCAAAAGAGGAACTAAATTTAAAAAATATATATAAATGTCATATTTTGACAGTTTCCTACCAACGCTTTCAGCGGACCAGAAAAGTTATCATTTCACTTATTTATGAACCGTTTATGAGAGTGTTCACCGTGCACTAACTTTTCCACCAAATATACTGAATTTGCGCATATCACGACTCATATCTCTCTATATTTTTGTTTGTTCTAGGCATAGATTAATTTTGGTTTACGCGAGGGCGCTCTACGCAAATCTTTTATAAATCTATGGTACTATAAAAAGCCCAAACCTCTTCCCACTATTGGCTATGAACATCCGCTAAATTTGAGAAGAATTAATAAATACCCAACTTTATCTGCAGTCAGTACCGTCCTGAAGGATTAGTTAAGGAGGATTTAATAAGAGTTCCTTAGATAAGTGTAGCGAGCGCTCTTCTATCTAATACTCATCAACTTAAACACCTCTCGAGCATGAGCGCCCTGTTCCGCCAGGGTCACCCAGCTAATACGGAGCCGGGATTTATAAACCTTTGTATGTTTTTGGAGGTCTAGATATATCTAGTAGTAAGGTGTGTTTAGGGTCAGAGTGAGGTTAGTGAAGTATTATAGTTTTAAAGATTTTAGCCATAGAGCCAGTCCTCAAGCTTGTCTGGCCCGGTGACCAAAATATCATATGTATTATTAGTCTTGTATCGACGGTAGCAATGACGAAAATAAGGACGACTCTCTCAGCGGGCTGGATAAGCGCTCTAGAAGAAATTAAATTTCACCACTCAGATTGCTGTAAGTTAAACCAGAAATTATTATTGCGTTTTATTTTTCAAGCCTTTTCTTTATTTCTACGTTTCGTCTCTACTTATCCCTTCTTCCCTATCTTATCTATATTTTTATAATACACTACGCCCAAATTTATAGAAAGATTACAAATTACTTTACCAATTGTAAACTGCCTAAAACTCTCTATAAATTTGGCGGTATGATTTTTGATCTATTTCTCTCCACCCTCAACTTTACATATAAACCCGAACCTAATCAAAGCACATATCTATAACAAAGCCGCGTACATATATGTACAAAGGAGAGCCGGATATTAATAACCGTTACCCGGCAATCGCCCGGGGCCCGGACGTGCCCGGGTATATTAGTCGTGAACGCGTGTGAGGGACACACGGATATTGTGGTGCCTTGTATTGACATCGCTTCATTGCGATGTCGGCTTTGTTTAGAAATCGACGGATGAATTTTGTAGAGTTTACAGTAGAGTCGTAGTCTACGACCCTACTGGAGACTTTACAGACTTTACAGACTATAAGACTCTACGACTAGAGTCTTATAGTCTTGTAGTGTAACTTTCTTATGCATTGTAGACTGAATTTCCGTCATTTTGCTAGATTGGTCTTCTGGTACGGACCGATTCTTATGATTGCCATCTTTCTATAGGTAGCGAAAGTCATACAAATTTGATAATATAGGGTTATAATAAAATAAGGTCTTGGTTTAATAGTGACTTACCTAACTGACTACCTAGTCAGTACTTACTAACTAGTGGGTAATCTATTCCTCTTGACATATTTTTTACATGATCTTTAGCTTTTATGCGCCATGCAAAATATTGTGCACCATTTAATTAAGACCTTATATACCAGCGTTACATAACTATTCCCAAACCGTATATACCGTACGGTGTATATACGAACAGTATATACAAACGCCGAAAACAATATCAATTATAATCAGCCGTGCCCATATACAACGGAACACAATTACTGCTAAACAACGTGTCCCACCACAAAGGCTTGCCTAAACGCCGAATTTTCCCGACACACGGCCTACCCACCCCACCGGTTGAAAGGGGAGGCTAAACCGACCCCCTTCGGCTCACACGTCTATCCATTTGCCAGCTAGTTCCGAGCTAAATTAATTTCAAAGCTCCTTATGTTACGTGCCTGCGGCTTTGGTTTGCATGTGTGAGTCTCGTCCCTGGAAGCTACTTCGTAAGGCTTAACTGGGTATATACATGTATGTATATTGTTTACGTGTGTGTATATCGCAAGTTTATGGATAGCTCGTTAGGGTTCGAATTAGATGTAACAAATTAGTTTGGGTGCTGTTTGTGAATTGCTTGACTGTCGCTTTGGTAGAGCGAAATAGGCGCAATGCACGGCGCTTGTGGACGCCGCCGTTAGCCAAACCATGGTAGACTATGGTTAAGGTTGAGTTTGTCATAATAATACTAATATTTGTAGAAATTATAAGTAAAATGTGAAGTGGCAGCGGAGGAGATTCCGGATGAATTGGGAAAATTCTAGGAAGGACTGGCTTTAATGCTCACATAATAACCATAATAAACCCAGTTAAACCAATTAAAATTACCCATTAAACCGCTTGGCTTAGTGGTTCGAAAGGCCACTTCGACTCTGCATCGATGCTGGTTGCGGTTTCGAATCCCGCCAAAGACAAATCTCGGAAACTGCCTTTTAGTAATCCGCCCCCAGTCCATTTTTATAGTAGCCATAGTACATGCGATGCTTAGTTTGGGTCCGTAAATTCTGGCGATATTTAATTTTAAATCACGTTTAAAGCTCTCAACTTAGCTATTGTTAAACCTAAACAATAATGTCAACTCCAAGGGTTGACCTCCAAAAATGATCGCAACAAAAACCAGGTTTCCATTAACATATCCATCATACAGCTCGCTGTCAACCATACTCCTTTGTACCGAATATCACGATCAAAGAAATAAACTGAGATTAATTCGCGCCACGCTAGAACAATGAGGGATCGCGCCCTTACAAAGGGTCGCGACAAAGGCCGAGAGCAGAGTTTAGTCTATAACTCTGCATGTGACTCCGAAACTTATTGTTTTAACGATTGTTAGCAGAAAACAATGCTCGACAAATTAATTCTATGCATTACGGGATAACGTTTTCATGTTTTTTGTATTTCGAACGCTGTTATTTTGAATTCGAAATATGAAAATAGCGTTCGTTCACTTTAAAAAAATGTATGGCTGCCAAAGAGTTTATTGTTTTTCTACTGTCTATGGTTGCCATCGTTTATAGGTACTTTTGCTTTTAGGCTTTTTTCTGTTAGACAATAATACTTTATCCAATTCTGTATCTACAAGGTTCTTAACTTGACCTCAAAAACAAAATTACCACGATAAAAAAGAAACACATCTTCTAAAAGTAACCGACTCCAATCAATCAAAATTCCAATAAACAGCTGTACGCGAATAAAAAAATAAAATAAGTAGACATGATATAAAAAATGGCGGCAATTTCTTTCTTTTTTTCTGCGGCTGAATTGCAGACTACGGCGTGGCTTCAAAAAGTCTATCGGAGCGGAATATTCAGTTCGTCAAATGGTAATCAGAGGGTGGCATTATACCTACGTTATGGTTCAAATATCACAGGCGTTTGACTTCGCGAGATTTTTACGAGAAAATGAGAACATAGGTAGGTAATTTTGATTGAAAATTCCCAGATTTTTTATGAAAAAAAAAAGTGTACATATGACATGTCATGGAAAACACATTTTCTCATCAGGGGAAAAAACTTTCATTTCCCAAGCACGTAAGCCTACTCGAAATTATTTTATTTCTGCCCACGCTCAGATGGGTTTTAGTGGTATGTGTTAAGGTTTAGAATTGTGTGTGGGGGGTTGACAAAGAGTTAAAGGTTTGATACACGTGACTGCGAGGACGCTAGTTGTACGGTCTCGTAACAAGGCGAGCGCATCAAAGGACGTATTTCAAAGAGAACGTGATTCTCGACCGATGCTCTAACAAGTCCGCCCCCGGGTGACTCGGGGAAACTCGACGATATATTTTTAAGAATTGCAATTTTATTTTAAGTATTGTGTGGGTGTTGCACAATATTGACGAGGGTTTATTCTTATGGTATCTGTTATGAAGCAATAAAGTGAGTACTTATTGCAATAAAAGGCAAATCGGACAGGGCCTATACCAACACCTCTTATAGCAGTATTATTTTAAGATTACAGCGAATTAAGTTTCTTATTCTCATGACAATAAGGTACGTCATTGCAAACAAAAGTCGCTGTAAGGTTAAAATAATACTGCTATAAGAGGTGGTGGTAGGGCCCTAGTTCTATCTATGTCCATCTGTGGTTTGATTCTCTAAATTTTACAGCAAAGTCATGAATGTTTCGACCTAAACTTCCCTTTAGTGAGTAAGTGGTCCAAAGTGACATCGCATGGATGTATCAACGTTAGAATCATAGTTGTAAGGATGATTGGCGTTAGTGAACCACATAGCATAATGAGGCTTGATTCTCGCCATTTTGTTGCTAACTGATTTCAGTAATGAAGATCTAGAGAAAAAACTAAATTTATGGGAGAGTGTGGTAAAATTGACTGTATTTTCTATGCTTCTATTTCTATAAAATTGACTCTAAATAGCTGTCATTTTCATATAAAGGTTGAATAAAAATATTAAAAAAAAAAAAAAAAAAAGGTGGAACACAATCTGTCCCTATATAGGTTCATCCCTGCTTCCTTATTGGGATGTAGAAGCAATAGCAATAGTTTCGATAGTAGAGTACAGTTGGGATTAAAGAGGACGCAACATCGCCCATATGTCTCTGCCGTCAGTTCGCCAATACTTCGTACAAAGGTGCCTGATTGAAAATCTGAACATGTAGTGTAGGGCACAGTATAATTATGTATACGGTGAATGTAAATGGTTTGTGGGTATAGCACACAGAATTGATAAAGGAAGAATAAAGGCATAGTAGTTTGTTCAGAGCTTGACTGATTTAGAAATTGCAAAAGAAGTCTATTTATCATTACGATATGATTCATTTCATAGTTGCAATAAAAGCTCTTAAAAATATAATTTTATACCTATTTAAATGTGGTTTATAGGTTTCAACATTTCAACTCTTTATCCGCAAATAAGTAGTGGCTAACATAAGCCGAAATTTAAAAACTACGACTTGTCATTGAAATTGTTTGCACGCAATTTGCAATTAAAAAGTAGCCAAAGTAAAGTTTTCAAGGTGGTAGAGCCAAGCTGTAGCCAACTGACTGCAGCTCATAAACGGGTTGGCTCGACCGGGGTAGTACCACCCTCTCACAAAAGATCGGCGTAAAGCAGCTATTACAGCTGCGTTTCGTTCGATGAGTGAGAGAGCCGAAAGACCACCCCCGCCTCCCCCTCCCTCCATCCCACTCCCCTTCAGGTCGGCAATGTGCGAGCAATGCATTTGGTATTGTAAGCATCTATAGGCTACGGTAACTGCTTAACATCAGGCGGGCCGTACGCTTTTTTGCCACCGCAGTCCTATAAAAAAGAAAAAAAAAAAAGCTTAGAAACTTCATTATGACGAGTAGGAATATAACAATATTTTCTATTATGACATGCTGTATGTATCCCAAAGAAATAAGCTATTTATATTTTGCACACCACGTGTATATTTTATTTAATAGCTACACGGAGACAAAGAAACACGAGCTAAGGAATTTGTCTCTCTCTTATTGTGACAGAGATTTATAGAGGTCGCGTTCACCCCAACTCCCTCACGGTTAGGCGGCGCGCGTACATTTTCTTGATGTTTATAATTAAACATATTTTTATAAGTAGGGGTTTAAGTATTATAGTACTACATTTATTGTTAATTTATTAAATATATTAATTGTTTATGTTTTAAGATAGAATAATGTTCCATAGGTTAATAAATTATTTTCGTGTTTATTCTTACCTTTGCTAGGAAATCGAGCTTCGTTTTCATTGACGGTACCTATTCCGTGGTAAACTTGACTTAGGTCAAAAATATAATCAAAACTTAAGCGAACATACAAACCAAGTTAAATAATATTCAAGTTCAGATTTAAATCACCAGCATTTCCAAAGTCTAGCCAAACATATTTCAACTAACTTAATTTTACGCAACATAAAACAAACAGTGTAACGTATTAGCAAATGAAGCGGCCGAACAGTTATGGGGCAATTTGGAGCAACATGGGGCACTATTGGGGCACCATGGAGGATATATGGCATGAGGGAAGCCAAGTGGTTCGGGCAGATTAATGGGATGTTCGGGGCACGCTATGTGAAAGTTAATTTTGAGACGGTGGCACTGGGTAAATTTAAGGATTTATGGTGAAGTCAATTTTATGCTGAATTTATGGAAGTATGGCGAGTGCTTATTTGAAGTAGGTATAGTTTGTACTTTGAAGATTTGGAATTACTTTGAGATTTATTGATTTCATTTATTTTGCATGTACAGCAGAAGAGCTATGCGATTTACTAAGGCCAAATATCCTTACAACATGGTCTAGGTCTTTAGATGTAAAAATTAGTGATATTCGATCGCACAGTGTAATGACGCTCTATAAAAATATATTACGTCTAAATGTGTTTGATATTTTAATCCGCATTAAATAGCACTAAATATTAAAATTTCTATAATTTTTCCTAGGGTGTATTTAATAAAAAAAAGTCCTTAAATAACGCATTTTAAATAAAACTTAATTTTACTTAGTGCTCATGATGAAAAAAACCCTGCGCGTGGAATTTTATTAAAAGAGATCCAATTTAAAGGCTTTGAGCGAAGGGAGGCCTCTATATCACATAGAGTAATACGCCCACTCAAACACACACATGTTATATGTATAAGTATATGTTATATATATGGGCATACAGCCTGGGGGCCCGTCAAACGCCCTGAAAGTCACGTATGCCTGGCCTCGCAATGTTATTATCCAACACTTACGCACGAACATACACTCACGCATACCTCTGTGTGTATAGGCATGCGTAGGTAGGCGAAGCCCGGGCATCTCACGGCCCACACGACCCCGACCGAAGGGACAAAGCGAAACGGGTTTGTCCCAAGGGAAATTCAATATTCGGGACTAAACCTTAACTCCCCCTTAAGACACCCCGTCTACCACCCCCGGAATGCTTATATGGCCACGACGTGTATCGATTTTCTTGCCAAATGGAAGATTGGTGTCGAACCGTTCTCGGCGGACGAATGAATGATGTATTGGAGTGGCGAGTGAATGTTTTAAGTGTGTGTGTGCCACCTTCGGGGTTTTGTGTTTAGCCACCGTATCGGCTCTGATGGAAATCTCTTTCGGAAATCGACGTGAATTTTTTATTTCGGTAATGCATTGCCTGGAGTGTGCGGTAACGACGCGTTTCTTTGAGCCCGACGGCAATTATCTCTGAAATGCTCTTTGAGGTGACTGATTGGATCGGTACAGTTACTTTAAGGGCCCTGTTGATCAGTATTCAACCATTTAATTTTATTAAGATATCTTAAGATTATTTTTATACTTAGATACATTTATAAGTTGTATTAGTTTAAGGAATTAGTTGGCTACACGATTCCTACAAAGTAGTTTTAATGTTTATACAGTTGTGTTGATAGAAAAGTGCACGGTATGACATACTAACATATTCTCAAGCAAATTCTTTAACGGGAAATCTCAGCTTTAATGTACGTAACATGCCATAAAACGGCGTCATAAACTTTGCTCATAAAATATGTTACAACCAAATTATAAATATTTACTCGTATCTGTGCTGACGGCATCAACGCAGCTAAGTTAAGAATAGAAATTCGTCAAAGCATATCTACCTACTTAAATATAAGTACCTAATTTATAATTTTATAAAATGTTTCACATATTTTACACAAAAGTAGAAGTAGTTTTCTTAGTTGTTTCTGATGTCGATTTCTGTTTGATAACTCATGGATTTTTAGTATACTATGTTATAGAGTTTTTTTTATCTACTGAACTATGTAGGTATGTATATTGTTCCCTCACATTGAAACAATAGTTTATCAACTGATAAAGTTAAATCATTATGATATTCCTACCTATAACTAATTCAAAAAAGTTCCAGCATATATTGCGTTGTGTAATCAAATTCCAACCCCTTAAACTCTAAAAACAAACGAAAATCAAATTGGGCGCAAACAAGTTAAACCTCACAACCTGCGTACTTACACCCACACACGGCCATACGTAGAGGACATTAGTATTAGTGGGTTTCGGCCTTTCAAAGGCCCCTTAGATCGAGGGGGCATGTTTGGGGTAAGATTGAGCGTGGGCGGGATGCGGGGAGGGGGCAAATTCCAAGATGGCCGCGGACTGTGCCGGCCATAAGGGTAAAATAGGAGCCTTTATATATTTATATGTGTTTATACTTGTATTGGTCAGGCGGCCTTGTGGATTTGCTATCGATTTTCTCTCATTTCTGTTGTGAGGTTTGCTGGGTAAGCACTAAAGTTTGCCTATAGATGAATGAGATATTATAAGATGAACATTTTAATTTTAGAAGCATGATTTCACTGACATTGACATCAAAACGAATAATAATTTACTTTTAAATTATATCTATACTTCCCTACTTAAGTAATAAGGCCGAATAAATGAACAGAATTAAAAAATTGGATCTACGGTTAGCCTTTTCAAAGTAAATAAAACGCCTATAAAAAGTTGGAGATCTCATTATCAAGTGGAGCAAAGTTTTTTTACTTTACGCCAAGTTACGGGAGAGTTCGTGAATATTTATCCGGCGAACTTTAAGGTAACATCTCTAATATTTTATTGGTTTGAGTTATAGCGTAAACAAATAACATAATATATTTATATGTAACAAACCAACGTGTAGGCTACCTTTACAGTTTCTTATATTATGTATGTACGATGGTGACATTTTCAAAATAACGCCAATGAACTTCTAACAGTGCGTAAGTCAAAAATAGCTACTTTACAGGAGAGCAGAGAAACTAAATAAAAATATCAAAACCGTTAAACCCACTCTCTTTATTATTGGCACCCGTAATTAAGAAGCTCAGCTTATGTTGGAAATGTTACCATATACGGGCAGGCGATTGTACGATTACCTGCAGGTATTAATCAAAATGCTACCTACCTATAAACAAAGGAGTAACAATTATAGGATGGTATCAAGGAGGGAACATTATATTTGTAAACATAAATTGATTTTATACCTATTATTACAATGCTGAAAATCCCGTATCACTTTTGGTTAGAATAAGATATACATAGAGATAACTTGCTCTACATATAAAACGCACCTAAAACTCCTAAAAGCCGGGTCCATCCGAAGAAGGGTTCCACTAGGTGTCATAAATTACAGCCCTGTTTATCGGGGCGCTGGGAGGAGGGGGATCCCTCCCGCGGTTTTACAGTTTATCGTCCCTCCGTATGGGCCCTCCGTAGGGCGAAGGGTAGTGAATTACAGAACTGTTACTCAGCAGAATGTACCCTCTGAAAGTTAAAGAAAAAACACACCCTTAAGACTGGCCATTGCGTGGGGTGAAATGTTTCCTTTTTCAAACTTGAAAAAGTTTTATTTTTTCTTTATTCCGCTTTATATGGCTCTGTATATTTTATTTATTTTATAGGACTGCGGTGGCAAAAAAGCGTACGGCCCGCCTGATGTTAAGCAGTTACCGTAGCCTATAGATGCTTACAATACCAAAGGTATTGCTCGCACATTGCCGACCTGAAGGGGAGTGGGATGGAGGGAGGGGAGGGGGGGTGGGCTTACGGCTCTCTCACTCATCGTACGAAACGCAGCTGTAATAGCTGCTTTACGCCGATCTTCTGTGAGCGGGTGGTACTACCCCGGTCGAGCCAGCCCGTTTATGAGCTGCAGTCAATTGGCTACAGCTTGGCTCTACCACCTTCAAAAATCTGTATCCATTCTTTATTTAAATAGACCACGCAGTTCTTCCCATAGAAAAATATTAAAGAATATTTATATTTAGAGAGCCTTGCCATAGAGAATTTTTGTTTTTTTTTGGTGGTTAAACCCATTTAATTTTATGTAAAATGTACGAATATGTTAGTGCTCATGCCTATTTAATTTTATTACAGGCACTTAATTTGGTATTTATGCAAGATATAAATAAAACCTAGAGAAGAATAGTAATAGAATAATCTAGGTAGTTAGTGCTTGAAAACTACTATTACAAATGGCATATAAGTCAGCAATTTTAATGCATTTTCCCAATTAAATATCAAACAGAAATAAAAACATGTTACGTTTTATCATAATTTTATCGCAAAATATTTGAAAGTTGCTAAAGTATCAAATTGGTTCGGTCGGAGTCTCGGTGCGCCTTCTATGCGCGGTCAAGCGGATTTCGAGTCACAGACTAACGACTTGCTTAGATAAGACATAAAGAAAAATAGGTAGCCATTTTGAGGTTATGAAATGAATTAAATGTTTTCATTCTGATTAATTCGAATTTATGATTTAAATTACATATTGTATAATAAAAAAAAGAACTGGGTATTTTATTAGAGAGGTCGATAGCTCTTCAAAGCGTTTTAAAAGGCTTTTCGACTAATAGGTACGTGTTTAGGGTATTGATGTTACCCTCTAATATCTGATGAGAGAACTAAGAGAATTAAGGTTAGTACCTATGACGTAAGCAAAAATAAAGAAACCTATCTTCTCAGCAAAGAAATGGGCAAAAGCAACTAACAATTTATCAAACTGAAGTAAACAAGTAAACATTGGATCCATGCCACAGAGCTCACATAACGCCTTATGTATTTACACGACACATACCTACTTAAAAGAGAAAACATATTGCCACCAAAAGCCACAACACGGTGGCGCGATAACAAATTTGGGAGGTCTAAATTACTCTGTGGCAGTTGACAATGTAGGTGGAGGCGTGCGGTCTGCGGGGTGCGCGGGGGGGGGCGGCGCCGGGCGGAGGGGTAGTGACACAGGCTACCGGTCACCACCGCTCGTATTGATTTGTTGTATCGCTCGTCCTGCAACACCCATCCCTTTCTCGCACAAGCACATTAAAGTACCCCCGTCTCCGTCCTACACGTGTCCCTCCCGCACACACGTGGGCACATACGGCGCGTATGTGATGTTCGTATGTGTGCGTGGATTACTATGTGCTGGGTGTATGTGTGTGTTGGGGTCCGAATATTATGTACCCAGGCCCACGCATTTTCGACAGTGTTTTCCTTCTACAGTCTACTGTGTTATGGACACAACTCTACACTGATCATTTTGTTTCAATTCATTCAAGAACAAGTAATTAAACATTATCGTAGTTAAGTTGATGATCATCTCTCAGTGCTACCTACGTAGAAAATATATTGTTTCAAAAATATTGTGAGTCAATCATTTTGGGAACATTATTAAATATTCCATGAATCATAAAGCAATGATAGTATCAAGTCATTCGCGGTTGACCATCTAAAGGAAATATAATTCTAAATTCCAAACGACGAAACCATTCATACAGAAATTTCAGTTCAGACACAATTACTCTATAAACGTTATGAAGTTGGTAGGTATTATTCATTAAAAAAAAAGTAAAATGTTTTTTCCGAATATTTTCAAAACACAGTGTCTCACAGAGCACACGTGTGAGGTCCATGGAATGGGGGCGTGACGGGCGCTTTATTATAGTAGACACACGCGCGTGTATGTAGCTTCTGATTTACCCTCAGCCTCAGAGGTCAGGTCACGCTTATATATTTCGTTACACATGAGATACGCAGAAAAGAAAAAAAAGGGTAATGTTGGTATCATTGGAAAAACTGAACATTTTTAATTGTTAAAAGTAAAATACCCAATACAAAACGATACTGAAAAGTTGTTGGGCATGCCCATTCCTTTCTAAGCTAAGTAGGTATTATTTTCTATTAAATTTGTTGTTTACTTTGTGCATTGCTAAGTTTTGAATTAGGTAATGTCTATAGATTATGAAGTCTATAGCAAAAAATGGGTGATGAATTCGAAATTTAAAATTTAAATTGGGCATGAATTCGAATTTCGATTATTGAGACATACCTAAACGATTCCTACCCTCCCTACTATTCCTACTTACTTCTTCCGCCATTGTCTATAGTGAGCTGGCAACACCATAGCCCGCCATGGGGCGTGTGTGCTAATTACGGTACCACGGCATACGAATACTAACTAGCCGCCGAATGTCATAGGAATACTAAGCGACGCGGCACGGGGCACTCCTAATTGCTTTGGTAACGGGTACCTATTGAGCTCAAGGGAATATGTGTTTAATAGTCGGATATTACATTGAATTTTGACGTTAATTTACTTGCCTAGAAGAAGGACATATAGGTAGGTAAATTTCAGGGTATAATACCTGTGATAATACTATGATATTTAATGTCTTTAGTCGCCGTTATGATCGCACAAAATAATCGGTAGTTTCCCGGTCAAAGCCCTCGTGGTGAGACACCATAAGTTTACTTCAAAATGAAATAATAGTATTAGCTATTAGTATTATTCATAAAATAAAATAAATAAATACCTATAACGTCACGACTTTTATCCCCATTCGGGGGTAGTCAGAGGCTTGAGTGGCCATATACCACCACATTGTGGAGGTATTAAGTCAACTCACAGCCCACGTTTCACCAGATAGTCAGAACCCAACGTGACAGGTGGTGATCCTTGTCGCCGTGTATACAGGATCTGATCTCTGAGGTATTATTCATCTATATCTTTTAAAGCTGCGCAAGGGCCTCCCCTGTATGCGAGGGGGATTCAAGCCATAATCCACCACGCTGGCCCAGTGCGGGTTGGTTGATTTTATATGTTAGGTTTCCTAAGACACGTAGGTTTCCTCACGATGGTTTCCTTCACCGTAAACAAGTGATAATCATACTGAGGTTACGATTCGCACATAGATTTCTATAAATCCGGATATGAGCCGGGCTTTGAGCCCTGGACTTTCGGTCTTTATACTTAGTCTCATGCAACTAACTAAAGTTTACTACTGGACATTAAGCCCGCAAAACGCGTGCTTAAGCAATCGGCGTCTACTAATACTTAAAATATTTTTTTCTTCAATATATAACCTTATCCTAAGCTCACAACGTAGCAGAAAAGTATGAAAATAATCATAGTAGGAAAGCCTATTTCCACGTCACGTCTAAGAATTTGTTTCGAACCCCACATTTTTACATAACTAGTGTAAAAGTAAACAGAGTAGCGAGAGGGAAAGTTTCCCCGTTTTTCATCCCTCGGGACCCTCCTGGAGGGCCGTCGCTCAAATTTCCGACGAAATAATAGCATCCGAATTTAATTTCAATCTTACTTTCCATCATGTGTGCTGAGTATAAGTACCTATAACTTTAAATTTCATAACTCGTGCCGTGCAAAATAAATTAACCCTTGAAACTATGAAGACAAGGATTAGAATTGCCAGCTCACTAGACAGGTTTCATTTGTCTGCATCGTTAATTTTCTCCAAGAACTTGCGACTTGAACTTTGTAACCTTTTCACCTTTTAAAGAACACACGTGCGTTTAAAAATTACAAATTAAACGTAAAATTTTCGATAAATTCGAACGCCCTTCGTTTGAAAAACCGGTCTCGTAGACCAAAAGCTGCGAAAATATTAAAAGTTTTGTATATAATGTGGCGGACACGCGAAGGGTTCGACCAATCGGTCCCCTCCGAGTGACCGACGGCGACCCGAACGCGCGTCGGTCAACTTCGAATAATGAAATTCAAAAACGAACGAACAGGCCCGCCAATAAACAAACCGTATATCATTCGTTATTCAAATATATTTTAGTGAATGGTTGACCCGTGAGCCCACGCGACCATTTGATGGTTAAATATTTTCAGTGGGCAACACCGACCGCCGTTTGTAATTTATGACTTGTGAATTGGATATTTTAATGTTTCCTTTCTTGCATTATTTTTTAAAATAAATCAATTCGAAATTTAAAATTTGGCACTAAGTAATCGGTTATAAACATTTGGTAATAATAATAAAAAATACATAATTTATAGGTAGGTAACAACAAGACCACCACGTGTTTACATCTATAAAAATAATTAAGGATAAGTCTCGCAAATCATTAAACGATATAGCCCTAATTGTAACGATCAACTTTATTAATAAAATGACTTGTAATTAGCTGGGGGAGAAAAAAGCGGGAAAATGTATTTACTTCGCCTTTTAACACGACCGAAGCTGTTTTACTCCCCCATGATTATAATTGTTGAGACTGATGCCTTTTTGATTTATTTCTTCTCAGTTTTTATTATACTCTATAAGAGAGTTACATTTTAATCAGTTTTGTTCGACTGACCGTCGCAATTTTTTGTGTTTTAAATTTTTTTTCCGTTTCCTAATAAAAGTAAAAACTAGGTGCCGTTTAATGAAAAATAAGGCAATGAGTATTTATTCCGAAAAATACTCAATATACTTAACATAGATGCTGTAATACCTAATATCTACTTTAATAGTTAACCTTTGATAAGTTATGCCTAAAATATGCCTACTTGGATATCGAATTGGTAATTTACAAGAAAAATAACAAAACACTACACACAAAACACAATTTTATACGCAGCGAAATAAAATTTACGACATTAGGGACAGCATTCAAACATGGAACATAAATTTCTAATATTACCTATATTGAAACGGCAAGGATTCTAAAATTAAATTTTGCATGCAGAATGTCGCCGGTCGCCGCCGGGGGGACGGTTTATTTGGTAGGCGTATATAATTTTATTGCAGAGACCAATGGTTTGCGAAACATGGCGGGCATTCTTTATATTGTAATTTTATTAAATATCTGACATTTTTATTTTGTTGTCTGTCCCGTTCTTTTGGGAGGAAAATACCAAAGAAAAAGAATTTCAATATCCCAAATAAAAGAGAGATACCGAGTTAGGTAATACATTTTAAATATCAATCAATAAATTGTTAAAAATATAAAAATATTTCTAGTAAACCTCTTTAAACGTGTCAGTTTGGCCCGGGTGTCCCTCTAATACTTACAAGGCAGTATGAGGGGGATTTAGGACATAGTTCACCATGCTGCCATAGTGCAGGTTAGAGGACTTCTGACGACATAAAGTACTGTTACTTTCTTTTGAAAGTAACAGTACTTTGTAAAGCTTACCATCACCGTTTACCAAGTGATATGAAGAGCTGCATAATAATAGTTTTTTTTGAACCTGGTGGGTGATATGAGCCATGTGTCGAACCTATCCCTTTATTTCAAACACGAGTAAACAACTTGGCAAAACCATCCTAAAGAAAATCGAAAGCAAACACACTCTAAAATAATAACATATTATGTCCCTTCAAAGTGCTGGAGGTTCCTCCGACCTCCCAGGAGGTGTGCCCCCCTCCTCAACCGTACAATAACTTCACCCTCACATGGTCATAACGACTCCCGATAAGGGTCTCCGAGACCCTCGGTAAATCACCCTGTATCTGGGGTGACACCCCCGCCCCGGGCTATGTACCGGTTAAGCTATGTAGGTTGGACATTACGTTTTCGGATGTTTTAAAGGTGGATGAGAGGTTTGAAAAGCTGAGATAGGAGAATTGCTGATCGAATCTGTATAGCAACTTTTTTGGGTTTGCTCGAACTAACCTCTGAAAATTTAAAAATCGAATTTGACGTAAGATTTTCTATGAATAAAAATAAAAACAGTTAAAAATCATTCCAGGGCTTCGCAACTGTGCGAAGCCCTGGAATGATTTTTAACTGTTTTTGTCTTTACGCCATGTTCGATTTTTAAATTTCAGAGCGAGCAATGCGAATTGCTAAGTTTTAGCAAAATGTGCCATGTTGGTGCTCGTTTTGTTTCACATAAAATAGTGCGGTGAAACAAAAAAACAACGGGAGTACGCTCCCAAATGTGTCCTTTTAAACATGATGATAGTAAAAATGTCATCAAACCACACATTGCCTCCTATCATACAATCTCCATAAAAATACACACAGCACACACATTAAAGATTAATGTGCAAACAAAAATCAGACCTGACGTGCCCCTTCAGAAAAATAAAAATATCTTAGAGGAACCTCTCCCGGGAACCGGCGAGTCTAATGTTTTCTTTTTATTCCATCACGCGGGATGACGTAGTAATCCATCAGGGGGGAGGTAGCGGGGGGAGATGATCGATTTTCCATAGGAGAGGGACCCCCGTGAAACTATGGTTATTGGATATTTTGGGCAGAACATCATCTTGGGACGCACTTGTTTGGTTTATGCGCTCTTGGGCGGCTTCGGACAGGGGAATGGATGGAGCTGTCTTAGCAATAAATTAGAAGCTAAAGAATAATTAAAAATATGCTAAATTAGAAAATATCCCAATAGTAAAAACTAAAGACATCGTTGAGAATGTCGAATGAAATTATCGTTTTAGTCGTATCTAGCCAAGAAACTGATCTTTGATCTGTGCGTGAGTGAGATTTGAATGTGTTAGTATATTATACTACTATATTTTTGTAAGTAACCAATAATAAATTTGTCTTAAAAACAACACTACACCTCTGTCCCACTCCCTTCCAGGTCGGAAACATGCGAGCGGTGCCTTTGGTATTGCAAGCATCTATAGGCTACGATAACCGCTTAACATGCTTGCAGGCTTGTTTGACACCTTAGTCATGTAAAAAAACGTATAAAATGATATTTGGCTTCATGATACAGGTTCACCACGGCCACGTATAGTTTAAGGCCCACCAGAATTCTCTTATATATGTGTCTTTATGACACATTTTTTAATGACTTGCCAAAATAATATACTAACGACATCATCTCTACATCTTTCCGTCGGCGTTTCCGTTCGCTTCAAAATAGGGGTGGATTTATGTTAACAGGAAGTGGCCCGGCGAAATGGCGTCCTAAGCCTTCAGATACGGTTTATGTACGCCATATATACAATATGTGATGCGCGGTTACAAAGCCGCCCCGAAGCTCCGAGCTACGCTCAACCGATAGATTATTAATTTCTTGCATGAAAAGGGAAATAATAAGGAGCTTTGGCAACATAAAAACCTGTTATCTAAGTTTAAGTTTGAGTTGGTTAATACCTCCACAATGTGGTGGTGTATGGCCACTCAAGCCTCTGACTTCCCCCGAACGGGGATAAAAGTCGTGACGTAACATTTTTTTTTTTTTCTAAGTTTAATGATAAGATAGGATTTTTAAAGGCAGTGGTTAGTTGGTACCACTTCGAGTTGTATGGTGGATGCCATAAAAACCAAATAAATAAAATAAATCGTCTATCTAATAGAAACTCTGTCTACGACAATGAATTATTTACTAACGTACCTGCATTACTCCAAAACGTACCGTCATTTACAGAGATTTTCAGCCAGTTTACAAAGGTTTTATAAAGCATTTCTAAGAAGAAAAGCAATTTGTAACGTTTGTTACTTTCTATAAATTTGAGGAAAGAGTTTTTCTTATAGCAAAGATTTAACTTATACCGGATAGCGTTTGCATTTCAAATATTTTTGCAAAAATATAGAATTCAAGGCTGCAATTATTATTTTAAATTTATCTATATAACGTAACGAATAATCAGTAATCTGATTTAATAAATGATAAAAACCTCGGTCATACGGAGCGAATACTCGCCGTGAATGCAATCGCCGCGAGTATACTCGCTGCGTGTGATCGAAGCTTTAAACAATATAGGTAAGTGCATTATAATATCGATAATTTCAAAGAGAAGTAGTTAAACAATGGACTGAGCTGATCTCTACCTACCGTACACATCGCATAATAACCAACTAGGTACATGTAACGTCACGACTTTTATCCCCATTCGGGGGTAGTCAGAGGCTTGAGTGGCCATACACCACCACATTGTGGAGGTATTAATCAACTCAAAGCCCACGTTTCACCAGATAGTCAGAACCCAACGTGACAGGTGGTGAACCTTGTCGCCGTGTATACAGGAACTGACTATTACCTAATCCCTAAGGATAGGTAGGTTTCCTCACGATGTTTTCCCTCACTGTCACACTAGGTACATATCCTAATAAATATAATAACCACACAATATCGTAATCTACAGAAAATATTTTATAAGATAGTCGCACCCATACTATGGGTTAACCCTTACAACGCAGTATATCTCTAAGTATGTACATACACTCGAGTAAAATATAATGGCCTCAGAGTTTTATGGTGCTGAAGTGTATTCGTTTTAAGCTCAAGGCTATTCGGCTGAGGCGGTCGTTAGAGGGATGTGCTAAAAACTGATATGCCATGGGCTATAGGGGATGTCAGTTATGGGTTGACGATGGCACGAGCTTCCGCCGGGGGTGTTTGGTGTTTCCAGAGATTTCTGGCGATACAGGGTTCATTTGGATTAGAGTTTAAATGTTTATCGGATTACCATGTTTCTTACAACTTAACTTGCAACACCCGTGTTTCACACACAAGTTTTCAGTAGTAATATGTTTACATAAAAAATTTATCGCAGTGTTAGATTTTCTAAGGGCCTCCGCAGACTTGCTACTTTTAGCATCGGCGATCGGCGATTTTGATGCTGCGTCTCGCTCGTTCGCGCTCGAAGAAACGCGACGCAGCATTGATACGTCATAAAATCGCCGGTCGCCGATGCTAAAAGTAGCAAGTCTGCGGATGCCCTAAGACATGCAGGTTCCCTCACGATGTTTTCCTTCACCGTAAGCAAGTGATAATCATTTCGAAAAATCCAGAGGTGCGAGCCGGAGTTTGAATCCTGGACCTTAAGCCCGCAAGACGCGTGCTTAACCAATCGGCTATCACTGCTTCAATCAATCAAGTATCGATTATTATATTTGTCCCAAATAAAGTTACTTACTATGGGTTCTGTACTGACTGGCAGCGATCCTAGTGACACCTTAGAGACGAGGATTACGAAAATCCCATTTCCAAAACTTGTACTAACGGGAATCGAATCATCAACTGCCCAGATCAGTGAGTCTCCACTCCAACCACTTGTCCAAGCGAAGGTTGGGTAGCTTCAGACAAGCCCAAAGGCCTCTGACAAGGCTTAGATAACGACTGTTGAAGATGGCAACAACCGGGACCAAATTTTACGTGTTCTCCGAACACGGAGACGCTCAGTTCAAATGGCACTAAATGGTCACCCATCTCTAACTGACCTTGCCAAGCATTGCTTTACCTCCGATCGTATGCTGATCAGTGATTGCAGCTAGCTATGAGCGCCTATGAGTTTACTTTTGTCTATCATTTAACACAGGTTTTTTTTCATGACACGTAATGTTACATTTAAGGAACTGGCAGACAACCTACCTCTCCCTCCCTCCCACCTTTAGGAAGCCACATAACCATCACTACACCACTCACAGTAAACAACCAGTCGCAACAACAATCAGAAACACACTAATCTTGGTTGTAAACGCAAAAGTTAATAAATGCATCGGCGCCTATTGAAACTGTGAATAAATCTAACCCCTTCGCTGCCTCGATCGGCGCACACGCATGGAAATTAGATCAGTAGGTAGCGATTTGTGCAGCGGCCCTCAAACTTTTGTGATATGTTTTTAATTTCAATTGAGTATGTTTTAAGAACCTAAAATTATGTTTACTTTGTTGTGAAATGTATATTCATTAATTGGATTTCAAAAACATAGTGACGTATTTTACGAATTTTATCACTATTATTAAAATATCTTTTATAAATAAAGAAGAAGAGTTTAGAAAAAAACAAAGTACTATATGTTTGAGGAATACTTAGATAAAATACCAATTTAAATAAAAACACATTTCTACCCAAAACAAAACTTAAATCAGGGCAGGTGAAATCATTCAAACACCCCACACAATAAAATTAATGTAACAAAGTAACAGTTCCACTACCTGAGAAACTTTGAGCACCTTTAAAGGAGATCGGATATCGCGATTGTGCAACATTTTTTGCCAGCACTCATTAATTTGGAGTTGTATGCACAGACAATAGTATGTAACCCTTCCGGTGGCGGTCTCTGGGACCATTGTGCCGCTATCACTGCAGTTGTTTCCGGGCGCGTCTTTTTATTATGTAGATTAGGGGTTTATCAGACCCGGATTTAGATGCATTTGCGTGCCTAAGCTTTGAATTTCGAAACAAAAAGTTTTTTTTTAAAGATTACCTAGCAGTGTGAGGTCTAGAAGTAGACACAAAAGTCTATCTTTTTTATATCGACCACCTGATTTTAAGCAGTTACCGTAGCCTATAGTTGCTTAAACGAAAAACATCGCTTGCACGTTGTCGATCTTAAGGGGAGTGGGACAGAGGGGAGAAAGGGATAGGAGGTGGAGGTTGGCTTACTGTACGAAACGCAAATAAAATAGCTACTTTACGCAAATCTTCTGTAAGTATCTTCTGTACTACCCCGGTCGAGCCGGCCCGTATATGAGCTGCAGTCAATTCACTACAGCTTGGCTCTACCACCATAAGTAAAAAAGATTATGTTAAAATTGTAATGTTTCCCTTATAGCTTTCTGTTAAATAATACACACTAACTACCAATCGACATGACCAATCATGCGTGACGAGAGATCAATGGGAAAACAGCAGTCAAATAAATCTAACGAGGCCTCTTACATCTGCATGTCATTGGAATAAATCAAATCACTATTGAATGCATCCGTAAAATATTTTTGAACTATTTTGAATGCACTATTCGATAAAAAAAAACTGCGTCCCTCGAAGTCAACCCGTTCACTGACACGTATAGAACTGACATAAAAAAGTTACACCCATATTTTGCACTTCCCAATATCGAATAATAGGGTCTATTTATGCATTCTCAATCAATGAAGAGTATTTTTTTACTTCTATTATAAATCAAAATGTATTATTTATCTTTAGAGAATCAGAATCTGCATCCTATTGTTATTCGGGATATGCGGTGTGTCAAGGGTGTAATGTTTTTATGGATTCAACAGACGTTATTGCTTTGGATAATAATAATAACTAATGGTATTTTTTTAGGTTACTTACTATAAAACTTAGCTTAAAAATTTAAAATAAAACTAAATAAAATAGTAGCTAAGTTGACTTGCATAAATTAAATGGCGGGATAGCAGCCATTTTGAATATCTCAAGGGTCGAGGGTGTATTCGACCGTAGGGCAGTAATTATTTGATTGGAGTCGAGAGGCGGCATGCCGAGATACCGGCCGCGCGGCATTGTTGGTATCGCGCCTTGGCGGGAACGAGTACTGCACTCGAGTGTTTTATAAAATGCACGGTATGTCAGACCCACACCTAGCATTCGAGGGTTAACCGTCAATTTGCATTACATAAACTTTTTTAATAATAAAAAAAATATAATTACCATAAATGTACGAAACTATTTTTTTAATGTTACCCTGTCGATATTCCACAATGAATCGGCTTATCAATTAGTAAAATATCGGCAACGTACAGCTTGCATACCCAATGCATATTATTAAATGTATTCAATGAGTAAAAAATTCGAAACACATCTGACACTGGCAAGGTGACGGGAACAGAAAAAAAATGTCACATACAGAAAAGCCGTAACCTTTAATCCGTTCTATTATGCATATAATTATTATTTCCGATACTCTATCAAAGAAAATAACAGTCCTTTTGCATATGCGTTTTTGACGGAAGTGTGAATAAAAAAATGTCACCCTCAGGTAGTAGAAGGGTGACCCTAAGGGTTTTTAGGGTAATACGAGATTCGTTGTGTTGGAGAGCTTTATAAGATGATTATTATGCATGCATTCTCAGGAAGATTTAGTCCACACGTCGCCTGAGGCATGTGTGAAGAACTTCCTTAGGGTTTAAAATTATGGGGTAAGCATTTGAGGGTTAACGGAAATGTACCCATTGAAGCGGACTTTCTTTTTTATTAACCGATATTTTATACTTCTTTGATAGGTATTCCAAATTCAAGTTTTCATTAATATTTATAAAGTAGGTTAGTACTAAAACAGTATTGGCGCTTTTTGCATTCAGCCAGTGTCAGAGAAAAGTAAACAGACAACACTTATTTCCCACCAAGAAGCAAGATAGATTTTTTCATTCATGTTTTTTTTACTCCGTTGTGGATCCAGGGGTCCATTGTGCCACTGTTTGTTTGGTTTATTTTTTATGGGTTTTAGTCCAGGTAATCCCGTGTCCTCTCACCGATACTGAATGGGTTGTGACGTATAAAAGGATTATTTTTTAATAGATAATTAATGATGTTAGTACGTCACGGGTCGGTTGTCTGTGACGATTCTCTTTGGTTATTTTGCTTTTGCATGACTTATTTTGATGTGTATTTATTTTGAAAAATCTTTTTATTAATGATTGATATTAAATCGTTAAAGGTTGGTCCAATACAAGACTCTTGACTTCAAATTGTGAAAGAATAATTCGTGATACCTACATACATAAACACCTACGTTGATGCCAAAAAAGAATCATCTACAAAATAAAAAGGGCCAAAAGAGTTGAGTCTCCAAAACAATCGCGAATATCATTCTCAATTCAAATATCAATAAAAAACTTTATTTCCAGCCAGTACGGAAGACAAAACAAAAGACAGCTGAGTTGCGCGCCGGTTCATCGACCTACGGCAACGTGGCCGTAACTTTCATTCTTAGCGTACCGAGTTAGTAACCTACTTTTCATTAATAAGGCAAGCTAAAAAAATGCACGAAGAAAGTATCAAAGATTGAGCGGCGCGAAGTTCGCGGGAAACGAAAGCTTCGTGTTGATACGCCGACTGTAGAGACAGAACGCCGGATTCTTGTTAAATTTTCAGTGATAAAATAAACCTCTAGGTACTTTCTAGTAAATGTATGGGTTGGTAAACTAATACATAAACTATGTTATATGTGGAATATGATCTGCATCATTTAAAAAAAGTTATAAGTAGTAAAATAATATTTAATTAAGTAAATTCAGAATAACTACCTTACAAACCTCAGTTAAAAGTTATAAACATATATTTTTTTAAACAAATAAACAATACTTACGTAATGCTACTTAACATTCCTTATATAAGCCAGCCTTAATAATGTTTAGTACAGTTTCAAATGAGCACTGTGATTCTACACGTCATTTAAAAAAAAACACATAATAAAAAAATAATTAAAAGAAGCAATCCATCGTATTCTATCGTCAGTTTTCCCGGAGTTCCCGCCAGACGCCGAGACGCTGAAAAAAATAATTAAAACGACCGCCGACGAGAGCGAAAGCGCGCCGTCTGCCGCGTAATTAGTACAATGGACTTTCCCGACTTTGAACTCGGCGATATCATTTTTGTACATCTTTACGATATTGCTATTTACGTTCAATATTAGCGTAACAAGAGTTAACTACTTGTTGATTTAAAAAAAACTAGCCTGCCAAGTCCGTGTTGGACGACGTGTAGTATAAGTAGGTAAGTGCCTATAACAACCAATAGCCAAACATTGACATATACCATACATGGAAATATTAAAAGTGGAGGACGTGGCGTATCTTAAACGTCTGTGAAGCTCCATGCCTGTATTAAACCTCCATGGTATGTCTAGCTACGGTCTAGCTAGACATAAGATAATAAAATTCCTCATACCGTACACGAATAAAAAAAAAGGTATCTACTACGTATTTCCTACATATAGGGTTCTCTAGTTAATTGGTGCGTCCCAAGTCTCGCTTGCCTCGCCCGACCACTCATGTTTGACATTATGCCCATGCGTCAAAACTAAATGCTCGGGCACGGCACGTGCCTGATGAAGACGCAGCCAATAGGTGCAACCAGATGCCTCGTAAGCCTCGCCCGAGCACTTATGTTATGACATTATGCCCATGCGTCAAAACTAAGTGCTCGGGCACGGCATGCGCCAGATGTAGGCGCATCCATTGAGTTTACCATCGCATAGTTTTCTTGTGTTTCTTTCTCATCGGTGTGATATCAAAACTTACATGGTTGTACATACTTTTAAAAATAAAATCACACCGTCTAGACCCAGTTATCACCACTTCACCTATCGTTTGCACCAAGACCTGTGTATAAAAATTGTTGACACGGAACAGAATAAAATTTAAGTATTTTTAAAGTTGTCTACGAGACTTGAACGTAAGATGCGTCTGTCTTATGCGCGGTCGAATTGCGTCTTTATAATAAAACTAGCTTTTTCCCGCGACTTCGTCCGCGTAGAATTTAAATTTAAAAAAATCGGATCTCTGATCCCGGATCCCGGATCCCGTATCTTGGATCCCGTTTCCTGTTTTTACCGGATCCCGGATCCCGTAGCCCGAATATCCCGGGTCTCGTATCCTGGATCCCGTATCCCAGATATCCCGGATCCCAAAAAATATAGCCTATGTTACTCAGGGATAATGTAGCATTGTAATGGTGAAAGAATTTTTGAAATCGGTCCAGTAGTTTTTGAGTTTACTCATTACAAACATCCAAACATACAAATCTTTTCTCTTTATAATATTAGTATTAGTTAACTAGCACCGGATGAGTTGCGTCTATTATGAGCACCGGATAAGATGCAACGGGTCGAAATGCGTTTGATTTGACGTTTAGTATTGGTGAGCTTAGCGCAATGTTTTCATCACATATGAGTACTGCGGTGCCTATATACTTATCTACCTTTTTATAATAGCCTGTTATCTGTCCCAATGCTGGGCAATCGCCCTTCTCTCCTCCATAACGGCTTACTCTCCTATCTAACTTTTTTTTTACTATTAATTCGCTGCGTCTACGCCAGGCGTGTGTAGGGTTGCCAACTATTTCTGAGAAAAATAAAGTATGACATCCCTTAAATAGGGCAAAAATAAAGTATATGGAAGTAAAAAAAGTATTTTTCAAAATTTTATTTATTCCTTATGTTAAAGAAACAACTGTTGTTGTTTTGAGAATTTATTGTTAACCAGTCGCAACTATTATTTTTCCCATTCGGATTTATATTTTTGTAAGATATTTGACTGAATTGCAATATTGAATAGCAAATGAAATTTTATCTTAGTCGTACCTACACATTTAACGCACCACAGTAATGATGATTGGAAATAAAGTATTTTCACATACTTTAATTTTATGTTAAAGTATAAAGTATATTTATCAAAAATAAAGTAGGATACTTTATTATAAAGTATGGTTGGCAACCCTAGGCGTGTGCCACGCCCGAGCACTCAGTTTTGATGTCGTAACGCATAGAAACAAAATCATAACAAGACCGCTCGGCGCGCTTGGCTCGGGCGAGGCATGCGAGTTATCTGGACGCGCCCATTGAAAACAACTCAAAATTTTGCGCCCCAAAAATCACCGAATCACGTGGAAACCTCACATCCTTTAATTTACGAAGGAAACCTCATGAATAACCACACGAGCCACATCGCAGCCAATTTTTCCTCTCTATATCGAAAACTTGAAAATTAATTCCTCCACCTAATTCCCTCCATGTGAAATATGAGCTCGTGTTGTACGCACACACGCGTCACGCAAATTTCGTTACGTCCCAACATAGGGTTGCCGAAACTACCCCCCCGCCCGCCCGCGGCATCAATCTTCACCCCCGCGCCACCTACGATCGTATAATACAATAATATATGTCTAACTTTCGGACCGGCCCTGTAGGTAGGTCTATCCCGCTCTATCTGGTTGATAACACGTCGGTTGAAGAGGGATGGGGAGCGTGGGGGCGTCCTAAAGGGTGTAGGGAGTATGTAGGGGGTGCTATTGAAATTGAAGCGGGGTTTAGGCGCGGATGACGCCTGCCTGGAGAATGGATGGAAATTTCCTCAATTTAGCGTTTTCGCCAACAAAGGACGATGTTTAATTTTTGGTTTTTGTCAGACGGCGTGTGGCGATTGTTGCGTCGGCCAGGCCAGGTGATAATGGAGCCAGGTAATATTCAGCAAAGGGAAAATAATTTGCATTATTTTGACAAGTAGAAAAATGTATAAGTTATCTAAATTATTAGCTTTTTACAGAATACGTGACAATTAAGAATTGGACTCGGTGTAAGTAGTATGTGTGTGAAAATTATCCGTCTCCCTTTCTCTACAGCAAAGGGTTAGCATTACATTACAGCTCTTTGTGCGTTTGTATCGTGTCATAGAGCTGCAAAAATTCACAGTAAATAATCTTGCCACAGGGCGTAGTACTAACTTATTACCTACTCTATCTTTATTAGACTACATATACACACAAAAACTCATTTTCGACCTCATTTTCCATCGCCCACCTAACTCTACCTTTAACTAATACAAACGAACCAAATTTCATAGGTAGAGCCATCTAAGGCCGGCCACATATTATCAGAAACTTTTTGTGAGACATTTTGCACCTTATGCAGACCACATAAGACAAATTAATAATATGCAGAGCAGAGTCTAGTATAAAAAGTATGCGCGGAGCGCCTTTCGGCATTTTTCTGGCAGAAAGTTTCTGATAATGTGCGCGTGGCTTTAGACTGCCTGTTCAGACATTGGGCATAAACCGGCACATCGCGTCGACTAATCCGAACACAATTAATTAAGCCGCACAAAGTTTAACAGCACCGATTTATATTCTAGTCGAGTGCGAGCCCGCACCTACATATTTCGTACCTTTATCTTGGTTTAAGGCCCGCCGGGGAACCGACGGAGGTTCCTAATGACAATTGGGGGTGTTATTATATGTTTAATGGTACTCATTCTGTTGCTATACAAACTAAACTAAACTTAACTAAAACAACTGTATTACTATCCTAGTCATAATCGGAGTATGATATAAATATTTTTAGTGATTTCAAATTTAGTTTGTTCGTGATATGAGTATCATATAAATCAATAATAAATATTTACAATAAACTTTTTTCGTGTTTAAAAAAATCTTTGGATACATTTATTTTTGGTCATTGATGTTATTTTGTAAAATAATAATTTGCCCTATTTTTCTATTTACGAGTATGTAGCTTTTTGATTGTGTAAACGTTACTGGAACTTAGTGCTTCGTTCTATCTACTTTCATAACTTAGGCACTTACTTACCGCTCTTACTCTACAACTTTTCAATAAATCATCAATGCCCAAACAGCACCACAAAACAACGTATCCAAAAAGCATATTCCATCCCAAAACCCTTATCTACATCCCAACGAATGTCCCCATTTCTTACGTAAGCCGCTCTAACTATACACTACACCTATCAAGTATATACTGTATATAGGGAGCCTTATCTCCCGCGTCAGGCCCATACTTAAGCTGGTGGGGTATCTCGAAATAGGAATAGTCGCATTAGGCCCCAAAATTACAGGCGACCGTCACAGCCTAACGTGGTGAAATTGCCCGACCACCTGGGGGGGTTTAACCCTCTAACACCCTCTCAGACGCACGGCAACTTGGGACTTTAAGGGCACCACCAAGAATTTAACAATCCACCTTGTAATCTCTACATTGGAGTTGAATTTTGGGTGTAGTGGAGGGTTTTCGGACTTCAGAGTTGTAAGTGAACGTTAGCATTTGACCCCACTTCGTATTTCGGTCCGCTCGGCCCGCGGGGGTGGGTTGTTTTAGTCATCAATAATGTTAGAAGGTAGGATTTAGTGGAGACGTGCGAGAGCCGTGTGTGCGGTATATTAGGTTTAAAAAATCTAGATAAAGGACTGAAGTTCTCGTGATGTAGAACAGCCAAATAAATTTGAATAAAAAGTACAGCCCTAGTAGTTTTGTTGGGTTGGATGATAACTGGATACACGAATCTGGACACACGCGTGTCCAGCAGAGTTGGGTAAAATTTAATTGCAATTAATTAATTGCAAATTGCATGTGGTGTCACAATTAACAATTAATTAATTTAATTTGTTTGTGAATCGCGAACAAATCACAATTAATTGTTAATTGTGATACCACCTGTAATTTGCAATTAAATTTTGCCCAACTCTGGTGTCCAGTTAGTGGAACTCGAAATAAGGGACATTTATTATTTCGTTAACTCGATATACGGCTCGTTTTAATTAATGTATCTCAAAGTTGAGATCGATCTTAAGATCTTTGTTTGTTGTTTTAGACAGATGTTCCATACATTAAACGTCAAAACTGCATCTTAAGATCGATCTCAACTTTGATATGCATTTATTAATACGAGCCTAAGATATTTGCGCGAGCCCAGATAGTATTCTTTTCTAGTAGATAAGCATAAGGTACGAAACAATTAAATCTATAGTCTGATTTTTAATTAGACGAAGCAAACTGACAGCTATAAATTTCACTGTTCTAAGAATTTGAACCTTATTTGTTCTATTTATATCGAAAAGTGACATAAGCACCAGTCAGTTTACTTCGTCTAATTAAAAATCAGACTATATCTTGGTAGGCAAGTATACGCAATAACCTGTAACATTTTCGACAAATCACCATATTTTAAAAAAAATTAAATAAAACTCGATTACTATTTCTCGACTAAAATACACTTAATTCTAAATTCAAAATAACTTACCAAAAAAAAAACTAAACCTTATCCTCACTAAGTCGAGACGACACGACCACGTAACGACAATCTCACGGGGCGCGGCTTATCAATCACCGTTGATGGAAAGCCACTACACCGAGGGGAGACTGCACAGCACCGGGGATTTCGATTCAGAGGTGTACTCTACGCACGCATTTCTATTCGAAAATCTCATTTATAATGCTTTACTAATGATTAGGATAGATTAAGGATAGAAGAAAAAAGCTAATGTATTTACTGTTGAAAGCTAAATATACTTAAGTGTTGTACCTTATTTAGAAAAATAGAGGCATGCATGCAACATGCATTCTACGCACACTACATAGGACCTACGCGCACTACGTAGGACTCAACAAAAAATACTCTCTCTTAATATTATAACAACGACATCTCACGAGAGTGCTCAAGTTTGCATTCAGAGAGTATTTTCTAGTTTGCTACGAAGTTTTTGCTACGACGTAACCGTAGCAGATACACCGTAGGCTTGACTAAATTGAAAAAATCACGGCAAATAATAAAATTTCACACAATTACCTAACTCCGAATAAAAAAAGCTAGTTACCTATTAGGTAATTTATCAATATTATCTTTGCTGATGTTTGAATTGTTATTCCATTTTCAAATTCGAATTTTATATCCCGCCATCTATGTACGCGAACATGTAACACCATCGATTTTAGATACCGCTCGCTATTCGACACTAGATGTCACTACCATCAAACAATTTGTTCTTATTAGAATACGAAAAAAGGTTATTTTGGGTTCTACATGAATTAAATTAATTAATCAAATTTCAACACTATCAAATTCGCAAAAGGGTTCACATTACCAATCACGGTGCTGTACTTTATAACTTAACCCTTAGCTTAATTTAAGCTTAAATACACAGTACCAAAGACATTTCGGGTGAATTTACTGTCGGGGTGCTTTGGCCCCGCAGGTGAATACCGACTGTCAGCGGTTCGGGAGGGGTGGTTAGGGGAGAGGAGGGTTAGGAGGTACTATTTGTCTTAAGGAGACATGTGCGATCGTTCGCTGAGATGTTTGTTTATTTGCGCTTAGAATGGTTAAGCTGAAGTTGTTTGGTTTAGTTAGTATCGCGTTATGTATCGTGTTATGTACCTATGTATGTTATGTGTTGAGATTGAGATTTATAAAATTAGGTAACAGAATGATAACAACGTAAATGGATCTAAAAATACTGAATGCAAAGACATTACCAAGAAGGAGTATGTTCTTTTAAACCGTGTCTATGGACAGACTAACAACTCAGTCGTTCCCGGAAAATAATGTTGAAAACATGTCGGTATTGCCTATACGGATCATCTTCTGGTAAATAACACGCATCAAAATGCCCTAAGTTGATTGTCGAATTGCGAATGCGATGACAGATGTGTGAATTTCGTGACATCTAGTGGTGTGTAGAAGGTACCATATCTACTAAAATAGTACTTTAATGTAAAAAGGTACAGATTAATCTACAAAGAAATACTACAATAAGAAATCTCTTCTACTCGATTCTACCTTTGTATGAGACTAATCCATTCTTATAAGTAATGTATCAAAACGACATTTTGGTCTGAGGCCACGGCAACGGTCCTATAATCCGTCGTCATCATCCCCATACCCATAGGTAGACTCCCACTTTATCTGGTCTGCTGAGAGCGGCGCTAGTGACTATACAAGACTGTCAAAATGTGACATTTCTCTATTAAACATTTTAGTTCCTCTTTTGGCCACCAGACCAAATAAGTTTGTGGCTCTTGTATTTTTTTGTTTCAATGGAACCTATCAGAATTCAGATAGCCTCATTTCTAGTGACGCTCCATTATCTATCCGCGAGACGAATAGTATCGAAAATATGATTTATTGTCAACATCTTGCTCACTTGAGATAAAATATTAATCCTCTCACGAAAGCTACAAACGAGAGTACCTAATTGTTATGTGAAACGATAGGTCGACGATGTAGTACGCAAGTTATAGCGAAAGTAGATTAGAAGAAGGTAGTTTTAGGATGCCTTTTTGAATTTTATCATAAGTACTAGCTAATGCCCGCGGCTTCGCCCGCGTGGACGTCGCATATCGCGACCAAAAGTAATCATGAAATTTTGATCCCGTTACCGCATTATAATTGCCCATTTATTAAAGTATTAAATTGGATATACTATGTTATCTTTAAGAGATAGACATATGCCATCTCGGACATTTCTGTAGACCTATATAAGATACACAATTCCACCATACATCATTTTGTTATATCTCAAAGGGTTTAGGCAGCGTTTTCGTTGAAAGATCCCAGACGTCTTATTTTTTTCCGACACCTCCAACAAATATCATTATATTTTAGCCAATGTATACAAAAACTTGACAAGTTATATACTATAACCTTCCTTGAAAACCACTCTATCCATTGGTGAAAACAGCATCAAAATCCGTTGCGTAGATTTAAAGATCTAAGCATACATAGGGTCAGACAGACAGCGAGAAGCGACTTTGTTTTATACTATGTAGTGATGATGATGATGATGATGATAGTGATACTACTGATCCAATACGAAAATGCGTTTGATTATAATGTGTTATACATAAATCTTGCATAGCAAGTGGCACTGGACCGGTCGTTGTGTAAAACCTTGGGGGAGGCCTATGCCCAACAGTGGACGTCTTTTGGCTAAAACGATGATACATATATCCGGAATAAATCCACTAAGTGATAGTGAACGCGAAAAAAATCGTAACATAGTAAAAAAGAATTAAGAAGACAAGAGTAAGAGTAGTGTAGTTTGCAGTGGTAGAGCCAAGCTGTAGCCAATTGCCTGCAGCTCATACACAGGCGGGCTCGAACGGGGTAGTACCACCCTCTTACAGAAGATCGGCGTAAAGTAGCTATTACAGCTGCGTTTTGTACGATGAGTGAGAGACACGGAAGCCTAATAATTGTTATTTATTTTAAATCCATACAATGCATTATCGTGCATTTAATTTTCAACTTTATTAGGTAGCTACGTCCAATAATGGAATTTCATATTACCCTCCGATGATATTTAAAATTTTAAAATATAGGAAATGCGGATAACCGTAGCGGCGGCAATATATGGGCGAACAGACTTACGCCAACGTAATCCGGATCAGCTCCGGTAAATACGCCGGTTACCTGGCGCCGGAACGGATATCCCGTGGAGGTAGCTGCTTGGTGTTAGTGAATATGGATTTATTAAAAAATAATTTTAGATATGAAAAAATCTGAAAAAATAATTTAAGAGTGCGAGGGGGTGAAAAAGACCGATTAAAATTATTACAGTTTTACTCGGGTGCATAGTGACTTATCAAAGCTCAGCTAATGCAAATATTAACATAAGTTTTGTAATACATAGATAAGAAAAGGAAGTATTCATTCACTTGAATAAGGCTACTAGATCGCTAAAGCTAACACAGTGTTATGACAAAAAGTAAAAATCTTTTGATTGCGTGTCTAGTTTAATTTTTCAAGGGAGATTTGTCTAGGCACTCGTCCAAAACGAGTTTAACTTGTTTGTAATAACACCGTCAATGTTAACATTAACACTACATAATTATAAGATAACTTCTAAAATTAGTCTCGAATGACATTAATTAGACATCCATTGAACTACAGAATTAAATACCCAATTGGAACTCATCACCCGCTGCGAAATTTTCGAATAAGATTATCCCCTCCTCCGAACGACGTCATACTCGTTACATAACACAAACTTAATTAAATTCCCTCACATCACGTAGCCGCATCAAAGAGACAGTTTTTGCCCAATCTCCCCTATAATTAGACCGCAGGCGAAGCCCGAAGTTCGTTCATCAAGATACGCCTCGCGTTAGTTTAGACTTAGTTTAATGTATGCACATTATCTAAGCAAGTTCGGTACGCTTCCATTTCGCCCGAACCGCCCCGCGCTGGTTCGTTACGTGTGCTCAATTTAGTTGCCTTATGTAATGATTATGTGTCAGTATATGAAGGTAAATGTCATATATTGAAGGGAATGTAAGGAGTAGGTTCAGCAGGAATTGGTAACAGCATACAGTTAATATGCCAAATATGCGTGGGTATGTGAATATCTTCTCCCTATATTTATCTACCATCTTGTGTACCTGATAAATAAATAAAATATATATCGCCAGACTTTCATACCAACTGTATGGTCCCAAACTAAGCAAAGCTTGTACTGTCGCTACCATACAATAGACTGGGGCGATCGCACATCACTCATCTCTTAGCGCTAACATGCACGGACTGCAATTTTGCAGTTTGGTTGCAGTCGACGGCACACGACTGCATACGGACTGCATTTTTGCAGTCGGAAGTGATAGCTCTATTGCAGTTGGTTGCAGTCGACGGCACGCGACTGCACACGGACTGCATTTTTGCGCGCTTAGCTATGTTGGAAATCACAAAGCATTTATTGGTGGGAGCGTTTTCTACTAATAGCAGCATTCTCTATGTGTCCGTCAATTTGAATAGAGTCGCAGTACATAGATTTCCTTATTCTCTTTACTGTGGTAGAATCATTCTTTTTAACTCTTGTTAGTAATATTTTTGACTAATCAAGGGTCTTCCTAGAGTTATTTTCTAATCGCTATGGCGTGGAGTGACTTGACTCTACATTCTCGTAATGTGAATACCGAAAGTTTGATCCCAATCTGGGTAATGCCGAAGGCTTTGAAATCTATTGAATAGTAGAGACGGCAATTTGCAACATACGGTCGTAAGCTCAACTTGTAGAGCAATTCAAATTCACGTATAGCTGCTAATAGTTCTATTAAGGTAAGGCACTATTGTGATGCTAGAGAATTGAAATATAGAGTACAGTTTTCGTTCAGAAACCAAATTTACATAAATTCTGAATATTCAGAATTTCTCAACGGGTATAAGGTATAAACAATATTTCGATGACTGCTTGTGCGCAGTATTTCAAGCGCAGGCCGCTCAGCTCACTGCATTGGGTGGTTGCAGGTTCGATTCCCGCCAGAGGCAAATTTCGGAAACGGTCTTTTCGGAAATTGCCCTGGTCTGAGTGTCACTGGTATCGCCGAGTTCATTGTATGGTAGGTAGGTAGGTACAACCGTATATTCGAAGCGAAATATTCTTCAAATATTTTAAATTTCCAGAGATAGTCACAACGTTTGAAATAGATAACAGGAATTATTCGATAACTAGTGCCCCAACTATCGATATAAGGGCCTTCTGTAATTTTGAATATCGCTTTGATCTCACGACTTGTAGGGTGAACGAGCCTGTTAGAGGGGGCTTTTGTTTATATTGCTCAAGATAAATAATAATTCCGTCTCAAACTTAAGAGGGGTTGTACCTACCTATAAGATTTACCTCGTGCGATGAATGAGACTTCTGGCTGTTTCACTCATCGTACGTAAAGCATCTAGCTACTTTACGCTGTGCTTCTGTGAGAGGGTGGGATTACCCCGGTAGAGCTAGCCCGTATACAGGGTTATTGGTAAAATACTAACAACCTTGCAGGACCTAAACGGACCACGGCTATCCTCTAGCTAGATGCTATCTTGTTTCATACTTTTTAAACCGACTTCAAAAAGGAGGAGGTTTCTCAATTCGACCGTATATTTTTTTATTTTTTTTTTATGTGTGTTCGTCGATAACTTCGTCGTTTATGAACCGATTTTGATGATTCTTTTTTTGTTGGAAATGAGATATGCCCAGGGTGGTACCATGATCAGGAAACCAGGATCTGATGATGGCATCCCAGAGAAATCGAGGGGAACCTTCGAAAATCGTAGGAGCGACTAGTGCGTTTGTAATTTATTTCAATAAGTATTATAAAGCACTACTATTTTATGAAAGTCTGGAGTCGATCTGATGATGGAGCCGAAAGACAGTCGAGGGAACTCCTCAACGATTAACAACAATTACCTGGTGTTTGGGCTTGATTAATTTGTGTGGATGAGAACTTTACACCTAGATGGGTTGTGACTGTCATTAGGAGTCTGATGATGAAGTCGAAGGACAGTCAAGGGAACTCCTCAACGTTTTACAGTAGCTACCTTGTGTTTGGGCATGATTAATTTGTATTGATGAGAACTTTACACCTAGATGGGTTGTGACTGTAATTAGGGGTCTGATGATGAAGACGAAGGACAGTTAAGGGAACTCCTCAACGTTTTACAGTAGCTACCTTGTGTTTGGGCTTGATTAATTTGTAATGATGAGAACTTTACACCTAGATGGGTTGTGACTGTCATTAGGGGTCTGATGATGAAGACGAAGGTCAGTCAAGGGAACTTCTCAACGTTTTACAGTAGCTACCTTGTGTTTGGGTTTGATTAATTTGTATTGATGAGAACTTTACACCTAGATGAGTTGTGACTGTAATTAGGGGTCTGATGATGAAGACGAAGGACAGTCAAGGGAACTCCTCAACGTTTTACAGTAGCTACCTTGTGTTTGGGCTTGATTAATTTGTATTGATGAGAACTTTACATCTAGATGGGTTGTGACTGTCATTAGGGGACTGATGATGAAGAAGAAGGACAGTCAAGGGAACTCCTCAACGTTTTACAGTAGCTACCTTGTGTTTGGACTTGATTAATTTGTATTGATGAGAACTTTACACCTAGATGGGTTGTGACTATCATTAGGGGACTGATGATGAAGACGAGGGACAGTCAAGGGAACTCCTCAACGTTTTACAGTAGCTACCTTGTGTTTGGGCTTGATTAATTAGTATTGATAAGAACTTTACACCTAGATGGGTTGTGACTGTCATTAGGGGTCTGATGATGGAGCCAAAAGACAGTCGAGAGAACTCCTCAACGATTTACAGCAATTACCTGGTGTTTGGGCTTGATTAATTTGTATTGATAAGAACTTTACACCTAGATGGGTTGTGACTGTCATTAGGGGTCTGATGATGGAGCCAAAAGACAGTCGAGAGAACTCCTCAACGATTTACAGCAATTACCTGGTGTTTGGGCTTGATTAATTTGTATTGGAGAGAACTTTACACCTAGATGGGTTGTGACTATCATTAGGGGTCTGATGATGGAGCCAAAAGACAGTCGAGAGAACTCCTCAACGATTTACAGCAATTACCTGGTGTTTGGGCTTGATTAATTTGTATTGGAGAGAACTTTGCACTCATATGGGTTATATATGCCATTACAGGTCTGATGATGGAGACCATAGACAGTAGAGGGAATTCCTCAAAGATTTACAGCAGTTACCTTTTGTTGGGCTTACTTCATACGTTTCAATATGCCAAAATGTTCATTGGTATGGCGCCACTAAAAATCGTGAAATAAAAATTATTTTTATAAAAAAAAACAAACCGACTTCAAAAAAACCTGGATCACTAAAAAGCCTGAAATAATATTTCTATAACCACCTTTGCCTAACCCTTCGGGAAAACCAGACGTGATGGTGTGTTATCGAGTATTTGGAGTCGGTGCCAATCTTGGTATGCCAAGTCTACCTACTGTCGATTGGCACCGACCCCAAATACTCGATAACACACCATCACGTCTGGTTTTCCCGAAGGGTTAGGCAAAGGTGGTTATAGAAATATTATTTCAGGCTTTTTAGTGATCCAGGTTTTTTTGAAGTCGGTTTGTTTTTTTTTATAAAAATAATTTTTATTAGAGTGTGATGTAATAGTATTTTTGTTGAATGTATTATTGTTTTGTAAAAAGTCATAGAACAAAAGTTGTTGTTCATGATGCTAGTAATACAGTCCTGCAAGTTTGTCAGTGTTTACAATAACCCTGTATGATCTGCAGTCTATTGGCTACAGCTTGGGTCTACTACCTTAAAGCAGCTCACCCTAGTCTAGCTAAAGTTTGACATTGCCGTATGATATGCCTAAGATACCAATCTACTTATTTAAACAATACAATTAATACGTTAAGACTATAACTAAGTTTAATTACATGTTATACTGCATCTCTTCCTTATAATCCTTGTTTAATGTACAACAAATGTGTTCACAGTACAGAACAATAAATTAATTTACATAAGCCGGTTTATACATAGGGGCATACAGACGAGTCCGCGACGGAATACATAATATAGGACAACAAAGCCTCGTATACCTATTGCCCACCAAATTCTAACTCTTGACGGGGCCCAAGGTATAAACGAAGGCCGTGTAAACATTTTTCATTATATACATTGCTGGTAGAGCTAAGCTGTGGCCAATTAACTGCAGCTCATAAATGGTCTGGCTCGACCGCGGTAGTACCGCCCTCTCACAGAAGATCGGCGTAAAGTAGCTACTACAGCTGCGTTTCTTACGACGAGTGAGAGAGCCGGAAGCCCAACTCCTTCCCCCCTTCCCAAGGTAGGTTACGTGCGAGCGATGCCTTTGGTATTGCAAGCATTTGTAGGCTACGGTAACTGCTTAATATCAGGCGGGCGGTTGATGCCGGTAGCAAAGAGCTGCTCGACCCAGCGTATACGGACCGCTTGAAGCAGTTCACGTCCAAATACAAACATAACTGTACAAGGGCTGCTTGAAGCAGTCGAGTTGAAGGCGACTCCGACCGCAACTCCGCTCTCGAGTGCTCTAAGCAGTCCGTCTATTACGGCTCTAAGTTTACAGTTTTAGATGTAACGTAATGTAAAATGTAACGTCACGAGTTTATCCCCATTCGGTGGTAGTCAGAGGCTTGAGTGGCCATACACCACCACATTGTGGAGTTATTAACCAACTCAAAGCCCAAGTTTCACCAGATAGTCAGAACCCAACGTGACAGGTAGTGAACCTTGTCGCCGTGTATACAGGAACTGACTATTACCTAATCCCGAGGGATAGGTAGGTTTCCTCACGATGTTTTCCCTCACCGTCAGCGAACTGTAAATTATGCACATAGACGAAAATTCATCCATTGGTGAATGCCACCGGGGATCGAACCTGGGACCTTCTGATTGCTAGCCCAACCTGTTCACCCCTAGGCTACAGTTTTAGATCTTATGACACTTACCGCTATCAGTTCATCCCTCACGGCTGCTACCTAACGGGTGGGTAAGCACAAAGGCGGAATTTCGCCAGAGCCATCCACCCACAAACAAACAGCCGGGCTCCGCATTCCGTCCACTGGCGGAGACATGCCGAATTGAACCCTCTGATCAACTACAACACGAAGATAGTGAGACTATAGGCGTACCCCCTTATTCATAGAAAGTTATGATCGACTTGCAGTGGAGTTACAGAACACATTTGTTCCTAAAAATGCTTTTCAAACCCATTGTAAACTGGCCATTGTAAACTGGATTGTAACTGGCATTGTGTACTGGTATAAGCGACTGTAGCTTAGGGGTGAACAGATTGGCCTAGCAATCAGAAGGTCCCAGGTTCGATCCCCGGTGGGGCATGCACCAATGGATGAATTTTCATCTATGTGCATAATTTACAGTTCGCTAACGGTGAGGGAAAACATCGTGAGGAAACCTACCTATCCCTCGGGATTAGGTAATAATCAGTTCCTGTATACACGGCGACAAGGTTCACCACGTGACAACGTTGGGTTCTGACTATCTGGTGAAACGTGGGTTTTGAGTTGGCTTAATACCTCCACAATGTGGTGGTGTATGGCCACTCAAGCCTCTGACTACCCCCCGAATGGGGATAAAAGTCGTGACGTTATATTTATTTTTATTTTTTTGTAAACTGGCTAAAATCTCTATGAATGAGGGGGGTAGTATATAGAGAAGTTTGTAGTAGTTTTGCTGGATCAATATACCGCGGTTAAACGACCTCCCTACTTCATTAGCCACGTCGTCGCACATGCCGCGCGAGGCAAATTGCCTCACGAAGTTTGGTTTGCCCCGCGCGAAGCAAATGCGCGCCCTGCCTCACCTGAGCACTCACATTTGCCTCGCCTAGTTTGGCATAGTCATGAGACAGAACGATAATGTCAAACTGATTGCTCGGGTATTTATACCCTTCTCTGTCTAGAGTGTCAGTTGCCTCGGCATTTGCCTCGCACGGCATGCGACTGAGGCAAACATCGTGCTTCGCAAAGCATGTGGGTGAGCAGCCTCGTGCGACATGTGCGACATCTGGACGTGGCTAATAGGCAACATATTCGAATCTTCTACAGGATGAATTTGAAATCATGAGCATCCTTTTAAACTATGACTGTACATGATTGAGAATATTTTTGGAAAAATAAATAAAACAATATATTGATAAAAAATATTGCTCGAGTAAGCAAATCAGCCTGGGCAATAAATTTTTATCAATTGATTTGTTGATTAATATTCCCTAAATATTCTGAATATGTAGAATCGCCCGTTTAAAAGGATGCCCATGATTACAAATTCACCCTGTATAGGTTACCTATTTCGGGCGTGATCAGTTACCATTCTTCATTGTTGATAAGTAGAGCCAAGCTGCCAATTGACTGCAGCTCATATTAGCTGGCTCGACCGGGGTAGTACCACCTTCTCACAGAAGATCGGTGTAAAGTAGCTACAGCTGTGTTTCATAAGACAAGTGAGAGAGCCGGAAGCCCAACCCCTCCTTCCCCTCCCTCTGACCCACTCTCCTTCAGGTCGGCAACATGCGAGCGATGCCTTTGCTATTGCATGCTGACCCTCTGATAGGTCGGTCAGAATCAACCGACCAATCAGAGGGTCGATCACTATTAATTTCAATGCACAATGGCTCAATGGCAATGGCAGTTCAATGGCTAAGCGACTCAGGGGTATATCGCACGAGGACAACAGTGGTAGCGCAACCAGTCGCTCCACCAACAAAATGCGTAGAGCTGAATGGAGGAGCGCAACCATTTCGGTGTCGGCTACCGAATCACCCGCTGGTGGCGCCACCATGGTTGCCTCGTGCATATCGCACTTAGGGCCCAGGCGGGCCGTACGCTTGTTTGCGATTGTATAGTCACATAAAAAGGTAAATCTAAATACAACAACAACGTCACGACTTTTATCCCCATTCGGGGGTAGTCAGAGGTTTGAGTGGCCATCCACCACCACATTGTGGAGGTATTAAGCCAACTCAAAGCCCACGTTTCACCAGATAGTCAGAACCCAACGTGATAGGTGGTGAACCTTGTCGCCGTGTATACAGGAACTGACTATTACCTAATCCCGAATCCCTAATCTAAATATAGCACCAAATACGAGTATATTTATCATATGTACATCCAAGATAATGAAATCACAGAACAAAGACAGAGAAAATCAAGCCAATACAACATAATGTGGTTAACTGGCACGTAGAGTTTCAACATAACATAATATAACATAGTATCTATATGTCGGTATGTGGGGGTTATTTACCCAACGTATCTGCCCCGGGCGGGCGGCCCGGACGGACGGGGTACAAACGTTTGCATTACCAACTGGATATCGTGTAGGGATGGGGTGCTATCGATATTTTTATCTATATAGAAAACTCCCAATTTGTAACCAAATGATTTAGCAGACCAAATATTGCAATATTTGGTGCAATAGCCAGTTATGCTGTTTGCTGTTTGCTGCTATGTTCCAAGAAGCTTTGCAATCGTTGATGATGATCGTGATTAGCTACGTCCAGAAGTGTCACATGCCGCGCGAGGCTGCTCACCCACATGCCTCGCGAAGCACGACGTTTGCCTCAGTCGCATGCCGCGCGAGGCAAATGGCGAGGCAACTGACACTCTAGACAGGGAAAGGTATACCCGATCAATCAGTTTGACACGTTTGACATCGTTCTGTCTCACGACTGCCAAACTAGGCGACGCAAATATGAGTGCTCAGGTGAGGCAGGGCGCGCATTTGCCTCACGTGAGGCAAGTCAAACACCGCGAGGAAAATTATCCTCGCGCGGCATGTGACACTTCTGGACGTAGCTGTTAAGACGATACAAGAAAAAAATGAATTTTAGTTTCGGGGTGTGGCTAGCGTCGCGTGAGCTGCCGAAGGATATATCCCTCTCGCTTAGCTAGGACAGAACAGCTATGGAGTAGACTATAGTATAGTTATTTTTTGAAGGAACAATATTGTTTAATTCGTACAATTAAAATAATATGTCCCAGTGCACCTTTTAAAATAGATGAAATGGATGAAAATATTCAAATATATTTCTTTCGTTTTATATGGGATTTTTATGTCGAGTGTATTTGAAAAAAATAATTTAATTTCTATGTTGTTTTTATTGCTGAAGACAAAGTAAGTTAAAAGAAGACAAACGATACCTACAATATGCTGATAGATACGTATAACAATATTTCGATCGTATAATAGCCTATATCCAGCGGACGATCCAGACGCGTCCAACGATACCTCGTTAGTCAAATTATTATGATAAAAATAGTTTGGACGTTATACGGGAGCAGATGAACATACATACATATCGGTCAAAATCATAACCCTCCGCCCACCGTAGTCGGGTAAAAATGTACATACTCTGTGTCAGTGACTGACTGCCGGATATGAGTATCTTTTTCATGTTTCGTAGGCAAAGGAATACTTTGGTACTTAACTTCGATGCCGATCATGAAGTCATCAGCGGTGTCATAATATTTTTTTTTACCATATTTAATTTAATTTTCAGTTTTTATAAATTTTATTGATTTAACCATGCATTTATTTTTTGTTTATCTTTTTATCTTTATTTTTTTATCTATCAAAATCACCCTTAGACTGGTTACCGCCACAGGTGACAAGAGGGCTGGCTCTTTCCTTGCTCAAAAAATTCGCTTGACAACAGGAACAGCTTGAATACAGGGAGGACATGCAGCCAGTATCCCACGCGGGCGGTATTTGTTTAATTAGGGGTAGGTTGTTATTTTATTGTATTTTATTTTAATTTATGTTATATTATATTGTATTTTAATGATAAAACATGAAAAATATTTTTTTTTTTAATTTAATTTTACTTTTATTTATTGTTTTATATTTATTGTGAATTATAATAATTTTAATAATCAATATTGGACTATGTCTGAAACAAATACATTGAATTGAATAATTTAAATACAAAAATTATCACATTAACTTTACACCCGCTAGAACGAAAAAGATCCTAACATGGTAGGTAGGACCTGAGGGTTGGCCAGTTAATTACTTAAAATACACTATATTTATTTCAAGAAAACATTCATAAGATCTGAAGGCGTCGGACTCGCACATAAAGGGTTCCGTACCACCGTAGAATAAACACATCAAAAATATCAAGTTTGAGACTTGATATTTATTTTTAAATGTTATTATATTTTTAGTATTTGTTCTACACCGGCAACAGAAATACACATTCAGTGAAAATTTCAACTCTCTACCTGTTACGGTTCGTGAGATACAGCCCGCGCTGACAGACAGACAGACAGACAGACGGACAGCGTAGGCCTAGTACCTAATAGGGTCCCGTTAGCACCCTTTGGAACCCTAAAAAAATATTTTTATAAAAAAAAAAACCGACTTCAAAAAAACCTGATGCACTAAAAAGCCTGAAATAATATTTCTATTACCACCTCTGCCTACCCCTTCGGGAAAACCAGACGTGATGGTGTGTTATCGAGTATTTGGGGTCGGTGCCAATCTATCTTCTTACTTTTATAGTAGGTAGACTTGGCATACCAAGATTGGCACCGACTTCAAATACTCGATAACACACCATCACGTCTGGTTTTCCTGAAGGGGTAGGCAGAGGTGGTAATAGAAATATTATTTCAGGCTTTTTAGTGCATCAGGTTTTTTTGAAGTCGGTTTTTTTTTTTATAAAAATAATTTTATTTCACGATTTTTAGTGGCGCCATACCAATGAACATTTTGGCATATTGAACCGTATGAAGTAAGCCCAACAAAAGGTAACTGCTGTAAATCGTTGAAGAATTCCCTCGTCTGTGTATGGTCTCCATCATCAGACCTGTAATGGCACTTATAAACGATATGGATGCAAAGTTCTCACCAATACAAATTAATTAAGCCCAAACACAAGGTAGCTACTGTAAAACGTTGAGGAGTTCCCTTGACTGTCCTACGTCTTCATCATCAGACCCCTAATGACAGTCACAACCCATCTAGGTGTAAAGTCCTCACCAATACAAATTAATCAAGCCCAAACACAAGGTAGCTACTGTAAAACGTCGAGGAGTTCCCTTGACTGTCCTACGTCTTCATCATCAGACCCCTAATGACAGTCACAACCCATCCAGGTGTAAAGTTCTCATCAATACAAATTAATCAAGCCCAAACACCAGGTAATTGCTGTAAATCGTTGAGGAGTTCCCTCGACTGTCTTTCGGCTCCATCATCAGATCGACTCCAGACCTTCATAAAATAGTAGTGCTTTAAAATAGTTTAAAATTACAAACGCACTAGTCGCCCCTACGATTTTCGAAGGTTCCCCTCGATTTCTCTGGGATGCCATCATCAGATCCTGGTTTCCTTATCATGGTACCACCGCTGGAATATCTCCTTTCCAACAAAAAAAGATTCATCAAAATCGGTTCATAAACGACGAAGTTATCCGCGAACACACATAAAAAAAATATATATATATATATATATATATATATATATATATATATATATATATACGGTCGAATTGAGAAACCTCCTCCTTTCTTGAAGTCGGTTTAAAAAGTAGCCTATGTTCTCCGCCAAGACCCAGTCTATCTCCATACCAAAATTCATCAACATTGGTTCAGCGGTTTAGCCGTGAAAAGGTAACAGACAGAGTTACTTTCGTTTATAATATAATAGATTGAATAGGACGGACAAACATTTTCCTATCCATATCTGTAATGTTATTTTTTACGATAATTTATTGATGTATGATATATTTATTACTTGCCCATCCATACCTACAACAAACGCAATAAAGCGACTCCATTGTTTTGACAAGCAATGTATTCCCACTGTCGGTCCAAGACCATGCTGCAAGTATATAACAGTAAGCGAAATAGGGAGTTTTTACAGAAATGACACGAATAACTATGAAATGACAAGAGATGACACAAAATGACAAGAGATGACACAAAATGACAAGAGATGAAAAGAAATTACACAAGACAAGGAAAAGCACACGAAAATCACGCTGCAGTGCAGGTCGTAGGTTCGATTCCTGCCCAGGACATGCATTTGTGTGCATGAACATGTCCGCATGTCCCGAGTCTAGGTGTAATTAAGTGTATATTTAGTTTGTATTTACAAACAAAAAGTAGTATATGTAGTAATATCAGTTATTTGGTTTCCATAGTACAAGCTCTGCTTAGTTTGGGATCAGGTAGTCATGTGTAAAAGAATTTCCAAGGATATTTATTTATTTATCATAGGCGTCGGCGGACTGTAAATACTGTACTGTACCTGTAATGTGGCACGACCGTAATATTTTTTCGTAATATTTTTTAAAAAATCCGTCACAGGTCCGACGTCGAACAAGTCCCTTTGGACACTGACAATACAAAGTTAGAGAGAGACATGGTTAGTTCAAGTACTTAAAATGTGAGATGGCGATATTGTGCGCGCGCTCGGAAATAAACAACGTAAGCGCCAAACCACATTTTCTTGAATTAAAAAAAAACTACTTCATGAATTAAAATATGGTTGAAGGGTAGTTTAGATATCATTATTTGCTATGTTTTAGAAATAATTTCGTGATCTAAATCGTAAAAACATCGTAGTAGCAAGGAAAATTGTAAATAATTAGAGCTCATTTCATAATTTTTTTTATCGAGAAAATTTCATCAAATCGTGATTTGGATTTAAAGATACTCAAGATAATATAGTCAAAAATCATACATCTAAATATAAGATTCCTAGTCCACATACTTACTTAAAGAAAAAGTAGAATAGAAAATCAACCAAATTTCGAACCCTCGTCTTAACGAATATTTACTTCCATCATAATTATTGTTATTACTTACCATAGAGTGGTAGAGAAAAAAATAGACATTATACTTTGTGGCGTCCCCAAACGCTAAGGCTAGTATTTATAAATGCATCTCAAAGTGAGATCGATCTTAAGATGCTGTTTTTGACAGATGTTCCATACATTAAACTTCAAAACTGCATCTTAAGATCGATCTCAACTTTAAGATGCATATATTATTACGAGCCTAAGAGGCGCGCCGCACGCCCGAGCCAGTGGAGATCGGATGAACATAACGTTATAACCATGGACCAATTACTAAGGGGACTGGGTCTAAGCAACTCGGCCGAGTGGTCAGCCGAGTACTAACATCGACATAAAACGAAGCGAGTAGTTCAGCTATTTACCGGTAGATAGATGCCACGCATCCCGGGAAAATGACCACGCATTGTTTCATAGTGATATCTACTAAGAACGTCTCGTCTAATTAAAATCTCTATGGTCATAACTGATTGCTCGGGTGCGGCTGATCGGGGTTTGTGAACGCACCTATTAGTTACAACATAACTAATTGTCTTCTTTGTTAGAATTCGTGTCGATATCGATATTTGCTAACGTTGTACCACATCACTACCATCAACATAGCCCGTGGTGCTTGCGGGGCGAAACCGAATTTCCGAAACGTCTAATAAGTTGGATGTTAAGCTGACAGCACCATGTACTATGTACATCACGAGGCCACTATAACAAGGCCCCCCGCCCTCCCTCCATATCGTACATACCCACGTCGTTAGGGGAACGTGGAAGGATCAGATAGGTCGTAAAATACTGGTCGGTTTTCTCGCATGGCTCTCATTTGGTAGTAGTTACTTGTAGTCGGAGATTCTAAATTAGTATGTTTAGTTAGACGAGTTCGAGGTAAGTAACTTACATGTTAGAAGAGTAGGTATTTTTGCTGGTGATAACGCAGAAGGAAACGACTTAGCAGTTAACGCTGCTCTAACGGTCCGTTAGTGGGTTGGTGAACACGGCCGTAAAAACAATACCTTAAAGCTGTAGAAATGATCTTTAACTAAAAAAATAAATGCCGCCATTGTATTTTGGGTTCCGTACAATGAACTGAATTGAAGGTTTTTGAAGAGCACGCGGCAGATCACCTATGCGTCGGGCTGACTACCCACCAAGCCAAGTAGGAGCTAGGATGGAATGCGGCTTCCCCGCCCGCATACTGCCCGCACACCCGCCACCGCCTGCGGCTTCCTGCCCGCCACACCTCCCGCACACCGCCACTGCCTTTTTGACCGGGTGACGTCACATTAGACCGGCTCCTAGTTGGCTTGGTGGAGCAGTAAGGCTGCAAAACGGTCCCTTCCACGAGTGTACCAGGAAAGCAGCAGTCGTGAGGAGTTGTTAAACGTGCAACTGCCCGAATGGGACCACAATAACTCTACCAAGAGTGTAATGACGTAGAAGAGAGAATTTACATTGGTTTTTAATAATAATTAATTTATTTTCATTTTTATCGATATATACCTTACAGACTAACATACATATAACTTAATTAACATATAACTTAAACTAATTTGGTGTTGGTGACAGCAGCCTCCCCCGAAAACGCCTGAACACCACACCTTTCGGCCAGTACTGTTCCTGCATGAAAGTAGGCAGCTTTTCATTGGGGACCAAGACCACAAACGCCTTGAAAGTGGCGTGGCGTTTGAAAGCATCGCTCAGAAAGAAAGTGCTTTGTAATACCATTGTAAATCGATTGTAACTTTGTGTGATTAGACTACAGCTGATTTCGAAAGAAAAAATGTAAAGTAGAGCAACAGGTGGAACAAATAATCGGCTCTACATAATGAACATCGGCGACGCGCCGCGGATTAATGGACTAATTAAGGGAAAAAAACTCGAGAAAATCTTGGCGAGACTCAGACGATTCACTTTCTACTGTTTGGGGTAGGTCCGGGACGATTTTTACGTCAGTTTTCAGTCTTCTCGTTTCGTCTGCGGACAGTGAGAATTGGCTGTTGCGATGTAAATTTGGTGTTCACGGTAGCTCGCTACGAATTGTCAAAAGTTAAACACGTTATAAATACGAATTATGTCAAAATTTACCTTGAAAACTTTGATATAACTCGCGTTTTAACTTTTTTGTAATAAAATGGCTAGTCTTTATCACTAAAGTTTTGCCGATTCACATTGCAATTATTGGGAATATTGCAAATCCGTGACAATGATAGATAGGTTATAAAAAAAATACCAGAATAGGTTCTAGTTTTTATGTAAAGCGGAATAAAATAATAAAAAGAGTGGAGTACGTACGTGTGTAGAGAATATACAGAGTAAATCTAAAATATATTTTGTGGGTAGGTGGTTGCTTTTTAGGTTCCTTTTCTAAAAACAATAGAAAATTAGACAACGGCCAAGTCTCGCCGAGACGACAATCCGCGCTCCCGCGAACATTGCCGCGTTGAGCAATCATAATGAATATTTTATTTTATCATAGCGGGCCCGCTCCCCGCCGCGCCCCGCTCCGGCGGCGCGCACCCCCCCGCTGCCCTGGCGCCGCGCCCCGCACCACCCCCCAACCATGAACTTGACACCGAGCGAAAAATTAGTTCACAAGGCGAAAGTGAACTTTGTACAGAGTTTGCACTTTTTGAACGAACCTAGACTTTGATAAAAGAAGTTCGAGACTTCGAGGCGAGCCGCTGCCGTCGGCGTGATTCCACCTCACCTAACTTTGCCATACCTACCTCACCTAACTTCGCTATACCGCACCTTTCATTGCCGTAATCGCTATATAGTTTCGAGTGCGTAATTCAACGCTAATTAACTCTCAAAGTTATCAAATAAGCCTTATCGCCCCTCTGAACAGTTCAAAAAGCCCGAGTGCAGGCTACTCCTGAATTAACATACTTTACTCAAAGCCAAACTAACCGCGTATGAGAAAAAAAAAATCGTGGTTCACGCATTCACTGAGTGTATGGAGCTAATTAAAAAAGTACAGAGGTTGGTTCCGGGAGTGTTCCGCTACTCCCCGGTAGGCGGCGCTTTTCGCTTTGACGAGTTGCGGGTTTTTGTGGGCTGCGTTGTGCGGTTAAATTTTTAATGAGGTCGTGTATAGCTGGGTGCGGGTTGGGGGCTGCGGTTGCCCGGTGCGGTGCCCGCACGCAAAGAGCGCCGCGGTGGGGTGCGTCGCTGAAACCTGAAAGAGTTACAAGACTCGCTGCTCATTTATTCATAGGTACGTAGAGGTTATTGGGACGAGGTTTTACTGAGATCAACGTTGTACGTAAAAGCTAACGTTATATCTAAAGACCATGTATAAGAGTACAGATGAGATGTGATTCCAACATCACATTGGTATAGTTCCAGTAGATTTTAAATATTCTAAGTAGATAATTGCGGGAAATTGAAGACAAATTGTTCCTATACCTACAAAAATAAATTAATCTTGTTGCCTGAACTTAAAACAAATTCTTAGTAGGTAGTGGACTTTCAGAAGTAGGTAGTAATAGTAAGTAGTGTGATATACAGGGTGGTGACGACATCATGACAATAATTGAAACCACATACTGGGTATCATATTAGTAGTTCGCACATAAAATATTATTAAATTATATTCAAAGGTATTGCCATGGGATTGCTTTTTTATTTTGACAATTTTAACTTTATGTCTACAAAGATACCGCTAAAAACACCGACACCGAAGCGATATTGCCACGCTTGTACTTACAGGTCAGTCTATGAGGTCGGTAGACGTTGATAAAGGGCGTTGTGTTGCGTTTAGACTATTTCCGCATTTTTTTTTTTGGAAATTTTGAAATTTTGGACTTGATGTAAACCTAATTTTATAATTTTTATGTGTTGTGATTGACTAGCAGGGGTCGTGTTTTAATTTATTGTCACTATGTCGTCACCACCCTGTACAATGAACCATTACAATCATGCCCTGACAACCATTTACAACCATACAATGTAACCACATACAAATACCAAATACCACTTTGACGAAAATAATATTACAATCTTATTAGAATAAGAAACTTAAACAAGCGCCATCTACACGCGAGTAGCTAGTTCTAACATTTTCTAATAGACGTCGCTATGCAGCTCAGTTCATGGCAGTTTTCACTTTAACTTTCTATTCGAATAACTAAAAATAAAATAAAACTAACCAGAATTTAACTATAGTTAACCTTCTTGTTATTTTACAAATTACAATAACTATAAAGTTAAGGTTCCTAAAAAGAAGGATCTCTGCTAGAAGCTAACAAAGAAGACAGTTGTCACAAAAAAAAAACAAAGAAACAATTCCAAACACGAAATTTGCCATTGAAATCAGCTGTCACGCAAAATTATCAACCACAATCTTGACAGGATAATATTTTTTGGGCTATTATAAAAAAGGTAAAATGACAAATCCAGAGTGTGGGCGTGTATAGTGGGCGTTTCGTTTCGGTGAGAAGTATCGAGGTTGAGATGGTGCGGTGGAGGCCCTGCCTGTTGCTGGCCATGCTGTTACTGCTGCCTGCCAGGACCGGCTCCAAATCTGAGGAGGAAGAGGAAGAGGAGTGAGTATTACTCATTTCGTAAGAGCTGGGTGTTATAGAGTAGCAAGGGAGCGGCGTCGCGTGGTTTATTAAAATTTGGAGTTGGCAGCGCCTCATTTGGAGTTGGCACTGTTACTCTGCTACTAATACCATAAGTATCAAGTGTATCCAAATCACAGCGATATCGTATCGTGGCGGTATCTAGTACCATGATACGAATTGCTAATGTAAATATCCATAACTTCCGTCACTTTTATGCCCTTTTGCGGTTCCTACTGAAGTACCAGAATTAAAAATAGAGTAAATATTATCACTGCTTAACAACAGGCGGGCCGTACGCTTTTTTACCACCGCAGTCCTACAAAAAAAAAATGCCACGGTCACTCAGTTTCATTATCAGCATCTTTTCTTTAAAAACAAAAACTTGTTAAATAATGATTATTTGTTAGTCATCATCAGCTTATTGTTGTCCGCTGCTGGACATAGGCCTCCCTCAATGCCCGCCACTGAGCTCGGTCTTCAGCCCTTTGCATCCAGTTTTTGCCAGCCACTTTCCGCAGGTCACCACCCCACCCCACCTGACTGAAAGGCGACCTACACAACGTTTGCCTACTCGTGGACTCCACTCGAGCAATCGTCAACTCCAACGGTTGTCAGCTAAAATTTTACCTTCTGTCAGAGACTACTAGGACTATGTTCATATACCTATGGGGCTGGCGCAACCGGGGTAGTACCACCCTCTCACAGAAGTTCGCCGTAAAGCAGCTATTACAGCTACGTTTCGTACGATGAATGAGAGAGCTGGAAACCCATCATCCTTCCCCCATTCCCCTCCCGCTGTCCCATTTCACTTCAGGTCGGCAACGTGCGAGTGATGCCTTTGGTATTGCAAGCATCTATAGGCAACAGTAACTGATTAACATCAGACGGCTCGTAAGCTACCGTACCTTAGTCACATAAAAGAAAAAAAAAAAAAACTTAACTCCGGTTCTGTTGGTTATATCGTTAAGAAGAAAATTAAAAACTAGAGACAAAAAGTAAAAAAAACAATCATAATTTCCTTACGAGTTCCTTTCCAAGCAGCAGAGGGGATGAAAATGACGAAGAAGACGACGAAGAAGACGATGATGATGACGAAGAACAGAGTGACAAGTCTGACCGGGCCACGGTGCGGCGACCGCCCCCAATCGTGCCCACCGCCAAAGCGGTCAGCGCGACCAGGACGGCGAAGAAACGCCCACTCGAGTGCTTCGTGTGTGCGTACAAGTCTGAGACACCGCTGAGGGCGTGCTTGGACCCTACTAAGTACAGGTATTATGGGCGGTAGGTGCTGAAGGCATAGTAGAAAAATGGGTAGTAAGTTATCTTCATAGAAACGCACCGCGAGCGGCTTGTATGTGTGCGCCATGCGTATCTATGCGTCGCGCACGCACACTCAAACCAAAACTAAACCCAGTTATCAGTGCGAAACAATGCTTGTGATGTTTGAGTGTGCGTGCGCGACGCATAGATACGCATGGCGCACACATACAAGCCGCGCGCGGTGCGTTTCTATGAAGATAACCTACTATCCATCTTTCTACTATGCTGAAGGCGCTCAAAGCCAGCTGCAATCACTGATCGGTAAACGATTGGAGGTTAAGCACCGCTTGGCGACAGAGATGGGTGACCATTTAGTGGCATTTGAACTAAGCGGCTCCGTGCTTCGGAGGGCACGTAAAAAGTCGGTCACAGTTGTTGTCATATAGGTACTATAGGCAGCAGTTGTTAAGCCTTGTCAGAGGCCTTCGGGCGGCTTGAACAACTCTGACACCAGGTTAGATACTAACCATACGATAAGAAGAAGAAGTACAGGTATTAATTCTACCATAGGTTTATACGTTCTAAGGAGTCGCTATATTTGTTAGCGTAGCAATATAGGATGGTTCACAGTACGAAATAATACTTAAGGTTTTAGTAGTATCGGACATATAATTTAATGGTATAAAAATGTGATCGAAATTAGAACACTCTTTTTACCCGACTACGGAGGCGTTATGATTTTGACCGGTATGTATGTATGTATGTATGTATGTATGTATGTATGTATGTATGTGCATCTGTTCCCACCTAACTTCCAAACTACTTGTCGTAATTTGACAAATGAGGTATCGTTAGAAGCGGCTTAATGGCGCGCTAGTTATAGGCTATGTGACGTCACATAAAATTGCATATAGCGCCCTCTAGAGGACATAATGTCATGAACTAAAAAAAAAACATTTTTTAATGAAACCGTGTGGGGTATCAAATGAAAGAACTTGATGAGCACATTTCAAAAATATATATATTGTTACCTATAACTCCAAAATAATTAAATAAAAAGTAAGTTTAAAAACTAAAACCCGACTACGGAAAAAACGCGCTCTAAAAAGTATGAAACAAGAAAATATTCTCATCTAGAGGATAGCCGTGGTCCGTGTTCATGTGCCATTTGGCCCTAAAAGACCTACACGGACCACGGCTATAAGTTTTTAAACTTACTTTTTTCGATATTGTTTTCCGCAAAACTTCAAACCCTTTTTTTAATATTGGTTATAGCTGTTACTCATATGTACAGTTTACACTGTTCTTTGAGTTGGATGTGTACGAAGGCTGCACGAAAATTGTGACAAATATTCACTGGCTCATAACTGTTATAGTCTGTCTTCCAAGCAGTCTTCTTCAAGCATCGAGAATGTCTTAACCAACACTATCTCATGTTCCTCGCAGAGTCCACACGATCACGTGCCACAGCGCCGAGGACAAGTGCTTCACATCTGTGATATCGAAGGGCAGCTCGTACGAGGCCGTCGTGCGCGGCTGCCGCTCCGGCTGCGTCGGCTCCACGGAGACTACGTGTTGTGAGGTAACTGTTGATAACAGTATGCCTAAAAATATTTTAATTATAAAGGTAGATATATAGTTAAAACTAAACTCTGTCAAAAGGCCTATTACAAAATCTCGGATTACTTGGAAGATAAATCAGCTTGGGACTGATCGCTCAAATACACTTTGTTAATAACAGTGTCATGTTAAAGTGTAGCGTGTCTTGCCTTGCTTATTTCGGAAGGCAGCACACTGGAGCTATTGTTTACCAAATTACATTGTATTAAAATAAGTAAATGGCGATAAAAAAAAACAATGTAAAAAAGACAAGCCCGCTGAGTTTCTTGCCGGATCTTCTCAGTCGAGGTCGCGTTTCCGATCCGGCAGTAGAATTTAAGGAAAAAATGTAAAATGACAATTTGTAAGTGCCCCCGTAGGCCTAAACAAAATAAACGCTTTGACTTTGACTTTGACTTTGAGATTATGGGCTCCGAAATTAGCACATAAAAATTTTGCTAATTGGGAAACCTGAGATTAGGCCCATATTAATAAATCTATCCCAAAGCTGAGATCGATCTTAAGATGCAGTTTTGACGTTTAATGAATGGAACTTCTGTCAACAACAGCATATCAAGTTCGATCTCAATCTTGAGATCGATTTATTAATACGGGCCTAAGGTCTTGCGTCACTGATGGGCGCGTTGACGGTGTTGTTTTGGCACGTTATTAAGTAAATTGATGATTTTAACAGATTAATAAAATATTCTATTAAAGCAAGCAATTATTTCAGTCCACCGCTCGATGTCTAGCCCTATTTTGACTGAGATAGCGGCATGTATTATTTTTATTAAAAAAAAAACCGACTTCAAAAAAACCTGGTGCACTAAAAAGCCTGAAATAATATTTCTATTACCACCTCTGCTTACCCCTTCGGGAAAACCAAACGTGATGGTGTGTTATCGAGTATTTGGGGTCTAATATCTCCTTTCCAACAAAAAAAGAATCATCGAAATCGGTGCATAAACGACGAAGTTATCCGCGAACACACCAAAAAAAAAAAAAAAAAATATACGGTCGAATTGAGAAACCTCCTTCTTTTTTTGAAGTCCGTTTAAAAATTAAAAACAAGTCATCAAATTAAAAGAAGCAAATTGGCATGGGATTTTTAAGTCAGTAGAAATTGAATGTTTTAATAATACAATACATTTTCCTATTTTCAGTTGAATCGTTGCAATAACCAAGCGTTCGCGATGCCAGTGATTGCGCCCCATTCGCTGACTGACAGCAAGTCCAACAAGACCATACCACCAACTATACTGTTCTTCGTCACCGTGCTACTGGTCCTACAAACGGTGGTCAAAGTCGCATTCGTCTAGAATGGAAACTATTGAGAAACACTGGAAACCATTCAAGACGAAACTCGAGCGCATTAGAGAAATATTAAGTATCGATGTTTCTAAACGAAGACTTGGTTATAGTTTTTGCATCAACTTTTTATATTAAAAGACCTGTTTGCGAACTGTCAGATTACTTTTATCCAATAAATATGGCGTTTTGACGATTTTTTTCATAGAAAAACGCCATATTTATTTCGTGGAAAAAAATTATGTGACGATTCTGAAACAAGCCTTTAGTCACACGTTTAAGATTATTAATTTGCACTTTTTTTCTGCAATATTTTTGAAAGCGGAACTATGGCGCTATCTTTGTTTAGTACTTTGCTACAATTCTTCTTCAAAGCAAAAATTGTTTTCGTAATGACTTTCAGTGTTTCTTGGTATCGATACAGTCGTTCTCTGCTTATTTTAAGCATAATCTTTTTTGGAGCTAAATCATGTATACTGTGAAATTGTCGATTGATCTCAAGGGAACTGTGTGCTGTGATGGTGAAGGTGAAAATTTGTGGTGATTGGTTGTTTTTGTAAAGTGAAATATATTTTTGAGTTTGTATTAAATTTTATCGAATATTTTATACTGTTTTGTGGGATTTGTAGTGTTTGATACTATCGATAGTTTGGCATCACTAGTTCTTGCCCTGCTCGTAAGTTCTCGATAGGAGATCGATCCTGTCAATGATGATCGATCAACTAGATGTTACAACAGTTGACCCTGATAGATCAGTTAGGATATCGATAGGGCTAAAATTTGGTAATAGTATAGATGACTTGCAATAGTATCGATACTATCGATAGAATTGCTACTCGACAGTATCGATAGTAAACACGTCAGGGACGGAAATAGTATCGATAGTATCAATAGCGTGGCGACTATCAAGGCTTAATACTATCGATAGTTCTATCGATATTCCCACTTTTTCCGGGCTATCAATAGTCCATCAATAATGGTCTATCGAACGGCATCACTAGCAAGAACGAGTTCGAGTTTCTTTACTGGGCCAGGGTCTATTATCAAGGGCCTGGCTGAGAGTTCTTGCGCTAAATTTCAGCAAGAGATTTTTACATCGTTTGACATCCACCTGTAATCGCAGCTAATACCGCCCACTCCACACAAAGCAAACACCGAAATCCTCAAGTCGCATAATCATACCCTCAAAATAACTTCAAAGGGCTCCTCCAGAGGTCGCCCTCATAAAAAGCCTTATGATTGAAAGGCGCAAGGCAAGGGTCACTCGACCTCGGCGGTCAAGCCGCCCTTCCGCCCAATTGAACCGCTTCCGCCCGCCGGGGGCGCGAATGTGCGAATGGAATGAATTATTCACGATATACATTATCGAAGAATATTTTTATTTCAGTGGAATAATATTTAGGTAAGTATTAAATTAGCCTATTAGTATTTTTTTCTAAGTTAATTAAGCATAAGCTCTGTTTCAATACACAAATTCTAGACCTACAAAAATATTATACCTCTTTGTACAGTCGCATTGTTAGATTAATTTCAACCATGTAAATTTAATAATTGTGTTATCTGGCTCATTCTCAGTCGGACCGTTTTATGCTGACCTACGGTGTCAATAAAAAAAGGTCGACACCGAAGGTCCACTTAAAATGGTCAGACTGAGAATGAGTCATCTATGGTTTAATTAAATTACAACGCTCGTAGTCAGACTAACACACCAACCTGTATGGTCCCAAACTAAACAAAGCTTGAATTATGGCTACCGTACACTGGACTGGGGAGATTCCAGCGTCAACCAGACCAAGAAAAAATAAGAAAAGGATATTTCCGAAATTTGCCTCTGGCGGGAATCAAACGTGAGACATCCGATACAGTGAGTCAAGCGGCCTACGCTCAAACCACTGCGCCAAGCGGTCGTCATGCAAAGGTATGTGGTCAACTGTCTTTTGAAACAATAAACGTTTCACCTAATCGGTTATTCTGCATGATCCGTCAATCATTCATTCGCATGGATCATTTAACTAGACCCAAATAAAACATATTTTCCTTAAACCTGACCCCTCAAACCACGTGTGAAAATCACCCATAGGAAATTCCAATAAACCGACAATTTCCCCTCGAAATACCCTCAATTTGGGGTGTCCAGTTAAGAAGCCACTTCACTTGTTTTCGACATATGGACCAAATCACTTGAATATGCCAACACAAATGCGGTGCACTTGAACTCTATATCATCATAATAAGGATGATTTTTGGTTGGGTTAGTGGATGGAAAAGTTGGTGCTCTTAAATTTTTGAGGGTGGGAAGCTCGATATCCGGACCGGACTTGGGTTATTTTTATTGGTTATAAACAGGGGTTGTGTGGTGTTAGCAGAGATTTGGGATGTGAGAAAACTTCGGTCAAACAATGTGAGGGTGCGTTTACAATGTTTGGCGAGGTAGTTAAGATGTCGAGTGGTTTTATACTCTTGAGAGATATTTATTCATGTCATATATTAAATTTGAAGTAATTGGAATGGTTCTAGGTTGGAATGGTTTGGGCATCTGACTAAACGAGTACTGAATATGAAAGTGGAAGGATTAGGTACAAAGCGAGAGGAAGACCCAAGATAAGATGGATGGATTGTATAAATAAAGAGTGATATGAATGAGGTTGGAGTGGATGTAATTACGACAGCAAAGCGCGATGAATGGAAGAATAAGATATACTGCGCTGACCCCAGATAATGGGATAAGGAGGCAGATGATGATATTAAATTTAAAGTAATTACTTCTTTTTTTAAGTAGGTAATAGGTATAAATAAAAGTAACTGTCATACCAAAGATTTATGAAAGGAAACCACTGTACTACGTTGACATTCGCTGAATTACATTGGGCCCGACTCAATGGAAAGAGGCCATTAGCAAAAAAAAAGTTTGTTAGACTAGTAATTTGTGAGATGTTTGTGTTTTTAAATCAATGAATGTCACTCTACATTTATAATAGCAACGTTAATTGATCGCCAACAAAATATTTTTTTATCTATCTCTTCTTTACCATTTTTTTTAAGAACGCCTACCCGCACGTTATTCGTTTTAAACGTACCTAGAGTCTTCCACTATGTGACGTCACAGGAAGGTTGCACCTGGTTCGCGTTGGAAACACAATAGTGCGACGCTATGATCGATCGTGTCATTTAGCACGCTCCATCGGTCAATCGGAGATTTGCACAACACTAGTGACGTGTTACCGTCGCATCGTATCGATAAAATTTAAATGTTAACGTGCCAATATCTTTTGTTTGTATGGTAAAGTAGTAGTTAAAAATCTACCGACAGATTAAAAGAGAGTCTCTTTTACACGACTAACCAAAAAGGAGTGTAGGTAGTATATGTTTTCAGGGTTCATGATGTCTTACAACGGTTCAGAAGAAAATTTTGTTTACAATAGTTTTACAAAGTATATATTACTAGAAATAAAAGTGATTTGTAATGCTAGTGTAAGTCCATCATAATTTTCTATAAATTTGGGGTGTGACACCAACTCTGACACCATGTTGGCCAATAACCATACTATAAGAAGAACAAGAAGTTGCTAATTTTATCGAAAATAAAACTATAACATTTTATCGACAATCTGTAAACTCACATCACTAGCGGACATTGACAACTCTAACACGGCATTATTGACCGAATGATGAATGGTCCACGCTTATTTGGATCAATAAAATTATGCAAAATCATCGCGTCATTGTGATATACCCGTATTGGCCGTTTCTACGATTGAAAATATTGCATTATGCTCGTAATCTGCGAATGGCGACCGTGACTGGTCCTAAGATGATGCTGCGTCATCGTATTAACGGTTATTTCGGTTGTAATGTGGGAAACCAGAACTTATTTAGTTACGTAATGGGCCAAGCATAAGGACGACGGAACAAAATTATCATCTTGGGGAAGCAATCAGTTTCGGCCAAATACTCGAACGCAACTCAAATTTGAGAATGCTTAATTTTGAGGCGCTCTAAAAAAACTTACAAATAACGTCTCAATAGATAAAAGTAGTACAAATCTGCCCAAAATTTTAATATGTATCTACCACTTTTTTTAGGGAGATTATTGCTACAATAAAACTCTATTCTTTAAAGATTTACTTGACATTTAACTTAATCACCAATTAAAAATATAAACAAGTGTCTCTACTAGGTCTCTACCATGACTCTACCGTGTCTCTACCATGTCTCTATAGTCGGCACGCACAATAAACCCCAATAAGAGGTAATAAAAAGTGAGACGAGAGGAATACCGCGCCGCGTCGGTTTACAAACAACGTGATCAGGACAAAGAGTGCGATCTAATCGACTGTTGCTTAAAACACGGTATGTGCCATTTTAAACATCCCTAATAATAAACCTACTGCTGAAAAAACTGTCGGTAGAAGTCCTACTGCATTGCTTATTATTTACATTGTATTTTTTGTGTATACAGGGTTATTGGTTAAGTCGACCTATTCCCGTTAAGGGCGTGTAGTTTACACCGTTTCCGACTGATTCGACTATGAAACACGCTATCCTAAATGTAACCGTTTTCGAGATATTTGAATTTGTTTTTTTATAAAAAAATCCAAATTCACGGCTATCGCGGCTGATAGCCGAAAATTTGGATTTTTTTATAAAAAAACAAATTCAAATATCTCGAAAACGGTTACATTTAGGATAGCGTGTTTCATAGTCGAATCAGTCGGAAACGGTGTAAACTACACGCCCTTAACGGGAATAGGTCGACTTAACCAATAACCCTGTATATTGCAAATTTTACAAGAATGAAATATAGTAAAAATATGAATATTTTAGTCTTAGGTCTGAGTTTACCAACCTGTAAAGAACAGCCTGTACACATAAAACATAGCTGTAAAAGACGCGACTCTATACCTACTGGGCAAAAAAGTGTTTTCTTTCTCTAGTGGTGTTTCTTTCGCAGCTTGCGATAAGACCGCCCACTGTACACTGTTTTTTGTTTCTTGTTTTGTATGTCTTTTTGTTTATGTATTTGTTTTCATTGGCGGCGTCTTCATCAGGCGCATGCCTCGCGCGAGCACTCACTTTTGACGTCGGAACGCATAGACGTAATGTCATAATATGAGTGCTCGGGTGAGGCATGTGCACCATATGGATACATCTAATGGTGTACAATAAAGTGTTATCTATCTAGGTATTCCTACACAGTCACGGATTTTCCTATTGTCTATGATCCCGGCTGTATTCCGAATACTAAGAACAAAATAGTGTGCAGTTACCAAGTTCCACTTGACCAGTATCGCAATGAGTAATGCGAATACTCTCGCGTTTGTTGGCCGGCGGTGACCGGCGCGCGCGGCGGCCACGCGGACACATCGGGTATTTGCGTACGCGCATTTTTGTTGGCGCCCGGCCAGATGACCGCCACTGCGCAGACTCGAATGCACTTGTACTTGAATATACAGGCTGTTGACTATGTCATATTTTTTGATATTCTGGTATTTAAAGTATTTTTATTATTCTTAAAGAAACTGCTTTTGAGGCTGGTACGAAATTAAGACCCCTTTTCTCCTAAGGAAATATGTGTCTCTATTTTGTGCTGTCAAAAAAGAGGGACATCAACATAAATTGTTGTGAATGTGTAGTCAGTGCAAACTCACGGGTACATACCAATGTGTAGTGAATTTACTGGATTGAGTGAGCTTATACCACTTTGTGCAAATTTAGTTGCTATCTAAAGTAAATGTAGATGTAGGCAGATAATAATTAAGTTATTTTGTCACTTACCCATATCAGCAGCAACTAAATATATTTGACACGTGCGATGACCACTGGGCGTGAACTTAGGAGCGAAGTAAAAAGATAAATAAACACTTTTAAATTCAGAACACTATTTTTTGTTCATTCATCATTCGAGGCATTTTAAATTGTGCATCTAATTTGATAAATAAATAGTCCACCCACTGTATATATGGTTAGTCCGCAAAGTGCATTAACACCGTCCAAAATATGTATTTTTGCTTGCAAGATAAATAGCCGGAATTCGGACGAGTGTTGCAAATATTTGCTGAAACTACCCACAGACGCATTTATGATCCACGGTTATTTTGAATAAGGAACTGAAAGTTCGTGTTCTTTTTTCAAGATTTGTTTAATTATTTATAACCAGTACTGATAATGCTAGATATGTGTAAGTCCATTATTTTTAAAGGTAAAGGGTGTTGTTACTGGCAGGTAGCATTTACAAACATTTTATTTTTGTGAAGGAAAGTTTTACCGTGCGTTTCCACTGCACAAAAACATGTTGACACAACATATTGCTGTCTCTATTTTTTTGCTGTCATTAAATAGAGACAACAATATGTTGTGACAACATTTTATTGCGCAGTGGAAACGCACGGTTAGATGCGGGCCGGCCAAGTGCGATCAGTTTATAGAGCCGTGACCGCGGGTAGTACAGATAATAAATTCACTTATCTACCACCGAGTTCGCACGACTAAGTTTTTCGACTTAAGATATCGGCTAGCTAGTTTGAGTGGTGTTAATACTATGGAGATGACTTTTTTAACTATAAACTAGCTTTATATTAACCAACTTTTAAATTACTTGTATTTCCCAAAACTTTTCTTTTACAATCAAGTTTTCGGTAAATATTTTTTATGAAAAATCTGGTATTTGATTTAATGCTTGACACCTTTGTCTATCTGTTTGTTCTTAGGTTGAAAATTGCTGAATAAATTTTAACGTATTTTTCTTGTTTAATAGCTCTACGAGATTGGGAGCTTATTAATAGTGACAATGGTGTTGCCTGCTCACATTGCGTTGCTGTTACTAAGAATGTACACCAGCTTTTTCCATTGGGTTTCTTGCCGGCTCTTCTAAGTGGAGGCAATATGTCAAACCGGTGGGAGATTTTGAGGATGTAATAAGTAATAAAATATTTTACATTTTATTTTTGCCGGCAATCTTTCTACCGTTTGTCACTAGATGTGTCCATATGGCGCGCATGCCTCACCCGAGCACTCATATTATGACATTACGTCTATGCGTTCCGACGTCAAAAGTGAGTGCTCGCGCGAGGCATGCGCCTGATGAAGACGCCGCCATTGGCGTTTTTCTATATTTATGTGCCTTGTTAAGACATATACTAATTAAACTCCTACTCCATACAATGTTACCCGAGCGGGCAGTCCGCTAGGCCGCGACCCGCTCCCTCATACGGGCCTGATTGAAAAGTTCCTTTAAACCCAACTTTTCAACTAGCAGACACCAAGGTGACTTCCGAAGTCCACGTACAAGTTCCATTAGTTCTATCTTTGTTTGAAATTCATGACGTACCCTTATAGACTAGTTTTATCCTGAATATTTTGGTATAGAAAATTTATATTAACATAGTTTTGCGTCAAAAAGGTGTTACTATAGTACGTTTTTCTATACTTGTCCTATTTGGTAAGCAAAGATGGCGTCCAGCGGGGCGATTGCGTAACTTTTTGTCAATGTTTCAATTGGTTTCGTATGTAATTGACACAGGATGAACGAAACCAATTGAAACACAGACAAAAAAGTTACGCAATCGCCCCGCTGGACGCCATCTTTGCTTACCAAATAGGACAAGTTTAAAAAAACGTACTATACAGTAATTACGGTAATTAAAAAGTAATTGCTAACCATTGGTTGCACTGCATGAAATATTAATATTAATATTTTGTAGTCATAAAATAGAGACCACTGCATGTTTCAGTATACAGTTTTGGTCAATGCAAACCTAGGATATTTAAATCAACAGATTTGAGTTTCAGAAATTTTCAGTTTATTTATTCATCAACATATTTTGTAGGGTAAGGTGACAATTTAATACACATATTTTTTTTTCAGATAACAAAACAAATTTTAGATGCTTTTTATGTCTTTACAAACATGATGCGATTACGCATTCCTTCCATCATTGACTGTAAAAAATGCGAATAGAGTCATCATCTTAATTTGTACTTATAGAAATAGGAGAGTACCATTTAACGCATTTAATCGTAATCGCATTCAAAACTGACCTTTATCGACATACCAAACCACTTAGAACAGTAAGCAGACAAGTAAACAATGTAGAATTATTAATAGAGTTCAGTGTGCAATATATTAACCATTGCATACCAGGGCCTGTCGGGGGACAATATACTAATTGTTGGTTGTACAACACAGGACAATGCGCGAATGAATTATCATTTAGAATTAAGTGGTTGTAGAGCTTAGAATCAGCTTAGAAAAGCAGTGATAGCCCATTGGTTAAGCACGCGTCTTGCGGGCTTAAGGTCCTGGGTTCAAACCCTGGCTCACACCTCTGGATTTTTCGAAATCTATGTGTGAATTATAACTTTAATATGATTATCACTTGCTTACGGTGAATGAAAACATGGTGAGGAAACCTGCATGTTTTAGGCATGTGAAATCCACCAACCCGCACTGGGCCAGCGTGGTGGATTATGGCCTGAATCCCCCTCGCATTGAGGGGAGACCCGTGCCCGCAGTGGGACATTAAAAGGGCTAATATTATTATTATTATTATAGAGCTTAGAATCATGTACTAAACCATCAAGCCAACTAGGCACACGGGTATAAATATCAAATGATAATAAGTCAATGATTCCGCGGTCCGTCCACAACGTAGTGGGAGCTACTGCCACAGGAGTGCCCAGGCATTGGCCTAGGCCCACTACGTTGTGAACTGACCGCGGAATAATTGACTTGAATCGTTGGCGTGGTGGCGCCTTTCACGCTTCAGGTCATAGGTTCGATTCCTACCCGGGAAATGCATTTGTGTACATGAACGTGTCTGTATGTCCCGAGTCTGGGTGTATATGTATATTAAGTATGTATTTACAAACAAAAAGTAGTATATGTAGTAATATCAGTTATCTGGTTTCCATAGTACAAGCTCTGCTTAGTTTGGGATCAGGTAGTCGTGTGTAAAAAATGTCCCAGGATATTATTATTATTAGATATTTATACTCGTGCGCCTAGTTGGTTTGGTGGATTAGTATGGATATTAGGGTAGCCGGTTTGGATTCGAAAAACACGTGAATACCGCCAACCCGCACTGGGCTTGCTTGGTGTACTATATACCTGAATCCCCCTCGTATAGAGGGGAGGTCCATGCCTAAGAGTGGAAGGTTAAAACCGTTGGCAACCACTTGGCGCATTGGTTCGAGTGCAGGCCGCTCGGCTCACTGCATCGGATGGTTGCGGGTTCGATTCCAGCCAGAGGCAAATTTCGGAAACGGCCTTTCCGTAATTCGTCTTGGTCTGGGTATCACTGGGATCACCCCCAGTCCATTATATGGTACCCATAGTACAAGCGTTGCTAAGTTTGGGACCATACAGTTGGTGTGGAAGACTGGCGATATTTTTTTTAAATTTTCTTCTATTTATTCATTTATCTTAATTTATCGGGTCATTCCGGTCGCCCCACGCACTGGTCCCGCGGACCGCCGCTCACAATGGCGCACACGCATATTAAAACATTCAGACCAATCATTACCATAATAAATGTTAATACAGTCACCGTACATGCGCATTAGCCGGTACTAAATCATTCGCGGGCTCGCTATTGGTTTTTAGCATCGTATCAATTATGGCGCGGACTCTGGCGAGTGTTATCCTAGTTGTAAAGGAAGGAGCTTTACTTGCATTTACGTAGGGAGAGCTGATTAGGCGCGTCTAAATGTGCCGAACAGCGTGTGCGAGACATAATGTCTGGTTGTACGGTACTTGTGGATGCGGTTATTAAATTATTTTTTCAGTATTATCCCTGAAACAAAAATTCTACTTACGCCTCCTGAAATTCCTGTTTCTCATTTGAAATCAAAATTTGTTTCAATTTTATGTTTACCAAAATGTATCTACCTAAAAATAAATTGTCATAAAGTAGAGCATCTTACGATACATAACGATTTCGTAGCGGGCGTACATAATCGACGATCGAAGGACTTGTCGCCCACGCGTGGGCTCGGTGTTCCTGCAACACATATTTTGTGCTTTGCAAATTAAAATTGGCCACAGCGAACTCATAATTGCAACTACTATAGATTCGACGTGATGCCCAATATCTGGCCATGCTAGTTCTCATGGGTGGCCATTTTTATTTTTAAAAAATGTAACTGTAAAAAGTCGTGAGACTTTTATCCCCATTCGGGGGTAGTCAGAGGCTTGAGTGGCCATACACCACCACATTGTGGAGGTATTAACCAACTCAAAGCCCACGTTTCACCAGATAGTCAGAACCCAACGTGACAGGTGGTGAACCTTGTCGCCGTGTATACAGGAACTGACTATTACCTAATCCCGAGGGATAGGTAGGTTTCCTCACGATGTTTTCCCTCACCGTCAGCGAACTGTAAATTATGCACATAGATGAAAATTCATCCATTGGTGCATGCCCCACCGGGGATCGAACCTGGGACCTTTTGATTGCTAGCCCAACCTGTTCACCCCTAGGCTACAGTCGCTTTTATTTTTAAGGTAATCTATAATTCTTGATCGCTTGTCTCCTGTCCATACGTCGGTACATAAGGCGATCTATTGATTTTTCTTATGACATACAAGGAGTAGGTACTTCATTCATACTCAAAATGCTAACTTCATACTTCGAAAAGGTGACAGAAGCTAATGATAACTTATACCGTTTTTGAAAGCTTTAAACTTTGTTAAACTTTGCTTAGTTTGGGATCAGGTAGCTGTGTGTCAAAGAATGTCCCAGGATATTTATTTTATTAAATTTATCGTACTTACTTCAGGTTATCGTACTTACTTATCATTATGCTAATAGTCCCATGGAACGTACTTAAAATACCTGGGGTTTTAGTCAAAAGTGTAACGACTTGTGGTGAGATTTGAATGAATCCATCGCGCTTTACCATCACGCCCTACTATGCTCCCATATTTCATCGCTAGTATTTTCGTTCAATTTAGTACGAGGCGAGGCGAGCTTTGGCATTATAACGGCCCTATACCCTACACCTTCTGCCTACACTTTCAGGAGTATGTGTTGTGTCAGTCGGGTTCCCATGGTAACCCCATGGCGCAAGGCCCAGCTGATCTAGCGCGAGAAGGCCGCAGTCGTTATCGGTCAGCGCGCGACCTTTGAAGATGCCTCGCGCCGCACTTGCACAATACGGTGGTAGATACAGGATGCATGATTATATTAATAGCCTAAGTTTAGGAGCTCTCAAAATGTATTAAGTTTGTTATTACTTGAAAAAATGCTAATTATCGTATTAAAGCAAAAAAGAGCAACTTACATAATGTAAAGGTGATCGATTATTTACGAAACACTGTCATTAAAAAAAGTATTAAAAATGCTTTTTGCATTTTTAATGTACTTTTATTTTGCATTTTTCATTTAATTTAAGAGTATTTTGAATAAAAATAAATAATGAATAGGTTTAGTAAGTTGCTGATATTTTGTGTCGCACTGATCCTAGAATATTCTTAATACCAATAAATAAACTTTAATAACTCGCATGTTACTCGATTTCTAACATTAGTTACATAAATTATAAATAATAAAATACAAATAAAAATGACTTCATCTTCAATAACACCATCCAATCTTGCAGCGATGACATTTGGAAGAGCGCGCGCCAGCTGCTTGACCTTATACCTTTCTACAAACCAAGTACACTGCTGTTTCTTTTACTCGGTTTACTGAAATACTAACATGATTTTATTTTATTTTTATAAGCTTAGTTACTTTAATCACTCTTTTTTTTTTACACAGTCTCATTGACAAGACTGCTCACTAATTCTACTTATTCTACGAATTTTACAGTCTCTAGCTCTACAATACATACTTAAAGTGTTACAAACTTATCGAGTCCGGTGGCCAAAAGTGAAACTAGGTAAACATTTTAATTGAGGAATATCAAATTTTGACTGTCTTGCAAGGACACTAGCGATGCTCTCAGTAGGCCAGAAAGAAGAAACTGTACGTAGTAAAGATAAAAGATTTTAATAAAATTGCTTCATCTAACATAACCCCGTTCTACCCAACTCCGGTGACATTTGGATGGTCGTGCGCCGTCCACTCGACCCTTACCTTTGCACTGTACATCGTCGTATCTCCCACTTGTCTTGATGGCAGTGTGATTGCCATCTGTTTGGCAGTACCAGTAACTGTAAAACCAAGGGCTAGGTTAGTACGAACGTCCTTAGAATAGACTATTTCATAATTTTCTGGGATATAAATTGTATATGCGAGTCAGGGAGCTAATTACGCACCCGGACCAACTGTTTTGTTCGTTCGATCCATAGATTCGATCGGTCGCGATTTTGACACTAACTATGGAAATATGTCAAAATTCTAAATTGGAAGCCTAAAAGAACAGTTCATTGATAGATTACCGGATTCGTAATAGGTCCTCAGGATATAAACGAATTCACGTGTCGAAGAGCACACATCAACAAAGTCTACTGGGTACCTATTATAGTAGGTGACAGGTTGGGATGACAATCGGGGTATGAGCTGAGGCGCGGGCGAAGTGACACCCCTCATACCCGCGCATCGCCCGCGCGCTCCTAGCCTGAGCGCTGCACGAGTACGCATTATCGCTATCGATAGTTATCGATTTCGATCTCGATCACATTGTTCTTTGTGTATCAAAATGAGTTTGGTCGCTTCCTCGTCACGTGTTGAAACAGAAAAACCAATAATTCATTCTCAAACACGAGAACTAGCCAGAAAAGTATTGAAAAATTGTGACATTGAACGGAAAAACAATTATTATAATTACCCTGTGAGTAAATATGAATAAAATATTATTATAAAATATTTTTTCATTTTACTTATAATTAACCTTATTATTTTGTTACGTTGCAAAAAAATATATTGATAAAACTATTGGTACGTTTTGCCACATCACTAGAAAAATTTCATCCGAACCTGTCGCCTACTATACCTATATTGACCCGGTGTTGGGTTGCCATTTGTTTGGGGATTGCTAAAAACATGTGTAATAAGAAGTTAGGTATGAGTTTTGACAAAACTAGATTCTAAGCGATCCCGTCTTAAGATTAATTACGATTGTAGCTCTAAATGTCACGTATAAGGCCCAGTTTAGTGGTATTCTTTGACGACCGCTTAGCGTAGTGGTTAGAACGTAAGCCACTTGGCTCACTGCATCAGGTGGTCGCGGGTTCGAGTCCCGCCAGAGGCTAATTTCGGACACGGTCGTCTCGTAATTAGCCCTAGTCTAGGTGTCACTGGGATCGCCTCCAGTACGGTAGCCATAGTACAAGCGTTGCTTAGTTTGGGACCATACAGTGGGTGTGTGAGTCTGGCGATATTTATTTATTTATTATTTGTAACACTCTTCTTTGTTCACTCATCGGTTGTGACGTGTATAGGTGGCCCGTAGAAATTAATAAACAACACCTAACAAGTCAACATACAAATTTATTAAGTAATTTACAAATGCAACGTTTAGTAAAAAACAAACATGTGGTAATACCGATATATTAAAATTCGAATACGGCTAATTCCCTTACAGCAAAATTTGAAAACCAGAATGTGTTGGTAATTCCGAACTAACAATAAAATTAAAGGTTCTCAGGGCGTGGTTCGTAAGCCGGTCAAAATTACAAACACTTAGATACTGGGGGCGAGACAGGCACTTCACTGGCCTAGCCGTAAGATGTGACGATCGGACGACCGATCGAAACGATCGGAGGTTAAGCACGCTAACAAGGAAGCAAGCAAGCAAGGTCGGGCAGAGATGGGTGACCATTTAGTGGCATTTGAATTGGGCGTCTCCGTGCTTAGGAGGGCACGTACAAATTCAGTCTCGGCTGATGTCAGAGGCCTTCGGGCGGCTTGAACAACTCTGACACTAGGTTGGCCACTAACCATACGGTAAGAGGAAGAAGATTCTTTGTAAATGTCCGACATTTAATAATATCCTCCGATCAACGGAACCGCAGTTATTGGCACAAATTGTCGATCCGACTGATCCGATTCATTCTAAATCCTCTCTCACGAAACCATTGACCTTTGGGTAGTCTAGTTATGAATAATATTGCTATAACAAGAGTATCTTTCCGCAAATATGGTTGCCGAGGACAATAGATTTAGTTACCATTAAAATTCAGTAAGGAATAGTTTAAGGGTACGTGATCTTGCCTCTGGCGAGTTTACGAAAATGGAATTATCTGGATAACCTATTTCTTTTGTACTAATACTTAATCAATACAAAGAAAAGTATTTTGTTGAATAGCCATATTAAAACAAAAGAGTGCCCAAATAATGAACAATCAAAGCCAAATTTTTAGAAATTTTAACCGACTTTAAAAAGCATTTCTAGGAACAAAAGTGATTTGTAATGCCAGCGCAAGTCGATCATAACTTTCTAGATATTTGGGGGTTCGATTTAAATCTAAATTTAACAGATAATTAAGCTTCTTTAAATGCACGCTAAACTAAGCTTTGTTTTCAACTTTGCAACCAGTTTTTAACAGGCACTTTCGGCAGGTCTTTACCAGGCAATTTGCTAACCTATACTACGATTGCCTAATACGTATAGAAGGCAGAGATGGGCAAAATTTAATTGCAATTAATTAATTGCTAATTGCAGGTGATGTTACAATTAATAATTAATTGTGATTAGTTCGCGATTGACAAACAAATCAAAATTAATTGTTAATTGTGACGCTACATGCAATTTGCAATTAATTAGTTGCAATTAAATTTTGCCCAACTCTGATAGAAATGTAGTAGGTCAATTATAGTCTAACCCCCTTATTCATAGAGATTTTGCCCAGTTTGCAATGGTTATGAAAGGCATTTTTAGGAACAAATGTGATTTGTAACTCCACTGCAGGTCGATTATAACTTTCTATGAATAAGGGGGTAATAATTAGCTACGGTGCCTTACAGCTGGTATTCCATCAGTTGTAACTGTTCCCTTCCACGTCGTTCTCTTTACGTTCCATTCCTACAAATATACCTCAGACTGCTTCAAAAATATTATCAAAGTATTAGTTCTCCTTAAGCAATAAATCGTCTAAGAAGGCTATCAGTGCTTTTGGTATCTGATCCAGAATAGGGACGGTCATGGTCTGCATTGTATTAAATAATAGGAATACGGCAAACGTTATTCAAATGTAAGGCCATAGAGAGCGCGCCGGCAAATTGTGTCCGACAGAGTGTTTTGACGCCTTCATACATAAACATTTAGTCGTTTAAAAACATTACTACGGTGGCACCAGTGGTTATTTAATCTGTAGTTAACTAACTACTCATTAAACTTTCTTTTTTTAAGAGGGATTTAGAATTTGGTCAACGCGCAACCGTATTGTATAAAGTTTGGTTTTACTTTGGCAAAATATTATATGCATACTAGCTGTGTCCCGCGACTTCGCCCGCGTGGAAATTGATGTGTAAGATTAGCCTATGTCTTATTCCAGAGCCTACACTATCCATGTTTCAAATTTCTCTGAAATTCGTTTAGTACTTATGGAGATAAGTACATGGTAACAAACATTCACACACACACACACACACACTTACTTTCGCGTTTATAATATTACTAGGACGTGATATTATAGTAAAGTTTATCAGCCCCAGAGAATTTCTCAAGATTTCAATTTAAATTCGTTTAAAATTTCTAGCGCTTACTTCAAGAAGTGGAGCTTAGATTCCATGGTTCGTTTCGACTTAATTCCCCGATTTTTTTAACGTGAGATTTTTTGAACTCACAAGCGTAAAGCACTCTTTATCTAACATCAAAGCTAAAGTAAAGTTAACCCTCTGTGCGACCATCCCACAATGACATAATACATTCGAAACCACTATTGTAGCCGGCGAACGCGCTATTCAACCGCGCTGCGGTCACCACTCGCTTAATTCGCCTCTACAACCGACGGCACGGAATAAGGAAACGGATTGAGGACTAGTGATTCATTGACATAAGCGGTTTTGTGACTTGTTTCCTGTCATTTTTAGCTTCGGTAAAGACTGTTATCAACGAAAAATTATTGGTTTGAGGGTAAAGTTAAAAATATCTTTATAGGAAAACCTGTTATAAATTCTTTGAGAAAAACTAATATGATTGACGAAAACTATGTAAGAGGCTATGCACACGGGCAACTTTTGCTGCAACTGGCAACTCGCAACTAGCTGTTTTCATATAAAAAAATTGCGTCAATCGCGGCAACTGTTGCTGCAACTGGCAATTGTTGGCTGCAACTGCCAAAAAACCATTAAAAAGTTGATAGTTTCGGCAACTATAGTTGCTTCGTGTGCATAGCGTCTAAATGGCTGCGTCTATATTAGGCGCATCTCGCGCGCGGCACGCGCGGCAGCCTCCGTCACATGCTCGGGTGAGCCACTAGACCTAAGGGTATAGCCGAGCAATCAGTTACATAATTACATTATCGTTCTATCTCATGACGAAGCCATACTAGGCGAGGCAAATGACAGCGCTGGGTGAGGCAGGGCGAGCATTTGGCTCGGGTGCGCCCTATCAAACCAAGCGAGGCAAAACTGCCCCGATCGAATTTAGGGATACTCATGGCTTTAGTTCTGATAACAGTCCAAATATAATTAGTTCATTTTCTTTCTCAAAAAGAAAATTAGAATAAACATTTTCCAGTGAGTTTATCGATAACATACAGTACCCAGCAGTAAATATTACACATCGACCTCTAGTAAGAGATAATCGGTTAGCTCCGGCTTTATGGAGTGCAGAGTTGGGAAACATTTAATTGCAATTGATCAATTGCAAATTGCATGTGGTGTCACAATTATCAATAATTTTTGGTTTGTTTGTCAATCGCGAACAAATCACAATTAATTGTTAATTGTGACATCACCTGCAATTAGCAATTAATTAATTGCAATTAAATTTTGCCCAACTTTGATGGAGTGTCATATACGAGCGACAGAGACAACGCTGTACATCACTATATCTTTATCTATAGCTTGATGTGTATTTACTGTCAGGTACTGTAATCCTAATTCGATATCCATATGTACTATGCGATTTAAATAATAATAGGACCGGCCTAGCGCCATGTTGTGACGTCACAACTGGAACTTGGTACAGACTCTCGGCTAACTTCACTCATAAGTACAGGACTTGGTACCGTGGAATGAGTGAAGTTAGCCGAGAGCCCATCCTATTGTTATTTTAATCTTATTTTTTTAATTCTTATTTTTTTAATTCATATTTTTTTTAATTCGGTATTTTCTTTTCCAGCCAATACTTTCACTCCCCCTGCACTTTGTTTGGGTAATTGTCTGAGTGTTAATAGGCCGTTTAGGGTTACCAGCAGACAGAACGTCGTAAACGCGACGCGTCCCCACTTTCCCTGATAAATAAGCTCTAAACAATTTTATTGTTTGATTTTCCTTACTGTTGTTTGATTTTACAACAGCTTGGGCGTATTGTCTGCAATGGAAAGTGTGTTTAGCTTAACTTTATTGCTGCAATAATTAAAGTAAGGCTAATGATTTTTTCCACTCTATCTAATAAAATATAAATATAACGTCACGACTTTTTTATCCCCATTCGGGGGTAGTCAGAGGCTTGAGTGGCCATACACCACCACATTGTGGAGGTATTAACCAACTCAAAGCCCACGTTTCACCAGATAGTCAGAACCCAACGTGATAGGTGGTGAACCTTGTCGCCGTGTATACAGGATCTAAGTCTAGAGTATAGAGACCATTGATATATTATTTGAGTAGATATGGAACCTTCTCACATCGCAATTACAATCCGTAATTTGCCCTGTTCTGGGTGTCACTGGGTTCGCCCCCAGTCCATTGTATGGTAGTCATAGTACAAGCGTGGCTTAGTTTGGGACCCATACTGTTAGTGTACACACTAACGATTAGTGTAAGTCTGGCGATATTTATTTATTTTATTTATATATTTCCTTTCCATAGTAGACTAGGAATTAATATTTACAGCAATCACATTGTTCAGTATAAATTTCTAATCTTGTCCTAAATTACGACGAACACAAGATTGCTATTACCGCTATAGTGATGGTAATGAGCCGAACACATACGGCATAATTATTCCTTGGACTGACGCAAATATAGGGGCAAGGGCCAAACGAGATCTATAACTCATCCTTAGAACACAAATATTACAATAATACATACCACAGTCTAAAAAATTACGAACAAGATCTTATAACATTTACCAGTTGATCAATAGAACTGTATGTAGTAAGTTTAGCATGTGGTAAGGTACAATATCTAAGGTCACGTGTACCGACACACGTCCCAAAGACTCGATAGGTCACTGATGTGAAGGTTAGGGGTTAAACGGGACTGGGGTCAATGCCTACATTGTTATGTAGATGTGTGACAACGGTATGACAATATTTTACATGAAAGTAGGTACGTTGTATTGTTGTGTATGTTTCTTAACTCTGATAAACAGTGCTGTGTATTTAAAAAGTAGAGCCACAGAATACCTTTAATGACTGACTTATAGCAGACAATTTATGTTTTTTTATACTGATTTAATTTCCTACACTTTGACATCATATATTGTTACTCTATGACATGTTTGGAACCAAATGCATCGGTCGCCCGTTGCCGACCTAAAGAAGAGTGGGACACAGGGAGAGGAATCGGTTGGACTTCCATATCTCTCACTCATCGTACGAAACGCAGCTATAATAGCTACACTGATCTTCTGTGAGAGGGTAGTACTAACCCGATCGAGCCACCCTGTATATGAGCTGTAGTCACTTGCTACAGCTTGGCTCTACCACAAATAAAAACAATTAAATTTGTTTTAAACCACAAATTTAATTCAGGTATCAAACACCAATTTGTGGTTTAAAACATTCAGATATCATACGACTATTTGAATAAGCACTATAGTGCTTATACAGGATGGTGACGACATCATGACAATAATTGAAACCACATACTGGGTATCACATTAGTAGTTCGCACATAAAATATTATTAAATTATATTCAAAGGTTTTGCCACGTGATTGCTTTTTTATTTTGACTATTTTAACTTTACGCCTACAAAGATACCGCTAAAACACCGACACCGAAGCGATGTTGCCACGCTTGTACTTGCAGATCAGTCTATGAGGTCGGTAGACGTTTATAAAGGGTGTTGTGTTTCGTTTAGACTATTTCCGCATTTAATTTGTTTGAAAATTTGAAATTTTGGACTTTGATGTAAACCTAATTTTATAATTTTAATGTGATGTGATTGACTAGCAGGGATCGTGTTTTAATTTATTGACAATATGTCGTCACTACCCTGTATATGTCCGTATCGCAGCAAAACCACTGCTTTATTGTCACGTTACCCAAGATGTGGGCTGACGTGAAAGCTGATTGTCCGTCCATCATCGCGACGTGGTTCCAACAACTTAATGACATTACGTGCATTTATAGCATCGTCAACTCTTGTCTAGGTATTGTTGTTAAATTACTAAGGTTCTGCGTGTTTTAAAGAGTTGAAAAGAGTTTTAAATTATATAATTGTCTCAATTTTTTAGTAGTTCTTGTAGGTCTACTTATCTGAAGTTATCCGCAGATAGCTGTAATGTAATTTTTGGCATATTCCGTCCCACTGTTGGGAAAATGTCTCTCTCCCTTTTCTTTTCTCCTATCAGTCTGTTTTGGGTTACAAATAGGTATATCCTTAGCGTATAGCAAGAGTATGCCTATTTTATTCCAAAAAGATAGGATTTGTCAAAGAGATAACTTTAGGATCTCCTTTGCAGCCTATCGACCGCTTGGCCCAGTGGTTTGAGCGTTGGCCGCTCGGCTCACTGCATCGGGTGGTTGCGGGTTCGATTCCCACCAGAGGCAAATTTCGGAAACGGCCTTTTCGTAATTTGCCCTGGTCTGGGTGTCACTGGGATCACCCCCAGTTCATTGTATGGTAGTCATAGTATACTGCTTATTGTATATTGTATGGTGCTTATGAGCATCACTTAGTTTGGGACCATACAGTTGGTATGTAAGGCTGGCGATATTTATTGATTTATTTATCTGACGTTTTGTCACAGTCCAAGGATCAATAAAATTGCAAACTCAAAACATGTCAACAGAACGATCCACCACAAGGATGTGTTCATTCGGAAGTGGCGTGCGCGGGCGCACGGCGGGCCATGAGAACAGATGGTATCGGCGTCCCGCTCGCGCACACGTCGCCGCAGTGATCGCGTCGATAACGCGCGTCATGCGCGGGACCACGCTCATGTCAATTTTTACTAGGACTTTGGGAATGGCTAACTGTAAATGCTTACGTTCAGCAGTTGCTGAGATTCATTGAGCAAATGTTTTTTCAATAGTAGGTTACATGATAGAGCAAGGTTCAATAATAGGTACTATCGACAAACTTGACGGTTGATCACCTTGAGGTTGCATTTTGCGTGCAGTGACCGGCGGCTAACTGCGGCTAGCTTGATTTCGTCCATCTAAAAGAAATTACAGTAAAAAGGGCTTTGGTTTCAACAGTTGGTTGTCATCTCATTGGAATGACCTAATGGGTGGGGCGAGCTTTGAATATTGCCTGCAAGCAATAAGTTGTTGAAACTAATCAGGCTTCAAATTTGCTGTTCGTACATAATTTGTAGCACATTAAAATTGATTTATGTTACTTAGGTAAAAATCACTAACCAATGATTAATTTTAAGTTATTACCATTACTAAAACGGTACACGAATATCGTTTCAAGTACAGTTACCTAATAACGAGTGTTTAAATGCTATCGTTTTCACACACCATGAACAGGTAGGTAAATACGGAATACTGGCGCGCTCGCATGCATGCATAATGCTAAATAAATCGAATGTGCAATTTGAAGATTTGTGAGCTGATTTTCAGTAAACTGCGATATAATTGAACGTGACCTGTAATACGAAGTCATTGTTATTGAAATAACTTCTGTCATTTTTATGAACATCGACTTACGTAATCGCTATTTCATTGAAAAAAAGTATCGATAGATATTTTAAATGTCAAACACGGTTTCTATTGATTAATCGCAAAACCACCAAGTTCCTTATTCAAGTTCAATTCCTTGTCCAAGTTCCTTGCCGCGACCACATGTGTCGAACAGCCGCGTCCGAGCAATCAGTAAGGCCGTGGTCTCCTATTAAATGCCATCGGCCGCTTACAGCGTCACGCGTACGCCGCTTCACAATTCTTACTATAGAAATATAGAAATCTACTGTTGTGGTCTCCTACACACGCTGATGTCACTATAGTAAAATTGTGACGCGGCGTACGCGTGACGCTGTAAGCGGCCAATGGCATTTAATAGGAGACCACGGCTTTATGACGCCACTGTCTCTGCGTTCAGACGTCAATACTTGTAACTCGAAACACTTTTAGGTGCCGAATGACATAAAAAAACTAGTGGGTACGTAGTAGGTAGGTATATCTTTTAGGATTCATATTCCCAGCCTAAAACCAACATTACCATGGCTAAGTACCCTATAGTCGAGGTACAGATGACCATCGCTGTGGTATCCGTGACCCCGGGACGGTCATTTATCCACACGACCATGGGAACGGTTAGATAACGCATCGCACGTAGCAAACGCAAGTTAGACGGACGGTTTAGCGAAAGGATATACTAATTGTGGTGTAATTAGAGTAGTTGAAACCTCGTGAAGGATGAAAAACCGCCTAAATACCTTTATAATTAAAAAAAAAAACATTTTACGACTTGATATAGTAAAGCTCCGACCGACTTTCGCGAAACATTCGCACAATTTATGCGCATTCAAAACAGAAATTAGTGAAGTACTCTATACGACGTAAATAAAGATTCACCGCCTTTATAGAGATTTAAAATGGATCTACAAAGCATTTCAAGGAAGAAAAGTGATTTTTGAACGTTCTTTAAATTTGAGGGTAAAACTGTGTTTATTCCGCGCGTTGAACGTTCTAGCGTTTTTTTTAGAAAATAATAATAATAATATCCTGGGACATTTTGGTACACACGGTTACCTGGGGGCTTACCACGACCTCTTATCGCGATTCAATTATAGGAACGTTTTAACGATTAAGCGACTTTTTGTGCAATGACGTACCTTATTGTCATGACAATAAGAAACATCATCGCACAAATGGCCGCTGAATCGTTAAAACGTTCCTGTAATTTAATCGCAATAAGAGTTCGTGGTAAGACCCCTGAACCCAAACTAAGCAGAACTTGTACTATGCAAACCAGATAACTGATATTACTACATATACTACTTTTTTATTTGTAAATACATACTTAATATACATAATTACACCAAGACTTGGGACATACAGACATGTTCATGCACACAAATGCATGTCCCGGGTGGGAATCGAACCTACGACCTGCAAAATGTGCTCAATGGGTGGCAAAGTTTGTTTTAACTTTTGAAAAATAAAATATACGCGCGAATTATACGCGACAATCGGTGCATAGCGCAACGATTTAAAATGCGAATGCGGCATTTTGGCTAATATTAGGGGCTAAAGTGCTCTCTTCGTCCATGATAGTATAGGCCTATTATATTTCCAATGTAATAAATGACGAGCCTACTACTATTAGTCACTGATATCGTTATTTTATAGCTGCCAGCTAAATTCAGGTAGTACTAGTAATGTACTATTCAATATCATATCTTGCTACTTAACGTGCACTTAACCGTTTAATGGGGAGGTCGGTCTGCGAGGCCAATGATACATTATAATAATTGTGAATAAAGGAACATAATATTGGATTTTTTTCATATATATTTTTTTTAATTTAATGGTAGTTACATTGGGTAGATCGATAGAAAATAAGTTGCGCGTCGATAGTTTTTATTTTTTTTAGAATATTGTAATACTAGCTGTGCCCCGCGGCTTCGCCCGAGTGGAAATTGCATTAGCCTATGCCTTATTCCAGTGCCTACACTATCTAGATATTTTTTTTATTAAAATCAGTTTAGTAGTTATGGAGATACGTGAAAACAAACATTCACACACACTTTCGTATTTATAATACCTAAAGATTAGTAGGATGTTTGATAATACATACCTGTTTATGAATTTCACATTGCTTGTAAATGATATTTTATACGTGTTATTTATTTACTACAATATATAAACTAGTAAATAATAAATAAATTATCAAATAAATTCCCTAAATAAGTAATTTACAGCAAGCCCTTATTTTCCGTAAGGTCACCAATAAAGGGTTAAAGTCAATGGCTATCGACTGGTACCACGCAGCGATAAATTAAACGATTAAATGTATAGTAATGTATATTTATAAGCACAGCCTACATGCTATGACTCACTATTACAAAATTTGCAAATCAACCCAAAATAGTAAGTATAGGCAGGCATCCAACAAAACTGTACAATAGTACAAATATCAAAGATATTACCAAAATAGAGGGAGACGTATGACTATCCGAAATAGTATACTTCCAGTCCATGGACAATAGTAGTTCGTGGAAAATAATGTTGAAAAGATGTCGGTACTGCAAATACGGCTCATTTTCCGCTGAATAATGCGCATCAAAATATCTTTAAGTTGATTATTGAATGGTGACTTCGATAAGAGATGTGTGAATTTCGCTGCACGTAGGTATGCTGAGCACAAGTAGTGATGGGATGTTCTTGAGAACATTCTCACCCTCGGAAACTTATTCGTGAGTATTTTCGAGAATTTATCTTCTGAAGCATGTTAAACGTGGCATAAACCTCATTAAACATGCAAGTATGGTGGTTTTAATTGTTTTTAAGATTTAAAGTTACGATAACGTCATCCAAAATATAAGATTCTCAAAAATTCTCACGAGTAAGTTTCCAAGGGTGAGAATGTTCTCGAGAACATCCCATTACTAAGCACAAGAGTAGTGATTGCAATGTTAGGAGGTACCATATCTGCTAAAATAATATATCAATGACTTTACACAATTCTTATTTGCGGTTGATGAAACAAATATGACTTAATAAACAACCTTATAAATATGAGCATAAGAGTTAAGTTCTGTTTCAGGAATGGTTTTAAGAAATGGTGTTGGGCCACATTATGATTGAACAGAACAATACTAGCGTGGGCGGAGATTTGTAATATTAGAAAAATGTCAGATGTTAGTGCAATAGTTACTATTTTTATTAAAAATAACCATTTTAAGTTGGGACTTCTGTAACCTTTTAATTTCGACGTGTATTGCATCAGGTACAAAATACCAAGTTGTATTTTTACGGAATATTAAGCTGATGGTTTGACAGTGATTAATAATATTTGGGTTTAAACAAATATATCACTTTTTACCTTTAATAATATTACTTGTACTTATATATTTTGCGAGAGAGATGTCTATGTATTTAGATATAATTTTAGGTACAACGTTCTTTTAAAACTAAAAGGCATTTTTAGCTTAGCAAAACAATGGTGTTAATAAAAAATAACGTTGGCTACAAATTACGACTAAATTAAATTTGAAACATCTAAAAGTATTTGTCTTGCTCATACATCACAATCATTAGAAGTAGGTATGGCAGTAGGTACAGTTCGTTTAGTCAAGTTAATTTGTGTATGAACATAATCAGCACTATTGTTTTATTTTTAAACAAATAGTAAAGCATTGGGAGAGCCCTATGTCCGGCAGTGGCCTATAAAGGCTGAAGGATGAGTATATCTGCCTATCATCTGATCAAACTAACATGACATAAGCGATTCGTTCTCGCTCGCTCGTGCCTATTTGGGCGGTGCTTATTACCTAGGTCCTAGGACATTGTTTCACTTTCACTGTTTGTAATTTGTGTGCAGTGTCGTTGTGCAGTAAATTATACCGGCACCTATTTGTGCTAGGTAATTACTGTGGACAAATGAGCGCGACTGAGACACACTGTCTGCTAGCTTTGAGGTATTAGGGCCCGGCCACGACTTCGCGCGACAGCGACGGGCGATAGCGTTTTTTGCTAAAATGTTGCATGACGCCACGAGCTGCCGCTGTCAGCGGCAACGCGCTCGATGCAACATTTTAGCAAAAAACGCTGCCGCCCGTCGCTGTCGCGCGAAGTCGTGGCCGGGTCATTATGTAGTAAAATAACGTCACGACTTTTATCCCCATTCGGGTGTAGTCAGAGGCTTGAGTGGCCATACACCACCACATTGTGGAGGTATTAAGTCAACTCAAAGCCCACGTTTCACCAGATAGTCAGAACCCAACGTGACAGGGGGTGAACCTTGTCGCCGTGTATACAGGATCTGACTATTACCTAATCCCGAGGGATAGGTAGGTTTCCTCACGATGTTTTCCCTCACAGTAAGCGAACTGACGCAGGATCGATTACAGCACGTTACAAAATCACCGGTCGCCGATGCTAAAAGTAGTAAGTCTGCGGAGGCCCTTAGCCACATAAAAAAAAATGCTTAGTGATTTTCATAGAAATTACCTCAATCATAGGGACCTCGTACACAGTCCCACAATTTAAACGGTTACCTTTCAAACCCTCAAGTGATCCAATTTCTTACAGTCGGGTATACAAAACTTCGGACGTGTAAACATGAAATGGGCGCGGTGAGCCCCACAATAGCGACCACGCGCCATTCGCACTAGCGCGATGAAATAAGGGCTGTCACGTTGGTTTTATTGGAAACCTAATTAAAAGTCGCGGTATTATTTTTAGGGTTAATTTTGCAGTATCGACAAAGTCCGGCTCTGTATTAAGCCTGGTTTAACTATGGCATTATGGACTATGGGACTAACTAACTAATTAAAGTCGAAAAAAAACTTATATTTAACCCATTTTTTCAAATGGGTGTGATGAAGGTACTTTAAAAACTGCTTAATTTGTATGTGATGTGAGTCTAAACCTAGATTTCAGAGGTATCGTGAAGGTTCATGATCATATAAGGATATATGACTTGAATCCTCTTCTTCGTTACTAATAAAATAATAATATAATAAATATCCTAGGACATTCTTTTACACACCGCTACCTGATCCCAAACTAAGCAAAGCTTGTACTATGGAAACCGGGTAACTGATATTACTACATATACTACTTTTTTGTTTGTAAATACATACTTAATATACATAATTACACCAAGACTTGGGACATACAGACATGTTCATGCACACAAATGCATGTCCCGGGTAGGAATCGAACCTACGACCTGCAGCTTGGAAGGCCGGATCAAAGCCAACCATGCCAACGGGCCCGTCAAAACACTATTTCTTTTACAGATGATAATTAAAAATTTAGTTTTTCCGCCGCGCCAACCCTAGCCCTGCACCTACGCACCAGAATCCATTAGCCTGTGATTAACTTGTAAGTGTGGGCCGAAGACCGACCACAATCGCCTTTTGTCTTCCAATAGATGTGTTAGTTTAATTTTCATGTAACGGAAGTGATGATTCATTGCCTGTTGTATTCTAAAATAGTGAAACTAATAGAATTTTGTAGTATGGACCGCGCTACCACTGGAATGTACTACAACAGGGCGACTCCGAAATCATTTGCCATATTTAAACGATATCTCTACTATAGATAGGTATAAGATTGGTTTCACGCGTGTGCCCACCGCCGCGGAAACCAATCCTATATCAAAATTCTGCATATAATTATCCTGGAACATTCTTTTTACACACGGCTACTTGATACCAAACTAAGCAGAGCTTGTACTATGGAAACCATGTAAAATGTAAAATGTAAATGTAACCTCACGACTTTTATCCAACCAGAAACCAACCATGGAAACCAGATAACTGATATTAATACATATAGTACTTTTTGTTTGTAAATACATCCTTAATATACATAATTACACCCAGACTCATATGATTGTATTAATTTTGGAACGATGATCAACGAATCGAAAATATTTTTTATATAAACCTCGAAATTGGACGGAGCTTTAATAGCTTTTATTTACGGAAAATCCTGGTTATTTTCTTAGCTTCATAAAATCCTAGACTCTACCATCTTATAATGATTACTAGAATAAATAGGAATACATGGAGCACGCAATTTTGATGTCAGAATGCATAAATATAATGTCATAACATGATTGCTCGTGCGAGGCATTCGAGGCATCTGAACGAACCAATTGAAGGAAAAGGCAATGCCCCCATTCATGTATACAAAGGATTTTCCCACACTTATCATCAAAAACTTAAGTATAACTCAAGTTACCTTGCCAAATCCCCGTAGAAAGTAGATGCGCCCGAGTAACAAATTGGCATCGCGACGCGCGGGTTGCGAGGTCGCGCATGCGCGCCCGGCTGCGCGTGAGTGGACGCACGCCCGCTTGCATTCGTCTTGTATAAAACACATTTTGACTAATTGCTGACTCGCAATCTGAACGTTATTGCGATATTACATGAAGTTTCAGATTACTTTGGCAATTTAGTGTTTCCATCTTAAGAAATGAGCAGGGTGTATATATAACATACATTTTATATTTTCTTTTAAGTCTCTATAGCTTTTCAATGACGCCAGCCTTCAATGGCCGCGTCCACAAGCCCAGAAGGGCTAGACAAGTGGCTGACGTCTACAAGCGTTCCTTCAAATCGCTACGCTTCACGTATGGAAATGACATAAGTCACGTGATCTACATAGCAACTTGTTGTTGATCTACTATACATAGCGACGTTTAACATTTCCATACATTGTGAAGTCTATTCTATTCTATTCGATTAGCGTTCATGCCACTTGGCTAGGGGGGCTGAGCAGCCGCGCCCCTACTTTATACCTACGTGGTTAGATGTCGAAACTGATTGCTCGGGCACGCCACTTGTCTCATGAAGACGCACCCAATCAAAAATCCCGCAAACGAAAAATTTCTTGCCTTATTTTGAAGCCATTATACTAATGACAGACTGAAAAATCAAACATATAAGTGTATTTTCACTGCGTCAAGAGTTGAAAATAGAGAGAAGCTAGGTAGAGACGGTAGAGCACACTCGTAATCGTTTTGACTTTCCCCATGACTCTGATAGAGCCTCCGATAATATCTGTTTTCTCGTAGAGATGTGCGTACTTTAATAGAGGCGAGTTTATTGAAAATTATCGCGGTCCGGACTGCGGCGCCAGCGCACGTAGAACGCCATCTATCGGGCGATAAATCAACTAGGGGTTATTATTTAATGGTTGAGAAATTCATTTACTATGAGATTAAGACGTGTTTATGATTCTAACATTGTTGGAAGTCGCAAGTTTGTTTACATAAAGATGATGCAGAACAAAAACCAATCGGTATTTAGGCGTATGTCAGATTCTTAAAGTGCCCAATAAGTCTACAAATGCCAGGTTCTCAAAATGACAAATCTACAAAATACCAAATTCTCAAAATGACAGATTCTAGAAAATGCCAGATTCTCAAAATGACATATTCTACAAATACCTACCAGTTTCTCAAATTGCCAGTTTCTACAAATGCAAGATTCTCAAAATGCGAGATTCTATAAACGACAGTTTCTCAAATTGCCAGTTTCTACAAATGCAAGATTCTCAAAATGCGAGATTCTATAAACGACAGTTTCTCAAATTGCCAGTTTCTACAAATGCAAGATTCTCAAAATGCGAGATTCTATAAACGACAGTTTCTCAAATTGCCAGTTTCTACAAATGCAAGATTCTCAAAATGCGAGATTCTATAAACGACAGTTTCTCAAATTGCCAGTTTCTACAAATGCAAGATTCTCAAAATGCGAGATTCTATAAACGACAGTTTCTCAAATTTCCAGTTTCTACAAATGCAAGATTCTCAAAATGCGAGATTCTATAAGCGACAGTTTCTCAAATTGCCGGAATCTAAAATGAGTCTAAAGAAGTGGGCTACTAACCATTCTCGAAGTGTTTCAGTCGTGTTTTGATTCCTATTTCGGCTTTTACGGTTCCGTAGTCCCAACGATGATCCCTTATAAGATCATCTAGTCCATCCGCCTCGGTCTGTCAGTGCCATAACTTCTACATTTTTTTTCTAATTACTGAACAATAATAACAAACTACCTCTTTACGTTAGACTTATAATAACCGACTCACGGATAAGATATTATATTACTTATATATTACTTATACTACTTATCCTAAGTCCGGCTCGTTATCAACCCATACCATTGATGGTTCGCACTTAGCACCCATCTGGCAGTCACGACTCCTATACCACCATAAACATAGGACCAGTGATTGCGGACCTAATGCGAAATATTAATTTCAATGGGGATTAGGCAAGTCGGACACTAGAAGACAGTAGTAGAAAAAATAGTTACCTATGGGGGCGTCCATAAATTACGTGAGGTGATTTTTGAGATATTTCGACCCCCCCCTCCCCCCTTGGTGAGATTTCGTGAGATTTTGCTCGACCCCCCTCCATTCCCCTCTAATCTCACGTGAGATTTTTCAAATGCTATATTCTAGATGAAAAACATGTTTTACTTAATTTAACCCAGTTTTCTTGCAATTTTATACTGTTTCTTGCGGTGAAACAAAATTTCGTGAGATTTGCCGAGACCCCCCCTCTCCCCCACGTGAGATTTGGTGAGATTTCGCTCGATCCCCTCCCCCCCTAAATGCCTCACGTAATTTATGGACGCCCCCTATCCTATAGGTAAATATTTTTTATTTTTTTATATGGTTTTGAATCCGTCCGAATATTTTGAATTTCTATTATTTATTTCAGAAAGTTCTAGTCGATATTTTAAAACTGTTTTTTTGGTCAGTGTCGTAGTATTTTTTAGATAACTCAAAAAGTGTGCGTATCTCATTTTCCTCCGATTAAAAACAATCAATTATCGTGTAAAAAATACTGAAATACATATTTTTTATATAGCTAAAGTTGCATACAAGCGTATGGCCCGCCTGATGCTAAGCAGATATCCACGTTTTCGGGCGAAATTGTGTAAAAACTGATAATTATCTTATGCTGCAATAAATAACTCTAAATTACCGAAGTCTTTGGTGTTGTTAAACCTACACATTTAAACGCAATTATAATAATAATATTATCATTGAATTCAGATTTTAATTTACTAAAACACCAATTAAGGTGCGTGTGAACCGAATCTACCGCAGTTTATACAGGGTGTTGCATTCCTCTAAGGTCCGTAGGAAGCGCAGATAATGTGTGTCGGCATGTTCGCCGTCCCGACGCAATGAATTAATACCCCCATTGCTATCTTCATTGCCCGTACCTGTGCTAGCTACACACATTAGCCGGATTCGGTCACGAAGGGAACACGCTGTATATGCGGCGAGAGCTGGCGGAGTGTGTCTTGAATCATTTAAGTGTGACAGTATTTCTAACTTTCGATATTTAGGAAAACTTTCATGTATAAAATATGGTATAAAATATAGATATTACAAAATTACATTTGGAGTAATTTTCGTTTTATCACAAATACGACCGAAGGATGTAATATTTATATTTTTGTACTGGTTTTTACTTATATTTAGGTTGATTGATGATTGATTCTTCAGGCAGTTTTACCGAGACGCCCGGGTACGTAATAGCAGCCTTGGTCCTATAGATTATTAAGTATGGATTATCATATTAAACGATCATTAGAAGGAGTCTGAATTTGACGTCCAATCTTCCCAGTAAACGTGTTCCAGTAAACTCAAAAATGTCTCTTCCAGTATACCATTGCATTCAAAATAAAGATATTTTTTCACCGTACTATTCAATTTTAATATGGTATTATCAGCTCAACGTTATCTACTAATAACAACCCATCCTAACCTGCTTGCATACAATCCACGATTGTCGATGAAATGCAATCCGGCGCAGTTTTCGACTCATATATAAAATACCTTCAATTACTAGCGGTAAAGTGTTGAATACTAAGTTGCACGTAGACTGTGTCTTATAACTGGAACGAACACTCAAGAAAAGCTGAATGAAAGATGATGAACCGTTGGTACAGTTGATATGTTCAACTGGTTTTAGGTACAGTACCCTAATTCCTTGGTAGGTAATGACACCAGTTCTATTACTGCGGTTGTATCATATGCAAGCAAATAACTAAGCGTGCTAAAAATTAAAAATAGTTTTATTAATGTACGCCACAAAGGTACTTATGAATAGTATCTACCACCACCGGTTCGAAATAATGCTTCAATTGAGAAGAGCGGGCAGAAAGGTTTCACGTTTGACACTGGGATCGCCACCCGTCCATACGGTAGCCTTAGTAGTTGCTTAGTTTGGGACCATACAGTTGGTATGTTACCCTGGCAATTATTTATTAAAATGACAACCGAAACTACCTTAACGGGCCCTCTGGAGAATGTTGGAGGTAAAATTATGACGTCAAATATAACCCTGCATGCACCCTACATTAAGTATTACTCAAGATGTAACGATCTCATTTATCCATCCCAGCTAGACAAGGATGCAAATACCCTTAATTCCTTTTCCAGTCCTGTTGAAATACACTGTCTTGATGATCAATCGTATCTGTTCTTCGTATATCTCGGTTTAGTTTCACACGTTCATAATTGGATGCTCTATTCAATATTAAAGGTGGATTTCAAGCAGTTACTTAAGCGTAACTTAAGTTATTGTATTGAGCTGTGAATAAAATAGCGAGTTAGGAAAGTGAATGAAAGAATAGATAAATAATTGTGACATAGACAACTTAAGGTAGCTTGATGAGATGTCTAAAAACTAAAAAATAATAATATGAAGATCATTTGCAAAAAATGAAGTTTCATTCTTACAATACTATTATGGGGGTTCAAAAATGGCCGAATTACTTCGAGACTAGGATACTGTAGCGCCTATATTTTTACTCGACTACCAGATACGAAAATCAGTGAGTATTATTTCAGAATTTTATAGACAACTTTCATTTATTTAAGAAGCATGTTATAAGGCTCTAATGCCCGAGTCATGTAGAAGCACAGCAATAAAACCCATGTCCTGTATCACGGAATTAGGGTCAGTAACCGCACAAAGCCTTCACGATAACCAGGCAATGGACTAACGAGATGATGCGCCTCATACCTAACCGAGAGGAGCACAAATTCGTGAGACCATTCGACAGGTCCTGACTGTACAGCGGCCTATTTCATAAACTCACGACGAACTTACAACACAACGAACACAACGTAAAAACAACTTTAATGTACCAATTTAGAGTTTAAATCACTCGGTGGGTGCTTGAGGTTGAGAAGTCGTGTGTTTTTGGTTTCCATGGTGACCGAAATGTCGGTGAGGTGCTATGCAATAGTTTAATCTGGCTGAAGGCACGACCACACGAACTCGCCGCCCGCGGAGACCTTGCGGGGTGGGTTGCACCGAAGTGTTAACAGCAGTTAAGTTTACTAAGGCAGGACTAACATTCATCATTCAATACTGGAACAGTTAAATAGTTGATCAGATTTGGGACACCAAACATCGTGAGGAAACTTGCAGGTCTTAAAAATATAACGAATTTTCGAAAGTCATGTGAAATCCGCAAACCCGTACTGGGCATGCGTGATCGATTATGGCTTAAATCAGTTGAATCCTCTTCGCATTGAGGGACAACCCGTGTTGAGGAGTGGGACGTCAAAAAGGGGTATTTATTATTAACATGCTATTTAAAAAAAGGCCTGGTCAGTCTCCAAAATGTAAACAATATGTCGTTTAATTATCCTTGTTTCTAGTAAAGTTAGCTACGCGGCGTGCGCGGGCGCGTCGCCGGTGTCACCGGGCGAGTGGCGCAAGCGCCGCGGACTACTAAAGATCAGCGCATCACTAGCCTAATGACTCGTACTAATAGCTGACACGAACACTGTCAGTTCACTGTATACTGACATGGATAACTGTTATGACATTTCCATGATTATCACAAATAATTCACCTTAAAATTGTGTTCCTTATACTTAAGAAGTTAAAGTAACTTTCCGTAAAACTAATTTCTTTTTGGAGCAATTTTCAAAATCAGAAGACCTAGCACAAAAAGCTTATCCATAAAGGAGACGGATTATGTCAGGGGTATTGCAGACCGTGATGTCTATAACCTCTAGCAGTAGACTTCAAGCTAATGGTGTCTAGTAGACAACATTACAGCTACTGTTCCTCCTGCTGTTACAGCTACTGCTACTGCTATTGCTGCTGCTACGGCTACTTCGATTGCTACTGCTACTTCTACTCCTACTTCTGCTTCTGCTTCTGCTTCTGCGTCTGCGTCTGCTTCTGCTTCTGCTTCTGCTTCTGCTTCTGCTTCTGCTTCTGCTTGTGCTTCTACTTCTACTTCTACTGCTACAGCTTCTACTACTGCTGCTGCTTTGGTCACAGACAGACAGTCTTCATATCTGATTGCTCGGGGCTTGATACACACCGGGTTTATTTTCAAACAAACCCCTTAACTGTGCAGTCAGACAGACAGTTAATAAAAGGATAGACTCCCCAAAATTAACAAAAATCGCATAAATAATGTACAGATAAACATTAATACCTTCTGAAACTTTATCTATACTAATATATAAAGAGGGAAATGCTGACTGACTGACTGACTGACTGACTGACTGACTGACTCATCAACGCCGAGCCGAAACTACTGAAGTTAGAGACATGAAATTTGGATGGTATATATATTTTGTGACGTAGGCAAGCAATAAGAAGCGATTTTGGAAAATTCAACCCCTAAGGGGGTTAAATAGGGGATGAAAGTTTGTATGCAAATTCGTCATTTTTCAAATTAGAATTATGAAAATTTGTGTTGAGGTGTCTTTTTAAAAATAAAAAATATGGTTTTCGGCGTTTTTGAATATTCAACCCCTAAGGTGGTAAAAAAGGGGATGAAAATGAGTTGGGAAGTTTGTATAAATGTTCGTCATTTTTGAAGTTAGCATTATGAAAATTGGTGTTTAGGTTCCTTTTTAAAAATAAAAAACTTGAATTGCTGCGTTTTTGAAAATTCAACCCCTAAGGGGGTAAAATAGGGGACGAAAGTTTGTATGAAAGTTCGTCATTTCTGAGGTTAGCATAATGAAAATTTGTGTTTAGGTTTCTTTTAACGTATTTAAAATAATAATTTCAGCTTTTCTGAAAATGTAAATCCTAAGGGCTTAAAATAGGGGTTGAAAGTTTGTATGGAAGTTAGTAATTTTTTGAAGTTGAAATTATTAAAATTGGTGATTAGGTGACTTTTAAAAGATCAACAATATTAATTTAAGGGTTTTTCAAAATACATCCCCTAAGGGGGTAAAATAGGGGATGAAAGTTAGTTGGGAAGTTTGTATAGATGTTCGTCATTTTTGAAGTTAGAATTATGAAAATTGGTGTTTGGTTCCTTTTTAAAATAACAAACTTGAATTGCTGCGTTTTTGAAAATTCAACCCCTAAGGGGGTAAAATAGGGGACGAAGGTTTGTATGGAAGTTCGTCATTTCTGAGGTTAGCATAATGAAAATTTGTGTTTAGGTTTCTTTTTTCGTACTAAAAATAATAATTTAAGCTTTTTTGTAAATTTAAACCCTAAGGGGTTAAAATAGGGGCTGAAAGTTTGTATGGAAGTTCGTCATTTTTAAAAGTTGGAATTATAAAAATTGGTGATTAGGTGACTTTTAAAAGATCAACAATATTAATTTCAGGGTTTTTCAAAATACATCCCCTAAGGGGTTAAAATAGGGGATGAAAGTTTGAATGTAAGTTCGTCATTTTTGTAGTTAGAATTATGAAAATTGGTAAATAGGAGTAAGAAAAAAAAATTGCGTTTTTGAAAGTTATACGGGGTATGGGATACGGGATACTCGATACGGGATACGGGATGTGGGATGCGTGATACGGGATACGGATACGGATACGGATACGGATACGGGATACGGATACGGGATACGGGGTCCGGTCACTAGATACGGGATGTGGGATACGGGATACGGGATGCGGGGTGTACGATGCGTGATACGGTGCGTGATACGGGATAAGGATACTGATACGGGATACGGGATCCGGGATACCGGCTACGGGATACGGGTTACGAGATACGGGATGTGGGATACGGGATACGGGATACGGGATACGGGATGTGGGATGTGGGATGCGTGATACGGGATACGGATACGGATACGGATACGGGATATGAGATACTGGATACTTGATACGGGATACGGGATACAGGATAAGGGATACGGGATACGGAATATGGGATACAGAATTAGGGATATATGGATACGGGATTTGGGTTCCAGCAAACGGAAACGGATTTACGGGATACGGAATATGGGATACAGAATCAGGGATATATGGATACGGGATTTGGGTTCCAGCAAACGGAAACGGATTTTTTTAAATTTATATACTGCGCGGACGAAGTCGCGGGCAAAAGCTAGTTCCTAATAAAGTCATCTTTGAAAGTAAAAGGGACGCCATACTCCGTTCACACCATGTCCGGTAAAGCGACGAAAAATCCCAGTAATTGGCCGCTAGTTGCGTGCGCGCACGACCACAGACTGACGCTAATAAACACGTTCCCAGATGTGTATTGATTTGTTGGCCGAGATTGTGGCCGTAATTTATTTGGTACAAATAGGCACTGAAAGGGTAATTGGTGCGCACTTGGTACGGAGTTTATTAGTGACCGTATATTTTATTACTGTAAAGAGCGTTAATAAAATGTCATTATTAAAGACATTATCGAGAAGTGGTGATCCTAAGCGCCGCCATAGACGGACTGCTTGGAGCAGGGCCCCGACTGCTCCATGCAGTCTTTGTGCAGATGCGTTTGTATTTGTACGCGAACTGCTTCAAGCGGTCCGTGTACGGTTGGTCGAGAAGCTCATTGCTGCCGGCGTCAATCGCACGCCGATAGCTGCGACTACAAACCTGTTTAAGCGGCCCGTGTAAGGCGAATGACAATTTTGTATTGAAACTGCAGATCGCCCAACAGAGACCGCTTGAAGCTGTCAGCACCAAGGAATTGTTTTACGTTCATGGTCAGCACTGACTGCCCCAAACCCTTTCTATTCTAATCTGTGCCCAAACGGTTCGTCTATAGCGGTGCTAAGTCATCAACTCCCTTTAAAGTTGGGTATTGTTCATTTTCCAGATTTTTTAAGCATGTTTACTGAAGTAATAATAGGATATTCATATACATATGAATAAGTCGCCAGCCGGACTTGACGCCCACGTGGCATAGGTTACGCTCCGATGCTGCGCCGCACATCCGCCATTGATCGAATGCCTCCCAAACAATGCCTAATAATCGTGAATGTCAGTAGCCGGACACGGTAGAATCAGACGTGGTCGTGCGAAACGGCTAGACTTGACATTTTCTTATTTTTAGATAGGCATGTCTGTTCACGACGTGAGGCAATGGGCTGTGTGACGTCATGAGTGGACGCGGGACATTTGAAGGTTCGTTTGACCACAAAGCACGATTAGGCGTGTCTACAACATGCACATGCCGCGTGAGGCTGCTCACCCACATGCCTCGCGAAGCACGACGTTTGCCTCAGTCGCATGCCGCGCGAGGCAAATGGCGTGGCAACTGACACTCTAGACAGGGAAAGGTATACCCGATCTATCAATTTGACACGTTTGAAATCGTTCTGTCTCACGACTGCCAAACTAGGCGACGCAAATGTGAGTGCTCAGGTGAGGCAGGGCGCGCATTTGCCTCACGTGAGGCAAGTCAAACATCGCGAGGAAAATTTTCCTCGCGCGGCATGTGACACTTCTGGACGCAGCTATTGTACAAGTACCACGAATTAAAAGATCAAAGTAAAACGGAGAAAGAATTGACACGGAAATATTGCATTCGTCACTTTTCTAGGATTTCTTGGGACCATACTCTGCCTACCTCTTCTACAATTGGTAAAAAAATGCAGGCTTGAAACCCCAGTGTGCGGGACGCAGTCCGTCTAACGGAGCTCGGATCGCATGAAACAAAATCAACGTGCATAGATTTATGAATGCGCGCTTTTTTTTTATAGCCAAGGATGGCACACTGGCAGAGGTCCACCTGATGGTAAGTGGAAGCCGCCGCCCAGAACATCTGCAACTTCAGGGGAGCAGACGCAGCGCCGACCTTTTAGGGACCTGTAAACATGCCCTTTGAAGAACCCCATGTTGTAGTGTATAGGAAAGACTTTAACAGAAACTAATAATTAATCTATGTCGGCTTGCTCAATAAACATCCCATATAACAATACTAGGAAGTCCCACAGCACTGGTTAACTTCCAAACAATTAATCGCAGGGAATGAGGAAAGCGTACCCGGATCGCCACACAATAACTGTCCACTGGTAATGAGTGGGCCGCTTTCCCAGCTTCTTGCGCGCGCGCATTGTCAGACTTTTCCTGGTGAAAAACTATACGGAGCAGTGGGTGGCACTGTTCTCTTAACTATAGTTAACAACGGGTTAGCGGGGTCGTGAATTTTATTGATTAAGTATGATGTTTTTTATACAAATACGCATTTCACATACGCTATAAATGACTATAGTTTTAAGTGTGTCACATATTTTTGGGAGTACCTAAGTATACCTACTCATAATTAATCGGGGTAATTACAAAAAGTTATTGACATAAATCCTGTACACCAAACAGTGTTTAACTTTTTGTAATAACAAAGGTGTTAGTTAGAGCAGCTGCTACTATATCACTCTTTGTCAAAAAATCTTATTAAATTACGTGTACACATATAAAAATAATCAAGACCATTCGGTTATTCTTCCAAACACAATGATGAAAATAGCATTTTTTTTAAATTTTAAATGTAATACTTTATGGTAATCAGTTGATTATTCCCAGAGCTCATTAACCTGTGTTTAACCGGCACAGTGGCTACGTGCGACCCGGTCGTCTTCATATCACCCGGCACACAAGCACGTAATTACGATCGACGTGCACTCTTCCAACCGAAAAAACAGCCATCTCTCCCATTGTTACCCACAATTTCCCACATTTCGCCATTACAGTTACACTTTGGCTTCCTCATGCACTCGCAAAAAGCGTATAAATTAAATTCCTCGTTGGTACATACTACATCAAGCTCTTGATTGCTTCGTACTTTTTCTAGAACCACGGAAAATATTGTGTATGTTGTTAGATAATTATTATTGTGTGATCTGTACGCGTTTGAACACGGTAGAAGTTAATAAGATTACTTAAACACTTCATCATCATCATGTCAGCCAAAAGATTGGAAGGATTTCCATTGGTCCTTGCTGCTTCAATCTAGTGGTTTCCCGCAACGGGAATCGAACCCGCAACCACCCGATGCAGTGAGCCGAGCGGCCAGCGCCAAGCGGTCGTCATAAATAACTGTACTTCAAAATAAATCAGCCGACACATGAATTAACACAGGCCAAAAACAAAATGCATTGTCTATCAATGTCGAAAATAATATTAAAACGTATGTCTCTGACGTCACATATGGGACCTTGCTATTACATCCGTCAAACCTCAACAAGACATCCTTGACACGAAACCAGAAGGGCAAAGGTCAGGAATAGCTTTAGTAGGCGATCTAGGCCGGTGACAGTAATTAAATAATCTCCGCTCTGAGTTTGGTCGGAAGCTTTTGAATAAGTAAGGGGTAAACATTTAGTCCGAGAGAATCCGCTGGATACGGGCGGCGCAAGAGCAGTCATTGTGTCGAACCTTGAGGGAGGCCTATGTCCAGCAGTGGACGTCTTTCGGCTGAGATGATGAAACATTATGGTCACGAATTTTAAAATTAATATTGACGATGGCTAGTGATGATTATTGACGTCATTTTTAAACAGGTTAAGATTTATTACAGAGGTCAGATTACACTTCCTCTTTTACTAATCTTTAGGGGTGGGTTCCTAATTTGGAGGATTACTGACATTTTAGTTAAAACTGCTCACTGAAAACCAACCAATAGCACTGAACTGTCAGAATTTTTCAGGATCGGTATGGATCTGCATAAATAATATAATTATCGTACCTCAACGCCCCCCTTCCCCTCTGTCCCCTCACTTCCCTTTAGGTCAGCAAGATGCGAGCGATCCCTTTGGTATTGCAAGCAAGCAAGCAACTTTAGGCTTCATTAACTGCATTACATCAGGTGGGTCGTATGCCTTTACGTTCGCCGCCTTTGTCATATAAAATCATCTTTAGTCTGGATTTAAATTAGATGATTATGCTTATGGGAGTGGACTCAGTTTTGAAGGCTGTAGAGAATTGCCTTTACAAAACAATAAAGGATTTGGAATCTAGTGCCGAGTCCTAGTGGCTATAGATAGACCCCCATTATACTTCCCAGCATCTGACATAACATCTAACCGTGCATCCAAATACGGGCCAGCGCAGAACTTTCTCACTAATTCCACAACGAATCGTGCGAGGCAGATTCACATGCGAAACGACCACTGCATACACGTAAAACCATCAGTCAAATACTACTTAAACATCCGCATAAGTCACGTCTCACGATTCTCGTCTAACAGTTTAATAAAGTCCGCGGAGGTGACCCAGCTCGACCCTTTGAAATACGGTTGAACGGACTTGGGGCAATATTTCCCCCATGCATCGTACAGTCGTGTCTTCCTTGGTGGAAATAAAACGCGAGGTCCATCTCTGGGGGCATCGGTGCCTCAGATGCGCTATTTTAGATCCAATCCCCAAAAGTCTTATCTGCAAAACTTTGCTGTTGAAGAATTGACTTTGTAACACTAGTTTAAAGATCAATTTGAGTTGAGTGGTATTAAAAGATAAGAGGGTTTAATGTTGGTTGAAAGGATAATGTCATGGGAAGCGCTCAATGAACGTGCGGACAGCGCGTGGACTGCCGACCGGAGGAAGTTCCCAACTTATTAGCCTGATTATACAAATGAATTTGGGTCTTATCTGTACATAAATAAAGATCATGGCGACCGCACGTGAATCTTAAGTGTATTTGCAGGTGATATAGCCCGGTCTTCCGTCTTAATAAGTGTAAATCTGTTAAGTGTCATCGGTTTAGTTTCCTTGAGTTTGTTTCCATTAGTTAGTGGTCATTAGGTTTAGTTCGTGTTTGGCGTACGTGATTATGTTTTCGTGGATAATTAGCTGTCAAATGTCAATTTGGACAAATAACAAGGTGCGTGTGTTTTGGAAACTTGACTTGACTTGTTGTAGTTTCGTTAGAATGCTGAGTTTGACAAGGACCATGGTCAAATGACAAAATTAAATCGTAAATACAAAATCTACATCATCCGCTATCCATGGTGCGTCCATCCATCTATCCGTCCGTCTATCTATCCGTGCGTCCGTCCGTCCATCTTCCGTTAGTTGTAACAGTCTTGTTTCTGTGGCAATCAGCCTATACTGTTATTTTTATCTCCCACTTTGCAATGGAGGGAAGTGGATAATCTTCTTCCAACTCCTCCTATCCTTTCTTTGGATTAAATTCGTGCGGGTTCCAATACAACTTAGCTCTTCCCCGGGACTCATCCACACTCAAACCTTGGCGACATCGTTCGTCACCATTGTCGATCTTGGGTTACAGGAGTAACAGTGGTGGGAGTGTGTGGCGGGGCTAGTCCCAAAAAAATCATCTCTAGCTATAAGACACAAGTTTTTTTTAAAGGACTGCGGTGGCAAAATAGCGTACGTCCCGCCTGATATTAAGCAGTTACCGTAGCCTATAAAGTCAACAAGTCTTAAGCAGCCGCGTCTGAGAAAACTGTTTTGATGTATTAGGTACCACGTCATTACTGATTGATTGGGGCTCCTACTAAAATCTCCTAATCATGGACATACGTGGGAGATAAAATAAATAAAAATACATGGAACATAAATATGTTGCTAGACAGATTTAATTCCAAGCCAAAACGAGTTTAAACAGCTTCGGTAAGAACGTGTTGCATCTGCCCTTTCCTGTAGGAAGCGCCGTGACTCACTGACCCATTGCCTCGCGAGAGCCTTCATCTATTACAATATAAACAGATGCACATAATCTTATTATAGAAACATGAGGTCTGTACCTACCTATTCCTCGGAATTAGGTAATAGTCAGTTCCTGAATACACGGCGACAAGGTTCACCACCTGTCACGTTGGGTTCTGACTATCTGGTGAAACGTGGGCTTTGACTTTGCTTTGCTTTGAGTTGACTTAATACCTCCACAATGTGGTGGTGTATGGCCACTCAAGCCTCTGACTACCCCGAAGGGGGGTAAAAGTCGTGAGGTATATATATTACATATACACTATATATGTTTTATGAGGTCTGTAAGGTTGGTTACAAATACGATATTTCGACGGAAAACCCCGTTTCTCAGAGGGGGAGAAGGGGTTTTGGTTTTTGGCTCTCTCACCCATCGCACGAATCGCAGCCAAAGAACTCTTAGGTTGTCTGTCTTACAGCTATAAAAGCTACTTTACGCCGATCTTATGTAAGAAATTGGTACTACGCCGTTTGAGCCAGCCCTTATAATATGAGCTGCAACTTGGATCTATCATCGTCGAAGGTTCGAAGGCACCAGTGGAATACAATTGGCTACTTTTTATGACTAATTTGTTAAACAAGCGTACTGCCCGTCTGATGTTAAGCAACTGCAGTACGCTTGTTAATTAGTCAGTCATTAGTCATGGTAACTAACATAGCCTAGATATGCTTGCGATATCAATGGCATCGCTCGCACCTTGTCGACTGAAGACGACTGGGACAGAACGAGGGAAACGCAGCTATAATAGCTACTTTACGCCGAACTTCTGCGAGAGAGTGGTACTACTCGGACCAGCCCATATATTAGCTGCAGTCAATTGGCAGCTAGGCTCTGCCACCAATACCTTTTAAACAACTTACTTTCTTACCATTCAAAGGCATTTTGGATCTATTGTTCACTGAATCTTTGCTCATCATCGCTGCATAGCTGCATAAATCAATCGCAGCACCTTTAAATGCTTAACATCTAGCAATTATTACCTTTGACCTTATTTTGGCATTTGATTGTGTCGCAAGCGGCCCTGACTCTACCTGTGGGGATGCGGGCTATCTCCTGCATCGGGTAACCAAGGTGACTCTACCCGTGGCATAAAAAAGGTTTGGGTGCGTCTACATGAGCCACGCAGTGCATCCGAGTAATCAGTTTTGACGGCTGACCATTTAGACATAACGTCATGGCTAATTTATAGGGCTCGTCTCTTGTAGAGGCAGCTATTGGTTATGATCGAATTAAAGGCTTTCATTCATTGTTAATTCACTTCACGTAAGCATGTAACAGGTGAAGGTTGTCAGTGTTGCTAGGTAAGTTGATTTTAAGGAAATATACTTTTTACTTTTACAGTCCTTAGTCCTCAGTGACAGTTTTGTTGCCGGGGTAGTACCGCCCTCTCACAGAAGATCGGTGTAAAATGGCTATTGCAGCTGGGTTTCGTACGATGAGTCAGAGAGCCGGAAGCCCAACTCCTCCCCTCTTCTTCCCCTCCCTTCGCTCCACTCCCCTTCAGGTCGGCAACGCGCGAGCAATACCTTTGGAATTGCAAGGATCTATAGACTACGGTAACTGCTTAACATGAGGCGGGCCGTACGCTTGTGTGCCACATCAGCCAAAAAAAAGTTTTATTTGCAGGCGTCAAGATTGTCACGCCATCGCTTTCTAGGCCTGCCGCGGTAGCGTTTTCCATTCATTCCAAATTATAACATTTAGTTGAGGCAATTTTAGAAAGTAGTGTTAATAATTTCCAGCTGGTTAAGTTAAATTCCTAGCTGTCTCTATGAGGGTATTCTAAAGTTTTTAATATCATTTCGGTTTGATATATCTATTAGAAATTTCTGAAACACTAGACTTCTGACTAACCCTAGATTTCTTAAAATCGAAATATTTCTGGAACTCTAGATTCTACTTCAACAAAAAATATACTTAGCCCCAAATTTATAGAAAGTTATAACCGAGTTGCACTGGCTTTACAAATCACTTTTGTTCCTTAAATGCTTTTTAAAACCTTTGTAAACTGGCCGAAATCTCTATAAATTTGGTGGTTAATTTATAACGGCTATTGTATCATAACATGGCAACCGCAAGTATCATCATATTATAAATTTCGTTTCAAAATTATGCAATCGCAACAGATCGCGAAGCAAAACTGTCTTATCTGACAATGGCATCAAAACAAAGTCAATAGTTTGCGACCTTTGGCTATTCTGCGTTAAATATTCATTGCAAGATCGAATACGGGCAATAATCGGGATATTGTAATTGTTTGTCGATTGTACCGTGTCTTGCTGTCAATCAATTCGCTTTCGAACTTTTTGATCTATTTCGGTGTAGGTTTTATGTGGTAGAGAGTCAAGATTTTACTTTCGACTGTTAGAAAACTACTTTGTTAGGTAAAATTTAAAAAAAATAAGTTGCTTCCTTAGTAGTTTAATTGTGATTTTTATTCAATATCAATAGATTTTCCCACACAAACACCTTGTAATGTTTATAATGCACTCACTATTACGAAGACAAAATTACGAAGATACTATTTTTGAAATTTGCTCATTAGAAGAACTGCATCCGTGACTACCCTAGTCCAATAAGTTTGACGGTCTATGCTCCGATAAAAGTTGAACACGGCAGTAAAGCAAAATAAAGAAATCAGTAGTGGTAAAATAAGGAATTTGGTAGACTATATGAAACGATAAGTAAATTTTTTTAAATTTTATTTCTAGCTGGTCCCCTCTTACATACATCGTGGGTTCAACAGTTTGTCAATGCGCTCGGGAGGGACAGTCAAATGCTAATCGTGATCGATGGGCTGGACTCTTGCGCAACGCGACCGGCGCGTGCGCGCGACGCGACCCGCCCCGACAATGGCCACTTACGCAGAAAATATCATGCATAATACAGCAGTATAGCTATGGTTAATTATAAAAAAGTGTCATTTGTGAGTCCATTTAGTAATATTTTTCTTTGTCTTTTCCAGCTGAATGTCCCTGTCTAGCTATCCATGCTTTCGCGTACGCTTGGTATGCTTTCGCGTACCAGGTTAACAATGTGATTCTTTCGGACTTTTGATATACCAAGCTATTTTTGATGTTTTCTATGCAATTAAATTAATATAAGTTAAAAGTAGTGATGTATTTTTAACGACCTCAAATGCTTCAGCCTACAGTTCACGTCGCCAACAATAGGCGCTGACTGCAAAGCCCCAATACAACATACGATCCTGAATCATGATATCAAAATTCACGAGGCAAGACATGAACCATCGGGGCGTAGCGGCCGACCCCGCGATATACCAATCAAATCAAATCAAATCAAAAGTTTTTTATTCATATAAGCTCAATAAAACGTTTATAAATAGTCAAGATAAATAATATTTTAGCGTTACCACCGGTTCGTAATGTTGCTTCCATTGAGAAGAGCCGGCAAGAAACTCAATGGTTACTCTTTTCAAAAGAATAATTGTACTTATACATTTTCAAACCCATTACCGATACCTATAGGCGAAGGCGTAACACCCGCCTGGCCGAAAGACCTTTACAACAAAAAATTCGAGCCACATTCAGTCCGCGGCCTGCATGTTGGCTACCCATGATTTAATGCTAAATGGTCGTGCGCGAAAATCACACTCAGCAAATGATGGGACATAAAAAGTCCGATAATTCGACAATACTTCGGCCAGTACCCACGTCAGTTATAAAAGTGGATATCCATGTACGTGTATATCGGCAGTTAGCCGGTCGCCGTGAGAGAGCCACTGACGGCCCGGGACCTCACGACTCGAGAGCGTGTGCCGGCCCGGCGCGCCGTAACCCACATACTGATGGTGCACTCGGAAAACAGGGTAGTTGACAACATCAGAATATCTTCTTCGTCCTAGCCTTATCCCATTACAGGGGTCGGCTTTCAGTGTACCGTGATTTGGCTGATCACCGATATTTACACGGAGCGATTGCCATCTGCCCTCCGAGACCCAACTAGTGGGACTATCGGCAACCTAAGGGTAAAACCATTGTTGTCAGATTTTTCAGGCTTCTGACTGCCTGTAACGACTGTCAGAGATCTTCAAATGACACCCAGCTTAACGCGCCCTCCGAAGCACGGAGGAGTTCAGATGTTATAATTCGGACACCCATCCAAGGCCCAAACAAGCCGAACGTGGCTTAACGTGCCTATGTATCGGGCGTTTTACCAACTAGGCTACGACCTCCTCTGACAACATCAGAATAAGTAAGCTTATTATAAAAAAAAAAAATGCGTTTTGTCAAAGTAAAAGCTACTGCAGGACTAGACAAGTGGCTGACGTCTACAAGCGTTCGTTCAAATCGCTACGCTTCAGCCCCCCTAGACAAGTGGCATGAACGCTAATCGAATAGAATAGAATATACTTCACAATGTATGGAAATGTCAAACGTCGCTATGTAGATCCACAACAAGTTGCTATGTAGATCACGTGACTTATGTCATTTCCATACATGAAGCGTAGCGATTTGAACGAACGCTTGTAGACGTCAGTCACTTGTCTAGCCTTTCATGTATGTAAATGACATAAGTCACGTGATCTACATAGCAACTTGTTGTTCATCTACATAGCGACGCTTGACATTTCCACACATTGTGATGTTTATTCTATTCTATTCGATTAGCGTTCATGCCACTTGTCTAGCCCTTCAGTAAATAAAATTTTTATGTCTACGCTAAACAGTAATATACTTTTTTATAGTCTACTAGCTTTTGCCCGCGACTTCGTCCGCGCAGAATATAAATTTAAAAATTACGTTTCCGTTTGCTGGAACCCAAATCCCGTATCCCGTATCCGTATCCCGTATCACGCATCCCATATCCCGTATCCCTTATCACGTATCCCGTATCCCGTATCCGTATCCGTATCACGCATCCCACATCCCGTATCCCGTATCCCGTATTCCGTATCCCGTATCACGCATCCCATTTCCGTATCCCGTATCCCTTATCCCGTATCCCGTATCACGTATCCCGTATCCGTATCCCGGATCCGTATCCCGTATCCCGTATCCGTATCCCGTATCCCGTATCACGCATCCCACATCCCGTATGCCGCATCCCGCATCCCGCCTCCCATATCCCGTAACCCGTATCCCATATACGAAATCCCGTATCCCATATCGCGTATCCCGTATCCCATACCCCGTATAATTTTCAAAAACTCTATTATTATTATTTTTTTAAAAGACATTTAATCACCAATTTACTTAATTCTAACTACAAAAATGACGAACTTCCATACAAACTTTCATCCCCTATTTTACCCCCTTAGGGGATGTATTTTCAAAAACCCTCAAATTAATTTTGTTTATCTTTTAAAAGTCACCTAATCACCAATTTTTATAATTCCAACTTCAAAAAATGACGAACTTCCATACAAACTTTCACCCCCTATTTTAACCCCTTAGGGTTTAAATTTTCAAAAAAGATGAAATTATTATTTTTAATACGTAAAAAGAAACCTAAACACAAATTTTCATTATGCTAACCTCGGAAATGACGAACTTTCATACAAACTGTCGTCCCCTATTTTACCCCCTTAGGGGTTGAATTTTCAAAAACGCAGCAATTCAAGTTTTTTATTTTTATAAAGGAACCTAAACACCAATTTTCATAATTCTAACTTCAAAAATGACGAACATCTATACAAACTTCCCAACTAACTTTCATCCCCTATTTTACCACCTTAGGGGTTGAATATTCAAAAACCCCGAAAACCATATTTTTTATTTTTAAAAAGACACGTCTACACAAATTTTCATAATTCTAACTTGAAAAATGACGAACTTGCATACAAACTTTCATCCCCTATTTAACCCCCTTAGGGGTTGAATTTTCCAAAATCGCTTCTTATTGCTTGTCTACGTCACAAAATATATCTACTATCCAAATTTCATGTCTCTAACTTCAGTAGTTTCGGCTCGGCGTTGATGAGTCAGTCAGTCAGTCAGTCAGTCAGTCAGTCAGTCAGCATTTCCCTCTTTATATATTAGTATAGAGTATAGATTAAATGTCTCATTATTGGGCAAAGGCCTCCCCTTTGTCTCTTGAGTCTCTATCCTGGGCTTTTAGTGGCCAAGTTTTACCCGTAAAGGTGATGAAAATGTCGCACCATATTCTATATTCTATTGGTGGTAGAGCCAAGCTGTAGCCAATTGACTGCAGCTCATATATGGCCTGGCTCAACCGGGGTAGTACGGAGTACCACCCTCTCGTAGAACATCGGCGTAAAGTAGCTATTACAGCTGCGTTTCCTACGATAAGTGAGAGAGCCAGAAGCTCAACCCCCGCCTTTTTCCCTTCCTCTGTCTCACTCCCCTCCAGGTCTAGTTGCAAGCATCTCTAGGCTACGGTAACTGCCTAGCATAAGGCGCGTAGTATGCTGGGTTGCCACCTAAGTCAGATAAAAAACCGTCCAAGTGCGTTAGTTATAGCCCGCTGACAGACAGACGGACAGATGGACAGACAGCGTAGGCTTAGTAATAGGGCCCCGTTGGCACCCTTTTGGTACGGAACCCTAAAAACTGCTACCTAAAACAAAATAAAAAAATATTATCATTAAAATTTGCCCTTTTTATTAAAAATGTTAATTAGGTATCTAGTTCGGTAAAATCGTTGTCAACTTTGAGAGCGTACTTGAAAGAGCGAAAAATGTCGCTTACAGTGTTTTATCACGCAAGCGTTGATATGGTGAATACGTGGCGTAATTATGTGAGACAGTGGGAACTCGAAAATGTCGAAGTCTTACTGTAAAAGCGCTGGGGAATTTTCAAATTTTCAGCTTAACAACTCTACCACCACCGTTGTAGGGTCGAGTTACCACGGTAGAGAGCCAACAAAGAATGATATTAAATCATTCCATCCGTCAATATTAAGATACTGCTGGATTTACGTAATTAAATCGACGAATAAGATTAATACGACAAATAAACTCATTATGTAGAGCAATTAAAAGTTATTGTGCCATGTCTATCCTATCCCATGCCATATAGAGCTGAGATATAAATAAAGTAGCGCGTTCACTGTCGGACAGCGTGGGAGCGTCTGTCCGGCACGGCTAGTGTTTCCAGATGTCCAGATTTTTGCGAGATAATGGCCTGAAGCATATGACGTCACACATTGATTGTGACGTCATGCTATTCAAAAATAGAATGGAGCATTTGTTTAATGTGTCGTCAAGTTCGAGGTACTTAATTAAAAAATTACTGAACTTTAATTTGGGCCAGCTTGGTGGACCATGGCCAAAATTCATGCCAATAAGGTGGCAAACAAGCGTACAGCCCGCCTGATGTTAAGCAGTTCCCGTAGCCTATAGATGCTTGCAATACCAAAGGCATAGCTCGCACGTTGCCGACCTGAAGGAGCGTGGCACAGAGGGAGGGGAAGGGAGTTGTACTTCCGGCTCCCACACTCATTGTACGAAACGCAACTGTAATATCTACTCTATGCCGTTCTTTTGTGAGAGGGTGGTACTACTCTGGTCGAACCAGCCCGTATATGAGCCGATAAGCTGCAGTCAGGCTACAGCTTGGCTCTACCACCAATAAATAAACACTCACCCCCTTATTCATAGAAATTTATAATCGATCTGCAATGGCATTACAAATCACATTTGTTCCTAAAAATGCTTATCAAAACCATTGCAAACTGGTCAAAATCTCTATGAATAATGGGGTCAGTATACAGGGTGGTGACGACATCATGACACTGTCATGATGTCGTCACCACCCTGTATACTGACCCCATTATTCATAGAGATTTTGGCCAGTTTGAACCACATACTAACCAAACCACACACATACATTAGTAGTTCGCACATAAAATATTATTAAATTATATTCAAAGGTATTGATTGCCACGGGATTGCTTTTTTATTTTGATTATTTTAACTTTACGCCTACAAAGGTACGCTAAAAACACCGACACCGAAGCGATGTTACCCTGCTTATACTTACAGGTCAGTCTTTGAGGTCGGTAGATGTTTATAAAGCATGTTGTGTTTCGTTTAGACTATTTCCGCATTAATTTTTTTTGATTTTTTTTTATTTTGGAGTTTGATGTAAACCTAATTTTATAATTTTAATGTGTTGTGATTGTCTAGCAGGGGGGTTTTAATTTATCGTCGTTATGTCGTCACCACCCTGTATGATGTTAAGGATGGATTGCAAATATAGTAAGTAGTAGGTATGCCTGAAGTGGACGGCGTGAGACAGTCCCTCCGTCCGGCACGACACACACGACCCCGCTTTGTTACGTCATCGGCGTTAGAACGATTTATTGCTGAAGATTTCACTTCTAAATGGAGCAATTAAAATACCTGGGGGCTTACCACAAGCTCTTATTGCGATTCAATTACAGGAACGTATTAACGTTTCAGCGACTTTTTGTGCAATGACGTACCTTATTGTCATGACAATAAGAAACGTCATTAAAACGTCGTTAAAACGTTCCTATAATTGAATCGCAATAAGAGCTTGTCGTAAGCCCCCTGTATTTTGAATAGGAAGTGTTAAGTCACGAATTTAGTACTTAACTACTTATAGTAGTTTTGCGAATTTCGGAATCACTTTAAATAATCTGATATATTATATACCTACTTTGTACTCTGTACTTTGACTTTGTAGTAGGTATATCACTATATAGATATCAATATATCGACAAAAAGTGTTCGTACCAATGAAACTCAAAAGTTACGTAAAAGTTTATGGTCAACTTTTTAACACAATTAGTTTAATACATCAACATCAAGCACATTCATACAATCAAAAGCTATCCAATAACCGCTCGATTGACGCAAAAGGGTAGTTACACACTAAGCAATCGCGCGCCGCGGCGAACAACGCGTCGTAAACGCGCGAGCGCCGCTTTTACGAGCGTTTTCGCTTTCGCGCCATTTGCAATAAATCACAGACGCCACCGAGTGGGCGATGAGTGTGCGACCGGCGTGTCACAGGGAATCATGGTCATACTATCACCGGTGTAGACTAGCGTTTATCGTTTTTTTTTTTAATTACTTTAAAGCGCCTACACACGGCTCTAAAATCAGAGGCAATATCGGGAGCAAGGATGCCCTACAAAGTATTGAGCACTAAGCAAAAAAACGTGCCGACAAGGATACCCAACCCGTGGAATGCGTTTTTTTTTTGCAAAGTGCACAATCCTTTATAGAACATCTTTAATTTTAGAGCCGTGTAGGCGCTTTTAAGCCGGAAACCCACCGCGGTGCACGGAGAGGCCACGCACATGGCCACGGCTACGTTTTGCAAGAAAATATATGGTTGACGTCATTTCGTGCGTAGCCTCTCCGTGCGCGGCGGTGGACACGGTGACATACATTTTCGTGCAAAGCGAAGCTTGACCCTCGTGCGTAGCGTGTGCGTGGCCTCTCCGTGCGCCCCGGTGGGGTCTTCCCCTTACTTCTCAATTTTACGGTGTTCATTTGTTTTTCCGATTATTTAAACGCTCAAGGCGGGACTGACGCTGTCCTGCCGAGAGTAAGGTATAATTTTATAACGTATCTAGGTACTAACATCCACCAATAACTACTAACACTTAAGTATAAGCTAGCTAGGTTGATAAGAATTTCTGGGCAGAATTTCTGGCTAGTCATAAAAAATTACAACCTTAACTAGTTACTTAGTAAATTTAATTTAATGTTAAGAATATTGTGACACTAAAATCAATCCTGGTATTTCTGGGAGAGAAACTAGTGATTTATAGATTATGCATTAAATATAGCAATAGCCGTATTCAAACAGACAATATAGATCAACCATTGGTAGACAAGAAAATAGGAAACTAGCTAAAGAAGTAACTCAGATACTTCAGGTTGGCAATTCGCGATCGATGCCTTTTGGTATTGCAGGCATCTATAGGTTACGGTTATTCCATAACATCAGGCTGGGCGTACGCTTGTTTGCCTCTTTAGTTGTATACGTATAAAAAACTATTATTACTTATAAAAATTACAATATTAAAATTTATACAACTTTAACTAAATTCCAACCGTAGCGTTTCACCCGCCCGTCTGCACAGACCCAGTAACGGGACAAATTTCACTTCGGCGCCGACAGTACGATTCCCCATTTTACAGTCAATACATGTAAACGTCTCAATTTAGGCCCTCTCTATCGACGCTAGATTGCTAGCCAATATGTTATGTGCTCGTCGTGAATAGTTGGGATGATTTGACAAACTATACTGCGTGTAACTAACGACGTTTGCGCCTTGGTGTCGTATTTAAGATTATCTATAAGGGCTTTTTTAGCAACAGAAATGTTTTGATTAATCAGAATAAAAAAAAATTATAACAGATTTTTATTCGATTTTTTTTTTCATTTGTCTTTTTAACCATCGACCACTTTCTGTTACAATTTTAACATAAAAAAATAGATATCACGTATAGCTCCTTTGTCTGTCTATGATTCTCTGAAACTATGATTACAAACCGTATAAATCGTTTCAAAAATATATTAAACAACAGCTTTTTCGGAAGAATTTAGTAGTATCCTATAACTTAAGTAATATATGTTTTATATACATTTTCTGAAGTGGAGACAGAAAGGGAATGCCTTAGGCCAGTAGTGGGACATTTAATAGGCTATAAAAAAAACTATTTTCGCCTTCACAAGACAGAAAACTCAATATCAAAATTTGTACAGCTACAACGACACGGACAGCTACAAGAACAAAACGCCTGTAATTTTTAAGACGCTAAAAATATTATTTTAGAAGGCAAACGAATACTGCAAGATCATAAACATAACTGTCGAGTAGAATTTTCCTAACAACCAAAAATAACGCAATAAAACTTACAATAGCACTAAATTAGCGTTCCCCGGGCCAATTTGCAACGCAAAGGGTTCCGTACGCACCATAACAGGTTATCAAAGAGTCGTATGTTTTCATTACGAGTGGTCTACGCGTGCGCTTTTAAGGCGACCGACAGGATTCTAATATGAAGGCAGGCGAGAATATTGCTGGGCAATTTTGTTTTGTTTAAATTTATAGAAATGCGTGGAAAAGTTGTTTCGTGTCGAAAAAACAACGAAAAAAATCTAGTAAAATTTTATCGCCATTCTTTTTCAGAGAAAGCATGTAAGTATGATTTTACTAACATATTTTATTGAGAAAATAATCGGCTACCTACAACTTATACAGTTCAGTTCAGCGTCATTTTATGAAATATTTTTTAATGTAATACGGGGTATTTTTTTTCCAAAAAACAGGGGAGGCCTTTGCCCAGCAGTGGGATAGTTAATAGGCCAAAAAAATGATTTTTTTTACATAAATAGAATCGAATCTCGATACCCAATAATGCCTTCACGGGTCGGACAGGGTTTTCTTAACACACTGTATAAAATCTAAACAAAATCCAGAGGGTATGTGTAGTATGTTGTTTTTTTCCCTCTTAGGGGTTCAATTCCAATAAGAACTCTACCTACTTTTACTACTTATAGGATAACAAAAACAAATAAAGCGTTATAAGTAATTTGCCTTAATAATGTTGTACATTTTTTGGTGTTTAATTAAAAAAATATAAAATTGTAGTATCAGTTTCCGTTGGTATCGTGCGATCGTTTATTAATTATGACGGATGGCCGGACAGACCGATTACGCGGATTACTGTGGACTTAACGCATGGATACTCACCTTTATTGAATTTTATGCAATTTTGTTTGCTGTTGACCCTATTCACATAAAAAAATATTGATAACCGAATCGAAAAAAAGGACTTTTGTGGAAAGGGATGACTTAGGATTAAAATGCATATTTAAAATTAGATTTATGTTGATTTAAAAGTCTAAATAAATTTAAATGAGGGGTTAAAAAACTGTTAAACTTAAAACTTGCAGCGGAGTTTACTCCACATAAAAGTAAGGAAATACTGACACGTGGACAAGGAAATACCGATATGTTGTTAAAACCACGAGCGCTTCATAAAAAAATGCAATAAAAAAAACAATAACTTAATTATTTCTATTATTTGTATCTATTTACTTAATATCCTTATTCATAAGTATGGGAATTAGCGGAATCTTTGTACGTGATGCGCTCTACCGTCCCCAGCTTAACTCTACCCCACTAACTCTACCCACCCCTAGGCGATATTGTGATGCTGCCCAGCACTATATCACCTAGGGATTGTTTCCTTGATTAATGCGTGTTTTGTCGATATTAGTGGGTGCGAAGGTGGGCTAAGAGAGCTTGACTTATGTATTAGTTAAGGCCTCTTGCACACGGCAATGTATTTTTTTTTATTTTTTTATTTTATGTAAAAAAAAATGTTACGTCACGACTTTTATCCCCATTCGGGGGTAGTCAGAGGCTTGAGTGGCCATACACCACCACATTGTGGAGGATTTATTTTATACTTTTGGAAAGCTTACATATACAGGACCCATATATCTTCTTTTAGATTTATTATAGTGGCCTCTCCCACCAACCCTGAGGTTTATAAAAAGAAGCACACTATACCTGGCAACCCCTTACGAGGCGTGAGGGACCATCTACGGTAGGTCCTGCCGCCAGAGCATATGCTCTAGTACTCAACGTGTGAGTTGCACCGTGATTACTCACTACCATTTGTCCAGAATGGTACCGGAGCCGTAAAGTCGCTCACCACTCGCACTCCAAAGAGATCTAACGTGTCAATCCCCGCTGAGGACGTCAGAGAAGCCGACTATCATTTCTTCTAGCTAGACATAAACAATGGAAGAAACAGAGCAATAAGGAGTACGGCCTATTATGAATATCTGTTATCTCAAATTATGGATATAAATAGTGCTATGTTTTGCCGTGAATAAGAGGCCTTTTTATATATACAGGGTTATTGGTAAAACACTAACAAACTTGCAGGGGCGTAGTACTGCCATAAAAAACAACAACTTTTGTTCTATGACTTTTTACAAAACAAAAAAAAAATACAATAAATCACACCCTAAAATGTATGAAACAAGAAAATATGCTCATCTAGAGGATAGCCGTGGTCCGTTTAGGTAATTTAGGGCAAAATGGAATACAACCACGTACCATGGCTTTCCTCTAGATGAGAAGAACATTTTTTTTCATACAATTTAGAAAGTGATTTGTTGTAATTTTTTTTGTTTTTTGTTTTGTAAAAAGTCAGAACAGAAGCTGTTGTTTTATATGTCAGTAATACGCCCCTGCAAAGTTGTTAGTGTTTTACCAATAACCCTGTATATTTGTCTTAAGATACTAGCAGGGTGAAGATATACTAATATTTTACGTAGATATTATCGCCAAGGGTTACAGTAGAGCCAAGAAAGTGGTGCTATTTCAGCACATTAAAAAAATGCAAAAATTATTATATCTTTAACAAGCTAAGTAAAGTAGGTACTCATAACCGGTATGTAACATTGATATGACAGTATCATATAACAGGGACAGGCAGGACGACGGACAGCGTCGCACAACAATTGTGGCCAATAGGCCAATTGGCGACCGACCGCGCGCCAATGGTCGCACCATTATATTTTGTACACTGTCTGCCAACAAAAAGGCAACTCGTTTTCGTGTATTAATTTCTGTAGTTAAGATAATGGGAATAAAATAAAGGCTCAAATTCCACTTGACGTTGTTAAAAGATTACTCCCCGTGAAAACTACCACAGTACCTATAAAATGTGTTGTACGTATTTTTATTTAAAGGTGCCTAAACCTTATAGTTTTTGACTACGGGGATTTGAATCACTAATAGACAAAAAAACATTTTCGATAAAAATAGTACCTAAGAGTTAGGATGAGAGTATTTCTGTAAGATAGGTGAATCACGACGATTATAAAATTGATCTATATCGATTTGAACAGAACAATTGGCAATAAAACGATCCAATTCCCATGCCCAAATCCCATTGGAAATATTCAGAACCAAGTTAGACCAAGAATAGTTGTGTAAGATAAAAAAGCCAGAGATCTCATTTCCTAGTACCGGGGTTTATATTTAAAAAAATATTATAGTGTTCAGAACAGAGTGCACTGCAGTGTAATATGGACGCGGCACGCAGTGTGATCAGGATGTCCCGTCGGAGTGCTACGGACGACGTGTAATCGTGTCATGCGCAACACTCATGGATACTAATGGCCAATTAGATTGTAAATACCTGTCCCGCCATGAAACATACTGTTCATACATTTTCAGGTAAACTACCTATCTACTTAAGAATTGAATGTATTTTTAACCGACTAGGACTTCAAAAAGGAGGAGGTTCTAAATTCGACTGTATGTTTGTTACGCTATTTTTATGGGCCGATTTAGGTAATTCTTTTGTTGTTCGATATCTCCGTATTGGTACCATAAAAATGATTTCTGCGTGTCAGTTACGCCAGCAGTGGGGTTTTTTTCTACTGGTCTAATCAATATTTGAATGATACAGATAATTAGTGCTCCATCTCGTGTAAATGTGCCGAAAATTTTAAATTTGTGCCTATAGCCGTTTTGGAGTTATTCACGAATATGTGATCTTGCTGCCGTAACGTTACCGCAGCAGTGTGGTTTTTCCTGCTGGTCCAATCAAAATTTGAATGATACAGATAATTAGTGCTCTATGTCGTGTAATTGTGCCGAAAATTTTAAATTTGTGCCCCCTAAGGTTTCAGAGTTATTTCAAATCTTGCTGGCGTAACGTTTTGCAAATTCCTGTATCTCAAAAACTGTTTGGCATACAATCATGATTTTTGGTAATTCGTAATTAAATTTTTCGTAAAAAAAAAATTAATTTTGGGGACTAAAGGTCGAATTAATGTGCGTTTGATTTGAAAATTTGTATTATATTTTGCATAAGACATTATGATTTTTAAAATAATGAAATTAAACATTAGATTCCAATAAAATTATAGTGCACGACTCTCATTCCAATAAGATATGGTACCTACGTACTAACCTAGAGAATAATCAGCTATGTTTATATACAAAAAAGTTAAACTTGTTTTGAACACGTGTTTAGTTACGTTTCCCTTTATAAGTTTCACTAGACACGTGTTCAAAACAAGTTTAACTTATTTGTAATAATAATACCGAATGTGTTTTCGGTCAGCCTGCTGAAATGTCTTTATTTCAGAACTTTTTCTGCCTCTGGCTATGTTTTCGGCTAAGACGTCCATAAGAAAACGTTTTTTAATACCTATGTATTTTCAGTATAAATACCTAAGCACCGGATTCTTAAACTCGCCACTCAAAGAGTGCTACTTAACTGATATCTAAGTAGTACTTATTCGGCCGTAAGTTAAATAAGCTCATTAAATAATGTTGTCTTCAAACAATCTTAATATTGCAAAATGCATAACAATGGCGAAGATTGGAATACAATTACCCACAATATTTCGACAACCCCATAACCTTTCCATGGCACTCAGCATGGATATCGGTCAAGGCGTCCAGGTGATGCCGAGCCTAATGAGTTAACACAAACCACAGACCAAAAAGACAAGACGACACATACGTCCACTATTATATGTACAAGAAAAAAAATTACTAGTGCATACAATTTCATATTTTACAGATAAACAAAATTCAAGAAACACGTATTTTTTATTTTTGTTTACTTACATACATTTTTATGTTCACCCACCGACTTAGCAGCTGTTCGTGCGTTGACGCGAAGCGGCGTGGTCACTGAACACTTATAAGAAAAACATTAAATATCTTTGTTAATTTCGTTTCGATGCGAATTAACAGTACCTGCACCTGCTTTTTCTTGATTTGTTTATATCTTAATCGGATAAAGTAGGAAAAATATTTTTACAAGGCAAAATTGTTTTAGATAAAGAATAACATAAAAAATTGCCCACTGGATTAAGAAATAACTTGTCCGCAATAATAAGACTTAAATTATCAAAAGTTGGCGGGGTATTGATACAAACGGCGATTTTGAAAAGACCAGTCAAACGGTCATATGCAGTGGTAATGCGTATGTTGTAGCGGGCGGGTCTGTCTAGCTATGCGTTGTCTATGCCTAATTAGTCTGTGACACAAACCCACACCTTTTATTGTTCTAAGTCCATCTGTCCGTCGCTTGCGCCTTTTTAAGATGAACGTTCCTGCAAACTTACATTTGTAATTATACAAAACTTTAGCCAAAGGAGTTTTAATCTTGTGAGTTGGATTTAAAGGTGGTGTTGCTAGTTTCTTTACGGTATCAATAAAATTGTAGGAAGGTTCAAATGGGCTCATTGTCAGTCGAACGAATTTGCATGAAGTATGAAAGAAGAGGCGTTGTGGACGCAACGGATGATTTGTGAAATGTTTCTAATGAATTAGTCACGATATGTTAGCATATTAACATCTATTTTAAATGAGATGCAGATTTTATTAAGAGCTTTCAGCTTATGAACGAGATTTTTATGAACATGGCATTTAAAAGAAGAATATCAGTTATTATTTATTATACAGAGTGAATTTGAAATCATGGGCATTCTTTTGAACTATGACACATGATTAAGAATATTTTGGGATAATAAATAAAAAAAACGATTGAAGAAAAAATATTGCTTGAGTAAGCAAATAAGCAAACCAGTTAACTGTTATTACCTTACCTGGGCAATAAATTTTTATCGATTGATTTGTTAATTAATATTCCCTAAATATTCAGAATCATGTGTAGAATCACCGTTTAAAAGGATGCCCATGAGAAGCGCGCGCGCGAATCTTTTATAATTCTATGCTTATGTCATTATTATTAGCCTAAAAGATTCCAATAAGTTTCCAGTACAGCCCTTAGCAATCTCCTGTATATCATAATTAAACATTCACAGTTAACAAAGAGTATTGATGTTGCAAATAAATAAATACAGTTTGTCCTGCCCACGCGTTCCGTTTTGCAACGCATCTATTCGATAGATCCTATGAGTCAGATGCGCTGGCGCAGAGCTGAGGGCGATCTGTCTGACGGCACAGGGTTATTGAGGTATTTACATTTAAATAAGGCTTAATAGTTAATCGATCATGTTGGATAAACTGTTTGATGGTTATTTTGACTGTAGGTAAGACCCTCAACTCTACTTAGATTTATTATGGTAGTGAGTAATCACGGTGCAACTCACACGATGAGTACTAGAGCGAGGGTGAGCCCATGATGCTAACTGTGGATTTACACCAGCGTCGCGGAAACCTATTAGATGATAGGAAGAATAAATGTTTCCACTTTCAGCGGTGGGGGAAGTGTCTAAAACACAATGACATGGAAATACTCAAGCGTGTCAGATATTGATATTTTTCATGCTGCAACATGATCAATTGAAAAAAAAAAAAAAAAACGAGCTTGTCAGATTTTCAGATGAGGTGGTTAGTGAAACTTACGGATGCGCTAATTTCTTAGACTGACGATCAAGTTAGCAAATATTAAGGGCTCATACTGGTTGGAGGTTCTTATCAATATGTAAGGTATCTCCCTTATCTTAATCTGACGCGCTGGAGTAAATCCAGAAAACCCTTCTACGGCTCCCCATTTATCTGGCGACAGGACCTACCGTAGATGGTCCCTGACGCCTCGTAAGGGGTTGCCAGGTATAGTGTGCCTCCTTCTTATAACCTTACGGTTGGTAGGGGGGGGCACTATAATAAATCTCTATATAGGTATGGGTTCTTGGTCTGTAGGTAAATAAATAAACAAATAATTAATCAATAAATATCGCCAGACTAACACATCAACTGTATGTTCCCAAACTAAGCAACGCTACCACGGTTACCATACAATGAACTGGGAGCGATTCGAGTGGCACCCAGACCAGGGCAAATTACGAAAAGGCCGTTTCCGAAATTTGCTGCTGACGGGAATCGAACCAGCAACAACCCGATGCAGTGAGCCGATCGACCTGTGCTCGAATCACTGCGCCAAACGGTCGTGATTACCAGGATATAATAGTTATATAGGTACCAAGACATAGCTCTGCGAATTAGCAGGCTGAAGTCGCAGTGGGCGGGGCACATAGCCCGAAGAACTGATGGCCGATGGGGCAGAAAGGTTCTTGAGTGGCGACCACGTACCGGAAGACGCAGCGTGGGTAGGCCCCCCACAAGGTGGACTGACGACCTAGTGAAGGTCGCGGGAAACCGCTGGATGCAAGTGGCACAGGACCGGTCGTTGTGGAAATCCTTGGGGGAGGCCTATGTCGAACAGTGGACGTCTTTTGGCTGAAATGATGATGATGAGGTACCAAGAACTATCTACCCAAAAACTTTGCCGGCGGGAATCGAGGTATGTAGTTTACAGTTTACGTTTCCTACAAATACTTGCACTATTTCTATCATTTGTATTGAGGATCTACTGTAGCTGAATTTATTTTTATTTCTATGAATAACAGACAAACTATAATATTATGTATTCTAATATCATAAGACTCATCAATAACTATAGTTAAAACTCAACAATAATCCATCTGTCAACAATTGGACATAAAAAATATATAAATAACGGTGCCAACACTCGATCATTTCAATAAAACGCATAAAAAGTGGACAACACATCTGCGTACGCGCAAGCGTTCGATATTCAAAAACTTCTTTTTTACGCCAACAATGGTAACTTGACTACCGCGAGATCGGATGACAAAGATTTCTCTATTATTCATAGAAATGTGCGTTATTATAAAGGAAAATGGACTTTATTATGTAGATTGTATACTACTCACCGTATAGTTTTAATATTAATAAATAAATATCGCCAGACCTACGGTATGGTCCCAAACTAAACAACGCTTGTACTATGGCTACCATACAATGGACTGGGGGAGATCCCACGAAAAGGCCGTTTCTGAAATTGCTGCCGGCGAGAATCGAACTCGCAACCATTCGATACAGTGAGTCGAGCGGTCTACGCTCGAACCACTGCGCCAAGCTGTCGTGATTAAATAATGTAACATGTAACGTCACGACTTTTATCCCCATCTGGGGGTAGTCAGAAGCTTGAGTGGCCATACACCACCACATTGTGGAGCTATTAACCAACTCATAGCCCACGTTTCACCAGATAGTCAGAACCCAACGTGGCATGTGGTGAACCTTGTCGCCGTGTATACAGGAACTGACTATGACCTAATCCCGAGCGATAGGTAGGTTTCCTTACGATGTTTTCCCTCACCGTCAGCGAACTGTAAGTTATGCACATAGATGAAAATTCATCCATTGGTGCATGCCCCACCGGGGATCGAACCTGGGACCTTCTGATTGCTAGCCCAACCTGTTCACCCTTAGGCTACGTGATTACCAGGGGATAGGACATACAGGCACTAACAACTATCAACCCAAAAACTTTTCACACGTGGAAATGCGGGCGTGGAAACTGATCCGAGGTAAAATATACGTTGACCTCTGGCCCTCTCTTATCAGTAACTGTCCTTACGCTACGTGCATACAAATGTACGATGCCCGCATATCCCTGGTTTATTTATGTACTACCTCTAAACACGTTAGCCGTTTTGACGTGAGTAGATAGCTGTGACAGTTAGAGCCTGTTTCAGAATCGTCGGATAACTTTTAACCACCAGATACATATGGCGTTTTGACAGTATCTTTAAAAAACATCATATTAATTTTGTGGATAAAAGTTATTGAACATTCTGAAATATACCTTACCAACAAAACGTTATGCAAAACAAAAGAGGTACATTAATTAATTTAAGTTGGTATTACACTATTCCCCCTCCCTTTCCTGCCCCTCTGTGCTCCACCCACACCCCTTCAGGTCGGCAATGTGCGAGCGATCCCTCTGGTATTGCAAGCATCTATAGGCTACGGCAACTGCTTAAAACCAGGCGAACCGTGCGCATGTTTGCCGCCTTAGATGTTATAAAAAAGTTAACTTTTTTGTTAGAAACCGAATTAGTAATTTGGGTCGTCTCCTCTTATTTAAGTGTCCGAAGGACTTTGTCAGCTTAGCTGATCTAGAGTAGGATCTCTCTTTATCGAGGGAAGTCTCTTTCATCTCCTTATACAACAAGGTGGTAGAGCCAAGCTGTAGCCAATTGACTGCAGCTCATAAACGGGCTGGCACGACCGGGGTAGTACCACCCTCTCACAGAAGATCGGCGTAAAGCAGATATTACAGCTGTGTTTCGTACGATGAATGAGAGAGCCGATAGCCGACCCCCCCTCCCCCTCCCTCCATCCCACTCCCCTTCAGGTCGGCAATGTGCGAGCAATTCCTTTAGTATTGTAAGCATCTATAGGCTACGGTAACTGCTTAACATCAGGCGGGGCGTACGCTTTTATGCCACCGCAGTCCTATAAAAAAAACATGATACCTACCTTCTCTTAATCAGGGTAGCTTATTCTTGGTTTTCCTCTTCCACGCTTTCTTTCTATCTTCCCTTAGACGGCTGGATGTTTTTTTTAAGTTGCCATAATGTCGTTTATGAAGGCGTTTCATCTTTTCTCTTCTATTACGTATTGTTACTTGGTTAAGCAAAAAGAAGTACTTTAGTCACTTTTATCTGCGGTTGGCACTAGCGCCAAAACAGAGATGGGAAATAGTATTTTGTTACTAGTGGACAAAGTATTTTCAAGTCCGTATTTGTCTCATTGTATTGTAAATACATTAATCAAAAGTACCAATAAAAAATAAATTACTAACTTCTGATCCCAGCTTACCGTGAGAACCCTGTCCGAAACCAATTTGCAAAGTAACTATGCATATTATTACATTACCTATGTCCTGTTCTTAAAAAAATCACACAAGGCAACTATGGGGCGCAGTTTTTTGTGTTTCACCCCTCAAGTTGTAGCCCAACATTTTTTACTTATTCAAATTGCAAGGTAACGCTACCCCACAGTTTTTTAGCCAAACAATAGCTTCTTTTCTTTGGGTAAACTGTTTTTTTAACGGTCCAGCAGTGGCCTCGGGTCATAGGTGAGGATTAGGATGGTTCTCATGGACATTTTTTAATGTTTCTTTTTATCTTTTGGCACATCTGCCCATCTTGCGCTGGTAAAAAGATGGGCGATTCGCGTGGGAAATTCGCGAATTTGAGCGGTGTATTGATCTGTTATTAATGTTCAGACGGTCAAAAAAATGCAAATCTAAGATTTACTGTCGACCGAATTTATCTGTACTCTCCTAAGCTTGGATCTAAAATTTCCATATTTACTCTAAACAACATTTTATAAATATCATCCGTATTTATCGACATCAGTCGCACGTCCACGCTCCCCGCCGCCCGCGAGCCGACTAAAACAAAAACGCATTGTCCCATGACGTCACGGCGATAACTCATTTACGACTACCCGCATGACGCGAAGAGGACAATATGAGGACAATCGATAATGCTAAACGCGAACACGTGTGCCGCGGACTGTGACGCCATTGTTTTTGTTTTAACAAAACTCTGGTGGAAATTGAAAGCGGTGGCTTATGACTACCGCACTTGAGTTTTAATAAAAAATAATCAATTAAAAAGTTATGAAGATGGCTGTCATCATCCAAAAAGAGCGCAGGTAGGTATTTCTCCTTAATCAAAATGTGAAGAACATTTTTTTTATTATTAAAGTTTATGTTCTTAACTTTACATTAAGTCTAACTCTAGATTAACAAATTTGTAACACCCAGGGAAAAATTTGAGTCTTTCATCCTAGGCAATATTTTAATTAAACTATAGAGTAGAATAGCCACAATACAATAAATAGAAGAAATTTGTTCACATTACGAAGATTCTGGTCAAAATTACCAGCTGTTACCTCGAAGCTATGAACTCTAAGCATGTTTGATCGGGTTCCAAGTAAAAAACGCATCTTCCGGACACACAATAGAACGGTCCAAGCGTTACACATGTCTACCATATAGCCAAAAACTATCCCAAAGGATTAAACCATTCCATCCTTTATAATAAAATGATATAATAAAAAATTGCTCCAAACATTTTTTTTACCCTCACCAGTATCTTCTGCAGTTTTTTTTATTTGCACCACCTGGTCGCCATTTTTTTAGCCACGTCATTCCATAGACAAAGTCAACGGATTGCACAGATAAAAAATAGATAGAGGTTCAGAAAAGTCGGTAGGACGGGGCAGTTGAAAGGGTGCAGATTTTAAATTGAATTTGATAAGTATTTGAAAAGGTCCGAATAATGGGTGTCTATGATTTGTGGGGTCAGAGATAAGATAGCTATTGTCACGGATTGAAAATGATTTTGAAAGGAAGGAACTTTATAATATCAAAGGTGGAATTAATGTTGAACTCTTCACTTGAAAGTGTAGGTTATCAAAAATAATATCTTTTACTCAAAAAAGTATATAATGTTGTCATTTTTTCACAAACCTTCTTCGAGCAAAATCGGATTTGGCGTACTGCAAGAGTTACTAGACATACAATGTATTATTACCCGGTATTATCTTCATTATATTTGTTATTTGACCGTTGCCATGGAAACGTAACAAACAGGTATGTTTATGGTTCGTAAAAAAACTGATTGAAGGTAAGGAAAAACGAGTTGGTCGTGCCGTTGCCATGGAAACGTAAACAGAGAAAATACACAACTATAGATATAGTTCGTAAAATATAAATATAATTGTATTAATTTTTATACCCACTTAGCTAGTTTTGTTTAAACTAATAGTCGCATTTTTGAGTAAAGCACTATACAAGCCTTGGTCTCTAATGAGTGTACTGCTGACCACGCTATACTGGCCTCAAGCTAAGCTTCGCTACGCTCACGGCCTTCAAGCTTGGTCATCATAGCTACCCTTGCTGGCCGCGCTATAAAGGCCTTTGGCCTTTGGTCTCGGCCTTTATTTTAGCTTGTCCATCAAGGGTTGCAATGCTGACAGCGCGGTCAGCAGAAGGCCTGGAGCTGCGCTTCGCCGCGCTTTCGGCCATCAACAACGCGGTCAACAACACACTCATTAGAGACCGCGGCAGTAATGTACTATTTTAGTTAACTATAAAAAAGGACTGGATATTAGTACGCAATAGTCGCTATTCTGACAATGTTTTTAATTTCTTCACGAAAAAAGAAGAAAGAAAGAAAATAAGTTTATGCGCTTTGCTTTTAATAATAGTACCAAACCATTATGTATTAGTACGTCCAAGACTCTCCTTTCAAACATCTAATCCCCATGCGAATTTCAAACAATTTAAATATTCAATCGTTCGTTACATCAATACCGTAACTAACGTTGGCCAAATACAGTCACGTCATGACCCCTCAAATGAATATAAAAAATCTCACCCCCAGGTTTTTTTCAACCCTTTTATGCATATCCTGTGTCATGCGTGCAGTGTTACAAGTCAAATTTAAATAATTTATGTCTGTTGGTCCGTTCGTTAGGTTTTCATCTCGCATCTGCGTCATCACAGATTTTGTGACGTGTGCCCACTTTTTTGGAAGATTTATTGTTTAAATGCGGGTATGGGCTCTCTGTTTTGAATGCCATGCGATTATTTTAATTGTCACGGGCAAACTGGTTCTGCTATATGCTTAATTGTCACTAAATTTAAAATATCGTGATGGTCAGTGCGCAACAATGAACTAACCAGGGGGTCTAATAGCGACTATGCAACATTGCCAATGCAATTCATTTTTCTGTTTTTCAAGCAGAAACCGCTGCAATATTCCAAAATTTATGTTAAATAGTTACACATTTAGCGCCATTCGTGACCATTTCACGGAAATTTAGCGGTTTCTGCTAGAAAATCAGAAAAATGTTGCATAGTGCCGTCATTAGACCCCCCGTACCCCAAGTCTGGTAAGTTTTAAAAATGAGAAAACCACTGGTCTTAATCTTGGTAATTTTTTTCATTGTAAATCGTAAGCTCTTGTGGTCGACATAATCGGTCAGCTCCATCTAGTTGGAGTGCCCTCGCGGAAACCAAAATTAATCTATGGTGGTTGGACTATATGAGATGAGCTATTAACAAAAATAAGGTTGCCAAATTTCTTTGGGTGCTATTTCTTCTGATATTTATCATGCACATAGAAGCTATAAAGAATCACTACGATATTTTTATTAAAATTTTATTTCTCTGTTGACATACAACATATAAAATTTTAACGCCTCGCATTATCCTTGTGCTTATTATTTCACAAACAAACATACAGACAGCTGTTAAACTTTACAACACGCATAGATGACACAAACAAGATTTCAATATCAAAGGTAGGTATCATCCGAAAGAGAACAATGAAGGTGATTTTAATATCGAACTATAGGCAGCGTCAGCAGACGTCTCAATTGACACATCGCACGTTGAAAGTGAAAGGGATGAACACACCATTGTCTGATTGTCGTTTGCCGTCTAAAGATCATGTCATTCTCATTGGTGTGGCGAAATAGAGCAATATCGATAATGGTATACGCCCTAAGTATCGGTGATCGGGTCTAAGTTGGACTGTGGCCGTGATTTCAATATCCAATTCTCAAAACAATATTTCAAACATTGACTACAACTTTACTGGTGCACTCAAACGTTAAAATTTTATTGTCTTTTGTTACCTTCTTCGTAAACTTAATTAAGTAGTTAAGTTTAGGTAAGTTAGTTTAGTTACCTACCCTGTTTTTTCTTATCTAAGTAAGTTATTTACGTCATTTTATTAATTATGTTAAGAGCCTGTTTCAGAATCGTCAGATAACTTTGAAATATATCTGGCAAAATACCATATTTATTTGGTAGATAAAATTTATCTAGTTTTCATATAATTTTAATATCTTGTCTGTAGTCGACCCTTATAGTTTCCACTATATACAGGTAAGGTATACAGGTAAGTTTTTCTGCATAGTGTTATTCTTGTCTCCGACGCTGTCAATCACTGATGAACGGTAAATGTACTGATAGTATTTACATAACACGAAACAATTAGTTGCCACCGACAGTACTAGCATTTCCTAGTGGCTTCACTTAAGTTTTTACTTGGCCTCCATTTTGGATTTCCAAAGTGGATTACGTTTTGTTTTTTCTGTGAGTTTAGTAATGTTATTTGTTACTTGACACGGCGAAATATTTAATGGTAGCATCTATAAAGAAAGAAAGAAGAACGTTTCTTTTTAGTTACTTCATGAAATCCTATTTTCTTTTATCAATTCAATTTTACCTATAAGAGTTTATTTGCAAGTGGATGAATGTCGATTTAACGCTACAGGAGTAAAATCATCTGGCCGGCATGGAAATGGTTAAAAAGTAATGATGCTAATTCTAAATAGCCTATGGTCACTGTTTAAGCCACAACCCGTCCCTAAATTGTCTAACTTAAACCTCATAAGTATATCTAAAGTAGGTACCTACGTTTTTTTTACTTGTCCTATTTGGTAAGCAAAGATGGCGTCCAGCGGGGCGATTGCGTAAGTTTTTGTCAAAGTTTCAATTGGTTTCGTTCATCCTGTGTCAATTTTATACGAAACCAATTGAAACATTGACAAAAAGTTCTATCTAGTTCAAAGTAATTTGGATTTTTTAATAAAAAAAAAAACAGCAACTCTATTTTTTCAATGAAATTTTTAATTATATTTTTAACAACTCTATTCTTTCGTATTTTATTATAGTAAGTTAGATATAAAACATATTATTAAAAAATACCAGCGAAAAAACAATAAATTGTATTACGTATTATTTTTACAACCCTTATTAAAGTATTACAATGTAAAACCCATAAATCTGCTTTAAAACAAAATTAACCGCTTGTCCCGAAGCCCAGTTAGCTGACGATAATAGGTCACACAGTTTTTTCCCCATTGTTTTTACCCACCCCTTTTAATTTTTTATTACGCTCACAGTGGCTCACCCTAGCGGCTTTTTCTGACACTTTTTTGTTCATTGGCTGTATTTTTGTCATTTAGTTTATATTAAATTACCGTTTTTATGACGTAATGAATATGCGGGGCGATATTAAGTGTGCAATTGTATACTGACGCAAATGAGCGAGTATTATCGCTGAGATTTTTTGTATTAACGGCTGTGTTGGTTTTTTCGTATCATATTAGTTTGAAAAAACAAGAAAATAAATTACGTTAATTTAGATTTTATCTATGCTTGAATTTTATTAAGTACTTATAGGCACTAAATTGGTCAGCAATGGATACTGCCATCCACTCGTAGTCAGAGAAAAAGTTATCGCAATATTAAATAGGTTATTAAATATCTCTATTTTTTTTTAAACGCTCTCTCAATGTCACAAACTTTTACATGCATGCAATTCGGAAACTTCAGATAGAATGAGCTCGTGATAGGTCAGCCTTTGTTTTGTAAGAGTTTCGTTTTGTTCCGCATAATTTTTTCAACGTCATGTAATTTGATTTCAGGATATGGTTTCATGACCATCGCAAATGGGCCAACTCTAGTCCGTCCTGAATTATGAGTGTATCTGTATCACTTATGAGTAAGTGTGTGTAACAAAGTGAACTCTCTTTTCTTTTTAGTCCGAGTTTTAAAACAGAATCAATAAAAAAAATGTAGATGGGCCTTGATAATTTATGATTTTAAAAATATGAAAGCGATCGCCAACTTTTTTTTTACAAAAATAAAAATTACCAAATCAATACCGCTCATACGTGAAATTGACAAAAGCGTCCGCGGATGTATCTACCCACAGATCTGATTCTCAATAGGACTCTGCGTGAGAAAACTTAAAAAACGTTCTCGCACATAAAAAATGCACTTACACAATTATTAGAGCCCTCGAGATGTCCCTTGCACAATGCAATACGCGCACCTTGGATCCGCCGAAGATAGTCGCTTAAAAAATGTGCATAATGTTTTTATAAACACGCCACGGTACTCTCAGGATGTCGAAAAAACTGAGGGGTGCGTTCTAGTTTGGGACTTATGAGCTCGCCTTGAGCACTGGCCGTCAAACTTTTTAATTCATGAATGTATGAAAAAAATAACAGTTTTTTTTTATTATTTTAACAATTTCATACAAGCACTATGAGGAAACTTAAAGTTTTAAATAGTATTACATGGTTTAATTTTACTCCGTTTAAGTATCAACTTAATTTAAAAAAAACTTAAAAAAAACGTAAATATATGGAGCAAAGAATAAAGTATTACTTTGAGCACCGCAGTCTATCTATCTATTCGATTCGGCGTTTTTTATAAATTTTCTCTTCAAGTTCGTGTTTTGAGTTTTTTGAACGGAAGCAAACAGTGCCCAGTTTCCGGTGTATTTTTTATTATTTTAACAAAGCAGTCCGTTATAATAATTACATTAAAACGCTTTAAACTGTAGTGCATAAAAATATTGGCAGTGATTCATAAAATATTTCATTTTTTAACTACCTACTTTTTTGCACAATGTAAAGAGCCATGTAAATAGATTTTGCAATACCTACTTATTTTTTAAGTGTTATTAAGTTTTCTGAAATTTTCTGTAAGGTTTATAATATACCAAAGGAATCTTAATTATTATTCTCATGGGGTCCAAGGTTGATAAATCTTTCACATAAATATCCCTTCATAAACTTTCTTGTATGTCACCTCGCATATTTACACTTACTGTATCGCTTCCTGTCCCTGCACTTTTTTAAGAATGTTCCCACAGGCATCCGTGTGTTTTTTACTGTTTTTTTTTCATGTAGATTAGAATTAACGGTAAAAATCTCTCCCCTAAGGATGCTTTAATTTATTTCTTCGGATGCACAAAAGGAGATGCGGTCGTCTTTTGTTTGCCGATGTCATGGTGTTAAAAAAAAGTTTAAAAAATGCAAGCGAATTACGGTACTTGTTTGGGAGATATGACTTTTGACAGATTTTGCAAGGAAGAATTGATTGAAAATTGAAGATCGGTTCATGGTTTCCTATCAGATAATTCAGTAACTAACAGATTAGTAGATTAGTAACGGTTAGATTTAAAAGTAGGTACGTAAATATTAGGTAAGTACCTATATTCAGAATATTACCTATGCAGTTTTTGAATCCTACAATTTTCTTAAGATGCAGGTAGAGATTTTTTTCTTTAAGGAAGTTTTTTGACACATTTTATGAAAAAAATCCCCATTAACATCTCTAATCCACAAAAAAGTAGACATCCATTTAATAACAAAATTTATGCAACCGAAAAATGTATAAATCAACAATGCAATTATTTTTTGCGACAACCGTGTTACGAGACTTTGTTTTTATAAACAGTTGCAACACCATAAAAAGTTCGAAAATCAAACCCCAAAGGGTTCTTCAAATTAAACCGTCATTAGAAATTTTCTCGAAAAAAAAAAAAACGCTAACGTGAGAAAATTAAACCTGTATTTTTTCATAAACAACCGGTTGCACACAATATCGCGACCGTTGCAAGTCATTTGCATAACTTTTTTCTGCATTCGAAATTCAAATCACGTTTTTTTTTTCAACTTTTTTATGGCATTGCAGCTCAGATTGGCAGCATATAATTAAAGGTAAAAAAGGTAGCTACCGCATCTATTCTGTCCCGTCTTTTATCCCGCCGGTCGGTCAGGTAAAGTGCATAAGTGTCGGATACAATGCACTCCGGATTTCCTCTCTTTAATACGAGGACCAACCTTTGCCTCACGTGCAGATTCTGAATACGGCTGCTACGATTTTCCATGGGCGTGAATGATTTTGGAGATAGTCTTGATCGTGTTTTTTGCTATCAATTGTATTGATCCGCCGGATCTATCGATATCCATCAGTTCCGGCAATTTGATTTCGAATCTATCAATTACATCTAACATAGTAATTAAAGTATTTCATTTCTATCAAACATCCCTGGAAATAAAAAAAAATACATGTGCCTACTTACCTACTTATCCACTACTTATCCAGAAGCAAAACTATTTTTTTTAAATTAAAATATTAATTAAAATAATGTACTTAGTTAATTAAATAAAAACGACAATGCGCAATAAAGTCAACAAAAGCACTCATAAATTGCTGAGATTATGCAACGGCACGGTTTTGCGTCCTCTTCCTGGCTTTGGGGCCATAAATTTCATTTAGCTGCAAGGTGGTCTGACAAATTTGCGGTCGCCGCGACTACTAACCGGTACTTTTACCCTATTACACGTAGAAAAAAAAGTCTACGGACAAAAGTTGAATAATAGTTACAGTTGGACAAAGGAGTGGAATGATGGTTTTGTAGGCTGTGGACACTCGATTATTATGGGTGGGTGTATGGTCTTTCTTTAACTAAGCCGGTCGTAAATGACAAAAAGGGTCTGAGGGACATTGACAAAAAAAGTTTGGGCGTCACTGGACATTGATATTTTGTTATTTTTTCTCGACTCTTGAGGATTTTGTTGTAATTGCTGTGTAATTGTTTTGTAACAAAGATGAGTGTTTGTTGTGACAAACAGACAATGAAACAGTAGGACAGTTAACAGGATTTGTGTGCTCATTGACAGATTTTACAATTTTGTATCCTTTTAAGTTTTTTTTTTTCTAGTTTACACGCATCAGTACTAGTTGGTACTTATCTGTTCTTTTTATACAACTAGCGATTTGCAAGCATATGGCTCGCCTGAAAGTTAGAAGTTACGGTAGCCTATAGATGCAAAGGCATCACTTTCGCTATATGTAGGTGTGCGCTGAGCACAAGTCTAGTGATTTAAATGTTAGGAGATACCATATCTGCTAAAATTACATCAATGCCTTCTTCTTATCGTATGGTTAGTGGCCAACCTGGTATCAGAGTTGTTCAAGTCGCCCCATGACCTCTGACAAGGCTTAACCACGGCTGCCTAGATGACAGCAACCGGGACCAACTTTTAATATGCCCTCCGAAGCACGGAGACGCTCAGTTCAAATGCCACTAAATGGTCACCCATCTGACCTTGCCAAGCGTTGCCTAACCTCCGATCGATTGATCAGTACCAGCTATGATCGCCGTACACCCTCGAAAACTAAACAAATTAGAAAATCACATTTGACCACGAATCTCAATACATTCTTGCGGTCACTTCCATGAGCAAACGTGTCAAGAGGCCTATAGAAATCTGTGGTCATCTCCCATAGGGATTAATAGCAGATATTTTTCCATCAGTGTACGGCACATTCCGTTACTGCGGTCTGTGTCGTGAGAACGCCATCGTGAACGATGGTTTTGTGTAATTGATGTCAAACGGTGCCGGGTGATTGTGTGGTGGGCCAACTGGTATGTTTGTTTGATTGAACGTTCGCTGGACTGGTTGGTGTATTTTCCTTTACTTTGGCCGAGGCGAGGAAAAAATTACCGACTTCAAAAAACCCTAGAGCACTAAAACCGCAATTGTCGGAGAAATCGCGTACCAAACATAAAAAACATACCTACAGTCGAATTGAGAGCCTCTTCCTTTTTGAAGTCGGTTAAAAAGCGGTTGGGCCATGAGCCGTACGTGGGACCATCAGAAGCAACTGCGGGAAAGAGCAAAAAGGGAGAGGCTTTCGGTAACGGCCTTTTCGTAATTTGCCCTGATCTGGTGTCATTGAGATCGCCCCCAGTCCATTGTACGGTACCCATAGTACAAGTGTTGCTTAGTTTGGGACAGTTGGTGTGTAAATCTGGTGAAATTAATTAATTAATTAATCATTTATAGCAGGTATAGAAAACACCGTTGGGCGTGAAACTAAGTATAATAAATAGCTAAGTGCTAATAATATTATAGAAGGTATGGAAGAAGCCGCAGGGAAAGCTAACAACAGTGCCAATGATGATATTAGCGGTTTTCATAATATAAGTTTGAAATCCGTTAGTTCTGTGCCCTTATGCTAGAATTTCTTAACAGTTACTAACGAGAGTAACCTTAAAATGGTGCGCAATTATTAAAAAAATTAAATAATTTTTTTGCATCTTTATATTGGATTTACTTTGAAGTCTAATCTACGGGATGTGTGTAAAATTGGAGTAATTTAGAGCTAGAATATTAGAACACGGAAAATATATCTACTGAACTGCCCTCCCCCTATAGGTAAGTATGCAACATTTTTATTACCTGCGTCTTAATCACGCGCATTTCGCGCTCAATCACTTAGTTTTGTCGTTGGAATGCATAGACATAATGTCATAACATGAGTGCTCGGGCGAGGTATGCGAAGCATTTGGAAGCAACAAATCAGAACTCAAATTTGAGTCTTATTCCTTACCAAAAGGCCCATAGCTTTGTAAGCCAATACACATTTTGACATTTATTGAGGACTATCTGAGCGTGTACCTAGACGCGGACTTTGCTTGACACACGCTATACTTGCGGCACGTTATGATGGCCGGTTTGACATGTGGGAGGGGGAAAGGATGAACCTTATTATAATGGAATAAAATTCATTTTCGCATATATTTTTTTACATTCTTATTTTTTTAAACGGCCAGTCTTTTCCGTTATAATAAGGTTATTATTCTTCCCCCCCCACATGTCAAACCAGCCATCGTAAAATGCCGCTACTGGTAATTTTTTCACGCATCGTCAAATATGGTTGTCAAGCAATTTTGACCTTCCAAGGTGCTTTTCAAGTAGTAAAACAAAATATTTAATACCATGGAGGTAATTCTGAACAATGAGAGACTCACGATGATTGTGTGTGGTCCAGAGTGATGCTGCGGGCTAATATTTGTGTAGAGAGATACTGTTGGAAACTACCACAGGTCGCGGCAAATGATGAGCGGAGCGATTTCATAAAATAAAATATTATAATGGATTTTTGCTTCGTCTGATATCGAATTTTTGACTTGAACTTATTAAAAATTAATAAGTTGTATGTGCTTTTTATTTATAATTAAAGTATAGCCTATAAATCAATGTAGGGTTGTCTCATGAATTCTTTTCAACCGAACCACTTTAGTTTGGGGAGTCGATGTTGCCAGCTCTCTGTAGTTTTAGAGAGTCTCATAATTTTATTAGCTATCTTACTTCAAAGAACCAACTCTACATTAGGGCCCTAAGTGTATAATTTTTCTGGTAAGCTTACTGTATCATTTTATAGTCTGTGGATTTTGTATGGTAAATTGAACAGCTAGCCGACGGTACCCAAAACTATCAATTCTCCAATATTCTCCATACAGCTGTTAAATACGCCAACTATAAAGTATACAGTTTGCTTACTATAAACATACACCATTCAACCTCTACCATATCCCGCTATCTCTTATGGTACAAATCCTAACCCTAGCTATCATTGCTCGGGACACATTTACAACCAGGCTTTCAGCCGCGATGCCCTCGCGCAGCGGACACAGTATCCTTAACTAAATAGCACAATGATACCAACGCATTTTAATTACACGGTCCGATGTGATAACGTTATGATTGTTGACTCGTTCTTAAGATTCTTATGTCCTTTCGTATGTTATGTCATTAGTAAACGTAGTACGCGTTGATGCCAATAAAATTCTGTTGTCGGAAGACGTCTGAACTTTGGTAAAGTAAGCCAAGAATTTAATTTATTAGGCCATGACCGCACTGGTAAGGCGATTGCGGCGATGCGGCCACCACCATATGTTTACAATGGTTTGATCGTTGTCGTGTCGCTGTTGCGTCACCGTCGCGTCCCAGTCGCATCGCCTTACCAATGCAGCCCGGCTGTATAATAATTGGTGGGTAAAGTCAGTGAAAAAATTAAACCTTGTATTATTCACCATTGCCTTTTTAAAGCCTTTTAAATACTATTCGTATTCTAGGATTGAGCCATATAGGAATTATTCGCCCATTTTCGGCGTATCTAATCTTTGAGAATATAATTAAAATGAGTTTAAGTGCAAATTAGCACGGACCGCAGTTTCACAACTACAGTTTCGCCACTCTGTGTTCAGTTTTAATTTCAATTTGCTGCGCTGTGTCTGGACACGACCGCCACGGTACTGTTTTAGGCGTAGTCTACATTGTTTAATTTTAGTAACATAATCTGAACGACGGGTTATTTATTTTAAACCTAGTATTAGAAATCCCTAACAGAATATTTTATTCCTGATTTTCTATTACTATTTACTACCTAACTTACCTAGCCTAGCCTAACCTAGCGTTAGTTGCATGCAGATGCTTACAATGATTTGATCTGTAATACTGATAAATTTATCCTATACTTAGTAATAACCCACCTAACTTTTAGTGTAAATTGGATGTTCATCTGTATCAAATGTCTCTCCAAGTTCAGCTCTGCTGAAATTAGAGAGACTGCGGGGCTAAAAAGGCCACCTAGAAATTATGTTCTGCTAGAAAGTTGAATTTAATTGATATGTAGCCTTTTTAGCTCCGTAGTTATTAAATTTGGTTTTCTGTGGCATAAAAAATACCGTTTGGTTAGACTTCGTGCACTTTCCAGTGTGTCCTAGGGTTTAAGTTAATATCACAAGTTAGGATGGACGCAATTAGCTTGCGGTTACGTTGCAACTTGAATTACCCCGCAACAGACAGTCTGTTCTGCCCCTTGCCGTTATTACGTCATATTACAAGTGTTTTTAAATCTCTATCATATTTAACGGTGGTAGAGTCAAGATGTAGCCAGTTGACTGCAGCTCATACAGGCTGACGCGACCGGTACACGGTACCACCCTCTCACAGAATATGGGCGTAAAGTATCTATTTAGCTGCGTTTCGTTTGATGAGTGAGAGAGCCGAAAGCCCAAACCTTGCATACCCACTTGTGGACTATAACATTTATTATTTCTTGCGCAGTTGGCTAGTGTAGTGTCGTAGTGAAGATTGGCCACCATGGCCAAAATTCTATCAGGATGACTATATTCTATGAAGCGAAATACTTTTAATGTTGACTTTACTAAGATAATTACTAAGCTAAGGTAAGCTAAGGTATTACTTTAGCAGATATGGCACCTTCTTACACCGTAATCACTAAACTTGTGCTCAGCGGACCACTACATGCTACTGATGGGATGTTCTCGAGAACATTCTCACCCATGGAAACTTACTCGTCAGAATTTTTGAGAATCTTATATTTTGGGTGACGTTATCCTAACTTTCAATCTTAAAAACAATTAAAACCACCATACTTGCATGTTTAAGGAGGATTATGCCAAGTTTAACATGCTTCATAAGAAAAATTCTCGAAAATTCTCACGAGTAAGTTTCCGAGGGTGCGAATGTTCTCGAGAACATCCCATCACTACTACATGCAGCGATATCATGGACCAATTACTAAGGGGACTGGCCCTAAGCAACTCGGCCGGGTGGTCGGCCTAGTACTAACATCGACATAAAACGAAGCGAGTAGTTCAACTATTTACCGGTAGATAGAACAATGAAAATGAAAAAACAATGACCACGTTTTTTTTTCATACAAATATCTAATAATGGCACCTCTTCCTTTAGTCTTTACTCTGTGAGCGATATCCATACCTGTTATCGCACTCCCAATTCGACAAATGAACTATCCAATACATAAGATGGGTTTATCGCTAGAAGTTGAGCCATATTGGCATAATGTTTTCACCATTATTTCCTGCGAGCGACTGAGTTGCACTGTGTCCTTGGACCCGTTTAGTAGGACCAACTATTTTGAACAGTCACGCATGTCCCTCTTTCTTGGTAATATCTTTAGAGGCTAAGCACACAGAGCAACTTTAGTTACCGAAACTAGCAACTTAGTTGCCGAAACTATCAACCTTTTAATAGTTTTTTAGCAGTTCCAGCAAACAATTGCCAGTTGCCGCAACTGTTATATGAAAACAGCTAGTTGCGAGTTGCCAGTTGCCCGTGTGCATAGCCCCTTAGTACTTACACTATTTCATTCGCCAACTTTTTCTACCAAATTTTCAGCTACCTCTCAGATAACAAACATCCTTCGACATCGCTCCACATACATACATATTGAAAACCGCCTTATCCGTATTATGTACCGAATTATGTATGTATTAGGTACACGGCGACCCACTGGTTAGACGGGCAGCGTGAAATATGTCGACCAATTTGTTTATGGTAACTCGTACTTGCGATAATATAATTATAGGTGTGCAATTATCATAGACTATAGAGTGGAATGTGTTCTTTTTCATTTCAAAAATTCTTTTTCAAAAAATGCAAAAGCGTACTGGGCCAGTGTGGCGGACTAAAAATCTCAAAATCTCCTCACATTAAATGGAAATGCCTGGTACTAGTACAGGCTCCCTCCCCTATTACATTAATATAATAGCATATTTAGCTGTAGCCTGTGCTGTGGCTCAATTACAGGCTGGCGCGACCGGGGTATTACCACCCTCTCACAGAAGAACGGTGTAAAGTAGCTGTTACAGCTGCGTTTCGTACGATGAGAGAGCCGGAAGCCTCCCCCCCCCCCTCTTGCCTCCCTCTGTCCTACTCCCTTCAAGTCGGCAACGTGCGAGCGATGCCGTTGGTATTGCAAGCATCTGCGGCCTAAGGTACCTGCTTAACATCGGGCTGTACGCTTGTTTGACCCTTTACTCACATAAAAAAATAGAGGAAAAGTGCTTACCTACTACAGTGAAGCATCATCATCATCTGCCTTACCTTTTCCCATTATCTGGCGTCAGCGCAGTATGTCATATTCTTCCATTCATCGCGCTTTGCTGTCATACTTACATCCACTGATACACATACAATTTATAATTCATAGATATAGGCATAGGCAAAAAAAGCGACTGTAGCCTAGGGGTGAACAGGTTGGGATAACAATCAGAAGGTCCCAGGTTCGATCCTTCATCATCTATGTGCATAATTTACAGTTCCCTGACGGTGAGGGAAAACATCGTGAGGAAACCTACCTATCCCTCGGGATTAGGTAATAGTCAGTTCCTGTATACACGGCGACACGGTTCACCACCTGTCACGTTGGGTTCTGACTATCTAGTGAAACGTGGGCTTTGAGTTGGTTAATACCTCCACAATGTGGTGGTGTATGGCCACTCAAGCCTCTGACTACCCCCGAACGGGGATAAAAGTCGTGACGTTACATAACACATACATAGATATAGGCATAGCTGGTTAGCGTTTCTAACTTTAAGCTGTGGGCGAAAATAAAGACGTTACGTTAGAAAACAAGCAATATTAAATTATGAACAGGGTGGCTACAGGAAGGCGTCGTCATAACAGATGGAAACTAATCGTTGGTCTGTCTGTACATCATTAATACACATCGGTACACGTCCGAGTGAGCAATAACACTGGATACACCCCTCAGGACAACCTCCTCTATGAAGACCAAAAAGTATACTCTAAATTCGTCTTTATCACACGGTGAATAGGAGCGAAAATGGAGAAAATATGTTTTAGTGTTTGGTGAGACAGTTTTGTGTACGGTTGTACTTGCTATTGTTGACATTGGACAATCATTAGCCGTATTGATATATCGAATATGACGTCAGAGGATAACTTAATTTCTTGGCGCAAATCTTTTTTTTCGTAATTGCGTTTATCTTAATGAAATTGCAAGTCCCCTAGCAATGACGATTTGATATTGTAATTTAATTATTTAATTTAAAAAAGGGATTCATATTTTTTCAAAGTTTTAAGTAAAAATGTTGTAAAAGATTTTTGTATTTTATTGTTTCGTACGCGTGGAACTAAACAATTTTTTTTCTAAAATAAGAGTAGCCTAAGTTACTCCTTATAACTTCAGCTATCTGCCAGTGAAAGTCCCGCCAAAATTAGTCAAGCCGTTTCCGAGATTAGCCGGAACAAACACACAGAAAGACAATTTTTTTTAAATCGTTTTTTTTTAAGTACCGTATATGCTTTCGAATACATTTAGTAAAAAGCTGTAATTTTGTCATTACAAACGGACACTTCAATTTTATTTATTATTTATAGATTGATCAGCTTGTATGAATCTTCCACAAAGAAGAAACAGCTCATTCTGTCAAGGGTAAATTTACGACTTCAATTTTTTTTTACAATTGCAACAAAAGCTAAATATCCGAAAACCGCCAAAAAATCACGAACGCATCATTACATTCGCACACAAAAGTGTTTTGCAAAAAATAAACTAAACCGTGACGTAGGTGGTCTTGATTTTATAGCGTAAAATAATAAGGTCTATGTGTTCCATTGTATATAATAATGGGGGTACTATTTCTGTGGGCAGTGTAATAATGGATGGTCGCGCGGCGTGCGCTGGGTGGTCGGATTATAACGCAAAGCCGCGGATTAAACTACATCGACACGTGTGCTTTTCTATGCCTTCAAGTGGCTTTAGGCGATTGTGTGCGCGATTGTAGCGTTTGTGATAAGACGTTATGTTACGTGGCAGTTTTACAATGAACAAGTTTACATTTTACAAAGTACCTAAGTAAGGATCTAATATCTCTTTTTTATGGGTCTGAGGTGGCACACAAGCGTACCGCCCGCCCGATGTTAAGCAGTTACAGTAGCCTATAGTTGCTTGCAATACCAAAGGCATTGCTCGCATGTTACCGATCTGAAGGGGAGAACGAAGGGACGGGGAGAGGGGGGGAGAGGGAGGGAGGGAGTTGGACTTCCGGCTCTCTCACTCATCGTAAGAAACGCAGTTGTAATACTTTACGCTGATCTTCTGTTAGAGGGTCGTACTACCCCAGTCGAGCCAGCCCGTGTATGAGCTGCAGTCGATTGGTTACAGCTTGGCTCTACCACCTAGTAAAGTAGGTACCACCTAAGTACTATCTCTAGGAGTTTTGTGTTATGGAATTAGGTGAAAACTTGTCGACTGAACAGAATAACATAACTACCAACTGAATCATAGCATTGAAATATGTATCTATAATACGGAAATATCTATCAAAATAAATTATATTTATGTATACAGCTGTAATACATTTAGTTATACTTGACTAAGTTTACTCTGACCACCTATAGTCAAACATTTATCGAACTTTTTATGTTTTAAACAAACATTAATATCTATAACCACTATTTTTATGTGTAAAATTCAAAGGCAGCCAACCGCCCACAAATTTCGGCTACCGTGGAACGCTAACGTGATTATTATTTTTTTAAACGCTTCACCAACGCGACTGTACTTTCACACCTGGATAAGTACACTCTTATTTTTGAAGTATTTAAGTTGAAAATTGAGTGACTTCAGTTTTGGTGTCGGAGTAGTTAAGGTGGTACTCCATTGCGAATTCCTTTTCAAAAAGTGAAACGAACCGAGAAAAATTTCGGTGGAGCCACCCGTGTTTGCGTTGCGGACATCGATTAAAAATGAAATTCCTTCGTATCTTGGCCAAATAATAGTATTAAATTTTGGCCAACCTCTGAATAGTGTTAAATTTCTTGGATCTATCTTGGAATATGATGAATCTGTCGGCGGTTGCTTTGTTATTTTTTAGGGTTCCGTACCTCAATAGGAAAAAACAGAACCCTTATAGGATCACTTTGTGGTCCGTCTATCTGTCTGTGCCAAGACGTGCACAACCCAAACCGCTGGTGTTAGAAACATGACATTTTAATAGTTACCTAGATAAGGACTTTGGAAAATTGCAATCCTAAGGGGGTAAAATAAAGGGTTTGTATGGGGGTCCCGTTTTATCTAAAGTTAAAGAAATGTAGCTCTTTAGGCTACTCGTTACAAATAAAAACTCATTACAATTCCTTTTAAGCTTGTACTGAACCCTCAGGTTGCGAGTCCTACTCGCACTTGTCCGGTTTTTTCTATGATATAGGTTGGTACGTGTGCCGCCAAAGAGATTGATATTCTGCTGGCCTACTCCGAAATACGAACCTAACGTTTCGGCTGACGGATTGTCGTGATTTGACATTTCTTCTTTCGTTTTTCCCTACGATTTGACATTGTTTTGATCGTAAATCGAATCCGTACTTCGAACGATCCGTCAGCGACGTATTTCGGAGTAACCCCCCTGTACTTAAAGTGGCCTGCTACTGTACTGTATGATCGATGATTGATTTGAGAAAAAAAAACAGAAGTACATTCAGAAGTAGGTTCTATTGCCCGCCCATTGGCGAACTCACGTGTATTATGGTGCCAATAAAATAGACTAGAGATAAGCTCAGAAAAGAATGTATACATGATCCTCAATATAAGCTTCCTAACAGGGACTGTAGTCAAGTTAATTTATCTACAAGCGTTTTTTACAAATCTTTACGTTTCAATGTATGTATAGGTGCATTTATAGGGTTGCACTTAATTACTAGCTGTCGATAAGCGGATCACGTGACTTAGGCCACTAACATACATTGAAGCATAAAGATTTGTAGAAACGAGGGGCTGGCTAGCTAGAATGATTAAGATACGTGTTTCTTATTTTGAATTGTATTTGACTGTTATTCAAATGTCAGGTAGGAATTGGTTCTGGTAACTTCACAAGGAAATCGAAGCTTTCGTTTCGTTTTTCAAAGTAACCCCCCCAGTTACCTAAACATTCTTCTTTGCTGTTCCTAAGTTTATTGAAGTCCACTTCGTACCTGTAGGTATGGTACGAAGTGGACTGTAATACGATCTTGTCTATGAGTTACTTTAAAATACGTCATGCGTCATGAACATGTGAAAACGGGAGTAGGATCCACGAAAGAAGAAACGTCAAATCACGATTATCGAATCCGTACTTCGGATCCGTCAGCCGAAGCGTTTGTTTCGCATTTCAAAGTAAGCCCCCTGGTCCATTAAATTATCCTTTGCTTTCGATTCCCAGTGCCAAGAGTTTCCCAATTATCTTCCCGTAGGGTGAGCAATTCCCGTGGTAATCAACCCTGCCCGTGGTCATACCCGCGACATGTGTTATGACACATTAGCACGCGGCGTGTTGACAGCGCGCCGCAATTTCCAATTAGCTATGGAAATAACACGGCCGGGCTATGGACACCGTGGTGTAGTGGTGGGACAGTCCATCGATATCGATAAAAATACAGGAACGTTTTGCAAAACGTCGGTGTGTTTGCTTTTTCAGAAAATCAAATTTGTGATTGTAAGTAGGTAGAGTAGGATTTATTAGACGATTGCTTCATTTAAAAGTTTAAATAGAAATATCACTGCAACTCAGATGTATTTTGCAGTCCCTTATAAAATGATTACGTCGTAACTAATGGCTGTGTCTACATCAGGCGCATGCCTCGCCCGAGCACTCAGTTTTGAAATACAAAGACATAATGTGACAACATAATGTCGATTTGTATGTGGCTTAAACGAAATAAACTACTTACCTATTTGACTTTGACAGATTTTGTATACTTATCGATTTTTGATCGATAGTCGATGCATGTGGTGGAACATCACTAAAACAGTTTAAAAGGTGAGTATGTCTGTATGGTGTTCACAAAATAGGTGATCATTATGTAATCTTCAAGGCTCTGGCATCACGAGGGTTCCGAGAATCTCAGGTCGAAGCGGGATGCTGAATTTGATGTAAGATTATGTAAAGTGGACGTGTGGGGTATGGGGTTAAAGTTTAGGAATTGATATTTACCCGAGTGAAGCTATTGATCTGTTAGTAAATTAAATTATGATTCGCGAATAACAACTAACAGCCAAATTAATAGAGATATCTAGCCAGTTTACAATGGTTTTAAAAAGCATTTCAAGGAACAAAAGTGGTTTGTAATGCCAGTGTAAGTCCATCATACTAGTCCATAATCCATCACGTTCTATAAATTTACGGCAATCACCGACCATCGGTAGAATACTCGAGTTAGTTAACTTAGCAGTTTCAGACGTCATTATCAATTATTAATTTTTGTATGGCGCGTCAAAGATAATGAGTTGCGTAAGAGTATTTGGCGGCCACTAGTTTTTAGAATTTAGCAAGAATAAAACTAAAGGTATATCAAACTGCTAATTTTTTGCGCATTTAACATATCATTGTCCCCAATATAAGGTCTCTATCTTAATTCGCGAATACCACGTAACATGGTTGGTTCGCGGCATTGATGTACTATTTTAGCAGACATGGTACCTTCTAACATAGCTATCACTAAACTTGTACTCAGCGCACCAGTACATGCAGCGAAATTCACACGTATGTTATGGCATTCGCAATTCGACAATTAAATACACAAGAAGGCATTATTATATAGCGCCGTATTGCCGATACCGAAATGTTTTAAACATTATTTTCTGCGAACAACTGGCTCGGTCTGCATCAGGTGCAAGCCGCACCCGAGCACTCAGTTTTGACGTCGGAACGCATAGACAAAATGACATAACTGGCCCCCTAGACAAGTGGCATGAACGCTAATCGAATAGAATGGAATAGACTTCACAATGTATGGAAATTACATTACAAGTAGCTATGTAGATCACGTGACTTACGTCATTTCCATACATGAAGCGTAGCGATTTGAAGAAACGCTTGTAGACGTCAGGCACTTGTCTAGGTGGGCATGAGTGCTCGCGCGCGGCATGCGCAGCATTTGGGCGCACCAACTGAGTTGTGTTGTGTGTGTTGTGTCTGTGTACCAACTTATGTATTTTGGTCAGTCAAGTGTCCCTCTTTCTTGGTAATATCTTTGGTTCGCGGCTACCCGAACCGGTATTTTTATCGGACTACAAATTAATTACCGGTCTGCCACCGGTACGTTATCGAAATTACCACTCATTGGTGTGCTCTTTTCATTTCAGTTCGCCTTTATCTTATCTAAAGAGGACGTGCGGGCGGTATAGGCAGCATTGTAAACCGTTGTTTGCTCTACCAATCGAATTTGAACTCAAACTTCTACGTAACAATGTTGAAATTTGATTGAGGATCGACGATTTTTTCTGTAAATTTTCTCATGAGCTATTTCATTGGAAATTGATGTTAGTTTGGTAAGTGATAGAGTTGTTTTTGGATGGGTGAAGATAAGGTTTTCCGGTAGTTTACAACAAGCGGTGTCAACGGGCAACTTGTTCGTTGATAGGTATGTAAATAAGGTATGTAGATGGATGGATGACTGGTCACCGACTAGTTTGTTTGTCGTGTTACTGATAAGGGAAATTGGTGGCGCGTTTCACGATCATTCCGGGGTTATTGGCGGTCATAGAGACTGAAACAATTTGGAATAATAATAGCCTATATAATTTTGGTGGCCAATATAAGTAATATTCTAGTGTGCTATTTGCAAGTAAAGTTTAAACTATCAGCTATAACTTAACTACCCTAGTTTATAGCTTAACCACCAAATTTATAGAAAATTATAATGGACTTACACTGTCATTACAAATCACTTTTGTTCCAAAAAATGCTTTGCCATTGTAAACTGGCAAAAAGTTATGTATATAAGTTATTTATTATTATTTATATTAGGGCCTCCGCAGACTTGCTACTTTTAGCACCGGCGATCGGTGATTTTGATGCTGCGTCTCGCTCGTTCGCGTTCGAGGAAACGCGACGCAGCATCGATACGTCACAAAATCGCCGGTCGCCTATGCTAAAAGTAGCAAGTCTGCGGAGGCCCTTATTTATTTAAAAAAATGTATACCCTATGTGAAACACCTTGTATAAAGCTATACTATCTATGCATAAAGGTAGGTGTCGAATCCTTCTTGTATACCACTAATTCTACACCAAAAGCTAGAAATAGGGTAAATACAATCGTTACTGTCATAGCTAACAGTAACTGCTCGAAATTGTGTTTAAAATTCAATTGGATTACTTAGATTAAGTTTGATTGGATTCCAGAATTGGCCGCCGAGTAACTTTGACTTCTGACATTCTGATGGACGAAGCAATTGTGTTTGCAAAGAAAATAATATTTAAAATTACTAGAATTGATAATCTTATTTATTTATGAGAATACTACATTGTGCCGCCATTGACTGACTTAAAGCAGTCGAGACCAACTGCTCGAGAGCAGTCAGTTTGCAGCCGGAGTCGACTTCAACCCGATATCTTCAAGCAGTCCTTGTGCAGTTGTGTGCGGTGGGAATCGAACCCGCGACCATCCGATACGCTACGCTACGCCTACGCCAGCACCACTGCGCCAAAATAAGAATAAATAATATGGTAATCTCGTAAAAGTATTTCAGTTCAAATTGATATCTTTTCTTAGTTATAGTTATCAAAACAAAAACATCCAAATTGTTACGAATATCACAAAAACCGCGAAGATTCGTATCATAACGACCACGAATATCTAATTACATCCCCTGTATTGTACCGTCCCATCACTAAAAGATACACTCAAAAACCTACTCTATAACATTCACATACAATACACATCTTCAATTTTATTGTTGAACCAAGAATCGTGCTTATTGAGTAGCGATGTATTACGTCACTCAAATTGTAACGATAAAATTATTTGGAATACAATGCGTGCTCTGCCTTGATTCTTTAAAAGTAATGTTGTAGAGAACCAGGAATGGATATGAAACATGCAAATGGCTTCGGTTCTCATGGGGAGGTCGATGGGGTCCCAGTCTGTACCATTCGCCACTGACCGTTGTGTGCCCCACGCGACCTTTCACCTTAGGGGACAAGACAGGGAAATGAATAGAATAGATATTGATACTCATGGAGTCTGTCAATTTTGCATTATAAAGATTTTATTAGATCTTTGTGTTATAATGAAACTTTTATTTTATTTCGTTAATAACCTTCATATGAACTAAACTATGTACTTAGGTATGCTACTGCTGGGAATCTTACCTTTCCTACATGTTAACATGAATGTCTCCGAATCATAGGATTTTAACACGTATGTGATACGATTATTTCTGATGGCTTTTGACTTTTGTAGGTGATACAATATCATACATCAGTCAGAACTATTGCGACAACGTAAATTCAATTTAATAATATTGTGTGACAGCTGCGTAATTATATCACTATGTTATTAAAAACCAACCTACGCATAAAAAATAAAGATCCACATCTACTCCACGGCTTTCACTTGACAATAAATCGGTCCCAATATGAATAACTATCACAGATTATGCTATTGATAAATGAACGTGGCACCAGCCAATCGCAGGGCCCGCAAAAAATGTAGCATGAATAATAATTCATTTAGTTTTATGGCCTGAATCACGGTTCGATGCTAATGGTCACTGACCAAGGGCCCTGGGTCCGTTTTATTGGATTTTTTCGATACAGCGATTAACGAAACGAGCCTACGGTATCCGTAGGACAATGAAACACATAAATTATGTTGGACAAATACAATGTTTCCGCGTTTGATATGCATAAATGGAAGCTGGAGTGTGTCTGACGTATTGTTTGCTGACGTATTTTTTTTGCATTAGCAGTGCAATATGCTGAATTCATAAATATTATACTCACTACTAGAACTAATACCGACTTTTGTAAAATCCAAAATCAGGTTTTTTCATACCTAACCAGAGGATTGCCAATGTCGACCGCAAATAATCTACGATAAATTAATGGGAGCGTCTAAAAGAGGCGAGCGGCGCACGCGAGCAGTTGTGATGTACCACGTAAGATGCGTCTACATTAGGCTGATGCTGCGCCCTTGCTCTCATTTCTGACGTCAAAACGCATAGACATAATGTCAGAGCATGAGTGCTCGAGCAAAGCATGCAAGGCATGTGGACGCACCAGAACTTTAATAGGTAAAAAAATTGCCACCTTGGGCCAAGAGACCTGCACCATAAGGAGAGCAAACACTGTGCCGACCTTTCAGGGGCCTGTAAACATGGCCTTCAGGACAACAGTGCTAAGGACGGACTTTAGCCCCCTAGACAAGTCGCTTCGTCTACAAGCGCTTCTACAAAACGCTACGCTAAATGTATGGAAATGACATGAGTCACGAGATCTACTTATCGACTTGTAATGTAATTTCCATACATTTCAGTGTAGCGTTTTGTAGAAACGCTTGTTGACGAAGCCATTTGTCTAGGGGGCAGGAGGGAATGAGACGACATTAACGAATACCGTTACGATAGAACGAATAACCGTTACTAACTACGCACTAAATAATAACTTACATGTAATTACGCAACTGAGCAAAATTCCATCCGTAATACAGCAATTAAACCACATTTAAACAACTGGGTAGCAATAAACAATGGATTTATTTGCCGTCTTCATAATATTATAACAGGGATTCGTCGCGCAAAGGACATCGTGAGGTTATAAACGATATACAAACAATAATTGTGCAATCACACGGACTCAAACAATGCTATCATCAAACTACGCAAATACAACTAGAATGTAGACAATCAAGAATTAAATAATCATAAAATGAGAGGCTTTGCTAGCCTTTATAAATTACGTCGTTATCTGGAGCTGACAAACAAGGGAATAGCTCGAAATTAAATAAAACAATCTGTTATCTAAGCAGACGTAATGAAAACGGACAGAGGTCCTAACGCAAATAAAAATGGTTAATAAACGCGGGCCAGATAAATGAGTAGGTGAGATAGTGTGGCTGTATGATGAAATATTCAGAAATACAAGCAGTGACATAGTGGAATTTTATTTGCTGTGACGAAAATATATTTTTAAGGCAGCATTCGCGACATTTTTAGTAGCAAGGTCGAACTGTATGTTAGCCACAGAATAAAATTGGGGAAGTGTGTTCAGATAGTATAAAGTGAATAAGTCTTATACCGTAGCTGAACCGGTAAGACGATTGCGATGCGACGGCGATTTCTGAACAAATTTTTGCTTAGGTATGTGATACGGCCACCGCCATATGTTTAAAAGGGTTTGTTGGACGTCGTGTTGCGGTCGTTTTATCAGTGCGAATCCGGCCTGAAGGTGTATGAAATACAGCAAAGTCTCTTTCATGACTCCAGAACTTATATGGTACATACTAATAACTAGAATTGATTATAAGCATCAAATCTCTACTTAAGGACGATAATTTTTTTTTTTTTGCAGTTTTATCCCAGTATGTCCCAGTACTTTTTTTATACGGGCTGGCTCGACCTGGATAGTACCACTCTCTCACAGAATATCGGAGTGAAGTAGTCTCTCTCACTCTCTCACATAAGTCTCTACATTACTCTACATAAATTTGAACCCAATATAACTTCTATTGCAATAGGTCCTATCTGTATCACTTATTCCTTAAATCATTCAGGCTCACAATGAGGCACTAATTCCAACGCAAACCAACATCGCATGTTTACCGACCTGATGATAACGAGTGATGTGAACAATCGCCTGTTGTTCCCCAAGATAAAGGGATGATAAAGGCTCTATCAATGTGGTCAAAGGAAACACCGGTGTTTGCTTTCTTGATGTTTGATTTATCATCTGTTCCATCACTATCCTGTAAAGTGTCTTGTCAGTCGCACCAGAAGAATTCTTATACGATCTAAGTCGTTAAAATTATTAGAAAATGAATCGAAACCAAAGTAACGTCTAGTTAACTTGAAGAAATTACCAAATTGGTAATTTTGTGGGGACCAAAAAGTCCTAACATGAAATATTTTTGGGGTCCTAAATTTTCATTCATAGAATTCTCTCCTACATCTTCTGGCTTGCTGTGGCATTGCAGCTCCGAACGGATAGGCCGACTTTAACGCAGTTTTTTCATTACAAAGATGAATTATTTCTGGGTTGTTTTCTAGCTCTATTTCACACAATTTTTTTTTTGCGTAATATTTGTCACCACACAAAAATAATAAATAAATATCGCCAGACTTACACACCAACTGTATGGACCCAAACTAAGCAACGATTGTACTATGGCTATCATAGAATGGACCGCGCGCGATGCTAGTGACACCGAGACGGAAAATTACGAAAAGGCCGTTTCCGAAATTTGCCTCTGGCGGGAATGGAACCTGCAACCACCCGATGCATTGAGCCGAGCGGCCAACGCTCAAACCACTGCACCGAACGGTCGTCAAAATTGCGAAAAATCTTATCAAACCACGGAAGCGTCGGACACCGTAAGCAGTCATGTCCCAGGGAGCAGAGAGCAATGGTCGTTCAGACAATTTGAGGAGCACCAAAGCGTTAAGATCGTTAACTTATCCCGCACATGACGTTTGTCATTTGGACGCAGAGGCTAATGTGCACTGCGGACCGACTCGAGTGGAACTGCAAGACTGTTGCGAGTTGTGGGAAGATTGATTCGCCAAGGTCTGGACTCCGAATTTCCGTTCCGATGAGAGATTAACGTTATCAGAATTGGGTCGAAATTATATTGGTCGCAATTTTTATATGAAAAATAATATGTAATGTCACGACTTTTATCCCCATTCGGGGGTAGTCAGAGGCTCGAGTGGCCATACACCACCACTTGTGGAGGTATTAAGCCAACTCGAAGCCCACGTTTCACCAGATAGTCAGAACCGAACGTGACAGGTGGTGAACCTTGTCTTGTTTTTTATATGACTTCGGTGGCAAACAAGTGTACGGCTCGTTGATGTTTAGCGGTTACCATAGCCTATAGATGCTTGAATGCCAAAGGCATCGCTCGCACGTTGCCGACCTGAAGGGAAGTGGGATAGAGCGAGGGGAAGGAGAGCGGGGTGTTGGGCTTTCGGCTCTCTCACTCATCGTTCGTAACCCAGCTATAATAGCAGCTACTTTACGCCGATCTTCTGTGAGAGCGTGCTACGAGTGTCTTTTGTTATGCTTTAACAAGGTAGTAAAATTTTGTCTCCGGCTATATCAAAAACATACAAATTTTTATTAAAGTCTACATGATTTAAGTACTGCCAAATAATATCAGGCTATAATAATTTGCATTATTATTTTAAGACACTGACATAGATATCATATCATGATAGACCATGAATCATGTACCGTTTGCAAACAGCATCAACATTTTATGGGCATCAAGCCCATTCCTGTCATACCCAATTTAATGACTTGAAGCAATGGGCAGAGCAGGCATTGGAAACAAAAGATGAACTGTGTATTAGGGTTGGCACATCTGGATAATTATTCATATTTAGTCACTCTAAACTATTTTTGAACATTTTTGATTAACCAGTATAATTCTACCGCCAAATGTATATACATTTTTGAGCTAGTTTACAAAATGGATTTACAAAGCATTGCTAGGAATAAAAATGTTTATTATACCAGTGTAAGTCCATACCAACTTTCTATAAATTTGGGGGTTAGATTATGGGCTGTTACTGTTTTACAGAAAGCGGGAATTAAACTAAATATGTATCTTATTTGCAGCCAATCGCATTTGCGACCGGGCCACTACACCACGATTAGTAAATAATTATTACATATTTTTTTGTGATTAGACGTAACCAAAGATTTTGTAATAACGTAACCAAGACGTAACCAAACGGCGGCTTTGAACATTGTAGACAAGAAAATTTCTAAAATTGTTGTGATTTTTACAATGCAAATTCATTTAATCAACATCAAAAGATGGCAGCCCTGTCCGCTAGTGTGACGGACGACAAACGACTTCCTATGTGACCGGCGCGGCGCACGCGCACGCGCCGGATCACCACTCGCCGTGACGAGCGCCTCTCAACGATTTGGTCAATGGAACCGCTGCTAAAATGATCTTCTTATACCTTTCCTAGGTATATCCAAAGGAAAGGTAGGATACTACTGCACAGTCGACAATGTTGACGGTTGATTGGTTCCATTTTGCGTGCAGTGAATGGCGGCTACCTGCGGCTAGCATGGTTTCGTCCACCAATTGTATAGCAGTAAAGCCGCACCGTTTAAGATGTTATAATCTAATTAAATGGATATATAATTAGAAGATTTTGATAGTTCATCGGTTACACTTATAATAGACGTTTGTTAGAGCAGAACGCTGCTAACCATATCTCTAAACAAGTCAATAGGCGTGTTTACAACATGCATATGCCGCGCGAGGCTGCTCACCCACATGCCTCGCGAAGCACGACGTTTGCCTCAGTCGCATGCCGCGCAAGGCAAATGGCGAGGCAACTGACACTCTAGACAGGGAAAGGTATACCCGATCAATCAGTTTGACACGTTTGACATCGTTCTGTCTCACGACTGCCAAACTAGGCGACGCAAATGTGAGTGCTCAGGTGAGGCAGGGCGCGCATTTCCCTCACGTGAGGCAAGTCAAACTTCGCGAAGAAAATTTTCCTCGCGTAGCATGTGACACTTCTGGACGTAGCTATTACTTCGTTGTTAAATAATTTCTAAGCAAAACTTCTACCTGCCACACACTCTTCTATAGGACATTGTTAGAGATGAAGAAGTAATGACTTGTTGTCAGTATTTATTGGCAACCATTCCAGAATCTTTCTGCCCCAACAGTCATTCATTCCACGAGCTGTCCCTACGATTTGGTAACACTTAATTAGATAGATAGATAGATAACTCTTTATTAATCCACCACTAGAAAACAAACATTTATAAATTGTTACATAATTTACACAGAAAGTGGAAAATGGGCGGCCTTATCACTAAAAGTGATCTCTACCAGGCAACCTTAGGATGGAGAGGATCTAAAGAAAAATAATACGGGGATGTACTTACATAAATTAACTTATAAACATATACATTACATTAAATAAACAAGAAAATAATATGACATATACTTATACCCACTACATAATGGCTAAATGAATAGAATATCACCCAACAGTTTAGACACAGACAAAATAAAAAATAAACAAATAAATAAGAAGCAGTAATTATGGGGAAAGAAAGAATTTCTGTGAATTATTGTGAAAGAATTATTATGTTTGAAGATTTATAAACGCTAGACATAGCTTACATGAATAAAAAAATGTTGAGTTTGAGTTTGATCAAACTCAAATCAAATGGATCCCAAAGAATCGTATCAATCAACAAGCGTCATTTTATCTCCCCACATTTATACGCAGAGTACGGAACGGGTAGCAAATTGGAAGCTCGTAAAGCAGTACGGTATGTGAGATTAGTTCGGCCACTGAATGCTCAGCGGGTCCACTCGTTTTGCATTCAACTGTCATACGATTTTCTGTATCGTGACTTTGATTTTTACGTTGCCGCTCTGATGGTTCTAAACACTCGAGGAAGGTAATCTTGCGTTTATTGAGGTATGTTGAACTGTGCGAATTGGAGAAGTTTTTATAGAAAAAATGGAGTGTACTGGAATTCAGTTTTTTTTTTGCGACCAGTGTAGCACCAGGTTGGCGTTGGCTGACATTGACTGTTCTGACTCTCTATCTTCAACCTTGCGATAACTTGTTCTTGTTGATACTGACAGAAATAAAATGATAGCTAATGCCGTTTGTCCACTGGCAAGTAACTTCCGCAATTTCTTGCAGAAGTCACTTGCCGACGTGTTTCCACTGACTGCAATTTTACACAACCGTGTATATGTGGGACTTGCAGCAAGTTCGGCAAGTCGCAGAAGTCCACTTGCGTGAGTGTTTACACATTGGAAGTCGCTTGCGCAAGTAAACTTGTGCAAGTTTTCTTGCCCGTGGATACTCAGCATAACGTCAGCCCATTCGAAGCAAGTGACATCGTAAGCTATTGTTTTTTGCCTTCACCGCCAATGAAAACTTACGCTAGGGTAGAGTAGTGGGTACTTAAGACTTACTTTCTTAGGCCGGCCCGCCTATAAGCTACAGCTCGACCATGGTAGTACCACCCTCTCACAGAAGATCGGCGTAAACTAGCTACGTTTACTACGTTTACTAGCTTTCACATCAAAAATATATATAAGGGTCTAGGGGAAAACTATAACATAGTTTTTTTCTTGTAGTAAATAGTTTTTTAGTTGATTTATAAGTTGTCAGGTGGCCACGATTAATAAAAACTTCGAATGTAAGTGGCACGTGGTGAGATTTTTTTGTTGATAAAAGGGTTGCAGGAAGTATGGATATTTAATGAAAGTCGATCAATAAGTTAAATTACTGTTAGTTTCTTATAAACAAGGCTCCATATGCCATTAATAATTTTAGTATCTTTATCTTTATGGCCTGAATCCCCCTCGCATTGAGGGGAGGCCCGTGCCCAGCAGTGGGACGTTAAAAGGGCTAAATTATTATTTTATTTTATTACTTATATTAAAAAAAAAAAAAATTGACTACCGCTTGCCGCAGTGGTTCGAGCGTAAGCGGCTCGGCTCACTGCATCGAGTGGTTGCGGGTTCGATTCCCGCCAGAGGCAAATTTACAAAACGGCCCTTGCGTAATTAGCCCTGGTCTGGGTGTCACTGGGATCCCCTTAGTTCATTGTATGTTAGCCATAGTACAAGCCTTGCTTAGTTTGGGACTATGCAATTGCAGTACAACTCAGGCGACTAACGAGCATACGGCCCGCCTAATGTTAAGCAGTTACCGTAGCTTATGACATGGCCTTTTTTAACGGTTATTGAAATTTTACACTCATGGGTAATCTTTTAGTGTAAGATTTTTTATTCACGAAGAGTTTCATTACAAGAAGTTGTACCCTAATTGTAATAAACCCGGTATGTTCTAAAAAACTCCTGTAAATTACCATACAACGAGTCCTTTTATCTCGGCATCAAAGTCACAATTAAAAAACCCACTCGGGTTAAGAATTTGCATATTTTGTGAGAGAAAAAACGTTTTTTGTATGTTATTATTTTTGTATTTTTTATTACGAGTTACTTACCGTGTAATTTACAGTTTTGTTTATAGAAAAAAAGTATAGTGATGGGAAACTTTTTTTATAAACTTTTATACTTGCGAAAACCTGAAGGTACGTAGTAAAAAGTTTCTATGCAAGATCAACGGTCTTCACTAATCAGAGGAAAAAATAAAAATGTTTTATATAAGTAGATAACTATAATATTTGCTATGGCTATACCATAACGATATTTCTTTACCTCTAAACGACCTCAGAAGCTTGGTATCGTATCGTAAACTAGCCTACATGGTACCGTGACCGTGGGCGGGCGGGAGCCGCCCGAATCGCCACAGGCCACGCTCGGCGCCGCCGTCGCCGCCCCGCCCGCCTTCGTGGACACCCCCATAAGAGGGTGGAAAAATGTGGAGGGATAGTTTACGTTTACAGTGCCTTTATGTGAAGACGTTTCAGGTTTTATGGTATAACCAAAAAGTGGATGGTACGGTTCATTTACATATATGGCGCGAGGTAGAAGACTATCTCGAGCAAAATGGTTATTATGAAAGTGGAATACTGAAGGGAGTCCATGGACACAGTACGACTCAATATCTTGTGGAAAATAACGTTGAAAACATGTTGGTATTGTCATCTTGTGGTGAATAATGTCTTCTTATGTATTTAATAAGTAAATTGTCGAATTGCCAGTGCGATACTGCTCGGATATTGTGTATGCACCTATTTCTAACTAATTGATAACTTAAACTATATCTGTGTCCAGATTTTACGTTCGACAAAGGTATAACGTCCATGGTTTTTTACGTGACTAGGCCCGCCACACACTCCCATCACTGTTACTCCTGTATGTCAGGATCAACGATGACGCCTAGGTTTGAACCTAGACGAGTCCCGGGGAAACGCTAAGTTGCCTCGGAATCCGCACGAATTTGATCAAAATAAATAATGGGAGGAGTTGGAAGAAGATTATCCCTCCGTTGCAAAGCGGGAGATAAAAATAACAGTGCTGATAGCCTCAGAAACGTCCATGGTAATGATAACCAATCGACCTCTATAGGTTATCTTATAGTTACCTGACTCGTGGGCGAATGGGTATCGATCTGCCGGCTACTGAGCGGCCGAGAGCGGCCAGGCGGGGCGGCGATGGCCGTGCCAGCCGGTGTGACCTGTGGCCTCTGCCCACGGTCTACACCCCGATCTAGCTAAACAGGTGCACCGATTTCTTTAGGGGTTATTTTGAAGCGATTATAATTCAGGTTATTGTAGAAATATTCACTCTGGCCGCCATGGCAACTGAGTTTCGCAAACACATCTTGCTATGAGACCAGTTGCGGAGGAATATGTTCTATTCTAGTTTCACAACCAGGTAACATCGCATGGGGTCTGCAAGTAAGCCAGGGAATTGGCTGGACTCACTACCATAATAATGGGACCTGATACTGTCACCAAAATCTGAGTTTATAATGTTTCACCTCTGCTTAACTCTACAGAAAGTAGAGGCCTGATATAAATTTAAAAAAATATTAGTTAAACATTTTTTTTTTAAATATAAAATGACATGTATGTATTTTTTGTCAGTCAAATCACAACTCTGTTAAACTGAGTGCACTTTTGCAATGCATTTTGTACTTGACGTAAGAATAACTTTTCACAGTACAATTTCAGAGTTGGGATCAATTAATGAATACTTATGGTATTGCTTAATTTTTAATTCAGAAGCGACCTTCTTGCAGGTATAGGTCTATACGTAAGCGAAAGCATTAACAAATCGTGTAGAAATATTAAACCTAGCACTGTTTCCATTCGCATGTCCTATAACGGTTCGCGGCGTGTCGCACGGAACGTCCCGATAAATACGAGGGCAAATGGCCCAGTGAGTCACGAAGGCCGCCGGGAACTGACATGCAACCACAACTCAACTGTTCTGTGCTTTTTTTCATAGGACTGAGGTGGCAAACAAGCTGACGGCCCGCCTGATGTTAAGCAGTTACCGTAGCCTATAGATCACTGAGTCCGTTTCCGCTTGTAATACTAAAGGCATTGCTCGCACGTTGCCGACCTGAAGGGGAGTGGGAAGGAGGGAGGGGAAGGGGGCGGGGTGTTGGGCTTCCGGCTCTCTCACTCATCGTACGAAACGCAGCTGTAATAGCTGCTTTACGCTGATCTTCTGTGAGAGGGTGGTACTACCCGATCGAGCCAGCCCGTATATGAGCTGCAGTTGATTAGCTACAGCTTGGTTCTACCATCTTCAACGTAGATTAACAAATAATTAGGTCGTAATCATGTCCTGATACTGTACTTTAAGTAGGTACTATATAGCGGGGCGAAACGAGAAATCAATTTAGTTTAGGGCGAATGAAGGAACTTTTGGAATATATGGTGAAAGAGTGAGGTGAAAATAGCTTAAATCCTGATAAATGCGCAGCTCTTTGATTCTTCTATTGCTATTCTATCTATTGCTGAAGAAAATCGATCTTAGTACTAGAAGTGATAATATGTATTTCAAATTGCAGTTTCATCAGTTAAGTTTTTGTAGAAATGAATAAAAAAACGCAGCATTTTTTAAATATAATTTTGTCATTCCGATTCCCGGAATGACCACAGTAGATTTTGAAAGATAAAAAGGGACATCCAATAATTTGCTACCCAGTTAAAAACGATCATAAATTTTGATGAATTCATATCTTTGGCATTCCTATAACGTAGGGTGCATGCAATAAATAATGTACAACTTCAGCTAATTCTCACAAAATATTCCGTCTCAACTTTGATATTCAAGTCAAACTAATAGAGAATAATAATAATAATAATAATAATTTAGCCCTTTTAACGTCCCACTGCTGGGCACGGGCCTCCCCTCAATGCGAGGGGGATTCAGGCCATAATCCACCACGCTGGCCCAGTGCGGGTTGGTGGATTTCACATGTCTTAAGACATGCAGGTTTCCTCACGATGTTTTCCTTCACCGTAAGCAAGTGATAATCATATTAAAGTTATGATTCACACATAGATTTCGAAAAATCCAGAGGTGTGAGCCAGGGTTTGAACCCATGACCTTAAGCCCGCAAGACGCGTGCTTAACCAATCGGCTACCACTGCTAATATAATAGAGAATATATATGCTAATATATGCTAATATATATGCTAATATATGCTCTATAATAGAGAATAAATAAAATAAAAAATAAATATAACGTCACAGCTTTTATTCCCATTCGGGGGGTAGTCAGAGGCTTGAGTGGCCATACACCACCACATTGTGGAGGTATTAAGCCAACTCAAAGCCCACGTTTCACCAGATAGTCAGAACCCAACGTGACAGGTGGTGAACCTTGTCGCCGTGTATACAGGAACTGACTATTACCTAATCCCAAGGGATAGGTAGGTTTCCTCACGATGTTTTCCCTCACCGTCAGTGAACTGTAAATTATGCACATAGACGAAAATTCATCCATCGGTGCATGCCCCACCCGGGATCGAACCTGGGACCTTCTGATTGCTAGCCCAACCTGTTCACACCTAGGCTACAGTCACTTAACCAATCAACCTTCAATAACCTTTGAGTTGTAATTAAGTACGCTTTTTTATGTGACTAAGGTGGCAAACAAGCGTACGACCCGCCTGATGTTAAGCAGTCACCGTAGCCTATAGATGCTTGCAATACCAAAGGCATCGCTCGCACGTTACCGAGTGGGACAAAGGGGGTTTGTGCGTCCGGTTCTCTCCCTCATCGTATGAAACAAAGATTATGGTATTACGAAACGCAGCTGTAATTGATACTTCACACCACAGAGTAAAGACTAACGAAAGAGGTGCCCTTATTAGATATATGTATGAAAATAAACGTGGTCATTGTTTTTTCATTTTCATTGTTCTATCTACCGGTAAATAGTTGAACTACTCGCATCGTTTTATGTCGATGTTAGTACTAGGCCGACCACTCGGCCGAGTTGCTTAGGGCCAGTCCCCTTAGTAATTGGTCCATGCTTCACACAGATTTTCTGTGAGAGGGTGGTACTACCCTAGTAGTACCCCTACGCCTGTTAAATATAAACTAAACATATACTTTGTTAAATATTACATTTATTTTACTATACTCTAAGCCTCGCGGTACCAGGTTGTCATAAGAGGCAGAAGTACATGATGAAGCATAACTGACCACCTGTCACAGAGCCACGGATCCTGTTATATCAAAATATCGTATGGCTCGTCCATTAATTACAGAGAAATTTATATCTTACGACAAATCGTCATGGTGTTTTAGGAGATGGTACTGTTGACAAAACAAGTTGAATATGTTTTAAACAATATTTTTTTGTTGTACATAAGTAAATCTATACAAATGTTTGGGTGCAGGTATCATTGTTGAAACATTATTAGAGTTATTTTACTTTATCGCATTCTAAATTATTTTTAAATGGCCGCGTCTACAAGCCCCGAGCAGCCGCATCCGAGTAATCGGTTACAACTCTATGTCTACGTGGTCAGACGTCAATAGGTAGGTACTGATTGTTCGGGTGCGCTGCTCTAGGCACATGAAGATGCGCTTAACGACGTATAATTAATATGGAAGTGGGTACTTACAAGTCTACCAACCTACTGACAGGTATTTTTGAAGATCTTCCTCTTAAAAAAAAAAAGTTTTCGTGTATAACACTTGTTCTGCTGTCACTACTTGCACATTTGGGCACGCACCGTTTTTTGTCGCTAAACGCCGCGGCCATCTGGTAAGGGATTTTTTTTGACAAAAAACATTTGCCTGACCCTTTCTTACCTTCGCTAGCCCTCGTTTTTTACCCGTGGACCCCTCACAATATGTTGAATTAGCGTATTAGTAGATTTCTATAGGCCCGATGAAATTTTTGATTGAACTAGCAAACGGATTGTCCTAACGGTTTTGTGTTGTGTATGCTTTTTTGTCTAACCGTATTTTTTGAAATTTAATAACCTATACAATTTTGTATTTTTTATTGTGATTGGGCTATTAAACTGGCTACCAGGAGTTTCTATAAGGCACAATAATTAACAGAATAACTGTAATCTTTACGTATAACTAACAGAAGCCACTTCTCACTATCTTACTTAAACTTATCTCACAGAGTATTCGATATTTCTACTTTAGATAATAATAATGTAGGTACCTACTGATTAATTTCATAGTGTATGCATCACAAAATTATATGAGCAATAGGGCCTGTTTTACAATCTTCAGATAACTTTAATCGACCCAATAAATATGGCGTTTATGACAGAGTTGCAAGTTGCAGAAAATTTAAAATGAAAACTGATTAAAACGTGTTTAAAACATTGATTTAAATCAGAAGGAATAAATCACCGTGTTTAAAACATGTTTTAATCATTTCAAACATGTTTTAAACACGGTGTTTAAAACAGGGTGATTTTTCGTAACAACCCTGGTTTTTGATAGTTTTTCTATAGCATGCTTAGTGTGTAAATAGTTACCTGAAAAAGAGAAGAATGCGCTGAGAACTATGTTGCAAATAACGTATGACAACAGACAATAAATTATCAGTTTAGCTTCGAATGGCTTATAAAGTGACAAAACGAAACTGAAGACACCATAAGTGCGATATCGCACTAGACAACCATGGTTGCGCCACCAGTGGGTGATTCGATAGTCCACACCGAATTGGTTGCGCTACTAAGCGGACACCAGGTGCGATACCCTCCCTACAACTCTATACATTTTATTGGTAGAGCGACTGGTTGTGCTACCACTGGTGTCCTCATGCGATATAGCACTAAGTGAAAGCCAGACATCCTCAAAAGAAATCGCGTTTTTTTTTTTTTTTAATAATTTTCCAAGGGTCCACAATCTTCATCATAAAGCCGACAGGCCCGAATCGTAATTCTCAAGCTCAAAAGCTCGCCGACTCTAGTGCCAATCGAACCACTTGAAAATTCAAAAATTCCCCGCTCCGCGAACGAATGATTGAGCGAATGAGTGAATGAATGATATCTCGGCGCGGATCTCTTTATTTGTTGTTAAATAGTTTAACACAATACATTTAGTTCATTGTGCGTTATGCGGGGGTTGGTTGGGGTATGCGTTGCGAGCATACCGATCAAACATTTCAATTTGATGATAAAATTTAGCGATGGTAGTTTTATTACGTTTTTTAAAGTTACTAAGGTAGCTAATAAGCTTACGGCCCTTACCGTTGCCTATATAGATGCTTGCAATACCGAAGGCATCGCTTGCATGTTGCCGACCTGAAGGATAACACCCATACCTTTTAGAAGAGATTTATTATAGTGGCCCCCTTGCCCACCGTTAGGTATAAAAAGAGGCACACTATACCTGGCAATCCCTTACGAGGCGTCAGGGACCATCTACGGTAGGTCCTGCCGCCAGAGCATACGCTCTAGTACTCATAATGTGAGTTGCACCGTGATTGCTCACTACCATTTATCCAGAATGGTACCGGAGCCGTGAGTCGCTCACCACCCACACTCCATGGAATGCTAACGGTTCAATCCCCGCTGGGGACGCCAGAGAAGCCGACTACCATTTCTCCAGAATGGTACCGGAGCTGTACGGCGCGCTCACTTCCCAGCACGCAGCACCAACGCAAACGCAGCGCAAACCAACGCACACGCATACGCAAACACCTTACGCACCTACCCAAGTCCTGCAGCTGGGTGGCCGGAGAGCTAATCCAGCATGTAGCTCTCTACTTCCTAACCAGGGAAGTACCGGAGATGCAACGATCACTCGCTGCTTGAGGGACACTCACTGACCCCGCTTCTGACCACCATACGCCCATTGCCTTAGGCTGGTATGCCAGACGCTCGTTGCGCGCGGAGAGCGACGCCCAGCCACTCGACCAGACCGAACAGACATGCCACTCCCCTGCAACTAACTTCAAATAGCCACCACGAATCCAACCTCAACTGTCGAGCTCCGCCAACGGCAGAGGGCTATCTCGACACCCGTGGTACCCTGGTCCAAACAGCCAGACCCGTAGTTCCGGCTGCGAAACCCCATCCACGCGGGTCGAGTAGATAGGGACGACGACCTGAAGGATAGTGGGAAAGAGGGAGAGGAAGGGGGGCGCTGGGCTTCCCGTTCTCTCACTCATCATACGAAACGCAGCTGTAATAATTACTTCACGCCGATCTTCTGTGAGAGAGCGGTTCGGTCTGGTCAAGCCATATATGAGCTGCTGTTTGAACTTTGCAAGTTTAGATGTAATGAGACACAGGAAAGTTGGGTCAAAGCACAAGCATTTCGCTTACTTGCAGGAGATAACAGGACTACTCTCTCATCTTGAAGATGAACAGATGAAGATTACAGGACTACCAGTAATGTAATAAATTCATATTACTAATAATAAAAATCTATAAGCTACGGTAATTTAACGTCCGGAAGACAGTACCTTGTTTTATTGTATAAAAAATCTTAAAAAGTACTTTCTTAAATCTTTACTCTAAAGCGCTGGGTTCCTCCAATAGCGGCGCCATCATATAACGGCCGCACTAGATCATTGGCTACGTAAACATTTAGCGGTCTAGGAAACCGCGCCATTTTGTTTACATAGCCAACGTTCTAGTTACGGCCGTTATATGACGGCGCCGCTATTGGAGGAACCCAGCGCTTTACCGACCAATAGCGCTACGACCGAATTTAGCGGCTCTAATAAATACAGGTCGCGCCGACCGTCTGAAAATTATTACGTAAACCATTCACAATAGTCTAACTACACACAGTTCTCAAGACACGAATTTTGAATTAAACAAAATATAAATCATAGCTAAACAGCCTTGTATACAGCCTTCGCAGTACAGTTAATTCTTTTGTGTGTGTTATGAGCTCACGTCTCTAATCAAATGGGGCATTAAAAAGAAATATTACTATATATAGTTGTCACTCAGTGAATGGCAAATCCGAAGATCTATGAGAGCTTTGGAGTACGTACTCGTGGGCAAAACAAAGTAGGGTTTTGTTTGTATCAAGGTTGGCTGGTGGCCTATTTCATTTGTGAGATGTTAGTTAGAAGGAAACTTGTAAAATATTAAAAAGTTGTATATAATTGTGACAAAAGTATCATTAAGTGGAGACTACAGGTTGGTATTAAAATTGTAGTAGGTATACAAAGAAATAAAAAAAATTACTCTATTATTTTCTTTAGATTTGGCATGTATTACCTTTCCGGTGATCATGCAACTTATTTTTTTCACTTTGACCTGTTTGTAAGTATTTTCATGTCGAATTATTTTATGCGACAGAAACAATTATAAATAATATGCACCCTATATTCCCAAAGTAACGCGTCAAATCGAAACGCAAACAAAAATTTGAAAAAAAAAAAAACGCTCTGCTTATTCTCATCACTGATGGACAGAGCCTTTATCTACTTCGTCACTTTGATGACTCTGATGGACGCAGACTTGACTCGTCTATGGACGCTAGGCTACACAATATGATATCAAGGTGTAGGCGTTGTGAAATAACGTCGTTGTCGCTACCGAAAACAATAATTTCTCGTGCGTGTTTGTACGTGTGGGTAGGTACAAGGTAGGTACATTTTTCGTCACTTTCATCTCGGCAGATAAGGTTACGGGTTGAACGCATGCGCGATAAACAAGTGATGGACGATCGCGTTGAACTGTATTCCCACGGAGTTAGGCATGTGGTAGAGTCGGCCGGTAAAAAAACAAAACCTAAAAATAATTATCATGTATATCACAGCCAACGAGAAGCAAACGAAATGGTAATATGTTCAAGTTCAAGTCGCCAATCCGGCCAATGTGTTATAAATTCGACGTTCACGTTGGAAAGCGGAGTGTGATAAAATCAACTAATTTAATTAAATAATCTATTCATTTTCATATCGTAATCTGCCCCGGGTCTGGGTATCATTGGAATCGCTTCCAGTCACAGTATCATATTGGTTCAAGATAACGAGTTCAAGATAACCCTTTTGTAAATATTCTTTAATTATATCATCGTATTTTATGCGCAAAGAAGGATTCGATACAAATTTTACGTTTTCTTAAAAAACTTCCGCGTTCCGAACGCAAATTTGTATCGAATCCTTCTTTGCGCATAAAATACGATGATATAATTAAAGAATATTTACAAAAGGGTTATCTTGAACTCGTACCGCAGCTTAACAAAAATGATTTGGCTTATTATATTCCGCATCACGGTGTGTGTCGCGACGATAAACTTATCGATTATTATTATTACTTACTCAAGTTCAAGTCGCCAATCCGGCCAATGTGTTATAAATTCGACGTTCACGTTGGAAAGCGGAGTGTGATAAAATCAACTAATTTAATTAAATAATCTATTCATTTTCATATCGTAATCTGCCCCGGGTCTGGGTATCACTGGAATCGCTTCCAGTCACAGTTTATAACCATAGTACAAGCACTGCTTGGTTTAGGACGCCCGACGATTTTCCACGCCCTCTCTAAAAATTCTTAACTCATACAAAGGCGGATACTCGCTGATAATGCGCCGCCCGCTGATGGAGATTGATCGCGTCACCGCCGCGCCGTGTAAACACACCTTTATGTGAGCACGGGTGAGGCAGCCGGACCTGATTACGTGATCAGCATGTAAATACTCATTATATACTTGTTGGTTATATACAGCAGTTAAACTGAAAGATACATAAAGCCAGGAAAGCGAGGAAACGCAGCGTAGCTTCACGCTGTGAGAAAGCTAGCACATCTTCGCTCAAGTTCGCTTCAAGAATGAATTGGCTGAGGTGGAATAGGGACGAATATCATCAGGGAATTGATTCTGCTAATCATTAACCATTTCGAAACCACTGTTCACTGGGTATTATCTGTAAATTCTTCATCATAAATTGTTTTTTTTGCCGGTTGGCATGTTGTTGGCCAGAGGACTGCTACGTGCAACATGTTAACCGCCAAAATTTTACGATTTATAATAAATAATTCACCAAGATAATATTAGAGACCAGTGGTTTTTCTATGGTTTTTGGTTATCAGATACGGGGCCCATAACTGTTGGGTAAATGGCATTGATCTAGGTCCCTAAAGATCATCAACATAGGCTAAATAACTTGAACATAGCCTGAAAATTTGGGCACCTTTGGCATATCTAGATGTAGCAATATGACGGGCAAATTGATGGACTCATACTCATCGCACTTTGCGCTATAGTCTTCAGCTAGATGTGGCTAATGTGACTAGACTAGGCTTACATTTCCACCACTGTAACTGTAAACCAAGATCGAAAATGGTGTTCAACGATGACGCAGAGGAGGACCCTCGAAGAGTCCCGAGAAAAAACTAAGCTGTCTTGAAATCCGCATGAATTTAATTAAAGGAAATAATAAGAAGAGTTAGAAAAAGATTATCCTCTTCCCTCAGATGCAAAACGTGAGATAAAAATAACAGTACTTACAGGCTGACGTAAATGTGTGTGTGTGTCAGTGGCCAATGTGTGAGTGTTATTACCTAACAATAACATTGTCAGAAAAACATGAAACTGCCACTAGTTCTGGCAGACTGGCAGTGGCGGTGTGGCGGGTAAATCGGTGGCGGTTTACGAGAGGCCGCGACGTGACCGGCGCGTGAGTCGCACGTGAGCACCACGACGCTTAAATATTGTTTATTATGATGCTACTGAACAGTGTGAGCAGATTGTGAATTGAGAGATAAAAAAATATAGAGTTTCCAATTTTAATTTAAATCACACTTTTAAAAAATTGTGAAATTTGTTAAGACTTGGTGCTATTTAGAGACACTATATTATTATTACAACGTCGTTGCAAACCTCAAACGAATTTTTTAATGGTCTAAGTTGCAAACCAAATGCAATTTTTTTTCTACTCCCTATAGTACCAACCAAAGATGTAGATACCTATGTAGTACGTAAAGAAATGATTCAACCAAGGTGATGAATACCTATAATATTGCGATGTGATTGCGATGCGACAGCGATGAAACCTATATGGCGAAATCGCCGTCGCATTGCAATCGCCTTACCGGTGAGGCTAGGTACTTAAGTTTAGGTACTTAATTTCTGTTCGTAAGTAATTAGAACAAAGACACTACACTATAATTTTTCTTTCTTACTTTAACAAGGAGTGTGCGAAATAAAATAAGCTTATTTATCGACTATTTCATTCTATCCTATTACAATTTGTTTTTTTTATATTAGCTCAAGATTTAATCTCCAAAAGATTTACTTTAACAAAACAACTTAAATACTGTCCCAATAAGAAATTAAACATTTACACAGACCGGCCAACATCACACCGCTACAACTTAACAACTTTAACGACCCTCTAATATAAAATCTAAACTTAATTAATAAACCGAGAGCGGCCAAACATCCGTTTCAAACCAAACTTAGGACCGTCCGTCAAAAAAACCAACCAAAATCTTTCCCATATGTGGTTACCCTGACAACATTAACAACACACCCGGAAAATCCCACACGACTCTTATCACAAGAACAGGAGCGTTCAAATTGCTATACCTGTTGATTTTTCGATGACAAAAATATAACTTGGTTTGCGACCAACTTTTTCCACCCCCGGATAAATAGGTCGCAGGTTATTTGCCGTTGCAAGGTGCTCGTAACGGAACATTCGGCGCTAAAATAAACGGAACGACAATATTTGACATATTAGTGCTAGGGAGATAAAGGAAACTATTGTTTTTGTGATGAAAGCTGAAGACATATCGATGGGAATGGAAATTTGATAATGCCCCGTTAGATTGCAGGATGTTTATTAAAAGATAAAATAAAATAAAAAAAGTCAAAGAAAATGGTACTGATTAAAACATGTATCGCTCTAGCATAGAGACCCTTTGAGTAATACCTACAAGGTAGAGTCTTACAATCTCTGTAGGTACTCCCAGTATCGACTCTACAGTCTAGATAATTTACAAATGTTTTGACTTTCTGTGATTTCGTTTAGTAGGTATTTCTTCCACGAAAATCGTTTATGAAATTTCCTACACCTCTATCGTCTTGATATTTTTAAAATTTAAATATATTTCTAACCACGTCAAGTATTCATAAATAAACTACTAATACATAAAAACTAATAATTAAAATATCACCAAAATCATAACGTCGACATAATTCTGACCGTTTCTCAGTCCCATTTGGTATCTCGTAGACCGAACAGTGGTTAAAAATAGCAACGGAGGTGGACAAAAAACACGAGCAGCGCCTCATATGGCCGCCTTTACGCAATATGGTTTTTGACCCTTACGACCGACGGATATTTGTTTTATCGTCGGCTTATCCTGTGGGATTTTGGTTAGAATGTTGTGTGTGAAAATTAGTTGTAATGATTGATATTCATAATAATTGTAGAATATTTGAGTACAGTTTGTAGAGTATTTGATTATTTATCTTTATAAATTATTGTTCAAATTGTGGATACATAAGTAGATTTTTTTGAATTTTAATAATCTTAGTATATTGTGAAATTGGGGAATTCATACATATTAAACAAACCATTCTGCCTTAAAAAAAATCGATTTAATTAAATAGATTAATATATTAAATAGATTTTTTTACAAACAAGGGAGCCGTAGATAAGAGATAGCCTATTAAAAAACTTTCCCGCAAGCTTAGTTCCGTGCCATTTCTCTTGTCAGACATGCGAACATAATTACAATTGCTGCGATATAATTTCATCAGCGAACAAAGCCAGTGCGCTCCTACGCTAGTTTTTTGCCAGTGTCAGGTCAAACCGTACCACCGTGTAACGGTGAGACAACGACTTCCAGATGCGTCGCTTAGCGGTATTTCACCGTGATTTTTTTGTCTGTCTCTTGGGGTTTTGTACCAGTGGGCGCTTGAGAAATGTAAATATGGGGTTGAGTGAAAAAAAAATATAAAATTAAGATATCTCTCTACGTCTGGATAAAAGTAACTTTAAACGTTTAATTATACTGGGTGAAATCGAAATCGTGGGCAATATTTTAAACGGTGATTCTACACATGATTCAGAATATTTAGGGAATATTAATCAACGAATCAATTGATAAAAATTTATTACCAAGGTAGGGTATAACAGTTAAATGGTTTGCTTATTTGCTTACCCGAGCATTTTTTTTATCAATAGATTTTTATTTGTTTTCCGAAAATATTCTGAATCATGTGTTGAGTTATATTTTTAAATATTGCCCACTATTTCGATTTCACCCTGTAGATATAACCCAGTGTCTATCAAGACCTAAGTATAGAAACGTGCTCCAGGATAATGGTAACAATTCTACTATATTTTAGATCTGATGTACATCCTTTGTCTAACACCCTGTTTAAATCAACTACACCACAGACACACAGACGAGACAGTCGAAATGTATAAACTGTAGGTGCAATTGAATTGAGCTATCTAACTTGTTAACCGTATGAAGTGCGTAGTTTAACATTTGGCACGATGGTACATGGATCATAAATTAGTTCACAAGTAGTGACCCATCTGGTCAGGCGTCATAAAAATTAAGTATCCGTCTTAGTATAATCACGGACGAATGTGTTTTAATTTAAATTGTATGTCACTGTTGCTTTTGTATCTCTCTTTTTTATGTCTCACGTTTGTTTTAGACTCCATAAAAAAAATCTTTATAGCCATAGCTGGAGGTATTTTAAAGTCGATTGTAAGGTGAGTTACATAACTAAACGCAGGTAATAACAAGCCTAGAGTCCTATGTAAAGCAAATACGGCGAATTGTAGATTCGCTAACCATCCCCACAAATATAAATTTATACACATTCATAATTCGCGTAGCAGTCTTATTTCTTACCGTAAACTCTATCCACTCTACCTCGCTTGTTAATTGATGTATTTTTCACAGCAACTGTACGTTACTCTTGTCCATACGATGCTCATGTAGAGTCGATGTCCACGTCACATGCGGGCGAGTCCCACATGTGTGCCTCTGGCGGACACGTGTGCCCTCCGTCCCTCCTGTCACCGTGACACACTCGCTGAGAAAGCCGTGTGATGATGGAACTCTACATATTTTAATCCCGAAATATTCTAGTTTTTTACTTTGTCGGTAAGATTCTTGTATATTTTTTCAAAAGCTGTTTTGTCAAACGGTAATCGAATTTGATATCAATTTAAGTTAGTTAATAGTAAGTGTCCGAGGAGTATTTCTAACCACCGAGTATTCGTACGTAACTCAAATTTAAGAGGTGCTTAACTTTGACCCGCCATACATAAAGTGACAGATGGAGACGTCACTGCTAAATGAGACTTAAACATTTGAGTAGCCTTTGAATATTCGGGTACGTTCCATGACAGAATACGAAATTATGATTCATACAAATCAAGAAGAAACCGTGGTTCTATCTCAAGAAACGCAAAAAATATTTTCCACAAAAAAAAATATTTATAGAAAAAAAATATACAATAGATTTATAAACTTTTTATAACAAAAACAGTATAAATGCAATGTCCATCGCATGACAAAGGGCGGAGGCGTGATACCACGTCCCATACAAGAGTCTGAAACATTTCGTGACAGGTTTCATGTTATAAATCACTCAGTGGTACGTGAGAATCAAATATGCGGCCGTGAAGTGACCTGCGATTTGGAGGATTCCGAAAACTTATAAAAAATGCCAATATAATAAGCAAAGATTAAACTTAGAATCGAACAAGTATTTCATATGAAGTTTCACAGGTAGGCAATGAAAGTATAAGCAGTGCTTTTTATTTTTTTTAAAGCTAAACACATGAACATTGTGGTCACATCTAAGCAAAGCTTGTACCGTACAATGGACTGGGGGTGAGCCCAGTGATATCCAGACCAGTGCAAATTAGGAAAAAGCCGTTTCCAAAAATTGCCTCTGGCGGGAATCGAACCCCGCAACTACCCGTTGCAATAATCCGAGCGACCGACGCTTAAACCGCTGCGCCAAGCGGCCGCCAATTTAGCAGAAATACAATATACCGACTTGCTTTATTATATAAAAAATGTGCAGGTCAATATATTAAAATTCAAAGCTTCTCTAACGCAATCGTAAGTAAAAAACTCAAGTTAATTGATGACAAAAACAGCCCCATCAATTCACCTTTCGCTACCAAATAAACTTATCGAAAACCGAAATCTTGACATAAAATCAAAACATGGCCACGACCAAACCGTTTCCACTGAAATACTTTTTTTGGGGTCTCCAAATTCTGGTGACAAGAAATAAATACCGTTATGGTCGCCACACGTTCTGCATAAATCATCTCGAGTGCTAGTAGGGCAGGATTGCGCCCTTGGAGCGAAATGTTTGTATTTTCGAATAGAGTGAGGAACATAATACTTTCGTCATAGATTTATACATTTTCGCATGCTCGCTTTAATTAGATACCTATCGCCTATCGATACTAACAAAAGTCGCAACTTATTATCGTCGCGACACGGCAGTTTCATAGTTGCACTGAAGTACGATAAATTTGGCGTACTATGGCTAACGCTTGTACTATAGGTACCATACAATGGACTGGGGGCGATCTCACGAAAATGAAACTACCGTTCCCGATATTTTCCTCTGGCGGGAGTCAAACCCGCAAGTAACACATGCAGTGAGGCGAGCGGCCAACGCTCAAGCCACTGCGCGAGCGGTCGTCGAAATTAATTTTAACTATTTCTAGGATTATTTTAGTAACATAACTTGCGCAAAACTTTCGCCCAAAACTTTTTACTGAATACTTTTTTTATAAACCACTTAAATAAAAACACGAAGTAGGTAAGGATTTTTTACTATCCTTAAAATCATTAGTGTTCACAACATGTGTTGCAGATACTATCAGGGATCAGCAGAGGTGATTAAAAATAATGTTTATAGCCGCACAGATAGCCAACATGACAAAAAAGCAGGGACAAATTGTGGGTTGACCGCATCTTTAATTCGGGAATAGTAAAGTTATGTAAATGTCCTGTCCATAGACAAATCATTATCGAAAAAAATATGTCGGTGTCTATGGTCTTTGACTTTATATTTTAGGAAATTGAATTCGATTGTGATTTCTGTTTGGCGTTTGAAATGTCGGAGTAATTAATGCAGACAATATGTGGAATGTTTCATTTTTATAGACGTATGCTGGCAATATCGATATGTTTTCAACGTTATTTTCTGCGAGCGACTGAGTATACTGTGTCTATGAACTCTTTTTAGTAGGACAAACTATTTTTGAACTATTCTTCATCTTTCTAGGCAATGTCTTTGCAATTCTCTTTTTGAATATCAAGTTTTTCTTTTGGCCATCTGGCCAGTTAGGTAGGTAAGATTGTGGCACAAGCTTATAAGTACTATGCAATTAAAATAAGAATAGTACCGGCCTAGCACCATGTTGTGACGTCACAACTGGAACTTGGTACTCATATAAGTACGGTACCAAGCACTCTACTTATGAGTGAAGTTAGCCGAGAGCCCGTCCTATTCTTATTTTAATCGCATTGTACAAATATTTCCAGGATACCAACTATGCTATCCATCAACTCTTTCCTAAATGACGTCACAAAAAACACGGCCGGACAATGAAGTCCGGGGTCCAACAGTGAAGTCTATCAAAAGGAGATTAGATCGATAACGCCCAACAATGCCTGTGGGAGTTCAAAATAGACCTCGCGTTCGAAAAAATTAAAGAAACATGAAACGAGGAATTATTCGCATCGATTCCTTTGAGATCTTATAAAACCGTTTTTTCGTTGCAAAAAAGCATAAATGAGGGTGGATAGTGAAAAAAGTGGACAAAGGCCGATGCACAAAGAGGTTTTTAATACTTTTTTTTAGCCCCGTATAGTTTTTCTATTCACATGCCCACATGTAATGTCTACCTGTGATGGCTGGTATTTTATTTGAAATTTATCAGCTTTAATTAATGAAAACTCTTATACAAATAAGTACAAAATTAATTTTAAAAAAACCTTCGAAAAAAAAACTAAACATCTAATAGAAAGTACAATCGCGCACACAATTGTCACCTATTTTCTTAAACTCGTGTCGCAAGCGACCGAGTGCGTTCCGAACACAATAATTTGACTTTGGAACAGGGTGGAGCGGCGACAGATTGCGCACGTCCGTTAATGACAGGCCGCGATGCGCGTGTCCAGCCCGCGTTCATTCAATGCAAATTTACCATACGTACAGTGCGTTCGAAACTTTAGACACGACAAATACACGAAACGGAACGTGTCGTTTTATTATTGTGTAATGTTAACACAGTTTGTGTCTGTACTTGGGCAACCGTGTTCGATTTGATTCAGTCAATTTAATACAATATTTATGGGTTTGAAGGGGCATGTCATGTTTTCTTTGTTTTTGTTCTATACATGGACATGACCATACCTATTTTTTTTCTTTTCAATATTTTGGATTTTACTCATTTTAAGACACATTTACGGTGGTAGGTATTGGATTACGACACTCTACTACGAACTTACTAGTAAATTTTTTATCAGGTGCAGTAGTAAAGTATCCGGTTTATGCATGGTCTCATCCTAATTGGCATCGCTCATACGAACAGTACGTACGACCTAGATTTGTATTGAGGTCGGACGAAATGTTCGTACGAGGGATGCCAATTAGTACCTACAACAGTTGAAAAGTGCATTATATTTCATGTTACAGTTACATAACTTATCCGCTTGTACATCAGATGGCATTAATTCACCGTACATCTTAAGGGTGTGTTTTGCGACGGCATACTCGAACTATCAGGGCACAGGCATCACCTTATCTGTAAAGTCCTCCCACAATAACGCACGACTGTTCTATAAAGTGCTGCGGTCTTCATACTCTCACACAATGACCTCTCGCGATGACAGGCCTCCTGCCCACGCAGGCTCATTCTAATCACACCTATCTCAACGCTTACACAGCCCGTCCATTCATACATATTTGGACCGATTTTTTTTTTAATTTTAAACGGTCACGAGTGGGCAGACGTTTTGTTTTATTGTACCTATGCCAGCGATTGTAATCGATTAATGAATTACAAAAGTAATCTGTGTGTTAAATCAACATTGCTTCAGTCAGTTGAGATGAGTCGTATCGATATGATGGTTTTATTTTTGAGGATGTTTTCCTGTTGTCTCAATTGCGATTGTCTTTAGACGATTTATAAGGCGTTTTATATTCTACTTTATTCGAATAAGTACTGAGATTTTATTCTAGATTAGTATAACTCGCAGCACATAAGTTGACCCGAATGAAGTTCGGCGGCGTCGCAATAAAAGTTTTTCATGCGAAACATCTATTGCGGCGCCGCTAGAGCTAACTTCATTAGGTTCAACTTATGCGCCGCGATCTTTACGAACATTTTTTTAATTAAAAAATATAACCTACGTCACATCTAATGTACAATTTTGAAGAGGGTCTATTCAACCATATTCAGTATTTATAAAACTTGACCAAAAGCATAGCCAACAGCCCAGAGTTTTGAGATTCGAGTGAAAGTCTGTTTAAAAATTCAAATCTCGAAAGGGGAGAACACACTGACCAGTATGCTAATCGCAAACGAAATGTCAGACCTCAAGTTGTGTTGATGACTGTACATTTCTTTGGACACACCCTTTTATACGCTCAATGGGTCATCGCTCATAGACTTGAGTCCAAATATTCTTTATTTTTTAATGTCTGTTTCTTTTATTAGTTCTATACAACTTATACTGTTTGATAATATTTATTATAAACATACCTACATTTATAGAAAGTTGTAATTGGTGTACAACGGCAGAACAAAGCACTTTTATCACAGAAAAAACATTGTAAAGCCATTGCAAATGGATGAAAATGACTATAAAGGAGATGGCCCAAAATTCACCCACGTCCTATAGCAATAAGAGTATTTCAAAACAAATTATAAAAAAATGAGTATAAAAATTTGGCATACTTCCAAACTCCATCCTTACAGTCTAACATATAAAAATGCTATGAAATTCGTTCAGGTGCAGTAATATAATAATATGTAGTACAATTATTATATTAAAATATTGAGAAATACTTGGCTATCTTGACTTGAATTCTATTAATAATAATAATAATATCCTGGGACATTTTTACACACGGCTACCTGTTCCCAAACTAAGCAGAGCTTGTACTATGGAAACCAGATAACTGATAGTACTATGTAATATACTATTTTTTTGTTTGTAAATACATACTTAATATACATATACACCCAGACTCGGGACATACAGACATGTTCATGCACACAAATGTCCCGGGTAGGAATCGAACCTACGACCTGCAGTGAAAGGCGCCATCACGCCAACCACGCCAACGGGCTCGTCAAAGGAAGATTAAGTAAAATGTGGAAATGGAGTTTGGAAGTATGCCATCTTTTTGTACTCATTTTTATAATGTTTTAAGATACTTCTCTTTACTCAGGCCGTGGGTTAATTCTTTATGGACCGTTGGCCATCTCTTTTGGGTACCAATATTCAGAACATTCACTTTTGTGATGTCTGTTGTCCATGTTATAGGATTCCGTAAGTCGCCATTTACAACAATCATAGAACAAGGGCAACAATATAATATGTAATAGTTGTATGCATTTTTTAATCTTCCTCGCAACATTTACTTGTAATTTTGCTAACAATGCTTGATGAGTTCATCCCATTAATTATAACTGATTAATTTGTGCCATACTTAATATTTTTCTCTTTTATCCAAAACCAACATAATTTTACCACAATTTGTTCACTCGTAACTCTTATCTCATTGTTTTTAGGGTACATTTACAGTTGTTATTACGAAATTATATGTTGGTAATGTTGTCAATACGATGCGCAAGAGTCGAAACGTGGGTGCTGTTTAATATGGTACTGTCATCACCATATTAACGTGTCAATTAATCAAATCGGTAAGTAATAATTAGTGTCTTAAACTTAGGCACTAATTTGTGTCAATGTTGCTTAGTTTGAGAACATACGATTGATGTATTTGTTTGACGATATTATTATTAAGTCTTTTAAATGTATTTAGACAAAGAATAGATACAACAAGGTCTAAAAGAGTTGAAAAGAGAACATTCTAAGTTTAAATTTTGAAATTATCTCCTTCATCGAAGATAACCGCTTCGGAATCAGAGCTCTTAGTAATTATTAAAGTATAACATATAGTTTAACATAATACTATTCTTGTAAGTATAAAAGTCAGTGTTAGAAAACGAAGCCAAAACTACACAGATGTTTAATTAATAGCACTTTTGAGCTCAACTGTACCCGGTACCGAGACTCACTATCCTACGCACTCAGTGGGCAGACGGTCCGTTTAGCAACAAAGCTATCCACCGCTCATCATGCACCGCCATTAATTACACGCCATTTACCTCTCATTATAAACAGACAAAACCAATTATCATCTTTCACAACACCTCTAGCGGTATTGTGATGTGCGTTATGATTTATTTCGGGCTTTTTGTTTTGTGAACGACTGTACTGTTAAATTAGGTTGGCAGTACTGATTCATAAATTGAAAGTGAGCTTTTGTTGGTGTTATAGTTTTTTAAAGTAGTCACGGTGACTATTGTATGGAGTTATTGTGCTTATACTTACATATCTTTATAGTTAGGTATTTTTATCTTTGGAAGTTATTTCTATACGTGGTAGGTATGTGGAAGAAAATTATAAGTATAATTTCAAGCTAAAGTATCAAATCTTTTCTCATGAAGGAGCGTCGTCGTCGTTTCGTCAATACACAGGCTGTTCCCATCTGTCTCGGTGCCAAACCGCACGCCAGTGAAAGCGACTGACCAGCCTAAATACTTAATCTACATGCACACGACCGCAATGCTCAGGTTAGAATTATAGGGCTTGATCGTGTGGGATGTGCCTAATTTCGTAATTAATTTCGAACATGTATTTGGGTGTTACTTTTTAGGGTTCCGTACCCAAAGGGTACCAACGGGACCCTATTACTAAGCCTACGCTGTCCGTCCGTCCGTCCGTCTGTGAGCAGGCTGTATCTCACGAACCGTAATAGGTAGAGAGTCGAAATTTTCACAGATGTGTATTTCTGTTGCCGCTACAACAAAAATACTAAAAATAAAACAAAATTTAAAAATAAAGTGGGTCTCCATACCTACAAGAAACTTGATATTTTTGATGTTTTTATTCTACGGTGTACGGAACCCTTTATGTGCGAGTCCGACACGCACTTGGCCGGTTTTTATATTTTGGCTAGCAAAAGCGGGAATACAACCTTTTTTCTAAATGATTTTATTAAAACGAAAGTTGTTACAAATATACTTTTGTTTTATAATAATTTTGGTAATCATTTGTTTGTTTGATTGAGTAGCATGAACGGCTGAACAGATTTTCATAATTATGATTCAGCCAGTTATTTCAGAGTATAGGTAACCTACCCCAGTCTTCATTTTATCTGCGTGCGCAGCCGCGGCTAATGATAGACTTTCATAAGTTTACTTGTTTCTCCTGTTTCTATAAAGGTTTATTGTAGTAGATAGGTATATCCCTACCCAAAGGTAAAGGTACCTATAAAGTTTTGTCTCGTCGTCCGTCTGTCAAGGATATCGTGTGTGGTAATCACTCTATTGACAATGCAAAACGTATACTTGCCCTGTCCGAGGATAATTTGCCTTGAGGAGAACAAAAAGGTGATGGAGTCGTCTACTTCACCAGAGATTATCTGATTTTGAACTCGCACTTTGTATTGGTGGGATGCTGGTGCACTTCTCTGACTACTTCTTCGAGGAATACAGACGTTATGCTTTATTTTTAACCGACTTCCAAAAGGAGCCTCCTCCTTAATAAGACTGTATGTTTTTTTATCTAAAATCTTGGTAATCTTTTGTTATGGTACTTTCATGAAAAAGAAAGGGCCAAGTGCGTGTCCGACTCGCACATAAAGGGTTCCGTACCACCGTAGAATAAAAAAGTCAAGAATATCAAGTTACTTATATGGGGACACCCTTTATTTTTAAATTTTATTTTGAGTTTTGTTGTTGTAACAGCACCAGAAATACACATTCTGTAAAAATTTCAACTCTCTACCTATTACAGTTTGTGGGATACAGCCCGCAGACAGACGGACAGCGGAGACTTAGTAATAGGGTTCCGTTGGCACCCTTTGGGTACGGAACCCTAAAACCATCCGTGACTCCTCCTTATGTTATGGTACAGTTATGTCAACATTGCCACCGAAGAAAGATTGTTTTATACATGAAACTAGACTGAACGGAATAATTGAAGGATTGTGGAGTACCCTATAAAATTTGTTGCATGAAGAAGTCTCCCAATCATGATCTGTTCCTCTGACCGCACGACAACATGTGGTCGAACCGCGAAAGTGGTATTGTTGGCAGCATTGTTTGACACACCAACTTGGAGGTTTATTATAATATATTTTTTAATATTTTTTCAATAATACCGGCCAGCATTATGTAAGTGAAGTTATTGTTGAAGATGAAACCATTTGCCCATTGTCCAAATAAATTACTTTATTGGCTGTCAGCTGGTCCAAACACGGTAACAAAAGCATTACCTTTTTTAAATTCATTAAGTGTTTACGTAAAATATGAAGTAATGACTGACTGATCGTTTACAAGTATTTGTAACCCTTAACCTCGAGTTTGATAAGAACCTTAAGCACCTTTTTGTTCACATTCCGAAACGTTATAAAATATGCTCTTACTTATAATGTTTTGGAAGCAGACATTGGCCTATTCAACGAATACTGTCAAACGTTTGATCAAAATTCACCAATAGTTGTCGATTACAAAGGATTACGCAAGCCTATGAAAAGGGATTCCAAATTCAAAATTTAAATTTACAACGTACATGACCTCCAACCCACATGGCGGCCGGCCCACACCAGCCAGCCATTTGCGATTCGGCCCGCGTACCCATTGTTTTACTTTTATCCAAACTAGTAACAGGCTCTGGGTTTGCACGTCAAATTGGTGCATTACTTGTAATTATCGGCTAAATTACACCAGCAATGATTAAGTTTTTCATTAAAGGCGGCAATTCACGATGCAATTTCGTATTCAATCCGTCGATTCAGTTTGTTGAAGTAGTAGTACTATAATAAAGTAGGCGTCAATTCGCGTCCTCACCGCGCAATCTGTCAAAGCAACTCAAGTTGTTTCAAGTTGAATCAACAGATTCAATACGAAATTGCATCGTGAGTAGCCGCCTTAAGTCGTAAAATGCAGTCATCAATGGAAAATAATTTTATGGTCAGCCAGTATTTTTTTATTATTTTTGTCGTCACTGATCTTGTCACTGATAAACACTTTCTTTTGTTTATAGAACGCAACTTTTGGCAATCAATCAAGTGTTTCACTCACATCGGATGGAATACATCATTTTGCCAGTTACGATTTCGAGTTACTACAAAAAAAGTGACTGACACTTCCCACTTTGCTTTTTTTTAAACTTACTTTTTCAGTAGCCCATTGCCTCGCCATTCATGTGCCAATTGTCCTTTAAGTAACTCAATATAGCGCAACGGACTTTTGTCAAAATATTTACTTTGCCCGATGGAATTTAACAATGGACCTCTTAACGCTAATAATGCCATTCGAGGCATTCAAATCCGAATCGGCATGTAATTGTCATTTTAATTTCGCCTGTTCTTGTATGGGCCCTGTTTTGAGTGATAATACACGTCATTCGAGCATCGATTGTCGATAGTCGATCTTGAGATAACAGTGTGTCGTGTTGCATCTTGAGTGTGCGAATTATTTGGCACCAGATGTGACTAAGATCGAATTTTAAAAATTATTTGCGCCTTAACGTTTTTGCCGAGTTTTCTTAAAAAAAGAAATAATAGGCTTTGAAAAAAGAAGGTTCTAAATTCAAATGATGTTTTTTTTTTAGATTTTTGTGTACCCTATAATCCAGCTCCTTTGATTGTAACCTCCAAATGAGACGCAACATAATATCTAATTATTTGTTAGCACGTTTGTCATAATATTACTTAGACTCACAAAAACAATGACCAGAAGAGCAGAGTTATTACCCATTCACACGGATGTTTGTATGTAAATTCTAGGCTTCATCTGACCCCGACCTTGAGTCATTAGGCATCGCACTTGACCAGGGGTCAAGTCATAAGGTCAAATCTGATTGACATAACGTGACGTTAACGACTGTCGTTTATTTTGACAGCTACTTTGTCTCCGCGCGCTGCTTCTAATTATTATTGTTTTAAACGTGTATAGTTAAACGATTGGAAGTACCTAATTACTTGAGTGAGGTCAAGAGGCAACAAAATATTTGAAACTACTTACTTTAATTGTCTGTGGTATGTACGTTGCTGAGCCAGAAAATAATATCAAAACGATCGTGTTATCGTGTATTTTATGAAATAACTATTTCCCGTTCACCCTTGACGACCAGTCGAAGAACGGTCAATACTCGGTACCAGCGCGTGCCATACACCTCGTGCCGTGATCTTAATATTTTAGGGTGCCAATACTCACCGAATCCCCGTACTCAAACCTTACAATTACCGAATGTACTAGGTATGACTTAATAGCACTCATACGATAGCACTATACGTATGCCTTCGAATTTTAAAATAGTCGATAGGTTCCTTCGAATTTTGAATGAGTAGGTACTTGTTTACTTATATGTTGGTATAATGCTTTAAAAAAATGCCCTCTCACCTCAGGAAAAAATAAATATTCTAAATTTAAAATGCATTCCATTTTTAAACAAAACGTATTCGAAATTTGAAAAGGCATTGCATCTGATCGAAGTGACCTGTTAGGGCGGGCACACACTGGTCATCTTAGAATCGTAAATATTTTTAATGGGTATAGATAGACCTACTTTACTAATCTAATTTTAAAGCGACCTAAAGGTGAAAAAATAAATAAAAAGTTAATTGTTTTTCTATGTAAGTAAATTTATAAAAACAAGCTAGTGATTTCCACATGTAGCGTTAAAGGCCCAGGTTAGTTACATTTTTACAGAACTTCTTCAATTACGGAAATAACAAAATCGTTGAATACCGAAAACTTCAAATGTGGAAGGTACCTACCTATATTTTTATAGAGGTTCAAAATAGCCCTGTGTGTCTGTTATAGGGCGGTATGCGGCCGGCGGTCAATACCTGGTGCCTGCCACTGCCACCCGCCAATGAGGGTACGCTGATTCCTTGATTAGATTAAAAAAAGAATGATTCCAAATCTAAATTATGGCACTATTTTTATTTTTTAGTAAACAATTTTTAATTTTAAGTAGTAACGTTTAGTAAAGCCTACGTGGGAGAGAGGTGAAGGAGAAGGGGGTTGCATAACCATTCAAAAGAAAAACACACTAACATACGTTGAAGGGCTCAATTAAAAATACATTCTTAAGATGTTTTGCTTTTAAGATAAGTCTTAGCTACTTTTTACCTTAGTGCTACACTCATTTTTAGTAATTCTGTATGATTAATATTTCATAAAATGTGTAAGGTTCTTTTTATCACAATGAACTAACTTCAAACGGCCTGTGTTCCACATTTGCAGCAAAAAAATAAAAATAAACAATTAGTAAAGGGTAGCGGCGATGTTTATCGTCCGGCTGGTATCGCCCACTCACAATGTACCGGCACGCGCCCAGCGATTGTTCGCGATCGGACCCCTTCTATTGTCTAAAAACGCTTTGTTTCATACAGACCACTGGATGATAAGAAAAAAAGAAAAAAATATTTTTGAAAATTTGAAATTGGAATTTCGATAGAATGTGAAAGACTTGCAATACGCTTTGCGATTCTATGCCACTGACCTTAGGGTCAGGCGCATTTCGTTCGACCCAAAACATGTCTCGAATCCCGTCCGGTAGCTTTATTAGGTGTCTTTTTAGTACTAACTGGCTAAAACAATTTGTTTTCTCTGTACATCTGTGCACACAAAAAAAAAACTAGATGTGGATTTATAGTTAAGTATTTGGCGATTTAAAAAACTATGTAAAAAGACAAATCCGCTAAGTTTCTGGCCGGATCTCTTCAGTCGAGCAGCTGTGGTAGCCGATTGGTTAAGCACGCGTCTTGTGGGCTTAAAGACCATGGTTCAAACCCTGGCTCACACTTCTGGATTTTTCAAAATCTATGTTGCGGATCATAACTTTAAAAGGAAAACATCGTGAGGAAACCTGCATGTCCTAGACATGTAAAATCCACCAAACCGCACTGGGCCAGCGAGGTGGATTATGGCCTGAATTCCCCTCGCATTGAGGAGAGGCCCATTCCCAGGAGTGGGACGTTAAAAGGGCTAATATTTTTTTATTAATAAAATGACAATATGTAAGTGCGCCTTAATAAAATCAACGAATTGAATTTTACTAATGAAAATACTAAAGTCAAAATCAATACTTTTAAACCAAAAAATTGATAGATATATTGAAACGTCAGAAGTTGAAGTGACGTTACCGATAAAGCTAGTTAACAAACACAGGTATAAGCTATAAACAATAGCCAGTAGCTAGACGGATCTTTATCTAGTTAGCTTTAAAGTTCACATAGGCTTTGAATATTAAATTCCGAGCTCACTGAATAGTAAGTCATCGTTTGTACAGCGCTAGACAATGTTGATTGTATAAAACCCACATAAATTCGTGCTAAGTATGTGTTACAGACGTTAAAGTTAGCTGTTACTTATACTTGGTGTTTTTTGAGTTTGCTTGTTATTTTTACACGACTGCCCAAAAAAGGAGTGTATATGTGTTTAGGGTACATGTATGTTTGTTTGTTTGTATGTATGTATGTGAGATTCTTTGTTCCACCATAACTTATAAATGCCTCAACGGATTTGGATGTATGGGGTATCGTTAGAATCCTTATATCATTCCGGGTAACACTGGGTATATTATTTTTGAAAAAAATCAATATGGCGGCATTATCGCTCAATTTGGAAATGTGAAAAAAAATAGTTTTTTTGCGTTATTACAATATGGGTATCAAATTAAAGGCCTTGATGAGCACATTCCTAAACTGTAGAATTTATAGGCATCATATAACATAGGTAGGGTGTACATGCAAAACAAACATTTCATTTTTGGCTCCTGTCATTTATTTTTTTGGGAGCCATTTTTGAATGATAGGTGTCTGGAAAAGTATGAATTAGTTAAATAAATAAATAGCGCCAGACTTATATACCAACGGTATGGTCACAAACTAAACAACGCTGCTATGGCTACCATGCAATGGACTGGGGGGATCCCAGTGACAGGCCAGGGCAAATTACGAATACAAAATTCCGAAATTTGCCTCTAGCGGGAATCGAGCCCGCAACCATCCGATACAGAGAGCCGAGAGGCCTACGATCGAACCACTGCGCCAAGCGGTCAATAATGATGACAGAACTTGTCAAACGACATGACAACTATATAAAAAACCAGCAAAGTGCGTATCGGACTCGCATGTAAAGGGTTCCGTACCACCGTAGAATAAAAACGTCAAAAATATCAAGTTTCTTGTATGTAAGGGACCCCCTTTATTTTTAAATTTTATTATACTTTTAGTATTTGTTGTTATATTGCTGTTATCAGAAATACACATTCTGTGAAAATGTCAAGGCTTTACCTATTACGGTTCGTGAGATACAGCCCGCTGACAGACAGACGGACAAACAGACAGACGGAGAGCTTAGGCTTAGTAATAGGGTCCCGTTGGCACCCTTAGGGTACGGAACCCTAAAAATAGGAGCGTGTAAGAGAAAGACCAAGAGTAACATGTCGTATAAGGTGAACGAGATTGCCCTAGATAAAGAAAGATGGCAAGAGCTCTATCAGCTACACCGACAAGGACACCTAATTAGAGAGACACACACACAGTCCCACTATAATCACATTATCTATATCTATTAACAAACAAATCGAGTGTTGCAATTGATGAGTAAGTCTGAGAACCCACTGGTAAAGGCAGCGTGGGCGTGGGCAAACTGAGCTCGCGTACCTCGAGGATAACTCCTAAATGTTACGTCATGGTACTTACAGTTTGTGCTAGGTACTCTTGGTAGTGATAACCGTGCCATGATAATTAATAATAATAATATCCTGGGACATTTTTTACACACGGTTACCTGATCCCAAACTAAGCGGAGCTTGTACTATGAAACCAGATAACTGATATTACTACATATACTACTTTTTTATTTGTAAATACATACTTAATATACATATATACCCAGACTCGGGACATACAGACATGTTCATGCACACAAATGCATGTCCCGGGTAGGAATCGAACCTACGACCTGCAGCGTGAAAGGCGCCTCCGCGCCAACTACGCTAACGGGCCCGTTAATTGGGTTCTTGCTTTTTATTAGGGTTCCGTACTCAAAGGGTGCCAACGGAACCCTATTATTAAGATTCCGCTGACCGACTGTCCGTCTGTCAGCGGGCTGTATCTCACGAACCGTAACAGGTAGAGACTTGAAAATTTTCACATAATGTGTATTTCTATTACCGCTACAAATAAATACAAAAATAAAATAATAATTTAAAAATAAAGGGGGTCCCCATACAATAAACATGATATTTTTGACGTTTTTATTCTACGGTGGTACGGAACCCTTTATGTGTGAGTCCGATACGTACTTGGCCGGTTTTTATTGCATAAAGAAAGAGACATGTGACTGTCCAAAATAATGTGTTCTATTAAACAGAGTCCATGGACACAGTACGACTCAGTCGTACGCGGAAAATAATGCTGAAAATATGTCGGTTCTGCCTATACGGCTCATCTTCAGGCGAATAATACGCATCAAAATGCCTTTGTTGATTTCCGAATTACGATTGCGAAAACAGATGTCTATATTCTATAAAGCACATGCGTAAAATCATCGTTTTGAGTCTTAATAAGCCCTTAAAGGTTACCTAAGAGCGTGGCTCCACTAGTGCGCTGCGTCGTCGCAATGGATCAAAGGGTCGACGGGCGAGAGACGAAGCGGGGGAAGGTGATGCGCCAGTCGAAAATCTTGCGACTACGCAACGCAACGCGCTAATGGAGCCCGGCCCTAAGGTAGCTCTACTGATATTAATGTGCAGCGTCTGCTAAATTTATAGCGTACGTTGGCGGGCACAGCGTTTAGTGCTACTGAGCTATTAGCCCGTGGAGGCTAGGTCCCCAATAGTGCTGGTATAAAGATCTGTCGATAAAAATAATAGGTAATACCTTCAAACAAAAATATTTGAATAACTAGTTAAGTACCTGTCACGTTGGGTTCTGACTATCTGGTGAAACGTGGGCTTTGAGTTGGTTCATACCTCCACAATGTGGTGGTGTATGGTCACTCAAGTCAGAGGACTACCCCCGAATGGGGATAAAAGTCGTGACGTTACATTTCATTATTTTTTTTGTTAAGTAGATAATTTGTACTTAATGATCTTCGTATAAACTGATTCAATTTGTTTTAAGCACACGAAGGTGTGACTTTTCTTAACGTATTTTAAATTGATAAGATTTATTTTTTGTGAATGTTTTCTTTATAAACTACCGATTGATCTCTTCAAATATCTTGTAGGTATAGTTCCAGGTATAATAAAATTATTGAGGTCCCGAGCGATTGTTCCTATAGAGATAATAGGCAACATCTAGCTAAGAAATTTTAAAATTTGCTTTCAAATTCGCAGCGGAACTTTTATTGTTTTCATAACATTTTAGAAATCTAAGCATTACCAACTATACTTACTTAGTTACTAAAAATATCGAGTCGATAATCGCACATCACATCACTAAGCCAGTAGAGTCGACTTATTTGGCTCTACAGCTGATTAGGCGCAGCGTCGTAGGCCGTGTTGATTCACACCTCACTCGCGAGCTAACATTCATCCTAATTAGCGTCATACTTCATAAACAATCACAGTTACGACCAGCTAACATATAGGTGTATTAATTTCTATTTAGAACTATAAATATAGCCAACACTAGAAATTTAGCTCTACGAACGTTTTAAAATCGCTGTCCGGTTTATCACCATTGAACGACCATAGATTATAATTATTAAATATCTTCCAAATTTAAAAAATACATGCCTAAACCAAATTATTATTCCTAATGCCATTGTTTGATCCACATAATAAAGCGGGCATTACATTATCCAATTTACAGAGCGCTAAACTAGTACTGCAGCACTAGTTTAGCGCTCTGTAAATTGGATAATGTAATGCCCGCTTTATTATGTGGATCAAACAATTTTAAAAACCAAAGAAAACAGTAGATACGCCATTATGTATAGAGTTTTCCTATTTCGGATGGGTTTGACCTATCATGTTGCTATTTTCCAACAATATGATTTAAATATTTCTTTGATTCAGCTCTTTTAATTCTGAACGGGATATACACTATCTTACAGGGTGTCATAACGAGAAAAGAATGTAATTTGAAAATAGTGGATCCTATTTCAAGATACATCTTGAGATACATTTCTCGCTATGACACCCTATACAGATAAAAGTCGCATATAAAAGCTAAATATAGTGCGTCCAATAAGTGGTTTTTGTTGCTTGCCCATCCCAGAAATAGATCGTCGTAGGGGTGGCTTCGGCTTTTAAGTTTAAAACGGTCACGCGTCGAGGACTTGGTCGTTATGATGCAAACAAACAAACAGTGACAATGTAGCTTTTATGTAGTGATGTACTCGGTTTTATGACATGTTTAGAGATGTGAGACTTTAGTTTATTATGAACTAGCTGTATGCCTGATGGGATTGCCCATCGGGGTGAAAATGACGAGCTTCTATACAATCTTCCATCCCCTATTCTGCTTAGGGGATGATTTACAAAAATGCTGATATATGTGTAACATCGATTTCCATGTTTCTAACTTCAAAAGTGGATGAACTTCCGCATAAACTTTCATCCCCTATTTCACCTTCTTAGAGGATGAATTTTCAAAAATCCCTTCATAATGCTCACCTACGACGTAAAAGGAAATCGTGTACAAAATTTCATGTTTCGAGACCCAGCGTTTTAGGCTGTGATTCATAAAATGTAGGTGCCAATAATTATGATCTGTCGGTATTTAGAAGTGTATAGTCTGTTATTTATGTCCTGGCTATTGAGGTAGGTATGAAAAGAGACCAAAGAAATTAAATATGTGTTAATTTATACAAAAAAAATACAATATCAGTTCGCTAACTAAGGAATTTCCGGTTATATCTTTGTTTTGACATTGTCCACTTACAGTAGTAACATAACATTGCCCCCTGAAATACCTATTCAAACATTAATTACAATTATTAGTGTTTGAAAAAATCTATAAAATTCGAAGCTCTCTCATAAATTATTTGTGTAATTATCACACTCACCCCATCCCCCTTAGTCTTAAAATAGAGCAGGCGATGTCCCGGCTCTCCCCACCGGTGGGCACCACGTGTGTCCGACAAGAATTAATGTCACTGAAAGAATCAGTTCGACATTCTACCCTAGTACCCGGCATGATGTTTAGGCCTTTTACAAATATGAAAAGCTTTGTTTTCCGATTATTTTTTAATTACTTACGTAACTTTTGAGTTATCAGAATAGTGAATAGTCCGGTTTACTCTGAGCTAACTCAATATTCTTATAAACTTTTTGCTATTTTATACTTTGTACTCGCTGGAGTACAAAGTATAAAATAGCAAAAAGTTTATAAGATCTCGCCTAGATCTACGCGCTGGCGTAGATCTAGGCGAGACACTATTGATTGTGTATTTTGTCCGGGACCACGGCATACCAGCGGTTTACGTTTATGATTCGAGAAATTTTAATAGAATAATGATTCAACGCGTTTTAATAGAAGGTCATTTCGCTTGAATTTTGAAGTGGTTTTTTTTTGGGAAGTACACGTCCCAAAAAGACACTTCAAAAAGGGGACATTCTTAAGTTATTTTGAAATATTGATATGACAGAGCGATTTCACTAGCGGCCGAGATTATAGTGATTGCCAAAACTTGAAGGAGAAAATATCTTAAAGATTCGATCAGGAAGTATTAGGAAGCAATATTTAGTATATTTTTTTAGTTTTAAACGTTTCGCCTTCACTTATTTTTAATGAACATAACGCTTTCGAACACAACGAACCATGAATTAATGAAATAGCAGCCCGAATGATAGCGAGCTACAGCGACTTGAACTCGGTCATAAATAGCATTTCGTATCGCATCTCGTTGGCTGTCGTACCTATAGAGACTTTGGTTCTAGGGTACACAGATTGATACCTTCACCCAGAGTTCACGAAAAAAACTCGCCGTCACAAAATGTGAACTCGATCCGTCGGTGTAGCGTTACGTGTCTCAAATTGAGCAATTTTGTATCCTGCCCCACATCTGTCACTCAGGAAGATACAAAAAAGTATCCGTTGAAATGTTCAATTATAGAATCGTATCGGTTAGAATGAGACAGGAAAAGGTAAGCGCAAAGTTGAAACCATGAAACCTGGAATATTGTGGTATCTCTAACCGTGATATAGGGAAACATTTTCTTTAACTCAGATTGAAGTCTGAGCATGCATTATGGTCCCGATGTAATACTTCTATGGCACGGAATAAATAAAGGTAACAGATTGATAATAAAATTCATAGTAAACTTGTAAGAATTATAATTGTTAAGGTTTTATTTACACTACATATATTATTAAATAGGTGCTTACCTAGCTAACAAAATTGGTTTCACTAAATATTTTTCAATAATATTTAATTGTAAACTGAATAAATAAATCAATAATCGCTTTTTAATAATTATCTATAATTAATTACGTAGTTTTTAGATCCTCAAACATTTTCTTCAACTTAGATACGAACCCAAAACATTCTCGCTACACAGTTTTCCACGCCGCCTAGCGTCGAGTAGCGCCGTGAAAATCTCATCTCACACACCCTCACCGTGTCCCGTACACCACCATCCCTTTCCACACACCCACACATCCCTACATGTGAACGAGATAGACATACATCGGTCATTATATCTGGATTTCCACTCGAGAAAACGGACAACCCTTTAGCTGTCTCTATTAGCGCGGTCCATATGTGACAATAAGAGAGGGATGGATGTATCGTTGAGGTTTTTATGTAGCCGGACATCAGTGACCAGGAATTTTGAAAGGTTGGTTTTCCGCCTATCAGACAGTGTTTGGTCAAGCGATAGGGAACATTAGGACGTGTACAGAATAACTTGTGTGAAGTCACAATAAAATGTAAGTAGAAAAATATTTAGCACTTGCTAAACTTGCAATTCAAATTAATAAGCCTGATTAAGAGTCGAATTATAAGTAGGTACCTAACTCTTAAATTAAGAATAAAATTGCTCTCAAGGTAAGTAAAGTACCTAAGTCAACAAAATACTGAGGAGTTAAAGCTAGTCAGTTTTCTATTTGCAGCCTTTGGTCCTACGTAAAATTATGTACAGGTTTACGTAATTAAGTACCTATAATTTCTACACGTTTAACGACGCCTAATTAAACCCATGTAGGTATCATAAAATGTAGAGTAGGTACGACCTACATAGACATTGAAATTAAATAGGTACCTCCACACTCCAAACACAGATTGGAGTTGGCAATCTGTGCTCCCAATCAAACAAATTTAGCACCCCCTTTATCACCGCAAACAAAAAAGGAATAATCAAATCAATAAACAATCAATCACACAGAACAATTTGAAATTTCAATAATCGAACGTCCCCAACTTCGCGACGGAGTTGGGAAACAATTATGAAAAAGTTCGTTTTTCGCCCGTTCTCGCGCCAGTTAAGTCTCGACTGACACTCATAAAACTTATTAAAGTCAAGGACCGACCGAGATAAGTTCCCCGAGCGTCTTAAGTAAAATAACGTCGGGTGGTGAAAAAAAAACTGCGCGGAAAGTTGTGAGTGAGAGTGAAGACCTAGCTTTAGTTACGTGTTGCGCTTTCAACGGTATTTCGGTGTGCTTTATTTTTACTTTTAAGACTGTTCTTTAAGTATTAAGAGGCATGAATAATTTTTCAGCTTATTTCTTCTTATTCCATTTGATTTTTTTTATCTACTTAGTACATTTTTTACCATGACATAAATGCTACGCGAATCGCGCTACGAGGCGCGTAGCACGCGTAGTTCACAGCTACGGACATGAATACTTCAATGATCGCGTAAAAAACTACAACAGTCTGTTACGCTACGTTAACAGAGGCACACATGAAAATATAATTTTCTTATTAAATATTTTTAATTAGCATTTGAATTACTTCTTCACAATATTGATGTTAAAATATTGTAGTTCTTAAGATTCCGAGTTTCCAACGTCTTACAACCATAAAAAGGCAGACTTATCCACTAAGTGAAATAAAGGGAAACTTTCTAAGTCCCTTTTATACCGGCTCTTAATTTTTAAAGTCACCCACAAAACGTAGACTGACCGCGCTCAGGTCCATTCAATTAAAAATTCCATCTCCTAATCGAGTCATGAAATATGCAAGCAAATATTATCCCTTTTCTTTTGACGCGCTGCATCTTCGCCCCACCCGCGCACGCACACCGACGCACGGCACTTATGATTTATATCTGTCCTGCTTACACCCCCGCAGTGGGAGGTAGAGCATGCGTGACGCGGTCTCTTTCATTCGGCCGAGACGATGGCGACCGCGAGTAACCCCTGGCCACTTCGTGTGGACTCGCACGCGCCGTCGTCGGCCGGCCGAGCGAGACAGCAAGAGTCGTGGACATGCGGCGGAGGCCGCGGAGCCCTCGCGCAAAGGGACACAGGACAGACGCTCTCGGACATCGGGCGAGAGCGGGCGGCCGGCCGTGCACCTGCCTCGCACCGCACCGCACGCGCGACGTGCTCGATCGCGACACTCTACGATATTCGTAAACACAAGACATTCGAATTCGCAAAATAATTTCATGTTTTATTTTGGCTAATTTTATTTTAATCTTAACTCAAGAATAAATCAAAATTTTGTTGTTAACATTTTAATCAAAACTCATTAAAAGGACAGTGACTGAAAATTTGTTTGTACGGACTGAAAAGTGAAGAAGTTTAAACAGATGCTATTAAATGGAGTGTGACCAAATGAACCGTTTACCGAATCGCAGGATCGCCACTAGGTGCGGATAGATTAGATAGGGCACTGAGACGCTCTTTCAAGTGTTGATAAGGCCCTCTTTATGACCAGTCGATTTTGGCGAGCCAACGTTCCGCTGACGTGTGAACTGAATCATCACAACATGAAAAGGAAAAAGTAAGATAAAACATAGTTGTGGTTAATTTCGACAAGCATGAAGAAATTAAGAAGATGACTAAAAATTCAATTGATGTTTACCGTCGGACATTTAACGGGGGATTTGTGATAACTCGACCTCCGTTATCAAAAACGTTTTAGGGATAGGACGATAAGTCGCTGGACTGCCGGCGGTCCGTGTGAAGTGAGCTAACGAACTGTCGACAGATAGCGAGATATTAAGATAAAGATTTCAGAGGATAAAAGAAGTTGTTGCAGATCTAAAAATAGGTGACCAAATCAAGATGAGAATCAAGATGCCAGCTGTACGCATCGCGCAAGGTAAGTTTCTAACTAAAATTAAAAATATCTTATCAGAGTTTGGACCTTTTTTGCAAATTTCGATTGCAAATCTGTCATCCCAAGAAATTTATTTACACATTTTTTTTTACAAAAACACTTTTTTTGCGTTTTTTTATTTGCGAAATATGTCCATCTCTGAACCGCGTCTAGTATTTTACTACTCCACAAAAACATCATCTAAACAAACACGCAGTCCTCATGCACGCTATCCCATCTGTGCCGGCGAGACTCTATTCATGCTTGCAACGAGCTACTTAATACCCGGGCTTGGGGCAATATTGACACAAGACGGCCGTGGTCATCTCACTTGTCCGAAAGGGACACATAAAAGACTTTCCCGAGTCGCCGCTTTAAATTATTCACCAGACCACAGACCACAACGAAGACTGGAATAATAACTAACTCGAAATATTTAAAGTTGATGAAACAGAAATAAATGAAACTGAAAATATGAAAATAAATGGAGTACTTGCTACAACAACAATTGAAACTAAAAATCTAGAATTAGCTACAAAATTAAATGAGGTTGAGAAAAATAACGATAACGTTACGTGCGTCACTCACGATTCGGATGCTAATAAAAATTACATGTAACGAGTAGTGACCGTTAATTTTCTTATCATTTTACAAACAGATTACCCTTAATATGAAAATGTTAGTGTAGATAACGGATGATGAATTACGTGTTCAGATATTTTCGCAATATTAAAATGCTAATTTGTAACCCATGGTCATAATAATCATATCACCTGTATTGTTATCTAGGTCTCTGAGGTTACTGATACAATGTATGAAATTGCAAGTAGTTAATTTATTAGCTGTAAAGTGGTCTTTGCTTTTATTATCTCTAAGATCATAAACGCAACACTGTCTGACAAAGGTTTTATAATTATATAAAGCAGTATTAAAGGATCTAATTTAGCTATAATATAAATTTCAAAAATGACTTACAAGCCAATTAAAAACTGTAACAGAAAACATTAGAAACTGGTTTCTGAATGCTTCGTCCATTGTTTTGCTAATTCCCACTGTCCGACAGTTAGGTGTTTTAATTAAAAATTATAAGCAAAAGTGTAAGCATATTATGTTCTTTCCCATGCTTTACTTAAGATACAATGGAATGACCATTGAGTTTGTACTTAAGACTGCCTGATGTACCCATTTTTACTTTAATTTCATACTCGGTACACCGTTTATTTTTATCTGCTGCTGACTTATCTGTTTTATTTTAAATAAAGATTACTCATGAAGATTGTGTTAGACGATTTGATAGCTATATTTTTTTCATATGACTAGAATATTGGATATGAATTTTCTGTTGTAACTCGTTTTTGCTAAAAATAGTGATAAGTGTAGTCCCATCTGCTACTTTATCTTTAAAAAGATATTCAGATTCTAAAAATATTTCACCAGTAGTAAAAACTTAATAGCTTAAGCTTGTGTAGATTGTACGTGATGTTTTTTGTAATGTATGAGACTGCATCGTCGGCCGTCGACTCTCGCGCACGGATTCCTCTCAAAACTAGCGTTATCGCACACATGGGCAATTAGTCCAAGTTGACCGGAGGCGACGGGCGACTCCGATTGGTCGGTGGCACTATGACGTCACCAACGTCTGCGGCCGTCGCGCCCGATTGGTCGACACGCGTCATTTAGTCGATGACACGTTTGTTCTTATTTTGAAAGCAAGAAGTTCGAGGTACTTGGTTTTTGTTGTAACTAACAATGGGACCCCTCTGCACGTATACATGAAATTGGATGCCATTATGTGGTCGTTCATGTACGTATGTATGCAGCTTTACAAGACCAGTAATTACTAGTGGCGAAACTTTAACCATTAACTTACTTGAATAAGAAATCACACTTACGAATGTCACAACAGAATCCATTGCTTCATCATTGAAACAAAAGAGTTCAAATTGTGACGTATCGCAAATTAAAAATTGAAAAGTGTCAGGGTATAACGCGATCCCAATTACGTCCAGGGGCCGACAACCTTCTGGCTTTTTAAAACCCTCCTCAAAAGTGTGAATTAGGGAATCGTAAAATTACTTTATCAGGTGCGAAGCCAGACGGACGGGAATACCGCGGGCGTAACTTTTGAACAAACTTTTAAAAATCCAAGTTAACTTCGTGCCGCGCCCGTCCGGGGGTCTAAATAAAACATTAACGGAGGCAGCGTTTTGTTTTTACTTTACATTTGTCACTAATTGATGTAGGTTTTTGTATCCTCACCCGAGTTTATAATTGAAATTGTTTTTGTTTTGTTCGGATGAATCCGTAACATCGTCATTAATGTTAATAAAGGATACTTCATACACTTGGTTTGCGTATGATGTATCTATATTTATTTCTTTTTATGACTGTTTGTCTGAATTTTAATTTAATTGTTCCATTTATTTGCCATTGTGTTTGTTTCAAAATCGAACGGATGCCACATAAAAGGGCCGCACGTCAATTTAAACATTGCCTATACCTTGTCCCTTGCCGTTTAGCGATTCAATATGTCTTCATTAAGCGAATATCGAAGCATCGCATTTACAAGCGGAACTCTCAATCTTGATCCTTGGTCAGGAGTTATAGGACCATAGTTAATCTTTATATTAACCATGTCCTTTAAAGCAGTGCTAAGATGTTTTTAAAGTGTGTGGATGATTTTGTGGAAGGCTCACAATTGACGGTAAAGTAAACATATTTTTAATAAGGAAATATGATTACAAAGCAATAAATAACACTAAGCCTGCTAATGCCTCTGATCGTCCATTATTACCTCACGCACTCCGTAATAAGACTATGCCATGCAAGCTGTGATCGTGGGAAACTACGGATGCATCTGAAACCTAACCTGTATAGTACTCTGAACTCCAATAAATTCAACTCTTTAAGAGCAGATATAAATTTAGCAATTGGCATACAACATCCATTAGAGAACCAAAAGAAAGAATAAGACAGATATATTTCTCAACGTATTTATTTAAATTATGGGAATGAAGTTAATTTTCGTATTTAGAATAATGATTCTGCGGACGGCCACCCGTTTTGAATTTCCAACTGGACGGGACTTGGTTTTATGGCTTTTTTTGGACCGCTTCGATCGGCGTTTTGTATTTGTGATTCTGAAGATAAAGACGTATGGATTTACATATGTTATGTCAGCGGAGGTCCCGGTAACATTTAAATTGGATTTATTAGTCCGCTCCCATTAGCAGTGGGAACAACGTTGGAGGCATTCTTGATGCTGCCGAACATTTTAGTACACACATACAACTCTATTGGAGGACAGTGAAATTATAAACGTTTGAGATCTTTTGTTGCCGTTTTTGCAAACAATCCTTTCCAGAAAAGGATTTGGCGAACAAATACAAATCTGATTATAAACAATATCAACAGTAGCCCAAACATTTTTTTTTTGTAGTGGGCTTAGAAATTATCTATGAAATGTAGATAGATCAGCCAGATAATAACACTTCAAATAAACTTATCTTGAACAAGTAATCTGTATTGTACTATAGGTATGTATTAGGATTATTGATTAAGATCTTTGTGAACTAATATGCGAGTATGTATATGTGTCAAGCCATCTATTTTGTCCACTATTTCTGATAAGGCATTCATAAAATGTGCTACAAAAGCGCCAAGATAACAGTAGTAAGGTATAATTTTATTCCTTTATTTTTTTCTAGATTCTATAGTACAAGAAAATACCGAAAAACAAAACACTGGCCTATTTTGTAGGGTCACCAATAAATAATAGATTCTTAAAATCTTTTCAGCTCATTCAATTCGGCTCCAAACTAAATCTCCTTTGACCAATGTCCGCCCATTAAGCTCTATTACGAGCTTAAAATAAATACACAGCCGAAATACAATGGGATAAAAAATGTTCATAACAAGAATTAATTTATTGTGAGCAGACCACGATCAATAGCCAGGGAGTGGGTGGACAGTTTCTCAAGAGTCCATCTTTGTCAGGCTTTGATACCAATTTGTTATTGTCGGCCTTTCAACGTTAGACGATTTAAAGTTTGGTAGGTGTTGGCTTTATTTAGATTAAAGACTTAACAAAGAACGTTTTACATCGAGCCTTTATACGTATCAATCAGAAACAGAATCATTAAGACGTAAAACTAAAGCTCCAAAGGTTGTATCGAATATCAGAATAGGCCCGGACAACAGGTTGACAAAGGAATCGAATTCGATAGAGGCACCTGAACCTCCAATATTTTCCCATGGTCAAACTCCGATAAACACCTTGACAAAAAATCTACCTTTGACAAACAATTGGTCAAAAGGTTTTTTTTGGCAAAACAGGCTCAGCCCGCACCCACATGAGTCGGATAGATATTAACAATACAGAATAGGGTTGGTATCAGAAAGCAAAATAACCATTGTGCATCATTATGTGACACCCTTTCATCAATTTTAATAGAAAAGGGCTTACAAGTGTCACTTTCTTTCTTTTTTATACGATGCCCTATATTTTCCGGCAACAGTGGCTTAAGTTTTTGTTTAAATTTATATCAATTATAAAGTTGCTTTTATTTGAAATTTATTTCTAGTAGATATTCTCACTAATTTAGTAAATCAATCTCTATTAGTTTTATTTGATAACCGCTTGGTTTGAGCGTTGGCCACGGTTCACTGCATCGGGTGGTTGCGGGTTCGGTTCCCGCCAAAGGCAAATTTCGGAAACGGCCTTTTCGTAATTTGCTTTGGCCTGGGTATCACTCGGATCGCCCGGGCCCTAGTTTATTTTATGGCACAAGCATTGCTTAATTTGGGACCATACAGTTGGTGTGTAAGTGTCGCGATATCAATTTTATCAATATCAATTTAATTCATTTCTTCAGTGACTGCAGTGTTTGGCTTTGGTCAATATTTTATTCTTTACACCTGTTTAGTATTTAATTCTGCTCCACAATTCTCCACACCAATTCAGTCATGTATTAAATAGGCCGCCGAATGTTGATTGAAGGAAAGATTGCTACGTGTCAAATTCTACCTGATCTATTATATCATCAGTTCTTCATCTCCAAAATGTCTGTCTACGTGAGAGCGATTCATTCGTGACCATTGTCCAATATCCTTTGATTCACCAGTTTCTCTTCGAATTCATTTTTTTGCCGTCCGCCATAAGGCTTACATGTCAGGTTGGACAATCGCGGCCTTTTAATAGAGCATAGCTTTTGTATTGTGTTAAATTACATCGAGATTTTGGAAGTTTTTGCTTTAATTTGGGGTTTTGATTATTTTCAAAAATGGCGTAAAAGTCTCTGAATGCTGTTACGCGGTTAAAATTATAAAACGTCTGTAAAATAAAAAAAAACTTTCCAGCATACCACTTTTTGCCATAGATGTTATAAAAATTACATTGGTTTTGCAATGGGGCGTACGTGAAAATTCTGTATAAAAAATTACACCACAATACCATAGACCTGCAAACGAACAGAATGGAAATCGCCATCTATCGGCGCACAGCAATGTTGCAATATCTCAAAGGCTTATTGTTTCGCTTGAGATTAAGTGGGTGTTAAAAATCATAAGACACACAACTAAAGGAGTGAAAGATGATAGCTCGATGTACGCTTATGATTTATAGCGTGTTGTACACCGTGTCTGGGCATTGTTCTAGTCCTCACGTGGGCCGTGGGCGTCGTTTTAGATTTATAGATAGCCCTTTAACTAAATACTGTTAATGTTTTCTCGCCTTAGTCATAATTTTGTAACTTGAAACGCACGATGCTCTATTTTCCGATATCTCAATATGATCATAAAACATATCCATTTTAATGCGAGTTAGAACTTCTTAAAAAATATGACAAGACTGATTCTAAGAGCTTTTAAAACCTTATTGGTTAATCGTCATAGCCTAGCATAATTAAATAGTGCAATTTTTTAGCATTTTTTTTTAACTTGAAATCACCAAATTCGAAAAATTTAATATTTTTGATGAACATTGATACAAAATATTAAAGAAGTAGTTTTGATATAATATGCTTATCACTTAATCAGTGCAGCCATCTAGTGTTGCACGTAGGTGTCAGCGCAATACTGCATTTCCGGTTACTTAAGCCGTTGCACCGTCATAAGGTCGTATCTGCATTTGTATGCTGGGAGCTTTCCCATACCGGGCAGTTCGTGACCGCTCGCCTTGTTAACGCGATGACCCGTCTTGAGATTATGCACTTACATCCGTTTGAATGATGAGTGCTTAATTGAGGTCATGTGAAATGTGTAAAATGAGGAAAACATTGTTTTTTTTTTTCAATGCCGTCTAGACGCTAGTAGATAAAATACTAGAAAGCTTATTATATAAAATGTAAATGAAAACACAATATTAAGCTAATTTTAATTAACTGTGTGCATTAATTGCACATGATAAAAGAAAATTACTAAGGGCCAGTCCGTCGCCAGTTGCCAGTCGGTCGCCAGATATGTTGCCTGTCATATTTTGACATATTTTCACTTGGCTACAGGGTTGGCGACGTCGCCATGGCTACTAGGTGTGGTCGAAATCACATTCATTTATTTAAACGCAGCTAATTCCTTTGTAAATCCTTTATTTTCATTTACGGCATTCAGAAATGACAAAAAAATAGGTAACCTCTACGCACCACAGACTAACTGTAAACGCAGAGTAGAACGGACAATAAATTTGAAGGCGCAGGCCGTAGCCGCAAGATCGACTTTCTTCCGATCCGTAGATAACCGACGAGTGACCCGCGTGCGAGCTCCTAACATGGCCCATTGTCTGCGCGGGAGTCAGTTCAAATGCACACCAGAGGTTGCGGAATTACCCCATCTGTAATACAAAGTAAGCTAATTGTTTTTGCTAGCCAATCATGGGATTTAATTATGGTAATTTCTATCCTGGACTTGGGTTAGAGATGTCAAGATTAATTGTAATTGCGACAGCAATAAGGTCCTCTGTACAATGTGTAACAATATTGAATCTGTTTCTGCGTTATTATTCGCACTAAGGTAAATGTGCCAGTTATTTGTACTCGATAGTTTTCACATTTTATTTTCCTTAATTCATACAAAAAATAAGATTTTCAAATTACCGCATTCCTTTTTTGAATGTTGAGTATTTTTATTCTAAATTACATATTACACAATAATAATTGCAAGACAAACCATTACATCTTGTTAGTTAATCTCACCACGAATAATTACTTACATTTCTGTACCTTACCTATACGATATGGCTACCATAACTTGACATCCTTGTCCCCTCTCGCAACATATCGGAACTTATGAGACTGAGGGGTTAATACACGATGTATTTGGGGTCTAATGACTATGGTTATCTTTGTTGGGCAATATTACTACGTTTATTTGTTTCAGTTATTGATATATTGAATGTAGACTTTTTTATTTAATCTGAAATCTGTTATGATTACTCGACACCAGGCATTATTAATCAGTAAATATTAATGAGTCATCTTTCCTTTATCTGAATATTAGAATCAAAATGTTTTAGTAGTGTGACGTGAAATCACTCACCGATAAAATAGATTAATGATAATAATTCTGAATGATAAACATAATGTGAAGAAAAAGAACAAAACATATTTTACGAATACTCTGTTAAGTGTTCTAGTTGATCCCACGCTGTCACAAAATTTTTTTTTCATACAAGGCGTCATCCAACCCTTTAGAAGATATTCGATCAAAACACAACAATGATGCCCACAATGGGCGCCTTGACCAGAATCGGAGCACATTTGTGGGAAGATTTTTTTTTCATACTAAATATTTTTCGCGCTTCCGTTATACCTATTGAGACCAACAGACTCCACAAGTTTATAGTACGTTGTATAGGTACGTGTTTGACCTAAGGATTCCTTTATTTTGGAACAATACCTCTTAAAAGATTTTCCCTTCAAATTGCAACCGCCAAAAGACTAAAATAATTTCCATATAAAAATAACGACTCTATACTAAGAACTCACAAAGGCGTACCGCACAATTCACACAAGAGTGAAAACCGCGGACGCGTCCACAGATCCACTCCCGCGCATCACGCGCTACCATTGTCCATTGTCCATCCATTCTATAATTACCGGGTCGGACGGAAGACGGACCGCAAACACCTGTTCCGTTTTCACACGGCCGACAACAGGTAGGTTCACCCGAAAAAATTCGGATTTCGAACTCGGACAACGGTGCTGTAACAGTATCCGTTTTTGTTCTTTTTTTGTAATTTAAAAATAGAATATTGATAACGAATCATTTGCTGCGTCAGGATGCATCTCATGCCTCGCCCGAGCACTCATGCTATGCACGTCTATGCGTATTTACGTAATATAATGTATACAGATTTTTAGCCAGTTGACAATGGTTTTACAAAGCATTTCTAGGAACAAAAGTGATTTGTAATGCCAGTGTAAGTCCATCATAACTTTCTATTTTGGGTTTTTCTATAAATCTGTAACTGCGAAATATTTAGCAAGAACATTCGTCCATAGCACACGCAATTTGTCGAAGGAAAATCAAATTATATTATTTATCCCCCATTATTTGCGTCAGCCCAGATGTACACTCGATGTCAATCTTCCGTGTTTGTTTACCTAGAAATAGCAAACATTGCGTCGTTGGGGTCACTGCGCCGCGTTTAGCTCGCCAAATTCATTCATTCATTCATCTCAGCCGAAAGACGTCCACTGCTGGACATAGGCCTCCCCCAAGGTTCGCCACAATGACCGGTCTTGCGCTGCCCGCATCCAGCGGATTCCCGCGACCTTCACCAGGTCGTCGGTCCACCTTGTGGGAGGCCTACCCACGCTACGCTTTCCGGTGCGCGGCCGCCACTCGAGAACTTTTCGGCCCCATCGGCCATCCGTTCTACGGGCAATGTGCCCTGCCCACTGCCACTTAAGTTTTGCAATCCTACGGGCTATGTCAGTTACCTTGGTCCTTCTGCGTATCTCCTCATTCCTGATTTGATCTCGCAGGGAAACTCCGAGCATAGCCCTCTCCATTGCCCTTTGGGTGACCTTGAGCCTTCTTATGAGGCCCATTGTAAGCGGCCATGTCTCAGTGCCATAGGTCATCACTGGCAACACACACTGGTCGAAGACTTTCGTCTTGAGACACTGCGGTATTTGGGACGAGAAGATATTGCGTAGCTTTCCGAACGCTGCCCAGCCGAGTCGGATTCGTCGATTGACCTCTTTCTCGAAGTTGGACCTACCTAACTGGATGGTTTGTCCCAGGTAGACATAATCGTCGACAACTTCGAGTGTAGAGTCTCCGATCTTCACGGGAGCAGGTACAACACGGCAATTCGACATGATCTTCGTTTTGCCCATGTTCATTTTAAGACCAACTCGTTCGGAGGCTCTACTGAGGCCATCAAGCATCGTATTAAGGTCTTCGATAGTCTCAGCCATGACCACTATGTCGTCGGCAAACCGAAGGTGAGTGATGTACTCGCCGTTTATGTTTATGCCCAGCCCATTCCAGTCCAGAACCTTGAAAACGTCTTCCAGTGCAGCGGTGAACAGTTTCGGAGAGATAACGTCTCCCTGTCTCACACCTCGCTGCAACCGAATAGGTTTCGAGTTCTGGTCCTGTAAACGGACTGACATAGTGGCGTTTTCGTACAAACACTTCAGCACTTCGATGTACCGGTAATCGACTTGGCATCGCTGGAGAGACCGCAATACAGCCCAGGTCGCCAAATTTGATTTTCATAATTTTATTATTTGATACAAGCCCTCGGCAAATCTCGGGGCTATTTCCTTGTTTGAATCATTTCCAGGAATTGGAAATTATGACGATGGATATTTTTTTTACTAGCAAACCTTTTAACTTCTGACGCCTATTGACGCAGTGGTTCGAGCGTAGGTCGTTCGGCTCGTTTCATCGGGTGGTCGCCGGTACGAGTCCCGCCAAAAGCTAATTTCGGAAACGGCCTTTCGTAATTTGTCCTGGTCTGGGTGTCACTGGGATCGCCTCCAGTGCATTGTATGGCATAGTACAAGCACGTTGCTTGGTTTGGGCTCATACAGTTGGTTTGTTAGTATACGAATGTAAACCATTTTGACTTATGGAGTAAATTATTTGATCTAATAATGTAAGATGTAAGAAGGAGTAGAAGTCTGTTTATAAGAAGATCATGAGGTGAGCTTAATTTAAAATAGAAAATATAATGCTACAACAAAATTGAAATGATTCCATTAATTTCAAAGTGATGTTACTAAAAATCCACTCTCAGCTAGAACAGACTGATCCTAAAGCTCCACGGTCCATCACAAAACCACGTCAAACCAATAATTCATGCTAAATATAGCACGTTACAATTATAAGTCATCCATTCTGATCTGTGCAAAATCATATTCATCCACTAATACCATTTTGGCAATGACATGCACTTTTTGCCATTCAAATGGGGGACAGTTGTATTTTTTCTGTATAGGCGGCCGATTACAAGAGCCTGTACCCTTGGTGCTGTGACGATTACGCATATTTTTGCTCACACATTAGGGGTGCCGTGCGTGGAAAAAATGTACTATTATAAATAAAAGCCAACAAAGGGATGGGAGAGCGATCGGGGTCACTAGGAAACGGCGGTTTTGATACGGGATTTTTTTACCTGGGGGTTCTTTTTTCATTAAAATTTAGGGACTCCAATTTTATAGAGGTAGCCAGTCAGTCTGTGTTCATCTGCGAAGATGATCACATGTTTTATGACTTCCGAGATATCCGTTGCGAAGTGGCCAGTGGTCTCTAAACTTTTAATTTTAAGATAGTGCTAGCGTAGCGGGACTTAGTGACTTTGAACATTCTCTGTGGACTTGTGAAAAGTTTTAGCGAGCTGAAAATGGATTTGTCATCGAGGAGTAAGTCAAGATTTTTCGATTCCGGAATCGATTTGCGTCGAAAAGGTATTATGAGCTGAAATTTTTCTGCTATCGCATTGTTTATTTTATGAGTTCGGGTTAATAGGGACTGTAGGGGCAGCAATAAACGGGGCAATAACCAATACTGAAGACAAATTGGAAAGTAATAAGGCAGTGAAAATGATATCTGTCCCCGAAATGTATCTCTATATGAATCTGAACGAATCCGATGCCGTTCGTATTAACATATAAATGAGTGCGTAAGTGGACTGTACGTTATAGTGTAGTATCTCCCCGCTTATAGATCGGCCCTGAGTTATATGGGCTATATAAATTGATATGATATAATATGGTTCTTAGATTCTGATTGCAATCGTTAGATACTATTGACAAAATAATGCCTGCTATTTTCAGATCAATTATTTTTCTCTTAGCATTTCTACCTATAAATTGGAAACGCAGCCCCTAAAAATCTACCTCCAAGTTTATAGAAAGTCATGATGTAGTTACACTGGCACTAAAAATGACTTTTGTACCTAGAAATGCTTTGTAAAACCATTGTGAACTAGCTCTAAGTATCTCGATAAATTTGGGCGCTTAGATATTACATTTGCATTTTTGCAGCTCTGTCTAGTCTTTCCTATATCTATGTTGAGGATTGGATGATTTTCAAATAATTAGGCAACATATACTAAATCAATATAAGGGCGATATTCCGTATAAAACTGCACTTAAGCACCACATTGACCGCAAATAAAACCACAGACTAGAGGTTGTATGTCAAAATAATGACCGTTGGGGTAATAGGCAAGTAGGCTAGCCAGATAGTCCGACTATACTTTATTTGTTTTAAGAAATATGTGCACGACAATCTTTATTTTATTTTAATGCAAATTCAAATTCCAAACACAAATTCTTTTTAAGAAAATTATGCCGTTCGGCTAATATGAAACTGGCCAGATATTTTTTATTTTAAAAAAGGCAGCGGTCAATCGGTAATGTTGGTGATTATTTATATTTTTTTAAGATTCTTATTAGATTATATGTAGGGTTATTTTTTATTTACTTCGAAATTAAGATTTTATTTAATTTTTAGTTTCTTCTTAGGCTATTAAAAGCCAACGATACATCTCCTTTTAACTGTCGTAACCACTATAATACTAAAAAGATAACACACATGACAATTTTTTTTTATTACTTGCCAGTGCATATGCGGCGTTATGCTAGCCAAAGCTGGCAACACTCCCAACCGGACGGTGGTTTATGACCCCTACTTTTATTGCTTTAAGACAACATATTTTTCTAACTGTATTCTGCAAAATGCATACAAATAATATTTTTCACTTTAATATTGCGTACCGTATTGCGGACTGTACCTAGGATCTATGTATGAGAGAAATGACGATATTGTAGTAAAAAAGTCTATGTCACAAAATCTGTCAAAGTAATTTATATGAGCGGCACACTACGAAGGCCGGTTTGACATGTGGGAGGGGGTAAGGATGAACGGAATAAGATTCATTTTCGCATTCATTTTTGGACATTCTTATTTTTTTAAACGGCCAGTCTTATTCCGTTATAATAACTGGCCATCATAACGTGCCGCGAAACTAATATAAAAACTACGACTAAACTCTTATTTCTAGGGTTCCGTACCTCAAAAGTAAAACCGGAACCTTTATAGGATCACTTTTGTGGTATACTGGCCACAGCGAATACTGGCTTGTTAGATAACCTAATGTCATAGAGTAATTGTTTCTACACCTTTATGTTAGTTCTAGAAGATCTATGTTTAGGTTCGGTTCTCAAGTTATAATAAATAGCATTTCATTAATATAATTGAGTGTTTATTGAGATACCAAAACTTTGTTTGATATCTGTTTATCTGTATTTCCGTCCATCAAGATGTGCACAGCCCCAACAGCTGGTGTTAGAATCATGTTTTTTTTTTATCAATACAAAGAAATATTGTTATCTCTACATTCAGCCACTTCATTCAAGCACTTGCGGCACCATGCAGACGTTTTCAGCATTAAATAGGTACCTATTATCTGTAAGCAACCAAACTTGTGAATGAGCGTTATGATACGTTCTCTCAATGAAACAGATCAAACTATCTTGACAACCGCCTTTTGTGTCGACTGCCATTCAGATAATGTGTGGCAGTCGATGGAAGAGGCAGAGTCTGAAAACCATTTTCAGCACCAATTTTTATAAACTAAAAAACTTACTATATCTAAAGATAACATGCTGTTACTGTTTTTATTGTCAAAATAACAGCTTTTCTAAATGCATTCGAAAATATATACCGTACTTATAATAAAAATGATTGTTTGTTCCGGCTAATTTCCGAAACAGCTGGACTGATTTTAACGGGATTTTCACTGGCAGGTAGCTAATGTTATACGTAGTAACATCATTTTAGCAAACATTAACAAACTTTTTTGTTAAATTCCACGCGGACGCAGGCGCGGGCACAGCTAGTCATAAATAAAACTGGGTACCTAAGTAAAAGGCACTTGTTGTAATAAATACAGTCGGCGGTAATAATTACCGGCGGGCAGTTAACGACACTGCCTCGGTAGGATTAAGATTTTTGCCATAAATGGCCGCGCCGGGATAAAACTGCCGCGCCAAGGATTAGGGGTTAAGTGTCCGCTTTAACGGGTATTGTTTTAGTGATGTATCGATATGGTATCGATAGATTGGGAACCCTCCATAAGATGGACTAATGACAGAAGTCGAACCAAATCGCTTAGGTGACAATACCAACTACTACAAAAAAAACAGCGTGTAATTTTACCCTTTTAAAGATTCTGGTAGGTATATTTACAAAAAAATCCTTAATATTGCGTTTTTGACTATTTTTGTATCTATTTACCCGATTAATGATAATTCTTACGCCTACGAAAAGCCTTACAATTCATTATTAAACTTCTAACAGAAACAGATAAACGTTTCTATAATCGACGTAGTATCTACTGTATATTTTGAAATATTGTCTGTGATTACGAACAGTTTACTATAGTAACATCGATTATGTATAAATGTCAAAAGCGTGTGCTACTTGCTTAAAGAATCATCGACAATACAATATTTCTATCGACCGCGTCCCATCACTAGCCCATCGCAGTGTAGTGCCAGGCAGTCCGGTGTGGCGTTTTTATTGACACTCGTGGCGTGACAAATATCTTCAGGAAGACGCCGTACCCCCACTCCTGGAGAGTGGGGTTTATACGGTACTATAATAGTGACGTTCCGCGAATCTTCTGATATTTTATGAGCCTGAGCATTAATGAGGATATACTCTACTAATACGAAATTATAATTATCTGTTACTCTATATCGTAGGTACTATATTCCGAATTCGAATGCTATTGCTGCGTCGACATCAGGCGCATGCCACACTCGAGCACTAAGTAATGACGTCGGATCGCAAACATAATGTTGATTGCGCGCGCGAGGCATGCGCTTGATGGAAACGTAGCCAAATAGACCCTGATGGGTGAACTCTGTACTCTTGAGTGAGACCATAGATCCTGTCTTAAGTGGCGGAAAATGTGTGGTTGGCCAATAAAGGTCTAAAACTTTGCATAGGTACTTTAGTCACCCAAATAATGAAACATGTTGGACACAAAAACAGCATCTTCCAGCGTCGTTAAATCAATAGCTTTTACAGTTAAATAGGTAACTCCGTCCTCTTATTGTATTTTAACGCTTACTGTCTACGAAAAAAGGAGTATTTTAGGTCGATTTATTAAATTCTAATCTTGTCCCGATATTGACACCGTCTCGTTATTGTCAATATAAATTTTCATTCTCAATTTTTATAACCAACATTTTTCTATTAAGGGCTGTCCATCCACTCCCACGGCGCGGGGTCATGTTACGCACCTCCAGCGCAAAAATACAGAAAAAATTCCAATCCCTCTAACGAAGAGGCGAATACACTGGAGACCTCTGTTTTTCTCCAGTTTATTCCGAATATTCGGCCAAGTATTGGGTATCAGTAACACGATTACTGACCCGGCCTTAATTTGATCAGCCACCGTAGCCGCCTATTTTTTCGTGCTGTCACCCCTTGGGATACCTTATTTACCTGTTCTATGTAAAAAGGCGGCAGTATTTATGAGTTATTACCTTTTCTCGGTCATTGGGTATGACACCTTTCGGAATGGAAAGTAAAAATGGCGTCTAAAATACCTGTAAACAATGCCTGTAAAGTAAGCTTTGGTAAATAAAGTCAATGTTAGAGTATCACCATGTCCATCGATCGTTCAATGATCGGTCATCGATCAACCGTCGATCGATGATTGATCCGATGTTTGCATTGCTCCAGGTATAAACTGTTGTTCTACGGTCAATTGCGTGGTGTAGTAACACACTTAGATAGGGCTAATGATCTTTGAGATCGGTCGACATATCAAAGCAAAGCAGTGATGATTTGTTTTGACAATTGAAGTCAAAACGGCTACAAGCTATTAAGGACCTTGGACCGGGAGCCCAGGCTACGGTACGTACGTAATAGGCTACGGTAACTGCTTAAAATCAGGCCGGCCGTACGCTTTTTTGCCACAGCAGTCCTATATTTAAAAAAAAACTGAGGGGGTGAAAAAGTGAAACTTCCAGATGCTCCCATTTCTTAGACTGACGATCAAATTAGCAAAATTGACACTTTTGACACTTCTTAGCTAGTAATGAATCCCCCTTATCTTAATCTGACGAGTTCGAGTATTTTAAGATGGTCTATTTTTTTTTTGGTTCCCCTGAGCGTACCCACCAATATTAAGGGCTCATAATTTTTTGAGGTTCTTATCAATATGTAAGCTATCTCCCTTATCTTAATCTGACGCGCTCGTTTAAATCCAGAAAGTCCTTCTACGGCTCCCCATCCACCTGTGGAGACGTTAAGGAATGACATTTTCCCACTATTGGGCTTAATACGCAATTTAAAAATGTGTGTAGATGTAGTAGTGTGCCCAGTGTTTCGTAATCCAGAAATATCGACCAAAATTTCCGATTTATTATATTTTTAACTGGCCGAATAAAAGCAAATAAAACACGATTCTTTTTGGAGGAAAAAAATAACAAATTCAGCATTGGACAGTGATCCCTTTAGCTCCCTTGGGTCGAGCAAAAAAAAAAACAAGATGAAGATAATCAGCCGTTTTTGTCGCTCCGAATTACGTCGGATAATTTGATTAGCTATCGGTGGGCGAGAAACCGTCCCCTTAAGAGGTAATCCTATTTTATAGGTAGGCCCTTTAATCTGATAGATGCTAGGTGTTTTATATTGGGCGTTCTGATTGTGTTTTATATTTATTGGTTGTTATAATAACGCTACTCGTGTCAACACGTTAATGTAATTGGTTGAATGTTAAGAGTCCTATCTCGGTTCAAACTAGGCACAGTTGCCTGCATGTTTGTAGTAACATTTCCAACATAAGCTGATCTCTGTTAGTTACGGGTATCAATCTTAAAGAGAGCTCAACAGGGCTAGCACACGCGCTAATACAAGACTTTTGTCGCAGTCTTTGTTTTGTCTCGTTTTGTCTTGTCTCAGCTGGCTGTGCTAACAGTGCAGCTTATTTTGGAAATGTCATCAACTATTTCACTTATCGATTTCAATGTTTTATTTATTTAATAACTTTAAATGTTATTGTAGGTATATGGTAATTAAATGTGTGTCCTAATAAATGTTTATTTAACTTCCAAAACAAGAACAGGAATCTCATTAATGTAAACTTCAATACAATTTATGTATCAACTTTGGAGTATATAACGCGTAATTCCCTACATGTTATAAGTATAATTATAGGTAAAAAAGCAAGGGTTGCGGAGTGGCCATGTAGAGAGTAGTGACGTCATTAGCACGCTGTTGACACAACCCGCCTTGTGACGTGAATGGCGAGCTTAAACTGGCTAGATGGGCGGGCTCCAATATGGCTCTATGTTCTTTGACGAGTCCGTAATTAAAACCGTTTTTGGCGGAAAAAAATGTATGCACACAGTAGGCTAAGTGATCGGACAAAATATGAACTTACATTTGCGTTCATTCGAATTTCGAATATGAGAATTAATTAACCCCTAAACTCATGCCCCCAAATTTATAGTAAGTTATTACCGACTTGCACTAGCATTACAGATCACCTTTGTTCCTAAAAATGTTTTTTTAAACCATTTTAAACTGGCTAAAATCTCTATAAATTTGGGGAATAGAGTTTTTATCCAGTTTACAATGATTTTAAAAGTATTTCTAGGAACAAAAGTAATTTGTAATGCCAGTTTATATTATACCATCATATTTTTTTTTTATTTTGGGAGTATAATTCTATAATGTAAAACTTGTCAAACATAATTTTACTTAGAGCAATTTTATTCTTTATACGTTCGTTCCGTCGTCCAGTCTGTCAATTGAAATAAAAAACAGAATTAAACTAAAACAGAGCTCAAATCGCAATTTGCCGACATAGGGCATACTGAATGGGCTTTTGTGCCCTATGTCCATTTCCGACAACTTGAGGCTTTGAATAAGTAGCTGTCAAAGAGGCCGATGTCAAAAATTATTTGGCTTTCATAAGTTCGCAAATAAAGAGCGAAATCACAGATGTACACTTTAGTCCCTACAGTTTTTAATTTAATTTTTGTTTTTCAGTCACTAATCATACCATTTTGTAACAATTTATCAAGAAAAATATTACAAAACAAGCTACTAATATATTTCTTTCTTCATTTTTTCTATTATTTCTCTAGTTTTTTTTTTCTAATTCACAAAAATATACCTACCACAACTAAATTTATATCACAACTTATTTTCGAATATATCAATTTTCGTAATAACACACCTAAATCTGCGCCCGCAATCAACAACCACAATAAAATCGTACAACAATGAACACCCTCGCAACATTTTGATATCGATTCTTATTATTTTTATTAACGGTATATTGTCGTGAAAAACCGTACTGTTTCCACATTGCAATGGGGTCTGATCCCCTGCCAATTAATGTTGGACACGGTGGTCAGAGCGATGTCAAACTTGGACATATCGTGCGTTAGAAATGTCAGCGATCAATCTTTGAGCAGAACGGTAAATCAAATCTGTTATGTAAAGTCCCTATAGCACCAGCTGCGCATTTTCCCGATGTATCTATAGAATTTGTTGTGTAAACATATTTTAAATCGATGTGTTCGTGAACAATCATATCCTAAATATTTATCGGGCTTTTGAACTCTACCAACTAAGATACGGCTATGACCGAAACTCCTGCTTTATTTTAATAATACTTAAGAGTATTTTACTGGATCACCACTGGTCACAACATTCGCCTTGATGCGAGGAAGATTTAGGAAATTATTGGCACTTAGTTAAAGTCAACCAACCTCCATAATCTGATTTAGTTAGTATTAACAGTCGCGAAAATCAAAAGAATAGCTGATAAAAGCATACTCTGCCAACTTTACAACAATAATAAACTGCTTAGAAAAAGTTTAGCCGCCCCATCATCACCGTTTCGCAAATTAACACAGTGGTACGGAGCGCCGCGGTCGGGGACAAAATGTAATTAATAATTAATGCAATGGCCAAGTGGAAACTTCACTAACACAGAAGTTACTTCTGGCAAAGCGAGGCGTGACCTTTTCTGTAGCGAAAAAACAAACGCCGAGATATAACTGGCATGTTACGCCGTGTGTAGTAACGAGCTAATTTAAACTTTTCGGTCTCTCGGTCCTTTCGGAGGGTGGCTCCCTTTGCGTCACCTGAGGCGACTATCCTTGGTTAGACGACAGTTTTCAATAAAACAGAAATAAAATACACACGCTGTCATATTGGCTGGGTTGAGGGTAATTTGAGCTGTGCGGTTTACAGTTTTAATATAATTTATTGTAGTTTGAAAAAAATATGAACAAATTATGTATATCTAAGTAACATTTAAACGAATAAGTTCATATTTTTATCAGGTTATAAATTATACGATAGTGAGAAAATGCAATAAAATCATTAAAATTAAGAATATTATAGTACGGTATTGGATATAGTTCTTTAAATTTGCCAATCTTAGTTTAAAGGACAACAATTGACTGATACATAGCTCAGACATCAAACTATTTAAAAGTGTCAATCCCTTTCTAAAATCAAACAAATAGTAACATCCCCTTCCGGGCTATTGCTCTCGATAAATCACTCAAACTTGGAAAGCAAACATTTGTGTGGGTGTAATATTTTGTCGAGAGCGCATGTGTGAAGTGACCACTGTCCAGTCGCGTGCCGGTGGGTGTGGCTACGCGTTATTTGTCAGGTTTGACCCACTGTGCGATTGATATTACCACGTAAATAGTAGCTGATAGGGTTCGATTATGAGGTTACTTTCTGGACGTAGAGATTATTATATGTTGTGGTATCTTTCAAACCATAGAAAGTCAATATTTTTTTATAAACAATGGTGCTAATTCTGTTGTCTACAGAAAAGTATTTTTTTTTTATTATTTTATAATAATATTGTTATGTTATATCTTTAATAATGTTATATGTCCCCAATGTGGTAGAGATTTAGGCATAGATGATCACTAGCCCGATTAGAATTAGGGACTTTCGTACGCCTTTGAAGAACTAGCTAAGTTCTTTCGGACATGTATTCTTTACTAGTAATTGTCTCGTTCAACAAACAATAATTACGCAGTTTAATATAAAATAACCATCTCACACCTTTTGCGTATCACAACTATTAAAATAGTGACAGGATACAAACCCCCTGATTTCCTTCAGGAAGTAACTAAAAAGCGGCCATTTGCCACGAGCCAACACGTCAGCTATACAAATCTGTAAAAAAACACGATGCATTTACATAATATGCCCCCTAAACAAACTAGGTACGGCCGGATAAACAAAGGAGGTCGAATCACTGGACTTTTTTCCGTATATTAATTTGGTGCTCAAGTTTCATTGCAGTACCTACTTCTACAAAGAAAATGACGGAATAATAATAGCAGGAATGTAAGGGCGTTCGCACAGTACTTATGTGAAATTAGCTCGCTTTGATGTGCCGCCCGATTGTGGGTATGTGAGCGGCGTTATAATTGTGAGGCGTCAACGCGAGTTCGTTTGTTGAGCTTTCTGAATATCAATATTTTACTAAACCATGGACAACTAGAAGCGATACAAAAAAGTAATAATGTTCGAGTTGAAGGCGGTCATGGCGGTCATGGCGCTTGGCTCGCCAAAATTCTAACGGCCATTTCATAAATTCGTGGTTACTGTATAGGAGAGCGTTCTTGTAATTAAAAATAAATGAAAGCGAAACGTTATTAAATGGGTGCGTCTAAAAGAGGCCCATGCAATCATTTTATGACATTATGTTTACGTGGTCAAATGTCAAAACTGATAGCTCGGGCGCACCGCTCGCCTATTTTAGACACACTATTCTCATTTTCGTACCACTTGTCGTTGGCCGTGGTTTAGTTTGTATCACATAAACAAGGAATATGTTATACCACAAATATGATTGCGGAAATATAAAATCATTATTGTCAGGTTGATTATCATCGTGATGACACTATCATTGATCCAAGACTTGGCAATGAAAACATCAGATATGGCCATGCAGATAATACTTAATAGATAACACTTGTTTTACAAATAAATATATAAGTACTTACATGATAGTTAAGATTTTTATGAGTTCGTACAACTGCTGTACGTACAAGTGTACGAGCATTATTAAAAAACCTTTACAAACTTATCTAGTCTGGTCGCGGTGTCGCTACTGTCGATGCAAAACTGTCAAAAAAATTACGTTTACTTTGAAGATATTTTAGCTCCAATTTTGACCACCGAGCCAGACAATTTTGTCAAACAGGTTTTATTTGTCAGCTAATTCGTGCTTACCCTAAGCAGTTCATTTATCGTAGAAAACAATTAAACAACATTAAACCATATGTTATAGCCAACATTGTATGATAATCTTTCCACACTTTAAAAAAATAACCCTTTTAATGTCTGACCGCAAACTCAAGACTGTCATTAACCCTCCTCTGCCGCGAAGATAAAAGCGGTCAACCCTACAACTGCCACCTTCCAACACCGTGACTTTGACGACGTATAATTAAATGTTTTTTAACACTCAAATGATTGAAAAGTGTCATTGCCCATATGCCGTGGACGAATGTTGTGAAACTTTTTTTAAATAATTGCTGTGTCATTCTGTTTTGAAAACTGTGTCACGCTTTTTTGTATGAGCTGTGCAAATGTTCAGACGTCACAAGAGATTTTTGTAAAGATTTTTTTTTTCTCGAAGGCGAATTAACGAACTAACACGGTTACTGTGTTTTGTTGTTTTATTCTGTAAATCTATGTTTTTATCGATTGAAACACCGTACGACCTATTTTAGGTAGCATCTTTTCCGAAAGCCAGATAAAAAGTGAAAAAATCCTAATATTTAAGGACATTAAAGTTAACAATTACAGTACATATTTATCTCTACGTATATACCTAAACGTAAAAATATTTGATATTCATAATTCACGTTATAACATGCTAATTTGAATATCTCCGAAACGCCACAATTCACTAAACCTCAAACAAAAATCTTTCAAATATCACACTTCTGTGATAATGCCCTCCTTTGCAACTCCACATGGTTTGGACCACAACAGCAGGACCAAAACGAACTCAAAATTTATTTATTTATTGAAAAGAGTATTTTCTAAGCTCTTTGTAAACAGGCTGAAAATGAAAATTTAAAAACAATCCACCGCAAAGATTTAAGTTTGGTTGAGCGCGTGCGCCCAACCTAAATCCTAAATCGATGATCCACCGAAATAAAGCATTAGTTTCTTCTCCACCAGCGGATGCGGACAGCGCGGCAGAGGGTGGCGGCTCGCCCACTCCCGGGGTGCCAGCTGACACTCTCACGTGCGGGGCCTGCCGCCGGGCCTTCGCCCTGGCGGACATCGTCCGCTTCATACAGCACAAGGTGTCATCGTGCGATAAAGACCTGACGTCGTACCATTGCTATAGTGCTGGTAAGTACCTTTTACATTACATCAGGCATTACATGACCCATAAAAGAAATTTAAAAAAATGTTAGATACACCATCACTCATGTGTTCCCTTGATAAGTAGGCAAAGGTGCAATGTCAAAGTCAAAATCTGCCAAACCTACTCATAACTAAACCAGGAGCTAACCACTCTGGTTGAGTTGGAGTCGAGGAAAATTTGAAGAAGTTTTCGAAATGGGTGTTCAGTCAATGAAATCCACAGAGTAACTGAAAGTGACAGCAACCATGATCACTAGTAACCAAACGAACCAATTTATTTTTATATCGACTTAAGATGATCTCACTACAACATATGGGTGTAGAATTCAAAAGTACAGTAATATTAAAATGTACCTTTTCGAACAGGACCGAATTCAGACCAAGAAGACGGATCCCGGCCTGGCCAGGTCTCGAGTGGGAGCACCAGCGTGCGGAGGCCATCTCTCCTCACGGCGCGACGGCCTCCGAGCAGCAGGATACACACCCCTCCCCTAGCCAGCCCCTCTATTGCCCCTCCGGACCTCTTGGAGGATGGGGGCGCTTCGAGTACTCCTAAACGGCTGTTAGGTAAGTTGTGACAATATTTAACTACATATTGATTTGATCCTGGTTTAACTTGGGTGGTTTTCAGTTTTCAGACCTATTGCGTAGTCTCATAACTATTCTAGCCTCAATCAGCTCATAAGATTAGGTCCAATTAGTCTAATTACTACCCGTAATGTTTTACAACTGCTGGCCTACTCCGAAATACGAACCTAACGTTTCGGCTGACGGATTGTCGTCGATTTGACATTTCTTCTTTCGTTTTTCGTACGTCCGTAATCCGTACTTCGTTTCGTTAATCCGTACTTCGGACGATCCGTCAGCGACGTATTTCGGAGTAACCCCGCTGGTCTCTCATCAGTTTATACAACAGTCTTTCTTCTTTTCCACGGGGGGAAGGATCTTCTAGATTCATAAGGGTTCAAACACAATTTAGCTTTTCCGTGGGACTCTTCGAGTCTTGAACTTCATGCCTTCCAACCTCGGTGTCATCGTTAGACACCAAAGGTAACAGTAGAGGGAGAGTGCGGTGAGCCTAGTCCCAAGTCTCATAATAGTACTGTTCACAACATAATCGACGTTTCTTCCCCCACACCAGAAGCCGACGTTGAAGCGTCAACCCCCAAGAGACGGGCGTCAACCTCCCCTATGCCGTCGAGTTCCCCCGACGAGGACATCAAGCCGAAGATCAAGCAGGAAAGAATGGACACCTCCCACTCGCCAGATGACCAGAAGAAGTCGAGGACTGAGGTCGCTGATGCTGAGTCTAATACAATGCATAGTGGTAAGTTTTATAGAATTATTATTTTTATTTATTGCCTAGGAAGTACACGGACGGATAGTTCATCTGATGGTTTGTGGAAACCGTCACCCAAGACATCTGTAGCTGAAGACCGTGGTCTCCTTTTAAATGCCATCGGCCGCTTACAGCGTCACGCGTACGCCTCGTCACAATTTTACTATTGTAACGTCAGCGTGTGAAGGAGACCACAACAGTACATTTCTATAGTAAGCATTGTGACGCGGCGTACGCGTGACGCTGTAAGCGGCCGATGGCATTAATAGGAGACCACGGCCTAAGGGGAGCAGGGCGCCTACTCTGAAATACGAAACGAAAGTTTTTCTATTTGCAAAGTATTTCGGATTCTTTCGGAGTACGATCCGTCAGCCGAAGCATTTCGTTTCGTATTTCGGAGTAGGCGCCCAGACGCGAAGACCTTTTAGGTTTCATACCCTTTGCAGAACTCTATGTTGTAGTGCAAAGGAAAGATTTAAGGAGCTTGCGCTTGGTTAAATGATTAAAATATCGTCAGAAAAATACACTTGTACTATGGGTACCAGCTGGCCTACTCCGAAATACGAACCTAACGTTTCGGCTGACGGATTGTCGGGATTTGACATTTCTTCTTTCGTTTTTCTCTACGATTTGATATTGTTTTGATCGTAAATCGAATCCGTACTTCGGACGATCCGTCAGCGACGTATTTCGGAGTAACCCCCCAGTTCACTACGATCCCATAAGCATCTACACCAGGGTAAATTACGAATAACTCATTTCTAAAATAAGCCTCGATGGGAATCGTACTTGCAACGGTGTAGTAAGCCAAACAGCTAGGCAAGTGGTTGTCAACTGTTTACATATTTTAAATTAACTGGTCGATAACCCTAACAACGTGACAGGTGGGCAAAAAGTCAAACGGTCAAGTGTACAATGTCAAAGTAATAATTAAATACAATTATAATTACGGTAACTATGGTTAATGTTATTACTTCATAGCTAGTTTCTGCCAGTGTCAATATCTGTACTCTGCACGCGTCATCTTTGCGAGTCTTGTAGAGAATTTAGTAGGTAGGTACCTAGTGTTACAGAACGTTTTATCTCCCATGAAAAGTATGATCTCCCAAAGACATTACTAAAAAGAGGGATACAGAACGACCCAGTTGTTCGCGGAAAATAATGTTGAAAACATGACCGTATTGCCAATACAGCTCATCTTCTGGTGAATAACACGCATCAACGTGCCTTTAAGTTTGTCGTCGAATTGCGACTACGATAACAGAAGTTTGAATTTCGCTGCATGTAGTGGTGCGCAGGAGGTGCATATGTGCTAAAATACTACATCAATGCGATTTCCGATTTTAGGCCATTTTTTATTGCGCAAAATTGAGAATAGCGTACGTTGCTACGATAATTTTTTTGGCCAACCAGTGACTAGTCCGCACAGTGAGTCAAATTCACCGAAACTTCCAAAACTGGCCAAACAACGGGAAGGACACGTGCGTTTGACAAATTCAATTTTTGTCACAGAAACACCGCGTCATCGCCTTGCGTCTATTTAACACTTTATTAATGGTACCAATTGCGTGCCACCAAAGGATAGTTCGGGGACAATTTTATCTTCGCTTTTGTTGTACAATGACGTCATAAAACGCTACGTCATCTTCCGTCCATACATCTCAGATTGAAACTTAATCCCGACACTAGTTTATACAGGATGTTCCAAATTTTCAACATAGGTGATATGTAATAGTAAGGGGTTGGTAGTGGTAGGGGTTCATCATTGGTTTAAAAATTATATATTATGACATTTGTTAAAAATATGATTATGAGTAAAATCTGTAGGGCTATTACGTACCTTTTTCGACCATGTTTCAATTGGTTTCGTTCACCCCGTGTTGCTTTGTCGATTTAAGTGATTGAAATCTGGAGAAATGAAGTCCAGACTCATCCCGATTTCAATTAGCAAGGCAACATGGGATGAAAAACCAGCCATGGGAAGAAGTGACTTACCCATATCGTTATCCTTTTCATAAACAAAAAACATGATAGAGACAACAAACTTACGTAACGGGTTATTATTTTAATACCTCCCTAATCCATAACCCTTCTAATGAATTCTAAAAATAAATACTTACGCGAACGCTATATAGACAATCTTCCAACATCTGTATAGAGCAATCTTGCGGGGGTGGTTCGAGAAATAATCCATCGGAGGCCAACCCTTTGTGCGACCAGATGTGCTGTCATTCGACACTTTTGTATTAAACCCGTTGCACAACAAAGCCTTTCTTAAAACCACCCAAAATTGTGCACCGTTCAGCGTTAACCCGCATTCTGTCAGCCGCTTTGTCGGTACAGCTAGAGTCGACTCTACAATGGAGATTGGAAAAATTATTTAATAACGTCGCTACTTTATATTTGGAGAAAAAATCGATTTTTAAATACCGTATGGTAATAAATATATAGAGTAAATAACTGGTCAAATAATATTCGTCAATTGCGTTGTAACCATGTATACATACCTATATCTATACAAATAATTAATATTGAAGTGTCTGTTTGTAATGTCAAAATAACAGCTATTTATCAATTGCATATGAAAGTATAACAAAAAAGGTATTTAATTTTCTTTTGTCTGTATGTTTGATCTGGCTAATCTCCGAAATGGCTGGGCCGATTTTGACGGGACTCTTACTGGCAGATAGCTGATGTTATAAGGAGTAACTTAGGCTGTTTTTATTGTTACATTATTATTAAGCGAACTAAAAATCTACAAAAAATCTGCTTACATGTGATGAAAGTGCGTGATACAAACTCAAAGATGTCTTCTAATTTTAGTATCATAGTATCTCCATATGATGATTATCAAAGGATTTAGATAAAGTACGTCCATTATCAATATCACCTATATACAAAATGACAAAAATACATTTTCAACTTGACAATAACGGACTTTGTTACCAACTTAACTGTTCAGGTGACCAAAATTAGAACTAGTATTGCCGCTATGAAAATTTCATCATATTTTTTGTTTTCCAAAGACAGTAGCGACACTGTAGCCGAAACGAATAAGTTGGTGTATTTACTACGTTCATCATAGTTTAAAAATATCGCGATCGCGAGACTTGTTTGATAACGTAAAGTAAATACCGCGTCATATTTATATCTGGACAATGAAATATTGCTGTCATTTAAAAGGTATCTTGTATTACATCGCTTATTACTGGTAAAAATCAAGGGTCTCTTAGCCGGGAAAATGTATAAGTTTTCTTAATCAGTCAATTTCGTAATGAAGTAAGTATTTATGCGTCGTTTAAGAAATCCATTTCATAGGCTTGCTTATTTTAAACACTGGCCCAAGATCATTGATGTATTATTTTAGCAGCTATGGTACCTCCTTAACCTTGTATTGCAATCTCTAAACTTGTGCTCATCGCACCACTACAAGCAGCGAAATTTAGACATCTGTTATCGCACTCGCGATTCGGCAACTTAAAGGCACTTTGATGCGTGTTACTCACCAGAAAATTATCCGTATTGTCAATACCAATATGTTTTCAACAATTTCCACTAACGACTGAGTCGTAATGTGCTCGTGGACTCCGTCTAGTAGGACATACTATTTTGAACAGTTACATCTCCCTCATTCTTGATAGTATATTTGTGAAAATCGTTCGCAATACCGTCAGAATCTCACTCGATAATGGATCACGGATAGAGCCATCCAAATGTCAATCGCAGGCTCCGCCTCAACACCAGTTGTTTCGGATTATTGCGATCCAAACGTTCATATTAACCCTTCGACTGAGCTGTCAGACCAGCCATTCAATACCCTTTAACCCCCATCGAGAAATATCACAATATATTAAAACAGATAACCAGAAACTATTAAGTCCATAAATCAATTCGACTTTTAAAACCGCATTCAAAACGGAAACGTATTGTCAAAACAAGGACATAATTCTAATGGTGACAGTAAGTCGCGACCTCGTGCCGACTTAAAAAAGGGATCTTAATATTAATTGTATTATACCGTACATATTAATTAACCCCATCCCTGCGCGGACAGATAAAAGGGATGTTTTCGAAGAAAAAAATTATTTGCATGAGCACACGATTGACGTGCGCGCATTGTTGTCATCTGCCTTTTGTGATGACCCTACGTTAACCGTGCTAATGACAAAAGATTCTATATTCTCACAAAAACTCATTACACATTCGACTTTTGTGAAACGTATTTAAAGTCCAATGTCGAAGGACGGGGCACGCGCGCTAATGGCGTTCCGTGACCCGCGGACAACGATATTATAATTGTCAAAGATGCTACCGAGGTCCCATTGTTAGGGACGGGCTTTATAATTTTTTCAAAGATAAAAAATGTTTGGCGTGTTTCTGACACGTGGAACACGCTCATGCGTTCGCCGTGACCTATGGACTCCTTTGAGCGTGACACAATGCTTTTGGTTATTTTTAGTTTTTGTACGGGAAGGTGGCTAAGTGGTTGGTTTTAAAAGTGGGTATTTTAATTTTAGCCGTTACTACGACTCGTGAAGGTGAGGGGAGGGTTGTCTCGTGTCTATCGCGTGTCCTTTTACTGTGCGGTTGATTATATTTAGAATTACGACACTGATGCCGGGTACAGGAAAAGCGCAATCAAATACTTATACACTCAATTGCTTTTGCGTAATGTGGTGAATCTATGAAAGTATGTAAACAAACGTTAAGTAACGATTAATCTTCTTTGCTGTAATAATTTATTTAATTTTCGAGTAATATTTATTAAACATGTACTTAGTTTTCGCTTCGAAACTTTGAGATTTCCTCTTAAATATAATTAGTGTCAACCCTAATCCTGAGCTATGGATTCGCTATTGATAGGTAATATTATTAATTTTTATCGACGCATTGGGGTGTTAACTTTGTTTCATTCTGTCCCTAGCATTATACAGTGTGAATACCTTTGGAAAATCCATCCTTTATACGATATAGCATTAGGTTAAAAAAGTATGAACTGATCAAAAAGTTTTCTTTTGATACTACCGATAGCTATAGGTAAGCAATTTTCTTATTAATTACTAATTATCTTTCGGATTTTTTAAAATATTTTACGTTGAAATACCTTCATCAGTATTTTAATATAGGACCACAGAGATATTTAATTTCATTTTACAGCCAAAAGTTACCTCTTACCACCATAGCTGCCGACTGCCGTCCATATTAAGAACAATGTAACAGATATAGAATCTGTGTCCACAATCATTATCATGACAAAACCTGGCTCGGCGCGATGGCCGTCACGTATTAAAACCAATATTGGACCAAGTGTGGTCCAGTCCACTGTATGGCCGATTGTTTGGTTTATAAATTAATGAATTGTCAAGCTGGAGTGGCGTCAGGTTGACGCCATTTAAAATATTTCTGAAATAAACATACCCACTTATCTTACTTAATAATAACCAACTCTTACCGTGTTATTAAAAAAAAGTGTAACACGAGTTATGTTAATATTTACAAGGGTTTGACAAGACACGCGAAAACGAGTTTAAATTTTCTGTAGTAACACCGTTAAAGTTTAACTATTAACTTTAAGTGGTGGCTTAAATCGAAACTTTGCCTAGTTACAGCAAAAGGTATGTTTTGTTGAAGTGGCGTTTTTTTTTTTGTTTCAATATCTGTAATTTTTGTAAGTGGACAAACTCTTTTCATTGGGAACAAAAAAAAATCTGTTCACCATATGTCATTAGTTGGGTGACGTCATCTGTCACGTCTGTTCGTGTCACTACAAATAAAAAATATCGCGACAAACACATACTCACTGCTATAGATATATGGTACACGCTCTAGTGTCTATGATCTCTAAATCCGATGCGGCACCACCTTGGTGGGAAAAAAAGTTTCAGTGGTTGGCCAAGTCCTAAAAAGCCTCTAAGTCTAGACTATCCTACATTGAACTATAGTAAACTAAAACATATTTGCAATTAACAAACTTTTAATTATTGAGCTTAGATGTTTACCGAATTAAAAACAAAACCTCTGTGCCCCTGGACAATACGCACATCGATTACAAACCCCCGATAAAAATTATCCTTTTCAACCTCAAGCGGGCACGGTCCAAAGCACCTCAAAACGAGCGTCCAGCGCACTCCGACCGCATCGCGCCCAACCGCGCGAAATAAACGGCAACAATAAACATCAAAAGACCGTCAAATCTGGCCGAACCTAAGAGTGGGAGATTCATGGAGGACGCAACATTAACTATATAAATAAATAAATACATATCGCCAAACTAAACACACCAACTGTATGATCCCAAACTATGCAGCATTTGGGGTTGATCCTAGTGATACCCAGACCAGTGCAAATTACGAAAAGGTCGTTTCCAAAATTTGCCTCTGACGAGAATCGAACCCGCAACAGCATGATGCAGTGAGTCGAGCGGCCAACGCTCAAACCACTGCGCCAAGTGGTCTTCAAAGCTTATGATGTTATCTCTCAAGCTTGAGGAGTAGAGAGTAGACATTTGTGTGACACTTAAGAAAAAACGCGGCCTCCATACTTCTAACCTCCTTGCTCCGAATTAATTACGCATTCATAGACCGCACTCCAGATAAATGATCACCCCCGCAAATGATTCCTCGATTAACTCCCGTCCAAGATATTTCCATATCAAGACATGTTTTCTTGAGGGTCGGCCACAAAAGGGCCATCTCCGCGCCCAATCTTTAATCCTATCTTGGGACCTTTGCGGGCGAATTTAAATTTCTTTAGAAATATCGCCCTTATTATATACGTGCGGGTTTCTATTCCACGAGGTTCGTGGGCGAGATAACGTAAGTTAAGTCCGAGAGATTGTTGTGAAAAAACTACCGCGAACTTGTTGAGATCCCATCTGCTGGGCAGCACCGCTCAAATTTGATCTTTAACGTTGGCCACATAAATCTGCGATTCGTTTGTGCGCGCCGGGATTAGTAGAACCTTATTTTGTATATGAGGTGATAAGTCTTTATGAGGGGTCAACCTTTTCTGTATGAACCTCACCCTTTTAGTGAAAAGAGTCCGTTGATAGCTGATTTAGGAATAGCGATAATGCATTCACTGTGTGTAAATATATCATAGATTTATTTTATGATAGATTGCCTCGTTGAGGAGATCGGATTGAGATTTTTAACAGTTTTGAGAAGTACGCTGACTATTGTGGAAATTGAATGGGATCTTATCTGACATGTCCATTTAAAATTTAAAACCCTTATAACATTACTAGCTGTGCCCCGCGGCTTCACCCGCGTGTAAATTGATGTGTAAGATTAGCCTACGTCATAAGACGAATAGAATAATCCAGAGCCTACATTATCTACGTTTCAAATGTTATTAAAATTGGTTTAGTAGTTATGGAGATGCGTGATAACAGACATTCACAAACACACTTACTTTCTCATTTATAATATTAGTGGGATATTATTATTTGAGTTTGATAATCGGGAGAGCACTGACGCATGCTAAGTCCAACTCATATTATGACATTATGTCTATGTCTTCCGAAGTCAAAACTGAGTGCTCGAGCGCGGCATGCGCCTCATGTAGACGCAGCTTGACGCAGTTGGCTAGTCTTATAGGTAGGTATTTTTCTGTACCACAGTGCATACTGCAATGACTGCAGCTAAATACCTACCATAGCTGCTTTGACTGTCCCATGGGGTCCAGTATGGAATTCGTTAATTAAAATACGCAATGATCAAAGCTGACGACTTATCGTATCTCGTAATTGCTATATCACTACTGATACTGATATGATATCAGTACATTGGTTTTAGATTTAATTACTGAAAGGTGGGGAAGGAACGTTTTTGAACTACGGTTTTATCAGTAGAACGGGAAATTAAATTTACTGGTCGTCCAATTGCATACTATTTAAGTTCTCCAAAAGTCAGTCATCTATATACTTTCTAAGGTTAGCTATCAATTGTTCTAGATACTAGGTTGCAGTAACACTAGATCGCGATATGACTAGATATTCGTTGAGGGATATACCTACCTTACAAACGACGAACCAACTGTTTAGGCGTATAATGGCAGATTCTCAAAATGTCAGATGAGTTTACAAATGCCAAATTGTCGATATGGTAAATTCTGTAAACGATAGAGTCTCAAAAGGTTACCCACGGAATGTAAATGCAACACAGAAATTATATGAAGAACCCAAAAATATAATAGTAGGCTGTACAATAATTCCATTAAAAACATTGCCCGCTTTTACCCGTTATTGCCAGCTATTCCAAAAATATTATTTTGAAAACATAGGTTGAATGAACAACTTAGATTTTTAAAATTTTACCGCTATTCTGAAATGATCATTTTAAAAACGTAAGTTGTACCTACAACAATTCCATTTTTAAATAATTGCCCGCTGTTCTAAAAATATCAATTTAAAAACGCCACTCTAACGCATCAGTTGTTACATCAATTTTAAACCATCCTCGTCCACTCGGTTGCCCCTCTGCATTTTATTGTTTTTCCTACACGAATATTTTTTTTTTCTTTCCGTAATATGTGGTAATGGTCGTCACACATGTGCCGACAGCGGTATTATGGGTTTAAAATAACCCCACAACGTGCCCGGACAAATTTTGGTGTAGTTTGTTTGTGATATTAGGACGTTGTGATTTTGATACTGAATTGTATCTTTATTCAGAGATTATGGGTAGCTTGTTACATTAATCTCATACTACTTATTACTAATATAAATTTAACAACCTCAATTTTTTTATTAAGTCATATTTGTGCCAACTTCATAAACATCCCTCGTAAATTATAGAAGTTAAGGCACTGTGACAGCTAGGATGGACGGATGAACTGACGGACTGACTGGATGATCTTTGAAGGTTCCTCGTAGGGACTACGGAACCCTTGAAATGGAATTTTCCTTCTATCATCTATTAGTTTTCGATCCGAAACTTCTGGGATTCTTATCTTCTGAAAACTGCTAATAATGAGTATAATAGGTACAAGACTAAAATATTTTACGTGACCTATTAATTTAAATATATAGTTATCAACAAAAAAAAACTTAAATAGGTAATAATTTACCTTAGCAAATTAAAAAAAAAATAACGCCATTTACGTCAAAATCATTTTAATCTGTGAAAGCACGCCCTCCTCACATAAAGGCGTATCAGTAGGGCGCGAACGAAGGAACAATTTGTTCGTAACGCGATAGTTTACAGAAATCACCGCGATCGCGGCGGTACGCGATAGCGGTGGGCGCGCCGATGGATGCCGCTGACGGCTTTATTGCTAACTTGTTTACCTAATTAGCGTTTGACGGCGATTGGGTAGTGAAAACCATTTTCATTCCCTTTTTATAACCTACGAATAGACGATGGTACATAAAAACAAAAGACGATCTATTGATTTTTTGTGACATATTTATTTACAAAGGCCTAATCTACAACGGGAATGTCAAAATTCAAAATTCGAAGGCCTAAAGAAACGGATTCAAAGGTTTTGATTTCGTACCAATAGCAGCCTTTTAGCTGGTGAACTTGGAAATGTCATTCCAATAAAAAAAATATTTCAAGACCGTACTCGGCTTTACTCTCAGATTTGAGATTGATTTATTGATACCGGTCAAAGTTCAACTAAGCTGTTTGAGATGTCTTTAAGCGTCATTTTGTATGTATAGTGCATCAAAAGAAAGCACGACTTAGATTTGAGTTTTGTTCTAGTATTATGCGGTTAATTAAGTGATGGATACTAATTGGAATTTATGATATATTTTTTCCATTTAAAAATTTTATTCCACTTATGTTCTTATTGTTGAGTCGATTCTATAATAAAATAAATATTTAAGTAGGTACCTATTTATTATAATACTCACAATTTTGTAAACAATACGTTAATGAGGTTTACATTACAGAAATGAATGTACACTTGTATTTATATTTATTGTCTAAATACCTACTAGAAACGATTATTCTTGTTAGATATCGAAGTTATTTGCAAATCCACTACCAACCTAATAAAAACCGTCAAAAACATATTAAGTTATGTTCGATTTTCAAATATATTTTTAGTTTCCGTTAATTCATGACTCTAATTCTGTTGCATCAAATCACGACTAAACTAAATTTGACATGTCTAAAAATATTTTCACGACTAATAATTTTCCGTTCGTCGAGTTTACTATCACAATCAGTACCATTGTTACTATTAAAAACACTACCAACCTAAGCAAAAACTTTAAATAACGTTCCTTTTATTTTCATACATTATTACTTTTTATTATTTACTTATTATTCTTTATTTATTATTATACGTTACTTATTATTTGTTTCCATTAGTAATGGCGGGTTGAGGTCACTTTTTGCAAAACCACGTAACGTCCTATCCTTTTGTTTCATAAAACACTTGTGCAGGCATTGGCTGACGGTCGAATCGGTCATCACGTTCATAGGTACATATTTAAACAATAAGTCACAAATTATTTTGCAGTTGCGTACTTATGACCCAGACAACATTGAGACAATGGCTGGCGTTATGTGGTGCGATCTAAGTGATCTGTGAAATGTATTTAGTTGGATATTTTCTAGTAATCAGCATTTTCAAAGTCAATATTTATTATATTACTATCAAGTATCAACACGCTCAGGGGGTTAAAAATAATCTCCAAGAAAGAAGATAGGTAGTTTATAAATTTGAAAATAGAATTCTGTTTTTTTTTATTATCTTTTCAGTGCTGTGCTGTGTTCACAATAAATTAATTGAACCCAAATAAAGCAATACTTTAAAAAAATATTTATTAAAACTGGCCACCGAAAAGCATTTGTGGCCAAGAATATTCCATTTATGAAATTTTATTTTCCATCGCAAACAACAACATGTCTCCCAGTTATGGGTCACAATTTGCACCATTCGGGGTTATAACTTCGCACTAGGGTAAAGTTGTGGTCACACTGTCGGCGAGTTTATAGTCCCTAGCAGTTATTTAACACTCCCATTAGTATACTGGAATTAAAAATATAAATTCAACATGTTTATAAAAATGCTGCCCTACGAAAATAAATACTTCTATATAAGCGCTATTGGTTATCTTACCCATTCAACTGAACAGTGAGCACCGGTATGAAAAGCGTATGTTAATTTTCATGTATTAGTTATAGGTATATTTTTATTATTATTATATTATGACTGTAGTTATGTTAATTTAGAAAAATTAATATATAAGGATTTGTTAATAGAAAATTCGATTGGCAGACGACTCTACATTGACGTCTACCTATTTTTTTCATTCCAAGCAGAACCTCATTCCAGTTAGAGCCTCACTACTTTTTAATGGCACCATAATCGCTAATCGCCTGCAGTGTGAACTTAACCAAAGGGGGGTTAGAGTAGCGGGCGGAAGGGGAAGGCGGTCATTCAGCGCAGCGGCGCGACGGACATCCGCCGCATAACAAGTCGATGGCGAGTCTCGCTGGAACGCTGCCGTTCTTATTTCAAATTTCGCATGGATTCGAAAATAGAACGCATTTTTTTTAAATTTATTAGCATGCAATTAAAATGGCTCGGTTGCATTCTGCCAGACATATCATTTATTTTAAACATACAAATCTACTTTTTAAAAGTGGGTTCAAACAGGTTATTATATACCTGAAGCCAGTATTAATAAATAGATCTCAATATGATATATGAAACGTACAAATTCAAATACTTAAATAAAATGTGCAAATACGAGGTGGTTTAATTATAATATATTGCTGGTTTATTACTTTGGTTGAATTTAGATATTCTAATAAATTTTACATAAAATGACTCTCCTTGTGGCCATAAGGTGTACGAAAAACTGTAATATTTTTAGATGTATCAAATTAAGTTTAGTCGTTATTTATAGACGTTGTTTCTGTAAATTTTATGAAACAGAAGATTTTTGTTAGGATTATAAATATAATATTCCTCAGACATAAACTAACCCTACCTATCCCTATATCCTATCCCTACCTATAAAACACTATTCTATACATCACGGTCGGGGTGGATGTCTGTAGTTTCTGCTAGTGTCCGCGAGAGGCGCTGGGGTGCGAACAACTGTTGTTGTAGCCGGAAGCAGCGCCGGCGGTTTCCGGTCCAGGAGTGTTCTATATGGGCGGCGGGAGTTTCGCATTTTCAGTTCTTTTTTCGAAGCGCAAAACTTTTTAAATATTATATAGACATAACATAATATGTGTTATTTTTTTTTGAAAATTGGTTGTTCCAATTCTGAACTACTTAATTAATATTACTTGGAATTACCGTCGTAATATTAGCACCAGCTTTTTTAAACATACCGGTAAAAAGCAATAATCTCTCTCTATAACAAGAAGGCTTACTATGGGAATTATTAATGTTCATATTATCATATTTTTGTCCATTATGAAATGGTATAAATAGCTCACCTTTACCAATACATAGGTACCTACATAAATTACCCATCTACAGCGTAATACGACAACCGGATACGCTTTCCCCGCTGTCCGCTTAACCGCCCTCCCCCACTTGCTGGAAGGGGGTGCCGTCTAGCCCCACCGTGTTTAAAAATTTCACCCCCAGTGGCTCGCGAGCCACACAATGCCCGGTAATCAGCGATCGCCTTTTGAAATCGAAACGTTTACGGTTTTTGTGTTTTCCGGTTTTTTCCGGTTAACCTGTCTATCAGAATAGTTCTACCTTTTATAATATATCCACCCTACACATAGTCTTAAACGTTTTTCTTCTGTGACATTTTCTTTATTTTCTTATAAGATAATTGTATATGTGCGCTTTAAAAGTTATTCTGCGGGTTAAATAAAAAAAAAACTATGGGACCTCTATTCAAAAACCTATATTTTTTTCTAGTAGGTAGTAAGTACTTACTTACTTACTAATTAATTGCATTTTCAGAATTGTAATTATTATTGAGTAAAATGTATTCAATTTATTTATTCTAAATGTATGTCAAAACCATTCGACTATCAGAATATTTTATAATTATCAACAAAATCTTAGTTACGACCATAATGTTATTAATTTGATAACCATCCACTATATCTCGAGATCAATAAACTCATACTTAATTATGATTTATTAATCTTATAATAGGCTTAAACCATATTCATTCTACCTACATCTAGTTACACATCTTAAAATCGCGAATTTAATACTTAGTACCGTATAATCCGTTGGCCACCCACACATAAATGCGTATTAATTACAAGCACACACACATTGACCACAGATGGTTATCAATGAAGCGATTGAAAATTACAAGCGGCTGGTAATCGATGTAATCCGGCATCAATCGAATTGGGACGGTTCGGTACCGCTTTTGTTGACCCTACTTAAGACTTGATGTGATGTACGGTAAGAAAATCAAGTGTGCTATGAAATATGATGATAGAAAAAGTTACGGTTTTGTTGTTAGAATTTTAAATATAGAATCTTCTTTTTTCAAAATCGGTCATTTAAATTGTTTCTTATTCGAACATCGATAATAAAATTTTGGATCGGTACCTATTTTAAAAAATCGGTACGGTTTAAACCGTAAAATAACTTTTGAGGATTGTTACAATTGAAAAGAAATCGTTAAAGAGCTTCCAATTTGTCTGTTTTTATCCGTCCAGTACCGTATGATGACCAAAACCCGACACAATGAACAATGCCCCGGACAAAAAGGTCACAATATTGATATCGCGATAAATCTATAGATATACAGGATGATGCAACATCAACCTAATACTTTAAATTATACAGACAAACTGTTCCAAAAATACAAAATTATTTTTATCTGTATTCAAATAACAATTTAAATATTTGTGAAAATACTTGTTGACGAACGGTTTTTCCCAGAGAGATAACAAAAAGACGTGCACCAGGCACGATTGTACTATCATTAGGTAGTTTAGTAAAACGGAGTGGCTCAGTATTTTAAAAGCTTTATATGAAATATGAAATCTGCATCACGGAAAAATCTTACCAGTTTAAAAATTCTGATACGTCTACTTAGACGCGTTAGATCGTGGATTAATTAGTGTTACTTGTCCAACAAGACATTTTATTAATTCATATTTTCGTTTTAACCTCAACCTGTATGTATCATCTTTCCGGTCGGTCACAATCTGACCGTTACATTTCAATAATCGTCTTAACAGCCGAGATCGGTTATCGGCGTGCCTACCGCGTAGTGCTGCGCTCTATCGATACTTATGTTCTTGCAATTCACGAAGGCGACCGGCCCTTGGTTGTGTGCGACATGTACATACACAATTGTGACAGTGTGCGTGCGTGGCGGTGCCGTAAACGCACACATTAACACGTATACAGATATGTCTTCCCACAACCAAGGGCCGGTCGCCTTCGTGAATTACAAGAATTATATTATAATTATATTGTGTTTTTTTAAGTAGTAGATTAGATACACATCATTATGATGTGCGAATTATGTGCCAATGACTCGATGACGAATGCTTAATATTTAAGTAGCATTTTTTATGGCCCAATCTTTTTTTATTGTTTCGCCTATTGCTTCGCTCTTGGTTTTAGATTAATTTGGAAGATGTAAATTACCCCCATAGAAAGATCACTTTTGGTCCTAGACATGCTCTATAAAACCATTGTTAAACTAGCTTAAAATCTCCATAAAATTGGCGGGTAAAATTTTAAAGCTTAATGGCGGCGTCTTCATCATGCGCATGCCTCGCGCGAGCACTCACTTTTGACGTCGGAACGCATAGACGTAATGTCATAATATGAGTGCTCGGGTGAGCCAGGCGCGCCATATGGGCACATCTAATAACAAAAAAAGAAAAATAAAAGTTTTAAAGTAGGTTAACTATATCTCTACGGTTTTTTAAACTTTCGTTGAAGCAACTCAACGATTTTTTAAAATCATCGAGCTTCAACCAGTCGCAACTCTACCAAGCCGTGATTGTCTCCACAATAAATTGTGTCTCCGTTTAACAATGAGCAATCAAATTACCGACGAGAAGGCGCGGGCCGGACCCGCCTTGACCACATGATCTCATCTCGAGATATGACGGATTTGAGTACCTATCTCAGAACAGGAAAGTTAATCTTTCATTCATGACGTGAGCTCAAGTTCTAGGAAACTTTTTGTTAAAATGTTTAAAATTTTATAAGAATAGGTCAATAGGGAAACACATAAGTCAAATTATATTGGTGAACAAAAAGACATGCCCACTGAGATTCATGCTGGATCTTCTCAGTCGAGTTCGCTTTTTGATCCGATTGTAGAGTTAAGAAAAAATATACCTAATAGTGTCTTAATAAAAATTAGTATTTCCCCGTAGGCCTTGGGCTACTTTTATTTCGGAAAACATTAACAATTTTTTTTGTTAAATTACGCGCGCACGAAGTCGCGGCCGCAGCTAGTTAAAAAACAACGCTATTCGTTTTTCTCTTAGCAGGCTAGTGTTACATAGATTTCAATATCAACAGTCTAACCCGCGCGTGCGTACGTGATCCCTACCCGCGTATATTTCATAAGATTTTAGAGGTGCATGAATCACGCGAGACACGAAGGGGCGATCACTCACCGCGGATCCCTTGGTCCGTCTGATTAGCATGCGATCCACGCGCCCGCCCTAGGCCCAACACTACGATATGTGAGAGCTATTACTAGACACTTTGCCCGTGTTAATATTGCTGTAAATCTTCCATCGGGAATCGTGAATCTTCGTGAATTTAAATGTTTCTCTCTTGTCCGCAGAGCCGAGCAACTACGTGTGTTCGACGTGCAAGGCGCGCGTGCACTCCGCGTGGAGGCTGCTGCAACACGTGCAGCACGTGCACGGTGTGAAGATATACGTGGAAGCGATGCCTCAACAACAGCCGAGCAAACAGAACCACTCCACGTCGAGTACTTCATCGACGAGCTCGGGTTGTTCGTCAACCGGCGCGCCTCTCCCGCCGCCGTCACTCCGCCACCACCCATTATTACCGCCCCACGACCTACATTCACCGTTCGGTGTTAGTGGTCTTCTGAGGATGCCGCTACCTGGCAGTCTACCCCCGCTAGCGCATCCTTCAGTTCCTCCAGCGCCACTATTCGCGCGTCCAAACCATCATGACCACCGATTTCGAATGGAACAGCTCGTTTCAGAGCAGTTCCGTCATCACGGACTGAACCTTGCAGCCGCGGCGGCAGCCGTGGCCGCGAACTCCTTGCCTCCCCACCAGGCATTCCCCTCGCCCGCGGACCGGCCCCCGGTAGTGCCGACGTCGGTCTCGGGTCGAGACAGAGCCCCCGCGGTATCCCAGCCTCTCTCATTAGAACCCCAGCTGGATTTTTACTCGCAGCGCTTGCGGCAACTGGCCGGTACGACCAGTCCAGGGGCGGCCACAGGCAATTCGAGCTCTCCTAGCCCCAGGAAGCATTCTCCTCCGTTCGCTTCCCCGTCGCCCTCCCGAGTCGGCCAGACTCCACCGGCGGGCGCCGGACCCGGGACGGTGGACACGCCTCGTGAGGCGACGAGGCCGCACAGTTCGACGTCACCAGAGCGGCGAACCGAGCCGCTCGCGGCGGACGCGCCTCCTTCAGAGAGGCCGTCGACAACGCCACCCGTCAAGCGCAATAATGACGAGGCGATACACTCTTGCGAGTTTTGCGGAAAAAAATTCCGCTTCGAAAATAACCTAATCGTCCACAGACGGTCTCATACGGGAGAGAGACCTTTTAAATGCACAGAGTGCGAGGAAGCTTTCGATAAAGCGTCTAAACTAAAACGACATATGAAGATTCATAGACCCGTTGATGCCAACACCGAGGAAGGTGAGTCGGGCGGTGATACCGGCGAGGACGACTCCGATGACGAATTGGAGGACGAGGAACTCGATGGTGAAGAGGAAGAAGAAAACGAGGATGGAGATGATGTCGAGGAGGCTGAGGACCTGACCGTATCAAACAGCAGCGCTCCTTCGGCGCCTCCAAGAAAACATACGCCCATTATACCGCACAATGGACCGACTGCGTCCGTGGTTGGCGAACTGATGGACAAGTTCGGTCTCTCGAATATAGCTCAATACAGCGAAGCTTTCAAGCAGGCTCTGCAAGAATCTGGAAACTCCTTGAAATGGCAAATGGCTAAAGACAGGGACAACAACAATGGCCCCCCTAGTGACAAGCCGAACGGTATGCCGCCAACCGCTGCTTTGCGATTGAAAGAGGAATTCGCGAAGATGCCACCTCAACCGCATCCCCTCTTCAACCCTTTCGAGAACCCCTTCGAAGCTTCGAAACGCATGAAGCTAGATATGGAGAGGGGTGAGGGATGGTGGCTGCCGACACTGCACGCGCAGAGGCCGCCAGAAAACATATTCGACGGCCTCAAAAACTCTACGAACGGACTCCTACAAAACCCTCTACTGAAATCGAAAGAAGGGCGCCGCAACGATACCTGTGAGTACTGCGGGAAGGTGTTCAAGAACTGTTCTAATCTCACCGTGCACCGGCGTTCTCACACTGGTGAAAAGCCGTACAAATGTGAACTTTGCTCTTACGCGTGTGCGCAGAGCTCCAAGCTGACGAGGCACATGAAGACCCACGGCCGCCTCGGCAAGGACGTGTACCGCTGTCGGTTCTGTGAAATGCCCTTCTCCGTACCATCGACTCTCGAAAAGCATATGCGCAAGTGTGTTGTGAATCAAAGTAACGGTGCTCCCCTAGCTCTATCGGATGACTCTAACGCGTGCCGTGACGAGGTGTCGTGACTCTACCCGTGGGGCGGGCTCCGCCTGCCGCCGCCCGCGCCCTCCAGCCAGATCTTCTAAGGAGATCACGTGTTTCACGTTACCAAGCTTGTTACGGAACGTTCGCGTTCAGCGGACACAGGTCGACCTCTGTTCAATTTTTAGACTAATAAAAGCGCCTACACACGACCTTAAAATCAGAGGCAATTTAGGGAGCAAAGACTATGTTCTAAAAAGATCTCCTTGCTCCCTAAATTGACTCTGATTTTAGGGTCGTGTGTAGGCGCTTTAAGAATTGAATTTTGGCGTCGTTTGCAATATGAAAGAGTGAGTGTGCACCGAAGGGCATTAATTTAGTTACTGTAAGCGACATATCTCTCGTGTACTGAACCCAGTGTTGAACGATTCCCATTGTTGCTGTTAGTATCTTGATTTTGTTTTTACGGAGGCTAGGTACGTCTGCGATTTCGTTTCGATCTTGTTTTGACATGTTTTTTATTTTTAGAAAAAATAATGTGGAAACCAATGCCAAAGTTAGCTATGTTGATTTAATATTTAGTTGTTAAGCTGTATACTGCTGTATAGTGTCAATTAAATTAGTTTTTTTTCCAGTATTTCCTAGGATCTTGATAGTTCGATAGTATGTGTTGGAGTAAGTTGTTGCGTAACTAGTTATATTGTGTACAATAATAAACAAAATGTTTCCTATCCTAGATAAACAGACTTGTGTATATATTTGCTGTAAGTTTGTGTAAAGTCGAGTACCTACCTATTGATGTTCATAATTTATAGTCGATAACGTTTCGATTAACAAAATTTGTCGAGATAACGGTGAGATTCCTGTAACGATAAATTTATTTAAGAATTCTAGAAGCGAGTTTGGATTCTATTAAGGGTAGGTGTTTGTCGATTTAGTGATTAAATTATTAAATTAATGCTATATTCGTGAGATCTATGTTCATGTGCTATTATTTCTTGTGGACGGAAGCTAGTTACTTTATTAAGACTGAAAATAATATTCCAGTTTTGTTTTTAAATGAATGTTTCGTGGGATCTTCACTCGTACCTTTAGTCCAAGCGTGAAATCTTTCAGTATACGTACTTAATGTAAATTATAATAGAATTTATATTAGATAATTATAAGTAAATTATAATAGCAATGTTTTGTCGTCCATCCTTGTCTCCTCAATATTAGGGCTTCTTCAGACGACGTAACTAGTGACGTAACGGTAGACAAATGGTGTTAATTCTGTTGGCTAACAAATTACGTGTATACTAAATATGACTCTGAAATGTTGCTGTCTCCCTAGTGCATAACGACTGTGAATAGGACAGCAATAGCTACACACTTAGTTCAATTTGAAAAAGACAGCAATACACTTAGTTCAGCTAAGTTTGTTTATCAACAGAATTAGTATCAAGGTTTGTTTACGTTGTTTGGACGAGACCTAAAATTCAAATTTCAAAATTCCTACTTATTTGTTAGAAAAATATTTTATCAAGCAGTCTGTAAGCGACTTACGAGTTTGCTTGATAAAAATATTTTTGTCGAAATTGTTTCTATTGCAAGAAAGTGTACCTATTAAAATTGTACAGTCAGAATCAGAAATGTTATCACGTTTCAATTTCTTTGAATACTTAAATTAGGCCAACTGTTTAATATTATAAAAAATGTGATTAGCTAGACCCAGATGTCTCAAATGCCTCGCGAGGCTGCGCGGACACATGCCGCGGGGCAAGCGTGGCAGCCTCAGTCAAATGCTCGAGCCACCCTAAACTCTAGTCAGAGAACGAACATTATCGTTCTGTCTCATGACTACTCGGCGAGGCAAATGATAGCGTTCGGGTGAGGCAGGGCGAGCATTTGGTTCAGGAGCGCCCTGTTAAACTAGGCGAGCCTGAGCTGCTTCGCGAGGCATGCGGGACGTCTGGACCCAGCCATTGATTTTCTCACTATCGGTATTAATACATTCGAATTGATAATTCAATTGTACTATTTAATAAATTGTGACGACGAATGGAGACAAAATAGAGAAACATTAAAAAAAACTAAGACAAATTTTATTGTGTAACTACGTGAAAGATGAACTGTTTTTATTATTTTTCATTTTTATTATTTTTATTTCAATAAATATCCACGATTTGTTAAACAATTTGGTTTGTTTGATTTATGGACATCCCTGATTAAACGAACGTCGGTTAACTTTATTAATTGTTTATCCCAGAGTATAAACAACAGGTGGCCTAGAAATTGATTGCCTGCCTAGACTTTAGTAAGTAGTTAGGTAAAAAATACACCTATACGAATGAAAGTCTAACGGCCGAATACTCAGAGGCTACTTAAATATTTAAGTCCCACATAGCAGTTTGAGACATCGTTAACTGTCATTTTTTGTATGGCGTGTCAAAGTTAAGCAGCTCTCAAATTTAAGTTGTGTACGAGTATTCGGCCGTAAGTTAAATCAGAATTAGGCACCTATTTTACTACATTTATGAATCCGCTAACTGGTGATAAGGTAGGTATTTATGCCAAACACTGAATCCTCTGGGTACTTAGGTACTGAGTAAAATTCTAACAACAGACCACTATCGGTTAATCCAGTCTGATCTAACCTAGTCAAGAAAAAATCCACAGGAGTCCCTTATTAAACATAGGAGGGCACTAAAAAGCATTTTAAAAATTCATCCCTTGATGGGGTAAATAGGTGATGAAAGTTTGCATGGAAATGCCATCAGACGCACGGGAAATATCTACCTATATGAATAAAACAATGGCGGCGACCACAAGTGCTAATCAGTTAGGTATGACGTCTGACCACGTAGCCATGTCATAACTACCTACGACCATGTATAACGTCTGACCACGTAGCCATAATGTCATAACTACCTATGACCATGTATGACGTCTGACCACGTAGCCATAATGTCATAACTACCTATGACCATGTATGACGTCTGACCACGTAGCCATAATGTCATAACTACCTATGACCATGTATGACGTCTGACCACGTAGCCATAATGTCATAACTACCTATGACCATGTATGACGTCTGACCACGTAGCCATGTCATAACTACCTACGACCATGTATGACGTCTGACCACGTAGCCATTGGGTCAGACGTCAATTTGGGAACTGTGGAATTTGGGAACTCGGTAATTGTGGACGCACCATACCAATGGTATGGTCCCAAACTAAGCAGCGCTTACGGTATCAACTGTAGAATGAACTAGGGGCGATCCCAGTCACATCCCAACTAGGGTACATTACGAAGAGGTAATTTCTGAAAGGCCCGATGGGCATCGAAGCTGCCATCACCCGGCCGGCCTGCACTAATACCACTATAAGTACCTAAATGGTAATAAATAGATAGGTTACTTAGCTTTTCCCCGGGACTCCTCGAAGGACAAACCTTGGCGTCATCGTTAGACACCATTGTCGATCCTGCACTGGTAGCACAGCTAGCCGTGACCAGACAACGCGAGATAAATCGATTTGCTTCATTCTCATATGCATGCTGATGTGCTAGCCCTGCTGGTTGACTTATAGGAGTAACAGTGGTGGAAATGTGTGGCGGGGAAAGTCCCATTAAAACAATAGATAGGTCCATAAGACCTGTATGGTGGTAACCTACTTACTTATATGGGAAATTGTTAGTTCCCTTGGTGGCCAATAGGGGCGCTCTACATACGCCATTAAAAATACTTAAGTAGACTCTAGCGACTAGCGAGCACTACGAAAGACGAATAGTAGAGCTTTTTATAACGTGTAAATAAAAATCTGTGTTTTTTTGCTTATTTCAATAAAATACTGTTGAAGAAATCATTATAATTTACGTCAGAGGGAGATCGCGCGCCGGGCCAAAAAGCGACGGGACTTGTAAATAATAATAATAATAGTAGAACTAATATGATTGTCATTGGCAAAATGAAATAGCCTAGGCCCTAGTAGATAAGTACTCGGTTTCCGTAAGTAGGTATTTAAGAATTCACATACTAGGTACCTATTAAGATTAAGATGATGAGATGATGATTTACTATTAAGAGTAAGTAGGTACCTAGTTAAGTACCTTGGCTGTTCTCTACTATAAATAAATGGATCTAAAGATAAATGAAACCATCATAACAAACCATAGCTACTTTCAAACATAGGGCGGCAAGTAATCTACCATCGGTGTACTCCTAGCGCCATCTCTTGCCGAGTAGCTGTAATAAACTAAGCGAGCTTACAATAATAAATATAACTTTTTAAAACTTTTCGTTCGTGGATATAATAATAATAGTACCTATTATTATTAATGAAACATTTATTTATTATTTGAATTCAGTATGTTGGTTATTATTATTAATTTACGCCAATTAGGTAGTAGCGGAAAATTACTGAATCCATTAATTATTTTGTAAATTGTTGAATGACTAAACTGTAATTAAAAATTAAAAATATTATTGCGGTCTTGCTCATAGGTACCTACATAATGAACATGAAAAAGACGGCATACTTACATCTTATTTTAAGTTTAGTTTGTTTTTAACAGAATAAATTATCCATCCAAGTATGATCAGCCTAAGCATGTAACTTGTAAGTAGTATAAGTGAGATAAGTCTCTTTTTTACCCGACTACGGAGGCGTTATGATTTTGACCGGTATGTATGTATGTATGTATGTATGTATGTATGTATGTATGTATGTATGTATGTATGTATGTGCGTCTGTTCCCACCTAACTTCCAAACTACTTGTCGTAATTTGACAAATGAGGTATCGTCAGAAGCGGCTTAATGGCGCGCTGGTTATAGGCTATGTGACGTTACATAAATTTGCATATGGCGCCCTCTAGAGGACATAATGTCATGAACTAAAAAAAAACATTTTTTAATAAAACCGTGTAGGGTATCAAATAAAAGAGCTTGATGAGCACATTTCAAATATATATATATTGTTCCTATAACTCCAAAATAATTAAATAAAAAGTAAGTTTAAAAACTAAAACCCGACTACGGAAAAAACGCGCTCTAAAAAGTATGAAACAAGAAAATATTCTCATCTAGAGGATAGCCGTGGTCCGTGTTCATGTGCCATTTGACCCTAAAAGACCTACACGGACCACGGCTATCCTCTAGATGAGAATATTTTCTTGTTTCATACTTTTTAGAGCGCGTTTTTTCCGTAGTCGGGTTTTAGTTTTTAAACTTACTTTTTATCAATTAATAATATCTTATTGGTTTAAGCACATTGTTGACAATAATTGTTATTAGCTATTTCTTATAAGCTCAGTTTCTTATGAGAAATCTCACGTATCGATATTTACACGGAGTGTTTCAAAATTACAACAGATGGCAGTAGTATTCAATAGTATTGTAAACAATTTCAAATAATAGATGGCAGTACCTATGCAGTTCGCATTTGAGATCTTTCAAGTCCAAACGTTCCGTAGGTACCTATTATACCTATATTTTTTTAATTACTTGTGTAATTTATCAAAAGTACTGATCAAAGTGATTTTATTTTATTATAGTACCTAAAGTGTTCACATAAGTCACATAATGACCACCCTTCCCCACCCTACCCGGCGTAGTACCACCCTCTCACAGAAGATCAGCGTAAAGTAGCTATTACAGCTGCGTTTCGTACGATGAATGAGAAGCCCAAGACCCCATACAAGAACATAAAAATACTATGAAAACCTAACCCTCCAATGCAGCGTGAGGTCTAAGCGACCATATTTTTTTCATACCATAAATAATAAAAATATTTTAATTAATTTTTAAATTCTTATGAGAATTATTCATTTCTTTATGGACAAAACTCCTAATAAGACTTCCTAGGTATCATTCTTACTATTGCTTACGCACACATGAGCAATTGTGTGTCGCGTGTCGGTCACTCGCTGACCAATGGGCATTCGTGAAATACGTATCGCCCCGCCCCTCACTCGGACGCTGGTCACTGGGGGCTGTTGGTTTTACGATTTGGGTGATCGCGTAAAAATATTGTTTGTAGTGACAGAAGTTTGCTCTTTATTGGTAAGTACCTCTTCGTAATAAGTGCTAGTATTATTGCAGTTTCTACAGGTAGACATTACCTAGACAATAATAATAATAATAGGTAATGTCCAATAATGGTTAGGTAAATATGAAAAAAACTTCCATATGACTTGAATTTTACGAATACTACCTACTTAACGACAAACGACGAACAATTAGATTTGTATTTATTACCTACTAAGCGAATTTGAAGTAAGTAGGTAGGTACCTGCACAGTAGCTGGTAGAGTACCTACCTAGGTATAAAAAAATGAAATACAATTAATATACAAAAATATTAAACAAAATGTTTCATCTGTTTTTCTATTTAATGAGTGACCGTTAGATACATTGTGTACTATTATTATTTATGGCTATTATAATTTCGGCCATCTGCTATTTTTGACAATGCAATTTTTTTGCAAATGCATTTCGCAAGTGTGGAGGGTTATTCTTTTTAGAAACAGGTTTCAAGTTTGCATTCATAAATTCGGTTTTTAATATTACTTGATTTTAAAGGGACAGCATATGGCCAATTTATTATAAATCACGCTTAGTAGGTACCTACATAACTTTACTGAATTTATTTAAGTATCTAGTTTATTTTCGGATTATTTTTCTTACTAAAAATAGCATACCTAAGTAGTACAATTTTTTATTTTTTACATTGCCAGGCCCTAACCATTTTAATTTTTAACCTGTAGGTATAGGTACTATCTATCTAGTGATAGGCTACATGAGTTACCTTAGTAGGTACCTAGGTACCTATAGGTAGGTAATACATACAAACCCAAACTTTTAAATACATTAGTCTACTTACGAATAGACCGACAAAAACAGCATACAAACTATAAGTTATCGACACATCAACACCAATAATAATTATTTTATAGGACATATGTTTCACAATAAATAATAAAACTTCATTATTATGAGAAAACAACACATTTTACCCCACACAACAGCACGCGACTAGGGTTGTAGTTTTAACAGAAAAACGGGGAAATAGGTCGGTGAGGTCACTCGGACCGGGGGCGCATTGAAAGGGTTAAAACGCCCTAATAACCGGACACAGGGTGATGTAACGGCGTGTGCGTTGGTATCGATTTAAATAATATCTATGTAGTACAATAACACAAGGTACTCTACCCAGCAAGACACATACCTATGATTGTCCAAAATAGTGTGTTCTAATAAATGGAGTCCATTGACCCAGTACCTACAGATTATTATCTTGAACGCGTATCTGAAACATCATCTTGAACGCATATCAGCATTGTCAATACGGTTTATCATTAATTTCAATTTCTGGTGAATAATACGTATTAAAAAAAGATTAAGTTGACCGTCGAATTGCGAGTGCGATAAGGTGGTTACTTTAAAAAACGAAACGAAAGCTTCGGCTGACGGATCGGGCGATTTCCTACTCCGAAAGTGTTACGGATCCTAAGTACGGATTCGATTTACAATCAAAACCATGTCAAACGCTGAAATCGTAAATGTCAAATAACTTTCAGAGTATGATCCACGAAAGAAAAACGTCAAATCACGATCACATCCGTACTTCGGACGATCCGTCAGCCGAAGCTTTCGTTTCGTTTTTCAAAGTTACCCCCTTGATGTGTGAATTTTAGCTAAGCTGAGCAAGTCTAGTGATTGCAACGTTAAGAGGTTCCATATCTGCTAAAATAAAAAACCGGCCAAGTGCGTGTCGGACTCGCACTTAAAGGGTTCCGTACCACCGTAGAATATAAACAAACATCCCCAAAATGGTGATATTTAGAGTCACACGTTGAACCGACCATAAGACAAATAAGTTAAAAATATATCGTTTTTTGTATGGGGACCCCCTTTATTTTTGAGTTTTATTTTATTTTAGTATATGTTGTTGTAGCGGCAACAGAAATACACATTCTGTGAAAATGTCAAGTCTCTACCTATTACGGTTCGTGAGATACAGCCCGCTCACAGACGGACAGTCGGACAGTGTAGGCTTAGTTATAGGGTCCCATTGGCACCCTTTGGGTACGGAACCCACAAAAATATGGGGCAGGTCTTAAATTTGCCGTTCAGTTATAGGTATTCATTTGGCTTAAATGTAAGTATTCCACCTTCATCGCTACATAAGACGCAACTAAAGCTAAGATTACAAAAGATCATACTAGTAGCAAACAATAACAGTTCTCCTCAACTCTCTAAACAGAACTACGCCTCCAACATTCAAAATCTTCATTAAAGGCCATTCCGGAGAATGTAATCAAAGCAATAGGCGAAATAGGTGTGCATAGTTAGCGAAAAACCATCGTGATTCGACCCACCCCACCCCCCGAACGCTCCCTGAAAACAGATTAGGAAAGAGTCCACAAATATGCCGTGAGAGCTCCAATTAGACTGGGCATGCTCAACGGTACAATCCGAATCAAAATTCAAAACCGCGCGCTCTCTTAATCCCTGTTGAGGATCACAATAAAAGGTAATACATTTAAACTCCTGGTGCGTTGCTGAGCCACTTTGAGCTTTAGTGTGTGGGTGGTAGAAGCCACAGTGGGATGGGTGTGCAAAAATAAGATTATCCAAGCGAAAGTAGAAGGTGAAAGGGAGACATTTCGTTGAAAGGCGCGGCGTGTAGTGGGCATATTAATCGTTATTTGTTTAATACCGAAATAGTTCACAAGTGGTGGTAGAGCCAAGCTCATATACGGGCTGGATCGATTGGAGTAGTACCTCCCTCTCACAGAAGATCGGCGTAAAGTTATAGCTGCGTTTCGTACGATGAGTGAGCGAGCTGGAAGCCCAACCATGCCCATCTCCGTCTGTCCCTTTGATACTGCTTAACATCAGACGGGCCATACGCGTGTTTGTCACCATTGTCACATGAAAAAGTTATTGGTAGGTACACACGCTAAATGAGCATAAAAGGTACGTGAGGTAGAGTATAACTATAGACTGAAAACGTTGGCGACATTTTCTTGTCATAATAATAATTTCTCGCCTAATTCAAACATTTCTGCGCATTGCAAAATGTTAATGTATGCTAAGGACATAGGAGACACCTACTCCTTACTTAGCTATATAATTTTTGATCTTTCTTAGAGCAGGACGTATGTAGATACGACAAATAAAAATCAACCTATCTATTTTAGTAATTCACCGTAACTTTACAAACCAAAAAAATTGAATTTGAAACAATATCTAGAGTTTTGAAATAGGTACGCAGACAGCATAACATGTTTTTTTTTTCAGATTAAGAATGGAATTTGATTGTATAAGACGTGAATTCGTCCCAGTGTGCGTTTCGCCCCACTCAGGTGTAGGCCGGCTGAAAACGAGGCGACTCGCCACTCGTTTGCGCTTAGCAATTAACCAGCGCGGTTCGTGACGAGCACACGAATATTCATTTTTTTGTACACACCTTTATGGACCGCTTTATTCGACATTAGAAAAAGCTACATTTAATTTCACTCCCGAACCAAAAATTATAAAAACTGCGAGCAACGTTTTGTAACTTTATATTTTGAATTTTCGACCCAAAAAAACTATGAATTCGCTTAGACTAAGCGTACGTAATATACAGGGTTATCGGTAAAACACTAACAACCTTGCAGTGGCGTATTAATGACATCAAAAACAACAACTTTTGTTCTATGACTTTTTACAAAACAAAACGAAATTAACAAAAATCGCACTCTAAAATGTATCAAACAAGAAAATATGCTCATCTAGAGAATAGCCGTGGTACGTTTAGGTACTTTAGGGCAAAGTGGAATAAAACCACGTACCATGAGAAAAAAAAATTGTCATACATTTTAGAAAGTTTTTTTGTTATTTTTTTATTGTTTTGTAAAAAGTCATAAAACAAAAGTTGTTGTTTTTGATGACCATGTATAAATAAATATCGCCAGACTAACACACCAACTGTATGGTCCCAAACTAAGCAAGGTAAGTACTATGGGTACCGTACAATGGTCTGGGGGCGATCCCAGTAACACCCAGACCAAGGCCAATTACGAAAAGTTCAAAGCCGTTTCAGAAATTTTCCTCTGACGGGAATCGAACCCGCAACCAATCGATGATGTGAACTGAGCAACCTACGCTCGAACCGATGCGCTGAGGGGTGGACTTAGTTTGAAAGGCAATATTTTAAAGGTATCTTATAGGTATGAAATCGAGGTCTTTTATTAAAACATTTTGTGGATTTTGAACTCGATATTTCTTAACTAAAATAGAAAGTAACTATTAATATACTCACGTGAATATCTTCATCCCTACATTCAGGTAGCAGGAACAGCGAGGTAAATAACAAAGAAATATATAACAAAAGGCTGGCAGGGGGAATGTGGACAATTTTACACGAGTATTTACAACCCCGATGTCCAACGGTCTCGGGGAAATGTTAGCGTAGTGCTGGGGTTGAGTTATCGATAAAATACTCAAATCTCGTGACGAGGCGTTAGTGTAATTTAATAATACACCACTCTGTTTTCCACTGGACATGACTAGTGACACATTGGGAATAAATTAATTCACACTATGGATCTTCCCAATAAGATAATCCCGCAAAAATAATTAGGTAATGTAAATAAAGATTGAGCAAGCTATTGTGTAAGATAAAATAGCAACGGAATAAACAGGAAATAAAATATTTAATGAGTTTTTTATTGAAATACTGACCTAAAACACTCGCATCAAAATGATTTTAACAGTATGAATTACTCCCAGCCTAATAATTACTATGGCATACTGATTCTCATTATCTAAAGCTTGCTAATTACGAGCATATAAATAAATACTATCCTATCTATTGTGTGAAACCAGCTATCTCCTGTAGACGGATTAAAGTACTGCTACTATCCATGATTTCGTACGTAAAAATATCGATAACAACGCTCCCACCACTAGCATGCCGTCATCAACACCGCATTCGGAAAATCTACACTTAACCAGAAGAGCCAGCCCTCCCATTTATCCTTACACTCGCAGTGTCCTGTAGGAGGGGGCTTCCCCCACCGGGTGGGGGCGTCTAATTCGGGGGGCGAAAGGGCATCGGGCGCAACCAGCTAAGCGCTACAAGCGCTGATTACCACTTTAGCTAAACTTTATTCTTTGCTTTTTAGAGAATTTACGGTTTGTATATAGGTGAACGGTAGCTGTGATTTTGGTGAAACATTTTTTTTCGTTGAATCAGGTATAGGATATTATTTTTATCTTAACTGCATAGGTATAGAAAAATAGAAGTACGTACCTACTACTTACTAACCTACAATATAGTTTTGTAAAACAAAAATTGGTAGGTATCTTCTTACTGAATTAGTAGCTCAGATTTTTTTCTAAACACTTAAATAAAACATGCCAAAAAAACTATCACGAAAGTACAGAAAAATAATAAAAATGTAGTGGTTAATACTGATTAAACATGACCCAACATTAAAAACAAAACATAATTAAAACCCCATACGTAGCAGAGGAGAAAAGTTATCTGGCAACCGCCCACCCCCCGTCGGGGAGTTTGGGGGGCGTCGGGCGTTCCGGCCCATCAGTCTGGCCACGGCAATTCAGATGATGAATTAATCCAACAAATGTGACGCTATCACTTAGCCCTAATGTACGGGTATAATGTTACCCCCGAAAATTTCTCCTCTCGAGGTCTGCTCTGAATCTCGGGGCGACTTTAATGCGCGACACTCCTTTGTTTCTTTATTGGGATTATGTTTTGCGGAGCGTCTAGAGGTTAATGTGTGTTTTCGTGGGCTGCGTTCGATTTTCAAAAAATATTTATAATGGGAAAATATTTTGTAGATTTTTTTTAAGATTCGTACGGATCAATAGGAGAAATTTTTCAGCCAGTATTGGGTGGGCATTTTTTTAAAGAATGCGTGGACTATATTTTTTTTTTTTAAATAGTCTCTTAGTAATTCGCTCTACTACTAGGCTCATCTCCTGACCATTTTAAAGTAGGTTCTTACCTACCTATCTAATTTGGAGCATTAGTAAGTGTACTTGTCTGACGATATTATTCTATTTACTTACCTACTGTTAAAGGATAAGCTTCTTGTGTTTAATACTTTACCCTTTCTTACTAACTCTGGTATGTGTCAGATTGTGTATTTAGTAACTTACCTTTCGCCATTAGTTGGTCCAGTACCTAGGTACACCTTTTTTGTAAATGGCCTGTCTCCAATTAGATTCTGTAAATGTCGACGTAGTGGCGACTAGGTATCTTGTGCGTTGGCAGGTTGAGACCTTTTTATTAACCCTTATTTTAGTTTTTATACAAACTACCCTAGCAGAAATACTAACCCCTAAATTATAGAAAGTACTAATGGACTTACACTAGCATTACAAATCACTTTATTTCCTAAAAATGTTTTGTAAGACCATTGTAAACTGGCCTAAAATCTCTTTAAATTTAGCAGTTAGTTAATAATGTACCATAGACCACAGAATTTCGTACCCACCAACAAATGAAAACGGCCGCAATCAGATAAAGATCCCAATAAATCCCCGTTAGATGTCGCCACATATCAAAGTGGAACAGAGAATGTGAGTACTTGGTATAAAGGTGTTGTTTTAATTACATTATCAGAGTGGCACACGCGGGGCGGCGCGGGGTGTACAAGACCCTTCTCACGGGTTGAAAGACATTCAAATAATAGTCTTTGGAGAAAAGTGGGCGTAGGGTACAATGGTACCCGGGTTGGGAAGTTTTGATTGCGTTCGCCTGTCACGGTAGACGGGTTCGATGAATCCGCGGCTGATATGTTGGGACGGCAGTTTGTTTTTATGCGAACACGGTTATATAAGTAGTTCTCGGCACGATGAGGTTTTCATCTCAAATTACTGTTCTTGCAAAATTATTTTGATCATCCCGATTTACGTAACGTTCCGTCTCGCTTACATTATATACCTACGTCACAATTAGTTTTTTTTGTGACTATTGTGGCAAACAAGCGTATGGCCCACGTGATACTAAGCAGTTACCGTAGCCTATAGATGCTTGCAATGCCAAAAGCATCGCTCGCACGTTGCCGACCTGAAGGGGAGTGGGACAGAGGGAGGGGAAGGGGGGGTTGGACTGACATAACAGTATTTGGCTCATTCTTCGTCTGACCATTTTACGCTAACCTTCGGTGTCAACATTCTTTTCGATCCACGTAAAACGGTCGGACGAAGAATGGCCCATTATTCCTCAATAAAAAAGAACATTAAATTGCAGGCATAGTATTGCCGTTTCGTAGCACGAAGATGCTGATTTTGATGAACGTAGCAACGTAGCAGCGTAGCGGCGTAGCAGCGAAGCAGCGTAGTACAGAGATATGGATTGGACATCAAATTTTGATGTCCAACTCAAGTGAAGGATAAATAACGTAAGGAAATACGTCATTCGAAAGACTTTAAAGTTTGCTAAACCTCACTGGGCCAGCGTGGTAGACTATAGTCCAAATATCCCTCTCATTAAAAGGGTACCCCCCGTAAGGGCTCGCCCCCTATTTCATAGCGACCAAAATAAAATTCATATACATTTTACACTAAGTCTACATTTTTCCTTTTCGCCATCTAATGCTGAGTGTAGGTCCATTCCATGCAGTCTTGTAGTTTCCGCGTCCAAGTCTTTCCTGCCACCTACACCGGATCGTAGGTCCATCTCATGGTGACCTGTCTACGCGTCTGCATCCAGTACGATGTCTCCACTCGAGTACTATTTTTCCCAGTTAGTAGGGTTTTTTTTTTTTTTTAAATTCACGAATAGGCAAGCCTTTGACTACGAACTCACCTGATGTTAAGTGACGATGTGGTCTACGATGGAGCATACTTGCCTAGACAGTACCTGTTCACTCTCGACTTGAAAACACCCAGATTGTAGTCCATGGGGAACAAGACGCCGGCAAGGAGTTCCATTCCTCAGCATTTATTTAAAATGTAATATCTCGTTGTAGTGACACCCAGGGCAAATTAGGAAAAGGCCGTCTCTGAAATTTGCCTCCGACGGGAATCGAACCCGAAACCACCAGATACAGTCAGCCGAGCCGCCAATGCTCGAACCATTGCGCCAAGCCACAAAGCCGCCTAGCCACAATTTTCAAACTTCGAACTTTGTCGTTCAACATGCATACAGTCCGCGAACACACACACACACCGCCCGAGGGGGTACAGTTGACCAATAGCATGCATTTAACCCTTCACAAGGATTAGAGCCGAGTATTGTTTCAAATCCCGGAGTTTCGCTTTTATGTTTGAATTGGCACCGCCATTTTGTTCATTTAAAATGGACGTACAATGGTGACCCATTGTTCGCGGCGCTGTGGACGCGAGTCTGCACTTCAGTGCCGGAACGAATGTAGCCATTGTTTCGGCGTTCTATGTTCTAATATTTACAGTTCTATGGGATGAATTTTAATGGCGGTCATTTTTTATCGATTGCAAAACGAAAATAAAAATATTAATGTAAGCTAGAGGTAGCGTTTCTTTTTTTTTTTTTTTTTTTTTTTTTTTTTTTTTTTTTTTTTTAGTCCGGGCGCTTTTTGGCCCGGCCCGCGATCTCCCTCTGGCATGGGGGCCAGAGACTTTATTAACTTAATATTAGTTTAATGTATAGAATAAGTTTTTCACAGTCTTTTTATTTGGAATAAAACAGGAAACACAGATTTTTAATAAAATCAAATAAAATATACATTAAAAGAGAAGCTTGTCATATTAAAAACTTAAAAATAAAATAACAAATTAATACAGCGAATTAAAACAACAAGTGGACAAGGATAGGTGGAGTCATACATAAAAAATATGGTAAATTTAAAACAAAGTTTCCCTACTAATTATTGCACAGATCCGTCAGTCAATGTGATTAATAGCGCAGTGTGGTTAGGGTCGCTAGTCGGTGCTTACTACGACAGTAGTAAGCTGACAGCTAACCCCTATCTGCATCGGTCTTATTCCTATTAATCACACTGGTTGCTACCTCTGTGCAATAACTTAGCAGGGCGTCACGCTTATCCTTGTCCATGACAAGCTTACACAAATTCCCTACATTTAAATCTGTGTCTAAAGACAACTGTGCATCAAATCTTTGGCGTGCGGATACAGGGCAATGAAGCAGGATGTGCTCCACTGTCTCGCTCACACCCGGCTCGCAGATGCACGATGGGTCCTCTTTGCACTTGAAGCGGTTCAAGTACTCTGAGAACCCACCGTGCCCCGTCAGAACCTGTGTGAGCACGCCAGTGGGCACAATCCGTCTAATTGTCCTATACGCTACCAGCAGGTCAGGGAAAAACATTTTTGTCGTAGACGCAGTGGTGCCAGTCTTGTACCTACGATTCCATTCGTCAAGCGACTCTAAACGGATTTGTCGCTTGACGAATGATACCGGACATTTATCGTACACCGGTTTGGTCCTAAGATGCAGCGCTGCTTGTTTAGCCAGCACGTCTGCTCTCTCATTACCCGCTAGTCCTGCATGTGCTTTTATCCAAAACAAGGAGACTTCCTTGTTTTGCAGTCTGCAGCGAGCGATGTTACTCCTGGCCTCGGCAGCGAGCGGGTGATGGGAGAGCGCGTTGACCACTGTCTCGAGTGCTGAACGCGAATCGCTAATGATAGCGAGACTGGTGCTCCCACACTCTAACGCGTATTTTGTGGCTCGGCATATGGCCAGAAGTTCAGCCTGATAGACCGTGCAGTAGGACGACAACTTGAGCTTGAGTGACTTGGTCTCGGTTTCACTATCCCATATAGATAGTGAAGCGCCGACCTTGCCCTCAATCTTACTGCCGTCCGTGTAAATTCGAACTGCGCTGCATACGTTGGTGGTCACGTCTCGCTGATCCATCAGGCTTACGAACTTGAGGTCCATATGCTTTGCCGGATGCGGAGTACTCGTGTATGCCAGTCTGCTCTCAACTTCGATGTCTGCTAGCTCTGCTCGGGGTACTCCCCTCTTGGCCTTGTAAAGGGAGGCCGCTTCGCGTACACGAATGTCGAGGGGCAGTAGCCCGGTCAGAGCGAGCGACGCGTTCAAGGACACTGTTCGGTAGGCTTTACAGATCTTTAACGCAAAGCCCCTTTGGACAGAGTTCAGCTGCCTCTGGGTAGTGATCTTGTTTGTCGACGGCGACCATGCACTGGCTGCATACAGAATGATGGGCTCAACGGTGGCAGTGTGGATCACCCGGATTACTTCCGGGTGAAGGCCCCAGCTGATTTTGGCGGCCTTTGCCAGCTGTTTGTAGACATTCAACGCCTTTCTGCAGATGTTCGCAGTGTGGCTGTTGAATGTCAACTTGTGGTCTATGGTTAGCCCCAAGATCTTAATTTCATTGGTCATGCCAATATCAATCCCGCCCATGGTCAGCAGGGGGGTGTCATAGATACGCTTTCGTGTCACAACCATCGCGCTTGTTTTGTGAGGTGCGAACTTCAGCTTATTCCTGACACCCCAATCCCGCACATAGGCGAGAGTGGGATTGGCTTGCCTCTGTATGTCCAGTGCCGTTTCACCGTCGAAAACAAGCACTACGTCGTCTGCGAAAGCCTGTACATATTGCCCTCGCGTTTCTAGCCCTTTCAACAACGGGTCAAGGAGGAGATTCCAGAGAATCGGTCCGCCGATAGACCCCTGTACGCACCCTTTCTGAGTGCCCTTTATGTGCTCCTCACCAGCGTACCTGACACGGACCTTGCGGTCCTGCAGGTAGCTGTCGACGACTCGTCGGAGGTTAACCGGGCACTCTTCTTCGGCCAGTCTCACCCTTATGGCCGGCCACCAGGCGCTGTCGAAGGCTCCCTCTATGTCCAGCGATACCACGGTCACGATCTTTCGCTGAAGTATTTTGCCGCGTATGTACTGTATCAGGTCATAGAGGGAGTCCTCGGTGCTCCGTTGGGGCATAAAACCATACTGGCGCGGACTGAACCTTGGAATCAGGTGCCACTTGAGCCTATTGACCACCATTTTCTCGAGAATCTTCCCCATGACTGGCAAAAGGCCGATGGGCCGATAGGACTTGGGGCTTGTGTAATCGGTTTTTCCAGGCTTCCGCAGCAAGAGGTAGCGTTTATCAATAGTTAAAAAACAATATTTTAGCGTTACCATTCATCCATCATTTTTTAAAAGTCTACATTATGTATGAACTTAAGGCTATTTGTATAAAGTACAGAACGTAGCTTAAATTTACAAAACTAACCTGCTTAAGCACTACGTAAGTTAAGAAAAAAAACCTATTAAACCACTTTGCAATCGTAAATCTTGGCTGTATATTTTAAACCCTAAATTTATAGACAGTTATGATGAACTTACAGTGGCACTACAAATCACTTTTGTTCCTAGAAATGCTTTGTGAAACCATTTAAAACTGGCTAAAAAAACTGTATACATTTTGCAGTAAATAATTATAGGTACTTTATGAACTACTTAATGTTTATTGATGATTTTAATAAGATCATGTATCTTAAAGTAAAATACGGTGGTGTATGGCCACTCAAGCCTCTGACTACTGGATAAAAGTCGTGACGTTATATTATTTTTAAATAGGCAAATCAAAATCAAGCGACAAGACATTCATTTAATTTTTACACATACATTTTCTTTTAAACAATGAGCTTATGCTGAAGAAAATCAATAATTATTGTAGATGAACGTTATTTTAAAATGCTCGTAGGTAGATGGTAGTAGGTAGTCGCCAACCTAGTTATTTTGAGGATTACTTCGTTATTCAATGAACAAAAATACTATTTTATAGAAAATCTATTAATTATTAGCACATTTTAGCAATATTATTATTTTATTATGATTAAATAATATAATAATTATGGAAATTAAAAGGTAAGTGCGCGCATGACAAATTATTATTCCATGAATTTATACCTCGCAGCAAACATTTAAATATCCATACCATCTATCACATAAAAACCAAATTCCAAAAACCTGAATATCTAGTTTCCATTGTCACCTTTATATTAGGGTCATAACAACTAGACCATCCTTTGAGCGCAACTGCGCGGTGGCCACACAATGAACATATCGGCCCAGTTCGGGGTAATATTGTCCAATTTTCGGTAATAAAGTTTAGTCAACATCGGGCGTGTTAGACCGGGCCTTTTATTTGAGGGTTAACGTTGACAAATTATCGGCAGTTGGAAATAATATGTGTTGATGGTACCAAACATTTTAACATCGATCATTTTAGGGTTGGATTTTGGTAGGTACCTACTTTATTTATTTTTTATGTAGCTACGTACTTGCGTTCGAACACTACTACTCCATAAAGCCAACTAGGCACCCGGGTGAATGCGGCTTCCCCGCCGACAGGTGCCCAGTTGGCTTGGTGGAATCGTAAATGCCAATGTTATTTATCACTACAATATGTAGGCTAACGAAACTACACGAAAGTACACCAATACTTACTAACCCACCAAGCCAACTAGGCACCTGGCGGTGGGGAAGCCGCATTCAACCGAGTGCCTAGTTGGCCTGGTGGACTAGTATCTTCGAAAGACGTGTGAAGTTCACCAACCCGCACTGGATCCATCGAGATGATAAACACTACGTACTAGAGCAGACACAGTGCATCACTACCATGCCCTATTTTATTGCGGAACTAACTCGCCTGCGCTCTTTCTACAGTTTTGACGGCGGAACGCATAGACATAATGTTATAACATGAGTGCTCGGGCGAGGCATGCGAGGCATTTGTACGCACCAAATGAGGACTTATTTCTATAAGATGTTTAAAACTGTTTTCGAATATCCCTGACCAATCCGTCGGGGCCAACCGTGACGAGGATCCCACCTACTTAAAGTCCTTAAACCAATCCTGAGTTACTTTCATCGTCTTAAACGAAACCGCACCAGACACTGCCAGCCCGCACTTCGATTAACTAATCAATCCGAGCGAACTATCTAATCATTGGGATTGCATTGTAATACGTCTGTCGTTACCCTATTTGAAAGCTTTGTCCGTTTTAGTGAGGCTCCAACGCGTTCTGACCACCTGAGACCCTTCTGTGGGGAGATTCGTTGGAAACTGTAGAGATGACGTTAAGCTATTTACTACGTGCTAGAGTAGATACCGAATATCACTACGCTGTCTTATCGGTGATATCACTGCACTTCACTCTAACATTATATTTATTATCTCTCGTGTTTTACCCGACTACCCCGGAAGGAGGGTTATGTTTTTTGACATAGCGCTCAATGAGCTTCCAAATAAGAAGTTAACATGTCATAGAAAAACTGTTTTTATTTAAAAAACAGTCATGTGCGTTAAAAAGTTTTCATTACATGATACGTCACACGAAACGATGCACTAAAATAATAATATTATTACCTTTTCATGGATGTATATTTAAAAAGTAATTTGACTGGCTATAACGGATGGACGGACGGACGAACGGACTGGACGTAATTAAATCATGTAGAGTTCCTCGTAGAGATTCCAAAATAAGATGATAATGTATTAATATAATTTATTCCACGATACACCAACCACTTAAATACAATAATTATTAACAAACTTGTAGTTTCACAGAAAAACAATAGTACCTTTAATTAGCAGATCGAGCCACAACGTGACTCTCGATCCCGCGAGTGGCGATAAAGAGCCACAATGGTGGAAAAATGTGGCAATTCCCGGCCACTTGGTGTTGCCAACATTGCGCTAATTAAGGTGTTGCAATATCGCACCAGACTGGTGGTAGTTTTAGGGATCTGTGGATGATAAATTTGGTTTGTTGCTATAAATATGAGATACAATACAAATATAATTAATATAATTTACAGTTCGCTGACGGTGAGGGAAAACATCGTGAGGAAACCTACCTATCCCTCGGGATTAGGTAATAGTCAGTTCCTGTATACACGGCGACAAGGTTCACCACCTGTCACGTTGGATGTTGACTATCTAGTGAAACGTGGGCTTTGAGTTGGTTAATACCTCCACAATGTGGTGGTGTATGGCCACTCAAGCCTCTGACTACCCCCGAACGGTGATAAAAGTCGTGACGTTACATTACATTACACAATACAAGATAGCTCTTAGCCGTTTTCAGGATACACGTATTGAAGGATTTGACTTCAATCAAGTTATATTTCTCTGCCTTAATTCTGTTTCTATTTTGTACCAATTTTGATAATTGGTGCTTCACACACATGACAGTTACTTATACAACTTTTTACTATACATTCGTCAGATTTTGACCGTATTCGGCACATGTTTCGAACCTTCATAATGTATGGGAAAAGGCAAAGACAGATTCACAAGTGAATTCAAGTTAGTGATAGTGCTAATAGTTTGGTCTGTTTCAATACTTTGCGTGGAAATTATTCCGAATCACGAGTAACTGTTTAAAAATTTAATACGGAACCAATGTACAAAATTCAAGTGCTGTCATGGTTTTGTTTTTTTTTTTCATTGGCGCAACTATGAAAGGCTTACTAATTGGTAATTTACACTGTTGTGGAGTGCTGTTATCGGTCTCGCGAACTTCACATTTTCAACCTTTGTTCCACACCTACGTTTTTTTTTAATTTATTGTTTTTACGTTACCCTGTTACGTCACTTGGCTGTTTATTTTTTACAAGAGTGCGAACCTGTAGTACAGAAAATGTTTGTCGGCAATGTGAATGTGATATGTCCATTCATCGCTTCATAATAGCTGTAGCAATACTTGGCTCTAAGTCGCTTAGCCATTGAGCTGCTGTATTGACGACCCTCTGATTGGTAGTTTGATTTTAACCGACCAATCAGGATTCTGACCGGATTCGTACCAACCAATCAGAGGGTTGGTTACTATAGCAGCTCAATAGCAATGGCTTAGCGACTTAGGGCCAAGGAAACGTACCTACGTAGTACCTAATTGCGATAACACCAAGTTCCCAATTTTGATCATCTTTTCTGTTACTAACCTACTTTTTTTTAACAAATGAAGTTCGTAAAAAATGCTTATTACTTCTTAATAAATGTATTACGTACTATTTGTAAGCGCTTTTTAGGATTGAACCAATTGAATAGAGATTTCAGTTGAAAAGTAAGAACACTCAAATATACGGCTGAAAACAATGGTAAGTCTGTAAGGAGTATACCTGTAGATGTTGCTTCGCTCGCCGCTTCGATAAAACCACCTATGGTTTTAAGAAGTGAACAGCACTTAGGCGGGATGAGCTTATGCGGGAGGTAGACAGTTTTTATTGAACTAACTATAGAAGAAAATTGTTCTTTTGATTTATTATACATTTTCTTAAGCGCTTAGTGGAAATTGAAGAAAGAGACTCAGGATTTTATTTTGTTTTATGCAATTAACTTAGCATAAATAGTAATTAACAACATATAATAAATTCTTTAGTAGTATATTTGTAAGCAAAATAAATTGCAGTAATATATAAGTTTCACCTTTATTATCGGAAGGGAAAGTCGAGTTTAATAACAACATTAAAATATCTATGTTTTTTAAGTCCAAAGTTGTATCAAATTAAAAGCTATATAAATTTACAAAATTACCTTAAAATTTCATTATACCTACATGATTTAACAATACTAGTATACAACATGTTTTAAGAAGTCAATTCATCGGTTTTAAAGACAACATTCCCAAAAATCTTAATAAGTTATTTAAAAACGATAATACACTTTACATACTTAATTAGTCAAGAAACGTGATTAGTTTATGACCTATTGTTATCCAACGAAAATACTTAGTAGACCTTCTATCTTATTATGGTTAAGTTTGTTCTTATTTTTGTCTTAATAGTTGCTACATAACGCGATCCCGGCGATGGCTGTCATTAAAAGGCTTTTAATTCTTGATGGCCTCTCCGTTCACTTCGACAATATGCGGATCTGAAACAAATATGAAATCGTTTTTACATATGACATATAAATAAAATAACGACTAGTCGTTATTTATTCTTACATTCGCGACTGTAAGAATAAATAATGACAATAAAGTATAGTTTAACGAAACATTTTACATGTAAAATAACATATTTTTACGGATTTATCGTGACACGATATTTTAATGTAACTTTCAGTATCCATGGCCAATGAGGTTCATCTATTTATGTAATTATTCCACCTTCTATTGTAGATATTGATCAGTTTAAAAATGCACGCCCCTCCACTAAACGTATTTATTACGTGTGAAAATAATTATTTATTTCAACGCTTTACTTAAAGAATTGAATTATCTACATTTGTGGATTACCTATTGCTAGTAAAAATTTTAAGTAAAGCGTTACAATAAATATTTATTTTCCCACATTTAAATAATCACGTTCAGTGGAGGGGCGTGCATTTTTAGACTGAAAAATCTCTGCCATTCTTAGGATTAGCGTACACAGGAGCTAATCCTGCGTCGTCGCATCATTTTTCCTTTGAAAATTCATGATTCAAAGGGCCTTTTGTGGCGGCCCAGCGTAGACTGCTGCGTGCATCCGATGTTCTAAAACTAGCTCATTAAAGTGCTTCCTTCGTGACTTTATTCTAACTCTTACTAGAAAGCTTGTAGAGCGTAAATATGAAGTTACAAAAATACTTGACATTGCTGACTTTCGGCCAGTTTCTATATTCTATCCAACTATATTTATCGATGATTCTATCAATCAGCGAATCAGTGAAACCGTTTGACAACTTAATTTTACCTACCAAGACTTTGCATTGGCCTAGCTGTCCATTTTTAATTGGATAATTACATAAAGCATCTCCTTATTTATAACATTGAAACAATATTTAAAATAAGTAAGAAAATAAATAAGTTAAAATTGACAAAAATACAGTCGTTTGAAGTTTCGTAAAAAATACTAACTACAAACGTATGACTTCATAAGTGGGTTATTTTAGCATTGATGGGTTAGCAAATGGGTTTTTCTATTGATGTTGGCATCAATAGCGAATATCTTTATAATTATGGGTTGTTTAATAACTTTATAATTATCTGTACCGTAATTCTATCCGCATTGCCACATTATTTTCATTCCGTAGCCACAATGTATAGAATCTTTTGTCGCGGTGTACCCCGGTCCAACGTCATACTGTGCATCCGATGCTCTCGAAGAGCTCATTACAGTGTTTCCTCCACGTTTCCTTCGGAGCTCGTGTTTGTACTTGTCAATGTGTCGTGATCGTCGCATGTGATCTTGTTATAGCGACCTATCGTAGATACTTACTTATATTGAATTTTGAAGTAAACAAAAGTAAACCTTTTTTTATACATATTTAAAAATGGTTTGGTTAAATTTAAGTGTAGGTAGTAGGTACACCCGCTTGCACGTCTATGGTATCATTCTCAATATATAAGCTGTGTTCTCTTATTTACGGGCGTCAATAATAAAGCGAGCTCATGTTGGTTATTTATATATTTTTCGAAATGTGTTGTTTTACATAGTGATAAGAACAGCAAACCAATACTTTATTTACCTATGAGACGGTATTATTTCATGAAAAAAAAAAAAAAAAAAAAAAATTGTCATCTGTTCCTAAAATTACTTAATGTGTCCTGATTGAATAAACAATTATTAGATACACTCTCACTAAATTCTGAATACTATGTGACAATCCAAAATATGTACCACTAAAAGGTATAAAAAAACTAAAAACACAAAAATAAACTACAAAATCAAATAACCAAAAGCACAAACCTAAACTCTACAACAAAACAACCGTCTGTATCCACCGTCATTCCTTTGCCGTCTGTCATGACACTTTGTGACGTCTCAGTTTTTAATTAGCGTATTTTTCTTTGTGGCAGCACCCTGTAAATTAGCCTGTGATGTGGAGTGCGGCTCAAAGCGAGCTAGGGAACGACAACGGTACCATTGGCCCCGTTTTTGTAACGGCTTTGTGTGGAAACATTAACGTATTAGGAATTTTAGTGGTAGGAAGAATTTGATTGGTATGCAATTTGAAATTTAATAGGATGGTTCGGTTGTTGATATTCATGTAATATAATTATATAGAGTGGTCTTTGTGGCTCTTAAATTTGCCGAAAATACAGACGTTTAAAGTTTCGAAATATAAAACTTAGTGACGTCATAATCCGTTAATTTTTAATAGCGGAAATCTTGGTTATTTTTTTTTTTCAAACTTTATCGGAAAATTTTTGGTGCTTGTAAGAATTTAGAAATATCAGACAATTAGCCTATTGGAAATTCGGTTAGGAACTTCATCAAATGCCTAGGTCTAGTACATAATCGTATTGTTTCATTTGAGACTCTTTACCTAGGTACGCCTGTATTTCTCAATGGGTTAGGCAGAAGGGAATTGCACCTTCGCTGACTGTGTTTTCAGCGGAAAGGGGACATTTCAAAATTGTCTAGGCTTGTCTTTTTTACAGTGATTGTAGATATATATTTTTTTGTTATTTTTTTTCAATTTTCACTTGCTCCAGAGGTGGTTTGGACCTAATGTAAAAGGGGGTGACTCTATAGCTATTATGCCGGGCATACACTCATTCATCAGGCCACCCCCCCTCCCCCTCCCTCCATCCCACTCCCCTTCAGGTCGGCAATGTGCGAGCAATACCTTTGGTATTGTAAGCATCTATAGGCTACGGTAACTGCTTAACATCAGGCGGGCCGTAAGCTTTTTTGCCACGGCAGTCCTATAAAAAAAAAACATACTAAACAGTCCATGCTGGTCTAGTGCGACTTGGCGAAGTTGACGCGTTTATGGAAAACAGGGACTGTGTGGCGGCCCTAGTCCCGTTTAAAAAATATACACACTATTTCATTCAGAGGATGAGGAAGGTTCGGGTCATAGTCCACCAAGCTGGCACGAGATGGCAAACTTCATAGTTCTTTCGAAAGACGTGGAATGTGTGGCAGGCGTTGTCCGTCTGTGTACTTAAAAAGTTGGTAAATAGACGAAAATAATCTCATTAAGCGTCTCTATAACTCCCAAGCAAGTTTACTCCCGTAAATTTCTAACAAACAACGCAACACTACCCAGAGGCATTGTAGCACATTAGAATTTTAACTTCAGCCGTTTCAGCCGCGGAGATTAACAAATCCCAATCACGGGAGCGATTCGCGTATTCATACTAAAGTTTTCCGCCCACGAGCGAGATAAAACATACAGACTTAGTTACAACGAAGGGAGATAGATGTACCCAAGTGTGGGGGTTCTATTACATGGGTCTGACATAATGATATATTAATTTCTGTCGCGAGCGCCCATTGTTTTGGTAGGTATTTTACGCCGTGACGTATGGTCATTATGTTTTCATAGTTGTATGAAGACGTTGATTCAAAGGCGTCTGCTGGCTTTGTGCGTTTAACGATCTGAACGTTATGATAAATTGCGTACGCGAATGGGGTGTGTATTATAAATATTGGTCTAAATATCTCTGCGAGTAGAATGGAGGCTTAATACCAAATACATTACCGGGAGAGAGGCATGTGACCGTTCAGAATAGTATGCCCTACTCAACGGAGCTACTAAAACGGACAGAGTTTTCTGAATCACGAAAAAAAGATTCTGTCAAGCAGGGGCACCGGCTTTTAGACATTCTCGTGGGTCCTCGTGCCTATTTGCTGACTCGTTTAAAAGAATAGACAAGCAGTAGGACAAAAAGTTGATGCATTTTTTTATGCAGGAAAAATGGGTATAAAATAGTAATTGCTGTAATTTTTCTAACTCTAATAGGTGTTGAATCCCGAAGAACCTCGAAAATATAATTGACTTAAAATGCAGCTTTTTAATTCGAAGTTACAGATTGTTTAAGGGCCTCCGCAGACTAGCTACTTTTAGCATCGGCGATCGGCGATTTTGATGCTGCGTCTCGCTCGTTCGCGCTCGAAGAAACGCGACGCAGCATCGATACGTCACAAAATCGCCGGTCGCCGATGCTAAAAGTAGCTAGTCTGCGGAGGCCTTAATCTAAATCAATCAACATTCGACTGACTGAAATGTGCGAGGCTGCGAGCGGGTGAGGTTGTCGATATATTGCTCAAAACCAAAGAAATTGGAATAAACTCAAAACCGATAATAATAATATTAGCCTTTTTAACGTCCCACTACTGGTCACGGGCCTGCTGGCCTACTCCGAAATACGAACCTAACGTTTCGGCTGACGGATTGTCGTGATTTGACATTTCTTCTTTCGTTTTTCTCTACGATTTGACATTGTTTTGATCGTAAATCGAATCCGTACTTCGGACGATCCGTCAGCGACGTATTTCGGAGTAACCCCCCTGAAACCGAAACCCGATTACTGATCAATTTTAAATGTCTGGGCTCATGGGTGCTCAGCACCCACTACTTGGCTCTCATGGGTGCTTGAGCCCCCGAGCACCCACGGAGTCGGCGCCCCTGCTGTCAAGCTTCTTCCATGGACAAAGTTAATGCTGGAAATGACACTCCCGCTATACTTATAGACGGGAAATTACAGCGTAGAGCCAAGTTGTAGCCAATTGGCCGCTCATATACGGACTGGCTCGGGGGTAGCACCCTCTCACAGAACATCAGCGTAAAGTAGCTATTCCACACACACACACACAGCATAGCCCTAACACTCCCGTCTTCCCCTCCCTCTGTCCCACTCCCCTTCAGGTCGGTAACGTGCGAGTGATGCCTTTGGTAAAGCAAGCATCTATAGGCTACGGTAACTGCTTAACATCAGACGGGCCGTACGCTTGTTTCCCGCCTTAGTGACATAAAAAAGTAACTATAGGTATATTTCTTGACGGCAAAAGAATAACCTGCATGAGTCACTTCTATTAGATTATAGTTATTCTTTGTTTTTTTTTCTTGTAATTTCTGGACTCGAGTTGACTGAATACCCTGATTGGTGGGTTAGGTATGTATATTTCATAGATAACTACCATCATATCCTGCCTTCTAATGAGTATCCTTTGAAATCGATATTCTTGAAAGTAGGTAAGGAACTAAGGCCTGATGTTATTACGCTAAGGGCCTGTTTTACCAAATAAATATGGCGATTTGAGAGTTTTTCTATATAATATCTATCAAAATACCTTATTTATTTGTTGGATAAAAGTTATCTGATATTCTGAAACGGGCGCTTAGATTTTTTTTTACCATTATCTTGGTGAATTAACTATGATACGATTTGTGCATAAGTTTTTAAGATTGGCCCCAATATTGGCCCAAAAAGCTTCTCAAATGAGATTAAATAAATATTTGTCTACTTTGTATGGGTAGTTATTGTGAAATAACTAATAGAACGTTTGGTCCAGTGGTTAGAGCGTAGGACACTCGGCTTACTTCACCGCATTGCACATCTTAGGTATTATTTCTAACATATGGTGAGCTCGCTTTATTATTGACACCCTTTACTTAAAGAGCTCAGCTTATGTTGGGAATGTTACCATAGACGTGCAGTCGGCTGTGCACGCGTTGCTTAATTTGGGACCACACGGTAGGTGTGTCTAGAAATATTTATTTATTTATTTTACTGGGGGCCTAAAAACGCAATATAGCAATTAATAATAATAATAATATACTATTTTTAAATGTATTTTTTATATTTATATTTAAAAATGTAAATTTGTAGGATATTTATAATGAATAAATGGAATAATAATAATATGCTGGGACATTTTTGTACACACGGTTACCTGATCCCAAACTAAGCAGAGCTTGTACTATGGAAACCAGATAACTGATATTAGGTACTACATATACTTACTACTTTTTATTTGTAAATACATATTTAATATACATATACACCCAGACTCCGGACATACAGACATGTTCATGCTCACAAATGCATGTCCCGGGTAGGAATCGAACCTACGACCTGCAGCGTGAAAGGCGCCTCCGCGCCAACTACGCTAACGGTCCCGTCAAAACGCAAACGCAAACTCATTTTTCTGTTTTTGATATTAATTTCATGATATTAAGTATGTTTTACGGAATTCGGTTTATTTTTATTTCAAATACAATTACAGTAGGTAGTCAGCAACTACGGTTTCTTCCATATCTACTAATCCTTTAACACCCCCCAATTAATAAATTCTCATATTTCGTCCCGTCAAAAACTAGCAGGTCATTAGAGTGTGACGTCACAATACTGGGGCCGATAATTAGCGGTCCTGCCCGCACCCCTGACGCGCGCCGTGATGATGCAAGTCACTGCTGAGATGGGGGATCACGGGGTGTAATGGATCAGCTGAGTGTGTTACATTTTTGGTGAGGACCGTATGTATTCCGTAGTGTTATAGGTAGAAAGAGCTATTTACACGGGGTTAAGTTAACGTAACGTAACGTAAATTGTTCCATATCACCACAGATAACGGTACGATTACAAAATAGCTAATCCTACGATTAAGGGCCTCCGCAGACTTGCTACTTTTAGCATCGGCGACCGGCGATTTTGTGACGTATTGATGCTGCGTCGCGTTTCTTCGGCGCGAACGAGCGAGACGCAGCATCAAAATCGCCGATCGCCGATGCTAAAAGTAGCAAGTCTGGTGGCCCTAAGCCACAGAAATTTCTGCCAAAAAATTGAAGAAAGTTAACATAGTAGGTACGAGGCTAGATTATATTTTTTCTTAAATAGTAGTTATGAACAATGTCGTTACCCCCGTCTATTTGTTTATGCACTTCGTTTTTCTAAAATCCCCAACAATTTTTGATGCGAATTTCATTGTAATTTAGAGAATGTCATTCGAAATTTTTATTTCTACAATACATTCTAATAGAGAAAAGTCGTGCGAAGCTGGGTTTGGTCACCAGTTAAGACGATACAAGAAAAAAATGAATTTTAGTTTCGGGGTGTGGCTAGCGTCGCGTGAGCTGCCGAAGGATATATCCCTCTCGCTTAGCTAGGACAGAACAGCTATGGAGTAGACTATAGTATAGTTAATTTTTGAAGGAACAATATTGTTTAATTCGTACAATTAAAATAATATGTCCCAGTGCACCTTTTAAAATAGATGAAATGGATGAAAATATTCAAATATATTTTTTTCGTTTTATATGGGATTTTTATGTCGAGTGTATTTGAAAAAAATAATTTAATTTCTATGTTGTTTTTATTGCTGAAGACAAAGTAAGTCAAAAGAAGACAAACGATACCTACAATATGCTGATAGATACGTATAACAATATTTCGATCGTATAATAGCCTATAACCAGCGGACGATCCAGACGCGTCCAACGATATCTCATTAGTCAAATTATTATGATAAAAATAGTTTGGACGTTATACGGGAGCAGATGAACATACATACATATCGGTCAAAATCATAACCCTCCGCCCACCGTAGTCGGGTAAAAATGTACATACTCTGTGTCAGTGACTGACTGCCGGATATGAGTATCTTTTTCATGTTTCGTAGGCAAAGGAATACTTTGGTACTTAACTTCGATGCCGATCATGAAGTCATCAGCGTTGTCATAATATTTTTTTTTACCATATTTATTTTTTTTTTAATTTTATTTTCAGTTTTTATTAATTTTATTGATTTAACCATGCATTTATTTTTTGTTTATCTTTTTATCTTTATTTTTTTATCTATCAAAATCACCCTTAGACTGGTTACCGCCACAGGTGACAAAAGGGCTGGCTCTTTCCTTGCTCAAAAAATTAGCTTGACAACAGGAACAGCTTGAATACAGGGAGGACATGCAGCCAGTATCCCACGCGGACGGTATTTGTTTAATTAGGGGTAGGTTTTTATTTTATTGTATTTTATTTTAATTTATGTTATATTATATTGTATTTTAATGATAAAACATGAAAAATAAAAATAAATATATATATTTTTTAAATTTAATTTTACTTTTATTTATTGTTTTATATTTATTGTGAAATTATAATAATTTTAATAATCAATATTGGACTATGTCTGAAACAAATACATTGAATTGAATAATTTAAATACAAAAATTATCACATTAACTCGTTAAATCACGGTTTACACCCGCTAGAACGAAAAAGATCCTAACATGGTAGGTAGGACCTGAGGGTTGGCCAGTTAATTACTTAAAATACACTATATTTATTTCAAGAAAACATTCATAAGATCTGAAGGCGTCGGACTCGCACATAAAGGGTTCCGTACCACCGTAGAATAAACACATCAAAAATATCAAGTTTGAGACTTGATATTTATTTTTAAATGTTATTATATTTTTAGTATTTGTTCTGCACCGGCAACAGAAATACACATTCAGTGAAAATTTCAACTCTCTACATGTTACGGTTCGTGAGATACAGCCCGCGCTGACAGACGGACAGACAGACAGACGGACAGCGTAGGCCTAGTAATAGGGTCCCGTTAGCACCCTTTGGAACCCTAAAAAGTAGCCTATGTTCTCCGCCAAGACCCAGTCTATCTCCATACCAAAATTCATCAACATTGGTTCAGCGGTTTAGCCGTGAAAAGGTAACAGACAGAGTTACTTTCGTTTATAATATAATAGATTGAATAGGACGGACAAACATTTTCCTATCCATATCTGTAATGTTATTTTTTACGATAATTTATTGATGTATGATATATTTATTACTTGCCCATCCATACCTACAACAAACGCAATAAAGCGACTCCATTGTTTTGACAAGCAATGTATTCCCACTGTCGGCCCAAGACCATGCTGCAAGTATATAACAGTAAGCGAAATAGGGAGTTTTTACAGAAATGACACGAATAACTATGAAATGACAAGAGATGACACAAAATGACAAGAGATGACACAAAATGACAACAGATGACACAAAATGACAAGAGATGAAAAGAAATTACACAAGACAAGGAAAAGCAAACGAAAATCACGCTGCAGTGCAGGTCGTAGGTTCGATTCCTGCCCAGGACATGCATTTGTGTGCATGAACATGTCCGCATGTCCCGAGTCTAGGTGTAATTAAGTGTATATTTAGTTTGTATTTACAAACAAAAAGTAGTATATGTAGTAATATCAGTTATCTGGTTTCCATAGTACAAGCTCTGCTTAGTTTGGGATCAGGTAGTCATGTGTAAAATAATTTCCAAGGATATTTATTTATTTATCATAGGCGTCGGCGGACTGTAAATACTGTACTGTACCTGTAATGTGGCACGACCGTAATATTTTTTCGTAATATTTTTTAAAAAATCCTTCACAGGTCCGACGTCGAACAAGTCCGACTGGACACTGACAATACAAAGTTAGAGAGAGACATGGTTAGTTCAAGTACTTAAAATGTGAGATGGCGATATTGTGCGCGCGCTCGGAAATAAACAACGTAAGCGCTAAACCACATTTTCTTGAATTAAAAAAAAACTACTTCATGAATTAAAATATGGTTGAAGGGTAGTTTAGATATCATTATTTGCTATGTTTTAGAAATAATTTCGTGATCTAAATCGTAAAAACATCGTGGTAGCAAGGAAAATTGTAAATAATTAGAGCTCATTTCATATTTTTTTTTTATCGAGAAAATTTCATCAAATCGTGATTTGGATTTAAAGATACTCATGATATTATAGTCAAAAATCATACATCTAAATATAAGATTCCTAGTCCACATACTTACTTAAAGAAAAAGTAGAATAGAAAATCAACCAAATTTCGAACCCTCGTCTTAAGTACCTATAATATTGGGTTTTGGATTATCATCAACTGGGTTGAATTCTCTAATTATTACATCAAAGTCACGGAAGTTGCAACCTAGACATCTCCCTCGAAAACTGAAACAGAGATAGTTGTTAAAAGTGACATCTCACGGATGTATTTACGTTGAACTAATGCCGGAAACCCACCGCGGCGCACGGAGAGGCCACGCACACGCTACGCACGTGGGTCAAGCTTCGCTTTGCACGAAAATGTATGTCACCGTGTCCTCCACGGCGCACGGAGAGGCTACGCACGAAATGACGTCATCCATACATTTTCTTGCAAAACGTAGCCGTGGCCGTGTGCGTGGCCTCACCGTGCACCGCGGTGGGTTTCCGGCCTATCACATAGCAGGTCTCTAAAGACGATACAGATCACTATTAATGTATTAATCACCCAACTTCGACAATTCACAAACAATAGCAAACGGAAAATAGCACTCGCGCCGCCCATCAAACGACAACACCGGCAACTTTGCATATTTATTACACTAAAATCATTGATATGTTATTGTAGAAGATATGATACCTCCTAACATTGCTATCACTAGACTTGTGCTCAGCGCACCACTACATGCAGCAAAATTTACACATTTGTTATCACACTCGCGATTTGACGTTCAACTTCAAGGCATTTTGATGCATGTAAGGGCGAGGCCCCACTAGCGCGTTGCGCTGCGTCGTCGCAACGGATCAAAGGGTCGACGGGCGAGAGACGAAGCGGGGGAGGGTGATGCGCCAGTACAAAATCTTGTGACGACGCAACGCAACGCGCTAATGGGGCCCAGCCCTTATTTGTTCACTAGAAGATGAGCCGTATCGGCATTACCAACTTGTTTTCAAAATTATTTTCCGCGACCGACTGGGTCGTACTGTGTCCATGAATTTCGTTTTGTAGGACATACTATTTGGAACTGCCACATATATCCCTCTTTTTTGGTAACATCTTTGGGTAAAATCACCATACCTAAACAAACAACGCCAAGCCACACGCGCCCGCGCCGAATATTTCACTGGATATCCGACATTTCTTATCCCAACCCACTTAAAACATTCGAAGGGCAATGGTTCCTCTGAGTGTCATTCATCAACAACTCCCGCCGAACTTTGCATGTACCGAAAACCTCTTATTATTTGCCACCCCACACTATAAAATTGGACCAAATGTGCCTGTACATTTGACCAGAGATTCGCCTTTATGTTACTTAATTTAAGGTATAGAATTGTGTATAAGTCGGATTTAAACACAGTCGTTTTGGAGCATTAATTATCATTCTTCGGTCCCCAGTTTTAGGGTAAACCCTTTAGGAAGTGTTCGTCCCTCGCTGGTCACCCCCCGAGGTCCAGGCGAGCTTCGGCGTCATTAGTATGCGTTATGTATACAAAGGTATGTTGAAAAGGTTTAGGTTTAATTTGGACGGTATTTGTTGTTTGATATGCTGAGAATTGCATCTGAGTGCGTGCTCACCGACATTATTTTAGGATTAAATTGTTCTTAAGATACTCTCGTCATTTATTTTAATTGTGTAGGTACTACGTACGCGTGGAAATTTTTAATATTTTTTTTGTTAATGTTTGCCAAAATAAAAGTAGCGTAAATTACTCCGGTCCAGCTGTTTCGGAGATTAATTGGAACAAACAAACACTTTAATTATTATTTTTGTTATAAGTACAGAAATGCAGGTAGATGTTTTCTATAATGTCCTCAAGGCTATATTATACATAATTACGGTAAAGACGACATCACTTTTCCATACATTTTGACAGATTTTGACCGTATTGGAATGCCGAATACAGTCAAAATCTGCAAAAAATATAGACATAAAACCGTTGTTGTTACCGTGTGATCAGCTTCTATTATGATATTCAATGCCTATTAACACAAAGATAATCCTGAGACACTACCTGTCAACATCTACCTGTCATATTATCGCACACTCGGATGCGCTCCCCAACGCGTCTTGTTTATGCAAAATTAGTTTTCCAATACACAGCCCCCTGTTCTAAGCCGTATTAGCTTATCTTTCCACTTGGCACGCTATAAATTGGTCAAAATCTCGTTGGCTCCTCGACTTTGCCACGTATTCCTAAGTGGTAGGGTGACTATGCTGTCGAATTAACGGAAGCTTGTGTTTTTATTTTTTGATCATAGTTAAATCAATGTTGGATTATTTCAGTTCAACAAAAATTTAAATAATATAAATGACGTAAGTAATAAATACTTATATTTTATAAATAAATGGTTTTGAAGCATAATCTCATCTAGCCACCCTTGTTGCACCATCATTTAATTATTGTAATTTTCCTTTAAGTAACGTAACCTTTATGGGTAAATAATCGTGTTAATTGCTCTAGGTATTACTTTGTATGTAGGTACTTTATATGTACTCTTATTACATTGTATGTCTTGTGTCTCATGTTTGTAGCTAAATACATGCTTTTTCTTTTTTAATCTGTCAGTATTGTCGTCCTTTTCATAGTCCTATTTTATGAGAAAGACAGCAATATTGTTAGTTCTGTCCAATTTAGTTCAATCATATTTCTAGATAGCAGAATTAAATAGCACTATCGTTGAGTTCCAGAGACTTTCCTTTAAACTTCGTACATCATGGTCTCCCTACTCCCAAATCTAGTGGCTCTACAGTCGTATCAACGGTTTGCCATGCCCAACGAGTAGAAAGATAACATCGGTACACTCACTAACAATATGCTCCATTATTGCCTAACGCCAGATTACAAACAGTTTTGTTTATGTACTCGACTGTACATAAATTTATTACTTTTGACGTCGAGTGTACTTCGGAGGGGCTAATGTTAGATTAGTTATTAAGATATAATACGTAGTTTGAATTGGTAGTACTTGGAGTTGGATATTCAAGTATTTAGATATTTAAGTATCTCTAATATCTCTATAGACCAATAGATATTTCATAGATAGACGACCTCCTTCTCTTTTTGTAAATTTTAATTATTTTAACGCTGGGTTAATTATGAATAAATTAAAAACATAGCGCAGCTATACGGCTTATATTCACTAACACTAAAATGCCGTTCTGCCTCGCGGAAAGAGAATTAGGTATCTCAAAAAAAGGCACACCTAATTTGATGTAACCTCACTTAAAGGCAGCACACACTCCGTGGAACAGTCTAAAATTTTTAACCACAACAACTTTCATTATCCAACTAGCACACAAAACTAAGATAAGGTACCACCCCGTACAAAGTAATCTTTACATTCGCCCCCTGTGCGAAAGCTTCCAAACTCGAGAACAAAGTTGGAATAACTTTAGAAGACCAAGGGCTGTTTAGAAAGGACCCGAACTTGGCCCGACTCTGAAATATTAATGTAGTTTCGGAGAATCGTATATGCGTATATGCTTTCTTGATATTTGCTAATGGCCGTAGCCGGTGGACCGGGTAATGTCTATAGGTATCTGTGGAATTTTACCAGGTCACTGGAGTACTGGAGGACTTCTAGTATTTGTGAATGATTAGGTAAGAGCAGTAATACCATTTCGAAATGTACGTTTTGTGTTTTAAGGTGGTATGTGATGATTATAAATGTCACCGCATTTCAAATAACCCTCCGCCGTAGTCGGGTAAAAAATAGGTTTCTACAGTGAGGCGGTGGACCCAGCCAGCCGCGATGCAGTAGAAACATATCTTTTAAATTTTGTTTCTTTTTATTATTGAATAGAAACTTATTGGATACTTTAACCGGTTCGCCATTGTAAGACGATAAAATGTCATCCTGTAGGTATAAAAGTAATTCTTAGAGGAAAAGAGCGATACATTAATTTTTGCAATTAGGCATAATATGTTGTGTATTGCTTTTTTATCTTCTGAATGTTTAATATCTCGCTATAGCCACTACTGTTATAAAAATAACACTGAAATACGACTCACGTTTAGCTTTTTAACAGATCTTCTCAATCAAGGTCGTATTCCGATCCGGTATAGATAGCTAAGCAAATATAAAAACCACATTTGTAAGTGCCCTAAACAAAATAATCGATTTTACTTTACTTATTTTGTTTGGAACAAATAAAAATCTTGCCCCTTTATTTTCAATAGAAAGTATTAGTAACAAAAAACTATCACAGTTGTAGTTTATTCAAAATAATAATTATTGATAAAATGGTATTCGAATTTATAATAAAACCTCCTACGGACAGATAGTGCTTAAACGGACGTTCATACGCCATTGCGTGCAAAACTCACACACAGATCCTAACATGGTCACGACAACACAACACATACGAAGAACATTCGCACACAGACACAATCGTCGGGCAAATTTTCAACATGGCACACCAAGTTAGGGGTGGACTACACTCGTGTCCTTCCTTTTGATTGCAATTAATTCGGAAACTAGGGAGGCGAGAGGGTGTGGGACGGGGCGGGGGGCAAGCAAAGGGTTCGTTCGGCCAATGCGCAGGGCCGAACTTGCGAATGAATTGTTGGAGTTAGAAAGTTGGTACAAGTGTTCGGTTTGGTTAGCCGCGTTTAGTTCACGAGTTCGTTTCTATTGATTTGCTATCAAGTTTTTGTGGTAGTTTCGAGTACCTACTTGGAGAGTTGGAGCTAAGATACATCGAGACTTATAATATGTTAATTGGTTGTTAATAATACTGAAAAGATACTTAATAACTTATAATATTTTAAGAATTACAATAATGGTTGCTTTTGATACAACATAAAATATAATAAATTTTATGAATAAAAACTTTATTACTGTAGGTATTAATTATCTTACTTTAAAAGTAGAATAAAAAGTAGTTTTAAAGTGGAATTTAAACTAGTTTTGAACGCGTGTCTAATCAAACTTCCCTTGTAAATTTGGATATAACACGTGACTAACTTTTTTATAAAACCTAATACGTTATAATTCTCCGTTGAAGCTATAGAGTAGCAATCATCAAGAACAATTGCGTTTTTTTCACCACAGTCCTACCCTGTCCGTCAAACGGTCTAGCCGCCATTACCGAGTGAAAAATATCCAGACACTTTTATCCCGCGCTTATAACCTGGTAGAACCTGTTTTTTTTTTTGCAATTAGTAGAATATTACTGGACTCGATCTTAATATTTGGTTTACGGGTTTATATTTAGTTGGCGGGCCCGTTGGCGTGGTTGGCGTGATGGCGCCTTTCACGCTGCAGGTCGTAGGTTCGATTCCTACCCGGGACATGCATTTGTGTGCATGAACATGTCTGTATTTTCCGAGTCTGGGTGTATATGTATATTAAGTATGTATTTACAAATAAAAAAGTAGTATATGTAGTAATATCAGTTATCTGGTTTCCATAGTACAAGCTCTGCTTAGTTTGGGATCAGGTAGCCGTGTGTAAAAAATGTCCCAGGATATATATATATTTTTTTTACAACATATTTTCGATACTCTATTTAAAAGTTCAATTGATGTTTTTTAAGGTGCATGAAGATAAATTCCTTTGTCCAGAGCAGAGACACTGAGCTTGTGAGATAAAAAAATGTGACAGTGGTAATCTTAATGTAATCTCACAATGAAATAATATGAAAATCCCGATGTAACGACAATCCTATCATTTTTTTTTTAATTTCCATTTAAACTTTGACATCTATTGTCCAAACATTAAAATAGATGCCTACAGATAATCATCAACCCCTCATCTCAATATGACCTCTCATCTGACCACTGTCATTCCAGCATCCCCCTTGACACTTGACCCGACATGACAATTCATCTGAATTGAGATCACCACCTATGTGATCTGACCTGAACTGGTTTCATCTCGTGATACTATTATAACAAAATTGGGGAAACCTTTTGTAAAAGGGACGATAAAATGAGGCATGGTAATTTAATTAAAAATGATTTACATTTTATTTGGTAATTTTCATTATCCTGCTAATATTGTAAATGTGAAAGTTTGTGTGTAAATGTTTGTTACCAAGAATCTCCATAACTACTAAACTGATTTTAATAAAATTTGAACGATTTGAACGAACGAATTTGAAGTGAAGGCTCTGGAATAAGACATTGGCTATTCCAATTTTCACGCGGGCGAAACCGCGGGACACAGCTAGTTTCATATAATTTAATTTAAATGAAATAGATTCAGGTAAGCATCAGGAAGTGAAGATCAAAATATTATAATTATATAAAATTACCAAAATATTGCCATAAGATAATGCAAACACATTTTACTATACCTACAAGTCAAGATATACAATACTGTTTAACACACTAGAAACGTAGTTTTTTTGTTTATGGCGATTATTTTGCATGTAAAGATGCTGCTGTCTAAATGCTGATCACAAAATACAATACATATAAATTAATCTACCATATCTCAGACGTTTGGAGCACGGACGAGCCCGGGGCGATACGGCTGTTCCTAGCCAAAACAATAAACTTACGTACATTCGTTACAATTATTGCCCAAGTCCCATTTGCTTCAGGATAGTTTTAGATTGGACGTGATTCTATAACTTTATTGTTGTTAGCCCGAAAACATTTACCTTTTCCGTGAACAAGTCGTACCTAACGATTATGTTTTTTTCTCAGCCGAATGTACTCAAATGTTTTCATTAACTGTTTGCGAACTAACGAAACGAACTAACGAAATATTTTTTGTTACTGTAAACGTAGGTTAAAAGAAAGGTCAAATAATACTACAATAGAAAATATTTCACCGAATGCTTCAAATCATTAAAAGTACATAGATCCATTTTTATCGAGTTGTACCCAATTAATCATTTCAGTACACATTTATTCACCGATGAACATGTATGCACATTGTCCAGTCCAGACAGCGAGGCGCACGCACACATCCCCACCCTGGGCCCTAACCACAATGGTGGGACATAGCATGAATACGCTCTAACCCTTCAGGTCCATGCGGCAATTATTCAAAGAGAATAGTTTAACAGAAAGGATTGTAAGGTCTGTCCCATCCAACCCTAAAATGTTCCATGCCTCGCGGAAAGCAAATAATTTAAAACGCTCTCCCGACGAGGCATAGTCGAATTTCGAGTGTGTTGCTTTCGGTGGTTGTTTTGCAGTATCTGATTGTCGAAATTTCAGTATATTTAGAATATTTATACATTTGTCCGTGGTACGGACGGCGCGCGGATGAGACCTCGGCGAGTACATAATAGGTACAGTGATTTAGTACGGTGCTGCTGGTGATTTTAATGTAATTAGTCTGGCCGAATGTTACCGCCGCCGTTCTGTTTGTTCGCCGCCAACGCGGAAACGTAATGCTCTTCGAGAGAATTTTGGGAAATTCTGGCGAATGTGCTGAATTATTTGGCGGATATAAATAAAGAACCGCCAGGCCTCGACTCGTGGTAATTCTTCATTTTGTGCCTCGGTTAGAGATATTATTTTGTAAGTAGCTATTTAATTTATAAATGAGGTCTGTATTATAAAATTAAAATATACATATTTCCTTAATTGAAACATACCTCGAAAAAAATACGCAAGTGACGGCAAAAGTTTTTAATTAAATTAGTTACTTAAATAATAAGTAGGTACCTACCTAATAATATGTTGCATAGCAGGAGAACTTGCATCAAGAATTGTTTTTAATATCCGACTAAGAAGGAGATGCTTCTGTGTGTAATTGCGAAACACAATTATTCATTTAAACGTTAGTGCCTCTTAAAACGAGTCGCGTAAAATATCAAGTGTACGTCCACATTCTGCGAATTTCTTCTTGTAAACTAGAGTGGAGACAGACTTTGAATATAAACATGTTTATGTACCTACATTTAGGGAACTATTCAAATCTCAAACTTGCCGATTGATAAGTACAAAGTAGGTACTCCCAAGTTATGTTATGATCGACTTGCAATGGCTTTACAAATCACTTTTGTTCCTAGAAATGGTTTTTAAAAACTGGCTTAAATCTCTATAAATTTGGCGGATATTATTATATTTGTTTTTACGGTTACTCTTTTATTCTTTTAATTTTCCCTATAATCTGCACACCTTCAAAGAAAATATCCAGCAGTGAACGTCTTCCGGCTCATATATATCATGTATGGTTTTTTTTTTTTTTGTAAGTAAACTACACCACTGCCCGGCAAAGGTCTCCCCAAATAAAATCATAATATAGCTTAACTACTTAATTGCTGAAATAAGTAAATTAAACACCTAACAAAATACAACCAATTAATAAATTCTATAGAAAGCCTACTCCACTTATACCCAACGTAAGGGTAAGACTGAAATTGTGAAAACGGCAATGACCATGCAGAATAGTGATCATCAAAATTCCATGAGCGGAGTACTATTAGCGGAGCGGAGCTGTGCGAGGCGCTAGGGGTGGCTAAATGCTTCACAGTTCACACTCGCTCGCTCGACTCTACCATCTTATTGGTCAACTTTGTTTTAATTCTTGTTGGAATGCGGTGTCTTAGTGGAAAGTACTGTGGGAGTAGGTAGGTTTGCTGTTCTCATAAACCTATCGTATTCTCTCTGTGGCTGTGCTATAGCCGTGTAAACTAAGTTTACATAACATTCATGTTTTTTTACTAAAATACACGCAATAGTTTTTGCGTTAAACGTAAGTATTTAGAGAAGAAAATAAGTCTGTTCTTTTTTATTTATTTTTTCTGATGTTAAGCGTGCTTAACCAATCGGCTACCACTGCTAAGCAGTTGCCTTAGCCTATAGATGCTTGCAATACCAAAGTCATAACTTGCACGTCGCCAACCTGAATCAGTTCAACCATACATGGGCTTTTATTACCTTTTTAAAGTCATTGTTAAGCTTAGTAAAGTTACGTATTAATTTTCAGTAATTTCTTCGTACATTTTCAGTCCAAGAAATTACAGTAACATGAGTCTACAACTACAAAAACAATTATTTCCACATACCATGTCATGGCCGGGAATTATGACTCGAAGAATGACCAGGCGGAATGTGGAGGCCCAAATTCCAGGGGAGGGGGATCCCCCCACGCCACCTAGCGGTATGTGAACGAATTAGGAATGCAATCGTTGTCTGAAATTTTAGCTTTAGTATTTGGGTTTTTGCCAATACGATGCTAGTCATGTAAATTATAGTGGTATGTTGATAAGTAGGCAAGTATTTGGAGATTATTTTTAAATGAATAAATTATCGTAAGTTACGTTTGTACTATGGGCGATACAAAACGGTATTTTCCGTCAGTCTCGCCATTCCTAGAGTTCCGATTTAAAAAGTACGAAATCAGAGGCGGAAGCAGTTGTGAATTTTTTTTCACTAGTATTCACACGGCTTTGCACGATAACATTCTTCTATAAATTTTGACAGATTGCCCGTATTTGGACAATCAGTTAAAATAAAATATTTTTTTTTTTTCGATAATTGAACCTGAAGAGCAAGTTGCATCGAGCCGTGCCGCCTAAGCCTAAGCATAGGCCGAGGCCGCACTGGTAAGGCGACAGCGATGAAACCCCTATAAACATATTGCAGTGGCCGCTTTTTGAAGGGTAGTACCACCCTCTCACAGAAGATCGGCGTAGAGCAGCTGTTACAGCTGCGTTTCGTACGATGAGTGAGAGAGCCGTAAGCCCACCCCCCCTTCCCCTCCCTCCATCCCACTCCCCTTCATGTCGGAAATGTGCGAGCAATACCTTTGGTATTGTAAGCATCTATATGCTACGGTAACTGCTTAACATCAGGCGGACCGTACGCTTTAATGCCACCGCAGTCCTATAAAAAAAAATTACATCGAAATTTGTTCAGCAATCGCCTTAGGTGTGGCCGTCACTGGTTAGACAGAATAGGTATGAAATTCGTGATTTTTGGCCATAACAACGTAGACACACGTCCACACGCATTGCGTAGTTACATATTAATCATGCTCTCCGCGGCCGGAACGGTCGCTCGTTAATCATCGGCCGGAGCCCGCCCGCCCCGACCGCGCCGCCCGCCCGCAATCTCGTAGGGGACATAGCTTTTTGTTAATTAATCCACACTTATGTGTTGATTTCATGTATTTCATGTGTTTTGTGTGTTATTTACTAAAACTTACACAAATTTCTGTAAGTATAAACACAACTCAATAGACCTCTATAAAATCAAATTCGCCCTCAGACATAGAGTCGTATTTTATTAGACTAATCACAGAGTCATCAATATTATGAACGGTCATTATTCTATCTAAGCGACTGTAGCCTAGGGGCGAACACGTTGGGCTAGCAATCAGAAGGTCCCAGGTTCGATCCCCGGTGGGGCATGCACCGATGGATGAATTTTCATCTATGAGCATAATTTACAGTTCGCTTACGGTGAGGGAATACATCGTGAGGAAACCTACCTATCCCTCGGGATTAGGTAATAGTCAGTTCCTGTATACGGTGACAAGGTTCACCACCTGTCACGTTGGGTTCTGACTATCTGGTGAAACGTGGGCTTTGAGTTGGCTTAATACCTCCACAATGTGGTGGTGTATGGCCACTCAAGCCTCTGACTACTCCCGAATGGGGATAAAAGTCGTGACGTTATATATATATATATATATATATATATTATTATTCTATCAATCATCTGTGAAGTAATTGAGAATCAAGAATCAAGAATTTTGATTCTTTATACATTTCTCAACAGGAAATTTTAAAATGTCATGTTTCATCAATATCTTGAAGTATTGAAATAGGATGTGCCTATATGTATGTAACTTACAAAGATCAAAGCCTTAATTAAAACATCACACATTAAAATTCATAGAGTAGGTAGATAGCGCAGGGATGCCCCATCAGTCAAGTTTTCTTCGACGGAATAAAATTATGTGCACATAACACCTCCATCGTGCTACCCTATACATTAATCATGCATGTCGGGACGGGACTATTTTATAGTATTAGTGGATATGAGTAGATACCTTTGTAGGCTTATTTGCAGATCATTTGTGTGCCTACGAAGAAACTTGAAAAGATTTGGTTTTTATTTTATTTTAAGTACCTATTTTATTTTACACAGTGGAGATTTTTAGGAAAAAAATCTGAAGATTAGAATTCCGACATAAAACCTACTTCGGTTCGGGTCGCAACGTGCGAGCAATTTCTTTAGAATTTAAACCATCTATAGGCTACGGTAACTACTTCATTTTAGGCGAGCCGTAAGCTTGTATTCCGCCTAAGTTACATATAAAAAAGTAAAGAAATCTAAATAATCTAAAAAGATGTATTAAATCTTTAGATGCGCTTTACCGCGCTTATTTTAACAACATTAATGCAAGGTAACTACCCGACATCCACTTAGTAACGCACCACCCAGCGTCGTGACTGCACGGCTGCATGCGCGTTCGCGACAATGATTATGTACGTTACAATGTACCTATATTTCCTTCTAACAACAGTTCTGACTATAAGGCTTGTAGGTATTGGTAGGTATATTTTAATGAGTTTTTAGAGCACTAATGTTCATGTATGACGGGTCTATAATATAAAACGTCAACGGTCTTAATAAGATTTTACTAAATTATTTATTTTCGCGTCGTTTTTGCCATAAGATCCAACCACTGCAAACTAAAAAAAAATGGCCGTCTCAACTGCATTAGTTATACAAAGACCTGTATGACGCCATTAATGTCCATCCATTACGATCGGCTGTCTCGCTCGCACCCACTACCCTCCGCCCACGACTGCCCTGACCCCTGTAGGGAGCTATTGTGTCTATTACAATTGTCTACGTAGGTGATATACAATTTTTGGAGTCGACAAAAGGTATGTAGTAAGGGAATAAATCGACGACCGTTTGGCGCAGTAGTTTGAGCGTTGGCCGCTCGGCTCACTGCATCGGGTGGTTGCGGGTTCGATTCCCGCCAGAGGCAAATTTTGGAAACGGTCTTTTCGTAATTTGCCCTGGTCTGGGTGTCACTGGGACGCCCCCAGTCCATTGTATGGTAGCCATGGTACAAGCGTTGCTTAGTTTGAGTCTGGCGATATTTAAATAATGGATAGGAAAACTCGACTACTGCAAAATCGCGCTCTAAAAAGTATGAAACAAGAAAATATTCTCATCTAGAGGATAGCCGTGGTCCGTTTAGGCCCTTTAGGTCAAAGTGGCATATGACCACGGACCACGGCTATCCTCTAGATGAGAATATTTTCTTGGTTCATACATTTTAGAGCGCGATTTTTCAGTAGTCGGGTTTTAGTTTTTAAACTTACTTTTTATTTAATTATTTTGGAGTTACAGGTAACAATATATATATTTTTGGTATGTGCTCATCAATTTCTTTCATTTGATATCCCACACGGTTTCATTAAAAAATGTTATTTTTTTAGTTCATGACATTATGTCCTCTAGAGGGCGCCATATGCAATTTTATGTGACGTCACATAGCCTATAACCAGCGGGCTATCAAGCCGCTTCTAACGATACCTCATTTGTCAAATTACGACAAGTAGTTTGGAAGTTAGGCGGGAACAGATGAACATACATACATACCGGTCAAAATCATAACCCTCCGCCATAGTCGGGTAATAAAAAGTGATACGGCGGTAATTTTGTTCATAAGATTACTATTTCCCAGGCAAAGCCGCACCAGCCAGCTAGTCCAAGGATAGGTATATTGTTTGTCCATGTCGTGGGTCCTCAGATGAAATTTCTTTGTAGCAAATAAGTAGTTGTCTCATTATTTCTGCGCTCTCGTGTGTAACGATCCACTGTTCCCTTTCAAATTGTCTATTCTTTTGATAAATTGTCTTTTGCTCAATATTTTTGGAGTCCTTTTGAGTTTTGTTACCTAACATTTTGGTAAGTAGGTACCATCGATATTTATTATTTTAGCAGATACGGTACCTCCTTACATCAATCATGGAAGATCTCACAGAAGATCGGCGTAAAGCAGCTATTACAGATGCGTTTCGTTCGATGAGTGAGAGAGCCGTAAGCCCACCCCCCCTCCCTCTCCCTCCATCCCACTCCCCTTCAGGTCGGCAATGTGCGAGCAATACTTTTGGTATTTTAAGCATCTATAGGCTACGGTAACTGCTTAACATCAGGCGGGCCGTACGCTTTTTTGCCACCGCAGTCCTATAAAAAAAAATGGAATCACTAGACACTTGTGCTCAGTACTACATGCAGCGAAATTGAAACATCTGCTATAGCTCTCGCAATTCGACTGTTTTGATACGTGTTATTAACCAGAAGATGAGCCGTATTTGCAATACCGAATTATGTATTTTTTTACCCGACTACGGCGGAGGGTTATGATTTTGACCGGTATGTATGTATGTATGTATCTATGTGCATCTGTTCCCACCTAACTTCCAAACTACTTGTCGTAATTTGACAAATGAGGTATCGTTAGAAGCGGCTTAATGGCGCGCTGGTTATAAGCTATGTGACGTCACATGAAATTGCATATGGCGCCCTCTAGAGGACATAATGTCATGAACTAAAAAAAAAACATTTTTTTATAAAACCGTGTGGGGTATCAAATGAAAGAGCTTGATGAGCACATTTCAAAAATATATATATTGTTACCTATAACTCCAAAATAATTAAATAAAAAGTAAGTTTAAAAACTAAAACCCGACTACTGAAAAATCGCGTTCTAAAAAGTATGAAACAAGAAAATATTCTCATCTAGAGGATAGCCGTGGTCCGTGTTCATATGCCATTTGGCCCTAAAGGACCTACACGGACCACGGCTATCCTCTAGATGAGAATATTTTCTTGTTTCATACTTTTTAGAACGCGATTTTTCAGTAGTCGGGTTTTAGTTTTTAAACTTACTTTTTTATGTATTGTTGTTTTCAACATTATTTTCCACGAACGACTGAGTCATACTGTGTCCAACGACTCCGTTTAGAAGGACATACTATTTTGGAGAGTCTCATGACATGTCTCCCTCATTCTTAGTAATGTCGGTAAGTACCTACTTATAAATTTTCAGTAGATAAGTAGCTATCTAATCCGTACAAAAATTACGAAAACATCCAACAAAATGTAATAATGTAATGTAACGTCACGACTTTTATCCCCGTTCGGGGGTAGTGAGAGGCTTGAGTGGCCATACACCACCACATTGTGGAGGTATTAACCAACTCAAAGCCCACGTTTCACCAGATAGTCAGAACCCAACGTGACAGGTGGTGAACCGTGTCGCCGTGTATACAGGAACTGACTATTACCTAATCCCGAGGGATAGGTAGGTTTCCTCACGATGTTTTCCAAAAACATCCAACAAGAACAAAATAAAATAAATCTTGTTTGAAAAATCGAATCAAATTCGAAGCTGAAATTTGTTACATGTTTTCAACCATTCCTATGTTGGTATACAAACAACCCTTCACCCGTTAAGTAAAATGGTTATAATAGGCGTATACAATTTCCTGATTAAGTATTTTGTGTCAATATGTGCATGCGTAGGATAGTGCTTTTTACACGACTGCCCAAAAAAGGAGTGTATATGTGTTTAGGGTTCATGTATGTTTGTTTGTTTGTTTGTATGTATGTATGTATGTGAGATTCTTTATTCCGCCATAACTTATTAATGCCTGAACGGATTTGGATGTATGGGGTATTGTTAGAATCCTTACATCATTTCGGGTAACACTGGGTATATCATTTTTGAAAAAAGTCACTGCACTTGTTTTATACTTTTTAGTTCGTTTTTTGGCAGGGCAGTCGTGTTTTTATTTTTTTAAATTATTATTTATTTTTTATATAGGACGGGTGGCAAACAAGCTTACGGGCTACGGCCCGCCTTATGTTAAGCAGTTACCGTAGCCTATAGATGCTAGTAATACCAAAGGCATTTCTCGCACATTGCTGACCTGAAGAGGAGTGGAACGGAGGTTGGGCTTCCGGCTCTCTCGCTCATCATACGAAAAAATTTAGCTGTAATAGCCACTTTACGCCGATCTTCTGTGAGAGGGTGGTACTACCCCGGTTGAGCCAGTCCGTATTTGAGCTGCAGTCAATTGGATAGAGCTTGGCTCTACCACCGAAACCTACAATAAAAATCAATTTGTAATGCCAACGCTACCAGGTATAAACCCATCATCTAAGCCTAGCCTAGTCCACAGATTTATCAATTTCCCGTTCAAAAACTCTATTAGGGCGGCAGTTAAAATGGGCGGGGGCGGCGGCGGGCCCATATCCGGCCTCGGCCGATTGAGTTCGGCGTGATTGATCAGCTCGCCCTCACTCACTCAGATCAGTGTATTCTGACTACCTGACTACCTATCTACCAGGCCGTTGAGTCTGACAACTATCAAGCGAACCATTGAGAAACTACTGGTCCCTAAAATTATCTTTGTGAATTCTTCATTATAAATCGTAAATTCTTCACATCCCATATTTTGTTCATAGTTTGGACGGTCATGTATAATAAAATATTGTATTGTAGCGCCGCGTACCTTATCTAATTATAACAACAATAATTACTAGGAGAGACTCGTAACGAGCACTTAAAGTGTATGCCTATCTGTCTGTAGGTGCTTATCATACCTATCTATTACAAGTATCCCTATAAAGATTTACTGAAGCACAAGAAGTACTGTCAAAAATCTAAAATAAATCTGTCAAATACTAATATTGTAAATGCGAAAACGACTAAACCGCTAAACAAATTTTGATGAATTTTGGTACCTATAGAGATGGACAGGATCTTGGAGAAAGACATAGGCTACTTTTTATTGCGAAAATAAAACTTGAAAGGAGAGGAAAGTTTGTACGGGAGAATAATCTTTTCCCAAGTTTTTTTATTTATTTAATTAGTATGGAAATAGTAAAAAACTTTGAGAAAAAAATAGGCTACTCGAAGTACAAATCAACGCAGACGAAGTCGCGGGCACCAGCTAGTCAAGCAATAAATAATGTTCTCAGTACAAAAATGCTGGTTCTCAAAGTTTGAAAGCGCAACAAGCGTCAAGTCTTCGCGAGTCACTCTCGCTGTCGTTGCAAGTTCGTTGCATTTTTCACACCGCCCCGTCTCGAATACTTTCACTTAGTCTTATAACTTAGACTTGCTGAAGTTTAAGGAATATAGGTTAGTCGAACAAACCGCCTAATTAGATTTGGTAGAATATTGCCTATTAAGATTCTTAAAAGTTTATGCTTTAACAAATAATTAGGTATTTTAATCAAGTGTTCTTTGTTTGAAATAAGTCTGGAATTATAATTGGTCATGATGAAATGTTGCAACCAACTATTTTTCTGTTTTTACTTATTATTATTCCAAAATAATGTATAGTATCATTGCAACAAAAACTTGTAAACCTTTTCCAATAAGTTTTCTCCACGAAGCAAACAGTCCATGGTTATCTCTGCTAACAACTAGCGACCTCTGTGGTGAAAATGGGAAACATTAATATCGCAGCGAAACGCTACCCTTGTTGTGTGCTACTCGCCGCTAGATGGCGGTAAAAATTTTCTTATAAGGAAACGTTGAACTTTATGTACAAAAGTTTTTCTTTGTTAATAAGTAAGTTAAATAGGGTTTGTAGAAAAATAGGTACCTACCCAAAATTATATCTTTTTACTTAGAGGGAGTATTTTACGTTACGTAATTTTGGATGTAGTATCAGTCACCAATTCTAATTTCCAATTGGAAAGACCAATACACGTCTTGTCTAACTTGAATAAACTAAACCAAAGATACATAATTATACATACACTTTAATAATAAATAGATAAAACTAGAATAGACGCGTCTACATGCGGCGCGACCGAACAAGACGCGAACAATTACTTAATTTATGTGTGACCAATGTTATAATGATTGCTCGAACGCGTCCGGCCGGTGCTTGTAGACGCATCTAATAAAACAACAGTAAAAATACAAAAATAAACTTCTAGCTAAGTCCACAAAAAGCGCTACAAACCGTACCGTCATGTACATAATTCGTCGCGCGCCACAAATAACGCGACAGTCGGCGAAATATCTATGTCGGACCGGGCCGGACCCGCGTCATGCTGTCACGGACCCCGGAGGCCCGGCCACCGTCCGCGGCACAAGCTGAAGCGATTTTGAAAAAAGTGAAAAAAAAATCTCCTATTTTATTTGGCTTCTTCTTCTTTTTATCGTATGGTTAGTGGCCAACCTGGTGTCAGAGTTGTTCAAGCCGCCCGAAGGCCTCTGACAAGGCTTAACGACTGCTGCCTAGATGACAACAACCGGGACCGACTTTTACGTGCCCTCCGAAGCCCGGAGACACTCAGTTCAAATGCCACTCAATAGTCGCCCATCTCTGACTGACCTTTCCGAGCGTTGCTTAACCTTCGATCGTTTACCGATCAGTGATTGCAGCTGGCTGTGAGCGCCTGTGTGGCTGTGTTTATTTGGCTTAGAAAGGAGATCAAAAGCAGCTCATTATTATGCGCGTCCACAAGCCCCGAGCGGCCGAGCCCGAGCCATCAGTTATCACGTTATAATATCTACGTGGCCCGAACCAACATCAGTTTTGACCGCTAACAAAAGTTTAAATTTTATTTTGAGCTTTTAATTTTGGCATCAAAAAAGATGATCGCTTGGTTATTCCGAGTTCTGGTTAGATTCCCTTCGGGACAAAACTACGGAAATTTTATTTTCGTATTTTGCACTGGCCTGGGTGTCATTGGGATCACCTTTTAGTGTAGGTATTCGGTATGCGTTACTTAGTTACTTAGCCCGAGCTAGTGCTCGGAGTATTGATGTCGAAACACATAGACATACTGTCATAACATGAGTGCTAGGTCAAGGCATGCGAGGCATCTGGACGCAACAATTGAAGGTGTAAATAATGCTCAAATACACTTTGTTAATAACAGTGTCATGTTAAAGTGTAGCGTGTCTTGCCTTGCTTATTTCGGAAGGCAGCACACTGGAGCTATTGTTTACCAAATTACATTGTATTAAAATAAGTAAATGGCGATAAAAAAATAAAAAACAATGTAAAAAAGACAAGCCCGCTGAGTTTCTTGCCGGATCTTCTCAGTCGAGGTCGCGTTTCCGATCCGGCAGTAGAATTTAAGGAAAAAATGTAAAATGACAATTTGTAAGTGCCCCCGTAGGCCTAAACAAAATAAACGCTTTGACTTTGACTTTGACTTTGACTTTGACAGTATTCCGCTCATGCCTTGCGCCACGCCTGAAAATGTAGCCGAGTTAACGTGAACACATGAAGGGCATTTCTTCAGGGCTACGTGTAAACACAGTCACTGTCACGTCCAGGGAAAAAGGGTGAAATACAAAGCAATTTCTAGTTTCATGTTAGTGTAATTTGCTGTTATGTGTCTCGAGGAATTTTCGCATGTCGGCCTAAATGTATTTACACTGACTGGTAAAGTTCAACAATTTCTCGTTATTATTTACATATTTGAATTTTATTTATTAGTGGTAAGGTATTATGAGTTCGATGAACGCTGCAGACGGCAGACGTCAGTGGGTCTCATAGAAATTGTAATGCCGTCTGCCGTCGCGGCACATGTCATCGCCACAATTTGTATGAGACCGACTCACGTCTGCCGTCTGCCGCGTCCATCGAACTCCTACCTGTAGAGTCAAGCTGTAGCCAATTAACTGCAGCTCATATAATATGGGCTAACCTGAGCGCGTTAGTGCCACCGTCTTAGGTACAGAAGATCGGCATAAAGTAGGTATTACAGCTGCGTTTCGTACGATGAGTGAGAGAGCCGGCTAGTGAGATGAGTGAGAAAGCTCATTTGTTGGTTAAAATTACGGGTTAAACAAAATTTGACACTTTTCTGTCTCGCTTAGACGTTACGGTTATAAGAGAGATGGTAATACAGTTAGTTTAGTCAAGTTTAGTTTGTGTGAAAAGAACTCCTTTCTTTATTAATATACTAATGATAACCAATCGCACTACAATCCGACTAATATTATAAACGCGAAAATGTGGGTGTGGGAATGATAGTTACCACGTATCTTCATAACTAGGTACTAAACCGATTTTAATGAAATTTGAAACGTAGATAGTGCAGGCTCTGGAATAAAACATATTCGTAAATAAATCCAAAATTTTCGGCGAAGTTCTAACAGCGCGTAATTCAAAAATAGCTTCTTTACGTAGGAGAAAAAACTGAACAAAATTATTGTTACCTATATGCCTTGCGTAGTGTTACTTATTCTAAAATAACGTATCATTATTGTTCTGTAGTCTGGTTTCTAATTATTAGAAACGATCCGGGACATCCTACTCTACCCAAAAGCATTAAAATATCAAAACTGTTAGGACTTCACCGACGAATTGTAATTTGACATTTCGAAACAAACCAACCAAGTCTCTACGCAATTCACAAGTTTAACGTAAACGCATACTTTATTCATAACCTGCGAATACCCGAGATACGGCAAATATTCCAAAGTCAAACATACGAAATAGAAATCAAAACTACACGATCGCTCTCGGCCACGGGTCGATTCGACCCCCTCTGGGTCCCACTGCCCACAAAACTTATTCGCACGCCACAATCAACCTTATTCGTACACCCTATGGTTGGATTTCAGTTCTGGTAGCCGGGAACTTGTAATGTTTTTTGTTAACCAGAGCTGTTTAGAGGGTGTACTGCCCACAACTAGGGAGAACTGCCCGCAAGGGTCGGCCGGTCCGTGCTGCGTTTGAACGCGGCTGTTGAGTTCCCGAGGCGAGTGGAGTGGGTGAGTAGCAATTTTTTGTTGTGAGTAAGTATTAATTAATAATAATTATTATTTGATGTATGTAAACTTATGATGGTCACAATTTAAAAATCAATGGACTATTATAGGAAATGTTTAGATATTTAGGACATCAGCAAGGTACCTTATCTAACTTACTATACCCCATTTATTATAACATTAGAAATAAGAGGCTCGTAGAAGCAGGGATCCAAAACATTTTATTTCAAAGTCAAAACAACTTTTATTTAGAGTGGTTACATTTAAATTGTTTTCACATAAAACAATGCTAAATACTTCGATAACCAAAATAAAAGTACTTTATATACTATGTTTTATTTATAATAACATCGTATCACACATTTTAAGCTGACAACCAAAAAAATTATGAAAAAAAAAATGATGGTGAATGACTCAATGACAAACACTGACAGAAAATTATTTACGTCAATTTCATAGACAACATAATCCGACAAAATTAGAAATGCCCTGCTGTCATAACCTCTGAACGGATAAGGTAACATTTTAGATTTGTTAGGATTATAGCGGAACGAAACACGTTCCCGGTATTGTTCACCCCTGCTTCTTTTAGGTTTTTAGCATTGACACTTAATTTTAAATTGGACTGAAATGATAATATTTAAATGAAAGACAATTTATTTTATAATATAAATACTTAAAATAATTACAGTTAGGTGTGACAAGCTGGTATATAAATAGATTATAATAAATTCGACGTCAATCATAACTGTAACATGTTATTTGTACTTTTGCTACAAAGTGGACACTAAAAATAACCTTTTTTAACTTCTGTCTAATGCTATAATAAATGGAGTATAATAATTTATTGTTGGAATCCGTAATGAGTGATTTTCTTGGTTGACTCGAAAATTCGGAATTTTTCTATGTGTTAGTAATAAGTATAGTCTTCCTAATTCCTAATGTATTGCTTTCATATTTCTCCCATGCCTTTTCATGTTTCTATGTTCAAGACAATATACCTATATATTTTAACCCTTATCCACATATAAGCACAACCTAAACGAGATCTCGTTTGTTGAATTTGTTGTTTATTAGTAGCTAACAGCTGTTCTAAATTTATAAGTCTTCATCTTAGGTAACTTGTAGTTTAGAAGCTTTTTTAATTCTTGTTCAAGTATTCTAGACCGCTAGAACGCTCCTCGAAGGGATATCCGCTGTGCATACATTAGGCGCAGATATCGCAAAAGGTTTTCGGTGGGATTAAATTAGTTAACTTATTTGCCTGTTTTGTATTCGTACTTAGATAACGTGACGTAAGCAAAACTAGGTTTAGGGATGATAATCAAATTAAATAGATCAACGATCGTAGAACATACCTGCATTCGTACCTGTCTAGATTCTGGCCAGTGAGGCTTGAACTTGGCTTAAACAGATTAGGACTTGTTTCAGAAAGTGAATGTTTTTTTATGTCGGTATCAGTCCTTCACAGATTTTAATTTGGCCAATAGAATTATGATTAGATAACGTGACTAATTAATTATGTTTGTAAACCTAACTCTACTAAACCTAACCTTACATATATCAAAAGGACAATTAAAAAAAAAAATGTCTGTATGTCCGTCTTTCTGTTTGTTCCGGCTAATCTCCAAAATTGCTGGACTGACAGGATTTTGCACAGGCAGATAGCTCACGTTATAAGGAGTAACTTAGGCTACTTTTATTTTAGCAAACATTAACAAAAAAAGTTGTTAAACTTCATGCGTATGAAGTCGCGGGAGCAGCTAGTATTAAATAAATTCACTTGTGTAACAGAATGTACCTCATACCATTTAATAAAACAAACATATCGTGTCCGGGCAGCAATAAAAACGGCGTGTTTCATGAAGAAATGAAAAAGGGCAGCCGCGGTCCTGCTGGGCGGTCGCCTGGCTTTTATTGCGTTTGAAGGGCAAGGGACTGTAGTTGGTATTGTTTTACTTGTATTACTACACCCTGTAGGTCTATGTATCGATTTGTGACTTAGCAACTGTTTTCATTGGCTTGTCATGTTATCAGTGATTTGATTTGTTTTTTCAAGGTGGTAGAGCCAAACTGTACAGCCACGCAAAGCGACTGTAGCCTAGGGGTGAACAGGTTGGGCTAACAATCAGAAGGTCCCAGGTTCGATCCCCAGTGAGGCATGCACCAATGGATGAATTTTCATCTATGTGCATAATTTACAGTTCGCTGACGGTGGGAAAACATCGTGAGGAAACCTACCTATACCTCGGGATTAGGTAATAGTCAGTTCCTGTATACACGGCGACACGGTTCACCACCTGTCACGTTGGGTTCTGACTATCTTGTGAAACGTAGGCTTTGAGTTGGTTAATACCTCCACAATGTGGTGGTGTATGGCCACTCAAGCCTCTGACTACCCCCGAACGGGGATAAAAGTCGTGACGTTACATTACACATTACATTACATTACATTAGAGCCAAGCTGTAGCCAATTGACTGCAGCTCCTAAACGGGCTGGCTCGACCGGGGTAGTACAACCTTCTCACAGAAGATCGGCGTAAAGCAGCTATTACAGCTGCGTTTCGTACGATGAATGAGAGAGCCGTAAGCTCACCCCCTCCCCCTCCCTTCATCCCACTCCCCATCAGGTCGGCAATGTGCGAGCAAAGCCTTTGGTATTGTAAGCATCTATAGGCTACGGTAACTGCTTAACATCAGGCAGGCCGTACGCTTTTTTGCCACCGCAGTCCAATAAAAAAAATAATCCCTGAGATTGTTTAGATAAAGCGCATTTCGATCCGAAGTATCCTTTACGTACGTTTATGTGTATGTGTGTGTGTGTGTATGTGTGTGTCGTGTATGTGTTAATGTTTTCTTTCTTTCTTTCTTTTCTTTTATATTGTACGAGGCAACTTGCACATTCTGCCGCCTCGGCAACTTACGTGAGTCTCGCGATTAAGGCAATCATTTGTAGGTATCAGTTCACACGTTTCGTTATAGGTAGACGGTCACGGTCACTAACTATCAGCCATCATTCATCAAGCATATCAATAAATAACTGAAATTATATACTCGAGTATAATTCCAGTAGTATAAAGTATGTAAAGCAGGTAATTTTTCATTAATTCATTAAAAATAAATTAATTAGGGAAAAAATTAAGGTAATATTACTTTGACATTTTTGGAATAGGAATCGAATACCTGCTGTATACCCTCCTTCAATACGACTCTCGTGTATAACACCCTGTATAGCTCAAGCAACAAGGAATATATTTTGTAAAATATGTAAGGGCCTCCGCAGACTAGCTACTTTTAGCATCGGCGACCGGCGATTTTGTGACGTATCGATGCTGCGTCGCGTTTCTTCGAGCGCGAACGATCGAGACGCAGCATCAAAATCGCCGATCGCCGATGCTAAAAGTAGCTAGTCTGCGGAGGCCCTAAGGTGAGTGTCAGTCGCGATTTGTATGAGAAATGCAAGTAATATTCCGGCGTAAGCTGCATTATAGGAATATTCTGAATCCCACACATTTGAAGGATGAAGAATTTCTTATAACTTATATTTTGTGACGGGAAAGCTTAGGAGTTCACGTCACTACAGATTCAGTCCAGTGAAAATAGGCTCCTTTCAGAGTGTACTCTTTTTGGACTTAGGTATAAAATATGAGAGCTATATGTAAATTAAGTATTTCTCCATAATCCTGCATTCTTCATATGTCGTGCAGCTGCGACGCTTGATGGCGCGTGACTAAGTAGATGTCGGGTAGTTACCTTCCATTTATGTCGCCAAAATAAGTCGGTAGGTGGCATCTAAAGATAAATACATGTATGATGGTAGGTTTGCCTCTTAAACATTCACTCATGCATTCAAATGTCAAACTTTTTTTTATAGGACTGAGGTGGCAAGTAAGCGTGCGGCCCGCCTGATGTTGAGCAGTTACCGTAGCCTATAGATGCTTGCAATACCATAGGCTTTACTCGAACTTTGCTGACCTGAAGGGGAGTGGAATGGAGGGAGGAGAAGAAGGGGGGGTGTTGGTCTTCCAGCTCTCTCACTCATCGTAGGAACGCAGCTGTAATAGCTGCCTTACGCCAATCTTCTGTGAGAGGTTGGTACTACCCCGGTCGAGCCAGCCCGTATATGAGCTGCATTCAATTGGCTCTACCACCAAGAAAATATGCCTATGTTACTTCGTCAGTTTTTAATAATAATAATATCCTGGGACATCTTTTACACACGGCTACCTGATCCCAAACTAAGCAGAGCTTGTACTATGGAAACCAGATAACTGATATTACTACATATACTACTTTTTTATTTGTAAATACATACTTAATATACATATACACCCAGACTCGGGACATACAGACATGTTCATGCACACAAATGCATGTCCCGGGTAGGAATCGAACCTACGACCTGCAGCGTGAAAGGCGCCTCCGCGCCAACCACGCTAACGGGCCCGTGAAATGTACCTACACCCCGATTTAAATTTGACTGTATTATATAACCATATACCAATATAACTAGGTAAAACATAGATACAAATAAGGCAGCCGGCCGTCGGACACCGCAATTTACAAACGCCCCGGCACCGACAAAGAAAGGGTTCGCGGGCCGATGTTATTGTATCGGAAGGTGCCCGGACTTAACGGCCTTATGGGACTAGCATAACAACCTTATAGACAGGAATATAGGGCAAATATGGAAGGAATAATAGTAGACAAGAGTAGACAGCTTATTGGTCAGCCAAGCTGTAGCCAATTGACTGCAGCTCATACGGGCTGACTCGACCGGGATAGTACGACCCACTAATACACGATCGGCGTAAAGCAGCTATTACAGCTGTCTTTCGTACGATGAGTGAGCAAACCCCCCCCCCCTTCCTCCCCTCTGTCTGACTCTCCTTGAGGTCTGCAACGTGGGAGCAATGCCATTGGAATTGCAAACGTCGTAAGTTTGCCACCTTATAGTCACATAAAAAATAAACAGGCTACATTTTCTTTCAACTCCTATTTTCTCTTTCCGATTCAATGCATTCAGGCTTCAGAATACTCGTCCCCGGGACTCGTCAAGAGTCAAACCTCAGCGTCATCGTTGGGCATCATCGTCGATCCTGGCTTACAAGAGTAACATTGGTAGGAGTGCGTGGCAGTTGGTTTACCTGGTAGAAGATCATAGATAGCACTATTACACTGTAATGTGGGTTAACAATAGTGCACCTCTACCTTCCAAGCAAAGACATTTTTTAATTAAATTGAAATTTATTATTTATCTTAACCAATTTAAACAAGCAGTGGTAGCAGGCAGTGGTAGCCTATTGGTTAAGCACGCGTCTTGCGGGCTTAAGGTCCTGGGTTCAAACCCTGGCTCACACCTCTGGATTTTTCGAAATCTATGTGTGAATCATAACTTTAATATGATTATCACTTGCTTATATACGGTGAAGGAAAACATCGTGAGGAAACTTGCATGTCTTTAGATATGTGAAATCCACCAACCCGCACTGGGCCAGCGTGGTGGATTATGGCCTGAAATCCCCCTCGCATTGAGGGGAGGCCTGTGCCCAGCAGTGGGACGTTAAAAGGGCTAAATATTTTTTTATTTTATTTAAACAATGATGCCTATTCTGCCCTATCTAAACTACTACTATCTCTACGGAGCCACATTTGCAAATACAACTGTTGCATCTGTGTGCGTGTGTCCCCACGCCCTGTCCCTTACCCACACGCGCACAAAAGGGACAAAGGTCACCGGCCACAGCCTTCTTATATTTGTTTAAGACGTGTATTGTGCCCCGAGACCCTTATTTTGGGACATTTGTATATCGTATTGTAATACCTGCTCTATATTAGATGTAGAGATATCATTTTGGGATTAAATTGAAGATATTGTATGGCGAAATGGTACATTATTAATTTCCTACACTCCGGAAGGGTGCTAGCCACGGATTTAATGTCTCTTAAGAAATCGTACTCAGAATCAGATTTTCTTTTATGAATGTAGGTTTCCCATAATCTCCTATTTAGAGAGGGTAACTTGGCTCTATATTTTATTTGAACTTTTTAGGGTTTCGTACCCAAATGGTGCCAACGGGACCCTATTACTAAGCCTACGCTGTCCGTCTGTCCGTCCGTCCGTCTGACAGCGGACCGAAGGTGGTCCTACGGAACTTTTTTACATGCGAGTCCGACACGCACTTGGCCGGTTTTTAGTAATTAAATAATCCCACTACTGGATATGACTATCCCCTTATTGAAAGGTATTTAGGCTCGTACTCACACACATTACTAGCCCATTAAACTTTCTATAGAGTTGATCCCTTCTTAGGTCTGAGTTCACTAACACTAATAGACAGATACCTCAAACAATCGGTTACCTACTGCTCTAACGATCCGTTAGTGTATTGGTGAACTTAGCCCTATACAAGTATTTTTTTATGAAAAGGGCTGTTATTTTAGGCCACTGTCCAACTGCAACATATTTATCTACTCTCCGCCAAGTTTAAGATACCCTTTTCGACTCGCATCAAATATTTCTCATTAATTACATCACAAGTTGAACATTATAGATGCTACCTTGCTTACCTAAAACACTTAGATCTCTAATCAATCGATGTCCTAATTAAATAACAACTTGTAAATCAAACTGAAAAGCTAACCCGATAAAACTCTCCCCCCTACCCCCTAACACGTCTGGCAAATAGTTTCGATCTAATAGGACCTCCTGAGGCTCTCAAACGTTCAATCAAAATGATAGGTAATTCAGTTAGAGAACCACTGGACGCATCCCTCCTGCCTTGTACAGACGACAGCAAAATAGTTTACTACGTTTTACACAGAAATTAAAAAGTTTTTCTATCTGTACCACATAAAAAGTATGAGGAGTAGTTGTTAAGCGTGCCACTTAAACCTAAGTGATGACCACGACCACTTTTCCAAGAGTTTTACGACGCAGAAGAAAACATAGAGAGCTACATAATATATTAGAATATGATTGAGATTATTTAGCAGCATAAAGGTTGGCACTCATCTATCAACTCGGCACCCGACCAGCAGCGCCTCGTCGGTCGGCATCCACTAACTGAACCGGAAATAAGTGGACCACACGCTGACCACGCGGCGTTCACTCGTTGACCACGCGCGGTCCACTGGTTGATCACGTGAAGTTTATGGTGTAAAAGCAGCGTCCGCCCGCGGACCACATGTCGACAACGAGTGGACGCCGAGCGGCGAGGCGGTGCTGGTCGGGTGCCGGGTTGATAGATGAGTGCCAACCTTTAATCAATGAATCGTAATGATGAAAATATTGTGTAAACTCGCTATAGTACGTAGTTTATTGAGTGGTTTATCATGAAAACATTGTTTTGATTTTTAGGGTTCCGTACCTCAGAAGGAAAAAACGGAAGCCTTATAGAATCACTTTGTTGTCCGTCTGTCTATCTGTCCATCGGTCAAGAAGACTGACTCTATAATTTTAAACATGACATACCTACTTTGTATTACGTACTAGTACACAAAAACATAATAAAAACCTTGTTTCAATTCCTTGTGTACAATATAGAGTCATTCTATAAATTTAGCGTATGTTTAAAAAATACGAAAAGGTTTAAGCACTTGTCTCCACACTTGTACCCGTCGGCGGCTACTACCTATCCTCTATTCCCTAATTAATCGTGTATCGCTCCGGATCTCCGGAGTTACAGCCGCGGATGACCCGCCCTAACTCGCTTAAATCCGGATTGCATTATATAACGCAGATATCGTTTTATTTAAACATACGAGTACATACATATACAAAAAAAAAATACTTATGTATTAATGTATAGGTACCATTAAATAAATAAATATTAACAGAATAACACACCAATTGTATGGTCCCAAATTAAGCATCGCTTGTACTGTGGCTACCGTACAATGGACTGAGGCGATCCCAATGTCACCCAGACCAGGGTAAATTACGAAAAGATCGTTTCCGAAATTTACCTCTGACGGGAATCAAACCCGAAACTATCCGAAGCAGTGTGCTGTGCGGCCTACGCTCGAACCACCGTGCCAAGCGGTTGTTTAAAACGTTTACGGCTGAATACTCAAAGGCTACTTAAATTTGAGAGCTGCTTAACTTTGAGTATTCGGCCGATACCCTCTAAACATTGGAGTCTCTACTAGTCCTTTAGAATATAAGCCACGTAAAAAGCCGATCCCGGTTACCATCTAGGCAGCAGTCATACCTTGTCAGAGGCCTTCGGGCGGCTTAAATCACTCTCACCAGGTTGGCCACTAACCATACGATAAAAATAAATTTCGTATTGATGGTAGAGCCAAGCTGTAGGCAATTGACTGCAGCTCATACACGGGCAGGCTCAACCGGGGTAGTACCACCCTCTCACAGAAGATCCCGCTCCCCTTCAGGTCGGCAACGTGCGAGCAATGCCTTTGATATTGCAATTATCTATAGGCTACGGTAACTACTTAACATTAGGCGGGCCGTACGCTTGTTCGCCACCTCAGTACTTTTAATTAATTTTCAATTTCCCATTTCAAAATACTTCCGATACAATTAAAGGAATTAACCAACAAAATCCTTCAAGTTTATCGTTTAATTCATAATTCAAGGCACTTATCGTGGTGAGGCACGCCTCGATAGCTAAGGTACTTACAGTGCGAGCAATTAATACGAGGCAGGTAATCCGGCCTCCCTGACCCAAGGGATGACCCTTGCTTAACGAACTGAGCGGTATTAATAGATATCTTTAGGTAAATGGTGGGTTGGGGTTCTTAGTATTTTTAGGGTTCCGTAGGCCCTATCAGGTACCCTTATAAGATCATCCATAGGGTTCCGTAGTGCCTATGAATAGCCCTTATAAGATCCCAGTCCGTCCGTCCCAGTTTTGACAGAAGTTGATTTAATTTAGTAGCAAAATAGATTAATAGTAGATCTCTAATATATAAGATTTATTTATTATTTATTTTATTTTGCATTTTTTGAGGTAACTCGCACTACATTGAAAGTGGGGATATTCTTTTTAGTCACCCCAGAATGTTTGATATCGCTGAAAAGATTAGTGTTTCCATATTTTGTTATAAACCGAGCCTATTAGCGAGATTTTATTTTTATCTCTTAAGATTTAAGCCACGTGTAGGTAAATCCTACCTAGCCAACAATGAAATTTCCGTTAGGGCCTCCGCAGACAGCTACTTTTAGCATCGGCGATCGGCGATTTTGATGCTGCGTCTCGCTCGTTCGCGCTCGAAGAAACGCGACGCAGCATCGATACGTCACAAAATCGCCGGTCGCCGATGCTAAAAGTAGCTAGTCTGCGGAGGCCCTTGAAATAGGTAGCTACGGAACCCTCTGTGCCCGGTCTTAGAGAAAAAATTGGCAAAGTCACAACATTGAACCAGTGCAAACTTATAACATTGAACCAGATGATTCCAAGCATTCCTACTAAAATATTGTAAGTTTACCTCTATTATGTGGAACATCTTCAAGGTGAGGTTAAATTATTTACGGTTTAATGGCTTCAGGGATCTGTAACATGAGACTTTATTCAGATTATTGGTGCTGGCGCAAACGAATTAATAACGTTTAGTTCCCACGGATTTTGTACTAAAATTATTAAACCCATCATAGCTGTACATCAACTACTTGTCTATATCTTTCTCCTATGCCTTACTTAAAAGAAAAATAACGATTACTTACCTACTAATCTGCCAAGCCAACTAGGCACTCGGGTATAAATATCAAATGAAAATAAGTCTATGATTCCGCGGTCCTTCCACCACGTAGTGGGAGCTACTGCCACAGGAGTGCCCAGGCATTGGCGCAGGCTCACTACGTTGTGGACGGACCCCGGAATCATTGACTTAATATCATTTTTTTTTATTGGACTGCGGTGGCAAAAAGGCGTACGGCCCGCCTGATGTTAAGCAGTTACCGTAGCCTATAGATGCTTACTGTGGTAACATTGGTAGTTTTGGGCTCCTAGCAACGAAGATAAAAACAACTGTTGTCAACTGAAGCTTAGAGAAAATTACAATCATGTATTATAGTGTTTACGAATTATAAACATAATAAACCTATGATTTAATTGTAACTTGTTGCCTTCATTATACAACATTTTGTGGCGACGAAGGAAAATAAATGTAAAATGAGTGACGCTTTTCGTAAATTTTTTTTTGAAAATTTTGACCAGACTGTGGAAGAGTGGGAATATTACTTTCAACGATTTGAAATTGCGTTGGATTTACATGGGCTCCAAGATAAGGATGAGCAAACGGAAAACAAACGAAAACAACTGCTTCTTTCGAGGATTGGACCCAGTGCATTCAAGGTACTGGTTGATTATTTCCGCCCAATACCCATACAAACAAAAACATACAAAGAGGTTGTCGAAGTGTTAAATGATAACTATATCAAGAAAAGTTACATATTAGCGGATAGAGTGGCTTTTTCTACAAAGACTAGAGACGAATCCAAAACCATAAGTCAATTCATAACAGAACTGCGAACGCTCGCAGGTTATTGCGAATTTGGAAACAACTTAAACGAAAGGATTAGAGACCAGCTCGTCATCGGTGTAAACAATACACGATGGCAACAGGAACTAATAAAGGAACATCCTACAAACAACTCAACTTTACCAGATGTTATCGCAACAGCTAAAAAGTTAGAACTAGCCGAGATCCAAAGTCTGAGGATCAAAAATACTGCCGGTTTACAACTAAGTAATGAGAATAAAGAACAAAATATATCTGTAAACAAAGTATCAAACAGCAACAGATACAAACCAACAAATAATGTTAACTCAAAAAAATGTATATTTTGTGGAAATAATTACCATGAAAACTTAACCCAATGTCCTGCACGTGGGAAACGATGTAACTCTTGTGGCAAGCAAAACCATTACTCGTCCGTCTGCCTTACAACAGGTAAATCAAAGCTAAAGCATCGAAAGACACGCTTCGTAAGACCACGTGCCACACAGGACAATAGTCTACATGAAGACTCTTCTGATAACGAGAGTATACACACATTTCGAATAAATTCTGAAGCCGCTAGTAAGATTATGATATCAACACAATTAAACAAAACAAATATTGAAATGCTGTATGACCCAGGAGCTGTCCACTCTGTCATTGGAAAAAGTATTTGGAAATCCATTGGTCGGCCGCATCTTCAAAAATGCAAGAACTTAATAGCATACACCATGGATGTATTAACTCAGGATGCGCATCGCATGATCTTCCCCTCTAGCTTTTTTTTATAGGTACTAGACCAAAAATCTCTGACACGTATATAAAAACTGTTTTCGAAATCGATTTGATCAGAGTAAGTATCGTTTTCGCGGTGTAAGGTGCTCCGTGAAAAATGCCGAATTGTCCCATTAAACATGTGCAAAGAAATTACAAAAAATAGTAATATACAAAAAGATGGGGTAACATTTCATATGTAAGTATTTTTGATGTAATTAATGCAATTTTTCTATTAAATTCATTAAAATATTAAATGTCATAAGAATCGAAAACATTATCGATACAATTAATCGAGTACGAATTAATCGAATAGTCTACTGTGACCATAGACGAATCTTTTCTACCCTAGCAACTGTATTTTTTATTTGTCAAATAATTGTCAAGTATTTGAACTTTGTAAACAAACGGATAAATACTGAATTACGCGGTGATAAACCAGTCGCAGGACGTTAAAAACGATTTACAATGAATAAATCATTAGTAATTCAACAAGAGAGGTGATTCACAAAGTTTACAGGCGGTGTCTCGCGGAATTTGAGGTGCAAAATATTTTGTCAGAACTCGACCATGTTTACCAAAGAACCGCTGATATTATAGGTATATAAGCAGTTTATTTTACAGTTTTTAAGTTAAATAATGTGTTTATTGTATACAAAGGCAGGCTCAAAGCTTCAGTTTACAGGTTTTTCAGTAAATATACATTGATCGCTTAGAGGTACATTCGATGACACAACTTGATACTTGCGCATTATTTTTATGTGTTGCTTTCATCTCGACCAATATATAATCTAAGGTTGCTTTATTTTTCTATGTTTGCTTGTCAGTTAACATCGTTACTTAATTACTAAATAAACAAATAACCTTAAAGCATTAAAGAAATGATCTTTTATTGAATTATTTTACTTTTCAGGTACCGTTAGAAGAATAGTCGAAAATTGCTCTTTACGATGACATTAATCGATTAATAATAGATCTTCAAGATGACAGCAATGCTGTGGAGACTGATGATGATGAGTTGATGAGGCAGCGGCAGGCCCACGCCAATATATGGATTTATCAGGAGTGGAATAATTAGACCAAGATTAAAATAAAAAAATAATTAAAAAACGCAGTAGCTATGATATGTTTGTTTTATTTTCCTAAAATACAAAAAAAAATAACTAACTCATGTTGAAACAAAAACACCCACTATCGAAACAATTCAGATAAATACGATCTCGATAAATTCTTGATCTTGATAAACGGAATCGAACCTGACACTGCTCCGGGTCCATATGACCCAGAAGCAGGCAGCGTCTGCTACTGAGGCGATGAATCACATATGGCATAAATATATGTATAACAAATATTATCTTATTGACCAACATCAAAGAAAACTTAAAAGTGCTTGCGCTTGCATTATGAATAATAAATAATATGGAAAATAATAAATCAAGTATCAAAATTATTCAGTCGTATTAGTCAGTGTTGCAAGAATTAATCTCGACATATATACTTTTTGATTTGAACAGTGTTGTAGTAGTGTTTATTTATGATTGCAGACCGGTATCGATAAAAATATAATATATATAGTGTATAATAAACCTTGGGAGAGGCCTATGTCCAACAGTGGACGTCTTTTGGCTGAAATGATGATGATGATGACATTTGTATAATAATACCTATTACGTTTATACGTACCTACCTAACAAAAGATATCAGCCAGGCCAGTGGCAGCAGATGGCGCTGGTCGAGTGGGAGTGGGGGGGGGATGAAACAGCTTATTTGGGAACATTAGGTACTTATTTTTTAGATAATCTCATTTTCAAGGAACTGAATTGGGATGTACCCGGAATCATCTTGTTTCCGTTGAATATTTACGCCTCGTGAGTTACTCATTATTTCTTGTTCAGCTGTTTCAGTAGAGATAATTCAGTATAATTCAGTAGATTATAATGACAGCTATAAATGTAATAATGAGTATATGAAACTATCGATATAGCTAATTAGAAATATCGATAGTGGTATTCACCCTATTACACCGATGGTCCTACGGTAGTAAAATTTTGTATGTTGACGTATTAAATCTTTTAGTGTGCGTAAAATATACTAGTGTTGCACATTTCTTTACGTGTGCGTTTATAATGACACAAAAGGTTTTGAGTAAGTGTGCGTCAATTTTAATGTAGTGGTTACCTCCCCTCCCCCAAGAATTGACAGAACATTTTGTTCGTTGAATTATGCGTGTTGCGAGTCCATTTTGTTACTTTGTTCAAGGCATACACAGATGTAACGATCGAGACACTTGGAAAATGTCAAGTAAACGTTAAAGCTTTTAACAAAAATATGAATCTACAAGTGTATGTCATCAAAGGAAATGATATTCCATTATTTGGCCTAGACTGGTGTTTAAGTTTTGAATTACCAATGCCACCAGGGGCAAAGATATGTGCTATTAAAGAGAAAAACAAATCAGAGCCAGCAAAACCATCACAACCTGCGGATGTCAATAACATATTGAAGGAGTTTGAAAGTTTATTTGATGGTAAGTTAGGAACAATCGAAGGCCACTGTGCAAAAATTCATATCCCTAACGATGTTAAGCCGAAAGCTTTTCGACCTCGACCTGTACCATTAGCTTTACGGGATCAAGTCAGTCAAGAACTACAGCGACTAATCCAAGCAGGTGTAATAGAACCTGTTGACACCATGACAACACCAATAGAATGGGCTTCACCTATTGTTATAGCAGTGAAAGCTAACGGAAATATAAGAATTTGTGCAGATTTTAAAGTAACCATAAACAGGTACGTTCAAACAGATGACTACCCCCTGCCCAGGTTTGAAGAGATCACCTCCAAATTGTCTGGTGGCCAGCTATTCACGAAAATCGACTTAAAAGATGCATATTTACAATTATTAGTCCATCCAGACTCCAGAAAGTACCTTACCATTTCAACACACAAAGGATATTTTCAATATAAGCGCTTACCCTTTGGTATATCATTTGCACCATCTGTTTTCCAACGTATCATGCATCAAATCCTTAGCGGACTAGATGGCGTTGTCTGCTTTTTGGATGACATCTTAGTCACAGCGCCGAATCACAACATACATCTACACCGTGTGAGAGCCGTTCTCGAAAGATTGAAGGCAGCTGGTGTAAAAAGTCAGGTAACTAAATGTTCTTGGTTCCAGGAAAGCGTTACATTTTTGGGACATAAAATTGACCGCTACGGATTACATCCGACAACAGAACGCATAGAAGCGATCCAGAATATGCCATTACCATCCAACGTCTCGGAACTTAGATCATTTTTAGGCTCCATAACATATTACGGACGTTTTATTGACAAACTACACGTGCGATGTACGCCGCTCTACAGGCATTTAAAAAAATGTCAGAAATGGAATTTAACTACAGAAGACACAACAATTATCAACAAACTTAAAAACATCCTTACATCTAACGACACGCTGGTACATTACGATCCAGATTTACCGATTTACTTGAGCAGCGATGCGTCTGATAAAGGTGTTGGAGCTGTTTTGTTTCATAAATATAACGACAGCAATGTTATGAAACCCATAGCGTACGCTTCACGAACACTTTCTGATGTCGAAAGAAGATACTCAACTATCGACAAAGAGGCTTTAGGAATCGTTTACGGGGTCACGAAATTTCACCAATACATCTATGGCCGAAACTTCCATCTCCTAACGGATCATAAGCCCCTGGAAAGAATTTTCAGTCAAGACAGGGAAACTCCCAAAGTAGCCAGTAACCGGTTGCTGAGATGGGCTATGACACTGAACAGTTATAACTACGTAATAAACTACCATCCAGCGAAGCAAAACACACCGGCTGATGCACTTTCGCGATTACCACTCCCAGACACAAATATGGGAGAGAAGGAGAAGATTGGACTGCCACAATTCTCTCACTTACTACATCTGCGACTCAAAGATTTACCGGTTACAAAGAAATCGTTACAGCAACAAACCTCACTGGATTCTATACTAGGAAAAGTAAAGGAGTTTATATCAACTCACTGGCCAGAGAAAAAAACATTAGATACACAATTTCATACCTACTATGAGAAACGTCAACAAATGTCATATGAAGAGGGAATAGTCCTATGGAATGGGCGATTGTGTATTCCAAATAAATTACAAAAACAGATTCTCGAAATGCTACATGATGGTCATTGTGGAATTAACTCGATGCAATCCGTGGCACGCCTACACGTGTATTGGCCGAGAATAGATCAAGATGTAACGGAATTTTCTAAACAATGCAGGTATTGTCAACAATCCAAAAAGAACACAGATACGAGTCCCATTTATTCTTGGGGGGTGCCGCCAGAGCCATGGTACAGATTACATATAGATTTCGCGGGCCCCATTTTTGGGTTTACATGGCTTATAATAATCGATGCCTACACCAAATGGTTGGAAGTGATCCCTATGAAAACAACTACAACTGAGGCAACTATATTAAAACTAGAACAGACTTTCTCAACGCACGGAATTCCGAGGTTTATTGTGAGCGACAATGGCCCACAGTTTATAAGTGAGGATTTTAAAAACTACTGCAAGCGACTGGGAACGCATCATATACGCACAACTCCTTACCACCCGCGAACCAACGGGCTGGCGGAACGAGCAGTTAGAACGTTCAAAGAAAGAATGCTCGCTTCCCAACACAGCAATCGTTCGCTACACGAACGGCTTTATGCATTTTTGAGAGCCTATCGTAATTCAATACGTCGTTCAACAGGTCGGACTCCATACGAAATGCTTTTCGGGCGAGGCATGCGTACTTCCTTTGACCTCTGGAAACCATGTCCCACGGACAATTTAGAAAAGACTAGGCTAAAGCAACAACTTCAGCCAACTTCGAAGGTGAATATTCCACCGGAATATAATACAGGTGACAAAGTGTGGATAAACAAACCAATCGATAAAGGCTCCGACCCAGGAATTATAACGCAAAGGACGGGGGTATACTCTTACAAGGTGAAGATGACGAACGGCAATATAAAAGCAAAGCACGCGGATCAGCTGCGCCCCAGACGGGACAGCTATAAAACATCGTACATCCCTGTAGAAGTACACCCACCACCACCACCTGGAACAGGCGATGCGCCGCTGCTGCCGCTGCCACCGTCACGACCAGTAACAGGCGACACACCAGTACAGCCGACAATAGTCGAGAACAGAAGCATTGCACAAGGTGACTATCTAGCGCAAGCTGGGCCGTCGCGCCTTCCCCCTGATCCACTGCCGTTGCGGAGATCAGAAAGAAAAAGCAAGCCACCCGCACGGTTTGGCTTTTTTGGATTTTAACGTGAGGGGAGGGGTAATGTGGTAACATTGGTAGTTTTGGGCTCCTAGCAACGAAGATAAAAACAACTGTTGTCAACTGAAGCTTAGAGAAAATTACAATCATGTATTATAGTGTTTACGAATTATAAACATAATAAACCTATGATTTAATTGTAACTTGTTGCCTTCATTATACAACATTTTGAATACCAAAGGCATTGCTCGCACATTGCCGACCTGAAGGGGAGTGGGATGGAGGGAGGGGGAGGGGTTTGGGCTTACGGCTCTCTCACTCATCGTACGAAACGCAGCTGTAATAGCTGCTTTACGCCGAACTTCTGTGAGAGGGTGGTACTACCCCGGTTGAGCCAGCCCGTAATATATACCTGACTGCCTAGTTGGCTTGGTGGAGTAGTGTGTAATTTTTTTAATGAAACAATGAACTCTTTGTTTTTATTTTTTTAAAGTCATTTAGCTTAATTGCCAACTCAGTGAATGCAATAATAATAACACAAAATAAAAAAATCTTTCTCACGGTATTGAAATATTAAATTTGTAAACTATCGAGCAATACGCAAGTTTAACCCTCAAGAGACAACGGTTGAAATTTTGCAAAAAGCACCGCGGCCCGGTACATGAGGCCCGGCAAAGTTAGCGGGTGTAATCGATACGGCCTTAGGGCTTTGGGTATAAATTAGAAGTTCCATCGATCACGGACGCCCTTTGCCCATCGGCTCGTACTTTATTGATAGTGAATGTTAACCGATAGTTCACTGAGTTGCGCTGAACTGGTATTTTTGAGGTTTATTTGTGTCTCCGATACTTTATGGTCCTGGAAGATTTGGTAGTGTCGTTCTTCTGTTTAGTTACGGGATGGACAATGTTTCAGCCAATCTAATAACTTTTATCAGGCGTTGCAGTACTCAGAAATCTAACCACTATTCTGTATTCTGAAACTGATCTTTTTATATTTTAATAGTAGGGAGGTACAGTTGACAAGTTTGACGCTTGACCACTTTAAGGTTGCATTTAGCGTGCAGTGAACGGCGGCTACCCGCTAGCTTGGTTTCGTCCACCAATGTACATTACAGGAGGACCACCGGAAGGCGATAGTTGATCCTTGTAAATGTTGATTACTCGTTCGCTAACCAGAGTAGAGAATTTGCCAATTTAACAATTAATTACATATAAAAATAGGCAATGTTATAAAAAAATACCGTTCCACTAAGATACTTGTCAAAAATGTCTTACACAATAAACGTCTACATAACTCGTGAAGATACGCTCGCCGTCTATAAACATCCATAGGTAAGGGCAAATAGCACTTAACGTATCCTAAAGGATACATTATTGAGGAGAGCTCTAAAAACAACATTTTTACATCCTACAGTCCTGCCGCGCATATTTTATTGCGGGTTGCTGGGATGACCCTCGCGTCGGACTGTGTAGAGTTCGGAAAAGTAGAGACGGTGCGAAAAAATATTAAAGAGAAAATACCATTCCATTTCATATGGTGAAATGTGCCGAGCTTATATTAATTTAAGATCTTATGTTGCACCATGTTTCAAGCATAATAAATCATTCATTCATTCGGTTTTTGTTAATTTGTACTCTATTTTTTCGTTCTACGAAGAAGAATTTTTAAGGTGGTAGAGCCAAGCTGTAGCCAATCGACTGCAGCTCATATGCGGGCTGGCTCGACCGGGGTAGTACCACCCTCTCACAGAAGATCGGCGTAAAGCAGCTATTACAGCTGCGTTTCGTACGATGAGTGAGAGAGCCGAACTGGATTTACAGAAAATACCCACCATTCTAAGCCATGAAATCTTCTGTATTCGCAGTTTGGTCAGCCACATCTGAAACAAATAAAGCTGAAATAAATTGCTAACATCAATACAAATTAAAAAATAAAATAAAAATACCAAACAATATTAGATATTGGCCTTCTTTTTTAAATTTCGGTAACCGTTACGTAACCCGTACATTCTACCTGTTCCTACGTCTTCCCGTACCTGGCCGTCCCGCGAGGCCACGGGGCCTGATGGACCGAGCTCGCCGCGCAAGGGTTAACCTAAGTCAATATAAATATTTGAATACCTTCAGTCCACGCATCACTTTACAAGCTGTAACTATGTTCGGTGAAACATTTTGTTGGTCTTTTTTAAATATGTGTTATTTACATATGAGCCGATAATTAAGCTGTTTTCAAAATAGGAACAATTTTAATAGGCACAAGCGACGATCAGCCGCGCTCGAGCAATCAGTTATGACGGTATGTCTACGTGGTCCGACGTCAACACATCCTATTCTGTGACGCATTGCACGCTGCAATAACAATCGGTGAAATATCAAAATTTACCGACTGATGCAATTTGCGCTCTGCAGCGAGCGCGGGCGCGCCGCTCAGCACATGTAGACGCAACTAATGAATATGACCACGTGATCTGAAGGCAGACTGCGCAGATAATAAACAGCATCCGCTGATTCTAACTATAGTTTGACCGCTACCGCTGTGCCACTCCTTAGGTACGCGAGCGGCGAGACGGGGTGGGCGAATCCACTCCCCACCTCGCCGCGCATTCCCCGCGCATATCTAGTTGCCCACTCCCCACCTCCCCGCGCATACCTAAGGCGCGGCACAGTGGTAGCGGTCAGACTATAGCATTTGTTTTATAGACTACGTCGTCGTCGGAATTAAAAAAAATAATAATGAGGTAAATGCACACTAGTAAACTTGATTGTGATCCTTTGATGTCATTTTCTACAAGAATGACATTATTTTAAGTGCACTTAAGTTGGAAAATCATTATTTAAAATTGAACTTGGATTATGTAATGTCATCTTAATACTAAATTATAACTCAACAGTATACTCAAGATAGCCTTTCTTCTTCTTATCGTACCTGTTGGCAACAAAATAGATTAATAAACCTTAGTTATTTGTATGTTGGCAATATTAGTTTTGGTATGTTGGCAACTGCCGGCTTTTTCTCTTTCTTCCACGAATGTCCGCCCACGTAAACGGTCGTGTTAATTAAGACTGTGGCTGTAATATAATTGTTATGTTTGTACCTATTCAATGTGTTCTGCAAATACAGTGATAAGTGAACAGTGCCGAGATTTTATTTATAGCGCCCTCACCACACGCCAGGACACACGAACACAATATACATGAGCCGTACCTATTGCGCTCAGTACCTATGGTAAGTTGCCAACCTGATGTCACAGTTGTTCAAGCCGCTCGGCCTCTGTCAACGCTTAACGACTGCTGCCTAGACGACAACAACCGGGACCGTCTATTAACCGCCCGCCGCCTTGAAGCACGGAGACGCTTAGTTCAAATGCCACTATGTCACCCAACTCTGACTGACCTCCGATCGGTTACCAATCAGTGATTATATCTGACTATGAGCACTTACTCAGTGAGGTCTTCTACAGCGTCAGTCAAAAAACTTTTGTCAACAAAATAAACACCATATTAAACCCCCCAAAACGCATTACAATAATGAGACAATTCTGCAAACATATTGCCGGCGAGGATCGGCAGTGAGGGTGGCATGTGAGAATCGCCCGGAGTTTTATCCCGGATCCAGCCCGGATCCCGGATCCCGGGCCGCTCCCTGGTGACCGCCGGCCGAAAACTTTACCTCTGACCCTACTGCTTCGAACTATATAGAGATGATGAAATGTTCCTTTTATTTTAATTACTTAATTTTTTTTAAAAATTGTGTTTACTTTGCATAAAACTTCATGTAGTCAAAGGTGACCTAATTGGTCAGTGGTTTTGACACAACTAAAAATATCGCTGGCTTGCTCATGCATTACGAGCATGAGAAGGATGGTAGGTAATACATTTAGTTTAGTCACGTTTGAATAATTTCAAAATTAGCACAAATATTTTAAAAAATAGGTACTGTTTTCGTTATTTAGTCCATTACTGAAATTTATTAAATTAAATTAACAACAAATAAATGTTTGGCGTCATAAGTAAGCAATATTATTTTTCTACTATCAGACTCTTGGATTGCTTATAATATTTAAGTCGCTCACAGCTTTTTTCTAATCTTTTTATGCATACGAATGCTATTAAAAAAATATATAATATGTGTCATTGTTTTATATTAACAGCTCTATACAAATCCAAGGTCCATCTTCGCATCAAGACTCGCCTCCAGTTTTCTTATCTACTCCACCAGCATCTATATCAGAACGAGCCTCCGGGGACGAGTCCCGCCTCTTTACGGCCTGTCAATGACTAGTAAAATTTAGAACCGGCCCACCATTGATATAAATGTTTTTTGTTCTCCCAGAACGACCCTTCAAATTGTAATTTAGTGTCGCGTGGATGAGATGGCGTGGTGTTATGTGTTGTAATATCCATTGAGGTTGATGGGTATGGCCAAAGAATGGAGGTGGTTGAAAATGGGCTGCCTACGTGTTCTATACGAACGCCACGAGCTTAGACATAGTGTAAGACTTCGGGATGAAACTCACAAGACTAGGTGTGGACCAATTACCTTACTCTCATCTCCGGAAATCGTCTCAGCAAATCGATGAACACAAGGAGACGTGGTATGGTCTTGTTTCGTTATATACATTGAGCTTGATGGGTATTGATTGGGCAAACCAAAGAGTATGTTTTTCTACTATTTATGAAACCGCTAAGGGTGGACAGATATTGGCATTATTTTGGAATGAAAAATCATAGTGACAAACAGTATATTTTTTAAAATTAATCGGAATAGAATATCAGAGAGCAATCACTCCGATCGTTACACGAAATGATTCAAATTAATTCATCTGTTCTTACGTGATTTTTAGTTAAACCAATAAAAATTTGAGTCTCCTCATACCTACATCATTCTAAATCGATGAGTTATCTTCTCAATGCGATCCGGCTGAGCGCCTCCAAGCGTGTCTGAGTGTACATATTAAATTTCAAACGGATTTTTAACGCACGCCTGCTTGCTTACGTCCCCTGCAAATTATTATACCGTGATGTAAAATGTAAAATTTAAATCTGTTTCACATGCAGTTTTAGTATAAAAACCATCGACGTAATACCATTGAACATGACTGTGGACTACAAACTTTATTTTCCATTCATTTAATCAAAAATAATCCTTATGTGACGGACTTAACGCCCACGATGCACGCATTATAAAAACCGGTCCGAGCCAGAAACCTATAACTGCGCCTTCTTTCCCTTTCTAATAGTACAACCTTTCATCCCTTGTGTTGCCAGTTAATATTTATTCGATCACCTTAAACTTGGTACATTTTCATGTTAAGAATAATAAACAATAAAGTCGATTAATGAAATACCTATGGTAAAGTATAAGAATATCCTAAGATTAAAATTTCAAATATAAATAAATATCTGGAAATAAGTACTTACCTTCTTTAATAATTCGCTTGTAATTGTCAGTTCCGTGATGTCTATAGGAATCGTAGCAGAAATAAAATTAAAAACTTGAAACACAGAACGTCAATTTGCGTGACACACGACATTTTCAGCTAATTTTAAATCTAGAGGATTGTGCTGAATTTTCTCATAAAAATGGGTAGAATATGCGTAATGGAAGGGTGTAAAAGCGAATATTATCCGAATTAAGGATTATCTTAACATAGGTAAGTGGGTAACTATGTTTTCCACGTTAAGTACATTTTAGATGTTCGGGTGACACAAATTTCTCTAGTAAAAAGGACTATAATATAAATCTTATTATGTGTCTGTGTTAACTGAGGAATATCGTCCACGGGAACTGTTTGCAGCGATAAAGTCGCGCTTTTCGTTGCCGCACGACTACATCGCTACTTTTTGAAGTCGGTCGCATTTGCAGCGCGCGACAGACCACACGCTGGTAAAACGCGACGCTCACGCCGCGTTGTCACGGCTCGCCGGGCTCGCACACGGCGTTCGCGTCGTTCACACGCTCGAGGAACGCGCACGTCTAGGGCCAGATTAACCATTTCAGGCAATGTAATTCTCGGGGCCCCTTTCCTTTACCCTTTTGTTACTTTTTAATAGTACATTACTGCCACGGTCTGTAATGAGTGTGTTGCTGGGCGCGTTGTTGATGGCCGAAAGCGCGGCGCAGCGCAGCTCCAGGCCTCCACAGCGCGGTCAGCATTGCAACCCTTGATGGACAATATAAAATAAAGGCCGAGACCGATGGTTTGTCGATTGAAATTGTTTGCAATTGGGACGACTTTTGGCTTTACACTTCCCGATTACTCCTAAGCAATAAAAAACAAAAAAACAATTTTATCTTTTACAGATCCCAGGCGTGTAAATTGGTTACAACAAATACCTATTGGCTACAGAAAAATTACCCAAAATTCCGTCATATACAGCAAGCATTTTAAGCCGACAGATTATGTCCCTAATTTAACACAACGAGTTTTAAAGGAAAATGCCCTGCCCTCACTGTTCCTTTTCGTTAGCACAAAGGACAATGGGCAAAAATGGTCCAAATGTCCACCACTTCCGAGACCTACGTCACTCGATAGACCACTACATACTGAGTAACTTTTGCAAAGCCAGTTCAACAAAATAGGCTGTCAGTAAAAAAAAATTTGTAGTTTAAAAAAATATTTTAATTTTTTTATTTCACACTTATGCTGCGTTCCATTCACCGTATATTTTGTTATTTTCGTCCACAAAAAGTGTTAAAAACGATAATAATGATAACTTTCAGTACAAGTTGGTGCGAGTGGAACGTGATTTGTGGACAAAAATAACGAAAATAACAAAATTAACAGTGATTGGAACGCACCACCAGTGTTATGTCTTATACATTTTTTTCGAAAGGCAACAATATAAATACACTTTCTAACATTAAATAAAAATAAAATAAGCTGTCAGAAAGCAAAAAATGCCGTGAAACATATTTTATTATTATTTTTGTTACCTGATGATAAGTGAAAAAGTAAGGTAACGCATAGAAGGTACCTGCTTATTTATTTTATAGAAGCGCTTGTTGTTCACTTTTCATCAGGTAACAAAAATAATAATAAAAACTTTTCACGGCATTTTTTGCTTTCTGACAGCTTATTTTATTTTTATTTAATGTTAGTAAGAGTATTTATATTGTTGCCTTTCGAAAAAAACGTATAAACATAATACTAATGGTGAAATCATATTTTTTTTTAAACTACCCGTATTTTTTTACTTACAGCTTATTTTGTTGAACTGTCTTTGTAAATGTTACTCAGTATTTAGTGGTCTATCGGGTTACGTAGGTCTCGTCAGTGGTGGATATTTGGACCAAGTCCCATACAGTTTTGCCCATTGTCCTTTAATTTTGTCTTATGGTCTAATTAGTTAGATATTCTTAGGGTACCGTACCTAATAAGGAAAAAAACTAAACCCTAATATGATAACTTTGTTGTCCGTCTATCTGTCTCTATGTCCGTCTGTCACAACTTGCACAGCCCAAATCAAACATAACATGTTAACAGTAGTAGGTACCTTTTATAGCATAGAAAAAGAGTAAGTATAGGAAAGATAAGTATTGGAAAAACCATAGATATGGAGAGCCTAGACAACGTCCAATCGTGTGAAGTGTCATGTTACTTTATATTACAAAGTGGCAAAATCTACGATCTTAAATACTATTTTGTAACTTCATTTAGGTTGCCAAGATACAGACAGGCACTCGTGTGGTTTGGCCACCGCAGACTAATTTATTGTACCTACTCATGCTCTTAAGAAAATAAACATCCCTTTCCTTATTTTATTATTTTCCTATCATAACAATCTCGGAACAAAAGCACGTTTTCACTAGATGTCCATGGGGACGTTCTCAAAATTTCAAAATATTATGGTCACTCTTGTTGGCAAAGGAAACAACGTTCAGTATGGTATCTCGCTGTCGGCTTCACTTTTGCTGCCAAGTCCGCATTCCAGGTGTTAGAGACTTAAAACTTCCTTGATAAAAACATATTCGCAAACGGTAGCCGAAGTTTGAAGTTCTTAGTTTGAAATCCGAAAACATATTCGAACATTTGTATTTCGAACAAACAAAATTTTGCACCTGGCGAAATTGGAAACAGCCAATCAGAGCTCAGCAGATCGTTCGCGCCAACGTCCCCTCACTGACCAATGGCTGACCGGTTTCGGACCCTCGCTTGGCGCGTGCTCTGTCCAGTTTTATAACACAGGGGAATTACCCCATCCAGCCACGCGCACCGGTCGATAACTATAACTTTTTTATAGCGTATAAATTGACGATGGACCTCGGATGTTGGTTCAAAGGATGTTTAAACGTTTACCTTTGTCAATTCGAAACAGGTACTCATCCCGAAGTTTTGACACGGGCCATATATTTGACCGCTTAGTGGCCACAACTTGACGAGGGGATGAGTTTTTCTAAAGATTTCTCTCCCTAAACAAACGCTTATTTTGTGGTGATAAACGTTTTTGGTCGCGTGTAAAAGACCTGTTTTCGGATGATAGCGTACAATGGGTGAATGGATTGTAAATAATGGGATGAAAATGATATTAAGAGGATTTATTTTATTTGTGTTATAGATAGAATCAAATAAGTATCCCTTGATTTATTTCCCTTGCGTTTAGTTGTTTTGTTTTTTTATTAGTTTATTATGTTTGTCTTCCAGGGTGCTCACCATCACCTCTTTTTGCGAGATAAATGAAAACCCAAAATAAATATCTACGTTATATCGTATATCACATCTTCTTAATGAGGTCAGGTTCAGGCTGACAGAAACAAAACCTAAACTGAGTCGCGCACTTACCAGTTATAATTAAATCATCTTATCAATCGATGTAGTGTTATTAACCGACTTCAAAAAGAAGGAGGTTTCTCAATTCGACCGCATGTTTTTTTTTTTGCAGATATAGTACCTTCTAACATCGCAATCACCAAACGTGTGCTCAGCGCACCACTACATGCAGCGAAATTCACACATCTGTTATCGCACTCTCACAACAATTAACTTATTAAATACATAAGAAGACATTACTCATCAGACAATGAGCCGACATGCTGTCAACATTATTTTCCACAAGCGACTGAGACGTACTGTGTCCACGGACTCTGTTTAGTAGGACAAACTATTGTCGACAGTTACATTTCTTCCTCTTTCTTGGTTATGTAAAGGATTTTATCCAACGTTACAATACATTTTCAACATAGCAATAGGTATACCAAAAATCTCTCTATTTGTATTGTACGGTCTGTTTGGCCGTCCAGAATGGGAGGCCGAAGGGCCACATTCCTCATAATCCCGCCCTAATGCCCTGTCCTCTGCAAGGGACAGTTCCATTTATTATTGAGCACTTAATTTATGTGTTTTGTTATGGACCGACAACTGGCGAGGTTACCCTAAATACGTGTATAAATTGGAGCACAATGGAGAATCAATATTGAACTTTACAATCTACAACCAAAACTTTAAAGTTATTTGGCAAGTTACTTCCCATTGCGGCGTTTTCGTTCAGGGCAAAAAAACTGCTTCATCGGACGTTTTAAAGTGGCTATTGTGAAATGATTTCGGTTGTTACGCGTCTTACATAAAGTTCAAATTCACTTGACACTTAGAACTTCTTTTAAATCTTTTCGTCTTCAAAAATGTTTAATTTTAAAACGCGAAATTTTGGACTGCACCGCGAATACAGCCGTAGAGCTGGGGTTTTAAGGATGATTATCCTTCGCAAAGTATTTCAACTTAAGTCCTTGTTTGGAATACTTTGATCACTTAGAATTGTTTAGACAATGTACTACGCGGCAATCCGTTCGTTTCAGGGCCAGGGTCTGTTTAAGAAGGGGTGAAATGACATTCTGGATAACTAAATCCAGGGGACTTCGGGGGTTTAGAAGTCATTTTTCAAAATAAGTAATCGGGAGCGTAGTCAGAGGATTATTGGGAGAATTGAACAAGTGGACGAAGTTGCGATTCGAAATTCGAATTTTTGCGATTCGATTTTTTTTTTCAAAAGGGGAGGTAAGTACGATGATAAATAGTCATCCTTGTCTAGAACTGATATATCGGTTTGGACAACAGAGAGGACCAAATCTCTGCAAAAAAAAACAGGTAGCTAGTAAAAAAACAAGGACCCACGTGGGTACTACATAATATTATTAAATATCATAGGTCTATAATACAAAATCTATCGTCTGTATTAGTGTATGAAACTAATGTCTAAAAATTTTTTTTTTTTCCAAACTTTTATCATAGGTCCAAAGTTTGGCGTCACAACCTATACACGACGAATCGTTAATGAAAGCAAAACACATAACCACATCTTTTATAAAAATAATAATAAAAAAATACTAAATGACTCGGCTAAAAACGGCATAATATGATATTCAGGAGAGCTCTTCAAACGGCGCACATAAAGCCTATGAGAGCATAAAAAATCAAGAAAACTCCATGAGAACCGAAACACATGTAGAATAAACATACTGAGTAGATACTTACAAAAATATGAAATTCACCACAACATTTGCGGGGACGGGCGAGTTCGGTACCGTTGCCAGAAAAATATTAGGATTTAGAAAATAATATAATAGCCCATTTAACGTCCCACTCCCGGGCACGGACCCGTGCGAGGGGGATTCAGGCCCTAATCCACCATGCTGGCCTACTACGGGTTGGTGGAGTTCACATGTCTTTCGAAAATTTGTTTTTCTATCTTTTAATTTTTTGGGTAAATTACTTTTTTTTAAATGATATTACTAAGGTGGCAAACAATCGTTCGGCCCGCCTGACGCTAAGCAGTTACCGTAGCCTATGGATGTCGAAATAGGCACGTCTTAGTATGCAAACGTTCCGTTCCGTGCGAATATTGGCAATTATCTGGACTAAAACTCAAAACAAACTGAGAAAGGTTAGAACTACGAAGGAGACCGATTTGCCTTTGAAAATAAATCCAAAAGTTTTCCAACTTTTTCTGCAGACGGTACTTGTTCAGTCGTCCATAATGCGAGTTGATAGGTAGATGTATTAAAAAATAGTATACATTAGACACGAGTACGACACGATACTACATACGTATACATACACACGTAGTATAAAGTATATATGAAAGTGTATAAATGTATATTAGAAACGGATTATACGCTCACTCACTCGTAGATCACACAATTTGATTTTTAGAAAATAAAACAATTTGATAAAATGTTATACTTACACGGTGTTAGATTAAGGGACTCATTCGAACCCATGAAGTTCATGCTTACCTACACGTAACTATAAAAAAACTAATAAATGACAGTGAAAAGGGTGTAAAAATATTGCAAATCCGCAAGTTTATGAGAATTTATGCTGTCGATCAATCAGTGTTGGTTGGTTGGTTGCTGATTATAACAAACAGTCTTAACGATGATAATAATATTAAAAATAGACAATTGCTTTTGAATTTGATGAGTATTTTTTTTAAACCTCACTGTATAAGGTACGAATGTCCTGGCCATAAGCGCTTTGGATGCGGGTTATGTTGTGCTTATAATTTATGATCACCTATGCTTATACAGGCTGACTGGTTAAACACTTTACATATTGAAGGACATGATAAACTATGGTAACATGAAACGTTTAAAAAAATAAAATAAAGTAAATACCAATGAACTACAGAGAAAACCTTCATGAAATTAATGTGCTAAAACTCGGAAATTGTGGACACCACAGTGCCCCGCGTAGAACGCTAGTGCTCATGAAACTAATGACACTTGATAGGTACGTCAAATCAAGGAGGTACAATCCTGACTACGCTTATTGTTTTGAGTGGATAATTAAAGATAAATTAGGCAAATATTAGGCACCTATTTTTTACATAATTAGAACGAGAATCGAGTACTGAGCACTCTATATCAATATGTAAAGTGTTCAACCAGTCAGCCTGTATATCTGTGATCAATACTTCTCTGAAAGAAACCCTACTCTACAATTTAAAAGATTTTACATGAATAGGTATAACTCTTGTCCCACAAGTGTTCAGCTCAGTAGTGTCTCAGCGCAGCGTCATTTGTCACCTACTGACATACAGACAGACAGATCTCTACGTGCCGACTGTCTGACCAGCTTGGTACTACTATGGTAGAGCGGATATCTCGACTAAACCTTTTCTCATCGAAACTCATTTTCACTACTCTACATTTTATGTATTCAAATTAATTAATCGATCTCAAATGTGAGATTACATCTCAAGAGCGCATTCGCGCACTTTAGTGAGACTTAAATATTAATTTCAGAGTTTAAAAGGTTTTAATTTAATTTACTTACTTGCTCCCTAACCACTTTACCTACATAGGAAACGCTCAAGGCATTCCTTCCACTCGACACCACCAAAACGACACCACCGATGGTGTCGTTTGGAATCTCTAGTCCATACGACACCACCCTAGTGATGTCCAGAAACGCGTGTTTTTGACAAACAGCTCCCAGTTGCAAATTGCAATGAACAATGTCAAGATGACCATTTGAGTGACAGATAAATATAAACTTTATCAAATGACATACCTCATTAATGAAACTGCTTGAACTTAATTGGAGTTTTCATATCAACAACTTTGTATGTAGGTAACCTCACTAATAGTCGGTGGTGTCGTATGGACTAGAGATTCCATACGACACCACCGGAAGTGTCGTTTTGGTGGTGTCGAGTGGAAGGAATGCTCAAGGTTGCTATCATGACAACCGTTAGTTCTTAATAAGATGGTGTAATTTATATTTTTCCTGAAGTCTATAAGGTAACAGGTTATAGGAAATATTTTCTAATTTAGAAATTGGAAGAGTCCCTTTTTACATCCACCTGTATTATTCTAGATAGGAGAATCGAAAATGAGAACGCGTAGTTGCCTCGAACGATCCTAGTCGGCAAGATTAATGTGGTTGGACTTTTAGTCGAACTTTCACTAAGATAGTGAGCGATTATTCGCTCAAAAAAGAGAAGATAAATCGAATTCGAATTTGGAAGCAAAAAATCGACATAACCCTCAACTGCAATTCGGTCTAAAACACCCCTGAGTTTATAAAGAAAATATAATGGGAATCACATAAATAACTGTCGAAGTGTTCACCCTAAACAAACAAGGTTTGACACCTACACACCAAAGTCATTCCCACATCGTCATGACAAAATACCATCATAAGGCGAAACCCGAAAAACTGGACCCCTGTAACTATGTGTAATTTATCTCGAGCGCTGAAAACGTCTTCAGTTTAACCCAATACACTCGGTCCTAAGTAAACTTTAGGTAAACTTAAACGCCTGAGTCCCTTTCTCGGCCACATTCTAAATAAATAACATCTAATGGGGGACATTCATCAGTGTTTCCACGTTTTTAGGTGGGTACACCTCACTCCCCTAGCTGTCTGCTGTTTCGGAAAAGTCTCTAGCGGACAAATCCACGAAATTGTATACACGAAAACAGTCCCTATTCCAGGATGTTAAAAATCATTTTGGATTGGGTAATGAAGGTATAAAATACGTTTGTTAAATGTAGAGATTAACGTTGGTGAGTGCAGAGATATGAGAGGGGGAAAGAATGGTGGGCGGCGGGAGGCAGGGGGTCCACCCAACACCCCTTTTTGTTATTTTTTGTTGCATTTTTTTGCGTGAGCGCGTGCAGGGTTTTGGCTGCATAGGTAAGTAATATTGATGTTTATCATTAATAGTGTTACAATAATATTTTTGTTACTGAATTAAATAATTATGCCAATTTTGCAGTCGTCTAAAACATTATTTTTTTGTTTCGCTCATACAATGCGATTAGAAAAAAGATGGCAATATAAAATCCATAATATCTGCCCCAGGTTGTTCGCTGTACTGTCATCATAATTTATTAATCATGTTTTATGAAAATGTCAAGGCATTGGCCAATCTTCTGTGAATTATAACCGTATATTTTTTTCTCTGTAATAAAGTGGGTGCGTCTACACATGTGGCGCCCGAGCACTCAGTTTTGACGTCGGAACGCATAGACATAATGTCATGAGTGCTCGCGCGAGACATGCGGGACATCTGGACGCACCAATTGAGTAGCTTTGGCCTGACATTCGTTTTGTAGTGACAGATTTAGCAATTTTAGTCATGGCCGTAATACAGTCTAGAGAAAGGTCTGAAAAAGGTTCAAAGATAAGGCCACGGCCACGAGGCGAGCACGACACGACACGGGCCTGGGACGAGACCGACGTCACACCTTGTGGCAAGAGATAGCACGTGATGAGGGTCACTACAAGTAGGTACCATACCTATGTATGTATAAAATATGTATCCCTAAAAAGTGTTTAGATAAGTACCTACTTATTCAATTCTCTTTTTTATTTATTTTTATAGATTTTCAGTAACAAAGGGTAACCAAACACAAGGTGAAGGTTGAAGGTGGTAGAGCCAAGCTGTAGCCAATTGACTGCAGCTCATAAACGGGCTGGCTCGACCGAGGTAGTACCACCCTCTCACAGAAGATCGGCGTAAAGCAGCTATTACAGCTGCGTTTCGTACGATGAGTGAGAGAGCCGTAAGCCCACCCCCCTTCAGGTCGGCAATGTGCGAGCAATACCTTTGGTATTGTAAGCATCTATAGGCTACGGTAACTGCTTAACATCAGGCGGGCTGTACGCTTTTTTGCCACCGCAGTCCGTTAAAAAAAAAAAAAAAAAAACATAGAGCTCAGAGATAGAGAATGCCCAAAAAAATGTAGAGATACACAGTATACAGGCAAGTATTTCAGAAACAGTTTTTAAGCTTTAGCGCCACCATACACGGACTGCTTGTCGACAGCTCAGCGACAGCAGTTGGTTGCAGTTTAGTTGCAGTCGACCGCATCGACCGCCCGCCGACTGCTTGAGCGGTCGACAAGCAGTTCGTGTATGGCGGCGCTAATAGTAATAGTTAGTAACAGTTTTTTTAAGTAGGTAAGTACGGAATGACCGAAACCCCGAAACGACGGAAGCCCCTAACGTTACCAATAATAACATATTATTAATCGTAATCGTAATCGTAATACGTCAATATAACGTATTAACATACCGACCAATTGGATAAGTAGACATTACGCCACCGACTAACGCTTTAGTTAAAATTTTGTAAAAAGCATAGTATGCGGAGCATGCAATACTGCGAATTTGTGCCGAAACCGACCGGTAACAAGTTGTGGTGTATTTCAGCAAGTTGCCGATAGCTCGTGTCGCCATCTTTCTGTGTTGGGGAGGAAACTCCTGAATTTTCATAATTTACCAATAAAACAGGTATAACAGATTTTTTTTTCATCATCGGGTTTTGTTATTTATTCAATCTAGGTTATGTAAAGAAATTATAAATACAACGATATTTAAATAAGGGCAAATATAATACGTAGAGTTTTTAAATGTCAAAAAACTGTATAGGTTTGTTTTAATAAAATAATAACAGATCTGACTAAATCTTAGGTACCTACTCTACATCCAATGGTACTTATATCATAAGAAATAGAAAAACTATATAATAAACATTCAAAAATTGATATACGTTTTAACCATGAACGTAATACTTAGAGTTAAAAATTCCTTGGTTTTAACAAATAGTGTATTTATTAATACAGTCCTGTTTACGAGTACAGTCTCTACAAAATGATGGTCACCATACACGAAGCAGCTGCCAAAGGCTAGAGAGGAAACGGTAACTGAATGGAACTAAATTCCAGCCGTTTGCAATGGTACAGTCGCGGCCATTCACTGGCCAGACTGGCCGGAATGTTTCTACTTCTCTATGAGAATGTACATTATGAATTTTGCATTCGAATTATGGGACATGTGACTGTCCAGAATAGTATGTCCTACTAAAAGGAGTCTATAGACACAGTACGATTCATTCGTTTGCGGAAAATTATGTTGAAAACATGTCTTTATTGCCAACACGGCTCATCTTCTGATGAATCATACGCATCAAAATGCTGTCGAATTGTGAGAGCTATAACAGATGTGTGAATTTCGCTGCATGTAATGATTCGCTGAGCACGAGTCTAGAGATTGCAGTGTTAGGAGTTACCATATCTACTAAAATAATACATCAATGGTACCATGATAATTTCGATGCATTGTTTTTTTTTTTTAGAGAAAATCCTACGTCGTCTGCATTACATACTTTTTAGGATTTTATAACTGAAAAACGAATTGCAATAGGTAGATGCTTCTACAGTTTTTTCAGAAAATTGCACTAGAGACAGTAAAAGTGGCGTTAAAAACAGCTGGATTATTTGTAAAAGAATATTGTTAAATTTTCCAAGAACACTCCTCTTCTTTTGAGATAACTTTCTCAGAATATCAGCCTCTATAAGCCTTACCCACCTGAACGCTATATTTATCGCCCGCGCGCATATTTCTTTAACATTCAGAGAACACGACCACATAATATCATAAAATATACCATGGAAACGCGAAAGTAAAAACCTGAAATAAGACACCGCCTTTGTTTTCATTGTCTTTATACCTATAACGAGACGCGAGGTACGCAACAAAATCAAAAGAAAATAGCTCTATTATGTGAAAACAACCCAGAGACTAGTACGGTTATATTCACCCGTGGGCTGAATTTATACGATATACTCTGTATTCAGTTAACCAATATAGTTAGACACCTCACACGGGTTACAAAATCCTATGACTCGTCCATTCGTGGTAAGAAGTAGAGAGGGGTGGTAGGTCATGTGTGTGTGGTTGCTGAAACATATTTCGAATATCCAAAAGTATAAATTTCTTCGGTAAGCTATCGACTTACTTTTTATATTCGACAGAATCGCGGTATCGGGAATGGGCTGTTTTTAAGACAAACATCGGTTATGCTATGGAAAGTACTCCCTCTCTATGTTTTCCTGGTAGCGAGAAGCCGCATTGTGATTTTTTCATGTTTTTGTTTATGCTTTTTCTAAGTGCAGGCTTATAAAAATCCCATATAGAGTTCACACGTAGAGAGAGAAATATACGTGTGTGGAAAATATTATTTGCATAATACTGAAAATAAGATGCCTTTGCTAAAAGCGCGCAGTTCATAAGAAGCGTTTAACTAATGAAGAACTAAAAAGCATGTTTCTTTATTTTTTACACCTAAAATAAACCTCAACAAAACATCACTCATCATTTTAAAATGAAAAATATAGAGTAAGTAAAGTAACGAAGAAATAAGCTTGATACAAATCTAGCTAAACATAAAAAATCCTAATTAAAACCTAGCCACAAAATCCTACTGTAACATAACATAACATAGACGTCACGTCTTTTATCCCCAATGGGGGGTAGTCAGAAGCTTGACTGGCCATACACCACCACATTGTGGAGGTTTTTAAGCCAACTCAAAGCCCACGTTTCACCAGATAGTCAGAACCCAACGTGACAGGTGGTAATCCTAATGTAAAACTACCAAAACCCTGTTCCTATTTTAAAAATCAATAGCACCAATCAAAGACGAACAAAACTCTCCGTCTACAAACTACACACCCACAACTACACATTACAGTAACCGCTACAAAAGCGTCCTAATGCTTGCGTCCTCCAGCCTTAATCTTTTTGTACCTCTAATTAAATTAGCGACCCAGGAGCTCGGAAACTGGACACGCACACTACCGCAAAACATCTTCGGTCAACGCACACAGATGCACATAAAAGTGTAAACGACTGCGTGAAGTTGAAAGGCACGCGTGTGTGGGTGGACGGTGTATGTATGTATGTGTGTGTTTTAGTTAAGGGTCGTCATTTCTCTTGGACCCTCCCCCCGTAGTGTCCGCAGAAAGGTGAGTTAAGACGGATTCATGTTGAGCTGTTAATACCACCTTTTTAGATTTTTAAGGCTACTAAAATATATACATACGTAGAATCCATATCGTATAATTTTATGGATTACAGGACTATTTGGCTGGTGTATACTCTATCATTTCACATGAATCATATTAAAATGTTTATGTTCTCTATACGGTTATGCAGACGTTCTAATTTCATGACGTCTATAAAAACGAGTTGTTCAAGACTATTTATGAAACTTATAAAATAAATTAGTCTGTTTTCATGTCTGTTCCGTTTCATATCTATCGTGATAAGTCTGTCTTTACCCTGGTACTTTATACTTCATAATTGAACATGTGTAAGCCAATAAAATTATCTTGTATTAATACAAGTTATCGTAATTTATTTTTAAAGGAAAATGAAAACTACGTGAAATGGCAGCAAGAATGCTGGCTGCGTTTCCACTTTAGATTGCAATATTCTCATTTTTTGTGACAAGTCTTCATTACAAGCAATTATATTCAGCAATAGTTTTTCTCCCTCCACTAATCGACCTCATATCCACACAACTGGTCGTCACAGTCATTTGCGACCACGATTCGCCTGCAAAGGTGTCCAAACCTTGAAAAAAATGACCGTTCTAAAGGCCGTCATTTTGCTAGACTCTCCATTTATTATAGAGCGAGTTATTCGACCATGTTATTATTTTTTAAATCGGAGGTGGTATTATCAGCTCTATATTAACGGGACAGACAAACAGACATCCCCCGGCATCCTCCCTCGGACTTTAATATTGATCAGTGTCCGGTCGCGGTCAGGTAGCTTCGGCCACCACGCCGCGCATGCGTCATACCTGCCCCTTGCGAGGCTTTGTTGCAGCTTCTGTACTGGCTATTGGTATTAGGGCTGCTACATATGGGTTAATAAGTGAGACGAAGCAATTTTATGATAGCTTTGAAAGAGCTCGTTCTGAAATAAATACTATTTTAATTTATTTAAAAAATGTTCGAGCTCGCTTGGCGCTGTGGTGCGAGTGTAGGCCGCTCGGCTCACTGCATCGGGTGGTTGCGGGTTCGATTCCCGCCAGGGAAAAATTTCGGAAACCACCTTTTCGTAATTTTCTCTGATCTGGGTATCGTTGGGATCGGCTACTGACCAATACCCATAGTACAAGCGTTGTTTAGTTTGGTACCATATTGTTGGTGTTTTTGTCTGGCGATATTTATTTACAATTCATTATTATTTTTTAAAGTATAATTAGGTACATATAATTCTGATGTTCACTGTACGATGATACTGGTGCTAATTATGTTAACCACATATAACGACTGAACTAAATTAACAAAACTAAAAATATTGAAGTCATGCTAGAGCATGGTGATATATCATCATGTAGAGCAACAGAATGAGGAACTAGATATTTTAAATGTTACTATAGGTTCGTGATCTTTTTAAATCCTTAATGGAGATAGAGGAAACCTTAGAGAAAGAATAGACTATTTGAAATTCAAATTCTACGCAGACGAATTTGCGGCCATCAGCTAGTGAGAAATACTTAAATTGCAATATTTTTTCAACAACATTTAATATACGGACACATCCAAATCTCAACAAGATCTAACATCCATTTACACCGTAATGTAATTTCCACGAAATATAATACCAACCATGTTATAACGTTATCAAACAACATTATACTAAAAAGATTCCCCCGATTTAATATCAAAAAGAAGTCCCTAAATTCCCTATCATGTAAAAGAACACTTTCAATATTGGGATTGGTATCCCTTTGGCCGTAACAAGGTTTTATTAGATCCCACTAAAGGGCATCCCCGCACAAAGGTAGCACAAGAAACCCTTTTTCTACCTTACTTCAAATATATTAACTGTCCCACTACCTTTCATGACGGCGATACTGTTGGCTCTAGATGAGACTTCATTCGAATTGTTCGAAAAATAAATGACATTCGAATTCGAAGTCTTCGAGGTTAATAAATCTACAGCGGGTTTCAATAATCAACAGATAAAAACATTTTTTTTAATGCATATATATGTCCTTTTTGCTTAAAAATATAGTGAAATGCGCCTTTTTGTGATTATTCTATAAATATGCAATGATCTTATTTTTTATGTTAATACAGGGCTCCGATGCGGTTTTAAAGCTAAAAGAGTAATGTAAATAGGTATTTGACTTTTACGAAAGACTTTAACAGTAAATTAATTAATTACACGAATAATAAAAAATATCATTACAAAATCCCCGAAGTGTGTAGGTAGGTATATTGAATCGCTGAAACCAATATCAGCTAAAAATAAAAAACAAACGCCTTGTTGAAATTGATTTGCAATAGACAGACAGAAACATCAAACTTCAAAAAAATATTATTTTAAAATAGAAAAAAAACACATCCAGTTCCCTAACTATCTTCGTTCGGGCGGCTATTTGTATCTCTTGTGCTTTTGTCAGGGGAAATCATGCCTTATATACACAGGTATATAGACTAATACGCCGTTGCCGGGGCAGCGTTGCGATGGTGACCGACGATTATACAGATGTATATCTGCCTTGTAATATAGACTCATACTGTATCGTGTGTAATAAGAAACGTGGAGTTTGGTTTTGAATACACGTGGTATACAAAAATTGTGAATGCACAGCGTGTTGTAAAAACGATAACTAATTATAAAAAAATACTAAAATATTATTTAAAAAAATACTAAATCTATTTGAATAAAAGAAGTGTTTTCAGTTTTATGAACAAGTTTTAGAGTAGATTAAACTAAAAAGAGTTTTCTGTGACTAGGGGTTTTTCATGTGAAACCAATTACAGATTTCTTAAATAAAGACTTTTTAAGTCTGTTATTCTTTGTGAAGCCAATTAGTTTATTGTTCTGGGAACTCCTTAGGATGATAAAAAATGGCTACATTACTCAAAGGCACAAAGACCGGCCTAGAAATTACTGGCGTGTGATAATTAAAAAGCTTGTTAATTAGGTACCTATTTTTACCTGTTAGTTAACGCACGGGTAATTATTCCTTGCCACTATATTTTTTATACTTATTTGGTGTCCTAGAAAAATATAATTTATTTCAATAGATGCTCTACTATTATCACTGGTTCTTATATTCCTGTCTTATAGCACTGTTCTTATAAAAGTTATACAAGTCCAACATAAAAGAGTTATGCACCAACATAACAGATCCAATAAGAGAAACGTCCAAAATACTCTTAGTAAAAATGAATGGCCGGCGAACGGCAAACACGCTAATGGCGCCATAAAGTTACGTATAGACGACCAGGGTTACTTGACCTCTGGTATACATGATGTTGTTTATATCAAGGCTTAAGTACCGTGTTGAATTCTTCAATAAAATGAGGTTGAAGCTGGTAAACTTGCTGCATTATTTTATGAAAGTCGCTTTTACCCAGGATTATTATTACCAGAGCATTATTTTTTCAAAACACATCTAGTCGTTGCCGGGTGTTGTAAGTTCAGACACCCAAAAATATATCATTAATTATTAAATTAAGTGGGCAACATTTTCAGTTAATTATTTTTTATATTGCCACTTTAGTGTCTTACTTTTATTACTATTATCTTTAAACAGCCTGTATAACCAATGAAGAATATTTAGCTAATCGACCGGGGGTCCCAGCGCATTGGATGCGTAGATCCAAATGTACTATCGCGCCATTTGCCTTTATTGGCCATTTGGCCAGTTCCGAATTTGAAATCTGTGTTCGCTCTAATTGATTCCACCTCGTTCCATATTCAAATAAATTGAGGTCCGTTATTTATCTTTGTCGTTAACTTTATTCGTTCCATTTTTTATGAAAAAACGGAAATAATTTTGTGGGTCAATTTAGTTACTTATTATTTTTGAACCAAGAAAAGTTTAGTAAATTCCATAATAATGAAACTCATATCTACCAACAAAATAAACGACCAACATAACATTGAAAAATTAATTCAACAACATCGTACAAATAAAATTTTACATTCGTAGCCCAAACGTAGCGTTCGTAGCGGCTACGCTCATGGCGTAGCAGGGGGGCGGGATGGCGTGGGGTGGTGGGGGATGACTGACCGCGACATTTGTTGCCGTCCACCCCTGTCTCGGGCGACTTAATGTACTTAGCGCGTGTGTGTGTAATTTTTACTATAGTAGTGGTGGCTTTTATTAATTTCTTGTTTTACCTGTGTTCGTGAAAAATAAGTGGGTATAGCGTTTGGCGATGAGTTTAATTAAACTTCGTATAGTTGTTTTGTGTCTAAATTAAGATTACAGAAACGCTTTGATGAGTTTGAGAGACTTAAGCTTTAGATAATATCATCACGACTATTCCTCAAAGGGATCGCAGAGGTGCACCGTTGCATTTACGTACTAATTTTGGTCCTTAGGTTGAGACAATGATTCTCTTTATGGTTATAGACAGGCTGAATTGCCATTAGAAATGATGTAGACGCCAAAAATTACAAAGATCGAAATCAAAATTTTAAAAACGGAACGCAAATTAAATTCAGTATGGAACTCTAATTTCAAATTGTTATAAAGTCTCAACCCTGTTCCGCCGACGTGGGCACATTTGACCGACGCTATACTCGGCCCCCTCGGGGGCGGGTCCAGTGGGGAGAACTGACCACCCCCACTCACCCCTGGCTTATTTACTGCGGATTTTATTTGCACACGCCATGGCGGACTGCTTTTCGTATGTTTTATTTGAACAATATTTCGAGTCTTGCTGTTTGGATTCGTTTGCTTGTGTACTTTTATTTAGTAGTAGTAGTATTTTAGTTTCAACGGCTACTTTTACAATATTGATCCATTCGAACTCTCCCGTCTAATTAAATAGAACAAAATAATTTAATGGTGACCAACAACAGATGAGACATAAAAACTACTTTAATATATGGGTTTAAAAAAAAGTTTTATGTTAGTATATCAGTAACTATCTACTTATAATCACGCAATAAATTATATATTTACGCTTAACTATTATATAGTAGCATAATGGGGGACTCGAGAGTAAACAGAAAGTACCATTAGCAACATCGTTCGAACAACATTACCCCTACTCTGCGTATAATAAGGTTAACAAACTAACATCGAAAGACGCAAACATTCCCATGTCGCGGAATAATTGGACCCATCCGAGCAACTCGAGAAAAATACCAGCCATCTCCTCAAAAATATGTTACAACTCCGAACCATTGTCCTTTGAAAAAAGAATATCGCATAACGAAGTTGAGTTCCGACTTTATATCAAATATCACGCATGACGCGATCTCCCCCAGCCTCCCCGAGACGTTGGGGGGGCAATAAAAAATAATATATTGGAATATGTTGGAAATAACAGCGTATCATCCTCCGCGTGGATACCGGGCCCGACGAGGACATTCGTGCTGAGACGAGTCCAGCCTCCTTTTATTGTCCCGGGGAACTGCTGACGTACGTAACGACTTCTTGTTTGTTATATCGTCTTGTATGAATAAAATTACGCTGCTCTGTTACAATAAAGGGAATAATAAGGAAAAATCGTGCGGAAAATTTTGATAGTTATAAAAGGGAGTGCTTGAATACAATGTTAATAATATTTCAGGGCTCACTATATCTATTTTTTGGGACTAGGACTACCACTGTTACTCTTGTAAAGTTCTGTAAGTCAGGATCGACAATGGTATCCAGTGATGCCGCCGAGGTTTGACCCCCGACGAATCCCGAGGCAAAGTTGGTTTGTCACGAATTAAATCAAAATAAGATATAGGAGGAGTTAATTTTCCACTTTTAAAAGTTAAATTTCACACTTCAACGCAATATATTTACCACTCACCATGATTTAAAAACAAAATCACAACACCATTGCATAGCAAGAATGACACAAATAAACTTCTTGAATTTTCGCCACATCATGAACAATTTTTAATCGATCGTGTATCGATCGAATGCGCACACGCACTCCCGAGATCCGACAAGGAATGGATCAGGAAGTAAGGTAGACCCCGGCGGGGTCAGGTAGCGGGGTTTAAGAATTAGCGACGCGTTAAAGGGTTACCTGACAAAAGGTGTAATTATTATTACAGGGTTAAGGGGCACACAAAAGAAGCTTTCTGAGACGGGTTTTGGATTACTTTGAGGTTACACGCGCAATGTGTTAGGCAGTTGAAGTAGTGCTTTATTAGTTTAAGTATTATATTTTAAAGCAGACGTTAATAATGAGGTGAGTGGTTGAGTCTTCTCAACTTTCTACTAGTCTACAAAATAATGGTGGTGACAAACATGTATAACAAAAACCACATATATTTTTTTTCCGAATTTCAGATTTAGATTTTCCTATGAATATAATTTGATAATGTAACACCTTAATTTAACTCTTACCTACTTGTATTTATATCTTTATCTGGGATCTTTAATTTACAGTCTCCGATATTAACACCATACTGCAACACGTAGTATAGTTTTTCTTAATATTGTCACAAACACAAACGAATATAGTAAGTTGCTTACTTTTTAACCGACTTTATTTCGCACCGAATCAGTTCTACCTGACTATACTTTCACGTGTGAAACTAACGACTGTCTTGCGCAATGTCACCGAGCTAACCCTTCACATGTTACCTAATGTACCTGAAATGTCCCGACCCAATAATTCATTATCGAACAATACACATTTTTCTAGTAATAGTAATAACCCTTTTTCGCGGCACCGTTGTCTGTGCGACCCCTTGCGAAATTTTTGACACAAATAAAACACCCGTTCCAAACACAAATATTTAAGAAAAAAAACGCGTCCGCTTTTTAACTTTGTCTCTGGCCATAAATCAGTTTAAAAATAACAAACCGTTGCAGTTATAAGTTCGATATTTGAATTGAAGCGTAATCGATTGACATTATAAAATATGATTTTGAAATAATAAGTATCTAAGTTAACTGCAGATAAGTTTTAATTTTGTTTAAACTTTGCAAAAACATGTCTGATATTTTATTATTATGCTGTGTTTTTTTTATAAATTTAATTAATATAAATAAAAATGTAAACCAGTCACCTTAAATCGCACATCGAAAACAACAATAAAAACCCGATAATTTGTCGAGAGCACTTACTCGTACCAACCCAACAGATGCTAGATTAGATTCAAACGTAATGAGTTGGTACTTGACGTGTGCCACCGACTGCACTCGAATTATTCACCTAATTTACTTTTATTGTGCCGATTGTTCGATCCACAGATAAGGCAAGAGGCACTCCTGTGTGCAAGATAATGTAAGATAAGACTGGTTTTAAATAACAAAGCACTTTACAGTCTTATTTATGCAGTACGATTCGGAAAAATAATATGTACGCAGTAAAAAAATAGTTTATATTAAGAACTGGCCTATCCAACGAGATCATATGACATCGTTTTTTAATTTACCAATTTAATTTATTAATGCTTAAATAGGTATCTGGAAGTTATTTCCTAAATTATTAATGGATAAGTGTTTTATCAACGCGCTTTGTATTAATAACCATTAAAAAGAACTTTGCACATGCATCTGCTTGCGCTTTCAATATTCTATCCGTTATAAACCCCTCTATGCAAAATTTAATGGCGTATTCGCAACCCTATTATCATATGCCAGGTATACGCAAAATTGCAACATTCAAATTAATAAAATAATAAAACTAGTTCGTGATCTATGCAAGGGTTAGGCCATTGTTGGGAATATAAAAGAGGGTTCATCAGCCTGTCTGCTAACGCATTTTACTATTCCAGAATATCGTTAGTAAAAGATGTTATTGGAGGTTAAGGATTCATAAGAAAACCATTTCATAGATTTGCATTTTTTTTTCGTCATGTTTTGTTCTAAGGTTCCTAGTTATTTATAAAATAGTTGCTAGTTATTTTAGGAGTAAAACAAATAATGTATAAAAGCTTCTAATTATCTAAAAGGGTCGCTTAGGGTCATGAGAAGATACGAAACCAATTCCAAATAATTTCACACCATCAAACATTATGACCGGTTCAATTGGGGACAAAAAATATCCGAACGAGGGAAACAGGGTTAAAAGTGCGTGTTTTGGGGTAAACTTGATATATTATTTTGAACAACACTAATTATGTTTGTATAGGTGTTTAGATATATGGGGTCATATTGATATTTTTTGTAATCCATATCGTTTTAGTATTTTGATGTTCTGGAGCGTTTTTGCAGTGTTAATGACGTTGAATTTATTGGCATGTCATTTGAATAGTGGGAAAGTTTAACCGATTTTGTTGCGAAGTTTTTTGGGACAGTCAAAAAAATATAAATTATCTTTTATTTCAATATACTTATAAAATAATGTGATTTGAATAACGTACCTACTTAATTGTGAACAATTAGGTTACTTAGAAATAGGTATCCTTTATTGCTTAATCTTAATTAAAAATAAAGTATAAACTTTAAATAACTATTTTTTTATGTACCTAACGTATAATCTCAGTTAAGTCTTAAACATAAAGTTTTTAACGGGTAAGTAGGTACACTACTGCTTACTGACACAACAAAATACACACCCAAAAACAGCACTCCTAAAAGTCCTTTAACAAAAATACTTGATTTAACCAAAAAAATACAACAATCAGTCGCATTTTGTAATTCGGAAGCTTACAACTACCAACACTCAGAGCTATTTAGAAAAAATGCCATTGTAACTTTTTGCCAGAGTCAACGAGTGCAATTTTTTTTTCACAAAATCCTATTTCTCGGATTTAAAAGGATTTAGACACTTTGTTGTGGCAACAATGACGTTTGTGGAGATCGATATTTGTTTTGATTTAGTGACGTCAGTATTGTGGATGGTTCCCACGAAGGATTTTTAGAAGTTATTGCGTCAAAGATTGTTTTGGACTTTTTGTGGGGAAAGTGCCTCATTCAACTTTTCCAACATTTTAATAAATAAAATGTCGAAAACTAAATATCGAACACTACAGTTTAATTATTTTGTTCACTTCCATAGGTAGTTCCACATAAGATTTTGTAGTATCCGACTACTATTTACTTTTTTTCCTGCTTTTTATCATTGGTACGTCCTTTTTGACCTTTTTTATACCACTAAGGTGGCAAACAAGCGTACGGCCCGCTTAATATTAAGCGATTACCGTATAGCCTATGGACGCCTGTGGACCTACTTTGGTTATTTGCGACAATATAAAATTAGTCGCCAATAAGCCGCCTACATATTTTAATCGACAGATCAACAACTACCACACTCCAAAGTTAAAATAATCCAAATACAATATTCATGATAATAAAAAATTCAATCCCTTTGAATCCGTTCAATTCACGACTCCCAAAAAAGAATCGCTACAAATCCTTATTCGCCATCGTCCCCTTATTGGCATCCAATCTTTGGACCCCAAATACTTGGCTTATCAACATTCGGACACCATAACAGGCATTCGGTAGCCTCATACATATTTTAGGGGGCGCACACCCCGTTTGGTCAACTGTCAGTAATGATTTGCTGCCGTTTCCCTTCCATACGCCCCCGACCTACTCTACCAATTATTCTTGGTCTCTGACAACTTTTGTCTTGGACGTTTTGAGAGGTCCAATTATGTTGGACGTGCTATAAGACCAGGGGCGTTAGGAAAGTTAGATTATCTACTATTTTTTCGGACGCGCGACTGTCGGGGTGGATATCGGTGGAAAATATGGCTTCCTATTCGTATATATTTTGGGTTTTTGTAGTTTTCCGATTCGTATTTTTATGATCATATAGACTTGTTGTATTGGTTTACAGATACCAATTTATTTACGGACTCTCTGCGATGGAATTATGAGTTTCGAATGTCACTTTAAAATTCCTTGAACACAAAACAAACTTTATGCACACTGCGTGCCAATATAAATTGACCATTAATCTAAATATATAAGAATCAAAGTCCTGATTGACTGACTGACTGACTGACTGACTGACTGACTGACTGACAGACAACGCACAGCCTAAACCGCTGATCGTAGAGACTTGAAATTTGGAGGGTGGGTTTGTCTTGATGTGTAGAGGTGTACTAAGAAAGGGTTTTTTGAAATTCAACCCCTAAGGGAGTAAAATAAGGGATGGAAGTTTGTATGGAAGTTCGTCATTTTTGAAGTTAGAATTATGAAAATTGCTGATTAGGTGTCTTTTGAAAAATAAAAAAATATGGGTTTCAGGGTTTTTGAAAATTCGACCCCTAAGGGGGTAAAATAGGGGATAAAAGTTTGTATGGAAGTTCCGTCATTTTTGAAGTTAGAATTACTTAAATTGGTGATTAGGTGTATTTTCAAAAATAAAAAAGAGTAATTTCAGGGTTTTTGAAAATTCAACCCCTAAGGGGGTAAAATAGGGGAATGAAAGTTTGTGTTTAGATTTCTTTCGTGTTTTTGGAAATTCAACCCCTAAGGGGTGAAATGTGGAGTGAAAGTTTGTATAGGGGTGGTCGAGTTTTGTTATTTTGACGGGAAAGGGGAAGACGGGGTCAAGGGATGTTTTAATAAGTCATCCATATCTCGATATTGGTTATGATTGCTTATTTGAATTGATCAGACTGGGGTTTCCGTATTTTTAATCATTTTGACGAGAAAGGGGAGAGCGGGGTCAGCGCATGTTTAGTCATCCATATCTCAAAATTGGTTATGATTGTTCATTTTAAATAATCAGACTGGGGTTTCAGAGTTTTTAATATTTTGAAGGAAAAGGGGAGAGCGGGGTCAGCGAATGTTTAGTCATCCATATCTCGAGATTGGTTATGATTGTTCATTTTAAATAATCAGACTGGGGTTTCAGCGTTTTTAATATTTTGAAGGAAAAGGGGAGAGCGGGGTCAGCGAATGTTTAGTCATCCATATCTCGAGATTGGTTATGATTGTTCATTTTAAATAATCAGACTGGGGTTTCAGCGTTTTTAATATTTTGAAGGAAAAGGGGAGAGCGGGGTCAGCGAATTTTTAGTCATCCATATCTCGAAATTGGTTATAATTGTACATTTTAAATAATCAGACTGGGGTTTCAGCGTTTTTAATATTTTGAAGGAAAAGGGGAGAGCGGGGTCAGCGAATTTTTAGTCATCCATATCTCGAAATTGGTTATAATTATACATTTTAAATAATCAGACTGGGGCTTCAGCGTTTTTAATATTTTGAAGGAAAAGGGGAGAGCGGGGTCAGCGAATGTTTAGTCATCCATATCTCGAGATTGGTTATGATTGTTCATTTTAAATAATCAGACTGGGGTTTCAGCGTTTTTAATATTTTGAAGGAAAAGGGGAGAGCGGGGTCAGCGAATGTTTAGTCATCCATATCTCGAGATTGGTTATGATTGTTCATTTTAAATAATCAGACTGGGGTTTCAGCGTTTTTAATATTTTGAAGGAAAAGGGGAGAGCGGGGTCAGCGAATTTTTAGTCATCCATATCTCGAAATTGGTTATGATTGTTCATTTTAAATAATCAGACTGGGGTTTCAGCGTTTTGAATATTTTGAAGGAAAAGGGGAGAGCGGGGTCAGCGAATTTTTAGTCATCCATATCTCGAAATTGGTTATAATTGTACATTTTAAATAATCAGACTGGGGTTTCAGCGTTTTTAATATTTTGAAGGAAAAGGGGAGAGCGGGGTCAGCGAATGTTTAGTCATCCATATCTCGAAATTGGTTATGGTTGTTCATTTTAAATAATCAAACTAGGGTTTCGGCGTTTTCAATATTTTGAAGGAAAAGGGGAGAGCGGGGTCAGCGAATGTTTAGTCATCCATATCTCGAAATTGGTTATGATTGTTCATTTTAAATAATCAGACTGGGGTTTCAGCGTTTTTAATATTTTGAAGGAAAAGGGGAGAGCGGGGTCAGCGAATGTTTAGTCATCCATATCTCGAGATTGGTTATGATTATTCATTTTAAATAATTGGGGTATAAGCTGAGCTGAATATGGTAGGTACTACTTCAGTTTGATCCCATAAAAAATCATTTCGTAAATCAACACCCAAAAGGGGGAAACTAAAGGTTGAAAAGTACGGCAGAAAAATATGTTTGTACCCGATTGACTTGAAACTTAGTATGCATAGGGTAGGTGAGGGAGGAAGGGAAAGACGTAAGGTAGGGGGAAGTGGAAGGGGGAGGGGAAAGGGAAAGGGAAATGGAGGGGGAGGGAGCAGAAGGAAGAGAGGGGAGGAAAAGGGGTGGAGAAGGGGAGGGGGATTTGGGATTTTGGCTCTATATACCTACCTACCAAAACACGCATTCACCGAATTAGGTACCGTGATAAAGTTTGTATGGCTCCAATAAAAATCGTGAAATAAAATTATTTTTATAAAAAAGCAAATACTGACTTAAAATACCCTGGCGCACTAAAAAGTCTTAAGTCACTTGCCCGGTTTTTTTTTATTTTGAAGTCTACGCGGACGAAGTCGCGGGCAAAAGCTAGTTTAAAATAAAAAAGAATCTGGTTTTTTTTTCAGTCCCCACACGCATTAACCTACGCAATGGAAACGTCGCCGTCACTCGCAGATTTTCGTTGTACAAACAAGCATTTAGCTTTATTTGGGTACGCGCGACGCAACGTGACACCGCCAGTGGCCGACGGATTCGGCACGGCAAATAGCATTTGTGGCTTTGCAAACATCTTGGCTTTGGCTATCGTGTTACGATGAATGGTGTGTAAACGGGTGCTAATATGAATATATTTTTTTACTAAGTGGGTGCCCAACGCCTATTTATGGAACCTGATATGGTACTTGAAAGCTACAGACATGTTGTCTATTCAAACTAACACGCATTTCTGACAGCGCGGATTTAGCGCTGTAAAGCCGTGGGCTCCTATTAAATGCCATTGGCCGCTTACAGCGTCACGCGTTGTGTTGCAAAAGACTCGAGTTCTTTAGCCTCATTTTTAGGGCTCGAGCCTTTTTAAGAAACCTCAAAGTCTAAAGAACTAATTCAGCCCCGAGTCTTCGAGGCGCAGAGGAGGCTCTCGGAAATAAAGCCTTTATTTTGAAGCTCTTTCTATAAAGGCTTGGAGCCCTTTTTTATTTTAGCCCTTTGTAACCATTCTTAACTTTAGTTGAATAAGCACGACTATTCTCAACTATTGTTGACCACTATTGACTATTCTTGACTATTTTGACTATTATTGACAATTTTTTTCTATTTTTGACCGTTGCTGACTATTTCGACTATTTTTGACTATTTTATACTATTTTTGACTACATTTGAATATATTTGTCTATTTTTGATTATTTTTGACTATTTTTGACCATTGTTGACTATTTCGACTATTTTTGACTATTTTTAACTATTTTTGACTATATTTGAATATTTTTTACTATTTCTGACTATTTTTGACTGTTTTTGACTATATTTGAATATGTTTGTCTATTTTTGACTGTTTTTGACTGTGTTTGACTATTTATGATTATTTTTGACCATTTTTGACTATTTTTGACAGTTTTGACTATTTTAGACATTTTTTTGGCGATTTTTGATTATTTCGACTATTCTTGACTATTGTTGACCATCGTTGACTACTGTTGACTGTTTTTGACCATTGTTGACTATTGTTGACTGTTTCTGAATATTTTTGCCGATTTTTGAAAATTTTTGACCATTGTGGACTATTTTTGGCCATTGTTGACATATTTTTGACTTATTTTGACCATTTTTGACAATTTTTGACAATTTTAGATATTTTTTTGGCGATTTTTTACTATTTCGACTATTCTTGACTATTGTTGACCATTGTTGACTATTTTTTACAATTTTTGAGTATTTTTGACTGTTTTTGACTATTTTTGACAATTTTTGACTATTTTGACCATTGTTGACTATTCTTGACGTATTTTGACCACTTTTGACAATTCTTGACGTTTTTGACAATTTTCGACTAAGTTTGCCTATTTTGACTATTCTTGACTATGTTTGACTATTTTGACTATTTTTGATTATTTTGACCATTGTTTACTATTTTTTACTATTGTTGACCATTTTTGACGAATTTTGACTATTTTTGGCCTTTTCTGAAAATTTTTGACCATTGTTGACTATTTCGACTATTCTTGACCATCGTTGACTATTGTTGACTGTTTTTGAATATTTTTGCCGATTTTTGACAATTTTTGACCATTGTGGACTATTTTTGGCCATTGTTGACGTATTTTTGACTTATTTTGACCATTTTTGACTATTTTTGAAATTTTTTGACTATTTTAGACATTATTTTGGCGATTTTTGACTATTTCGACTATTCTTGACTATTGTTGACCATTGTTGACAATTTTTGACTATTCTTGACGTATTTTGACAATTTTCGACTAAGTTTGCCTATTTTTGACTTTTTCGACTATTCTTGACTATTTTGTCTATTTTTGACCATTGTTGACTATTTTTGACGTGTTTTGACAATTTTTGACGAATTTTGACTATTTTTGGCGATTTCTGACTATTTTTGACCATTGTTGACTATTTTTGACCAAAATTCGTCAAATTCGGCAAAAATATTCTAAAACAGTCAACAATGGTCAAGAATAGTGGAAATAGTCAACAATGGTCAAAAATAGACAAGATAGTCAGAAATCGCCAAAAATAGTCAAAATTCGTCAAAAATGGTCAAAACACGTCAAAAATAGTCAAAATAGTAAAAAATTGTCAACAATGGTCAACAATAGTCAAGAATAGTCGAAATAGTTAAAAAATAGTCTAAAATAGTCAAAAATGGTCAAAATACGAAAAAATAGTCAAAATATAATAGTTACCTATTTTTGACTTAATATGACCATTTTTGACTATTTTTGACGAATGTTGACTATTTTTTGGCGATTTGTGACTATTTTTGACTATATTTGATTATTTTTGACTATATTTGATTATTTTTGACTATTTTTTACTCTTTTTTGACAATTTTTGACCATTGTAGACTATTTCCACTATTCTTGACCATTGTTGACTGTTTTAGAATATTTTTGCCGAATTTGACGAATTTTGGTCAAAAATAGTCAACAATGGTCAAAAATAGTCAGAAATCGCCAAAAATAGTCAAAATTCGTCAAAAATAATCAAATATAGTCAAAAATAATCAAATATAGTCAAAAATAGTCAAAAATCGCCAAAAAATAGTCAACATTCGTCAAAAATAGTCAAAAATGGTCATATTAAGTCAAAAATAGGTAACTATTATATTTTGACTATTTTTTCGTATTTTGACCATTTTTGACTATTTTAGACTATTTTTTAACTATTTCGACTATTCTTGACTATTGTTGACCATTGTTGACTATTTTGACAATTTTTGACTATTTTAGACCATTGTTGACTATTTTTAGCTATTGTTGACTATTTTTGACCATTGTTGACTATTTTGGACCATTGTTGACCATTGTTGACCATATATGATTATTTTTGACTCTTTTTTGACTATTTTTGACAATTGTTGTCTATTGTTGACTATTTCGACTATTCTTGACCATTGACTAATGTTAACTGTTTTTGAATATTTATGCTGAATTTTGACGAATTTTGGTAAAAAATTGTCCAAAATCTTCAAAAATCGTCAAAATTCGGTAAAAATAGGTATTAAAAAACAGTCAAAAATAGTAAAAGATGGTCAAGAATAGTCAACAATGGTCAAAAATAGTCAACAATAGCTAAAAATAGTCAACAATGGTCAAAAATAGTTAAAAATAGTCAAAAATAGTCAAAAATAGTCAAAAATAGTCAAAAATAGTCAAAATAATCAACAATGGTCAACAATAGTCAACAATGGTCAAGAATAGTCGAAATAGTCAAAAAATTGTCTAAAATAGTCAAAATACGTCAAAAATATTCAACAATAGTAAAAAATAGTCAACAATGGTCAAAAATAGACAAAATAGTCAGAAATCGCCAAAAATAGTCAAAATTCGTCAAAAATGGTCAAAACACGTCAAAAATAGTCAAAATAGTAAAAAATTGTCAACAATGGTCAAAAATAGACAAAATAGTCAAAAATAGTCAAGAATAGTCAAAAAAGTAAAAAATAGGCAAATTTAGTCGAAAATTGTCAAAATACGTCAAGAATTGTCAAAATTCGTCAAAATTAGTCAACAATGGCCAAAAATAGTCCACAATGGTCAAAAATTGTCAAAAATCGGCAAAAATATTCAAAAACAGTCAACAATAGTCAACAATGGTCAAGAATAGTCGAAATAGTCAACAATGGTCAAAAACAGTCAACAATAGTCAACGATGGTCAAGAATAGTCGAAATAGTCAACAATAGTCAAAAATTGTCAGAAATCGCCAAAAATAGTCAAAAATTGTCAAAAATGGTCAAAACACGTCAAAAATAGTCAACATTAGTAAAAAATAGTCAACAATGGTCCAAAATAATCAAAAATAGTCAAAATAGTCAAAAATAGGCAAACTTAGTCGAAAATTGTCAAAAACGTCAAGAATTGTCAAAAATGGTCAAAATACGTCAAGAATAGTCAACAATGGTCAAAATAGTCAAAAATTGTCAAAAATAGTCAAAAATAGTCAACAATGGTCAACAATAGTCAAGAATAGTCGAAATAGTCAAAAATCGCCAAAAAAATGTCTAAAATTGACAAAAATTGTCAAAAATGGTCAAAATAAGTCAAAAATACGTCAAAAATACGTCGACAATGGCCAAAAATAGTCCACAATGGTCAAAATCGTCAAAAATATTCAAAAACAGTCAACAATAGTCAACAATGGTCAAGAATAGTCGAAATAGTCAACAATGGTCAAAAACAGTCAACAATAGTCAACGATGGTCAAGAATAGTCGAGAATGGTCAAAAATAGTCAGAAATCGCCAAAATAGTCAAAATTCGTCAAAAATGGTCAAAACACGTCAAAAATAGTCAACAATAGTAAAAAATTGTCAACAATGGTCAAAAAAAGGCAAACTTAGTCGAAAATTGTCAAAATACGTCAAGAATTGTCAAAAATGGTCAAAATACGTCAAGAATAGTCAACAAAGGTCAAAAATAGTAAAAAATATTCAAAAATAGTCAAAAATGGTCAAAATAAGTAAAAAATAGTCAAAATTAGTCAACAATGGCCAAAAATAGTCCACAATGGTCAAAAATTTTCAAAAATCGGCAAAAATATTCAAAAACAGTCAACAATAGTCAACAATGGTCAAGAATAGTCGAAATAGTAAACAATGGTCAAAAATGGACAACAATGGTCAAAAATAGTCAAGAATAGTCGAGAATAGTCGAGAATAGTCGAGAACAGTCGAGAACAGTCGAGAATAGTCGAGAATAGTCGAGAATAGTCGAGAATAGTCGAGACTAGTCAGGATAGTCAAGAATAGTCAAGAATAGTCAAGAATAGTCAAAAATAGTCAAGAATAGTCAGGATAGTCAAAAAAGTCAAGAATAGTCAGGAATACAATAGAGTAGCCAGGAATAGTCAGCTATAAGGCGCTTCTTATACTTGCGAAGACTTAAAAAGCTCACAACAACGGAGCTCTAAAAGAACTCCGAGCCCAAAAAGGGCTCGAGGTTTATTTAAAACTCGAGTCCTTTTTTAGCCTTGAAACATTCGGAGTCGTTTTTCTTCGACGAGCCCCATAGAAAAGCTCGAGCCTCTTTGAGAGGGCTAAAAGAACTCGAGTCTTTTGCAACACTAGTCACGCGTACGCTGCGTCACGCTGTAAGCGGCCGATGGCATTTAATAGGAGACCACGGCCTAATTCGATCAAGGCACGGAAACTCGACATTTCACCAGCTAATTAAAATGTAAGGAGTTGGCCGTTACAGAATAGCTACCCGTGCTAAAGCGCTAATTGCAAATTCTTAATTAATTTTTACTATCATTGTAAAATATACATGTTACTTATTAGGTTATGTGGGTTAGTTTGTTGTATAAACTTGTTGGTAAATTAAACAATCCCAAGAATTTAATTCGATTGGTAAACCATTCAGCGAAATGTTGGTGTACCTACTTTTTTACTATGTAAACAAACAGTCCGGTAAAAAATATTCAAGTCTACTTCAGACTTGAATATTTTTTTTTACTGGAGAAAACTGTTGCTTTTTGTAGACAAAACTTCGAAAACATTTTCACAAATACATATCTCTTACGAATGTAAATAAATTGGCGATACATTTATACGGCAAATTGTTATATCAAAATATTATTTGCACAATCCAGTTTGCCCAACTCTCACAAATAAGTTATCATAACTTGTTATAACGTAGCGAAAGAAAAAATATGTTCATGTTTGTTCGGCCTCAAATGTACGAAACTAGCTATGGAGAATAAACAGAAAACAGATATGCCATTTTCTTGAAAGATTTAAAAGACCAGTTAGTTGGAAAATACATAACTTTATAAATCACAGCTTTAAAATACACTATTATTATTAAGGGTACGGGCGTAAGCTGCCAAATCCTCTGTACTTTGGAAGACACATTAAGCTTGTCGAACCCGTTATCATTATTTGAACTATGTCACGGGAAGTCTGAAAACTAAAATGTCATATAACTAAACTAACATTTATTTAGTCTCACTATTGAGTCCCTGACGCAGTGCATTAGGTAGCTATGTACTTAAAGATTATATCTGTATTTTTATTCGTTCCTTAACTCCCTCTTTAATATAAATGTCAAAGTTCCCCACAGAGGCACTGGCCTCGTAGGCACAATACTCTCCAAACTATGACCGCCACGTTTACAGTCCAGACAGTCAATCACGCACGCCCGTCGCGTCTTCACCTCGCTCCGTCTACCGGAATAAAAGCCTCGCATGACCTGAACACTGAGACACTATTATATCTCTCCCGTCCTTTTTATATTGTATTTTATGATCTATGAGTATTTTTGTATGAGCTTCATTAATGTTTTGTGTGCTTGGCGGATTTTTTGTTAGGACATTTTAGGCTCAGTCTGTTCGTAAAATTATTATTTTTGATGCTTACGTCAGTTGCCCTAAATAAGGACTATAATAAGGACTCCAGGCCTTGTCGCAAAGATGAATCTTTAGAAATGTAGAGGTTTCGCTTTAGGTAGGTAAGTACTATTTTCTATGTTTGGTACTTATAGGTTGGCATAGCGAAAAAAGTGTAGGTAAACCGTACCTAGTAAGTATTTTTTTTGTGACCCAAAATATTTCAATAGTCTGTGATAATAATATTGACTGTTGTAGAGTATTTTATTTATTATACTTTAGTGCACCGTTATTTATTTGTAAATAATAACTATTACCTGCCCAATAATATCTGCACGAAAAACTACAACGGAACTAAAAATAAGTAAGTACAAAGTTCCGCTAGCGTATTAATAAAAAAAACTTTTCACAATGTCATGATCCGTAATTGACTTTTCACAGCACAGCCCTTCAATCCTCAAATACAGTTGCATCACTATAACCCTTCTAAACATCGCGAATATCTCGTGAGAACACGGACGACCTAAGACCCACCTGGTATCACCGTAACATAACTGTACACAAAAGAACCCTTTCATATCCGCGGGTCGAAGAGACCCCAAGAAATCAAAAGGATAATCAAGGGTTAGACAAATGACAGGTGGCGACAGATGCTTCCTGATTCGCGTGAAATTATTTTTTTATGGCCATGATCAGATCTCACGTTGCCCGATGAGGTGTGAAAATTAATAGGTTTCTTTTCAATTTTTAAGATTATATTTCTTTATGAGGCGTTAAGGGGTGCAATATTTATGGCCGTATACTGTTATTTTCTAGAAGTAATTTATGAAGTACCTATAAAGTAACGAAATAAATACAACATTACGCCTGTATACCACTAAGGGGTAAGCAGAGGTATATTGAAATGCATCCACATTTCAGCGATTTTGTTCGTAATTTAGGTAATAGGGGGTTAGCCATTGTCCAAAAAGCTGGCTACGAATACAAAATAAAATATGTTCATTGGTTGTAAAGCCAAGCTGTAGCCAATTGACTGCAGCTCATATACGGGCTGGCCCGACCGCGATAATACCACCCTCTCACAGAAGATCGGCGTAAAGTAGCAATTTTAGCTGCTTTTAATACGATGAGTGAGAGGGTTGGAAGCCCAACCTCCATCCCTTTCCTCCCTCCCTGTGTGCCACTCCACTTCAGGTCGCAACGTGCGAGCGATGCCTTTGCTATTACAAGCATCTATAGGCTACAGCAACTGCTAAATCGAATCGTAACCTCGTTTTCCGCCTTAGTTAATATAAAATAAAAAAGGTTTAAAAAAGAATTTCTTAATACTCAACAACAATACATCCTCCATCCACCCACTATTAACCGAATCCACTCGAAATAATTAATACTCATTGAGAGCATCGGTCAACCCTCCAAACGTCAAACACCGGATATAAACTAACCGCCTTTTCTTTGCGCGCCTCAAAAAACTACGACAAAGGCGCCGCGGAAAGGGTTTGGTAAAAAATATAAAGGTATGTTTAGACTTACGTGGAACACGCTCGTGCCCACGCGCAGTTGATATACGCGTTTCTGTGTTACTTCTCCCGGCATAGAAGAATCTAAGTCAGATATAAAGTATCTGATCTGGACTTGATAAGTAAGCCTTATAAATTTTCACTTTTCATAATTTTCGGTAAAATGTAGTACCTAAGGGGCACCGCAGACATGCTACTATTTGTATCGGCGATCGGCGATTTACTCGGTTTTAGCATCGGGGCTGTTGCTGCGTCCGACTGCAGAGAGTCGCCAAAACGCGATGCAGTCGCAAAACCGCCGATCGCCGATGCAAGAAGTAGCATGTCTGCGCTGGCCCTAAACATTTTAAAATCCTAGAGAATTCAAATGATAACTATATGTTAAACTGTATATCTTGTATTAACTTCTAACTTCGAATTTCGAAATAGCACACTCTGCCTTGCGGATACCACTCACGTCTGAATAGATCTAAAGAAAAAACCTACCTTGGTAATGTTACGCCAATTTTGCTTTCAAGAGAAATTAGATATCCTTTCACAATAGGCGGGTTAACCCTTTGCGTGCGTGTGGGAAAAAATGCGGAATCGTATTAGGTGTCTTGGCTAACGGGGCCTGGATACCACCTGATGTAGCATTTGTGCAAGTTTAAGTAACCGTTAGTTGGGTTGCGTATCTATTTATAGGAAGTTGGTTAAAAAAAACTGGCGTTATGTTTTATAAACTACTGAGTGATCATAAACCAACCATAGACAAATATTGTTCGATGTACACTAGACCAGGGGTTCCTAAACTTTAAAGATAACGGAACACCAACCAAATACCTTTTATTTTATGGAACCCCATATCAAATTATGACAAATCAACACTGAAAATTATATAAGAACATTTTTTTAAGAAATGTGTAATATAATTGAAACACATTATTCTTAACTTAGAGTTTTAATGTGAAGAATGAAAGTGTTTTAGTGTTTTATGAATTGTTTTATAGTTCGGTATTATGTCCGATAATTGAATGCGTATATCTGGGGTAGCATCCAATCTTGACCTGTATTTGTTTTTTTGTATAAAGTAGGCTGAAAAGCCTGTTACACAATGATACGTTGTGACGAATGGGAGCAATGTTAAAAGAGCCTTTTTGGCTATTTCAGGGTATTCACTCCTAACACCAACCTAAAACTATTTCAAAAAATATTTGTAACCGTGGTATTATTTAATAGCTAATAATAAATAATTTTGGCGGAACCCCGATGACTATTCTACGGAACCCCTAGGTTCCGCGGAACCCAGTTGGGAATCCCTGCACTAGACAATCTAATGTTGGCTACACACCTTCAAGTATACTTGTACAAGTCTAGACTGCAATTATATCGTTAGGTATATGGCCGGCATTTTTTTTAAAGACATGAAATCCATAAACCCGCACTGTGCCAGGCGTGGTGGATTATGACCTGAATCCCCCTCGTATTGAGAGGAGGCCCGTGCCCAGGAGTGTGACGTTAAAAGGGCTAATATTATAATTTATTATTATACATCAGGATAAATACACGATGCAGGAGTGCTCTTAAAATAAATAAGTAAGTGGTCATGTAATTGCTGAACGAAAATAGGGAAAATCTACGTGCAACGGAATGACAATGAAGGTTAACCAACAAAAACCTATAAACGTAACGTACACGGTTCATGATAGAAGGATTTATTTTAAAACATGAGTATCCTATAGGCCATTTATTAGGCCTTTTGACCATTGCCTATAGTATAAGCAATGGTCAAAAGTACTCAAGTGTTTAAACTGTTAAGGTAACGTGAAGAACACACGTATATTACAAACTCAAAAAAGTCAGGAATATTGGAAGTGGAAAACCAATGTGAAAATTCTGTTAAAATAAAATACCTACACTCGTTTTTAGAAGTTACTTTGAAGTAAAATATCCTAGAAATCAACAAACCGGTAACGTGCAGAACGGGAACACAACCCGCCAGCGTCCGCGGCGGTCGCGGCGGCCCCGCACGTAATTTCCCACAGGATACCTCTCAACAAGGATGACTAATGCCCGCCGGACGCTCTGTTACCAACGAGAAACGACGCTCAACACTCATGTGCTCACTTTATTTTATTTAAATTTTATAGAAAAAGAAACTGTTCTTTTTTCTGGCTTATAAAAAAAAAAAAAAAAATTATTTTGACAGTTGTCAGGGTCTATATCATTCAATGGCACCTAAAGTTTAGGATACTCAATTACATAAATTAATAGTGTTTGTCAGATACACGAAATAATAATAATAATATCCTGGGACATTTTTGTACACACGGTTACCTGATCCCAAACTAAGCAGAGCTTGTACTATGGAAACCAGATAACTGATATTACTACATATACTACTTTTCTATTTGTAAATACATACTTAATATACATATACACCCAGACTCCGGACATACAGACATGTTCATGCACACAAATGCATGTCCCGGGTAGGAATCGAACCTACGACCTGCAGCGTGAAAGGCGCCTCCGCGCCAACCACGCTAACGGGCCCGGGAAATAAAAAAACGTAATCCTGCCAGATTCAACAAAATTAAATATTCGTGAAACTATAGATTTTATTGGCTTTTACTGGAACGTTGCATTATATTTATGCCTATTTTTAGGGCTCCGTAGTCCCTATGAGAAACTCTTATAAATCATCAATCCGTCCGTTCTAGCCTGTCACAATATCATGACTTCTACAGTTTCTGACAGAATTTGTTGATGTGTGATTATTCTATGTTAGAACAGTTAGAACACGTAATGTGCATTGTCGACGAAATATAATAGGTTTCCGGCTGGCCACAGTGTGAGGCCAGTCTAGCACCTACTTACTATACATTCATCCTTCAGTTTCATTTTCGAATTTGTTTGTCAAAAACTCTAGTGTGTTCTTGACATATATCTGTATCTGACATCACATCTTATACATTAGCCGCCAACAATATGATGACACCAGCATTTTCGGATGATGAACTGCCTCCCACAATGCGAGTTTGCGTAATCGAATTACCGATACATAATCGATACATGGAATATCGAATCGAATACTTGGACGTATCCTCTGTAATGCTATATTGATGATTCTGGCACAGACTGATTAATGGTTCCGCAGTGTTGGATACAATAAGATCGGGAACCCTGAGCATTTTAGGGTTATCGATAAATGACACTATCGAACAACTTGAGTTACATTGCTGGTTTTTATCACAGCAGTAATGCTGGCAGTCTTTGTATGACAGCAACGGATAGTACGCTAATGTATATTTGTGTGATATTATGATTCTTTGGTACAGGGTTCGGATGTAGGGTTGTCGCCAGAACGGTGACTTGTAATTTCGTGTGTGTATTATGTTGCGAACCAAAAAATATACTCCGAGATTGACTTAATGTTAATCCTATTCTTCGTTATCGAGTGAAAAATCTTTTCACGCATACTTTATCTGACCTATAAACTATGATGTTGCCTATTTTTATCCGTCGTTCCATTTATTTTTAGGGTAAGTACATTATAAAAATGTTTAGAATAATTTCAGGATGACTTCATACGTAAAGTACTCCACCTGAAGACGTCATCATGAAATTATTATTGAAAATCGAACACATTTTTCAAATATTTTTCCCGTCAATTTCGAAAAACTGCAATATCTTAAAACTATGTAAAATGTTCACAAACTATTTCTTGAATAGGTACTATAATTTCGACACGCTATGATGGCCGTTTTCACATGTGGGGAGGGGGGGGGGGGGAGAAAATGAACCTAATTATAACGGAATAAGAATGGCCGATCTAAAATTTAAGAATGTCAAAAAATGAATGCGAAAATTAATCTTATTCCGCTATAATCAGGTTCATCCTCTCCCCCCCCCACATGAAAAAACGGCCATCATAGCGTGCCGCAATTATAGGGGTCGCTACTCCTGAATGCTGTTTACACTGGTTCCTACGCCATTTGATGTGTTCTAAGGCCACAACACGGAAGCTGTCACACAAATTCGAAGGCCTGTAACTCAGAAACTATTGTAGTTACGTATACAGGCTGGTGACGACACCATGACAATAATTGACACCACATACTGGGTATCACATTAGTAGTTCGCACATAAAATATTATTAAATTATATTCAAAGGTATTGCCACGGGAATGCTTTTTTATTTTGACTATTTTAACTTTACGCCTACAAAGATACCGCTAAAAACACCGACTGGGGGGTTACTCCGAAATACGTCGCTGACGGATCGTCCGAAGTACGGATTCGATTTACGATCAAAACAATGTCAAATCGTAGAGAAAAACGAAAGAAGAAATGTCAAATCACGACAATCCGTCAGCCGAAACGTTAGGTTCGTATTTCGGAGTAGGCCAGCTGAAGCGATGTTGCCACGCTTGTATTTACAGGTCAGTCTATGAGGTCGGAAGGCGTTTATAAAGTATGTTATGTTTCGTTTAGACTATATCCGCATTTAATTAGTTTGAAATGTTGGACTTTGATGTAAACCAAATTTTATAATTTTAATGTATTGTGATTGACTAGGAGAGATCGTGTTTTAATTTATTGTCACTATGTCGTCACCACCCTGTAGACTGTCTTCACTAGGCATGTACATATCAGCTACCGTATATGTACTTAGTTTAATTATTATTACGTACTTTTGAGACGTTCGGTATAATAGGTAATGTGCGTTTATCTGTTTGTTTGTCCTCGTTGCCATAAAATTTTACTGAATTGTTTACCCCCTTACCTGCGTTCGCGTCGCCATGGGTGTTCATCACCTACCCGCGGTGTGCCGAAATTACTGCACAGTGGGCGGTGGGCGCTAATGGACAAATACCGTAATTTTATAAATTATAAATTGCATTTGACATTTTTACAGTAAATTTTGTTGTATGGCGAAACAAATGGACATAGGTCCAATTTTTAGGTTGTACTGGACTGTGTCAATAATTGATTGAAACTTGAGTACAATCTTGAGAATCATCATGATATTAGAATGACATAGTTCGCTCTCTCTAGTGCTACCTAAAACAAAACATGTTTCAGAAAGTTGTCAGCAGTTTTCGAAACAATGTTATGGAGTCTGGAAATATTAAGCACAACTCTTTGATGGTAGAGCCAAGCTGTAGCCAATTGAGTGCAGCTTATATATGGGCTGGTTCGACCAGGGTAGTACCCTCTCACGGAAGATCGGCGTAAAGTAGCTACAGCTGCGTTTCGTACGATGAGTGAGAGAGCCGGAAGCAAAACCCTCACCCCCCTTTCCCCTCTCTCTATTCCAATCCCGTGTGAGCGATGCCTTTGGTATTGCAAGCATCTATAGGCTATGGTAACTGCTTAATATCAGCTTGTTTGCCAACTTACGGCCGAATACTCAAAGGCTACTTAAATATTTACCTAAGTCCCACTTAGCAGTTTGAGACGTCGTTAACTGTCATTTTTTGTATGGCGCGTCAAAGTTAAGCAGCTCTCAAATTTAAGTTGCGTACGAGTATTCGGCCATAAGTCACATAAAAAAGATGTTACAAAACATCTATAAGTACGTTTTTTTCTACTTGTCCTATTTGGTAAGCAAAGATGGCGTCCAGCGGGGCGATTGCGTAACTTTTTTGTCAATGTTTCAATTGGTTTCGTTCATCCTGTGTCAATTATATACGAAACCAATTGAAACATTGACAAAAAGTTACGCAATCGCCCCACTGGACGCCATCTTTGCTTACCAAATAGGACAAGTATAAAAAAACGTACTATAGATTCATGTTCCTGAAACAATTTTTTATGTTACATACTTACCACGTATTGACGTGTAGGTACACTTTGACCTTGATTACAAGACCACTCAATTATGACAAAGCACCTTATGTCCCATTGCCCTCCATACTAGTGAGGAGCACTCGCAAGCTGTCGTAGATACAAAATCAATGGGCTTTTATTATTAATGGTTAACCCTTCGTCGCTACGCCACCAATCGATTTCCGAACCCCGCTCAATACAATGCACATTTTAAAATTTAAAATCCGATATCTGTATAGAGTTTTTTTTATGTGACTACGATGCATTTTTAACCCTTCAACGTATGAGCGTATGTCTTTATGACAGTGTTTCCCAAAGTCGCAGACTGTAGTGGTAAATTGGAATTGGTGACATTATTTTACGTATCTTAAATTGCATTTCTTAAATAAATAAAATCTTTATTTAATTACAATCATAGTTATTTAATTGTGTTAATATTATGACTGTTTAGTTAGACTGCTCAAAAAGTAATTAAGTATATCGCATTTATTTTATAATAAATTTTTACATAAGCCAATCATGACGTAGAAATAACAAAATTGACACAGTATTTTCGTTAAGTAATAAGTGCCATTGTTTTTTTAAATGAGTAAGTAATTAAACATCTTATTAAAGTAGGTACACGATTTAAAAAAAGTTATAACAACCGTTAATTAATAAAACTTTGAGCAACAGGCGTCGGGGATTGTATAACCGCGCTACGTCTGTACGTGACAATTTAAACAAATTCTGGGCCATTTGGCTTCTGGGGTGGCATGCTTTTTTGAGAGACTTATTTTGAATAAAAAAAGCGCCATTGAGCCACATTCACCCGGCGGATGGGATGCGGGATGAGTGTGTGGTCGGTAATGTGGATCGCGTTTTTTTAGTTTGCATACGACAATGAAAGGGTTAAGTATAATGATGGAATGAAATACGCAGAATTGATGAAATCTTCTTTTGTCATTTTGAATCAATTATTTTTAAAAGAAAAACACCGTGTTCACTATGTATTTACTATTTCAAATATTTATATACCTAATAAAAAATAAATGTAATATGTACTTAGGTATTACGTACACATTTTAAAAAACTTGCTCATCCGTCTTGTTACCTATCAGAGAAAATAAAAACAACTTTTATGTATGAACAAAATATTTGTATATAACGTCCAAAACTGCATCATAAGCTCGCCATTATCTCTCTCCATTGAACTGCTGAATATTTAATACGTTCGCGCCATATGCGCTATCTGACAATGGCTCGCCGCTCGCAGATCCCATGCAGTCTCCACCGGCTCCCAATAATCTCACACCCCTGAGATCAAGTTAGTCGACCCTTGAGAGAGGATTTTGAGATTGGGAAAGATGTATAAAAATTGATGTGCAGTGATAGGGTTCATATTTTGTGACGTCATTGTGTTGACGTGAGCGGTGGGATATTTTCCCGATAGAAAAAAAATGGTGAAGTACTGTACCTCACTTTTTTTGTGGACTGTCCACATAAGAAATAATTGATACATCTCAACTCATACTATATTTCCTTTCGAATTCGATTTTACTACTCGATTTTAAGTTAATTAAGTATTTTATCTCCTTCGAAAACCGGCTAGTAGAATAATTAGAATAAATCCTTATCACTAACAACGTGAGCGTTAGCAACATAATTTGAAAAACTTTTAAGCCTCTTTTACCAAACGAAACTTGTGTTACTTTTATTATTTTTAATTTCTCTTAATGTTTCACTCCTGGAAAAAACCTCATCTTTACTTCTCCGCATATTCTCTGTCTTGGACTATTTCTTCTGTCCTTCTTATGTGTATGCCCAATTGCATGTGTGCAATGTGTGAATTTCGCTGCATGTAGTAGTGCGCTGAACGCCAGTTTAGTGATTCCAATGTTAAGATGCCATATCTGCTAAAATAATACATCACTGCCCAGACGGCCTAGCCAAGTTGCAAACGCTTCGTTTCTATTCTCTTTCTACAATTGCGAACGCCTCGTAAGCGAAGTTTGTTCTGACCACGTGATTTAACGATGAGATGTTATTCCCATACATTTTCTTCGTTTTCTATTAGCGTTAACGATTCTAGAATGTCAACTTGGCTAACAATTCTAGAATGTCAACTTGGCTAACGATTCTAGAATGTCAACTTGGCTAACGATTCTAGAATGTCAACTTTGCTAAGCTTCTTTAGCAGATATGTTCATAATCCGTAGGTACATTATACAATTCCGTTCCAAAAATTGGTAAAGTTCAATCGCCAATCACATTCGAGCGGCGTATCATCAATCAGACACACCACCCACACCGTGTTGCTCTCCAGCCATCATTTATTAGGGACAGACAGACCAATTTATATAGAGAAACGAGGGTCACTTATAATTGAATGTAAAAAATCGTTCGTAGAGGGTGGCAGCGACACGGGTATATAATTTTAATATTAGATGATGTGCAACTTGTGTGCAACATACGGTATCATGCATTTTTGAAATTAAGTACGATGGTACCTATAAATAAATATCTCCAGAGCCTATAGATGCTTGCAATACTAGAAGGCCCGAAGGCCTCTGACTAGGCTTAACGACTGCTGCCTAGATGACAACAACCGGGACCGACTTTTTACGTGCTCTCCTTTGCCTGAGAGATGGGTGTCAATTTAGTGGCATTTGAACTGAGTGTCTCCGTGCTTCGGAGGGCACATACAAATTTGGTCCTGGTTGTTGTCATCTAGGTAGCAGTCGTTAAGCCTTGTCAGAGGTCTTAGGCGGCTTGAACAATTCTGTCTCCAGGTTGGCCACTAACCATATGATAAGAAGAAAAAATAAATAATTTAAAAAATAAAAAAGCACGACTGCCCTGCCAAAAAACTAACTAAAAAGTATAAAACAAGTGCAGTGTCATTGCAGTCGGTTCAATTTGATACCCATACTGTAATAATGGAAGAAAAAAAAATAATTTCACATTTGAAAATCGAGCCATAATGCAGCCATTTTTTTTTTTTTTTTTCGCAAAAATAATTTACCTAGCGTTACCCGGAATGATGTAAGGATTCTAACGATACCCCATACATCCAAATCCGTTCAGGCATTTATAAGTTATGGTGGAATAAAAAATCTCACATACATAGAAACAAACATACATGACACATAATACATATACACTTCTTTTTTGGGCAGTCGTGTAAAAAAGGTGGCCACTATCATAATAAAATAACACGATACTCCAATCTGAGTACTCTTTACGATATCTTGTCACTTTTCAATACACCGAATTCACTTCCATACCAGCTACGTCAACCAAAGCTCGTGTAATCTCGCTACGTGGATTGGAATTGAAACCGAACGAACTGCGAGCGTGTCCGAAGCAATATGTAGTAAAACGTGATGAGGGACGTAAGGTTCAGTTTAGAATGGAGACGCGTGGCCAATGTGGAATATGTGCCGAATTCTATCGTCAATACCCAGTGGTTAGAGGGGCCGCTCTCGTAACCGTGAGGTTCCGCATTCAATTCCCCGTACTAGACATTAAAAGTCTTGACGTGAGCCCATACCTAGTAAAACCATTGAGCCTTTGAGACTTATAACACTATCCGCCAATTTTATAGAGATTTTACCCAGTTTACAATGGTTTTACAAAGCATTTGTAGGAACAATTGTGAGAAGGAAGAATTTGTGAGTGATTTGTAATGCCACTGCAAGTCCATTATAACTTTCTTTCAGGGTAAATTTTTGTCAAAATTCTATAATACAAACTTATCTATAACTTAACTGTACAGTCCACGCCGCCCCTCTTGGACATGGAAGCGGCTGGTGTATCTGAAATCCCATATCTCCCTCCAAGAATCACACGGTCGCCCGCACACGCACATACATGTATTTTACAATGCAGTAGAGATACTAGAAGTGAAAAAATAATAATGAGTAAGTAACGACAATCTGTAAAGCAATTAAATATCGTCTCCTTTTCTTTATTGCATTAAGCGTTAGCTACGGTAACTGCGTAACATCAGGCAGGCCGTAAGCTTGTTTATATAAAAAATATCATTAAAAAGGGCTTACATTATACAAACAAATTACTCATATGAATTATTTTTTAATAGGAATACACTATTATAAACAAATACATAATTTTCTTATTTTTATCACAGCGCGCTTGATCATCGCACGCATGCGGATGGATGCAGGGACTTGGTGTCCTGGAGTTGTAAACATGTTTACAACCCTGACACCAACCGACACCTTATATTCGCCGACCATGATATGGTCGGATCCTCGGGAGTGGACTTGTCCGAATGTGGAGCGGAGACCATTTTCATCATACGGGTAATATTACACGTATTGCTGTCTTTGCCATGTCACATCTAGTGATCACACATCCGCGCAAGCAACAGTCACAATACTGTTTTTTATACATTTTCTGATACATTTCTTTCCCAATGCATCTTCGGGGGCGATATTATTTGTGCGATAGTGTCATTGGTGCGTTATGAATATAGAGTGTGTTTTAATAAAGTAAGCACCGCTAGGCGGATGAGATTTGTCTGATATTTTATATTACGTATTGAGATACTGATGTCAGGACAAAAGATCTACAAACATCACTGATGATTCTGTTGAATGACTGATAAAAAAATATAATTAATAATATTTTGTAAACATGTAAAATGTACCATGACACGTGTATTTCCTGGTGGGACCGGCAGAGGTGACTGTAGTATTGGGAATACTTTATATATTTCGCCAAAAGCGAGGTTGAGCATACTCCCCCTCAATGCGAGGGGGAATCCCTCACGCTCGTCCAGTGTCAGTTAGATGATTTTAATTCCAGATTCTCGGTTAACTTGGAATATAAATAAAAATCATCATTCAACACTTACCTCCTAAATTTTCATAGCATAAAAATTATCTCATCATAAAAACTTTACAAACACCTTTTTATACCCAAATACAGGGTATATACACACGATATACATTTATCCACCCCCTATAACCCTAAAACGTCTAAGAAACAGAGAGAACCTAAATATCGAAACGGAATGATCGCTGTTTACCACCAGATCACGTGCCAGTTATACAAGTAAAACCTCATATTCTTTACGAGGTGTAAGCCTGCGACTTAGTTACAGCGAGAAGCGGGGCGAAAATCGTAGCGGGAAATATAGCAGAAAGTGTAGCGAGAACATATTAGAAAGCATAGCAGAACGAGTAGCGGAAAGCATAGCTAAAAGCATGGCGTAGCGTAGTAGAAAAGTGTAGTGGAAATTCGTGATTTCTGATTGTCACATTTTACAATAGATCGTCAAGCAACAGTTTATAAGCTCTATCAACCCTCTGATTAACAGTATTGCACAAAACTTTTGGCTCTATATATTACGGTATAAATAGAGACAGTAAATTGGCATGACGTTATTCGGTTACATGTTCGTCGCTATTCCCCAACCACTGTATTGCTGCCTTACATCGGCGATTTCTAGACGTTGAATATGCTACGTGACCCTAGTGCGGTGCAGGGATTTTTGGTGACAACCATCTCTGAGCGGTAAGCATAGGTGTATCGAGGTAAATGCTGCTATGTTTGCTTATGCAAAGTACCGTTGTGAATATTGGGTGCATTTATGCTATGAGAAAAGGAAAGTAAAATTATAACTTGTAAGCAGAAGGTATAGTTTATGAAAACAAACACACTGATACTGTGTCCAACTGTTCAAGGGACGAGCACATTTTTTTATTTCATCGCAAAAAGAAACATACCTATTTTTTTTAATAAAATAAAATGTATGTTTGTTAATAAACAAATCTATAGTCTAGATCCAGGTGACGTATAAAATACCTAGAATTCAAACAATAATCTGAAAACCCACAAAACCCCAAAGAAAATGCATCACCGAAAACTTTTGCGCCGTAACCGTCTTAAATTAAACTTAACCAATACCGATTTACGATCGAAATTCTGTCGGAACAAATAAACTAGTGTCCCGCGAAGCATCGTGCCCGATGACGTCATAAAACAAATGTAAACCCGCAGAGTAGCATAGAGAACAGTGGCTCGTAAACCGGCTCCCAATAATCCGACGTCGGCGGAAAAAATAGCCATAGTAAAAACTCCTATCCTTACCTAATAACCCGAGAATATTATCGGAGAGAGTCGTCGGGTCATAACCCGAAATTGGTTTCGGGGTCCGTAAGTCCCCAGTTTTATATGTCGCATTATGAAGGCCGTCAAACGAATTCACGTAGAAAATCGAATCTATATACGGTGATATTGCTGGCTCCCGGCCTGGCTGGCTCCAGATAATAAAATAATATACCTCTTTTTACGCCACCTCTTTGGGTTTGTGTACGGTCGCAAATACTCCGGTAACGGGTGATTTAATTATTACCCACGAGCGAGCGAGGCTGTGCAAATAATTATTACCCACAAGCGAGCGAGCGAGCGAGACTTAAGTAAGAGTTGATAAAGATATTTTTTTAATAGTAAATAGAGTTGAATAGGATAAAGATGTTTTTTCTCCATTACTCCAAGTACCGCAAAAAGTTTTTTCATTTCGCAAAGGCCTCGCGTGTACGTGAAATAACAAAAATTTAAGAACAAAAACGTATAAAGTGCCATAAAGGAGCTTTCCTTTGTGGCGTCGCAAAAATCTCTGGGATGGTAGTAATCGGGCATTTTACATAAGAAAATAATATATTATTCAAAATCCACAGTGGAGCACACCGCCCCATATACTTATCGGTAATAATGCGGGCTCGCGCCGCGCGGGGGAGCCACCGGCTCACAACTCAACACACGTATAATTTCGTTATTGTGAATGTTTATGAAATGGGCCACGGAGGATATAAAAGGTGTATCTTTCCTAAATACTAGCGAATAGCGAAATAAACTACCAATGGGTAATGGTATACCTACCTATTATTTGTATACTTATTTATCAAAGTTCCTAGCAAATTATTTGTAAGTATATCATGATATTCATTATAAGAAACTTTCATACGATTTGTTGGCTCATTTGGTCAAGCCCGCCCAATCCTGTTTACTAGAACTGACAGATTACACTTGCCTACTTTTAAAACCAACTTTTTATGATAGCTTTTTTTAATATTTTTTCCGTCGGTGTCTATTTTTAACAGAGATATATTTCATAAGTCCAACTGTTGATATATTTGGGACTTATTACAAGGCACTGCGAAGCCTAAAATAAAACCTAAATACACTTGATTATCAACTTCACCATCTTAACTATTAGTTAAACAGCGCAAAACATTTTTTAACGAGCGCTCAACATAAAACATTTAAATTCATACTTACACGGTGTCTTATAAGCAAAGGTAAACCCACCTCATGCCATCTCTCGTTGCAAATAAAAATAGAAGTAGCGGGCGGGCGGGCGCGGGGGGAAACCGCCCTATTATGATATTCCTTGATTCAACCCCTTTGCCTAGGTGATGGGGTGTATGCATCATGACACCAAAAACCACTATTTAATGAGGACTATTTAATAGCACCTTCTAAATTAAGCCTCAAGAAAAGATTTAACTGAACTAACCCAAGCGACACAGGACCGGTCATTGTGGATAATTTTTGGGGAGGCCTACGTCCAACAGTCGACGCCTTTTGGCTGAAATGATGATGACGAACCCGAGCGAGCGAGTTTTCGCTCGCAACGGTCGCTTCCGTTCGCATACAGCGCTCGCGTTTCGCTCGCTTAATGCATGGGGTATCGCTCGCTCATAACTCAATAAAATTAATATACAGGATGTATTGTTTAAAAATATAAAAGGATTGCTGGGTTATTATAATACAGATAGTTTTGCTTATTAACTGTGTAAGTCACATCGCATCCCTAAGTATGAAATTCTTTAGCACAGTTGAGGATAGTACCACAATATTGACCATTGTCACTGCAACTGTTAGCTTTCTTTATCCAGTATCTACGCCATATTGGGCAATGGCAGAGGTCTGAAAAATAAACCGAAACAATTAACTCAATGAAGACCATGCTTAAAACTTTCTACACCTTTACAATTTCCCCAAACAAAAATCACCGTTGTGCACCTCTCCTAACGCCACTGATACCCACCCCCAGCCCGATACACCCCCGTAAGCCCGCCGAGAAGATTTGGACATAATATGTTCTTGTACTGATAATATTTTTTATGATATTCCTTAGATACGTGCTTACAATACGTATGTAACTACCTTACTTGGCAATAAAGTTGGTTTGTGAAAATGTACTATTTTGTATATTATGAAGAACGTATAGTACTCATACCTACAGGGTTATTAGAACTTTGATAGAAAATATTAAATACAGGTTGACAGGCGGTTATTTTTTATCAATGTTCCTAAAATAATCTTTAATTATGTAGTCATAATTTGAAATATTGCGAACAATTTCGTAGTCACTTCCAAGCGATAGGCAGAAGTGCAATCGCTTGGAAGCCTATGGAAACTTTTCCAACTTAAGCGGAGCTCTCTTTATTATTGACACCCATAATTATGCGGGATCAGCTTATTTTGTAACTGTTACCATACGTGCAGGCGACTGTACGAAACTGTTATAATTTAATAACAATGTATTCTACCATTTTATATTTCTTTCCCTATATAAGTATTGAAAGTTTAATCACAAGTTGCATAACATCACTTAATATAGAGTCAATTTGACCTCTAAATACTCAACTTACACACGAAATAAGAGTATGAAAACCAGCATCCTTCAGTCCCCAATACATCAGATATCATGAATCTTAAACAAGGTAGGCGCAAATAAAATTCGCCCTGGCGCGTCCCCGCGACTGAATTATGAAGACGTCAATAAATATCTGAAACTGACGGCCAATGTACATAAGTTTATGTAATACACTGTAATAAAATGTATCGATATCGATATTTGACGACCAGGATACTACGAAATACGAGACGAAATGCTTCGGCTAACGGATGGTACGTTTTCCTACTCAGAAAGTGAAGAAACGTCAAATCAAGACTATCGAATCCGAGCTTCAGATCCGAAAAAATAGGGACGAGACTATTGCCATTGTACCATTGTACCGAGGATAGTTACCCTCAAAGCGAGGGAGATTTAGCACGCAGTGGGTCCGCAAACTTCACACGTTTTTCGATAGATGTGCAAATTTCTTCAAAATGTTCTCCTTCACCGTTCAGCAATTAGTAATCTTTGAAGAAAATAAGATTTGCACACACAATCCGAAAACCCAATAAGTGCAAGCCGTGGCTTGAACCTGTACACCTTGCGTTCCAAAGCGTCCGTTCAACCACTGAGCTCAATGTAAATTGAAAATGTTCTGCCGGCCGTCATCGAATTAATGGCTTGAAACGTAAGCCTAACCGGTAATATTTCACGCCCTCACTAACCCGACAATCTTACATTAAACTATTATTTTACGTCAGCATATCAACCTTTCTAATGGCCTTACGCACACGCACAGGCCTCCCCTTAAGACGAGGGGGAATACGGGAAACGGAATGATACTGGTTGGTGAGCTTTAACTAAGAAATGAGTAGAGTACTTAGAAATATGTCATATATGGGCTGGCTCGACCGCGGTAGTACCCCCCTCTCACAGAAGATCAGCGTAAAGTAGCTATTACATCTACGTTAAGCCGAAAGCCAAACCTCCCCGCTCTTCCCCTCCCTCGTTCCACTCTCCTTCAGATCGGCAACGTGCGAGCAATGCCTTTGATACTGTAAGCATCTATAGGCTACGGTAGCCGCTTAACATAAGGATTGCCGTAGGCTTGTTAGTAGCTTTTGTTGAAAAAAAAAACATCTTTATAGTTTTTAAAGATTCTATGAGGAATATAAATAAAAGTAATCTTTAGCTGTTACTAACTCATATACCAACACATTAACACCCGAAAATCACTATTTCCGCCCAAAATAGGTGTAATCAGAACAAATTGCAACAATTTCTGGGCGCCGCCCGCCCGAGTGAGGGGAAATTGCCTCGCATGGCACCGAGCGGGCCGGTATCTGTGTTTACATCTCTGCGTTACAAATGCGTTACATCAAGACAGTGGCGAGGCTGCCGTTACTTATCTAAAATAGTAGATAAGCCCTGGCAGCACTAGCCCTGGGTGAATGGGGTGCCAGGGTTGGCACTGGATTTATAATCATGTTTAAACTCGTACTGAGATACATTTTACGACGGCCAAGTGCCTAGTACATAGTGCTTTTAATATTTTTAAACACAAAACTTTTAGTGAAAATACAATTAAAGGACTTTTATAGGAACTCTAAAAACCATTTTGTTGTAAGTAGTACATTTATCTTTCAGTGCGAAAGAATAATTTTCTACCAAAAATTAAGCTCGGGTGTTTAGTGGTAGAAACCCTGATTCATAGGTTAGAAATCAGTTGTTATAGATTATTTTAGGGTTTTGTAATCCCTACCAGGAACCCTCATAAAATCATCCCATCTAGCCCATGCTAGTCACAGTGCTATAACTTTTACACATTTTTTTTGTCTGCAATTAAAATTAATCTCAGCAACTAATAGGAAAAGTTAGAATGTGGTATTTTTCTCAGTAAATTCAAAAATAATAATAATAAATATGAGACAAGAATAAGTAAAACGTAGATAATGATGATAGATAGATGATAAATAGATGAAAACAATAGGTAGGCCTATTACGTAACTTTTTGTGTGTTTCATGCATGCATGCATATTTCAATTGTTTCGTGTTGCTTTGTCAATTGCAATTTATTGTTATGAGACAAGTCTAGACTTCACTCTTCTTAATTTCAATCAGTTTTAATCGACAAACAAACACGGGATCAACGAAACCAATTAAAACATCGTTGACATAGTTACATGATAGCCCTTCGATCTCAATCAAACAAACAAACAAGGTAAATTATCATACAAAAAATCTAAATTAACACATCAATAGATACACTAATTTGACCCTAACTCACATTAAATACCCCAATATTATGTAAATGATCAGAAAATATATCCATTTGACCCCTGCCCTCGCAGCATCCCTTGATACAGTTTTGATCTCACTATTCATTGGCACGTGGATTCACGCCATTGTACGAAAACTGGTTTTAATATGAGGAACTGGTTCAGAGTTCAGCATCCCTGATATACTTTTGATCTTGTCCGGTGTAGGGTCATCAGAAAAAGGGACTTTTTGAATGGTCGCGCACTTGTTGTGCGCAACCACATTTGATGAGAAAAGAACAATATATCGGGAAAGGGTGCAAGGTATAACAGTAGCGCTTCTTTTAATGAATTGACGGAGGTATTACCTTGCTTTAGAATAGATATAAAAACGTTTTACGTTGCCCAATCCGATATCAGTTTCGGACATTACAAGGGCTGAATTCACCAACACAGTGACGGACCGTTTTCGCTATAATTTGACAGTCACCGGTACATCAAACAATCGGAAACCTACTGCTCTAACGGCCCGTTTGTGTGATGGTGAACACGACCCTTAATATTAAGTAATGGAATGAAAGGGAAAATCATAATTACGATCATGTCAGCCAAAAGACGTCCACTGTTAAACATAGGCCTCGCCAAAGTTTTCCACAACGAAGAAGATGGCGTCAACATAAATGCTTGCATGGTTTAATATCTGCATTTCAGTGTTTCAGTTATGTTCAGCTTGGCAGCCCTGAAGTTTCCAGTTAAACGCGCCATATGTATGTTTCAGGCAGTGACCAAACACCCGCCTAGGCAAGCGGACTCGCCGAAATGGAGAGCACAGAGAATCTGTGGAGGCGACTTTGGTTATAAGTATTTTGTCCTTGTATAATGTTCGTTCACTCGTATGACATGATGCGTACGTAGGATAACATAAATTCTCACACTAAATCTGAAAACCACTACAACACAAAAGCAGGTAAGGTACAATGGATATACGGTACTAATAACAAAAACACATTCTTTTTATGTCTGTCTGTCTGTTTTTCTGTCTGCCTGGATGTTTGTTCCGGATAATCTCCGAAACGGCTGGTCAGATTTTGACGGGTCTTTCACTGGTAGATAGCAGATTTTATAAAGAACTAAACTACTTTTATTTAAGAAAAATAATTACAGATCGCTTAAAAATAAAAACCCATTAGATTCCACGTGGGCTTAAACGCGGGTAATCTTTTTCTAAAAACGCGTACGAAGTCGCGGGCACAGCTAGTTTTATCTAATCAATTAAATTAATTTGATTATTATTTTTGATATACCTATAGTAATAGGTAGGTAGGTATAGGTAGGATTAGGTAATAGTCAGTTCCTGTATAGATACACGGCGACAAGGTTCACCACCTGTCACGTTGGGTTCTGATTTTCTGGTGAAACGTGGGCTTTGAGTTGGTTAATACCTCCACAATGTGGTGGTGTATGGCCACTCAAGCCTCTGACTACACCCGAATGGGGATAAAAGTCGTGACGTTACATTTTTTCACTTCATTTTACCTATAGTCTACTGTCACAAACGCGACTTTCAAATTTTTACTACCAACACGTCTCCATATCTTCCACAGTTCGAATCGGCATTGTCCTCCGCACATTTAACACGCTGATCCCAAGCACGCAGGGTTCACTGTAACGGCGACTGGCTGAATAACTACCCTGACACCCACGTACACGGGGATAATCCATTGCATTTGTCAATGTTAACCGTTTGGTAGCATGCACTTTGTGCATTAAACTCTGTTCTTTTAGCCCACAATGCCTATTAGCAAATGAGATATTAAGACAGCGCTCTTCCAAAACGACTTATGGCCAGGCTTAGCAACACTCAGACCCGTGTTTTTAATTGACTAAGGGGCTATGCACACGGAGCAACTTATGTTGAAGAAACTGTCAACTTAGTTGCCGAAACTATCAACTTTTTAACGGTTTTTTGTTAAAGGTTGCCAGTTGCAGCAGCAGTTGCCAGTTGCAGCAACAGTTGCCGCGATTGTTTTATATGAAAACAGCTAGTTGCGAGTTGCCAGTTGCCGCAAAAGTTGCCCGTGTGTATAGCCCCTAACGTGGTAGGTTAATAAGCGTACGGCCCGCCTGATGTTAAGCAGCTATCGTAGCCTGTAGATGCTTGCAATACCAAAGGCATCGCGCGCACGTTGCCGACCTGAAGGGGAGTGGGATGGTGGGATGGAGGGAGGGGGGGTGGGCTTTTGGCTCTCCCACTCATCGTACGAAACGCAGCAGTAATAGCTGCTTCACGCCGATCTTCTGTGAGTGTGGTACGACCCCGGTATGCTAAGTAGAAATAAAACAAAGCGTGTACTATGGGTACCGTAGACATCCAGACCAGGGCAAAATACGAAAAGGCCGTTTCCGAAATTTGCCTCTGGCGGGTATCGAGCCCGCACCTGATGCAGTGAGCCGAGCGGCCTATGAACCACTGCGCCAAACAGACGTCTTAGGACATCTTATCTCGTTCTAAAGATAAATAAGTAGATAGGTACACACAGCATGTTTATATCGTGTTATCAGTAGGTAGTCCCATGCGAAGGTCGGGCGCAGAACTGTCCCGGCCCTAAAACTTTGGGGTATGAAGAGGGATGGCTGTTTAAAGTGATACAACAGATTTCGTCCCAACACAGTACAAGTGGATGCTGTGCCGTTGTGTACGGGTTTAGTTGGGCCACTAATGTGGCTTTAAAATTATATCTGGATACAGTTTAGGGACCGACTTAGATAACTATTAGGTAGGTAAAAGATAGGCCCTTGGGTAAAGGTAGGTACCTTTACCCAAGTGGTGTACAAGCGTTTCTTTCTACAAATCGTTATGCTTCACCTCACATAATTTACTTATCAACTGGCTTATATATTATGGGCTGGCTCGACCGTGGTAGTACCACTCTCTCACAGAAGACCGGCGTAAAGTAGCTATTGCAGCTGCGTTTCGTACGATGAGTGGGAGAACAAAGAGCCCACCCCCCACCCCCCCCCCCCCCCTCCGACCATCCCACTCCCCTTCAGGTCGGCAATGTGAGAGCAATACCTTTGGTATTGTAAGCATCTATAGGCTACGGTAACTGCTTAACATCAGGCGGGCCGATCGCTTTTCTGCCACCGCAGTCCTATAAAAAATAGTTATTTTTTTTAACTAAAAATTATTGTAATTACCCAACTACGGAGGCGTTATGATTTTGACCGGTATGTATGTATGTATGTATGTATGTATGTATGTGCATCTGTTCCCATCTAACTTCCAAACTACTTGTCGTAATTTGACAAATGAGGTATCGTCAGAAGCGGCTTAATGGCGTGCTGGTTATAGGCTATGTGACGTCACATAAAATTGCATATGGCGCCCTCTAGAAGACATAATGTCATGAACTAAAAAAAAAACTTTTTTTAATGAAACCGTGTGGGGTATCAAATGAAAGAGCTTGATGAGCACATTTCAAAAATGTATATATTGTTAGCTATAACTCCAAAATAATTAAATAAAAAGTAAGTTTAAAAACTAAAACCCGACTACGGAAAAAACGCGCTCTAAAAAGTATGAAACAAGAAAATATTCTCATCTAGAGGATAGCCGTGGTCCGTGTTCATATGCCATTTGGCCCTAAAAGACCTACACGGACCACGGCTATCCTCTAGATGAGAATATTTTCTTGTCTCATACTTTTTAGAGCGCGTTTTTTCCGTAGTCGGGTTTTATTTAGTGATCAAAAACGAACTGTCAATAGCATTGAAACTTTTAAGTTCACTTCCATAGGTGTCTACAATCCCTACATTTTTTCCTCCGCCCACAGTCACACACACATAATAATAAATACTCATTCCACCAACATAACAATAATGTGCATGTGTGCGTGAACCCATTTGATCAGCCAATGGTCAAGCGGTCAGCACGTGAAAGGGATAGAGTGTGTATTTTTGTGTGTGGAAAAGAAACAGAAAATGCTAGAGGGGAGGTTAACCCTTACAATATTATTGGGGCTATTTTTGCACATGATGGGGGTAACTATGGAGACATTTAAGGAAACTTATTGCAAATGGTGGCTCTAGGTACGAAGGAACGGATAAAACAGAAAGAGAGAGTTCTCCAACACACTAACGGACCGTCAGAGTTCTAAACGATTGTTAACCGTATGTTAAAAAATCGGTTACTGCTCTACCTAACGGTCAATTAGTTTGTTAGTGTACACGGGCTTATTAGATATTTCTCACATTAAATGGGCTGAGAAAAAAATCAAATTTATATAGATTGTGGCGCGACGTAAAGCATTGTGACGCGGCGTACGCGTGACGCTGTAAGCGGCCGATGGCATTTAATAGGAGACCAAGGCCTTAAACCAAACTATTTCCGTGAACATTCTACCGGGATAGCCAAAAACTAACTGAAAATCCACGCGACATTATCACACACAGTTAATCCAATAACAGTAGATAGCTTATAAACAGTACTGTAGCTACGTTGTAAGATGTAGGTATATATTTTTCAGTGGGCCAGGGGATTACCCACAGAATTACTATTGATTTGGGAGCGCGCCCGCTCGGCCGCCTTTCAAATGAGCAGGCCGAAACTATCTATATAGAGTGGATAATACCACCATTTAAACTATTTCCATGGTAAGATAATTTTTAACAGAACGGGCCTCTTCAAAATCTATGTGTAGATCGTCATCGGTAGAGGTCTCTATGCCATTTGCAGCTTATGACGACGTCCTTCACAAAATTATAAATAGTTATTACAGGGATTCTATGGCATTTGCAACGAGCGTATCTGTTACCTACTGTTCTAAGTGTAGCTATTGGTAGGTATTTCATAGCTATTAACATCAAACTGGAAATCTCACTTATAACAGCGATGAACCAATAACTATGAAATCGCGATGAAGTAAGAACCTCCATCCACAACAGCTTTAGAAAAAAGTTACGACTCCATATTATGAAGACAATGTCAAATAAATAATAATTTAATAAAAATAAAAACTTGTAATCACCGCTCTTTGCAACGCATTGCATTTAAAAATCATAAAAGAACAGTTTAAAGCGGTAGAAAAAAGTTTGGTACCCATAAAAAATTGTAATTGAAAATTTCATGAACTTCTAACATAATAATGTAACGGTATTATCAACTCTCAATACCTCCACCAAGAAAGTTCCCAAGACCCAACCTGAATTTATTAAGCCGGACCCTAGAAAGGTTTGCCGTATGCAGATAAGGGATTTATTTAGCGGAAAGGTCCTTCCCTGGGTTAGCGCTAAAACGCCTTTTGGGTCCGAGATGACCAGGATTGGGGCGAAATTTATTGTCGGCTTTCGGCTTTCCCGTTGATTTATTCGGCCTACGCTGAATGGAATCAGCGGACCGGTTGATAATAACGTTTGGTGCGCTGCTTTTTGAATGCTGATAATGTTTGTGGATACGCTAATGTTGACGACGTTGTATTTGTTTGGCCGTAGTTATTTAAATGCAACACTATAAAAACAATACCTTCTTACCATGGACCAATTACTAAGGGGACTGGCCCTAAGCAACTCGGCCGAGTGGTCGGCCTAGTACTAACATCGACATAAAACGAAGCGAGTAGTTCAACTATTTACCGGTAGATAGAACAATGAAAATGAAAAAACAATGACCACGTTTTTTTTCATACATATATCTAATAAGGGCACCCCTTTCTTTAGTCCCTACTCTGTGCTTCGTACTTATTTTTAAAGTCCTACTTATATTTTCTTCTTCTTATCGTATGGTTAGTGGCCAGACTAGTGTCGGATTTGTTCAAGCCGCCCAAAGTCCTTTGTTTTTTATAAATATCGCCAGACAAACATACCAACTGTATGGTCCCAAACTAAGCAAAGCTTGTACTATGGGTACCATACAATGGACTGGGGGCGATCCCAGTGACACCCAGACCAGGGCAAATTACGAAAAGGCCGTTTCCGAAATTTGCCTCCGGCGGGAATCGAACCCGCAACCACCCGATGCAGTTAGCCGAGCGGTCTACACTCGAACCACTGCGCCAAGCGGTCGTCAAACTTTGACTTTGATATTATGCCGTGTGTCCACTGGCAAGTAACTTCCGCAATTTCTTGCAGAAGTCACTTGCCGACGTGTTTCCACTGACTGCAATTTTACACAACCGTGTACATGTGGGACTTGCAGCAAGTTCGGCAAGTCGCAGAAGTCCACTTGCGTGAGTGTTTACACATAGGAAGTCGCTTGCGCAAGTAAACTTGTGCAAGTTTTCGTGCCAGTGGACACACGGCATTAGGTCATAAAATTCGAGGGCCATTCAGATCATAAAACGGCCTAATATGAGTTGTCGAACTTCGCACGTTTTTGGAAAGACATGCAGTGTTACGATGTTTTCCTTGCACGTTCAGCAAGTGATGTGTAAGCCGGGTGGCTGAGGCTGTGTGGAGCGGGTGTGGAGCGGCCGCGGGTCGGTAAATGGCGGCAATTACGCGCCGGCCGATACGTGACGCGAGTCAGAATAGGACGCCGTGACGACTCGGCCGAGACGTTGGACTTGTGTGGATGCGGTGGGGAGGATAATTCTAATAAAATAAGCGCGATATCGCACGAGGCAAACATGGTGGCGCCACCAGTGGGTGATTCGGTAGCTGACATCGAATTGGTTGCGCTACCAAGCGGACACCAGGTGCGATATCCTCCAAACAGCTCTATACATTTTGATGGTGGAGCGACTGGTTGCGCTACCACTGGTGTCCTCGTGCGATATAGCCCTAACAAACACACAAAAAAACATACAGTCGTATTGAGAACCTCCTTTTTGAAGTTGGTTAAAAAAGCTAGATTATTTTGGTGGGATTCCGGCTGTCACACTCATCGTACGAAACTTTAACTCTACTACCAATACGATACTGATGATAACTGATGACACTGACTTACCTCCTTAGACTTAATAGTAAAGAACCTCATGAACGTAACCGGTAATTATTTTTTTATTCTATCGAAGAGCAACTTCAGCAACATTTTAGCGGCCCAGCAGTATCCAATAATCCAATTAGAATACAACAGTGACATCTATTTTATCCAAATTAGAAAATAAATCGAATTCCAATTTCAAATTGTCAGCTACTCGTCGATAGATGACACTAACTGCAATATTCTAATTTTAAATATGACATGTGTTTATTTTTTTATTCTTAAGGTATATCCACACTCAGTCCGTATTAAACAGCTCGGACGGTCCTAACCCAAAAGTTCGCCCTTTAAAGTACACATGTAGCGACCAAAACATGTGCGTTTTACGACTAGGGGCGAACAGTATTGGGATCGGCCGCGAATGGAGGTTCCCTTTTTACCTTCCTTTGAAATATTGCCCGATATTCTGTGCCCGTCCTTGCCCGTCGTTAGGGCTCACTGTGCGCGAGACAGAACCGTTTTGTTGGACGTTGGCTCTGATTGATGGCGCCAATATTTATGTTTGGCGGCTATTATTGTGATTTGGTGTCGGTTGCAGGTGTAATATTTATGTTTTTTTTTATAGGACTGTGGTAGCAAAAAAGCGTACGGCCCGCCTGATGTAAGCAGTTACCGTAGCCTATAGATCCTTACAATACCAAAGGCATTGCTCGCATAATGCTGACCTGACGGGGAGTGGAATGGAGGGAGGGGGAGGGTGGTGGGCTCTCGGCTCTCTCACTCATCGTACGAAACGTAGCTGTAATAGCTGCTTTACGCCGATCTTCTGTGAGAGGGTGGTACTACCCCGGTCGAGCCAGCCCGTGTATGAGCTGCAGTCAATTGGCTACAGCTTAGCTCTACCACCTTGCCTTCTAAGTTGGTGTATTGGCCAAATATAACTGTGAAATTCTTATTTAGGTGCTACCATATGCCTGCTAAATAGGTAGGTAGTAAATAGGTTCTTATTGTATTTTTACTGTCCCTGAGATGTGTGCTTGACTACGTCTAAGTACTACGTAGGTACAGACTTAGGCCGTGGTCTCCTATTAAATGCCATCGGCCGCATACAGCGTCACGCGTACGCGTCACAATTTTACTATAGTGAAGTCGGCGTGTGAAGGTGACCACAACTGTACATTTCTATAGTAAGAATTGTGACGCGGCGTACGCGTGACGCTGTAAGCGGCCGATGGCATTTAATAGGAGACCACGGCCTTACCCACCTACCCCCAAAATAGAAAGTTATGATCGACTTGCACTGGCAGTACAAATCACTTTTGTTCCCAGAAATGCTTTGTAAAACCATTGTAAACAGGTTAAAAATCTCTATAAATTTAGCGGTTACTGTATGGTCCCAAACTAAGCATGGTGTGTACTACGGCTACCGTACTATGGCGGCGTTCCCAATGTCACCCACCCAGACCAGAACAAATTACGAAAAATTTGCCTCTGGCGGGAATCGAACCCGCAACCTTCCGATGCAGGTTAATCACTGCGCCAAGTGGTCGTCAAATACCTAGATAGGTATTTTCTATCACAACCAGTTATTATTAGGTAAGACAGTAGAAAATGTCTGGAGTTTATGAATGGTGAAAGCAAAAATAATTTTGGTAGACATTTTCGACTATTTTTTATTAAGTAATTAATTTATATTGAATGGGTAGTAATAAAAAATACGTATTGAACAAAAATTATACAATTTATTTACACTTTTGCACACGATCCACTATTTCATTTTATAAATAAAGGTAAGTAGGTTATTTTATTGTCAGTATAAAATTTAATTATTACAACATCTAATACTGAATATTTTACAAAAAATAAACTAAGAACATAAATTATCGAATTTTTGTTCGAAATGAAACTAGCACCATCTATTGACCAAATTTAAAATACGAAGACAATCATGAAAATAGTTACATGAACTGAAATACAGATGGCGGTAGGAAATTGTAGACTAAAGCAGGAAACCCACCGCGGCGCACGGAGAGGCCAAGCGCAAGGCCACGGCTACGTTTTGCAAGAAAATGTATGCATGACGTCATTTCGTGCGTAGCCACTCCGTGCGCCGCGGTGGACACGGTGACATAAATTTCTTGCAAAGCGAAGCTTGACCCACGTGCGTGGCCTCTCCGTACAACGTGGTGGGTTTCCGGCTTAACTTTAGTTACTCAATAATAATAATAGAACAATTTCTGGCTTTCAGTACCATATCTTCCCATGTTTTTTTTATGAAATTGTCCACCTAAAAGAAATAGGTAAAATTTAAAATCGTTCACCAAGCAAGTGCAGTTTTAATTATTTTTACGAGTAAAATAAATAATTGGATACTACAAAATAATATTTCTATTTCAATTGGGCTAATCTTTAGTGACTATTTGCACTATAGTTTTAATTATTTTGTTGCCTTTCTCGTAATGCAGCAGGTTCAAGCTTGGATCATTGATTTTCTCTTCTAGAAGATTTATCAACTCGACTCTTATCGTTTTCAGCATTTCTGCAACCTGAAAATATTAATAATACTTTTATTTTTGTACGAACTACACAGAGGACGCTTGACTTGACTTGAATCGAAGTGGAGTGACAGAGGGAAGGGAAGGAGGGGAGGGGGGGTGTAGCTGTAATAGCTACTTTACGCCGATCTTCTGTGAGAGGGTAGTACTAACCGGGTAGAGCCAGCCTATATATAAATAAATATCGCCAGACTTAGGGGGCGTCATTAATTACATGAGGCATTTAGGGGGGGAGGGGTTCGAGCAAAATCTCACCAAATCTCACGGGGGGAAAGGGGGGCCTCGGCAAATCTCACGTATTTTTTTACTGTAAAAAACAGTGTAAAATTGCAATAAAACTGGGTTCAATTATGTAAAACATGTTTTTCCTCTGTAATATAGCTTTTGAAAAATCTCACATGAGATTAGAGGGGGAGGCAGAGGGTCGAGCAAAATCTCACGATATCTCACCAAGGGGGGTGGGGGGGGGGTCGAAAAATCTCAAAAATGACCTCACGTAATTTATGGGCGACCCCTTATACACCAACTGTATGGTCCCAAACTAAGCAACGCTTGTACTATGGGTACCGTACAATGGAATAGGGGCGATCCCAGTGACACCCAGACGAGGACAAATTACGAAAAGGTCGTTTCCGTAATATGCCTCCGACGGGAATCGAACCCGGAACTTCCAGATGCAGTGAGCCAAGCGGCTAACGCTCGAACCACGGCCAACGCTCGAGTGATAGTTTTTAAAATATTTCCAGATGTAATAATAATAATAATATCCTGGGATATTCTTTACACACGGCTACCTGATCCCAAACTAAGCAGAGCATGTACTATGGAAACCAGATAACTGATATTACTACATATACTACTTTTTGTAAAAACATACTTAATATACATATACTCCCAGACTCGGGACATACAGACATGTTCAAGCACACAAATGCACGTCCCGGGTAGGAATCGAACCTACGACCTGCGTGGAAGGCCGAATCTTAGCCAACCACGCCAACGGGCCCGTCAAATGCCCGCCCGTGTAGTAGTAGGACCATAGAGTAAAGACTAAAGATAGAGGTGCCCTTATTAGATTTCCCTATGAAACAACGCGTGGAAATTTTTTCGCGGGGTGGCGTGGGTGGTGGGGGTTAAAAACTGGGAGGGCAATTTACAAGCTCCGCCCCCCCGATCTACCGGTAAATAGCATAACTACTGGGTTCGTTTTATTTCGATGTTAGTACGTAGTTTAACTTTTTCACACTAGATGTCACTACGTGTAGGTTCATATAAAAAACGTACCGAGGGTCGCCATCTAGTGTCGAATAGAATTATATTTGGGATGCGAACGTTGGCAAGACGTCTGCACAGGACGAACGCCAACAGAACACTGACTTAAGCCACGCCTAGTGTGATGACGTCACCGGCCGAGCTGTGCGATGTAATAGCAACGCGGCCTGGTAGCTTAGACCCAGTCCTTTATATGGTTCGTCTATGAGTAGGACTTACCTCATGCTTCTCCACTTGGAACATGATCCAGCCGTCTTCGAGAGACACTATGAATGTGCCGTTGTGGAGCTCTACTGATAAACTGCACCCTGAAAACAATCAAGGCACATTAAATACTTCCCACGTGCAGTGCATAGGAACAAAACGAAAACGATTCAGTGCAAACGTTTAATTGAATAAAAATATAACAACGTGGATTTATCTGCAAGTAAACAGTCAAGAATGAAAAGTTTTCAAGATACATCCATTGTTATAGGTATGCCTACTTTTTTTCAAATAAATAAGGTCTTTTACAATAAAAACACACTATCAGCTATTGAAGTCGTATTTTGTTAGACTGAGATGAGACTCCCCATTCGGGGGTAGTCAGAGGCTTGAGTGCCATACACCACCACATTGTGGGGATAAAAGTCGTGACGTAATTTTTTTTTTTTTTGAGATGAGACTTGGTTGCTTTCAATAGAGGGAGCTTTCAACCAACCTCGTTGAACATTGAGCCACCTAGGTATCTATCATCCGTCTAGGCAACTGGTCAGTCTAGCTAGCCGTCCAATAAAATGGCCGATACTATCTGACGGCAACATGTGCATTTTTCTGTTTTTAATTGTACGAGAACAGAGTCTTTTAACCTGTTGTCCGCTGATAAAATAAAACGTAGAAGTCTCTTGGGGTTTAAGACTGTATACGCACCTAACGAGGCATGTTTGGAGGCTATCCCCTCTTAGACGAGTGGGGTATATGAAAAAAATATCACCGTATTTATTGAACCCTCATCTTTAAAAAATAAGCAGGAAAAAAGTGCTACATGCTCTTTTACTATGTGAAAAAAAATATCAAAGTGAAGCTGTTTTTGTCTTTAAATTTCTATCTCCTTCTAAACGGCTTGGAATTTTTTTTTTTTTTTTTTTTTTACCATAAGATTTAGAAAGATAAAACCTAAAAAAAATAAGTTCGATTTTGGTTATGCAATAGTTTTTCACGTCACAATTAATAATTTTCGATATTTTCGCAACTAAAGTGGGCGGGTTTTGTGCGCTCTCGACCAATCCAGACGGCCAAAACGCTCGGCCGGGAAGCGGGGCCTGATTGCGAAAGGTTGTACTAGAGCCCGGATTCAACTAACCTGAGAACAGGACCAATGGCAGTTGCGGCACCATAGAACACTCCCGTATGAAAACCCTGGACGTCTTGACCTTCTCTTGGTACACGAGGTACGGGCTCGCGTAGTAGCCCACGGCCGAGTTGATGGAGGAGGGGTGTAACGCCACGTAACCATCCGACTTGGTCTTGAACCGCAGCTCGTCGGCGTTCGGCTGCCGGGGAATGGCCCCGCCGGCTTGCATGTGGAACGACTTCTCGGGGGTTAATACCTAGAATGGAATATTACGGTTAGAATTATTTATTTCTCAAAGACATTAAATCACTAACGAGAAATAGTACTTAATTAGTTACATAAAATAACACTAATTTATACGTACCCAATTAGGCAATAACAATACAGAAAAAAAAACTTAATTTGCAAAAATATTTAGTCTATTGATTATGACAATTAGTGCTATATCGCACGAGGACACCAGTGGTAGCGCAACCAGTCGCTCCACCATCAAAATGTATAGAGCTGTATCGAGGGTATCGCACCTGGTGTCCGCTTGGTAGCGCAACCAACTCGGTGTCGGCTATCGAATCACCCGCTGGTGGCGCCACCATGGTGGCCTCGTGCGATATCGCACTTAGGGTGTATCCTTATGCACGTGTTTTTTTGGTTCTATCCAGAGGTGAGAGTTGGGGTTTAAACTCTCGACCTTAAGCCCGCAAGACGCGTGCTTAACCAATCAGCTATCACTGTTATGCACTGTTATGCTTTAGTAATATTGCTTACTAAACTATGCCAATCATATAGAAACCTATTAGCGTTGGTTTCTGTTGCCAGGCTGGACCAGCATAAGCAGTATGATTGTTCAATGAGGATCATTTCGAAGTCGACAAACCAACACTATAATGTTATAATAAGCATTCTCATAAACATAATTTTGAAATCATCGAAATTGGTCCATGCGTTGGGATTTTATAACACATTTTATATTATGTGCGGCCGCCACGTGTGACGTTACACGGCCGGATCGGCTCGAACGCGCGCTGTGCCCGCGCCGCCATTCACTACAAAGCGCGAGTGGCCCTTGTGACGTCACAGCAACCGCGCTGGCACAGTCATAACTTCGTAAATTTTTGTCGTAGAACAAAAAAAAATGCACTGTATGTTATAGATTACTTAGCTCTATAAATCTGCATTCTTAACTAAATTCGTTATGGATCCTCATTGTATAAGCAAGACGGCGAATTTTTTAGTTACCTTGACGACATTTGGATATAGCGCTGCACACAAGATGGCAGCCAATAGTCTGTCGTTATTCCCGTTGGCATTTAACTGAAATAAATAGAGAAAGATAATATGTTATTGGGAGATATTTAAACATTAGTAATATCGCAAGTATCACATGTATCACGACCCCTATCACAGAGTATTGATGATAACACGACAACAAACCTCTAGTACCTATAATCATCGCATTGATAATGTAATTTGCGCTATACGCGTGTGGTTATAATGCCGTGTGTCCACTGGCAAATAACTTCCGCAATTTCTTACAGAAGTCACTTGCCGACGTGTTTCCACTGACTGCAATTTTACACAACCGTGTACATGTGGGACTTGCAGCAAGTTCGGCAAGTCGCAGAAGTCCACTTGCGTGAGTGTTTACACATTGGAAGTCGCTTGCGCAAGTAAACTTGTGCAAGTTTTCTTGCCAATGGACACACGGCATAACACCCATACCTCTTCTCCCGTGAGACTGGCGACAGAGTCCTTCCGCATCTTCTTCCGAAGCGCCGGCATGTCGGGCACGAAGCCGATCGACGCCAACAAGCCAAGCAGTTGGTGCTTGATGTCCGCCAACATGGCCAACGTCTTATGCGACAGGAAATTCTCGCTAGCGAACACGAGAGCGGCGTGGGTACTGGCTTTCATTGCTTGCTGCCATCTCTGAAAATTAAAAAAATATATTAAAAAAATTGCGGACTTTTTGTTCATTGTCTAAGGACCGAGTTCACCAACACTATAACAGACCGTTAGAACAATAAAGTAGCCGATTGTTTGATATAATCTATATATATAAAAATGAATCCCTATTTCATGTCATTACTTGACGCGAGAACGGCTGGACCAATTTAGATGATTTTTTTTTAGATTATTCCGTGAAGTTCAAGGAAGGTTCATACATTTAAAAAAAAGGAAAAATTGGCCGGAAAGCGCTAAAAACCCATATTTTACGTATGATTCAAATTACTTTCAATAGATGGCGTAATGAACGCCGGTGTCAGATGGCGGATGGCGACTATAAATTCTTGCAAATTTATTTCATGGGCAATTCATCACAAGAAATAGATCCGCGTTGTGCACATAAAGCCGAAAACCCACCGCGGCGCACGGAGAGGCCACGCACACGCTACGCACGTGGGTCAAGCTTCGCTTTGCACGAAAATGTATGTCACCGTGTCCACCGCGGCGCACGGAGAATGACGTCATCCATACATTTTCTTGCAGAACGTAGCCGTGGCCGTGTGCGTGGCCTCTCCGTGCACCGAGGTGGGTTTCCGGCTTAACAGTTCAGTGTCGAAAAATAAAGGGATGAATCGCTAAATTTGTTGCTAAGCGCAAAACTCGAGAACGGCTGGACCATTTTTTTCTTAATAACCTACTGTACCCCACTGCTGGGCAAAGGTCACTCCCATCTTCTTCCATCCATCGCGGTCATGGGCTCTTTCATACCACCCGTCTAGATGAGCGTCGAGGTCATCGTGCCACCGTTTTTGGGCCTTCGTCGGCGATGACGGTCGTGCTTTGGGACCCCACTCAGTGATCGCTTTGGCCCACCTTTCTGAGCACATTCGGCTCAGGTGACCCGCCCAGGTCCACTTAAGTGTAGCTGTTTTCGCTCCTACATCCGCGATAAGGGTTATGGAACGCAGCAAGGCGTTCCGCACCCTATCAGTGTGTTTTACACCCAAAATGCTGCGCTCCAATGCTCTATGGTAAACCTTCAGTTTGGACTTCTGAGCCTCGATTACTGACCATGTCTGGGCGCCCTAGGTAAGAACGGGCAGGATACACATGTCGATGGGTCAGTGGAAGGTTGCCCTTCATGATGGACTCTATTACTAAGCCTACGCTGTCCATCCGTCATCCATGTCTGTTAGCGGGCTATATCTCACGAACCGTAATAGCTATAGTGGAAATTTTCACCGAACGTATATTTCTATTGGCACTACAACAACAAATACTAACAATAAAAAATAGGTTCTTTTTCGGACAACATTCATTCTGAGGCGGTACGAAGTTCGCCGGGACAGCTAGTAAATAAATAAATATCGCCACACAAATAGACCAACTGTATGGTCCCATACTAAGTAAAGCTTGTTCTATGGGTACCGTACAATGAACTGGAGGCAGTCGCATTTACTCCCAGACTAGTGCAAATTACGAAAAGGCCGTTTCAGAAATTTGCCTCTGTGGGAATCGAACCCGCAACCACCCGATGCAGTGAGCCGAGCGGCCTACGCTCGAACCACTGACTGGGCCAAGCGGTCGGCACTCGGTCCTAAATTTTTAAAGGCTTGTAACATCACCCTGATTACAAGCGTCTTAACTAATTAACCGCCGTCGATAAGTCATGTACCACTTTCTATAGAATATCCCCCTTATTCATAGAAAGTTATGATCGACCTGCAGTGTAATTACAGAACACATTTGTTCCTAAAAATGCTTTTCAAACCCATTGTAAACTGGCTAAAATCTCTATGAATAAGGGGGTATAAGTATTATGAGCAGTACATGTTTACAGTAGCTAGGCGAGAAATGTAAACAAACATACCAAAATATTAATTAATGAACCGATCATTAGCTAAATACTGATTAACATTTCACAGCTCATTGTTAATCAGTAGCCCCTAATTAATCACCCTAATTAGGGAACTAATTTAATTGTTTGTCACGCTTCTCATATAAAAGCTTACGGTGCTGAGGTAAATCATTCAGTATCGCTCTGACTTCCAAACAGTTAAATTAAATTATAATTGTTGTGTGGTTAAAATGGCAGAATATATGGAACTTTATTACATTTCTGTCAAACTTTTAAATAAGGCTGATGTTAAGGAGGATCGGAAAAGTGAGTATTGCTTTTTTAACTGTATTCTCCTTGTATATGATTATTACTTGACAACGGTGAAGGAGAACATCTCAAGGAAACCTGAATGTCTTAGAAAATCTAACAAATTTTCGAAAGTCATGTGAAATCCACCAACCCACACTGGGCCAGCGTGGTGGATTATGGCCTAAATCCCCCTCGTATTGAGGGGAGGCCCGTGCCCAGGAGTAGGACGTTAAAAGGGTTATTATAATTATATTAATATTATTATTATTATTTTTCAGAAATAAAAGGAACACCGTACGTCAGAGCCGATCCGAATTGGTCACCGGATATTGAAATGAAGTCTTTAACCCCTGAAACCAAAGCTCCAGCGGTTGAAAACCATATTCCTGAAAAACCCATCAGACAAACACAGAAACTGCGCCAATTCAGAGGCACCTATATGGCTAGAGGTAGACGAATTGATTTCGATATACCTGAAGAGGGTGAAACAGAAATGAATTGAGGTTCGAATTGAGATTATGAATTAAGAAAATCATTATTCAGCGCGAGATGACATAGACGTATGGCATGTGTTTTGTGACAAGTATCATTCTCATTTTCACATGCCGATAGAATATAATAATGGAATGGAAGGCAGGAAGAACAACGGAGAGATGAATTGAGCCAAGAATTGAGAATTTCTAAAGATCTGTTACTTCTTAAAAAATATCCATAAATTAAGATGTGATTTACCTGTAAATATCTTATATTATTATTAAAATTATTTATTAAAACTATTTTCTGATTTTCCACTCACCCTGTAAGCTCTTAAGGTCGTTAATTGATCGCTGTTGGAACACGAAAACTCTCTTTTTTTCGCATCTGCTTCTGACTGTGGAGAAAAAAAATCCGTTTATCGTTCTGGTGAGCCCATTATATCAAGAATCAAGGTCTTTATTCGCAAAGGTAGATTAGGAGTATTAAGTGTAGGTAACTTAAGTATTCTCTTCTTCTTATCGTATCACTTAAGTATTCAACAATCATTTTTGAGAGCTAGTGTCTGTACTATTATTTTCTGCCAATTCTTCCGGTAATGTCCGATAATATAGGAGCGGACGGAATTATAAACTGTTCGTAATTTCTACAATTTTGGTAAAAATAAAATAATCAAATAAATGATTACTATAGTCTGACCGCAACCGCTGTACCGCGTCTAAGGTACGCGAGCGGCGAAACGGGGGGGCGAAGCAGTTGCTTCCTTTTGTCATATCGCGCATACCTAAGGTGCGGTACAGCAGTTGCGGTCAGACTATACCGGAGACGGACCTACAAGTTTACAAGAAAGTCCAGTAGTTTCTTCAAATATCCAGAAGTTTCTCAGTTAAATATTTGAATTTTTTGGTACTTACAGCAAAAAAAAAAAAAGATTTTATACACTTTACTAAGGAAGTCCATACACACAAAAGCTTTGTCGTATTTTTCAAAGTCCCTCAAAAAGATCCAGACATAGTCATCCCCACAAGATTATCTTTTTCTTCATATCGTATAGTGTTCAACCTTGTGTCAGAGTTGCTCAAGACTATTTACAGAAAACTTGCTCACCTTCTTCCCAAAAGGCGCCACAAATGGACTCTTATGGCTCAAGAACGCGGCCATAGTGAGCGCCGAGTCCACGCAGCAGAATATGGCCCCGAACAGCATCAGCTTGCCGATCCGCACGTCCACGGGCAGCGCGGCCAGGTGCTTGCCGAGCGCGGTCAGCGAGAAGGCCTTGTCCAGCGCGCCCACGTCTTGCAGACGAGAGAGGGCGCCGTCGATGTTCGACTTAAGTGGCGGTTCTACTGTTTTACCTGTGGGAGATAGCTGGAGTTATTTCAATGGCTAAGAGTTATGGCAATGGCTAAGCTACTTGAGGGCCTTGTTTCTGACGACTTGGTTATCCAAGACGTCAGAAACCAGGCCTCCAAGTCGCTAAGACATTGCCATTAAGATAGATAACACTTTAATGTACACCAGTCAAAAACATAAACAACAATGACAAATAAAACAAGAAACAGAAACAGTGTATAGTGGGCGGTCTTATCGCAAGCTGCGATCTCTTCCAGACAACCTTTGGATGGAGAGGATTCCATGTTTCAAACACTGAGCGGTAGCGGTGTACCTACTATAAGCTGCTAAGCTGCTAAGTAATCGATCCTCTGATTGTTCAGCCGACCGGCTGATCGGCCTCTGATCGGTCAGAATCAACTGATCAATCAGAGGGTCGATCTCTATAGCAAAACGCCAGTGGCGCCACAATGGCTAAGCGACTTAGGGCCCTGGAAATTACATAACCGCCGAAAACTTTGCACGACTTCGTGTACAATCGTGTCCCTCGACAGTCACCCGACTACATTTGAGTAGTGAGTAAGCGTGTCACTCTGTGTTCCGCGACTATCCTCGACATTGTCGCGGGACAGTCGCACGTAAATGTCCCGCGACTGCTCGCGACATGTCTCTCGACGTTGTCCCCTAGTCTTTGACTTTACGAAGGACGCCACTTACCCAGCACTTCGTGTATGCTCATGTCCTGGAAGAGCGGCAGTATCTTGATCTTGAGCACGAGCTGCTCGAGCGGCACGCGGTGTATCTCGGGCACGGGCTGGTCCAGCACGTGGTGCTGGTAGCGGTGCGACGTGAACAGGTGCACGCACACGCCCGCCATCACGCGGCCCGCGCGGCCCTTGCGCTGCTTCGCGTTGGCGCGGGATACCCATACTAGTTCTAAAGACTCCATGTTGCGGTTGGAGTCGAACCTAGGTTGGGATGTTTTGTTTCCAAGATTAGCGTATACCATGGACCAGTTACTAAGGGGACTGGCCCTAAGCAAGTCGGCCGAGTGGTCGGCCTAGTACTAACATCGACATAAAACGAAGCGAGTAGTTCAACTATTTACCGGTAAGTAGTAAAATGAAAATGAAAAAACAATAACCACGTTTTTTTTCATACAAATATCTAATAAGGGCACCTCTTTCTTTAGTCTTTACTCTGTGGCGTATACAATATGTTAAGAAAACCCTGTCCGAGCCGAAACCGGTATTTAGGTTTCCCAATCACATGACCAAATAAAATAAAAATAAATATATATTCATGATAGTAAACATATTAATGAAAATTTTAAATGCCCATTTTTTTCACTGCTGGGCAAAGGCCTCCCATATTTTTTTGGAAAACAAATATCCCGTTTACATTAAAAAAAAATCATGAAATGACGTCATCACATACTTTATGGTCAGAGGTGCCGCCACACGATCTAACATAATTACTTCTGGTAACGGTGTTGTCATATTTTTAAAATTTGCTACATTTTGATGGAAAAAGGCAAAAAAAATTGGCATTTTAAATTATCATTAATATGTTTACTATCATGAATATTTAATTTTTTTTATTTTATTTGGTCATGTGATTGGGAAACCTAAATACCGGTTTCGGCTCGGACAGGGTTTTTTTAACATATTGTATGAGCTGCAGTCAATTGGCTACAGCTTGGCAACACAATAAAAATACCTTTTCTCCTTCATCCGGCCGCAGTCGACAACGAACACGCAGTCATCAATAGTGACGGAAGTCTCAGCTATGTTGGTAGACAAGACTATCTTGCGGGCGCCCGGCTTCGGCTTCTTGAACACTAAGGCCTGCTCTTCACTAGAGAGCGTCGAGTGCAGCGGCACTAGGACGTACTTGCCTTTTCTGAAACAACACACCAGTTAGAACTCGGGTCTTATTTATCTCAAATCTATGGGTAGTCTTTACTACCCTGTACAGATAAAGATAAAGCTACTGTATAGTAGGCAACAGGTCGGGAAGATAATCGGGGTATGAGCTAAGACGTGGAGAAGCTATGACACCCCGCGCGCTCCTAGCCACCGCGCTGCATTATCGATATCGATAGTGATCGATTTCGATCTCGCTCACATTGTTCTTGGTTGCTGTGTATTAAAATAACTTTGTTCGCTTCCTCGTCACGTATTAAAACAGAAAACCCAATAATTCATTCTCAAACACGACAACGAGCCAGAAAAGTATAAAAAATTGTGACATTGAACGGAAAAACCATTATTATAATTACCCTGTGAGTGAATATGAATAAAATATTATTATAAAGTTTAATTAATTTAATTAATTTTACTCTTATTTTGTTACGTTGCAAAAAAATCGATATAAAGTACCTGGTATGATGCCACATCACTAGAAAAATATTATCCCGACCTACTATACTACACATTGTCATCTTATATGATACTCTCTTTCTTTTTGTTTATTAGTTCTCGTACATAATCATAACGCTTGCCAAAACACAAATTTTTGGATTACGATTTAGTACAGGCACCTTCAAACTATGTGGATCATGACATGATTATAACCTGTTTTGTATTCAATAAATAAATAAATATCATTTTGTATTGGTGATATTTCTAAGATCGCTTTTGGATTTCACTTAAAAAAGCTGCCACCGTCTGTCATTATCTTATGATGCGGCCATGGATCTCTATGATACGTAACTGGATCGCGCACTATTTTTTATTTTTATTAATATGGTATTGTACTTTATTTCTGGAAATTGTGCCCAGGGCAATGGTGAATAAAGTTTGTTTTAACTTCGGTAAACGCGGCTATTCAGGTGTTTTTGTCTCACCTAGACATGGTTAGAAATTAGAATCTAGTATTAGTTTAATTACAATAAAATTCGGTTCAAATTCTATTTACTTACCTAGGTCGCGTGAAACCGCTGGATGCAAGTGGCACAGGACCGGTCGTTGTGGAAAACCTTGGGGAGGCCTATGTCCAACAGTGGACGTCTTTTGGCTGACATGATGACGATGATGATGCTACTTACTTGGGGCTGAACGTGTGGCTCTCAGCCAGCTGGTCGTGCAGAGACATAATCTCTGCGATACCGGGCAAGAACACTAGAATGGCGCCCTCTCGCGGCCACTTGTGGTCACCCTCCACTATATACGTCAGCACATGCTCTACTAGATCCATGTTTATCTGTAAAACATAATACGGTTATATTACAAAAAAAATAATCTCGTATTAAACGCGTGTCTGATTGATGGCGCCTTTCACGCTGCAGGTCGTAGGTTCGATTCCTACCCGGGACTTGCATTTGTGTGCATGAAGATGTCTGTATGTCCCGAGTCTGGGTATGTATATTAAGTATGTATTTAAAAATAAAAAAGGAGTATATGTATTAATATCAGTTATCTGGTTTCCATAGTACAAGCTCTGCTTAGTATGGGATCAGGTAGCCGTGTGTAAAAAAAATCCCAAGATATTATTATTATCATTAATTAAATTACAAACTCTTTCATGTTACAAAAAACTTTTGTTTTTATCTAGACAACTAGATAAAACGTGCCGAGTGAGAGCCAAAGCCAACCCCCAAATTGATAGAAAGTTATGATGGACTTACACTGGCGTTACAAATCACTTTTGTTCCTGGAAATGCTAGTCTGCTAAGTACATCGGTTATGGACATAATCGACAGGTAAATGTACTTAGCGGTCCCCCGATGCAACGACCCTTGGATGAAAATATTATACTTATATTGAACGTAAAGGGACAATATTATTATTTTAAATTTTTATAGGTTTTTTTTTTTGTCGGGGGTTCCTATTTTTTTTCTCATAGTACTCAATCCTCTCTGAGTAGAACATCCTTGTACGCCCTAATAGTTTCTAAAAAATATGCTACTGAACCCTATACGCAAGTATATCGCACGCTTGACAGAATTTAAACCTATCGCTTTACCTTCTCAGAGTCCATGAGGTACATGTTCTTGCACGTGGTTTTGCTGCAATTAGGGTACCGCGCCACCATTTGTCCGATGTTCAAGTTGTCGTCCCGTATCGACGCTTTGGGGGGTTCCGCCGCGTCAGCGCGGACGTCACACGTCTCCAATTCCGTTTCTATATCCTGCTTCTTATCACCTGTGGATATAAAAACGTCGTTCAGTAAACGTCAAATAAATGCATACAAAAAGTAATTCACTAACACGCGCGGCAGCCTCAGTCAAATGCTCGGGTGAGCCAAAGGGCGGGCCAATCTACACTCTGGTTAGAGAAGGGTGTAGCCTAGCCGAGCATTCAGTTACATTATCGTACATTCTCATGACTAGGCCAAACAAGGCGAGGCAAATGACAGCGTTCAGGTGAGGCAGGGTGAGCATTTGGCTCGGGCGCGCCTGGTCAAACTAAGCAAGGCAAAAGCTGCCTCGCGCGGCATGCGAAACATCTAGCCGCGGCTATTGACACCACAACACACTATTATTGTCTATCTTACGGTTTTGTTACCTAAACAGTACCTACTGTGCTTACCTTTTTTAATTTTCCGCGCGTAAGGACCATTTTCTTCTAGCACATAATTCGTCATTTCCATGATATCTTCTAAAAACAATTGTTCTACTGGGAATGTTCTACCTGAAAACGAAAAAAAAAACATAGGTCATTATGGCCTTCTTTTTCTTATCGTAAGGTTAGTGGCCAACCTGGGAGGCTAGCACAACCGCCAAGACAAGACTTAGGTCGCACCGAATTGCTCTCTCTCTCTACCTAAATGAATAGGAGAGAATGAGACAAAATTGACGTTTTGCTACTCCCACTAATATTATAAATGTGAAAGTTTGGATGGATGGATAGATGGATGTTTGTTACTTAATCACGGCGGAACGGATCTGGATGAAATTTGGCACAGAGATAGATTATAGTCTGGAATAGCACATACTACTTTTTATCCCGGAAATGTCAGATTCCTGTGGGATTTTAAAGTTAACGCGGACGAAGCCGCGGGGCACAGCTAGTTTATTTATATACCTGGTATCTCCAAAACTGGAACATCATCAAAGTAATTCGAAAACAGCTCAGCGTTCAACGTAGCACTCATCAATATTACTGTCAAATCCTTCCTCACTTTCACGAGGTCCCTCAGTATGAGTAACAGGAAGTCACTCTCTTCGGACCTCTCGTGTACTTCATCTACTAATATGTGAGTCACCGTCTTCAGCTGGGGGTCGAACTCAAGTCTTCGTAGTAAGATGCCGGTTGTGCAAAAGTACAGACGGGTTTTTGAGGACATTTTGCTTTCTAGTCTTATCTGAAAATGTATTACTTATCAAATTTTTTTTACGACCGTTTGCGAAGTGGTACGAACGTAGTCCGCTCGGCTCACCAAATCGGATGGTTGCCGGTTCGATTCCCGCCAAAGACAAATTGCGAAAAAGGGTTTTTTCGAAATTTGCCTAGGTCTAGGCGTCACTAGGATCGCCCCCAATCCATTGTACGGTAGCCATAATAAAAGCGTTACTTAGTTTGGGACCATACAGTTGCCGCCTAATTTATAGAGATTTTTAACCGTTTTCAATGGTTTTACAAAGCATCGCCGCGCCCGAGCCATCAGTTATGCCAATATGACTACGCGTTCCAAAAGTCAAAACTAATTGCTCCGGCGCGCCGGCGCCGGTCGCCTCTTGAAGACGCAGCCAGTTACATTTGCAAAATTATACCTCCTCAACGGTAATAGATCCCGCTACCATTCGGTACAGTGGTTTTTGCCTGACGAGCGCATAAATCCCAAAAATCTTACGAGTTATTTGATCTAGGTTCGCCTAATTAAGCCCAAATAACCTGTTATCGAAGGAGTCACCTCGTTGACGTTGACCATTGTATGTAAGCAGTTGCTAATCGATATTTACTAAAGACGTAAAAAAACTCTGGGCATTTAGAATGGAATCTAGAGAATCTCCGAAGTGGCCAGCAGCTATAGAATATAATATAGAATCACATACCTGATACCCAACAACCTGTCCCGTCTTCTCGACCCTCTCATCAGCAACTCTATCAGCCACACCTATAGCGGATATCCTCCTGGGTTGTGTGCACACTATCTCCACGTGATCTGGACCGTCCTTATTGAAGTTATCCAGCCAATTGTCCAGTATGTACTGTGGTACTTGTGTGCTCTTGCCACAACCCGTCTCACCACTTATGACAACCACCTTATGGACAATTATATTATAATAAAATTGAGGTGCTCGTAGCCAGCTGCAATCACTGATCGGTAAACGATCTGAGGTTAAGCAATGCTCGGCAAGGCCAGTCAACGATGGGTGACCATTTAGTGGCATTTGAACAGAGCGTCTCCATGCTTTGGAGGGCACGTAAAAAGTCGGTCCCGGTTGTTGTCATGCAGGCAGTAGTCGTTAAGCCTTGTCAGAGGCCTACAGACGGCTTGAAAGACTCTGACACCAGGTTGGCCGCTAACCATACGATAAGAAGATAATAATATTAGGCCTTTTATCGTCCCACTCCTGGGCACAGGCCTCCCCTCAATTAGAGGGGGATTTAGGCCATAATTCCCAACACTGTTGGTGGATATCACCTGTATTCGAAAACTTTTTAGATTTTTTGAAATGCAGGTTTCCTCACAATGTTTTTCCTTTACCAGAAACAAGTGATAATCATAAAAGTTATGATGCGCACATAGATTGCGAAAAATACAAGAGGTGCCAGTTGGGGTTTGAACCCTGGACCTCGAGCACGAAAGACGTATCGGCTATCACTGGTTTATATGATTCATATACTTCAACTAATTTCGTAAGAGATTTCTAAATTAAATATACCTGTGATTTCTTTATTGCATTCAATATTTCATTTTTCTTCTTCCAAGCCGGTAATTTTCTTCGACCCGCCATCATTCTATTATATCTATCGTTGTCTCGCTTCTCCAACCACCGTTTTGCTATCTCCTTATTCTCTCTTAACACTTCTTCAAAATTAATATTCGATCTATTATCTTTATTCTCGCCTTTCTTATAATGTGATGGTAACTTCTCTTTAATACTGGAGCCTTCTATTAATTGAGGAAATAATGGTTCTATAGCATCGGGGAATGTCCTAGTATCAAATTGTATGAAATTCAATATTTCTTCTTCGTTATTTAATAATTCTACTAAAGAGTATATGCTAGGTATACCGTCTTGTGCTAAAATTTTCGCTTCATCAACTAATCTAGCTGTTATTCGTAGAAATGTAAGCTCAGGAATTATATTCGTAGGATTTTCTGTTTTAAAGAATATTAAAGGTGGTTGGTAGGGGTACACCGTGTCATCAGTGAACCTTATTTCTAGAATATAAGTTATTTTAGTACTGTCTGTAGATTCCACATTGTCTTCCACATTATTCTCTTCTTTAACTTGGTGTAGGAATTTACATTTTCCACCAAATCTGCACGGACCTTTAAGAAATAGCTTGCAAACCTCCTTCTGTTTCGTTTTGAAGTTACTATTATAATTTATATTGTGTTTTTTCTTGGGTACCTCAACCTCTTTGTTTTCGTACATTTTCGTTAAATAATCTAAGTTCAATTGGACATTCCATATATTATTGTCTTTGATTTTGAAGCCAGCATCGTAAATTGATTCTAGCACGGCTTTTTCGTCCATTCGCATCTCTAGTAATTCAGCATCAGGGGGTACGTTCTCTGGCTTGTCTTGGAAATCAATTTTGAAATACTTAAGGAAAAGTATTTCTTGTGCTTTGTCTATGTTCTCCGCGGCAACTTCAAGAGCCTCTGCACAATGTGCCTTGTGGAAGTGATATCTGTAATAAACTATAGATCAGACACACATTACCCAAGATTTCCGCAACACAAATTATGTCAATATGAGGTAAAGTTACAACATAGACATTTCAAAACACATAAAGAATTTAGCAAATCCTCATATGATAAGACGCATAATGTACAAATAACCACATGTTGTGATGTTGTTATCTTACTTTAAATGCGTTCATTAAAAAAAGAAGCAAAATATTGTTACCGACAATACAGTAATAGGTAATAAAATTAAACCAATTAAAGCTCTAGAGAATATTGGACAGTATATTTTATGAATATACAAAATAACTGCATACTTCTCTAATTTGCCCAGAGCAAATGCCCTGAGACGTGCCTCGGAGCTCTGGATGTCAGGTTTAGTAGTCAGCGAGTAATCACAGCCGCCTTGCACTACGAGGTTGCCTCGCTCCATCCAAAAACGGTTACCGAGATTCGAACCTTTATCCTAAAAGACAAGAAATTATGCCATAAAATTACACCTATTAGTTTGCTTAGTGTATCAGCAGTGATAGTGGACTGGTTTAAAATGCCTCTCACGGGCTTAAGGTCCTGGGTCAAACCCTGGCTCACAACTCTAGATTTTTCAAAATCTATGTGTGAATCATAACTTTAATATGATTATCACTTGCTTACGGCGAAGGAAAACATCGTGAGGAAACCTACATATCTTAGATTTGTGAAATCCACCAACCCGCACTGGGCCAGTGTGGTGGATTATGGCCTGAATCCCCCTCGCATTGAAGGGAGACCCGTACCCTGCAGTGGGACATTAAATGGGCTAATATTAATATTATTATAGTTTGCTTGTATGAGCAAACCCTATTAACTTATGATGCGTCATATATCCTGACTGCATACAACGTGGTTATCTATTGTGTGTTCATTTGTTGCATCTGAATGCCTTGCATGCTTAGTGCAAGCACCACCCATAAACCTAATAGGATACCTCATAGCTATGCTACATAAGCAACTGCTTTGTATTTGAGATTCTAGTTTTGGAAGGCGTTTTCAGTGTACTCTTACCTTGTAAAGGCCAGCACTCCGAAGCTTGAAGTCAGGGCCATGAATGAACCTCAATGTCTCCAAAACAAGCTTTTGAGAGTCCGGATTCAGGCGAATTGTCTGCAATTCCACTTTGAGAGTCGGGTGAGATTCTTCTTCAGGCTCATTTTTAGGTTTCCTGTAAGATAAAACAGTTTTTATAGAAAACTTGCTAAGAAAAACGTTGTGCAATATTTTGATTATTTTAGTACCTTATACGAGCGTCCACTGGTTCCCGAAGAAATAAATCTTCAGCCAACTGCCTGCTTTGATAATCCATGGTAACGAATTTGACGAAAATGTAGTAATTAACTTAGAAAATAATGATAAAAATGTACAAGAAAAAGACGTGGGCATGCAATTTGTCACATCTAATGTCAAAATTACGTTTTGTTATTCGTTCGTTATGTTCATAGTCACTGCACAGAATACTGTTTAAAAACTCTAATTGTAATAAGTTGGATAAAAATATCAGAAAAGTCGATTTATTCATTAATTATAATTAAATATCATTTTAATTATATAATATTTAAACATTTTCCATAACTATTCTAAACCTAAATGTATTGGTAACAAATTAACTAAACGTAGACTTGGAGCACGATTCGTTTTACGCAGTAATATAATTTTATAAAAAACTAACTATTATTATACTATGATAACTAATCTTTATTAACGGTTGACCCAAAACGATCCCTGCATTTATGAACAATGGTGCCAAATAAACGAAAATCCTTTAACCACCAATTTATAATATTAGCCCTTTTAACGTCCCACTCCTGAGCACGGGCCTCCCCTCAATGCGAGCGGGATTCAGGTCATAAACCACCCACCACTCTGGCCCAGTGCGGGTTGGTGGGATTTCACATGTCATGCAGGTTGACATGCAGGTTTCCTCTCGATGTTTTCCTTCACCGTAAGCAAGTGATAATCATAATTAAAGTTATGATTCGCACGTAGATTTCGATAAATCCAGAGGTGCGAGCCGGGGTTTGAACCCTGGACCTAAAGTCCGCAACCAATCACTGCTTGCCACCAATTACAACTAGGTATAGGTATTATATCAGCACACATCGACATCGACATCGGAGCAAGAGAAAATGCTCCGATGTCGATCACCGAGCATTGAAATATAGACCTTATTTCAATTGGATAAGTATTGAAATCGATTGATGAAAATTAAAATGCCATGCCCTGCCGTCCTAGGTGTGCGTCGGCCATTACGATGACGGCTCAAACAGCTAAATTTAGACTTAAATTTAAGAAGTTTCAGTCTTCGGACTTATGTAGGTATGTCCTAAGTATAGGACATTGTAATTAAGAGTAATAGTTACGGCTTTGTACTTAAGTAACAGAACATTCGCTAGTCCGTGCGTACAACAATAGAACTCTACATTACTTAATAGGAGAGGTAACGTAAGTACCTAAGTACTTACAACTATTCAGTAACTATAGTTCGCGACAGGTCGAGATGACATTCGGGTTATGAGCTTTTTGCAGAATAAAATCCGAATCAAAATTAACAGGACCCGATAAACAATTATATCACCCACAAATTTTTTAAATTATTTTTTTCTGTTGCTTTGCGGGTCCTGTTAATTTTGATTCGGATTTTATTCTGCAAAAAGCTCATAACCCGAATGTCATCTCGACCTGTCGCGAACTATAGGTAATTTTTTATTTTATTGGGACTAAGCCTGCCACTCATTCCCACCACTGTTACTCCAGTAAACCAGGATCGACAATGGTGTCCAACGATGACGCCAAAGTAACAGGTTCAGTAACTAGGTTGTAAACCACTAGCACACTGGCACTAAAGTTCATCAAGTACCTATCATTATCACTATCACTACATATTATAAAACAAAGTCCTCCGCCGCGTCTATCTGTCTGTCTGTTCGCGATAAACTCAAAAACTACTGCACCGATTTTCATGCTGTTTTCACCAATGCATAGAGTGGTTCTCGAGGAAGGTTTTAGTATATAATTTGTCAAGTTTTTGTATACATTGGCTAAAATATAATGATATTTGTTGGAGGTGTCGGAAAAATAATCGGTCTGGGAGCGTTCAACGAAAACGCTGCCTAAATTGATTTGGTCGCGATAACCGACATCCACGCGGGCGAAGCCGCGGGCATCAGCTAGTTAAATATAATACCTAAGTACATAATATATTTTTATTGGTGGTAGAGCCAATTTTAATTGACTGCAGCTCATATATGGGCTGGCTCGACCGGGCCAGTACCACCCTCTCACAGAAGATCGGCGTAAAGTAGCTATTACCGCTGCGTTTCTTACGATGAGTGAGAGATCCGGAAGCCTAACCCGGCTCCCCCCTCCGTTCCACTCCCCTTCAGGTCGGCAACGTGCGAGCAATGCCTTTGGTATTGCAAGCATCTATAGGCTACGGTAACTGCTTAACATCAGGCGGGCCGTACGCTTGTTTGCCACCTGAGTCCTATAAAAAAAGCAAAAAGCTGTTAAACAAAGAGAGCTCAGCTTATATTAGAAATGTACCGCACTTACTCCCCGCAGCTTGCGGGGAGTGCGCACTCGCACTTCGCACTTATCACTAGCACTTAAATGAGCGTTGACCTTCGGGGTAGCCCTACAGTAGGGCTACTCCGAAATACACTCTTTTTGACACATCGAGTGATGAACTTGTGGAACTCTCTCCCAGAATTAGCGATAAGTGCTCCAACAGTGAACAGTTTTAAAAATAGACTTGACGGACATTTAAAATATGAATAAATACAAGTGCAGTGATATACACGCATCAGCTCAAAGCTGCTAGTGTATCAATAAATAATAATAATAATACGAAACGAACGAAATTGTTTCAGATCCGAAGACGGCTTCGATAGACGTGATATGACGTTTCTTCTTTCGTGGACCCTACTCCGAAAAAATCCGGAACGGACGCCCGGACGGGCCCGTTAGCGTGGTTGGCGCGGAGGCGACTTTCACGCTGCAGGTCGTAGGTTCGATTCCTACCCGTGACATGCATTTGTGTGCATGAACATGTCTGTATGTCCGGAGTCTGGGTGTATATGTATATTAAGTATGTATTTACAAATAAAAAAGTAGTATATGTAGTAATATCAGCTATCTGGTTTCCATAGTACAAGCTCTGCTTAGTTTGGGATCAGGTAGCCGTGTGTAAAAAATGTCCCAGGATATTATTATTATTACTTCTAAAACACTTTCGAAGTAGGAAAATGTAACATCCGTCAGCCGAAATATTTCGTTCGTATTTCGGAGTATTACTTGTTAGGTGTTGGAGCGACTGTAGCCTAGGGGTGAACAGGTTGGGCTAACAATCAGAAGGTCCCAGGTTCGATCCCCGGTGGGGCATGCACCAATGGATGAATTTTCATCTATGTGCATAATTTACAGTTCGCTGACGGTGAGGGAAAACATCGTGAGGAAACCTACCTATCCCTCGGGATTAGGTAATAGTCAGTTCCTGTATACACGGCGACACGGTTCACCACCTGTCACGTTGGGTTCTGACTATCTAGTGAAACGTGGGCTTTGAGTTGGTTAATACCTCCACAATGTGGTGGTGTATGGCCACTCAAGCCTCTGACTACCCCCGAGCGGGGATAAAAGTCGTGACGTTACATAACATTTGTTTTTTTTCACTTGTTAGTTTACAAAATGTAAATTAGCCATTAAATAGAACAGTAACGCATGTCTAAGAAACTACCATGACCTCAGCATTGGCCGTGCTTCTGCCAATATCACTTCCGATGTTCCGAGACCCATTAGTATTCTGGTCAGCTCCTTAATCACCGCGGCGGTGCAATATTGCATTTATTTATATACTGTTTATAAGTGACCTGGCGTGTTATGTGTTGAATGCTAAAGAGGATCGCGGGGCCATATCTAACTCCCAAAGCAGTCTTTAGATCTTTAGATTTACCCCAAATTCATAGAAAGTTATGATCGACTTGCAGTGAAATTACAAATCACATTCACTGAGAAAAAAAAAAAATGACAACAAAATGGTTTTTGTAGCTCCTAGTAGTCTTTTTAGAATGTTTTATTAAACGTTTTGTATTTACAGCAAATATTTTATAAATGTGAGTTATTACATAAAACATTTGCTGTAAATACAAAACGTTTAGTAAAAAATATTGAAAACACTACTAGGAATTACAAAAACCATTTTGTTGTCGTAACATTTTTCTGTGTGTTTGTGTGTTTGTTCCTAAAAATGCTTTTCAAAACCATTGTAAACTGGCTAAAATGTCTATGAATTTTGGGGGTTAGTTTTAGATGCGTATTAGGTAATAAATTGATCTCAACTCTGGGACCGAAATTGAGGCACATACCGTAGGTCCATATTCGCAAACATTGCTACATACTAGCTGTGTGCAAGTAGCACAAGTTACTCCTTATAACATCAGCTATCTGCCAGTGAAAGTCCCGTCAGAATCGGTCCAGCCGTTTCGGAGATTAGCAGTAGAGTAGTAGGTAAGAGTTTGGGTTGTAATTTTGTACCGGGTGAGAGGAAGACAAGGGGACTGGCCCTAAGCAACTCGGCCGAGTGGTCGGCCTAGTACTAACATCCACATAAAACGAAGCGAGTAATTCAACTATTTACCGGTAGATAGAACAATGAAAATGAAAAAACAATGACCACGTTTTTTTTCATACATATATCTAATAAGGGCACCTCTTTCTTTAGTCTTTACTCTGTGGGAAGACCCAAGAAAATATGGATGGATTGTATAAGTAGTGATTTGAATGAGGTTGGAGTGGATGTACCTAAAGCGCGATGAATGGAAGAAGTAGGTAGGTACTGCGCCGACCGTAGATAATGGGATAAGGTAAGACAGATGATGATGATTTTCAAGATTGCACTCATAACTACTTTTTTATGTATGTAAAGATGTAAATGTAACGTCACGACTTTTATCCCCATTCGGGGGTAGTCAGAGGCTTGAGTGGCCATACTCCACCACATTGTGGAGGTATCAACCAACTCAAAGCCCACGTTTCACCAGATAGTCAGAACCCAACGTGACAGGTGGTGAACCGTGTCGCCGTGTATACAGGAACTGACTATTACCTAATCCCGAGGGATAGGTAGGTTTCCTCACGATGTTTTCCCTCACCGTCAGCAAACTTACTTACTTTTTACCCGACTACGGCGGAGGGTTATGATTTTGACCGGTATGTATGTATGTATGTATGTGCATCTGTTCCCACCTAACTTCCAAACGACTTGTCGTAATTTGACAAATGACGTATCGTTAGAAGCGGCTTAATGGCGCGCTGGTTATAGGCTATGTGACGTCACATAAAATTGCATGTGGCGCCCTCTAGAGGACATAATGTCATGAACTAAAAAAAAACATTTTTTAATGAAACCGTGTGGGGTATCAAATGAAAGAGCTTGATGAGCACATTTCAAAAATATATATATTGTTACCTATAACTCCAAAATAATTAAATAAAAAGTAAGTTTAAAAACTAAAACCCGACTACTGAAAAATCGCGCTCTAAAAAGTATGAAACAAGAAAATATTCTCATCTAGAGGATAGCCGTGGTCCGTGTTCATATGCCATTTGGCCCTAAAGGACCTACACGGACCACGGCTATCCTCTAGATGAGAATATTTTCTTGTTTCATACTTTTTAGAGCGCGATTTTTCAGTAGTCGGGTTTTATTTATTAACCTATTAAAATTTCATCCCGTCCGTTATAGAGGTGAGAAGGGGAGGCCTTTGTTAAGCAGTTAGACAGGTTAACAAGCTAGATATTTATTAAGAAAAAAACTTAAAGATGGCTGGGTCGGTAAAGCTATCGAAGAACATGCGTGCGTTCACGCATCCAATTTTATATTAACTAACCAATGACGACATTATAAATTAAGCACTTAAGTAAACATCCTCAAGGCTCATTTTCTACTGCAGTCATAACCAGTAAAAATTAGCAGGTTATTTAGCAGTTAAACTAACTACAAATTGGTTTGTGCCGACGCATTAGCACTGCAAAAGTGTCACACGAAATTCGAATTAATTTCGTTGTCCAATAACGGCTTTGGTCAACAATACGTTGTGGAGTCCTTGGAGATACAGCAATGGGTAATGATGTTATGTAAATTTATTTTAAGATGACGTTAGGTCTGAAGCACTCGTGGACTCTGTGACTGGTCTATTCAGTTACTTAAGTGTTCATGACAAAAGCAACCCTGATTGATCACGATATCGCGACAACGCATTGACACGCGTAAGTTTATTAATTTTGTACATTTCCAAAGCAAGGATTTCCTTACCAGTACTTATCTAATGCGTAAGTGAGGTAAGTAGGTAGGATAATAGGTAGGTAGGTAAGTATGAATACATGCATGTCTAGCCTAGTTAGGTACCTGCCTAAGTAAAGTACGTACTACAATAGGAAGGTAGGTACCTACCTACCGTACCTACTTATACCGTAGTTACCGTAATAGGTAGAGTAGGTATAATATTAGGTATGTACGTAGATGTTTAGTTAAGAGACTGTACGTTACTATAATAGTTTCTGAGTTACCTATAAATATTTGTGACAATCTTCGTGGTGCAGCCTTAGAATAGGTACATTAACGTAGAAATCAGTGTAAACTGCATTTGGGAGTACCACCGATACCTATTAAAATGATTGTGAAAGTTTTACATATTTCTTTGGGATATTTTTTTTTTTCTAAATTGGCGGGGATAGAATATTTGAAAACGAAAGTGTTCGAATTTAAATAAGATTTTTATAGGCACCCTTTACTTCTATCCCGTATTCCCGATACTCATCCTAACCCCCAATTATTTCGCACTTTTAAAACACCCCGTAGGTACCTATACTTCTCATCAAAAAAATCGAAATAGTACTGCAAGTACTATTCAGGTATTTAAATATAAAAAAATATTGATATATTAAAAAATACGCCAATAAATAGCTGACAGTTTAGTCTACACAATGGTGTACCACAAATCCAAATTTGAATTTAAATTTTAGAATTTTCATCCAGTAAAAATATCTATTTAATATGCTCATCTAGAGAATAGCCGTGCTACGTTTAGGTACTTTAGGGCAAAGTGGAATACAACCACGTACTGGTACGTGGTTCCCTGGTCAGGGCTTTCCTATAGAAGACAAAAAAAAAAATTTTATACCTTTTACAAAGTGATTTTTTGATATTTATTTTGTTTTGTAAAAAGTCATAGAACAAAAGTTGTTGTTTTTGATGTCAGTAAATGAATTAGTCTGATTTTTAATTAGACGAAGTGGGCTGACAGGTTTTCTGGCTGGCACTTTTCAATATAAATAGAACAAATAAGGTTCAAATTCGAACTTTTCAGCTGTCAGTTGGCTTCGTCTAATTAAAAATCAGACTTATAGGTGTTTCGAATTTTTTGCTGAGAGGTGTATTTACTCGTTAAAATTAAGCAGCTCATAAATTTCCAACTGCGTCCGATTATTCGGTGGATAGTCGGTCTATATCTTTCTGCAGATGTCCTGTAACTAGTATGAATAAATAGTGTAGAATGTAAGTAAATATTTCAAAACACTAGACAATTTCAAAAGATTTCACATTGATAATACGTTTTGACGTCACGCCCATAAGCACTAGTCATCAACTCAGTGGCAATTAGGCAAATTCAGCTCATTATACTACTTAAGAACTACTGAAAGAAAACCACATTATACTACATACCTACGTATTACCTACGTTTACGTATTATGACGTCACGTGTTGATTCTATGCACCTTTGGGACTCTATACAGGGTTATTGGTAAAACACTGACAACCTTGCAGGGGCGTATTACTGATATCAAAAACAACAACTTTTGTTATAACACTTTTTAAAAAACTTTATTTTTTTACAAAAAATCTCACTCTAAAATGTATGAAACAAGAAAATATGCTCATCTAGAGAATAGCCGTGGTACGTTCAGATACTTTAGGGCAAAGTGGAATACAACCACGTACCATGGCTTTCCTCTAGATGACAATGTTTTTTATACATTTTAGAAAGTGATTTTTTGTTATTTTTTTTTTGTTTTGTAAAAAGTCATAGAACAAAAGTTGTTGTTTTTGATGTCAGTAATACGGGGCGTATTACTGACATCAAAAACAACAACTTTGCAAGGTTGTTAGTGTTTTACCAATAACCCTGTATACACTGAGATATTTCATACCGCCAGACTTATACACCAACTGTATGGTCCCAAACTAAGCAACGTTTGTACTATGGCTACCGTACAATGGACTGAGGGCGATCCTAGTGTCACCCAACCAGGGCAAATTACAAAAAGGCCGTGTCCATAATTTGCCTCTGGCGGGAATCGAACCCGCAACCACCCGATACAGTGAGCTGAGCGGCCTACGCTCGACTGCGCCAAGCGACGACAAATGACAAAATTAAAACTAATAAAAAAAAAAACTTTTTACTGATTCAAAAATCTAAATAATAATACGGTGCGTAGATTAGGACTTACAGTGTTATTACAAAAAAATTAAACATGCTTTGAACACGTGTCTAATTAAATTTTGCAAAGGAAATTTCACGCCGCGTTTGAGTTTAACTGTTTTATAACAACTGTTTTATTGGTAGAGCTTTAGGCCTAGGCCGCACCGCGGTTATATCCGCGCTGTTAAAACCGCATTCAATCTGTGTCCTATGGAATCATATGAACCTATCCGCACTTGCGGTTCATATGATTCCATAGGACGCGGTTTTAACAGCGCGGATATAACCGCTGTGCGGCCTAGGCCTTATTGTTACCAAAAAGCAAATGTAAACTTAGACATGTGAATCGTAATCACTAACAGATATTTTCTTTTCGTCCACAAAACGTTGATAGTCAAACATTTATAGCAATAAAAAGTTTATTGTTGCATTAAAATTGCCGCCTAGAGTTCAAAACACGGGCAATATGGCGATAAACTATTGACAAACAATGGTTTTATATTCTCCTCGTCCTGTCTGTTTGGCGATGGCATGGCGGAATAAGGATAGCACAGATTGCCTTGAATTTATTGCCAAAGATGATGTCTGTTGCTTACAATGTCATCGTCTTGATGAGGATGGAGGATGTCTGCCTAATGTTAAGCAGTTACCTAAGCCTAAGCCCGATCAGGGGTCGGCAAGTAGTTTTAGGTGGGGTCCGGATACTGTGGGAAATTTTTAATGAGGTCCAGAAAAAATTGTATGGTTTCAAATAAATATCCGAATTATAAAACACAAGACCTAAAATTAATGTGAGAAACTGCACCGACGGTCTTGAGCCAGTTTTTTATAGTTTGGTTCTCGTGAAGAACAGCAAATTCGAAGTGTGTCTTCTAGGTGGGCGTCCGTTAATTTTGATCTACGTATTAATTTATACTTGGTATACAACACATTACAATATTTGGCGGTCCGAGGTTCGATCTTTCGCGGTCCGCCTGTTGCCGACTGTTACTATGGATGCTTCTACCATTAATGACATCGCTCGCACGTTGCCGCTCTGAAGAGTAATGGGATAGGAGTTGCGTAATTTACGCCGATCTTCTGTGAGTGGGGTGGTTTAGACTCAGTTGTATATGAGCTGTAATAAAGTGGCTACAGCTTGGCTCTACCGCCACTATAAAACCTTTATTATGAAACCTGAAAAATAGTTAATTGCCACGCGAGTCCCCTTCAGCTTCTGGGTAAATATGTTTCCCTACGCGTACGCTGTGTATAATATGCCAATAAGGTCTTGGATACCTACCTCGAAGAAAATGTCAAAATACCTTTTCATCACTGATACGCGGAAAGTAGGTCGAAAGGTGCCTGAAGAGCCGACAGAAGGTGATACTTTTCTGATCGGGCAAAATCGTTGACAGAACGGGCTCAATCGTATATCCAGAAAACGATTGGGCCCGTTCTGTCAAAGATTCTGTCAAATTATAAAAAAATACGAGTTTCTATTGAACTATGTTCCAACCAAAGAGAATTTAATAGTTCCAACCTTCTTACATCCACTCAATTACAGCGCGATGTAAAATTGAAATAACATAATGTTAAGTATTAATTAAAGAATATATTTTTTTAAATGACTTTATTATAATTTACTTTCAACTATTTCTTTAAAATAACATACATTTGGGCAAAATATTTACCATTTTTCCCTAAATCAATCACAAATCGTTCCTGCTCCGAATCTATAATCACAGACTAAAACCTTTTATAATGTTTGAAAAAGTACTGGCCTCTAAAAAAAACAAAGTGACAGCGTCAAAATATCAAAAAGCAAAATACGCAATCTACGTCAATATACATGTGTTTGTATGTGTAAATGTTCACTATTTTTTTCTTTAGCTACTAAATTATTTTATTATTACTCTCCTTGTATACGTGATGAAAAGCACATTGTTTATCTCGGGTTAAAGTAACTTATTATTGGTCCCTCGAACTATTAGCGCCCTCGCTACGCTCGGGCGCTAAACCCCGTCTCGGGACCAGTTAATAAGTTACTTTTCCCCTCGGATAACAATGTACTATTTAGCACCTTAATTTCAAAACCCTCAATGTTGAACCGCAGTTATACTAAAAGAAAGCTGTAAAACATAACATTACAGAAAAGGTCATTGAAGTCTGATTCAATAATGAAATAAAAAACTTCAGTCGACAACAATTACAAATTCGAACACAAAAAACATTCGCAAGAAATCATTCAGATACGTTTTTTATCGCTAGATTGACAGAGGTTTAAAGGTTTAAATAATTCTTCCGCTATTTACAATTTCTTCCTAAAATGTCAATCCTTGTCCCATTTTTACGAAATTATCATGTCAATAAACCTTAATTAGACATCTTGCGACCTTCGGTATGTGAATGACGCACAAAGAAGGCTTTCACGATAATTCTTTAATGCCCAAAGGTGGTTTAACTGGAGATTCGTTTTGGGACGGCAAATATTTGTGGCTGTGACGAGCTGTATTTCAGTGACCGGCGTTTCAAGGGCGTTGGTCCTGAAGTGTTGTAGACTTCCGTATCAGTTAATCCGATTGGAATTCCATGAAAAACTGCCATTACGAAAAACAGTTGTCGATAACTTAGATCGCAATACATAATAGAGTTACATTTGAACAGTTTCATTCTGAAAAAACCTTTTGTAAGCTTCCCATTGCCTTCACGATAACTGTAAAGTTTGTGACAAAAGTGTACCGTTTTGCATGACATTATAGGAATGGGTAATAATTTTTCAGGATTCCTAAAAGTGTTTGTAGTCACTATGAAATGAAATTGCTCATGCAATTTGGAAATTCCAGACGTGTGGGCCGGGACTGACCTGCACCCTCTCAATCTCAAGGTAACCTGTCGACTAACCATCGCATACGCATAGTAATAAAAAAACATCGAAGTTAAAACCCTACCTATAGTTACGAATCAACTTTACAGTCAAAGTACCTTAGGGTTCCTATAAAGTTACCCTATAAGTAACAGTGACTAAAAATTTAATTAACAATGTGTGGTGAAATGATGACTAAAAACCCATTATTAGGAATATCCCACTTAGAGTAAAGTTTTTACGTACGCTCGAGTCATACACATTATGACAAAAGATTACCTGCCACAACTCACGTACCTCATAATTAATACATAATGTATTAATTAACGATATTTTAGGGTTCCGTACCCAAAGCAACCCAACGGAACCCTATAACTAAGCCTCCGCTGTCTGTCTGTCCGTCTGTCCGACCGTCCGTCTGTCAGTGGGCTGTATCTCACGAACCGTAATAGTTAGAGAGTTGAAATGTACACGGAATGTGTATTTATGTTGCCGCTACAACAAAAAATACTAAAAATAAAATAAAATTTAAAAATAAAGAGGTCCCCATATTAGAAACTTGATATTTTTACTTTTTATTTTACGGTGGTACGAGTCCGCACGCACTTGGCCTGTTTTTTACAATTTAGATCATTGATAATAATGATATTATGTGTAACATTTCTAACTTTTCAAATATTCTTTATATGGTATAAATTGCATGATAAACACAGGAACTAATCTAACTCTGAGGTACCGTAACAACTAATGAAGATACCTTCCTTAGATAAATGTGTAGTTTATAATAAGATAACTCGTTTATTAGCAACGTTAAAGCAAACGAATGCTATCTGCATTATCTTAACTCTTCAAAAATGTCTACACATTATTGACATATTGTTATGTGCAATGTGTTTGATTGCGAAATATATTATACATAGGTATTACGCATGGACCAGTTACTAAGGGGACTGGCCCTAAGCAAGTCGGCTGAGTGGTCGGCCTAGTACTAACATCGACATAAAACGAAGCGAGTAGTTCAACTATTTACCGGTACATAGTAAAATGAAAATGAAAAAACAATGACCACGTTTTGTTTCATACAAATATCTAATAAGGGCACCTCTTTCTTTAGTCTTTACTCTGTGGTATTACGGGTTCGTACACCAGCTAACATAATATAATAATATCGCCAGATTAACACACCAACTGCATGGTCCCAAACTTAGCAATGGGTACAATGAAAAATCAAATTGTAAAAGGTAGAATGCGTCATAATCAAGTCTTTTGATTTCTTTTCCAGTTTGTTATTTTGCCTCATAGTGCATCTATTGGTGCTAAAAGGTTTTTCAAGCAAATATATATAACGTCACGACTTTTATCCCCATTCGGGGGTAGTCAGAGGCTTGAGTGGCCATACAACACCACATTGTGGAGGTATTAAGTCAACTCAAAGCCCACGTTTCACCAGATAGTCAGAACCCAACGTGACAGGTGGTGAACCTTGTCGCCGTGTATACAGGAAATGACTATTACCTAATCCCGAGGGATAGGTAGGTTTCCTCACGATGTTTTCCCTCACCGTAAGCGAACTGTAAATAATGCACATAGATGAAAATTCACCGGGAATCGAACCTGGGACCTTCTGATTGCTAGCCCAACGTGTTCGCCCCTAGGCTACAGTCGCTTATGGCTTCAAATATTTTTAAACTAAATGTATTATAGGTGCACAGTGCACCGCCGCCTACCTCAATGAGTCGTGAAGACTTATTATTATTTTAATTTAAAGGGACTATTTAAGGGACCACTGATGCTCCTGTAAAGCTGGAAGGACAATGACAATGGTGTCCAATGGTAACACCAAGGTGTGACCGTTACCTACTCAAAGGTTTACCTATTGTTAATCCCACACTTTTGAGAATTAGAAAAAAATATTTCCTACCAAGGTCTCTAAATGACTGCGGTCACACACGCTGATTGCGAATAATATTTCCGTAACAAACAAAAGCTTTTAACTTTACTCGCGATCTTTTATCTCACAAAGTACTAAGTAGAGAGAGATCGTTGGCGACTATTCTGAAAATCCTACTAACATATGAAGCAGTTTTACTAAAGGAAATAAAAATCACTCACGATACATACTCTCCTTCGCCTATTTTTATCAAGGCCTATTAAATTTTAGGGACCTCTTATGCCAATTTTTTGCACCAAAGTTAGGGGACACCTTCTAATTTAAGAGTCCCTTTTGGTGGGAACAGTGGTGGGCAAACTTTCTTAACGGGGGGCCAGAAAGTTTGAGAAATTTCAGAGGAGGGCCAGAATTATAGGAAAAATGCATTTTGTGTTGTCTCTCACTACACCACGCTTCTTTGCGCCCCGCGCTCCGCGACCCGCAACACAATCGTGAACTACGCGGCTAGTCTAGCTGGCTCCTTTACCTATGCGTCTATTGTTTTACTAAGTAGAATCTACTTTCTACTTCTGGACCGTCAAAATATAATTATCGCGGGCCATATACTATTCATGTCGAAGGACCGTCGGCGGGCCGGATTAAATGCTTTCGCGGGCCGGAGCTGGCCCGCGGGCCGTACTTTGCCCTTCACTGGTTTAGAAGTGCTTGGTTAGAATAGGCACAAGTCTCATTGATCCTTTGCCATATTACATGGAGATACTGGTCTTAAACATAGTCATAAGTTGTTCGAAACGGGTGTATGAGTATTGCGGGGAATATATTTATGAAACTCGGAGGTTTTCATGGTATTTCATCATGAACACCAAACAGTTTTATTACTCGCCATTGGTGTTGAGTAAATCGAACTAAGAACTTAATTGCGTGCAAGGGAATAACATTAATAAGGAAAGTCTTACGGCATTCTAGAAACAAATAGCAATACGCAAAAGGGAGATTACACTTTTGTGACGTCAATAAGTTTCGAATGGTTTTATCACGAACGTAAATACATACCTGGACTGTTCACTACTGCACAAAAAACGAGCCGAGCGAGAGGCCCCAGTTGGGACCGTGTCCCTCTCACTCCGAGTTGCCATGCCAAAATAATATTATCGTTGGGTAGTGATTGGTGGTTTTTAAATCAAGCAAATAAATTAATTTATTATTTATCGTGACTATTTTTTATCATATAAACAATAGTCACGATAAATATTAAATTAATTTATTTGTTTGATTTATAACCACCAATCACCACCCAACGATAATATTATTTTGGCATGGCAACTCGGAGTGAGAGGGACACGGTCCCAACTGGGGCCTCTCGCTCGGCTCGTTTTTCTGTCTACAGAATTGTCAAGGTATAATAGACCTTAAACCAGGAGAATAAAGTTGAATTTCTTCTTAACCAAAAACTCAACTGGTTTATCCTATAGTAATAAAAAATCCTTGGGTTTTATACAAATACTAGCTAATGCCCGCAGCTTCGCCCGCGTGGATGTCGGTTATCGCGACCAAAACTTGACAAATTATATGCTAAAACCTTCCTCTTGAATCACTCTATCTATTAAAAAAAACGCATCAAAATCCGTTGCGTAGTTTTAAAGATCTAAGCATACATAGGGACAGACAGACAGCAGGAAGCGACTTTGTTTTATACTATGTAGTGAAGTGATAGTAATATTACCAAGAAAACGTCGTGTCTGTTTTATTCCTACTAAAGGGAGTCCATAGACACAGTACGTTTCAGGCGATGCAATTCTTAAGGCTTTGTTTAAGTAGCGTGGGTACCTACCTAGCAGTTAAACAAAGAGGGAGACACGTGACTAGGCAAAATAGTATGTCCTACTGAGTCCATGGACCTCGCGGTAAATAATGTTGAAAACGTGTCCGTATTACCTATACGGGTCATCTTCTGGTGAATAAATCCTTCTTATGTATTTAATAAGGTAATTGTCGAATTGCGAGTGCGATACCGGATCTGTGGATTCCGCTACAAGTAGTGGTGCGCTGAGCAAAAGTTAAGCAATTGCGACGTTTGAAGGTACCATATCTGCTAAAATAAATACATCAATGGTTTCATAATTTCATCGAACTATTAGTATCTTTCTAAGTATTTAATATATAGGTGCATAGGTTTATGTGGACCTTACATATCGTTTAATCAGTAAGGATAATGAAAGCAAATAAAACTTTTACTGAAACTAGGTTAGTTTAGTGTTTATGACCACTTACATTTTCTTGCTAAGCTGGGTTGCTATTACGAACCGGGTACGTAAGCAATAATCCGTTTCGTTTGGGCTTCGAATTTTGAATTTTGACTCTTTTCTGTTAAAATAAGTATCAAAATCATGAATGGATCGACGAACTAAACAGATGGTCCAGTTCGTAATAGGCCCCAGGTTTTATAACGATGAAATGCATCACTACTTGCATGTCTTCAGTGTTTATTGATCTTCTTTTTTTTCTGACTATTTTTTATATCACAGAAATGACGTAAAATTATGTTTTCCTCCGGCCGAGTCAATTTTAAGTGAACTGGGAGAAAAATAATTTACGCGTTAGATCGGAATTAGCAATTTTGTAAGCTGAAATATAGATACGATATCACCTATGCTCTGGCGCACTGAATGACTAATAATATGTTTTTCTAAATATAAATTATCATTTTTTTATATTTACTGTTGCCAATTTATTATCTCAGTTTCTTCCACCGTCAACTATCTCAATACTATAATCGTCCTTGCGACGTCACACTAAGGTTTCTAATGGAGGTTCGCTATCAGGCTATGATGTAACGCTCTCTCGCCATTATCAAACGCAGAATCCACTTTAATCCCTAGTTATAAACGAAATCTTTCGCCTCGTCGTGTTAGCATTAACACTGCGTCAGCACTCGAGCTATAACTATGTCGGCAATAACCTTACATATTATCCTTTACGACGAGTTAATTCGTGGCGTTGTCACTCTAATATTTAGAGCTTGGCATATAAAAAAAGGACGCAGTCTCGGTCGGCGTACGAGTCGCATGCGCCTGCGGCGGGAAAATCATTCTATCGCATCGGCCGCTCGCGTCGAACGTCGTCCGAACGGGAAATGTGGTCTCAATACTAATCCTCATTCGAAACATGGGCCGGACTAAAAGAACCGAGATATCAAACTGAGGGTCAGTGACGACAATCATAAATGAAGTTAACATGTGTTACAAAAAGGAGATCTCGTGTCAACAGCATCACAGTGTGTGCCTGAACCGTTTCACTGAAACACTAAAGATATTGAGGTTTCTGATGCAGCAGTTGGTGCTGCCGCAATGGACGACATGGATTTTGAAAAGTTTGTGACTGCTAGTGGAACTTTTCGTGTTATTTGACGAACGTAGACTGTTGTGAAGTGTTGGGATTTTTATAAGCTAGTCAAGATGATGTCCAAGAAGCAATTGACTTGCATGCTGGCATTGCACATCATGTACCTGCTAGTAGGCGCCAGTATCTTCTACCATATCGAGAGTCCATTGGAACAGCAACAAAGAGACGAGGATAAGCTAGAAAGGTTGGAGATACAAAGTAAGTTCAGTCAAGTCACTCTCTTCATTGTTTATATTTTTGTTTTCATGCGCGAAGGTGTTTATCTTTTTTGGTGAAGATTTGTGAACGATCTCATTAAAGAAGTGTTATTTTTTATAACGTCTGCAATATGTTAATGTGTTCCTATTATTAAATAGCACGATAACAATGGAAGTAATTATTTAAATTCATTGAAAATACCTATACCAAAATTTATATTTCAAATCTTTTCCTTGAAGCTGTTGCTAAAGTTGACAGGAAGATTCCTTTTTCTAATTTGATGGAACATGTAATAATTAACACTGATATTAGCTATCAGATACTTAACTCCACTTCACAAACTATTTCGATATTTATCGATGCACTTGTTCTTGTATGTTTACTATTGGCCAAGTGCCAACATTAGTAACTAAGAAGGTAAAATACCTTTATAGTGCTACCAATTTATCTGTTCAGATGGTAAAAATTGGTACTACCGTTTTCTTTAAATAAAATACATTATTTTTTATTTTCAATAGTTTTTCAAAGATAGCCACACATTAGGTACTGAACAGGGCTTCGAATCACTGATCTCTAATATTATTTTCATGAATTCTTCATTATAAATCGTAAATTCTTGGCGGTCGACATGTTGTCAGGCATCTGTTAGTAGTCCTCTGGCCGACTCGAGGCCTAGATAAGTTCATCGTTGACATGCTAAAAATTTATATTATAAAACTATCCTGCTAAAGCTCAATTCCCAATGAATACATTGTATTTACTTAAGAAGCGTCTTCATCTTGAGCATACTACGACCGGATAACCAATCTTTAGAAAACTGCTCCCGAAAGCACGAAGTCTCTACTACTATAGCTGATGCGAGCATTGCTATTAAGTTTTAAAAATGCTCGCAACGCGCTGTGGTTTTAGGAAACTGGAAAGCATTCAAAGAAACAGGATACGTTCAAATGAATTTAATTTGAGGTAAGTCCTGGTTTGACCAAGATATCGGACATTCAAGAAAGGAATAGTCACGAGATATTATTATATTATCTATAATTACGCAACTATTTCTAGTAGGTAATAAACAGAACAATTGATGATATTGTAATTAGTTTTATTAAGAACAATGCACAGGGATCTCCGCTAGCACACAGATCAACAGGAAACCACATTTTATTACAGACAAAGCGTTTTGTATTAAGCTCTAGATTTACTAAATAATAAATTAATACACTCTTATCTAAGGTTTGTAAATCAAGAGAATTCACGTGGAAAGAGATTATTCTATAATCTTACGGATCATTTTCGTCACTGTAATCTGACGATCTTAGTAAAATTTCAAGATCATTCAGGAAGTTTCTTTGGGAACATTCTGAAATATTTCTAACTTATTTTTTTTTTCTCACTCTGATTATAATCTAACGAGATAGTTGTTAAAATGATTACGTTACAAGTTGCGCATCTAAGTCAAAATTAGAATTTATAAATTTTAAAATCACAGTACCTATTCATTTCGGGCGGCCGGCCCCCTACTAGTCTTTAGGCCTGATCAAGAGTTTATGTTCAACATTTCCTCATTTATTAAAAAATTATATGCCCACAACGATGTTATTCGGAATTTAAAAGTATACCTGAGATAATTCAAGGAAAGGATTATTGCCATATTTCACATTTCAAATTACAGGGGTCAAAAGTTTTGGTAGGTGTTTTAGGTACTTTGCTTCAAGCCAAACAAGTTTCTGATGATATTTTGAAGAGACCTAAAAAGAAAATAAAAAGCTGCATATTTTATCCATATTGATCACGGGATTCTGGACTCTATATTGAAAGTTCAGAATTTGTTTGCACCTTGGTACGATTCGCGATCAATAAGGATAAAATACAGCTTTTTATTTTCTTTGTGTCACTCTAAAATATCATCCAAAACTTGTTTGGCTTGAAGCAAAGTACCTAATGCACCTACCAAAACTTTTGCCCCTAATTTTTACCCGACTACGGCGGAGGGTTATGATTTTGACCGGTATGTATGTATGTATGTATGTATGTATGTATGTATGTATGTATGTTTGTATGTATGTATGTATGTATGTATGTATGTATGTATGTATGTGCGTCTGTTCCCACCTAACTTCCAAACTACTTGTCGTAATTTGACAAATGAGGTATCATTAGAAGCGGCTTAATGGCGCGCTGGTTATAGGCTATGTGACGTCACATAAAATTGCATATGGCGCCCTCTAGAGGACATAATGTCATGAACAAAAAAAAATACATTTTTTAATAAAACCGTGTGGGGTATCAAATGAAAGAACTTGATGAGCACATTTCAAAAATATATATATTGTTACCTATAACTCCAAAATAATTAAATAAAAAGTAAGTTTAAAAACTAAAACCCGACTACTGAAAAATCGCGCTCTAAAAAGTATGAAACAAGAAAATATTCTCATCTAGAGGATAGCCGTGGTCCGTGTTCATATGCCATTTGGCCCTAAAGGACCTACACGAACCACGGCTATCCTCTAGATGAGAATATTTTCTTGTTTCATACTTTTTAGAGCGCGATTTTTCAGTAGTCGGGTTTTAGTTTTTAAACTTACTTTTAAATGTGAGATATTTTATATGTTATAAAAACCCTTTCCTTGAATTATCTCAGGTTCGCATGTACACTTTCAAATTCCGACTAATAATACATTTTAAATAATTAAGGGGCTATGCACACGGGCAACGTTTGCTGCAACTGGCAACTCGCAAAGCTGTTTTCATATAAAACAATCGCGGCAACCGCGGCAACTGTTACTACAACTAGCAATTGTTGGCGGCAAGTGCCAAAAAATCATTAAAAAAGTTTATAGTTTCGGCAACAAAAGTTGGTCCGTGTGCATAGCCACAGGGCATTTGGTACATCCACTCTTGACCAGACCTACCAGACTAGGTGACCGGAATGAATGCTGTGAAAGAGCACCCAGCAGAGCGTGTTTTTTTTATAATAACTAATGCAAACTAGCATACGGCTCACCTGATGTTAAGCAGTGCATATCCTATTGATGCTCTAATACGAAAGGCATCGCACGTTGCTGACCTGCAGGGAGGGGAGAAAGGAAGTCGGAAAGGTAGGGTTGAGCTTCTTTCTCACTCATCGTCTCACGCACCTAAAATAGTTACTTTACTCCGATCTTCAGTGAAGGTGCAGCACCCGTTCGAGCCAGCATGTATATGAGCTGCAGGCAATTGGCTACAGCTTAGCTCTACCAATACAGGCTGAAAGAATGTAACGTCACGACTTTTATCCCCATTCGGAGGTAGTCAGAGGCTTGTGTGGCCATACACCACCACATTGTGGAGGTATTAACCAACTCAAAGCCCACGTTTCACCAGATAGTCAGAACCCAACGTGACAGGTGGTGAACCTTGTCGCCGTGTATACAGGAACTGACTATTACCTAATCCCGAGGGATAGGTAGGTTTCCTCACGATGTTGTCCCTCACCGTCAGCGAACTGTAAATTATGCACATAGATGAAAATTCATCCATTGGTGCATGCCCCACCGGGAATCAAACCTGAGACCTTCTGATTGCTAGCCCAACCTGTTCAGCCCTAGGCTACAGTCGCTGCAGCTGCGCAGGCTGAAAGAAGATTTGATTAACTATAGCCGCTTTAGTATATTTTCCGCTCTAAGCGCTCACGGTCTCACGGATCACAAGGCGTGCCATGTGCCATTGCTAATGTGCGACAGTTTTCCACGCCACTCGATAAAAAAGACTGAAATAATCTATTCGATTGATTGTGACGTGCTCTTGAAGATATCACATCGATAAATGAATAGGGTTGGGACCATGGACCAGTTACTAAGGGGACTGGCCCTAAGCAAGTCGGCCGAGTGGTCGGCCTAGTACTAACATCGACATAAAACGAAGCGAGTAGTTCAACTATTTACCGGTAAATAGAACAATGAAAATTAAAAAACAATGACCACGTTTTTTTTCATACATATATCTAATAAGGGCACCTCTTTCTTTAGTCTTTACTCTGTGGTTGGGACCTTCTTCTTTATCACTACTTAAGTAGTTTACTACTCTTATGATGCTTAACCAATCAGTGACTAAGTACGCGTCTTGCGGGCTTAAGGTCCAGAGTTTAAACCCCAGCTCGCACCTCTGGATTTTGTGGAATTAATATGCGAATCATCACTTTTATATGATAAGCACTTGTTTATGGTGAAGGAAAAAATTGTGAGGAAACCCGTGTCTTAGCGCCGCCATACACGCGACTGCAAAAATGCAGTCCGTGTGCAGTCGCGTGCCGTCGACTGCAACCAAACTGCAAAATGCAGTCCGTGTATGTTAGCGCTTAGACATCTAAAACAAATAGAAAGACTATACCCACGCAATGAGGGGAGCCACGTGCCCAGGAGTGCGACGTTAAAAGGGCTAATATTATATGGAACTTTGACGTTTAATTAGGAGATATAATCAGATATAAGAAAGAACGAATCACAGTAACCGACGTAAGTTGAAGTGACAGTGGATTTAATATAAGAATTTAATCTTCGACAATGACTATGATGATTTCGCAAAAGCCCCTTAGATAAACGTTTAAAAATACCTTTTGTCTAAAGATGCTGTGATGATACAAAAACATGATTATCATTATAGAACATAAACCTACGTGCTGCTGTGAACTATTATTACTTTTACTTTTTTAATTACTTATTGAGGCAGCATTACAATTATTGAATTGGCAGCAACTCTATATAGGGTAAAACCCCCAATTATTGTCACCTTGCACCAATTATTGTCCATACATATTTCTATGGGATTTCTTAGTTCAGCGTATAGAATAACTAGGTAGGTGTGAAAAACTGTGAAATTTATGACTTTTAACAAAAATAGACTATTTCCATGTTTAGTTTTCTTATTTTTTAAAGATAACTTCAAAAGTGCCAATAATTGGGTGGTGCCAATATTGGGTGCCGTTACCCTACATAAACTTATCTGCCTCTCAAATTAAATCACATTAATATACCTACTAAAGATACATTTTCCGCGCATACAAATGACTTACACAATCGCTCTAATTGTATCGATTAAAGGCAAATCATTACCATCCTTATTATAATTGGCTCAAACAGGGATTTAATTAGGTCGATATCATCACCTGAGCATAATCATAGCAAAATATTATTCAATAGCCACGTCCATATGTGTCACATGCCGCGCGAGGCAAATTGCCTCACGAAGTTTGACTTGCCTCACGTGAGGCAAATGCGCGCCCTGCCTCACCTGAGCACTCACATTTGCCTCGCCTAGTTTGGCATAGTCATGAGACAGAACGATAATGTTCGCGCGCAAGCGCGCAACTACAAATATTGACATGTTCACAATATAATTTTGACAATGAAGTATCTGAGGAAGTGTGTGTCGGGTAATGTACAAGGGTGCCGTAGCTATTTAAATAACGAATATTGATGATAAATAGGTATAAGTTAAAACTAGCTAGCTGCAATCACTAATGGATAAACCATTGGAGGTTAAACGATGCTTGGTATTTTTATATGACTGCCCTAAAAATTAGAATACGTGTTTAGGGTTCATGTAATATACGTATGTTTGTATGTGAGATTCTTCGTGCCACCACCATAACCTTTTAATGCCTGGACGGATTTGAATGTATGGGGCATCGTTAGAATCCTTACATAATTTCGGGTAACACTGACTATTTTTTTAAGGTCGATAGGTATGGCGGCATTTCGGCTCCATTTTGAAATGTGAAAAAACTTCAATTATTACAATATAGGGATCAAATTGAAGGCCTTGATGAGCACATTGGCCAGATGGCTGCAAACAATAAAAATAAAACTTTTAACGAAGTAAAATGTATGAAATTCGTTTTGGGACAATACAGTTGGTGTGTAAGTCTGGCGATATTTTTATTTATCTATTTATTTAAAGGTTATTCGTATTTGCGAGCGGAATCAGTTATTCTATAGATTTATTTGTTGAACCCTAATCTTACCTCAACGTGAGCCCAGCATTTTGAATGTCAATAATCAAAGGTCAAGAACATATCGAAAATAGCGAAACTAAAGTTGATAAATAGTTTAAGTACCTATATGGATCATTGCACGACCTACATTGTACATTGAAGACGCTTATAATAGGTACCTATGTGTTTTATTGGATTGTATATTTTACAGTGAATGTCCGAAATTATGATGTAACATTTTACCAGTCTGAGTTTACCTACTTCTACCAAGATTTTAAAAAATCCTACCCAGGTCCTAGCCAGGTAATCCTACCCAGCTATACTGTATCACGCCTGTTTTTCACAACAGTAAGGTGTAAGTGAAGGAGGTGCGCTACAGAGCGCCATATTTTGTCGATAGAACTTTGGATCCAATGTGATAAAGAGAGAGTCTATTGGGGGTGATTCTATGAGAATTCAGCCATATCCAACCACACTGCCCCAGTGCCGGGTTGACGTATTTCTAGAGGATTGGAAGACTTGTGAAAGATCTAGAGTCTTGATAATAACTATTATTACCTTCCCCTTCAGCAATTCTTACCTAGTGTAATTTAGAACATGAGATTCATACATGAAATCTAAAAATATTGTTACAGACACAACTATATGTAGCAATGGAGGTTGAAGCTAAGAGCAGTACTTCGTTAGGGCCTATACACACGGTGCGTTGCGGCGGCGCGTCGCGGCAAGATTTCGCCGCATCGGCGTCGCGGCAAGATTTCGCCGCATCGGCGTCGCGGCTTTGCTATACAACGCATAGGTTACACCCGCTCCGGCGTCACAACACATACACATCTCCTGGCCTCGACTCTCGGGTACCATGTCTCGTGTGCATGCGAGCGCGCCGTGCGGCGTCGTGTGACATATTAGGGTACCTCGGATTTTTGTGTGCAGGACGCCGCTACGATCCCGCTCCGGTAACGCACCGCGCCGCCGCAGCGGCAACGCACCGTATGCATAGGCTCTTAAGCATTAATATTGAAGAGTTTGCGGACGATAATTTGAGCAATATGGTGTTGATATTTAATAGCCACTAAATGCCCCACTGCTTTGCAAAGAAGTCTCCTAATATGTACCTACTCATCCATAATTTCTGTGTGTGGTATGAAAAAAATAAAAACTCACGTTTTAGTTTTTAAATATATTATTGACTTATTATTAAACGTTTAGGTACTAGTTTACAATATATAACTTAATCCTTACTGCTTGTTCGACTACAATAAACTATGACCCAAAAAGAGAATTTAAGCTCGAGATACACGGCGACACTCGACACTAGATGTATAGGTACATCAAGGGTCTACGTGTGTACACCACCGGGACACCTTGTTGCAGTTGTAATTGCGGTGTCCCTCAGTGACTGTCTCATGGCCGTGGAGACAGGACTTGACCGGTGTCCGACACAAGTGTTTCGAATTTCGAACCTGCGCGATACTTTTAGCTAGACCAAAATGACGTCACGTACGTGGTCTGCGGAGAAAATAAAATCTTTGATTTGATATTATGAAGCGCTGCCATGATTGATGGTATATGGTTATACTTTTTGGTTGTATACTTTTAACATCAGGCGCCGTACGCTTGTTAGCCACAATCCCATAAATAACTGCTTAACCTCAGTAAACTTGTTTGCCACCACACTCCCATAAAAAAAGCTTAACACCAGGCGAGCGACTCGTCAAATTTGGAGCACATGTCGTCTTAAGTGTATAGGTGTGTTTATAGCCTATGGCTACTAATTGGGCACCAGCGTATAAAGGCATAGACAAGAAAAAAATTGAGATATACCTACTCCATGATCGAGCCTTTATACTCTTTGACACAAAGTCATTTCTTCTAGGTATCATATTGTAAGGCCTAGCCCGCATTGCGAATAAAATCCGCGCGGTTTTTATTCGCAGTGCGGGCTAGGCATTACGATCTTCCCTACGCAATTTTAAAAGTTTGCTTTTTAAAGTAAGCGCTCAAGCGCGTTTCCAAATTTAAGCATATTGCGTTTAAGCATTGACGCCTAAGTTCCAAGAAATACTTAAATTAATTGAACCTTATTTCATTACCCATAAAACTCAATACAAAGATACTTAATTACATTACATTAACAGCCATATTTCTATGCATATAACCGTGCGTTTCCACTGCGCAAAAACATTTCAATAGATCTCATATTGTTTGTTATAACTCCAAAATATTTAAATAAAAAGTAAGTTTAAAAACTAAAACCCGACTGCTGAAAAATCGCGCTCTAAAAAGTATGAAACAAGAAAATATTCTCATCTAGAGGATAGCCGTGGTCCGTGTAGGTCCTTTAGGGAAAAATAAGTATACAGTGTTTTAAGAAAACCCTGTCTGATCCGAAACCAGTATACAGTGTTTAAAGAAAACCCTGTCCGATCCGAAACCAGTATACAGTATGTTAAGAAAACCCTGTCCGATCCGAAACCAGTATATACAGGATGAATTTTTCAAGTTTGCGTGGATGGCCAAACTATGAGGAATAGCGAAAAGTACTCAAAGGAGTCTCGGGGCCGATTTTAATGAAAACTAAAACTGCATAATTGGATTTTTGAAAAATAAATTTCTAGCCAGGAATCGAACTAGATGTTTTTGAAAAAAAAACCACACTGTATTATTACACCATGCAATTTTGGTTTTCATCAATATCGGTCCCGAGACTCCTTTGAGTACTTTTCGCTATTCCTCATAGTTTCGGATTTGGCTATCCACGCACACTTGAACAATTCATTCTGTGTATAGGTTTCCCAATCACACGACCAAATAAAATAAGAAACATTAAAAATTCATGAAAGTAAACATATTAATGAAATTTTAAAATGCCAATTTTTGTGCTTTTTTCCTCAAAATGTAGCAAATTTTCAAAATATGACAACAACATCACCGGCGGTAATATGTTAGATCGTGTGGCGGCACCTTTGACCACAAAGCACGTAACGGCGTCATTTTATGAAATACTTTTAAATTCAATAGGGGTATTTTTTACACTTGGAATTTGAAAATGTTTACATAAATAGAATCGAATCTCGATAATACCTTTACCGGTCGGACAGGGTTTTCTTAACACACTGTATAAAAAAGCGCCTGCAAAGCAAAGCTCACAAAGCTAGCTTGAAAAATTAAGAAAAGCGTTGTATAACATGAGTTTAATTTATAGGATCAATAGATCCAAATATGGAATCATATGAATGTATACGCACTGGCGATTTTAAATTCACAATTTCACAAGGTGCGTTGCGGAATATAATCCGCGCGAATAAAAAGCGCACCGATTTTATTCGCAGTGCGGCTTAGCCTTAGCGCGAACATCAAAATTCTACTAAAATACACAACGTTACTAGATGGGGAGGCGAGCGTGCAATTCGTAGATTTGCACGAGCGTCGTCCAAACCTAGTAGATTCGGTAGATGAGATGATAGGAAGAATACATTGTTCTAGATGTTTTCACTTTCAGCGGTGGGGGAAGCGTATACATGAAATTTTTTATTTATTTTTTGTATAAAAAGCAATGACATAAAAATACTCAAGCGTGTCAGATATTGATACTTTTCATACTCCATCATGATAAATTGAAAAAAAAAATACTCGAGCGCGTCAGAATTTGGAAGCATCTATAGGCTACGGTAACTGCTTAAAATCAGGCGGGCCGTACGTTTTTTTGCCACCACAGTCCTATATTAAAAAAAAAACTGATGGGGTGAAAAAGTGAAACTTCCAGATGATCCCATTTCTTAGACTGACGAACAAATTAGCAAAATTGACACTTTTGACACTTCTTAGCTAGTAATGAATCCCCCTTATCTTAATCTGACGCAATCGTGCAAATCCAGAAACCCCTTCTACGGCTCCCATCTATACGTATCGATCGTTGTTTAAAGCAGACACCGCAGCAGACACCACAATGAACAAAGACGCCTGCCTTAAATTAATAACTCTTTATAGCAGCTTCAGGCGGCTATGGGATGCACAAAGTAACGAATATTCGAATAAGAGTTTAAGGGAAGACGCTTGGCGAGAGATAAGCCGCGAAATGAATTCTCCCGTACCTGACGTTAAAAAAAAAATGGCATCTCTAATGGGTTCATTCCGTAGGGAGAAATCTAGAGAAAAGAAAAGCCGAAAAACTGGATCTGGTACGTAGATATAATAAATACTTCTTCATCTTATCGTATGGTTAGTGGCCAACCTACTGTCAGAGTTGTTTAAGCCGCCGCGCCCGAAGGCCTCTAAGATGGCTTAACGACTGCTGTCTAGATAACAACAACCAGGACTGACTTTTTACGTGCCCTCCGAAGCAGGGAGATGCTCAGTTCAAATGCCACTAAATGGTCACCCATCTCTGCCTGACCTTACCAAGCGCTGCTTAACCTCCGATCGTTTACCGATCCGTGATTGCAGCTGGCTATGAGCGCTCTATAATAAACGCGGATTGTTTTAAGAAGTTGATGGGGTAATATTACCAATTGAAAGAATATAACGTGTTCATGCAGGTCGAGAAGACGTTTACCAATCGAATTGGTTCGCCTACGACGCATTTGCTTTTATGGCTGATCGGAATGAAACAGGGTGTACGCAAGATACTCTAGAAATAGTAAGAGCATTTTATCCTATCCTACTTCCTACTAATATTATAAATGCGAAAGTTTGTGTGTGTGAATGTTTGTTACCACTTATCTCCATAACTTATAAACCGATTTTAATGAAATTTGAAACATAGATAGTGTAGGCTCTGGAATAAGACATAGATTAATCTTACATATCAATTTACACGCGGGCAAAGCCGCGGGGCACAGCTAGTTATTGATAATTTCTCTGCCAAGCAATTTCTGCATTTGTTATGAAATGTGTCGCTAAATGAGAGCGTATTTGTTTTGCTACGTCTGTTTCTTCTCTTGGTATAGAATCAAGAGGCAAAAAGGATGTTATTTGTGACTCATGTCTCATGTTTGGGATAGTGTTATCATTATCCTCAAAATTGACTGTTGCTGACGCTGTGTGATGTCTGCTGTGATTCGACGATCGAGTGCTGCGTATATAATTATATAAGTATATTGTAGCTAGCACAACTTTTCTTGCTTTCTCTGGTTCCAGCAACATAGGTTTTCTTAAAACTCTGAAAATCGAACTTAAAATGCCAAAAGCATTTTCCACTACTCTACGTGCTCTTGAAAGCCTATAATTGTAAATGCGTTCTTTAGAACCTCTCTCTGGAGTACCTTCATAAGGTTTCATTGTATATAAATTTAGACTGAAAGCTTTGTCTCCCAATATATAGTAAGGCACTTTCAGTGAATATGGCACTTGAAGGATTTCGGGTGGGGGAATGTGCAGTTCGTTTCTTTCAAGTTTCTCATATAAATTGGTATTTTTAAATACACCGCCATCCGAAATGCGACCTTTGCTTCCCACATCCACATACAAAAAGTTGTAGTTAGCATCCACTAAGGCAAAGAGCACAATGCTAGGGAACAATTTGTAGTTGTCGTAATCGTTATGACTGTTGATTGGTGATTGCAAAACAACGTGTTTACCGTCCATCGCTGCTATCACATGTGGAAAATTCCATTTAGTTTCAAAATCTCTAGCAACTGCAAGCCATTCTTCTGTAGTGGATGGTAGCTGAAATAAATACTGTTATATTGTTTGCAGTATATGGCAGAGGATAATGATTTAGAATACCCCCAACCACCATCACCACCACCACTACCACCATCTAAAAAACGCCGCTCAAAAAATACTCCAGTTGAAGAAGAAAGAGACACATTATCTGAAGCTTTAAAACTCTTAGAAGAATGTACAAACAATACCCGTACTGCACAAATAGCATCCGATTCATATGAAGTTTTTGGGAAATACATTGCGCAAGAATTGCGAAAATACGACTATATGACTTTAGCTCATGTAAAAAGTGCCATCTGTAATATAATTTTTGAAGCTGACACTGGAACATATCGGCAAAGATGGCATACTAATTCCACATTCTCTAATAACTCTGTACCTTATCATACTTCGACAACATCTATTCCTTCAACGTCATCCTTACCTTATCATACTTCGACAACATCCATTCCTTCCACGTCATCCTTACCTTATCATACTTCGACAACAGCTATTCCTTCCACGTCATCCTTACCTTATTATACTTCGACAACACCTATTCCTTCCACCTCATCGGCACCTTATACCTCACCTATACCTTCTACCTCACCAACACCATCCACCTCACCCATACTTCATAAATCATCGATTCCGACTCGTCATTTACAACCTCGAAAGCCATAATATATTTCTTTTGTGTTCTTTTACTTACCTTAACATAGCCTTTTAACTGGTCTATTATCGCATTACATACTTCTGGAATGATTACAGAAATACTTTGTTTCGATATTTTAAATAAGTATTGAAGGCTGGTGAATGAGTCGCCAGTAGCTAGGAACCTTAATGTTATAAGGAGTCTCTCCTGCGCTGTTATAGCTAATCTAAAAGTATCCTTTTTTCTTATTTTGTGTTCGATTAGTGAGTATAATTCATCAAAATTTTCTTTGGTCATCCGCGTGAAATTAGGGATCATATCTGTGAAATTTTCATATAATTGTTTTCCAAATTCAATTCTGTTTTTATATATTTCTTTCATCCAGATTCGTCTTGTTTTCTGTTTCTTTTTTTTTTCTAATAATTTGTGTACTATAATAAAAGCTGTAGTGGCTGTGGCAAGTATATGCGGAGTCATTTTTTCAATTAGTTATTTGAATGTAGGTATACTTAAAAACTGAATGAAGCTGAAATCACAATAAAAGCTCAATCAATTAAGATAGGTATTCTGCATCAGATTCTCATTCCAAATATGTAAAGAAATATTACCTTAATATTTGACCTACTTAATTATCCAATAAAATACGAATTTATGAAAATGAACGAATAAAATTAAGTATGAAGAGAAAACGGTTTAAGGTCATCTATGAGTAAATTCGCTTTGATAAGATGTCAATAAACGCCAAAGTAAGGTTGTAGTTTATTCAATTTTTTAACCGACTTGAAAAAAGGAGGATTTTCTATGTTCGGCTGTATGTATGATGTTTTTTATGTATGTTCACTGACATCTCCGGCATTTATGAACCGATTTGAAAGATTCTTTTGTTGTTCGGTAGATCGCATCTCCAAATTGGTCCCATAAAAAATAATTCCTGTGAAGGTAGTCTGTTTTTTTTTTTTTGTCCTGAACTTAGTACTATGTATGTATATTTTGCATAAGAAATAATGAAACTCGTGTTTCAGGATATTGGAAAAATCACCCCCCAAAGGGGTAAAACGTGGTGTTAAAGTTTGTATGAAGAGTTACCGTTTATGTACCAAGTTTTATTTTTAAACTGTTATTTCGATACCTCCTAAGTATACTGAGGTCGCTCGGTCGGTCGGTCGGTCCTAGGGATTGCAATCCGGAAAATCGGATCCGGTAATCCGGCGAATCCGGCATCATTTTACGTTTACCGGATCCGGTACCAATATACCGCATTCGGTGACCGGATCCGGTGATAGCAATTTATGGCAAAATAATAGCACTGTTGCATGAGTAGGTAATTTAAATGCGTTACGCGTGGTTTGCATGTGTGCTTGAGTTACAATTATTACAAATCCAGCAAGAAAACACGTGTTATAGCATACGTCATACTACATTAGAATAAGATTTTTAATAAAGTACTGAAAAAGGAAATAACTGCATTTGAAAGTGAAGGAGTTCGAGAAGAATTCTTGTTTGCTATTCATGATTGTTTGCTAACAATAGAGCCGACAAGTGTAGACACTGAAAGGGCCATCTAGGCCGCAGATTATATTTGTAGCTTCATTAGAAGTCGACTGGCAGATGACACAATAAAATTAACACTTTGTTTTCTACGATTCTTTTAGGATACATAATTATTACTTCAAATAATTATCGTAAGTTAATTAGACTAAACATACACTTGTTTGTTAACATTTTAAAATACTTAATAATTATTGTGCCAGTCTCTAATTTCGGTAAATCACGTAAGGGTAATTATGTTAGATTACTTAGCGTTACTTACTAAATTATTGATCTATCTGTGAAAGTGAAATCTAGGAAGAATTTAAATTTTATTAAGTAGTTACCTACACTACTACCGTCAAATTTATAGAGATTTTATTCAGTTCACAATGGTTTTTAGCATTTCTAGGAACAAAAGTGATTTGTAATGCCAGTGCAAGTCGATCATAACTTTCTTTTAATTTGGTGGCTAGATTCTAACTATATGCTCGTTGTCTAATCCTAACATTGGAAATAAAGTCGATTTTGTAATGTTTGTTTTTTTTTATAAACTACCTATAATAAGTACAATTTACTATTAACGCACTAACAGTTCAATTTGGATCGAAAAGCGAAAACCATTCTGCTTTGATCAATCCGGCCGGATCCGGCCGGATTCCCATCGATCCGGCCGGATCCGACCGGATCCGGCCGGATTGATCAAAGCAGAATGATTTTCGCTTTTCGATCCAAAATGAAAATGACACCGGATTGCAATCCCTAGTCGGTCCATTGCGTTTTTGATAGCCGAAAGCGCGGCGCAGCGCAGCTTCAGGCCTTCACATCGGTCTCGTCCTTTATTTTAGCTCGTCCATCAAGGGTTGCAATGCTGACCGCGCTGTGGAGGCCTGGAGCTGCGCTGCGTCGCGCTTTCGGCCATCAACAACGTGGTCAGCAACACACTTATTACAGACCGTGTCAGTAATGTACTATTGTGTCCGATTGACTTGATACTTAGTATGTATACTCCATATAATAAATTAAGAAACTTGTGTTTTGAAATCTTGAAAATGTCACTCCCCAAAGGGGTAATTTGGAGTGATAAAGATTGCCATACAATCTTTATCACTCCAAATTACCCTTTCTGAAAAAAATCATGAAATAAAATTATTTTTATAACAAAATAAAATACGACTTCAAAAAAACCTGGAGCCCTAAATCTTTTTTGAACTCAGTTTTTATTTTTTTATAAAAATAATTTTATTTCATGATTTTTTTCAGACAACAATAAAAGGTTGGCAGGTGTAAGCAGGTAGGTAGCGCATATGAGTAATTTGTTCTCATTTGTATGTAAGTAGCAGTGATCATTCCGTGGTACAACGAAAAGCCTTTCGAATTTTATTAATGTATTTCCCATGTGAGATTATCACTTGCTGAATGGTGAAGGAAAACATCATGAAGTAACTCGCACTTGTTTTGAAACACGCGAAGTACGCCAACCTGCACTGGGCTAGTTTGGACTAGCGTGGTTAGTTATAGCCTGTATCCCCACTGCATTGGGTGGAATGTGTCCGGTTTAGGTATACCAGGTCCCAATTTAATTTCCATTGTGAATTCACTGCAGTAGGTACGCCTCTGCCTATCCCTTCGGGGAATACAGTCGTGATAATGTTATTGAGTAGGTAAAAAGTAGGTATGTCCTGTATTTGTTTATGTGCTAAAAATAGAACTCTTTCATTTGATACCCAATACATATACCGGTCAAAATCATAACTATTGGTCAGTGACCAATGACAACCACTGTGCCGCCATGTCGGTGCCGGTGCCGCCGGCGCGGGGCGCCGTGGAAAAACGGTAGGTACTAATGATTTTTCTTTTATCTCTATGGTTCTTCTTTTCCTTTTTTTTCTCATGGCAATCGAGTACAAGATTAACCACTACTGCCATGGTCGAGCATAGCGTTTTTATATTTTTATCTGTAATTTGCAAGTACCTAATTTGACATGGCTTTAGATGTCAAACTGATTGCTCGGGTATACCCTTCTCTGTCTAGTGTCAGTTGCCTCGCCATTTGCCTCGCGCGGCATGCGACTGAGGCAAACGTCGTGCTTCGCGAGGCATGTGGGTGAGCAGCCTCGCGCGGCATGTGACACTTCTGGACGTGGCTAATAAAATATAATTGAAGCCAAAGGTTTTTAATTGACTTTCATGGATGGGTAATGTATTTTTATTGGGTGCGTCAGACGTCAAAACTGAGTGATCGGGGACGCCCCTCGTCTTTTGTAGACGCAACCATAACTATCCACTGAACAGATTCCAAAGAAATCTGGAGGCTATTACAAACTTGGACAATATGTTTCGTCCGTTCTTTTGCTAATGATTTTGACACTAAATTACTACGGAAATGTGTTAAAAATTTGAAGCTCGATCGTAACGGATTATTGCTTTCGTACCGGGTTTTAATAGCCCCTCTGGTTTATACCATTTCAGTTCAGTTCAGATTACATACCTACTTACTTAATTATTAACATACGATTAAGAAACCAAGCTCTACATTAATTAAGACGTCTTTATATGTCCTCTCGCAACTAAACGTTCCATCCCGTTCTATGTACCGATAGATACCTCAACAATTACATATAATTTACGGCACACAGCCGTAGTATTGTCATTTACCTCTAGAGGTGTCATTGTTACATTACAATGCCTTCGTTATAGCGTTTGTCTGAATCAGTAATTAATCATTACCATTTTCCTCCTTGACTATGGGAAGTAAGAAAGTCGCCTATTTTATGCGTTTTGCTGCAGGGACATTTACATTTTTTTGCTTAGGAAATTTAGTATGATTACCCCTAAGATGGACCGTGAGCGTCAAGATGGCGGGCCCAGAATCAAAATCCTATCGGGGAATTAGTACCCAATATGTAGTAATGATGAAAAGACTAAAGACCGTCATAGATGATACTTACACCAATGTGACAAAAACGCAGCAGTGAGAATATTAATGTTGAACTGTCAAACTTATCGCCAACTTTAACTTGATGACCACACCACTGTCAAGAGCGTTTAAGAACATGTTAAGGACTGTAAGATCAATTATTGTAGCGTAAACCACGGAGAGTTTATTATAGTAACGAATTAAGTTAAAAATCTCCACGATCGATCACCTACCTCTTACAACAGAGTGGTGGAAGTCTTTAGGAACACTAATTTGGTCTCCTAAAGACAGATATACAAACAAATTTATCAGTACATGAAAATTGCATAGCAAAACGGTATTTTTCTAGGCCCTGAAATCAATATGCAGGTTATAACAATGTTGAAATATTGTAATGACCTTCTCAAATCTTGTATACATAGTAAGATATAGGTATACATTGATGTAAAACAAGATATATTAAAGCAGATAGTTAAACGTAAACGTGTAGTTTACTAACATGTTCTGTTTGAGTCTGAAATCAATGATAATTATTACACTGTAATAGCAAAGACTACAAATAGAGGCGCATCAGTGCAAATGTATTTCAGAATTGCTCAATCTGCTCTAATTATCTTCGGCCTTTTGTCATACCTTCAGTAACACCGTCGATGTCACAACATTTAGCAAATCGCACACTACACGATACGTCTACTGATTTTGTAATTATTACAATGGTTTATATTTCTGCTGATAATTGATCATCATTGCCAATATTGGTTTTCCTTAACAGTAAAGTACGCTGATTTAAGTTGGCAATAATCTTTTATCATAATGAGTAACACGAGTTGGTTAATCATAAATTATTATTATGATTGGTTACTATTAACATCATGTAGGTACTGCTGGGCATTGGGCAGATCACATGTCATCTGCTTAGGACAGAAAACCGTTGGGGTAGACGAGTTTTTGAGTGGAGACCGCGAAACGTTAAACGTAACGTTACGTAAACGGTAACGAAGTGTGGGGCACTTTGACTAGGCGGAGCGATGACACGGAGGATAGCTGGAAGCGATTGGCGGAAAAAAGAAGACTGGGGTTTTTGGTTACATTGTGATAGAGGCTGATGATGTCGATGATGATGATGACTGTTGATATCGTTTATAGTGACTACCTTTCATCCTGTGCAGGGGTAGGAATGGTAAGCATTTAGAGTTTTTAAATACGCTTTAGGTACTTTCAGAAATTTTATAACGCATTTAATAAATGAGTAAATAAATGTAATAAATAGATTATAAATGTCGGAATAAATTATTGTCATTCGAGTGACGTATTAGTTAATATCAAGGTGGGAGTTCGATCAATGCGGCAGACAGCAGACGTCACTCGGTCCATAAAAATTGAATGCCGTCTGCCGTCGCGGCACATGTCATCGCCACAATTTCTATGGACCGACTGACGTCTGCTGTCTTGCCGCGCTGATCGAACTCCCACCTTTAGGCCTAATTAAAGCTGTTTGTACTAATAGTTATAATGATGACTGTCTACTTTAAAAGAAAAGAGTTTCAGGTTTGTGGTTATCCAACATACTACTGGACCTTGACTTCTGATTCTGACTCAAAAGGTAACACCACTAATGATGACGGAGTAACAGTCACGTTTCATTTACAAGCCACGGTGGTGTATGATACCGTGTAAAATGACTTTAAGCACAGGTGGACAGTGGTTTCCAAGGTAGACCCGAGATTTGACCCTCGTCTAGATGAAGGCTAAAAGGCCGAATACTGAAACACTACGAAGCCGACGGTTATCAATAAATTGAACTTTGAAATGGCATTCTAATAACATTAGAGTATAAAATACTATCTCAAAATTGATTGATGTATTTATGAGTTACTTAATGTTACCAACCACTGAACTGTTTCAAACTGTTTTCTTTGTTTGCTGCGTCAAAACTAAGCAGGTCTCAAATAGTTAAGTTATTCTGCGATTTGTACTAAGTACAACATCTTTATTTAAATTAATTACAATCAAGGATTACGCATAATTAGGCAGCTAGAAAATGCTAATTAAGCTGCAAAACAAGCATTAAACAGTTATTAACGAAACGTTTACGATCCCTGGACATAGCTGGATTGCCTTCCAAGTCGGTCATGAGCAACCCATAGAACCTAGTAAACAGGTATTTATTAATCAGGTAATGCGCACATACGATAGATATCATCTATGTAAACAATGTCATTAATATGACAATATGATGTCAGCATAACTGCATACCGAAGTTTGTAATGCCAAAAACTTTTCTGGCCAGATAGCCATAAGAGGAACTATAATTATCATACAGAAATAAAGTCATATTTTGACAGTCTTGCAGCTCATATACGGACTGACTCGACCGGGGTAGTATTTGTAATGCCACAAACTTTTCTGGCTAGATGGCCATAAGAGGAACTATAATCAGTAGTGAAATATGGCCATATTTTGACAGTCTTGCAACTCATATACGGACTGACTCGACCGGGGTAGTACCACCCTCTCACATTTTAAGTCACTGTTTTTGACAGATGTTCCATACATCAAACGTCAAAACTGCATCTTAAGATCGATCTCAACTTTGAGATGCATTTATTAATATGACCCTTACAGCCAAGTACTCGTACGCAACTTAAATTTGAGAGCTGCTTAACTTTGACGCGCCATACAAAAAATGACAGTTAACGACGTCTCAAACTGCTAAGTGGGATTTAAATAGGTATTTAAGTAACCTTTGAGTATTCGGCCGTTAAGTTCTTACTCCTAGTCCTTAGTCGTACTCCTTAAGTCTCCGGAGAGACGTTGGCTCTCTGTGCGTCCTCTACCGTCTGTACCACGGGGAGTGTTCTGATGAACTGTTTAAGTTGGTGCCACCGTCACTTTTCCGTCATCGCACACTTCGACGTTGGGAGAGATTTCACCCACACCACTTGGATGCCTGGTATCCTACATATGTACGTGCATCGCGAGCATTTCTTCCGCGCACGTGCAAGTTGTGGAACGATCTCCCTCCCGAAGTCTTTCTTATGCACTACAACATGGGGTTCTTCAAAAGGCATGTTTACAGGTCCCTAAAAGGTCGGCGCCGCGTCTGCTCCCCTTAAGATGCAGATGTCCTGGGCGGCGGCTTCCACTTACCATCAGGTGGACCATCTGCCAGTGTGCCATCCTTGGCTATAAAACAAAGAAAAAATGTTGCATAGTTTGGGACAATATTTACGTAGGTAGAACTATTTATGTGCCATCACATAATGACGGCTGTTTGTCTGACAAGTGCTAATTATGTTGGTATATAAGCAATCTAAACTTGACTAAACTAACTGTATTGCCATCCCTCTCTTGGTCGTAATGGATGAGCGAAGGAGGCATACTTTTAGGTGTGTTAAATTTAGTTTATTCGTGATTTGACACCAACAGAATTGGTACCACGACATATTTTTGTTTTTATTCCGAAATAAAAATGTCCTGTGTTTTAAGAACTATACTAACTCTAGACTTCCTTTCTTTAATAAAACTTTAACTGTGCAATTCTATTTATATGTCATCCAACATCAATAGGTTAACTGCATAATATTGTCAACCAACAAATCTTCAAAAACCAACCTCATCTCTTATACGATGTGGTCTAATATTCCATAACACCGACATAAAAAAGTGCTGCATCCAGTTTTTCTTAGTATTCTATAGCCTAGCTTAAAGCTGCCTTATTAGGCTGTGGCCACATTTTATCTGTCTCTAAATGCTGATTTATGCAATCAACTTCTTCACTACAGGGTCTGTGCAGGGTCTGATTCAAGACTAAATAGATAAGAACAAAAGTTATAGTCTGGCTAAAAAGCAACTCTTCCATTTTCTTTTTAACGTCGTAAAATTAAGAAAAGAAGTTCGAATTCAAGTGAGACTCAAGTTTACAGCGAGTGGTTTAATGGATGCTCTACCATAAGTACTTTTAAAACCGGCCAAGTGCATGTCGGACTCGCACATAAAGGGTTCCGTAGCACCGTATAATACGTATATCAGATTAACGCCAAAGAAATGACTTAGAAGCAAAAAACGTCAAAAATATCAAGTTTCTTGTATGGGGACCCCCTTTATTTTCAAATTTTAGTTTGTTTTTAGTATTTTTTATTTTAGCCTCAGTAGAAATACACATACTGTGAAAATTTCAACTGTCTAGCTGTTACGGTTCGTGAGACAGACGGACAGCGGAAGTTTAGTAATAGGGTTCCATTGGCACCCTTTGGGTACGTAACCTTAAAAATGGAGCAGGTCTTCAGTAGATCGGTCAACAAATTATTGTACATCTAAGTTTAATTTTGACTGAAGGTTAAAGTGGTATTAAACCGATGAAAAGGTGCCAATAAAATCAAAGATAGGCTGTTTTACCTTCTAATTTCCGTTTTCATCTCAATGTCTCAGTACCTGCCATCAGAAGGTCAAAATACCTCGGTATCCACGTTCAGAATTCAAATAATCCTTACATCCTTACCTTGATAATAGTCTAATTGTATGAAAACCTTGCTACAATTTCCTAAATAGTGAAATAAATCTATGGAAACTAGCAATTTTAATTTAGTATTCGTGTACCGTGCGATGGGTACAAGGAAACGTCCTCAAGTGGTTCGGCGCCGGAATCTTTGATGAAAGATGGATGGACGGAAAATCTGTTTCCTCAAGTACCGAGGCAGTGATCTATGGTGCCATTATAATCAAATGTGTGTTGGAGGTTCAGGTCAAGTTGGACGGGTTACTGTTATTTTCCTTTTGTAAATGCTGTTGCGTTATTTTTCAGTTCCTTTCAGGATATTAAACTGAATTGATGGCAATCTCTGGCCGTTTGGGTTAATTCCTTCTAGAGTTAAAAATAAATAAATTAGTATTAAACAATTTTTTATATATTTACTTAATGATTTATTTTACAAATATAAATAAACCAACCCCCAACCCCCCAACCCTGACTACCTAGAACGACTGTTAAAGATTTAAGAATGAAAACCGGGACCGCCAGCTCAACGTGCGCTCCGAAGCACGGCGGAGATCGGATGTTATAATTCGATCACCCATCCAAGATTCGAGCAAGCCAAACGTGACTTAACGCGCCGATCTACCGACCGATTTACCATCTAGGCTATGACCTAATCGTAATACCTATTCTAATAATTATAATGAATATTCTTGTATAGTCCGCAACAGTAGTAATTCCAGTCTCTTAAAACCTTCGCTAATCCTCTGCATTTCCTCAAAAACAAGGTAGATACATCGGACTTTATGGCCATTATGACTATCCACCGTTCATGTGACATTTGCTCTGCAAATACACGACAGCATCAGCAAACCGAACGTCGTGATCGGAAAATTTGTCTTTAATTAGACATGTCGCATGTCCTCTCGGCCTTACGAAAATGTTGTCACCAAATAAATAAGTAATAAATGGTTACTCAAATATGGCAATTTTCCTGATTTTTCTTTGTTAGTTTCGAGGTTTTTGATCTTGGAATCGATTTAACCTTCCTAAAATTCGCAAGCGAAGATAAATATATTCGGTATCGTTGAGATTGGGGCTATATTGGATTGGGGTTATACAGTTCGTATGATGGTTTGGCGATATATTTGATATATATTTGACGGGCCCGAGCGTGGTTGGCGTGATGGCGCCTTTCACGCTGCAGGTCGTAGGTTCGATTTAGGAATAAATGTCCCGGGTAGGCCCGGGACATGTATTTATGTGTCCCGAGTCTGGGTGTATATGCATATTAAGTATGTATTTACAAATAAAAAGTAGTATATGTAGTAATATCAGTTATCTGGTTTCCATAGTACAAGCTCTGCTTAGTTTGGGATCAGGTAACCGTGTGTAAAAAATGTCCCAGGATATTATTATATATTATTACTATTACAATTTGGTCATGTAATTTAGCAGAAAAGGGAAGATCTTCTAGCCAGGCGAGTAGTATGCCCCAATGGTTGAAGTCGGTGTCATTGCCTCGTGAATCTTGATATCGTGATTCAGGATTTCTATGCAGAATCGCATGATGTACTGGAGCGTACACTCAGCGCCATCTGTTGGTGGTGACGTGAATGCATATGCGTAACTTAATTGGATAGGTATATAGATAAATTCCTTAGTAACCATCTAATATGGTCCATATGCGATACATTACTTGAAGCATGTTTTTCTATCGGTTTTGCGCCCATTGTTACGATGACGTGAATTTACGTGAACCACGTAAAAAACACTATGTAATCAATATATTATTTAGCTGGGGAATCCAGCAAAGAAACGCTCTATGAATGTTAATGTTATGATTACATCTTTAGAATTTACCTGATCTTTTAAAGAGTATTTCGGAAGGCACGTTAAGCTGGAGGTCCCGGATGTTAGTCTACCATCTTTGACAGTCGTTACGGGCAGTCAGAAGCCCGAAAAAAGTAAATATGATAAAAAAAATTGTCTTGCCCTTAGGTTGCCAAATGTAGCCCGTTTAAATATGGATATAAATCTGCCTAATAGTAGATTAAACTGGTAGACTGAAAGCCGACTCCACACAATTGGATCAGGCTAGGAAGAAGAAACGACACTTAAAGTATGGTTAGCTAAGAAAAAGCTAAGAATTATAGAGCGGAGTTTTATAAGCAAACAATTCATTCCAAAGCAAAGGAGGCCTTTTCGCAGCATATTTGGATAATTCCAAATATGCTGCCTCACGCCATCGCTTTCTTAGCCTACCGTGGTGTCGCTTTCCATCGTCTAGAACCCACACGGTCGAAATTTAACACAGCAGTCTAGTTGTCCATCTGTGTACAAGACTCCCCCATCCGCATCTGAGTGAAGCTATCTACCAGCCTATTCCTATGTGATCCTAGTATCTACTTACAAAGCAACCGAAATCGTGATATCTGCCGAAGAGTCGTTAAGTGCCTTCTATGTTCATTATACACGACTACGACAATCTATACTGAATATACGTACTTATGGCTAGTAAGCAAATATATCTACAAAAGATACATTTATGGGTGTAAATAGTGTCACCATCAAGTTATGGTGTATTCACGATCTTACTTATTTATTAAATCACCGTAATAGATAATGTTACATAACAAAGTATTTCAATGATCTGTATGAATTGTTTGTTATTTTGTAACTGTTAAATGTAACTAGCAAATACATTGGGAAGTCCTTAGTTTGCGATCGCTAGTCAGTAAAGAAGTTACTCAAGATTTTATTTGTGAAAATGTAATTTATCCAAAAGGGTTCAATTGTACAAAAAAAATAAAAAATAGGTATTTTAGTCACTAAGTACACCATCACGCCTGTATTTCTTGAAGGGATAGGCAAAGATGTATTTTGTTAAACGCTTTTAAAATGAATCCGAAATAAAAAATTACTCTACGGCGACAAGGTTCACCACCTGTCACGTTGGGTTCTCACTATCTGGTGAAACGTGGGCTTTGAGTTGGCTTAATACCTCCACAATGTGGTGGTGTATGGCCACTCAAGCCTCTGACTACCCCCCGAATGGGGATAAAAGTCGTGACGTTATATTTATTTTATTTATTTTGACTATACATTATAATGTAGAGTCATCATATAGCACTTATGTCGAAATCTCTATCAATTGATGATTATATTTATTATATTATATTAGTATTGAAAGTTCATATTATAGTTGTTATGTAATTATTACACAGGACAGGAAACGAGTACGAACCAAAATGTTTCCTGAAAAATCTTTCAAAATGTATGAAAATATCGTTGACGCATTCAGCTTGTGAATATAGCCTAAGTGTAGTTATTAAATTAATGTGCATTCACCTCTACCTGTCAAAGGTAGGCAATTATCATGTAGGCTTAATTGATTTGTGTGTTAGTGGGACATTAGAACCGCACCTTGATATACCTATAAGATCAATAAATTACCTATTCATATCAGGTTCTAGTTGTTTTATCGGGGGCTTACCTTTTACATTACATTCTGTAATCTTTTGGTAGGTACTAAGTTAAACACATTAAAAATCAACTCACTGCTTCACTGCCAGACAACGCACAGCCTAATATTTTTTTTTTAAAACGGCCAGGTTGCACTCCGGGAGTGGCGGCAGAAGTGAAAACTTGAACATTAACGTTGTGTATTTTTAAATATTTTGGAATGGTTAGGGAAAAAATGTAAAAAAAACCTGGCCGATTTTTAATGATCATATAAAATAATACAATATAATATAAAAAATAATAAGAATTAAATAATTAATAAAATATTAAATTCGAAAATATAGTAAACATAGGATTCGAACCTACGCCCCATAGAGCACTCACCCAGATCCATTCACTTAGGCGCTAATAAGACGTCGAAATTGAAAGCGAAATTATGAACTTTATACTTTTTATCCATCCCAAGATAGGACAAATGACCTGTCGCTACAAATCTGTCGCATTTTATTCGCGCAAGCGCCCTGCGTAATCTGTCGAATTTTTCGATCAGGACACGTGACCCTGACGCGATTTTAACATATTTTACCCATCTCAAGAAAAGTGCACAACGCCGCTAAAGAGATTTCACTTCAAAAATTAAATTAAAAATGGTGTATGTAAGCAATAAAAAAGGATTTTTGAAAAAATATCCTAAAAGTGCTCCCTCACCGGGAGAATTCACGTGTAATGTAACACCCTGACTGACAAGCATTCGCTTGTAATGTAATGCATTGATGCTACAAGTTGTATCAAAATTGCGTACTTTAGTGCTCGGTTCTCCTCCCTCACTGATGTAATGCTCGACTCTGTAACGTTACATAACAGGCGAATGCTCCCGGTGAGGAAGCACCTAAGGTGCATCTCCTATGGGAGATTTCATAGAGGAAATAGGGGATGACATGTAGTACGGACGTTCTTTAGGAGCGTTTTTAAAAATTAATCTTCTAATCTAAGGGGGTATGATGGAAAATTCCATCGGGCATACGCTAGTATTTAAGAATTCACTAATGAAGCATGCATTACGATAACATTAATCGTCCTAGCACCGCTCTTGGCAGTGACATCAACCTTCGAAAGCACAATAGACCCATTGAATTGGTATCGTAAATCGGTTTTATGTTCTTTTAATGATAATCAACAATGATGGGCCCAACCGCGCCCGCTTTTGATACTTGGGATCAAAATAAAATGAATAGCGGACGGTTGTATGGAAGTTGTATGGGAAACCACAAAAGGTTTCCGCGGTTAGTTGATTTTTAAAACGATTATATTGGAGTCTATGTGAATGAGAATTGATGCTTCTGTATTGGCGATTACTCAATTATACTACGGCCAACGAGAAGCGATACGGAATGTTTGAGTTCAAGCCCGCCCGGCGCCGGCGCGGTGGCGGCATTTTATAAAGTCGGTCATTTCAATTTAACAAAAAGATCAGTATATTTTCGTATCGCTTCTTGTTAGGCGTGGTATAGATCAAGATGATAAAAATCGTTAGAACGGCAAAAGTGCAACGTATGAAGAAAAATGGTACTACCATAGATTTACTAGATACCGCCCTACTAAGAAAAATCATTTCCAGAAATGAGGCAACTTATTTTCGACGCGGCCTGTCAGTTTCATACAATGGTTGCTGTCAGATGTACTGAAGTACTAAAAAAATTGAGCATTATCAGTTGCCGCATTTTATTAGTGCGCATGCTCCATCTAGTTGGAGCGCCGCGGAAACTAAAATTAATCTATGGGTACTACATTGAAAGCAAATATGTGGCAGCGAGGCGCCTCGTCGACGTGGACTTTGAAATGACACTGACAGAAGTAAAGTGACAGATAACATCAGCCCAGTCCAATCGAATCGAACGAAGCGACATCTCAAAATGTTCTGCGTCGAATTCTAAAGGTGTAGTTTTTCTTAAGACTGCTTTAAACCATCATTCAAAGTCTTAGACCATCTAACTAGGGACCCGGTACGCGCATAATTCAACGAACAAAATGTTCTGTCAATTCTTGGGGGAGGGGAGGTAACCACTACATTAAAATTGACGCACACTTACTCAAAACATTTTGTGTCATTATAAACGCACACGTAAAGAAATGTGCAACACTAGTATATTTTACGCACACTAAAAGATCTAATACGTCAACATACAAAATTTTACTACCGTAGGACCATCGGTGTAATAGGGTGAATACCACTATCGATATTTCTAATTAGCTATATCGATAGTTTCATATACTCATTATTACATTTATAGCTGTCATTATAATCTACTGAATTATCTCTACTGAAACAGCTGAACAAGAAATAATGAGTAACTCACGAGGCGTAAATATTCAACGGAAACAAGATGATTCCGGGTACATCCCAATTCAGTTCCTTGAAAATGAGATTATCTAAAAAATAAGTACCTAATGTTCCCAAATAAGCTGTTTCATCCCCCCCCACTCCCACTCGACCAGCGCCATCTGCTGCCACTGGCCTGGCTGATATCTTTTGTTAGGTAGGTACGTATAAACGTAATAGGTATTATTATACTAATGTCATCATCATCATCATTTCAGCCAAAAGACGTCCACTGTTGGACATAGGCCTCTCCCAAGGTTTATTATACACTATATATATTATATTTTTATCGATACCGGTCTGCAATCATAAATAAACACTACTACAACACTGTTCAAATCAAAAAGTATATATGTCGAGATTAATTCTTGCAACATTGACTAATACGACTGAATAATTTTGATACTTGATTTATTATTTTCCATATTATTTATTATTCATAATGCAAGCGCAAGCACTTTTAAGTTTTCTTTGATGTTGGTCAATAAGATAATATTTGTTATACATATATTTATGCCATATGTGATTCATCGCCTCTGTAGCAGACGCTGCCTGCTTCTGGGTCATATGGACCCGGAGCAGTGTCAGGTTCGATTCCGTTTATCAAGATCAAGAATTTATCGAGATCGTATTTATCTGAATTGTTTCGATAGTGGGTGTTTTTGTTTCAACATGAGTTAGTTATTTTTTTTTGTATTTTAGGAAAATAAAACAAACATATCATAGCTACTGCGTTTTTTAATTATTTTTTTATTTTAATCTTGGTCTAAATATTCCACTCCTGATAAATCCATATATTGGCGTGGGCCTGCCGCTGCCACATCAACTCATCATCATCAGTCTCCACAGCATTGCTGTCATCTTGAAGATTTATTATTAATCGATTAATGTCATCGTAAAGAGCAATTTTCGACTATTCTTACCTGAAAAATAAAATAATTCAATAAAAGATAATTTCTTTAATGCTTTAAGATTATTTGTTTATTTAGTAATTAAGTAACGATGTTAACTGACAAGCAAACATAGAAAAATAAAGCAACCTTAGTTTATGTATTGGTCGAGATGAAAGCAACACATAAAAATAATGCGAAAGTATCAAGTGTATTCAATCGAATGTACCTCTAAGCGATCAATGTATATTTACTGAAAAACCTGTAAACTGAAGCTTTGAGCCTGCCTTTGTATACAATAAACACATTATTTAACTTAAAAACTGTAAAATAAACTGCTTATATACCTATAATATCAGCGGTTCTTTGGTAAACATGGTCGAGTTCTGACAAAATATTTTGCACCTCAAATTCCGCGAGACACCGCCTGTAAACTTTGTGAATCACCTCTCTTGTTGAATTACTAATGATTTATTCATTGTAAATCGTTTTTAACGTTCTGCGACTGGTTTATCACCGCGTAATTCAGTATTTATCCGTTTGTTTACAAAGTTCAAATACTTGACAATTATTTGACAAATAAAAAATACAGTTGCCAGGGTAGAAAAGATTCGTCTATGGTCACAGTAGACTATTCGATTAATTCGTACACGATTAATTGTATCGATAATGTTTTCGATTCTTATGACATTTAATATTTTAATGAATTTAATAGAAAAATTGCATTAATTACATCAAAAATACTTACATATGAAATGTTACCCCATCTTTTTGTATATTACTATTTTTGTAATTTCTTTGCACACGTTTAATGGGACAATTCGGCATTTTTCACGGAGCACCTTACACCGCGAAAACGATACTTACTCTGATCAAATCGATTTCGAAAACAGTTTTTATATACGTGTCAGGGGTGCTACTCGCTTTCAAACGAAAACGATATTGCGGACGATATTTCGCGTGTTTCCTACCACGGTTCTCATCCGTTCCGAAATTTCTTCCGAACGCAAATTGTTTGACGGATCGTTTCTCTAAACCTACTCTAATTGGTAAATGTTCCGAACGAAAATTTGATTTTGACAGATGATTTTCGCGATATTAACCTCAAAATCGACGAAACCAAAAGTGTTATCGTTTGATTATCGTTTGTGTTGATTTTATTAGAAAATTGTATTAAAATGGCTGCAAGATTAGTTTTAATCGAGGCTGCTCTACGTAAGGAACGTTTAGAGCGTAGAAGAAGTCGGCGTCGCCTGCGGAATCAATTAAATGTTAGCCAAATTCTTGACTCAAAGAGTTTGTGGGAAATTACAGACTCAGTCGGCAATAATTTGAGGAGTTGTGTAAGGAAATAGTGCCGTTGTTACCTCCACTTCGGAGGTGTTATGGAATCGACCTCACAATATATTTTGGTGGTGTATATTTTTTATCGTTTTCTTAAATAAATATTGGCATTTCTCTGTTCATAATCCTCATCTTTTTTTCAGGTCCTTACGGCTTTGAATTTTTATGCCTGAGGCAGTTACCAAGGATCTGTGGGACAAAACCTAGACGGGCCCATGGCACAACAGACTGTGTCTTGTTGTTTGCAGGAGGTTACGACTGCCCTCAATGCACTCCATATACTAAGGAAATACATAAAATTCCCGCAAAATATTAATGAAAGGCATCTCATTAAGCGGCGGTGAGTACCTAGCTAACATGTATCTAAGTTTTATTATTAATATTGGCTTAGTGTATTTTGAATAAATGTGATATCATAATGTTCCATATTTAATGAAAAATATGGGCTTCCGGGTGTGATTGGGTGCATTGATTGCACTCATATTGCAATTATTGTTGCACCTTCGCAGGAAGAGGAAAAATATTTTAATCGAAAACATTTTCATTCAATTAATACTCAAGTTTTGAGTATAAGACCAAATATTAATTATTGTTGGAATGTTGTTGGTGTAAGATCTAGGTACTGTTGTATATGATTCCCATTAATCTCTATACTTACCTTCTATTTATGTATATTACATTGAATAACTTTCTTTTCTAGATATGCGACAGTGGGTGCTATACTTATAACTAATGTGGACGCTTCATTTTGTAGAGCAACACATGATGCATATATTTGGAGAGAGTGTGACATAAGAACCCACATGGAGGGTCTCCAGAGTGAAATAGTTTATCTATTAGGCATGTTTGAATTGATTTATTTGTGTAAAAATATAATATAATAATGTATGTAATGTAACTCAGATTAATATTTATTTTAAAATTTTAGGCGATTCTCATTACGCTCAAAGGGAGCATATGATGATACCTATAGATAATGCTGTTGAAGACTCTCCTGAGGGAAGATACAACTCTGTCCAAAAGAGTGCACGCACCACCATAGAACGCACATTTGGCATATTGAAAGGTCGATGGAGATGTCTTTTGGCAGCTCGGCAGCTCGCACTACATTACTGTCCTGAAACAGCAGGTAAAATTATAATAGCCTGCTGTGTTTTACATAAGTTATGTATAAATATAATTCATTTGCTTTAATTTATTTTTACTTTGTTTTAGAAGATGTGAAAAAAATGCCAAGCGCTTCCTGCCCCGTTTCTTTTCAACAGCTACACCTTTCAAACTTATAAAAAGTTGTACTTTAAGGTAAAATAAAAATAAATGCCTTATTATAATAGTTTTATTTATTCTAACCCCTACCTACAAAGTTCATGGTAAATAACAGTAATTACTGCCCTAAGCATGTATAGGAGTTTGTACCTATATCCATTGACGTAGGAATTTCTACGATTTTATTTTCTCTATTCAGCATTACATATTACTAGGTACAATATTTATGCATAGCTAGGGAAATCGGTACCTTAAGGTAAAATAAAAAAAAACCCTTATTATAATAGTTTTATTTATTCTAACCCCTACCTACAAATGTCATGGTAAATAACAATAACAGTCTACATGCTGTGTGGAGTGACTACACGCTTCCTGGCTGTATACGGCAAACTACATGACTTCAGGCAAATCTTGAAACAAACTGAGGCTGTGGGAAGCTCGGTGGTTGGCTTGTTTGACTGGATGTGGATGGCGTTGGTTGATTGGTCTGAAAATAAAGCAAATTTAATAGCTAATAGAATCATGACATATTGTAATCAAATGAGATTTGATGGATTTAATTTAAAATAGATTTAAATTCTTACATAAAAATTCATCTTTATAATGAAATCAATTATCGTTGAAGAAATATTTTAACAACAAAGATGTAGAATTATTTGATGAGATTTGAAGAATGACTTCCTCACTAAATGCTGACACTCTGGCTATAGTAAGGCGTCCAACAAACCCATCTCCCATGATAGACAGGACTTAATTGCTGAATGTAACTCATCTAATTCTAAGTATCTTAATTACTATTCTCTAAGAAGTCCACACAGCTGTAATAGGGCAGCCCCTGATGCCTGCGAGCTCGGTGTTCCTGACTGTTTATCTCTGCACGGTCCTCTTCCAATTGTATCAAGCTTCTGACATCACAGCCAGCAGTTGATTGCCTTTTCCTTCTGGTATGTGTAGGTTGTGAGTCTGCAAAACAACATTCCAATTTAAATACTTCAACAAAAAATGCCTCGGACACTTAACGGGTTTAGAAAAATAATTTTAACTAAATGGACACTTTTTACTAAGTTAAATAGTTGCCCTGATTATGCTTAAGGGTACCTACTATGTCCAGCAGTGGACGGCCTTTGGCTGAAATGACTTATGAAAGATATTTCATACAAATCCATCATGTACTAAAATATTTATGATAGCATTACTGAAAATACCATTAACAAATACTCACAACTTCTGGAGGTCCGGGATTCTTGTCACATCATCGGTGGTAGACTCGGGGGTTCTAAGTGGCTCGTGGTTTCGTGGCGGATTTCTACATTCCCCATAACCCGTTTGTGTAGCCATTTTAAACTGAAAAGATGTAGATATGCATTGTTATTATTAAGGAAATGAGATATATTTAGTGAAATAACTAATTACTATGTATATTTATAATGTTTACTTACATGTTTTGGAAGACAAACTTTTGGAGACCCAAAATGCCGACAAAATGGCTTGAAGCTTTTATACGGAATGTGTATCACGATTCCGAAGTATGTAAGAAGCACTTGGAAACATCATTTATTAATACAACACTTGAGAAACTAACTTCAGAAAACATCAATTAATTCAAACGAAAAATCTCACAACATAAACATTGACTGACAGAGTGTGAATATACGGATAATTTTGATTGTCATACGTTACTACCAATCGTTCGCAAGAAATAGTACTCTTCAATTTAGTTGGTTAACAATGTCCGTAAAAGGGAACACCATAAACACTATAGAGAATTATACTGTCTATGGTATTTTTTGTTCAAAATATAAATTTTTACCCATATATTAATATTTTCTGCATGAATATTACAAGTAATGCTTGATTTACCACATACTATACGTAAAATTTAAAAATAAAGCTACCTAGTTTAATTATTTCAAGATAAAGTAAAAACCGTAATTTACCGAAGTTGACGTCAAAAAGCAACCACACTATTTTGCTCGTCCCATTCGTTCACGAAAATTGTCTATGGATCCGTACTTCGTGTGCCCATCCGCAAAAGAACAAGAGTAGCAAATTAGCAAAATTTCGGATTGAATATCGTTCGTTAACGTAAGTTGCGTTTCGCAAACCGTGGTAGCACCCCTGTACCTATAGAAAAAAGCTAGAGGGGAAGATCATGCGAAGCGCATCCTGAGCTAATACATCCAAGTTCAAAGTACTCTACATAACAAGGTATTCAAAATGTTCTAAAGTATCCAATTCGGCTAGATCTATACATAAGGCGTCTCTATTGTAATGCTCTTCATTCAGTTCCAGTCGAGTGACAAAACTAATTCATTAAAATTTTGACTCATTGTAGTACTAACTAGTGACTATTTCTTACGATCACACAAAAATCCTAACATTTTTTGCCCTAGAAAAAGCAAGACAACGCTCTCCTTTTTTCTTAATCAATACTTAGATACGTTACACCATACAATTGATCGCAAAAACAACTAATTTGTGTTGATTCGCCCGTAAAATTGTACTTCATAAAAACATTGTTAATTAATGCCCTATATTTACTTTTTGTCGTGGTTTGTCGGTTAGTGAAACGATGTTAACTGATTTTTATGTTAAACTACATTGTTTTAAGTTAGAGAGGATGTCACGACACCCGGCAGTGATATGTATTTGTTGTTAATTGCCTTGTTAGAAACATATAAAAATAAAACAATCACGACAGTACAAACTCGAACTAGATCAAGGTGATAAATAAATATCGCTAAACTTACATACACACTGTATGTAAGTTTAGCGCTAAACTTATATACTCAGTGACGCTTGTGCTATGGCTTCCATAAAATTGACTGGGGGCGATCCCAATTACGTAAAGGCCGTTTCCAAAATTTGCCTCGGGCGGGATTCGAACACGCAACCACCCGATGCAGTGAGCCGAGCGGCCAACGCTCAAACCAATGCGCCAAACTGGAATAAAATTGCTGAAACGCACCTTATCATAGTCGTTCCTACAATTATCCGTCATTAGTAAAACTTTACTTTATAACATACCACGAACACCTATATCCACAAGTCTAAGTAATTAATGTAATTAATAAACAGTGCCTATGGTTCCCCATGACACAATAGAATACAAATTATAGGTAGTAAATAATAGGTACAGCAAAATTAAATCAATACGTACAATGGTATAGGTATGGGGTTATCCAAATTACACCCAAATCAAGGAAAATTAGAAAAAGATTATTTCTGAAATAGGTACCTATAACAAGAGGTATGGGGTTATCCAAATTACATCCAGATAAAGGAAAATTAGAAAAAGATGATCTCTGAAATACCTATAACAAGCAACCAAACTGAGCGACATGTAGTCCTCAAATCATTTCAGTATCACATCAATTATTTCTAAAGGAATGATTTCGGGAATGTGATGAGAAGAGTATGAAGCATGTCCCTAAACGAGTAAATATAGTAGATACAGAGATGAAGACCCAGGAAAAGATGAATTGTATGATATCAAACAGGTTAGAGTGGAAGCGAGTATGATAGAAAATCGCGACGATGAATGGAAGGAAATACATATTGCGCTCATGTCAGATAAACCAGATGATGATCATTTGTTTTTAACAACCGTTTGGTCTAGTGATTTGAGCGTAGGTAAGGGCACTAATACAAACCAGAACGAAAGCAATAATCCGCTTCGTTTAGGCTTCGAATTCTGAATTTTGACACATTAACGAAACAGATGGTACGGTTTGGTAATAGCCGCTCGCTATTTATTCATAACTTCATTCCTAACTTCCTTTAAACTTTCTATTTCCAGATCTACTATACGAGCATTACATACCCGATGATCCCGAGAAGCAGAACACAATCCTGCGCAAGCTCTCGGACTACTGCGGCAAGTCAATGTTCAACTACACCACGGAAGACGCGGAGCCGCCCTTCAAATGGGACTTCTACCATTCCTTCTTCTTCTCTTACACCGTCGTTAGTACTATTGGTAAGCGTTCAAGTTGTCTTGACGTCTTCTTCACTATCTTCTCGACATAATTTGTAATTTAGAAAAGAAATATAAAAATAAAATAAATATAACGTCAAGACTTTTATCCCCATTCGGGGGTAGTCAGAGGCTTGAGTGGCCATACACCACCACATTGTGGAGGTATTAAGTCAACTCAAAGCCCACGTTTCACCAGATAGTCAGAACTCAACGTGACAGGTGGTGAACCTTGTCGCTGTGTGAAATAAATATCTTAATGTTTAATAAGCAAAAGTGCCAAAGTTTTAAAAAGGCAACTGTCACAAATCTTTGATAGAGACTTAACCCGGAATTTATAATCAATCCTGATATAATTTGAAGAGACGTAGGGAGAAAGGCACACTTTCAGCCAAACGGTCCGATGACATTATAAAGGTGGCCGGCACTTGCTGGATAAAACTAGTACAGGACCAGAACGAATGGCGTGAAATAGGAGAGACCTAGCCAGGTGGATATAGGCTGAGAGAAGATCAAATTTTTGCTATCAAAGATACAATCTCCATTTTGGGTGAAGGGCAATAAGCAATTGTAGATTGTGTTCACGTTGGCACGCGGTTAGGAGAACTAGCGGATCAATAAAACGATATGGAATCCAATTTTATTTTGATCGTTAGGGTAGGAGTTGGTTGCGGGCGGCAGTTGACGGGCCCGTTAGCGTGATTGGCGCGGAGGCGCCTTTCACGCTGCAGGTCGTAGGTTCGATTCCTACCCGGGACATGCATTTGTGTGCATGAACATGTCTGTATGTCCGGAGTCTGGGTGTATATGTATATTAAGTATGTATTTACAAATAAAAAAATAGTATATGTAGTAATATCAGTTATCTGGTTTCCATAGTACAAGCTCTGCTTAGTTTGGGATCAGGTAACCGTGTGTAAAAATGTCCCAGGATATTTGTCCCAGGATATTTAGTTGCGGCGACGGCAGTTGCCGCTGTCAGTTGCATACAAAATTGTCACGATGACATGTGCCGCGACGGCACGACGGCACTCAATTCTATGGGATTGACGTCTGCCGCCTGCCGTCGGCCGTCTGCCGCCCGCAACCAACTCCTACCATTAGGGTGTAACATAACTCTACCTTATATGTACCTTTAATATTCGTTATAGCTGTACTAGATTTCTTACTGACTCTTCCAGTTGGTGAATGAGTGATTTTGAATCTTTCTTTTAATGATACGGTAACATTAAACATAGTGAGATGATGTGAGGCTCCCTGTGTTTTAGACCAATCAGAATCTGTATATTCAAGTGCTTCAGTAGCACCAGTGCTGACATCTGCTATATGTTTATTATTTCCTTAAGTAGGTAATGCAGGTGTAGGTAATGATAATTAATGAGAATGGTATTAAATTATAATTAGAATGTGCATACTCAAGCAAATGAGCAGGCGGTTAAACTAATGCCCGCATTGCGAACATTTACAAAGTAATTTCAGTGCATGCTAAATATTCCATAATTACAATATTCTTTGTTATTGGTTTACAATCATGTTTACAATATTGTGTTGGCATTTGTTTCCTGGGTCTTTAAACGCCTAATGTTACTACTTTGTGTTAGTTTAAATTGTTGTTTCTTGTACGTACGGTATTTTAATGTGACCGACCTAACTGAACACTATGAACAGATTTTCTTTTATCTTTGGGTACTTAAGTAGCGAATGGTGCTGATTCTGTTAGTACATCAACTAAACTTGATTAAACTAAATGCATTGCTATACTTTCTTAGTCATAACGTATGAGCAAGACTCAAATACTTATAGATGTAACCAAACTTAGAAGTCGCAATTTGATAACATCAAAGCAGTAGGTATCATTCTTTGCTGATTCTTAAACATATGAAAAAATATCTTGAAAAACTGATTTCTCATCATCTGACTTACCTTTTCCCAATCTGGAATCAGCGTAGTATGGGTTTTTCATACATTCATCGCGATAAAACTAATCGTACTCCTTTATATTCCAGGGTATGGCAACTTGGCGCCCACGACCCACCTCTCAAGGATCCTGATGATATTCTACGGTTTGTTCGGTATACCCATCAATGGTATCCTGCTCGCCAACCTTGGTGAATACTTCGGGTTACAAGTAAGTTATACTATGTTAGTTCCTCCTCTATTTTCTTTGTATAAAGCGTTGTAATGCAGCTCTAATATTTGGTATATTTACTAAAAGAGTGCGAGAGATAAAACTCAAAATTAACGAGTAATCTATTCTGAAGTTCTGATTTCATAGATAAACCCTTTTGTGTAGTGTGGGGGTATTTACTGCTTGGAACGTAACACCAATGCAAACCAACACGATTAATATTTCATAAGAATTATGACACCAATCCAATCCAACCAATAAAATAATTTATTGCGTATTTGTGTATTTATAAATCAAATTCTAAGAACCTCATACCTATCATATTTCTTCTCTTATTCCAGCTCATCTCAGTATATCGAAAATACAAGAGACGCAACGAGAAACGGGCCCACAACTTGGGGTACTACTTCACCAACTTTGGCATGTTGGGCCAGATCTTTTTGTACCTGGTCCCTGGGTTCCTGTTCTTCATATTCCTGCCGGCTTGCATCTTCGTTGTGTTTGAAGGGTGGGACTACGTTGCGTCTATCTACTATGCCTTCGTGACACTCACTACTATTGGTTTTGGTGATTTAGTTGCAGGTAAATATTATCATGACTTATTCGTTGGGGGCCATCCATTAATTAAGTCACACGTAAAGGGGGGGAGGAGGTCGATGAAATGTGACATTGTGTGACAAGGGGGTGGGAGGGGTCCTAAGTTTTGTGACGTCACATTTAAAAATCTAATATATCTAAGTATTAAAACCGAAATTTGAATTTTTAACGAAAAATTTTGAAAATTTCTGAAAGTTATAAAAAAATTGTGACGTCACACAGGGAGGGGGGGGTCTCGCAAATGTGACCAGCTATGACAAGGGGGTGAGGGGTCTAAATATCATGAAATTCGTGTGACGTGATTAATGGATTGCATGAGAGGAAATGCATTGCAATTTTCTTGAAATTTTAATTAAATACGGAATGTGTTGAGGGGCCAGAACTTACCAGCTGGGCTAGACTTATAACTCTAAGCGTATGTGCACGGAAAGTTCGACATACTTTCAAATGAATGAGGGTTAGTATTTTATGTACCTACTTAAGGAAATTGTAATCAGTCTTGTAATACAATGGACCTACATTCAAATTATCGACAGTACTGAGAGTTGCCAGTATTACTATGGCTTCTTAAAATGATAAAATTGCCAAATTACAAATCTGCAGATGCTAAAATGCCTTTTCTTGAAAGTCCAACCCTATCTAAACTACGTCAATTAAAACGAAAACTTGTAATTTCCAGGTACAGTGAACAATGGGTTCAAGTACGGGTACTTCTTCACTTACCAGATATTCCTTATCGTGTGGATCACCTTCGGCCTCGGATACATCGTCATGCTGCTCGGTTTCATCACCAGCGGCATGAGGTCTGAACGCATCCACCGTATCGAGCAGAAGTTCGCTTGTCAATTCAAGAACACACAGAACAAAATCCTTCAAGGATTCACTAAAGACCTGTCGGCACTACGGAAGATTATTAATGAAGCTAATTTGATTAAAATCAAGGTGAGTCTAGATCAATATTTTGAAGTAGGTATCTACTATCAGAGAATTGCAAAATATAACTGTACGAAATTTTATAGCAACTACTTTCCTATAATATTGTTAGTCGTAAAATTTTATGAGGGTAGTCCGGTAGTGGATTATCAAAAACTATACCTTCATCATCCCTAAATATATTCGTGTTTTTCTTTTCGCAATAAGCCTTTTGTCGGGAAGTTACCCCCTTCATCATTTAATGGTTTAATGATCTATTTTGATGACTGAATCTGACTTCAGTTTGAGATCATACGATTGATGTTTGTTGGAAGATAATATTATGCATTACTAATAAAATTATTTTATTAATTTCACAGCCTGTCTACGTCGAAGCGTCTCCGCAACTATACAGAAGTGCAAGTTGTCCCATTTTTACGTATGACGTTGAACCAAGAGGACCTGTTTTCAAACGAAAAAGAGCTAACTCTGAAAACATCCAACTATCTGCCAAAGATATGCTTCGAATCCAGTCGGATACTGATTTACTAGGAATCGACAAAGAAAAGACATTTACGGCATCAGCTATCGTCAAGCCCGCTGAACTTCTAGCGAGGGTTGTCAATGTTCTAGGAGGATTTGAAAAGCCACAAAACGACAAAGGTGTTCATTTGTTTGATGACGAACACATTTTGGCAAATGAGAGACACCCAAGGTTTAGTATAGGCCAAGACTTTATAACCAACACCCCTAGAAGACCGAGAGCCTTAAGTGTGGCAGTCCCGAATTATAGAAAAGACTCCATAGTGCAGGATATTCATGACTTCACATGGACTAACGGTGACACAGCTGAAAAGTTCAGAAGAGAAGCAAATATACGAAGTGGAAAGCTATCATTACCATCTAAAGTATCGTCAGGAGAAAACACACCACCCCAAAATTTCTTTACACGATTATTCTTCCGAAAACCTAGCACTAGTGAAAGTCCTACAGAATACATCAAGAATACTATGAAAGGCAGACTAAGCAGTGCACAGGCAGTAAATGATAGTGTCAACGAAAATCCGAAACCAAGAAGGGGAAGTATATTTCCATCATTTCACTTCGGAACCGAAGATAAAAGCGACGCTGAGGCATATAAAGAGAAAACAAAGAGAGGTAGACATAGCATATTCCCAACATTTGACTTCAATCAAAGCGATGATGATGATTATTTAGCTAATGCTTACTTAGAAAGAACGAATCGGGGTCGCCATAGTATTTTTCCGACGTTTGACTTCTCAGAAGATGAAGACGCCGCAGCAGTCAGAGCATGCCAGCAGAAACATAAAAGACATAGCATATTCCCTTCATTTGACTTTAGCGAAGATGAAGAAACGAAAACGTACAAAGAGAAAACCAAATCTGGACGTCACAGTATATTCCCATCGTTTGACTTCAGCGACCCGGAAGATGACGCGGAACGTTACAAAGAAACGACTAAACATGGTAGGCGCAGTTTCTTCCCCTCTTTCAATTTCAGCGGACTTACGAGCAACGACGAAGATACTGTAGATGAAGACGAAGTTAAAAAGTACCAAAATCGAACGAAACAAGGACGGTTCAGTCTGTTCCCTACTTTCGGCAGATCGAAGAAGAACGACGATGAAGTGATGCCGGAAAGTTCAGACGAACTTGTCGATTATAAAAATAAAACACGTAATGGACGCAGCAGTTTATTCCCTTCGTTTGGAAAACAACGAAAAAATAGTACCCCTGGAGAGGGTTCTGGCGATTTGGAAAGTAGTATACGACAATATCATCAGAGTAGGCAAGGGCGTAACAGTCTATTTGAGGGCGATTCTCAGGATTCTAACGACTTAGAACGTTACCGCAATCGAACAAGACACGGCCGCCCAAGCCTATTTGACCCCGATGTAAACATAACCAGTCTCCCAGAATCTGAACAAGTAGAAGTACTTGAAAACACGAGTGTGGCTGATCTTCTTCGAGCATTAGCAGTATTAGAAACCGCCGCTCAAGGGTCCTCCGGGTCTCAGGGAGAACCGCAAGGGCTATTGGACTTTATGAATGATAGACGACGTGGTTCACTTCGACATGATTTTGCTATACCTACACCACCTAGTAGAGACAACGGAGATGAGGGAAGATCCAGACGTTCAGATGATGCTGGACCCAGACGCAGGAGAGTGTCCGCGAGGGCGGCAGCACCGCAATTTACACCTACATTAGCCACTGTAGTCGCCGGTGCAGAATTGCAGATACCGACAGCCATAGCTGCAAGGGAGAATCGCATGACGATGCTTTCGCAGCCTCCGCCGCCATATACGGAAACTCCCAATGAGGAGGAACAGAAACCTCGAGTGCGGAGATATTCTCCTGCTCCAATGGACTCAGGAAGGTCCACCGGCCCAGTGCCGAGACTCTTCTCCAGAATGAGAAGGGAGAGTGCCAACACGGAAGATTCCAATTCAGGGGACTCCAGAAGATGCAGTCTAACAGACGTAGTAGTAGATAACTTAAAAGACAAAGATAATACGTAACCAAGTGCCTTTAGTAATTTAGATAACTAATATTATTTATATTTAATAATTTAATTAGATAAGATTTAAGTTAATAAAAATAAGCCGTCCAAATACACTATGGTATATTTTATTTTGAAAAGATATCCCCGAATTGTTTTTTTTTATCACAAATAGGTACAAAGGTAAAGGAAAATCTGGAAATGACAAAATCATTATTTTATTTAGTACCTTCAGTTATGCGTCTATAGAATTATAATAGCTTAGTCTATATTTTAACTAGTCATTACACTAATATAGTGTACTTACAACAATAAATATCTATCATCATTTAACTATTGCTATTATTTTACAGCTTGATAACCAGTCAAAATAATCGAGAACAAAAATGCAAATTCAGGTTTAATCCAAATTTTAGTCTTTAGTTACGTATATAAAAGATTTGTTCCATTATTGTTCAAAGTTTATTATTACGTTATAAGGTCTTCAAATAAATTAGTACATCACTGATTCTATAAAACTATATATTGGTGGTGTGGTCTACATGCTAACATGAGTATTTTAAACTTAACAATAATACAAAATGGTCTATAATACTATGGATTATTTACAAAATAATAACAATTATAGGTACGAAGTCGTGACAGCGTACGATTAAAACAATCGAGTCAAATTCAATTGTTTCTGCGACGTTTAATTTTACCAACGATTGTAGCTCAAAAGCGTCAGCAATAACATCTTGTCTCAGCCACAACGTTACAAAATTAAGCTTCGCATAAACAACCGTATATCTGTACAACGCAGTAATGTTACTGCAAAATGCAATACACGTAATGTGTCACAGTCTATGTCAGTTCTCAAGAGAGATACTATCACTACATTTTCAAGTGTCGAAGCTATCTTTCCGAACGTTTTTATCTAAACTAACGTTTGAATAGCACTGATCAATGTTTCCATTGTCGTCTTTGATGAGGGATTCGAAGATTGAAATGAGGTTGTTGAGGCCGATGAGATAGCCATCCTCGTGGTTGCCGACTTTCCAGACCGAGTTATGGTCGATGTTGACGTTCTCCGGAACTGAGACGGTCTTGGCGAAGTCTATCAACCAGATGGAGGCTTTCCTCTTATCGTGGACAAAGAGTAGAGAACTGCCGATGAGTTCATGCGATCTGAAGAACTCGGATTCTTGTACGGTGTCCCTGATGCTCTTCAACCTTTCTAAGTAGCTCGGCTGTGGAAGACGAAATAACAAAAATTATTTATGAATCCAATGAAAATGCACTATGACATGCAGCATACCACAGTATGCAGCATATGGGTGTTGCTAGCTATCTAATAAATACTGTAGTAATAGTAAGTACTGACGGACTTGCGACTTGCCATATATTGTATGAATACTATGATTCAATTTGATCCAATTTTGGTGAAAAGTGGTTGTTATACACAATCTGTTTTTGGAATCTTCCTAATCATAAATGTTTTTGATGTAATAATTTTCGAAATTTGTACAGTTCTTTTAAATATTTGATTTGAATTAAGTTAAAACTCACCGCAGCATTAGGGAAATTGGCGATAAAGTCTTTGAAGGCCTCAACAATCTGGTCTTGAGTTTTGGTTGTCTTGAAGTCTTTGGAGCTGGTTCCATCTGCCTTCTTCACGCCGTCTATCCTGAAGCCGAGGGTAGAAGTGGAGCTGATGGTCTCCCTCCAGATCATATATCTTGGCTTTGTTACCCCTTTACTTCTGTGTTCTTCGTCTGAAGGTGCCTTAGGGTCTATTTGGATCATCTTTTCGTACATGTCCTGGAAAAGAAGAACATTGGCATAAGATTTTTTAGTATTTTTAAAAATAAAACCTTTTGAATTTCTCTGACAGTATAGTACATCTGCATATATTTTAGTCATAAAAAGCAATTATTTCAATTCATTTGTCTATTTTTGTCCAACTCTTATAAAACGTACATATATAAATAAATCCCGTTTCGTATGATTTACGTAGTTGAAGCTAATTAAAACCAGTTTATCGTGGAATATTTACTCATTCCCTGACATTGTCGGATAAACATTGAACTGTGGTATAATGATAGTGTAGAGGACGTACAAATGAATTGTGAGAGCAACTTTTCTTCGTTGGCGCCTGTCATTTTGACATTCACTGCCGTCACAGTGCCGTGTCCATAAAGTTATTTACGTTGAAGTGACGACAGGAATAGATAGAGGTAAAACTAGCAAACCTCATATTATATCGGTCGAATAGGTCTAAAAAGCTACTTAAATATTTAAGTGCGATATCGCACGGGGCAACCATGGTTGCGCCACCAGCGGGTGATTCGATAGCCGACACCGAATTGGTTGCGCTACCAAGCGGACACCAGGTGCGATACCCTCCATACAGCTCTATACATTTTGTTGGTGGAGCGACTGGTTGCGCTACCACTGGTGTCCTTGTGCGATATAACACTAACAGCCCCACAAGCTTATCTAAGAGCGTCGCTATTGTCGACACAAAACTGTAAAAAAATTACATTTCTCTATTTATTCAAATTTTAGTTTCTCCTTTGGCCACCGGCCCAGATAAATTTGTGGCACGTTTGAGACGTCGTCGTTTTCTGTCATTTTTGCACGGAGATCTCAAATTTGAGTTGAATTTATATCGCTTCTCGTTGGCGGTGGTATAATGGCAAATAGATCCAACTCCTTTAGTGATATAATTAATAGTTTAATTATGTAAATATGGTGTCATTAACAGATAATACGGTTCATAATAGCTATAAAGCATTACATTAGCCTTGACAAGGTGCGTATTTAGATGCAATTATTACATACATTGAACTGTCATAATACGTACGTTCGTTAGGTATTATTGACATCTTAGGTCATTGATACAAATAGACAACACTACGTCAAGTTACACAACTATGCAAAACAATTATTTATTATGACGTTTTTAGGTGGTAGAGCCAAGCTGTAGCCAATTGACTGCAGCTCATAAACGGGCTGGCTCGACCGGGGTAGTACCACCCTCTCACAGAAGATCGGCGTAAAGCAGCTATTACAGCTGCGTTTCGTACGATGAGTGAGAGAGCCGTAAGCCCACCCCCCCCCCCTTCCCCTCCCTCCATCCCACTACCCTTCAGGTCGGCAATGTGCGAGCAATGCCTTTGCTATTGTAAGCATCTATAGGCTACGGTATCTGCTTAACATCAGGCGGGCCGTACGCTTTTTTGTCACCGCAGTACAATAAAAAAAAAAAAAAAAAAAAAAAAGAACGTCCGGCTTATTTGTTGCTAAACCAGGTAATAATAGAATATAATTCATAGTAGTATTTCAAATAAGGACCGTTAAGTTATTCTTAAACAACAGTGCTACTACCATGTCCATTGGTGTCTAACATGGACCAGTTACTAAGGGGACTGGCCCTAAGCAAGTCGGCCGAGTGGTCGGCCTAGTACTAACATCGACATAAAACGAAGCGAGTAGTTCAACTATTTACTGGTAAATAGTAAAATGAAAATGAAAAAACAATGACCACGTTTTGTTTCATACAAATATCTTATAAGGGCACCTCTTTCTTTAGTCTTTACTCTGTGGTGTCTAACATACTAAGATACATCTATAGGTACAATGACGATTGTCAATTTTTCAAGAACCGTTCCTGATTGAAAAACAATTTCGAGGAATAGAGTTGCTATTGATGATCTTGTTAAAATTAGAAAATACTTTAATATTTCTAATATTTATAGAACAATATGTTTGACCTTTCTTTCACTTTTAATGAAAATCGAGAGACGCAATCTCGGGCCACTAATTTTGCACAATGCTCATTGACCCCCTCCCCTACCATCTTATCCTGTATCCACGCCTAAGCAGTTTCTTAGTATCACCATAGAAGAACGAGTGGGAAGTAGGTTGTCTTCATACAAACGCGCCGCGCGCGGCTAGTATGTGTACGCCATAGTGTCTATGCGTCGCCGCGCGCACACTCAAACAAAATCTCATTGTTTCGCATACTTAAACGGGTCGAGATTTTGTTTGAGTTTGCGTGCGGCAGGCGTATGGATGCTATGGCGCACAATGCGGGCCGCGCGCGGTGCGTTGTATGAGGATGGCCTACTTCCCACTCCTTCTACTATGGTATCACTGCGAGTTTCAGAAAATGCTAAATTGTCTAAAAACTGTGGTTTAGAAGCACCTACTTTTCTCAACTTCGTCTTTTCTTTAGCCTTGGCCAGTTCTTCTTCTAAGTATGTCCTGACTCCGATCTTACAGTCCATGACACACGGGCTGTCGAAATCGCTCAGTAGGTCTTGTAGTTGCAAGTACACTGTTAGGGAATGCTGGGTTAAGGAAATCGTGTTTGTAATGTTATGGAAGAAATAAACAGAAAATATTCTCAAATCGTTAGAATCTGTAGCATAAGTTTCTCGCGCTATTTAAAACTATGGTTGTCATTTTTTATAATTTATTTCCTTATTTTTTTTAACAATGATGAGACTCTGAATCTATTCTTATTTCAAATCAATTATGTATTTTTTATTTTATGTAAAAAATACGCAGGAAGACGTACTTATATGTAAATATTTACTTAATTGATGGAATCAGGCGTAACTTTGCGGAAATCCATTGTTTAACATTTATAGGGAGATTTTTTTAAATATTTAATTCTTTGGAATTTTAAAAGTTGTCGATTTGATGTTGTATTTTTATCAAAAAGGATACATTCTCCGTCTTCACATGTGACTTGTCCCTTGTATTCAGGAACGTAGGGCCGGAGTGCATCTTTCATCAGTAACTGTAATCAAAACAAAACATACTTATAAAACCAATAAAACCGGTTTTAAGATCGTCATTTAAGACCACGATGACATTAACATAATCCGTTCATTGTGTTTTTATTTTAAAGATTACTGACGTCATCATAACAACAAAAAAAACCTTTAAAGGAAGTTGGTTTATTTATCAACTAGCTGTGCCCGCGACTCCGTCCGCGTCCAGTCGTTGAAGCCCTTAAATATTCGATAAATGTCCCACGGAAACATACTATCGAGATACAAAGTATCCTATGTGTTAATTCAGGCTATAAACTATCTGTGTTCCAAATTTCATCCAAATCCGTTCAGTAGTTTTTGCGTGAAAGAGTAACAAACATCCATCCATCCATCCAAACTTTCACATTTATAATATTAGTGGGATGCAGTATTTTCCAAAACCCTTAAACCACCTTAAGCTATAAGAGCTATAAATAAGGTCTAAACAAATAGTGGAACTGTTGACACGAAAAGAAGAAGATGCTATAAGGGCTGGGGCTGGGGTATGAGGGCTGGGCTGAGGGCTGGGGGGGGTGTGGGCTGTGAGGGTTTCAGGTTAGAGGTGCGTAGAAATGCCACAGTAGCGCCATCTTAATTAACACAATTTATTTGGCCCAGTGCCGGTGGCCAAAGAAGGCACATCACTTTTAAAAATAGAGAAATATTATATTGTTAATGTTTTGTACATGGATACTAGTGACGTCAAGCTGGATAAAACAATTTAGGATTTTTACTATGGTTGTTACTTGCAATGAAGAAACCGGTCTAAAGTCAAATAGAGGACATACTAAAGTAGCTTACTGACAGAGCTATAGTAGTATATAAGTAGCTTACTAAAGTAGACTATAATATTAAACAATTTGAGTAGATGTGGCAGTAGCAAAATGTAAGATTCTTTTCTATGACATCAAAAGAGCAACTCAGAACAACTAAATCTGCAACATAAGTCATGTTTGCTCCATATGCTAATCCTGTTCCTGGCTGACATTCAGAAGTTCGACAGCTAATTATATCTACACGGTTCCAACTTCGAAGAACTATATTTCGACTACTCATTGCTTCGACAGAACATATATTCGACGCGCATTACTTCGACAGAACTTACTTCGACAACACACAACTTCGAAGAACACTACTTCGACATGCACTTGTTCCGCGGATCTCTACTCCGACGGAACATAACATCGACACAAAAACCCCGAGTGACGAGAGAGCTGTAATTCGGGGCATTCGACTTGGCTGGGTTAGGTTCGAAGGGAACGACAGGGGTTAGCGAGCGTGCGGAGCGAGCGAGCTAAACCCCCGTCATTCCCTTCGTGTTAGGTTACTTTAGACCCTAAACGCAGAAATAGGAGCCCCGCGAAGCGGGGCTCCGTCGACTTGCTTGGGGGCTGTCACTTTTTAGAGCAGTATTATGTCGAAGTTATGTTCCGTCGATATAGAGATTAGCCGAACAAGTGCATATCGAAGTAGCGTTCTGTCGAAGTAGTGTTCTTCGAAGATGTGTGTTGTCGAAGTAAGTTCTGTCGAACTAATGCTCGTCGAATATATGTTCTGTCTCAGTAATGAGTAGTCGATCTATTGTTCTTCGAAATTGGGACCGTGTCGATTATATCGACTGTCGATATTCAGTATGGCACTCCCTGTTCCTACTAGATTCTGAAAGAGATAGTCATCATAGGGATGTGTAACTGATAGAACTTCACTTGTCGAATACCGAACGCACAGTATCTATTTTGAATTGACAGTAGAAAAGAGTCTACAATAACAGGTATAATGTATTTGTAAAGCAGTAGTAGGTATTCTGTTCAACAGTAGGTAGGTTTCTACATTGAATGAGAACACAGGAGTGTCAAATCTACTTCTAAGACATTAGATACAATGTTTTCAGCAAAACAATCCTTATCTGTGCAGAAATATCAACAAAGAGAATTCGCACGTTCAAATTGCCGCTTACGTGAGCGTTGACGTCAAACCATTATCTATATTCGGTTGAACTTAATTGTTATTAAATCACATCATTACGCCAGCGATTTTGAGTGGCGTGCCCAAACTTAGTGGTATTCATTAGCGTATTTTTTCTCTTATACATTGTGTGTTAATTAATTTAAATAATAACAGCTGCAGTGTTCCGCTGAGGAGCAACGACCTTCAGAATGAATGGGGGCTGTGTGTGTCCATATATGCATATCATCGATTGACGTCAATATATTTTAGTATGTTGAAATATTCAATAACTTATTATATAATAATTTTGACAGTTGTTTCATTATATTCTTTTGTTGTCATGTCTGCTACCAGATCATACTACATCGCTAAATATAATCGGTTGCCATACGCTCCCAACACTGTTACTCCTTTAAGACAGTACCGATAATGGTGTCCAACGATGACGCCGAGGTGTGACCCTCGACAAATTCCAGGGAAGCACTAAGTAAGGTATACACACCTTAAAACATTTCTCTTCCTGAGGACAAAGCTTCTTCAATATGGTGCCCTGGTCAGGCCCCGCCTTGAAGTTGCCCTGGTGACCTGCGAGCTGGATCCAGGGATACCTCTGCTTCTTGTAAGTTTGGAAGAACGGCGTCCATTGCACGATGTTTCGAAGCTTCCGCCATCTTTCCGATTGCTGGAAAAGAATAAAAGATATTTTTTAAATTGACGTATGGGAAATTATAAGGAAATATCTGAATGGACGTCATTTAAATTGAGTTTCGATTTAGACATGGTACAATCTATGCCAGGTATGCCCTTCCTGTGATATGAGGTTACGTGATGGGTCCATGATTACTTCATCAAATGAAGAAAAGAGAATGTAATGAATGAATGAATAATAATGATGAAACGAGTGAAGATGTCAATGAATGGCAGCATTGATCATGACGTAGACTTGAGAAACCGTTGGATGAGAATACCTGGTTTCACTTTACTAAGTATTTGAAAAAAAAAACATTGGAACCTATCCAAGAACAAACAATTCGTTTGAAAACGAGATCATCTAGCAACCGTTAATAGGTGCTATTAGAAGCCCCGAACCGCAACGCCCGAGCAATCAGCTATGTCTACGTGATCTGACGTCAAAACTGACCGCTCGGGCGCGCCGCCCGACGCTTGTGGACGCCGCCAATCCTTACCGACTGGTACCGACCGAGTACGAGAAGTCCAATAATTTTATCCTTATCTATTTTATTTTAGTACTATAGTACGGCTTTATAATTATGTATCTAAAAGAATATACTTTGGTCAGTTATAGCCAAAATGTACCACACCACACGATAAACTGAAAACAGATTTAACAATACCCTGAATTAACCCGAAATTTGAGTAATTCCCCGAGAATGGATAATTTTATATTTCCCGTTGTTTTGGGTTTATACTTATATAAATTTCGGGTGTTTCCTATTTGGTTCCATTTACCGTCCGGTATTTTATTACCTCCTCTTCAAATATACATAATTAAAGTACCTATAACATATTTTGCAGCTAAGGGTTTCCCGAGTCATTATTTGCGTCAAAATTTATCGTCCCAGTGATGTATGTGCAGAAAATTCCCGCACACAGTTTGATAAACGAACGGTAATGTATCATACGGAATAATAATTATAATTAATTATATTTGAACGGCTCGCACTCCTGGAATTTTGCACTGTCATGTGTGTATCTCATTGTCATCTGAGATGCTCACTTTCAAAGCAAACTTGCTATCAAGTCCCCAACGACTGCCATTTCAATGCCAATTGTAAACAAATGGGAAAATACGATTACCAACAACTCATGCCAAATACGAAAAAAAAACCTTAATAAACATAATAATTATTTACCTAATTTTCCAATGAAACACTAATTAATTAACGATGAATGAACAAAACGGATTAGGAAGGGAAAACGGATACGGGTAAATTCCCTTTTCAATACAGCGCATAGTCGCTCGCTTGCGTATAGCTGGCCCACGTTGCGAAACTTTGCAATATTTTTGTTAAATTTTCTCTGTCATTTATTTATTAATGTTTTTATTAAATATATTTTTAGTCACTTCCCTCCTCTAACCTAACACTGTGTATAACAGGATAGAATGTTATAAAACGGGTCCCATCCTCTTGAACAACGAAATCAGGACGGAAAAACGCAATAGAATATAACCAAGCTATTGTAACGGTAGGTAATATCAACTGAATTAATAATTACCTATTTATGATTATTTCCCACGCATTTTCATCTATGGCGAGCTAGGGAATTGCGTATTTACTGTTCAATTATTTTAATTATACTATTTTTAATTATAGACACTTAGGTAATTATGATGGAAGTCTTATTAGAACTCGATTTTTATTGTTTTACATTTCAATGTTGGAGACATGACATGTGATTGTCCAAAATAGTATGATCTACTAACTGAAGTCCATGGACTTAGTAAGACTTAGTCGTTCGCGGACAATAATGTTGAAAACATGTCAGCATTGCCAATACGGCTCATCTTCTGGTAAATAACGAATTGCGAGTGCGATAACAGATGTGTGCATTTATGCATTTCACTGCATGGTCTGCTGAGCGCAAGTAATAATAATAATAATATCCTGGGACATTTTTTTTACACGGCTACCTGATCCCAAACTAAGCAGAGCTTGTACTATGGAAACCAGATAACTGATATTACTACATATACTAATTTTTTATTTGTAAATACATACTTAATATACATATACACCCAGACTCGGGACATACAGACATGTTCACGCACACAAATGCATGATGCACAAGTTTGGTGATTACAATGTAAAGAGGTACCATAAGTGCTAAAGTAATAGGTACATTAATGCAAAAATACCTTATCGCCGAATACTCAACTATTTTAGCGTGTTAGCCAAAAGTGAAACAACAGAAGAGGGCATTAAGAAAAAAGTTACAAACAGAAACAGTACATGTGGGCTAGACAAGTGGCTGACGTCTAAAAACGTTCCTTCAAATCGCTACGCTTCATGTATGGAAATGACATAAGTCACGTGATCTACATAGCAACTTGTTGTTGATCTACATAGCGACGTTTGACATTTCCATACATTGTGAAGTCTATTCTATTCGATTAGTGTTCATGCCACTTGTCTAGGTGGGCTGTAGGGCTAGACAAGTGGCTGACGTCTAAAAACGTTCCTTCAAATCGCTACGCTTCATGTATGGAAATGACATAAGTCACATGATCTACATAGCAACTTGTTGTTGATCTACATAGCGACGTTTGACATTTCCATACATTGTGAAGTCTATTCTATTCTATTCGATTAGCGTTCATGCCACTTGTCTAGGTGGGCTGAAGGGCTAGACAAGTGGCTGACGTCTAAAAACGTTCCTTCAAATCGCTACGCTTCATGTATGGAAATGACATAAGTCACATGATCTACATAGCAACTTGTTGTTGATCTACATAGCGACGTTTGACATTTCCATACATTGTGAAGTCTATTCTATTCTATTCGATTAGCGTTCATGCCACTTGTCTAGGTGGGCTGAAGGGCTAGACAAGTGGCTGACGTCTAAAAACGTTCCTTCAAATCGCTACGCTTCATGTATGGAAATGGCATAAGTCACATGATCTACATAGCAACTTGTTGTTGATCTACATAGCGACGTTTGACATTTCCATACATTGTGAAGTTTATTCTATTCTATTCGTTTAGCGTTCATGCCACTTGTCTTGTCACTTGTCTAGATTAGCGTTCATGCTACTTGGCGGGCTGTGCCATTAACGGTAGATAGGTATTATTAAAAATATTTAATTACAATGTTTGCGAGGACATTTCGATAACGCAAAGTAGGTAGGTAGGTACCCAATTAGTAAGTACTGATCAACAAGGAAAACAAATGGTAATAATTACCAACGTTAGAGGTAAATTGAGTGAACAATGCGTTGTACAGGGGACCGAAACCGCAGATGGATTAAATTATGACTTCATTACAGTTGTCTAGGTACCTATTTGTAGCTGCTATTTAAATACTCTGTAACACATTCATGGTTCACACCCGAATTTAGAAACGATGTAAACCTTTGACATATAAAGTTTTAGGAGTTCATAGGTGGTTGGTTTTCATTTTGTTATGTATGTGTACGACCCGCCTGATGTTAAGCAGTTACCGTCGCCTATAGATGCTTGCAATACCAAAGATATCGCTCACACGGTACCGACCTGAAGGGGAGTGGGACAGAGTGAAGAGAGAGAGAGAGAGGAAGGGGGGGTTTGGGCTTCCGGCTCTCCAACTCATCGTACGAAACGCAGCTGCAATAGCTACTTTACGCCGATCATCTGTGAGAGGGTGGTACTATTTTTTTTTAAAAGGCCGCCATTTACCACCACTGTTACCCTTAAGCCATAGCCATTAGGCTCAACAGTTCCCGTTTGATGTGATGAGTAATTTACTCTAGCAGTTTCCATGGAATTTATACCCATAGTGTTAGTATTCGTGTTTTATAGTGTGTTAGGAAAGTACTTGGGATACGATGAGTGAGAGAACCGAAAGCCCCCCCCCCTCCCCTTCCCATCCCCTCCCTCTGTCCCCCTCCCCTTCAGGTCGGCAACGTGCGAGCGATGACTTTGGTATTGCTAGCATCTAAGTATACTTCTATAGGCCAAGGTAACTGCTTAACTGTTTGCCACCTTAGTCTCATAAAAAAGTATTCTGATAGAAATTGAAGAAAACATGGTACCTAGATCATCTGACTAGTAGTCACTGTACATATCTAGCCCAGTTTATATTACAGGTAAGATAAAATATACCTACAATATACATGCCACGTTATAGAAATCTAGACAGAATATAAAAACCGGCAACCTAGACAGATGACATATAGAATGACCTTTGTAGATCATAGAAAAAATGAGAAAACATATAAATAAAAATGACGAAGAGACACTACTGTATTATTAATACATAGCTAAGCCCGCGACTTCGTACGCGTGGCATTTAACGAAAAATGTTTTCTTTGATTAAAAGTAGCCTAAGTTACTTATTATAACATTAGCTATCTGCCAGTGAAAGTCCCGTCATAATCGGTGCAGCTGTTTCGGAGATTAGCCGGAACAAACAAACAGACAGATAGACAAAACAATTCAATATTGTTTTTTTGTTATAAGTACCGTATATACTTTGCAATGCTAAATTACATTTAACAATAACTATGTAATATTATTTAATATTTAAAAAAAAAACAAACCTTTTTGCTATGATAGACGTAGACGCAATAGACAACATCCATAAAGTCTTCAATGGTAACACAAATGTTCCCCGTGTACATCATTGTCACTTAGCACGAACACAAACTAATACAAATATCTAACGGTTAACGGATTAACACGGCACGGCTGTCGTAAGCACACTGGTCGATGGAGTTACAATAATTCGAATATAAACTACATTATCAATCCACTGACTCACAATCAAGTAGGCTAGACCGCAACGGCTATGGTGTGACGTCAATGGAATGCGTCGATTTGAATTCTACGATTGGATGGAATCCAGTCCTGTTTGTGAGCGTATATTATACCGAAATTCTGTCGAATTACTTAGAATTGATGTGCGTTAAGTTCGAATATTTTGCTGGTGGTGAATTGGGAATAACTTTTTATGTTATAGTTTAAAGGTTAATTTAAATTGTTCGCAACAGTTATGATGTTCAAGACTTAAGTAAAAATTATTTTTAAAACCGCCACTAAAAGTTGATTAGCAAACTTGTGCGAGCGTTCTAAGCGCTCACCATGTTCAGTAAAGCTGCAATCAATCGCAGTATCTATGTACTTTTTGTATAAGTCTGATATGTATTTAGCTTTTAGGAACATACATTTCTAAAAATTAAGATTTTTAATCTCCTTTCAGATGACCCGATAACAATATTCGATAACTTATAAGGTCTTAATTTAATAATGCACGATATTTTGCATGGTACCTTGCATGGTGCTTTGCATGGTGCCTTGCATGTTGCCTTGCATGTTGCCTTGTATGTTACCTTGCATGGTGCCTTGCATGGTGCCTTGCATGGTGCATTGCCTGGTGCCTTTTATCTTGTATCGAGTTTTCAATCAAACCTGACTTTACACGTCTCAATCTGATTGATAGACTGACATACGATATCTGTCGGGGAGGGTCAATAGTGCGATTCACTACTAGCTAAGTCGTTCGGGAATCCCGAAATAAATAATCATCGTAGGTACCCACGACGTAGTACCTACTCTAGGTGGCCCCAGTTCAGATGAATGATGAGTATAATCTTCGTCATCACTAAATGACGAAATTCCTATTTCTGCTACGTCATCACTAAATTCCTCTGTTATTCTTAGTATTTCAACTGCAGCCAATTAATTGAATGGCGTGTGTGTTGCGGTTATGAGGAACGTTAATGGGATCAGAGATAACGGATGCTGAGAATATGACGTATGCTTTTAAAACGGGTTATTTGTAATTCGACTTATTCTTTGTAGGGTGTAATAGAGGAGCTTCTTTTTCTTATCGTATGGTTAGTGGCCAACCTGGGGTCAGTTGTTCAAGCCGCCCGAAGGCCTTTGACATAGCTTAACGACTGCTGCCTAGATGACCCCATCGAACGACTTTTTAGTGCCCTCCGAAGTACGGAGACGCTCAGTTCAAATGCCACTAAATGGTCACCCATCTCTGACTGACCTTGTCAAGCGTTGCTTAACCTCCGATCGTTTACCGATCAATGATTGCAGCTGACTATGAGCGCCTCAGGAGGAGTCTTAGAGGAGCTTAAATTCAATTAATAGTTACAAATTTATGACTTTTTTAAAGACCCAAAAAGCGAACGCCTAATTAAACATAAACAATTTATTGAATAAGTTTTAATTCAATCACCTTAATAATTGATACCGCAATCATAAAATGTCCAAATATGCTTAGCAGTTTTAAATTCTGACTACATTTTGAAATATTTTGTTGATAAATTGTATTGCACAGTTTGGAAATATCCAGGAAAACACTGAATTTCGATGTGGTATTTGAGGTAGTGCGATTTTATAGATATATTGGAATTCTCTAGGTGCATCTCTGTCTTATGGGACTTCCCCTTATAAGGAGGTGAGGAAGATCCTCTTTACACTTCAAGGTATATTTATGTTCGATTTTTTTCTGGAAAACATTTCTTACCTAGTAAGCATTTCGAATACGAAAGAAAAAAGCCCTGGCTAGTGTATTAAGTACCTAACGCGATAAATGGTTATTCCCTTAATAATATACTACATCACACTGATAAAATGGTTCCGCTGGTTTTTTTATCCGACCAACTGGAGTACCTATCGGAACAATTAAAACTAATAAAAATAACGCAATCTCACTGTAAATAATTTCGTGAGCATAAAAAGTTAAAATTATAATTTAAATAACAAAACTAAGATTTTTTTTATATTTTAGCCTACTTAATTAGCAGCATTGACCTCTACATTTTTTATCTTGAATACACGTATAGATCTTCATAGCTGTAATATTATAACCAAAAACGGATCTATTTCCATACTTTTTTATATCGCGTCGTTAGTATAAATTAAATAAAAAACTTAATATCTACATAAGTAACTTAATTGCGAATAGACATTCGTCACATATAATTTAAGTTTTTACAAAATTAAGTGTTGTATATTCTCCATTAGATGTTTTTGAAGCCCAGTAATAATGAAATAGAGTTATAGCTTAAAATGTTGACAACGATTTTGAAGTCATCCTGTATTTATCGCAACAAGCAATACTGAAGACCACAGTTTACTACATAGGTTTCAACCCTTTTACCACAGAACCCTAAAACTGGACACAAAGCACAAGGCGTTGACTCCAACAAAAACAGGTGGAAACATTGATGTATTATTATAGCAGAAATGGTACCTTCTAACATCGCAATCACTAAACTTGTGCTCACTCAACACACCACCATATGAAGCGAAATCTGTTATCGCACACGCAATTCGTCAATTAACTGGTAAAATACATAAGAAGGCATCGGAAGATGAGCCATATTGGCAGTACCGAGATGTTTTCAAAATTAATTTCCGCGGGCGTCCGAGTAGTATTGTGCCCATGGACAAACTATTTTAGACAGAGGTGTCTCCCTCTTTCTTTGTAATGTATTTGGGTGGAAATTATTTGAAAAACCGTCCCAAGAGGTCAAAACACTTCGCGTTCATAATCGCATCCTTTTCGTGGTCGGATTGCGTCTTTGTTTCCGATGTTACACTCATTAGAGATCTGTTTGTTCATAATTGATTTGACTTTGACCAATGATACGACGGTGTTAATTCTCGGTTCAATTAACACTTGTGTTGGTAATTGAAGATAATTGGTAGTCACGTTGGTACCAATTTGGTACCAAGACCAATTGGGTTTGGTTCTCGTTACCAATTTTGGTATCAACACTTTGTGGTGGTGAGGCAAGGTGCAATGCGCATCGTAATATTACGCCGTCTCTATACTCGCGAAGGACCGCGAACCCATTGTTTCTGGCCCCGTTAACAATTGGTTTGCGGACCCTCGCGGCGCGAATGTAGAGCGGGCTTTACGATAAAGTTATGGAGGAAGATGGTCAAGCGCATAGAGAGAAGGGGGCAGGGTCTAGATGTGTCAAATTGAATTTAGTTGTGATTGGACAAGAGAATTGTCGTCATTGATGACCCAAAAATATTTATACAATATCTAGGAACTGATCAGATGACGTCATAAGTGATGACACGTTATATTCATAAGTTTAGAGAGAAGAGTAAATTACCAAAACTTTTTTTACTATTAATATTGACGCAGATGATATTAAAAATGGAAAACACATCCGTTTACCGTTATCATCTTTCTTAGCTATATTCGCGCTATATCCGCTATAACGCGGATTCAGCGTGGTGTCATCAAGACATCGTCACAGTGAGAAATACGCTAACGAATAGTTATGTGAGATTATTTATGGAATAGAAATTACATCCACTATACATCCACTTGACAACTAAACTTACTTAAGTTAGCGGCGGGCGGCGTATAATATTGACTAAGTTAATGCTATGTTAATATCTCCAATGATTAGCAAACATTGTGTTCAATCATAGTGTATCATAAAAATGCATAATAATTCGATCAGTTAATAATGATAATAACTTGAGATAACTTAGGTGAAGCGAGGCGAGCCACCTAAAAATCACATGGTTGATGACAGCTAATTTAAAAAGTACACATTCCATTTTCAAAACTGCTGAACAACCGACAAAGAGGCAAATTTTCGCACACTTTCTCTGTCCATCCTTTGGCTAACGAAGGTCATCAGAGTGGGAAGGAAGACGGAATCTCACGTGCTGTAAGAAGATGCTATTATGTCAAGTACATTAATGACGCACACGATGGCTTTGACACACCGCATCTGCTAACAACTTGAACCTTACGTATTGTTTGTTTTTATATTTACTTTTTTAATTTGTGTTATATTTACTTTTAAAATTTAACATGGTCAACACGTCTAGAAATACATATATGTTTTATCCCCTATATCATTTACTTATTACTTATTGGATTTTTTTTTTCAATTAAAATCGGATAGGCATGTATTATTTATCAATAAATAGGTAATTAAGCAACAGTATAAGGTATAAGCCAAACAAAATACCGATTGCATAAAGAGACAAGCACCCATTGACATAGCATCCGGCCCTAAAATAGAAACAATAGTCGTGCGCATGTTTTTAAACACAAATTGACACATTAAATATAAATTTAGGGGGCCCGAGGTCTTATGAAGGAGGACTTATGAATATTATAGAGCAGTAATCAAAGACATTACTAAAAGAGAGTGAGAATATGACCGACAAATATGGTTGTCCTACTAAACAGAATTCATGAACACGGTACGACTCAATCGTCCGCGGAAAATAATGTCTTCATCTTCCGACCTTCTTATGTATTCAATAATAAGTTAATAATTAATTGTCGAATTGCGAGTGCGATAACAGAAGGTCTAGACAAGTGGCTGACGTCTACAAGCGTTCCTTCAAATTTCTACGCTTCATGTATGGAAATGACATAACTTCATAAGTCACGTGATCTACATAGCAACTCGTTGTTGATCTACATAGCGACGTTTGACATTTCCATACATTGTGAAGTCTATTCTATTCGATTAGCGTTCATGCCACTTGTCTAGGGGGCAGATGTGTGAAATTAGCTGCATGTATTGGCGCGCTGAGCACAAGTTTGTGATTGCGATGTTAGACGGTACCATTTCTTCTAAAATAATACATCAATGGCAGTTAATATTACTTCTCATTTGCACAGACGCCGAATTTACATCGATTTTTGTACCTGTCTCTTTATTTGATAGGTTAAAAATAAAAACCTACCTACCTATCCCTCGGGATTAGGTAATAGTTAGTTCCTGTATACACGGCGACAAGGTTCACCACCTGTCACGTTGGGTTCTGACTATCTGGTGAAACGTGGGCTTTGAGTTGGTTAATACCTCCACAATGTGGTCGTGTATGGCTTGACTCAAGCCTCTGACTACCCCCAAATGGGGATAAAAGTCGCGACGTTACATATATTAAAAATAAAAACAGCAAGATAAATCGATGAATCTTTGTGGCATATATTATGTACCTACATTCTAATACTTTTACAAAACTTTACTTTTTTCGCTTTCCGTTCATTGCTGTTCATATAATTTTTGACGTCATCGCTTGCGCGTGATTCTATCAAAACCTTTTCCATTAATTTTCCTATAGCGGGTACATATATAATGAATTGAAATGCGTCATTATTTGATTAGTGCAATTGCGATTATTCATGTTAATATTCGCAGTGTTACCATTGAATTCTAGAAACTGAAAATGCGCGGATTCCCGTCACGGAAAATATTACTTATCCTTTTATCGGACTGTTTTACAATATGTTAAAAAACCCTGTCCGACCCGAAAACGTATTGTTGGGTATCGAGATTAGATTCCATTTTTGTAAAAAAAAACTTTTTTGTTCATTAATATGTTTACTATCATGTTTTTTTTTTTTAATTATTTTATTTGGTCATGTGATTGGGGAACCTAATTACCGGTTTCGGCTCGGACAGGGTTTTCTTAACATGTTGTATACGTCAATACGCTACTTTGAACACCGAGGCTTCGAGTCACTTAACAATAGTCCATTGCAAAACCTAGGAAGTCTTTAATATTATCTTCCATCTATTAACAGTTCTCTGGCCGAGAACATGCTGACCGCTAAGAATTTGCTATTTGCATTGAAGAATTCACGAAAATTAGAGACCAATGGTTTTGCAATGGCCAATGGTTAAGAGACTCGAGTTTCTCATACGACTTAAAAAGGCATCCTTATCAAAATACGTATTCAAAAATAAACATTAGGAATTGTTAAACTCTATTATTTATATTACAAAGAACAGGGGGCTTACCACCACCTCTTATAGCAGTATTGTTTTAACGTTTCAACGTCTTCTTGTGCAATGACGTTTCTTATTGTCATGACAATAAGGTACGTCATTGCACAGAAAGTCGATGAAACGTTAAAACGTTCCTATAATTGAATCGCGATAAGAGGTCATGATAAGCCCGCAGAATATACTTTTGAAATGTAAATGATTAAATATCGAACTCAAACGTTGTTAAAATATTTTTTCTTAGTCTATAGTTCAAATTTATACAACAATTTAATTTGCACTTCGTTCTTTTAAAATGCGAAATACAAAATCCCGAATCGCTCGCTCGTTTTTAAGTTGCAACATTAGTTTTACACTTGACACATTTTCCTAAGGACAGGTCATTGAAATTCATGTTGCGTAGAGCTGACGAAATTTTTGACATTGTGATGTATTATGTATTAGGCTAGAGTTCTAGACTCTACCGATCCACTAGGTTATATGACTACTGAGACATGATTGAAAGAATTCTCGTCAGCTGGCTCAGGCTGACGTCAGGGAGGGGATTGAATCCTGAACCTCTTGGTTACGAGGGCGGCCCTCTAACTACTCTACAAACTAACTAATCGGTGGTAGAGCCAGACTGCAGCTCATAAACGGGCTGGAGAGACCGGGGCAATACCACCCTTACAGAAGATCGGCATAAAGCAGCTATTTTCAGCTGCATTTCGTACGATGAGTGAGTGAGACGGAAGGGTAACTCACGTTGCCTTTGATGCCTTTCATGGCCGGCGCACATAGCGGACGGCACGGCATGGCATTTTAATTTTTATCAATCAAATTCAATACTTATCCAATTGAAATAAGGCCCATATTACAATGGTCGGTGATTGACATCGGAGCATTTTCTCTTGCTCCGATGTCGATCACCGAGCATTGAAATATATACCTTATTACAATTGGAGAAGTATTGAATTCGATTGATAAATAAAAAATAAAATGCCATGCCCTGCCATGCTCTATGTGCGCCGGCCATACCAGTACCGTGTAACTGCTGTAACGCTTGTTTGCCGCCTTAGTTATATACCAAAAAACAACATTTTGATAAATATTTTTAACTCCACTGGTTAAAATGCTTACTATTTTATGTTATTGTATAAGTGTTATATAAAGCTATTTGCTTCTGGTACTTCATTTTTTTTATAAATAAAAAATATATAAATAAAGACGTCCACTAATACTACGAATGTATGCACTATGTTCGTAGTACATACCGATCTTTTATGCAAAATTTATTAACTCTAACAAGTCTATTATATTTTAGCGTCCTACACTGCAATGTAATAACAAAAACAACTCAGCATTATTTTCCGGTATTTTTTTAGAAAACACTTCAAATCTCGGCTATCTACGATCAGTCTCGGTTCTTGTACAAAAAACGTATAATTCGTACGTCAGTCGGTCCACTATGTCCTATGTGTACAGAAAAGGCGCCGTCTATACCGACTTAGACAAGCAGATATTAATATAGATAAGTTGAAATGTCAGATTTATTGCTGAGATAAAAGTTCTACAGCGCAGTATGAATTATGTGTTGCGTTGTTGCATTCGACGGCAAATAAAAGTTGCTTCGAAGTGAATTATAAGTGATTTGGTACGGCATAATACGGACTTCAAATAAACTGGACAAGAGTACATAGGTACCTAATAATGGCAAAAAAACAATTGATATTTTCTATTTATCTCTACGAAATATTTTAATTCTTGTTTAAAACATTTTGGACTGCATTTCAAGTTATTCATTTATATCAGAAAGACTAGCCGCCAAATTATAAAAAGTTATGATGGACTTACACTGGCATTACAAATCATTTTGTTTCTAGAAATGCTTTGTAAAACCATTGTAAACTGGCAAAAATCTCTATGGCGATATATCTATAAGGTCTTATTTTAATAGTGCATTATATTTTGCATGGTGTCACAGTGGTCACCAAAGGTCCTCTGAACATCAGCGTTCATCTACTAGGTTAGATACAAAATGTTATTTACATATACCTATTACAACGTCCACCTGTCAATGTAAACTAGTAATAAACGGATTTGTGTTGAAAGTTACAATTTACGATTAAACTTACGCAACGCTAACGCCGCATGGTAATTCTGCATTGCGCACTAGGAGTATATGGCAATATTTAAATTACAAGACTACTTAAGCCATGTTAGTGCACTTAGGTTTTATACACAAGCGGGCGGATGAAGTAGATAAGGTGATTAAAAATAAGTGTTCTTCAAAGATCATCACAACATCATCATCATCATCTTATTATTAGGTAGATCAACCGTACATAATGACAAGCTACTGTATCAAACATAGCCAGTTCATTTTTTTTTTATAAATATAATCTTTATTTAGAACCTCATTGTGGTTTAAATGTTTGAAAAATGATTTCCACGTGCATCAAAGATTAAAGGAATCTGAGATTCTTTTGACATAAAAAGAATAATAAAAATAGAAGCTCTACCAAAATCTGCCAAGAGTTTATGCGTCCGCTAGCGTCACTGTAAATATTTATATTCCCTTTTTTCAGTTTTTCAGGTGATCAATATAATTTGCTATACAACTATCCCACTTAAACGCCAGCGACTGGCTAGCGTAAAACTCATAGTAGAGTACTTTTGGTAATATAGAGTCATAAAAAATTTACTGGGTGTGTATAAGGCCTAATTGAATACGTATCAGTAAATAAAGTAACCACTATGTAATGTAGGTTAAAGCGTATGATAGTTTTTGCAAACATTACTAGTAAATAGACTTTTAAAGTGCAAAATTCTTGTAAAATGAGGGGTTTTTTATTCGTATTCGTATGTAGAGTCGACTCTATAATATATGTAGATACCTTAAGATTGTGGTTTTAAAATGATGATCGAATATTGTTTTTATGAATTTGAATAATGATTACTTACGTCTTTTGGGCGATAAAATCAACCTATACAGCCAATATTATTACCTGAAAAAATAAAAAATAAAATATTATTACCAGGATAACTTTATAATCATTAACGTCACTAAACAATAAAGTATAACCTTGTTACTTTAATTAATAAAAAAAAAAAAATGCTATTTGTCGGTGAGTGACGTAAATTGGGGCCGGATATTGCGGCGCGAAAAAATGCCTATTGAAAAGCACTCGTGCGCATCGAACCGGAAAGGACTCTGGCGTCAATTATCGCGACAATAAAACGACACATAATTTGTATCACTATATATACAAAATGTTGCTATGTTAACTCCAACGAGAAGCTATACCAAATGAAAATAATGTTCGAGCTCAAGTCAGTCACCGATGGCAAACATTCGGGCGGTAATTTAAAAAAAAATGTGTTTAATTCTATGTTGGAAAATGTAATGTTTGAAAATAAATGAAGGCAAAACGTTTAAAACACCTACATATTTAATCAAATAATCTATCCATTCTCGTATCGCCTCTCGTTAGCCCCTGTTTAGTATGTGTTTCCAAGATTAGTCCTAAAACTTCCAAATACCCAGATAAATATTACTTTTTCATTCATTATCTTCAAACTTCCTTACAGTATTTTTAGCCTTTTTATCCAGATGACGCAGACGCAGACAAAACCACGTAAGTCCTTACACATTTTACCGATGGTTAATGCAACACGCGGATGTCATACAACAACAATAAGACAAGCACGTCATAGGATAAAAAGTATACGCGTTGATATGAAGGGTGGTGAGGAGTCACGTAAACTTTACAACTCAACCAGTTTGGTAGACATGACGTCGTTGTATCGTCGCAATTAATCATCACTAAAGGGCTGAGGTCACCAATACACTAACGGTCCGTTAGAGCAGTAACTGATTGTTTGATGTACTAGTAACAAACTTTTAGTGAACACGGCCCTAAGTAGGTAATCGATTTAATATTACGCGAAGAAAATCTAGTTGCCAGGCTGATCCGTAGATTCAATAATAAAAACCCTAGATTGAAAAAATACTAGTAAGTCAAGAGCTTATTCTTGATGGAACAAACACAAACTATTTCGTACATTTTTCTAATCATACTATAACCACACAAATTCATTACAATTCGCCCATCATTTCTTCTGGTCAAGTTTAACAACACATCAACGTTAGAGCAAACTGTTTGATGTACTGGTAAGTCTGGTGACAATAGTTTAGTGCTTGTATTGGTGAACTCCGCCCTTAACCTATCTTTATCATTATTCTAATAAAATATTTGACATTCCTCATACATTCCACCACCAAAAATATTAATGTTTATTTACAAGAATTAATTAAACTAGTTAACAAGGCATGTAGGCCAAGGTGCTAATTAATGGTTTAATAACTGAACTCAATTGCGGTATTACAAACATTTAATTAAAGATAATTATCATGCGTGACTAGTTTTGTACGCAAATATCAACTGGTGTGAATTAATAAAAAAACTTGAAACTGGTAGAGCTAATTTTGGATATAATTACAGTACTATGTTAATTATAAACTCTTAATACGTACTTTACGATGCCCAATATAAACAATAATAAGAAGACATATATAACTTTAAAAAAAACAACGGGTTGCACTCCGGGAGTGGCGGCAAAGTGAAAACTTGAACATTAGAGTTGTGCATTTTTTAATATTTTGGAATGGTTAGGGAATAATTTCGCACGAATTGCTTTATTTATCAGTATAAAAGTACTATCATTTATGTCGTTAAATACAATATTCATTTATTGCGCTATCGTACACAAACATGACAATTTATATGTAGTACAAACACACACGCACACTCCGTCTTACGAATTTTCGATCAGTACACGTGTCCTGACGCGAGTTTATCATTTTTTTACCCATCCTGTCTTACGATTTTCGATCAGGTCCCGTGTCCTGACGCGAGTTTAACATTTTTACCCATCCCAAGAAAAGTACACAACGCCGCTAAAGAAGTTTTCACTTCAAAAATCTCCAAAGTAATAATGTTAGTAGAGCTCTTTTGCACAGAAAAAACAGGTTGAAAAGGTCACATAGCAATTCAGCAAAAGCAATTCCGCTGAATTGCCGTGAAATTATCACGAATGGTGGAAAATTGGTAATCATTTACGTAAATTTGGAATTGCTAATTCCTTTTGGAGAATTGCTATTTGGCCATTTTAGGCCCACAGTAAGTATTATTTTACAAACGATCGTAAAACATTCGTACTATCCAACGTAGCGAGAAAAAAGCTAACCGCCTTTAAAGAGATTTTAGCGAGTTAACAATGGTTTTAAAAAGCATTTCTAGAAACAAATGTGATGTGTAATGCCAGTACAAGTCTATCATAACTTTCTATCAATTTGGTGGTAAATCCATGCGTGAGACTGATGGTAGAGACACAGTATGAAAACTTTTCTATTCTAATTTAGACTTTATTACTTTATTTTATTCAGTGATAGGCAAGTATTTGACCATGAACTCGCCTGATGGTAAGTGACGATGTGGTCAACGATAGAGCATACTTGCCTAGACAGTATCTGTTCTCTGTCGACTTGAAAACATCCAGATCCCATTTACATACGCAGTAGGTAAAATTATCTCTTGTAGCATTTAGAAAAAATAACATCACATGACATTCATAGCTACTAACAGTCGCCATGAATTGTCTTAAACAATATCTACTCTAAAGTTAAAGGACAATTTAAAGTTACGCGGAACTCCATTGTTTGGACAATCGTCAGACAAGTATATTGGGACAATAGCGTAACTATGTTTATGTATGTTATAGCTAACTGGGCCAGTGATGACGTCAATGCACGTTTACAAGAGCGCACAAACTACTGTGACCTGCGTTTTTAGTTAAATGTAAATTATGTAATTACAATTACGCAAGGAAATAAACGTTGGTATTGGTGGTAAAGCCAAACCGTAGCCAGTTGACTGCAGCTCGGTGGCTCGACCGGGGTAGTACCACCCTCACACAGAAGATCGGCGCAAAGATCTCTTGTTCCGCTCCCCTTCTGGTCGGCAAAATGCGAACGATGCTTTTTTTTATAAGTCTGCCGTGGTAAGAAAGCGTACGGCCGCTTGATGTTAAGCAGTTACCGTAGCCTATAGATGCTTACAATACCAAAAGGTCGCACATTGCCGACCTGAAAGGGAGTGGGATGGAGGGAGGGGGAGGGGGGATTTTGGTTTTGGGCTTTCGGCTCTCTCACTCATCGTACGAAACGCAGCTGTAATAGCTGCTTTACGCCGATCTTCTGTCAGAGGGTGGTACTACCCCGGTCGAGTCAGCCCGTATATGAGCTGCAGTCAATTGACTCTAAATGCTTTTGGTATTGCAAGCATCGGTATTGCAGGTGGTCCGTACGCTTGTTTCCTCAGTCAGATAAAAAAATACCTACAGAAGTAGAATAAAAATCTGTTTCGTCGTTATTCGTTACGTATTTCGGCATTCGCATTCCAAGGCCGATTTTTTGTCTATTCGAGTTATAGATTAATGTTAACTACATATTCTACGCACACAACCTCGGCAGGGGTCACAAAAACACGTTACACGCGTTAAAGAAGAGGAACCTTGCGAAAATTTAGAGGGGTCAATGACCACGACACCCACATACTTATTTTTACATCATAGATAAATCGTAGATATATAATAAATACAGTCCAAAGTTCGTCATCATGGAACAAAAACCCATTAGAAAGGATATGTGCTAGAGTTGCGGTTCTCAAAAGTAAAAATGGAACCCTTATGGGATCAATTTTTGCCTGTCTGTCTGTGTGTCCGTCTATCAAGACTTGCACAGCCCGAACCGCTGGTTTAAGAAACATGTACTTAATTTGAACAGGAGGTACAACCCTTTTATAGCGTAGAATAAGAGCAAGCGACACAACAACAACAAGCGACTGTAGCCTAGGGGTAAACAGGTTGGGCTAGCAATCAGAATGTCCCAGGTTCGAACCCCGGTGGGGCATGCACCAATGGATGAATTTTCATCTATGTGCATAATTTACAGTTCGCTGACGGTGAGGGAAAACATCGTGAGGAAACCTACCTATCCCTCGGGATTAGATAATAGTCAGTTCCTGTATACACGGCGACAAGGTTCACCACCTGTCACGTTGGGTTCTAACTATCTAGTGAAACGTGGGCTTTGAGTTGGTTAATACCTCCACACTGTGGTGGTGTATGGCCACTCAAGCCTCTGACTACCCCCGAATGGGGATAAAAGTCGTGACGTTACATTTCATTTTAGAAGATAAGATTGATTAATTTTAGAAAGGCTTTTTTTCTGAAGCTAGAGACATGAAAAATTTGTATTTAGAAATTCAATTCTTAATAAGTTTGTAGGGTATTTTATATAACTAAGGTGACAAACAAGCGGCCCGCGTGAAGCAGTTACCGTAGCATATAGATACAACACGAAAGGCATCGCTCGCACGTTACCGCCCTGAAGAGGAGAGGCACAGAGGGAGGGATAGGGAAGGGGAGGTTGGGCTTCCGACCCTCTCACTCATCATACGACGACGACGTTGTTGTCACCTAGGCAGCAGTCGTTAAGCCTTGTCAGAGGCCTACAGGCGGCTTGAACAGCTCTGACACCAGGTTGGCCACTAACCATACGATAAGAAGTTCATACGAAACGCAACTAAAATAGCTACATTACACACCGATCTCCTATAAGAGCTGCTACTACCCCTGCCGAGCCAGCCCGTACAAGATGGATGATGATGAAAAATATACAGTAATGACAGTATGTTTTTTTCGCATAACTCTGTCCCGAGTTTATGCTCGGTGGTTTATAACAGCAGTGTAGTACTTGAATATAGGCTCATAGGATTTTGAATAATGTAGAGCATGTCCATTCTATTTCATTTTCTTTTCTGTGCTCAATAAGACGATACGTTTCAAATTATCTTTTGGTAAATAGGGAAATATTTTAAACATATTTATTTCTTACGTCGGTACCCACAAAATGCGTCAGACGAACACAATTTACATTTCCTTTAAAACTTGCAGTTCTGGAAAACAATAGGTGTACTATATGAGACATTATTAACTGTGGTCATGGTTAAACAACAGTCAAGAATAGTCATACATAACATATACGTCACGACTTTTATCCCCATTCGGGTGTAGTCAGAGGCTTGAGTGGCCATACACCACCACATTGTGGAGGTATTAACCAACTCAAAGCCCACGTTTCACCAGATAGTCAGAACCCAACGTGACAGGTGTCGTGTACATAGAATAGTGACAGTGGATTATTGTGCCACGCCTTCCAGATGGTGGCATATGGCTGGTAGAGCCAAGCTGTAGCCAATTGACTGCAGCTTATATACGCGTTAGCTCAACCGGGGTTGTACCCCCCTTTCACCGAAGATCCGCGTTAAGTATAGCTACATCAACTGCGTTTCGTACGATAAATAAGAGAGTCGGAAGCCATACCCCCGTCCCTACCCCTCCACGTCTCCCTCCCTTTGGGTCGGCAACGTGCGGGCGATGCCTTTGGTATTGCAAGCATCTATAGGCTATGGTAACTGGTACGGTATCAGGAGCATTGAACTCTTGTTAGCCACCTAAGAGGTAAAGGGTAAGGCTCATATTAATAAATGCATCTCAAAGTTTAGATCGATCTTAAGATGCTGTTTTGACGTCTAATGTATGAAACATCTCTCAAAAAGCATCTTAAGATCGATCTCAACTTTGAGATGCATTTATTATAACGAGCCTAAGCGCCGCCATACACGGACGGCAATTTGCAGTCGCTTCCGACGGTAAAATGCAGTCCGTGTGCAGTCGCGTGCCGTCGACTGCAACCAACTGCAATCGAGCTGTCACTTCCGAATGCAAAATGCAGTCCGTGTGCAGTCGCGTGCCGTCGACTGCAACCAACTGCAATCGAGCTGTCACTTCCGACTGCAAAATGCAGTCCGTGTGCAGTCGCGTGCCGTCGACTGCAACCAACTGCAAAATGCAGTCCGTGTATGTAACGCTTAGTCATGTAAAAGAAACACCCCGCATTGAGGGCAAATATGCCTGGTATTACATTAGTCTCGCTCCTATTTCCTTGAAACCAATATACCATCAGCAAAGTAATGATATGAATCACTAGCTGATACAATTGTGATACATTTGCGTACTCAAATTTAACGAATTCACTTTCAACAATGCACGTACGACATTACCGGGCCAGCTGTCAACACAGTCTGAGCAAAGTGCCGACATAATGTGACGCATGTAACGAGCCAGGAGGTATGCAACCGACATACTTCGGGCTCGTTCGATAATTATCGATTTAGGGGATAGACACGCTTCGATACAAGTCGTTAGGAAACAGACGCATGTTACGCTTGCTACCTTTAAAATTAGTGTAGTTTTTTAGGGTTCCGTACCCAAAGGGTGCCAACGGGACCCTATCACTAAGCCTACGCTGTCCGTCCGTCTGTCCGTCTGTCTGTCAGCGGGCTGTATCTCACGAACCGTTATAGGTAGAGACTTGAAATTTTCACAGAATTTATATTTCTGTTGCCACTACAACAACAAATACGTAATATTTTTAACTTATTTGTCTTATGGTCGGTTTCCATACATAATATCACCATTTCAGGGGATGTTCGTTTATATGGTGGTACGGAACCCTTTTTTATAGCCAAGGATGGCACACTGGCAGACGGTTCACCTGATGGTGAGTGGAAGCCGCCGCCCAGGACATCTGCAACTTAAGGGGAGCAGACGCAGCGCCGACCTTTTAGGGACCTGTAAATATGCCTTTTGAAGAACCCCAATGGGGGAAGTGATTGGGGAAGTGTTATTGAACTGCTGCTGAATTTATAGCTTTTTTTACCTCTTGTTATTTTTATTTTTAAATTACTAGTGTCGAAACCTTGGTGAAGTATTTCGAGTATAGGCCACTCGGCTCACTGCATCGAGTGGTTACACGTTCGATTCCCACCAGAGGCAAATTGCGGAAACGCTTTTTCGTAATTTGCCCTAGTCTGGGTGTCATTGGGATCGGCCCCAGTTTATTGTATGGTAGTACTAGTACATGTTACCTACAATCATTGCTTAGTTTGGGACCATACAGTTGGTGTGTAAGTCTGGGTCATGATAATATGAGACGGTTTAAGTAGATAAGATACATGTATTAGCGACATTTTAGTGCGCACTAATAAATCAAGTAGTTTCGAAATATGAGCAATTAGTAGAAAAATGTCGATACCTCCGAACAAATCCTTATATTCTCAGAAAGTAATCCACCTTTAGCCGGCTATTAACTAATATTAACCACTTTGGCACATAGTAAAAGACACCAATCAAGTTTGACAGACATAAAATGTAATTGCTATATAATAGTAAAAACAATTTTGCGGTGTTTCAAGTTGTTGTAAAATTTAGAAGTGAATTCTAACTTGTTTGAAATAGGAATCAACATTATTTGTGGTCGCATATGCATGAGATAATAATGAAATTCGAAGGTTCTAATGGGCCCTATTTGAGCTACGCATGTTTTAGACCTGACCATCCCAAAAAAAGATTTAGCTCCTAACAGATTTAAATGAAACGGCATCCTTGAAGAATTGAAGTTGTACTTTAATGGCCACGTCCACAAGTCCCGAGCACTGCGACACTCGGTACATTTGGACCATTGACTTTGACATTTATTTCGTCGTAGTTTGGACTCGTCAAATGAGGACAAAACTCGTACTTTCATATTTTTATTCAAATAATGACAACAACGAGAACTGGAAGACCAACCCCCCTTCCCCTCCCTCTGTCCCACTCCCCTTCAGTTCGGCAACGTGCGAGCGATGCCTTTGGTATTGCAAGCATCTATCTATACTATAAGCTACGGTAACTGCTTAACATCAGGCGGGTCATACGCTTGTCTGCCACCATCATAAAACACTTATCTACTATTTAACACAAAAGAGCACAAAGGATCCAAATTCCACTTTCATCCTGATAAGCTCGAAAACAATGCTTACAAAGAGAGATAGTGTTATCAGTGTGTGGTAGCACAAATTGTTTTGCACTAAATCCACATAGTTGTGGTCACGGCCATATTCTTGGAAGTATAGCTTATCACCAGGCTATAAATTACTTTCGAAAGTTTCCCATTGATGCGATTCTTTCACTACACTTTTATGCGACTAAGAGCGCGGCTCCATGCGCTGCGCTGCGTCGTCGCAACGGATCAAAGGGTCGACAGGCGAAAGACGAAACGGGGCAAGGTGATGCTCCAGTACAAAATCTTGCGACGACGCAACGCAACGCGCTAATGGAGCCCGGCCCTTAGATGGCAAACAAACTTAAAACCCGCCTGATTTTAAGAAGTTACCGTAGTCTATAGATGCTTGCAATACTTAAGGCATTGCTTGCACGTTGCCTACCTGAAGGCAAGTGGGAGGCATTGCTTGCACGTTGCCTACCTGAAGGCAAGTGGGAGGCATTGCTTGCAAGTTGCCTACCTGAAGGCAAGTGGGAGGCATTGCTTGCACGTTGCCTACCTGAAGGCAAGTGGGAAGCATTGCTTGTACGTTGCCTACCTGAAGGCAAGTGGGAGGCATTGCTTGCACGTTGCCTACCTGAAGGCAAGTGGGAGGCATTGCTTGCACGTTGCCTACCTGAAGGCAAGTGGGACCGAGTGAGAGGACGAGAAGAGGGTTGGGCTTCCAGCTATCTTACTCATCATACAAAACGCAGCTGTAAATAGCTACTTTACGCCAATCTTCTGTGAGAGGACACTTCCCCAGTCGAGCCAGCCCATATATGAGCAGTCAATTGGCTACAGCGTGACTATCATCAATAACCATAGTATGTTTTAATGTGAAATGTACAGAAAATCCGATCTACATTGCTCAGGGCACCTTTCCTTCCCTAACGAACTAATCGTTAGCGGCACTGACGTCTCAATTGCCGTCAACTGTATAATTGCGGTGTGATTATCATGTCTACTGGCTGCTTTGACGTCAAACTGTTATCGGTAGAGCTCTCTGGAAGGGCTCGTAAACGGGTTACAAATGCATCATGCTTGAGCAAACTTTTCGAACATTTTCGAAATTTTCTTTCCAAATATATCATGCTTGAGCAAACTTTTCGAACATTTTCGAAAATTTCTTTCCAAATATATCATGCTTGAGCAAACTTTTCGAACATTTTCGAAATTTTCTTTCCAAATATATCATGCTTGAGCGAACTTTTCGAACATTTTCGAAATTTTCTTTCCAAATATATCATGCTTGAGCAAACTTTTCGAACATTTTCGAAATTTTCTTTCCAAATATATCATGCTTGAGCAAACTTTTCGAACACTTTTCGAACATTTTCGAAATTTTCTTTCCAAATATTTTCGGGGTAGGAAAACGTACGATTTCGGCCGAAACATTTCGTTTCGTATTTCGGAGAAGGCGCCCTTGGTAATGTGGACGGAATTTGACACGCAGTGATTATACGATTTCGGAGTTATGTTACGATATTGTGGACGCAGCATTACTACTACACTACCTATCCGTATTGAGTTCTGTGGCAATCAGCCTATATATGTAGTCATTTTTGTTTTTCCTTTGCATTGGAAGCAAGTGAATAAATAATTTTCTTCCGACTCCTCCTATTTTCTCTTTTTTCATTAAATCTACACTAATATTATAAAGAGAAAAGATTAGTATTTTTGTATATTTGGACTTTTGGATGTTTGTAATGAATACACTCATAAACTACTGGACCGTTTTCAAAAATTCTTTCACCATAAGAATGCTACATTATCCCTGAGTAACATAGACTATATTTATTACTAGAAAAAATTGGGGATCCCTACTAAAATTTCAATAATGTAACCAACCCAAACCCAAGGTGTTTTTTACCCAAGGTGTAAAAAATATACGGGATCCAGGATCCGGTAAAAACGGGTACCGAGATCATAGATCCGATTTTTTAAAATTTAAATTCTACGCGGACGAAGTCGCGGGGAAAAGCTAGTTGTTTATATTCGTGTGGTTTTCAAGACTATTTAGCTTTTCCCCGAGGGTCAAACCTCGGCGTGAAACTCTAATCAGCATCGAAATTTTCACTCTGAATATATGTAAATTGAATTCATGAAGTATAAATTTGTATTACATAACGGTCCTCACGTACAGTCAGCAACAGAAATGGCTGTGCTAATATCTCGGACCACCGCGGGAGGCTATGTCAGTGTTGCATACGTGACTAGAACACCAATTGCAAAACGTCCTGGCTCTGACATGACGCCTATAATTACGTACGAAAAACATTGGTAACTATTAGACGTAGTTTTTTACGTATTTAGTTAAAACGCTGCACGTGACAGCAGTACCTACCTAATACCTAATAAGCGTATACCTAATAAGTTTGCATGCGGTTGAGCAAAAAAGGTAGTTCCAGGCTTACCATGACCTCTTATCGCGATTCAATTATAGGAACGTTTTAACGTTTCAGCGACTTTTTGTGCAATGACGTACCTTATTGTCATGACAATAAGAAACGTCATTGCACAAATGGCCGCTGAAACGTTAAAACAAAACTGCTATAAGAGGTGGTGGTAGGGCCCCAGTTTTCTGTTCAAAACTATGTATTTTTGTTGCTCTAATTTTCCTTTCCAATTATTCCACCATTGAGTATCTTGCCGGCTCTTCTCAACGGAAGCAACGTTATGAACCGGTGGTAACGCTAAAATATTGTTTTTGACTATTTATAAATGCTACATACATACCTATAGCTTACATGAATATTTTTTTTATTTGATTGTTTCATAGAAAAATATAATCGTTTAACATTGAGATCGCAAAACATTTGTTGTGAAAAATGTTCTGTAAATGACTGTAAAATTATAATAAATATGTAGGTATACTGGGTGTGTATGCTATATCTATCCTAAAAGGGTCAAGTGTAGGTAGGCACAACTCCCATAGAGTCTGTATGCATAATTCAACTCAAAATAATGTTCCAAGAATTCATTGTAAGTTTATTGAATTCAAATCATAATAAAAATATGTCACCGCACTACATCGTACCGTCATTATTATATTACCTACTAGCTGTGCCCCGCGGCTTCGCCCGCGTGGAAACTGGGTTAGCCTATGTCTTATTCCAAAGCCTACACTATCTACGTTTCAAATTTCATTAAAATCGGTTTAGTAGTTATGGAGATACGTGGTAGGTAACAAACATTCACACACACAAACTTTCGCATTTATAATATAAAAGTAGGATTTACGTCACTTGCTTATCCTTCCTCTGAGATTACTAATTATCATCTAAAGAAGCTGTGCACTCGAATACCCTTTCCGTTACACCTTGTATATGTATAAAAAAGTAATGATCATGAATTCAGGGTGACACATTACACTTGTTTTCTTGTGATGTAAACAATTACAACTTTACGTGACATTTGTACAATAAACACTAAAGAAAAACATTTACCGTAATGGGGCGGCAGTTAAAATAGCAAAAGCTGAATGCCAAGCAATAATCTTTACAAATAAGCGGATAAGTAAGCATTATTATCTTAATATTCCTTACATAAACACGCTGAGCCCAATCAAGATTGAATTAAGGAAAATAAAACTTGGAGTTTTAAGGGCTTGTTTCAGAATAGCCAGAAAACGATTACCCACCAAATAAATTTTGGAGATTTGACAGTTTTATACAGAACTAGTGGTCGCCCGTGGTCCAAATTCGATCATAATTCATTTAAATTATATTTTTTATTAGGTAGTTAGGTACTTCTTTTATCAACAAAATGCCTTTAAAAAACAAACTGACAAAGTGTCAAAATACCAATAAGCAAAATACACAATCTACGTCAGTATATGTGTGTGTAAGTGAAACAAATGTATTTATGCATATATCTTATAAAAATATTAGGTGTATGCACTCCTTCTCGATGTAAACTTTAACTGTGCCAAATTTCATAATCCTTCGTCCGCACAATTTCGTAAAAAGGGGCGAAATTTGCTTCACGTATAAGTATTATGATGATGATGATATCTGTCAAAACATCACATTTATTTGGTGGATAAAAGTTATTTGACAATTCTAAAACAGGCCTTAAGTCTATAGTAGCCGAATCTGATCCTTTTTTATGCTGAATTTGCGCATAAAAATACAATTTACATAAATAAAATTATCATAAACGGCAAATACGTTAATTTTGTGGTAAATAAATTAAGGAAAACAGTCATGTTCTAAGAAATTCGGAAGTTAAATGCGCAAAACAGGTGTAGATGTACGTATTATTATAATATAGCTACGTCAATGCATACGCTTATAGTTCTTAATTCATAGGTTACAACTTCCTTAAAAATTTCCCAAATAAATAAAATAAAGACTATGTTAGGTAATGTTTTAATAATTTCTACGTAATTTACTGTTAGTAATTCGTAATTTTTACGTATTAACTGTGTATAATCCAGGAAAATGACCGAAAACCTACATCATCGTACTCATTCATAAAGTTAGTATTTTTTATGGTATTTTCCCTGAAGTAGTCAGGTAGAATCAAAGACTAATAAACCCAATAGACGCTACTCACGGCCACTATTGTATGAGAAGGAACGCAACTTCCCAAACTCCATACAAAAAAAAATACAATCACTCAAGAACGCGGTGCAGAAAAGTTCCTCGAAACCAGTTGCGCGCAAATAATTACTAATTTATTACTAACCAGTTTATTTTAGTCTTTGCTCGATGATATTAGTAGCTTCGTGTACGAACCGCCATAGAACTAGTGCCTTTACATTCTAGAGACTAATTAGTAATTTGAATTAGTAACCAGTTACTTTTGAGTAACGTCGCGGACGAATGGCCTAAGACAAGATTTCATATAAAAGCACTCTGTCAATAGAATATCAAACAAGTTACAACTATTGAGTGTATATAAAATGGAAAGTTGTGAAAGCACACCGAGGCTGATTGCTTAAGTACGTCACACCAATGACGTCATTGACTGCATAATTCGATCTCGTATGAATAGACGAAATTATTCATAAGCATTGGTATTCAATGGAGAGATTTTGATAAACAAAAGATTGTTTGTGGTTAGGTTAGTAATAATTATTTTTCTACGTAATATCATTTTTTATTTGTCAATATTTTTTATGACTGCATGGTCTACAGTGCGTTTACAGTTATTTTACCTCTGACATTTACCTTATTTATTTATTTTTGGAAAATGTAGTCTATATTAGGTTTTTATAAGTCATGTAGCCTGTAGAATAAAGCATAATCTACAGTTCATGGTCTCAAAGGCCAAGTTTCAAGGCTGACTCTGTTTTACAAAAATAAAATGAGAAACGTCAGAGGCAAAATAACTGTGAACGGAGACTAGGTATAGCGTACGTTCCGGACACTGACCAAGAAGCACTAGACGTCGCATAGCTTCGCTCGCCAAACTTGTATAGGTAGTTTGATTGGTTCGTTTAAGGTCGGGCCTTGAAAGATTAAACTAAATTCGCCGTGTTCTCCGATAACTTACTAACTTTTGACGATTGCATTCTAATACAAGAGGATTTAGCGGCGTCTAGTTTTATTAGTCTGTTGCTCCGGATCGTACCTATGGTCGTGATAATTTCAACCGGGAAAGTGGTTCGGATGTGGTTTATTACCTACAACCTACACTTAACTACGTGAGCCTATAGGTACCTTCATTATGTAAAATTCCGGAACCATATTGACGTCATAATATTTTTTCCCGTAAAACACACTTTTCTAGTGAAAGTACCATTGATGAACTATTTTAGCAGATGTGGTACCTCCTTACATTGCAATCACTAGACTTGTGCTCAGCGCACCACTACATGCAGCGAAAGCCACTCATCTTTTACCGTTACCGCACTCGAAATTCGATAGTCAACTTATAGCATTAAGGCCCGTATTAATAAATCGATCTCAAGATTGAGTTCGAACTTGAGATGCTGTTTTTGACAGATGTTCCATACATTAAACGTCAAAACCGCATCTCAAGATCGATCTCAACTTCGAGTTGCATTTATTAATACGGGCCTTAGATGCGTATTATTCACCAGAAGATAGCCGTATTGGCAATATTGACATGTTTTCAATATTATTTTCCGCGAACGACTGACTCTCTCCACTCCGACTCCGTCCGACTCCGACTCTGCTGGCCTACTCCGAAATACGAACCTAACGTTTCGGCTGACGGATTGTCGTAATTTGACATTTCTTCTTTCGTTTTTCTCTACGATTTGACATTGTTTTGATCGTAAATCGAATCCGTACTTCGGACGATCCGTCAGCGACGTATTTCGGAGTAACCCACCTCCGTTTAGTAGAGCATACTCTTTTGGACAGTCAAATATCACCCTCCTTCTTTGTAAGGTCTTTGAAAATTACCTACCTACCAGGTAGAGGTATTTTGTTTTCGTTTTCCGTTAAAATATATTCGGTTGAGTGATTTATACCTACATTTTAACACATTATTTTAATATATTTTTTAAGGTTTTTGATATTTACCTCCACAATGTGTTTTTCATACAGTACGTGTACCTCATATATAAACGACTGGGTTTTTACCCAAAACCACAAATATTATTACCATAAACCCAAAATTAACGAGATAACATGTTTTTCTAACATAAGTAGGTATTATGGAAATATTTTCGCCTTACTAAATACTAAGTTACAACATTATAACAATTTTTTCTGTAAAATATTTTGTTTTCTCGACTTACATTGATCATTTTTACAGAACAGGGGCCCTACCACCAACTCTTATAGCAGTATTATTTTAACCTTACAGCGACTTTTTGTGCAATGACGTACCTTATTGTCATGACAATAAGTAGTCGCTGTAAGGTTAAAATTAATACTGCTATAAGAGGTGGTGGTATAGGCCCTGGCCACAATTAAATAATCAGTAAGCTTATATTATGGCACCAATAAGTACTTTTTAAAAGTAAAGTCCCCAACGTCATACCGGTCACATTCGCACTATCAAATGTACTCAATTCATATTCACAGACATACCTATTATGTAGATAATTATTATTAAAATAATTATTACGAATGTGGCCGCTGTCACTATATCAGTATTTGACATTCGTCTTGACGTCTTGCGGTCTGCTGACTGCAAAATATAACGTATGAAAGTTTAGGACTAACTGGAAATAATTACATTAATTGAACTAAGGGGAAACACTTAAAACTAATATACAGATAATATTGAAATACACACGAAATAGGCCTGTTATACTTATTTGGTACTACCGGCCCTCGCAGAAACCAATAATTTAATCTATGACAAGAGCGTTTGCAAAATAAATTAAGGAGTTAGTCATGATCTCTATAAATTATTTTTTGCTAACTCTACTTACGTTATTTTTAACCGATGTCTGTTATAGAATGCCGAATTGAACTCTATCCCACTAGAAATAAGATCACAACAAAAGCCATTAGTCATCCACGATTTCAAGTTAGGAAAAACAATTTTGTTAGCGTTCCTTGAACGAGCACTAATTTTGTAAATTAAAACAACTATTGTTCTTTTGTCCGAATTGTTTTCGTGAATCAGAGAAATAACTAACCTATGAGTATTGTTCTAGAATATACCTAGTTTTCCAAATAACCCGTGGGCAAACAAGCGTACGTCGCGACTGATATTAAGCAGTTTCCGTAGCCTATAGATCCTTGCAAAACAAAGACATTGCTCGCTCGTTGCCAACCGGAAGGGGAGTGAGACAGAGAGAGGGGGTCGGGGAGGGTGTTGGGCTTCCGGCTCTCTCGCAGCTATAACATTACGCCGATCTTCTGTGAGAGAGTGGTACGAGCCCGGTCGAGCCAGCCCGTATATGAGCTGCAGTCAGTTGGCTACAGCTTGGCTCTACCACCCATAAATTATTGTACCTAGTACCTATCTATATTTATCTAAGTGGAAAATACCAATATTTTCATTAAGTAATCATCATGTCGTATGACCTCGGGATAAAGTCCAATTTGGCCTGTATCACATGATGGACTGGACGGCTGACACCAATACGAGACAGAAAGACCTGAAAGGTTATCAATGTTATTGTTGATGGCGCATGTTGCATAACGTCGTCTCGGATCCACATCGATTTGATTTACACAAGTAACTAGTACAAGTGAATTGTATACAGGATGTTTTAAGAGTGTGGAATAATAATTAAGGTACATAGGTATTCGGCAGTTGATGTAATACCAGTGAAGAAAAATTATACGTAACTATCATATTTTCTGACTTATAGGCCTTTGAATATTTGTAATAACATCCGGGTTGCGGCACTTGCGGCCCTAAAATAAGTCTAATGGCCTAGAAATAACGTAATCGGCAATTAGGAGTAAGTAGTAGCCTCCAATATTCAAGAAATAGTTTCTAAATACATATTATGTTGCATAGTTCTTGAGGTATTTTTTTAAATTGGCGGGTTAAAAATAATTGGTATAAAGTATTCGAATTGCAATATTTTTTGTACGATACTCATCCAAACCACGAAATATTATTTTGCACTTACGAAACACTAGCTGTATAGTGTAACACCCTATACCATCCTATATGGTTCTACCACTAACAAAAAAAACAAAAACAAAACGCACCTTACGTTATTTTTTTTTGTTTTTATTGGTGATTCAAACAATTGTTTATCCGATTGTTTAATCATATACTGTGTGGAAGATACTCCCACTGCCAATGATATCAGCGTATATTTCTGTACCATCCCACACCACTTGTGATCACAAAGTGGCTCCGTTATTGAAGCCGTCGCACTCAATAAATTACTTATCATCTTATCACGGCACCAACTCGTGACGTTCGATATAACAATGAGACATGCTAAAGACTGCTCGGGGCTTGTGAACGCACCTAATCTTACTACTTGGAGAACAATACAATGTACGAACAACTACACGTGGGTATCCCTTCTCGTGTTACAGTAAATAATAATTACGCTGATAGTAAGAAACTTCCAATTATTGGGCTTGCTTTAGAATAGTTAAAACGCCATTTTTATTTGGTAGATAAAAGTTATCTGGAGATTCTGAAACAAGCCCTAAGTATATTTTTGTGCAATTGTATAATTTTAATTTCACTAATTAGAAAACGGAAAAGTGATTAATTGATAACTCAAATAATTAATCCATTGTGCGGAACTTAATATTGGCTTAATTAAAACATACTATAATATGTTTTTAATTACGCATAAGTAATGTAGCGTCATCTCATATTGATGTATTAGTTTAGCAGATCCGGTACCTTCTAATCACAATCTTTCAGCACACCACTACTTGCATCGAAATTCACACATCCGTCACTCGCAATTTGACAGGTGTCTTATTAAATATATAACAAGGTTCTATTCACCAGAAATTGAGCTGTAGTCGCAATACCGACATGTTTTCAATATTATTGTCCGCGAGCGACTGAGTACTGTGTCCATGGACTTAGTATGTCAAACAAATTTGGACAGTCGCATGTCTCCCTTTCTTTCTAGGTAATGTTTTTATATTCTGACTTTGAATTCTGCTGATCATTTCTGACGCGGCGACCTCTTAGGTAACGGACATCGACCTCTCGACCATTAATCCAACAGTATTTTTAATCAACATCATGTTACAATTAATTAATTTATGACAATGTTTCGACACAGTGTGTCATTGCTTCGTCCTTGGTAACAATAAGCAAGAGGATGTGTCGTGTCGTCTGATATCAACACAGTCGTGGAAATTGTAAGCAAATGGAACTCATGTGTTGCAAACTTTTAGCCTTAAAAGTTTTCTATAAGACATTGTTTCGACTTAGTTTTGATTCGCATCGAGATAAAGTTTTACTACAAATATTTTTTAGTAAAGAGAAAGCAATTTTAACTAAAATAGGTAATAATAAAATGAGAGAAAATGTATTACAACGTACCTATACCTTTTTGGTAGGTATTTAGTGAAAAAATATGACATCAAATGACTTTTGTGGTTCCTAGTATTTTTTTACTAAATGTTTTGTCGTAAATGGTCATTAAACGTTTAGTAACATGACTAACAAAAACACTATTTTTATATACCTACTTTAAAAACGCAAACGTTTTTCTCTTTGCAGCGTCAGCTTAGCACAAAAGTACAACCTATTTTTTACAGATTTTCTGATAATTATTTAGCACAGTGCTTATTTACTTACTAATAAATAATTAATTTATTTTAATTTTATTTTGGACGGGACGTCATCACGTCTCTTATCTGTAAAATGTATGACGTACTTTCAAATACGATAAGTTAATGATCATAATAAATTAATAATGACCCGTTCTACAACAATCATTAGCCGCAATCATTAGGATCAATGACGTAGATCGATATAATTTATAAGAGACGTTTTAATTATTCAGAGGAGTTCATTATTTATTGTTAAATTATATCATGTTCGTTGTACTTACTAAACATATTTGATAATGGGTGATAATGTAATAATAAAATTACAATAGATTCATTATCAGCATATGAACCCGTTAGATATGAAAAAAATATTATTAATATATAATAATAAAAAAAATATTAATATAAAATAATATATTGTGCCGACAGACCACTACAGTCTAATTTGTGCTCTATTTTAACTCCAGAAGCCTCGCATGCCTTAGCCGAGCACTCATGTTATGATAATATATTATATCTATGCGTTCCAACGTCAAAACTAAGTGCTCGGGCGCGTCTCCCGCCTGATGTAGACGCACCCATGAATGAACAGTCTGATATCGCAGTTTTACAATTAACGTTTCACGGTGTGCCCAAATGTGCGGTAAGATTGCCTCGACATGAATGAGACCGGTATAGAAGCACAATCATTCATTCAAACAATAGTAGAGATGCGTGAAAGCAAGTAGGTTATTGGCACGATATGATCGTATAACGGTTGTACTGCAAGCGCGTGTATTTGCAGTGAAAGTAGGGTTGCCAACGATCCTTAAAAAAATATATCTTGAAAATGAGGAAAAACTTAGCAATATAAAAAGGATCTTCCCAAAAATAGTATCAAATGTAGGATATCACATCTTGCATGATAGAGTTCTAAAATTAAGTAACTGGAGTAAAGACTAACCCCAAATTTATAGAAAGTTATGATGGACTTACACAGCCATAAAAATTCAATTCCCTAAAATGTATTTTAAAGCCATTGTAAACTGACTAAAATTTATTTAAATTCGACGGTTACTTGTTAAATAACAATTATCAACACAACAACAACATGTCGTCAAGACGTATCCTACTTACTTACCAAGTTTTTTAGTCTACAAGCGTTTCTACGAATCGCTACGCTTCTAAATCTAAATAAATCACGTGATCTACTTATCGACTTGTAATGTCAGTTCCATACATTTAAGCGCAGTGAGTTGTAGAAACGCTCGTAGATGAAGCCACTTGTTTAAGGGAAAGGCCACTTAGCTAGAAATCTGAAAGCTGTTCGTTTGACAACCCTAACTGTGAAAACGTCTACTTATCGATGATGGATAGTCGATATACGACGACGGATTATGTCGTTGTCGAGACCTGATCGATATGAGTACGACACTATTAAAAACCGGTTTACTCACTCGTTATAAGTAGTTATAGGTAATAAATAATGAAAAATATTTTCCTTTACAACTTTTTATATTATTAAAGAAAACATTTTTTAATGCATTAGCTTATTTGTGATATGCCGAACTTATGTGAAAATTGAAGAAAATAATTCTAATCTATAGGTATAAGAATATTTTTGTACCGAAAACCCGTTTTTGAAATTAATTGTTAATATCGATCGTTAATAGCCAGGTATTATTTTTATACGTCTATTAATTAACCAATTTGAATTCTTATGTGTATATGTACAAAAAAGTCTGAGTCGATTTGTTTCTATTTGACGGATTACTTGGACAACTTTTCTAGGAAACAAAGACATTAGAAAAGCTAAATTTAACAGAAATAATCAGTGTAACTCATTATTCGTTCCTGTTAAATGATATACCTATTACTTCAATATCAAGAATTGAATTTGGTGGTCAATTATTTTGCACCGAGGTCTACCTAATTATACTTTTTTTTTCAAAATTACCAAAGCTTATAAGTACGTTTATAACATTATTTTTATGTAGATTGTATATATTTACTGATATTTTCGATCTTGGGAACTCTACAAATAAGGTCAAAGTCAAGAAAGAACTGGTTACAATAATTAACGTTTCCGTCAAGGTTATAATACGATAGCTAACGCGCTAATTTTACCCAGAACTTGATGTCTGTATAATTACTTATTTATATGTTAATTAAGAACTTTTCAACAAAAGAAGATCTTGAATACGGGTTTCAAGTAAGTAATAATATTATGAATTGTTATTATTGTGAAGAAGTAAGTCCCTATATCAGCTTAAGGTGGTAGAGCAGCTCATATTCGAGCTGGCTCGACGGGGGTAGTACCATCTTCTCACAGAAGGTTGGCGTAAAGTAGCTAATTTAGCTGCGTTTATTAGTGAAAGAGCCAGTAGCCAAAACCCCTCTCCCCTCTCTGCCCCTCCCATTATCCAAACATCCTTCAGCAACGTGAAATGCCTTTGGTATTGCAAGCATCTGTAGACTACGGTAACTGCTGAACATCAGGCGGGCAATACGCTTTTTTCTGCCTTAGTAGTATAAAAATAAACTTAAATGAAATAGGAAAAAATCTTGGGAGGCCAATAATTTCTCAGATTTTTTTATTTATCTAATTAGTATGCAGATAGATGAAATATTAGATAAAAAAATAAGCCACCCTAACTACAAATTCTACGCACGCGAAGTCGCGGGTACTAGCAAGTATATTATAACAGCTTAGTATGTACATATGTATGTACACAAGTGGGCTTAAAATTCCACTCCAGAATGTATAAATATGGTTTTCAAAAGATATCCCCAATTCAGCAATTCAACGTTGAATGTTAATAGCTAATTCTTTTGTGTCTTCGAATATATTATAACATCAATAGCACAGTCAATAGCATGCTTCATTGATACTTTCAAACCTATTGTTAGCCAATCAGCCGTTTAAATATCAGCCATTTTAATCTGCGGGATTTTAGACCTAATTACATTACTACAATGACCAGAGTTCCGAAAATAAACAAATAATATAAAGACCGTTAAATATCCCAAGAGGAATTATTCCGGTCTGTCCCCATGCTATTTTCTTGGGGGACAAATAGGAATAAAAAATCTAACTGTCCCTCTTTACCTACGAGGGGACGTATCGTACGAATTATTCCCGTGTGCTCCCAAAGAAAAAAGCACCGTACGCCTCCAAAAAAAACAGGGGACAGACACGTCCAAAACATCCTTGAGCCAGCTGTCCCCCTGCTCCTCTGGCTGGAGCGTCCTTTGCGTTCCCCCTCCGGCGAAGATGTAAAGGCCACTTCGGCCAACAACTTATAGTTCAAAAAAAGGTCCAACACACAAGTCGTTGCCACGGGTTATATTTGTAAGCATGCGGAGTGGACGTCTTTCGGCTGATGTATATAAGCACTTGGTCTATATTTACCAAACAGGAAACAGACTCAGGAAACTAATTAGCTTGTTATATAGCTTATCATCATGTTTTTCATACTTTTATTTATAATAACGAGGAAAAAAATTGTAGTCCTTAGCGTTATATCCTGTAGGTACCTTAAAAAATGCGCGAAATACGGCATTGAAATAACTACTTTTAAAGTTAAATTCTTTCCCCTTATACTAAAATACCGACCAAAAATGCGATGTGTAAATACGACCAATCACAATACACTATTATTATCGATACACCAATCACAATGCGTTGTTTCCGCTCCTGACCAATCACTATGGCGTTACCTCAACTCCTGCCCCGTAACTTTTTTCGGTGCATGTTATTCCTAGTGCAGAGATTAAAGTGTAGTTAGTCCGTACCTATGTACATCAGCACACAATGTAGTATTATCTTAAGTTATTTAGAATCAAATATTAGACCATAGTAGTGGTTACCTTAGGCGGAGTTGGCTCAGGAACATCAGAATCCCATTCCGAACTAAGATCGTCACTAGACGCCTCTGTATACTCCTCATTCCACGGCACTTCCAACAAAGTCCTTTTGAGCTGGTCGTAGCCTGGAGACATGGTCTGCGGCCCGTACCCTGGAGGCAGAGGACTCGAAGCCCTACAATCCTCACAGTTACACGGCTTTGGACCAAACGTCTCTTTCGTCGGCGAGTCATCCTTCAAATCGGTCTTGGAATTCTTTCTTATATCCCTTCTTCTGGCAGTTCTGGGAGACAGCCTGTTGTTACACTGCGGTGGTATGTAATACCTAGTAGGCTCAGAAGATCTCCTACCGCATCTTCCACTATCAGGAGTCTCTATCTTCACAGGGGTTAGTAGAGACATCTTTTTGGTGAGCGCCTGCCTCTCCGCCTCAGTAGGTCTATCATCAGAATCCATGGTACACCGTATTATGGGGATTGTAAACGTAAACTGTTCCGTGCACTCCGGCATTATTACACTTCGCAAATGACACGAGGTAGCGGCATTTTTATGAATGGTAACACAGTGCCACGCCGCGGCGTTCGCGGGCGTCGCGCGCGAGAGTTGCGGATATACTGGCTGCGTGAACGCGTCACGCGAGATACTTCAAGCTGTGCGCGTGCGCAACTGAACTAACTGACTTACTGACAGTCTGACACCAAGTGTAGATGCCAGTAGATAAAATATGCGGGTGATAGCGCAGTTCATTTAGAAATCAGAGCCACGATCGTGACTTAAATGTGAAATTAAATTATTCGTATGTGCTGCAATGTTAATGACGTCAGTGGTGTTAATTATTATACAGGGTGAATTTTTCAAGTGTGCGTGGATGGCCAAATCTGAAACTATGAGGAATATCAAAATGTACTCAAAGGAGTCTCGGGGCCGATTTTGATGAAAACTAAAACTGCATCATTGGATTTTTGAAAAAACAAAATTCGTAGCCAGGAATCGAACTTGTTGATTTTGAAAAAAAAAATACCACATACTGTATTATTTCACCATTTGATAGTGTCGCTGATAAGGAACGAAATCTGGAAAGTAATGACATACGGCAAACTTAAGGAAAGTGTTGGTTTTTAATAAACTGTTCCATATTTTCAAGTTGTCTTTAATAAATCATACGTACATTACCTTCACCTTGTTCGAAATTATGCTCAATATTTTTTTTTATTTACCTTCGCAGCGCAGGCATCTTCACAACATTATGTTCTAATTACAAATTTTCAATAATTTTTGGACAATTAATCAGTTTAGGTTTAATAGGAAGGTAACTTAAGAGAAATAAAATAGTATTTTGTTTAAAATGAGCTCTTAGCTTGAGTTTGCCGTATGTCATTACTTCGCAGAATTCGTTCCTTATCAGCGACACCATCGAATGGTGTAATTCGATAGTGTCGCTCGAGTTCGATTCCTGGCTACGAATTTAGTTTTTTTCAAAAATCCAATGATGCAGTTTTAGTTTTCATTAAAATCGGCCCCGAGACTCCTTTGAGTACTTTTCGATATTCCTCATAGTTTCGGATTTGGCCATCCATGCACACTTGAAAAATTCACCCTGTATAGAAACTATTTCCCTCCGGTTGTTATGGGAGATATTTAGTTATTAGTGATGCAATTATATGTTTGTCGTTTAATTTATACTTGAATAGTCATTCGTATAGAATGCAATGACGTAAATAATGCACTTGAATAATGATTTTATAACTCTATTAATATTATAGATGTTTCCAGTGACCGGGGCCAAGTATCCATTGCATACCTACATACATTTTATAAATCTATATAAATACCTATGTCTGTCGGTCCCGGTTGTCACAGTCGTTAAGTATGTTGGAGGCCTTTGGACGGACTGAAATCTCCGACATTAGAGCTGGCCCATGGACCAATTACTAAGGGGACTGGCCCTAAGCAACTCGGCCGAGTGGTCGGCCTAGTACTAACATCGACATAAAACGAAGCGAGTAGTTCAACTATTTACCGATAGATAGAACAATGAAAATGAAAAAACAATGACCACGTTTTTTTTTTTCATACATATATCTAATAAGGGCACCTCTTTCTTTAGTCTTTACTCTGTGAGCTGGCCACTGGCCGACTTTGCTAGAGGCCACTTCGACACTTGAAAGGAGGACAAATGTAAAAAAACATTAACCGCCAAATTTATAGAGAATTTAACCAATTTTTAAAAAGCATTTTTAGGAACAAAAGTAATTTGTAATGCCAGTGCAAGTTGATGTTACCTTTCTATAAATGTGGAGGTAATATGTGGAATAAGAATAGTTTTACTTTTATTGAATTAATAATATATTTTAAAAACAAGTGTTAAAATGTATTATTTTTCTTATAAATGTGCAATGTTATTTAAACAATCTACAAAAGGTTAACACAATTCGACCCTAAACCGAATACAATGGTCGATTTCGTAAAATTCACTTTAAATTCCCATATGTCAATGTAATTATTGCAAAATGGAACGAAAATAAACGAGCGTCGACTCCTACGCATGTTTACTTCATAAATTTAACAATGGACATTTGGTATCGTACTTTACGAGTGCCGCAAACCTGCGATCGGATTGTGAAAAAAAAACTTACCAACTCAATAATCTGAAGTTATTTATATTACTAAGAAAGAGTATGTCCGAAATAGTATGTCCTACCAAACGGAGTCTATGGACATAGTACGACTCAGTCGTCCACGGAAAATAATGTTGACAACGTCCTCACTCGCGTCTTCGTGACTGATTATATCAGAAATAGAGTACCCATGGACCAATTACTAAGGGGACTGCTTCTAGGCAACTCGGCCGAATGGTCGGCCGAGTACTAACATCGACATAAAACGAAGCGCTACTCGGCTATTTACCGGTATATAGATGCCACGCATCCCGGGAAAATGACCACGCGTTGTTTCATAGAGATATCTACTAAGAACGTCTTTTCTAATTGAAATCTCTGTGAGTGTACCCTATCTATCACCTGAAATAAAGACAACTCCTATAAAGCCGCCAAGATAAATTGGAACTATGCCGGCCATATCTTTCGCATGCCAAATACGCAGAGTTAAAAGTATGCGCCTGAGTCCCACATACAACCAAAATGATTAATACTCTCTGCGAATTCTAGTCATCTCTGGTACTCAAACTGTCGCCGTTTCGGAACCGGATAGCCTCGTTCACAATGAACTTTGCTAATATGACCTCAAAATGTAGACGAAAAATAACGTGTTTGTATTAGGTATAACTACTTACCTAAATTCCTAAAACCAAGGGTCATAACCCCGGGCGAAGCTAGGTTTAGTAACACATAAGTGATTTTTGCACAATGTTGAACATCTTATCACGTTCCTAGTCAAATTATGACACATTTATCAAACCATTGAAACTTGAGGCGAATAAAGCCTCAACCGCACTGTAAAAGAGTTAAGAGGGCTTACTCTGTTTCAAACTAAAACGAAATTTCGGACAAAATTCGCGTATTTCCTACTATGTTTCTCATTGATTCCGACATTTCTTACAAACGAAAATAGTTTGACGTCTTCGTCGTCGTCGAATCTAAACGTCAAACAATTTTCGTTCGTAAGCCATGTCGGAATCAATGAGAAACGTAGTAGGAAATACGCGAATTTCGTCCGAAATTTCATTTTCGTTTGAAACAGAGTAGGCCCTCAGGAACCGGATAGCCTCGTTCAAAGTGAACTTTGTCACTATGGACCTCAAAATATAGACGAAAAAATAATTTGTTTGGATTACGTATAACTACTTACCTAACTTTCTTAAACAAAGGGTCATAACCCCGGGCGAAGCTAGGTTTAGTAACACATAAGTGATTTAAGCACAATGTTGAACATCTTATCACTTTCCTGGTCAAATTATGACACATTTATCAAACCATTGAAACTTGAGGCGAATAAAGCCTCAACCGCACTGTAAAAGAGTTAAGAGGGCCTACTCTGTTTCAAACTAAAACGAAATTTCGAACAAAATTCGCGTATTTCCTACTATGTTTCTCATTGATTCCGACATTTCTTACAAACGAAAATTGTTTGACGTCTTCTTCGTCGTCGAATCTAAACGTCAAACAATTTTCGTTCGTAAGCCATGTCGGAATCAATGAGAAACGTAGTAGGAAATACGCGAATTTCGTCCGAAATTTCATTTTCGTTTGAAACAGAGTAGGCCCTCTGGTTTGGGCCGATTTGACCTCAACCGCACTAGCTGAAAGTTCTCTAAAATTGGGCCCGCAGTGAACGAGTTATAATAAAAAGTTTGAAAATTTTCCCAAAGGACTTTATTTCAAACACTACCTATTTTTTAACGCGGACAATCTAAGCCTCGCGTCGGTACTATCCATAAGTACTTGAACATCCCAGGGAAGGTATGCATTTTTAGGTACCTAGGGACGGGGGGTAGGTAGGGAGGTGTATTTAGGGTCGAAAGCCCTTACTATCTCGTTTTTTAGGTATATTCTACAATTCTCATAATTATTACCTTTTTATTAAATCATTAATAAGGTACCTTAAAACTGCTTAAAACAGCATTATCACTCATGACCAAGCGTTTATTCAAATTGACGTCCAAATTAACTCAAAGGGCACTAGGACACTTACTATTCATGTCAGTACCCTGTCATAATTAATTATTTTAAATGTAGATTAAAAATTTTATAAGGTTGGTGACAGAAAGCCTGATTGTGAGAAAGTTTTCGCAATAAATACTGATTACTGTTTACTAAGTTTTGTCTCCCCATATATGATATTTTGACCTTTATGTCCAGGGCCGGTGGTGATTGAAACGTAATATATTGACACGATAAGGTAGGAAAAGGTTGGCCTAATTGGTAGCGGGTGATAGGTTGGCGTTAAAGCGCTATAAACCAATCAGAAGGGCTAGCCAAGTGGCATGAACGCTAATCGAATAGAAATAGAATAAACTTCACAAGTATGGAAATGTCAAACGTCGCTATGTAAATCAACAACTAGTCGCTATGAAGATCACGCTTGAGATCACGTGACTTATGTCATTTCCATAGATGAAGCGTAGCGAATTTGTAGACGTCAGCCTCTTGTCTAGCCCTTCTGATGTTGGCTAATTAATAGCATCTCTCCCCTCTAGCCAAGTGGCTTTGTCTATATTCGTTTCTACAAATCGCTTCGCTTCATGTATGGAAATGAACATCACGTGATCTACTTATCGACTTGTAATGCCATTTCCATACATTTAAGCGTAGCGTTTTGTAGAAACGCTTGTAGATGAAGCCACTTGGCTAAGGGGCAGTACTTTGTAGAGCGCGTCCAAGTGAGCGTTAAGTTAACTTGCTTATCCGGACTGTCTTTCTGATATCTATGAGTTACGTGTCTGAAAAATCCTGACAGCTTGTCGCACCGGTAAGGCAATTGCCACGCGACGGCGGCAGTTTCTGAAGCCAGTTCACTGGTGGTATAGCCAAGCTGTAGCCAACTGACTACAGAAGATCGGCGTAAAGTAGCTATTAGTACATAAGAGTAAGAGTGCCGGAAGCCCAACCCCCTCCCCCTTCCCCTCCTGCGAACCCAGCCTTAGGGTCTCACTTCAACCGGGCTGACTGAATGCTACAGTCGATAACTGATATGTTTACGGATGGTTGGTGTTAAATAATCAATGAAGGCTAATTTTCAAAACCCACGCGGGGTCTGTGTTAATCTTTGTGTTTAACAAACAATAACAAAGTATAATTTATGCAGTCATTAAGTAACTTACTTAAGTACTTTATTTTTATAAAATAAACCGTAATATGAAATAAATTAGTTTTATTGCTTTTTCGATTTGAAATACTATTAACAAACCCTTGCTTAAATTTAACGCCGGAGTGTTTTATTTTACGACCGGAGCATCGAATCCGGGTCCATCTAAAGAGAAAAAGTTATTTCATGGCGACTCAAGCATGTCAATTGATTCTGTTGATTCTTGGCCCTTTAGGCGGATATTAATCATTTCTCAACTTATAAATCAATACATAAATTACATCTAAAGATGTCTTCCGGACATCCATAAATATTCAGTGTATCGATACGAGTCAGTTAAGATATTAAAACTTGTTTATTTGTCTGGGAACTGTCCTCTTTAAAACTAGTTTACGACCTGAGTCGGTTATGATTGCCTTTGGCGGTTGATATCCTAAGTTGCCCATTATTTGGCAAGATTTGTGTACTGAACATGCGGCTAGCGGGCAGATTCGGCCCACCGAGCCTTATATTGCCCGCTAAGTAAAAAACCATATACAGCTTCGTAATATAAACATTCAATGATCTGGAGGGATTCGGCGGTTCAAGATCACAATTGAAAATTACCACTTCTTGCAAGAACAACTTCTTGAATATCCACTTCTTGAAATGTCCAATTCTTGAAATGTTCCCTTCTTGCAATATCCACTTCTTGAAATTTCCACTTCTTTAAAAGTCCACTTCTTGAAAAGTCCACTTCCTGAAATGTCCTCCTTCTTAAAATGCCCACAACTTGAAATGTCCACTTCTTGACGTAAGCTACTCGTAAAACGAGTAGATGAGATTGTAAAAAATGCAATATAATTCCTTCGTTACATATTGTAGGTATTACGGTTAACTGTGGTAAAATAGGATTTCATGACTTTATAAGTGACACTTTATTTGTAACGCACTTGCTAACACGCCATCCGCGTGAGCTGCGGCGACTAAATACATTATTATGTCCATTCCGTACTTGAAAACACACGATGTTCAACTCTACTGTACGTACTCTACAACGAGTATAGAGCTCGCACCAGACGAAGTATCTTTCATATAAGTATTTTACGTAGTCGAGTGACTCTACCAGTGAGTCTACCTAGTAGAGTACAGTTTTACAGAGGCTTTACCATGGTAGTCACTTTTATTAGACATCATTAACCCATTGTCAATACATCTATAATGAAAGTCACTCCAATGACATTGAAAAAAAACCGGCCAAGTGCGTGTCAGACTCGCACATAAAGGGTTCCCGTACCACCATAGAATAAAAACGTCAAAAATATCTAGTTTCTTGTATGGGCACCCCCTTTATTTATTTTTTAGTATTTGTTGTTGTAGCAGCAATACCTATTACGGTTCGTAAGATACCTACAGCCCGCTGATAGACGGATAGCGTGGGCTTAGTAATAGGATGCCAACGGGACCATATTACTAAGCCTACGCTTTTTTTCAATTTCATTGGGGTGACTTTCATTATAGATGTATTTACAATGGGTTAATAATGTTTAATTAAATTTACTTTGGGTACGGAACCCTAAAAAAGCTAAAAGAAGATGCAATAAAAAGCATGAAAGGGTAATATCATAGGCCTATTAATATCAAGTATACCATGACGAAATCGAAATACATATGTAGGGAAGTAGTTTGGGTTTTTTCGGGCCAAAGAAAATACGACTGAAGGTGCTATTTTTGGGCCAAAGCAACCGAATACTAAGCTGAAATTGTATACGTTTGTACGGCGGTTCATATAATTTAATAGATGTGTCCATATGGCGCGCATGCCTCACCCGAGCACTCATATTATGACCTTACGTCTGTGTGTTCCGACGTCAAAAGTGAGTGCTCGCGCGAGGCATGCGCCTGATGAAGACGCCGCCATTGAGTCAATCCAAGTCCATAATGGATCTTCAGATTGCTGCCACATCAGATAAACTCTAATGTAAACCTATTCCTTCGCACGTATAACATAGATGCAAGCGATATCATTGTGATCACGCTATACAGTGATAAGGATTAAACACAATGCCATGTTATTTATAAAGCTAACAATAGCCAGTGTGATTGTCTGTCCTGTGGTTAGCGGGTGGGAAATACGAGGCCGACCGCAGGAAGATACTAAATAAATAATAGCCTCTTGTTCCTCTGCTGGTCATAAGATTCTCTTCAATACGAGGGGGAGCGGCCCACAGTTTGGCGGACTTCCCATACCACATAAGTAGTCTGGTTTCTGTCTGATTATCGAGGATTCCTCACAATGTCCTTAGCAAGGCCAATGACGAAATATGAGCTATTGATAATCATGAGCAAATACTTATTTGCAAATCAAGGTACCAGGCTGGCATATCATTTGAAGAGTTAGTGAGTACTCCGCTCATAACTATAGTTGCCTCTATATTGCCTCAAAATTCGAAAATCACGATACCAGGGTAGCGTATCATTGGAAAAGTTTGTAGGTATTAGTTTACCACCATCAAAGTGTTACCTCCATGTTGCGTCACGGTTTTAATCAACAGATCAACGAAGCCTATAGGTAAGTATTCGTACAACGACCTATACGGGTACCGGTATCAAGAGCCACATATACCTACTATAACGTAAGTAGATACCGGTCTGAATATCATTAGAACGATCGAAATTATTATCCACGTAGCTATAGAAACAAGTTGAACTCTAGCTAATATACCTAAATAAATAAATATATACCGTCACGAATTATATCCCTATTCGGGTGTAGTCAGAGGCTTGAGTGGCCATACACCACCACGGAGGTATTGAGCCAACTCAAAGCCCACGTTTCACCAGATAGGCAGAACCCAACGTGACAGGTGGTGAACCTTGTCGCCGTGTATACAGGAACTGACTATTACCTAATCCCGAGGGATAGGTAGGTTTCCTCACGATGTTAAAATACCTATTTTTAGTTTTTTCTCAATTTATACTTATTACCGATATCAAATTATCAATAAAGCGATATCTACTCAAGGCAATAGCGTCTACCTTCGGAGACTCAACTACTGCGACTTGTAGGCCAATAGGGCAGTTAGCAGAATTTTTCATACTTCTACTCGTTTTGTTCCCACAGGAAGCGAGGAAAGGCAGAGGTCACGTTTAAAGCAACTGGACGAGACTGCAAAGAGGTATTACGGTAGGTATTACAACCTCTAAAAAGCCACATACCATTACCACATACTTAAATAAATACTTTGCTGACGAAGAGGTAAGGACGGAATTGCAAATTAATAAAAACAAGTGGGTAATAAAAAATCAAATATTAAAACATACGATTATCATTCTGCAAAGGCGGTCACTGCGGACAACGATCGGATATTATGTAACTATGTAAATAAGTATACTTACGTCAATTATCACAAGAACATTATCTACTGTATTGTATTACTTTGCAATGTAATGAGCTTTTAACATTCATATTGCGATAATACTTGATGTATGAGTAAAATGTCGTAGTGAAGTCTGTACGAATAAGATCGATAGATTTTAAATAAACAAAATTTAAGATTCATACCAGAAATCGAACAAATCATAAAATTAAAACACAAATTTAATTTAAATTAAAATCTATTATTCCAAAATCTAATAGACAATTGCTGCATGAAGAATTTCTGAATTTCCAAAATTAATAATACGTTTTAGCCTGGAGTGCGATCCTCGTAATATTCTATGAAACTCAAAAGAATTGCAACAGTATTAAGATACCAATTATGATAGATAAAGTTAATAGATTATCTCCCAAATTTATACTTATGATGGACTTACACTGGCATTACAAATCACGTTTGTTGCTAGAAATGCGTTTTAAAACAATTGTAAACTGGATAAAAAAATAATTTTGGAGGTGAGTTAAGTTTAAATACTACAGCTATGACAGTTTGGGAAAATCTCAAGCAATATCTTGAATAATTGATTAGATTGACTTCTGGCAATTTGTAATACCTAGGTACTTTTTATAAACCCTGTTCACAAATTGGTTTTAGAATTAATTACCAAAGTATAGGCTGTGGGTTTGTAGAGTTACGTCACAATACCTAATACTGAGTCATAATTCTTGAATGAATCTTCCACAATATTGGAACAAAAAAAAATTTTTTTGTTGTAACTGTTTTGAAAATAATACATTTTATTAAGATTTTTAAATGGAAAGTAGTTGAAAATGCAGACTAGTATACTGTTGCTACTTAACATGTATGTAGGTGTAATGTTAGAAAGTTCGTTCACTGTACACGAAAATTTCTAGTTCTCCTACTTACCTCATAAATAAGACTAAGACGGAATTGCTTGTAATGAAACAGCTTGAAATACTTTCGTTAGAATTTCCTCAACTTCAAACTTGTTTATTTTGGATGTGTATAGGATGTATTACTTTTAAACGAATTTTTAATATAGATTTAGCAAAAAAAATTCTTGAAAATATTTTTTTCAATCCTAATTTTCGTATTTATCGTAGTTTTATTCAAGACTGAGTATTTATGTTAGAACGCTAGAATAGAGTAGGGACGGTACTTTTAAGTTAGAGATATGCTATGCTTACGACACATATAATCTTCTTTAAACTGTGCCAAATGTCTCCCCAAAACAATATTTAAACTATACTCTCTAGAAGTGCAAATTTCGATTTGCCTGAAAAACACAATACGCGTGTAATGCTAGTATCGTCACGGCCCGCTACCGTTCGGGGTCAGTGACCCTCTGGATGACCTCGGTGTCCCGCCTTGTAACCTTAATCTGTCCCTTGTAGTGCAGGTCGCGACCGATTGACAAGGGATACGCAATTCTGACTTCTATTCTTAGAATGGTACGGATCAATGCCGATCAGGGGAAATAGTTTTTTGTCTGATAGAGCCTTGATTAATAATGAAAAGTAAGTGGGAATGACACTGACTTCCTGAAGAACACTTGTGCGATTTGAGAGAGCCTTACCGTATAATTCTTGCAAAGACCCCAACGCTACAAATTTTCCTTCATAGAAATGGGTGGTAGAGTCAAGTAGAGTCTTAGAATAAAATCATTTCTGGACGATTTCGAAAGATTCGTTAGTATACTGTGATGGTTTTCATGAATATAAAATCATTAAGTATTCTGATTCTGATTTAACTAAGGGCCACCGCAGACTTGCTACTTTTTGTATCGGCAATCGGCGATTTTGCGACTGCATCGCGTTTTGGTGACTCTCTGCGATCGGACGCAGCGACTGCTTCGATGCTAAAAGCGACTAAATCGACGATCGCCGATGCAAAAAGTAGCAAGTCCGCGGTGTCCCTAAGTATTTTTACAACTATCATAAGGTGTTGATGTTAATTTAATCTTAGGCACCTGTTAGTAAGCATCGAAGGCACTTCATGATCTTTACTCAAAAAAGTTTATAATGTTGTCATTATTCCACAAACCTTCTTCGAGCAAAATCGGATTTGTCGTACTGCAAGAGCTACTAGACATACAATGTATTATTACCCGGTATTATCGTCATTATATTTGTTATTTGACCGTTGCCATTGGAAACGTAACAAACAGGTATGTTTATGGTTCGTAAAAAAACTGATTGAAGGTTAAAAACTAGTTGGACGTGCCGTTGCCATGGAAACGTAAACAGAGAAAATACACAACTATGGATATAGTTCGTAAAAATATAAATATAATTGTATTAATTGTTATACCCACTTAGCTAGTTTTGTTTAAACATTAGTACTATTAAGTCGCATTTTCGAGTAAAGCACTATACAAGCCTTGGTCTCTAATGAGTGTACTTCTGACCACGCTATACTGGCCTCAAGCTAAGCTTCGCTACGCTCACGGCCTCCAAGCTTGGTCATCATTAGCAACCCTTGCTGGCCGCGCTATAAAGGCCTCGACCTTTGGTCTCGGCCTTTATTTTAGCTTGTCCATCAAGTGTTGAAATGCTGACCGCGCTGTGGAGGTCTGGAGCTGCGCTGCGCCGCGCTTTCGGCCATCAACAACGCGGTCAACAACACACTCATTAGAGACCGCAGCAGTAATGTACTATTTCAGCCCTCCAATTTAAGGGCTTTTGAGTATTTTTTTTATATTATTTTCGTTTTTTAATTATTACTTTTTAATGTTGATCACATTATCCAATCATAAAATATCCCACAACTGGACTAATGCACTTACCTAGTTACATTCAGATTTAGGTACAAAAGCACTAAATATAACACATATTTCTTGTATGTCATTGCCCAACAAAATACTGCCAAGTAAACATGCCAAGCGGCCAATTTTTGCACTTAACTTCTTTAGCGTTTGCTTACTAAGTAGAAGACAGAGGTAAGCCATCATAATGACGCACGTATATAATATTATGTACGCAAAACGTGCTGGAAAAAGCCTTGAGCAAAAAAATAAACAATCTTTGTACACATATACATGCGTAACATACATGTACGAAAGCAGAAAAGCATATTGTTAGTTGTGAATTACTTCACGGTAGAGATGAGTCGTATTTACTAGAACAGGTCCGAAGAACAGGTATTTTACGAGACTAGGCGGCACCTATTCCAATTTACTTAGTCCACCTAGTATTAGCGCTCACGCGTAAGCTTTCACTCAACACGTCCACATAGTATGGTAACTAACTAGTCTTCTAGTCCAATTATTATGTGATATTATAATATGATATTTTTGTGTTCAATTATTGAGAGAACGTATTTTTGTCTTCATAATAACAATGGCTCCAAACTCCAAAGGGAAGTAGTCATCATCATCATTAGCATCATCATCATAATCATCATCATCATCATCATCATTATCATCATCATCATCATCATCATCATCATCATCATCGTCATCATCATCATCACCGTCATCGTCATCATCATCATCATCATCATCATCACCACCATCATCATCCATCACCATCACCATCATCATCATCATCATAATCATCATCATCATCATCATCATCGTCATCATCATCATCACCGTCATCGTCATCATCATCATCATCATCACCACCATCATCATCCATCACCATCACCATCATCATCATCATCGTCATCATCATCATCATCATCATCATCACCACCATCATCATCAGTCATTCAGAATCCAATCACATGTATCGAGTCATAGTATGTATTTTAGGACTAAGTACGCAAACCATAGTCGATGAGTAATTGAGACTAGGTGGAATAGGTGGAACAGGTGTCTGGATCACGATCTGACTACCCTCTCTACTTTTACGTACCCTCCGAAGTACGGAGACGCTCAGTTAAACTGCCACTAAATGGTCACCCACCTCTGCCTGACCTAGCCAAGCGTTGCTTAACCTCCGATCGTTACCGAACAGTGATTGCAGCTGACTGAAAATGGCATTAAACATATTGAACGAAAACTTTTTTATTAAAATGCATAAACATTTCCTACTATTTAGCTCCCTGAAGGGTTAGGCAGAAGTATACTATTGTGCGCCCACCTTGTAGGTATTTTGGTCTCAATGAAGATGCCTATTGCCATAATACCAGGCACATACCCTCTCAATGCCAGCCCAACACCCATTTGGAAATAGTTTACTCCTTTCATTAAAAGCGACTGTAGCCTAGGGGTGAACAGGTTACCTAAGCTAACAATCAGAAGGTCCCAGATTCGATCCCCGGTGGGGCATGCACCAATGGATGAATTTTCATCTATGTGCATAATTTACAGTTCGCTGACGGTGAGGGAAATCATCGTGAGGAAACCTACCTATCCCTCGGGATTAGGTAATAGTCAGTTCCTATATACACGGCGACACGGTTCACCACCTATCACGTTGGGTTCTGACTATCTAGTGAAACGTGGGCTTTGAGTTGGTTAATACCTCCACAATGTGGTGGTGTATGGTCACTCAAGCCTCTGCCTACCCCCCAACGGGGATAAAAGTCGTGACGTTACATAACATTTTTTTTTTTTTTTTTACTCCTTTCATAACTTAGTACTTTAGTACTTATGATCGGAAACGTAATAATAAAGATGATTTCGTGTCTTATCTCTCTCTGACCTCACCCAACACAGAAAAATCAATCACTGAGTTGCATTTACGCACGTATTTTAAAATACAAACGGTTAACTGGTTTTCCAGCCCTAACCAAACGTAATAATGAAAAATAATTTCAATCAATCATATTTCAGTTAATCATTCGAAAGGAACAAAAAATTGGGAACCGGACTTCGAAACCTCAGACCGCAGACAAACCTACTAATTAGGTACGAAGTGTTGAGCATAGAGTTTATAAACTCCGGCCAAGCCACATATTTTGATTAAGGTGTAGAGTTTGTGAAGTTAGTGCTTGTAGAGTTAGGGCATGTAGAGTTAGAAGCTTGGCTCTACATGAGATCTGTGGCCCGATTCACGTAACCAAAACCGTAACGACGTCTCAGTGATATAGTCGTTGATAGACTTTTTGTAATACGAAAAGGCTACTAACGACTATATCGCTGAGACATCGTTACGGTTTTGGTTACGTGAGTCGGGCTACTGATAACTTTTTAACAGTGCGGTCTGGTCTCGTTTTGGCAACATGTTTACATGAAAATGTTTTTGGTGGAATATTAATTTAAACAATTATAGAGAGGGACCCACCACTCACCCTCGGAATATTAATTTACAAAATTGTTTGTAAACGATGAGAAACCTGTATCGGTACCTTTTTAATTTAATAACATAATTTAACTTACGTAGAAAGCACATGTGAACATGCAATGTTTCTTGTATGTTTAAAAATCAATTTAAGTGGTATGTAAATATATGATTTTGACCTCATTATGCAATTGCACTTATCTCTGAAGTACTAAAACTTAACGAAATAAATTATATTTTTGCAGTAGGTACCTACCTCAAAATGAAAAATAAAATAAAGAGACCATTTTTGATAGCCGAATAATAAGGAAAACTGTTTGCGCAAATGTGCCGCCCAAAACAATTTCAATTTTATCAACCGTTTTAATCGTTAAAAACATGATTCCAGGTAAAATTTTGGCTTCTGGCCTGATCTCCTGCAAACATGAGGCATGAGATATGCGACACAGTACGAACTTACAGAACATTACTTGCTGAACATAATGTTGAAAAAAAATTGGTATTGCCAAATAGGTAGTGAAAAACATGCATCAAAATAACGGATGTGTGAATTTTGCAGCATGTAGCAGTGCACTGAGCTCAAGTCTAGTAATGTCAATGTAAGGAGGTACCACATCCGCTAAAACAATACATCCATGAACTCCTAGGAATATTTAAAAAAAATGAAAATGAAATGAAAATGAACAAAATCCCCGGTGGGGCATGCACCAATGGATGAATTTTCATCTATGTGCATAATTTACAGTTCGCTGACGGTGAGGGAAAACATCGTGAGGAAACCTACCTATCCCTCGGGATTAGGTAATAGTCAGTTCCTGTATACACGGCGACAAAGCTCACCACCTGTCACGTTGGGTTCTGACTATCTGGTGAAACGTGGGCTTTGAGTTGGTTAATACCTCCACAATGGGGTGGTGTATGGCCACTCAAGCCTCTGACTACCCCCGAATGGGGATAAAAGTCATGACGTTACATTTCTCCTAGGAATATTTAAAAGTTACCCATAAGCCTCCAAATCCAATACGGATAACAATGTCAAACTTTTATGTATAAAAATATACTTCTAAAAAATTTTTCGTCTCGTTTTTTTCGTCTCAAATTTCATTTACTTTAAGGTGACCACCAATCTCTAAGGAGACTAATAAAAAACCCAAATTATAATTATTTACATTTAAAAGGAACTCAATCACATCGCCACCGCAATTTGCCCCTTATAAGTACGACTTTAATCCGTTCATAGAATCAATATACGCACGAGAGAATTCCCGCACCGTAGGCCTATATCCTTTGTACTACACATCCTCAATTATACGTCCGAAGTCCTGCCTACGCTCACGTACTCCACTCGTTAAAGCGAGACACCCCAAAAACGGGGCGTGAAAGCCTTAAAGAAAGAGCTCGTGACGTCGTTATGACGCACGAGCGCCGACGCAGCATTCGGAGCGTGTCCGATGACGTCATCCGGACAGGATTGCTACGCATCTCTATGTGGTGAATGTGATGGTATCTGTATGCAAGCGTGACTGAGTGTACGTGGGACATTGAATGGGTACCTTAATGGCTTGTACAACTTTTACACCATTGATGTAGTATTTTGGTAGATATGGTACCTCTTATCATTGCAATTACCAGACTTGTACTCAGCGCACCACTACATGAAGCAAAATTCACACATCTGGGGGCTTACCACCACCTCTCATAGCAGTTTTGTTTAAACATTTCAGCGGCCATTTGTGCAATGACGTTTCTTATTGTCATGACAATAAGGTACGTCATTGCACAAAAAGTCGCTGAAAGGTTAAAGCGTTCCTGTAATTGAATCGCGATAAGAGTTTGTGGTAAGCCCCCTGGTATCGCATTCACAATTCAACAAATACCTGTATTTGTTGAATTTGAAATCATGGGCATCCTTTTAAACTATGACTCTACACATGATTCAGAATATTTTTGGAACATAAATAAAAAATCTATTGATGAAAAAATATTGCTCGAGTAAGCAAATAAGCAAACCCGTTAACTGTTATTCCTTACCTGGGCAATAAATTTTTATCATATAATTTGTTGATTAATATTTCCTAAGTATTCTGAATCATGTGTGTGAATCACCGTTTAAAAGGATGCCCATGATTTCAAATTCACCCTGTATAATTAATTAGACGATGAGCTGTATTGGTAATACCGACAAGTTTTCAACATTATTTACAACGAACGACTGACTCGTACTGTGTCCATGGACTCCGTTTGGTAGGGCATACTATTTTGGACAGACACATGTCTCTCTCTTTCTATTGGTAATGTCTTTGGTGTACGATCTACCTGCGTAGTCACGCCACACGTCATAGGGTACCTACTTTACTACCACTTTATGAAAGATGATAAGTAATATTATTATAGTCACGCAATGGACCTTGGACTCTGGTTTATGGCCGGCGCACACTGGGGACGGCAGGGGAGAGGATTTAATTTTTTTTTCAATCGAATTTAATACTTATCCAATCGAAATTAGGTATATATTTCAACGCTCGGTGATCGATCCTGGAGCATTTCGGAGCAGTTTTCTCTGTGCACCGAAGAGCACGCCGGAGCACCTTATTTCGATTGGATAAGTATTAAATTCGATTGATAAAAATTAAAATGCTCTCCCCTGCCGTCCTCAGTGTGCGCCGGCCATAAGTAAGACATACTACTTTAGACAGTCACATCTCCCTCTTTCTTGGTAATATCTTTGTGTTACACCCATATTCTAAGACGTTTCAGTTTCCTCAACATTCTTTGACTACATTCAACCTTAATCAATGAAATTGGTTTAATCGTAAATGATTTCCTCCACGATACCTATCCAGACTCGAGGAAAAGAGAGGACCTATCAAATCCAAGGCACCTTAAGACCTCCAAGGATGAATAGAGGAACGCAGACGCTTATAAATAATGTTAAATACATGTTTTACGGTAGCTAAGTGTAATTATTATTTTATTTTGTCACTTTTTTTATAATTCCATATTATTTCTTACATAAATCTTTTCTGTCACACAGCTATGTAGTTCGTCGTCAGTAGTTCACGAGTCACATACTCAAGATGCGCTCAATTTAACGACTCACTTTACGAATATCAAGCCTCGAGAAAGCAGGTAACCTCAGGGAATTCCTAGGATTCCTTGAGTAAGGCTACCTCAGTTGAGTTTTAGTCAAGGTCTAAGGACGTGTCAAAATTATGCAGCTCTCAAATTTAAATTGCGTTTGAGTCTACAGAAGAATCACTCCGCAACGACAGCAGCTATTACAGCTGCGTTTAGTACGATGAGTGAGAGAGCCGAAAGAACACCCCCCCCCCCCCTCCCCCTCCCTCTATCCCACTCCCCTTCAGGTCGGCAACGTGCGAGCAATACCTTTGGTATTGTAAGCATCTATAGGCTACGGTAACTGCTTAATATCAGGCGGTTTTTGCCACCGCAGTCCTTTAAAAATAAAAAAATAAAAAATATCTTCAATTTTCGTCAAGTGAAAATAAAGTGCAAAGTCGATTGATACGAGTGCCCTCGAAGGGGCGCCGTTGTAGACGTTAAGAACAAGTGAGCCGGAGTAGTCACTACACTCTTGTTTACTGAACCCAATTTGTGACTTCCGAAGTTCCGAGAGTCCATTTCCGAAAACCACAATTAAAGTTCGTCATCCCATTGCTTCAAAAAGTAAGTTTAAAAACTAAAACCCGACTACGGAAAAAACGCGCTCTAAAAAGTATGAAACAAGAAAATATTCTCATCTAGAGGATAGCCGTGGTCCGTGTAGGTCTTTTAGGGCCAAATGGCACATGAACACGGACCACGGGTTTTAGTTTTTAAACTTACTTTTTATTTAATTATTTTGGAGTTATAGGTAACAATATATATATTTTTGAAATGTGCTCATCAAGCTCTTTCATTTGATACACCACACGGTTTCATTAAAAATTGTTTTTTTAGTTCATGACATTATGTCCTCTAGAGGGCGCCATATGCAATTTTATGTGACGTCACATAGCCTATAACCAGCGCGCCATTAAGCCGCTTCTGACGATACCTCATTTGTCAAATTACGACAAGTAGTTTGGAAGTTAGGTGAGAACAGATGCACATACATACATACATACATACCGGTCAAAATCATAACGCCTCCGTAGTCGGGTAATAATGAATCATGAAATGCCTCTACCGTTGGCAGACGAGACGGAAATTTTTAACATATTTTATTCGGATGTCATTGTATAAAAAAATATTATAACGCGTGTTTTTTATTTATTTGGATTGTGTGCTTGTTATAATAAAAATATTTGCACAAACCTTTGCATTTTATGATTTTTTTTTTGCTGTGCTTAAACAGTTTATGTATAATTATTATTTATCATTACACCAGACCTGTTATTAGAAATAGAAACCTTAAATAGGAAAAAATGCTTCTGAATTATTAATTTTGGGCGTAAATGAGCTAGTAAGGAACGCCATTTGCGTGGAAACGCTATGACGACTTCCACCATTTCTGTCGACGAAAACCTAGACATGACGCATTGTAATGTCGTAGTATGACCTAATGACCCATAATTTAAATGCTAATGACCTAATCGATGCTAGTCTTCCGTACAATGAATGTTTAAACAAGCTTAATTCGGTTGTTACATTGTCTGTTTAAACAAAGCAACGTTTTACATTATGCATTCATAGGTACATAAGTAAAATTCTCAAAAACGACTTTCTAATTGCCAAACTGTGTTTTTTTCGATTGCCTCCTACTTGGTCCATCTACAAGCAGTTCTTTTACCGACAACATGCCCACCGCCAAGATTTTGCGAAGAATACACGAAGATAATATTAAATACCAGTGGTTTCGCCATGCTCAAGGGCCTTTTTTACCCGACTACGGCGGAGAGTTATGATTTTGACCGGTATGTATGTATGTATGTATGTGCATCTGTTCCCACCTAACTTCCAAACTACTTGTCGTAATTTGACAAATGAGGTATCGTCAGAAGCGGCTTAATGGCGCGCTGGTTATAGGCTATGTGGCGTCACATAAAATTGCATATGGCGCCCTCTAGAGGACATAATGTCATGAACTAAAAAAAAAAACATTTTTTAATGAAACCGTGTGGGGTATCAAATGAAAGAGCTTGATGAGCACATTTCAAAAATATGTATATTGTTACATATAACTCCAAAATAATTAAATAAAAAGTAAGTTTAAAAACTAAAACCCGTGGTCCGTGTTCATGTGCCATTTGGCCCTAAAAGACCTACACGGACCACGGCTATCCTTTAGATGAGAATATTTTCTTGTTTCATACTTTTTAGAGCGCGTTTTTTCCGTAGTCGGGTTTTAGTTTTTACCCGACTACGGCGGAGGGTTATGATTTTGACCGGTATGTATGTATGTATGTATGTATGTATGTATGTATGTATGTATGTATGTGCATCTGTTCCCACCTAACTTCCAAACGACTAGTCGTAATTTGACAAATGAGGTATCGTTAGAAGCGGCTTAATGGCGCGCTGGTTATAGGCTATGTGACGTCACATAAAATTGCATATGGCGCCCTCTAGAGGACATTATGTCATGAACTAAAAAAAAAACATTTTTTAATGAAACCGTGTGGGGTATCAAATGAAAGGGCTTGATGAGCACATTTCAAAAATATATATATTGTTACCTATAACTCCAAAATAATTAAATAAAAAGTAAGTTTAAAAACTAAAACCCGACTACTGAAAAATCGCGCTCTAAAAAGTATGAAACAAGAAAATATTCTCATCTAGAGGATAGCCGTGGTCCGTGTAGGTCCTTTAGGGCCAAATGGCATATGAACACGGACCACGGCTATCCTCTAGATGAGAATATTTTCTTGTTTCATACTTTTTAGAGCGCGATTTTTCAGTAGTCGGGTTCTAGTTTTTAAACTTACTTTTTTTAAACTTACTTTTTTATTATTCTCAATTTGTTTTGTAGTATTTTTTAATAATAAATAGGTATATTTATATTTATCGGTATCATTAAAGCACTTCGTTTTAATGCCGTTGGGCACTAAACTCACTAGTTATGGGCGTAATCCCTACCTGATATAACCTTGAGGTTTAATTTGAAGGTTATAGGCACAGAGTAAAGACTAAAGAAAGAGGTGCCCTTATTAGATATATGTATGAATAAAAACTAAAACCCGACTTCTGAAAAATCGCGCTCTAAAAAGTATGAAACAAGAAAATATTCTCATCTAGAGGATAGCCGTGGTCCGTGGTCATATGCCACTTTGGCCTAAAGGGCCTAAACGGACCACGGCTATCCTCTAGATGAGAATATTTTCTTGTTTCATACTTTTTAGAGCGCGATTTTTCAGTAGTCGGGTTTTAGTTTTTACCCGACTACGGCGGAGGGTTATGATTTTGACCGGTATGTATGTATGTATGTATGTATGTATGTATGTATGTATGTGCATCTGTTCCCACCTAACTTCCAAACGACTTGTCGTAATTTCACAAATGAGGTATCGTTAGAAGCGGCTTAATGGCGCGCTGGTTATAGGCTATGTGACGTCACATAAAATTGCATATGGCGCCCTCTAGAGGACATAATGTCATGAACAAAAAAAAATACATTTTTTAATGAAACCGTGTGGGGTATCAAATGAAAGAGCTTGATGAGCACATTTCAAATATATATATATTGTTACCTATAACCCCAAAATAATTAAATAAAAAGTAAGTTTAAAGACTAAAACCCGACTACTGAAAAATTGCGCTCTAAAAAGTATGAAACAAGAAAATATTCTCATCTAGAGGATAGCCGTGGTCCGTGTTCATGTGCCATTTGGCCCTAAAGGACCTACACGGACCACGGCTATCCTCTAGATGAGAATATTTTCTTGTTTCATACTTTTTAGAGCGCGATTTTTCAGTAGTCGGGTTTTATCATTGTTCTATCTACCGGCAAATAGTTGAACTACTCGCTTCGTTTTATGTCGATGTTAGTACTTGGCCGACCACTCAGCCGAGTTGCTTAGGGCCAGTCCCCTTAGTAATTGGTCCATGGTTATAGGTAGATATTTTAGAGTTCGATCCTAACGCCTTAGGCAAACCCTGCGCTCGAACATAATAATTAAGTACAATCGAAATCTCGGAAAGTGTTACCTACCTGATACCAAAACTAAAGGTCCCAAGTCTGGTCAATGCATAAAGCCATCCAAGAAAAAAAAGTCATAATTATGTACTTAATTCTTTACTAGGCCGTGATATGCTATCTGACGGATGGTAGAGCCAACTGACTGAGGCTGAGCCTGACATATACGGGCGGGCTCGGCCAGTGTAGTCCCACTCTCTCACAGAAAATCGGCGAAAGTATTTATTGCGGCTGCGTTTCGTACGATGAGTGAGAGAAGCGGAAGCCCAAACCTTCTCCTCTCCCTGTCTCACTCCACTTAAGGTCGGCAACGGGCGAGCGATGCATTTGGTATTGCAAGCATCTTAGACTACGGTAACTGCTTAACATCAGGTGGATCAAATCTCTACCTATTACGGTTCGTGAGATACAGCCCGCTGACAGACGGACGACGGACGGACAGCGGAGGCTTAGTAATAGCACAGATTTTGACGGGCCCGTTGGCGTGGTTGGTTAGACTCCGCCTATCACGCTGCAGGTCGTAGGTTCGATTCCTACCCGAGACATGCATTTGTGTGCGTGAACATGTCTGCATGTCCCGAGTCTGGATGTAATTATGTATTTATGAAACAAAGAGTAGTATATGTAGTAATATCAGTTATCTGGTTTCCATAGTACAAGCTGTGCTTAGTTTGGGATCAGGTAGCCGTGTGTAAAAGAATGTCCCAGGATATTATTATTTTATTTAGTTAAGAAAACGGTAATAGGGTCCCGTTGGCACTCCTTGGGTACAGAACCCTAAAAAAACGAGTTTTTCCTACTGTCAAGCTTTCCAGCATTGGTCAATTGGAATTCTCGAGTCTTGCTTCATCAATATTAAAAACAGTCAGTGACCATAAATCCATTCCCTATTAAATAATTTAAAATGAAGTGTTGGGCCAAGTCTATGAATTTTGAGTATGGCATTTGACGTTTTATGACGTAAATATGATGTCGAACGTAAGCAGTCCACGCGCACTGAATCATTATTTCATTTAACAGGAATAACTGTACTGTGCACAGAATAATATTTCATTTAATGGAATATTTTCTGGTTTATGAATAATTGGTGTTGACTTTGCGGTTTCGTTAATAAGTAAGGAAGTAATAAATCATTAATCACGACCTACAACTAAATCATTAACTATTAATCATTAATTATTATTTGTGGTTGAGCTAAGCTGTAGCCAATTGACTGCAGCTCATATACGGGCTGGCTCAACTGGGGTAGTACCGCCCTCTCATGGAAGATGGGCATGAAGCAGCTATTATAGCTACGTTTCGCGCGATGAGTGAGAGAGCCGGAAGCCCAACCCCCTCCCCTTCCCCTCCCTATGTCCCGCTCCCCTTCAGGTCGGCAACGTGCGAGCGATGCGTTTGGTATTGCAAACATCTATAGGTTATAGTTACTGCTTAAGATCAGGCGGACCATACGCTTGTTTACCACCTCAGAACTATAAAAAATAAAAACCTCTGTATTTTAATTCTTAACGTTGCCGCATTCCGATCTCGGAAACTGCATTGTAGCAAAATATTAGTCTGCTTCCACGAAACAAGCTCGTCGTAGTGTGGAATCCGAGGTACCTACATTATTTTTCACTTAAAGTTCTCATAATCTATTATATGACTAGCTTTTAGAATTGACTATGTAATGAACTGAATTGAATGTTGAACTTTATAAGTGAACTTTATTATGAAAAATCAATTTTATTTTATTTTATTTATTTACTTTTTTTTCATTTACCTACGTACGTCATTACCTTACGTCATTGATGTTTTTTGGAGTACCTGAATAATATCAACTTATCTTTTTATGGATCTTTTGCCATTGATTTTATTGATATTGCTATATAAAAACAAATATAATTAAAGTAACACATAAATCACATACTTCAAAACATACGCTTCAGTCTGAGGGCAAGGCAGTGCCTCCGCCAAGTTCAGTGAAACCAAGATGCTTGTTCTCGAAGAGACTGCAAGTTTTTTAAATCCCCCTTAAGTTCCCGTCCAACTGTTACCATTAATGATGAGTTCCATTCGACGTAATTTTTGTTATATTCGTTCACAAAAACTGTTAAAAACGATAATAATGATCACTTTCAGTACAAGTTGGTTCAAGTGGAACGACATTTATGAACGAAAATAATAAAAAATACGTCGTCTGGAACGCAGCATAAGTACTATAATATTCTTTGCATAAGTCTCAGATATCTCGGGCGCCGGTTTCCATTTCCCTTTAGGTAGACCATCTATACGTGTGCCTCCATAGGTAATTTAAAAAAAAACACAAAAAACATGCTCATAAGTAAGATCTGTATCATGGTCAGATAATTATAAAATCGTTTTATAAGAGGAACTTCTTTTGACTCAACTTTGCGGAGGTACAGTTACTGCCGTACCCTTTTTAAATTAAAATATAAGCGCCATCTACAAACCACAACACACACCAATCGTTAAGGTTCGAGTCGAACATCTGTCTACAGTGAACAGTGTGTGAGCAAAATGCTGAATAACTTGTTTGGTATGACCTAGGTGGCGCTATAAGCATACAACTGTACCTTTTTTTTTTAATACAACGATGTTAAGATTTTATCCTAGCACAAGAACTTTTTATAACGCTAAGGCGGAAATCAAGCGTACGGCCACCTGATATAAAGTGGTGAGCATAGCCTATGGACGCTTGCAATAACAGAGGTACCACTCGCACGTTGCCAACCCTGTAGGTAAACTTTTGAACACCTTTGTTGAAGAACCTCATGCTGTAGACTCTTTGGGAAACCTCAACAGCAGATTTTAACATAACCCTCTGCCGTAGTCGGGTAACAAGGATGTATTTTATACATTATCCAACGAATGCACCTACCTATAAAGTTCCATAAAGATATAACAAACATGAATTCATACCTAGGTAGATAGATAGCAACATCAACAGCCAAAGATTCACAAAACAAAAATTTGGAGAAATTCCATCTGAAAAAACTTCGATACACAACAAATGTATGTAAAAAAATGCTCTCTGCTTTCGATTGATAATAAAAAAATTAAACATACCTTTTTAAAAGCCTTCACCTCAGCAGGACTCGGCATGTAAAAATCCACGATCCCGAGCAAGCAGTCATCACACCGGCAAATATCACTCGGCAGCGACGACATCGATCCGAAGCTACTGCAGCTATCCATAGAATCCGTGCGGACCAACTTCCCAGTGCTCAGAGCCTCCATCTTAGCCACCAATAACGACTCCATGAGTGACCGTGGCCGAGCAGGAGATCTGGATCGGCGGGCGAAATCAGGAGAGAGCGGTCGACAGTGTTCCAATGATAGAGACATATCAGGTGATAGGCCTCGGTGTCGAGTGAAGTTTAAAGACAAATCCGGTGATAAGGCTCGTCTTGTCAAGTCTGGTGATAATGGGCATGCTGCCGCTAAATCCGTTGATGATGCTCTTGATAACGGAGGTGTAGCACTCCGGCAGTGAGATGACGTCATTTTGGTAGCCCTCATGACTCTAGCCGCTAGTCCAACAGTTCTTCAAGTATCTATAGTTCGTAAAATCAATCACCCATAACTCGACTGAAATCAGCGTAAATCAATGTTGAACGGTTTTATTGACTTGTTTATGGTTGTTTATTGGTTTAACGGGTTATTAGTGGTAATAAATTGCTGGGTTTTGTATTCGTGTTGAAATTTTATAGCTTTTATGAAGAATGGGCTGCGTGATTTTGGTTTGGTGTAAATTAATTTAAAGCTTTTAATACCCTTTCTGTAAGTAATATTTTAATTCCGATCTAATAAATTTAAACTTCGTCTTGGATTTATTAATGTGTGGTCTTCCGTATCTCAAATCGAGTATGTAGATAAGATTCACTATTTTTATTTGTTTACATCGCACAGTTCAAAGCAACTAGTAGGCGGTTATTAATTTATTCTAAACACATACAAAATATAGCCTTCGGACGCCTTGTCGGGCCACACCTGCGCGTGAGTTTCTACAGTGATATTGTTGGACTAGAAGAGGGATTGTTTACTTTAGACTCGTTTACTTGTTGTTCGTATGTTACTTTTATTTATTTTCGTGCTTGCGTTATTAACCCTCAAGTATTTTGGTTAGAATATCACTTCTTCCAGATTTTTTCTAATGTCGTAAACGACTTAAGAGAATTCAATTGCATGTACGCGGTAATGTATGTGATTCTCCTATATCAACAATTTATGGAGTAAAGTGGTTGTTCGAATCTGCTAAACTATTTGTATTACGATGGACTTTACACCCATTAGGTATGTGTTAGAAACCTATTCTAAGCTAAAATTCTTGACTTAAAATTTGCCATTTGCCATCATCTTACTTCTGTGTTCCAGGCGTAAACAGTGCGTATAATATGTATTCTTTTATATTGCAACTATCAGCCGTATAATATTCTCTTCTGACGTAGAAAAGCATTATTAATAATCTTTTACAATTTACTGAGCGCCTGTTGGATTTACACACAAACGGGCGGCAATGTCTTTGGTATGGAAAAGAATTCCCTTTTCAGTGTCAGTCAAGAATTCCTTAGCAACTGTCATTTGTATTGCATTCAGATTAGTATTCATAAGACCACCTGATGGAGCTGCCCTTTTAGAGTTAAGAGAATTCGTGATTGCCCAAAGGGACTTTAAAGACTTATTATGAATCTCAGATTACAAGCCAGATTTTGCTAATAGATACAACTCTACAAGACTATTAGAAGTTACGATGATAAGAAGCAAGTGTCCTTAATAGAAGTGGTTTAAGTGCCCTTTTATTAAATGCCAAAGGTTTGATACATACATTTTATATCTCCCAGCAAAGATCGTAAACACTCGTGGAATTTAGCAATAAGTATTCAGTAAATGATACCAATACGCTTACTATCCGAGAGAACATAACATTCAAAACAGGCTTTTAGCAGCAAAATGATATTTGCAACTCTATCTAGGTATAAATGAGTATTACTATGTATACTTATATTTTCTTAAGTCTTGACCTAAAACTAGATATTCTAAATAATGTGAGTCTAGTCGTTTTAACAACTACATAACGGATTTGGAATATTTCTTGACATTTAATAGCAGCGTCCTTAATCAATGTGGATGTGTTGGATGCCGAGCGATGCCTAAACTTTATATTACTACTGCCTCTCATTCCCCTTTAACATACCCATATATTTATACACTTGTTTTTATCATACTCAATCTACATACTCTTACGAAACGATTTGATTTATATCGTTAACCGTATCTAAAATATCACCCTGTCATTCTTAGTTCGCTTACAAATCGCAATCGAGACTAACTCGACAATTTAACGCACAATTCCACTGACATGCTTTACCCGTTCGATCGTAAATCCGTGGGGCGTGCTCGAGTGCGCACACGCAGCGGGTGACCACCGCACAGGCATGTCGCTTGTCTTACTATGATCTGTTTATCTATGTATCAGAATTATGACGCCTATTAGTATTAAGTATCTAATGAGTCGCAGTAAGCATGTCTTCGGGTGAACATTTCGCAATTAAAATGCGAAACCGCTAAAAGGTCAACTATACCTACAAAATAATTTAAAATGTTAATTAAAGAATATGGCGTTCCACAGGGAGATGTTTTGGGGCCTTGACTTACATTTCTCGTATCGAATACAGGGCCTATACCACCACCTCTTATAGCAGTATTATTTTAACCTTACAGCGAATGACGTTTCTTATTGTCATGACAATAAGGTACGTCATTTTGAAGTTTAATGTACTATATAATTTGTTTGTGCACAAAAAGTCGCTGTAAGGTTAAAATAATACTGCTATAAGAGGTGGTGGTAGGGCCCCAGGCCTATGTATCTACCTAGATTTTTAAAATTGCACACATTTTATCGCTATAATTAATGGAACTCTTCGGGTTGTCAACCTATCTCGATCAAGTCTCATTGCATTTATTGTTTGTATTAACGTTTTTAATCAGGACATTCATTTATCGATACCGATAATCGCTTGTTAAAATACACTCGATACCATCGACTTTTTGCAACCAAGCTCCGGTTTAACATTCATTTACTATTCGGTGGTGTTGACAAAAAAGGAAACTTTTTGCCCCTGATCACGTGTTTGTAATGTCCATATCAGTCAGATCGATGCCCCGATCGATTAGCGATCGAACGTTCACACGATCGATCAAAGTGACAACTTGCAATTTGTAGGGCGGCGACGGTGACGCAACTTGTGACGTAACCGCCAGGGTTGGTGGCTACGTAACTCCTGACTAGCAGGATTTATGGATGAGGAAGTGGTGAGTGCATCGTAAAATGTACCTAGCATTATAAGGCTTTCTATCAGTGTCAATGTGGTTTAAAATTTTAAAATATCGGTTGAAATACTACAACTATGCAGAAAAAGTTTTCTCTTCACTAGAAAAATAACCCTAAAGGCAGGAGTTGGTTGCGGGCGGCAGACGGCCGACGGCAGGCGGCACACGTCAATCCCATAGAAATTGTCACGATGACGTGTGCCGTGACGTCACGACGGCACTCAATTTCTATGGTATTGACGTGTGCTGCCTGCCGTCGGCCGTCTGCCGCCTGCAACCAACTCCTACCTTTAAAGTTGTTTCATCCTTCCTTCCTCCTTCCGTCCTTTTATTATTTTATAAATCTATAGAAACAAACATAGACGACAAACCAAACAATACGTCAAAATAAAAAAATAAACTTAATTAATTATCGAGCGCCATCTAGTTCCGTTAAACCACATTTTTTTATCCGTACTGCGTATTTAAAGCGCCTACTTTTTGACTCGACATGGCGGTCGCGCTGCCGCGCCTCCCGATCATTTAATTCCCACCTTTGTTCTGAATTAATTTACAGAATTAATGTATCAGTATATCAAAAATTCCAAATGTATTTAAGTAATAATAGTCCATCCAACTACCAGTATGTTTAACGACTATCCGTGTGCCCGATTCATCCCCTATGTATGCCTATCCAATTTACAAAAATCATAATGAAATGGACTTTTCTACTTTATAATTCATGTGGTTAGATAAAAAATTAACACATTCTTGTAACAAATGGGTGTTACTTTATAATGACGCGTCTGCGCAATACTTAGCGATAGGATGCGATATCTATCAATGGATTGGGCTTCCAGCTCTCGCAGCTGTTACTTTACGCCGATATTCTATGAGAGTGTTGTACTACCCCGGTCGAGCCAGCCCATATATGTAGTAAATTTACAGACTACAGCTTACCTCTACCACCATAGAAATATTCATAGTATGTTCTTAGATATTTAATTCATTCTGCAACCTACCGCAAATGAAGCACCAATTAACTAATTACCTACTTCTAAAGTTTAATTAAAATAATTTGTCTAAATGTATACAAGTATTTACGAGTCACATCCTATGCAGCGGTTTCTCTTAATTCTTGAGGTCAAAACAAGCATACACATAAACAGGCCCTTTAGCATAGATTAGAAAACTTAAGTCCCCTTAGTAACTTAAGTCCTCTAAGGACTGCCATTTCAATGACATCTGTAAACAAATGGGAAAATACGATTACCATTGTGTCAAACATCAGAAGTCTGATAAACACTGGTAACCAACAGACTTACTATTACGTTGCTATTGTGGGTTAAATGACCTTGTTCTCTTCTCTGATTGGTCGGTCAGAATGGCAAAATGCTATCGGTGGCAGTTCAATAGCACTACGAATTTTAAGATAGTTTAAAGTGTTCGGCAATAACAATTTGCCGTTGTCATTAACTTAGAAATCCATCATTGTACACCTTTCATCATATTCTGTGAAACGCTTGGCGCAGTGTTTTGAGCGTAGGCCGCTTGGCTCACTGCATCGGGTGGTCGCGGGTTCGATTCCCGCCAGAGGCGAATTCCGGAAACGGCCTTTTCGTAATTTGGTCTGGGTGTCACTGGGATCGCCCCCAGTCTATTGTACGGTACAAGCGTTGCTTAGTTTGGGACCATATAGTGTGTAAGTCTGGCGATATTTATTTATTTAATTGAGGTTTAGAGACTCGAGGAGCAGTCAAGTTTTTGCAACAACAAAAACCTAATTGCAGGAAACGTTTCGCGCATTCAGCATACTTGCGAACAGTTTACATGCTACCGAGAAACAGTCACATTATTTACCATTCAACTCTTCAGGGAATTTATTTGCAATTGCAGTTATTTTGAGGAAAAACTTATGGCCACGTAGCAATTCAGCTAAAGCAATTCATTTTTATGATTTTCCAGCAGAATTCTTAGCAATGAAAAATGATCCCGAATGGCATAAAATGTACCTGTAACTACCTCAGTTTCAGAGACTTTTAATATTTGTCACAACTTTTTTGAAGCGGCCTTAGAACATATTTATTATCGGTTTAGGATATTTGAAAGAGTTTCTAGGAGTTTTAATTTTTTGGCCGAAAACTGCTATTCGGAGGCCGAATAACCCGAAAAGTCATTATGATATTTCAGAAAACTAGGTAGATACATAGGCCTGGGGCCTATACCACCACCTCTTATAGCAGTATTATTTTAACCTTACAGCGAATGACGTTTCTTATTGTCATGACAATAAGGTACGTCATTTTGAAGTTTAATGTACTATATAATTTGTTTGTGCACAAAAAGTCGCTGTAAGGTTAAAATAATACTGCTATAAGAGGTGGTGGTAGGGCCCCAGGCCTATGTATCTACCTAGATTTTTAAAATTGCACACATTTTATCGCTATAATTAATGGAACTCTTCGGGTTGTCAACCTATCTCGATCAAGTCTCATTGCATTTATTGTTTGTATTAACGTTTTTAATCAGGACATTCATTTATCGATACCGATAATCGCTTGTTAAAATACACTCGATACCATCGACTTTTTGCAACCAAGCTCCGGTTTAACATTCATTTACTATTCGGTGGTGTTGACAAAAAAGGAAACTTTTTGCCCCTGATCACGTGTTTGTAATGTCCATATCAGTCAGATCGATGCCCCGATCGATTAGCGATCGAACGTTCACACGATCGATCAAAGTGACAACTTGCAATTTGTAGGGCGGCGACGGTGACGCAACTTGTGACGTAACCGCCAGGGTTGGTGGCTACGTAACTCCTGACTAGCAGGATTTATGGATGAGGAAGTGGTGAGTGCATCGTAAAATGTACCTAGCATTATAAGGCTTTCTATCAGTGTCAATGTGGTTTAAAATTTTAAAATATCGGTTGAAATACTACAACTATGCAGAAAAAGTTTTCTCTTCACTAGAAAAATAACCCTAAAGGCAGGAGTTGGTTGCGGGCGGCAGACGGCCGACGGCAGGCGGCACACGTCAATCCCATAGAAATTGTCACGATGACGTGTGCCGTGACGTCACGACGGCACTCAATTTCTATGGTATTGACGTGTGCTGCCTGCCGTCGGCCGTCTGCCGCCTGCAACCAACTCCTACCTTTAAAGTTGTTTCATCCTTCCTTCCTCCTTCCGTCCTTTTATTATTTTATAAATCTATAGAAACAAACATAGACGACAAACCAAACAATACGTCAAAATAAAAAAATAAACTTAATTAATTATCGAGCGCCATCTAGTTCCGTTAAACCACATTTTTTTATCCGTACTGCGTATTTAAAGCGCCTACTTTTTGACTCGACATGGCGGTCGCGCTGCCGCGCCTCCCGATCATTTAATTCCCACCTTTGTTCTGAATTAATTTACAGAATTAATGTATCAGTATATCAAAAATTCCAAATGTATTTAAGTAATAATAGTCCATCCAACTACCAGTATGTTTAACGACTATCCGTGTGCCCGATTCATCCCCTATGTATGCCTATCCAATTTACAAAAATCATAATGAAATGGACTTTTCTACTTTATAATTCATGTGGTTAGATAAAAAATTAACACATTCTTGTAACAAATGGGTGTTACTTTATAATGACGCGTCTGCGCAATACTTAGCGATAGGATGCGATATCTATCAATGGATTGGGCTTCCAGCTCTCGCAGCTGTTACTTTACGCCGATATTCTATGAGAGTGTTGTACTACCCCGGTCGAGCCAGCCCATATATGTAGTAAATTTACAGACTACAGCTTACCTCTACCACCATAGAAATATTCATAGTATGTTCTTAGATATTTAATTCATTCTGCAACCTACCGCAAATGAAGCACCAATTAACTAATTACCTACTTCTAAAGTTTAATTAAAATAATTTGTCTAAATGTATACAAGTATTTACGAGTCACATCCTATGCAGCGGTTTCTCTTAATTCTTGAGGTCAAAACAAGCATACACATAAACAGGCCCTTTAGCATAGATTAGAAAACTTAAGTCCCCTTAGTAACTTAAGTCCTCTAAGGACTGCCATTTCAATGACATCTGTAAACAAATGGGAAAATACGATTACCATTGTGTCAAACATCAGAAGTCTGATAAACACTGGTAACCAACAGACTTACTATTACGTTGCTATTGTGGGTTAAATGACCTTGTTCTCTTCTCTGATTGGTCGGTCAGAATGGCAAAATGCTATCGGTGGCAGTTCAATAGCACTACGAATTTTAAGATAGTTTAAAGTGTTCGGCAATAACAATTTGCCGTTGTCATTAACTTAGAAATCCATCATTGTACACCTTTCATCATATTCTGTGAAACGCTTGGCGCAGTGTTTTGAGCGTAGGCCGCTTGGCTCACTGCATCGGGTGGTCGCGGGTTCGATTCCCGCCAGAGGCGAATTCCGGAAACGGCCTTTTCGTAATTTGGTCTGGGTGTCACTGGGATCGCCCCCAGTCTATTGTACGGTACAAGCGTTGCTTAGTTTGGGACCATATAGTGTGTAAGTCTGGCGATATTTATTTATTTAATTGAGGTTTAGAGACTCGAGGAGCAGTCAAGTTTTTGCAACAACAAAAACCTAATTGCAGGAAACGTTTCGCGCATTCAGCATACTTGCGAACAGTTTACATGCTACCGAGAAACAGTCACATTATTTACCATTCAACTCTTCAGGGAATTTATTTGCAATTGCAGTTATTTTGAGGAAAAACTTATGGCCACGTAGCAATTCAGCTAAAGCAATTCATTTTTATGATTTTCCAGCAGAATTCTTAGCAATGAAAAATGATCCCGAATGGCATAAAATGTACCTGTAACTACCTCAGTTTCAGAGACTTTTAATATTTGTCACAACTTTTTTGAAGCGGCCTTAGAACATATTTATTATCGGTTTAGGATATTTGAAAGAGTTTCTAGGAGTTTTAATTTTTTGGCCGAAAACTGCTATTCGGAGGCCGAATAACCCGAAAAGTCATTATGATATTTCAGAAAACTACGACCGCCATTCGACGTGGTTTGATGTGGGCAATGCGATAAGCACATTTTAAAGAGTTTCTAGGAATTTAAATTTTTTGCCCGAAAACTGCTATTCGGAGGTCGAATGACTCAAAAAGTCATTTCAATATTTCGTAAAACTACGGCCGCCGTTCGACGTGGTTTGATGTGGGCGATGCGATAAGCACATTTGAAAGAGTTTCTAGGAGTTTTAATTTTTTTCCCGAAAACTGCTATTCAGAGGCTGAATAACTCAAAAAGTCATTTCGATATTTAGGTAAACTACGACCGCTATTCGACGTGGTTTGATGTGGGCGATGCGATAAGCATATTTGAAAGAGTTTCTAGGAGTTTTAATTTTTTGCCCGAAAACTGCTATTCGGAGGCCGAATAACTCGAAAAGTCATTTCGATATTTCGGTAAACTACGACCGCTATTCGACGTGGTTTGATGTGGGCGATGCGATAAGCGCATTTGAAATAGTTTCTAGGAGTTTTAATTTTTTGGCCGAAAACTGTTATTCGGAGGCCGAATAACTTGAAAAGTCATTTTGATATTTCGGTAAACTACGACCGCCCTTCGACGTGGTTTGATGTGGGCGATGCGATAAGCACATTTGAAATAGTTTCTAGGAGTTTTAGTTTTTAGAAGGAGTAAGTATTTTCTCCCATCTTCTTAATCGTTAAATTATATTATGCATGTCCAAGGTAACTTTCCCAACATAAGCTGAGCGTTCTTTATTATTGGCATCTGTAATTAAGAGAGCTCAGCATATATTGGGAATGTCAGACAATCATTTTGCGACTGCACCCTATAATTTAAATGTCATAAACATTATAATGAGCAGTGTGGAATAATCTCCACTAAGTAATCGCAACTGTTTCGTATAATAGCTTGTACCGACTTTAATAATACGTTATTGAAAGTTTTTTATCTTATGATCTAATTTATTTTATAGTTACAACCTAATTTAATAAATGGAGATCGCCTCACTTCTTACATGTAACTGTTGGACACAGTACGACTCAGTCGTTCGCGGAAAATAATGATTAAAACATGGCTGGATTGCCAATACGGCTCATCTTCTGGTGACTAACACGCATCAAAATGCCTTTAAGTTGATTGTCGAATCCGTATCTGCGATCTGTCGAGTGCATACCTGTCAGAGTTGGGCAAAATTTAATTGCGATTAATTAATTGCTTATTGCATGTGGTGTCACAACTAACAATTAATTTTGATTTGTTCGTCAATCGTGAACAAATCACAATTAATTGTTAATTGTGACATCACATGCAATTAGCAATTAATTAATTGCAATTAAATTTTGCCCAACTCTGATACCTGTATGGTGGTACAGGTACGCACTCGCAGGTGCGTAAATTTCGCCGCATATAGTGTTGCGTTGAGTACAAGTCTAGTGATTGCAATGTAATGAGGTAACATATCTGCTACAATAATACATCAATGTGAGAGGTGTAGACTTTTTTATTTTTTTTCTAAGATTTTTTTTATTATATTTTTTCAATATTATAGACTTTTTTTCTAAATTATTAATTATTTATCTATAATATGATTATTTAAACGGTATATTATCTTAAATTAGTTTTCAAACACAAAAAGAACATTTCAATGTCAGTTATGCATCACTCTAATTCAATTAATTGTCGTTTAAAAACACATTTAACGAATTGAATTTAAATGATCGCTGATAGCTCATATTACTTCAAGATTAGGTAATCGAATTGTATCGATTTAATTATAATTGGCTACCTACGTAAGAAAAAAGTTTTTAAATTTAATTAGAAAAAATATCAAAAATTTTCTAATTTAAATAGGTACATTTGGTTTCGCGCGATACGAGATTTATGTATATTCGCAGCCCGTTACTGATATTATATTATGAATGTATGTATAAACAGATACATTTATACTTAAAGAAATCGCCAGTAGTTTCGACAAAAACCTCATCGCTACTCAATGATTTAAAGAATTACCAATTACGTACACAGCGCCATATCGGGGATGCGGTTCGAAAATTATGCTTTTTATTTATGATTATACATTTATGAAACTCGAAAACAAGAGTCGTGCGCTTATTTTTTGTAATTACGGTACGATTACTAGTAATGGTGGAATATACTTTGTTTACTAAGGAATAGCGTGCGAGAAAATTAAACAATATGTTACACTCGCCACCACGTAACACAGGCGACTAGTCTGTACTACGCTACCAAGCCAACTAGGAACTCGGATGGATCACGTCTTCCCCACCCACCACACCTCCCGCACACCGCCACCGCCTTTTTGTGCGGGTGACGTTACATTTGACAGTTGGCTTGGTGGAGTAGTATTCATTCATATGCGTTCAGGCTTACCAGGAATGGCCCAACTTAAGGCCGCGCTCACTTTGGATGCGTATTCGTCCGAATTTTACTAGTGCATACACGTACGAACAACGCGAATGATCCCGACCTTCCAAGTACTACGGGAGTGCGCACACTGGGTGCGAGTTGATGGTACGTGTACGTAAAATACGAGTAAAATTCGGACGAATACGCATCCAAAGTGAGCGCGGCCACTTCTAAAATCATCAAAATAATAAATATCGCCAAACTAACACACCAACTGTATGGTCCCAAACTAAGCAACGCTTGTACTATGGGTACCGTACAATGAACTGGGGGCGATCCTAGTGACACGCAGACCAGGGCAATTACGAAAATCCCGTCTCCGAAATTTTCCTTTTGCTGGAATCGAACCCGCAACTACCCGATGTAATCAGCAAAGCGGCCTACGCTCAAACCACTGCGCCAAGAGCGTTCGTAGAAAATATTCAAAAAGAACGAATATAAAATAACTTCACGACATTTTAATAATAAAAACTGTGGCACCGTTTATAAATTACTGATTTTATAGACTTAAACAAGTTTCGGATTTACGCGAGGTATACTCACTTGATTTACATAAGCTAAGTAACATACCATGCAGTGACATTTCAAAAGGTGCTGTCAAATTATAAACAAAGAATACAATAGATGCGGCACGTTATGATGGCCGGTTTGACATGTGGGAGGGCGAAAGGATGCACCTTATTATAACGGAATAAAATTCATTTTTGCGTTCATTTTTTGACATTCTTATTTTTTAAACTGCCAGTCTTATTCCGTTATAATAAGGTTCATTTTCTTCCCCCCCACACATGTCAAACCGGCCTTCATAGAATGCCGCTACTATAATTTAAGAATTTATCCGATCGAAACATTGCTGGGCCTAATCAAAATAGATTACTAGATTTATACTACTGTAACATTACTTACTATTCCCCGTCTCCAGATAAACAATATTTTCTTAAATTTAGCATAATTTATACATAGAAAGGACTATCCATACATCCGGGTCTTCATATAAAAATGTACACTTCGATATTTTTGAGCCGTCGCGTCATTTCATACGACCACGGAGTACAGTCCGGACACGTCCTCGGCACGGCCCGGCTATGTGTGGATAAACCATAATCATAATCATATAAATCCAAAAAATAATATAATAATAATAATATCCTGGGACATTTTTGTACACACGGTTACCTGATCCCAAACTAAGCAGAGCTTGTACTATGGAAACCAGATAACTGATATTACTACATATACTACTTTTTTATTTGTAAATACATACTTAATATACATATACACCCAGACTCCGGACATACAGACATGTTCATGCACACAAATGCATGTCCCGGGTAGGAATCGAACCTACGACCTGCAGAGTGAAAGGCGCCTCCGCGCCAACCACGCTAACGGGCCCGTCAATATATTCGTCATATTAACTATTAGTAACCGATCAATAATTTGGTCATGTTACAGTATAGAGTCATCCGTGGATAAATCCATAATTTAACGTATTAGGCCCGCCGCGAAGGATACAGTCTACTCATCGTGTGCCTACGCCTTTACAGATGTTTTTTTGTCACACAAACTTACGCAACCATCAAGTTTTGCATAAGGACTATTCACACCGACCGGGGACGTTTACTATCGTTAAACATTAATAATTAACCCGCGACCAGTTTTTCGGTCGCACGAAGAGCATGGTTTAATTGAGTTGACAACATTAAATATTGTGATGCTCGGAGTTTTGGAGGCGAATCTCTAAGACGATTTGGCTATCTAGAGAATATTGATCTGTGTAAAGTGTGTCTTTGTGTTTATTTATACACAAAAACACAACACAAAATAGTTAATTACCAGTTTAAAATTGATCATAATCATCACTTGAACATTTTTCGATTGAGCCCATTAAATATCAATGGAAGAGGTGCGGAAAATCGTTGATAATTTTACCAAATGTTTCACGCTCAATAACATCAATTTTAAAACATTAAGGTGCTCCCTTACCGAGAGTATTCGCCTGTAATGTAATGCTACACAGTCGAGCATTAATTAGTGAGGGAGGCGAACCGAACATTACAGTGCGCAACCTGTAATGATACAATTTGAGCATTACATCAGTGACGGAGGAGAATCGAGCATTACAATGCGCAATTTTAATACAACTTGTAACATCAATGCATTAGGTACATTTCAAGCGAATATTTATCCGTCAGGGAGGCAGTATTGTATCGTAATGCTCAAAATCTAATCGAAGTGTTACATTACAGGCGAGTTTTCCCTGTGAGGGAGCACCTTTATTTTATTTCACTAGACTGATATAATAAAAATTGTGCCGTCGTCAAATCATGACTAAAATGTTGTTACGATTAAATTTAACACATAGTATACACAATATTGTGTGCTCATACGTTACTACAAGTTCAGTTTTTGCCTGGAATATTATTACATTCAGACTAAAACATCCGATTTTGTCCTTGAATCCTATTATAATCCTATATCCTATTACTACCTACCAAGACATTACCAAGAAAGAGGGATACCTACATGTGACTGTCGAAAATAGTACCTATGTCAGTACGACTCAGTCGTTGGCGGAAAATAATATTGAAAACATGTCGGTATTATGAATCATCTTCTGGAAAATAACACGCTTCTAAATGCCTTTAATTTGAGTGCCGAATTGCGAGTGTCACAACAGATGTGTGAATTTCGCTGCATGTAGTGGTGCGCTGAGCACAAGTCTAGTGATTGCAATGTTAGGAGGTGCCATATCTGCTAAAATAATAAGTAGGTACTTACATCAATGTCTACCTACGCTTTTAAAGTACATATCAATCGTAAAATGAATAAATGATCGCCACATTGTCATTTAATTTCGACTCGTAAATAGTATTTTAAAACAGTGTATTAAGGACAACCGATTATATTTTATAACACATTCATTTCTTTTAAGACTTCATTGTGAGCTTATTAAGTTCAATAAAATGCGTTAATGAGCGTCCATAAAACATTTCTTTTATTAATCGTAAGTGTCAGACTCCGTTTTATATCTGATTTTATTCAATATTTTGTGTTAAAAACATTGGTTCAGAACATTAATTTAACCAACAAGAGGTGACGTTAAGAACTATTTATTATATACGGATGTATTAACAATATTGAGAAAAATAATTAAATCGTAACCGTACCTACATAATACCAATGAGCTTTGAACATAAGTTTGAAGCTTGTGAAAGAGACTGTTCTACCCATGGACCAATTACTAAGGGGACTGGTCCTAAGCCACTCGGCCGAGTGGTCGGCCTAGTACTAACATCGACATAAACCGAAGCGAGTAGTTCAACTATTTACCGGTAGATAGAACAATGAAAAAGAAAAAACAATGGCCACGTTTTTCTTCATACATATATATAATAAGGGCACCTCTTTCTTTAGTCTTTACTCTGTGGTTCTACCCTATTGAAGTTAAGAAAACGTATACCTAATATGGAAGACGGCTTAGCGCAGTGGTTCGAGCGTAGACTGCTCGGTTCACTGCATGAGGGGGTTGCAGGTTCGATTCCCGCCAGAGGCAAATTTCGGAAACGGGCTTTGCGTAATTTGCAATGTTCTGTGTGTCACTGAGATTGCCCCAGTCCATCGCACGGTACCTATATTACAAGCTTTGCTTAGTTTGGGACCATACAGTTGGTCTATTCCGAAGATATTTAAATATATAAAAAAATGCAATATTAACCTTAATTATCATAATATAAGTAGTGTTTAACCGACTTCAAAAAGGAGGAGGTTCTCAATTCGACTGTATGTTTTTTTGTATGTTCGTTCGCAATTTCTCCTTCAATTGTTGAGTCAGTTAAATCGCGACCGCATAACCACATATTCGAAACTCTACTTAACATATGGCCGAATACTCATACGCAACTTAAATTTAAGAGCTGCTTAACTTTGACGCGCCATACAAAAAATGACAGTTAACGACGTCTCAAACTGCTAAGTGGGACTTAAATATTTAAGTAGCCGTTGAGTATTCGGCCGATAGAGCTATACCTAAATAATCCAGGTATCTATAACGATCAATCTTTAAACATTGCTAAGTATGTATCAGGCACTATACTTTGAATATCCATCACGCAATCAATTACATGCCATTACAAAATAATTGACTACTGGCTAAATATCTTAGTTTTTGTCGGAACCCACTTAACGGAATACCGGCCTCGGGCGGCTCGGAACAAGAGTATCGTTACCTTATCTCAAGTAAATACACCGACTCTAATTAATTTTATTTTAGACGCATCCGTCTTAGAGCTGTGAGAAATAGATATTGATTATCAGTTCCGTATAAGCGAGTATCCCGTATAGACAGTTATAATCGATTTAAAATACATTATAAAGCAGTTGTATTCTGTAAAATGCTTTATAGAACCATTGTTAAAAGATTAGCCCCCAAATTCATAGAGATTTTAGCCAGTTTACAATGATTCCACTACAAATCGATCATAACTTTCTATGAATCTGGGGGTAAGAATAAATAATACACTTGAAAGGTGTATATTAGCCCGATTCTGTTGTCAAATCATGAAAAAACTATTTTTTATATAACGTCACGACTTTTATCCCCATTCGGGGGTAGTCAGAGGCTTGAGTGGCCATACACCACCACATTGTGGAGGTATTAAGCCAACTCAAAGCCCACGTTTCACCAGATAGTCAGAACCCAACGTGACAGGTGGTGAACCTTGTCGCCGTGTATACAGGAACTGACTATTACCTAATCCCGGGGGATAGGTAGGTTTCCTCACGATGTTTTCCCTCACCGTAAGCGAACTGTAAATTATGCACATTGATGAAAATTCATCCATTGATGCATGCCCCACCGGGGATCGAACCTGGGACCTTCTTATTGGTAGCCCAACGTGTTCGCCCCTAGGCTACAGTCGCTTATAACTAATAACTAACTTAAAACTAATTTTTATATGCTTAAAACATTTTTATGTGTTCTAATGTCAAGCAGTTACCATAACCCATAGATGCTTACAATACCAAAGACATCGCTCGCACGTTACCGATCTGAAGGGGAGTGGGATAGAGGAAGGGGAAGTTGAGGGTGGTTGGGATTCCGGCTCTCTCACCGATCGTACGAAACACAGCTGCAATAGCTACTTTACGCCGATTTTCTGTGATAGAATGATAGAAAGTAATTTGTTTAGAATTAGAAGCGTTTTGCGTGTGTATGTGTGTGTAGGGAGAGAGTCTATTACCATTTACCATGTATATTTTCTACAGTGGACTGTTACCTAGGTCCTTAGGTACCTAGTGTGAGGAAAATCGTACTAGTCTGGCGGAATTTATTTCTCCAAGGGACCCAAAAATCAATCTTGTTGTCAAGTATCACTTGTAAATGGGCGGCTGCAAATGTACGCCTCTACGCAACACTCATTAATCTAATTGCCCACTGTTGTCTATTAAGATGACTGATAAGCTCCCAGCTATTTGTCTCAATCTTGCATACGTTTGGTAGTCGGTTATGTATCGATTGTATCGTAAATCTTTGCGTTTGTGAACAGTAGGTATTTAGAATAGTCTATCTATCTCATCTAAATCGCTGGTAAAGTCAAATGGTAGCCAATTGACTGCAGGTCATATACGGGCTGGCTTCACCGGGGTAACCACCCTCACAGAAAATCGGCGTAAAGTAGTGCTCGTTACATTAGCTGCTTTTCGTATGATGAATGAGAGAGCAGGAATACTAAACACGATCAACGCCTAACGGACGTAAAATCTCACGGTAGATTTACACATCTTGTTATTTACTTGGTAGGTTTACCGTATTAAATACTAGCCTTTGACCGCGACTTCGTCGTTAAAAAAAAAACAATAATCTATCTCTGTGCCAAATTTCATCCAGATCCGTTCAGCCGTTCTGGCGTGATTGAGTAACAAACATACATCCATCCATCCATCCATCTAAACTTTCACATTTATAATATTAGTGGGATTGCACAGTTACGTTCTGAATTTAAAAAAGTTTATAATGCTTCTCGAAACATGAAAAGAGTAATGAAAAAGGCCACCATGCAGACATCAAAGAAAAATAACATCCATAATAAACTATTGGAATTCTTACCTCTCACATTATGGTAACCATTTAAAGACATCGGCAATACAATTCAAATAAATAAATCGGCAAATTGCAGTGGCAAAAACCCGCAGAGACATTTCACCACAACGGCGACTAACCAAAACAAGTGGCCGTGTAGCTGCCACCCATAGGTAGGGCTGTCAGGACTTCAGGGCGACAATTGAAGTTTAAATCACATTCCAATTCAAGCGACTTTGATCAATACATTTCGCCGAAGACTCAAATAATAAGGAAATCCACGTATAGATCTACCTATGTAAATAGCTTATATAATGATAAAATAAAGTACTAAGAGTGTAAATAATAATGTAGACAGAAACCAAATTTATGTCAAAGAAATTAAATGATAACTACCATAGATTGGCTGCCAATATTGTATCTACAATCGAATAAACAAAATGTAACATATTTATATCTTGCTAATACATCCATGATCATTAGAAGAATAGCAATACATGTTAGTTTAAAGTTAAGCTTGTGTACTAAAAGAATCAGTAACAGTAGGTATTCAAACTTTTAGAACCAATGCTTTAAAAATCGCACCATAAATAGGAATCATTAAAAAAATAATTTCCAAAATGGTAAAACAATATACAAAATTTGGTTTTACCTAGTTGAGGTGTCAACCCTAAACCGTGTACATGATCACAAAGAGCGGACAGCGAGCGTAACAAATCACTCGCAACTCGTATAGCCATAAGTGCGGTATGGGAAAAAACACCGTGCCGAAGCGAGACCACGACTGAATCGATAGTATACATTCTTGACGAAAACCACTCGCTGGATACGGTATGCGAACCAAAGTGTACCACAAAAACCAAGTCTTGAATTCCATTTTCGATTCTTAAATTTTCGAAAATAAATTATTTTTTTGTGATTTGAATGAACAATTTTGAGATAAATTGGACCCAAAAACTCGGCTGAAGTTTGAATGTAGCAATATGTTTTACAAATGTTGAAGATAATTATTTGTATTGCAGCAGTTGACCCCAACAGGCGCCTCACATAATATTAAAATTATCTCTCGGGATCTCTACGTTTTGGACACAAGTCCACGCAAGACTCCTAAGGTCCGAGTTTATCCCGAATAGATCATAGACAAACACAAAAATATACTTATTCATAATGATGCAATATAATGACAAAATAAATAATTTGATACTTTTATTAGCTCCGGTTGAATTTAGTTTATTAAGTTTTACTATCCTAATAGCCCTTAAATCGAATTCCTACAATCAACTTTTGTCTCCCGCAGCGCCTCACTGCAGGGTCCACATAAAGCATATAAACTTCTCAGACATATCCGAGCCTTTTTTTGTCGCCTATTACATGCCTATTACATAAAATACACCTGTTGCACCACACATAGGTAATAATACTAACTTGAATTTACCAACAACTTTATATCCAAAAATTGTGTTAAATACTTGTCAAAAACGTGTCAAATGTTCTATAATAGAAAATTTCAAAAATAGTATCACTTCTAAATCTAAAAAACCACATGACCGGGGTAGTACTTCTCACAGAAGATCGGCGTAAAGCAGCTATTACAGCTGCATTTCGTACGATGAGTGATAGAGCCGTCAGCCCACCCCCCCCTCCCCCTCCCTCCATCCCACTCCCCTTCAGGTCGGCAATGTGCGAGCAATGCCTTTGGTAGATGCTTACAGATTCTATAGGCTACGGTAACTGCTTAACATCAGGTGGGCCGTACGTTTTTTTACAACGCAGTCCTATAAAAAAAATTAGCAATTCATTTTCGGATTGTTCAGCAGAATCCTTACAAATTCCGCTATATTTCTTATAGGTACCATATCTGCTACAACAATACATCAATGCTACTACATAATTTTCTCAAAACAAGACACAGCCCACAACCAAACCAAGATTTATAGCCTCATACATTAACATTTAATTGATTGGCCGATAGCAATCGTGGTTATGACTATATTTTATTCCTATCTAACTGGGTCGTGTCGGGTTCATTTAAATACAATGTAGGGACACCTATCAGTTTTATGAATGGATATTGAATGTTTAACCGACGTTCGCAGATATGAGAGATCGATGCATCACTACTTGATAGGACAATGTGAGTGCGTTATCGTCGGGCATATTGAGTGCTGGACAAACTATATTAGGACTGTATTACACCTGGCGACGGGTTTGGCGACCGTCGTCAAGTAGAGTCCTGTCATATTTTGACATAATTCAATACGAATTATTGGCGACGGTAGCCAGCGACGTCGCCGGCCACGTATCCAAACAATTGGTATTACTTGTCAAAATCAATACGAATTCGTTGTCGACGTGGCTGGCAACGCGCTTGGCGTCCCGGTGAGATAGAGCCCTTAGGCTCTATTGCCTACCACAAGCCCAATTGTATTGGTAGAGCCGAGCTGTAGCATTGACTGCAGTTCACATGGGCTGGCTCGACCGGGGTAGTACCACCCTCTCACAGAAGATCGGCGTAAAGTAGCTCTGAGAAGTAGTACGTAAATCGATGTACGCAACGTAAAGTACGATAAGTGAGAGAGCCGGAAGCCAGCCGCCCCCTCTTTCCCTCCCTCTGTTCCACCCCCTTCAGGTCGGCAACGTGCGAGCGATGGCATTGGTATTGCAAGCATCAATAGGCTACGGTAACTGCGAACATTGGCGTACGGCCCACGCTTGTGTCACCTATACAGGGTGAAATCGAAATCGTGGGCAATATTTTAAAATATGACTCAACACATGATTCAGAATATTTTGGGAAAACAAATAAAAAAATCGATTGATAAAAAAATATTGCTCGGGTAAGCAAATAAGCAAACCATTTAACTGTTATACCTTACCTGGGAAATATTTTTTTATCAATTGAATTGTTGATTAATATTCCCTAAATATTCTGAATCATGTGTAGAATCACCGTTTAAAATATTGCCGACGATTTCGATTTCGATTTCAACCAGTATAGTAAGATAAAAAACGCATTAGTGCAATATGTTAGTTTTTCTTAAATGACAGTTCGCCACGAGGTAGATTCTGGCTGAAGTAAGCCCAGTGTGAGTTAGAACACGTTTTAATAACAACTTAGGCACATAACATTCCTTGTGTTGATAAAAACATTTAGTGATATGCGAAACGAATGGGTTTTCTATAAGTCATTCTATGTTAATGTATGACATAGCTCAATAGAAAATAAATTGGTACTGATGTAAAAAATAAATAAGCTATTTAGTTGGTAGTTAGCTAGTTATTACTTCAAGCCCACTCGACTCTTCACAAATACACAAAATATCGCTGAAAATATTGTAACGGAGCGATTATGCCTAAATGATTATATAGAAGCTTGGGCCCACATATATTAGGAAGATTAAAGTTGTGTCAATAATAGCTAATATACTAACAAATCATCACTGACTATTTTGCGGATTTTGTCAGTCCAAGAGAAGAATTCGTGCGGGTTCCAAGACAACTTAGCTTTTCCCCGGGACTCGCCGAGGGTCCAACCTTGGCGTCATCGTTGGACACCATTGTCGATCCTGGCTTACAGGAGTAACAGTGGTGGGAATGTGTGGCGGGCTTAGTCCCAATAAAGAAAATAAGTCCAAGAGAAGAGCAGAGTTATAATTTCATAACAACCTATAAGTACTTTACCTAACAGTCTTCAAAAGCCAAAAAACCGAAGATAGGTACTTACAGGTTGTGGGAAACGCGGTTGACGAGGCACTACCAGTGTTATTTAATGATCCTAAGCTGTTGTAAGGACTATATTAATAAAACAACGGTCATATTTAAATTTCCCAAGAATGTGCCCAGCCCCTATAACACTTTTAAAAAAAATATCCAAAAGAAAGTAATGCCGATATAGTCCAGGCAAATACTTTAAAGTAATTTTCTTCAGATCCAATGGGTCCGCGAGGTGAGATTCATGGGTCCGGTGAGTCCGAAAGCTTTATACAGCCTGCTACTATGCGATTTAATTGATTTTCCCCGCTATAAAACAACAAATAAAACCACGCCTTAATTGGCCCAAGCCGCCCGCGCATGGCGCTACGCCCCGCCCAAGCGGATTAATATTCATTAAACAAGAGTTATTCTAACAATTTGTCGAGACCCTTATTAGAGGTATTTATTGCTGCACCTTATTTGGATAATTTTACCTTATATCAGAGCCTTATCTGGAAACACTGATAGCTTTATTTTGTAAATAAACTCGGCAGTTTTATTTTAAAGATGGCATCGATAACCGTTCAACCACCTCTGCTATATTGTCACTGATTTATTTTATAGGAAAATTGAAGTCAATTAGTTACACTCACTCACTGACTGACTCACTCACCACAAAATCTTCAGAATAACGTGAAAGTTATCACGTGTGTTGGGTTTTAAAATTTTAAGTGTAATCATAGATGGCCAATATTTAATACCTAATTATATTCTGTAAAAACTCACAGTATTATTACAATAAGTTAAACACAATACACAGTAGTGTGAAAACAATATATTTTCTTGAAACCTAGTGAATATCTATAGGACCTCCAACGGAAACATTTTCGAAAGCCTGAAATAAATTACAACGTGGAAAAACATTACTAATTGAGCTCCATACACCGTAAATTGTCCACGATCGTGTAAAAAAATATCGACGTTTTGCTAATTAAAGCTTTGGATACGGCATACGGGGTATTATTACTTTCGTCAAGACATTTATATTCATAAGTTCCGAGTATACCGCATCGGAATTTCATTGGCAGTGTTTTATTGGCAGCTCTTTGTTTTTGTCCGATTTCAACGTGGGAGACCAACTGTGGCATCTGTCGGTAATATCTCGGAATCTCAAACTGCTAGCGGAAAATTAAATTAATTGTAAGCAATTTATAGGTCTTTAGCAGCATATGTGGCATAGTTCTTTATGTACATGGAAATATGGCACTAATTTGAGGTAAATTAGTAAAGTTATTATTAGTTGTTTGTGCTATTTGATACGTTTTCATAGTTTTTCCCTAATGCCGTTTTTCTAAGAATGTGATTTAAGCAGAAATACAAAGTAAAAAAAAAAACTAAACTTGTTTCAGACTTATCGAATACTTGGATATTAGATAATTTACTTCATACCAATGCCTCTTCTACATATACCTCTATTTCCCAAATAAAGGGAAATAACATTGTTTATTACGGTTTAGTATTTTAACGCCTTTGGCCAGCAGTAAGACGCAAGTGACGCAAGTTGCAAAAAAAGAAATGATTTTAAATTTTCAACCTATATTTTATTATACCTCCACGAATTTCCACTGTAAAAGTGTTACCATCGATCATCATTACCACTGCGCTCGTTTAGAGCCGTTGATAAATGGTAACAAGTGCTAAACTGACCTTTTCGAAATACCAGATAATGCCAGGCGAAGTAGGTAAGTAACGCGAATATCGCGAGGCGCTACCGATACAATGCGAAGAATTTTAACGAAGACTGCCGCACAAAAGGTTACTTCTGAACATATGTTCGAGGTACAGTCGTGTTCATAAGTACAGCTTAGCTAATCTCAATCAATAATGTGTCGTATATTCACAGCAATACAGTCTTTAGCGTGTAATTGTACTTATTAAAGATGACTGTACTTACCTAATTTACAACTTAGCTTGTATAGAATATTGTACTGTTCAAGCGAAGCCGCGACTAAGAACTAGAGAATCATACTTTTCATCATACTTTAGTAGATTGACATTTTAAATTATTGCATGCTTGAAGCTGAATATGGAACAACCACCCAAAATATAACTTCTTCTATAAACCCATATTATGCAATTAAAGAATTGCATTAAATTCAGTGGCGCTGATTTGTCGAATTGCGAGTGCGATAACAGAGGGGCTAGACAAGTGGCTGACGTCTACAAGCGTTCCTTCAAATCGCTACGCTTCATGTATGGAAATGACATAAGTCACGTGATCTACATAGCAACTTGTTGTTGATCTACATAGCGACGTTTGACATTCCCATACATTGTGAAGTCTATTCTATTCTATTCGATTAGCGTTCATGCCACTTGTCTAGGGGGGCTGATGTGCGATTTTTTAACCGACTTCAAAGAAGGAGGAGGTTCTATGTTCGGCTGTATGTATGTTTTTTTATTTATTTATTTTATATGTATGTTCACCGATTTCTCCGGCATTTATGAATCTTGAATTTTGAAATTTATGAATCGGTGCCAATCTTGGTATGCCTACCTACTATAAAAGTAAGAAGATAGATTGGCACCGACCCCAAATACTCGATAACACATCATCACGCCTGATTTGCTCGAAGGGGTAGGCTGTGGTGGTAATAGAAATGTTATTTCAGGCTTTTTAGTGCTTCAGGTTTTTTTGAAGTCGGTTTTTATTTTTTTTATAAAAATAATTCTGCATGTAGTGGTGCACTGCGCATAAGTAGCATATCTGCTAAAATATTACATCAATGTAATTAATCATTTTCCTCTTGACGTCTCAGTTTTATTCCAAATATACATGAAAGTGGTAAGTACAGTTGTCTGTATCTGATCAACCCAATGTTGACAGGACGCTCGTTTAACATGGCATTCAAAGGAGCGCCGAAATAACCTTATCAACACAATATTTATCAACAACGTTTTAAAAGAGACGTATTTCGAGGATTTTATTACACGTTAACGTAATGTTTTCCTTAACTACGGTAAATTGTGTAATCGTTCATAATAATAATTATCTATATAATGAGTATTATACTTTTAAGTAAGAATTAAGTTAATTCGACACAGCTATAGTATAGGATGGCAAGAGGCTGTAAAATGCAAAGGCAGCATCACAACCATTTGAATAGTTTCACTATTTAGTCGTAACCTTACTAAATTGTCGTGATATGGTGTTAATTTAGTTAAGTTTAGTTAATAATCTAGTCTATACATATAATAAGAATGTAAAATTGGTCGCGTCTGTACATTCGAAATATTTGGAAAAAAAATAGTGGGGGGGACTTAGATTGACCAGCAGAATTCATTTTTATCATTTTTAGAATTTTTGTCTGTGGGTATGTTTGTATGTTTGTATGTTTGCTCAGATTTTCGAAAGAGCACAACTTCGAATCCACCGGATGGATTTCAATGAAATTTAGCATGGATATGACTAATAGTCTAACTTAACATCTAGGATACTTTTTTTTTCGAAAATGTTTAGGGTTGCCACAGAAAATTCAAAAAACTACTTAAAAATTCTAAATGTTTGAAAGAGCACAACTTTGAATCCACCGGATTAATTTCAATGAAATTTGGCATGGATATGACTAATAGTCTAACTTAACATCTAGCATATTTTTTTTTTCGGTAAAGTTTAGGGTTGCCACAAAACATTTAAAAACTACCTAAATATTCGAACACGCACAACTTCGAATCCAGTGGATTGATTTCAATTAAATTTGGCATGGATATGACTAATAGTCCAACTTAACATCTAGGATATTTTTTTTATAAAATATTAGATTGTAAATTTTTATGACCACACGGAAATTCTAGCCAACAATAAGTTTTAGTTATTGAAATACGTCTATTTAGAGCGGAGCCCTACGGAGCCCTACGTTGTGTGTGATCCGACACTATTTGGAATACATAATCTTAATTTTAATAATAATAATAAATATTTTATTGCTGCGTTCTACCATCTTAAGTTTCGTTTTTCTTAACTAGATGTCGCTATACTTAAAATCAGACAATACCTGCCTTGCACCACATGTCAAAATTTAATATCTTCCTTGCTTCAAGAAATTTAGTTTTTTTATTCCTAATTACGTATAAAAAATATTAAGCGGGTCTTTGTATCACGCGGAATCTTAGACGTTAACTCTGGAATTCATCTCCACAGTACTAATGCCGTAGGGAAGCTACCTACCTAAGAAGTAAGTCTAGAGGACCTGCTGATTTTGAATTGAGTAGTAATAGAAACACAGACATTGAACTCTGAACTCCAACCCCTCAGGAATGATGCTGCTGGGTAACTGCCTGCTTAAACCATAAATCTGGAGGACCTGCTAACTTTGAATTAGCAATGTGGGTATCAAGTAGAAACTTCTCAGGCGAGGTCGCGTTTCCGATCCGGCGCTAGAATTTAAGGAAAACATGTAAAATGACTACTTGTAAGTGCCCTCCTAGGCCTAAACATAATAAACGCTTTGACTATTGACTTAGACGATAAACTCCGGACTCTAACTTTTTAAGCACGATGTTGCGCAGTGACTCTTACCTAAGCCGTGAGTCTGGAGCACTCACTCATTTTAAATAAGGAACATGGGTATCAAGTACAAACTTAAACATTGAGCTCTGGAGTCCAATCGCTCAGTCGTGATACTGTGAGTAACTACAGATATAGATAGACGGATACAGATAGACTGGTACAGACAGAGATACTCACCTACCGATAGATTACAGACAGACCGATTCAGACAGACAGATACTTACAGCTAAACTGATACACACAGACAAATAAAGTCAAACTTTTGTTATACAACTAAGGCGCCAGGCAAGCGTACGGCCCACCTGTTGTTAAGCAGTTACCGTTCCCAATAGATGCTTGCAACCAAAGGCATCGGTAGCACGTTCCCAACCTGAAGGGGAGTGGGGTTAGTGGGAGGGGACGGGGAGGTGGCTGGGTTGCGCTTCCGGCTCTCTCCCTCATCATACGAAACGAAGGTAAATTAGCTACTTGAATGCCGATCTCCACCTTACTGGTCAGACTCTACCACCTTACTGGTATAGACTGGTACAGATAGACAGCCACGGACAGACGAACTTAGACTGATGCTGACTGACGTAATACAGATTAGACGATAGACAAAATTATATTTAAGGGCTTCACCGACTGGACGCGGACGGAGTCGCGGGCACAGCTAGTATATAAATAAAGTGTATTTAAAACAAAGTCTCTACTTATGCTCTATCGTACATAAGCGCAAACTTATGTAAATTACATCACATCTGGGCAGTCTGCCGTCAGTTGTAATGTTGCGGGTCAGGCGTACATGCATATACCGTACGTTTTATTACCACCGCAGTCCTACATTAAAAAAAAAAACTGAGGGGGTGAAAAAGTGAAACTTCCAGATGCTCCCATTTCTTAGACTGACGATTAAATTAGCAAAATTGACACTTTTGACACTTCTTAGCTAGTAATGAATCCCCCTTATCTTAATCTGACGAGTTCGAGTATTTTAAGATGGTCTATTTTATTTTTGATTCCCCTGAGCAAACCCACCAATATTAAGGGCTCATATTTTTTGAGGTTCTTATCAATATGTAAGCTATCTCCCTTATCTTAATCTGACGCGCTCTTGTAAATCCAGAAACCCCTTCTACTGCTCCCCATCTATTGGGACCATGTTCATTTTTAATGACTATATGTTGTTGGCCAGAGTGGCCTTAACAACTTCACCGGCCAGAGGGCGAGCGCACAAAGTGCGGCTCCCGCCGTAAGGGCAGGGGGACAGCTGGCTCATAGGCACATTGGGCACGACCTCGGCTTGGGCTGCTGTCTTTTGTGTGAGCGGGGTAAAAATTACCACCGGATCGTAACGCGACCTCGCTGTCCATGTTCATGTGTCCGTAGAGAGTAGTAGAGTCCGGTAGAGTTTAACCACTGGTCTCTTATATTATCTTCGTTAATTATTCGGCAGGACGACAGCTAGCCAACAACATACCGTCTGCCAAGAATTTACGATTTATAATGAAGAATAAAAACTTGGTTTCGCAATGGTTAATTTTTAACAGGCTCGACGCCCAGGCGGGCCGTATGCTTGTTTGCCGACTTGGTTATTTAAAAACGCCCAAAATACAGTTCTGGAAACTTATCACGTATCTGCCTTTTACATGTTCTCCTAAAAAAATAGTTAACATTTATTGCATGAATATTTATGAACAAGACAAAGCTGTAGAACCTACACTAAAAACATTAATAGGTGGTACAATGAATGTACCGAAACATTAAGAGATGTTAAATTATTCCGCCCAGACAAATCCACGATATAAACTTAGTCACGGTTACATGAACATATACCTAGTTGGGTGCCGACCGACGGTTAGCAACGAATGTGAAAACCACAAGTTTGTACACAGAACCACAACTTTGTGGTGAACAACCACAAAGTGGTGAGAACACATTTTTTACGTCTGTAGGTTTTAACTGAAACTAAATAAATAATAAATATCGCCAGACTAACAAACTGTATGATCCCAAACTAAGCAGCGCTTGTACTTTGGTTACCATAAAATGGATTGGGGGCGATCTCAAGAACACCCAGGGCAAATCACTAAAGAGCCGTTACAAAATATACCTGTGGTCAAAATCTAAATCGATTAATTACATACATACTTTGTTTCTATACATTATTATTATTATTATTATAGCCTAATAACTGTCCCACTGCTGGGCAAAGGCCTCCCTTTCCACAACCTTCCTTCCACAACTCTCGTTCCTGAGCCATGCTCCGCCATGCTGCCATGTTCCGCCCGCAAATTTAACCATCATCATCTCTCCACCTTCGCCTCGGTCTGCCTCGACACACATACATACAATAACGCATCTACACGTTAACGCGTCTACTATACATTAACGCCCAATTAATTGGTTGTCATCCCTATCTATTTGCTATATATACAGCTTAGAACATGAACAAACCATTTAATATGCCGTCTCTACCAAGAATTTCTCATTGTAATTCAAAACTGACAATTGGCTGATCCGACGGCGATAAGGCGTGTAGAGCCGGTGGACCGTGAAATACAGACAGACAAACACGCAAATACGCGCTCTACATGCTCTACTTACGAAACTGCCCCTTGAGGTTTCACACTCCTCTGACACTGATTATCTTGAACAGATTCAAATCTCTGAGTTCTCTGAAGAAGGCAGTTTCATGTTAGATGGACGGATTGATAAGAAGGGATTAAATAATTTGTAGAGTTTGCAGGTATACTGAAAAGGTAGGCCATTCGTCCACGGTGCAACTCAACTCAACGGACTCAAAAGAAACGGAACTGGCTTAGAATTAAAAGAAATAATGAATTATTTAGTAATAAAGATTACTAAAAAATTGTAATGCTGGTCGCGCGTGGTTCGTACACGGCGCTACTCAAAAGGAAAGCAACTAGTTTGTAACTCCCCAAGGCAAAAAAAAACAAAACACAATCACTTAATTACTTATGCGGTGCACAAAAGTTTCTGAAAACCAGTCGCGCACGACGAGCATGTAGAGTCGCGCGCTTCTAATTACTAATTATTTACTAACCAGTTTCTTTTGAGTAGCGTCGTGTATGAGTCGCCATAGAAATACCTAGTGCTATTACATTCTAGCAACACATTAGTAATTTAAGTTAGTAACCAGTTTCTTTTGAATAGCACCGTGGACGAATGGCCGCAAACATTTGTGAAAAATAAGTTAAGTGCTGTTGGTACAAAACTTAACTTGTCAAAATATATATTACCGTCCATCTCATGTATTTTATGTACCTGACACGTCTATGTACCTACCACAACTATCACTGTATATTCGCAATCGTAATAATTATTATATCTTGACCTAATAACATAACCGCGCTAAAACGTGGTACGCCATTGATAGCCATTTTAGCAGATATGGTACATTCTTACATGGCAATCACAAAACTTGTGCTCAGCGCGCCACTACATGCAGCGAAATTCACCCTTCTGTTATCGCACTCGCAATTCGACTATTAAAATTATTTACCAGAAGATGAACCGTATTGGCGATACCGGCACGTTTTCGACATTATTTGCCACGAGCTACTGAGTCGTACTGTGTCCATGAACTCCGTTTAAAAGGACAAACTATTTTGGAGAGTCACATGTCTCCCTTTTTGGTAATGTCTTTGTGGTAGGCACAGTATTAATAAGTCAACTCGGGCGCATAAATCATAATGCAGAATTAATAGCTTAACCATTGACCTGTGTACACGATCGCTATGTTTCTATTTAACCCTGGGTTTAAGTTCAGCTAAGTAACTAACCTACAGTTACTGGAAACTGCGGTTGATTTGTGTGGCAACGTGTAGAAACAAATTACAACAGGTCTTGGATCCTAGCGACGAAGATTAGATGGGTTTAAGACAAGTTGAGGACCGCTTGGCACAGTGGTTCGAGCGTAGGCCGCTAGGCTCACTGCATCGGATAGTTGCGGGTTCGGTTCCCGTCAGAGCAATATTTTGGAAACGGCCAGTAATTTGCCCTGGTTTGGGTGTCACTGGGATCGCCCCCAGGCCATTTGTTCGATACCCATAGTACAAGCTTTGCTTGGTTTGCGACCCATACATTTTGTGTTTGTATGGCGATATTTAATTTATTTAATAAAAAATCCATTTAAATTAAGTTCAGCCAGTCAGTCAGTCCTCTAAGTAAGTATCCTTCAAGTAAGTCGAGTGTAAAGGGTTTTTAAAGCAGGTATTCCAATTTCAGGAGTGTATTGTCTGTTTTTTTTATATACTATCCATTTCTCGGGGTCTTCGTCGCTTTCTGTATTAGCCGCATTCACTGACGGGCCCGTTAGCGTGGTTGACGCAGTGACGCCTTTCACGCTGCAGGTCGTAGCTTCGATTCCTACCCGGGACATGCATTTGTGTGCATGAACATGTCTGTATGTCCCGAGTCTGGGTGTATATGTATATTAAGTATGTATTTACGAACAAAAAAGTAGTATATATGTAGTAATATAAGTTATCTGCTTTCTATAGTACAAGCTCTGCTTAGTTTGGGATCAGGTAGCCGTGTGTAAAAAATGTCCCAAGATATTATTATTTATTATTATCACTCATTTAGTCACAATGTTCTATATTTATAATCACGTCAACTCCACTCTCCTCGTACAGGAAAATATTCAAATATAGTGTCTATACACAATGGTAGGAAAATTTCATCTACATAACAATACATACCTACTAGTAAGTGATAATAACATAAATGTAATCTTAGTAAGTACCTACATACAATTTTAACACACATTAGATAATCATTATTGACATCTAATGTACGTGTAACAATGGCGTTAAGTATCATTTTTTGTGGTCAAATATAAATGAGTACCTGAATACTATTAAAATTTATTAATTACTCGTTTTTGATGTTAGTATTTAGCTTACCTACTAGTTTTTGTTCCTTACCGCAGTAATTAATAAATTAATGAAGAAAACGGAGATATTTTATAGAAGTTGATATAAGAACCCAACTTACCAACAAATAATAATATACTTAATAAAATGTTGTGCATTTTCTTTTGATATCATTAACCTACCTACAAAATAAGATTATACAAGAGATAGCGGGTTTAAAGTTTTTTGAGTAGGTACATAAACTAAACTTGAAGTCCACAATAAAAAATAAAAAAATATAACGTCACAACTTTTATCCCCATTCGGGGGTAGTCAGAGGCTTGAGTGGCCATACACCACCACATTGTGGAGGTATTAAGTCAACTCAGAGCCCACATTTCACCAGATAGTCAGAACCCAACGTGACAGGTGGTGAACCTTGTCGCCGTGTATACAGGAACTGACTATTACCTAATCCCGAGGTATAGGTAGGTTTCCTCACGATGTTTTCCCTCACCGTCAGCGAACTGTAAATTATGCACATAGTTGAAAATTCATCCATTGGTGCATGCCCCACCGGGAACGAACCTGGGACCTTCTGTTTGTTAGCCCAACCTGTTCACCCCTAGGCTACACAATAAAAATCGTTAAATTAACTCGTCCACGTATATAAATATCGTGACATTAGTGAAGCAACACTTCTCACGATGGCACACTTACTGTGACACCGATTAATTTATTTCTTAAATTATTTTTAACGTTAACGTTTATATTTAACTTTTCCAATCGCGCCGGGTCGCTGGTACTTAATTAGGATCTTTAACCGACACACTCGGATTCATATCCCTGTAGTTGATTTTGTGACATCATTTCAACATCTTATCCTTTCTACCATTGGTCCATTCGGATCATTGGTTCTCTTTTTTTATATATTAGAGTCCTAAGCTCAAAATAAAAGTTTCAGGCAATTCATTTCACGGCCTAATCGTTTTTTTTTTACTTAAGTGACTTCATAATACGCCCCCGAATATAACATGATGTTGCTTAGGCAGTTCTCAAAGCAGACATCCGTGCACATCTAACCATTAGTACATCGGCACCTCCACACATCTGTGTAACATGTTGACTAAACTATGTTTAATATCAACAACACCACTGTATTCCCTACACATTATCTTTTGTATATTTACATTGATGACGCAAATTAAAACGCGCGTGTAACAAGAACGAAGGCATGCTATAAATTATTTTTTGTCTATGAATTAAAATGCTATCCGTCTAATTCACACCATCTCGAGTTCCAATGTCTCGAGTGCATCGATAAGAATCGAGATCCAGTATCGATAAGTCATGGTGGCAATTAGCGTCACGGGCAGCGTGAAGATCAATTCGTAGATTACTTCAATCAATACGAATCACATTTGAAATCGAACAGGCAACGCAATTATCGGTATTGTGAAAAGCGATTGTTTGTTTATTATTTTCGACTGTGTAAACAATTTACTTTTGGATCAGATTTAAGATTGCTTGACTTTCAGTCAAATTTTTTAATTAATTAGAATATTTAATTCTAGTTATCTCACACAAATCTTGTCTTAATTTATAGTAGCGATAATATCTTACATTATTAATTGATTTTACGCTTGATTTCAGTCATAAATATCATAAATTAAAATTACTACGTACAAACAAATATCCGAGCTTTTTCTTCCGCGTCAAACAGACCACATGTCACTGACTTGCATTACGTACGTTAAAAAAAAGTAACACATAATACCGGCACTTATCCGCACTGATGATCCGATTAATTAAGAATCACTGTCACCAATCGAATCACTACACTTTCGAGTGCTGACGTACATTCATCGGACATCACTATGAGTTTTTGAAAATCGAATTTAAAATCGATTATCGAGTGTATCAAATGCGTGCAAGCAGTACACGGGTTGATCGACTACTGACTTAATACTTAATAGTATCGTGTGCCGCCGGCTGGGCTGGCTGCTGAGGCTGTGACCGACGTATTAATTCATGATTTAAGATAACTCAACGACGCGAGACCGGGCCATCATTTTTTTTAGCGAATAGGGCATCAGAGAGCGGGTTAATGGTATATTCAATGTCGTTGTAAAATTAACGGCTAGTAAAAGGTTCATTAGTCGTGAAGTATGATGGATGACCGCAATTAGTGCACAAATTGACAAAATGACTGATGATAATTAGTTTCTTAACATTAATTTTGAGAATAAATTAATAAAGATTAAGAGAGTGTTTGGTCTTGTGAAGTAGAATGGTAGTTTCGAGTGCTAGATGTGACTAAGTACCTACTGCCGTTCCAGATTCACTGTAAAGAACGAGATATGGGCGATCTGAAATATTTCAGATACCAAAATGATACTGAAAGGAGAGTCACATCGCACTTCGCCCGACTTTCTCAAGGGCCCACACAAACCAATATTAAGATTCTATCGTGAAAATCCCATGTCTGTCACATGATTTAATAAAAGGAAAAGGATAATTCTGGGCCCATTCTTGGGAAGTTGAGATATAACCATTTTGTAATGAAATAAAATTTCGAGCTTAAAATTACTAAATAACACATTTACTGATTCGTCAACACCTGTTACTAAAACTTTTTAAAGCTGTTAAAGTAGCTGTTATGTAACTTCACTTTTACTAAATCAATTTATAACTCCGCTCTAGGGTTGTCCAAATCCTCAAAATTGTCAGTAATGATTTCTTAGTATATTAGCTATCATTGACACTTTAATTTTCCTCATTTATGTGGGCCCAAGATTATATGGAATCATCACCATAAAGTTGTAGGTAATTATTTTGTCTATCGATACATACATTTAAAACTATACTTTTTTAAATAATTAAGTGACCCAGTAGGTATGTACACACGGACAACTCTCATTTTAAAGAGAGTTATTAATAATATCCCCTCCAATCTGAAACCTGTTATCGGATTAGCAGTTATTTTAGTCATAGCAACGCCGCAAAAACTTAGAGCAAGTACTTAAGTCACTGTCGTGAGTAGAGACACCAGATGTCTAGCTTTTATTGGGACAATCACGAATTTCAAGCCCATACGGCCGCACCAGCGCGCTCAGCTTACTGCACCGGGTGGGCGGGTTCGATTCCCGCCTGAGGCTTTCGGAAATGACCATTTTCGTAATTTGCCCTGGTATGGGTGTCACTGGGATCGCCCCCAGTCCAATACGGTAGCCATAGTACAAGCGTTGCTGAGTTTGGGACCATACAGTTGGTGTGTAAGTTTGGCGATATTTTTTATTTATAAACCAGCAAAGGATAGAGACTATTTGTATGTTATTATTCTATTTTAATTTAAAGCAAGGTTCCTATTTATAAGTATGTTAGGTACTTGTAGAGATAGGCGTACTGAACTTACTTAGTGATTTGATAATACTGAGAGGTGGTTTCCATCAGATAGAAAAAAAAAATGCTTTGTTGTATCTACGGTCGACCGCACATCTCTAGAAAATGTTCCAACATAAGCTGAGCTCTCTTTATTATTATCACCCAAGATTAATAGAGCTCAATTTATACTAGAAATTTAGGTATATAAAATATAGCAGCAAAATTATAAACCAAAGACCAAAAAACTATAGTTCGCGACAGGTCGAGATGACATTCGGGTTATGAGCTTTTTGCAGAATAAAATCCGAATCAAAATTAGCAGGACCCGATAAACAATTAAAATCGCCCACAAAATTATTAAATTAAATTATTTTGTTGCGTTGCGGGTCCTGCTAATTTTGATTCAGATTTTATTCTGCAAAAAGCTCATAACCCGAATGTCATCTCGACCTGTCGCGAACTATACTTATCTGTGATATCAATTTCGTTTTACAAGAAATCACGTCTGTCCGGTTTTCATCAACAAATCGTAGCTACATTAGTAGTGAGTCAAGTATGAGCTTATCGGCGACTTGAAAACGATGATAAGAAATGTTATTGTGTTGTATGACATGTCAGTCAGGACATTTGATTAGATTGATAGAGTTTTTTAACTATCGCACTGTAAAGCTTTGTTCACACGATGCCAGTGACTGGATCCAGCGACTCTGAACTTCGAAGTTATTCACTAGCTTACACTAGACAGTTCGCCTTCTATTTTTGATACTGGCAATTGTCGTGGTTTCTCAAAAACAAACTGGCAGCGACTGCCCGAATGCGTCCAGGCAATTAGTCGCACTGGACTGACTTATTGGGCCCTAAAAAGGAACGGATGGGTAGTCAGCTGGACTGACTTACAAGTTACAAGTAAGCACTGGGTTAACTAGTGTCCACACGGAGTCAGTAGCAAGTCAGCGCTGGACAGGGTTACTGTACTGTGACGTTACTGCCATCGTGTAAACGCTGCATAAAGATAATAATAATGGCTATAGTAAAGCTCGCCTGTATCTCATGGGGGTAGGCAGGAGACCTCTTTGCCACAGCGAAAACCCTGTCGGCACTTTCGGTTCATCCAGATTCATTCATCTTTTCACTTCCGTCGTTTGAGGGTGCTACGGTCTTGACCTTTCTGATTATCCATTAATCTGATCGAGAAGGTTCTCCTTGGGCGCCCTTCCGACACTTATTTTTTCGTTCGTCGACTTTCACTTATCTTCTCCAAATGGATAAGTAGGTAATCAATCTTAGTCACTTCGTCATCCGCATACATGTACACTAGCTTTATACCGCATTGACACCAAAGTAGCCATAGTCAGCTACAATCCCTTACCCCCCCTAGACAAGTGGCATGAACGCTAATCGAATAGAATAGAATAGACTTCACAATGTATGGAAATGTCAAACGTCGCTATGTAGATCAACAACAAGTTGCTATGCAGATCACGTGACTTATGTCATTTACATACAAGAAGCGAGACGATATCAAGGAACGCTTGTACCCTTCTGGTCAGTAACCGATTGGAGGGCAACGCTTGACAAAGTCAGGTAGAGATGGGTGACCATTTAGTGGCATTTGAGCCAAGGGCACGTAAAAAGTCGGTCCCAATTGTTGTCATATAGGCAGCAGTCGTTAAGCCTTGTCAGGCCTTCGGGCGGCTTGAAGACTCTGACACCAAGTTGACCACTAACCATGACTGAGTCGTACTGAGTCCTTGGAATCCGTTTACTAGGATAAACTATTTTGGACAGTGGGTGACTCCCGCTTTCTTGGTCTTTGTCAGTATAAACTTAAGAATAGCCCTCTCCATCACTTGAGTATACATTTTTTATTCAGTTTTATAAAATGATTGAACAAATCGCAGAACTTTATCATCGGCGCAGATGCAAACGAAAACGTGTTGAACATTCAATGCTAAGCCAATATGGATACGCCACCATTTTGTATAAAATATCCTTTTATTATTTAGTATCAATGTTCCTTAATACCTTAATTACTCGCTAGTAACTAGTAACTAATTTCATTGAATAGGTATTCCGCATAAGTCTCGAGCATCTTTGCCCGTGCACCAGTTATGACGCTATGTTGCGCAGATGTGAAAAGTCATTTCTTGGGCGCAGCGCTCGGCACTTGTGAACGCCGCCATCATACAAGGTGCAATGCAAGGTACCTGCTGACGATTTATGTCACATAAAAACACACAAAATAAATGTTAGCTACGTCAAGTATAGGTACCAGAGAGAATGATATAGACAGACAGACAGTGAAACATAATATTATCTGTCTATGCATCATGGAGGCCAAAAAATAATTCATAAAATAATCTCATTCCATATATTGATAGCTCAACTCATACGCAACTCCGACGGTGGCACGTAAATAAATCACGCGCTGACACCTCATATATCTCCCGCCACCAATATTGCTTTAAATCGATTTGCTTCAATCGATACCTGGATCCGAATCGATCATTGATATTCTCTAGCATGTTTATATCCTAACTAGCTATCATATTTTCTAACCCGATTTGAGCAAGTACACATTACCACCGGACCGTTGCTGCAGCAGTATAACGGATTGTTGATATACTGATCCTAACAGTCGTTTAATGCTTTAATGGTCCGTTAGGGTGTTGGCGAACTCGGTCTTATCGGATACCTACCATACTACCTAGCTATTTGAGACTGTTAGTTTTACATTCTTATATAGTGCCCAGTTGTAAATTAAAATGTCAGTATAATAATGATGTAGTGTACATCTTTTGAGTATCCTAAGTCTAATCTGAAGATGACCGAAGTTGTGTTTAATAAACCCCGTCCCACTAATATTATAAATGTGAAAGTTTGGATGGATGGATGTTAGTTCCTTTTTCACGCCAGAACGGCTGAACGGATGAAATTTGGCACAGAGATAGATTATAGTCTGGAATAGCCCATTATTTATCCGGATTTTATGTTCCCGTAGGACAAATGCACAGACTAAGTCGTGGGCAAAAGCTAGTATTATGCATTAAAATCCCTTTTTGATTGTCGAACTGCGTGTGTCATAACGGATGTGTGAATTTCGCTGCATGTAGTGGTGCGCTGAGCACAAGTCTTGTGATTGCAATGTAGGGAGGTACCATATCTGCTAAAATCATACATCAATAATTCAAATACATTCAGTTAATCATGGAATGATAGCAAGTGTAAAAAGGTTTTTGTGGCTAATTTCTGTGCCATGTTAAACTAGTAATAAGATAAAAACCTGTCATGTATTCATGTTATACTGCATTGGGTAAACTGTTTGTACTAACTAACATTTATATTAGCGACGTGACACATTTAAATGACAGTTATAAATGAGTTAACTTAAGGTACCAACTTATCATAAAATGCAGCCATTTAAGGGTTATATAAAAGCGTTAAGATCGGGATACACGACGACACTTGTCACTCATACACTTAATGTATACAGTGTATAAAATCAAGTGTTTGCGTGTGTACATCACCGCGGCACCTTGTTGTAGGGGCGATGTCGCAACACTGAGATACACTGAGTGTCGATGTCGCCGTGTATCCCAAGCATTATTATAACTAGCCAACCAGTCACGGAAGGCAGACGGTAGTCGCTTATTAATATCGAAACCTAATCACTAAAATTGTGTTGGATCAAATCGCAAGGATCAACCGCTGACAACAGCTTGGCGCAGGTTTGAGCGTAGGCCGCTCAGCTCACTGCATCGGGTGGTTGCGGGTTCGATTCCCGCTAGAGGCGAATTTCAGAGTAGGCCTTTTCACAATTTGCTTTGGTTTGGCCGCGCCAGGAACGCCCCCAGTCTATTGTACACTCGAGCTTTGCTTAGTTTGGGACCATACAGTTGGAGCGTTTATCTGGCGATATAAAAAAGGATGGTGATTCTTATTTGATTTATATGAAGAACAACTTACAATAAAAAAATGTTCCTATAGTAATATTTATCAGTGCCAACAGGCGTGTCTACAACATGTACATGCCGCGCGAGGCTGCTCACCCACATGCCTCGCGAAGCACGACGTTTGCCTTAGTCGCATGCCGCGGGAAGCAAATGGCCAGGCAACTGACACTAGCTAGACAGAGGAGGGTATACCCGAGTAATCAGTTTGACATGTTTGACATTGCAAATGACAGCGCTCAGGTGAGGCAGGACGCGCATTTGCCTCGCGCGAGGCAAGTCAAACTTCGTGAGCCAATTTGCCTCGCTCGGCATGTGAGACATCTGGACGTGGCTAATTACTGGAAAAGAAAACATATGTCAATGTCCGCCATCTTAATTCACAACGCCTGGTCTATACCCAATAATACCTACAACTTTTTGTAAATCCTGCATCAGTATGCATAAAATATTGGCATTATAATTAGCTAAGAACTTCCTTTATTTTAGGTGCCTGCAATAATAATCATAGCAACCATCCTCTTCCATATTAACGCCTTGTAAAAAAGTTATAGCAACAAATGGATCACACTTTTTAGTTAGGCGCTACATTACTCTGATATAAGCAAGCCATAGCAGAACTCTGACACCAGGTTGGCCACTAACCATACAATAAGAAGATAGTCGAACGTGTACTATACTCTGACCGCAACCGCTGTACCGCGCCTTAGGTATGCGAGCGGCGAGACGGGGGGCGTTTTCCCACTCCCCACCTCCCCGAGTCCTTCCCGCGCACATCCAATTCCCCACTCCCCACCTCCCCGCGCATAGCTAAGGCGCGGTACAGCGGTTGCGGTCAGACTATAATTGGTGCGTCCATATGCCTCTCATGCCTTGCCCGAGCCGAGCACTCATGTTATGACATTAAGTCTATACGTTCTGCTATACAAAATAGTTTATCCCACTAATAGGAGTCCATGGAAACAGTACGAAATCGTCGCTCGCGGAAAATAATGTGAAAACATGTCGTTATTGCCAACACGGCTCATCTTCTCGTGAATAGGGCCTTCTTACGAATTTCGCTGCATGTAGTGTTGCGCATTATATCTATATCTATACTAATATATAAAGAGGGAAATGCTGACTGACTGACTGACTGACTGACTGACTGACTGACTGACTCATCAACGCCGAGCCGAAACTACTGAAGTTAAAGACATGAAATTTGGATAGTAGATATATTTTGTGACGTAGACAAGCAATAAGAAGCGATTTTGGAAAATTCAACCCCTAAGGGGGTTAAATAGGGGATGAAAGTTTGTATGCAATTTCGTCATTTTTCAAGTTAGAATTATGAAAATTTGTGTTGAGGTGTCTTTTTAAAAATAAAAAATATGGTTTTCGGCGTTTATGAATATTCAACCCCTAAGGTGGTAAAATAGGGGATGAAAGTTAGTTGGGAAGTTTGTATAGATGTTCGTCATTTTTGAAGTTAGAGTTATGAAAATTGGTGTTTAGGTTCCTTTTTAAAAATAAAAAACTTGAATTGCTGCGTTTTTGAAAATTCAACCCCTAAGGGGGTAAAATAGGGGACGAAAGTTTGTATGGAAGTTCGTCATTTCTGAGGTTAGCATAATGAAAATTTGTGTTTAGGTTTTTTTTTACGTATTAAAAATAATAATTTCATCTTTTTTGTAAATTTAAACCGTAAGGGGTTAAAATAGGGGGTGAAAGTTTGTATGGAAGATCGTCATTTTTTGTAGTTGTAATTATAAAAATTGGTGATTAGGTGACTGTTAAAAGATAAACAATATTAATTTCATCTATACTAATATATAAAGAGGGAAATGCTGACTGACTGACTGACTGACTGACTGACTGACTGACTCATCAACGCCGAGCCGAAACTACTGAAGTTAAAGACATGAAATTTGGATAGTAGATATATTTTGTGACGTAGACAAGCAATAAGAAGCGATTTTGGAAAATTCAACCCCTAAGGGGGTTAAATAGGGGATGAAAGTTTGTATGCAATTTCGTCATTTTTCAAGTTAGAATTATGAAAATTTGTGTTGAGGTGTCTTTTTAAAAATAAAAAATATGGTTTTCGGCGTTTATGAATATTCAACCCCTAAGGTGGTAAAATAGGGGATGAAAGTTAGTTGGGAAGTTTGTATAGATGTTCGTCATTTTTGAAGTTAGAGTTATGAAAATTGGTGTTTAGGTTCCTTTTTAAAAATAAAAAACTTGAATTGCTGCGTTTTTGAAAATTCAACCCCTAAGGGGGTAAAATAGGGGACGAAAGTTTGTATGGAAGTTCGTCATTTCTGAGGTTAGCATAATGAAAATTTGTGTTTAGGTTTTTTTTTACGTATTAAAAATAATAATTTCATCTTTTTTGTAAATTTAAACCGTAAGGGGTTAAAATAGGGGGTGAAAGTTTGTATGGAAGATCGTCATTTTTTGTAGTTGTAATTATAAAAATTGGTGATTAGGTGACTGTTAAAAGATAAACAATATTAATTTCAGGGTTTTTGAAAATACATCCCCTAAGGGGGTAAAATAGGGGATGAAAGTTTGTATGGAAGTTCGTCATTTTTGTAGTTAGAATTAAGAAAATTGGTGATTAAGTGTCTTTTAAAAAAATAATAATAATAGCGTTTTTGAAAATTATACGGGGTATGGGATACGGGATACGCGATATGGGATACGGGATTTTGTATATGGGATACGTGATACGGGATACGGGTTACGGGATATGGGATGCGGGATGCGGGATGCGGTATACGGGATGTGGGATACGGAATACGGGATACGGATACGGGATACGGGATACGGATACGGATACGGGATACGGGATATGGGGTAAGGGATACGGGATACGGGAACGGGATACGGGATACGGGATACGGAATGTGGGATGCGTGATACGGGATACGGATACGGTATACGGGATAGGGATACGGATACGGATACGGATACGGGATACGGGATACGGATACGGGATACGGGATACGGGATACGGGATACGGGATGTGGGATGCGTGATACGGGATACGGATACGGATACTGATACGGGATTTGGGTTCCAGAGAACGGAAACGGAATTTTTTTAATTTATATTCTGCGCGGACGAAGTCGCGGGCAAAAGCTAGTTATATTATAATTATAGTGGTGTGCTGAGCATAAGTTTGTGATTGCTATGTTAAAAGGTACCATATCTGCTATAATACAACGGCGCTGCCGCTCTGGAGCGAAAATATAATAGGGATCTGGATGATTCTAGGCAGGGCTGACCAGGGGCGCCGACTCCGTGGGTGTTCGGAGGCTCCAGCACCCATGAAAGCCAAATAGTGGATGCAAAACACCCATGACCCGGACATTAAAATAAGCAATATTTCTGAAACCTCACCCGCTCGCACGTTTCAATTGATTTATTTAGTTTAACAATGTTTACTGTAACTTCCAATTAAAAAGCTGGATTTTAAGTAAGTTTATTTTCAAGGTTTTTTGGGATTCAAAGTTAGAATTAGAAATATGACATCCAAAAATGATTATTCAAAATATTACATGAGCGTTTGAGATGTGTATTTTGGATTTTCCCAATACTATTTTTACTTATTTTTCCTACATTAAAAAAATGCGTCGCCATTTTGTCGTACTACTTGTCTGTTCTTTTAAACGAGTCATCATGAGCACCCACGGGATTGTTTTAAAGCTGGCGCCCCTAACCCCTACAGTATTTCCTGGGTAACATTATTTATAGGTACTTTCAAACCGGATAATGCAACCTTAATCCGTGTGAAAGAAGTAGAGGGAACAGTTACAGATACGTAAGTACTCGTATCAGACACTATTAGGTATCGAGTATCATCGCCTGATACTGCATGATTAATGAATAACATACGCAGGTAAGTACTCATTTTACAATTAGTTTATACTGTCATTTACGTCATCGCTCATGTAATTACATCTCGTATGATGTAATCAGTAAATGCAACCATTGAAATTTGTAATGATTTTATTTCGAACGTATTTTTTATCTTCATTCTAATTACAAAACAGTAATGATTTCCTTTGCAAGGGTTGTTTAAAAGGGCGTATTTTTTAAATCTGTGGCTTTCACCCATTGACCTTCCGTGACCGTACACCTGGGGATTCTTTTTGATTACTATATAATATCCTGGGACAAGAAAGGAATGTACCTTCAATGCCGTGAGGGTGATAACGGCTGGGGTAATTTGGACCCTAATCAATGGATTCCCTATGGATGTGACCAATGGGTCACTTGGCAGGGGTGAGCAATAGGCATAATAAAATCTATCATTCACCCCACAATGTATTACTGCTAAAGAGAGACAACAATACCCATTTCGAATACTTTTCAAATCACCCCCTTGAATAACGAGCGCTAGAACGAGACAGCCATATTTCCCACGTGTACCATCGAGGTCACTACGCGCGTCATCCACGCATGCGTTATGTCATTGTGTGGAAAGGGCTTTCGAACAAAGGAAATTAGTTTGATACGCACATACAACATTTTCAACTATATCACAATGTGTTATGGTTCGAAATCGGTTGTTAAGAGCTTTGTATGGTTTGTTGTGACCTGATTCGCGGGTATCGTAGGCGAGATAACCGTTAGTAGATTACAGACACTACTCAGAAGCTATAAGGTCCAGTTACGTCAAGCAGGGTAGTCAGTTAAACCGTAATTCGAGACATATCGTCGGGTTACTAACTAACTCACCGCTAACCCTTATAACACAAATAGGAATTGGTGCGTCCAGATGCCTCGCATGTCTCACCCCAGCACTTATGTTATGACATTATGTTTATGCGTTCCAACGTCAGTACCTAGTACTCGGGCGCGGGATGCGCCTGATGTAGACGCAGCCATTGATGGAGGTACTTATGTGAATTTTCCATTCCATAAAATACCGATACTAACTGCCTGACTATCTGGTGGCTATTATGATCCCATACATCTATTTCGTTCGGGCTTCGAATTTCGAATTTCAAAATTCGAAGCCCGAACATCTATCCCCGAACCCGTCGATCTGATTCGTTCGGACTTCGAAATTCAAATTTTGACACTATTACAATAATGTGTCAAAATTCGAAATTCGAAGCCGGATCGAAACAAATCGACGACGGGGTAATAATACCCTGGTATAGCGGTAGGTACACTTTAATTAATAAATATCGCCAGACACTTTATGGTCCCAAACTGAGAAACGCTTGTACTATAGGTACCGTACAATGGACTGAGGGAAATACCAGTGACACCCACACCAGTAACATAACGCACTTTGTAGATAAATCTGTGAACCTAGTCCTTATTACATATTTTTCCGCAGCATAACCTATGTCGAGGGTTAGTTACCTATATTAAAATTACGTTATTATTATTTTCTTTGATTGAAATAATAATAATCATAAATCACTACACTAGGAAGAATGATAATGAACATAGGAAGTCAAAATAATTTTAAAAAATGTAAACAATCATTAAAATTTATTCAGAAATACACATTTTATTTCAACTTAATTAAATCAAATCCAATTCCAACCGCTCGCGGTTTGAATTCGTTTGACGTCATAACAATAAATTAATTACCTATGTTTGCAGCAATAACAATTATTTTAGGTAGCTAACATAACTCCAATAATAGTTCTTTATTTAAAAAATTGACACATATGGAATGTTATTCAAATTTAGATTTATTCATAAATAATTTTATTTCGGTAACATTACCTATGTTGGTTAATTATCTCATAAGGCAAGAGGTTTTGGTAGGAGTAGGGAGTTAAAATAATTGAATATACCTATTATCTAATTAAATACGAAAAAAACTAATTTCTAAGAAAACAATGATATGTTATTATTCTTTGTTATTCTTGATTGTAAAGTAAAAACCTGATGATAAACTAATCTAAAATTTAATACTTTTACGGTAAAAACAACAAACGAATAGGGACTTAGACACTAAATATAATAATAAGCAAAAATTTAATTAATATAAAATTATGAGAATCATTAAATTGTAATATTTATTTTTAATATTGCTATTAGTTTCGTAATAATTGCTTTTGCCTACGGCATCACTACTCAATCGGTATAGACTGACTTTATTAAAGCACAAGATCACTGCACGGCACTGAGCCCACTGACTCAGTAGGATAGGTCACTACCTATCCTTGAGTATAGGTATGTATGTAACAGTTAAGCCTCGCCCTAACATTCAGCTCTATTCGCAGTCAAAATCAAGTTATTTTTTAGGATTTCATTATTCCAACATTATCACGGACGAAAACTGGTTTGAATTAATCCTTATCGAAATCTAAGATTTACGAGGCTATAAAATAAATTATCTTAAATAAATAATGGGGTAAGTGCCTCATGCAAAATCTATTGCGCCGTATCTAAACGTGACACGTGTAATTGAATTATCCAAGTGGAATTCTGTCATATAGATTGATAAATAAAAAAAATTTATTAAGTCTACAATTTTTTTTTCTTAAATCCAATGTTTACAACCTTCCTTCCTTTCCAGTTTTATTACACGCGTAGAATTTTAGTGAACTTTTATTGTAATGAGTTGAGTTCAAAAAGTAAATAACAGTTTAAATAACAACTATAGTACCTAGGTAAATTACTTAACGAATAAAAAGTTTGTAATCTCAGAACGTCATATCATATTACAGTAATATTAGAGGATTTTAATTATTTATTTGGTTTAACCGTTCAACAGTCTACAGAAACGTATCAGACTTCTACATTTTCTTACACAACAATATGCTATTTTGCTAATTCATATTATATAATAAGTAGCCTCATTTTTTCAAAAACTATCTTAAAAACTATTTTTCCATAAATCCTTATTTATAAGGTAACTGACAATATTTTTTAATCCTTCAACAACATTATAAAAAAAAAAACCAGGCCGGGGTCTAAAAACAAATTTTAATATCTACCAACGAGTTGTATTTTTTTCAGAAGTAGATAAGTATCCATTTCGATAACAAGCAAATGATATAAATAGGTTTATTTCAATAATGCTTTAAAAAAGCTGCCGTTATTATCACTTCACAATTTGTGCATGCACTGGCTTCTATTACGAACTCGGCTTTATAGCAATCCATTTCGACCAAGCTTCGAATTTTGAATTTTGACACATTTCCGTAGTAAATTAGTGCCGAAATCACGAACGAACGGAACAGATTGTCTAGATTCGTAAGAGGGCCCAAGAATCGCAACATTTAAACAATAGGTACGTTGGTTTCGTCAAGATTAACAGAGACGAAATCATCATGTCTGATATCTAAAGGCTGATGATGAGGAATATGCTTCATCAAATACTATAAACTCTAAATGGACCGTAACACGGGCGACTGAGACAAGGACCAGAAAATTTATGCATTCTCGCGCTCTCAAAGTTTGTCAAACTTTACGATCAAACTTTCCATTTCCATCAAAACACAACTACACACGTTCAAGCTTGCTTGACACACACGTAAAATTTGACAAATTCATTGAATAAGGCCGGCTATGACGGCCGTGGCAAGACAAAATGAGAGGAATGTGAAATTTTGACTCATTCTCTTGCATAAAAATTATAAAGAGAAGAGCCACTGGGCGTGACAAAATCCGTGAGACAAAGTCTTGTCGCGTGCCTTGATAGGCTTATAGGGCGCTTAGTATTTTTTCTTAATCTGTGCCTGTCATCTTGTTGCGGCCGTCCGTGCTACAGTACAGATGGTTTGATTCCAGGTCCGGAGTCCACCGCAGGTTTCCAGGGGCGCCCAGGTCGCTCAGGAGTACCGGCCCTCACTCAGCGTTTATCATCTGGAACAAGGAATTTTACTTTTTAATTTTATTCGAAAAAAGAAGCAAGGGTATCGATACAGTCCTGAGCGACCTGAAAATCCCTTATCGAAAATAAATAGTTATGTGGGCGTCATTTTGTAAAATAACATTATGCGCGATTTTATAACCTCAATTGATTTATTAATTTAAAATGTGCTCTACAAAATTATATTTTTTTCTTCTTAGACGCAACTCATTAGATGTGTCCATATGGCGCGCATGCCTTACCCGAGCACTCATATTATGACATTACGTCTATGCGTTCCGACGTCAAAAGTGAGTGCTCGCGCGAGGCATGCGCCTGATGAAGACGCCGCCATTAAAACAGCGATATTTGCAAGGAATAAAAAAACGGTTTATAAAATAAAAAAAATAATAAGTAACGTCTGAATATCAAAATAGGTAGGTATGTATGTTAATTGATGAATCGTAAATAGATAGCAGAGACTAAATTATAAAGTAGGAAAAACATGTTATATAGGTGATAATAAGTTATTTATTTGTAATCGATGTATTATTAAAATTACACTGGCATTTACGCGGATCCTTTAGTATTAAATAGGTACTCAAGAGTGCGGATCTGATCATAAATATGCAAAGAAACCTGTTCCATCTCACTCAACAAAGATAGGGTGAATCAGGGAAAAGTGAATTTCCTTGACATTTCACTTTCAAGTAAAAGACAAACAAGAGACCTCTGGAATGAGGAACTCGGGGTAAATAATGCGTACATTACGGTGGCATCACGGAACTCGAAGTTATTAATCGTAGGTTATGTCTGTACTTGAAATATGTTACTTATATTATGACCTTATCAGAAATATCAAATTTTAATACTTTTTGTGCCTTTATTCAATCCTTTTAATGACCATGAGCTATTACATCCTGAAAGAAATGATTTATTTTCAAAAAAGTACATATGGAGCTGAAAATAAAAATCATGCATATTCCCTATTCTAAATAAATGGCTTATTCAATAAGCTGATGGATTCCAATGCATATCGCAATCTTGCACCATAGGAACTAACCAAAGACTGGTCACTAGTTCATTTGCAACCGAACCAAACAGACTAACCGGCTAAGCTGCTAAAGAGTAACATCCTTCACCGTTGCATGCGCGGACGCATGCAACACGCACACACGCGCATTTTAACTATGCACGAATATACACACGACTGTGTGAATATTAGCGATTTGACACTTGCTCATTAATAGCAGGGCTGGCAGAAAAATATATAAATACACCTAAAACATGAGTCACTATACTTGACACATCTCAAGTACATGCGAGCCTGTCTTGAGGTTTGATTTTATAAATTAGTTTATTTATCCTATTTTGCAAATTAATTATTGTATGAATCTGAATCGTTGTATCAAGGTGACTTATTTATTTTCATTGTAACTGAATAATTAATTTAATCTTCAACTACCTACAATATGTTAAAAAATTAAATCAAGTCAAGTAAAATATAGATATTTTAAAGTTTAAAAAATACACTAAACATATAACTCAACTTAGTATATGCAGTAGATAACTACAGCAAATTGCGAAATGATTATGTCATAAAACTAATAACAATCCTGCCAGCCCTGCGCACATACACCAACACACACCAACAACTCACACACACATACAGCCGCGAACCGGTCGATTGACGTCAATTGTGGGTGTGGACGGGGATATAAAAAAAATAAAACTATCAGTTTACTACAAACGGAAAACAACGTATAACCATAACATGCCATTGTTCCTCGGGTACACCCATCAACGGATTTATTTGCACTGAACTAAATGGCGTGTTGCTTCTAATGGTTTTTTTACGGAGACGAATGAAGCTCCATTGTTTGGTACCGTTTTTCAGTGGCAAGTAGGTTGAGTACGAATACTACGTCACTTTAATGTGGTATTTGTATTTATAACGTTGAAGATAGTTGAGTAGTTGTTTGTTTATCGTTAGATCATTATTTAGGGTCTGTTTCAAAATACTCGGCTAAAGTTTAGTCTCCAAATAAATTTGACGTACAACGGCCATAGGACGTGGTTTGATGCGGGCGATGCAGAAAGCGTATTTAAAAGAGTTTCTATGAGTTAAATTTTTTAGGCCGAAAACTGTAATTTGGAGGCCGAATAACTCAAAAAGTAATTTCGATATTTTGGAAAACTACAACCGCCATTGGGCGTGGTGTGATGTTGGCGATGCGATAAGCATATTTAAAAGTTTCTTACATTTTATCTCCAGTTTTCTATTAAGCAGCTACTTTCGATTCATGACATTAAGTACGAATAAAGCACAAAATTCAAAGGACAATGCCCATCAAGAGTACTGGATATGGGCATTCCCCTTTAAGTTCTTTTTCGTAAGTACACAGATATTAACCCCACGTTTTGTGAGGAGAAGCCTAACCCCCAAATTTGTACATATTTTTGCCTAGTTTACAATGGTTTATTTTTTCAATTCCTAAAACCTAATCCGCCGATTCCCACTGTTCGAAACACCCACCGGCATTTATTTTTTCTTGTTCTAAAATTAGCAAAACAATTTGCGGTCGCGAAGTAGTGACATTCCAAACGGTCGCCGGTTGGGGTCAAACTGTCCTCGCGATATTTGAACACCCGCTCTCCGTGACGTCAATACCGTCCCTGAGATCTTCATGTGTCTGACACACACCAATATTATGAATCGGAGTTTACTTTTAGTATTGTTGCTATTTGCAGTCTCTAATCACAAATATGTATATATTTATTTATTTATTTATTTCAGAAATTATTTATATTATCATTACAGGTATACCCAATGCGATAATATAAGTACACAGTAGTTACACAGCAGTTATAAAACAGTTATATGTTTGTGTTTGCAAGTCATAATGTTTATTAGTGGTTGATCCAAGCTACAGCTCATATATGGGCTGGTTCGACCGGGGTAGTACCACCCTCGCACAGAAGATCGGCGTAAAGTAGATATTACAGCTGCGTTTCGTACGATGAGTGAGAGAGCCGGAAGCCCAACCCCCTTCTTCTTGCTCTCCCTCTGTCCCACTTCCCTTCAGGTTGGCAAGATGCGAGTAATGCCTTTGCAAGCATCTATAGGCTAAACATCAGGCAGGCCGTACCCTTAATTGCTACCCTAGTAACATTAAGGGCTGTATCACACCTGGGGTGCTACCACGGTTTGCGAAACGCAACTTACGTTAACGAACGATATTCAATCCGAAATTTTGCTAATTTGCTACTCTTGTTCTTTTGCGGATGGGCCCACGAAGTACGGATCCATAGACAATTTTCGTGAACGAATGGGACGAGCAAAATAGTGTGGTTGCTTTTTGACGTCAACTTCGGTAAATTACGGTTTTTACTTTATCTTGAAATAATTAAACTAGGTAGCTTTATTTTTAAATTTTACGTATAGTATGTGGTAAATCAAGCATTACTTGTAATATTCATGCAGAAAATATTAATATATGGGTAAAAATTTATATTTTGAACAAAAAATACCACAGACAGTATAATTCTCTATAGTGTTTATGGTGTTCCCTTTTACGGACATTGTTAACCAACTAAATTGAAGAGTACTATTTCTTGCGATCGATTGGTAGTAACGTATGACAATCATAATTATCCGTATATTCACACTCTGTCAGTCAATGTTTATGTTGTGAGATTTTTCGTTTGAATTAATTGATGTTTTCTGAAGTTAGTTTCTCAAGTGTTGTATTAATAAATGATGTTTCCAAGTGCTTCTTACATACTTCGGAATCGTGATACACATTCCGTATAAAAGCTTCAAGCCATTTTGTCGGCATTTTGGGTCTCCAAAAGTTTGTCTTCCAAAACATGTAAGTAAACATTATAAATATACATAGTAATTAGTTATTTCACTAAATATATCTCATTTCCTTAATAATAACAATGCATATCTACATCTTTTCAGTTTAAAATGGCTACACAAACGGGTTATGGGGAATGTAGAAATCCGCCACGAAACCACGAGCCACTTAGAACCCCCGAGTCTACCACCGATGTGACAAGAATCCCGGACCTCCAGAAGTTGTGAGTATTTGTTAATGGTATTTTCAGTAATGCTATCATAAATATTTTAGTACATGATGGATTTGTATGAAATATCTTTCATAAGTCATTTCAGCCAAAGGCCGTCCACTGCTGGACATAGTAGGTACCCTTAAGCATAATCAGGGCAACTATTTAACTTAGTAAAAAGTGTCCATTTAGTTAAAATTATTTTTCTAAACCCGTTAAGTGTCCGAGGCATTTTTTGTTGAAGTATTTAAATTGGAATGTTGTTTTGCAGACTCACAACCTACACATACCAGAAGGAAAAGGCAATCAACTGCTGGCTGTGATGTCAGAAGCTTGATACAATTGGAAGAGGACCGTGCAGAGAGATAAACAGTCAGGAACACCGAGCTCGCAGGCATCAGGGGCTGCCCTATTACAGCTGCGTGGACTTCTTAGAGAATAGTAATTAAGATACTTAGAATTAGATGAGTTACATTCAGCAATTAAGTCCTGTCTATCATGGGAGATGAGTTTGTTGGACGCCTTACTATAGCCAGAGTGTCAGCCTTTAGTGAGGAAGTCATTCTTCAAATCTCATCAAATAATTCTACATCTTTGTTGTTAAAATATTTCTTCAACGATAATTGATTTCATTATAAAGATGAATTTTTATGTAAGAATTTAAATCTATTTTAAATTAAATCCATCAAATCTCATTTGATTACAATATGTCATGATTCTATTAGCTATTAAATTTGCTTTATTTTCAGACCAATCAACCAACGCCATCCACATCCAGTCAAACAAGCCAACCACCGAGCTTCCTACAGCCTCAGTTTGTTTCAAGATTTGCCTGAAGTCATGTAGTTTGCCGTATACAGCCAGGAAGCGTCTAGTCACTCCACACAGCATGTAGACTGTTATTGTTATTTACCATGACGTTTGTAGGTAGGGGTTAGAATAAATAAAACTATTATAATAAGGGTTTTTTTTTATTTTACCTTAAGGTACCGATTTCCCTAGCTATGCATAAATATTGTACCTAGTAATATGTAATGCTGAATAGAGAAAATAAAATCGTAGAAATTCCTACGTCAATGGATATAGGTACAAACTTCTATACATGCTTAGGGCAGTAATTACTGTTATTTACCATGAACTTTGTAGGTAGGGGTTAGAATAAATAAAACTATTATAATAAGGCATTTATTTTTATTTTACCTTAAAGTACAACTTTTTATAAGTTTGAAAGGTGTAGCTGTTGAAAAGAAACGGGGCAGGAAGCGCTTGGCATTTTTTTCACATCTCCTAAAACAAAGTAAAAATAAATTAAAGCAAATGAATTATACATAACTTATGTAAAACACAGCAGGCTATTATAATTTTACCTGCTGTTTCAGGACAGTAATGTAGTGCGAGCTACCGAGCTGCCAAAAGACATCTCCATCGACCTTTCAATATGCCAAATGTGCGTTCTATGGTGGTGCGTGCACTCTTTTGGACAGAGTTGTATCTTCCCTCAGGAGAGTCTTCAACAGCATTATCTATAGGTATCATCATATGCTCCCTTTGAGCGTAACGAGAATCGCCTAAAATTTTAAAATAAATATTAATCTGAGTTACATTACATACATTATTATATTATATTTTTACACAAATAAATCAATTCAAACATGCCTAATAGATAAACTATTTCACTCTGGAGACCCTCCATGTGGGTTCTTATGTCACACTCTCTCCAAATATATGCATCATGTGTTGCTCCACAAAATGAAGCGTCCACATTAGTTATAAGTATAGCACCCACTGTCGCATATCTAGAAAAGAAAGTTATTCAATGTAATATACATAAATAGAAGGTAAGTATAGAGATTAATGGGAATCATATACAACAGTACCTAGATCTTACACCAACAACATTCATACAATAATTAATATTTGGTCTTATACTCAAAACTTGAGTATTAATTGAATGAAAATGTTTTCGATTAAAATATTTTTCCTCTTCCTGCGAAGGTGCAACAATAATTGCAATATGAGTGCAATCAATGCACCCAATCACACCCGGAAGCCCATATTTTTCATTAAATATGGAACATTATGATATCACATTTATTCAAAATACACTAAGCCAATATTAATAATAAAACTTAGATACATGTTAGCTAGGTACTCACCGCCGCTTAATGAGATGCCTTTCATTAATATTTTGCGGGAATTTTATGTATTTCCTTAGTATATGGAGTGCATTGAGGGCAGTCGTAACCTCCTGCAAACAACAAGACACAGTCTGTTGTGCAAGGGGCCCGTCTAGGTTTTGTCCCACAGATCCTTGGTAACTGCCTCAGGCATAAAAATTCAAAGCCGTAAGGACCTGAAAAAAAGATGAGGATTATGAACAGAGAAATGCCAATATTTATTTAAGAAAACGATAAAAAATATACACCACCAAAATATATTGTGAGGTCGATTCCATAACACCTCCGAAGTGGAGGTAACAACGGCACTATTTCCTTACACAACTCCTCAAATTATTGCCGACTGAGTCTGTAATTTCCCACAAACTCTTTGAGTCAAGAATTTGGCTAACATTTAATTGATTCCGCAGGCGACGCCGACTTCTTCTACGCTCTAAACGTTCCTTACGTAGAGCAGCCTCGATTAAAACTAATCTTGCAGCCATTTTAATACAATTTTCTAATAAAATTAACACAAACGATAATCAAACGATAACACTTTTGGTTTCGTCGATTTTGAGGTTAATATCGCGAAAATCATCTGTCAAAATCAAATTTTCGTTCGGAACATTTACCAATTAGAGTAGGTTTAGAGAAACGATCCGTCAAACAATTTGCGTTCGGAAGAAATTTCGGAACGGATGAGAACCGTGGTAGGAAACACGCGAAATATCGTCCGCAATATCGTTTTCGTTTGAAAGCGAGTAGCACCCCTGGCGACGGGTTTGGCGACCGTCGTCAAGTAGTCCTGTCATATTTTGACATAATTAAATACGAATTATTGGCGACGGTAGGCAGCGACGTCGCCGGCCACGTATCCAAACAATTGGTATTACCTGTCAAATTCAATACGAATTCGTTGGCGACGGTGGCTGGCGACGCGCTTGGCGTCCCGGTGAGATAGAGCCCTAAAAAATAAAAATAGAAGATACCTTTAGTACGTATCTACGCCATCGTTCACTATTCTAGATAACATAATTTAGCTAAGACAAGATCATAGTCAACTATATGTTGGTATTATTAAAATAAGAATCTAATTTATAGTGCTGTCAAGCATTAAATATTTACATACATTTAGTATTCCAAACTATCCAATGTGGAAAAATACCGACGAAACCTCGAACGTTCTAATCTCCGATCATCAAATTTTATAGATCATAGATATAACAATGGCCCGAGAGATGAGCCTTGAGGAACACCCATTAACGAAACGTCATGTATACCGTTAATCGTAAGTACTTTGGCAAACCATCTTTAGAACATAAAACTTTTTCTTAACACGTCATAGAATTTCCAGAGTGTAGCGATAATATAAGAATAATAATATTGAAACAATATAATATCCTGGAAAAATACTCTTCACTGTTCAACTAAAATGTTCGATCATTATTTTTATAGGTCGTAAATGAAACAATGGGCCGAGAGCGGAACCTTGAGGAACACCTATTAACGAAATTACTTACGTCTGCCGTGTGTTTTGTACCGTTATAGTAATTAAACAAATTTGTTACTAGTGAGTACTACATCTATTTTTAATTTTAGTAAGTTTCTTATTTTTAAACGGCTGTTAACGAATACTGCGCAGTTCTTAATGAATATTAATTTGAAATGTTTCGTAAAAAATAGTAGTATAAAATTTCGTAGTAGTATTCCAGTCGTTTCGAAGTATGTTGACTTTAAAAGCTTGTTTATGGAATAGAATATATATAACTATACATGTTATAAATAAGTACCAATTAATACCTACTTGATTTTCTGTTATCCTAAATTATAAACCGTTACTTAAGGTCATATTTACACATATAGCAAGATAATACTATACCTACTTATGTATTTGCTTAAATCCTAAATAAAGCTTTGCATCCTGAACTCTAATCGCCAATAGACATTTTAGTCAGTACAATGGTTTTACAAAGAATTTCTAGCAACAAAAGTGATTTGTAATGCCATTGTAAGTTCATCATAATAAAGGTGGCAAAGCTACAAGTCTGCAAAAGAGTGGCCTTGCTAAAAAACAACCAATACAAGTGACATTGAACGGAAACAACGAAACACAATTGTCAATTACTGTAACTAATATGTTCCCGCTCCAGTTACTTACAATAACATTGGGCACGTAAATGACGGATGTGAGCATCCGTCTAACATACAAAATAACTGTATACATGACGGTATCGACACACGGATTAATGCACTTGAGGGGCCCGCCACTGAAGTTGGTAGAATCTTTATCAATTGGAATCCCAGTGATGGCAAATATCCTGTTGTGTTTGTTATTGTTGCTGAGGATGCAACGCCTATTATTATATGTAGTTGTTACCGATTTGTTCCCGAATCAGAAATTTAATCTAACCATTTTAAGTGTGCTTTGAGAATCAGCAATAATATACTGCCCATTCGAAATGTCGTTTCAGCTAACTTGAAATAGGAAACACGAAAACGTTTCTTCGAACCGAATTATAATAACTTCTATGCTATGAAGTAAAATGGCTTAACAAAGTATAAATGGTAGCTTCGATTAAAATAGTGCAACCACTAATCACATAGCTAAGCTACAGCATAAATTATAAGTACATCAAAAAACCTACAATTAAACGAAACGAACTACAGTTGAGTTCATCAAAAACGGTTCCAATAAGATGAGACGTAACGAGATGAAGCTCATAAATGACTCAAAAAACTGGTACAAAGGCGCCAGCGTTGACAAAACGTGACTAGACTACCACAAATACAATGCACATAGCCGACCGTGGCAAGACATGACGCGAGATAAATTGATTTTTCTCATTCTCTTCTATACATTAAGAAAGAGAGAGAGTGACTCGGTGCGACATAATGACATAGTGACAAAAGTCTTGTCATGGCTTGTGTGCTAGCCCCACTGCTAAACACTTCCACTGAATACGTCACAGACATTAAATCGGATTCGATGTCGAGAATTAATAATTCATTTTGTAAATGCATCACAAAGCAATTCATATTGCAGTCATTTCGGCATGTGTGATACGCAAAATGGAAAATTGTGGCTAATATAAAATTTTGTTTGTGTTTTGCGTATTGGAAGGAGTGACGTAGGTTTCATTGTAAAGTAATGCTTCTAACTACGTGACGGTTAAACCGTATTTTCCTGGATACATACTGCGTTCCCCGAATTCCTAAGTTTAGGTAGTTTATCTGCGTCTGATAAACAAAACAAATAATTGTTTGTTATACATAATTTAAATTCCTGTCATGCTTCCACATTTATGTTTACTTACGTCATTTATACATTTTTAAAGTGAGCTCCCGTGTAGAATTTTTAACAGACCTCATGAAACGAGAAGACCTTTTTAAATAATGATTATTCACTTTAAAAACAGTATGGTAATCACCAATCATTCTGTTAACGCATGGATACGATTTATAACACGCTGTCATGGGTAACTTAACCGGTTCTAAACTAAATCATAAGTATATTGACGTCAATACTGTTCAAACAAGGAAGATTGTTTTTGTGCGGCAAGGCAGCACAATAATTGGAAGATTTCAATAGCCGCAATTTGTGTATGAAAACATACGAAAACTTTTAAATCATGAGTCGTGATAGTGGCTTTATGAAAAAATCGATTTGAATTAAAACGAGAGGGATAAATACTAAATCGATTAATTAAATATCGATTCGAAAACGACGAAAATTATTAGGATTATCAGTGTGATTATGTTTCTTACGTAAATCATGAATTAGATTGAAACAACAAATTGACGAACAAATTAAGAGTTAACAAATCAATAAAATTAATTATCTTAATAATTATTAAAGAAATATGACGTCACCTTTTAATAGCCGCGTCGATGCACGAAAACCGCTTTGAGTTTAATTTAAATTTAATTGGTTACTCTATAATTAGAACTATTATTAATAGAATTGTACGTACTGGCATGCGCAGAGCTATCTATTAAATGAAAAATAACTCACCTTTTTCGCCAACGACGTAGGTCCTTCAAACTCGTCATCATCGCGACTCGACAGGGTGGAACAGGAGGAACATGCCGAATCCGCTGACAAGGACCGTGACCTCAGCCAGTTCACCTCTTCCTCAGTAGCGCCGACCGCCACTCCGTCGGAGTAGTCGCTGACGACCACGCTCGGCGTCCTCACGCACCTCCCCCTGATCTCGCAACCCTCACTACTCCTCCGCCCGAGTTCCACCACGTGAGCCTCAATGAGGGTCATCTCCCGCCTCGGCGACATCGCGTCGGGCGGCGGCGTGATCTCGCGAGGGTGCGAATGTCGTCTCAGCTGAGTATGGTTATCCAGTTCGACTGCGGAATCATCGCTGAGATCGCGGCTGCGTCGTCTGACGGCGGCCCTGTCGTCGTCGTCTGATGATGAAATGTCTTCGGGCGGGGGGGAGGTGCGCGGGGGCCGCAGGTACTGCATCGGGCCGGGTTCGAAGCGGCGCAGGAGTTCGGAGACGCGCGGCTGTGCGTGGCGGGGGACGAGGCCTACCGATGGCGCGCGTGCGCCCGCACTGTCGCTGGCCCTTCGGTGCGCGGGCGCAGACTCCCGCGCGTGCTCGGGCGTCACCCCCGCGCTCAGCTTCATGTAGAACCGACTGTGGTTTAACGCTTTTTCCCTTAACACCCGGCGGAAGTCCTCTGGTTGTTGTTCGACACGCGGCATTTTGGCTGCAATTCAGAAAATATACTGATAACATTTATTTAAGTAGAGTAACAAATAAATTTGACGTTTAACATGTATTCTACGTAAAACTGTCAAAGCTTCATATTTATTTAGAGCATTTAAAAACGTTATTTGACGATTATGAATCAGAGACCTAGTTAATATTATTAGCAAATAAATTGGTTTGTAGCATTATCCTAGCGAGAGGTTATAAAAGGTCAAGACTAACTACTAGCCTGTTTACGTTTTACTACGGGCAATGATTCAATAAGCCTCTCGCCTTATCAACATGATTTGAATCTAGACTGTATTAATATTGATGTCGATTCTGTTCCATCAGTTCACGAAATTCATTCATCAACCGCAAATAGAGCAACGAATTTTCATTAGGGCCACCGCAAACACGCTACTTTTAGCAGCGGCGGTCGATGATTTAGTCGCTTTTTAGAAGCTAAATGCAGCGACCAGTCGCAAAATCGATTTTGATACTGCGATCGAACGCAGAGTCGCCAAAACGCAATGCAGTCACAGAATCGAAAAAAATATGAAAATGTCGGTTAATAAATTTATTAAGTTTATTTATGACAAACATCGGTAGATCGTATTATAATTAATTGTTTCATCGAGAAAAGTAGTTTTTAAATTATCTTAAAGATACAAATTATTCATCACGCTCCAAAGAGGACTTCACGAATGCGATACTTATCACCGGATAACTACCTATTTGACGGAGAAAAACGTATTCAATGTGCGCACTTAATTCGTACGACCACGATCATACGTCGACGTACGATGAAAATTCGTGTCCAAAGTGCGCGCGGCCTTATGCTCGTGTTTGGCTAATATCTATCAACGTCAAAAGGATAACTCACCTTAAAATTACAAAACAACTTGTATTCAAAATACGTGGCAATAACTAAACATCTCCGGCAATCTGAAACAAATATAAAGATAGCATTACTTAATTATAAAATTCAGATAAAATTAACACAGGATGCGTTACGTTACTTAAAATTAAATACTGATATATTAATTTATAGCCAGTTTACTATGGTTTCACAAAGCATTTTTAGGAACAATAGTGGTTTGTAATGCCAGTGTAAGTCGATCATAACTTTATACAAATTTGTTTTAAGTCCTCAGGGGGGAGCGACAAGCTCCAACTGGGTGCGCGGCACATGAGGGGCTCCGGTGCCCCTCCGGCGTATTGAAGGCAGCCAGCGGGGACGTTTTAGTGGGTAAGCACTCTCCCACCTTAGGGGCCATCCATTAATTACGTCACACGTAAAGGGGGGAGGGGGTCGACGAAATGTGACATTGTGTGACAAGGGGGTGGGAGGGGTCCTAAGTTTTGTGACGTCACATTTAAAAATCTAATATATCTAAGTATTAAAACCGAAATTTGAATTTATTACGAATTTTTTTGAAAATTTCTGAAAATCATAAAAAAATATGTGACGTCACACAGGGAGGGGGAGGGTCTCGCAAATGTGACCAGCTGTGACAAGGGGGGGAGGGGTCTAAAAATCATGAAATTCGTGTGACGTAATTAATGGATAGACCCTTACCCCAGAACTCTCCCACAAGAGGTCTGGGCATCTTTTGAAGATTCTCTCCCCGTCAACAAAGAAAGGTATTTAGTCCTATTACGGTAGTAGGTTATTTCATCGAATCTTAACAAAACATGGGATAACAAGGCCACAAAGAAATATCTGTATGTTGTTAAGTCATTAAACATAATCTGGCTTTGAGGTAGGTACCTATTGAATGTTGTGACGCAATCAATAACCAGCACTGCATAATAATGATTCCATTTTCGAATGATTTATTAAATAATAAAAATCAAGATATATTATGAGAAGTTACCGAGGTATTTTCATTTGTAATATAAAAGTCAAAAGTTAAAATATTCTTATTCTAAGCTAAATAAAGCACTTACAAATATTCACATACTTAATGATTTTAGTTTTACCACCGGTTCTTAAAGGTCAACTAATCTACGACTCCGCACCCGACCAGAAGGGCTAGACAAGTGGCTGACGTCTACAAGCGTTCCTTGAAATCGCTACGCTTCATGTATGGGTATGACATAAGTCACGTGATCTACATAGCAACTTGTTGTTGATCTACATAGCGACGTTTGACATTTCCATACATTGTGAAGTCTATTCTATTCTATTCGATTAGCGTTCATGCCACTTGGCTAGGGGGGCCACCGCCACCGCCTAATCGCTTGGCGTCCCCTCGTTGTGGACAGGTGGTCCGCGGGCGGACGCTGCGATGTCACCATAAATGTCACGTGATCAACCAGTGGACCTCGCGTGGTCAACGAGTGAACGCCGCGTGGTCAACACGTGGTCCACTAATTTCCTGTTCAGTTAGCCGACCGACGAGGCGGTACTCATCGGATGCCGAGTCGTTAGATGAGCGTTGACCTTATTGCTGCATAATAAAAGCCGGCAAGAAACTCAATGGTTATTCTTTTCAATAGAAAAAGTAAAATTGTGTACATTCTCAAAACCGGAACGCAATTTCAGCAGGAAGGATTATTGCTGTTAAACTATTTAAGTCTTACTCAGATTTAGATATTTAAATTAGACTTGCAACGAATAGTATATTCGGCCATACGCCGAATACCGAATATTTGGCGAACTTCCTGGCCGAATAGCCGAATATTCGGCAAAAGTATTCGGCCGGTGTGTGGAAGGAAGGGAAGGAAGTAGTGTTTATTCAGAGCGACTTTTACCTGAAGCTGGGATGGTCTACGAGAAAAAATGAGCACTTATTTGAGTGACTACTTGAGTTACTTAAGTAACTACTTTGCAAAAATGCACATAAATTGGTCTTTCTGCATTATAATCTCTTCTTCTTCCTAGCCTTATCCCATTATGAGGGGTCGGCTTTCAGTCTACCCTGATTTGGCTGATCACCGATATTTACACAGAGCGATTGCCATCTGCCCTCCGAGACCCAACTAGTGGGACTATCGGCAACCTAAGGGTAAGACCATTATAATCATTATAATCTATCGATTCTAAATTTTGATTACGATAATTCAAATGCATAGACAATGTCAAATTTTTTATCGTATTTTTTTTGTTAAATTTTGTATTAAAGAAGTTGATTATAAACCTGTGACTACTTTAATGACTATAAGAGACTTTTTATATATTTTAATCTACATTATCCCACTGCTGGGCAAAGGTCTCCCCCAATACACTCCATATATCTCTATTAGACGCCGCTTCCATCCATCCCTCCAGAGAAATATTAAAATAAATCAATATTGGCTTTCATTGTACCATTTATCTCAATAAAACAATATATTCTTAAATATTCGGTATTCGGCCGAATAGTATGTAGATATTCCGCATTCGGCCGAATAGCATAAAAGTAGCCGAATAGGCCGAATACCGAATAGTAACCGAATATTCGTTGCAAGTCTAATTTAAATAGAAAACCAATCTAGTGAGTTGTGCGTAATTTTACTTGCCGTGTATAATTTATAATGACAGCAGAGAGGAAACAGACGGACTAGTAATAAGTAGGTATAGTAATTAGAACAATGGACAATATTATGTTATTTATAGGAAAACCCATTTATTCAGATAACGTAACCGACAGGACTTTTATTGATTAAATAAAACATGGATCTAACCGAGTTTTAATGATGCTCGTTATCAAACAAACCGTTATTTGATGACGATAGCAGTTTTAAATAACATTTACTACCAAATATTATTAACTTTCTAAATAAAATTGCTAAAATTGAATTTCTATAAATTCTGACACCGATAAACAGTTTGATTCGGCAATAACCTAGAAAAGGATTTACCTAAGTACTAATTTTATTTCATAACGGTTGACGGGCCTGTTGGCGTGGTTGGCGTGATGGCGCCTTTCACGCTGCAGGTCTTAGGTTCGATTCCTACCCGGGACATGCATTTGTGTGCATGAACATGTCTGTATGTCCCGAGTCTGGGTGTATATGTATATTAAGTATGTATTTACAAATAAAAAAGTAGTATATGTAGTAATATCAGTTATCTGGTTTCCATAGTACAAGCTCTGCTTAGTTTGGGATCAGGTAGCCGTGTGTAAAAAATGTCCCAGGATATTATTATTATTATTATAACCAAGCAATTTGTAATCTGAGTACTAATCTTATAAAAAATACTCAATTACGTATCAACTCTTTCTTTCTTTCAACTGCCCGTAGAAAATAAAAAAGTTAAATCTAATTTACAATCTATTTTTTTCTAATTTTATTATTTTGTACATACCTACCTACTACCTAGTATAATAAAAATATTTTACATTTTAACTAGATAGATGATAAATTTTATCAAATGATCAAATTTAAACACATTTATGCATCGATCTTCGCGAAATAAATATTTTTTATTTGTCTTCGGTTCAGTTACCGTAGCATATAGGTTGCTTGCAATACTTAAGGCATCCCACATCGCCGACCTAAAGGGGAATAGGAGGCAGGGGAAGAGGGGTTAGGCTTCCGGCTCTCTTTCATCGTACGAAACGCAGCTGTAATAGCTACTTTACGCCGATCGTCTGTGAGAAGATTGTACTACCCGGTTGCCCATATTTGAGTCAATTGGCTACAGCTTGGCTGTAACACCAAATGACGAAATTATGCGAAAATCCTCTTGTGGTATCAAAAGGGTTGTTGACTGGTAAATGGCTAGTTCTCTGATTTCGCCACGATTCGGAAAAAATGAGAGAAATTTTAGATTTTGAAAATTTTGATGTAGAATCAAAATATGACTAAAAATAATTGACAGGTATTTTTTTTTTCTTAATTGCACCAATAAATATCGGAGATATAGCTCTCTAAATTTTATATTTGTGACGGTAATGATATTTCGTCTTATGGTAATGACATTCGTGTGAGGTTTACTTACTAAAATGACAGCTTTTTATATCAAACGTAAAATTAATTTGTTCTGTTCATCATGAATTATGTTGTTTTTATGATTCTGGTTCAAATTAATTCAATTTTATTTACTAAAGAATAAAATAAACAAGATCACTTATAAAAAATAGATTTAGCTAAAATATAGATTGACATTAAGAGCCGATTTAGATATCCGTGTAAATATAATTATAAAATTTAACTGGGTTAAATTTTAAAAAAATATTGAAAAACTCTAATAAATTATGAAAAAAATCTTTTATGAAATTAACTCTAAGATTTTATGGAAATGAATGAAATAATATTGTTATACACTGAAAATGAAAACAAAATATCGTTTCAGAATATATGCACTAAACATATAGGTAGTATAGTAGTATAGTATATTCTTATTGTTAAGTTTTTTGCTTGCAGTCTTTTACTAGTACTTTGTATTATTTCAAACCAATATTATGAACACAAAATATGCAGTCTTAGTTTAATTTGAGGTATACGTATTCTAAACAATTAATATAGGTAACCAGGAAACACCTTTTTAAATAATATTATAGATATTGCAGCAGACATAAGTAATACTAATTTTTAAAAAACTGTTTTATAACATTATCATTATATTTTCAAACTATCCTCAGCATCCCCTTTCTTTTCTATATCTTTTGTTTCATTTGTCTCTCTTGCCCTCATTTTTCCTAAAACAATCTATTTTATTTTTTGTGGAGCCAACTTTTTTATTTGTACCTTTATTTTCATACCCTTCACTATACTTAGTTTCAACTTTCTCATTTTTTTTCTTTTCCAAAAACAGTCCTAGTATGTCTCGTGGATCCAACTTTTTTCTTTGAATCTATATTGCCATCGTATTTAATATTTTTTGTTTTATTCTTTCCATTTTTCTCTCTTGAAATTTCTCAAAATACTGTAGAAGTCGTGCTTGAGCCATTTTCTCTTTGCAGGTCAAAAATTTTCAATTTTCGGTATAATCATAGGTACCTAAACTCTTGAGTCTATAGTTTTTTATAAGGGTGTTTATATACATTATTATATAATATCTAAATATTCATTTTGTTTAAATATAAAACAAGAAAATTAAAAATACATTTTAGGGTCACCACCGTCCGTTGGAAAGGAGTCTCCTGGGCCTTAAGCTAAGCGATAAAGTCAGAAATGAAGACGTCAGGAAAATCACCAAGGTAAAAGACATAGCAAAAATCATAATGACCCAAAAATGGAAATGGGCTGGATATGTCCAAAGAGCACCAAGGAACAAATGGTCCAGAATCGTCATATGGTACCCTATTCACAAGAAAAGACGGAAAGGAAGACCATTCAAAAGATGGAGTGATGACATAGTTGCCACGGTGGGAAATACCTGGAGCAGACTGGCAAGAGACAGAGCGAAATGGAAGGAAATGGAGGAGGCTTTCACCGCCAGAGCGGTCCTTACAACAAAACGCGATAACGAACAACATAATATATTATACTAACAAACTAGAATAAGAACAAAACTAACACTAGAAACAATGTCTAGATTTAATGTAACTATTTGTAAGGAATAAAATAAAGCTATTATAAATATTATAAATACCGTCCGTTAAGCGTCATTACCGTCACTATAAAAACTGATGGTAAATTACGGTAATGACAGTAGTAGGGATTCACCGGTTCTAGCTCACGGCCAAAAATATTGTGGCTCACCAAAAAAAAAAAAAAAAAAAGCTCATTCCATCGATCCGTGGGTCGACGCCGCCTAAAAAAAAAAAAAAAAAAAAAAAAAAAAAAAAAAAGTTTGGTGTCTTTTTGGGGGTTTTCGGTCATGCCCGATCGATCTGTGCTATTCCCGCGTTGATATCTGTAACGGTTCCTGAGATAGCTTTCAGACTCAGCGGCCTCGTAAAGGTTTTATTACGGTCGCCTATTGTATTCAAGGGTGCTATTGTGTCAGTACTTCACGATGCTTAATGAGGGTCGGCTTATTGTTCCCGAGGGCCGTTTGCAATGAAAGACTTATTTTTTTTTGTACATTTTTATTTATCGATAAAAAAGGGATTTAAACATTTCATAAAGTAATATATCATTGTACAGTGTATTCGTATCGAATATTCTTATGAAATCAGACATTGTATTATCATTGAATTTATAGTACAAATACAATAAACAATATTCACCGCATACGGATGTGAAATCGTTTTGTAGCCTATTGCTATTAAATTGCCATTGTTTGGAATTTCTCTTCAAAAATGATCTGTGGTAACCTGTTGGTGGTCGACCATAAGAATCAAAATATTGTCCGATACTATTGTCATCGATGTGAATGGCGATCCAATGGCTTCCAGGTCTTGTATCAGGGTCTAAATTAGATATAATATATGTAGGAGTATGAATGTGTATTGGCAATCGGTTAGCTGCATACACATTATATTGTAAGCTTGGATGAATTTTACATAAACTTTTTTGTATATCTATTGTGTTCATAATGATCACCTGGCGCGTTGTAAGCTGTTATCGATTCGACTTATCACATGCAAGTGTAAAATTTAATGTATTAACAGGGTATTTCTAGTCTGCTGAGATCATGGAAATAATACAAGGTAAAATATGCTGAAAATTATGTCTTTATTCAAATTTCAATGAATAGCTGCGTATAACTAGTACAATGAATACTTAAAACTACATTTTTTTACTTAAAACTAATACAATGAATACTAACCTAACCTAACCAAAACTAATACAATACTAACCTAACCTAACCTTAAGGCCAATTATCTTCATCAAACAATACACGCATAAATACATGCATATTATTATCGATAAACCATTTCTTAAGTAAAATTACAGTTTTTAATGCACTATGCTTCTTATGATATAAACAATTTACCGTACTTCTGGTATTATCATACAATTGATTTAATCGCAATAAATCGGGGGCACCTTTTTCACTAATATCTGCTACACTGCACTTATTACAAATATTTTTTATCCACTTGATTTTTTCCGTTCCAAAAACTAAAATTTTTTTATTTGTTAAAATTGGTATAATCACACGTTTGAACTCGCGATAGTCAATGAAACCGGCACTCCAATAAAAATCGTGTCGTCTTTCTATGGAAGAGACGTTTTTCTTTTCTGCGTCTGCCAAATTGTAATATGGGCATGGTGGTTTTATTAAAAACACCTGGGTATAATCTTCCGTAGCTAGTGCAAACTCCTTTATCAAGAAAACATTGTTGGAAACTTTAAATCCTTGTAAATCGACAAACATGACGTATTCTGGATTCATGATTATCTTTTAAACTGATGTCTACTCAACTGGGCGATGTAACGTAATGAACGTTCGTTTGCCATGCGTCTTATATAGATATCGCGACGTCCCATTGTTATTACGGTCGCCTTTTGTTCACTGCAGACGAGTACAAACATGAATCCTGTACATCGAAAGATCCCCTAACAATGAATGCCTCCCTCTATTCACAGATAACAGCACGACGGGGGGTGCAAGTTAGGACGACACGACGCCTATAAATCATGGCATTAACATTGTTCTCCTGTCCCTTTGACGGTGGTCAAGTCGAGACGTGACACATGATAAATTAAATTCGACAGGTTCAATTAGGTTCGACATTCGACGTGACAGGTAAATTCTCAAACGATGAATAGTATACAATGAATAGAACATAATTAACAAAGAATTTGAGTTATCTACATCCGTCACAATAATATGAAGCCTAAATAGGGAATTTAAGAGGAGGGTTCGAAATTTGGTTGATTTTCTATTCTACTTTTTCTTTAAGTAAGTATGTGGACTAGGAATCTTATATTTAGATGTATGATTTTTGACTATATTATCTTGAGTATCTTTAAATCCAAATCACGATTTGATGAAATTTTCTCGATAAAAAAAAATTATGAAATGAGCTCTAATTATTTACAATTTTCCTTGCTACCACGATGTTTTTACGATTTAGATCACGAAATTATTTCTAAAACATAGCAAATAATGATATCTAAACTACCCTTCAACCATATTTTAATTCATGAAGTAGTTTTTTTTTAATTCAAGTAAATGTGGTTTGGCGCTTACGTTGTTTATTTCCAAGCGCGCGCACAATATCGCCATCTCACATTTTAAGTACTTGAACTAACCATGTCTCTCTCTAACTTTGTATTGTCAGTGTCCGCTCGGACTTGTTCGACGTTGGACCTGTGAAGGATTTTTTAAAAAATATTACGAAAAAATATTACGGTCGTGCCACATTACAGGTACAGTACAGTATTTACAGTCCGCCGACGCCTATGATAAATAAATAAATATCCTTGGAAATTCTTTTACACATGACTACCTGATCCCAAACTAAGCAGAGCTTGTACTATGGAAACCAGATAACTGATATTACTACATATACTACTTTTTGTTTGTAAATACAAACTAAATATACACTTAATTACACCTAGACTCGGGACATGCGGACATGTTCATGCACACAAATGCATGTCCTGGGCAGGAATCGAACCTACGACCTGCACTGCAGCGTGATTTTCGTTTGCTTTTCCTTGTCTTGTGTAATTTCTTTTCATCTCTTGTCATTTTGTGTCATCTCTTGTCATTTTGTGTCATCTCTTGTCATTTCATAGTTATTCGTGTCATTTCTGTAAAAACTCCCTATTTCGCTTACTGTTATATACTTGCAGCATGGTCTTGGGCCGACAGTGGGAATACATTGCTTGTCAAAACAATGGAGTCGCTTTATTGCGTTTGTTGTAGGTATGGATGGGCAAGTAATAAATATATCATACATCAATAAATTATCGTAAAAAATAACATTACAGATATGGATAGGAAAATGTTTGTCCGTCCTATTCAATCTATTATATTATAAACGAAAGTAACTCTGTCTGTTACCTTTTCACGGCTAAACCGCTGAACCAATGTTGATGAATTTTGGTATGGAGATAGACTGGGTCTTGGCGGAGAACATAGGCTACTTTTTAGGGTTCCAAAGGGTGCTAACGGGACCCTATTACTAGGCCTACGCTGTCCGTCTGTCTGTCTGTCCGTCTGTCAGCGCGGGCTGTATCTCACGAACCGTAACAGGTAGAGAGTTGACATTTTCACTGAATGTGTATTTCTGTTGCCGGTGCAGAACAAATACTAAAAATATAATAACATTTAAAAATAAATATCAAGTCTCAAACTTGATATTTTTGATGTGTTTATTCTACGGTGGTACGGAACCCTTTATGTGCGAGTCCGACGCCTTCAGATCTTATGAATGTTTTCTTGAAATAAATATAGTGTATTTTAAGTAATTAACTGGCCAACCCTCAGGTCCTACCTACCATGTTAGGATCTTTTTCGTTCTAGCGGGTGTAAACCGTGATTTAACGAGTTAATGTGATAATTTTTGTATTTAAATTATTCAATTCAATGTATTTGTTTCAGACATAGTCCAATATTGATTATTAAAATTATTATAATTTCACAATAAATATAAAACAATAAATAAAAGTAAAATTAAATTAAAAAAAAATAAAAAATATTTTTTATTTTTCATGTTTTATCATTAAAATACAATATAATATAACATAAATTAAAATAAAATACAATAAAATAAAAACCTACCCCTAATTAAACAAATACCGTCCGCGTGGGATACTGGCTGCATGTCCTCCCTGTATTCAAGCTGTTCCTGTTGTCAAGCGAATTTTTTGAGCAAGGAAAGAGCCAGCCCTCTTGTCACCTGTGGCGGTAACCAGTCTAAGGGTGATTTTGATAGATAAAAAAATAAAGATAAAAAGATAAACAATAAATAAATGCATGGTTAAATCAATAAAATTAATAAAAACTGAAAATTAAATTAAAAAATAAATTAAATATGGTAAAAATAAATATTATGACACCGCTGATGACTTCATGATCGGCATCGAAGTTAAGTACCAAAGTATTCCTTTGCCTACGAAACATGAAAAAGATACTCATATCCGGCAGTCAGTCACTGACACAGAGTATGTACATTTTTACCCGACTACGGTGGGCGGAGGGTTATGATTTTGACCGATATGTATGTATGTTCATCTGCTCCCGTATAACGTCCAAACTATTTTTATCATAATAATTTGACTAATGAGATATCGTTGGACGCGTCTGGATCGTCCGCTGGTTATAGGCTATTATACGATCGAAATATTGTTATACGTATCTATCAGCATATTGTAGGTATCGTTTGTCTTCTTTTGACTTACTTTGTCTTCAGCAATAAAAACAACATAGAAATTAAATTATTTTTTTCAAATACACTCGACATAAAAATCCCATATAAAACGAAAAAAATATATTTGAATATTTTCATCCATTTCATCTATTTTAAAAGGTGCACTGGGACATATTATTTTAATTGTACGAATTAAACAATATTGTTCCTTCAAAAAATAACTATACTATAGTCTACTCCATAGCTGTTCTGTCCTAGCTAAGCGAGAGGGATATATCCTTCGGCAGCTCACGCGACGCTAGCCACACCCCGAAACTAAAATTCATTTTTTTCTTGTATCGTCTTAATGTTTTAGCTACTATAATCTACTGATACATTACGGTTTTTATCAATTTCAATAACATTATCGAACTCGGCATAAACGATACAGTTTATGGTTTGTGAAAGTGCTGATTCAAAACGAACTTCCAATCTCACGCTACCATGTTTTATAAGATTCCAATGGCCTGATGAGCTAGCTGATAAATCAGGTGTTAAGTCGAAAGCTAATAGACAATATCCTTGTGCATATTGTTCCCTAGATATGCCATTACCTTCATTAAGGAAATGTATACCCGTTCCCGAGAATAACGTGTGATAAGCTGAAGTATACATATTATTCTCGAATGATGGTTGTAAAGCTTTGGAAGGTATTTGTTGCCCATCAATATATAAACTAAATGTATTAAAATCGTGATTTTCAAAATTAAATGGATTTTTTGTGAGTTTACCATTAAAGCCTGCGTTATTAACAAATCCTATTATGCATCTTTTAGGTACTTGTCCTAGAAAAATGTTATCTAGTGCTTTTCCCTGAACCCCCGATGGTATTGTCAAAACTTTAACTTCAGCACGCGTAATAGGATATTTAGCTGTAGTAGAGGCTAAAACTTTTTGATGTGCAAGTAAAACTGTTGGATTGATTCGCGCTCTACGAACAATAAGCGTTGCATCAGTAATACATACTTTCAATTTTAAATATGAAAGCAGACAAGTAGAAACATGAAAGATTCCATAACAATGAATGCCATGCCTCTATTCAGAAATAACATTCCCAGCGGGGGCGCGAGTTGGGACGTGTCATCTATAAATCACGACAATTACATTGTTATCCCGGTCCTTATTTCGTGTCGAGACTTGTCGCATGATGCTAGCAGGTAAATTCCCTAGCAATTGGGTATAAAAGCGAGAAATAAGAATTTGAGAGCTACAGTATTCGTTAATTTGTGAACGCAGGTGCATCTAAGAGTGTTGTGAAAGTGATTAAGTGTCTTTAAAATCTTCAGAACTGCACAATGGAGGTAAGTTTTCAGTTTTATTTCATCAATTCATTAGATGAGTACAGATTTTTTATTTATTTTATCAATTCATTAGTTTGTTCATAAACAACTTTGATGTAAATTGTTACAGAACTCATTCGATGTTGAAGAAAATACATACAAACATTATTATTATCCACTATCGGATGATTGTGAAGACTTAACCATCAAAGATTCACCTAAAAAAGAAATTAAAAGAAAGACAATGGTCACATCATTGGATAGTTTAGATGAGCTCTTTGAAAATCCATCACCGATAAAGAAGAAAAAGCAATCGTCCACAGTTGCAAGGGCTAATGCCGAGGGGGGAATAACTTATCTATCAACAAATGCTGATGACAATATCAATTCAAGTCATCTCATAAAAATTGAAATTTATGATCTAAAAAAGTTGTCGAAAATTCCTCAACAACAACACTGGAAATATGCTGAATGTAGAGTTAAATACTACACAGACATTAAAAATAGTAACTTTGTAGATAGTAAAAATGTTATCTATCAAATAACAAAAGAAATTTCAAAAACAAAAAGTTGCAAGAAATATTCCTTCAGTAATAACTAATAACAATTATTTAATTTTAATCATTTTTTTTTTTTTTTGTAACTAAGTAGTTTTAATATAAATATACAGTGTAGATTTCAAAGGAGCATCATTTCAAAACGTTGAACCATCGATGTTAGATCTGCCGTCTATTTCCTCAAACAATATGGAACAAAGTACCGAAGTTTGCATCGGTGCCTTCTTCAATTCGACGCTTGATGAAGATGTGGATATGTACGAGCTTTGTGAAGAGACAGAAAAATGTGAATTGAGTAATTCATATTACGATGAGGAGCTTTACAATATCTGTGCACTGGCTGAAAAAACCTTAAAGTAAGTTGCATGGAAATTGAATTTACCATTTATAAAATAGACATTGATCTGTAGGATTTATTTTAAACATGTTTTATTTTTATTACAGTAAACCAATACTTCAAATTGGCGGTGGTCTCAAAAGAACTATGAGTATTCAAGAAGAAAAAGAAACAATACATACGAAGAGACCAAGACTTGAAGAAGGACCTTCAACTTCATCATCAACATCATCATCTGGTCCTCTTAATAGTGATAAGGTAAATTGTAACACATGTCAGCTTTTATTTAGTAGGAGATATTTCGCAAATCATTTAAGAAGTAACATACATAAAAATAATCTTTTGAAATTGCACAACTCTTTGACAAATGTTTCCGTTGTTGAATCTGCTTTTGGACGAAGAATCATAACATATAAAATTAAAAGTAAAAATGATCCCTCATCAGACTTGGTATTTGAAACACCGGAATTATTTTTAAATTCCATAAAAAATGAAATATTACTTTTGATTGAAGAATCCATTGAAAAACACATTATTTTTAAAACAAATTTTTGTCTGAATGCCGATTTTGTACAGGAAACTAAAAATATTACAAATTCTTTTGATTTTCAAACCACTAATTATAAAATTTCTCGAGGCCACGACTTAAATATATTCTTTTCATCTTTATGTGACACTCTAACAGATAAAATAAGTGCTTTCGAGAAAAAAGATAGCGGATGGAGTCTCAAACAGATCAAATATATCGAAATGAATGTAAACAAATTTAATCCTCTACGTGGATCTTCATATGTTGATTTACCCCCAGACATAAAAGCTAAAAGAGCCATAATTAATGTAAAAAATAATGATAATTTATGTTTTAAATGGGCATTACTCTCGGCGTTATTTCCCATCGCTAAAAATGCAGAGCGCACATCATCTTACAGTATACATTTCAATAAACTTAAATTCGATGGTGTATCTTTCCCGGTTAAATTGAGTGACATACCGAAAGTTGAAAAGTTAAACAATATCAGTATAAATGTCTTTGGTTTGGAATTAAACAAAGAAACAAAGAAACATAATGTGGTGGGTCCACTGTTTATGACGAAATCTCGTAAAAGCCAACATGTTAATCTATTGTACATACACAATAGTGCAACTAACCATTACTGTTTTATTAAAAACTTGGCGCGCTTAGTCGGAAAACAAATTTCAAATCAAGATCATAAGGTGTGGATCTGTGATGGGTGTTTACTTCACTTTCCCACAGAAGAGAGGTTGGCTAACCACCAACAGCATGATTGCTCTCACATATCTACTGAACTTCCGAGTAATATAAAAACATCGAAAGATTGGTTTGGTCAACCAGTATCTAACGACAAATTAAAATTTGATAAATTCCAAAGAAAGTTAAAAATACCTTTTGTTGTATATGCTGATTTTGAGGCATTCTTAAACCCAATAAAATCATGTCCTAATGACCCGACTAAGTCGTATACCAACAACGTTAATAAACACGAAGTTTATAGTTTCGGATATTACATAAAATGTTCATTTGATGATAGTTTATCAAAATATGAAACCTACAGTGGACCAGACTGCGCGCAAGTATTTATGAAACGTTTATATGAAGATTTTAAAAAAATATATTGTAAAAATAGTTTTCAAAAACACCCCAAACCACTATCAACCGAAGATGAGAATACAATTAACAATTCAAAAAATTGTTACATTTGTGAGACTGATTTAAAAGGAGACGACGTTCACTATTTTGATTGGTACACAGGTGATTTCAGAGGAGTTGCGCATGATGTATGTGTAACAAAATTCCGAACACCACAACACATTCCAGTATTCCTTCATAATCTCAGTCACTATGATGCACATTTCATTGTCCATGCATTAAATTTTGTAGATGGCAACGTGGAAGTAATTCCCCAAAACAAAGAAAGATACATATCCTTTTCAAAGATATTAACTATTAACAACCAGAGAGTCAATTTAAGATTTGTAGATTCTTTTAAATTCCTACCATGCAGTCTTGATCAATTAGCTAAGAATCTCAAAGATGAACAATTCTACACACTTAAAAGTAATTTCCCTAGGGATGAAGACTTTAGTCGTCTTAGAAAAAAAGGTATATATCCTTACGAATTTATGGTATCATATGACTGTTTAAAATTAACAACTCTCCCTAGTCAAGATCAGTTCTACAGTTCACTGACCGATTCAAGTGTTTCTGATGATGATTATCATCGTGCTCAGGATGTTTGGCAACATTTTAAGTGTCGCGAAATGTTAAATTACTCAGACTTATACCTAAAAACTGATGTTTTGCTCCTGACTGATGTGTTTGAAAACTTTAGAAACATTTGTATTACAACTTATGATTTAGATCCTGCTCACTATTATACAGCGCCGGGATTGAGTTGGGACGCTATGTTAAAATACACAAAAATTGAACTAGAACTATTAACAGACTTTGATAAACTGGCTTTTATTAAGGCAGGAATAAGAGGAGGTGTATCTCAATGTAGCAATCGATATGCAAAGGCAAATAATGAATTCTTGGAAGATTTTGATGAGAAAAAACCTCGGTCATATCTTGCATATTTTGATGCTAACAATCTTTATGGTTGGGCTATGTCTCAATTCCTTCCAGAAGGTAGTTTTGAATGGGTTAGTACGGATACTAATTTTGACGTGTCAGATACATCTGAATGTGGTTTCATTTTAGAAGTCGATTTAGAGTATCCCGTCGAACTTCACGATTTACATTCGGACTTACCACTGTGTCCAGAAAATACAATTGCAGGTAATTCTAAAGAAAAAAAACTAATTCCAAATCTTAATAAAAAAAGCAAATATAAAATTCATTATAGAAATCTTAAACAATGTCTTGAGATGGGTATAAAATTGATTAAAATTCATAGAATTTTAAAGTTTCATCAAAGTCCTTGGTTAGAAAGATATATAGATCTGAATACGAAATTAAGAACAAAAGCAACATCAGATTTTGAGAAAGATTTTTATAAATTAATGAACAACGCAGTATTCGGTAAAACAATGGAGAACATTGAAAAACGAGTTAATGTTAAATTATTAACGCACTGGGAAAATCGAGGTAAAACTTTAGGCGTGCAAGACTTAATTGCAAAACCAGAATTTCACAGTTTATCAATTTTTTCTGAAAACTTAGTTGCAGTACAGTTACGAAAAATAAAATTGATTCATAACAAACCTATCTACTTAGGATTTTGTATATTAGATATTTCAAAAACTCTGATGTATGATTTTCATTACAACTACATGTTAAATAAATTCGGCAATAAAACAAAATTATTATACACTGATACTGACAGTTTAATATATCAAATTTTTACCGACAATTTTTATGAAGATATTAAACCCGACCTTGCTACACGATTTGATACATCTGATTATGCTTCTGATAATATATTTGGTTTTCCAAATCTAAATAAAAAAAAGATAGGTTTCTTTAAAGATGAAAATAATGGTAAAATTATGAAAGAATTTGTAGGACTACGATCTAAAATGTATGCATTTAAGGTTGAAAATAAAATGATAGCCAAAGCAAAAGGTGTAAATAAAAGTGTCACAAAAAAAATGAACATTGAAAATTACAAGTCATGTCTCTTTGAGAAGAAAAATCTATTTTGTAGTATGTATAGATTTAAATCGATTAAACACACAATCTTCACTCAACAAATTAACAAAACCTGTTTGTCCTATAACGATACAAAACGATATATTTTGCCAAATCAAACTGATACATTAGCATGGGGTCATTATAAGTTAAGTTAAGTTAAAGAATGCACTTTCAATTGTAATAAATATTTTTGTGTTATACTATGTAAATAAATAAAATTGTAATTTTATAATATCTAAGGTAAATTTTAAGATTTTAAATATTTTGCGATAATAATTCTGTGTAAATGAATAAATAAATATGTAATTTTATAAAATCTTAGGTAAATTTTAAGATTTTAAATATTTTTGAGAAAATAATAACATGTAATTAAATTTCTGTAAGATTTTTTGTGTCATATTGTGTAAAATGTATTTTTATTTATCCAAATATAAATGTATATTTTTCTAACACTGTCTTATTCATTTCAATACCCTCTAAGAATCTACACGTGTTTAATAATGTTCCAATTTATTCATCCGTTTACTGCCATAGTTGCAGGCCCAAGTGGTTGTGGCAAATCTATATTCGTTACAAAGTTTATTCAATCCATCAAAGAGATATGCAACAAACAGTTCAGTCAAATTACTTGGTGCTTCGATGAAATGCAACCTTTATACAATTTACCAAACGTAAACTATTATCAAGGTATACCAGATCTAAGTATGTTTGATGGGAAGGAGGCAAACCTTGTAATTATCGACGATCTTATGAGAGAATCTGATGGTAGAATTGTTGATATTTTTACTAAAGGCAGTCATCATAGAAACTTAAGTGTATTCTATATTACACAAAATTTATTCCACCAAGGTAAAGGTCAAAGAGACATTTCTTTGAATTCAAACTATATTATTTATTTCAAAAACCCTCGTGATAAAACCCAAATTAGATACTTAGCGCGACAAGTATCACCAGAAAATTCAAAATTCATTGAAGATGCATACAATGACTCCACTAAAGAAGCACATGGATATTTAATGGTTGATCTTAAACAAGACACCAATGAAACATGTCGTATTAAAACGAAAATATTCCCCTCAGATGGATATTGCACTGTATATGTCCCCACAAAAGGGTTTAAATATGCCAAGAACCAACAAATTCCCATCATTTACAAATAATGTCTCAGAGCATCCAGACGCACAAGAATTTACTAAGCGCACTACACACTCTTAAACCGAAATATCAACGAGCCCTATTAAAAGCGTGTGACGAGCAAGAAATAAACTGCATTTGTGAGTGTATTTATAACGTTCTCCAGGGCAAAGTACCGCTTAAAGATAAAGAAAAGAAAAAACTTGGTAAATTTAAGAGTATACTTCGCAAGTTGGTACGTAAAGGAACAGATAAAATACGAAAGAAAATAATCATTCAAAAAGGTGGTGCATTCCTACCAATTATATTGGGTTCCATTTTGAGTGTATTAGTTAATTCACTTGTTTAAAAATGGAGCACGCCAAAAAGATGTTACTTATTGATCCAAGTTTATTAGAGAAATTAAATCAAAACAACAATCAACACAAAATTGAAAATCCTACCTCAAGATTAGACATCGAAATGCAAAAGATTTTGAATAGTAATATGGACGATAGAAAAAAATGGATTTTATATCAACAAATTTTGCAAAGATATCTACACTTTACCGAAGCAGATCGTCAACCTATAGAATTACCAATAATTACTTCCAATATCGATGCTGTCGGAGACACTGCAAACAATGAAGTTTCTAATATAAAAGCTGAAATCGCTGGTAAAGATTTAGTTGTGAATCAGACATCGAAAGACGACGTGAAGCAACAACAACAACAGCAAGAAAGTCATATATACACACCTAGACAAATTTTAAGTTTAATACCAAAAACTTATATAAAAAAGGGTGAGTTATTGCTTAATACAATATCATTGAGTAAAAACAAAATTCACTGGAACGACAGCGGTACTGTCACCATAGATAACAAACAAATTCCCGGAAGTAATATCATAGATTTGGTAAACGACTTTCTTAGACCATTGAAAAAAAGTAATCCGAAAGGTTGGGAAGATTTTGCCAAAGCACTGAAAGACATTAAAATACCATTAGCTTACATTGGAAATCCAAACAGAAGTGAATACATAAATAAACTCCAATCGGATGATCCTACACAACACTCTGTGGAAGAGGAAATCTATACTACACCAAGTAGTGCTGATAAGTATCAAAGAAAACTAAAGAAAAAGATTGACTGGGAAAAATGGACTCCTTACTAGAAATTAATAAAATATATTATGATGTATCACATCCTGCCGGATATGGTAGTATACTCAATCTAGTAAAAGCTATGAAAGGTAAAATGACTAGAGGCGACATCAAAAAATGGTTGCAAGCTCAAGAAACTTACACACTTCATAAGCCAGTACATAGAAGATTCCCTCGGAATAAATACATTTTATCTAATCTAAATGAACTTTGGCAGGCTGATTTAAGTGATATGAGAACTTATTCTAAATATAATGATGGTTATAATTACATTCTTTGTGTTATTGATGTATTTACTAAATATGCTTATGCTATGTCAATGAAAAATAAAAATTCTGAGACTATAAAAAAATGTTTTGAACACATATTTAATGAGGCCGGTACCACTCCAACACATATACAATCTGATAAAGGAACTGAATTTGTTTCAAAAGATGTACAAAAGTATTTTAGGAGCAAAAATATAAACTATTATACAACAAATAATCCTGATATTAAAGCAAGCATTGTAGAAAGATTTCAAAGAACACTCAAGATGAAAATGTGGCGTTATTTTACCCATAAAAATACATATAGGTATATAGATATTTTACAAGACTTATTATATGCATATAATCATAGTTACCATTCCAGTATTAAAATGTGTCCTTGTGATGTAAATTCAAACAATATAATGACTGTTTGGAATAATTTATATGAAAAGGGTAGAAAACAAGCTGCAGATATTACACCAACACCAAAATTTCATGTTGGTGATCATGTACGAATTACAAAATTTAAACATATATTCCAAAAAGGTTATGAATCCAACTGGAGTGACGAAATTTTTATGATATCTTCAATAATAGATAGATCACCATGGATAGTATATACACTGAAAGATTTGCAAAATGAACCGATAGTGGGTACTTTTTATGAAAGAGAATTGCAAAAAATTGATTATAACCCCACTTCCAGTTATAAAATAGATAAAATAATTAGCACTCGCTACTCTGGCAACAGAAAGCAAGTGTTAGTGAAGTGGAAAGGTTATCCAGATAAATTTAACTCTTGGATTTTGGCTTCTAGTTTAGAAAATCTATGATGAAAGAAAGTTTTTATTTAACATTACTTAGTAATAGTTCTATGGAATACTTTCCAGAAAACTCAACAACTCTTTTTTCAACAAAATTACCTAAAGCAATTATATTGGAAGGATCGTGGTCGGTTGGTGTGGTTGAATTCCAATATCCATGCACGATGTTTACTGTTCAAGAACATGAAAACGTTGTTTACATAAGTAAATGGATGAAAATACCCAACAATACCGGCACTCCTAGTACCTCTCTAGCGTACTACAAAACTCATATACCAGCCACTAACTATGATAATATTGAACAAATTATAGTGACACTAAACAGTTTGAGGGAGAAAGTGAAGTTTCGCTATGATGAGATATCAAAGTTCGTATTTGTTACTGTAAATGATGAAGCATTAAAATCAATAACGTTATCGCCTAATTTGTCTCTTCAACTAGGATTTGAACCTAATAAAAACCTTGTTTCTAAGAGTCTTGGAAAGTGCCCAGCGAATTTACATTTAGGGTTGCCATCTCAGTTATTTGTTTATTGTGATATAATCGAACCACAGATCGTCGGAGATGTAATGACCCCTCTTCTCAGAATAATACCTTTAGACCCTTCAAAATATATTTACGGTGCTAATAAAATGCATGTTTTCTCACCACCTCACTACTTGCCTGTCATGCGTAGAGAGTTTGATACCATTGAAATAGATATAAGATCAAGCACGGGGCATAAAATACCATTCCAGTTCGGAACTGTGGCTATTAAACTACATTTTAAAAAATTATAATGCATCCCCAACGTTATAATACAAGTTGTCCCTACGAACATTACTATTCACATCAAGGTGGATCAGGTATTGGAGTAATTTATAAAGGGGCACCATATCAGCGCGGTCATGGAATTGGTAGCTTTCTAGGAGGTTTATTCAGATCTGTTTTACCATTGTTGTCTAGTGGAGCTCGAGCGATCGGTAAAGAGGTTTTAAATACAGGTGTGGGGCTTTTATCGGATATGGTTAGTGCACGTCCTATGGAAGATTCTATTAAGACTCGATTGAAAGAGGCTGGGTCAAACTTAAAAAGAAAAGCCGATGAGAAAATTGATCGAATTAATATGTCTGGATCAGGATATATAACTAAGAAAAAACGTCTGGCTTCATTCATTCCACCGCTACGTGCTAAGGTGAAAGGTGCTAACAAAAAATCAAAGTTGACACGTAATAATATCAAAGATATATTTTCATAAATAATAATAATAATAATAAAATGTCTTTTCTACACAATCATTCTTGTGAGTGCATTAAGTCGGAGCTAGATTTATTTGCTTTACCATCTACACAAACAAGTATAGAACATGGAATGTGGATACATTACAAACCTATTTCATCTCTCGCCGATGATGGCCCCATCGAATTTCAAGTACCAGGAACCGGTGATGACTACATAGATTTGTCTCATACTATGATTCATATTAAAGCAAAGATATTAAACCAAGACTCAACATAACTGCTAGCTACAACGACAGTGGCACCAATAAACAATTGGTTACATTCATTATTTAGTCAGCTTGATGTTTATTTGAACCAAAAACTTGTATCCCCGCCAAATAATACATACGCCTATCGTGCTTACATGGAAACTTTGTTGAATTATGCTCCTGCATCAAAAGAATCTCACCTAACATGCAGTCTTTGGTATGAAGATACAGCTGGGAAAATGGATTCAACCGATGAGAAAAATGAAGGATTCACTAAAAGAAGTAAATTAACAGCTGAAAGTAAAGAAATTGAAATGATTGGGCATCTACATGGTGATATATTCAACCAAGAAAAGTTTTTAATTAATGGTGTTGAGATGTCTGTTAAATTAGTTCGTTCCAGAGAAACATTCAACTTAATGGCTTCTTCAGACGATTTAAAATTGAAAGTATGTATTACTGATGCAACGCTTATTGTTCGTAGAGCGCGAATCAATCCAACAGTTTTACTTGCACATCAAAAAGTTTTAGCCTCTACTACAGCTAAATATCCTATTACGCGTGCTGAAGTTAAAGTTTTGACAATACCATCGGGGGTTCAGGGAAAAGCACTAGATAACATTTTTCTAGGACAAGTACCTAAAAGATGCATAATAGGATTTGTTAATAACGCAGGCTTTAATGGTAAACTCACAAAAAATCCATTTAATTTTGAAAATCACGATTTTAATACATTTAGTTTATATATTGATGGGCAACAAATACCTTCCAAAGCTTTACAACCATCATTCGAGAATAATATGTATACTTCAGCTTATCACACGTTATTCTCGGGAACGGGTATACATTTCCTTAATGAAGGTAATGGCATATCTAGGGAACAATATGCACAAGGATATTGTCTATTAGCTTTCGACTTAACACCTGATTTATCAGCTAGCTCATCAGGCCATTGGAATCTTATAAAACATGGTAGCGTGAGATTGGAAGTTCGTTTTGAATCAGCACTTTCACAAACCATAAACTGTATCGTTTATGCCGAGTTCGATAATGTTATTGAAATTGATAAAAACCGTAATGTATCAGTAGATTATAGTAGCTAAAACATTAAATTCCCTATTTAGGCTTCATATTATTGTGACGGATGTAGATAACTCAAATTCTTTGTTAATTATGTTCTATTCATTGTATACTATTCATCGTTTGAGAATTTACCTGTCACGTCGAATGTCGAACCTAATTGAACCTGTCGAATTTAATTTATCATGTGTCACGTCTCGACTTGACCACCGTCAAAGGGACAGGAGAACAATGTTAATGCCATGATTTATAGGCGTCGTGTCGTCCTAACTTGCACCCCCCGTCGTGCTGTTATCTGTGAATAGAGGGAGGCATTCATTGTTAGGGGATCTTTCGATGTACAGGATTCATGTTTGTACTCGTCTGCAGTGAACAAAAGGCGACCGTAATAACAATGGGACGTCGCGATATCTATATAAGACGCATGGCAAACGAACGTTCATTACGTTACATCGCCCAGTTGAGTAGACATCAGTTTAAAAGATAATCATGAATCCAGAATACGTCATGTTTGTCGATTTACAAGGATTTAAAGTTTCCAACAATGTTTTCTTGATAAAGGAGTTTGCACTAGCTACGGAAGATTATACCCAGGTGTTTTTAATAAAACCACCATGCCCATATTACAATTTGGCAGACGCAGAAAAGAAAAACGTCTCTTCCATAGAAAGACGACACGATTTTTATTGGAGTGCCGGTTTCATTGACTATCGCGAGTTCAAACGTGTGATTATACCAATTTTAACAAATAAAAAAATTTTAGTTTTTGGAACGGAAAAAATCAAGTGGATAAAAAATATTTGTAATAAGTGCAGTGTAGCAGATATTAGTGAAAAAGGTGCCCCCGATTTATTGCGATTAAATCAATTGTATGATAATACCAGAAGTACGGTAAATTGTTTATATCATAAGAAGCATAGTGCATTAAAAACTGTAATTTTACTTAAGAAATGGTTTATCGATAATAATATGCATGTATTTATGCGTGTATTGTTTGATGAAGATAATTGGCCTTAAGGTTAGGTTAGGTTAGTATTGTATTAGTTTTGGTTAGGTTAGGTTAGTATTCATTGTATTAGTTTTAAGTAAAAAAATGTAGTTTTAAGTATTCATTGTACTAGTTATACGCAGCTATTCATTGAAATTTGAATAAAGACATAATTTTCAGCATATTTTACCTTGTATTATTTCCATGATCTCAGCAGACTAGAAATACCCTGTTAATACATTAAATTTTACACTTGCATGTGATAAGTCGAATCGATAACAGCTTACAACGCGCCAGGTGATCATTATGAACACAATAGATATACAAAAAAGTTTATGTAAAATTCATCCAAGCTTACAATATAATGTGTATGCAGCTAACCGATTGCCAATACACATTCATACTCCTACATATATTATATCTAATTTAGACCCTGATACAAGACCTGGAAGCCATTGGATCGCCATTCACATCGATGACAATAGTATCGGACAATATTTTGATTCTTATGGTCGACCACCAACAGGTTACCACAGATCATTTTTGAAGAGAAATTCCAAACAATGGCAATTTAATAGCAATAGGCTACAAAACGATTTCACATCCGTATGCGGTGAATATTGTTTATTGTATTTGTACTATAAATTCAATGATAATACAATGTCTGATTTCATAAGAATATTCGATACGAATACACTGTACAATGATATATTACTTTATGAAATGTTTAAATCCCTTTTTTATCGATAAATAAAAATGTACAAAAAAAAATAAGTCTTTCATTGCAAACGGCCCTCGGGAACAATAAGCCGACCCTCATTAAGCATCGTGAAGTACTGACACAATAGCACCCTTGAATACAATAGGCGACCGTAATAAAACCTTTACGAGGCCGCTGAGTCTGAAAGCTATCTCAGGAACCGTTACAGATATCAACGCGGGAATAGCACAGATCGATCGGGCATGACCGAAAACCCCCAAAAAGACACCAAACTTTTTTTTTTTTTTTTTTTTTTTTTTTTTTTTTTTTTTTTAGGCGGCGTCGACCCACGGATCGATGGAATGAGCTTTTTTTTTTTTGGTGAGCCACAATATTTTTGGCCGTGAGCTAGAACCGGTGAATCCCTACTACTAATGACACCTACGGTAATGACGTTTTGTGTTATTTTGCTTATCAATGCTATTAATATTTAATATTCAAGGAATACATATTATAATGGTAAAAGTAGACCTATAAACCAATGACATAGAGGTGGAATTAAAAATTAAATCGATTTGCTTACCCAAAATCTTGCGATCACGGCGAAGACCACTTTTTCGTGACAAACGTGATTTTCGAGATGAATATCCAAAATATATTTTTTTACTAAAGCTTCTAGCCTCCCGTTTTAACATCTCTGGGTCGATTGACCAATTCGGAAGCGTGCGGGGTGAGGGGTATGAGAGTAGCATGTACACTTAAGGAGATATTTGCATTACCACCTCAGCTTACGGTGATGACCTTTTTTTGATGACAAAGTTAATTTTATTTTTAAAAAGTTAATTAACCGTTTCGTATGTGTAAAAATGAAATTAGTTTCTCCTTATAATTGGCGTAACACAAGGGACTAATTACAGTTACATCAGACGACGACTTCTTTGAAATTTAATACGATATTCTTCGGGACATGTGTGAAAGACACTGATGGTAGTGACATTTAGGCATAAAAAATTTAAATATTTTTTTTGTTCCTACACTTAGGCTTTTGAATTTTAGGGCACAACTAGATAAATGTATTACAATCCGACAACAGTTATTGGATCTCCGAAAATATCGATACTTTTTTTTATTCGCTACCGGACATGTGTTTGGTGCGAAATCAGAGAAATGGCCAAATACCCAAGGATGTTGACTGGTAATCTCTCATCAGTCACCTTTATATGAATGTCATTTGATAATAAAGTACCACATCCTTTGGTTGATAAACTGACCATAACAAAGGTTAAATTTTTAGTAATTACCTATTTGTTTTTTCCCTGGTGCTGGTCAACAACTTTTTATATTTCATAGGCAAAAACCTTTCATATGGACGACGACACTTGAACATTTATTAATTAAATAAATATGTTTAAATATTGAGGTAATTTTATTTACTTATTTTTTTGTTTTTTTTTTTGCTTATAATTTATACAGGGTTATTGGTAAAACACTAACAACCTTGCAGGGGCGTATTACTGACATCAAAAACAACAACTTTTGTTCTATGACTTTTTACAAAACAAAAAAAAATATTAACAAAAAATCACACTCTAAAATGTATGAAACAAGAAAATATGCTCATCTAGAGAATAGCCGTGGTACGTTTAGGTACTTTAGGGCAAAGTGGATTACAACCACGTACCTCGGCTTTCCTCTAGATGAGAAAAAAAAATCATACATTTTAGAAAGTGATTTTTTGTTTTTTTTTTTTGTTTTGTAAAAAGTCGTAGAACAAAAGTTATTGTTTTTGATGTCAGTAATACACCCCTGCAAGGTTGTTAGTGTTTTACCAATAACCCTGTATTTATGCACGAGAATCAATCACCTTTTCAGAAAATCAATACATCTCACCGGGACGCCAAGCGCGTCGCCAGCCGCCGTCGCCAACGAATTCGTATTGAATTTGACAGGTAATACCAATTGTTTGGATACGTGGCCGGCGACGTCGCTGGCTACCGTCGCCAATAATTCGTATTGAATTATGTCAAAATATGACAGGACTCTACTTGGCGACGGTCGCCAATCCCGTCGCCAGGTGTGATACAGCCCTAAATCTCACTACTACCTAAAATCTACAAGACGCCTTCAGGAGATGAACAATCACAAGGATACAGCTAGATTTTCCTGAAAGAATAGCTGGAAGTTGACTATTAGAAAAATTCTAATTCATGACAGAACAATGACACATAATTATAATGACTGATGATTTCTGCGAAAAAAACATGAGTACTACCTACCGATGACAGCATGGATCCCATGTGTATTGTGATTAATGTGAGTAACTTACACGTGAATAGAGATATAAATGTTATAATTACAAAAACATAACCCCACTTTTTGTTCGCTGTAGTAAAACATGTAATTCATCTCCCAAAAGTATACTGACGTGACACGTGTACAAAAACCATCGTAACTAATTATGATGCACCTCGCGTGCGCAGATTGCCTACGCGCACCCATCTGCTGCATATTTTATGGGGATACACAGCTATGGGCTAATGTTTGTAGTGAATGTACGAAATTTATTTAAAAAAAATGAAATGTCCCAACCTATTAATGCATATTGCCAAAAAAGTCTTAGGCCATTTGTTCACGGTGCTACTAAAATAAACGGAACTGGTTAGGTGGCTCATCCATGACGCTACTCAAAACGAACGCAACCGGTTAGTAACTCCCCAAGCTCCATGCAAAAATACCGAAATTCTCAAGTACGCATAGCAGAATAGTTATTCGAAACCAATCGCGCGCGGTCAGCATGTCGAGTCGCGTACTACTAATTACTAATCAGTTTCTTTTGAGTAACGTCGTGTAAGAACCGCCGTAGAATAAATAAATATATAAATATAACGTCACGACTTTTATCCCCATTCGGGGGTAGTCAGAGGCTTGAATGGCCATACACCACCACATTGTGGAGGTATTAAGCCAACGCAAAGCCCACGTTTCACCAGATAGTCAGAACCCAACGTGACAGGTGGTGAACCTTGTCGCCGTGTATACAGGAACTGACTATTACCTAATCCCGAAGGATAGGTAGGTTTCCTCACGATGTTTTCCCTCACCGTAAGCGAACTGTAAATTACCCGCCGTAGAAATACTACTAATATTATCTACATTCTAACAACTCATTAGAAATTTAAATTACTAACCAGTTTCTTTTAAGTAGCGCCGTGGCCGAAAGGCCTAAAGTGGTTTTATGTAATTTATTGTGTTAGTACAAAATCACTTGACATGATAACTGAAATTTCCTAGTTTGGAGAGTCATAGTAGAGCCCCAAGCCCAGCACGTGTATTGAAATTGTTCGTGGCCACTTCGGACTTTAGGACCAGGATCTATGAGCGTTTATCTTCGCCCAAAAAAAAGAAACAGGTTTATATTATTAATTAACAAGGATTTAGGCGATCTGAGGCCGCCATTAATTTTTTTAAATAATAAATTAGTATCGAAGTTTTTTAATGTTTTTTCAATTAATTATTGCTATTTCGAGCACTATACCTATCAAAACCTATACTTAGTTAAACTTAACTTAATATAATAATACGTACATATGGCTAACGTTACCAATTTACAGATTTTACATAAATAAACAGTAAATAAAATTAATTGAGTAATTACCTATTAAGGTAGGTGAATTTAAACTCTATCATATTATTAAATAATAAAATATCTATACTTCTAACTAATATTATAAATGCGAAAGTCATTCTGTCTGTCTGTTACGTTTTCACGACTTAACCGGTAAGCCAATTTTAATGAATTTTGGTATAGAGATAGACAGGTCCTTGGAGAAGGACATAGGCTACTTTTTATCCAGGAAAAATGTGAGTTTCCTGTGGGATTCTAAATTCAACGCGGACGAAGTCGCGGGCACAAGCTACTTATATTTTAGTAATCAAATTCCAGAAAGGTCAAGTCCGTAGCACCAACTGAAAAGATGCATGAATGTGGATGAAGCAAAAGAGTAGTGTCAAAATCATAGTATATGGCAATCAGTAGTCTCTGCCTACCCCTATAGGATACAGGCGTAAGTATATGTATGTATGTGTATTTAAATAATTCCATATTGCCGGCATCAAACAGCCGCATCCATTGTACACACGCTCAGTGTGTTGCAATGTCCTCGCGATGCCTCGTGACGTCAAACGCAGCCTTGCCTCTTGGTAAAGGCAATACAGGCCGCACCAAAATAGCTTAATTTAGACAGTTCCGACACAAATTGACATGATTGCTGGCCAATTTGATACATTGTATTTTAAGAGGATTTTGAGACACAAAAAACATGTTCGTCAGAGTAGGTACCTAACATGTTTATGTTGCTAAGGTGGCAAATAAGCATACGGCCCGACGATGTTAAGCAATTACCGTAGGCTATAGCTAGATCGCACGTTGCCGACCTCAAGGGGAGTGGGACAGAGGGAAGGGTGAGGGGGTTGAGCTTCCGGCTCTCTCACTCATCGTACGAAACGCAACCGTAATAGCTACTTTACGCCGATCTTCTGTGAGAGGGTGGTACTACCCCGATCGAGCCAGCACGTATATGAGTTGCAGTCAATTGGCTACCGCTGGGCTCTACTACCATCTACTAGCTGTGCGCGACTTCGTACACGTAGAATTTAACAAAAAATGTTTGTTAATATAGTAAATAAAAGTAGCCTAAGGGTGCGTTTCCACTGACGCGGAGCTGGGCGGAGTGGAGCGGAGCGGCGGACTGTCATTGGCCAACTGTAATGGGCCAAGAGCGGAATGGAGATTGGCACTGTGATTGGCCAATTCACAGTCCGCTCACCCTAAGGCCCGTATTAATAAATGCATCTCAAAGTTGAGATCGATCTTAAGATGCAGTTTTGACGTTTAATGTAGCGAACATCTGTCAAAAACAGCATCTCAAGTTCTATCTCAATCTTGAGATCGATTAATTAATACGGGCCTAAGTTACTCGATACCTAATTATTTCGCTTATCTACTGATCCGGTGCTCATACCAAACTAATTAAATCATACGAACGACCTTTAAAACTAGTCCATGTTGTGCCTAGAGTTGTTACTGTTACATCCTAGTATTATTTAATAAATCCGTTTAAAAACATTAAGTTATTAAGCACTCACTACCTGCACAGTGGGTGGTAAGTTGTGGTTAGTATTGGTACATTTAAATATAGAACAATATATTTCTTTTGTTTTTAAAATCAAAAATCCTAAAATGCTTTTTGGCCATATCGGAAAAAGACATATCATGAAATGGCCAGTACGAGTTAGCCATTTCATGAACTGGTCGGCCAGATCATGATGTAACCTGATGATGATCACATAACAAAAAATGAAAACGCGTGGTAGAACGGAACAATATTTACCAAGACATATCTTTAAACCGATCAGGGTAGCAATTCTGTATAATATCACATTTCAAAACAAAATTTGACATATCACCTGCAAAACGCGTGCGAAGTGAGTTTGACGTTACAGAGACTCTAGACAAGTTGCTGACGTCTACAAGCGTTCCTTCAAATCGCTACGCTTCATGTATGGAAATGATATAAGTCACGTGATCTACGACTTGTAATGTCATTTCCATACATTGTGAAGTCTATTCTATTCTATTCGAATAGCGTTCACGCCACTTATCTTGGGGGCAGAATAGCTAACCTGTTTCAAAACATCAATTATTCAAAATACCGAGCGTGTGGTTCACGCAAGAGCGGCCGCGCGGTTGGTTGCATCGCCGGAGGACCCGCTGGCCTAGATACCGCAGATATGGCCAGATAAGGTTAAATTAAAAACGATAACGCACACCGTGACGGATCGTGTACGACCGGCGCTGTGCAAAGAAATGAAGCTCTTGTCTTGTAAACAACCAGTGACAGGTTGGTACACATCGAAATACCTACAGAACCTCCGCCCGATATATTATTTAGTATACGACCCGCCTGCGACTGTAGCCTATGGGTGAACAGGTTGGGCTAACAATGAGAAGGTCCCAGGTTCGATCCCCGGTGGGGCATGCACCAATGGATGAATTTTCATCTATGTGCATAATTTACAGTTCGCTGACGGTGAGGGAAAACATCGTGAGGAAACCTACCTATCCCTCGGGATTAGGTAATAGTCAGTTCCTGTATACACGGCGACACGGTTCACCACCTGTCACGTTGGGTTCTGACTATCTAGTGAAACGTGGACTTTGAGTTGGTTAATACCTCCACAATGTGGTGGTGTATGGCCACTCAAGCCTCTGACTACCCCCGAACGGGGATAAAAGTCGTGACGTTACATTACATAATTTTTTTTACATTACGACCCGCCTAATGTTAAGCAGTTACCATAGCCTATTGATGCTTGCAATACCAAAGGCATTGCTCGCACGTTGCCGACCTGAAGGGGAGTGGAGCGAAGGGAGGGGTAGAAGGGGGTGATATACAGGGAGTTTCTAGTATATTTTATTGGAATTCTGAATTTATTATCCGCTACTGTTTTCTGAATTTATTAGTGGTGGTACTGGTGGTACTAGTAGGACATATCTGTCAATTTATTAACAGGAAAATGTGGCCAAAGGGCCACCGCAGACATGCAACGTTTTGCATCGACGATCGGCGATTTAGTCGCTTTTAGCATCGGAGCAGTCGCTGCGTCCGAACGCAGAGAGTCGCCAAACGCGATGCAGCATCGATACAGTCGCAAAATCGCCGATCGCCGATACAAAAGTAGTATGTCTGCAGTGTCCCTAAAGACCTATTTATCGCACAGAACAATTTAAATATTTGAAATGATAATTGTACTCGCTAACCAAACAGAGCAAGGACGCGTAGTAAGTTGAAAACATCCTAGTATTCAAATGACTGATCCATAAGCAATAGAATACGCGAACGCGAGCAACTGGCGATGCTGTCGTTGGAAGGTTATATAACTATTTTTAATAATGTTTGTTTATAAAATGTAGTAATTTAAGTACCTACATTGCAGCTTTAGGGCGCTTTAAATGTTTAAAGACTTTATAACGCAAACATAGCAACATGGATGTACTTATTTAAGTAGATATGGTACGTCCTAATATTGGTATCACTAAACTTGTGCTTAGCACACCACTACATGCAGCGAAATTCACACGTCCAATTCTATAATCAAATTAAAGACATTTTGATGCATATATTATTCACCAGAGGATTGCCGTATTGCCGTATTGGCAATACTGATATGTTTTCAATTCAACATTATTGAATACGCGTACGTTGAGTCGGACTGTGTCGATGGATTCTGTTTAGTAGGACATAATATTTTGGACAGTAACATAACATGTCTCCCTCTTTCTTGGTAATGTCATAGCAAACGATTTTTCGATAATATTATTAATTTTAACGGTGAGAGAAAACATCGTGAGGCATCCTACCTATCCATCGGGATTAGGTAATAGTCAGTTCCTGTATACACGGCGACAAGGTTCACCACCTGTCACGTTGGGTTCTGACTATCTGGTGAAACGTTTGAGTTGGCTTACTACCTCCACAATGTGGTGGTGGTGTATGGCCACTCAAGCCTCTGACTACCCCCGAATGGGGATAAAAGTCGTGACGTTATATTTATTTTATTTATTATTATTTTACTTCGACTTCACGGAGTTTTTCCGTCTGCCATACTCTGGGTTAAGTAAGACCAACAATGCCAGAGTGCAATTTCATTGTTATTTGTTATATTGTCATGTAAGGAAATCACAATACAAATTAAAACTTATACTCTCTTATGACCTGTAAATGATATATTTAATATATTAACAACATGATCCGTCGTATTAACACAGTTAAAACACACAATTAAATTATATAGAGCGACTTACTTTTTCACGCGTCATAACTCCATCAAACAACTATCGTTTTATGCACAGCTATAATCTTAATATATTCTTTATTCTTTACTGATGATAATAAAGGTGGAATTCGTTACAATAGGAATTAAGGCGCTCAAGAAACCGTAACGTATGAGAATGAACTTATCGCTAGTAACTGTGCATAATAAATTAACTTTTCCCACATTAGAATGGACGAGAAAGTTTATACAACAATTAATCTGAAGACTTTTACTGTGTCATGTTCGCGTTTTACAATTAATGAACTGTTATAAATAGAGAACAACCCGTTTTACTGGTAATTTTAAAAATAACTAAAATTTTCAAAAATACAGAAGTTTAAAAAGTACTAAGAGCTGCTTTTGATTTTATAGTACTTCTAGCAAACTTTAATCAGTCCAAACGCCACTCAGTGGTCACCCATCTGCGACTACCCTTGCCAAGCGTTGCTTAACCTGCTTAACCTCCGATCGGTGAACGGATCAGTGATTGCATCTGGCTATGAGCGCCTGTAATTTACCTACAATGTATTACAACATACACACTGAGCTTACAAATGTTTTAATAATTAAAAACATTCCACAATAAGTTTCTGTTCAACGCAAAAATATTCCATCAGGCTCGTTATCTATCACATAAAAAGACACCCTATTCCGCACAAACAAAGTCCACAATGGTTATAAAACTAAGTCAGTATTTGCCACCCTTATCAGAATCAAACGAGCTGTTGTTCTCATATCCCATGCTCTGTCGCGATAATTTCAACTGATAACGGCTAATTGAATGTACCGACATTATGGTGTTTTTGATAAGAGTATGACGTCCGTGTTATCAGTAGCAAAGGGTATTGATATTAGAACTGATTGTGTTAATTTCTATAACCGTTACGATAAGCTTTTTACGAATACCCCACACGGTTTCATTAATTTTTTTTTTTTAGTTCATGACATTATGTCTTCTAGAGGGCGCCATATGCAATTTTATGTGACGTCACATAGCCTATAACCAGCGCGCCATTAAGCCGCTTCTAACGTTACCTCATTTGTCAAATTACGACAAGTAGTTTGGAAGTTAGGCGGGAACAGATGCACATACATACATACCGGTCGAAATCATAACCCTCCGCCGTAGTCGGGTAAAAATAGGTCATGTTTACGACTCAGGACAGTGTAAAGCTTGCTATACCTAGGGCATCGCTCACGCGTTGCTACCCGAAGAGAAGTGGGACAGAGAGAGGGGCAGGGGGTTTGGGGGTTTGAGCTTTCGGCTCTCTCACTCATCGTACGAAACACAACTGTAATAGCAACTTAGGGGCCATCCATAAATGACGTCACACGTAAAGGGGGGGAGGGGGTCGACGAAATTTGACATTGTGTTACAAGGGGGGGAGGGGTCCTAAGTTAAGTGACGTCACATTTAAAAATCGAATATATCCAAGTATTAAAACCGAAATTTGAACTGTAACCGAAATTTATCGAAAAATTCTGTAAATGACGTAATTAATGGATGGCCCCTTACTGTCATAGAAGGTTGTACTGTATTTTCTGCGGAATCGCTTAAACACCCGTTTGCTAACATTACAGCATTAAAAAAGTGGTCCAGCTATCCGTCCCGTTCCACTCAATGGTTACATCACTAGCGTGCAGTAGCGTGCAACTATGTAAATGAAATTTAGCTCTATCTTTGTTTCCACTGGTCTGATGGCATCGTTTTAAAACTACTGTCAGTCCATGTTCGCCTGGTAGACAGCCACATTAACGGGATCATTGGCGGCGTCTTCATCAGGCGCATGCCTCGCGCGAGCACTCAGTTTTGACGTTGAAACGTATAGACACAATGTCATAATATGAGTGCTCGGGTGAGGCATGCGCGGCATTTGGACGCACCTAATAATTATCGCACGAAGTTGTTATTTTGTTTCTCTTCTACGTCATTTTATATTTGCAAACGTCTCTATAATGTGCCCGAAGGGCTAGACAAGTGGCTGACGTCTACAAGCGTTCGTTCAAATCGCTACGCTTCATGTATGGAAATGACATAAGTCACGTGATCTACATAGCAACTTGTTGTTGATCTACATAGCGACGTTTGACATTTCCATACATTGTGATGTCTATTCTATTCTATTCGATTAGCGTTCATGCCACTTGTCTAGCCCTTCTGGGAGTTCTGAGATGGAACCACGGAAAATCAGGGCCCAAAGTCGCTTAGCCAGTCATTGAGCTGCTATAGTGATTAACCCTCGGATTGTTCGACCGGCTGATCGGCCTCTGAATGGTCGATCAGAATCGACCGACCAGAGGGTCGATCACTATAGCAAAACGCCACAGTGGCGCCATAATGGCTAAGCGACAGGGTGCTTTGTGGAGAGAAACAAATATAAATCGGCGATGAATTTACTGTCTCCAGAATGTGATGTCTGAACTTGATCAAAGACCAAATGTTGATCATGCCTAACACACAGTTGTGAGTAGTTTATACCTACAATGTGCTCAATCTATTAGTCACTAACTGTATAGCCACCTTTCCCATAGTAACGTATGAGCAACTTAAGTGAAGCAGACCGTTAAGGGACCCGTAAACATGTCCTTTGAAGAACCCCATATTATAGTGCAATGCAACATAAAGCAACAATGCGAAATATATTACAAAAACTCGTCAAATACGGTCGACTGTGAACCAGCAAGGATGTCTGCGCCCCAAGGCTCCCTTATCTGTAATTGTATTGACGTCAGCTTGCGCAAGAGTTGGTGAATTATTCAGTTAGTGGCCCACTGCGGGCGTCGCTCAATTTTATATTCGCACTGTTACCATTACGCTGAGAGCTATAGGTACGTAGTTAGTTTTTGATGTTACAGATCGTTCATACCAGAGGGCCTACTCTCTTACAAACGAAAACGAAATTTCGGACGAAATTCGCTTATTTCCTACTACGTTTCTCATTGATTCCGATATTTCTTACGAACGAAAATTGTTTTACCTCTTCGTCGTCGTCGAATCTAAACGTCAAACAATTTTCGTTCGTAAGAAATATCGGAATCAATGAGAAACGTAGTAGGAAATAAGCGAATTTCGTCCGAAATTTCGTTTTCGGTTGTAAAAGAGTAGGCCCTCTGTCGTGTGTGGGCCCCGACAGAAAATCAGCTGTTCTAGTGGCAGAACACTTTATATGGAGCTGTTCACACGTATCCGATAGCAATTTCTTGTCGGCGCTGACAAGAAATGTCGGGTGTTTTGCTAGTTCTCTACGTCCGTAAAAAAATCGTGTCGGATCTCGTAGAGCTCCGCGCTCCACATAATCATAGAGTAATCTCACATGGAGATTTTTAAATTGAAAACAAAATTAAGTTACATAACTTTACAGTAGTTCTAACATGAGATTTATGGCGTGCGCACATGGGCGGACAGCATGGCAGACGATTTTAAATTTATCAATCGAATTTAATACTTATCTAATCGAAATAAAGTATATATTTCAATGCTCGGTAATTAACCTCTCTGCCATGCCGTCCGCCAATGTGCGCAGGCTATTACACCCGTCAGTCGCTAGCGTCGAGTTTATAGGTAGTCAGGATTATAAACAAACGATTATAAACAAACATACGATCAATTTTTCAAATCGATAAAACTGTTTATTTTATAAACATACGTGAACTACTTAAAACCAAATATTAGCAACATATTGAAATATTGATTATATCAAGAAAAAAAATGATTTGATGCAAAACAAGGTGTGCAAAAAACCGATAATATTCGGCGACTTTTCGCTGACCGTACACTGCGTGCTATCTTCAACCCCCCTAGCCAAGTGGCGTCTTCTACAAGCGTTAGGTACTAAAACCAAAAAAAAACTATGTTTAAAGGTATGGAAATGACATTACAAATCGATAAGTAGATCACGTGACTATGTCATTTCCATACATGAAGCGTAGCGATTTGTAGAAACGCTTGTAGACGAAACCACTTGGCTAAGGGGCAGGTTAATTTAAAAATATTATAATCATTCCAATTCGTTGATGTTTCTTATATCATCTAAACACGCTAAGTACCTTAAACACATAAAAAAGTATTTAGATAACAAACATCTTTGATCAGATACAGACTCCCTGCTAAGGAAATAATTCTCAAACTCAGCAAAAACTTGTTTTTGATTAAATTTACTATTATGCTCTTCGTGAATGTTGAATTTTATTATTCTTAGCTTTATACCTATTGCCAAATCACCTACACAAATATTTTATTTGACTAGAAACCAAACCAACCCAATTATTCTGGGAGACATAGATTAATTTTGGTTTCCGTAAGGGAGGGAAACTTTTATAAATCAACTAGGAGGGATAAATAATATAGCCCTTTAAACGTCCCACTGCTGGGCACGGGCCTCCCCTCAATGCGAGGGGGATTCAGGCCATAATCTACCACGCTGGACCAGTGCGGGTTGGTAAAAAAAAATGTAACATAACACCCACGAACAAAAGCAACCACGCAGTGGATTCCAAACAACGGGAAACGACAACGCGGCAGGCCCAGGAAAAGATGGCGCGATGAGCTGGACTCCTACTTGACGGATTGGTCCCGGGTAGCCATAGACCGGAGCAAGTGGAAAAAGGGAGGGGAGGCCTTTGCCCTGCAGTGGGACAGTACAGGCTAGAAATGAAATTAAATGAACACCCACGAACGGCGTTTTAACTAGTTTGATTTGAATAATAAAAGTGCTGATTCTGTTGATACAACTAAACTTAAATGGGCTTGGCCTCGCCCGAGCACTCATAATATTATGACATTGTGTCTATGCATATCAATGTCAAAACTGAGTGCTTGGGGGAGGCATGCGCCTGATGGAGGCATAGCCACTGAACTTACGGTAACGCCGTCCTACCAATGCTGTATATTATCCAGTCAAATGAGTGAGGCAGAAAATATACTAACCCCCTTCGAACACGAGGCGTAGCGTCAGCGTAGCGTATTACGCTACGCCTCGTGTGCGGACTTGTTAGAAAATGTACGTGCTCGTAATGCTCACGTCCTACGCGCGTAATACGATACGCCTACGCTACGCCGCCGTGTGCGTAGGGCCTAAGATGTGTCTTAGTTTGGCCACGTAGACATAACGTCATATCTGATAAATCGGGCGCGTCCGCTCTAGGAATGTGCTCCATGTTAATAATTCTAGATCTGAACAATAATTAATTAACATAAGTTTAAAAAAACTAGTAGAAGGAGCTTCGTGTCAGTATTTCCAGTTTCTCAATAATGCATTAATTAATGCAGAATAAATATGCGATATTTTAAAATCTAATTATCAAGATTCTAGATTTGTCTCGAGTTCGCTAGACACTTCGATTAATGATTAGATGTGTCCATATGGCGCGCATGCCTCACCCGAGCACTCATATTATGACATTACGTCTATGCGTTCCGACGTCAAAAGTGAGTGCTCGCGCGAGGCATGCGCCTGATGAAGACGCCGCCATTGATCTCCATGAGAAACGCGCGCGCGAAATCATAAATCCAAGGTTAGGCAGATGGATTGTTAAATTAATTATTTATCTCACAACATATTCCATGAACTTACTTTTACTTAATGACTTGTACAGACGACCTACAAATCAACGAGTTTAGTTTGTCACACGTCGTATTTGATAGCTAACAATATCCGTTTCCGTGCTGTTATCTTAAAACTAATGATCGTAAAATTATAACGGAATTTTGTTTTGGACACCGTCTTGTGGTTTTAAACTGTACAGGTAGGTAAGCAGGTATATTTTCCAAATAAGATCGGTTTATCTGCCTCGAGTAAGCAATCTGGAGTCGTCTTAAACACTCCTCCACGCCCACCTTGCAATTTTTTTGGAGTGTGTCCAGTTGCCACGCATGCCTCATCTGAGCTCTCATGATATGACATTATGTCTATGCTTTCCGACATCAAAACTGAGTGCTCGGGCGAGGCATACGCCTAATTTAGACGAAGCCATTAATTATTTTGATGCAAGTCAAAATAATGGTTTGGTTCTTTAAACTTAACTTGACCCAACGTACTTTAAAGATAGACCTCTATAATTTGATAGTCAAATTGCTAAAATAGAAAGGGTAATAACGTTTCCCCTGTGGTCATATTGCGTTCATTACCGGTCGGAAACGTTAGGTTGCACGTGTAAACAATGACGATTTCATCGCGATGGGAAAGTATCATTGCCGATTCGTTCCCATGGCTTTTTACACTGGAGACGATGGATTCTTCCTTCATCCGACTGATATTGTGAACTTTACTATTTATACTTGTTATAGAGTAAAATTAATTGAATATTCGGTAGGCTGGTTGCAAAATAAAAAAGTTACATCTCCGCTCAAATGTATGTTTTACCGAAAAGAACGACGCTAAGGACAATCTGGACAGAAGCAGGATTCCATAACTTTCGACAATATCTAAAGAAAGCGGAAATCCTGTGGGTATTTACAAACACAATTCAAACAGTAACCCACTCATACTCGTTACGAAATGCTCCTTAACAGTAACATTTAGTATAATAGCTATAGTTGGTTCAATTGTGGTGTAGATTAGCCGTTTGACGCCCGCGGTGACTCAATTGAACGACTTCTGGGCGGATGGATTCACTTCGCGGAGGGTATTACTGTTGTCCAGAAATTTCTAGACACAACGTAACGACAGTAAACCGGAAAGGTGTACAGAGGGCATCCAAAGATTTCCTATTAAATAGCCCATGGTGTGCCTTTTGAGCGTATTTTACGCGATTTAGGGCCACCGCAGACATTCTACTTTTAGCATCGGTGATCGGCGATTTTGCGACTGTATCGATGCTGCGTCGCGTTTCTTCGAGCGAGAATGAGTGAGACGCAGCATCAAAATCTCCGATCGCCGCTGCTAAAAGTAGCATGTCTGCGGTGGCCCTTATAGGAAAAGTCGATGCTTTGAGACAAACGTGAGAACCCTGTCTTTTACCCGCCGCCGTAAGGAGGGTTATTAGCAGTTTCAAATGAAACATTAACTTAATACAGTTACCATTTCGTCACTCTTAGTGCCGCTTGTCGACAGCTCTAGAGCAGTCGGTTGCATTCGACCGCAGTTTCAATACAACATTGACATTCACCATACATGGACCGCTCAAGCAGTCAGCGGGCGGTCGATGCGGTCGACTTCAACCAACTGCTCTAGAGCTGTCGACAAGCAGTCCGTGTATGGCGGTGCTTACAGTTCGGTCAATACACTGGATTATAGTAATGATGTTTTAATTAAAAGTTTTAATCCAATCTTACGACGTCGGAATATAATGATTTCATATTCTTCTATGAATTAAATGAAATGTTAACCCCCAGTATTTGCATGATAGTAGATACTTCTTCAGGTATTATATTAAAAGATCAACGAATATTTTAAATTGCAGATTTTGAACATCTGCTTTCAATATCTCCAAGTTATGATATTCCATCAAACCTAACAATGTTTACATACTCGGTAGGTAGGCATGCATTAAACAATGGTGCTTATAATCATACAATATATAAATTGATGTCGTCGTTTCATCACCATTACAAGATAAGATCTCGCGTGTTCCAGATAAACAGATTTATTGTCCTGTCCTGTCAACTCTCGAAGCGATTTTTTTCCGCGACCGCCTTCACGGATCGACTCACGCGCATCCCGCACGATAATAGATTCACAAATTTATTCGATATCGTATTAATGATTGAATAATTGCACGCGAGGAGAAAGCAAATATATGCCAATCTACTGTTTTCATTTTTTATTACGACATATGAAATTCTTGACTTATAAATACATATTTACTTATCTACTACAAATTAACGCATTAAGAAATAATGATTTTAGAGTATTTCATCAAATTCAGAACCACTGTTGGATCTTCTACTAAATGTTAATTTCTTTTTAGATGAAGTATTTTCTCTTTCTGGAAGAAGATTGGGTGCGTGAAATATGACAGGTAATATAGGTACCTGGCGATCGGTCGCCAGTCCGTCGCCAGGTGTGTTATCGCTCTATATGAGACGGGCTGCCACGCCTAAGCTATCAGCAATGGCATCAGGGGGAGACCCCACCGCGGTGCACGGAGAGGCCACGTACACGCTACCCACGTGGGTCAAGCTTCGCTTTGCACGAAAATTTATGTCACCGTGTCCACCGCGGCGCACGCACGAAATGACGTCATCCATACATTTTTTATAAAACGTAGCCGTGGCCGTGTGCGTGGCCTCTCCGTGCACCGCAGTGGGTTTCCGGCCTTATGTCCATGCGTTCAGACGTCAAAACTGACTGCCTCGGGCGCGCCACCCGCCTCATATAAAGAAATCTTTCTCGACGGATTATTTATTTCATTTCTAATTATTATAAACTTCGCACGTAGCGTAGATAATTAAAAGGCAAACACGTGAACACCACCGTATTATATTGGCTGGCACAAAAACCAAAATAACGACAAAGACGGACCTTGACATACACAGTAACTACAATAGGTCCATAACCACCCATAACCGTCACAAATAACAAGCGGGAAATATGACCCATTCTCGATCGTGGTGCCGAATTTATACTAAACTTGTCTTAGAAGCAAAGACATTGCCAAAAAAGAAAGAAACATGTGACTGTGCAAAATAATTAGTCCTACTGCACTAGCACAGCCGGACCGCGACAAGACAAATCGCGATTTTGTCTCATTCTCTCCTATGCATTAAGGTAGAGACAGAGAGCAATTCGGTGTGACAAGTCTTCTCTTGGTGGTTGTGCTAGCCCCACTGAACGGAGTCACTATAAATACATGTGAGACATGTAAGAAAGAGAAAAACATGTGACTCTGACTGTCCCAAAGTAGTTTGTCCTACTAAACGGAGTCCATGGACACAGTACGATTCATTCGCTCGCGGAATATAATGTTGAACACATGTAGGTATTGCCAATACAGCTTATCTTCTGGTGAATAATGCCTTCTTACTTACTTATTTAAGTCAATTTATTAAATTGCAAACCCGATAAAAGATGTGTGAATTACGTTGTATGTAGTGGTGCGCTGATTACAAGTTTAATGATTGCGATTTTAGAAGGTATCCAAGTGGCCTATTATAATTACGAGCCTGGTTCATCTGTTTCGCTTGTGATTTCTACACTAATTTACAACGGAAATGTGTCAAAATGCGAAATATCCCAGGATATTATTTCGCACCGGGTTCGTGATAGCAGCCCAGGCTATCGGTATGGTAAAAAATAATGTTATCGAAAAATTAAAATGTAAATTCGCAACAGTAGGAAGCAACGGCGTTTGTGTTCCGCGCTCAGTCACGCGAGCTTGCGTATGGCACAATTAAGTAAAATATTAATAGATTCAATCGCTTCCGTACGGTCTATTGTAATGGTAAGGAATTATTTAATTACTCGAAAGTCACGAGACATATTAGGGTGTATGCAAAGACATGTGACTTTACATCATAGTATGTTCTTCTAAACGAAGTCCATGGACACAGTACTACTGTACATCTCAGTCGTTCGCGGAAATATAATGTTCATCTTCTGATAAATAATACTCAGCACAATGCGTTCAAGTTGATTGTCGAAGAGTGCGATAACAGATGTGTAAATTTCGCTGCATGTAGTGGTGTGCACGACCACTCCGCCAAGAGTGTTACGACGAAGAAGAAGTGGTGCGCTGAGCACAAGTCTAGTGATTGCAATGTGAGAAGGTACCATATCTGCTAAAATAATACATCAATAGGTGTATGTGTGGCGGCCAGGCGGAGACTGGTGTGGTGATGATTTAAGGGCAATGTGTGAAAGACGGAAAATAAGAGTTTTCTGACCACTAGGGACTACTAGTAGTTACCTAACACTAAACAACCTGAAAGTTTTTTCAAACATTAAGATGTGACCAAGAATTAAGTTAATTGACAATCAATTAACAATGCTTTATTTCTTATGACGCGCTTCCATAACTAATCAGTGTAAATTGAGTTAACTAATTCGTTTATCAATTGTCTATTGTCGGCAGCTGATTGTCAACTATTTATCAGTTGTTTGACAGTGATTTGACTGTCAATATACATATTTATCGGTAGGTACTTATCGCTTATCAGAAAATCACCGATTGAAATCGTATTAAATCCTGTTAATACCCAAAGCACAGATAAGGTAAAACCCAAAGATTCATACTAGGTACCAACTTCCACATTTGCAGGTAGTCGATTTCATTTGGAGAGTTGCAAAAATTAACTTCAATCAAAATGTAATTAATAATTGAATTACATTCATACTTGGATTTACCTACTACTTGATACTGGCAAAATGAACACCGAGTGATGCCACAGGGAAAATAACACATTATAGGTAGGCACATCTGCTTTCTAAGTATGAACAAAATCCATTGTTTTAAAAAACAAAACAATTAATCAATGTAAGTACCTACTCCTTCACCCAAAGACATTACCACGAAAGAGAGAGACACATAACTACCCAAAATAGTCTGTCCGACTAAACGGAGTCCATGGACATAGTACGAATCAGTAGCTCGCTGAAAATAATCGGTATTGCCAATACGGCTAATCTTCTATGAATTCTTATGCATTTGATAAGTTAATTTGTAGTGGTTCGCTGAGCATAAGTTTGTGATTACGATGTTGAAAAGGTAGCATATCTGCTACAATAATAACATAAATGTCTTCACCTCGTTTCCTCGCCGGTATAGCACGCAAGTTCACTGGGATGGCAGTGAGGGTTATTGCTCTTTGAAGCTTGTTTGTCGTCAGATCGTGAGTTATGCCGTTTTTGCCCTCACTCTGATCCAATTGTACGTGATTCGGTGCACAACGACATTTCAATACAATTGACGTTTTTTAAATTAAAATGACGTAAGAAAATGTATTAACTTTTTGAAAAAATAACAGATGTAGAAAAAAAATCTGCGTGCAATTTTAATATTTTGACAGTAGAGGGTACCCCGTTAACAGAAATTGAATCCAACGAATTAGTTAACGGCAGTTATTAGAACAAATGCTCTTTATAAGGCCATTGTAAATCGATTATAACTTTACAAAATTTGAGGGAAACGTTACAAAGTCAAATTACTTACATTATTATTTGTTCCTTTTTGGTTTGAAATACTATAAAACGGTCGTGTACATTAGCAAACGATATTGCAAATGTGAACAGCTTTTGGCATTCTCTTACATACATATACCTATTCAATCCCTCCTTTTAATAATACTAATAGAGAGCGAAATGTCTAGAAATCTAGGTATACTTATCATATTTCAACTAAACAAGTTCTAAAAATAGTTACCCGCATTCGCGAACTTTAAAATTAAGAACGTGCACCACCTATATAAAAATGTCATGCTCACTAACTAAAACAATAACTTTAACAATACAAATGGGTCAAGCAACCTTACCTTTGGTTCTTTAACACCGGTACCACAACACTAACACTAAAAACACTTTGGAAAACAATTAAGCGAACTGCGCTCGCGACCGTCAACCACCGCTTGCGCTCACCGACTAGGTATTCACACATTCGCGACTCGAGATTACTGAATCTAGATAATGCAGAAAGGTAAAAGCGAGTAAAGGCGGCCACACACGGGCCTGTGACGTTGATCGAACGTATCAAATTGATGTCATATCAACGAGCTGTCGTCGGCATAATTTCCAGGTCGGACATTGTTTTTCATTAATTTGAAATTAGAATGTTTCTTTTTTAAAGCAGATTTTTCTGGCAACGGCATACTGCTTGCTAAAATGTTGATAGATTTATCTTAATAATCTTTTAGTTAAGTAGGTAGAGTAGTCGATGACGTATATCTTAAACTATTTCAGTAAAGTCAATCTTACACTATCAATCAGTGACTGATAAGACAGGACAAAGACTTAAGAGGTTTTTAACTCTACCGCATACCTACTTACCTACAAACTCAATTGTGTGATGCCAAAATAGATGAATAATAAAAAAAATACTAAATACTGAATAGGTAACGAATTATTTATTTTTATACCTAAGTCAATGGAATTTTAGAAGGTCGCCGCCGCGGCGCCGGCGCCGTTTCTTAGCAGTCGACACAACGTAGCTAGGTAGGTATTAAGGTAAGGATACACGACGACACCAGACACTAGACACTCAGTATACATCGAGTGTCTACGTGTACAACACCGCGACACCTTGTTGCAATTGTAGTGGCAGTGTCGATACACTGAGTGTCCACGTGTGTACAATACCGCGACACCTTGTTGCAGTTGTAGTGGCAGTGTCGATACACTGAGTGTCCACGTGTGTACAATACCGCGACACCTTGTTGCAGTTGTAGTGGCAGTGTCGATACACTGAGTGTCCACGTGTGTACAATACCGCGACACCTTGTTGCAGTTGTAGTGGCAGTGTCGATACACTGAGTGTCCAGTGTCCAGTGTCGTAGTGTATCTTACCTTTAAATAATCTGTGGATTTGTACGTAGTACGTACCTACTATAGGTAGGTCCAATTCCCGCGATCTGCATTCTGCACTTTTGATCCCCTAAGTTTCCATTCAAAGAAGTTATTTTAAAATATAACTTGTTTGTAGCGGATCAACGCCTAGACCTGTTAAGTGTTATTAATATTTAAATTATGTTTTAAAAGGTACTTTTATAGGTACTTACTTGCAATACCTACATGTTTGATTATTGCTCACTGCATAAATAACAAGAGAACTCGGATTTCATTATACCTATGCGGTACAAGAGAATGAATCAATGTTTTAATAAATTAAAAGCAATGATAATTACACCCTGATAATTAGAAAGAGGGTGACATGAGACCGTCCAAAATATGTAGTTTAAGTACAAATCAGTCACTCCCAGAAAATAATGTTGAAAAACATGTCGGTATTGCCAATACATCTTTTGGAGAATAAGCCTTCATATGTATTTAATAAGATAATTGTCGAATTGAGACCCTGATAAATGTTTGAATTTCGGTGCATGTGGTGGTGCGCTGAGTACAAGTTTCGTGATTGAAATGTTAGAAGGTACCATATCTGCTAAAATATTACATCAATGGTTCTAACTCTGCCAATCATCACCGCCCCGAAACACTCAAAGTTGAACACTGAACGACGAACAGGGTATTTGTTGCCGTTTAAGGCCTCTCTAAACTCACGGCGATGAACTACCATTGATCTTACAGCTCTAATAACGATACTAAACAAAAGTCAAAAACATTTCTTACTTATTATAATTAGTAAAATCATACGTTGCCTTACTGAACCAAACTAGCAATACTATCATTGGCCTGTGTATTGTGCGTCTTGAATTCTTTTTCTGCCTTTTATTTCTTCCTTTACTTGCTTTTCATTTCCATCCATTGTGTGCCAAGCACTATGTTTACAATATAACGTCTCTTAAGTGCGGTCGTCGGCTCGGCTGTCAGCCGTGAAATGTGTGCGCTGACCATCCGACGTTTACTTACAGTGTAAATTGCTCATGTTCAGTACTGGAACGGAAGGAAATTAATAAGAGCTAGAATTGTACTGTTTTTAGTCTGAACGTTCTTTTTTAATTCGAAAGTACAATAGACTTTGGACCTCTTTACACTCCTATAAGGCTATATACATATAGTAGCCTGAAGTGGCAGTGGGCAGGACACAGAGCCCGAAGAACTGATGGCCTATGTGGCAGAAAGGTTCTTAAGTGGCGACCACGTACCGGAAGACGCAGCGACAAGCAGCGTCCCCCACAAGGTGGACCGACGACCTGGTGAAGGTCGCAAAAACCGCTGGATGTAAGTGCCACAAGACCCGTCGTTGTGGAAAACCTTGGGGAGGCCTATGTTTTTGGCTGAAATGATGATTACACTCCTAAAAAATCTAAAGTTTCGCCACACCACTTCTTCTTTTCGTGTCAACAGTTCTACTCTACTATGGTTAGACCTTTACAAGGTATTTGGCCACATTAATAGCGTTTGGTGTGGCCGCGTTCAAGTCCTCCCTCGTGCAGGCGTTCAGGCACAAGGGACACTCCAGCAAGTGTTGCATCAACTGGAAGAGATCACCGCAGTTGTACTCCGTCATAGAAGGATCCCTGAAACCCCACTTGCACATGTTGAGTCTGCATCGGCCGACCTGAGTGCGGAGCCGGTTTAAGGTCCACCACTGTATGGTCCCAAACTAAGCAATGTTTCTAATATGGTTGGCTACCGTACAATAGACTGGTACGATCCCAGTGATACCCAGACCAGCGCAAGTTAGGAAAAGGCCGTTATAAAAAAATTACAATAGCGGGAATCGAACCCGCAACCACCCAATGTAGTGGCTGTGTTGCCTACGCTCGAAGAACTGCGGCAAGCGGTCAAGCAAAAATGGGTGTCCTAAATCTCAAACCTGTTTCTGAATCCTATGATCGTGGTTTTGCTGATGTATGATGAAATTCAACAAAGTTCGTAAAACCTGTATGCCTGGTATGCCTTGTCGCATGGCGTCAGCTTGCTGACATTTTTTTTTTCAGTTGCATCACGACGCAGCAATAAAACCAAACATTTTACACACGGCTACCTGATCCCAAACTAAGCAAAGTTTGTACTATGGTGGACGTGCAAACATGTTCATGCACACAAATGCATGTCCAGGGTAGGATCGAACCTACGACCTGCAGCATGAAAGGGCGAATCTTATACACAGCCGCCATCTTATCTGCCAACCATATACACAGTATTATTAATCTTCGTTTTTTTTTTGTCTAGGCTAGAATTTTGGCTAGGGCAATTTTTTTTGTAATAAACAAAGTACCTAATCAAACTTAAAATGTTAATGAATTATGGTCGAATTTCGACCACTCGGCGACCATAGTACAAGGAAACACAAGTTTTGGAAATAAAAACAAAAATGATGACACTTTTTCACTTCCCGCCAAAAACCCCATCTTTGGTTTTAATAGGTACTTAGCACTAAAGAGATTTCATCAATGTCTTTTGGTTTTATGATTTCATCAATGAGACAAGGAAACTAACTATGCAATTCAAGGAATTAGGTGATCGAAACTATTTTGGCGGGTTTTTTTATTTTTTGTTAGCTTCGTCTTCCTTGTTTCCTCACTCGGTTCTATGGAGGATTGCTGCGGCCTGCGAATCAATCGATTGATCTCTTATTTTGACAAGGTTTTAGAATCGTCGCTTATCCTATTTCTTGGTGATGTCTTTGTATCCACCAAATAAATATTGCGTTTTGTTTTGACTGATATGGATTTAGCACAGAGTAAAGAATGAGGTGCCCTTATTAGATATTTGTCTGAAACAAAACGTGGTCATTGTTTTTTCATTTTCATTTTACTATTTACCGGTAAATAGTTGAACTACTCGCTTCGTTTTATGTTGATGTTAGTACTAGGCCGACCACTCGGCCGACTTGCTTAGGGCCAGTCCCCTTAGTAACTGGTCCATGGGATTTAGTATGATTTCTTATTTCTATTTTACTTTGTTTTACCTACATTATGTCACTGATTTTGCTTGCTGTAATAAAGTCTTTCTTCCTTTCTGTTTTTGATATTATATGGGAAAACTGCCAATACGCCATATTTATCTGGCGGATAAAATGTATCTGATGATTCTGAAACAGGCTCTAAGTTTTGTTAAGTTGTAGATTAGACCTAGGTCCTACCTACCTACTAGTAGGTAATTAGGCAAAATGTACGTGTACAGTACCTACTCGAGCTTCAGCGTCTTTGACCACAGCCCTTCAGTTAAATAAATGGGTAATTCTTGCGATCCATAGGTATCTAGAGTACTTACTAAGTTGTAGGTAGCTACAGTTTCGTGACCTACCCACCTATATTTATTTATGCATGTAAGCAGCTGTATTATGTAACCACTTACCTTACATTGTACAAATATGAATGAAAAGTCGTCATTGTAATTGTATATAGGTAGAAACTACGGACCATTCATAATACTTTACATATTTTTCTTTTTACCACTTTTTGCCACCATCATTGACGTCAGCACACGTCCTGAAATTCGTAAAAACCGGCCAAATGCGTGTCGGCCTCGCGCATAAAGGGTTCCGTACCACCGTAGAATATAAAGAAACATCCCCAAAAATTTAGATATTTAGAGTCACACGTTGAAGTCTTTTGATGGAAACTGACCATAAGAAAATAAGCCAAAAATATCTAGTTTTTTGTATGGGTTGTCCTTTATTTTTAAATTTTATTTTATTTTTAGTATTTATCAGAAATACACATTCTGTGAAAATTTCAAATCACTACCTATTACGGTTCGTGAGATACAGCCCGTTGACAAACGGACAGCGGAGGCCTAGTAATAGGGTTCCGTTAGCCCCCTTTGGGTACGGAACCCTAAAAAGGCGCGTGGTGTGTGTGACTGTATAATTACCGTATGTTTTATTAATGTTTCTGAACCAGGGTTATCAAGTTTAGTTAGGAATTTATTTACCTACCTCTCTATAGGCCGAGCGGGCCGACTTAGAGCGGCAAAATTTCAAGGCGCGGCAGAACTTGGCGAAATTTAAGAAACCCTAAATTATTTTAAGAAAATTTTATTATTTACAGACCTTCGTTATTTTTCAGTTGTACCTAATTGTTATTTTTTTTTTTATTCAGTGATAGGCAAGTATTTGACGACCACGATCTCACCTGGTAGTAACTGGGTAAGTGACGATGTGGTCTACGATGGAGCATACTTGCCTAGACAGTACCTGTTCACTCTCGACTTGAAAACATTCAGATTGTAGTCCACGGGGAACAAAGACGCCGGCAAGGTGTTCCATTCCTTAGCAGTACGCATGATGAAGGTAGAAGCAAAACGCTTGGTACGAGCCGAAGGAATGTCTACAGACATTAGGGGGCGTCCATAACTTACGTGAGGCATTTATGGGGGGGAGGGGGTCGAGCAAAATCTCACCAAATCTCACGTAGGGGAGAGGGGGGTCTCGGCAAATCTCACATTTTTTTTTACCGCAATAAAGAGTGTAAAATTGCAGGAAAACTGGGTTAAATTAAGTAAAACATGTTTCTCCTCTAGAATATAGCTTTTGAAAAATCTCACGTGAGATTAGAGGGGGAGGGAGGGGGTCGAGCAAAATCTCCCAAAATCTCACCAAGGGGGGAGGGAGGGTCGAAAAATCTCAAAAATCACCGCACGTAATTTATGGACGCCCCCATATCATTCGTTTTTTCGTGCTTTACAGGGAGTAAGGGGGCGGCAATCGTCCATTGGCCTAGGGAAGCTAGCGCATGGACAAGACTCTATGAGCCAGCGTATCGAATCTGCCTCTGCAGGTGGCAACCCTGCCGTTTAACGAGAAGGACCGAGCTTGAGAAATACATTCATCGCGGGTATTCCCTGTAGCCCCTGTAGGTATCAAATATTTATAGGAAATGCGTGCGTGCGTACGCCCAGCACAATGATCCGCCCGGCGCAATACCCACGCGTAACCTACCTATGTTACCAATTCTGTTGGTGCCAAATCACGATTAATAAGTAGGATGTGCTTATCGCATCACCCACATCAAACCACGTCTAATGGCGGTTGTAGTTTTCCGAAATATCGAAATGACTTTTTGAGTTATTCGGCCTCCGAATAGCAGTTTTTGGTCGAAAAACTAAAACGCTTAGAAACTATTTCAAATGTGCTTATCGCATCGCCCACATCAAACCACGTCCAATGGCGGTTGTAGTTTTCCGAAATATCGAAATGACTTTTTGAGTTATTCGGCCTCCCAATAGCAGTTTTTAGTCGAAAAATTAAAACGCATATAAACTATTTTAAATGTGCTTATCGCATCGCCCACATCAAACCACCTCTAATGGTGGTTGGAGTTTTCTGAAATACTCCTCAGGGTTGCACTCATCTGCAGTGGAAGTCCGGGGCCTACCCTAGTCGTCCTCGGCCCCGAGGGTAACGGAGGGTAGCCCGCTATTTTCAGCCCCACCGGGCATCAGTTCCTATGGCCGCTACTGTCTAAGTAGGCAGGTACCTACTACTTTACCAAGCCAACTAGACACTCGGGTATAAATATGAAAATGATAATAAGTCAATGATTCTGGGGTCCGTTAACAACATAGTGAGCCTGGGCCAATGCCTGGGCGCTCCTGTTGGAGTAGCTCCCACACGTGGTGGAAGGCCCGCGGAATCATTGACTTATTATCATTTGATATTGATACCCGAGTGTCTAGTTGGCTTGGTGGTTTATTAATACCTATGCATAACGGGAGTTTTGGCCTAGTAGGTAGGTAGAGTATACCTTACTCATTGCTAAGAGCAACTAAAAGCATTAAACGAGGATCTTCATCTTCTCAGGGTCATGACCACCAATACTAACGAACCGTTAGAGCAGTGATTGCTGCTGTTCGTTGAGAAGAGCAAAGGTAGAAATATTACTGCTGAAAACATTCCCTGAGATAGTAAGTAAACACCGTTCTTACAATGTTTACAAGACAAGATTTCATTTAAGATAATAATTCAGTAAACATTTACCCCACAAACGAACGTCGCAATGAATTAAAAGTGAAATTCCCTCTACACTAAACAATGTCACAATAACTTCTAGCTTATCTAGTGTCAACAGTCGCGTGCGTAAGCGCATAGCGGAAGATTTTCTTCTCATTTCCCATAATCAACTGTATTTGTTCATAGGTACGTTCTTCACTATCTTACTTAATACTATTTTAGAGTAGAACGATAGAACATTATTACTATTTTACACACGTAGTATAGTAGTATTTTACACACGTTAGTATTTAGTGCCTACAAAAATAACAAATAGGTATACCTAGACAACAAGTAGGACTCTATTATTATAATTTCCATTAGTAGGACATACTAATGCTTTATAACCTAGAACCAAACATTGGTAAAGTGTGGGTGCTCTACAGTGTCCATTTGCCTACCCCTTTGGGGAACAAGGCGTGATCGTAGATATTGTAAGTTAAAGTTAGGTACAAAGGCTGAGTAGGCACTAGGCAGGTACGGTTTTATGAGGCATTTTATTTTCCATTTCGTGGAACTTCTAGGTATTGACTCGTAAGATTGTTTATTTATTTATTTACTGATATAAAAATGAAATAATCAGAAAAACCCTGGTACTTACCTACCCAAAATCATCACGTTTTTTGCAATAATCAACGGCGAAAATTTTGGGAATGTGGGGTTTATAGAATCTGCCATTCCGAGAACTTGTAAATCAGAAACGAAAATCCGGCCAAGTACGTGTCGGACTCGCACATAAAGGGTTCCGTACCACCGTAGAATAAAAACGTCAAAAATATCAAGTTTCTTGTATGGGGACCTTTATTCTTATTTTTTTATTTATTTTTAGTGTTAAAAAAGCAGTGATAGCCGATTGGTTAAGCACGCGTCTTGCGGGCTTAAGGTCCTGGGTTCAAACCCTGGCTCACACCTCTGGATTTTTCGAAATCTGTGTGAATCTTCACTTTAATATGATTATCTATTGCTTATGGTGATCGTGAGGAAACCTGCATGTCCGCACTGGGTCAGCGTGGTGGATTATGGCCTGAATCCCCCTCGCATTTTGGAGGCCCGTGCCCAGCAGTGGGACGTTGAAAGGGCTAATATTATTATTATTTTAGTGTTTGTTGTTGTAGCGGCAACAGAAATACGTACACATTCTGAAAATTTCAACTCTCTACCTATTAGTTCGTGAGATACAGCCTGGCCTGGCTTAACCTAAGCATAATACCTATCTACTTAAATATCAGCTACCGAATATGAATCTACCTAAATTAGGAGATCTTAACGGCAGGTAAACACTCAAAAATAACGTCGAATTAAGTAAGTAGGTACCTACTTATCAATCTTGACCTAAATATTATCCGCAAAGATCCTTCAAATTTTCTATTTTTAGATAAAAAACTGTCTGATCGTAGGTACCTACAAAAGTGCACCAAACATTGATAACAACCTACCAACAAGATATACCTAGGTACCTACTGATTGTTATCAGCTCGCTATCATACAAACTCAAACAGTTTATAATTTGATACAGATTGACGCACTTTCAGAATCTTTTATCTCTATCCATCTACCTCAAGTCGTCTGTGGGGCTACTCCGAAATACGAAACGAAACGTTTCTGCTGGCGGATGGTGCGTTTTCGTACATCCCGAAAGGGTTTAGGATCCGATCCGATTTGACGTTTCTTATTTCATGATCCTACTCCGAAAGATTCCGGAACAGTTCCGAAACACTTTCTGAGTAGGAAAATGTACCATCCGTCGGCCAAAACGTTTCGTTTCGTAGGTATTTCGGAGTAGCCCCAGTATAGGATATTTTCGAAAAAATCGGTGCTAGCAGCTAATGTGGTCATCCTAATTACATCATATAGATATAAACTACTGGCCCAATATCAATGGAGTGTTTGCTATTGGATGACCTGACTACACTTGTAGTATAGGATACCTATGATCACCCTGAGCATTGTAGGTTGAGGTGCAGAAATAACAAAATCGATCGTTGAGCAAGCGACTCCATTGACAACAGCTAGATAACTATAAGTAAACGACTTAAGCCTTTAGGCTACATTATGTTACATCTCAGAAAAGATTTAGGTAATGCGTCATAAAGATAAAAAATAATTAGACTGAAATTATCTTAATTTACGACGGATTAGGTTACTCTCATTAAAATGACGAGATTAGTGTAAGCCTTACACTCGACTCAAGACGTCATTGGCACCGTTTTAACTGAAACTACGGGCTACGAACGTTGACCTGGATGAGTACAACCAATACCACCAGTTAACCGGTGGTAACGCTAAAATATTTTTGCTAATTTGACGATTTATAAACGCTACTTAGTGGGTGAAATCGAAATCGTGGGCAATATTTTAAACGGTGATTCTACACATGATTCAGAATATTTAGGGAATATTAATCAACAAATCAATTTATAAAAATGTATTACCCAGGTAAGGTATAATAGTTAAATGGTTTGCTTATTTGCTTACCCGAGCAATATTTTTTTATCAATTGATTTTTTTATTTGTTTCCCCAAAATATTCTGAATCATGTGTTGAATCATATTTTAAAATATTGCCCACGATTTCGATTTCAGCCTGTATAGCTTACATGAATAATTATTTTTTTAGTTTGAGTTTACCAGTATCATCCATGGAGTTACGACAACTCGCACATAATCTTGTTGTTTTGTCCACAGAGTAAAGACTAAAGAAAGAGGTGCCCTTATTAGATATATGTATGAAAAAAAACGTGGTCATTGTTTTTTCACTTTCATTGTTCTATCTACCGGTAAATAGTTGACCTACTCGCTTCGTTTTATGTCGATGTTAGTACTAGGCCGACCACTCGGCCGAGTTGCCAGTTAGGGCCAGTCCCCTTAGTAATTGGTCCATGGTTTTGTCTAATGGCGAAGACTATGCAAATACCTACTTGCAGCTAGCTTACTTTGATTTAAACAAAGAGCATAAGTGTGTGGAACATATTTTAAAATAAAACAAAAGGTAAGTACTGATGATAAAACACAAGTGGGGAAGACCTGAGTACCTAATATGGCATTTGTTTACTAACCGGTAAGTAGTTATTGCCTTTGTTTTCCTCACGAGCAACACAGTTGAGATATCTGTTTTATGGACCGGGAGCCCATGATGCTAACTGTGGATTTACTCCAGCGTCGCGGAAACCTTTTAGATCTATTTTTTTTTTGGTTCCCCTGAGCGTACCCACCAATATTAAGGGCTCATACTGGGTGGAGGTTCTTATCAATATGTAAGGGTATCTCCCTTATCTTAATCTGACGCGCCTGAGTAAATCCAGAAAACCCTTCTACGGCTCCCCATCTATTAAGCAAACCGCAGATTTTTGGCTCAAAAATAAAACCGACATTTTATCATGAAAAAAAGAAAGATTTATTTCTTTCAAGTAACAGTCTTAAGGTTAAACCTTAACATTATCCCTAATCCCCGCCCGCGGGCCGCAGGGGGATAAAGGCGGTCCACACACGGCCAAGAAAAAAGTGCCAACAACACTCTTGGTGAAAATTCGTTCACGATGCGACTAGCCCACAAGGATTAAAATCCCGGGGTTCCGTCACACGTAGCAAAGTCGCGGTCCACTGATCGGCGCACTGTGCTGTCCACAACGTGGTTAAACAAACCCAGCATTGTATATATGGCACTGAAGACCTGCCGTTCATTGCGGAACTTTTGCCTGTACGTCCACCAAAACTGCGGCCCGCATACCCCAAAAATTAATACTATTTACAATTCATATTTAAATTCAATTAAATAAGGATGGATGTTTTTGTATCGTATTACTTTTTTTTGTTTTGGATACAAGTTTTTTTTTTCTTGAATTTTTATGTTGAGGCAAGTGAGAAGTTGAATTTCGATGATTGTAGATGACTATGTTAAAATCGTAAGCCCAACAAGAAATCTTGTTTGGCCATTCAACTTTTCACAAGCCTCGAATTACTACAAGTTACATCGTTCGTTAATGCTTACGATATGTTAATAAAACTTATTTTTATACAATTCTGTTTTTAATTTTGGTACACTATTAGGGATATTATATAAACTTGGGTTACTTTTCCATTGGCTTAGAATTTCAACCACAATTCAATTAAATTATAAAGTGTTATACAAATCGAAATACAGTTGAAATGTTAATTAGTGCAAACAAAATGATCGACAGTGTGTTTAATCCGGATTTAAGTACTGATTATACAAATACAGCTTGTAATCAATTTAAATAAATAAAATACGCACTTACATTAAACACACGTCGGATAACGAGACAATAATTTCAATCAAAATCAGTTTAACGATAATGTATCGTTTAAAAAAAACATTACTTTCATTGCTAAAGATACAATATTTAGGATCATTTACATAGGGTTATGTATTCTAATTACTACTACTGTAGGCTTCTATGGAGAAACATCCGATGGTTCTTGAGTTTGAAGGTTTCTTCAAATTCTTCCTTGTACTTTTCGAATGAAATATCCATATCATAATGAGATAAATAATTTCATTTTTGTTATTCAGTGCTCTGATTTATATATTCTATTGGATTTAGTTCCATTAATTGTCAATTGTATGCAATGTCTCTATGACTCTTGTGCATGCTTGCCTTATGATTTTTTATGAAATATTTTTTCATTTTCTCTTATTTTATCAATTGCAAACTTGACACGTTTGCAATTCTTATATTTCCATTATTCTCTTTTAGGTTCACAGCACTCTTATTCTTTTAAAAATAATCATAAATGTAGTTACATTTTCCATATATCATTAATCACATCACATTCAAAATAAGATACCACATGTATCTAAAACTCTTCACGCGAAAACGTTAATTCTGTAGGATCTCTCAAATACCATTTGAGCATGTTCACGTCTCGACACACGCGACTTTGATAAAAAATATAATAATATATCTTCGTAACTACTATGTACAGGTACTGCTTAATCTAAGGATTCCAACGTTCATCTCACGAACGCTTCCGGGGGAATTTTCCCTTCAGAGTTTAGTTGATTGAACACGAACAGCGCTCTTTGGAAGTCCCATCCGGTTTCCGTAAGACAGCTAGAAGAAAAAGATAATATAATTAAATACACGGTCGCGACAGAGGTGCACTGTGGGGAACCTATAGCTATTAAACCAAGTGCGTTCCCCTCATCGCGAGGGGGTTTGGGCCAAAGTCCACCACTGGCCCTGTGAGGATTGGCGAACTTCACACATCTTTCGAAAGACGTACTCACGATGTTTTCCTCGATGGTGTGTTAGTCTGGCGATATTTATCAGAGTTGGGCAAAATTTAATTGCGATTAATTAATTGCAAATTGCAAGTGATGTCACAATTAACAATTAATGATTTGTTCGCGAATGACAAACAAATCAAAATTAATTGTTAATTGTGACACCACGTGCAATTAGTAATTAATTAATTGCAATTAAATTTTGCCCAACTCTGATATTTATTCATTACTAGCCGTGTGCCTGATGGGATTACCATCAAATTTTCATCCGGTCGGTCCCGATTGCTAAAGCTTGTCCTAGGGCCCTGGTGGCAGAGTTGTTTAAGCCGCCCGAAGCCCTCTGCCTTAACCAACTTAACAAGGTCTCTGCCTTAACGGCTTAAACAACTTTGCCACCAGGGCCCTAGTCGCCTTAGTCGCTTAACCACTGCCATTGAGCTGCTATAGTGATCGATTGATCGCTGATCGATCTATGATTAGGCGGTCAGAGTTAACCGACGAATCAGAGGGTCGATCACTATAGAAACTGGCCCTGGTTGGCCACTAACCATAGGATAAGAAGATGAACATGACACTCACTTGACGCTCCAGTGTTCGTTCATGCCGGTCTGCTGGCCCAGCATGTTGAGCATGGCCATGCGGTCCGCGTCGCTGGGCGCGCCCGCCGGCGTCGGCGTCTGCGCTGGCGTCGGCGGCGTCGGCTCCGCCTTGCCAGTCGCGAACGCTTTGTCCTCCTGTTGTCATAAACACACACGATAAATAAATAAACGTAATTTGGCCAATCTTACGACCAACTATATGGTCCCAAACTAAGTAACGCTTGTACTATGGGTACCGTACAATGGACTGGAGGCGTCCCCAGTGACACCCAGACCAGAGGCCCTACTCTTTTACAAACGAAAACGAAATTCCGGACGTAATTTGCGTATTTCCTACTACGTTTCTCACTGATTCCGACATTTCTTACGAACGAAAATTGTTTGACGTTTAGATTCGACGAAGATGAAGACGTCTAACAATTTTCTTGCGTAAGAAATGTCGGAATCAATGAGAAACGTAGTAGGTAATTCGCGAATTTCGTTCGAAATTTCGTTTTCGTTTGTAAAAGAGTAGGCCTTCTGTGTTTATGTTCCAGTGCTTATGGAAATCATAAACCAGACGTACATTGCACTAGATTCAGTACGCATTTTTTTATCCGACAAGAGTGCGTTTTTTCTCGTCATCGAAAGTATTAAAATGGAGCTAATAAGATGGCAGCCTCTATCTCGTCGAAATCTTTGCAGCTGCGTTTCGTACGATGATTGAGAGCCGGAAGCCAAACACCTTCCCCTTACCCTCCCTCAGTCCCACTTCCCTAGAAGTGGGCAACGTGCGAGCAATGTCTTTGGTATCACAATTTAGTCACATTAATAAAATATACACTAGTCTAGAAAGTCTAGGGAACAAGTGGGAACAAGTGCGTCAACTAATTTACGTAAACTCTTAGAAAAAGTACTGGCCAATAAAATTTATAGATGCAGATAGAAAGTGCATTAAATAATTGGTCGAAATTTAAAAAAAAAACACTAATACCCTTGTTCCCTAAACTTTGTTGAGTAGTGTATATTGTAATCCATTGCATCCTGACCTGTTCCTTAGAGGTGTTGGTGATGAAGAGCATGTCGTTGATGATGCAGAAGCCGCCGCCCGCGTTCGGCACGATCACGAACGTGCGGTGGAACGAGCGGGTCGGGGAGCCGCTCGTCGTCGTCTCCTTGTACACGCCGTTCATCGTTAGAACGATCATTGCGGGCTGGTGAAAGGAAATGCACAAAGTCAGTAATGAAACTACGCTGACACGTGGAGCCAATGATGCTGATTCTGTTTGTAGAGATAATTCAGTCTAAAAATGCGGGCCCCTCCAATGTCCCCCTACAACGCGTTTAAAATAAGAATAGGACCGGCCTAGCGCCATATTGTGACGTCACAATTGGAATTGGTACGGCTCTCAGCTAACTTTACTCATAAGTACAGGGCTTATGAGTGAAGTTAGCCGAGAGCCGTATCAAGTTCCAGTTGTGACTCCAAAACATGGCACTAGGCCGGTCCTATTCTTAGGGGGAGACCCCACCGCGGTGCACGGAGAGGCCACGCACACGCAACGCACGTGGGTCAAGCTTCGCTTTGCACGAAAATGTATGTCACCGTGTCCACCGCGGCGCATGCACGAAATGACGTCATCCATACGTTTTTTGCCAAACGTAGCCGTGGCCGTGAGCGTGGCCTCCCCGTGCACCGCGGTGGGTTTCCGCCCTTATTTTGATCGCATAGGGGTCAGTTTAGACCGATCGGAAAAATACATACACGCAATACAGGCAACCTCGTCAATAACATTGGTTATTTAGCATAGATAATTCACTATAATTTAAAGTTTGTTTAATTCAGCCAATCAGATTTGATTATTATTCACAATCTGACTACACATTTTTTTAAATTGTTTAATACTCCCTTAACAAATACCTTTAACATTTTAATAAATATAGTTACCGTAAAAACGAGTAAATCAACGGCGAAGCCCATCAAATCGTGTGTGGTTTTGGGCAGGTCGGACAGGAAGGAGACCACTTGGAGCCTGCCCGTGCGCAGGTAGCGCCGCCGCGACTCGCGCTCCGTGATGCGGATCAAGTTGCGACTGTTCGGGATGTACGCGTTCAGTCTGGAATATTTTAATTAGATATAGATGGCGCTGTAGTTTCGAAGTTTAGAAGCATAAAGCCAATAATGAGGACCAGTAACGAATTCAGTTGAGAATGCAGATTTATAGAGCTAAGAAATCCATAACATACAGTGCAAAAAATGTTGTTCTACGACAAAAATTTACGAAGTTATGACTAAAGTTCACTGACGGGCCGGGCGCGGTTGTTGTGACGTCAGAAGGACCACTCGTGCTTTGTAGTGAACAAGCCGATCGATCTGTGTGACGACACACTTGCCGGCCGCACATAATATAAAACGTGTCATAATTATAAAATCGCAACGGATGAACCGATTTAGATGATTTAAAAATTATATTATATTGATGAGAAAGCTTATTATAGCTATAGTTTTGAGTTGATTTGTCCACCTCGAAATGATCCTCATTATCTGTATAAATGCACCCAAGCCGTCTTCTCGTGTCTGTCACCACCATATCACGAGTTTCGGCGTCAAGTGAAAATTATCAATCAACTTTGATCATAAACAGTCGCCACTGATTGATGGCAATCGGTGGCCGTTTGGTTGCACCTTGTGTTAACACGTATTATATGTTAGTACAAACCTTTGTACAGAAGCATTTCGACTGTCATTGCTCAGATAATTGGAGGCCATTGACATGGTAGCGTGTTCGTGGTAGGCCTCCAGCAGTGGTTGGCGGGACTCCGCGTCGTATATCGCGAAGTACTGTGTAAGGAACTCCCGGACTAGGTCTTGGCCGGCTGGGTCCGCCAGGAACGACTGCTGGGAGGGCGGGAGGGTCACGTCTTCGGACACGTCGAAGCCGATAGCTGGAGGCAGGTCCACTCCGTCCTAGATTCAGATGGGTGATTTTGGTAGAAATTTGAAGTTTGGTAGAATTTACCTTCTTTATTAAAGTAGTGCAGTCACATTTGGGGGCACGCTTAAGTCGGCCACACACCATAACGATATAATTGCGCAAGTCTAGACTTGCGCAAGTATACTTGCGCAAGTCTAGACTTGTACAAGTATACTTGAAGGTGTGTGGCCAGCATTAGACGACCGACTTGCGATGTCTGGCCTACACCCGTATCTACAAACAAGTAAGTACTTATTCTTAAGTAAATTGTAATCAGAAAACCTGTTTGGCAATCCTGTTTTGACAGATATTTATAGAACATCGTCATATTGTATGGAAAATCTATCAAAACGTGATTGTTGATACAGATTTTTGCTTAGAATTTACTTGAGGGCAAGTAATCACTTGTCTATACATACGGGGGTTAATACGATCGCATGTCACGTGCACATACTAAGTACATACAAACGAAATAAAATCTATTGTATTTTTTAATGCTAGAGGATAGAGGACAATTGTAATGTTTTGTTACAGTCCACTCACCAATCGGGTCAGCTTCGGGAACTTCTTCCGCACATCGCTGAAGACAGAACAACATGGCAACACATGACAATGATAATACACATCTGAAACTCACATAGACACGTTAGTTTCAGTCATCAATCACTATTCGACAAATAATAACGTAGATTCTACTCCCAGCAACGAAGCAGAGTGCAGCAGCAAATAAGGATACACGACGACACCTGACACTAGACACTCAGTGTATCTCAGTGTGCCGACACCGCAACTACAACTGTAACAAGGTGTTGGGTGGTGGACACACGTAGACACTCGATGTATACACTGACCCCCAAATTCATAGAGATTTTAGCCAATTTACAATGGTGTTGAAAAGCATTTTTAGGAACAAATTGATTTGTAATTTCTAATTCCACTGCAAGTTGACCATAACTTTCTATGAATTTGGGAGCGAGTGTTTTAGTGACTAATGTCGTGAGAGTGATCTTTTTACCCAACTACGGCGGTGGGTTATTGCTATGATGATGCTAATTGCTTTTTATTGTCACGCATGTAGCCGTACGTGCGACAACCAGCGCGGGAGAGATTGTATACATATTTATCCACGCCTATTTGACTGTGACACGTCTGGGCGCCTACTCCGAAATACGCATGAGGAATCGTAGGTTTTTCAACTCGGAAAGTGTTTCGGATTCTTTCGTAGTAGGGTCCACGAAAGAAACGTCAAATCACGACTATAAACTATAACTATAAACACTTTCGGAGGAAAACGTTACAATCCTTCAGCCGATGCATTTCGTTTCGTATTTCAGCGAAGGGGCCCTAAGCCGAGTTATCAGTTAATACAATTAGAGCCGCGGTTACCGGACGCGGGCCGTCAGCGTCACTATAAAACCAGTCTAATGCCGGCCACTTGTATTGAAAGATATTGTGCAATAATTGCGCAATATTTTCCTATGCACATTAGATATTGTGCAATAATTTTCAATACACGTTATAGTATAATTGTGCAAGTCTAGACTTGCGCAAATACATCGTTAGGTGTGTGGCCGGCATTACTTAAACCACTGACTAATATTTACAAATCTGTTATAGCGTTTCTGTAATATTGCTAAAACTGTGTGGATTGTGTCGCGGTAGATTGCTGCTGCTATCTGCAGTATACAGTGTTGCTCAGAATTGAATCTTATAATATCAATTTAAAGATATTTTGGACGGATATGTGGAAATTTTTACTCCGCGGTTATTTAAAAATAACGCTATGCTCCACAAACATTTAACGGCAAAATAAAATGTATGATTCAACTTCAACGTGATCATAAAATTGTTGCAGCGTTCACTTTGACATACATTTTTTGACGCCGACGCTTGAAGCGCAGAGCAAAGCGTTTTATATGCGTGTTCGAGAGAAGCTTAATTTATCAATGTTTAATGATTTAAGTAGGTAGGCACTACTAGTTTAGACTTAGGTTTATTACGTCAAAATGTAGCTAATATTCTTTAGGTACAAAAGGGCCACAGGGGACTCTGCAAATTTCAGTTAATCGTCCAAAAATATCTATAAATATCCATAGTGAAAACTTTTTAACAAGAATAACCATTTAATGTTATACATGGTAAAGTATTATATTACTTTCTGCATTTTGCCGTTAAAAATAATACAACACTTCAGTTTTATACAAGTTGTGAAATGAAAGGCAGAAATAATTCATTTCACAAGAAATGTGCAAACATGTTTTATGTACACCACTTTCATTTCCCAACTCGCAGACCGCATGCATTATATTTTTTATCGTGCCAATATTTGGCACCAACTAAAATGCTTCCACTTCACTTGGCGTATTTGCACAAATATTTGTGTAATTCGGCCAAAACAAAACAAACCTACCCTCATACGTATTAAGGGTCATTTTTATATGGCATGATAACGCAAATATTTGTGCAAATACGCCATGTGAAGTGCCAGCATAAAACATGTGGCCCGCATTCACAAACATGACTCCAAGGCTTCACAATGTGCTGGAAGGCTCAGGAACTTATTGACAAATTTATTTCTAGTGTTGGTTCCCTTACTAAGCCAAGTATTGTTTGTGAATACGTCATATTATGTGGTCCGTATATCGAACCCGCGACCGCAGTCTTGACCTAGTGGTAAACCCCTAGGTTCAGGAAGGTAGCGGATTCTGAAAGTAATAAAAGAAACGGGAGCAAAACTCGTATATGTAGATTATTATGCCGGGCCCACACATTGGGTGTACTTGCACCAATTTGTGGTCCTGGAACTAATGCAGCAATGTATTGGTCTTGGACAGATAAAGACCGTTACACACATTGGTGCGTTGGCTCCAAGACCACAACTTGAAGCAAATACACCCAATTTGTGGGCCCAGATTTAAAATGTGTTATTTTCATAGTAAAAGTAATGTATACGGTTATTTGTAAGAGTAAATAGTCTACTGCGTAGTTACAAGATGGATACCAAAGAGCCACAAACAAGGCTTGAGGAAAATATCTGTATCTAATAATGACACACTCAAAGCTGATAATCTGCAGGGCTAGCACACTCGGCAAGACAAGACTTTTGTCACGAATTATGTCGTACCAAGTCGCTGTCTCTACTTAATGCAGAGAGAATAAGACAGAATCGATTTATCTCGCTTTTTGTCTTGTCACGGCCGGCTGTGCTATCAATGCAGAGGTTTTATATATTGATTAAATAGGTACTTATATTATATTTGAATAATAATAATAAATAACACAATAATAATCTGTTTTCATGCAGTTTTTGCTCCTATTTGCATGAGTATTATTTATACAAGTGTCTATGATTAACATTTAATAAATAATATTTTAACAACAACAAACAATCAAGTATTAAGTATAACTGTACGTACATACATACATATATTGATACATACTTGATTGTTCAACATAATTTATGAAGAAAATATGGTATGTTCACATAATTTAGATCATAGATTAAAAACATGTAAATATTTGAATTCCTCATAATTATAAGATCCATCGTAATAAAAATGTATTTCAACTCATTTGTTTTTTGGTTCAGACCTTAATCCATTCTCATAGACTTCTCTTTTTTTTTATAGCCAAGGATGGCACACTGGCAGACGGTCCACCTGATGGTAAGTGGAAGCCGCCGCCCAGGACATCTGCAACTTAAGGGGAGCAGATGATCTTCCCCTGACTTCCTTTCATTGGTACCTAATTGGCACATAAGGATTACAAGTGAATTACTCCGTGGGTCTCGACCCTTTTCCACTACATATCATTACCTGACATAGATCTCATGATCCTGAAACCTGTTCAACAAGGGATTGCCTTTCAGGTACAACTCGGACAGCTGGAGAGGCTTCAGTGGCTCCAGGGAACCCAGATACGGAATCTAGAACAAAAAGTTCTTGATTATTATTCGTGATAATAAAAGAAATATCCTTTATATTATGTAGTTGTTGGACACAACTGTGTTTTAAAACAGAATGTGTAATTAATAATAAATAATAATAATATCCTGGGACATTTTTTACACACGGCTACCTGATCCCAAACTAAGCAGGTCTTGTACTATGGAAACCAGATAACTGATATCACTACATATACTACTTTTTTATTTGTAAATACATACTTAATATACATCCTGTTAAAAGCTAATCAAAATCAGTTCAGTTATCCCAGATTTTAGCTATTATAGACAAACATGACATAAATAAAAATAAAAAAATATAAAAAAAAAAACCGACTTCAAAAAAACCTGGAGCACTAAAAAGCCTGAAATAATATTTCTATTACTACCTCTGCCTACCCCTTCGGGAAAACCAGACGTGATGGTGTGTTATCGAGTATTTGGAGTCGGTGCCAATTTATCTTCTTACTTTTATAGTAGGTAGACTTGGCATACCAAGATTGGCACCGACTCCAAATACTGCAGTTTTAAAACTCACCCTGTTATCACCCATATACAGGATCTTTAAATTCTTAAGTTTGCTAGGCATAATCTTCAGGTGATCGATGCTGTGGAGCTTATTGTCATTGAGATTCAGCGCTTCCAGATCAGGGATGTTTTCAGCAATGATGTCAATCGCAGCCAGCATTATCATTGGACGGAATAATGCACAGAAGATATCTGCTAGATCTGAAATAAAAAATATTTATGGTTTTTTTGTCATGTCACGAGGCCTTAATAAAATTTGTGGTGTGCCGCAGTTGGCAGAAGAGGAAGATGGCACGATCACCCCAAGTCCTCAAAAAGATTGCCTAGCTTCAGTATGTTGTCCAGTAGTTGAGACAAGCAGTTCAGTCAGATTCGCATGCGAAAAATAGAGGAAATTTACTCTGAAATGGCAATTTTTTGCTGTTATCTCTGCAATTGGATCTTATACCCCCAACTAACCTCAACATTAATGGTGCTTTTTCCAATGGCATACAAACAAACAGTGTATTGTCTTTCTTGTGATCATAATTCTGCCGTGATAATTAAGAGTGCAGTAATCGTCATTTTTGGGATTTTCACTTTTTTACAGAAATGGCATCCCAAGAGGTTCGTCTAAGTGGAAAAAATATATTTTCATGAAAATTTTCACTGAAAGTATGTTTTCTAACTAACGATTTTCGCAGTACTTGCATGAAAATTGTATCAATGCTATGGACAAGCGCAGCATTGAACATGTGCTAAAAAAGAATGCAGTACTTGCAAGCAAGTACTGCATTCTTTTTTAGCTTATTCTTGAATACCCTAGCTAAGTGCAGTAATTGCCACTACTCAACTGGTGTCCGAGCCTACTCGCATACCCGACATTGAGGATCATACACCTTCCTTGCTGGATCTGCTGCTGACTTCACACCCGGATGGCTACCAGGTGTCCGTTGGTGCACCTTTAGGTTCATCAGACCACTGCCTGGATCACTCTGAGGCGCCGCTGCACTCTAGTCATCCCTGTATCTCAGGGTCGCGTCGATTGTGGCACTACAAGTCAGCAGACTGGGATGGTCTGCGTGAATTTTACGCATCGTACCCGCGGAGACAGCTCTGCTTCTCGTCGGACGATCCCTCGCTCTGCGCTGTAGCAGTCGCGGACACGGTATTGATGGGAATGAAATATTTCATTCCGAGTACCTACCGTCCGCACTGGCGGCCGCTTGCGGCCCTGAGGTACTACTCTGTTTCAAACGAAAACGAAATTTCGGACGAAATTCGCGTATTTCCTACTACGTTTCTCATTGATTCCGACATTTCTTACGGACGAATTTTGTTTGAAGTCTTCGTTGTCGTCGAATCTAAACGTCAAACAAATTTCGTTCGTAAGAAATGTCGGAATCAATGAGAAACGTAGTAGGAAATATGCGTATTTCGTCCGAAATTTCGTTTTCGTTTGAAACAGAGTAGGCCCTCTGCTAGCCTACTCCGAAATACGAAACGAAACGGTTCGGCTGACGGATCGTCGTGATTTGACATTTCTTCTTTCGTTTCTTCTTTACGTTTGACATGGTTTTGATCGTAAATCGAATCCGTACTTCGGACTATCCGTCAGCGTTCGTTTTTCAAAGTAACCACCCTGGTTCGACAGTCAATGTGCTAAGGCTTCAAGCCTAAAACATGTAGCCTGTCGGGCTTGGGCTGCGGCTCGCGTTGCGAAGGGTCCTAATATCACCGACCTCAAGAAGCGTTTCAATGCTGACTCCAGATCCAGCAAGAAACATAATATGACTAGGGTTAAGTTTGAGCATATTCGCAGGGTCGGTGAGAGACTCCTAAGCCTCCTTCTGGAAATCGCGCTTTCTGGTCTCTCGCCAAAGCTGTTGAGGCGAACTTTTGTCGTCCCTCCTTACCATCTTTGCGCAATCCGGACGACTCGCTGGCACATTCCGCAAAAGAGAAAGCCGATCTCCTGTGCTCTCTTTTTGCGTCGAACTCGACTCTTGACGACCGAGGTAGCTCACCATCTGTCATCCCACGATGCGCGCACGTCATGCCTGATGTGCGCTTTACACAACGTGCAGTGCGAAGAGCATTAAAAGCCCTCGCCCTCGCAGTAAAAGCGACGGTATTCCAGCCATTGTGCTTAAGACGTGTGCTCCTGAGTTGGCTCCGGTACTGACGCGATTGTTCTCGCTCTCCTACACTGGAGTGGTTCCGTATTCGTGGAAGGTAGCCTTTGTCCATCCAGTCCCTAAAAAAGGGGATCGCACTGACCCATCCAACTACCAGCCTATTGCGATAACTTCCTTACTCTCCGAAGTCATGGAGCAGGTGATTAACATCCAGCTCAACAGTAACCTTGAAGACCTTGAAGAATACTGTTTTCGTAAAGGTCGTTGTGCTAGTGACCTTATTGTGTACCTGAGTCACCGGTGGGCACCTGCCATAGAGAGTAAGGGGGAAGCTCTGGCTGTAAGCCTAGATATCGCTAAGGCATTCGATCGGGTACCTCATAGCAAAAACTTAGGAAGAACTTTAAAACTATGTGCGAGGATAATTAAGTCTACTTCCACTAAGTCTTCAGTATAAGAAATGGAAATTAATACTAACAAATAATGCAGCAATCGACATGTGCTAGACCATAATGCAGTAATATGCGCAACTACTGCATTTAGTTTTAGTAGCCTCTGATTCCCACAATACCTGATGCTAAACCTAAACGCAGTAATACGCATTATATTTGGATTGGTTGAAAAATTAAATAAAAGAAAAATATCATTCAAAAGCTTGATTTTTTTCTTAATTTTTTGATATATTTTTATGGCTATAAAATACGAACATCTTGCACAGATTACTAAAAATATGTTAATCGCGTTTTTCTCGAAACCGCCATTTTGCAAGTACTGCACTCTTAATTATGACGGCAGAATTTAAGAGCAAGAGAGCAATATTTTTAGTTTACTGAAGTTCAGTCATCAACCTTTAAGGCCCGTATTAATAAATTGATCTCAAGATTGAGATCGAACTTGAGATGCTGTTTTTGACAGATGTTCCATACATTAAACGTCAAAACTGCAGCTTAAGATCGCTCTCAACTTTGAGATAGATTTATTATTATTAATACGGACCTTAAACACCTATAAGTTATTTATTACCTGGGTCAGCATGGAACTTCGTTAAGTCAAGGGCCTTGGTTGTAGCATTATATCTTTTGGCCATTGTCAATTTCATCTTCTCCTTCATCTCAGCATCAATAACAACATTTGGGACTGCATTCCTCACAATCACCACTAATTTGAAGCCGTCTGACATTACAATCTTCCTGTCAGCATGGAACAACTTCTCAGCAACTTTGACATCATCCACATAGAACACTGCAGCGTTACCGTTTATCTTGTAGTAATGCGGGATAAAGATGTCAGGTGAAATGTGGCTCAACAGCGTTCGTAAAACAACATCTTTCTCATGTTTTGCTCCATATGGTATGATGATCTGGTACCAAGGCAGGAGGCCGGCAACAAACCGTTTCTTGGCCATGGAAACTCTGGGTGCAGGGGAGTTGAGCCGGCCCCCACGACCCCTGAATGACCCTTTGCGATTCGCATTCGGACCACCAGAGCCAACCATATCTATATCATCGTCCAAAAAGATTTTAGCATTGTGGAATTTGTTTTTGCCCTTGCTCGTGCCCGGTTTGAAACTAACACGCCGTGGGTTATTGCTGTGTGAACGATCATCGTGTTCTGTAAATGAAAGAAATATTAAAACCAATAATAAATAACACAACATAAATTCCAAATTGAGTGCTTATTGCATCACTTTTAACACATACTACGTTCTGAAGTAGTATATATTTATCTTAGATATCTTTAAAACCTAAAATGTAAACTTTTGGCACGCGTTTGTTCCCATGCCTTCCCATCCCATGCCTTTACAAGAGTTTCCCTTACGGTAAACATGTAGACAATGCAAATAGGCAAGTTACTAAAAAAACTAATGGTCAAATGCAATACTCACCAAAATGCTCATTATTACCCTTCCAGTTCCTGACTCTTCCGCCACGTTTGGGCATTTTTGCAGTTAGAATAATAGGTAACGTAGCAAACAAAAACACAAAAGGTTATGAAATGAATGACGCACCAACGCGTTACACTTTCAGTAATAATACCACATGCACGCAACCGCAACTAATAACACATTTAAATATATTCACTATGATGTGTTAAGAAGTAAGTTCAGTCTATCAAATATATTTTCACCAAATCGATCAAAAACAGTGAAGATTCGATGAAAGAAAATAAAATCCTCCTATAGGTAGGTATAGGTAGGTGGTGTATGGTTTATAGGTATTAGAGGTGAGTCGTATATACTAGAACAGGTGCGAAGACTAGGTATTTTACGAGACTAGGTGGCACCTATTCCAATTTTGACAGTACTTAGTCCACCTAGTATTAGCGCTCAACCCGGGCGCTGACGCACCAAGTACCAAGTACCGTACCGTACTACGAGAGCGTGACGACGCAGTCAATATATTATGGAATAATTTTAATCTAAACAAGTTTGTTTACATAATTACTATGGAGAATGACATATTGTAAGCAGTAACATCTGAACATCATGTAACATCTGAAGTGAGCAAAAAGCAGTTTTTGTCCCCATTTGATCTCATGTATCGAGTCCTATTATGGATCTAAGGACTAAGTACGCGAACCATAGCCGATAATTAAATACTTGAGACTAGGTGGAATAGGTGGAACAGGTGTTTGGATCACATATTTTTAAATACTAGGAATAGGTGCACCTAGTCCCAAATTTAACTAGTACAACCCATCTCTAATAGGTATTATTACCTATTTGACGTCACGTCGCCCGCTTTAGGGCTGCCAATGTCCATGTTCCCACTTCCCAAACTACCAGAAAAACTGGCTTTATTTAGTTAGATTCCCGTTTGCAATGACAAGAATATTTTCTTCTGCAGCGATTTGTGATGTTATCTCTATTTTGTGCCATTGTAAAAAAGAGAGAACAATATGAATTACTGCGAATATTTCGCCAATGCAAACTCACTATTATGTTTGTAGACTACTGATTTTAATTATTTTATTTTATTTCGTACTTTCCGTCGAAGTGTGCAAAGCGATAGAAAGAGCCAAACTTTGAAAAAAGCCTCTAATAATTCCTAATTTATAGTTGTTATTTTTAAGTTTAGTTTATTAGTTAAATTATCAGAATCGTCAGATATCTTTTATCCACCAGATAAATATGGCGTTTTGACAGATATTCTAGGGAAAATTTTCCTATGCTACGCCATATCTATTTGGTGGATAAAAGTTATGTCACGCTTCTGAAATAGACACTTATAATAGACTGGTATAAATAAATCGATCGGAGGTCTTGGAGTTAAGGCCTATTTCAGAATCGTCACATAAGTTGCACCAAATAAATTAGGACGTTTTAAAGATTAATGTATAATTTTAGCAGATATAGTAACCCCTAACATTTTAATCACCACTGGTGCTCAGCGCATCACTACATGCAGCGAAATTTACACATTTCTAATTTCCTGCAGTTTCCTTTTTCTGGCCTTCAGTTCCACCTTCCCCATAATCAAACTTACGTGGCAACATTTGATTATTTTTTTAAATTCCGTTCTAGTGTTGCGACGTCTGCGTCCGTCGAACGCTCACGCTGCTAACAATAGTTTAGTCGATTGTTTGAGTTAAAAATATTAATAAAGGGCATTACATACGACACAATTTTTGGCCAGTACCTAATAATTACTGCCCCGCGAAAGTCCACATACTAACACTGCTTTTAGGTAAAGAGCTTACACCTTCCTAAATTTAGTCACTAAATTTAGAACCTAATTTAGAAAGCTTCTGATTATTTAGGATTCTAACTTGCTAAATGCGATTACACTTGCCTAAATGCAGTCACGACTAAATTAAGTAGTCTAAATTTAGGAAGGTGTAATAAGCTCTTAAGCACGAATGTGGGCAAGTATGTACCTAGCACAGCAGCAGGAGGAATCACTTTATACTCCCTATATTGACCGGCCCACACAGAGCAGCCCAAACATAGCCAAGCATACCCGACTGCTCCGGGAGGAGGGTTATGTTTTTCGAGTGTATGTTTTGTATTATCTAAAAGGTATTATTTGTTTTATCTATCTGTGAGCCCAAGTTCGTGTTGTTCAGTCTTAAACTGGCACATTCAAAATTAGTCTATTCGTACTGAATGAATAATGTTGAATCTTACGTGAATTAAGTATCTTCCACCAAAAAATCTTAAAAGTGGATTTTGGTTAACGTATGGTCCGGACGGCAGCGTAGGTATGTATGGCTACCATACTAAAAACCAAGTTACCTATGGTGCGTTCCATTCACTGTTAATGTTGTAATTTTCGTTCATAAATGTCGTTCCACTTGAACCAACTTGTACTGAAAGTGATCATTATAATCGTTTTTAACAGTTTTGTGGAAGTAAATGACAAAAATTACGGTGAATGGAACGCAGCACTACTGTGTAAAAATCCTTAAGTATTTTAGTGATGTTCCAAACTATTTAGGTACCTAAGCACTTTCGTAGTATCTGGCAATACCATACATGTAATCTATGTTGTCTATGATACACGCTTTGTTTGTACGTTTCTTTATACGCAAAGGTAACAATGACGCACGATCAAACTGCAGAATTTATTATTGATTTTATTTAAAACTAACCATTTCAATTACATTATTACGTTTATTTTATAAATATTAATGCCACTTAATTTAAAGAACGCATTACTTGTAGGTTGACCTATAAAGGAAATAAGAAAATTCATTTTTACAAAGAAATATTTTTTACCAAAAAAAAAAACAATGACCGACCAATCAAACCATAGACAATATTCGTGAGCTTTTCGAGTCTGCCATGTTTTGTCCTATTTGTCGCGCTTGATCAACGCGTTTGCGTTTACTGTTCGAAACTGTTATTTTCTGAATGTATTACGGGCTGTGTTTTGTTTACAAATAGTTTAGTTGATGGTGTTGTAATTATACTGCTCAGACTTTTGATCAGTCAATAACTCGAATGCGTCTTGTGAGTGCGACAGTGTAGTTCGTATTTCATAAAATTTTATTCGTTTGCTGGCCATCAACCTGTCTACATTCAGAGAAATTCCATCGCAATATCGGAAACAATCTCATCGCCGACTGTGATTTCATAATATTTTGTTGGCCCTGTGTGTGACGCAACCCACGTGCACATATTATAGCGAGCATCTCATGCACATTTGTTATTATTTTGTCCGCGAGTTCGATTCGGAGCAGTGAGGATCGGAGCGGCGAAGGGTAACCGCGTCGCGCGTCTCGCTCGCCCCTGTCGCGTTCCGCTGAATTCATTAATTCGTGGGTAATATCGGACGGTGATTTCTAATCGGGTGTGTGCTTATTATAGTAATTTGTGCGGGATAGTGTTTGTCGGTGCGTTCGGGTGCAGCGCACACGTGACACGGGGCGAGTGTTTGGGTACCGCCAGTCGGCTGTACGCGGGCGCCGCTACAGTCCGCCTGCAGTGCGGAGCGCGTCGGGCGTCAGAGGTGAATCACCGCCGGTTGCCGTTTTGATCGTGCTTGTTTACCCGCGTGTGCAGAAGTGCGTGGAGCGGAAGTGCAAGGCATGCGCGCGGCGCGTCGGCGCCGATGACACCGCCGTCCGCCGTGACGGCGTTTTGAGCGCGAGTGTGTGATAGCTATGTTCCTTGGGTTATGAGTGTGTGACAAAGTTTAAGTGCGTCGAGGACACTGGAGCCCCTAGACGGGGTTGGGCCCGCCGGGGCGGCCCTGGTGCTTCTTGGGGCTCCTCACGAAGGCAAAATGGCTGCGTGGAACCGCCACCACCATTTCAGCATGCTCATGGATGAGAATGCCAAAAATAAGCGTAAGTATTGATCATAATCCATTTATTTGTCAACAGTACTAAATTCCAGATAGTCGCAAGGTAGGTATTTTTTTTAAAGCAGGCCGCACAAACCTCTCATATCAAAAATTAGCAGAAGTTGTACATGTTATTGTTGACTAGTCTGCAAAACATTCTGGAAGACATTTTATTTTTGTCATGGCTTAGCCACACACATATTGATAAAAAATGATAATAATATTATGTTTTCCGAGTTGTTTACATCATGCTATTGACAATAAGATATTGCGAAGTAAAATCATAATCATGCACACTCTATTTCTGCAGTGTTGGTTAAATAAGCATGTATTTATATCAGATATGTTTTTATGTATTTCAGAATTTGATATGTTTAAGGGCCACAACAAGTTACCATGATAGTAGAATTATGTATCAAAACAGACAACATTATCAATTCCCTAGGAAAATGTTTTACATATTATGATATGACTAGCTGCCTCCTGCAGTTTCACCCGCGTAGCAATTTATAGCCTATGCCACTCAAGAATAATGTAGCTTTCTACTTGTGAAAGAATTTTCTAAATCAGTTCAGTAGTTCAAGAGATTACTTCATACAAACAAGCTCACAAACTTTACCATTTTGTAATATTATAAGTAGGTATAGACAGGTACATAGGTACATATGGACAACCTCCTTTTGATGTAAACCCCATTTGCAAAAAATCAAGGCAAGTTTCATTAAATTACATGGGAACCAAGATTCATTGGACTTAACACAATTTTAGGTAAGAGTCAGTTCCTGTATACACGGCGACACGGTACACCACCTGTCACGTTGGGTTCTGACTATCTAGTGAAACGTGGGCTTTGAGTTGGTTAATACCTCCACAATGTGGTGGTGTATGGCCACTCAAGCCTCTGACTACCCCCGAACGGGGATAAAAGTCGTGACGTTACATTACATTTTAACACAATTTTCCATGCTATCACCTCCTTTACATGATAAATAACTGTAGGATAACACATCCCTGTGAGCTTGTTGTATTGTTGGATGCACACAGCCCTCCGTGACCTACCTCGAGATATAAGTACAGCCACCCTACATCCCTTTGACCTGATTTTCCAGTGGCATTCACTGAACGAATGCTCTTGTTCGATAATAGAAACTGCTTTTATAGGAACTCATTCAATGTTATCAAATTCATTCAATCTCAGTTGGTACAAGCTGAAATTAGACTATCTCCAGTTTATTAGGTAAAGTTTAGGTAAAACACACATGCTTCTCTTATCTTTTACAAATATGGCAATAGTCTTTCCGTAAAAATCATATCACAGGATCTTATTGTTACTGATTTTGGCCATAAAGTGAATTAAAAATGTTTTTTTGGATCTAAGTTTGTATCTGCATGTCTTTACTGTATAAGAAGAATTGTGGATGGAGTAGTGTTGGGTCAAGTGTCTCCTACTTCTCCCAGTGAAGATAACTCAACTTGCTACATTATCAGCAAGCCATTTAACAGAATTCCTAGACAGATATATTCTTATTGCAATGTTATTATTGTAGGTACACTCTTTATTGTAAACTCACTGAAAATGTTGACACTACCACAGCGTTTGTGTATATATGGAAGATTGTTTTACGGCGTAATTTGTAGTATATTTTGTACTGAATTATGATCGGTCCAAAGCCGCGACCCTAAAATGTTTAACGCGCGGCGTCGACCTCCCCAACCTTTAACCTAATTCTGTGTTCAACCCTCGCAGATGGGCGCTTGTATTGACGCTTTTATTAGATAACGCGACTTTTACGCCCCGGCCGATGTCGTCGGTAAGAGCTTGACGATATTCAATTGGTATACAATACAGTACTTATCGCAGCCAAAAAGCGTATCGTATTGAATGAATCACTTCGTTTGATGCGTTTTGTTTGTTTACATACGGGTTGCGGGACGTCAATATCAATAATGTTCAGTTATTGTTGTTCAATTAATGTAATATTTCGTCATTTAAACATGATTTAATTTAATTTTGTGAACCTTTGCTTCTCTCACCCTCTGTAAAAAGTTCACTGCACTGGCTCGATTGGGTTGACAGAATGCAGTTGAACCCTTCGCCAGTTTTCTCTACAACGCATTTCGAAGTTACCTAGGTGAGGATCAAAGATGCTTATGTATATTACGAAAATACTAGTGCTCGACCGACTAACACTGTTTAAAATCTGGAATAATCCAATTTGATTCAGAACGTTCATATTGCATCGGATTTCCCGATAGGTGAAGTACGGCCACTCACCTCCCACGCTTTTGGCACTGTACTGCAGAGATCGTTGCATTCACCAGTTCTAAATAACACAAAGACAGTGCTCCTAATACCCAGTTTCTGGGAAATCCGGGCCACTCTGTATTTAAATAATTGTTTGAATCATTTACATCCTTTTGTTGTGGATATCGGATATGCTATGACGTTTTGACGCTATTTTCAACAGAAAGTCGCTATTGTATGCTTCTTGTGAACGTACCTACCTATAGTCGTACCTACCTATGAGTATGATGAGTTAATTATATGCTACCTACAAACACTAACCAACATATAAATTATTTAAATATAAAATATTTAAAAAACCTTTTATTTAAAACATTTGTATTAAAACTATTGTCTTTGCTATACAATAACTAATCATATTAGTCATTAATTTATTTATACCTACTTCCGTTTACTAAATTTCAGCACAGAAAATATTTGGAACATAGGTACGTTGGGCCAGGAAAAAATTAAAACTAGGTGTGTAGGTACCTTGGCAGCTACTTGCAGTGTTTACGGGTGAACGATCTTTTTAAATAATCGCAGGGGTTTACGTAAGAGACGCCCGGCTAAATGCAAAATCTTCCTGCTTATAAGGATAGGGATGGTACACTTTGGACAAATTCGCTAACAACCTATTTGAGATTCACGAATTCGAAATAAAACCATGCTAATTTATTTCAGAAGAAACTTAATTTTAGAACAAATTAGAAGGAGCGAATTCGTCCACAATCGTAACATTATAAAAAGAAAAGTGGACAGAGCTACAGTGTATTTTAAAAATTCTGGGGTACTGAAACGTCGATGAAAATTGTATTGCGGCGTCGGCGGGCGTGGGATCCGAGTGCCAAATATTTACGGCGGTCGTTGCCGGAACCGACGCGGTCTCGCATTTTTTCCGCGGCGATCAACTTTCATTCACTGTCTGAAAGCTGTTGCTACGCGGATGCTGGCCTCACAGTGCGCTGTCATTAAAACCAAACGCTCGTGCACCGCCGTCATGTAGATGATATCGTGCTGTTTGGAAAGTAGACGCTTACAAGACTTACATTATTTAGGTAGTTTTGTAGGTACTTTATTGCGGTATCGTTTTACTTTACAGGTTTTACACTGGAATTAATCTTATCGGGTCGTGACGGTCAGTTTCAGAATTATTTTCTTAACTTTCCAGTTAGGTTGTTAGTCCAAATCGTTTCACTTTACCATGATGGTTGGACGTAAAGTTGTGCGTAAACGTTTAAGCCAACGGTACTTCCAAAGTTTAATAATCATTAATGTGTTCACATGATGATAACGCTGGCGATGGCGATTACTAACCAGTTACTTGCACCACGTCTGTGGGAAGTCGGCTCGGCCCGCGAGTCACGCCGGCCGGTGAATGGTCACCTTTCTCCGACACACAGTCTAGACGACTTCGTTACGACCCGTGAATGAATTTCACATTGGAATGCGGAACGACGATTTATCGTTCCCCACCAAAATTGTCTGTACGCATTGTGCGGGTGAAATTGTCTCGAATAATTAGAAATTTCTTAGGTCACAAGCCGTAATTAAGTAACATTAAGCCAGAGAGCGAGACGTGTTTTAATGAGTTTAAAGGTAACAGCAATGGAAGCTTAGTATAATCTGCGGATCTGTCGATCATCAGTGAAACGCGTGATACTAATATAGATCTTACGAAAATACCGGATTAACTCATTGCGAAATACTCATCGTTACGGTCGCCGACTTCAAATATCAGAGTTCAATAGCAAGATATCGGGGTAGTTACTCATACAGCCGAGGACAATAAGTGGGCAGCGTGGGCAACGTGTGGGTATTCAGGTACCCTCTATGCAAATGGCTAAGATTTCTCCTCGGAGCCAGTGATATCGACCCATTATTTTCTACAGTCACTTTTCATTGAGCACCATTGAAATCTTATTTTAATTAGATCAAAGCATCACACTCGTAATTTATAATTTCCATTTAACATACCTAACAGCTGCTAAAGAATCCTAATTAGAGAGTTTATTAGATTAGAAATCGGAACATTTTAATTGGAATACGATTATATCGGGTAAAACATATCTGTATTGTATAAGGAAAATAAATATTGTATTGATACGAAGTTGTTGAGGTGTGACGAGTCAGCCCTAAAGTGCCCCTCGGTGTCATCGACCGCGTGGTAAGGTTTTTGCGCGTCCAACGGTGCTGTTATTTTAATAATTGAATGAGTACCTATGGAAAGCACCAAGACTTAACGGTAAATGGATGAACGTGTGACTGTTCAGGTTTAGATGTACTTACTAGTTAATGTTGCTTATTTATTTGAGATTTTTCTGGATACGGTCTAAGCACGTGCTAGGTATGTTCGATATGGGGAAAGATAATGTTTGAAATATTGAAATGACATCCGGTTTTAAAAAGAATAGATTAAATTTTAACCAATAATGTCTTCGTGTTCTAAACGTTTCAAGCGTCGACCAGTTTCTGATCAAATTGAATTGAATATTTTTCTCAGATTATTCAACAACAGCCCGATACCAACGTATTGAGTTATTTATTTTTGTGACCTTCACACTCGAGTGTTCATTGCCCTTAGCAAGACTTCCTGTTTGAGACTTTTCAAGACCAAACCAAACTGATAATAGTTTATTGCATATCAGAAAATTGTCTACTTGACATTGATATCAGTGGATCATTGTAATAATTAGTGTACAACACGATTAAAATAAGAATGGGACTGGCTCTCGGGTAACTTCACTCATATAAAGTACTGTACTTGTGAGTGAAGTTAGCCGAGAGCCGTACCAATTCCACTTGTGACGTCACAATATGGCGCTAGGCCGGTCCTATTCTTATTTTAATTGCATATTAGTACGTGTTATAATTTCCGCGAATTTTAGTTTTGATACAAAGTATTTGGACAGAGTTAAGTGAAATAATCGCGGTAAGTGGATTAAGGAAGATTTTAATAAGACGGAAATAAGAAGTTAGACTGGAGCTCACTTTTAATTTTAAAGACCAAATCGGGCCGCATGCCAAAATTCGGTGCATGAATGAGGAAAAGTTAAAAAAACTTGTTGCACAAATAAAACACAAAAATAAAGGTGTGCATGTGTGAAGGATTACATTCAAATATGAAATGATGAGTAACAGAGCCGAATTTGGTGGCGGCGCATCCCCATCGGGCCCCAGCGTCGATGACCGACGCCAGTTTTTGCAGAGCACCGCAACGGTGGCCGCTTGCACAATCTAGAGCGACACACTTATCTCGTTCGGATGCTGGACAATGGTCCGCCTCGGCGATATTAAAGAAGTTGTTTGCCAAATACCTACATACAATGCAGACGCTAGACTCGAGCTTCGCAGCGATTAATAGGAAAACGCCGAAACCTAAGCTGATAGCTTACCTTTGCCATTTTAATATTATACTAATGTAGTTAGTAAAAACTCATTCACTTTATATTAAATTGGATTGACATTTAATTACATTAATAGCCACTGTTAAAATAATAACACGCGGTAACCAGTATAGTGTGTTTTGTTTGTTTACCTTTAATGATTGCAAATACCTACAAAGGTTTGGCCAATGTGAGGGCAGCGAATCAAGGCAATCAATTAATAGATACGTAATACAATAATATCTCTGGGAATAAAAACAACACCAAGAGAACCAACACCAACGGGAGGTAATTAATATTGGTGTTTATTGTTTTCGGGCACTCTTATCTTGTTTGACAGAGAAAATGAGGAAATTCCGCGGATTTGTTACGAGGCGAAAACAAATGACTGAGCGGACGGAAGCTTTTGTTTTTTCAGAACGTTTAACTCTTTGGGAACTGCTGTTGAACCTTATTAAATTACTCTGTGGTCGGTAAGCAGCAAATTTTCTTTGCTGCAGTAGGTATCTTCTGGAGAAATTATAGATTGACTTATCGTCAAAACAGGCCACACCCGCACGTTCTGATCTGGTATGGTAGAGGAAGGGCTCGCGTGATCGGCACACCGTGCTATGATCAACCAACGAATGAGCCAATCTCGAGTGCGAAAACAAGCACAACAAGCAAAAACCAGAAGTTTAAAGACCATATGAAACCAGGATAAACCACCGACTGACGAATGAGCTGGATCAGCAACATTTAACTCGAGAATTTCAAAAAAAGTCTAGGCTTCAATGCAACATCGGTCTAGCCTTTGATAAGATCCATAATCGTATAACACTTCCTTGTATCTATCTACGTTTTCTCGCGGCGTGCTACACTTGGCGCATTTGCGCCTTGTCCTTTGCATACGCCAAGTAAAAGAAAGAGATACAACGACAAAGGAAAACGTTCGGCTACGTGTTGTTGGAGCTTGAGTCGATAACGGCGCGGGCGCGGCGTTTTCGCGCACGTTTCGCCCCCGCGCGGGCCCCGGGTGAACGGCCAGACAGGCGGCCGGCCGGCCGTTAAACCTGCCTTGGACCCGTCCTGTGGCCTCGCGGGCCTCGCGTGCTGTCTGCTGCCTCATGCTTGCCTCGCGCTGCGCCCGCGCTGACGACGACGCTGCTGCGAACCCTGCGCGATGCGCTTTTATTATTAGATCAAAGAGCTCTCGTGGGCACAATGCCATAGAATATCAACGTTAATTGGTATAATAAACAAACGCAGAAGATTTAAGTCGCAAAGACATAGTTTTCCACGTCTCAGAATACTACTTTTAGTGGATAGTATAATTTTGGGTAAAAATGTATAATACCTTACGGCTAAATTGGAAATACCTATTAGAAACAAATGGTACCTAAAGATGTATTCTACTCATTAGTTAAGTTTTACATTATATCGTATTATGTTTTTTTTCCAGAATTAAGCATTCGCGATGTTGCTAGCGAAGTTGTGGCGAAGTCTCTAGAACAAGCACCTATGGCGTCATACGAGGCGCCCCAACGATAATAAAATTGCTATCACAATTAATGTAACGTAAAACTAATTATAATAATTTTACGTATTCTACTTTACTTACGGTATCAATAAATGGCTCATTTACATTACACACTGAAAGAACTGAATGGAACAATCGCGAAATGATGTCAGTTGCTATGTAATTTATTTTTCCATTGTCTAATGAAAATCATGCTTATGAATATTTCATGTAGCTTGATAAAGACTCAGCAAATTGATATTGATACCAAGACGGTCTCATTCAAGATATTTTATTCCATACTTCATGAAATAGGTCACATTGTGATGCATTCTATTCCGTTTTCCTCTTCTCTCGGGCTGAGAGTTCGGGCCAAGGTGATGCAAATGTGGCCCCCGACTCGGCTTCCCCGTGTTTACGCGACGCCCCACCGACCCCTGCTACTATGAAAATCTACTAGATGCATTATTCTTCTGCCTAAGTGCTTAATAGAATACCCGCTGAATAATTCACTAGTTGAAGACGGCTAATAAAAGCGTGCTCGACAAGACGGTGGCGGTCGATATGTAAAGAGATGAGGATCTATTCAGGAATAATATCGTGGTTGTTTACGGTGGGGCTCTCTGCTGGATTGCTTCGCAACGGTCGCTAGTTTGCCCGCAGCTCAGACGGCCGGGACGCAAGGATGGGGGGACACAGGTGGGATGGAGCGAACGACGTCTGCGTCGGTGCTTTTTCATTCTTTGTTTGTGTCGAGGATTTGCATACAATCGGAGAAATTGCGTGGCTGCCAACAGTTTGGAAAAAAGGAATTCGTGTAGTTTTATGCACATAAATGGTCGAGGTGCGGATCCTGTGCTTTATCCTATATAGGCGCTGACAGTACTGAGCATTATTGTTGATATATTGTTTTAAAACAGAATGCTAGGTATAGTTGCTAGGTATACTGCGATTGCAGAAACAGCAGGCAGGTTTATCAAGAAAAGCTCGTAACTTGTTCATTGAAGAAAGAAGTAAACTTGCATACGTGAAACTGATACAAACCAATCGTGACTAAAAATTTCCAAAGGTTAAGTAATTTTTAATCAATGATTGTATCCATCTTACACGAACAAAGAATGGCGGAAATCATTGTGTGTCTAGGAGTTTGATAGTACATCGTACAGCGATAAGCATGGCTCGATCGGTCAGTGTGTAGTTTACCGACGCGTTTGTCATCTGAATCACGTGGCCTTGCGTTCGGTTATTACTAGCAAGCATTGGTTTCGCGCGTTAGTAGTGGCGGGCTGGCCGCGCCGGCATAGCGTCCTTATCGGCGTCGACGCGAAGTGCGCATCAACGCAGCCACGTGTATAAACATTGTATCACAACAATAACACGCGGGTGACGCGGGCAAGGACGCACCGACGACGATGCCGCCGCACCGCGCACCCACTGTCTAATCGCTCAACAAATAAGTTCGGTGCCCAGCGACGCCAAAATAGTACCATGTCTAACCTTACACGCGCCGAAATAGTAAGATGAGATTGCTCGATCATACGCGTCCATCGCGAACGATGATCTCCTATAGTGAATTGTGATTAAGTGCTGTGTAGTGCAGAGTTGTATAGTTCTAAAATAAGTTGTAGTGATGATGACCACCACATTTGAAAGCGACCCTGCTAATAGTAAGTTCCGCAGTTGTTATCGTTCTAGTGACATTGCTGCCAGTAATGCGTCAAGGAGATCGCCTTAATAGTTTCTTCGAAGTGCCCACTAAGATCTGCGCAGTTACATTGGACTGTGCTGAATGAACTGTGATCGGTCATTGGTTACTTAAACTTCCATGTCAAGGCTTTAGTACGGCGTTGTGCTTAATACTACATACATGCTTAATTAAAGCATGCATGGTCCTTGCTGTATTGATTTACTTATAATGTATAGTAACAATCGGAAATAACTATCTCGATTTTCCTAATATTTTTTTATTGTTATACAAACATTAACTCTGCGTCTTCCGAATGATGCCCTCCCAATTTATAGTTTTACCGCCGAATACGCGTACGCAACTCAAATTTGCTAAGTCAGACTTACATTTGAGTAGCCGTTGACTATTCGGTCGTTAGTTTAACAAAGATGCTTCAAAAAATAAAATAGTATTTCGATCTCTACACAGAGCTGTGAAATTAATATACAAAATTGCAACTGCGGTTTGTAAACAGCGAACGATGGTATCTTGCACCTCCCACACCGATGTACCGGCGGCTAGTCGCATTCCTGGCATACCTACCACAGGTTGTCGGCCCGCGGCCGGTTTGAAATGGCTTGCAACAGCCACTAGTGACGTAGCAGCGTCTCCGGTCGTTCGTCCGCCCGAACGATGCCTCCAACATACGCAGCCCTTCCACACTTATCGAACTTGCTGAAACACTAGTCCCCTAAGGAGGACCGCGTTCCTGCCGCAGAGCTCTATTTACCCTGGACAGTTGTACTGCGCAGAATGCAAACTAGTTATAATACCACCGATCGTCGCCAGGGTACAACAATCGCGTGCGCTTTCCCCGCGTGCCGCCTTTCTACGCCGAATTGTCATTTATATGGTTCTTATGTATTGGTCGCGTCATGAAAGGGAAACGGCATCACCTTTGTCATTGGCAGATGATCATATACCTACTCGTATAAAAATAGCATTGCACATTATAAATGGAAAGTGAATCTGATAGGTATTGTGTTGCGAATTCAATTGATGTTTAAAATAAAGTTAACATTTTTCCTGTTGAATATGAACAACAATAACACTTGCTTACTGGTATCTCGTGTCTGTACGGAACTGGCAAGAATGTTTATAATGCTAATAGGCGGATGCGGCCTGATTTTCAATCGGTGCGTCGTCGAACAACCATTCATCTGAGCGTCCGCGTCCGGAGAGTTATCCGGATGTAGATAATTTTAACATACTTATGTATGCCACAGCAATGTTATTGGAATAACGTTTTTAACACGACTCTTTAAAGATGCATTTTACTACATTCACTTAAAATTTGCCGTCGAAATTCCGTCTTTCTATGTAATAAACTAGTGTGCATAAAAGTATTCATCAAATATTCAATTCCACAATTCTCCAACATACTGCCAAAGCTGGACCTTTAAAATTATTTATATTTTGCTCATATTGAATTGCACAACAAACTTAATACCTAACATCAAACACGTCAAACACTATCGGGTCAAAAACAAATTTATCAACGCAGAAATATTTATTTGCACCTTGTTGAACAAATATTGAGTTCACAAAAATATTTTTGCACATTGCATACCAGATTTCACAATAAACTACGCAGTTGCATGCTCGTTGTGTGTGACGATAGCACATCGAATGCGCGTGCGCACGCATACATGCACCCATTTGATAATGGTCCTGACCACAGAGTAAAGACTAAAGAAAGAGGTGCCCTTATTAGATGTATGTATGAAAAAAAACGAGGTCATTGTTTTTTCATTTTCATTGTTCTATCTACCGGTAAATAGTTGAACTACTCGCTGCGTTTTATGTCGATGTTAGTCAGTCCCCTTAGTAATTGGTCCATGGTCCTGACTACCAGTATTGCAGTCAGGTATAACCGCATGACGAGGTTGAGACCTGTCTTCCCGGCCTTAAGGCGACCTTCCAGACCGACTAGTAGGTGCCGAATGGTACTTACTAAATTCATTACATACCACTAAAATATAAATAGGTGTACTTGTCAGTACGTAATGTAATCCGTAAAGATAACTTGGAGACGTTCTATAATATTACAGAATGAATTTGAAATCATGGGCATCCTTTTAAAATATCTCTACACATGATTCAGAATATTTTAGGAAAATAAATAAACAAATCTATTGATAAAAAAAGATTGCTCGAGTAAGCAAATAAGCAAACCAGTTAACTGTTATACCTTACTTTGGCAATAAATTTATCAATTGATTTGTTGATTAATTTTGCCTTAATATTCTGAATCATGTGTAGAATCACCGTTTTAAAGTATGCCCATGATTTCAAATTCACCCTGTACAGAATCTTTACAATACGAACTTAGTTTACCAAAAGTTGCTAGTGATACCGAAGTTGGTGTTTTATTATGAAATGTCACAGCGTGCCAGACGGTACATAAATAAGACCGAATTAACTTGTCTGCGAGCTTTGGATTAAACGTTATACAGTTCATATTCGCTCCTCGTCATAAGTACCTATATTTGAAACTGTTTTTAACTAATGGAAAAATATTTCTCCCACTTACATCTCGACACAACTTGACCGAAGTTTTACGGGGTCTTATTTCATTGGGCGATTTAATTTTACGAGTTAATATGATTTTTTATGGCGCGAAAACGTTGATGATCGAAATTTACGGTTATGAAGACTTAAGTAAGCGTAATTTTGTGTGAAGTTTTAAGATATTTTTATTAAAAAAGCGACGATATCTGTTATAAAGAGTTATTCACTCCAGGGCTTGGAACCGGTTTTGAAATACCGGTTAATATTGTTCATGAAACCGGTTTAATTCCGTTCGTTAATTAACCGGTTAAATACGAAACCGGTTTTAACTAAACCGAAATAATTTTGGTTACCGGTTATGGCAGCGAACGGAACGCTTACCGATATTAAAACCTCAATTAACCGGTTAAACTCAGACGCATGCTGCAGCCGACTAGCGACCAAGGTCGAGTTCCGTGCATAAGTTGCGTCAAATCTCAATTTAACCGGTTAATTTCGCTTAATAGAACCGAAATTTGTGTAAAACCGGTTTCATCATACCGAAACCGAAACCTTAATCGCAATCCATTCCGGTCTGGGGTCAATGGCTGAAACCGGTTTGAAAAATTAACCGGTTTCCGAGCCCTGATTCACTCATTTTAAAAGAACATAATGCCCATCATATCGTCGTCCAAATAAATCCAAGTCCAAATTGCAACGAGTTTCCTAAATTCTTTTATTTAAAAGTATCACGTGTTACATTTTCGAGAACACTGAACATTTTTCACGTAAAAATAAAGAACATGAACTGCGACGATCTCATCACAGATTTCAGACATGTCAAATCATCCCCAAGAGGACAGTGTGATGTGAGAACTCCGACGTTACGGTTCTTATTTGTGAAGCTTTCGTGAAACATGCTGAGATTCTTAACATGCTGTAAAGTTGGTTCAATATGAGGGTGGTAATGCTAAAATATTGTTTTTGACGATTTATAAACGCTACATATAGCTTACTTGAATAAAAAATGTTTGAGTTTTGAGTTTGAGGTCTCTTGCGATGAGTTGAGAGGATAATTTGGGAAGTACTTTTCGCCCAAGTTGATTGATAAAATCCGTTTCCACTGTATCTGCCTCCAAAAGCGGATACATCGGTGACGTCGTCGACAAAACGAGTCATGCTCGAATGATTCATTCACCTCTAACATACCTACGAGCTATTAAGATCCAGTGGGCGGTGATCAGGTGAACAAGCCTCGTTCACACGGCAATTTGAGCTATTATGATATCAGAATGATTGAGATGCGCCGCCCGCCCGGTCCATCGATCTATTAATGCCCAACTTTTATAACAGGTTTCCGGCGAATTGTCACTGAACCTCCCAACTTGGACTCATGTTTTATGTTTTACGAAATTAATAATACCAAATTGGGATGTACAATAAAATATTGTTTCCATCGTATCCATCCGTGTTTAGGAATTTATTGTCATTGCAAATATTTCTTCTTTGTAAGATGTGTAGTTTAACTCTTACGTCTTGCTTGCGCGCATTCCTCATTTGTGTTCCCATTACGTTGAATAAAAGCTTACCTATCGATTTTTTGTTTACAATCCAATAAATACAACGAAGGTAGAGTAATTTGTAAACGCAAATGTGACGTGCATTTCTCTGGGCTTCTTGTCGTATGTTTGTTAACACGTGTGTCTATTTGTTGCAGTGGGCGTGGTTGGCGGCGGCATGCCCGAGGCTTCGGCCGGCGAGAGGCGGCACGTGCCGCTGTACGGGAGACTGGTCGCCGAAGACCAGCTGGCGTCGATGAGCGCGCCCTCCGACATTCAGGTGAGCGCCCCGGTGCGCGACCCCCGAGCTTTCTGCTGCTACCGTACCCCCGCCCAGGTAAATGATGCACGAGGCAGTTTGGTGGGGTATTAACATCCAAAACAAAAAGTAACTCATATCTTGTCGATTATTCTAACTCGGACAGTAAAGACTTCCAACAGTTACAATGTACGTCCTCGGTCCTAAAGCATAGATGACAGCAACGGTATTGCACTAAGCGGCATTGTGTGCATAAACTTAAAGTTTCTTAAACCCGTGACCCCGCGCACCACACCTATTGTTTTATTAAAAGAGCCATTAACCACGCGCGTCTAGACATTACGCGCAAGTAAATAAATTAGTCAGTAAAGTGCCACTAATTACACACTACAACTAAGTTCTCTTTCACAGAAACGCCAGTGATGTATTTAGTTAGCGTTGAATACGAACGGCGAACGATCGATAGATACCCCTCGTCTAGACTGGGTTAATTAATAAATGTGCCCGAATATTGTTGCTCGCGCGAAAAGATTGGGTTTCCTTCATAATGTGTCGGGGCTAACTTACTAGTACAAACTTTGTTAGATTATTTATTATCTTTCACCGGTATTGGAACGTTTCGAGTACATTTTGTGCCAATTATAGAGTTATGTTACTGACAATGATTGCATTAGGAACATACCGTTAGGCGCGGCTCAGGTGTGCACCGATTGTTCAACATTTTATTGAATAGATGTTTATACAAACCGACTCGTGTATTAAGGCGCCTTCGGGCGTCTCTTTATTTTATTTTAGCTTTATAGATACAGTTACATACACAAATTTTATTTCATAATATTTTGTTCACATTATATTTTTTCCTTGTGTTCAACATGTTCCAAAATCTTTTATTTACTGCACATTATCCACTTCAGTTAAAACATCCATGCTTTGTTTTGTTGTCTGTTATGTTACCCAATCGTAGGCAGCCGTCTTATATCTGCTTTATTGCTTCCAATTATTTGTTGCTTTTACTATTTTCGAGCACTAATCGACATTTCTCGCTTGCCCAGGCGATGCAGGCCCGAATACCACATCACTTTCGGGATCCCTCAACGGCACCTCTACGGAAACTCAGCGTAGACCTCATCAAAACCTACAAACACATAAACGAGGTTAGTATATGTTACACTAACTGCAGGTACACCCATTGGGTATACCCACATATTGTATTTAATTATGGTCATTCCCACTCGCTTTGTAATATATCGAAATAATCGCACGTACTCGCCGAACACCGAGCAACAATCGATCATCGCATCGAATAACATCCGATTGTTCGATTAATCCGGAATTAACCGGTGTCGTCTGCGGTTATTAATTTACTTACTCTATGCCATATATGCAACTGCCATTGTTGATTCTCGCTCGAAGCTATTAAACTGCTAGTACTTTCGTAATTATTGTTTACATGTACGTGGAAATTGCTCATCAAGTTTGCATTATGAATTAATTTTTAAGCCGCTGTATATTTTATAAAGCATAAAATATTAAGTTTTTTACGTGACTAAGGTGGCAAACAAGCGTACGGCTCGCCTGATGATAAGCAGCCATAGCACCATAGCCTATAGATGCATTGCTCGCACGTTGACCACCTAAAGGAAAGTGGGACAGCGGGAAGGGATAGGGGACGTTTTGTAAATGCTACGCATGATAGATTAGTTTTTCATTAATTGTCGTTATAAAAATGGTCGTCTGTGAGGCTTGGTCACGCATCCCACTTAAGGGCAAACCGGCTGAATAAAGGTGCCTACCACGCGTTGTTAGTTCGGTCCTTTTTCGATGCTGGTGGGCGAACGGTTGCTAGGAGGCGGGCCGGCCCGCGTGGGAGCAAGCAGATATATTGCATCGTAAATAAAAAATCTCAATGAACTACTATGTACTCTTCAATGAACCAGTGACCCGATTAAATACTTGTTGCCATAAGAATTCTGCGAATGGTATGTTTTGCCTATTGCCACATGCAGCGATTTGCGTATTTTTATGACGCAAATGGACTGCACTAAGATTTGAAGTGTAACTTAATCGTCAGAGTTGATTTAATTAACAAAGCAAAGAAAAACAAGTGAGCTAATGAGATAACTAGTGAATACCGAGGCCTCAAGTTACACAACCAAGGCCTAAGTTACAAATGACTTGAAATTCTTTTGTTCACAAGATTAATGGTAACAAGTGCAGCGTCGCCGTGCGTTGAATACTCTTGACAAGTCAATCATACGTCAGCGTCGTGGTAGCGCTAAGGTTATTGTTCTAGGAAAACGATTTTCTCGCTACGCAAATGATTTCTTTCGCCATCGACTTGTTTACGGCGTATGTACGCCGACTCTTGTGTGACCTTTGAAGTCACGTGTATAGATTTTCATTGCAGTACTAGCTTCTCGGCGCAATAAACGCTGCGTCATGTTTTACATATACACAAGTAGCGAATGATGAGAAAAGCACTAACTTTGACGTATGATGCATTGTTTCGGACGGTATTTTGCAAAGATGCATCTCATGGAACATTTGGAAATTACGTGGTGAAATATTCATTATCCACACTTGCTTTTCTCTTAAGATTTCCTCATGGACTAGCAATGTCAGAGAAATACATAGTTTGCCTAGACAATTTGGTAAATGAAACTGTACCCCTACATACATTATAAGCTATATTTAGCTTTGTTATCTTACACATGGGAATCTAATACGCCTACCAAGAACATTATAAATCAGTCTCTATTTATATATTTACCCGAATCTGAGCATCATAAGCCCGTATTAGGATAAAATGTCGTCTATTTATAGCACCAACCAAACCGAGCCGTATTAGAATCTAAAAATAAGTTCAACAAATTTCGTTTACTCGAGGGATTTCAGAGCTGTTTTATTTTAAATTCATTGACAACGGAACAGCTGTGATCAAATCTTTTTACATCAATGTTGAATTAAATTCATCCGGAATCATCCGTCAAAAACTGTTTACCATTTAAGATTTGTTCCAAAGTGAAGTAATTTCTACAACTTTTGAAGTTAGTAGAATGTTTTTATACCTACGAGAGTATTTACCATCCGTTTCAAAACATTCACTACTCCGGCACCAAAGTAGAGGCAATTAATCTTAGTATTCGAGAGACACGTGGTGTCTCCCCTCGCTTTCTGTTTATTTTCGAACGCGATTATTAATAGAAAATATGCTATTTGCGTTAGTGAGGTGGTCATTGCCCTATTTGGTGGTGTGTTTACATGGCGCCCTGCCAGGGATCTGTACCGTGACGTGTGACTTGGGAAGTGCATGCACATGAGCCTTAGCATTCTGATGAACCATGTAGGTATCTACTGCATATTATGCTTGGCTTGCTGTTTAACAAAAAACTCTCTCTTGGTACTTGATCTTTTATCTTTTGCATATGCCTCTCCAAGTAGCGCATATACGGCATATTCACTTTGGTTTCTCTCGATGGTATGTCTATCCCGGATCCGACACGTGTCTTTCCGGCGATTTCTATTTTATATCCACCAAACGCCCCGCTACTTTGCTTGTCTGGGTGTTCATCAAAAGTACCTACGGTCTACTTTATAAATGAAATCCAGGCTGGTTTTTTTTTTTTCATAATACTCAGTGACATTGACTGGTGAGGTGATGCAAAGTAATGAGATGAAGCCACTAATAAAATCAAACTCAGTATCTGAACAAGTAATATTGAAGAAATCTGTTAAATGAGTGAGTTCATAAAAATATACACGCGTTAAATGTAGTTGTTTACATAGGAGTGTCAATATTGTGTAAACAATGAAATTCCACAACACTAACGCTAACTGATCGATATAAGGCCAAGCCAGACTTATGTTGTAATACATTTTGAGGTCACGCTACGTCATTTCTCCGCTTATTTCTGTACTTTACTAACTTTTATTGCTGTTTTCCTCGCACCAACGTTTTGCCCAACTTGATAGACGATCAAAACAATCTGACGGACGGTTTGGTTATAAATCTGTCTTAATTTGTTTCTTAGGTTTCAAACTCCTACTAAAGGTTTTTTGCAATATACGATTTAGTGCTCGCTTCACGGCCAACAACTAAATCCGAACCGTTGAATTTTGGATCTCGTGTTTTAAATCTAATATACTTCTGAGCTCCTTTAACATAACAATAATAAAATCTTGATAAATAAGTTTTAATCCATAAGTTATGTTCGCAAGTTATCTTGATTCTGCGTCTGTCAGTCGGTAGATGTCTATTAATACCACATTGCGGTTTCGCCGACCAACTTATTGGTTTCAAATGACCCAATTGCGTCATGTTTTTTGCATTCCGCTGACGGACAATAGATTTGTACATTTGCTTCAGTGAAACACGAATGACCTGATAAATATTTGTTAATGTTTTCCTAACTTATTCATATGATTTTACATGTTTTAAATGTCATATATTTGCGATACAATGAAAACATTATGTCACTTGACACATGACTTTTAAAGTTCTTTATGAAGTGCTTACTTATCAATAGGTTGTTCTCTAATTAGTTAATAATATTTACCTGCGGTCCGGCCGCGTGGACTCCTACAAAACTCCTACAATTCAATTAGCCTCCTGATGTTATTTCATAGTAATGCTAGACAAATATCAGTGGCGCTCGATCCTGTGTGAAGTCCTCAGTCAAACCAACAACAAACACACTTCCTCATCTAGTAAGGTCTACAAAGCAAGTCATTACATTTATACAGCATACCCGTAACATTTTTATCGCCACAACCTACGTAATACATGCAACATTATCTAAACAGGAATCGCCGCAACGATTCAAAACACTACAGCGACATCTGGTTAGGTAACCGCGCACAATACCTCATCAATACAGTCTCAAATGGAGCACATAATAGTGTGAAGCAACGGCTGTCTGCCTGCATCCATGCAATAGGCGACAATGACTAACGCCGCAGGCCTGTGGGCGAATTTCGCAACCCGCCGACCCGATGCCAATACGAGTCAAGGAGATACTACGAGATCGAAATCTTGTATCTCGCTGTACACTTAACGATTGCGGTTGCCTCCTTTTTTATCCTCAACGTCTAGAACTCTGTTAGTGCTGTGATTCTGATCGATTTTTTATTAAACGAGTCTTTTCTACCATCGATTGCAGATAAAGAATGAATTCAATAATTGCATGCGATCACTTGAAGTAATGAATGCTGTCATCATGCAGGATTGCTTCAGGTTCTTTGGTCTAATTAAAGCTTAATATTTCCTGAAAATTGCGTTCAAATGATATTAATAATTTCTCAGCTAGGCATGGAATTTGTATAAAGAAATGCTCGTCACATAGCCCGCTTTCGCCCTATGAATATTATCGTGCTGATACGAATGGCGGAGCATCAGCTGTTCGAGTTATCTGCGCGCAATTAACTGCGATATCGCCCATTCATAGACACGAGCTAGTTTCACAAGAAAGTATTCAATTATATCTCTAGTGTGTTTACAAATACAAGACTGTAGCAAACTGTTGCAATAAACGCAACTGTTTTTAAACACATTGGTATTTTTCATAACATTCTGCCGTTGATGAGAGACTTTTAAAATTTATTTAGTTTATCCTATAAAATGGCTTTATTTAAGGTGGCAAAAGTCTATAATTATTATGCTACTTTGTTAGGTATTTTGAGTAAGTAAGTAAATTAAAAAAAAATACAAAGTTGTAAGCACACATTTTTCCTTTATACTCGTTCGAATTAAACTATTGAACCGATTTACGCGATCCGATAATCTTTTATTTTAGTACCTGCAAAATGTTTACAAATCGATCTATCATTTCGGTCGTACGTTCGTTGTACATGACTCTTTCTCTACACTAATCACGAGCACACGTCAAGCAAACACTGTAATGCAAACGGGCCAACTAAAGTGAGTCAAGGTGAGTGCGCGACGTCACGCCCGCTGTTGCCACCCGGATCATTGTGCTGCAGGGTTGCCCGGAGACCGGACCATAGCAACGGAGAAATGTAAATACAAGAGTCATGAGTAAAGTGCTATTTGCGATTAATTCGCAGTTATTTTCGTTTCCTCGACTCTCTTGAGTAACAATTTGAATAGTCGGAAAAATCTAACACTGGCTTATTGTAGGTCCAGTATGTTTAGTGGCGAGGAAAATTTATCATGATTGTTCTGGCCTCGACCTTCCAACTTTTCGCATTCTTTGCGTCATAATAAAACCTAAGATTGAATAAGTAACGGTTTCAAAGGCTTTTTAGTTACTATTCTGTTTTTTTTTCTTTCGGAATACGTTGTATGTCTTTATAAAGAAGCGTATACTGGGAGTGGCAACCCTAGGTAAAGGCTGTCGGCGCCGGCCCGCCGGGGTGCGGTCTACCTACTCTTGGAAACTCACACGGTTTCCATCCTCAAGACTCGGACAATACAGGACACAAGACGCTTTAGTACTACGTTTTTTCTTGGGGACAACCATGTACTTAAATAGGTTTTATACGATAAAATTAATACTTACACGGTAAATTCTATATAATTATGAACTGTTCACTGACTGACAATACAGATTACATGGAAGTGCTAAATGTAAACGCAAAACAACATTGCTATTCGTTTTAATGAGCATAATTACATAATTACGTGAAGGTTTCCGTATTGTATGACCGTTTCGGTGATTGATTTGTTACAAACCTAATATTTAATTAACATTCGAAGTGTGATTGTTAATTCATTTGGGTACATTACGTTTAAAAAATAATTATTGCTTGTGCAATTTTATTTCGAAATCATTGTCGCGCTTTAACACCCGTACCAAGTCTCGTAAATCACCTCACGTAAGACATACGTAAACTGTTACGGCAATTAACAATTTTCTGATTCAAAAGAATTAGAGCAGCAACAAAAAGGTTTCGCTAGGTTTCGTTTCCCTATCTATACGATACGTAACCGACAGATTGCGTGCGCAAAAACAATGATCGACATTTGTTACCAAAGACCTATTACGGGAAAAGCGCGTTAAGCGCCGAACAATAAAACTATTCGAGGCCCTCCCTAAAATATTGCATTGCGTCCAACCAAACTGAACCGTCTATTGCTATGTAGCCGGGTGGTTGGAGACCACGTCCCTGATCCACCCAGCCTATCGGTGCCAAGGTGTCCGGCGGGTTACTAATTGCGTGTTAAAATTTACTTGACATCGCTCAACCTTCGCTGATCGCCATTCCATCGAGAGCTCTTGCGCTCGTTCGTCTTTTATCAAACACAATAAACATCGAGAGACCACTCGTGTCTGGTCATCGTTCGCGATTTACTCGGAAACGTCTACGTTTACGTCGTTTCTCAGGTGGTCCTCAGCTTACAACCTTGTCACAGATAACCCCAATAGCGAGGTATTGAAAGTTTCGCGGGAATGGGGACGCCGCTTGTCACCGTCTCTAGCCGCTTTGTTTAATTAATGATTTGTAGGCCGTTATTTTCTTTCATGAATGTTCGGCAAGTCTAAGTGATCGATTACACCATGTTCCACTTAACGGTTCTATATCGTCGACTTGAGCACATGCTGTGTGCTAAAAAGATTGGAAATGTTGAAAGCGCATAAGTATAACCACGTGTACCTATAACCGCCAACCTAATGGTAGTCTGTTTACAAAAATTAGTAATATATCATCTTTTATCAGTATATTTTTAGGTGAAGGGACATAGAACGTGCATCTATTTATAAAAAAAAACTTAAAGTGTATGTATAAGTTAACGGTGTTTACCGTGAAAACTGTGTCACGCCCATAACCCGTCTGATAATAAAGTGTTTCAAGGAGACGATTAAGTAACTTTATGACTTATTACTTATTATACACACTTGCGTGCACTATTCGATGCGACATATTCATTTGACTCTTAATAAAACTTGCGTAAGGAATAATGTTATTTAATCCTTGCCGAGATTTTGTCAATTGTTTTAATACATTTTAATTAGATTATAACCTGTTAATTATTACTTTATGAAGATGGTATAGTTCCGTGGTTATGAGGTACAAAAACAAAATAAACACAAAAATGCTTATCACGAAGGAAGCTCATAGATTCATTGCGAAGGTATATGATTAAATGAACATGAAAAAATTCCACTCCATAATTTTCTGCGGTTTGCACTTGAAAAATAGAAATAAATTGTAGGTTTTATTATCATGTTGCGGTAATTATACCATGTTATTACACACAAATGACCTAACAGTAAGGTTTCAATAATTAACACGAGCGGAGCGTGTGTCGACGCCGTCCGCTCGGCGGCGATCCACGTGGCCTTAATAAAAACAATCGATGGATACTACTAGCTAGTTGGTTTTCTTGCTATAATAAAATAAGCAGAACAATTACAGCGTCTTCGTTTAGATAAATTAACATTTCAAAACAACCCGGCAGCTTTTATTTCACCTCTGAAATTATGTCTTCGTTTAATTTTGTTAGAAATATAATTTGCCCTACCTTAATTAATTTCTAAGTTCGTCGGATATTATTAAGGCGCTGTTTCTCGCGGCTGTTTTTGAATTTTTGTCGCGTAAACCAAGAGTAGTACTCATAATTTTCATGCAATACTAATTATCTTTGTGACAGATGTGAGAATCTTCATTATGTCTAAATAGCGGTTTCATTCACGAACAAGCATTATACAAATTAAGCCATGAATGTCATTATAAAATTGAACAGTATTAGCAATGCATTTGCCAATTCTATTGTAGTATTTGGATTGAATCCTTCCACGTGTGGCGACCACAATGGATCACATTTGAGTATGCAATCTTATGCTGATGATGAATTGAATATAAGTAGTATTGAATTAAGCATGATCTCTAATAATGGTAATAACAGGTACTCAAATACAGCCTGAATAATTTGTAAAGGACGTGCCTCACACAGAAACCTTGTTCTATAATTAGCTGACATTGTGTAAATGTTACAAAACATACGTTTTGATGAATGTGCCTGAGCAATTGTTATACATATATTAATACTCTAAATTAAACTCACGTCACGTCACGTTGGGTTCTGATTATCTGGTGAAACGTGGGCTTTGAGTTGGTTAATACTTCCACAAGTGGTGTATGGCCACTCAAGCCTCTGACTACCCCCGAATGGGGATAAAAGTCGTGACGTTACATTTCATTTTTTTTTATATATTTTTTTTCATTTTATTAACTCGGAAGGAAAGTTTGCAAGCGTACCTTCTAAAGCCTCGACCGTAGAGCATAAAAGTTACCTTTTTTTAAAACACCAAGCCCTGTTTAGTAATTGGATTGCGTCAGGGTCGATTGAGCCCACAAGTGGAGTGGAGACTAGTCCAGTGCGTCTTGGGTCTTCGTATATATACTTACTGCTTTAAATTACTTAGTTCTTGGACATGGAAAGAAAAGTTATTAAACTTTATGAAAAAAGTGAACGCCAACAAAGTTAATTCAGTCGGGTACTACTCCACCAAGCCAACTAGACACTCGGGTATAAATATCAAATGATAATAAGTCAATGATTCCGCGGTCCGTCCACAACGCGAACGTAGTGAGCCTGGGCCAATGCCTGGGCACTCCTGTGGGTGGCAGTAGCTCCCACTACGTGGTGGAACGACCGCGGAACTATTGACTTATTATCATTTGATATTTATACCCGAGTGTCTAGTTGGCTTGGTGGATTAGTATAATTGGCAAATCGTTCTCAAAATACTAGCAGCCAACAGAACTAAAATAATTTCGAAAATATGTCAAAAGATTCACGTTTACGATTGTTACGTTATTTTCAGTGGTACACGCAGATAGGAACTAACAACCAGCGTCAACCTTATAAAATGTATATGTATGGAAACTTGTTCACACGTACATCTGTGGGAAACCCAGTGCAGTTGGGGTAATGTCATTTGTACGGTTGCCGGCAATTAGCCCGCGTTACAGCGCCGTAGGTTGTCAGGTGCTGCGGAACTGACAATTGCTAGTGTTTTCGGCTGATATATGCCGGCTTCTGGCTACGTTCGTTAGTACCCACTGCTTTGTGTTATAACCTAATGCCGTCAGCTGTCCTCTTTTAATGTTTAACATCTCCCTTTTCCAGACTTGCGTTCTCCGTAGCAAAATCATGTTGATAGTTAAACATTGTAGATGTTTTAATTAGTTTGATATAGAGAGAAGTCTACTTTTATGGCTATCTACAGGCACTCCAGCTTGGATATCACTGGTCAGTTTTAAGTATTAATTTTACGACGGTTACATAGTTGCTAATATAAATGTTATCTCGGCGTTTCTCCCTAATAAAATAAGTCTATTAGTGGTGTTGTACAAGGAATGAAACTGGGGTGGTAAACACAGCCATCCTCGTTTAGTGCCTCTACACTGAGCGTTAATCTCGTTTTTCGCAATTAGTTGGCGGCTGCCTCTATTGCCCACCCCGGTGGGGGTAAAATACGCTTCATCTTTTTACTTTTTAAATTTTCTCTTTTAAACCGAGTGTTTTTCATGTCGGCCACATCTCGGCTGTTTCAAAGGTTTTTTTTATTTACACTGTACAAATATACACTGTCATTGAGAAACAGGTTTCGTTCCAGCCACTTATGATGACTTCAAGCTACCATTTTCGTTGTAATAACATTTTTTTTCATCTCAGCAATTTTTCAACGGATATTTTCTTATTCTTGTTGCCCTTAAGGCACTCGAAACGTTTTCTCAGCATTTGAACACCGGTTTACAAACACTAACTCGAGTGAGAAATCCAAATAAAAGTCGGGTTCGTCAAACTATTGTATTACCCGAGTTCGGGTCACCTTCGGGTCATCGGTGTCACCTTGTTTCCGAAACTTGATCGGCAACAGTTATCGCACACACAGACTTACTGGCTTTACATACATCATTGTTACTTGTACGTTTCACTTAAAATTTTACACTCAAATCTAAGAGCGAATATTATCACATCATTATCACCGGGTGAGATTGTCTCGCCAGTTTAGCAAAGCGTAAGATTTATTGCTCGTGTGTTCCACTAAAATAAACTTGATTTTCCATTTGGCGCACGAAATACCTATGTAAAAATACTAATTGCCCCTTCTTACTTCATATTTACCTCGAAATATCCTTCAGTCAAGTAGGTGATTAACGTTACTTGTGTATTCATTCTCACAGTCGGCGCATGCAAGGCCGCTTACCCGTGGAATGAATCAGCTGATGCCAGTCACTGATTCACTGCTACGCCGCGCGCCGCGGCGCACCGCACCTTGCATTGTCTAACAGCTGACTGATGCACACTCACTTAGATGCTGCTCGAATTTTAAATTAAGATTTTCGTTTGTCTTATTTGCCTAACCATAGGTATTTATATCGTCTCTCGTATGAAGTGATTATTCATCATTTTAAAAGTGTATTTGAATAAAACACAGGACTGCCCTGACTAGCAACTCATGAAGCAACTATTTAAACAACTATGTAGTATATCAGTATATCGCTATGTACAGTCTAGTTCCGTCCACAGTTAAATACGAAAATAGGTTTGACCTAGCTTCTGTAATCGCGTGGGATTGCTTTGTGTGTCGCACGGGCTTACCCAACCGGAATAAAAAACTGGATACACCAAACATAACGTACTGTCATTGGATTAGGAACATTGATGAATAACACATCGAGAACAGTACTTGTCTGAAAAGACAAACAATGTTGTGTCATCAAGCCTCCAACTTGTCATACAGTGACAGAGGCCAATCGAATTTCTAGCTGTGTTGAAATGCAAAATCGCAGTAGCACGAATTAAATTATAAAACTAGTCTTCTTCTTATCGTATGGTTAGTGGCCAACCTGGTGGCAGAGTTGTTCAAGCCGCACGAAGGCCTCTGACATGGCTTAACGACTGCTGCCTAGATAACAAGAACCGTGATCGACTTTTTACTTGCCCTCCGAAGCACGGAGACGCTCGGTTCAAATGCCACTAAATGGTCTAAAATCTCTGTCCGACCTTGCCATGCGTTGCTTAACCTTAGATCGTTTACCGATCAGTGAATGCAGCTGGCTATGTCTAATAATCCATCCTGAATGATGATGTTTGAAGCCATCCTAGATATGCAGCTGTTTTACAATAATTTTATCCTGAAAAAGGTATAAGACTGAATGAAATGGAACTGGCTATAATGAAGGAGAGATCTGAGTGAATGCCTATGATAACAATAAATCTTAATAAGCTTACCGTTGGATTTAAACAAGGATGGGGTTGTTCCACCTCGCTGAACGCCGTGACATAACACGGTTAGATTTAAGGACAGTGAAACAATGGACTTCCCAATCCCCACTCGTTAGTGCCCCGCTCAATGAGTCAGCTGATGTAGCAACGGCCTTAAATGACTCATTGCTGCCTCTCGGACTGATACGAATTGTTTGATACGACTGTTCTAATGAGTGATAATGAATTTGGTCGTTGGGTTTTTATCACTGCCGAAATATGACGACAAACTGATTCGGGTTGTATAGTTTGACTCATCTCCTAATCTCTAGCGTAGTCATAAAATCAGTTTTTTTATGTGACTAAGATGACAAGCACGCGTAGGGCCCGCTTGATGTTAAGCAGTTACCGTAGCCTATGGATGCTTGCAATACCAAAGGCATCGGTGGCACGTTGCCGACCTGAAAGGGAATGGCACACAGGCATGGGGAAGTTCTTCCGGCTCTCTCACTCATCGTACGAATCGCAGCTGCAATAGCTTGTTTATGCCGACATTTTGTGGGAGGTTAGTACTACCCTGGTCAGCCAAACTTGCGTGATTCTTCTTCATCCGTATTGTAATTATATCATACTCCATTTGAGTTGTGAAGTCGGAAAGTTGAGCTTTTAGTTCGCTATTAAATCTTCTGCTATAAAATTTGCCGCATCAGATTATTCGTGTATCGTTGTTTGCAACAGGCAAATGCATCCGCAGATTTCGCCGTGTCCTTGCCATTAGAGACGTTCTTGAAGCGATTACTTGTTCAAGCCGAATAATTAACTTTTTAATTCATTGTCTTGCGTGTCTCCGCTTAAAAAAGTACCTATCAAATCAATTAAGTCCACGGAATTTAATTCAATATCATGATCTTAAATGATTCAATCAGTGTGAATTGCTTCGATAAACAATCGGCTCTATGAAATGTAGGCTTACGCAAGTTTGACGTAAATTGCGGATGCGGTGTGTGCGACGTGACGTGGTGAGACGCGGGCGCCTGTGCCGATAACCAACCACTCTCGTTTTCACGCTGACGTCGGCGGTGATAAGTTAATCGTGTTTAGCGCACACAACTAGATCAATGCATGGAGCTTGGGCGGGCGGGCAATGCATGCGACTGACCGTAATCGATAATATCTCCTTAAATCATTCACCATAATGCGACTTGAGTTATTTTAAATTTCCACTAACTTCTGGATTATGTCATATGTGACTTCGTTGGATTTTTTAATTCGAACGTATTATTTCGACATCTGTGTCATGAGTCTAAATTGGTATCGAGCTATTTCAATGTCGAGCAGTTCATTAAACCGAGGAAATTTTGCCGATCTGTTTATACAAACATCCGTTGCGAAGCTATACGTGGAGAGCACCTTCGCAATATTTAGCGGTCAGAGCGATGTCCGATAGTCGATAGACTCGACAGTAGATGTTTTCATTGCATATTCAGGACGATAAGCTACAACACACCATCGAAGTATTCGGAACTGTCGGGAAAAGAAAACTTAACAAAACCCTCTTCGATGTTAAGGAAACATAAAGAATGTCTCCTAAGATCAACGCAAAACTTTGAGTAAAGGTAACAGAGGCATCCCAAATTGGGTTGAGGAAAAATTCCTCCCAACTTAAGCTTCCTCTAGGTGACGGGAATACGCAATTTTGTCCTTCAATATACCCGAACGTATTGTACAGAGGACTGTGTGTTTGTTTTTCACGGAATATAACAAAAGGAATCCCCGAAATTATCCTCATAATTACCTACGTTTGTTCGAGCAACTGGTTTTTACCAATTTCGATAACTGACAATTAACATTATATGCCCGCGATGGCTGCATCCGGCTCGTGTGCGGCATATTATCAAATTATTTAGTAGCGAACAAAACAATTTATGTGCAACCAGACATCCGGTAGGTTTAATTGTTACACGGCACTAGCTCAGCTCGATTACCGTTTTGACATTTAGACCCAAAGGTCGTATTGTTTAGCCGCTTCGTCTGTTTGATAAGAGAATAAGGACGCCAGTAGTAGTATATCCTTCTGCGAATTATTGGATAAACCATTCTGTTCGACGCTGATTCCTATTAATGAGATTCTGACTTTTAGTAACTTATTTCGTAAATTATCTTTTAATAATTATAAGTATATTTAACATTATGTTATTGATCTTAGTTGATTCAAAATAGGTATGTATACTCACCAAAACCATCTGAAATTAATTTAAATCAAGGTAGTAGCGGAAGGTGAAAACATTGAGGAAATCATCAATTCAATATGGCCACAAACATTAAGCTCTATGGTCATGGACCATTGGATGCCATTGGTCTAATAGGTACTTATTGTGTTTTTAATCTCAGCATGGCGAATGCGCCGGTGCGAACAATGCCACACATGGTCAAACATCCGGTCTGTTATCGCGCGAAAGTTCCATAGAAATGTGGCACGCACTTCTTTTATGAATGAACATCGCTAGCTTTGTTTTGCGTGTGACCGCATTTCTTTTAGTTCTATTCTATACTTTGTATCAACTTCTACCGGAAAATGTCCCGTACTTACATTACACATTGTGTTACTGAATCAATTTAATATAACACCACGATCATATTTACTTTCGAAAATGTGTACATTACACCAAAAGTAGCATATTTTACACGTGCCAATTCCTTATTAAACAGATCCGAGTACACATAAAACGCTGTTTTATTGTTCTTGGCTGGTTCTTTGTTACCACCACGGTTTCGTACATTTGTTCAAGCCAATAAAACGCCGACGTCACTGAATAGATTAATGATATGTCGGAAGCGAGGTTTTAGATCTTGGGAATCTAGTCTGTTACCAAGCGCCGCGGCCGGATGAATGGCAGTCTCCGTGCGCGTGAGTAGGTTGCGCAACCGCTGATGACGCAACCTGTCGCGCCTGCGCACCAACGGTCCTCGTCAGGGTTGCTAAGCGGTAAAATCTCATGCGGCCAGTGGTCAAAAATGTAAGAGTCCCAATTTGGGTATTTAACGCAAGCAAAAGTTATCCAACATCCCTTGCACGTTCTACTTCTGTTCTGTTGATTTATTGTGTGTTCTGTACTTACAATTTGTGCGTAATGCATACCTCTAAAGTGGATAACATATTGATGTATCTACTTATTATGTAGACAGTTTTCTCATGTTTCTTATAAAGATGTCAATTTCATAACCCTGGTCTTCATTGCTTATTAGTATGCAAAATAGATATATAGATGAGATATTCGTGTCGGTCGAGCGAGGCATGCGCTTACGTTTCCGCCCCCTAGAAATGCGTGTAATCGACCCTCGTTATTTCAGCTCTTGTCATATTCAGACTCTTTCGTTCGTTGAGCAAGTTTAAGGCTTTCTCCAGAGAAGAGAAAGTATCTTCCGAATATTCGGAATACATACATAGGTTAGTAACGGATACGAAATTATTGTTACGAACTACGCTGTTTTGCTCCCGTTCGTAACCCTTTCCAAATAATTAGATATAGGCATCTTGGCGAAAATGAAGAAGTTGCAAGTTTGTCGTCTGCTAAAGCATTAAACTTGTCAAAGATTGTCTCACATTGTCAAATGTATGAGAAAGTTGTTTTAAGCCTTTGCTTGATGAACGTTCTTCACGGCATAATGTTTTACGCTCTGTCGGACCAGATTCGATGACTCGTCCGCCTTGAGTTACTTTCATCGGATTATACTATGTCGCATTAGGAAATATTTCTTTATTTCGCTTTAAAAATTCATTTACAGAGAATTCTCGAAACGTTTATGACAGTATTTAATTCATTTGCTAATTAATTTTATCTAAAATTGATAAGGACAACTTTCTACTAGGAGGGAAAGATTAGTATCATACAAAGTAAAAGGCAGTAGTAATGCGTACAGGTATAAACTACACCGTAAATAATCATTATGTAAGATTTTACTAAGTCATATTCGTATAGCGAATTTTAAATAAATACTTCGTGAAGATGGTACACAAAAACGAGTTAAATGACCTCATGGTCGTTGCCGCTTTCGGGGGCCAGGTACCCGATAGTGACCTTCATTCAAGTAACGGCGACAAATCACGGCATCTCAATGGATTACTTGTGTTCAAATTCCCCCGATCATTATTCATCGTTTCACCTATTGTGTTCCACGCGTCACTTTTGATAAAATATGCTATAACTACCAGGAAAAACCCGCACCAAATTGGCATACTGTAACATAAAAATATGGCAAAGGCGACCGATGCATTCCGGGAACTGCATTGAAGCGCACTGTATAGGATGCCTGATCCAACTATCTTGCGTTCGATCACGCTATTTTAAACCTTACAATGTCCTTTATTGGAGCGATGTTTGGTTGCGAACACGGAGACGCACGGTGGGGCGTTGGCCTGTTGAGAATGTTTGCCGCTGACCTAAGTGGTCAATAATGATCTGCTATACAGTTTATACTACGTATTCTCTTTACTGTTTCTCAATAATGCGAGATTTTTAAGAGTTTGCCATTCCTTGACGGTATAGTGTTGGGATATCTATAAGTATAAACTTATTTCTTATTGTTAAAACGAAACCATTGCCTTTCTTACGGCGCGGTGGCCTGGCGTAATTAAAACGGCATCGCAAGCGAACTTCATTATGAGACTTAATCAGTGCACAGCGAGACAGTTACCTTACTAAAAAGCGAGTACGTAAAATAATAGTTTTGCTTTTATGAGCTTATTCTGAATTCAATGCTCGAACATGGTCTTCAATTAATTTCGACGTTCTCGTAATTAACGGAGAAGAGAACGATTTCTCAACGATGCGGTTAAAAATAATGTTTTGTAACATTTTGCACCGACCAAGCGAAACGTGTATATTCACCGTGTAATTAAGTATCAACGGCGATCAGCGTAGCTGTTTTGTCATCGCCTGTACGTGGATAGTGCGATGCGTCCTAGATTGTCCGTGCTGGGTGGTCGTCGAGCGTACCGGGTAGGATTGTTCTCGATTCGCCACTTTTTACCTGTTCCTCGCCGATGAAAACGTCCAGTGCAGTCAGTCGAGATTGCTTTTAAACTTGGAATATTTTTACTTTTTCCCCGGGCCGATTAACTCCGACGGCAAGTCTATATCGCAAATTAAAATAGAGCATTGAGCATAGAGCGATTCGATTCCGTAGCCTCTCGATTGTAGCGTCTGGGCTGCTGACATTTTTTTTAAATGTTTCTGGTGTTTTTTAAAGGTTTCAATTATTGTTAAAGGCTCAAATATTATAAATTTGTAACGTCATTCGTTCGCTACAACAACAGTTTGACCTACATTAACGTCATCTCGGGTGGTCCGTAAATTAGCGGTTAGTTGTTCTGACGTTGCGGTAGCTTTCTTTTTGTTTTTTTCTTAGTGACCAAACATGTTTCTCTTTATTCCTTTAGAAATTAGTATTAGTTAAAAGGCCTGGCCAGCCTTATTCCTTTAGACCACATTAGATTTTTACATTGCTTCGTCGATTAGGCTCCCATGAGAATTTAGCAGCATTTTTCCCCCATAACAAGCGAAAAGGAGTATGGTCGCTGGTGCCCTTCTGGTTTACCAGTGACCTAATATACTGATGCATGATGATGTAAACGAAAACCCCTAAGGGAAGAAAGCACAATCAATAGATCATTTGTACCTTTTAAAAAAAAGAAATGTTGTTTTACTTCGATCCATAAAAATCTTGGGTGTTGTAGCCGGAAGTTTTATTCAATAACGATGTATTTCAGTCCAAATTCCTTTTGTAGTATTTATGAGAAGGAATATACCGAATACCAATACATTCACAGTTGTGTCAAGTTATTGTTGAGTTGCACATTGCTCACTTTTATTATCAAACAACGCCCACCTTCAATTTTCAAGGTCGTGTTTACTGATAGGTAGAGATCGGATCCCAGTTCAGAAATACTTCGCGTTGCCTTTACTTAGAATAGTCGAAACACGCGATCCCAAAGATGCGTAGGCGTTACCATTGGTAACCCTCCTGAAAGGTAACATCTATTTATAGCCTACAAATAAACAGCGAAGAAATAGCCAACGTCGCCACAATATTTACCTGACCTTTTTTATTGGGATTAGACCCACCGTACACTCCCACCACTGTTACTCCTGCAAGCCAGGATCGACAATGGTGTCCAAGGATGATGCCAAGGTTTGACCCTCGACGAGTCCCGGCGAAAAGCTAAGTTGTCTTGGAACCCGCACGAATAGCACAAGAAAGAATAGGAGACGTTGGAAGAAGATTATTCACTTCACTCCGTTGCAAAGCGGGAGACAAAAATAACAGTATACCCAGGCCTACAGGGTATAGTCGATTGCCACAGAAATAAGACTAACAACTTTTGGAAGCCCATTATTACCTAAACTCGGGAGTTGGTTATAATTGACTCCAATAATAGGTATGGTGTGTGGGGATATTTATTTACCTGACCTGTAAAAGACAAAGTGTTAATGTAATCTCGTGAGCACTAGTGGATTCCTGAGGCGACGAATGGCCCAATAAACGTTTAGGGAGATGGCCGTTTGGCGGGGAGCCCTCGCCTCGTCGCCATTGACCGGCTCCTAATCCTATTTCTCGTCGATTCACGTGTCGTCTGACTGTCGGGCCGGGTGCGTGGGCCGCTTAATGTAGGCTTCCGATTCCGCAAATCGTGCGTCATACTCTCGACATGGTGACGTCGACAATAGCTTATTATGTCTATACACTTCAGTTACAGCGGAACTAGAAAATAGTGAACTAGGGATTTATAGTTTTTTTTTAAACGTACTAGATAACATCAGGAACAAATTGGTTATAAAATGTATTTCCAAATTTGTCGCCATTAACTTAAGGGGCAACGGATTGAACCCGGTGTTTGATTTATTTGGAATTTATAAATATCTATCTACTTAAGCACATTTTACAACCGTAGCTTAGTCTTCGAAATACGGTCACCTTCAATTAATTCGATAATACAGTTTACCTACATTGTAAATAACCGGTAACATTATATGCAAGCGCCTCCATTGATTTTTTCCTTAACAAAATTTATTCATTCAGGTCTATTTATATCGCTCGTAAGCCACGGCCGTAGCCTTTAATTATGTTGTACAGCGTGGGTACCGGGTACTATGTTAATACAGTATAAATCAACTTTACCTGTAACGAAATTCAAGGAATTTAGTGTTATCACTTTGTTAGAGTAAACTGAATGTAAAGTATTTTAAAGGCTAAATCAATAGGTCAAATGGAACATTGTCTTAATTTTTTAGTTATTTTACGAATAACTAAATCTAACCTAGGATTACTGCCGTTAATAGTTTCTGAGAATTAGAAAAAACAACACGATGTCTGATAATACTGCGGTAGGTTTGATTACCAAGAAATGCGAGGGGTGTCTATTTATGAAGCCCACGAGTGCCGACAGTGACTTATCTATCAGTTCCGATTACTGCTGACATGAAGCGTGATTCACAATAAAAAGTTACTTCAGTTAACGGTTAACCTCTGTCACTCCTTGCTAACGAAAACATTTAATTTGTTTATTTATCTGTAAATCTTGCAATTTTTGGGAAAACTAATATTATATAATATTTATTTATTCGTCTGCTATTGAAAATAACCTCTTTCTTCTGTTATGCTTTTAAAGCAATGCCGGTTATAGTTTACGTTCTATCGACTATTTAACTCCATTAACTTGGCAGCGTGATCCTTGGGTACCTACAATCTACCAGTCTATCAGTCCGAATATAATTTACGGGTTACTAGGTATATTTTTTTACAACAGTTTAGCTCATAAATAAATACTTACATATATCCTGTCCATAGGTAAATCATATAAAATTTGCGTCAATACTCCATTCGTATACCTACGTAACATACACCGCAAATAAGAATCACATTTGTATAAAAACCACACAACAACAATGCGATATTTTTCTACATGTGTATTCTACATCTACCTACTGCGTTTATCGGGACGTATTTCCCCGAACAAACACTTTGTCAATGTTGTTTGTTTCATGTTATATCTAAAATTATATAAATTCTTATAATAAATTATTTAAATTCTTATTTATTGGGATTTGCTCTGTAATTAATATGTACAGAGGTTATCGGTTGCATACACGGAGCTGCCGCGACCGAGCCATCAGTTATGACATGCGTTTCGACGTCAAAACTGACCATTAGGGCACGGCACTCGCCTCTTGTAGATGCAGCCATTCACTACGCTTGCCCATCGAGTCACCAGATTCATATCAACCCTTTATTGTCTAAACCTTTATCAGTACTCTAGAGAACTATAGAAGATTATTTTCTCACCTTGATTTAAGTATAATCATAATCTGCCTTACCTTTTCCCATTATCTGCGGTCGGCGCAGTATGTCTTATTAATAAGTGATTTAATAAGTAGTATAATATGAAATAAATAATAAGGATGAATTGCAATCATTCTAAACAATTGACGGGCCCGTTAGCGTGGTTGGCGCGGAGGCGCCTTTCACGCTGCAGGTCGTAGGTTCGATTCCTACCCGGGACATGCATTTGTGTGCATGAACATGTCTGTATGTCCGGAGTCTGGGTGTATATGTATATTAAGTATGTATTTACAAATAAAAAAGTAGTATATGTAGTAATATCAGTTATCTGGTTTCCATAGTACAAGCTCTGCTTAATTTGGGATCAGGTAACCGTGTGTACAAAAATGTCCCAGGATATTATTATTATTAATTAGCTGAATCATAAACCCCTCTCTTTTGATCGCACCGCACACTTCACTATATGCCATCAATCAAAGGCCGGTTGGTCAGTTTTCTCTTCACCAATACGCCAAGCACCGTGGCAGAAATTTATCCGACTAGTAAATCAGACTTGCCTCAGTTCGTTGAACACTAATTCCAACAAAGTCTAGACGAGTCAATAGCTAAGATATGCAAATGATCTGTGTAAGCGCGCTGGTTTGTTTTACCTAAACTAGAATGAAGACCTCAATGAAGTCTGCTCGTGCGGTCCAGATAACAGGTGTTAGCATGCATCGGTCACACGTTTTCAGTTGTAAATTATATTTGTATTTTGGTGTATTAAGTGTGCAAGCCCTTTGCTTTGTTCAGTATTCGGAATGAGAATAAATGGATTACGCTTTTAACTTGACTTTTAACCTTTGAACCTGCCGACCAGTGACTTTCGTTAATCTTAAATATCTTAAATCTTATCCTAGCCCATATCCAGCTGTGGAGCTTTAAAAAGGTTTATCATTAATGCTCTTTGTAATACATTGATGATCCGTAAAAGTGCCAAAAGTCATTATTTTTGACATTCTAACATGGTATTACAATTACAAGGGTTTATTTACATAGTAAATAGTAATCTATCGTTTCGTTAGCTATCTTGGATTCGTAGTCCCACGCTTTCCCAATCAATATGTACCTACTATTCAATGCGTGTCTTATATCGTCTAAAGTATTGAAATGTTCAGAATATACGTTACGCTCGAGGACATGGGAGCATATGCGTTGAAAGCCAAAATCGTGACCTTTTGTTGGGTCGCTTTTAATGGAGATTCGTCTGGCCCAAACATGACCTTTAGGCGGTTAACCTCAAACGATACATTATTAATGTATCTGTAGGATGCTGACGTTGTACAGTTTTGGAGATTTCACGACGGTTGAGAATGTCGGAATAGTCTATAACGCCTGAACTAAATGCAATATTCTTCGGGTAAATACGGTGCAGGTAAAAGACAGAGATACCAATAGAACAGGTCTGTATGTTTTAACGATGCAGGCGCCAGAAATTGTGATTCATCATTCTGAGAATTCGAATCCTATATTGGTGTGGGGTACGAGTTTCTGCTAATCTTTACCTCAACAATATCCAATAAGACTGTAAGGTTCGCTAAGTTGTTCATTTTTCGAAATATTATACCAGTGTTCATCCGCAATTTCCCGTTAGAAATTTTATTCTATTTGCCTTCAAAAAAATATTAATCATAATAACTTTGGCTTACTATCTCAGAGAACGTTATTAGAAAAGTATTATCTTTTAAGGCTAACTTGCGAGTATCCGCCAGACAAACCTAAATTAAAATCAGTGCGAATTTGTAAATTCCTGTCAGCGCAGGACCAGCGCCTAATACTTTACCAACTCCTACATTAAATTGGAACTATGATGAGAAACATTAAGCCCTCGTAGTACTTTTTTACACCTTACACAGACACTGTACATGTCAATAAAGCTCAACAACGGACTCGACAACGGAAAACCTTCTCTAAATTTCTGATGTCCTAGTGCGTAGGTACTTGTCAAAGAATACTTTCTCAAATATAATTATGATATGAACAACTTACAACTTTCGAAACTTGTATTATTCTGAAATGTTTAAGAAGTTTAAAACTTACCGTAATAATGTGCATAATTAAAATTTTGTTTTTTTGTTTCAGGTATGTATCTAAACAATTTCAATTCAGTGGACTGACGTAAGTGACACGTGTAGAATAATCCAAACGACCTTAAGGGCTATATCGCACGAGGACACCAGTGGTAGCGCAACCAGTCGCTCCACCATGTATAGAGCAGTATGGAGGGTATCGCACCTGGTGTCCGCTTGGTTGCGCAACCAATTCGGTGTCGGCTATCGAATCACCAGCTGGTGGCGCAACCATGGTTGCCTCGTGCGATATCGCACTAAACGGCATTACTAGTTATCAAATAGATAAAAGTATTTGCTCATAAAACACATTAACGAGGAAACGGTGCAACATTCTTCCGCATCTGACAAAAAAACCACTGGCTTTAGTTTTAAAAGCGAATACTTGAGATATCAAATGTGGTTAGGTTAAATTAGAATAGATATAATATGATACAAATGAATTCTCGTCGCTGAAGAGGTCTACAACGAGAGTTTTAACATAGCTGACATAATTTTACGAGTTAGTTTTGACAATGTTTTACTAAAAAAAATCCTCTTTTAAATCATATCGGTCCCGATCAATAAATTTGTAGTTGATACGCATAACAACATCAGACACATAACAATCAGATTGCTTCGCTAGTTTAGGTGCACGCACGCGCAACAAGCGAATTTTCTTAAGATGACTCAAGCAATTCGCACATAGATCAAACGTATTTGATATATTTCCTAATATCGATGATAACGAACGCTATTCGCAAATATATTACCTCAACAACTTCAGTTTCAAACAGGCAAAAAAAACACACTTTTTGCGCGTGTTGATAAAATTTATCACCAAACAAAATAGCGATTGACAACAACCTGTTGCTATAACGTTTATCACAGCGACACGCGTCTGATATCGAAATTCCTTCAAGAATAATGCGATATATCGCGAAATAAAACGCCGCCGGCTTCGATAATTAGCTGCTATGCAAACAAAGATAATGCTCAAAGGAAATGCATCGCAGAAATGTGTCCTTATTGACTCCGGTCAAGCTCTCAACCGATTACCTATCTGCTTCTTGCTTGACGAATGTTCGACTATTATTGTCTCACTTTGCCTTACTTCCTTTTCATGCTTAAAGTGGACCAGTCTTTCATGTGAAATTTCACAATTCCGGCCGTTTCCTTCTGGGTTTGCAATGTGTTATGTTGTCACAGCATTAACTGTAACAATTTTAAGAGGCAAATCCATATATGGCTATCACCCTTTCATATAAGCACCTACCATCTTTAGTTGTGTAATCGGGTGGACCGCCGTCATAGTAAAGGTATATGAGTCACTTCTTATCGACTACAGGCGAGCGGCACTCCTTCGTTCGCTTCACATTGTATTCGCCCGGGCAACGTTCGAGTTTAATCTCGCTGATTACACAAGTAGACATTATAAAATGATCACTAAGTGGATTGCGGGCGTCCGTCTGTTAGTGCTAAACACTATGCTACAGTTTTTTAACGTTTATTCCACAAATGTTTTGTAAAGCTTTTTGTATCTTGGGTCTTTCTGATGGTAGTAGCGTGGTTAAAATGTATGCGGGTAGTATTAAATAACATCATCATTTTAATTCTGAAAATTTAATATGTATGTACAGTATTGTACAGTGCTAAGCTTATTGGCCCTGTGTCCAAAAGAGAATCTGAAATTTTAAAATCGAGAATTGTTATATTTTGACAGTCTTGTATTGTATCATCATAAGCGTCGCTCTCAGAGGGCTACAAAAGCTTGAGATGAGGGGCGTACTTGCAATTACTAAAAAAATATATTGTAAGTAAGGCAGTTTTATAGATAACACTAAACTTATGATGACCGATACGTCTAACCTCGAATTCAATTTCAGAAGAGGTCTCTGAACATAACGCTCCTAAAAAACCTTTGAGTCTTAGGTGTGATCCTAAAATCTCGGCCATATAAGTCAATCAGCCTTCACCATTTCGACTTGCGCTGTTGATTATCAGTGCGCACTGATTAAAATGGTTTATCCGCATGATGTCAACCGGTTTCTTGGATTGCTACAAGATAATTGAAACAGCGCTTAATTCCATGATAAAGTGAATTACTTATGATAAAAAAATGAATAATTTTTCGATTGCTTCGTATAATATGTAATTGATAACGAATTTTGTATTTATTACACCACGACAGTGTGCCGTGTTCGGTACAAGTACACTAGTAGCTTTTGATTGTGTGTTTATTCTTCACTCTGCGTTCATAGTTACCCATTAAATGGGGCTTAACTTTTACAAAAATATGACGATTTGATTAATTACGATATTCGCGTCTCTGACTCTATGGTAATGTAGAATAGCTAGGTAACAGGTTTAAAGAGTCGATGCGTTGATATCTATCTGACTGGTTGCGGAGAGACTACCAGCGAATATTATACAGCTATAATGGCCAGCAGCAATGCGAGGTGCGGTAGATGCATATTATCATAGAGAGATGGACCTCCATAGTGCGTAGCTCTACATATATATACAAGATATATTCCCATCCGCTTCTGCTAGGCACATCGGAGGTGCCACCTCAACACCTCCCTTGACAACGGGCCATCTTTGTAGCCATAGGCCGGATTTAGAGGAGACATCCTTGACCCGTGAAACAGTTATAGCAGGGTAATTGACGTCTTAAAACATACAGAGTATACAAAGCTGTCATGTCGCATTTTATATTGTGCCAATTTTCGAAAACGGGCCATTGTGCCCCGTGTATGTTGACTTACGCAGGATGATTCAGCTAAATTACAGCTTGGCGCCAAAATTAATCTTATCACATGTATGTACGTGGAAACTAGTTCATAACATATCTGTACACGTCAAGGCGCGCGTTACCAGGTAACAGGTTGCAGATAACAAATGTATTTATTCATTGATAAATAAATATGCTGTAAAGTGTGGTGCAAAGTTTGTTTATTCGATAAACCACTGTGCAATTTTACTCGAGGGACAGGTGACATTTAACGGATGTAGGTAATTATAATTATTTAATACCAGTTAACTTATTGAGTTGTTGACACCTATTTAGGAATTCTGCGTTGAAAATTAGTCTCTATTCAGTGTTATAAATTCATAATATTTTGACTAAAACCCGCATAGCAACTAAAACACCATGTTGTCCTACACAAGCATACAAATTAAGAAATCATTACCAAATTAGAGAGGACCGCTAACCTTGGATTAAAACTGGTATTCATTCAGTGCTAATCTGTAGTTGCATGAGTGCCAAGCCCGGAAGTATTCATTATGGAGTTTTTGCTCATCATTTTAAAATTGTTCATCACAATTACCGACTGCAAAACATAATACATTGTACCATTGACAGGTATCTCACGGTTGCCATAAATATAATTTTAAATATATTTAATACAGGGAATTATTGTACAAGGTAACTTATTAGTACTCGGCGCGATGCAAGGACACAACACAATTGCATTTCCTGAATACCCATTGTTGTGGGTAGTAGGTATATTAGACAACTAGTGTTGTAGTTGTTTGCAGGGATAAAATTGTACCTAGGCTTATAAAATGTACACAACATTTAAAAAATATGTACCATACGGGATTATTTGTATGGAGTAGAAAGGGGCCATCCATAAATTACGTCACACGAATTCTTGGACATATTAGATTTTTAAATGTGACGTCACTTAACTTAGGACCCGTCCCCACCTTGTCACACCATGTCACATTTAGTTGAACCCCTACCCCCCCCCCCCTTTACGTGTGACGTAATTTATGGATGGCCCCAAAGTTAACAGAACACAACTTTTCTTTAGGTATAAAGTAACAGTTACGAATCGGGATATTTACAAAATGGGAGCCCCATTATGGGACTAAGCCATTTCCCCGAATACTTGTTAACTATTTGTCAGAAAACGTTCAGGTATTAAGCAACTATTCAGAGCTGACAGGATAATATTGATGTTTCCCATCCCATCTATATCTGTCGTCATACAATGTAAACAGTCTGAATACAACGCGACGTTCCACGCCGAGTTTCCCACGTCCCTGATGACGTTACCATAAATGACAAGTTGTATCGAAAACCGGGCCTTTTCTGAGAATCATACGCATATTGCTATTGTCTATCTCCATGAGATACGTTTTAATCACAGTGTTTAGTAAGATCGGTATTGTTTGTGTGGAACCATACCTACTGGTCGCTTGTTGCTTGGACTTGTAGCCGCCGTTCGTCAAACCGCCCTTGGGTAAATAATGTGCCACCTAACGATTCCCACGTATTATTAGTAGAAAATGTAATTAATTTCATATAATTTTATTATACAACAATGAACTCTATTAAAAAGCTCCTTTATAAAATTGAGCAGTCATAGGGTATCATTTCAGTGCAACTGACTTGAAATGTTTTAAAAATACAAAGCTGACATATCTACAGTATAGCAAACTTGTCTTAACAACACCGATTTAAGTGAAATTGTATAGATAGTGTCAAATCGTCGGATTCTTTTAATTAAGCCTGTCAATAGTGACGTGTGGTGATGCCGCAGACGGCACGCTTAAGGTTGCCGCAATTATAGAGGAGAAAAAAAAACGAATCTCCAATAGGCTTGATGAAGGAGGGACACCTGTCTATGGAAACAGGTTTGGTGCGCCGCTTGCCTTTTTTTTTTTTTTTTATAAAATTCGTTTTACGGCTCCTGGGAACTAGCTCTTTGGAGCCTAACATCAGTATACTTTTATTACATTTTTTTTCTTAATTCTACCTTATAACTACCTTAAATCTACCTTATAACTACCTTATTTCTACCCCCCAAACCCTATCAGTAAAGTGGCGGATACTTTACTGACAAATTACTAGACTTCTTAGGAGAAGCCGAAAATCATGTTTCATCACTTTTGTTCCAATTGCCCACACTCACGCACATTTATGACCATATAATGGTTAATATTCCACCAATATTACACACTATAATACACGAAAACACAAGTTTTGGAAATTAAAACAAAAATGACAACATGACTTTTCCACTTCCCGCCAAAAAGCCCGCGCCGCTTGCCTTAACACTAGGGTGGCCAACTGTCCCGAATTAATCGGGATGTCTCGATTTCAGACCCCTGTGGACCGCGTCCCGCCTAAAGGGCTGGAAGGACGCTAATTGTTCCTGATTTTCAACATCGACAATTATTTTATACAATGTTTCTGCTACCTATGCAGCGTGAATTTTTTAAAAGTGCGTGGATGGCCAAATCCGGCACTATAGGAAATATCGAAAAATGTAAAAGGATTCGTAGCCGATGTTGATGAAAACCAAAGGAGTAATTTAAAATGTTTCAAGTCCCGATTTTATTTTGGCTGTCCCGATTTATTTTCTATTAAGTCCCGAAAAATGTATAATCAGAGTTGGCCAGTCTATTCAACACCGTGTGAATGAAGGTGATGAATCTTCTCATATGCCGAAACTGGTTTTGATGAGAATGTTTTAATCAGCACGTTTTGGAATAGACAATAAATTCGTTGTGCCATAGATAAATGATTATTTTGACTGTGTACAATGATTTATATTGCTGCATGAATGAAAGTATCATGACTGGTTACGTCAACATACTTATGCATGCACTTATGAATAAATTGGATGAATAATTTCAATAAATGCATACGTGAAACGTAAAGCATGAATGTTGCATGAAGTTGTCTAATTCAATATTTGGTCAGACCTATATAAGTTTGGTATGAAAACCGGTAAAACTGCATCTGGAATGCTTATTTGTGTAAATTTTCAAATTGTATTTGCTGACTAATTTTCTTCGTCACGTGGTATAAAAGTTGTACCTTTGAGGGTTAAGTTAACCAGACTCGGTGGTATCCACCCAGCTCTTGATCCTCTGGTGAATGTGTCCGGCGTTTACCCTCGATCATTATCAATCGTCAACCCCGACGGCTGCGCGGGAGCGTGACGGATCGACGCTCACTATACAGCCCCTGCTGCTCAGCACTAAACCTTTAGTAAAATCCATTTACTTTTAAAAGATCTTCATTACTTTTATTATGGCATATGACGTCAAATATGCCTGAAGTATCAGTTCATCTTCATAAGTTAATGTCAAAGTTTTATTTCATCGCTCAATTGCACTGACCAGTTTACATCTCCATACATGTATGTTAATACAAAGTGCGTCAGTAATAAATGTCCATTTAGTTTTCCTTATTCCTCTACTACGTGATAACGTAAAAATCCCCCGACATTGAAATATTTTGAATTCCGAAATAACTGCTTACGCACTGGTAATTCCAAATTGATTAGCCATATTTATACTATCGTACGTAAACATTGTTAAAAAATCCAAAACCAGTATTACTTACCTGTTTGTATAAATCGCATCAAAAACATGTGCACATCTTCACATTTATGTGCCATTGTTGAAAACCAAACGGCCGATGTTAAACGTGTTATGCTGTGTTTTATAGAGGCACAGTAAATTGCACGTGCACAAAGTGAAATACCGATTGTCGGGAATCCCCCGGCGCGGCGCCGCCGCCGGCGGTGGCGCGCGGCGGTGTGTGGCGGGACCGCCTTATTCTGTGCACGCGAAACTTATGCTAAGGTTTTACAATGTCGCAGGCCTTATAATACACTGGCAAAAACTCCCTGATAGAATAAACTATATTTCGAGTACACTAAAAAAAACATACATACGTTATATTTACTGGTAATTTTCGCAATCCCTATTTCCCACTACTAGTATGACGTTTCTATTCAACTGTATAGTGTGATGTGTGATGTACTGCTAGAGACTACGACTACGAACGTGCCAGTATAATGTCAGTAATCATCGTGTTGTTACTCGCAGTACGTGTGTACAGGTCTGATTGTGCCTCAATTTCCCGTTATAAAATATTTACACTCCTACGCTTCCGTGGAAATGGTCTTATTTTTAATTTGATTTATTTTCGGTATTTGTCGTCATAACTTTGTTTGGTAGATATTAATATGATGTTATTGTTTTCATTTTAAAATAAGAGCGGTACTTAAGTACCGAGTAGGTACACCTACCATAAAGCTATTAAAACTCTTACTTAGATAATGGATCTAAATCTACAGATTTAGATCCATTATCTAAGTAAGAGTTTTAATAGCTTTATGTCTCAGTTGTATCTCGTCCAATTTGTTTGATACTTGGCCCAACACACTTTGAGCACTCCGTCTAAAAATATATTGTTTTGTTGTGTTTAATTTGATCTCCCTCTACTTAATCCATATCAAAAGTCAGCTTATATTAATTTAACTCCTCATTGACTAATGTTTACAGCCTAAGAAACATCACATACGCCGAGATAAACTTAATTTAGTTCACTAAGAATAACGTTGTTTACAAACAAACCGTTAACAAGATCACGTCATCCATCACACATAGACGTCGTGATGATTGCGCGTGTATCACACGAAAACAATGGCTAACAACATATTTTAATTATACTTTAACTACAGGCTGAATTTGAAATCATGAACACATATTTCTTTATCATTCGATTTTTTAAATTATTTTCTCAAAATATTCTGAATCATGTGGTGAATCACCGTTTAAAAGCATGCCCATGCATGATTTCAAATTCCTGTATATTTTGTTTTTTAGGAATTCTCAAAAGATGTTACGCCTCCAAGCTGTTTTTCATGTCAAAGACACTAAAATAAACGTCGATGGTAGTATAAGTAGTAAGCCTTCTAAAAATAGTCGCATTTATTCGAATTACGCGTCGCCGTCTTTATCACGTCATTATGTAAAGATCCTATTAATATGATTGAAGGTGTTTGTAAACTCGTGTAGGATCTAACGCCGACACAGTTCAAAGGCCCTATTTATCTTGTTATATCGTTAATTCAGCTAGTAACACAATTTGAGAAGATATTATGGCACTTATCTAGTTAGAATATATTATCATTAATGAAATCATTTTTATTTTGGATACTTTATCAAAATAAGGTTGCGCCCTAAAAGCAGTGTAAAAATATGTTTTGAGCATTCTTCTTCTTCTAGTGCCGTCTCCTAGCGGAGGTTGGCAATCATTAGGGCTATTTCCACTTTTGAGACTGCAGCTCGGAATAGTTCTGGTGTTGTCTTGTCGAACCACTGTCGTAAGTTTTTCAACCACGATATCCTTCTACGACCAGGCCTTCTTCTGCCGTCTATCTTCCCCTGGATTATGAGTTGGAGGAGCACATACTGGGCATAAATGAATATTAATCAAAATAGAGATTTGTAGCACGTTTACATTGGTTTGAAGAAGCATAATCGGTGAAAGATCAAATGCTGGTGTTGCCAAATGTGCTAAATTTAAGCACCTGTTTATTCGTGTGATAAAATATGTCCAGCATGCAGGATGTATATAGTAATGATTCCTTTATTAGTACACCCTCATCCTTCAAGTTCAACTTTCGTAATTTTTATTTCCGTAGTTTCGGGTGAATTGTTTTTTGGTGAGATTTTCCAAACAATCATAGGTCTGAAGTATTCATTTCATCTTACTGTCGTCCCTAATATTCATACAATGCTAGCAATACCTACAGTTAGGTTAGTTAGGGTGGGAACTAGGAAACAACTGCGGCAGGACAATCTGGAGGTTTGAGCTTGTTGGGCTGATGTATTTTATATTGTTATGGCCCGCAATTGAATCGATGCGCTTTTCCTATCGTGCATTGTTTAAGGGCTCAATCTCATTGACTTAAGTTGGTTGCGAGGTTCAAATAGCATGAATTCATGTAGTATTCGTATTTGAGTTACCACCAACATAGTAACATGACTTTCACCGTAGCGTCCCTAACTCCACAAAATATTGCCATTGATTGAAATACGGCGATAGTTCCTACTTAAGTCTTTATTCCTTTGTACAAGGCAATTAGGCTAATATGCTTAAAAGAAAAATAATAAAATATGTTATTGGTAGGTCACCTTTATGTCACGCTGTCCGATTTGAGAAACAAATCACCCGTGAAGGTGTCCCCACAGTAGGTGTGTCCAACTAGCACCAGTATATTGAATGGTATCGTCTATCATCACTAAAATAGGGTAACATGTCACGGTTTTCACGTCATTCGATATTAGACATCGATATTTTTTGGACAATCGGTGTTGGGTTTCGTGTGCGTCGCACATTGCGGGCTTCACTCTATTTCTTTGTTTATGTTAAAGCGAGCGATACAAAGGAACCTAGGAGTGTATAACAGTTTGACGGACCTAATGGTTTGATGTGGTCTTTCTGTTTCGTTGTATGATAAGTAATATTATCTAGTTATAATTTAGTCAGTGTTTGAAATTGTGTGATCCAACATCGCGAAGTCTGGTGGGTATATACTTGCAATTCACGAAATTGCGTACTTGTTGCTCTACTTCACTCGCTGTATTTAAAACCTTAAGAAGACGCAAAATAGTTTGGCACTTTCGTCTATTATAAGAGACAACATTGTGCAACATAGTATGGTAAGCACTATGTCTGTCCTCATTTGTCTCTCAAGTCGCAATGCATATTCATAAATAGATCTTAATTTTTTGAACGACATGGTAACGTCATTCTTGTACAAAATAATATCCCAGAAGTGTACTCAAGTTTGGTCTCAAATTTGAGAACTATCTATCAATACCAGCCTTAAGATGTTAGAAGGTTTTAATTTGGAATTCCTTTTCAACAGTAACTTTAGTCGGAATCCTCAAGCTAAATGTGTATGGGGAAGTGGTCCTACGTCCGTCGTGCAAACACTTGTGTCCGACCCAAATTGCCTCTCACTTGTCACACCACAAGTAGGGGCTCATTCAAACTTTTCACATGCCTAGCAAAAAATAAATCTGTATCACTACACTAGCTCTCATTCGCGCAATTAGCCGCCAAGCGGGCGGCGGGTTCATTCGATATCGGCGATTTATTATTCTTGTATCAATGAGCTTATCATTAATTTATTGCCTTCGTAATTGACCTTTACACTGTTATATGGAGAGTGGATGCTCTGGCGGCAGGACCTACCGTAGATGGTCCCTGACGCCTCGTAAGGGGTTGCCAGGTATAGTGTGCCTCTTTTTGTAACCTTACGGTTGGTATGGGGGGCCACTATAATAAATCTCTTTCCTAAAGGTATGGGTGTTGTTATATGGTAAAGATAAATGTTTGCGTATTTCCCGTGTGTCCATACAGGACTAAAATAATTACGTTTAGATCCCTTCTCCAATTTTCTTCTGGAGTCCAATGGTGTACCTGCATGGCGAGCTAAAATTTCTTATCTGAGCCAACCCTAAGGTAAAACATCTGGACTAGAAACAAGATAAGGTTCTAAAATGTTTTGCTCGTCTAAACATAAATTCAACGCGAATTACCAGTTTCTAGGGCTCTTGATATCTCTGCCAACTGTTACACACAAGAATAGACACCGATGAATGAATATTAGCCCGGCCTGAACCAGTCAATATGTTCGGCTTATTTGATAACAGTGAATATCAATCAAACGGTCCAACTGCAGTTTAATTTAAGAATTGCAGATATTGAAGCGAATTGTATAGGAATACATTTATTAACATGATTAATAATAAGGATAATTATGAATGCAGGCGTTAATCAGGCTGCGTAAAACGGATATCAGCAATGAGGTTATTGGCACCGAATTCCAAATACGACTAAATACTTTGTGGTTGTTATTTACTTGTTACGTGTGGTAATTTGAACTGAGGCACTTGAACAACAAGTATCTTCAATTTTATAAAAAAAAAACAAAAAACGACTTCAGAAAAACCTGGAGCACTAAAAGGCCTGAAATAATATTTCTATTACCACCTCTGCCTAACCCTTCGGGATAATCAGGCGTGATGGTGTGTTAGCGAGTATTTGGAGTCGGTGCCAATCTTAGTATGCCAAATCTACCTACTATAAAAGTAAGAATATAGATTGGCACCGACTCCAAATACTCGCTAACACACCATCACGCCTGATTATCCCGAAGGGTTAGGCAGAGGTGGTAATAGAAATATTATTTCAGGCCTTTTAGTGCTCCAGGTTTTTCTGAAGTCGTTTTTTGTTTTTTTTTTACAAAAATAATTTTATTTCACGATTTTTAGTGGCGCCATACTTTGTCACCCCATGAGTGCAAAGCTCTCATCAATAGAAATGAATTAAGTCCAAACACAAGGTAGCTACTGTAAAACGTTGAGGAGTTCCCTTGACTGTTCTTCGTTTTCATCATCAGCCCCCTAATGACAGTCACAACCCATCTAGGTGTAAAGTTCTCATCAATACAAGTTAATCAAGCCCAAACACCAGGTAATTGGTGTAATTAAATTAATTGGTGTAAATCGTTGAGGAGTTCCCTCGACTGTCTTTCGGCTCCATCATCAGATCGACTCCAGACCTTCATTAAATAGTAGGTAGTGCTTTAAAATACTTAATGAAAAAAAATAACAAACGCACTAGTCGCCACTACGATTTTCGATGGTTCCCCTCGATTTCTCTGGAATGCCATCATCAGATCCTGGTTATCTTATCATGGTACCACCCTTGGGATATTTTCTTTCCAATAAAAAAAAAATCATCAAAATCGGTTGGCGTGATATTGAGTTATACGTCCATTTGTCGCGCACATACTTAATGCAAATTTAAGATTTATGTGGTTTTCTCATGGATGCCATTGTCAGAACTGGATCAAATTGAAATGGGACCACACGAGAAGCACCAGCTTTCAAATAAAAAAAGAATCATCAAAATCGGTTCACTTAGTCGAAAGTTATGTGGTAACAAACATAAAAAATAAAAATGATAAAAAAAATAAAAAAAAACATACAGTCGAATTGAGAACCTCCTCCTTTTTTGAAGTCGTTTAAAAATGCATTTAATGCAAACAACTTCCATAGTTTGGATGTAGTTGCGAAAGCGGTGAGACACCTACCTCGGGCCCCAGAGACTTCGCTCATCGATATATTTATAGACAAACAGGATATTAAATTAACAGTGCGTTGACATGGGGACACAGGTGCCCTATCAATTCATTTTCTGCATCGTAATCGCCACTTATCTAAATTATTCGCGCGATGATAAAACCTGTTAGATAAACCCATCCCAAACTAAACGTACTGCGAACTAATCCATCTCAATTAGTACGTGTGTCGCATTATCTATAAAATTAATTGAGCAAATAACAAGTTTTAAAAATAAATAGTGGCTAAAGAATTATATTCTCTGGTATCGTCGTTGGCGAAAGTTATACATAATACAGTGGTGGTAATCCGCTTTCATTTCAGTATTCTTTTATTTCAAATTCCTTGATTTCAATACTTGTTGTCATGTTTATTCAATCAGGCGATAGGTACTACTAGCTGGTGATCGCGACTTCGTCTGGGTAGAATGTGTACTTCGAGAAGCATATTTTTTCTCTAAGCTTTCATCTATCTACTACTACCCTGTTTTAAACATGGAATCCTCTCCATCCAAAGGTTGTCTTGAAGAGATCGCAGCTTGCGATAACACCGCCCACTGTACACTGTATTTGTTTCTTGTTTTGTTTGTCACTGTTGTTTATATATTTGTTCCATTGGTGTACAATAAAGTGTTATCTATCTATCTAACTCCATACTAATTAAATACATAAAAAATCCTTGAGAAATGATTAAGTCACCCATACAAACTTTCCTCACTTATTTCACCCCTTCAAGTTTTATTTTCGCTACAAAAAGTAGCCTATGTCCTTCTCCAATGTCTTGTCTACCACTATAACAAAATTCATGAAAATTCCTTTAGCGGCAGGGTTGTTACGAAAAAATCACCTTGTTTTAAACACCGTGTTTAAAACATGTTTGAATCATTTAAAACATGTTTTAAACACGATGATTTAAACACGTTTTAATCAGTTTTCATTTTAAATTTCCTGTTCTTTTGCATCTCTGTTTAGCGGTTTATCGTGAAAACTGAATAGACAGACAGACGAGTTACTTTCGCATTTATAATACTAGTATGGACGTATAAAAAATATTTAATTCGGTACATGTGACGTATTAGTATTATGTTCGGATAAGAGCTTGTTTTATCGCGGTACCGTCGCTTCTCGCCGCTGTCACTAGGCGGGCGGCCGCGTCCTTGACTCGGGCGGGTCGTTGACGCGGCGCCACAGGGGACGCCGCCGCCGCCGCCGGTATTCGGCCCTACATTATGCACACGCGAGTGCCTCCGCTCCCTTCTGATCGTTCAAGACGTGCTTTGGCGCCCGCAGACACGCGCCGCACACGCGGCCGCCCGAGGGCCATTCAAGAGTGGAAAAAAAAACGCAGCAAATCCACTCGCGCGCTTTTTACTCTTTGATTCGCTCAACGATCACGTTTAGCGAAACTCTTTTTAATGCTGCCTTTAGATTTATGAGACGATAAATTAAAAGAAATTGGCATTGAAGTTCCTATTAATGAAGTTATATTTCATCTTACAAATCGGTTAATTAGTTTCCACTGATTGTCCCACACTTTTATGTGTGATCGTTAAACTTAGTTGCATGACTCAGCTATTTCATAGTAATCTTATGACACCTTCGAAAATATGAAATAGGTAATATGAAGACGGAAAACACACGTAAACAAAAACAAAGTCCTCGCTAATGTCCGTGATCATTGACGTTCGCGTCCATAGCCGAGGATTTCCCGAGGCGAACTCCATCCCAGAGGAAATTAGTTTCTTATGTTTCACGCGTTTCCTCCGCCTGCGGACAATTGAATCTTGCCAACGCAAATTGATATTTTTTGCGACACACCGATTGCCCGATGCAATTTCCCACCGTCTGGCCTCATCTTCGTCTGTGCCTCGGATCAAAAGTCGCTCTGTCATTGTCGCCGTAGACTGTTTTTTAACCTGTAACCGACATCTCTGTAACGGAGCTTAAATTATAGATCTGGTTTAATTTTAATCGCATCTTAGTATTCTAGAACAGATCAGAATCAGACCACTCATGTTTTAGTAACTTCGCAGCTTTTAAATTAGAAGCAATACATCATTAAATTAACTGCGCCAAGTTAAACACATAAAATCGTGTGAGTTAAAGTTTCCGTTGACAAATCTCTTTACGACCAAACTTGTGTAATCGCAGCTAGGTGTCGAACAATGGACATTATACTGTCGATAGTTAATTGTTGTTGATCCCGCCCGGGAGTTTTATTATTTTTCGGTAAGATCATAACTTCGACGTCGCTCAGTTTGATCGTCTTCCAGTGAATCCACTGCGTTTCACGACCCCATTCGACGCCAAAATATTTGATCAATGCTTGTAACGTTGGTATGTACTGTTTTATGGTTCATAAAATATTTTTTCTGTTCCGTGACCCGTCTCGAATACCAGAATAACCATACGATAATCGATTCAGTGCGCATGTTACGTGTTTCAGGGACCTCATAAAGCTGTGTTTCCGCACTGCGCCTATTATAACTGTTTTACGACTGTCGACGAGGTATCCTCGCCGCGTGCAAGTACATTTTCCATGGAGGGTTTTCAAGTACACCCAATGTCTCGATGTTAAACGTGTAACGGTATAATCGCTCTCGTTTTATGGGGGTTATATTCGAGGTAATTGCGCCCCGCCGCGCCACCGTCGCTCCTACCCCGGGAATGGTTCGGCTAATACCGGCACTTCAACACGTTTGCAATATATTCTTCTACGACCAAAGATTTAATACCACCCAGTTCCAAGAATAAAAAAAAAAAAAAGTAAAATCTTTTTAAAAACAAGCTTTTATTTGCGCTAAAAAGAATAAAATAAACTTTTACTATCAACTTATAACGTCATTACACAATTTATAAGATAAAAAAGCTTATCGCTCTTGTGCTTGTTAAAAAAAACTAGCAAGCCGCAACATTGCAAGTTAAATAAAAGCTTTGAAAAACAACTCGAGTGCCTTCTTCATCGCGCTTCGCTACTAGGTATCAAAAATTTCGTTGAATACAGGATGGTGCTCCGAAATTCTAACCTTTTGTCGGCGATTTGTGGGCGTGTACACGTCTAACTGTATTTATCGCTAATAGATCGGGTTATAATAGCTGTACCTGGCCGACAATGGTACTTGTTTGACCGTTTGGTTCGGGCACTATATCAAAGTGATTGCTGAAACATTAGGTCGGGCTGCGGTCAAGTCGCCCTCGTCTAGACGGCTACTAATTTTGACTCGAAAACTTTCCGCTGATCGTCTAAGTCTAATTCATTAATCGGCACAGTACTTATTTGCTTTGCAAAAGTCTTCGATTCAAACTTTGTTAGAAATAATTATGAAATGGGGGGTCATATTCATTCATTGCATAATGAACTAAGTAACTAACATTCGGCAGCCGCTAAATACATAGAGTGGACAGGATAAGGAAGTAGGGTTGTTATTTCTGGAACGCGTATTCGGGAAGCCCTGTTACAGGCACGCAACAAACGGCAGGGATTACGCACATCGCATTAGCATATAATGGTGATATTTGCATTCGGCCACGGAGCCTTATTTTACGCTCGTTTATTTTTCAGCAATCCAACCCGTTCGCAGCACTGTAATTTATGCAAAATACCGCACATGATTGGACAGCGGCGAACCCCCTTTTGCCTTTTTAAGCCTCCGCGTTTATAGTTCACTTATAATACGGTCCGACTTTACGTATTATGTGGTTACTGGGCAATTTTTAGCACGATGTAGTAGTTTCATTAATTTGTAGCGCCTCGTTACCGTTAACCCGATTATATTTCATTTCCTCAGTTTTTCCGAGTTCAAATAAATACAACTTTGTATTCATAGTCGTGACAGGAAATTCCGCAAATTTTTATTATTTGCCAACAATTCCAACATGTGGTGTCACTTAATCAGCTGTTCTATCACTCACGCGCCGTTTATAAAATCTTACGTAAGATTAAGATTCTTAGAGTGAACTCGCGGAGCTTGAGAATTTTAGTAGGAACCCGATGCCATCTCGAATATCGCGGATGCTTCTGGCTCGGTGCTCTCGACACGCGGGCCGGGAAAGAATTTCAATAAGTTGTTTTCATTTGCAAATTGCGCGCCGCGGCGACACCTAATGGAATAGGAATCTAGGGGACCGCGTGCCGACAGTCGCACCAGTTCCGCTTATTGGATTATCAAGAGATCTTTAGATGCGTTCACGCCTCCATTTTTTTCGATTATTCAAGTTTTTGATTCTGAAAGAAAAAACATCGGAGCCAAAAAAAATATCATATAAATAAATTATTATCGTTGTTAGACAACTAAACAAAGTGACTCCTTTTTTATGAATACAGCTGCAACACAATCAATCGTATACTTACCTACAACTGTCGTTTATGCGAAATCGCGAGAAGAATCCTTTACTTTATTGACGTTGTTGTGCGAGAAGCAATCATCAGACATGCAGAACTTATCAAATCAATACACTGCTCTAACTTCCACTAGTTCACTGTGATAGTTTAAAACTTTTTCTCGTCTTTAATTTTGTAGTACGCGCCCACGTCGTCGATGAAGAAGGATCATTGTTAGGTGCGGTGGTGAAAAATGCGAGTGTCGCGTTATTAGCATCCCCGGGACGAATTGGTATGCCGCGGGCATGTCCCGTTCGACCGCCATTATTCATTTATTCATGGGGCTCATGTACTAAGCACCGGTCTGAGTTTACTATGTACTAGTCAACTATGTAGTAAATAGGAAGAGGTATTGGTTTATACAGGGACCTTCGAGGGCCGACACTTTGTAAACGTATGTTCACCAAACATAAATCAAACTGTACCCTAGCAACAATAATTGGCAACTTCCGAGTGGAACTTAAAGGACTAAACTTTTGTAAGTCCGAACACATTGTAAGGACTCGTATAGTAGGTAATTTATATCAGGTTATGTTATTACAAATAATATAGGTATATTTACATTTCCAAGAGTTCCCTAGCAAGGAAAAAAATGGTGTAAATTTTGATGAAGCTAGATCACAATTGCCATTCGCTGCAACACACGATCAATATATCGTAAGTGTGCACTCTAAAATTCGATTGTTGACCAAACCTAATGATGAACCGTAGTTACTTTAGCATTATGCAAATGCGTAACGGTATGCCTTTGCAAAGGAACGCGGAAGCGTGTTTTCCAATAACGCGAGCAATAAACGGTGCCTACTTGCCGCTAGCACGGCCGTGGACTGTGGACACATTCCTGATAAACATTGTCTGTGAGAACGGGATGGATTTAATATGGAATGTATAGAAAATACTAAAGTCGCACGTTAGCTAATGTTTGTACGCTGTTCATGCTGTGTGGATCGGCAAAATTTTTGGACATTTGTACTTTTGGTGGCAATTTTGGACTTCTTCTTATCGTATGGTTAGTGGCCAACCTGGTGTTCAAGTTGTTCAAGCTGCCCGAAAGCCTCTGACAAGGCTTAACGCCTAAGACAATAACCAAGACCAACTTTTTACGTACCCTCCGAAGCACGGACACGCTCAGTTCAAATGCCAGAAAATGGTCCCCCGTCTCTGAATGACCTTGCCAAGCGTTGCTTAACCTCCGATCGTTTACCGATCAGTGATTGCAGCTGGCTATGAGCGCTATGGTTATGGCTACGGCTAATTTTGACTTGAAGAAAGAACATTGAATATCAGTGTAAAATTCACCCAATATAACATCATCTGCTTTACCTTTTCCCATTATCTGGGGTATATAACATTACTGGGGTCACCCAAGATAACAGCTACTAAATCAAATAAAACAGAGGAATAAATTTCTGTATCATTTAAACGAAAGTGTTAAGACCCTTTTTGGGAACATCCTCAATTCAAATCTCCACAAAATATTGTAAAGGGAGAAAGTTTGTTTTGTTTGTTTGTTGAGCTAATCTCAATACCGCTCGATTGTCTTCCATAGTTCGGAACTTGTTTCCTTCCGAGCACAAGACACAGGGTGTGACAACTTGTGTACTTCACGTTCCTGTCGTTATTTTTGTGCGCAACAAACAAATATTACGTCTTATGAAATGATTGCGTACAGCGAAAACAAACATCGGTGCGTGATTACAAAAACTAATCTCGCTCGACAAACAAACGACAAAACAAGTGCATTTGTAGAGGATACATATATATTTTTCATAGAATATTCGCGGCGATATCAGAGGGCGGTCGTAAACATGTCGTCAATAAAGTTCCCGCCTGACCCGCGCCCGGGGCATGACTTTGTTCCCCCGTTTATAAAATTAATCCGCTAAAGGAGTGAGCTGGTCAAAGGAGACGGCTGGAAGGTACGCGGATGTGTTGGTACGTGTGTGTTGACGGAAGTGTGTGCGGTGTAAAAGTAAGCAATAGTCGGCGGCCGGACACGACCGCGGAATGCTCCCGTTTGGGATCACCTTTTATTAGGCGCCGGTCGTCGTCACTTCCAATTTTATGGGTGGTTTGCATTTTTTGTATGCTTGGTTATGCGATCTTGCTTGAATTTTGTGTAAGACTTTGTATTATATGATTTAAATGTTTATTAATGTTTAATGTTATTAGGATTATGCAGATGATACGTAATTTAATTGCGTTTGGATTTCAAACATCAAAGAAAAAAATTTAAACGTAATTGACTATGATAGAATAATTTAAAATGTCCGCCCTATGATTGTAAGTGCGTTATCACAATGAATCACGTCATCTATTGTGTGTGTCTTCCGTAACAATTTTATCATTTCCCTTGAATCCTCGGCTCAGTGCGCGGCTAACAAGCCTACCTAAATTACGAGCGAAGGCCTTATTCTTTACATGTGCAAACAAGCAGCCTGCGAGCCCGATGTGTATTCAGTTCACGACTACACATAAATTAGCCAACAGGTGTGCCTCCCTGAAATGAACATAAATAAAAACCAGATCAACCGCGAAATGGCGACATTCGCAATAATGGTTCCGATGATACACACCTTTTTCTTTTTAATACTCTGCTTAAAAGATTCGAGTGTTTTGCAAAAGCTATAAAATGTGCATTATTTCACCTTATTAAAAATGCTTTTACCGGAATCAATTTACTCACCCGTTTATTTCTCGGAATCTTAAAAAAGCAATGATATCAGCCGCCCATTTAGGGATTTGGACGACGACTTCTTTGTCACGATTTACGGGTATTGAACCTTAAAAACAGATGGGAAGCGCTAAACGTCGCCAGTTCTCTACCTTTATTAATATTTAGTACCTTTATTTATGCCCCGTTCGGCGCATGCTAATGTTCCGAAACGGGATGTAGACGACCAGAAATAGCTCCTTACTTGTCAGTAGAATCTTACCCTAAAGCGACTCAATCGGACACGAATACACCGTTACGACATTATTTCTGTGAATACAACTATGTTTGCTAAACCGCTGATATAACAGGATTACGTGTAGACATTATCCGGAATTTTCTTTATATTTTGCCATCTTAGCTCAATCTCTTTTACTTTGTTCTTATTATTTTAAAAGGCACATGTCAAGCAACGCATGATTCTTTATTTAATAAATACAGCAAAGTTTCAAAATGTCGGCGCTTCGCTTCGACCACTACCTGCGAAAGTTTTGCTAAGAGAGAAAAATCTTCGTAGTTTTAATCAAATTATGAGTTGCATTTATTAGCTCTTTCAAACTAGGCTATTGCTTCAGTATGTTAAGTTGGAAAAATATTCCTTGTAAAGATTCTTGTTACTTTTTCACCTGTTGCTCTCCAATTTTCACTTTGTCTCTTTATTTTTTTACAAAGTTACAAATATTTAGGTCACAATCGCAGAATTGTACGCTCCAGTTATACGCTGATTTAAACTGCATTTAAAACTCTTCGTCCTGTGACCCATTTTAAGGGTTTATATAAAAATGCATTTAAAAGAACGTCGTCTCGAAGACTTTCTAGAATGCTTTCAAGAGACATCGACGACTTTCCAAGGAATAGATTCGTGACATTTACGTCGAGTGCTAATTGTCGTACGTCGGCTGCGGCAGTTACGGGAAACGACCTGTATCGAGTGTACTCCGTGGATTTCTCTTGTCTGCATCTGATTTGAACCGATGCAACTTTCGCTCTAAGCACGATCTGGTTTAACGACGCCGTTGCGTCGCCTGGCTCTATCTCTTCCTTTTGGTTCCTGGTACATTATTAATGCTTTTGATAGAATTTCTATGCAGTTACGCTTATTTTTAGGTATATCATATACTCGGGGAAAAATAAATAGGTTTGAGCATATCAATACATATTTCCTTTTTTGATTCTTATACCTTCATTTTGGTTACTTGTATCTGGATCTGAACATCGATCTCGTGCCGACTCCTCAATCCAAGTATTTTATGTTGCGTTGCCCAATCGGCACAGAATGCAGCCATCGGTCATCTTGGCGCCCGCAAACGCGTGGGCTCATATATGTCTAGTTATCTACCTAGTTAAAATAGGACTTAATAAATTCTCCGTTTATAGGTTTGAAAATTTTATAAAAACATCACCGATTCTAACGACTTTTTCTAGTAACATATTAATTGATCTGCTGTGAAATTATAATCCAAACCGCTATTTTCTTGATAATAAATTGATAGCCATAATTAGCTCTAGTATGGTAATGTTGAAGAAATACAACATCTTTCTCTAAAGGCCACAGTCACGGCTCATAGGCTTCACGCTAACATCCGTCTTGGACCGGGAGCCCAGCGTGCTAATTGTGGATTTACTCCGGCGTCGCCCAAACCTATTACATTTGGTAGATGAGATGATAGGAAGAATACATTGTTCTAGATGTTTCCACTTTCAGCGGTGGGGGAAGCGTCTACATGATAATTTCAAATTAAAATGAAAATGCAATGACATGGAAAATACTCAAGCGTGTCAGATATTGATACTCTTCATGCTCCAAAATGATAAATTGAAAAAAAAATATTACTCGAGCGCGTCAGATTTTGCAAGCATCTATGGCTACGGTAACTGCTTAACATCAGGCGGGCCGTACACTTTATTGCCACCGCAGTCCTATAAAAAAAAACTATTTCAGAGGGGGTGTTCAGTGAAACTTCCAGATGCTCCCATTTCTTAGACTGACGATCAATTTAGCAAAATTGACACTTTTGCCACTTCTTAGCTAGTAATGAATCCCCCTTATCTTAATCTGACGAGTTCGAGTATTTTAAGATGGCCTATTATTTTTGGTTCCCCTGAGCTTACTCACCAATATTAAAGGCTCATACTGGTTGGAGGTTCTTATCAATATGTAAGCTATCTCCCTTATCTTAATCTGACGCGCTCGACTAAATCCAGAAAACCCTTCTACGGCTCCCCATCTATCTGACTTTATATTAAACTTCTCTAATTCAATGCACAAATATAATACGTTCCATTCCAACTACTTTACCGGGAGTTGCCGATCTTATGACATCCAGACTGGAATTTCAGGTTTAATGAACGTTGTTCACAATGTGGAATTTATTTTTAATCAGGCATTATCTGTCTCTTGCCAATTATATCCCAATAAAGCTCCATTATACCTGTTTTAAAATTTAATTAGGGTTTACTTACCAGCTGTAACAATAAAATGTAATATCTGGATACCCCCGATGTCGTATCAAATTGTTCCCAAGTCGACATTTTACGGTTTAATCCTAGTTTTGTAGTTAGAAATGGAATGCAATAAGGCGTTTATAATTGTAATAGTCGAGTAGCCGCAAGCAGTCGATAGCTATAGAATACTGGTATACAGTTAGTAGTTGCCCCCAAGTTTCCCCAGTTAGCGATCATATTGTGTTCGTGCGAACTCCCCGCTAGATCGCCCAGGGCGTGTCTCGCAATAACGCTTCTTTCCCACAATCTTCGCCCGATAATTTAAAACGTGTTTGTGTACCATCGCGCCGGAAGTTGAGAGGGTGCCGTGCCCTTAGGGCCGGCGAGAACGACCTCTCACCGCTAATGATATTAATTTCAAAAATGAAACACTATTTAGGTTGGTTTAACAAATTTTACTCGTGACAAGATCTTGAAACTGATAAAATGAATACGAATCAAAGTGTATGTGGGTATAATTAACTAAACCTAACAGTCGTAGACGCGTGTTATATACCAATTTATATATGCCCGACTAATTGGCAAAGATACTCAAGCAAGACCAATCGGTTGCTAGGACGCGTGCTGAGTGACAGTTACCCTACTCCGCGGAGACAACTAATCATTTCGATTTGATGAGCCCGCCTTGATTGGCGAATAGATATAAAACCTTTGTGGACATATTTCGGCGGAGAGACAATACAATGTCGTCTTTAACACATAAGAATATTGACATGTCTTTGATTAGCTGTTGAAATGAAAACTAAGTGCCATTACTTAGCTTATACAAAAATGGCGACCACATAGCACGGCCAAAATTTTTGTGATGAAGAATCATCTGTTGGGGTGTTTACCTCTTAATTAGTTATGTTGGGGTAATAATAAGAGAGGTGTTAATTTAATTATCTGTTAAATAATTAAATAATATAAATTAGCTGTATTTCATTAATTAGGTAGGTGGGTACGAAGAAACTGTAATAAGCTTCTCACTTCCGCCTCTTATTTTACATTTTGTTATGTGATTATGCACATAACTTACATAGCGTATAGGTATCACAACGATCGCTAATCCATACCAAACACTAAACTCATATCGCAAATATTCCATAAATGTGTTGATATTCAAAACTTATGAATAAACCATACATGCATGCGCTAACGTGGATACGAGACGCGAAGAAATCACAATCTAACCTTTGACAGAAAACGCATACTAGCATGATATCTTATCAGACTAATACAGTTTACAGTACATTTGATGTCGATTAAATTAGTCAACCTATGATCTGATTTGCTATGACGACATCGCTATATGTACTATATCGAATGTTTAAAGCATAACCAAGTATTCAATTACCATTCTTTTTTTGGTAAACTAATCGAAAGGGAAATAAGGATGACCCATCCGTAAGTTTATATGATTATAATGGGGGCCGGTATATTGTTTATACATATTGGATGCGGGTGCGTCGGTGCCTACATAAATCTCGGGTGATAAATTAGACAATTCATAAGATAGGGTGCACGCGCCCGCCCTATTGGCCACATGCAGCGCCCGTTAGGATAATCGAAGGGATTCGTGCAATTTGGCCTGTCATGTTTATAACCTCGCGCACATGTGGACCTACCGTTACCTTAGTTGTTTAGTGCCAAAGCGGTTTCTATCTAATGTTGTTTATCGACGTCGTCTCAATTTGAAGCCTTTTAGGCTTGTTGACACAAAAGCATGTTTAAAGTGATAAGTTCCATGTTCCTTAGCTTTTCCCCGGGACTCGTCGAGGGTCAAACCTTGGCGTCATCGTTGGACACCATTGTCGATCCTGGCTTACAGGAGTAACAGTGGTGGCAGTGTGTGGCGGGCCTAGTCCGATAAAAAAGTCCCATGTTCCAAGTACATGCAATTTTATGCTGCAGTAAATAGATAGATTAAGCGATAAATTAACATAAAAATAAACCACTTTCATGCAGTGTGCGGTATAATACAGGCTGATTATTTTCCTTGAATTCTTAAATGAACACGAAAACATATTTTATCTCCTATCACTGTAGGAATAATTCGCTTTCATGTTGCCGGTCAATGTTTTGGTGTATAAATTTTACGAGCGTTACGTTTGGTAAATGCCCCGGCACGCGATCGATAGTCGATACCTCATCGTAATGTTTAAATGTACAGATATCCGTATCTCGTTCTATAGTTTCATGGGGTATGTATAGACACGTATAGGGTCGAATTAGAAGGGGTGGTGTCAATGCTATGCATAATTCGTTTCCAGTTAAAACTGATGACGATACAAACGGAAGATGTGTGCTTGCTTAAAAAAAAACAATTTGACAACATAAACATAATACACGTCTAGAAATAAAAGCAAATATCATGCGGCGTTAGATACTGAATAAGTTTACCACGTAGTTCAGATGATGTGATTCACTATAGACATGAAAAAATATCTTCCGACTGATCCAAAATTATAGCAGTTATTTATTTTAGACGTCATTATGACGATGGGTACGTCAAAACATGGCGGTGTTGACGACCCCGATGACTTGCACGAATCCCGCGATCTCGTATCGATCCAGCTCCCACCGCCAACCCATTCTTCACGGTTTTATACGCCGAAATAAAACAACGCGCACTAATAAAATATTTTTTGTTTGTTTCAGGTAAGACACGCAATTGGATGATAGAGAAGCCCCTTATACCAACCGAACATGTTTTATATTGAAAACGAAAACGCAGGTAATATTGGTATTTAGATTAAATTATTCATTGTGTTGAGAAAAGTTTCGGTCAAACATTTTTTAAGTTTTTAACGATAAAAAACGTGCAGGTCTTCATAATATGGTCAAAGGTATGGACTTGGTTTTGTCCTCAACTTCCCGCCCTATAGAGTCACTCGATTTTATTGAAGCCAATTATCATAAATCAGTAATGAGTTTCACGAATTCGTCATAGGCTCCACTGGGCCGATATCGATTCCAAATTTAAAATTAGGCTGATGTTTGGCTGTCGGTAGCCAATGACGATTATGATACACGGCTACCAAGAGTTGCCATTTTAATTTCAGTAGCCATTTAAATTAAGACATCACTTGTAGCTTACAAATATTTTTTTAATAGACTTTGATCTATTCAGAATGTCATCTTCTTCTTCTTATCGTATGGTTAGTAGCTAACCTAGTGTCAGAGTTGTTCAAGCCGCCCGAAGGCCTCTGACAAGGCTTAACGACTGCTGCCTAGATGACAACAACCGGGACCGACTTTTTACATGCCCTCCGAAGCATGGAGACGCTCAGTTCAAATGCCACTAAATGGAAATGAAAATGTCATAAAATTGTATAATAAACATCTCAACCGTCGGTTTAGAAGACGTTAATAGAATCAAAATAAAAGTCTAAACGTGACATCTTTGAATGACCGAGTTTCCCATTAATCCTCCAAAACAACATGGTCGTAGTTTGCGGGACACGGGATACCCGTATATTTTTAATCCGTCCTGTATTTTAAATGCGATTGCTGCATCGATTCGCTGCGTCATGTGAGATTATTTTGGTCGTGTCTGTCACGTGGCCGGTCCCTGGTGGATATTTCAATCAGCCGGTCAAGGAACTATTACATCGCCACCGCGGCACCATTATCTTGGCCCGGAGATTGATGGCCCAATGTTGCGATGGACTGCGCCACACATGTTGTATGTACACCGCTTTACATATACACCATTCTAATAAAACCTGCTATATGTACAGGGAGTTGTATGATAAACAATGTAATTTTTTCGCCTATAACCAGGCAGAGTCATATTTTTAGATGGCAGTAAAATGATTCAAAATCAATGTAATCGAATGGAGATTTTTATGTCTCTAGTTGGACAATTATAAAATTATATTCTTAGATTTTTTTTTTATTTTTCACATCCAAATTGCTCACATCACATCAAGAGTCGAAAATCACAAATCAAATATACTTACTACTTATTTCAGTATCATTTTTGTTGTCATTTTGTTTTAAGAAAGTAATACTTCTCTTCTTACTCTACGTTTCCACCTCCTACCATGTATTACAAAAATCACGAACGTTTAATTATAAAACCACAGAAAAAGCAGTTTGATTCATCTATCTCCCTTCAGACTTATTTACCCTTATGGTTCCATCGCGTGTTGATATTGTTGACCAAATTGATCGTCTGTTGCAACCATATGTAGGGTTACATTACATAAATGACGGATACTGTTCTGCTGACAACACTGTAACAAAACTATACTTGTAACAAAATTTGTAATTCTATGGGGCTGAACGTCAAATCAACTAAAATTCACGTCGTCGCAGCGACAAATTCGTCTATATTCCAATAAAATTGATGGGAAGGCCAATATCGTAATGCGAAACACGGGCGCACTACCGGACGACTATTTTGAGACCGTATCGCGGACCCCGATCTATTTGATGGAGTCGGTAGCGTGGTGAGGAATGAAACCCCCCTATGCATTGGACGCTAATCATGTGATGTGATCTAGTGGTGTTTTGAGTAATTGGGGATTTCCTGAAATATTCATCGATACTTTTGGTGCAAATGAAAATGAAATGTAACGTCACGACTTTTATCCCCATTCCGGTGTAGTCAGAGACTTGAGTGGCCATACACCACCACATTGTGGAGGTATTAACCAACTCAAAGCCCATGTTTCACCAGAGAGTCAGAACCCAACGTGGCAGGTGGTGAACCTTGTCGCCGTGTATACAGGAACTGACTATTACCTAATCCCGAGGGATAGGTAGGTTTCCTCACGATGTTTTCCCTCGCCGTCAGCGAACTGTAAATTATGCACATAGATGAAAATTCATCCATTGGTGCATGCCCCACCGGGGATCGAACCTGGGACTTTCTGATTGCTAGCCTAACCTGTTCACCCCTAGGCTACAGTCGCTACTTTTGGTGCAGCGTTTAATATTTACATACATACAATATGTTAAAAAAACCCTGTCCGAGCCGAAACCGGTATTTAGGTTTCCCAATCACATGACCAAATAAAATAAAAAAAATAAAAAATTCATGATAGTAAACATATTAATGACAATTTAAAATGCCATTTTTTTTTGCCTTTTTCCATCAAAATGTAGCAAATTTTAAAAATATGACAACACCGTTACCGGAAGTAATTATGTTAGATCGTGTGGCGGCACCTCTGACCACAATGTATGTGATGACGTCATTTTATGTTTTTTTTTTTTATGTAAACGGGGTATTTGTTTTCCAAAAAAATATGGGAGGCCTTTGCCCAGCAGTGGGACACTTACTATGCTAAAAAATTAAAAAATCTAAAAATATAAAATAATTTTTTTTTTTTTTTTACAAAAATAGAATCTAATCTCGATACCCAACAATACGTTTTCGGGTCGGACAGGGTTTTCTTAACATGTTGTATATGTATTGTATAGCTTCTATGACTCATGATCTGAGGGAAAATTGACATTAATATAACATCAAGACCGATGATGTAGTTGAAAGAGATGCAGTAGGTACGCTAATCACTATCATCAGAGATATTAACAACATTTTCTCTAAGAATAAGTCGCCTCAATACATACATAGATATAATCGAAGCATTGCGGCGGTAGAGCAAAGCTGTAGCCAATTGACTATAGCTCGTATATGTGCTGGCTCGATCGGGGTAGTACCACCCTCTTACAGATCGTTAGATCGGCGTAAAGTAGCTATTACAGCTGCGTTTCGTACGATGAGTAAAAGAGCCGGAAGCCCAATATCCCCGTTGCCCTTCAGGGCGGCAACGTGCTAGCGATGCCTTGAACGCTTGTTTGCCATCTTAGTCATATAATAAAAGTTATGCTGTAATTAGTGATGAGGTATTCTCGAGAACATTCTCACCCTCGGAAACTTACTCGTGAGAATTTTTGAGAATCTTATATTTTGGGTGACGTTATCCTAACTTTCAATCTTAAAAACAATTAAAACCACCATACTTGCATGTTTAATCAAATCAAATCAAAAGTTTTTTATTCATGTAAGCTCAATAAAGTGTTTATAAATAGTCAAGATAAACAATATTTTAGCGTTACCACCGGTTCGTAATGTTGCTTCCATTGAGAAGAGCCGGCAAGAAACTCAATGGTTACTCTTTTCAAAAGAATAATTGTACTTATACATTTTCAAACAGCAACGCTATGTGAGCAGGCAGGCATTAACACATTGTGAATTAAAAAAAACTAAATTAGGTATTTATAAACACAACAAAAAAAAAGAACTAGCCTAGAAAGCTGTGCATGCCTACTCCCACTTTACAGTTAAACCAAAAGGTGAATATTTCGAACTATTGTTTTGGTGTGATGCCTTTAATGAGGTTTATGCCAAGTTTAACATGCTTCGGAAGATAAATTCTCGAAAATTCTCACGAATAAGTTTCCGACGGTGAGAATGTTCTCAAGAATATCCCATCACTAGCTGTAATGATATCGTAACTATTCACGCCTATTATCGCTGTCTTCTTACAAACAGTTAGGTAATTAACACGCATGAATTATAGCTCATTCTAATACGGCTACTTACCTCGGACAGACCCGTGTACGTTACACATTATAAAATTGTATTTGCAAATGGGCAATTTGAATTTCAAAATAGACGTCAGACTTGCTGACTGGTCTTGCCATAACTCTTGACATTTGCGAGGATTTTGATTTTGCTTGCGGATGTTAGATATAACCAATTCCATGAAATATTGTTATGAGTTCACAATTAGTAGGAACAGTTCTAAGAATAAACTTATCGAGCGAAAGGGAGGTTCGACGAATTCTGTTATTTACGCTGCCTTTTAAAAGAAAACATTTCTGAAAATTGTTTCAAGGACGTGTCATGTTTTTAATTAATTTTAATTTTATAATCCTAACTTCCATCTGAGCTGAATTGACGAAACCAGATGGGCAAAAATAATGCACAGGATGGGGTACCAGATAACGGACGTCGCCGTCGTGGTCGACCCCAGGAAAAGATGGCGTGATGACCTCGACTGTTATCTGGAGGGATGGAAGAAAGCGGCCTCAAATAAAGACATGTGGAGTATTGGGGGAGACCTTTGCCAAGCGGTGGGATAATATAGGTTAAATAAATAAAAAATCATAATAATATCATTGTATATTTACGGGCAACACTAGCTATAATAAAGCGTGTGGTAAAGAACGGCACGGGAACAATTATTATGCGCGTGCGCCGCCCGCTGGCGCCGCAACGCTCCAGTTGCCCGCGTCTGCGCGTCCGCCTTGTCGACCAGATACATCATTATGCAAGCAGGGGGCTACCATCGAGGTGCCACATACAAAAGTTATATCTAGACTTGACAATAATGCCCGCCTAGTCACTTTCTCAGAGTAGATGATACTGACGAAAATAATAAGGAAACAGGAGACTAAAAAGACTGAGGAGGTAATTTTATTTCCGCCAGCTAAAGGCACATTAAATGTTGTTCTGTTGTGTCACATAGCTAAGGAGCTAGCGGAAAAGGGAGTCATGTAAAACACAACCCCAAAGATTATAAAATATACAGCAGGCGATGATAATTAGTATTTTTTACAGATATTTTCAGTTTAAAGTTATCCAATTTTCCGAACGATTGATCAACTAGATTAGTAAATTGATCGATAAGACATGCAACATTTTCTTTTATTATCTCATGATCTGCATCATCCTTTACGAAATTCTTCTCAAGTTTGGTATTGATACCGTACTCCATTGTTACTGCAATCATTACTGTTCCAATCCGAGTAGAATGCGCTCGTAGCATACCGACATCTTACTACAAAGCCGTCATGCTGACTAATGATCGATTATCTTAATCTTTATCAATACCTGTGTTATGATCGGCTCGATTATTTCATCCGCCCGTTGTCAAAATACCTTGTTAGTCATGGATCACTAACAGTTTAATCTCGTGAGTCATACATTTACTCTAAAAATACGCACCAAACGTGTAATTAGTTTTAAATAGAAAAACGCGGAGAGCTCTCAACGCGACGCATATCTAAATAAAGAATTATCAGTTTAGCGCCTGCTACACTCTTGTCGTCGTGTGCATGACGCACACTATTTGTTCTTGCTAATTATAATTCCCGACGAATTGTGCGTTTCAACCATGATCACCTACCTGAGAAATGTAAGACTATTTTAGACTTTTTTATTCGGTGTTGTCAGTCAGCTTAAAATAGTCAAAATATCCTAAAATGAGACAGCTATTTTTGCAACACGCTTACTTTTATAACCCTAAAGATCCGTTTATGAAATACTAACAGAATTCAGTAGCTGCCTAGCAATGACAGTGTGGGTGGTCTTTGCCAAGAAAAAATATTGAAGAAAGTGAAAAGAGAACAGTTACATCTTTTAAATAGTAACACGATTAAACAAGTGCTATAATTACCGAAACAAATTAACTCCTATGTGTTTACGTCTCTGATTTTTCGTAGCAATATATTTTTGTTCGCCAGTGACCGCATTACGGTTTTAATGGACTGGAGACTGGAAAAATACCGTGACGGTCAAAATATCTATCTGGAACGGCCGTCAGGAGAAAATACTGATTTATCTTTCATTTCATAAAAATTGTGGGTTTGGGTACATCGCAAAAATATCTAGCTAGCAAGTTTGGACAATTCGCGACCTTAAGAGGATCCGAAATCAACTAAAATTTTAACAATCTTCCAAGTTCCCGCTTGTTAGCCAAGTTTGTAAACCGTTGTTGACACGATTGGCCACGAGTTCCGGCCCATTTATGCACTTTTTTGGTCTTGCAACACCAATGGAAACTTTCTCGTACCCTTCCATGGTCGAATTGCATAGCAATGTGACGTTGAGTGCATTTTAAACGGTTCCGTTTGATACATATTATCGTTTTAACGCTTTATATGTTGTGTAGGCTGCGAAATATTCATTAACGGTATAATTTAAACGACGCTCTATTAAAAGCTGCGCCGACTCTTGTTATCGCACTGCAATGCTGATATTGTTAACGTCGATAAGACAAAGATGGAAACCGGTTTGAAAGGCATTGTAAGATACGCGATAGGTCATAAAGGGGGCACAGGTCGACTAGCGACCTTGCGGGTGTATTCTGAGCGGCCGCGGGAGCTATTTTGGCGCGTCGACATCGATCTAAGCCGCAGAACTGGAGCAGCCTCTTTGGCACCTGAGATGCACCAACGCGAAATCAACGATTGCGAGATCGACGACTTCGGTCTTATGATGCCAATGCTTGTCCGTCCATTTCTAAATTTACTCTCGGTTGGCACTTGATGAATTCTTTAGGTATCGTAATGTCAAAAACATTTTAACGGCACGTTTCGATTCCACCACCTCTAGAGACTAACGGTTTGTGTTTCACTTTTGTACCGTTCCGCGGGCTTTTCTTATGACTTAATTGGCGTAAAACTTACCCGCTTGGCGACAATACTACTGGTAAACGCTTATATTTGGCACGATCATAGTAAGAACCCGGTAACAGCGAATCGCGGTGACATTTAATTATACAATTACGTACGTCAACGGTGTCTGGTCGCGGCCGGCACGTATGTCGTGACGTTGGCTTCAACACACATGATTACGATGAGTGAGCGCACGCTGTTTTCTAGTTACGTACATATACTGTAGTGTAGTGACGTTTAACAGAAACGTTTTGTTGCTAGCCAGTATACTAACTCATTGATTGCAGCAAAAATGTTTAATATTCTATGTGTATTTATAATTTTATTGGAAATTGGAAAGCTACTAAGCTTTAATGGTTTCCTTCATTTAAATACGTATCTTCATGACTGAGAGAAGTGATTTTAGTTTGTGCCACCATCTCTCTACAGACTCTCTATCTTGCACCATTGATTCCCTATTGCCTCTTGAGGTGTGCCAATCGAGTTGGGGAGCGTCTCTGCCTCGCGTGTCTTTAAATACGCAGTATGTAGTTATCGTTGTAAATGCTTATGTCTTAAGTGTTAAATATTAAGCAGCGAGCAATTTACCTGTGGGCCACATTGCTCGAATGTAACCGTTAGGCTCATCTCAAAAGAGAGGCCGTTCCCGCGCTCGGGTTGGATGTTTAACCGTAGGTAAATTACGATAAGATAGTATGACATTGGCCAAAATTCTCTCGCGCAGTTGAGTGGCTCGGCGGCTCAAGGTGACCGGCGGGTGCGTTGACATTCAGACGCCTTTATCAGAACGCTCGGGTTCACGACGCGCCTATGTTTATTAGCGTGCTGGTTGCCGACTGCCATCGATACGATACGAAAAACCACCCCTTAATTATTATAAATCACAAACCCTCGTTTGCGCTTGTCTTCTTTTAAACGAAACCGGAATTCGATTTGAGAAGAACGGTTACGTTGTTTATTTATCGCGTTTCGTTGTCGTCCGTTGCTAACACAATTTAACCGCTAATCAATGCTCGGTGCCATCATTAATGTGCGCCATAATCATATTGATCGCTGCAAATTAGACGCTTAGCAGCGTCGTTCTAAGAATTAATCGACATTAGATTCGCGTCAAGCGTCGCATAATTATGTAATAACGTTATGCACGCCTAGTGAGTAACAGTTGTATATTTGCATTGCTATTTTGGTGCGACTCTCGAAGGCCGGTTGCACTGTGGTATTCGTCGCTGAGGAATTTACTATCGACTTGCCTGAAGCCAATCTGGCGGGTAATAGTTCGAATTGTGCGCTTCGACCGACGGATTATTGACCGATACCGTGTCATCCTTACTTTGAGTGCAGGCCGAGGAGATGACGACCGGACTTAACAAGGCCTGGCCTTGTCCTGTTAATACGAGTAATTGATTTAGGTGCAGAAATCGCTAGCATATCGTCGGTACAGTAGATGTTTGAATCATCGTCTAAATCCACTGCGTTATGTATACAACTTTATCAGCTACTATGCTCCAATATAGGTAATGTTGTTCTGACTACTGTTTCATATCAAATGTAATTATAAGCTCACGTTTAACTTTTTTATGTTATTAAAGTGGCAAACAGGTGCACGGCCCGCCTGATGTTAAGCAGTTATCGTACCCTATAGATGCTTGCAAAGGTATCGCTCGTTGCCGACCTGAAGGGGAGTGAGACAGAGAGAGGGGAAGTGGGAGTGATTGAGCTTCAGGCTCTCTCACACATCGTACGAAACGCATCTGTGATAGCTACTTTACGCCGATCTTCTGTGAGAGGGTACAACCCCGGTCGAGCCTGCCCATGTATGACCTGTATGACCTCACCACTAATAACTAACTTATAATAAATCAATAATTAACTTTGCTTCTGCAAAGATCATCTTTATTTTTTCAATGCAATTTATTTTTAAGTCCTGCTTCAATTTGCGATGTCGAAGTATGCCTCGACTGCAGACAGGCTCTGTTAGTCAGCAGAGGCAATCATTGGTTCCACTGAAAACCCTATTAAGCTGGAGATGGTATCTCCGCGCTGTCACGTGATCCTATCGCCCGCGGCCTACTCGAATCGCTGCCTGGTTTCGTACGCTTAAAGCAGAAAGCCTCTCTCAGTACTGTAATTGACAGAAGGTAATGTTTATATTTGTATTATAAAAATACATACAGTGTTTTCCTTCTATATGTGGAAGCTTGTAATTGGCATCCGCTTACATAGAATCTGACCCACTCTTCACAGCCGTAAGCCCCCCAAATAAAATAAAATAAAGTTTATTGGGAAGCAGGTCAGAGTTTGTCATCGCAAGTCGCTCTCTCTTACTTAATGCATAGGAGAGAATAAGAAAAAAATGCTTTTTCTCGCGCAAAAGATCTTAATTAGATTTTACGTCCACAGGTGGAATTATAGCTAGTATTGCTTACTAATAGAACCGCTTTTCAACAACAACAACGAGAAACATACAAAGCTTTGAGTGAGGATATATTCCGCGGTGAACATAAAAGATACAACTAACAACTTGTATAGTCGAACTCCATCTGTTTACTTGCCAACGACTGCCTCCGTCACCGCGACCCGGAGGCGGCGACCAAAGGAATAATGGAAATTATTCGCGACCTGCGAACGGTTATCGATGGAGGCAATTTGGAGAATAAATGGCTCGGTAATGATTGGTACCTCGCGGCGGCCCTCGCTTTCTTGTGAGGTCTTGTGCTCGATCCAATAGAGACCTGTAGAGTTTTTGGATAATTTGTAACTTGGTTGCTATATGGATAGGAACACTTCTCTGTCAAAGTTAAAAAGAATATATTTATGTAAGCTAGAAAGCGGAAAGCGTAGCGTGGGTAGGCCACCCACAAAGTGGACTGACGTACCTGGTGAAGGTCGCAGGAATCCGCTGGATACGAGTAGCGCAAGAAGGTCATTGTGGCGAACCTTGGGGGAGGCCTATGTCCAGCAGTGGACGTTTTTCGGCTGAGATGAAGCTAGAAGCAGCATTTATGAATCGATAACATCAATATTTTTGTGTTACCACCGGTTCGTAATGTTGCTTCTATTGAGAAGAGACGGCAAGAAATAAATGATCACTCTTTTCAGTAGAAAAAGAAAAATTGTATACATTTTCAAACATATCACGTTGCTGATATGTGAATGTTTACTGGGAATCCTTTATATACCTTTTGTTACTATTTATATTTATTGCGACATGGTTAAGATAACTACATATAAATTGCTATTGTCCATTAAGCTTTGGACATGTTGTGGCTTAAACGCTTTGCTATCGTTTTTCAGTTAGTATTGGACTTCAGGGCTTTAGGACTTTACAACGATAGATTAGTGTACAGTATTTACCAAAATCCTTTTAGTATTTAGTGTCATATTTAAAATATGCTTTCACGAAATATTTAAATGTTAACAAAATCATTCGCTCGTTTACATTTGAATGTACTGCGCGGCGTATCCGAGCACTACGCTGAGTTTTCGATATGGGCCCGGAACTCGTCGCACAAGCCCCTGATTTATTTAATAACTGTAATTTGCTCACCGTACATATTCACAATCGCATTAAAATTAACGAGCGCCGCGTTACCGACACGTAGTAGCACCGTTATTTAGGGTGTAAGCAAATATTCAGTTATTTCGGACGAAAATTCAAATTGATTAGGTAATTATTTGTTAACGTCAGTTACACCGTTATTGTACAGATTGCGTGATAAGCCGATCACAAGTTCCACCGAGTGATTATCGTTTTGGCTTCACACAAAATCCATTACCCTATTCATACCGTTTTTTCTCATTATTTTCCGCATAGCAACTATTGATATGACTGTGCCGATTAACACTTTATATTTAATAGTTTTAACATTTGGATGGAGTCCTATCTCTTCCGCAAAGTAACCATTAATTTTGAGATTACAAACGGCATATTACGCAAGAAGTACAACTGTCATCGCATAACTAATCTTGTATTGTTGTAATACTGCGGAACCGAAATATTTATCACCAGTTTGCCTTGCGCCTGGAGCTCAGAACTTTTAATGATATTCAAGCCAGGTTAGTTCCGTTATCCAGAACAGTGAGCTCCAATCTGGACTATTTGAATCACAGCAAACGTGGTGTAAAGAAAGCACCCACTGCTACTGTGGGGAATGATGTTAAACGAGGCATCCAATTATTTTGCAATACCCTTAATGTCGGTGCCAAACTGTGAACAACGCTTAGCCTTAATTAAATAATAACCACGCATAGGTATCGTGAACACATTTAAGTGTGTTCGGTCGATTGACTAGTGTTTAGCTAATAGACCGAACACAGTTAAATGTGTTCACGCGATGTCACAACGAAAAGTACACGTAGTAGTAAAAGCCACACGGCTAAATATAATAGATGGGGAGCCGTAGAAGGGATTTCTGGATTTACTCGAGCGCGTCAGATTAAGATAAGGGAGATACCTTACATATTGGTAAGAACCTCCAATGAGCCCTTAATATTGGTGGGTGCGCTCAGAGGAAACAAAAAAAAAATAGACCATCTTAAAATACTCGCACTCGTCAGATTAAGATAAGGGGGATCCATTACTAGCTAAGAAGTGTCAAGTGTCAATTTTGCTAATTTGATCGTCAGTCTAAGAAATGGGAGCATCTGTAAGTTTCACTGAACTACCCCTCTGAAAATGTTTTTTTTTTATAGGACCGCGGTGGCCAAAAAGCTTACGGCCCGCCTGATGTTAAGCAGTTACCGTAGCCTATAGATGCTTATAAAATCTGACGCGCTCTAGTAATTTTTTTCAATTTATCATGTGGAGCATGAAAAGTATCAATATCTGACACGCTTGAGTATTTCCATGTCATTGCTTTTTTAACATTTTGAAATTATCATGTAGACGCTTCCCCCACCGCTGAAAGTGGAAACATCTAGAACAATGTATTTTTCCTATCATCTAATCTACCGAATCTAATAGGTTTGGGCGACGCCGGAGTAAATCCACAATTAGCACGATGGGCTCCCGGTCCATAATAAAAGCGTGGTCATAATAAACAAACAATAACATAAATTCTATAAAAAAATTACTATTATATTCTATTTCGGTCATATGAAAATAAAATTCTTGGAAAGTACCAACGATAATATAATTCTACTGGGAATGTATAATAGATTCACTGTGTCCGCGATTTCTAAACTCCTACATCAATTTTCAGATCCACACCCTATCCAAAATTGTCCGGTGAGTTCTTAACATAGACAATCGTTTTTTTTTTTTAATTTCTGACAGTTTATCAACAATTGGTGTTTTAGAATGAGAACTCAAATTTCAACGATCCAATTCAAATAAAGCAATTACCAAAACATATAAAGGATGTAAAATTAACCATGTAATCGGTACCACACAATGAAAATTGAATTCCGCTTAATCGGAAGCGAATGAAATGAAATTCTCTAAACTGCGTGCTCTATCTAGGAATGGTTGGGATGCTCGGCTGCGACGGAGCGACGACGCCTCTTATGCACTTCCTCTATTTATGTATGTGTACGTCTGTTTGCTCATATGTACGTATCTGCTAACCCTTGTTTATGTAGATAATTGGACAAAGCGAGAACAATACCTAGAAGAAGAAAGAAACTACAAATCGTAGATTTTTTATAGTTTGTTTATACCTACTAAAGATTTTCTCAAATATTCTATTGCTGTTTTTATCTAGTAGGAATTTGGATTGATAAGAAATCGAGATAGTGAGCCGAGATTTCCCTGAGGAATTAGGTCAATGAGTCTAGACTGGTGCTATTATCATCCTTGCTGATAAAACTGAATTTAACGCGTGCATATCTTTCTGTTGTGATTTTTAATGATAACAAACAAAACACAATTTCTGTGTAAATTATTTTTTTAAATAATTATGTTAAAGTACACCTATATTAATCACATTTCTGGATTTATGTGTCGTTTAAAGATCATGCAAATATCTGTCCATATGCTCATCTCCACTTCGCAATACATAGACATTGACTAAACCATATATTTAGTTAAATATTGGAAATATATTTATGATTAAATTGGTTTACATCATATTTCTCGAATAATTAACAATTATAATGTTTTACAATAACGCTAAACATAATGTTAGCAGTTATTATGTACAGGAAATATGCTTTGAAGACATGAAAATTACTGACATAGAAGGCAGAAGGCGCCAAAGCTACAAAATGGCGGTAGAAATTCCTGGTATTCAAGTCCCCTATTAGTAAACTGTAGGCGCCACTCCAACGGAATATTATTCATCGGTTTAGTGGGCGTAATCGACTAAATTTATATGAAAAATACCTTCAGCCTACAGACTTTCTGTAAACACAAAGTTTGAATGCCGTACCTGCGTGCCTAATAGTTCAGTTCGATAAGTTTCAAAGATTATTTAAGTACACCTTTCTGTTTACCTATATTAAAACGCGTTGATATCTTTCCGTTTGCATTGATTCCACAAGTAAATAATGTGGGGTGTTCATTATTCCGGAAAAATGCTGTCAACGACCGAACACCCGATATAGTCCGGACCCGTTATAATACCCGAGTGATCGACCTGGACTCCTGCCACGATCCCGGCGCCCCGCTAATTATAAACACACTCTCATACAATAAACAATTCCATGCTAATCGCAGCAAGGAATAAAATTGCTTACACTAACCCTCGCATCATACGATTAATGGGCTGGTGGGAGCTATCTTATATCGCGTATGACGCGCTAATTGCTAACAATTCCAATACATTGACTTGAGACCTTTGGGTTCAATAACTCATTACTGCGGTCCCATCCTCTGAGCGAAGGTAAATAATTCTCGTTTTCATAAAGTTGCACCGAAGGCAACTGTCCAGAAACTAGATTGACAATGATTAATCGTATGCTTATTTCTGACAAGCCCCCCGACTGTTTCCATCCTATAAGTATTTCCGGCCGTATGTATGTTGACATGAAAAATATGCTCGGATTCCCGTGGCACATGTGGGACGCGCGTCAACTAACCAAAACAACGAGGTCGGTCTTGATTCACGTATGCGGAATCGTCTACTTGAGCTGGAGAATAGGTACCGTTGCGATAACGAGCCAGTCGTGTCCTCGCAGCCGATTATTGCGGTTGCTACAACACAATATATTTGTTTTCGTAAATTGTATCCGCTGAAAATACAATTCGCGTTCGCAAGGGCTCCCTCGGCGCGTGGAGTTGGGTGTCCGCTGAATTTCACCGTCCAACCTTGCGTTTAAAACTGTCAAGGCGAGCGTGGAGCGAGTGCAGCGTGTGGCTTGTAAACTGTTTGGCTTGCTGTGCCAGTGGGCAGTAGTGCAGTGACCCATCAGCCGTGCGTGAAGACGGGACGATGGTGCGCAAAGGGGAGAGGTCCCTATTCAGGACTCTTGCCGACACGCTCCGGTGGCCATCCCTCCGGGCCGCCACAATGGTGTGTTCGGTAAGCAACATACGCTCTGCTTGAGCGCATTCAAACATTAAACCAATAACATTATTCGCTTCGCCACTAATTCATAATTAAATCAATTTTTTTATTATAAAACCACCGTGAAATATATACGATAATTAAGAACGACCGGTCGTATGATAATTTCTATCGGTAATTATCCTATAATTATATTTACAGTCGCACGTGTATGAACAACTGTTGTAGTTTATCGTCTTTCATATGTTTGCTTTTTGATATTATTGACGTCATTGCATTGTGTAAATCTTGTAGGAAACTCACCGATAGTTATCTGATAATCGATCGAACGCTTCTCGCTCGTATCGATTGACGTGCGGTGTATAATGTTATGACATGTGCTCACGATGCGCCCGTGTGACCGTCTCTGGGGCTCACGTGGATATTGGAATGTCTGTGACCTCAAGGGCGATCACGTGGGAGACGATGGTAATGACACTGACATTACACAATGCATCAAATATATGCTTGTACATTACGTTACTTGAACTCTTGTTAAGCTATATAACTTTCACTAAGATTACCGTACTTTACGTACGTTACGTACGATAACGTTTTTCAAAAAGCATCAAGTTGCAAAACAATTGCATGTACTTACTCAAAACAGCTATTCTTCATAAATGTTTATCTATAGATTCTCAATGTGAACGATGACAAAAAATATTGCAGACATCAATGAACCAATTAGGTCAAATGAACGTCGCGCCCGTTGCTCGTGTAACCTAGAACGTTCAGCGAATTGCAGCATTTTGTTTACATACACGTGTATGCATGCAGCACATAGATACAGGTGCAACAGACGCTACGTCCAGGCTTGCGGTGACCCACTTCGAGCCGCCACTTCTTATCTGTTCCACTAGATGCAGTTGGAAATGACCGGTATACGGAAACTTTGCTTCTTTCCTTGTTAACTCCTAACGTCGGAGCACTAATAATCAGAAAAGCGTAATTTTGTATTACAACTTTGAACAAGTTGTACTACGTGTTTGTGGATACTAGAGCCTAGGTGGAACAACTTGTAATACAGCTCGAAATTGCAAAATCATTTTTTTCAAGTTGCAATATTTCTAACATAACGATTTTACGAATTAAGCCTTGCATATTTCTTAATAAATCTATCATATGATTTTTAAGCACCACGTCTGCATGCTCGATGATATACAACGGAGCATAATAATGCATAAAATGTTATATAGATTTTTATATACGTCATCTAATATTGGTCATAAAACATTTCTAAGACTCAATGGCATTTACATATAACTTTTTATCGTTTCGTCCAATGAAGGTGACTAATTTAAAAGCTCTTAACTTACAAGAACTGAATCAGGATGTTCCTTATTTATTTAGTTACTGCCACTGCTCATAATACTAAGAAACCTCTACATTCGATGCATGAATGCTTACACAAGATATTAATAGAAACCAATAAGCTTCCATTTTGTATTTCGTCAGTGCATTTAGAACTAAATGCGTCTTAGAAATACAACACAATGTAATACTTAATTCATATTTGTATGACACCAAGATCATCACCATTAGTCGTTCGTAACAACGATGGGACTCAGCTGTTGTGACGGCGTCTGCTTGAAATTAATAAAACTCTTGGGACCGTCACATACCGACTTACAGACACGTCTGGTTTCATGTTCACTGTAGCGAAACATGAAATTATAATTTGTTCTCTAACAATGTGGCGAACTGACGCCTTTCTTCATTCTGGTTCCTAAAATAATAATAATAATATTATTAGCCCTTTTAACATCCCACTGCTGGGCACCGGCCTCCCCTCAATGCGAGGGGGATTCAGACCTTAATCCACCACGCTGGCCCAGTGCGGTTTGGTAGATTTCACATGTCTAAGACAAGCAGGTTTCCTCTCGATGTTTTCCTTCACCGTAAGCAAGTTATGATTCGCACATAAACTCCGAAAAATCCAGAGGTGTGAGCCGGGGTTTGAACCTAGGACCTTAAGCCCGCAAGACGCGTGCTTAACCAATCGCCTATCACTGCCATTCTGGTTTCTATGCACCATTATATTCTCTTAGATCATTATTTCTCTACTTGGCAACACGTCTTCGATTTCATGGTTTTATATCTAGAAAATTTTGAGGTCTTGTGTAAAAAATGTAATGTAACGTCACGACTTTTATCCCCATTCGGGGGTAGTCAGAGGCTTGAGTGGCCATACACCACCACATTGTGGAGGTATTAACCAACTCAAAGCCCACGTTTCACCAGATAGTCAGAACTCAACGTGACAGGTGGTGAACCTTGTCGCCGTGTATACAGGAACTGACTATTACCTAATCCCGAGGGATAGGTAGGTTTCCTCACGATGTTTTCCCTGAGGTCTTGTGTATCTTGTGATTTTAACAAAATGTATATCAAAGTAGTTCTTTCATCATCTATTTCAACATTATGCGGGAACTTAGGAGGATGAGTCGACTAATCGTCAAGCTGTATTATTTCAGCTGCTTGAGTATTGACAACTGTCAGCAGCTCTCGACTTTCACTACAGATATCTCTCTACTGCCAGACACTTCGAATCATTCGATGATATGTTTCACCGAGCCAGTTAAAAATATCATACAATGTATATCCAGCGACTGTAATAAACTGTTCCGTTTGTGTGTCTTTTAACTTTATGCTTTGGAGTATCAGTATCAATAAATCAAATACATATATCAAACTGATATATTATAGTTAAGACGATACAAGAAAAAAATGAATTTTAGTTTCGGGGTGTGGCTAGCGACGCGTGAGCTGCCGAATGATATATCCCTCTCGCTTAGCTAGGACAGAACAGATATGGAGTAGACTTTAGTATAGTTATTTTTGAAGGAACAATATTGTTTAATTCGTACAATTAAATGTCCCAGTGCACCTTTTAAAATAGATGAAATGGATGAAAATATTCAAATATATTTTTTTCGTTTTATTTGGGATTTTTATGTCGAGTGTATTTGAAAAAAATAATTTAATTTCTATGTTGTTTTTATTGCTGAAGACAAAGTAAGTCAAAAGAAGACAAACGATACCTACAATATGCTGATAGATACGTATAACAATATTTCGATCGTATAATAGCCTATAACCAGCGGACGATCCAGACGCGTCCAACGATATCTCATTAGTCAAATTATTATGATAAAAATAGTTTGGACGTTATACGGGAGCAGATGAACATACATACATATCGGTCAAAATCATAGCCCTCCGCCCACCGTAGTCGGTTAAAAATGTACATACTCTGTGTCAGTGACTGACTGCCGGATATGAGTATCTTTTTCATGTTTCGTAGGCAAAGGAATCCTTTCGTACTTAACTTCGATGCCGATCATGAAGTCATCAGCGGTGTCATAATATTTTTTTTTACCATATTTAATTTATTTTTTAATTTAATTTTCAGTTTTTATTAATTTTATTGATTTAACCATGCATTTATTTTTTGTTTATCTTTTTATCTTTATTTTTTTATCTATCAAAATCACCCTTAGACTGGTTACCGCCACAGGTGACAAGAGGGCTGGCTCTTTCCTTGCTCAAAAAATTCGCTTGACAACAGGAACAGCTTGAATACAGGGAGGACATGCAGCCAGTATCCCACGCGGACGGTATTTGTTTAATTAGGGGTAGGTTTTTATTTTATTGTATTTTATTTTAATTTATGTTATATTATATTGTATTTTAATGATAAAACATGAAAAATCAAAAATAAATATTATTATTTTTTTTAATTTAATTTTACTTTTATTTATTGTTTTATATTTATTGTGAAATTATAATAATTTTAATAATCAATATTGGACTATGTCTGAAACAAATACATTGAATTGAATAATTTAAATACAAAAATTATCACATTAACTCGTTAAATCACGGTTTACACCCGCTAGAACGAAAAAGATCCTAACATGGTAGGTAGGACCTAAGGGTTGGCCAGTTAATTACTTAAAATACACTATATTTATTTCAAGAAAACATTCATAAGATCTGAAGGCGTCGGACTCGCACATAAAGGGTTCCGTACCACCGTAGAATAAACACATCAAAAATATCAAGTTTGAGACTTGATATTTATTTTTAAATGTTATTATATTTTTAGTATTTGTTCTGCACCGGCAACAGAAATACACATTCAGTGAAAATTTCAACTCTCTACCTGTTACGGTTCGTGAGATACAGCCCGCGCTGACAGACGGACAGACAGACAGACGGACAGCGTAGGCCTAGTAATAGGGTCCCGTTAGCACCCTTTGGAACCCTAAAAAGTAGCCTATGTTCTCCGCCAAGACCCAGTCTATCTCCATACCAAAATTCATCAACATTGGTTCAGCGGTTTAGCCGTGAAAAGGTAACAGACAGAGTTACTTTCGTTTATAATATAATAGATTGAATAGGACGGACAAACATTTTCCTATCCATATCTGTAATGTTATTTTTTACGATAATTTATTGATGTATGATATATTTATTACTTGCCCATCCATACCTACAACAAAAGCAATAAAGCGACTCCATTGTTTTGACAAGCAATGTATTCCCACTGTCGGCCCAAGACCATGCTGCAAGTATATAACAGTAAGCGAAATAGGGAGTTTTTACAGAAATGACACGAATAACTATGAAATGACAAGAGATGACACAAAATGACAAGAGATGACACAAAATGACAAGAGATGACAAAAAATGACAAGAGATGAAAAGAAATTACACAAGACAAGGAAAAGCAAACGAAAATCACGCTGCAGTGCAGGTCGTAGGTTCGATTCCTGTCCCGGACATGCATTTGTGTGCATGAACATGTCCGCATGTCCCGAGTCTAGGTGTAATTAAGTGTATATTTAGTTTGTATTTACAAACAAAAAGTAGTATATGTAGTAATATCAGTTATCTGGTTTCCATAGTACAAGCTCTGCTTAGTTTGGGATCAGGTAGTCATGTGTAAAAGAATTTCCAAGGATATTTATTTATTTATCATAGGCGTCGGCGGACTGTAAATACTGTACTGTACCTGTAATGTGGCACGACCGTGATATTTTTTCGTAATATTTTTTAAAAAATCCGTCACAGGTCCGACGTCGAACAAGTCCGAGCGGACACTGACAATACAAAGTTAGAGAGAGACATGGTTAGTTCAAGTACTTAAAATGTGAGATGGCGATATTGTGCGCGCGCTCGGAAATAAACAACGTAAGCGCCAAACCACATTTTCTTGAATTAAAAAAAAACTACTTCATGAATTAAAATATGGTTGAAGGGTAGTTTAGATATCATTATTTGCTATGTTTTAGAAATAATTTCGTGATCTAAATCGTAAAAACATCGTGGTAGCAAGGAAAATTGTAAATAATTAGAGCTCATTTCATAATTTTTTTTTATCGAGAAAATTTCATCAAATCGTGATTTGGATTTAAAGATACTCAAGATAGTATAGTCAAAAATCATACATCTAAATATAAGATTCCTAGTCCACATACTTACTTAAAGAAAAAGTAGAATAGAAAATCAACCAAATTTCGAACCCTCATCTTAAATGTTAGAATTTATCATGTTCCCGCGACTTTTGATCTTTGTTCGTGGGTGTAAAGTGATCAGTCAGTGATCCGTTACTTAATATATACGAGTACCACTACCAATATTTGTTGTTGCCGAGGTAATTTATTAAGCCCACATGAAAATATTCGAAAGTAGTAGGTAGTCCTTGATGAATATTTTGTGCGTGGTCCTTAAACGACACCCACGTCCCTATTACCAACGAGTGGGATGGAAATGTTTATTGAGTCACCTACATACTACTGATGTATTTTGCAAGTTAACTAAGGAAATTACCAAGAAATAGGGAGAAATGTGACCGTCCAAAATAGTATGTTCTTCTAAACTGAGGCCATGGACACAGTGCGACTCAGTCGTTTGCGGAAAATTATGTTGAAAACATATCGATATTGCCAATACGGCTCATCTTCTGGTAAATAAATAACACGCATCAAAATGTCTTTACTAAAAAAATGTAGTAAGTAAGCTGATTGTCGAATCGCGAGTGATATGATAACAGATGTGTAAATTAATCGCATGTAGTGGTGCGCTGAGCACAAGTCTAGTGATTGCAATGTAAGGAGGTACCATATCTGCCAAAATAATACATCAATGAAGTTATAATAATTATTTATTTAAGCTATAAAAATTATAGTCTGTTAATGTTGGTACTATATGATCTACCTACGTGTACTTTCTTCACACTTATACGGACCAGTGAAAACGTAATAAATATATCAATTTAAGCAAGAGGACCTACATACAAGAGAGTTATAGCGATATCTATCACAGCGAGATTTGTTAGTGTACAATGGACAATCTTCCTACCTCCTCCGTGCTTCGGAGGGCACGTTAAGCTGGCGGTCCCGGGTGTCATTTGAAGATCTTTGACAGTCGTTACGGGCAGTCAGAATCCTGAAAATCTGGCAAAAATGGTCTTACCCTTAGGTTGCCGATAGTCCCACTAGTTGGGTCTCGGAGGGCAGATGGCAATCGCTCTGTGTAAATATCGGTGATCAGCCAAATCAGGGTAGACTGAAAGCCGACCCCTCATAATGGGATAAGGCTAGGAAGAAGAAGACAATGGACAAACTTGATGGTTGACCACCTTAAGGTTGTATTTTGCGTGCAGTGACCAACGGCTACCTGCTGCTAGCTTGGTTTCTTCCAAGCACCAATGGTATTGCAGTAAAGAAGCACCATACAAGATGACGTTTTGTATGTTCGATAGACAATATCAGAAAAAAAATAACAAGATTCAAGTTTTTCGGAAGTGTGCCTCCAAATCATTTAACTGTTATGAACAAGACCTAGGGACCTCACAGTCGTAGTTATGAACGCTTTATACTTTGAAATTTTCAAACAACTTTATTTAATTCTCGGTCTCTTCTGACAAAATTGTCGCTTTTAAATTTGTTTCGTAACTTCGTTTACAACTTCCGAGATTCACTGCTGTACCGAACAGTTCATAATTCCGACTTCCTTGTTATGTAACTCGTCGACCGCGAAGGTCGAAATCTATCTCGTCGAAAACAATATTTGAGGTTGTATGTTTTTGACGTAAGAAATCCCAACTTTTAGGCATGTCTACCATACGATTTAGATATATCTACTGTAAACATAAAAAAGACTGTCTGTTGGTTCCGGCTAATCTCCGAAACGGCTGAACGGATTTTGACGGGACTTTCAGTGGCAGATAGCTGATGTCATAGGGAGCTACTTTTATTTCAGCATACATTAACAAACATTTTTGTTAATTTCCACGCGTACGAAGTCGCGGGCACAGCTAGTTTTATATAAACAAGAACGCAGAAATAAATAAAATTATATTATTATAGCTGTACTAAATAGCAGCTCAGTGTGTGCACGAGGGTTGATCAGTGTTCGGTTTGTTATTGTGGCGGGCAGCAATTCGTGGGATCGGCTGGCAGCGCAGCAGAGTCGACGTCGTCGTCGACGTCGACGGCGTCCCGTATCGCCGGACCCGCCATCCGCAGAGATGACTATGCTCGCTCTCATCCATTAGAGGGGCGAGACGGCCGGGGCGCAAGACGTCGCGCGCCGCCCGACGATATCGATTTTGTCCCACTCTCCTCCCGCGCCGGCCCACACCCCCGCACTCAGCATCCGACCTCGAGTGCTCTCCTCTCGCGCTCACCGAACACCTCCGACAGAAACTACGCCTTAACGACATAACGCCATAGCTCAAAATTCCTATCCCGAGCCGAGCTCGATGTCCTCCCGTCGATCCCTAATGGACCCTCGGGCCGAAAGTCACTCGGTCGAGATTACAACGACGCCTCGGCCGTCCACGCCGGTGGAAAAAATAAGCTTTTTGTTACAATTAAAATGGTAAATCAAACCAATTTTAGTAATTGCGAGGTCAAACTTTGAAGTGGCAGCCTCGAGGACGGGCTTTTTGAACCCGTATGATTTTTAATGGGACACCCTTGTCCTTAGTACATGTGACGGACTGTCATGAAGATCCCTCTGAATCTGTATTTTAAACGGCTTAATTAATTATTACCTCCAAAACTACAAGAATTTATCGAGTCGATTGTTTATTACTTAATAGCGGTTATACGGAATCTGATATCAAAACTCATAAACAATGAACATGATGTTATCTTTAGCAAAATTTATTTGGTTGCAATTAACTCCTCATAATAAATGCATCGAACTAAAGGCAACTTTTTGACAATGATTTAATAAACCCTCACAAGACACTAAAGAGTGGCTAAGATTACCGCATTAGCTTTTGATGGGTTTTATGCGCTTCTTACATTAATGGCTAGTCGAATGTCCTCATTTAGTTGAGACTTTACATAGGTTACAAATCAAACAGTTGTCAAATAATCGTTTTACCAGCCGGCATATTTAAATAATAGTTCCCGCGTAGTTACTAAATAGAATTTATTTTTCAGGAATATAAAACATTCCTGAAAAAAATATGCTGTTCTAGTCACATCTATTTGTGTTACAGTACCGCGTATGCCTACACCAGCTTTCAAATAAAAAAATAGAAAAAAGTCTGTTCCACAATGAGCGCACTATTTAGTCTCCGTATTTATTTACCTATAAACATTTGATTATCCATTCCTGACCTGATGGATAACAGAGGTCGAGTTGCGGTAGGTCCAATGGATTATGCATCGTTTCATTGCTAATCGCTGTTTATTATAGTAACATAATGCCTGATGATAATGCTAATTGATTATTTTAGATAAACTCAATCAGGCGTGCATCGCATCATCGTTGCGGTTTTATTTAATAGCACGGAGCGATAAGCCAACTTGAGTTAATATTTGTGGAATGATCTCCCTCCCGAAGTCATTCCTTTGCACTGCAACATGGGGTTCTTTAAAGGGCTTGTTAACAGTTCTCTAAAAGGTCGGCGGCGCGACTCCCCTTAAGTTGCAGATGTCCTGGACGGCGGCTTCCAGTTGCCATCAGGCGGACCGTCTAATAGTGTGCCATCCTTGGCTATAAAAAAAAACTCAATGAGGATACGGCTTGAAAGATTTTAGGTGCTTTCAGATTCACCTATGGTCTGCCTTCAAAAAGATTATAGGTCCAAGATTGATGCTGTCATATTCACGCTCGATGCGCGTATCATTGACGGTGGTCTGTCAGAATGTTCGGCTTCATGATCAGTATATGATTGGTCGACCCAGGGCCGAGTGTGTGGAATATAAGTCAACGAACCAAAAGAGCGCATGCGCATCTAAGGTAGCTTAGTTTTTTATGCCGCAACAAATTAAACCTTCTTATTAACCTTAAAGATTTTCTGAATCTTGATAGAATAATTATAATTTCAAACATAATCTTCCCGATCTTATTATTATTTAAATAGCATTGGATGAGTTTGTTTATTTTCACAAAAGAAATATTATTAGGTTCGAAACGATATTAAAAAAAATAGTTATTACTCCGAACTTTCCAAATGTTTGTAATAAAGTTCGCTTTTGATTTACGGCGGTACGCGGGAGATATCTAGACGTACTTAAGAGCTTTTGAAGTTGTTATCGAAAATATAATTCAGTAAATTATTATTTGTATATCGCCAGTTCTTCAATTATTTACTCGTCAGACAGAATTAAACACTAAGCAGCGCATCCTGAATGTGATTGTTTAATTTGATTTAATCTTGCCCTCTTAAGTCCTAACACCTTTAGAAAATAAAAACTTATGGGCTGCTAGGCCAGTACCTATATTATTCTGAGAGTTATGTTTTATTGTCCACGAAAGCATATGGACAGATGTTCCATCTGATGGTGAGTGCTAACCGCCGCCCAGACATCTGCAACATAAGAGGAGCAGACGCGGTGCTGGCCTTTAAGGAACCCGTATTTTTAAGCCATCCACACGAAAGAAGATTCTTCGACAAGCCACGTTTCAAGACCATTAGTTCAGCTGCCAATTGCAATCACTTTCTTGTCTACAAACACAACCAATATCACCTATACACATTATTTATTAATGAATAACCATTTATAGCTCGGTTATTATGGTAATGCTTCCATCAAAGGCGTCTGCCCGGACCTTCCCCAACGTGGGGAAAGCTTCGGGTACGTTATGGCATTGCACCCTCGATGCCGCCGACTGCGGGTGGTTTTGCATAAGTATACCAGTGTTTATAGTTTACAGGCCTGAATGTCTGTCTAACCGCCTGGATTTATGAATGCTAGGGTGCAATTATGACGTTGCCAATGGTGTGTTTGCGGTGTTGCGATTGCTATGGTTGTAAGAATGAATTTGTAGGTGAACAGACTTTCTGAAGTTGACGTTAAGGCCTAGCCCGCATTGCGAATAAATACCGCGCGGGTTTTATTCGCCCGGTTTATTTACCGCACCGCACCTTGTCAATTGCGCCGTTTCAAAACCGCAAGTGCGGATACATTCATATGAATCCATGGGTTACAGAATTGCGGGACAAAAAAACCGCGTGGTTTTTATTCGCAATGCGGCCAGGCTCTAATTGTCTGCTATTCGAATTCCACGAGATCATGGGAATCAATGGGGAAGATGAGTATCTTCTGATGAAATGTCTAACTTGTTCCATCTCGTTGTTCGTCGCCGATACACCGTCGTCTCCAATTATCGATCACAAGGCCATTTTGGTTTGTTATAAATTTTAAATCGGTTATCTAGACCGGTACCAAGTTGGAAATAAACATAGATCGATAGGGTTCCGACGACGGCCGAAACTTTGGCTGTCCTGTGTTCAGTCAAACCCGCATCACCGTCGACACACACATTACCAGATTAGGCACTTTTGCTAAAAAACCTAGTCAAGTATATCTATCTGTGGGCATTTCGCCGGTCGTAATCCGACAGATTAAAAAAGCGTGCGTGCCCACTTGACGCACGGTGTTAGTTTTTTGCGTGTGTGTGGCGGTGCAACTAATGAAACAGGCCCCCGGCTTGTGCGTCGCGGCAGCCTACGTACGCGGGCCTTGCATTGGGTCGGGTCAGTGAACCCGCCCGCCCACTATCGGGGTAAATATGCCGAATGCACACAGATGCGCGCGCCGCCCCCCACCCGCACACCCTCCATCCCTCCCCCGTCGCCGCTGCACTCTGCACGCATACACCCCCGACCCTCTTAAACTCCTAATTGATTGCACAAATTTTCCCGCAATAACTGTCTTTTTATGGTGTTAATGATGTAAACTTGCGCAGTTTCAAGGCTTTAATTGATACTCGGCGACATTAAGTTATAAACCAGTGTTGGTGCCTAATGTGCAATGAATTCCCCATTTGCATATAACAACGTTGTCGACTTCAGCTATGAAAAATTTATTGGCATACGACGAATTTTCTTTTTCGGAATTCCACTAAGATCTTTGGCTTTCTACTGCGATGGGGAAGTGGCTTAACGTTTATACATAGAGAAAAAATAAGTTACTTTAAGTTTAATTAAATAATTTATTATGGATTGACGTTGACATTGAATTGCATTCTTGAGTTCAATACATTTGTAATCTAACTTCCTATTTCAAGGCTTCGTTATCTCCACTGGTTAAAATCCGGATTGCAAGTGTTTATTCAAACATTCATTTGTTTTTATTTGTCTAAGATCACTGGATCAAAAAAAAAGGGATCTCTTGGCTGCAAACTCCAGCACGATCAGAAAAATAAAATCCTCACGCTGTCTAAAAAGTTATTTGTATCAAAAACTGGAGACAGCTGTGTTGTTGTCAAAGCGGAGAGATAACTCGGTATCGCGACCGATACGCCGATGATCGAAGCATTACATCACCGAGCGCGTTCGGATGATATCACAGTGACGTCACGGCGCAATGCGTATAAATATAATGTGCACAGCTCCGTGTGATGCCAACATCCCACCGTACACTTACACAATGAATTCGTGCAATAAAAATCGCATAAAATTGCAATGCTGTCATAAACGTGCGCGTTTTGGCATGATCGCCGAGGATCCGAAGATGCCGCGGCTCTCATCTCTGTCGTAAATCCTTTTAATGTGAATCAGTTCCGGTTTTAGAGTCGCTAAGAGGTTCCTTTTGATGGATGTTTATTGTCACTTGAAAGTATATCCTTCTTCTTAGCCTTTACCCCATTACTTTTTGTATTAGGGTTACCCTGATTTTGATGATTGCCGATATTTACACAGAGCGATTACGGTCTTTAGATTAAGAACATTTATCAGAGTTTTTCCGATAATTATATTACTTAAAGACACCAACAGCAGGGCTAGCAAACGCGCCAAGACAAGACTTTAGTCACGCATTATGTCACACCGTATCTCTCTTACTTAATGCTAAAGAGCTTACACCTTCCTAAATTTAGGCTACTTAATTTAGTCGTGACTGAATTTAGGCAAGTGTAATCGCATTTAGCAAGCTATTCAGAAGCTAGAATGGTTTAAATATTTAGAAGCTTCTGAATTTAGGCTTCTAAATTTAGGAAAGTGTAATTGCAGATGTGCCAAATTTTATTACTTAAGGCGCGTATTAATAAATGCATCGCAAAGTTGAGATCGATCTTAAGATGCTGTTTTTGACAGATGTTCGCTACATTAAACGTCAAAACTGCATCTTAAGATCGATCTCAACTTTGAGATGCATTTATTAATACGAACCTAAGTATGTGCTTACTTAAATCCTTCACAATTACGGAAATGGTTGCGATATATTGCTTCCGAAACAATTTTCTTTAAAGATATTCGTCATTGAAAATACATGACCTCATCACAACATTCGAAATTAATGTCGGCTTATGTTACACGTGTATCCGACTGGTCTTATCAATAGGACCCTTGGGATCGGATAATGTAAAGTCGGATAAAAAGGGTGAGCGAGATATACCTGCTTTCGTTAAAATACGTTAAATTACTTCCAGATTTATATTACGAAACATTTTCCCCCGGCAACAAAAAGGCAACAAGCATCGTAATTTTCAGGAGAAAAAGCACCCTTTCCAAGTTTTTAACAGGTAACAAATTCATGGGATGTTAATCTTGCAACCCGTGTAGCCCTTATCTACTCAGACATTATATGGCACGGTTTGATTTGAGATTTTCGTCTTCCCACTAATATTATAAATGTGAGTTTGGATGGATGGATGTATGTATGGATGGATGTTTGTTACATAATCACGCCAGATCGGCTGAACGGATCTGGATGAAATTTGGCACAGAGATAGTTTATAACCTGGATTAACACAGGATACTTTTTATCCCGATAGTATGTTCCCGTGGGATAAATTATGCGCGGACGAAGTCGCGGGCGGCAGCTAGTATTTATATATTTTCCTAATCAGTACCGTCCCGTTCCTGGGGACTGGCCTCCCCCCAATGCGAGGGGGATTTAGGCCACAATAAACCACGCTGATCCAGTGCGGGTTGGTGGATTTCACATGACACATGACACATGAAAATTAGTTAGATTTTCTATGACATGTAGGTTTCCTCACGATGTTTTTCTTCACCGTAAGCAAGTGATGATCATATTGAAATCACGATTCGCACATCGATTTCAAAAAACTCAGAGGTACGAACCGGGGTTTGAACCAATCTTGCAAGTAAATGGCTGCGTCTACATCAGGCGCTTGCCGCGCCCGAGCACTCGTTTTGGACGGTGGAACGTATAGATATAATGCCATAACATGAGTGCTCGGGCGAAGCATGCGTGGTATCTGGACGCAATAAATTGGTAAAAGGAAGTGTGTACAACGATCTAAAGCATGTCACTGGAAGTGTCGCGACAAGAAATGTAGCGTACAAAATAATTAGAGTAGATACGTACTACGCTGTACCAAACACGGCGCCCCTGCTCGTTATTGGTGTCTACGCGTCGAGGTAATTGAATAAGTGCCGACAGAAACTAACACAGTGATCCATATTGACTAGATGTGAACTTATTATAGTAAGTATATGTCATTGTTATTAGGTCTCATTGTAACGGGGAGTCTATTGATGATTAACGGGCCTCCAAAAGATTGGACTATTTCTCTGTGTTAACCGATAAGCTAATCAGCGATAATCTCTCCAGTACAATTTATTACTTAAGTCAAACAAAAGACGGAATTAAATCGCCTAATGCGTGTGGAGTTTAGAGGGATTAAAAAGATTCATCATTAGTCTACTTTAATCACTTCCGAAAATACGTCTTCCTCAATGCTCAATCTGAGTTCGGTCTTCAACTCTCTGAATCCAGTTTTTGCCCGCCGCTTTCCTCAGATACCTCCTCCATCCGGCCGCAAGGCGTTCTACTCTTAAGATCGATGATCGATCGAAAGGGGGTATAGAAATTATCAAACGACGTCGCCTTATCTCATTTTACAATCGATGGATCAATCAACCGTAGATCGAATGGTGCGCTTACCGTTGCCTCATTATGGTCTCCATTTGAGAACTTGTCTACGATGAAAAGACAAGTTCAGTTTTTCGGAAAACGTGACCAATTTCTAATTCTTACTACATAGTTTCATTGTGAGTGTCCTCCATTAGGACATGCTGATTAAATAGTACTGTCTTTAGTAAAACGTCGGCAGTACCTATTTAGTTTATAGTCTGAAGTTTATCTTATTGACGACGAGAAAACTTGAGTTCTCCGAATGCTCTTTGCTGGCAGTTCCAGCGCGATTGTATCCGTGTAGGAAACTATTCCGCCCTCGCGGAGGACGCGATCTCCGCCACCGATGATGCAACTTCGGAATACTTCTGACACTTTGGCCGGTGCGAGCCTACCATTATGTACTTTTATTTATTGCTTGCTACATATGAATTGAACGGGATAGCGCGATGGGAATGCGACGCACGCACCGAATCAGCATAAATACATATACTCACGCCTAGTGATGGGATGTTCTCGAGAACATTCTCACCCTCGGAAACTTACTCATGAGAATTTTCGAGAATTTATCTTCTGAAGCATGTTAAACTTGGCATAAACCTCATTAAACATGCAAGTATGGTGGTTTTAATTGTTTTTAAAATTGTAAGTTAGGATAACGTCACCCAAAATATAAGATTCTCAAAAAATCTCACGAGTAAGTTTCCAAGGGTGAGAATGTTCTCGAGAACATCCCATCACTACTCACGCCTGTATTCTACGAGGGTAGGTAGATACTATCGATTGCCACATGCTTTGATCCTGATACCTGTTTTGCTTAATCTGGTCTTATGCTGTTACCTTGGTTAAGGTGCTACGGACTTGAATCGGCAGCAGCGAAACAGTAGTGATATTGTAATAAGTTGAATGGCTTATGTGTATGTTTGCTATCCCATTTGACTATCTTGATATATTTTTCTTAATTATTCGATTTCGACTTGCTAATTTTGTAAACTTTATTAATAGATAATTTTTAAAAACGAGTCATAAAGTCACCGTATAAATATTCTTCACTTTTATAGAACAGGCAATCTGATAAATACTAGAGAAATAAATGTAAAGTGGTCGCGGGATAAAAAAGAAAACAATGTTTTCGGTGTAGACAATAAATCAGGACAGGGCAGAACAGTTCCTCAATATTTCATCCGTCGCAATGTAAATATTGTCACAATATTTACATTTCACGTTGGAATTTCGTCAACATTATAAGGTAAACAATGTGCCAAAGGGAACCGAGCGTAGGTCGACACGATTCTGTATAACTCACCTCGTCCGGATTAACCGAACATTATCTCTCAAAACCTGACATATTTCCTGCTACCTAAACATATTGCTCCGCCACATTATCTGCTGGAGGCATAAGCGCCGTCGTCGCCGTATTGTTTACAATAAATACACAAAGTTTGCGTCGCCTCACGCTTATGAGTTAAGACATAGTTAGCAGATTTGAATACAACTCTGCGACTGCGGCCCGAGCAAGTTGTGCTCGTCGAGTTTCCATCCCATCTCCGTGGCTACGTTCATTAGACATCTAACCGTCAAATAGTGGATCACGTCTCGCTATCAGGTGCGCTGCAAACAAAACGCTGAATAGAGGCCGGGTTAAACATGCACGACGGGTGTACGGGTATAATTAAAGTTTAGGAGACGCTCACGTCGCCCGTTAACCTCGTTATCGGGCGCTGGAAGTGGGTGAGACGCGGCGGGGAGGGAGCCTGGCTCGGGGTTGGGGGGAAACGGGGAAAATCAATGACAGCCGCCGCGCGCCGTCTCTCCCCGGCCCGACGCGTTCATCTCGCGACCACGTGCCGCGGTCACTGGCCCGGCTCACCACACCGTCCTCATCCGCCGGCACGATCATCACACACATCCCGACACTGAAAAAAAGTATGCTCCATCCCCATTTCAAACTAATTAATCATCAATGAAACCATCTAAGTCTATGCACCATGACACATAATGCTGATAGATTAAACGGGCTTAACACCGATCAGCAAACAGTTTAGCTGAACGGTTAGGTGTGCGGTTTCACGAAACCTCGCCGGTCGTTGAGCCGCGCTCGGTCGCCTGTAAAATATACAACCGTAATATGTAGGTCGCCGTCAGGAATTTGGGTTATCGTTCGGTCGCGTCGATATGCGACACTTCCGCACAGCAACGATGCGAATGCTATGCAGTCGCCAATATTATTGCCATGTCACGCTTCCGTGTTACGTAATAGCTTTCCGAATGCCAGATATTGTGAGGTTTATGACGTGGTGCTTACGCATTGAGCACGCTCCTCCGCCGTTGTCGGATATGCACAAAACTTTTGATGGATGGTCTTTCCAAGTTGACTCAAAAGATAGAACTCCTGCAAGTTCGTAAAACAATGAGTCACGAAGTGAAACCCCGACTGCGGTTAAAAATTCGGTAGCAATGAACTGCCTAGTCCCAATTCCATGCGTTCGGTGTGTCGGTCGGCGGTACGAATGTTTTATATAAGCATATCGCGACCCGTCGTCGATCAATGTCAACCGCATATTTGGGTCAACGTCCGTCAGACGAATTCCCGCTTTCCTCTACTCTTCATTTCCTATAACGCGTGCGATCGCTTTATTGTGCTCTGTTTAGGGGTTGTATTCAAATATTTCCTTTTGTCTCCCATTTTAGATAATCCATTAATCTTATATTTGCTGGCATGATAACTTCATGGTAATGACCATAGTCAGATAGGCAAAGACAATTTAAGAAAATTTAAATAAATTGCCACGGACGTCACAGAAAAATGTCTCAAACGCTGACAAAACAACTGTCCAAGCTGGGTAAACAACTGAAAAATATTAAAAAATCTATCCAATATTTTCATATTATAGAAATAGTAAAAATAAAGCAAGACGGACAAAAAACTGGGAAATAACAAATCTGCCGTTAATTATAACGAGGTGATCGTTAAATGTTACCCATTATTTACGTGTTAATATCTCTCTCGCTCAGACAGACCCAGTCGAAAATAATCCATCGGTATACTACCGTTTTTGGGTTCATTTTTGCCATACGGGCTGAAAGCATTGTGTTTGTTAAAAGTGCTATTATTGTATGGTCACTAACGATATACTCCTGTTACAGGAAGTAATTTCGCTCTGTTGAATAAGTTTTCCTCGACCCGTATCAATTTGGTAAAGAAACTAAAGCTATGAATTATTTTGCACTTTATTGCATATCGTTATTTTAAGCCAGAATCTCACATGGCACCTTTCGGGAAGCTTAGTACATCTGTTAATCTTATTATGAATGCAAAGGTGTGTTTTAAGTTTAAAGCAAAGATGACTAACAGTATACTGATGAGAAATTGCAATCCAATAATTATAATAAGATGTAACGTCACGACTTTTATCCCCGTTCGGGGGTAGTCAGAGGCTTGAGTGGCCATACACCACCACATTGTGGAGGTATTAACCAACTCAAAGCCCACGTCTCACTAGATAGTCAGAACCCAACGTGACAGGTGGTGAACCTTGTCGCCGTGTATACAGGAACTGACTATTACCTAATCCCGAGGGATAGGTATAATAAGATGATCTGAAGATTTAAGAATGATACTAACATTCAAACGCTTTGTTCGCAGGTATATTACGCGAAGAAGAAGCGGAGAGCGCAACAGTACCTGGGCGAGGACGGCTCGCACAAGAAGGAGAAGAAGGTGTATAATGACGGGTACGACGACGACAACCACGACTACATCATCAAGCAGGGCGAGAAGTTCCTCGACCGGTACGAGATCTCCTCGCCGATCGGCAAGGGCTCGTTTGGACAGGTCAGTTATTTTACTAGGTCGTGTATGTAGGCAGAAGGTTCGGGCGAACCCGTGCCCGGAAACATACAGTACAATTACACACGTCTCTGGAAACTGATGGTTGTGAGTGGTCAAGAACTGCTGACGAAGAGACGTACAAAGCTTCTTTGTTTAGGTTGTCTTAATCCAAGAAGTTCAATACGTGTCAGGCCGGTGGACATAAGTCTAGTAAATAGTAGACTTCTTTCGGCTGAATTTTCAATAGCAGTGAAACGGGATACGGGGGCCGTTATCTTGACAGTGGCTACATCATTTTCTTCAGAGCTGAATATTTTAAGGCAATGATTTAGGAAGTGGACGACATAGGAACTAGTGATGGACGCTAGTAACACGTAAATTATGAAATGATAAATAATGAGGCTACTCAAGGGCATAGTTTTAATTACTTACCAAATTACACCGCCACGGTTACCTAATAGTTAGATTAGTGAACAATACACGTGTAAGCGATAATAATATCCTTATCTTCACTATCCCTATTAACATTGTCTTGTTCTGTTTCTATGCTAAATATGACAGATTTATAAAGTTCTGGTTCAAAGATAGCAAGTTTGATAGAGCTTGAATCTACCAAAACTTGATATCGATGATGTATGTTTAATTCAGTTATGTATTCTGTTGCAGGTTGTGAAAGCGTATGACCACGAGGAGCAGTGTCAAGTAGCGATAAAAATAATTAAGAATAAGAAACCCTTCCTAAACCAGGCACAAATAGAAGTCAAGTTACTAAAAATGATGAACAGAGCGGATCCTGAAAATAAGTATTATATAGGTAAGATCCTGTTGTATATGGTTTGTTAAGTTCAATTAGCTGGAAAACTTGTCCATCCATCGGACTTGCGCTTCATCACCGTAATCAACAAAAAAGCATTACTGTGTCTTACTCAAAAGCCAATAACAACTACAGATTCAGGGAGAGAATTAAAGGAGAAACTGAACCAAAAACTTTCTTCCTTGCCTATTTCCGATGAGGTTCGAACTAGGCTTATTTTAAGTCCCAATGTAAATTGACAAAATCGTTCGGATTACATGCAGAGCTAATTAATAATTGCCGTGATAGTGATGATGTATTAGTAATGTTTCTATAGGTCCATGGACTATATCATCTATCATGATCGTTTCTTGTTGACAGTGAAACTGAAATGCCACTTCATGTGGCGGAACCACCTGTGCCTAGTGTTCGAGCTGCTCTCGTACAACCTGTACGATCTCCTGCGCAACACCAACTTCCGCGGCGTCTCGCTCAACCTCACGCGCAAGTTTGCGCAGCAACTGTGCACCGCGCTACTGTTCCTTAGTCAACCTGGTGAGTGCAACCATATATTTTTATTATTGCCCAGGAAAGCACCTTGATCTTCGACGATTTCCAGGGAAAACCTAAGTTGTCTGGAAACCCGCATGAATCCAATTAAAATAATAATAGGATTAGTTGGAAGAAGTTTGTCCACTTCCCTCCAATGAAAAGCGGCAAAGAAAAACAATAGTACTGATGGCCTGCGCACATTGACGGACGGCATGGCAGAGAAAGACGGACGGCATGGCATGGAAGAGAAGAATTTTAAATTTATCAATCGAATTTAATACTTATCCAATCGAAATAAGATATGTATTTAAACGCTCGGTGATCTATCTTGGAGCATCGCAGCGCAGTTTTCTCGGAGCATCTAAGAGAACGTTGGAGCACCTTATTCCGATTGGATAAGTATTAAATTGGATTAATAAATTAAAAATCGTCTGCCATGCCGTCCGCCAATGTGCGCAGGCCATGATTGCCACAGACTGTTACGACTTGATAACTGACTTTTACGAACCTGTAAATATGCCCATTAAAGAACCCCATGTTGCTTCAGGATCCCTCCTGAAGTCTTTACTTTGATCGCACGTGTAATTTGAGGAATGATCCCTCATTCCACAAAACGGACCGACCCTCCAAGACCTTGCTTGAATGTCTTAACGCAAATCAAGACGATAACGGTGTTTTGAACGCGTGTTTAGTCAAACATAACTCGTGTCTATCTCGTGTTTAACTTTTTTGTAATAACACGGTTAGTTTCCCTTAATCTGAAGATATCCTAAGTCTGCCATAATGCCAGAAAATCTTTGTTTTATAAAGACGCTAGCATTGTACCGAAAATATTACATTATAACAAAAGCGACCTTTTCATAACGAAATGTAGGTGTTTGGTCCATAAATTGTTCGTGACGGAAAGACAACAAGTACTGATACACAGAGATACCAAATACCCATTTTTCCCGTAATCTTGATGATATCGCCGGTTCCCGTTATCGGGACAACACTAATGCCAGTCTCTCTTTTGTTTCAGAACTAAATATAATTCACTGTGATCTTAAACCCGAGAATATACTACTATGCAACCCGAAGAGGTCAGCTATTAAAATTGTGGACTTTGGAAGTTCGTGTCAGTTAGGTCAAAGGGTGAGTGTGCAATAGCCTTATTAACTCCACGAGTGGTTGTGTTGGTCTAGACGTAGCTTTACATTAACAATGGACGTGACATTATTAATTCAAATTTAAATGTGCATTTAAATTATAAAACAATAACTCTGCTCTTTGAAATTGTATGAGTGTTTCTCTTTGATGTGTTCTAAGTGATTATGAAAGGTTTATTTGGAAAATTTGGATATTTAATGTTATTTTATTTTGATTAAAACTTTCAGATATCTGTAATAATTAGTTTTGCGCACGGATAAAGCTTTCTAGCCACCACGTTTCTATAATAAATAACCAGCTATGTTTGCCCAAAAATCTGTAATCTTAAATTTAATGTTATTCTTCTATGAACATCAACCCACGCTCTGTTCAAATATTTGCATGATTTTGATAACTTAAATGTTCGTATCGCTATGGACCATGGAACCTGCGCCTAACGCTGTTCCCCCGATTTATAGACTCGATTCCTGTACACGCTAATTGCTAAGATAAATCACATGGGGTCGTGCGATTCAGAGGCGGCGGGTCGAGGGTTATCGGCGACTGCGCCTCAAATATTATGACTTAATACGTCATTGTACATATCAGTCGCAACCGCTTACGATAGTGCCTATTACGTTCACAAGCAATCATTAAGCAAACAGAACTAATTTGTGTATAAATGCGTTATCTTTTGTGATAAATGCTCGAAGCCGTGATGTGATACCTTTCTGTGCTGTGAATGCTCGAAGCCATCATTCATTTTGCTCGATATCTTCGATATCTCCTTTGGTAAATGCTCGAACCCGTCACACATTTTGCTTACTATCTCCTTTTGTAAATGCTCGAAGACTCATACATCTTGCTCGATATCTCCTTTGGTAAAATGCTTGAAGCCTTCATACATTTTGCTCGATATCTCCTTTGGTAAATGCTCGATATCTTCTTTGGTAAATGCTTGAAGCCGTCATACCTTTGCTTGCTATCGTAAATGCTCGAAGCCTTGTACCTTTGCTCGCTGTCTCTTAGTTGAATGCTGGAAATAGTGATATGATGATTACTTATTTCGTTTTATATAAAATTTTATCACTTATCAGATAAGGTCAGAAGACATGGCATGGCCCTTTATCCACATTCATACTTATTCTAGGTAATCGTAGACTTAATGAGAAACTAACGATTGAAATAATGTTTATCACAGTGACACGGTCCATTGAATGTTAAGTTTGACATTTATTGCTTTTACTTATCAACTTCGAGCCGACATGTAATAACTGATTATAAATAATTACTATTTATAAACATACTAGCTGGTGCCCGCGACTTCGTCTGAGTAAAATTTGTAGTTCTAGTGGCCTGTTTTTTCTATAAGCTTTCATCTATCTCCATACTATAAATAAAAAACTTTGAGAAATTATTGGTATCCCATACAAAATTTCATCCTCTATTTCACCCCTTCAAGTTGTATTGAAGCCTCTACACACGATTGTCCTCATATTCCAGATATACCAATACATTCAGTCGAGGTTCTACCGTTCGCCGGAGGTGCTGCTGGGCGTGCCGTACGACCTCGCTATAGACATGTGGTCGCTCGGCTGTATCCTCGTCGAGATGCACACGGGCGAGCCGCTCTTCAGCGGCGCCAACGAAGTCGACCAGATGAACAAGATCGTCGAGGTGCTCGGCATGCCGCCTGACCATCTACTAGACCAGGTTAATATAAACTTTCAATAAGACTGACTCCATACGTTTGTCCCAAGGCTGGTACCAACGTTGGACGTGGCATTACACGTTGACTATTTATTATACCAGATCTGTCTCCTGTTTTGAGCGTTGGCGCTGACTTCTTTGATAAAACAAACACGCGCCGGCCAACTACCAACATTCGCCCCAACCTCGGAGACAACACTATTTTCTAGATCCACACGTTGGACGAGTGGAGTTGGGGCCAACGTATGAAGCCAGCGTCGTAAGAGTGGCAAAAGACGTCCAATAGACTGAACCGATAGTCAGATCAGATAAACAGAAGGCAATCGTGCCATACTTTTATTAGAATTTACTCATATCCGATCCGACTACCGGGTCGGACGCGTATGTGATTTCATTGCCGTTAAACGAACGTGATCATTAATCATTATGGTTGTCAGTCAATAAAACTGGATGTTTATTGAGTGAAAAAGATCTGATAGTCTGATCAGACAGTCGGAAGCAAAATCGCCTATCGACTATTTATTGCCGTCCTAAACAAAATAATATCGCCGTGAGGCAAGCGGTTTCATACACTAAGGCTTAGTGTATGAAACCGTTTCTTGTATTATGAAAACCGACCAACGTTAACTCCCAAAGTTCTGATCCCAGAGATTCTGATCTGATCTGAGTTGCTGAACCCAGTTATATTTAGTTTTATATACTCCTTGCAGGCTCACAAAACAAGAAAGTTCTTCGACAAATTACCAGCGTCAGAAGGCGGTGGTTACGTGTTGAAGAAAGTCAATGGAAAAGACGGCAGGTCAGTAGTTTGAATTGGTATTCTTTTGGATGGATACTGAAACGCTGCTCAAACGTTCAAGTTATATCGGAATATTTAAGGAAAGAGAGTGCACATGTGCTTGCGCACACACTTGAACACTTAAATATCTCCTGCGCAGATGGCTAGTCTCCGTTGAGATTGGCCGCCGTGGATAAAATTCGGGCAGGTCGGTTAATAGCGCCACATGCAACATTGCCAATGCAATTCATTTTTCTGTTTTTCTAGCAGAGTCCTAATAAATTCCACAAAATTTCTATAAAATAGTCACACAATTTTACGCCATTTGACGGAAATTTTGAAAATTCTGCTAGAAAATCAGAAAAATGAATTGCATTGGCAATGTTGCATTGTAGCGCTATTCGAGTACCTAGTAGGAGTATTATTATTAGAGTTTGGTTATGACACGGTGGTGTGGTGTGCAGGAAGTACCGGTCAGCGGGCGCGCGGCGGCTGCACGACATCCTGGGCGTGGAGGGCGGCGGGCCGGCCGCGCGCCGCCGCGGCGAGCCCGGACACGCCGTCGCAGACTATCTCAAATTTAAGGTACGTACACAAACCAACGTCACCGACGTAGTCCTGCGAACTAGGCTGAAGTGGCAGTGGGCGGGCACATAGCCCGAAGAACTGATGGCCGATGGGGTAGAAAGGTTCTCGAGTGTCGACCGTAGCGGAAGACGCAGCGTGGGTAGGCCCCCCCACAATGTAGAACGATGATCTAGTGAAGGTCGCGGAAAACCGCTGGAAGCAAGCAGCACAGGACCGGTCGTTGTGGAAAACCTTGGAGGAGGCCTATGTCCAACAGTGGACTTCTTTAGGCTGACACGATGATGATGAAAGTCGTCCAATGGCTGCCTTACAACACGTAAGGACACTGGGATCTCAAAATGCACCTGCTCTGCTATGATTCTGGTAAGAGGTACACGGACGGACGTTACACGGAGGGAACGACTGCAATCTGCTGTCCTAGGGCCGGCCGCCAATTGTAGCTTAAACCACGGGAGTGAGTTTAATCTCCCGTCTTCCACATAGAATCGATAGTTTAAAACTCTCCACGATCGATCAAATACCATTTCTGACTTGCCCAGAGTTTCACTTAGTGGGACAGCCAGTTGTGAAAATAGTTGGAACTGCCTGTTAACGAAGGCCTGTAGGTCTAGTCTAATTACCTTTGTTATATCTCCATGTATCTATTCCAGGATCTAATTCTCCGCATGCTGGAGTACGACCCGAAGCAGCGCGTGACGCCGTACTACGCGCTACAACACAACTTCTTCAAGCGGACCGCGGACGAGTCGACGAATACGCAGCAAGCGCAGTCGCATCACCAACACGGTCAGTATACACTCGCCGAACATTCTGGAACCGACACCAATACCCACCCTCTTTTGTCAAGGTGTGTCGACCATTCTGGAACGCTGTAATGTGCTTGAAGCGATAATTTCACCGATCGGTTTTATTTTTTCCTTGAAAGAACCCCCCTCCCCCATGACTCGCCTACCGTCTTCATGCAACGTCTCTTAATGTGAGCTAACTGAGTTTGACATAGTTCCCACTCCCCTTCAGGTCGGCAATGTGCGAGCAATACCTTTGGTATTGTAAGCATCTATAGGCTACGGTAACTGCTTAACATCAGGCGGGCCGTACGCTTTTTTGCCACCGCAGTCCCATAAAAAAAAAAAAAAAACATAGTTCCTCTAATATCCTTACCAAGTTTTCATACTGAATGTCTTCAAACTAACACCTCTGAAACCGTTTTTCATCACTCTCGTTTCCCGAGGCTAGAGTGCACTGGAAGGGCATCGGTCGGGTCAACTGCCTGACAGATAAAGACAGAGCTATAAGGAAGAGCGAGGCAGTTGCTGTCCCTTTTTTACCTCCCTTTTATATCCATCTATCGAGACCTTTAACCTCTTTATGGCTCGATATCGTTCTATAAAACTGTGCAAGTCATCTAACAAATAAAATCTTCTAGCATGCTGATTTTGCATTCCTGAATACATAATTACTTGATGTTTCTTCGCTTTCAAGTGCCATTCCACAACTGAAAGTTGGCAGTCAGCTCTTTGAATTTTACTTCAAGCCTTCTACTTGGTGTTCATTTGTCAATTTATCAATAGTAAAGCCCTGAAAAAGACAATTTTTACCCCGATCAGAGAATTTCTAGCTATCTATCTATCTCGTGGTACTATATCTTTGCGTAGCCTTGATGTGCTGTCTGCTATACTCTATAAATGGTGTTCGGGATACGTTATGTCCTCTATAAGTGAACAATTCACTAATCATGTAGGCCGGTATTTATAAATCAATCTACTCTGAGTCCGAACTTAAGTACACTTTTGGGAACCTATTTTACTGGAATCTGGGATGATATTAAAGTGACATTAGCAAGTAGATCGATTTATAAATACCGGCCGTAGTGTGTAAGCCTTACAGGATCATTTCGAGCTTGTGTGGTGTACTCGCTAACTCATAACGCTTCATCGTTTCATTGTATTGTGATTAACATTGATGAATATCATTCCCTGTTTGAAAATGTACATGGAAGTTACATAAGTTTGATTTAAAATTGGTTCTTATGTGTATATTAATTATGAAGTCCTGGTATATACAGGGTTATTGGAAAAACACTAACAACCTTGCAGGACTGTATTACTGACATCATAAACAACAACTTTTGTTCTATGACTTTTTACAAAACAATAATAAATTTAATAAAAAATCACACACTAAAATGTATGAAACAAGTAAATATGCTCATCTAGAGGATAGCTGTGGTCCGTTTAGGTACTTTAAGGTAAAGAGGAACATAAACACGTACCACAGATATCCTCTAGATGAGAATATTTTTTGTTTCATATATTATAGAAAGTGATTTCTTGTAAAATGTATTATATTTTGAAAAAAGTCATAGAACAAAAGTTGTTGTTTATGATATCAGTAATACAGTCCTGCAAGGTTGTTAGTGTTTTTCCAATAACCCTGTATAGGAGCTCACTTGATATATTTTTCATACTACTTAACTTTTAAACATTTTATACAAGACACTGTGCGATGTATAAATACAGACAGCGTCAAATATAGCTCAGAATTTCTTTAAATAACTCTATTCTCATGTTTTCGGAAGCTTTTTCATGGCAATAATGAACCTAAATTAAATGTTTACATAGTAACTTCCATAGCAATAATGTACCTTAATGTCATGTTAATAAAGGCGATGTTGTGGCGGCAGATGGCCCGTCGGACCCGCGATGACTAGAGCGGTCCGGCGGCCCCGCGTCCCGCCACTAGCCGCCACTTGCTAACATTGCTGCTAAACGCCAGGTCGGCACTCTCATACTCTCGGAATGTTTAACCCTACCCTGTGGACCCTGTGTGACCCCGCACCCCCTATGACCCCGTGACCCCGAGACCCCGTGTGCTGTGACTCATCCGAAGCATGTCGTTGTTGTTCATGCATGGCTTTCTAGTAATGGTAGTTGAAGTCTGTAGCTTTCACAACATTTAGCAATATTTAAATAACGCGACTGTGATGCTTCTAACATCATTGGAATTGGGACCAAAAATGCGAGATTATTTTTAAAAGTTGATTAAAACGTAGAAATTAATGTGTTATTTGAATTTGGGATTTCAAATGAGTGATTTATCATCCATCGCATAAAAGACAAAATGATTTTTAAAAATCATGTCAGTTCTTTTTAACTGGATCAAAAACTGAAAAGATTTCACCAATTATTTTACAGTCAAACCGCCAAATTTATAGAGATTTTTAACCAGTTAACAATGGTTTTACAAAGCATTTCTGGGAAAAAAGTGGTTTGTAATGCCAGTGTAAGTCCATCATAACTTTCATAACTTCTACAAATTTGACGGTAATAACTTAAGTAGGTCCCTTATTTCAAAAATAACTAGAGTAGCGAACGAGTTTTCCGAGTAACTAAAACCCTTGCCCAGTAGTTAGGTAAAACATAAAAGACTCAACATGTTGGTAACATAGGCGGGCGACGCGAAACTCGATTCGCCGACACTTGTGTTCGCTTAAGATACGATTCCGACGAACGCGGCAAATAGCAGACGTCAGTCGGTCTCATACAAATTGTGGCGATGACATGTGCCGCGACGGCAGACGGCATGAAAATTTGTATGAGACCGACTGACTTCTGCTGTCTGCCGCGTTCGTCGGAATCGTACCTTTAGGGCTACCAACATGTCCAGTTCAAACTTTTCATACACGACCTGATTGATCCCAATTGGGAAGCATGGTGTTATGGGAAACAGTCGATAGTGTCCAATTTTGGAAATCTTATCAGAGCCCCTCTATCCAAGGAGACTGTACTACAAGCGTTTCTACAAATCACATACACTTGTGCCAAATAAAAAAAAGCTGTCTTTTTTTTACACAAGTCACGTGATCTACTTATGCTTACCTTATGTCAATTATCATAGCGTAACGATTTGTAGAAACACGGGTAGAGAGTAATCTCGGTTCAATGACCATACACACACTACTCATGTAGTGTGTGTGGTTATAAAAGTACAGATAGAGAGAGAGATGTAATACTATAATGTGTGTTTCTGTGTGTTCCGTGCAGTGGGCGGTGCGCGACTGTGGGGAGGCGCCGAGCGGATGGAAGTGGAGGGCGTGCGGCGCGACGACGACCTGCTGCAGCCCGTCTGCCAGCTGCAGCACAGCCCCGTCGCCATCCACTAGCCGCCCGCCGCCGCCGCCGCCGCCGCCGCCCGCCCGCCCGAGCGATGACACGCTGCGCTACACGCACCCACTACGAGGAACCCAGCACCGGACACCGCCAAAAACAGCTCAGCATATGATACTTCCAAAATTAATCGCACTCCTCAATTTTACTAAAGTTTTTATTTTATTAGAAACGTTTTTATCGAATCAAAGTATAGCGATATGCACTGCATATTGTTACGCTTATTTTTTTTTCGTTTGTAAAATTGAGAAACGCAATGAATTCGGAATTTATCATTATGCTTAGCCGGTTTTGACGCTGACTGTACGCGTTTTGATACCTCACGAAAACCATATTCGTTTTCGTGAAGTCGAAAGATACGAAAACTGATATACTTCTCGTGTGCTGACCAAATTCGCGCTGGCAATCCCGACTCGCGTTATAGGCGATCGTGAGCTTCACGAGTTCGGTACCCTCGTCAAGAAGTTGAAAGATCTCTATGGGCTCGCATGTCGGCGCCGAGTAGGACGCGTGCTGACGAAGAGACGTTTTAGAAGGAGCGCGACGCGTCAATGTCGCGTTGTCGCTCGACCGTGTGAGATGGCGATCCTAAGCGAACACTTCAGATATCGCCGATGTCGACGACGTCACGAGAAGATACTAAGAAGAACGAGACCGTGCGACGTATCCACGATGCCGCCGAAATGAAGTATGCAGACCAAATCTATGGAGCCGTACATTGACTGCTCTATACATCGATATACGCTGCCTATAACCTGTTACGAAAAACGTCACCCGCGATCACACCGCTGTCCCCCTTACAGAACTATCGCGACGTAGGGGCGGTGGAATCCTCTCGCGTAGACCGATGGACGAATGACGCGGCGTCGCTAGCGTGCGAGTGCGAGTGTAGAGGAGGACTCGTGGACAGTGGCCGGCGCAGTGCGTGCAGCGGGCGCCGAGTGCAGTGCGTGCAGTGCGTGCAGTGAGTGCAGTGCAGTGTGACAGCCGGCCGCCGGCAGTGACTCCAGTGCGCGCGGCCGCGGGACTCCCGGACTGAACCCGATATTTATAATTCTATATTTTTATTTAATACGATAAGTCTGACTGTAAAGAAATATTATGGTGACGATTTGTTACGTTGTAACGTGTATTTGTATTATTTGTTCTTAATCGCTTCACACGACAGTACTTAGAGAAGGTTCCGAGTGATCGCGGACGACCCCGTTCACCACATCCGGACGCATCGAGGGCATGAAAGCTAGGTTTTTTTATTGTTACGCGATGCATATCAAGGACGCAATATGATAGTAAATAAATATTGTATATAAAATTAGGAAACAGACTAATCGATACAGACTGCAACATAAACTGGATAATCTATAGTTTAGTAACGATCTATGCTAGTTAGGCTTCCGTTCGGTTCGATGATCGCAAGCTTTAGGTATATAGTCTCAAAGTGTCGGCAACTGATGACTGAAATTCAAAGGGCCAATGACGATTTGTTTATACAGACGATGAAATAGATGATTAAGTATTTTTGTTATTGCACAAATTGAACCGACTCACGTTGTTAACTCAACTGAGCCCTCGCATTTCAGAGTTGTTGTATAATGTGTAAAAGTATTTAATTTCCGATACATACATAATGCTTGTGATTTGACTCCCAAGTGTTACTTTTAACGCGTATAGGTTATTTTTGACCCATTGGAATATTCAGACGATGTGTTAAACAGAGAATAGTGTATAGTTAATTCTATAAAAAACACAAAATGTAATTGTAGGTTACGAGAATGTTGAATCATTATATAAATTTGGGTATTTCAGATAAGAGTTAATAAATTACTGACTTGTTCAACCTTTTTGGATTTGAATCTACAATAGACTAACCTCATGCAACAGACTGGTGGAAACTTTCTAAACGGAGATATTTTGTATAACATACACTGAATCACTGCCTTATTGTGCCGGAACTTTTTATGAGTAAAGCAGAGTACATACTGTGGCCGTGTTTTAGTCCAGTAACAACTGAATGAGCTGAAGTTATATTTGATTGTTTTCGACTTGTTACTTATTGGGAACTGCTAAAATACAGCCACAGTAGTGAACCATGCTCAAGGTCCGCTACTAATTTACGACTTTTTGGTCCATAACGTAATGTATCGAGTCAACATGATCCATATTATGTTGTAAAGAATTGTGAAATGTAGGTAATAATGCAATACTTGATATGCATTTTGGTCGACGTTGATGCGGTATACCACAATTAGTAGGCAAAAGTTAGCGAATTTTGGTAATTGGGTTATACGAATCTTGTCGCAAAATGTCGACGTTTACACGATTGCAATTGTCGAGTGACGTGTAAAGCCTCTTAGTAGCGGCCCCGCCGTCTAGCTGCTTTGTTCTGACCATGTTGTGATATAGTAAAATTTTTATGTTCAATTATTTTTAGTTAAGAATTGACTGATAAGCGATCGATGCTCAGAATGAAGAAGCTAACACGAATTGCAACTGATAGCAAATTATTTTATCGCAATTATACTTGCGATTTTTTTATAAAATCTTCCTAATACAGGATTTATTTTAAAACGAGATACATGTATGGTACAGCTATTTGTTAACATGAAGCATTAAAGTATTTTTCTAACGTTCAGTTCGTCGACGTATAGTATGTGCTATCTCTTATGTTTGATTGTAGATTTGAATCTATGTATTTCTAATCTCGCTGTTCTGTACTATAAATTTTTCGAATATCTGTATAATATTTACTGTAATACTTTTCTGCTTCATGAGATATAGGGTTGTTAGAAAGATGATAAGGAATAGGTATGGGATACACATTTAATTTGATGATATATAGAGCAATAACTAAATAATCGACAGGCAGGTTTCCAAGCTGAATGTAAAATTTACTTTATGAAAAATGTGTTCATCATGTGTACCTAATGTATTATACATACCTAATTATAATAGTATTGTTTAGTTCCTTTTAACTAATAAACCATGTTAAAATAGACGCTGTATCCACCGTATATTAAGTTGTATGGTCACTCATTTTAACACAAACATGTGACATAAGACATTTTTTTTATTTAAAGAAATTATTGTTTAGCGTTAGCGCGAATCCCGGAAATCTGCCCTGCATTGTTGTATTTTATTATATAACAAACTAGTCGAGATGTTAAGTGATAAAGAACACAAAAACACCAACCTATTTGAATATAGTTGTACTAAATCCATTACTCAAGGATGGCCCTAGATGTTTCGCTTGAGTATGTAATATACTATACTATTTATTTGTACTGTGACAGAATGTGGCATGTGTGAGATGGAATGTGGTGCGCGACGCAGCGAGGTAAAATGTTTATTTCCTATCGGATTGTCAGTTCGCAGGCACTGTAACAATAAAAGGATAGAGCTTTATGTCACTAAGTTTTGTATTTTAAATCAATAAACGATAGCAATGATTTATTCATTTTATTTACTTATCTGATCCTCAGCTTAGAACCGGTCTTTATCGAAAACTTGGGGAGGCCTTTGTCTTTCAGTGGACATCTTTCTGAAAAGATTTCAGATCATTTCAGAAAGATGTCCACTGAAAGACAAAGATTTCAGATCATTTCAGAAAGATGTCCACTGAATCTATTTGTGATCATCTGAAATGACGAATCCTTGACCAATTTGATACCCTCATTCATTACCCTATTAAGGTACAAGTTCGCTCAACGCGGCAGACAGCAGACGACAGTCGGTCTCATACAAAATGTCGCGACGACGGCAGACGGCATGTGTTTGTCTGCCGCGTTGAGCGAACTCCTACCTACCCTTATTGTGCCTACAGCGACTACAGACCATTGAAGGAAGCTACAGAAAAGGTATAGAAGGAATACTCTTGAAAAAGAAACTCATGGAAAGTATAAAAGTTTGGATACAGGGCTAAAAAATTAATTTGATACTCATCAACTTAATAATCCAGTTGACACGAAAGTTTTCAGACACGACATTAGAATACCTTATATAAATCCACGCCCACAAAATTTTTTGGCCTGTAACGATTGATATGTGTCTCGCCCTGATGTCTAGTCTAATAGATATGAAGTCGATCGTATCAGGATTTGTCGTAAATTTGTACGGAACAAGTCCTTTAGTACCCCGCAGCTTAGTTGAGTGAAAAGTTTGCATTACGAGTTATTAGACGTCTATTGGTTATGTGGTCGATGTATTCATATTTTGAATATTGATAATATGTCGATATATTCTAGCCAAGCGTTTTAGTCTACATATTACCTATAAGTAGCTCATAGATTTTCCTCATAAACTAAAAAATCATAACTAACCCTCCGCCGTGATCGGGTAATAAACATTTTATACGCTTTTTGGCGGGAAGTGGAAAAGTGATGTTGTCATTTTTGTTTTAATTTCCAAAACTTGTGTTTCCTTGTATTATAATGTGTAATGTTGGTGGAATATTAACCATTATATGTTCATAAATGTGCGTGAGTGTGGGCAATTAGAACAAAAGTGGTAAAACATGATTTTCGGGTTCCTCCAAAAAGTCATAATAATTTGTCAGTAAAGTATCCGCCACTTTACTGATAGGGTTTGGGGGGTATTTTTGGCCTAGACTAGTTCTTCCTGTGCTTGACGCAGCAAATAAACTGTAATATTATATTTTACTTGACACTGGCATATGCGAAAAGCGACGCCATAACGTAAAAAAAAATCATTTTATAGCCTATGGCATCTCTCTAGTTTGTGCATAGGTAGAGTTCGTGTATGATCTATTTTTGTTTGTTGCTTGCAGTGTAGCCAACTTAAAGTTATTACCGCCAGACCTAGCGGTTTTTGTCGTACAGCGCCTAGCACGAAATCTAGCGCTTTTTGATGATACTGGATACCAGAGTTGGGCAAAATTTAATTGCAATTAATTAATTACTAATGAATTACCGTAACGAATTTAGTTGAAACTGCAGATTTATAGAGCTAAGGATTCTATAACATACAGCTCAATAATTTTTGGTTTACGACAAAAATTAACGAAGATACGACTAATTTCCTAACGAAGTTTCCTGAGCGGGCCGCGCCGGCCGCCGCACTCGCTGTGACGTCACGCGGGCTGATACGCGCTCGGCTAGCGCTAGGGTTCAGTTGTCTTGTTCGTGCGCAGCGTGTTTTAAGCCTCAAAATGAGTTTACAGGAAAGTTTTCGACAAGCTAAGCCGGATAACCTGCCAAAAGTCGATACTTTTATGGTATTCGACTACTTAAACAATAATTTAAAATACACCAGCGCCGAGACACGTGGTTGGAAACGGAAAAGGTACACTTAGGTACCTTTTTACATACCTTTTCTGTTATGAATACTATTTATACAAAGAAACCTATTATTTTACCACTAGGTTAAGCATGGAAAGGTTCGGTGTACCTACCCAAAGTACTATAAGATATATAAGATACCTAGGAAGGTAGGTAGTATCCTGTCATAAGTAGGTAGATTAGGTGTTTATCCTATTGAGTACTATTTTTATTCCTGTTTATTTTTGACGACCGCTTGGCGCTATAGTTTGAGCGTTGGCCGCTTGGCTCACTGCATCGGGTGGTTGTGGGTTCGATTCCCGCCAGAGGCAAATTTCGGAAATGGCCTTTTCGTAATCTACTCTGGTCTGGTTGTCACTGAGATCGCCCCCAGTCCATTGTATGGTAGCCAAGTATCAGCGGTGCTTAGGGGGCGTCCATAAATTACGTGAGGCATTTAGAGGGGGGGGGGGTCGAGCCAAAACTCTCCAAATCTCACGTGGGGGAGAGGAGGGGTCTCTGCAAATCTCACGTAATTTTTCTCCGCAAAAATTAGGGTGCGTTTCCATTGAAGCGGAGCTGGGCGGAGCGGACCGTGAACTGGCCAATCACAGTGCTCGAAATCTCCACTCCGCATCAGTGAAAACAGTGTAAGCGGAGCGGAGCGGAGTTGAGTGGACTTTCGAATAAAACAAATGAACACGCGGCCCCGAGCCGGACAGAACGGAGTCGAGCAGGCTGTGGTGCCGAGTGATGGGCACGAAGCGGAGCGGAGTGGAGCGGACCGGAGCTGAGTTGAGCGGAGCTGAGTGGAGCTGAGTGGATCTGACCGAAGCTGAGCGGAGCTGAGCGGAACTGAGCGGATCTAACCGAAGCTGAGCGGAGCTGAGCTGAGCGGACTTTCGAATACAGTATATGAACACGCGGCGGATAGCTTCCGAATTTTCATCTTCTAGTAGAGAAAGATGTAAAAGCGCTGTTCTTTTCTTAACCGATAACATGACGTATGATCACTCCATGAGATTGAATTTGACTCAAATTTGACTGATCGGAACACGGCTCAATGCAGCTCAGCTTGACTCCGCCCCGCTCCGCTCCGCCCAGCTCCACTTCGCCCCGCTCCGCTCCGCCCCGCTCTGCTCCACCCAGTTCCGCTTAAATGGAAAAAGTTGCCACTTTTCACTGCTCTTCTCCGCCCCGCTCCGCTTCAATGGAAACGCACCCTTAAACTGCGAGAAAACTGGGTTAAATTAAGTAAAACATGTTTCTCCACTAGAATATGGCTTTTGAAAAATCTCACCTAAGATTAGAGGGGGAGGGAGGGGGTCGAGCAAAATCTCACAACATCTTACTAAGGGGGATGGGGGAGGCAAAAATTCACAAAAATCACCTCACGTAATTTATGGACGCCCCCTTAGTTTGGGACCATACAGATGGCGTGTAAGTCTGGCGATATTTATTATTATTATTTATTATTCCTTTATAATCTATTATTAACATAATATTATATTACCCATCACCCTACCTAAGGATTCACTATCACTACATACCTAGTATAAAACAAAGTCGCTTCCCGCTTTCTGGCTGTCTGTCTCTATGTATGCTTAGATCTTTAAAACTACGCAGCGGATTTTGATGCGGTTTTTTTAATAGATAGTGATTCAAGAGGAAGGTTTATTATGTATAATACATGCTTAATATAGTAGAGAAACACTGATAATTTTAGAGGTTTCTAATGTGATGTCGTAAATAAATACATTTTTTTGCGCTTACATTGCAAACGCTGGCTGAATCCTACGAGATAGATCAAAATAATGTACTACAGTATTGTACACCATAAAAAGGTATACAAAAAGTCCGCGATGGTATTTATGTCTATCTCTTAGGGATAACCCACAATAACCATTTTTTATCCTATACTTTTTACGAGAAATAATGGCTTATTTACGAAGCGATTTTAAGCAATACAGCATTAATCCTTATCCAATTAAGTACCTTAAATACATTGTGCATTTAATATAGATCAATATGGCCCTTTACAGCATGTAATTTAAATGAATAACACCTAAAATAGTGAATGGCGGCGCGAGCGGGAAACCGGGCACAGCGCGAAATCAACGAGGCGAACCCGGTGACGTCACGCGCGCTGATCGCACTTACCGCCCGTCGATAAATTTTGGATACATAAAATGTGTTAGGAAATCGAAACCGATGGACCGATTTCGATGATTTAAAAACTATATTGATAAGAAAGCTTAGTTTTAACTGTTAGTGTTGGTTATGAGTTGATTTGTTGACCTATTACTGATCCTCATTGCATGTGGTGTCACAATTAACAATTAATTTTGATTTGTTTGGTGCTGGTGCAAGGTGCTGGTCCAGCTCCACCGGAACGGGAATAATTCCTCAGAATTTCTTGTTTTGATTTATTCCTTATTTATTTATTGTTTTCCTCTTCCTTCTCTTAATTTAGCGCTATTGACATATTAGTCACAATTACCACCTTTTTAAGTTGTGGAAATCATGTATCATGTAGCCATTGACAAGCATTTGTATGTCAATTGTAGCGGATGTTGTCTTGCCGTACGCTTACTTAGCTTTGTTGAACTATGTCGCTGCGGTAATGGATCGGTCATGCTCACTCTAATGTCCTTGCTTGCGGTGGCTCTGTGGAGCGGGTCACCCTCTTCCCTCTAAAATGGTTGAGGAGGGTGATGCCGCTGCTCAAGTCATGCTCGGGTTCCGGGCGCTGCTTGCGGGGACTGGTCCGCCCATTTTCCACTTGACACCGTTGTTCCAAAACTTTTACAGACAAGACCTAAGCACGGAAGGCATCACACCAAAACAATCGTTCTAAATATTCACCTTTTGGTTTGACAGTTAAGTGGGAGTAGGCATGCACAGCTTTCTAGGCTAGTTTTTATTATTTTTTATTTAAATACCTTATTTTCTTTTTTTACTCACACTGTGTTAATGCATGCCTGCTCACATAGCGTTACTGTTTGAAAATGTATACAATTATTCTTTTGAAAAGAGTAACCATTGAGTTTCTTGCCGGCTCTTCTCAATGGAAGCAACATTTCGAACCGGTGGTAACGCTAAAATATTGTTTATATTGACTATTTATAAATGCTCTAATGAGCTTACATGAATAAAAACCTTTTGACTTGACTTGACTTGACTTTAAAAATCGCGAACAAATCACAATTAATTGTTAATTGTGACATTACCTGCAATTTGCAATTAATTAATCGCAATTAAATTTTGCCCAACTCTGCTGTATACGCATACTTCAACGGTAAACGGCAGAATTAGGTACTACTTACATGAATAAGACGCAATGAATTAAAAATAAATTCAGGGGTATTCTTGCCGGAAAGTGGAAAAGTTTTTTTTATTATACTAAAAACCTCGTAATTCTTTTAATTACAATGACGATAATTCTTTTTAAATTAACGAGCAAATGTAGGCTATTGGAACAAAAGTATTTTTTTTGGTACCCGACATTACGACAGCGCAGCGCGTTTTTGCGTATAGGAGTTGGCAGTACAGGTTGCTTGCTCACGTCAAGGAATTTCTAAGCAGGTTCATGGCTCACGTCTATATTACTTTACTCTTTGCTCACGCCTAGTGATTTTCTTAAAATAAAATATTTAATTATAAATTTTTTTTTTTCTTAAAATTAGACTTTTAAGTTTGTAGTCATAAGGTCGCGATTAAAGTACCCGACTTCGAATTCGAATACCACATAGTACTCGGAACCCGTATTCGAGTACCGGGTATTCGAATCCTATAATCTGAGTACTCGAGTCAGGCTGGACTCGGCACATCTCTACAAACGTCAGTTTGCGTGTTTATAGGCTACATTAATTTTTTGAGAAATAAGATCCCATTTGGTTTGTGTTATCATCTCTGTGTTATAAGATAACGGTACAAACAAACAGGCAGACAATCTATTAAAAACAAACTTGCGTACCTTACCTAAAACTTATTTTTTATTTATTGGTTGCTGGAATCTGGAGTCAAACATGATTTCTTTTGCTGGTAAAACTAAAACCAGTTCAGAACAAATGGAAATCATCACACGTTTCATGGAGCAGTAAGTATATATTTAACCACCACTAGTTTAACCGCAGTTAAGTGAAGTGAGCATATCATAAGTTCCAATAAATGAATGTATTTTTCTATAATTTTGCAAGCTAGTGAACATACTTGTTTACATTTATTAGCTCTTTATTTATTTCCACTTTTATTTCAGACATGGTGACTTAAATAGGATCCAGGAACTAGGTCCTGTTTCCAGGATTGAACAGTTGCAGAAGTGGGCAGAGTTGACGGCTATGTTAAATGAATCAGGCCATCCTAGACCTACCGTAAAATGGAAAAAGGTAGGTGCTACTTACAATACGACTTTATCCCTGACAGAGATAGGTAGCATTTTTTTTTAGTTTTTAGCATTTAGTTTCCCACTACTGGACAAAGGCCTCCCCTTTTTTCTGGGGCTTGTTGGGGGCCACATTTTTCCTGAACAGGTGTTTAAATTGTTGCACTATCTTTGGCTATAAATAATACAGACTTATTATTCATAGGCATTGCCTCTGCCTCAGATAAATCTATGTCTATTTGTGCTGGTTGGTAATAATAAATCTATCTCAAATGTCAACTCTGAGAGTGAATTTAAAGAACAAACAAACAAACCTGAAACAAATAAGTAGGTACTTAATAATAATAGTAATAATAATATCCTGGGACATTTATTACACACGGCCACCTGATCCCAAACTAAGCAGAGTTTGTACTATGGAAACCAGATAACTGATATTACTACGTATACCTACTACTTTTTTATTTGTAAATACATACTTAATATACATATACACCCAGACTCCGGACATACAGACATGTACCTATACTGTACCTATAATTAGCAAAACCTCTGCATAAGTTACACCCCAGACTCTTAAGAAAGCAACCCAGCTTAGATTAATGGCCGGCGCACACTGCGGACGGCAGGGGAGGGAATTTTAATTTTATTATCGAATTTAAGACTTATCCAATCGAAATAAGGTATATATTTCAACACTTGGTGATCGACCCTGGAGCATCTCGGTGCACCGAAGAGCACGCTGGAGCACCTTATTACGATTGGATAAGTTTTAAATTCGATTGATAAAATTAAAATGCTCTACCCTGCCATCCGCCAGTGGGGGCAAGCCATAATAAGACTCACAGATATAATGCATTTGAAAATACATATTTGCTTATAAAAATGATTTGATTTGAAATACTATTGTCTTCTGTGTCTTGCCTAGCCTGTTGGCTTGGTACTAATTTTTATATATTTTTTTCGAAAACAGGTCTGGAGTGATTTAAAAAACAATACGAAAAAAAAATACAAGAAACTGAAAACAGAAGGAGTCGGTGCCCCCATGTCACACTTGGAGTTGAGAGTGCTCAGAGTACTGGGCGCCCAGGACGAGGGTGATAAAGCCAACCACACTGATGGTGATAATGATGATGATGATAATGAAAATGATAAAAGTGATACACAGCCTATACAGGTAAACCAGTACTATTTTGTAAAAACTAGCAAAACTATAGATCTTATAATGGACGTACAACTTGCAAAGCTGTATTAGGGGTATTATAACACTATTCAATCAGGTCAACCACCTTACAGATAGAGATGGAGATATAAGACAGAAAAAGGCAGTGCTGTGTGTTCCATTTTGTCTTCTAGCTTAGTGTCATAGATTAGGCCTTTTAATTATTTGGCTATTTTAAGCCAAATAATTAAAAGGCCCACCACTCAAGTCTCAATCAATAAAAGGCTTTCTACTTAGACGACTCAGGTTCTTGTAATTTATTAAAAATTACACCCAGTGCAGAAGTTTTTTTTATATTTTTTTTGTCATAGTGACCATTGTGGATAAATCAATGCCTTCTCTTGAGTTGGAGCTTTACGCATCAATGTCTTAATCAAATCGCCTGGTTTTTTTTAAATTTAAAAAACGTATGATTTTCTTTTGTTAACAGATTGAATTAAAGAGGGAGCCCGATGAACCAAAACCTCACAGATTTTTCTACTCCGTGAACTGCCCAGAGCCCGAGAAGAGGCCATCTTCAGCATCCTCATATGCCGCCTCTAGTAGCATGGAGCCCCCTGTTAAACGAAAACGCAGTGATATTGACAGTCTAACAAGAAAATACTTCGAATTTGAGAAGAAAAGAGAAGAGATGCTGCATGAAAGAGAAATGGCTAGGATAAAACAGGAGGAACAACGATTAGGGATATATAGTAGATTAGTGAGTGTGTTGGAAACGCTAGCGCCGTGTGTGAGAAACTTTTTAGATCGGACGGCAGCAGAATGATGTGCAGAGTAGGATAGAAAAAAAAGCAGCCAACAGGCAGCGATAGGATGATGTTAATTTATTTTCTGACCCACTGCTCATTATTCCGCGGGTATAAGGCTACGTTTCCACTGACGCGGAGCTGGGCGGAGTGGGGTGGAGAAGAGCACCGCGATTGGCCAACTGTGATAGGCCAAGAGCAGAGTGGAGATTTCGAGCACTGTGATAAGCCAATTCACGGTCTGCTCCTCTCCACTCCGCCTAGCTCCGCGTCAGTGGAAACGCACTCTGATAAATGACTATAACTATTAGTAATGCCATCACTTCACATGTCGTATTTGTGTATTTCCGCCAAACAAAACTACATATGTCCATGATAAGGGCTATCTTGGTTTGGCGTAATAACGCTAATATTTGTACAAGCATAGTAAAGTGGCAGCATAATAGACGTTTCAAGAAAGAGTTCGTTGATTTTAGTAAATAAGTTAATGGGGAAAGCTAAAAATAATTATTTTATCCATGAATTTATCTCATAGTTTCCTACCAAGATGGTTTTTTTTTTAATTTCATCACTAATCACTGGGATGCAGTAATTCCAGACAGAAAAGAAAATCAATTGTGTCATGTAGATCTGTATTCAAGATTCCAGCATACAGAGAGTTCAGGATGAGTGTTCATTATTGAGGATGAATGACTCATTTTTATTAATATAAAGAGTATTTTAACTAAGATTTAGTTATGTAAATGAAATCTAAGAACTATATACCTACTACTTATACTATACTCATAGATTAATTTTAGTTTCCGCGAGGGCGCTCCAACTAGATGGAGCATGCGCACTAATAAAATGCGGCAACTGATACCACGCAAAGTTGAAGCGCACGCGCGAAACTTTTATAAATCTATGACTATACTAATGATGAACTGAGTCGCTTTCAGGGGTAGGTGCGCGGCTATTATCATTACGCATGTATAATATTCAAATTATGTAGCCAATTAGCTACCTGAGGAACCGACTCTGGCTGTAAATATTACAAAAAATAAATAAACAAAACTAAAAAGACAAGTTTTAAAACTTCACTGAACCCTCTAACCTACTTTTTTTTATCGTTAATCTTTCTTTGCCTTTTTTTCGTCTAGAATTGGGTTGCGTATTTCGTCAAGCTTTGCAACTGCTCCGGTAGCCGTGATCGTCTAGTGGTTAGGACCCTACGTTGTGGCCGTAGTAACCCAGGTTCGAATCCTGGTCACGGCAGTGTCATACACTGTTACGGCGGAGGTAAACTATTTTATTTCTCACGCAAAATATGTTGGAATGATTTTATGTATTAATAGTGTGAAAGTGATTGTAGAAATAGATAAACAGTTTTTGTAATAAATCTTGGGGTCCGCTTATACCGTATCTGTACTGTACCCAAATTTATTTATTTTCTTTATGCATAAATCGTTGGGTTTAATAGTTTCGATTTATAGAAAGTGTTATTTCTTTGCTTTATTCAATCTGAAAATGATTTGGGGTGTTGATTAAATTTTGTAGGAAACTTATACAAAGTACCATCTGTGAATTCAATACTGTACCAGTACCATTAGTAGATGATCAGAGACGACAGTGACACCTAGCGGCGTACACAAATAATATTATTTTAATGAGTCAATAGATGGCACTAGTAGTTTTTGTTTTGGTTCAACACAGTCGCCGTCACGCCGCAGCTGTTCGCTATCACAAAATCGTGAGAGAAAAGGAGTGGTGATTAGGCCTGTCTTTGCCTAAAAATTACGTTTTTTCAATGGTTCACGTGTACCCCGGGACTTGAGGCCGTTATATGTGTTAGATAAAGTTGTTCTCCATGTGATATATTGTTGGCAGTGTCGAAAAACAACGCTAAATAGTGTAATTAACGACGTAAACGTTCGTTATGACGTTTACTACGGTGTTTTTGTGTGTGTGCGTGAGTGACAGCATTGCCGACGGCCGTTGAAGCGAATCTTGTAACGGAATGGGTGGTAGATGTTGGATGTAAAGGCTGTTTTCGGTAAGTTATTTTGTTTTGATGATGGTTTATCTAACCTATATTGGGTCATGCTTGTGCACGGAATGTATGTATAGGTACGTGCGTTCTTTGACCTCGATTCGCGATGCGATCTCGTCTACTAGGACCCGTGTATCTTTAAGTACATATTTCCCTTTGAAAGGTAAGTAATTTCTCGTGTTGGTAGGAACTTATGTTTTTGCTGCGCCCGCCAAGTTTCCGCACGAATGTTCTGTTTGATTAGCTAATTTATAGTTACGGTAGGTACCTAGTTACGATCTAAGATGTAAGAAAACAAGTGAAGTATTGAACCAGTTATCACCTTTATTCAGAATGAAATAAGGATGATTATTGGTGATTCCGTGCATAACTTCGAGAGCGTCACATCACGTGTGCAGTGAGGGTGCATTCAACTAGGTAATTATAATGCTCCATAGATTTTAATAAATAAGAAATCTAGTAAGTAGTAGTAGAGTAGGTAGGTGACTAGGTAGGGAGTACCTACTCTAAAATATTAATAGAAAATTAATACGTTTCTTTCCAATACCCCTACTTCCCGTTCTGTTTTAATGAAGGGTCTTTGAACCATGGTTGCCAGGTCAGGTTAGGTTTTCTAAAAATCAGTAGATTTACCTACTGTAAACGAAAAAATATACTAGATAGGTACCTAATTAGGTGTAGAAAGAGACTAAATATCAGTAGGTAGGTTGAAATTATAAAGTAATATCAAAGTTTTTAATAATATCAATAAAACTAAGCACCTTCTTGGTAGGTACCTACCTACCATCTTTGCCATCTTTGCTATCTTTGCTTTACCATATCTAGGTACCTACCTAGCTTAATCACAGGTCAACTTCAAACTAATGACGAAACTTCACATCTAGTGATCCCCAGACAGACTGTAAATCGAAGCGATTCGTTTTGAAATTTAAGTCTGATCTAAACACTTAGCTATCCAGACCGATTTATCAATAGGTACCTAGGTATTAGCAGTGTGTTAGCCGCTGTCAAAATTATATGCTAGGTACCTACGAAAATCAGGTTTAGATACATGTTAATACTGGTTTAAATACCTATCCGATGATGTCAATAACCCTTTTTTTAACAATAACTACTGCCAAACTGTAGCCAATTGACTGCAGCACATAAACGGGCTGGCTCGACCGGTGTAGTACCACCTTCTCACAGGAGATCGGCGTAAAGCAGCTATTACAGCTGCGTTTCGTACGATGAGTGAGAGAGCCGTAAGCCCCCCCGCCTCTCACTCCCTCCATGCCACTCCCCCTCAGCTTAGGTCGGCAATGTGCGAGCAATGCCTTTGGTATTGTAAGCATGTATAGGCTACGGTAACTGCTTAACATCAGGCGGGCCGTACGCTTTTTGCCACCTCAGTCCTATTAAAAAACGCGGTCATTCACGATGGATCAATTATTGCTGATAACCAATTGTGCCAATTGTGATACCTACCGACTGAGCAGAGAACACCGTTCTAAGAGATATCGTCATGTCCCATAATGTACATTATTTATCGGTTGCTTATTACCAAGTAGCTAACTATTGCTGTACTTAAAATACCTAAATGTATGCAATGCAGTTCATTGTATCATTATATTATAACAGTAACTAGGTATACTTATCATCATATTACTAATTGTTTAACGCTTACAAGTCTTACATCAAATTCTTGGCATGTTAGCGATAACAGACCATGCTCGTGCTGATTTCCAAAATAATTATAAAATACCAAGTAAAGACGTGACTACTGATTAAAATTCATTCCACAATTTGTTATAAGTCTAATTAATTTTATTTAATACTAGCAAGTTGAAAAAAGCACTTATAGAAATAATATAGGTTATATTCTCTACCCACGTTATCGTAACTTCGTAACGGCAAAACTAACGGTGGGAGCATGGTAGGCGACGGCGTGTAGGCGGCTAGCCATGGACGACATTCAAATTACGGTATAATGATTATTGCGATATACCTAGTACCTACCATTCTGTGTCAAACAATTATCCCACGAACATGTATGTAAAATGTTAGACTCGTATTAATAAATCAATCTCAACTATGCCTAATTTGAGTACACTTTTGAGGTGCAATTTTCTACAACTGGAATGATATTTCTAGGTAAACGGCCTTAGCTACTGACCTTTTTGTCTGTAAACCTTTTTTCTTGCCAAATGCCGAAAACACGCTGAAAAGTAAAAAGTTAAAATGAGTCCGTCAACTGTCACTAGGAATATTCAACAATGACGTAAAAACCCCAAAAACAAAGAACAATTTTTTTTCATCCAACAGTTTATTTGAAATAGTCAAAATTTTACGTCTGCGAGCAAAACGTGTTCAAAATATCGTCTCAAATGTTCTAAATTTGATAAAGAAAAAAACTGTGAGGATGGCTACAAAAAGACTTCCCATTAAACGGTCTCGGGAACTCGAGAAAACCATAGAGCTCCCGGAAGTGGCTCTGGCGGCTATCACTTCATATAAAAAGCAGAGGGAAGTGAGCGAATTCATCAACTTCCTGCTCAGTTCGCTAGAGAGGAACTCCGACTGGCTGAACAGCGTCGTCAGCAAGCAGAACAATTTTAGATGCGCACTAATGGTAGGAGCCGGCCCGAACCGCTTCCAAATCCAAGAGCTCATCTATCCTACAGGCGAGTCCGACATCAAATTGGAAGTAGAAATAAAGGATTCCGAGGACTACGACAAAATTGCAATCGCAGCGCTAGTGAAACTATCCAATCTGGAATTGGACCACCTGCTGAAGTTCATTAAAACCCGCCTGTCCGACAACGTCTCGGTGAAAGAAGATCTGATAAAAGGTAAAGCTTTGGGCATAAGTTTCGCCGTCCTGCGGCCTTTCTCTGAAAAGCAGTACCGTGTGATGGAGAGGATTGTTATCGGAAGTTCCATGAAATGTGTAGTTCCCATGAAAAAGCGGCGCAGGGACGAGAAATTACTAACGGGACCTCCTTTTAAGAAGACCAAGAAAGTCACATAGTACGAAGAGCGATAGTTGCAGGATCATTGGTACCTATAAAACGTTTCCGAACAGAATGGACAGTCGTTACGGCATACCGCAGTGTCATGTAGCATGTAATGACAGCAATTTGGGCCGACTGTAAAATGCGACGCTCACAGTAAATTATACTCATTTTTGCAATGATCGCTTCCGATTACCTATGATGGATGGGGGCGCATTTGTGGCTGCACGGCTACTATGTTTCGACGCAAATACATTTTATTTAAAACGTCGTGCAATGTGCCCTTTTTATAAACTTTACAATAAAACATTTACATCTATATTGTTATTTGTTAACTATATTGTTAATTGCCTATATGTTCATGCTCATTGGTAATATTGACATTGCTCGTAGCTCACTTTTATTTATTTCCGCCATTAATTAGTATGTCCAGTAAATGTGTACGAAGAAGGTTGACAAAGTAAAAAGGGAAAACATAATTAGATTTTGCTGTTCCCTATCGTTAAACTGTAATCGTTTTTCTTCCGTCGTCGGAGCTAGCGTCCGACTGGGCGAGATCAATATCTCTGGAATCAGGGCAGTCGTGCGCGGGCCAAGTTACAGCCACAAATCCTTCTACCAATAACTTATTACAATAGCACTCGGCGTTACGCAACTGAAGAGTGAAACAATAGTTTTTCCCACAGCCGTGTGAGCGGAGCCACCCGAAAATGGTTAGTTGGGAAAGTTTTCGATCTGCTTATCGCCGAACATAAATCAATTTGAATCATGGGAGCCGAGTATAAGTTGGGTCGCTTCTGAGACCTTTTTCTAACTCGGGACCGACCATACGGATTAAGGGAAGCCTGACCGTTGCGTAATTGGCGTAATAGATGTGTGATTTATTGCTTCCGTACATTATGTATTGCACATACTCATGAAGCTGAAGATGTGTCTGGGTCTTTCCATCCTCTCTCTTTTGTTTCAGTCTTTCGGCTTTTGGCCTACCCTGATTTAGCTGATGATCGATATTTACACGGAACTATTGTCATCTGTTTTGAGAGACTAAAGTAGTGTTTAGTAGTTTTTTGTCTTCCAAAACCGGCTCAAGATAATTAAGGTGTATAGCACTGGGAGGTTCTAGCCCTGAGTCAGTAGGGACTGATGTGACAATGTCGCTAATTGGAGATTATTCGTTTCAACATCAAAGCACTTGTTTCTGAAGATCATGAAGATATTATATTCCCTCTTGCGGTTATTACCACTCCTTTTCTAGGCCACTAGAATTATATGGACCCTACTCGTAGCCGGCGAGGGCAAACACTAGCCTAAAAGTTACTTACACAATAAACATCTTTAATATTGTTTGAGCTAGGACCCTGACATAAACGGGCCATTGTGAAAGGATGTTAAAGGCGTCCTTTGTTCTCAATATTCTTGAATTTTAGCGACGCTATCTAGACAGAATATTGGGTCGAATATTGCGTTAGAAAAAGGAACACCAGCTTCCAATATTCTCTCATTTGACGACGATGGAAATTTTGGCGAATGGCAGTGTTTGTCTCTGAGGGTGGTTATTTCGTCTAGCCTGAGAGCTGCGGAATAATGCCAATAATCTGCTTAGTACAATAATACGATAGAACCAATTTCTTGGCTTATAATTTACTACCACTTTTATAAGATAAAGGCTGATTGCAGAGTTGTAAATAAGAAAGTAGTCATAGTAACTGTTGGAAGTAAAACTATTTACTGTGTAGGTACTTAGACCTCTAAACACGTTCGAGACAGTGTATCATAATAGAGATGAGTATTAAGTGTGCTACTAGGTACATAAATTGTAAATACCCCAATAATAAATAATTGTAATCCCAATTTAATGATTCTCGTCTGTTCAAAATCGTTTATTTTCCTACAGCATGGCTAAGTGGATATTCCAACTAACAAAATAAAACGTTAGAACTCGTAAACACAGAAACGTGAACAATTGTTGAAAGCATTTCTTCAGCCGGGTCCCGGGAGCGACATATTACATTTCGACTGTCGTCAGGAGTGTCGCGTACAAATGCCAAGTGCTGGGTTGTCGCCTGCTTGTGTGCTGAGAAATGATGCACTGTTTCATCATATACGTCGGATTAGGGTTGATTTTTGTGTGGCAAGGTAGTTTTGTTTGATTTAGGTTTTGTGGGATTGAATAACCTCAAGTCAGGGTCATTAGTCTGTAGGTATAGTGTCCAATGTCCGTTGAAGCCTTTGTCTTTGTGTCGCATCGTAGTTTTAGAAGGGATGAACTTATTTAAAAGCGGTTCTTGCTAGTTTCGTAGCTTTAGTAGCGAGAAGGTTGTGCTATGTTTGATGGCAATCAATCAACTCACACAAATAGTATTTTTGTTGTTGAAGGATTATATTTCTTAAATGTCCATGCATGGCAGCGTGTGTTGCACCAGCATTGGATGTATGTGGAGCCATTATTTAGAGGTTTTGCAGAAAATCCATTGAGGAGTTAGGATCATGCCCTGATATATCTAGAAGTTTATGATCTGTTACGAAATCTACTTTTTTTATGCATAAAAGAACCTGCTTATTTCATCTCGTATACAATGATGGCTTTGGGACGTTGTTGTAAAATGTTGTACCGAGATGAATTTTATATTAACGTCGCCGGATTTTTAAGAGAATTTCGAGCCGTAGCCTTTTCAAGAGAATTTTCTCTTGGAAAAAGTGTACTGAGATTTAGACCAAAGCCTAGATTTCATTAACATGGGTACGCTATTTTCTTTTATCTTCACTCGGAATTCCGTACTGTGCTTACGTTCTGGTTATATCAAGTTAATTTTATGAAAATTTTGCTTCAAGATTTTTAAATTGAAGTTTTCAAATATCTCAACGGGCAATTTGTTAAAGTAAAATAGAATACTAAATCAAGACAAAGCACTGCACATTCAGCGACGAATCTTTTAAAAATGTAGGCGCTCGTACAGTATTAAAAGGAACCCGCAAAGTTTAATACCGAGTATCCGGGCACACCGCCTTAATACAAACCGCCGGGTGAAAGAACGTACCTACGAAATTGTGGAACGAGGTAATAACAATTTTATAAGAACAAATAAATGCATCTACGATACCGCGGGGCATAAAGTACCAGCATAAAATGAAACTGCTTTTAGGGTTGAATTTTTATTTTAAACATAGAAAGGGATTTTGATGGCCCTCCCACGTCGTTCGGGCGCGTTATCTTTAGATTTAGGGTTTCTGCGCAATAATAACACGCAGTGGATATGGTGATTCACGTCGTCATCTCGGCGGTGAGGCGAGCGAATGTCCCTGATTTAGTGGTGACATTTTCATAAATTATTATGATGTATTTTATTGAAGCTGTTCGGCCCAAATTAGCTATGCTTTATACGTCTGTGGTCGTGCGGAAGTGCACTTGGTCAGGGGGTTTGGCATCCATAAAAATTCTGTGATTGTGGAGGATCGGCGTCTTTTTGTTTATAAAGATATTTTGTAACCATCTAAAACAAATTTCATTTTTTAAAGATGGGTTCATCACCTGTCTAGGGTTCTTCTAAAAACCTTGACATTTTCAGAATCAATGACTGCAACATCGTGCCCCCATCAATTTCCCTTGTCGCTACACGAGCGGGTTTATTTGCACAACCAATTACGAATAAGTCAGGGTAATGTTCCCAAAGTGACACCTTGCCACTTAATGTTGATATTAATTCAAGTATAATGGTTATTAGTTCGGGGTTCGGACAGGGCCGCCATATTTGTTTACGTAATCGCACACTGATTTGTAATTTGGAGTTTATTTTGGAGAGGTCTGTGGGATTTAATGTTGAAAGTGATTTTCGGATATTGACATGCTTTATAAGATTGATAAAATAAATACCTAAATATCACCAAACAAACACACCAACTGTATGCTCCCAAACTAAGCAAAGCATGTACTATAATTACCATACACTGGACACCCAGACCAGAGCAAATTACGAAAAGGCGGTTTACGAAATTAGACTTGCGGGAATCGAACCCGAAGCCACCCATGCAATGTTAATTATGTTTTGATCTCTGCTCTGTTTGCCTTGGTATATTAGTCGCAGTCGCAGTCGCAGTCGCAGTCGCAATTATCAGTTATAGATTCAATTTTTGGGTCATGAATGCTGATTGTTATTTGTATTTTCAGTTAAAACATGTCTGACAAATGGCCATAGACTGGCGACCTCGCCTTTTGACGACGTGTGTACAATAAGCTTAGGTACCTCTTCGTCTTTCATTTATTTAGGTAAGCACGAGACAAACATGATTCCTGAGGAACTATTAGGCAAAGGCCTTCGTCCACTTTTTCCTCTGCTTACGAAATTTTTACCTAACAAAAAATTGAGAAGGTACTCCTAAATACTGCTTCATCATCATCATCGTCACATTACTCGTACCTTGCATCACCACGCTTGTCGAAACGAGCATACATTATCCTGTATCGCCTCTAAAGTGCGGCTGACATTTTTGGGGGGCATAATAAATTCATCCGAGGGCCTACCTTTTAAAAGCCCACCAATTTCCCAGCGCACCCTTTCCCATTTTTTGATAAACGAACCGCTTGATCGAACCGTTGTCCGAGTGGGGTCCCAGTTTCTGATTATATCTCGTCACTGGACAAATTTGGATGTGATGTGGGGCTTAACTGCGCTTTGGCTGCACGATAAACCCTCGGAAGTGTCGGGATACTCGAATAGTGGGCCATACGCTGCGGGAACGATAGGGTTGTTAGAAGAATAGGGCAAAAATTACGCAAAAAACAACAGCCTCGTTGAAATATTTTGCGGTCTTGCTTGATTCTTTTTAAAATTGTATCTAAGAGCATCAATTTTGAATCTTATGGAGTGTTTAAGATTGACGGTTTTGTCTGTCTAGCTGTCCGACTGTGGGGAATCGTACCTTGCGAATGGATGAACGAATTCAATGGATTTTACATATCAGTGTTATGATTTACGTGCATATGTTTGAATTTCTTCTTTTGCGTTTTGTTCATTATTTTTGTTACTATTCTTGTTTCACCTAGAGCTAGTTTATAAATGTATGAGACATGGGGATTTTCCATCTGCTCCCACAAGTTTTCGAATCATCGATCTGCTAGTTTCAGATTCACCGTTCACATCCCATAAACCATCTGAACTTTAAATATGAAAAGAGTAGAGAATATCGCGGTGTTTTTCATGGGGGCAATAAATATTGTTAGATAAATATGTATCATTGTCCCTTGTCACATCCCGATAGAGATGTGGGGTGGCGATTCAAATATTCCAAGTTTGCGAGAGGTTTCAGTGGAGCTTTGAAGAAACTTTTGCTTATTCTGCGTGGCGTGGAGTTTTTCTTGTGAAGACAGCCATATCTTATAGTTTGAGGAATACGTATTCTTTCAATAGTAGATTAAACGTCCAGCTTAGACGAAGCTAGTAATGTCGTGCTTTAATCCTTCCTGCTTGTTTTCCAATGAACATTACGTAAACAGTGGGTACTGAGATATGAAATACTGTTTCAAAATTAATATTGCGAAGTGTATGTTGAGCAGTCACGTTTTTAATTAAAAATAATTTATTAGGCTTGGAACTGATCGTTATGCGAAGCACATGTGACGTGCCCGCTTGCAACAATCGTATGTTGTTGGAAAATGGCTCCTAACGTGGGACTTAAAACTGAAAATATGGAAAATGTTTCATTACTGAAATGAAGGTAGATCACATACACCAAAACGCTATATTATGGTATTTTTATGTACGCAATTTCAAACTATTCTTTAGTAAGTTTCTAAAAGGTGGCTACTAAATTGCTATATTTTGTAAAAACGTTTTTTATATGCACCAAACACATACCATGACAAAAACATATAAATCGAGGGCCCTTGTATAATTTATGTGCGGAAAATAAATCTGTAACCGGATACAAGTTTATCCGTCCTTTCAAAATAAGGGAACATCGTAGAGGTCCGTCGCTCTCGGAAGTCGGATGACGAATGCCCGCGCTTCTGCCCCGGGACGGGTTATATAATGCGTAAAATTACTGTCTTCAACTATCTCCATATGTTTCGCGAATATTCTGATATACGTTTATTTATTTAGGCGGGTATAAATCACTTTTGGGATGCACATATATTTTTTAAGAGCTCTTTCCTTAAACGCTCGTTTTATTTGAAATATTGTCTATGGAATAATTCTTCAAAACGTAGAAGACTTTATTTGCCAAATGGATGGTCCCAAACTAAGCAACGCTTGTACTATGCCTACCATACTTTAGACTGGGGGCGATCCCAGTGACAGACCACGACAAATCACGAAAAGGCCGTTTCCGAAATTTGCCTCTGGCGGGAATCGAACCCGCAACCACCCGATACAAAGGCCTACACTCGAACCACTGCGCCAAGCGGTCGTCAAACCTCGACGTTATTAACCTTATAAAACTTGTTTAATATTCCAATTAACACTTCTGTTAAACTTGGGATTAACATCACGTTCATTCATAAAGAAACTGGGCCGTAAAGAATCACTCCAGGTGCGTTATTAAAACCTTGTAAATAACAGCAAAGTAGGTTGGATTTATCGCCCACTCTTCCCTTGGCTCGGCAGCACCCCGCTGAGCAACCGGCGGCATGTGGTGGAGGCCTAGAAGACCACGTGCCTACTGATTAAAAAAAGAAAAAGAAAATCAATCATGGCAGCGGAGTGACATTCCATTTCAGCCAATAGGCGGGCCCGATGTGATATTTCAGGCGCGCCCATTGGTTGAAATTAAATGTCATTCCGCAATGTTTATTTTTTAATGTTTGCTTTGGTTGGTGTTTTGCACTGTTCTTCATTAACATTTCGCTAATAACATTTCATAATGGCTCTGAGGGACACCGCAGACTTGCTACTTTTTGCATCGGCGATCGGCGATTTAGTCCCTTTTAGCATCGGAGCAGTCGCTGCGTCCGACCGCATAGAGTCGCCAAAATGCGATGCAGTCGCAAAATCGCCGATCGCCGATGCAAAAAGTAGCTAGTCTGCGGTGGCCCTCAGAGCCATTATGAAATGTTATTAGCGAAATGTTAATATTATTATTACCCGACTACGGAGGCGTTATGATTTTGACCGGTATGTATGTATGTATGTATGTATGTATGTATGTGCATCTGTTCCCACCTAACTTCCAAACTACTTGTCGTAATTTGACAAATGAGGTATCGTCAGAAGCGGCTTAATGGCGCGCTGGTTATAGGCTATGTGACGTCACATAAAATTGCATATGGCGCCCTCTAGAGGACATAATGTCATGAACTAAAAAAAAAACATTTTTTAATGAAACCGTGTGGGGTATCAAATGAAAGAGCTTGATGAGCACATTTCAAAAATATATATATTGTTACCTATAACTCCAAAATAATTAAATAAAAAGTAAGTTTAAAAACTAAAACCCGACTACAGAAAAAACGCGCTCTAAAAAGTATGAAACAAGAAAATATTCTCATCTAGAGGATAGCCGTGGTCCGTGTTCATGTGCCATTTGGCCCTAAAAGACCTACACGGACCACGGCTATCCACTAGATGAGAATATTTTCTTTTTTCATACTTTTTAGAGCGCGTTTTTTCCGTAGTCGGGTTTTAGTTTTTAAACTTACTTTTTTATCTCAATGTTAGGGGGAGATACTAACCGCCAAGTTCGTAGAGATTTTAGCCAGTTTACAATGGTTTTACAAAGTGATTTTTAGGAACAAAAGTGATTTGCAACGCCTTTCTTCTACTGTTCGTGAATAGCATCGTTAGTCGTTACCTAGAAAGTTTCTTAAAACATACTTTTTATGAATACTTAAATACCACTGAATTATTCTTTCTTCGAGAACACCCAATTACTAATGATGTATTTTAATAAGATATTGTGATTCAAAAGGCACACAGTAAAGAAACTCAGAGGGCTCGTTCAAAATATATTTATCGTTTGCCTAATTAGCCATTAGGAGGTCCCTTTTTCCTGAGAACGCAATTAATTTACAATTATGTACGAAGGGCTGCACAAAGTCTTATTAAATAAAATGTTTCAAAGACCGCCTCCCCATTAATTTGGGGCAATTTCTTATTCAGGCGAATCTTTCATTTTAAAGATTTATAAATTATGAAAAAAAAATTTTTTTACACTTAACTATTCAGGTTTCTTTTTCAAAGTCCTAAAATTAAAGAAGACAATTTAATGCTATTAAACATAACAAGTGACCATAAGTAAACACATGAGGTAATCCATTGTTGGATATACGACCGGGTGTATATACTACGTCACAGTTTAATCGGCTCATCTCGAATTGTGGTTATGAATATATCTCACATAAAACCCAACCGTCTTGCTGTTTCGCCGGTTAACAGCCATCCTTCTCCGCGGTGAATTTGAAATGTTCCATCATGATCTCCAAGATCGCTTCCCAGCCTCACCTCTGATACCAAGTTTATCCTAGTCTTTGAATTTTTAATAAACAACACCTTTTATACACGAAAAACGTTCGTCAAATATGCGTCTAACGAGTTTCTCCGAGGCCGGAGGGTAAGAATGTGCTAATCAAGCTTACAGTTTTCAATATGAATACAAAAATATGTTAAGTTAATGATCTAGTTTTGCATCTAGGAGTAGATCAAATATCCAGCCAGGATTTTCTTTAGTAACTGTTATTCCTACCGCTTTTCCACTTTAGAGGCTCAGTGTAATATCTCTGCATATTCCTGGGATTATAATTTTTAAATTGTAATAAAATCTTGCGTCTATGTTTTAAAATAATAGCATCATACAAGATGGGTCCATGTTCTCCGAATGAGATGTGCCTAACCCCTTACACAGTTAGTTATACAAACTAATCAATGAACTCGAAAAACAAAGTATACTACTAGACTTGTACCTAACAATGCGTACTATATTTTAGTATTAACGGAAGAAACTCTCTGCTTTAATTAAAGAGTTAACGCGGCTCGACAATTAGCGTTCGGATTTCCATATGCGATGCGTAGATTGTATAATATAAATTATGAGTAGTTTGAGATTTGTACACCAGCCATTTCATTATCATATTTTTGTTTTCCAGAAAACATGTTTACTGAAAAAGAAAACCTAGAGCTGAAAATTAAATAAGTGACGTCCACGGTGCATCAAGAAAGCGGAAAAAAGCCGAGGAAATATTGGATTTCTCACCGCGAAGTTTCAATCGCGGCCGTATTTAATTAAGGGCCACCCCACGAGGCGTGCTTCGTTCTTTGGTGTTCGTCGAGATTTTATTTGCCCTGCTACCCCGTCCAATTATCGGGCAAAATAAATAGACACGGAGAAGGTATTTACTTTGTAATAATCCCTTAAAGAATGATACTTAAAGTAACTCTGTATACTTCAGATTTTGTTCCGATGCTGGCCATGGTTTTGTTATGATTGAGATTCTGTTAACGAACTTTTCACATATAAATAGTCGTATCTGCTATTAAATAAAATCAATGGGTGTAAACAAATCAATCTTGAAATTCTCCAAAATATAATGCCGTATCGGCGGTCATGGATAACTTAATATGCCACTCATGTTTCGATAATGCCCTATTAGGACTGCTCTTTCTTTATCTCGACACGCCTTTGTGTCCTAAATATCTCAAACTAACCTAAAGTGTAAATAGAATAGACCCTTGTATTCACAAGCTATGTAAAAAGAGGGACATATAATGATGTGATGTCCCTGAAAATTGGTGAAGACTGTAACGGCGTTATTAAAAAAGATTAGTAGATAAAGGATATAAAACCCGATCACTTTGCTGATTGAAAACCGGAAGAAGATAGAGTAGTTAATCAAATTAAATATAGCATTGTAATTAACAACTAAATTGCAGTTGATAATATATGCGTTCTACATGAGTTATTTAAGCATAACGCAACAATTTATAGCGTAGTTTGGGTTAATGTTAATTATATTTTATGATCTCCTTGACTGCAGACTGCGGTGGTTCCTAATATTATTACAACGCTTGCACTGTCAGTACTATAATATAAGTCTTGAGCTGTTGATAATTACTTCTGTCTGTAAATTTTGTTATCAAGACCTATGAAAGTGGTACATAATCTTGAGTTTTCAATTGCCGTAAATGTAGTAGGTACCTACTCGTGGATGAAAGTAAAGGTTTTGGTGTTTTTATTGCCACAATAACTTAATCATTATTTTTATATTAACTGGTTGGTCCTGAAGTACCTCAAGCTAAGCACTAAGTTAGTAACTAAAAGTAGATTACGCAAAATTTTAAAGGTACTGAAACTACAAAGCTAGACAAATGTTCTTTCAGTAAATTTAACATTCCATATTCATGAAGACCTCAATTTCGTCAACTGTCATTTTCAAGTTCATCTAATATATTAAAAATGCTAGTTACTTAAATAAAGTTCCTTTCAACTCAATTAGGGCTTAATGACTATCTATTATGAAAGCTCTTGGACCCAGACTTTTTCCTATATTCCTCTATTCAAATAGAATCGGCACGTCTGTTGCCCGGGGATCTGCCGGAGATTAATTCAGTCCAGTGCTTTGTTGAGCCGAGATATGAAATATTGTTTGGTCGGCTACCGTTTAAGGATAATGTTTCTCTAACTAACACTAAAAGGAATGACAATGCTAGATTCGGAGTATTCATAGGCTCCGCCAGAATCAATGTTGAAAGCAATTTCTTGTTTTGTTTGTAATTTTTGTTCTTGTGTTATCTAGTGTTATCTATCTATCAAATTTATATGATACTGAAATGAGTTTTGTTTTCTGTAGTTCCAATATTATTGTACATTATAAGCGTGCTTATATTTCATGAATTAGGTACAGTTTGTTTTTTATATATGATACATTCAATAGTAGAGCTCATTCTGTTATCTACTAAGTACAAATAAATAAAATTTGACACGATGGAAAAACTGTTGTCCTGCTAAAACATTATGACCATGAAAAGGACGTCAGAATTAGGGTCAATGATACAGTAAATTCTGTTTTCGGAATCTCAACAATATATTTATTGTTGTCAACATAAAGTTATTTCAATATAATATTCCATCTTGCTCTCATCGAAATTGAAACATGCCAGAGGAGTATATTTACTAGCAGTAAACACGCTCATATATGGAAACGACTGCGATTATTCTTATTTACGATATCTATGGGTGTAACTTTTGTAAATGAGATGGAAACATGTAATAGGATCAGGAATTTCTGCTGCAGAGAGCATATACTTAATGTAAAATAGTGTATACTGTACTTACTGTTTTGTAAGAAAATACAAAAAGGTGTATGTATATTGTATACTAAAACGGAGTTGATTTGTGTGAGAAGCAAACAATATTTTAAGTAGTGAGACAGAAAGATTGGTTGATGATAAAGCACGATATTTAATCATCGTTTTGTCGCAAAAAATGAAAAGACAGATAACTTGTTTTTCGTTTATATTGTGACGAATATAAAAAATCTATTTCATGGAAACATAATTTAGTCTACAAGAAAAATATTCAATTACTTTCATAGTAGATTTCACAGAATACTCGTAGCGTTTTTTATAACATAAAAAGCTTTTATTGGCCTTGTTCGTCATATAGCCAGTCCATTGTAATTCCATTGTAACTCTATTAACTGTGTCCCTTTTGGCCGATAGTTTTCCACGGACGGGGCCCAGGTGTCCACTGAATTGCTCGCTCGAAGCCATTTAGCCGCTTCCAACAGGACACTCCCTTAAGACTGTATTAAGTAGTTTCTTATTGTTTATTTGTAGACGTTCTCTGAACTTTGTATTTTCTTCTTTTATTCTTTCGGCCATTAAACTTATAATGAATAGAGGAAAATTTGTTAGATTACTTTTAAAAACACTTTTAGCGAAGACTGTTTTGCCAAACAATTTACTGTTCAAATTTTATTGTTGTTAAGGCTTTGTATTGTTACTTAGGATCAGAGTTGCTAAAAAACAGGAACTGTTTAAAACATTGATTAAAAACAAGGAAAAAATCACCATGTTTAAAACATGTTTTAAATGTTTAAAACATGTTTTAAACACGGTGTTTAAAACAAGATGTTTTTTTCGTAACAACCCTGCTTAGGATTAAATTTAGCAGTCATTAGAATACTGAAGAAAGATGACACAATTTATTTTAATCCTATTCATGTACCTCCACAATTTATTTCAAATGATCCGGCTTTCCCCTCTCGCATAAGAGCTCAATTTTCCCAGTCAAGAGTTCTCAGGTACGCGGTACATCACAAAATGAACCCTTCAACTTTATTTCGACCGAAAATCTCATGATTTTCGCCGAATACGTCGCATAAACCTTGAGATTCTATTCATCTGTCCGTCGTCCGTACCTTCGCTTGAAAGGTCAAATGCTTTTTGTGATTCATTCTCGTGATATGTACGAAATGGTTCTTCGGGGAGTTATTACAGAAGTTTTGAATTGATAAAATTTTATTAGAATTTTGAAATATTATATTCTGATTTAATTTCGTCTATCCAGATTACCAGCTCAGCAATTAACTAGTAAATTATATGTTTATACTCTCAGATCAATAATTATAGGCTTTCTAGACGGTTTCAATCCAGCCGTCCAACAGGGGTGACCTTGGTGGGAACTTTGTTTCCATCCGCGGATTTGTGTTTAATTTGGATTACATCTGCTGTCTACATGGATGGCAACAAGCAAGGTCACCCCTAAATAAGCCGAAATAGCTACTTACATCACTGTTCTAAGGCGAAGGCTAGACGTAAAGTATATACTGTGGTCTGTCAGTATGGTACATAATGATGGATGACATCCCATCGACGCAGGCTACACGTTCAGTATTTATTCCGTCAGTATTGTGACGTAGTTCGTACAGTGCAGACGTCCAATGAAACACGAAATCTTGGTATGGATATTAACTTAGCGCTTGGTTTAATCCGCAATCTCAGAAGACATGTCCACTCTATTGCTTTCGTGACGCGGAATGCCAAACTGTCATTCTGGAATTGAAATTTGTGGTAAATACTGTCATCCATCAGTATACTAGCCTACACGATCAGTTTGGACCACGGTTTTTGGTAAATAATGATGGACTACAGTATTTACTTTACGTCTAGCCTTCGCCTTAAGGCATATATTCCAATAACTGAAAACAATGAACTTTAATTGGTATTGTTTCAACCAGTAGTAATGGAGTTAAAGCAGCTTTCAGGGTAATTATATAACTGTTTGTTAAACCAATAACTGTGATCTATAATTAAACAACTGAAACCAATTATAATTAAATGGCTTGATAAACTAACCATATCTCAATCAGCTTTATTTATGAGTTCCCATCCATCAAATAGTTGTTTTATGGTCGGCATAAAAACTATCCCGAAAAGTAGTTCTGAAACTTTCATTATATAAACTGATTGATGGATCGTAAAATAAGTAGCACCTAGATTATTTTTAGATGCAGTAAAGTAGTTACTTTATTTGAAAGCTATCAAGGTGGTAGAGCCAAGCTGTAGCCAATTGACTGCAGCTCATATACGGGCTAGCTCGACCGGGGTAGTACCACCCTCTCACAGAAGATCGGCGTAAAGCAGCTATTACAGCTGCGTTTCGTACGATGAGTGAGAGAGCCGAAAGCCCAAACCCCCCCTTCCCGTCCCCTCCCTCCATTCCACTCCCCTTCAGGTCGGCAATGTGCGAGCAATCCCTTTGGTATTGCAAGCATCTATAGGTTACGGTAACTGCTTAACATCAGGCGGGCCGTACGCTTTTTTGCCGCCGCAGTCCTATAAAAAATCAATAAAATAGAACTCGGGAGCGCATTATCATATAATTTACTCGCAGCCTCGCTAGCGACGCTTTGAGGCTTTAAATGACCTATATGAAATTCCCGAGCATATGGGTCCCAACCTAATCTACTATTCCACCAAGCCAACTAGGAACCTGTCAAATGTAACGTCACCCGTACAAAAAGGCGGTGGCGGTGTGCGGGAGGTGTGGCGGGCGGGGAAGCCGCATTCCATCCGAGTTCCTAGTTGGCTTGGTGGATTAGTGTCTCTGTGAAAAATTTCATACAATTCCGTTAAGACGATACAAGAAAAAAATGAATTTTAGTTTCGGGGTGTGGCTAGCGTCGCGTGAGCTGCCGAAGGATATATCCCTCTCGCTTAGCTAGGACAGAACAGCTATGGAGTAGACTATAGTATAGTTATTTTTTGAAGGAACAATATTGTTTAATTCGTACAATTAAAATAATATGTCCCAGTGCACCTTTTAAAATAGATGAAATGGATGAAAATATTCAAATATATTTTTTTCGTTTTATATGGGATTTTTATGTCGAGTGTATTTGAAAAAAATAATTTAATTTCTATGTTGTTTTTATTGCTGAAGACAAAGTAAGTCAAAAGAAGACAAACGATACCTACAATATGCTGATAGATACGTATAACAATATTTCGATCGTATAATAGCCTATAACCAGCGGACGATCCAGACGCGTCCAACGATATCTCATTAGTCAAATTATTATGATATAAAAATAGTTTGGACGTTATACGGGAGCAGATGAACATACATACATATCGGTCAAAATCATAACCCTCCGCCCACCGTAGTCGGGTAAAAATGTACATACTCTGTGCCAGTGACTGACTGCCGGATATGAGTATCTTTTTCATGTTTCGTAGGCAAAGGAATACTTTGGTACTTAACTTCGATGCCGATCATGAAGTCATCAGCGGTGTCATAATATTTTTTTTACCATATTTAATTTATTTTTTAATTTAATTTTCAGTTTTTATTAATTTTATTGATTTAACCATGCATTTATTTTTTGTTTATCTTTTTATCTTTATTTTTTTATCTATCAAAATCACCCTTAGACTGGTTACCGCCACAGGTGACAAGAGGGCTGGCTCTTTCCTTGCTCAAAAAATTCGCTTGACAACAGGAACAGCTTGAATACAGGGAGGACATGCAGCCAGTATCCCACGCGGACGGTATTTGTTTAATTAGGGGTAGGTTTTTATTTTATTGTATTTTATTTTAATTTATGTTATATTATATTGTATTTTAATGATAAAACATGAAAAATAAAAAATATTTTTTTATTTTTTTTAATTTAATTTTACTTTTATTTATTGTTTTATATTTATTGTGAAATTATAATAATTTTAATAATCAATATTGGACTATGTCTGAAACAATTACATTGAATTGAATAATTTAAATACAAAAATTATCACATTAACTCGTTAAATCACGGTTTACACCCGCTAGAACGAAAAAGATCCTAACATGGTAGGTAGGACCTGAGGGTTGGCCAGTTAATTACTTAAAATACACTATATTTATTTCAAGAAAACATTCATAAGATCTGAAGGCGTCGGACTCGCACATAAAGGGTTCCGTACCACCGTAGAATAAACACATCAAAAATATCAAGTTTGAGACTTGATATTTATTTTTAAATGTTATTATATTTTTAGTATTTGTTCTGCACCGGCAACAGAAATACACATTCAGTGAAAATTTCAACTCTCTACCTGTTACGGTTCGTGAGATACAGCCCGCGCTGACAGACGGACAGACAGACAGACGGACAGCGTAGGCCTAGTAATAGGGTCCCGTTAGCACCCTTTGGAACCCTAAAAAGTAGCCTATGTTCTCCGCCAAGACCCAGTCTATCTCCATACCAAAATTCATCAACATTGGTTCAGCGGTTTAGCCGTGAAAAGGTAACAGACAGAGTTACTTTCGTTTATAATATAATAGATTGAATAGGACGGACAAACATTTTCCTATCCATATCTGTAATGTTATTTTTTACGATAATTTATTGATGTATGATATATTTATTACTTGCCCATCCATACCTACAACAAACGCAATAAAGCGACTCCATTGTTTTGACAAGCAATGTATTCCCACTGTCGGCCCAAGACCATGCTGCAAGTATATAACAGTAAGCGAAATAGGGAGTTTTTACAGAAATGACACGAATAACTATGAAATGACAAGAGATGACACAAAATGACAAGAGATGACACAAAATGACAAGAGATGAAAAGAAATTACACAAGACAAGGAAAAGCAAACGAAAATCACGCTGCAGTGCAGGTCGTAGGTTCGATTCCTGCCCAGGACATGCATTTGTGTGCATGAACATGTCCGCATGTCCCGAGTCTAGGTGTAATTAAGTGTATATTTAGTTTGTATTTACAAACAAAAAGTAGTATTTGTAGTAATATCAGTTATCTGGTTTCCATAGTACAAGCTCTGCTTAGTTTGGGATCAGGTAGTCATGTGTAAAAGAATTTCCAAGGATATTTATTTATTTATCATAGGCGTCGGCGGACTGTAAATACTGTACTGTACCTGTAATGTGGCACGACCGTAATATTTTTTCGTAATATTTTTTAAAAAATCCTTCACAGGTCCGACGTCGAACAAGTCCGAGCGGACACTGACAATACAAAGTTAGAGAGAGACATGGTTAGTTCAAGTACTTAAAATGTGAGATGGCGATATTGTGCGCGCGCTCGGAAATAAACAACGTAAGCGCCAAACCACATTTACTTGAATTAAAAAAAAACTACTTCATGAATTAAAATATGGTTGAAGGGTAGTTTAGATATCATTATTTGCTATGTTTTAGAAATAATTTCGTGATCTAAATCGCAAAAACATCGTGGTAGCAAGGAAAATTGTAAATAATTAGAGCTCATTTCATAAATTTTTTTTATCGAGAAAATTTCATCAAATCGTGATTTGGATTTAAAGATACTCAAGATAATATAGTCAAAAATCATACATCTAAATATAAGATTCCTAGTCCACATACTTACTTAAAGAAAAAGTAGAATAGAAAATCAACCAAATTTCGAACCCTCCTCTTAAGCCGTTTTATCGCGATTCTCAATCAAACTTATAACACATTTGCAATGTAACTGAAAATCCTTCTTCCTAATATGTAAATTTTCAATAACATGCAGATGTTCAAACGCTTGCAGTGATGGCGTAGATCGTGGATGGCTATAATAATAATATCCTGGGACATTTTTTACACACGGCTACCTGATCCCAAACTAAGCAGAGCTTGTACTATCGAAACCAGATAACTGATATTACTACATATACTACTTTTTTATTTGTAAATACATACTTAATATACATATACACCCAGACTCGGGACATACAGACATGTTCATGCACACAAATGTATGTCCCGGGTAGGAATCGAACCTACGACCTGCAGCGTGAAAGGCGCCATCACGCCAACCACGCCAACGGGCCCGTCAATTCTATAGGAATTTAGATCTCCATTTTAATATTTCCATGCTATTATTTGCGGGCTTCCAACGGCCATTGTGTAAATACCACGGACCAAAGCTTTTATCTTTGTCCCCAAAGTAAATAGACGAGATGGAGCTTGCCTGAGATTCCTCACACAGGGCTTCTGATAATCAATATGCTGCAATGGAATGTATACTCTAGGGCTTATATTTTAAAGTCATTATTGGAACGGCAGTGTTGGAGTACTGTCCATCAAGATTTGTTTTCTGAGATTCATTGTTCGGTCTTTAACGTTATTTGTCTGAACATCTTGTGACTGATACAATAGGAACATTTCCTACTACCTATGTAGTAGGAAATGTTCCTATTGTATCAGTCAGCGCTTTTCCGGCTTCCTTATTGATCATACGAAACTGAAAATAGCTACTTTACCCCGATATTCAGTGAGAGGGTGGTACTACCCTGATCGAGCCATATATGAGCTGCAGTTGGTTACAGCTAGTTTTTACCACCGTTACGTGTGTACCATATGATAAGTAGGTATTAGGGGTTTTTTTTCTAAGGTGGTAGAGCCAAGCTGTAGCCAATTGACTGCAGCTCATATACGGGATGGCTCGACCGGGGTACTACCACCCTCTCACAGAAGATCGGCGTAAAGCAGCTATTACAGCTGCGATTCGTACGATGAGTAAGAGAGACGAAAGCCCAAACCCCCCTTTCCCCTCCCTCCATTCCACTCCCCTTCAGGTCGGCAATGTGCGAGCAATGCCTTTGGTATTGCAAGCATCTATAGGCTACGGTAACTGCTTAACATCAGGCGGGCCGTAAGTTTTTTGCCACCGCATTCCTATAAAAAATAAGGTACTGAACAAGAGGTCTCAGGTTTGAGGCAAGACAATTTAGATGAGAACCTTTATCTAGTGGAGCGAACAACCCCCTACCCCAAGGGCAGTTAATGAGTAACTGGCTGTTTGAGAGATAACAAAAATGAATAAATACGACGGCCGCTTGTTTTTGGGGCGAATTATAAAAAGCAGGAAATGTTTAATGGCGGTTTCCGTTTCCAAACGACCGTCGTAGGTGCATCATTACTGTCATGAAAATAACGTTATCATAGGCTTTCTGACTAGGTGCTTGGTTATATTGAGTTAACTTGGCAGGTTCCAATATGTTTTAGAGAATCATTCGTTCGGTATCCAATATGTACTGTTTTTTTTATAGCACTGAGGTGGCGAACAAGCGTACGGCCCGCCTGATGTTAAGCAGTTACCGTAGCCTATAGATGCTTGTAATACCAAAGACGTTGCCGACCTGAAGGGTAGTGGGACGGAGGGAGGGGATGGGGGAGTTGGGCTACCGTTAATCGAGTGAGGATTATCAATAGGTCCTGGCTTCCATTCGCGTGGCGTGCATAACTGCATACTGCATACTGCATAGTGCCTATTGAACTTTCTGAAACGTCAAAGAAGTTTTATTTGAAATAAACTTTGATAACAATATTAATCCATCCATAAACAAGATTATATTATACTAGGAATGTAGGAACTAATACACTTCTCATCAAAAAAATCTAAACATCTACATTCATTTCATGGATGAAAATTCTAAAATTTAAATTCATATTTGGAACTGTGGTACACCATTGTGTAGACTAAACTGCCAGATATTTTTTAATGATATCAATATTTTTTTTATATAAATGCCTGAATAGTACTTGCAGTACTGTTTTTATTTTTTTGATGAGCAGTGTATTAACAGCGAAATGTGTATTAACAATAATGCACCCTACCTTTACACGCAAGGATTTCTGAACTTTGATATAAGCGTCCGGGAACTCAGCAGTTTAATAGTTCGCTTCAACTATAGACGTTTTATGTGACCAGACATTATTGAAGGTTGCACTTAAAAGTTCCGTACAGGATAATCTTTTGCCCATAAATCCGGAGTCCAGACACGGTGCGAGTCAATTTGCTGCCACAGCTGGGCCCGGAGCGTAACAGACAGTTGTTTCCTTTCATCGTCATTGTATTATTGGTATGAGTGGGAGTTCTTGAGATAGAAGAGCAATATTCTCCGTATTTAAAATAGTTTTGCACAACAAAAACGTTGCTATATTGTTATTGAACAAATTATTCGAAAATCCAATTTATGTGTTGAAGAAATTGCGAGAATTCCTTTAGATTTTTTAGCGTTTCAGATTTGATATCGAAATTCAAGTCTGCTAAATTCTTTGCGCGTAATATCTGTTCTTATAGAAAGTAATACATTGATGGTAATAGAAATCCACTAGGGAATTTTATAGGTAAGTGACTTATCTGACTAAGTGCATTAAGCGATCGAAAGCTCACCATGTAGTAAGCCGAAGCAGTAAATTATCAATGGAGTACTTACTGCCAATACAGAAGGCGGGACATAAATCGCTGTGACTTATTGGGGCGGCGACTTGACGGCGACGGGAGAAAAATTGGAAAATACAATTACATTTGCAAGTATGGATCTGATTACAATTAGAAAATACAATACCGTTCACGAAAATGAATTCGGTAAAGCTAGAAAATATGATTACATTTGCAAACATAGAACGGATGCATTTGAGAAATAAATAGCTACAAACCTAGAATAACATTCGGAATAAATTTTAAAAAGGTAAAATAAGATTTAAGTCTACAACACGATGCTACTATCAAATCACAGGAATCAGACAGATTAGAGATATTCAAAAGAAAAGATTAGATTTTCACAAAAATAAGATATACTATTGGTAAGAGAAATAGTGATGTCTTCTTGTCTTCTTTTGCGATAACCATTGAAGGACTAGGACTGTGCTATACGCGCGGGTGTTAGCGTTAATCAGGTAATGAGATTTATTACTACACACAATAACGTAGATATATTCTCCTATAAGAAAGCAATGAGTAGGTAATCACAAAAACAAATTAAAATAAGCCAGTTCCTTAGTTTTTATTTCGCAACTATTAACCGCAGGCAAGCCTCCAGTCCGGATAAACAGGCCATTCCATTATGAGAATGGTCCGGCACAGATGCGAGGCACTGTGCTCGTTCTCGCTGCGAAATACTCCAATGAGCTAGCTCGTCGCCGAGGCGGAGGCTTTTCTTTTCAGTTCTTTTGTCGCTTCACTCTAAAATTCTTCCTCCCAAATAGACTGTTCCATTTCTGAATATTTTCATGAATGAAAACTGTCCCGATTCCGTTTGAACGACCCATTTTTTATTCGCAGAGGCCAATTCAAACTTCATCACTTGGACAGAGCACGGAAAATTTAGGTCAATCCTTGGGAATCCAGTGGAGCGTGACTTCAGGCGTTCCGTCGGCAGTATCGTAAACCTCCAGCTAATTTTGCACTGCAGAATTTCTGCCACTAATAAGTCTTCGTGTTGTTTCAAGACGGGGCGAATTTGCGTTAAATTATAAAGCTTATTAAGCATCGTTCCCCAGCGTGTCGTAACGTGCCGCAATGAAATGTTCCGTACTAGGTATTACTGTTAGTGTCCGACCGAAACAGGATTTTCTGCCGAAACCGAAACCGAAACCGAATCTTCGGCATCTGTTTTAGGTTCGGCCGAAACCGAAACCGAAACCGAACCTTTTTCAGACAAGTTATAAATCTTTTTTTTACTGAAATTTGGCTTATTTTATACCCTTATATTGACAGTTAGAAATGTTAGAATGTGTTAAATGAAATAAAAAACAATAATTGAAGTATGTGAAAACATAATTATTCATAATAATATTATTATTATTATTTATTTTTTAATTGTACTGCTCTGATTAAAATAAACACAAAATAACAATCATGTTAACACTTCTTGGAACAAACATTTGTCAATAATCAACACTTACATTATAAAAAAGGACCTCATTAATTGAATATTTCGATTGCGTTTATAATCACAACATGTTTAAGACTAAATTTAACATTAATTGAGATAATTTTAAACTTTAATTGCATTTGGTAATGTAGGGTTTTTGTGGGATTTTCATATTTTTTTATAATTTAGGGTGGCAATCGTGATTGTAATGTATTAAACCCCCGTTGTCATTTTCTACTTAAGTAGATAGGTATGTCACGTTCAGATCGATTCTCAAAAAAAAATATACGGACAACAGGAAATTTAATAAAATTAATAATTTAGCCCTTTTAACGTCCCACTGCAGGGCACGGGCCTCCCCTCAATGCGAGGGGGATTCGGGCCCTAATCCACCACGCTGGCCCAGTGCGGGTTGGTGGATTTCACATGTCTAAGACATGCAGGTTTCCTCACGATGTTTTCCTTCACCGCAAGCAAGTGATAATCATATTAAAGTTATGATTCACACATAGATTTCGAAAAATCCAGAGGTGTGAGCCAGGGTTTGAACCCAGGACCTTAGGCCCGCAACACGCGTGCTTAACCGATCGGCTACCACTGCTCTAACAGGAAATTATTTTACCAATAAAAAATTATGTATCTGAAGGTCACACACAGCTAAATCATAGCTGGTAGTTGTTTGGGTTTTGGGGGTAAAGGGAAGATCTTCCAGCCAGGCGGGTGGTATGCCTGGCGGGGCCGGCCGCTATGCCCCGATGGTTATTGTCGGGGTCTTCTATATGTACTAAGTGTCTTGCGAATCTTGCTTGCGTGGTTCAGACTTCATTTTGTACTGAAGCGTGCGTGCACTCAGCGCCATCTATCGGTGGCGTCGTGAATGTATGAATGGTCGCTACAGGACTCCCTCCCAAGACCGGAGGTCGATATTCTTGAAAACCTGTTGTCTTGCTCGAGCGCCAGAATACTCTTGTTGGTCTGCGGTGAGTTGAGACTGAAGAGCTTGCGATTCAGAACCACCTGGCACGGTGAGTCGGCTGTGGTGGTCTGACAATTTTTCCGGCTGCTGTGCGTCACAGAACCACCTGGCACGGTGAGTCGGCTGTGGTGGCTTCGGTGACACTGGCTTGCTTGGATGAGTGTGACTTCAGTTGCGTATGTTCGATGTCGTGGGTCACCAGTTTGGGGGTAAAGGGAAGATCTTCCAGCCAGGCGGGTGGTATGCCTGGCGGGGCCGGCCGCTATGCCCCGATGGTTATTGTCGGGGTCTTCTATATGTACTAAGTGTCTTGCGAATCTTGCTTGCGTGGTTCAGACTTCATTTTGTACTGAAGCGTGCGTGCACTCAGCGCCATCTATCGGTGGCGTCGTGAATGTATGAATGGTCGCTACAGGGTAATTTAAAACCTCATCCAACAACAATAACCTAAAACAAATGTGTCGTAACATAAGTAATAAATAAATGATGAATGTGTGAATCAAATATAATATAATAAGTATAACCTCTTTCTTTTACATACTTAATTCTCATCATTCATAAATCCGAGTGAATAACTCAACGAAAAGAACTTCAATGCTTAATAAAGGCCAATAAAGCGAGAAATAACACTAAACTCACAAAACAATCACGCCGGACCGGCCGGCGATCTGACAGCTGACGATGGGCGATGGCGGATGCAACGCGAGACACGAACTTTCCCGAAATCAACCGAGTGACGCGCGATAATTCACGAACGCAGAGTTTCGGCGCGGCCGAAAGGTTCGGTGGGTTTTGAGCCGAAACCGAAACTGGTGCCGAAACTAGATTTTTGAGCCGAAACTGGCCGAAACCGAAACCGAAACCGAATCTTCGGTCGGACACTAATTACTGTATTACTTCATCCAAGTTTCACCCTGACTTCACTTGAATTATGTATTTGTGTACACCCAGTACGTAGACTTTGATTAATTAAATTCTGAGCGCGACATTTTTTCTTTTGTGCTGTAAGTACTGTACCTGTCTAGACGGGTACGAGTCTCATCTCCATGTTATTTGTATTTAATCCTAAAGAATCCTCTTGTTCTTTTGTGTAATGTGGAGCGTTGAGCTTTTGCTGTAAAGGGTCGAGATTAAAACCGTTAAGAGTCGTCTTTCTAAGTCCTTTGTATTGCCGGTACCGACCCGCAAACCCTTTCTGATGCGCCGTTTTGGTCTCCTGTTTAAACTTCTTGGTTAACTTCGATTATTTTATCGTCATATTGTCAATGTCCCTAAACGCCATTGCGGTGCACTATCCTTTAAGATGAATAAAAATGAATTCAACCCAATTTGGCAACATATTCGTGATATTAGTAGCCTACGTGTTATTACAGTCTTGATGACCACATCACAGCGCAGTGGCTCCTTGCATATAGTGGTTGCGGGTTCGATTCCCGCCGGGAGCAAATTTCGGAATGCCCTTAGGACAGCCCATAGTCCATTGTACCCATAGTGCAAGCTATGTTTGGTTTGGGACCATACAGTTGTCTGACGAGATTTATTATTTATAAGCTACTATATCAAATATCATTCAATCTGTTTAGATTTTTTACGTGTTCTTTAATCAAACGAACACACTGTTGCATCAAGTAGGGATTATTTTTATATAAAAAAAGATTCCATCGATCAGAAACTTACAAGAACTTTGGAAGGAATCAAAACTTCTTGGAAAGATCCGATTAAATCATTCATGTTCGTTCACCTCGTATCGGCGAACGGCGCTATCGTATTTCAGCAATCTCTTAGCGGATCGTATCATATCGGAAATTGAATTTCCGATTGGGACTCGACTGCACAGCAGACTGTTCGTAATGGATGGTCCCGCAGCCCCTGTTTCACAAGGTTCTAGTTAGTCATTTCCGCACGGGAATGCCTGTCGGGCACCCATCAGATTCGAGCAACTCGGGAGGAAAGACAAGCTAAATCTGCCCAGCGGCGGCGGCGGGCAAGTAGTATTCCTAACTGCTGTTTAATCTGGCCCGGTCAACGCAAAATCAGGCAATCTATAGTTAAAATTTTCGTTCGCACCGAGTTATGTAAGCGTAATCTAGTTATAAGACAATAGCTTCACTGTAACTAGCTGATAAGGTTACACTTACATACCGAGTTCCTGGTATTACAGAGATAACAGGAACTCGCTAGCATAAAGACTCATTGTTAATTAAGTTAATGTTAAGAGTATTTTAATAAAGATAAAACAGTCTCGTTTCGCTCTTCAAGCCAAACGCACGTCTTTTAATTGTTTTTAAAAAGCCTTTTCCCTGCGCCCACCTCCTAACTGGCGCAGTCGGAAAGTCGCGATCGTAAACGGAGAGAGTTTTTGAGTTAAAATATTCGAAATCCGGTTCCGTGACGCGGTAAAGAATCTACACGTGGGTGCACCATCAGGGAAGCAGAGGCAGACACCAGCAGCAGCAGCAGACAGCGGCAGCAGCAGGCACTGAAGGCGACACCAGCTCGAGCAGACGCAGACTCACCTAACAATCGAAAAGCCTTTCATTGGCGATGCTCGTGGGGTAAGCATACTTTCTGATACTCCCGAGATTCCTTTATTTCTACCTTTGACTACTAATATAATCGACTCTGTCGTGTCTCTAGTGTCTAGGTATCATTAGTGTTAATACACTCAGCTATTAGAGCTAGACTTAGTCCCAGACAGCTATTTTTGAACTCAGTGAGCTGAACATGGCAACTGAAAAGAAAGTACTGGAGGACAAGTCCTTCCAAGAGGAGCATATAATTCCGATTCCCACGGACTACTCGACGTTTTCTAAGTTACTACCAAGCTACGATGGTAACAAACGAACACTCGCGTTTTACGTTGAAGGCGTAGAGAACGCCTTAGAGGTTATCGCTAATAAGGAGGACGCATGCATTGGTTGCCTTATTAGGAATAAATTATCTGGTAAAGCAGTTGAAGCGTTATCAGAGAACCCAGGAACTAAATCCTGGTCAGAAATAAAAGAGGTATTAAGAAAAAAATTCGGTGAATTCCGGACTGAATTACAACTAGTTCAGGAATTAATGAGAGTAGAGAGGGAAAATAGTACAATAGAACTATTTGGAGACAAAATACGGGATCTCATGATCACACTTATATCAATGGACCCAACTAAAAAAATATATTACGAGAAGATGGCTCTAGAAACTTTCCTCGAAAAATTAAACCCAATTACAGCCATTTTGATAAAACTAAAAAACGTAGAAAATCTAGACCAAGCTATCACGGTAGCTAAACAAGAGGAAGTAAAATTGAGGGCTAGGCGCATTCAAAACAATAAATCTAACCCCTCAAAATTCAACGGTGCCAATAAAAACCAAAAATCGAGCACATTTCAAAAAAGGGAACAGTTTAATAGGAATAGGCCACCAACATCTAACACAGATTCATTCAAAAAAAAATTAAACTATCAGAATGAAGCGGACGACGACGAGGACGAACAAACAGCTTCAGAGGAGGCTTATGAGGAAAATTATACTGAGGAAGTAGAGGACGAAAATTTTCTGGTAGATTTAGTAAACGAAGAAACAACGTAGTTTTCATGAATAATATTAATGACTATAACAGGTTACCGTATATATACATCAAAGAACTAGGCGGTAGATTTTTACTGGATACGGGAGCTTCACAGTCACTAATAAACCCAAAAATTTCAAAAAATAAAACCATTAAATGTAGAATAACAAACGAAACGCATTACATTAAAACGGCTCACGCAACTTCAAAACACAGACAAGTAGCATACATAAAACTACATGAAGAACTATTTAATGAGAAAATAACACATAAATTCTTACTTTTCAATTTCGACTCGGACTTCATGGGACTATTAGGTCTAGACCTTTTAGTACCACTAAATTCAAAGATAGACATCAAAAACATGGTATTACGTACAGATAATGCTATCATACCAATTAGGGACGACATTAAAGCATACAATAAAATAAAACCGAGATGTGAACAGGTCATTAACCTGTTATGCAACTACGAAGAAGGAACGTATTATTCGGGAGAACAAACAACAAAAACCGGATTAATATTTCCGCCAGCAGTAATTTCAGTAAAAGAGGGCATCACGCATTTGACAGTTATTAATCCTTCAGATAAAGAAATCATTTTAAAAAAGAATTTTCGCATAAATTTTCAAAAGCTTAAACTCCCAGCGAAAGATAATCGTAAACAACAAAATAATAAAATTAATACAGAATCTGACAAATACATACAGACATTACAGACACAAAACCTAGAAAGATTAAGAACAGACCATATGAATTCAGAAGAAAACCGGGAAATAAAAAAACTTTGTTATAGTTATCGAGATATCTTTCATTGCGAGGACATTCCACTTACATTTACCCACGAGGTAAAGCACCAACTCAGATTAACAGATACCAAACCAATCTATGTCCGAAATTATAGGCAGGCCCCAAAACAAAAAGAGGAAATTAAAAAACAAATTAATCAGTTAAAAGAGAGTAATATCATCCGAGAAAGCAATTCACCCTGGTCATGTCCAGTACACATAGTACCAAAGAAAATGGACGCATCAGGAGAACAAAAGTATAGGTTAGTCATAGACTACAGAAAATTAAACGATAAAACAGTAGAAGATAAATACCCCCTCCCGAACATAGACGACATATTAGACAAGTTAGGTCGCGCTCAATATTTCACCACGTTAGATCTAGCATCAGGTTATCATCAAGTAGAGATGCATCCAGAGGACATCGAGAAAACAGCATTCACAATAGACAGAGGGCACTATGAATTTCTCAGAATGCCCTTCGGCTTAAAAAACGCACCTAGCACATTCCAGAGATTGATGGATTCGGTACTGCGTGGACTAGATAACGTACTAACGTATTTAGATGACGTCATCATATATTCCACATCTCTGCAGGAACATCTAGATAAGTGCAGACAAGTATTCGATAGATTCAGGATACATAATCTAAAAATACAGTTGAATAAATCGGAATTTTTACAAAAACAAGTTAAATTTTTAGGACACACTCTAACAGATAAAGGCCTTCAGCCAAACGAGGATAAAATAGCAGCAGTAAAAAAATTCCCCTTACCTAAAACACAAAAAGAAATAAAATCATTTTTAGGTCTAGTAGGTTATTATAGAAAATTCATACAGGACTTCGCGAAGTTAACGAAACCACTAACTAAATGCTTAAAAAAGGGAAGTAAAATAACCATGTCACAAGAATATGTAGAAGCGTTTGAAAAATGTAAAGAGGTGTTGATTAACGCACCAATACTTCAGTACCCAGATTTTGACAAACCGTTTATTCTAACTACCGATGCATCAGACGTTGCGATAGGAGCAGTACTTTCCCAGGGAGAATTGGGACTAGACAAACCAGTAGCTTACGCTTCACGCACGCTATCAGATACAGAACAAAGGTATTCAACAATAGAAAAAGAACTTTTAAGCATAGTCTGGTCGATCAAATACTTTCGCCCATACCTATATGGAAAAAAATTCACAATTTATACAGATCATAGACCATTAACCTGGATAATGTCAATAAAAGACCCAAATTCAAAACTCACACGTTGGCGCCTCAGATTAGCAGAATACAACTATGACGTACAGTATAAAAAAGGAAAAACCAACACGAACGCAGACGCATTATCTAGAATAGAAATAATACACCACAATCAACTAAGCATGGACCCTAACACAGAAAACCAGCAACCAAGTACGTCACACGAGGACATAGACATAACGAACATAGATATCCGAACACTATTAGATATGCCTACCACACCTGACACAGTTAAGCAATCGCAACAGAGCCAATCACAAACGACACCAGCACCTTCACAGGAAAGAACAACCGATAAAATGCCCGAAATTAATGACGCAATAGATAGACAGTTGAAACAATTCCACATTAGGAAATCACCTGGCGAGGAGTATAAAGTTGAGGATAGATCAAAAGGGAAAACAGTTATAAAGGACGTTTGGATACCAGTAAATAAAACAAGGGAACAAATTATAAAATTTTTATTAGAACACACAGTTGCAGACAGGACATTCCATTGTTTCTTCCATCACGAGGAATATTACACAGTGTTTTGTGAAGTATATAAATCGATATTTAGTAATAGGGGACCTAAATTAATCAGGTGCATGAATAGAGTAACACTAATAGAAAATATTTCCGAACAAACAGATCTAATAAGGAAATATCACGAAGGTAAAACGATCCACAGAGGCATCCAGGAAACGTATAAACATATACACAGGAACTATCACTGGCCTAATATGTTGACATACAATAATACGGATACATCCAGAGCAAATAGCAGAAATAGTTGGAAAACATGTTAACGCGAAATCAAGAATTTTATCAAGAATACGTAGTAAAACACAAGCAAATAATGGAGAACACACACAAGTTAATAAACAGCAAATTAGCAAACGAAAAACAACAAGTTATCGAAAAAATTAATAGGGACAAAGAAATGGCACAGTTCAAGGTAGGCGATAGCGTATACAAACAAGTAGCAAAAACAGCAAGGAGCAATAAACTAGAACCAAAATATATAGGACCTTACAATAAGGGTACATTTCAGGTTACTAAGGCGTCCTGAAAATGTTTCAGGAACGCCATCACCTTCATCGCAGTGCTCCGGCTCGCCGCAACCACAGCCATCATCCAACCTATAGACAACCATAATGGCATATTAGTTTTAACAGAAGCGAAAGCTCAATACCAAGTAGATACATATCATTTAGCAGTAATATACAATATAACCAAGTTGAAAGATGTCTTCATAGACATCTGTAGCAATTATTATACGATAAAACTAAAACAAAATAGTTCGGTAGACTATTCTGTTATAACAAAAAGCATAGATTACGGTATAGACAACATAGAAAGTAAGTTACTTTATTTAGGATTAGAAACAATAGGTTTTAGATTAAACTATAGAAGTAAGAGAGGCCTTATAAACGGATTAGGATCAGTAGTAAAAGCTATTACAGGAAACTTAGATCAGGACGACGCCATAAAATTCGATAATGAAATCAAATCATTACAATCTTCAGTAAATAATAATAAATTTAATCAAAAGAAAACAATAGGTATTCTACACAATTTCATGAAAGAATATGAAACAAGCCTAAAAAGTATAAAAAATAATCAAATAGAGATATATAGAGCAATAGATAGGTATTCTAATCAGGCAACCGAGTTAGAAACAAAATTTTTAACAACTAGCATATTCAATAACATCGAGAGTTCGTTACAACAGCTTTACAACAGGTTGGAATCATTGGAAAATGCATTGACATTCGCACATCTTGAAAGGATGCATCCTAGTATGATAGAACCATCTTACCTCATTGAAGAATTAAACAATATCCAAAATGAAATCAGTGAAAATTTAGCATTTAATCCAAATTTAAATAATATACAATTATGGGAAAAAGCGATAACAGTAAAGGCGTTTAGCACTAATGAGACACTCACCTTCATACTAGAGATACCGATAGTAGCTAAACAACCTTATAACCTCCTTCACCTGTATTCTATACCTAATAATAACAACACTATCCTGATCCCAATAAATCCCTTCCTTATCTTGGGAAATCATGAGTTTGCATATCCTCACGAGCCCTGCACAAGGATAACTGAAGACGAGGTCATCTGTAAGCACCTAGAATGGAAGACATTACTGCACTCAAACGACTGTATAGCGCAGCTCATCCAACACCAAGAACCACATAACTGCACATACGCAACAGCGTCCTACGAAAACAATATCATACAACAAATCAAGGATAACAGCTGGATAGTTATCATGAAACAGGAAGAAGTCATCAAGACCATCTGTGGAAACGACATCCAATACCAGAGAAACACGGGAATCTTCCTAATAACAACAGACAACAATTGCAAAGTACAAGTTATGGACAGAACACTTACAACACATCAAAGATACATAAACATAAAGGAAACAATCCCATTACCACGTGCACATCAACCACCTAAAGCCCTGCCGATCAACATAAAATTGGATAACATAAAGCTAGACAACCTGAAAGACGCCATAGTACAAGCAAAGGAAGTACAAGAGGCTACGGAACAAGAACCGGTCATCTCTTCGACACCTAGCTGGTCATCAATAACGCTGTACATCATCATAACATTGGCAGGAACAGGAGTGGCAATATACAAAATCTGGTGGGTGCCCAAGTCGGCGCAAACCTCGACGCATCATCAACCAGAAGCAGAAGAGTTGCAGCTCACGACGCAGCCTGCAGTACAACCCGCAACAACGTCTCCGTTGCGCCTTCATCTTAAGGGGGGAGGAGTTATGTAAGCGTAATCTAGTTATAAGACAATAGCTTCACTGTAACTAGCTGATAAGGTTACACTTACATACCGAGTTCCTGGTATTACAGAGATAACAGGAACTCGCTAGCATAAAGACTCATTGTTAATTAAGTTAATGTTAAGAGTATTTTAATAAAGATAAAACAGTCTCGTTTCGCTCTTCAATCCAAACGCACGTCTTTTAATTGTTTTTAAAAAGCCTTTTCCCTGCGCCCACCTCCTAACTACCGCGGACTTTAAAAAGAAATCAATAAAATACTTATTCATAATTATAAAGCACAGACCTCCATACGCGAAAAAAAAAACGATGTTCTAAATCCAAAATTTTAAAATTAAGAATATTTTATCGCGTCACCCCGCGTCATTTTGTTTTCTATGAAAAGCATTCGTCAATTTTGAAGAATTGTTTTTGTAATTTTTCTTTTCTCCATTATGAGAATTTGTTGAAATATCAGCCATTTTCTCCGTGTGTGGTTTTCTTCAGCGTTGCGTCTGTCTTGTATCCGTCGGCGAATAGGCGAGTAGTCATTGATTTATTTCATAAGCCTTTGTGAATAGTGTTGTTTGGTTCTTTGTGGTCGCTTGATTTGTGGTCGATTCTCTAGTTTCAAGAAAATAATGGTTTGGCATCGGAATAATATACAAACTTACCTACAATAAATCAGTGTTAAGCTGAAGCTGTTGATCTGAGTAAACTTCATGATATTTCATAAGTAAAACATAATAATTAAATATCTATGTAATTATCATTTGGTTAGGTCATATAACATGTCTGCATGGCGGTAAAAACTTTTCCATATACTTTCAGTGCCGAGTACAGCTAAATCTGTCAAACAAAATGTATGGAAAATGTCTTTGATATGTGTCTTTATTATGTTTGTGTGGTGAAGGGTAATTTTTTGTCGTACCATTTCAGTCGTATGTAAATTGTTTCCAATTCGTTTGACGACACCTAGGTGTAGTGCTTCGAGCGTATGTCGCTCAAATCACTACACTGAGTGGTTAATGCCTGGCGAGACGAATTTCGGAAATGGATTTTTCGTAATTTGTCGTGGTTGCTAAGTGTTGCTTAGTTTGGGACGGACACAAATTGATGATAGTCTGGCAATATTTATTATTGTACGCATAGATCGTTGCGAGAGCGCTCTGAGCGAGCGCGAAGAACAATTATTAATCTAAGATAGCATATTCAGTTTCCATAGTGCTCATAAACTCACTTGTATATCTATGAGCGCCATAGAAGCTGAATCTGCTTTACATTTTTACTTCTTTTTTTTCAGACTATGGTCTGAGGTTGAGGTCAAACAAGAAAGTGTAAAGCTTCGTATATTCACATTTTTTCGCCGTTGTTGGGTTGTATCTTCTATATTTGTTCGTATATTTCGTATATTTGTTAGTTACCTACTCGCTTTCATCTCCATATGGGGCATGGCTTGATAATTATAAGTAATTAAAACTATATTTAATAAGTGCGTCCATATGCTTTGCATGCCTCACCCGAGCAATAATTTTATGACATTGTCTATGCGTTCCGACGTCAAAACTGAATGCTCGGGCGCGACACGCGCCTGATGTAGACGCATCCAATCAAGAATAATTTGATAAACAATAACAAACCCTATCCCACCTGTTTAAGGATGTAATCTGACGGTGATTTTTGCACGCACCTTGTCAAATTTCTGCGCCAACAAATTAAGTTCCGGTAGTGCAATTACCTCTAATAATGAACTATGGGCCCCGACAGGGTCTACCCTACTGGAACAAGTTTAAATTGTGTCATTCTGCCTAATTTGTACATGTCATGGGATGGACGAGGTGTTTTAATAGCTCGTTTTATATATACCCTTTGGGCCTTTGAAGATTGTCAGAAGATGTGAATGGTGGTTGTTTTAGGATTTCTAGAAGCCACACATTGGTTTAGTGCGAAAAGATATGGATACCATGGCCATATAACTTGGAACATTTGACTAATTCACTTAATGGTATGATTTACATATCATGGCAGTAGTGCCTACTTCACTCAAGCAGCTAGAGAAGCTAATTTTCAGTTCAGTGGTTGAAGCGATGGTTGAAACTATATTCGTATTTATGATATTAGTCAGGAAGTAAATTAGGATATCGTATTTACCTTGTAATTCCGGAGCGTTGCTGAGCTTGCGTCTATTAATAATAAATTAATGCATCGCTCAGCCAAGTTCCGAGAGTGCAGAATTCTCAACGCGAACCAACTTGCGAACTTTGGTCCCACTAGGACCGCGTGGGGTGTTTAAGTACGAGAGTACTATTAAGAATTCTGTGGAACGAGCCTACGGCTCCGATAATTCAACTCCTACAATATGTCTGGTTTGGATGGCGGGAGAGATCTCACGACTCAAAATTCTTTCGAACATTTATTTCAATTAATTTTCTTACGAAATTTATTTTTCAAATGACAAGCCTACTCTTGTAAGTACATTCTTTAATATAATTACTAGCTAACTTTTTTTATATAGTGCAGTAATCATGAGCAGTGTCAGAGGTGTCTTCAGATCTTGCAATATTCCGATTCGTATGGGATTTTACCAAAATCAATGGTTAGCATCCATCGACCATCTCTTGAAATAAGGGTGCCCCAAGATCCATACAGGTAGCATTTTTCAAACTCATCATGGAACCTATTTGTCCTACCATTTACAGGCTTTGCATCTCTACAAATGTCTTTTCAAAGAACAGGAAATCCTTTTCAATCCTTGTCACACGCAACAAATCTGTCTTCTGAATCCTTCAAAGCTTTGAATGATCAGCACACCTCTCCGCGGCTTTGCTTCTGATTGCCATCCTTATTACGAAAAAAGAAATACCCCAACCTCGGCCTCATGTCAGGGTAATCAGTTACTATGGGGCCCATAAAAAAATATTCCATCATCCCAAATAAAGCCTATTTACTGGATATAGCTATACAACCTTTTTCACCGTATGAAAAATTGTTTACGGCGGTTGTGACACGCTCGCGACTTAGGGTTCCGTAGTAAAAAACCCTAATTTCCTGCACCCTTTCATTTATAACCCGGCAATCTGGAGGCCCCGTAGCTTATTTATAGGGGTCTCGGCCATTTGATGGGTGAGAGTCAGAATGTGTAATGATAAAGGTTGTAAAAAATTACGTAGACTTGCGACTCGGGATGAGGTTTATTTGTTTCATTTTGGTTTTTGTAGTCTCGATAGCTTAGCGTGAAACCAGATCGTAAGTTAGATGGAATGTTTCTCATGCCTGTTCGTGACAGTGCTTTAAATATCAGATGCTTGACTTCTTTTGTATATCGGTGCTCCTAGACCCCACGATGTGGTGAAACATGGTGGCATCTGTAGTTGTTATAGCATTGTGAAATTGCGCTTGTTTGCGCGAACCATATTTCCGGTTCCTTCAGCTAGAAGGGTGGCCGGTGAAAGATTTTATCTAGTTTGTTTTTTTATGCGAAAAAAGATATTTAATGTTAGTTTTGTTTTTCTTTCATAAATTATAACAGGGCCTTTGAAACAAAGAATTTGACCTATAAAAGTTTTAGTATTTGTCGCACAATATTTTTTTATTTCGTCGTCAGTCTGCCTCGACCACGGAACCCGCTGCATTTTCATGTAGAGCAAGTTTACGAGTGTTAGTTTGGCTGTTGGGCCGTCTCAATGATACCTTATCATCGTCTGGGTGTTTCGGTGCGTCGCTCTAAGCTCGGGGTAGGGAACCCTTTATCTGGTCTCCTTATTGTGTCACACAGCTCATAGATAAACATTGTGATCGGTTTTTTGTTGTTATACTTGTACCTGTGGATCTAGTTTAGTCTGTGTACTCACGTACTATGTCGATGAATTATGCTTGTACCATTTTATGATTGTAAATGGGGTGTCTTGAAACTTTATTTTCTATTTTGTGCTAAAAAACAAATGTACGATGGGCGCTCTGTCGTCTATTTTAATATAGGTATGTCTATTCATAATTTAATTTAATTTCATTCATCCCGGATGACACAATTCAATTCATTTATTTATATCAGACATGGTCCATAATCAAGAATATAAAAATTACGATAATTATAATCAATATAAGTAAATAATAAAAATAACAAGAAATCACATTGATCCCTGCTATTAATTAGATATTCCAAATCTGTTCATTATTTATTTTCTTTGGGGTAATAAACAGATGTACAAAGCTTATGAACTAGATTACCTATGTTTATTTTCTAAACAAAGTGCTGGCTCAATAACAAGTTACTATATTTATCAATATTTCGAGTTTTCCCATACGTTATTACAGAATCCATTTGAGCCTTAACGCGGATTAATTTTAAGCTCATTACTCACTATCTTAAGCCGTCGTTGTTTACTCACTTCCGGGTGAGACCTTTTTACGAAATCCGTTCGAATTACTGTATTCAGACTTGAACTGAGCGGGGGTGCGTTTTAATTATTTCGGACATCAAACAAGGGGTCCCTTAAGTGATTGCAGCAATATTTTCAAAAGCTTGCTCTTTTCAAGTGTGTTGTAGAGTGCTCTTTAAAATCCTTCAAATTGGATGTTATAATTAAGTAAGGATTCTCTCAAATCAGTTTTTTTATAGATATTGTTATTAGATATTTTCGGTATGTTGTAAGTAAACTGAGTATTTACTTAATGAGCAATTATAAAATCATATTAAAATACACACTAAGTATTTAGAATTACTGTGTGTGTGTGTGTCTTGATTATGATAAACTAGCTGTGCCCCGCGGCTTCGCCCGCTTGGAAATTGGTGTCTATGTCTTATTCCAGAGCCTACACTATCTGCGTTTCAAAAATCGGTTTAGTATTTATGGAGATACGTGGTAACAAACATTCACACACACACACATACACTTTTACATTTATAATATTAGTAGGATTAAAAATAAAACTGTCATGTTTTACAATGTCTAGACCCATAGTGTAACATTTCTGGTTCAACCTGTATACCGCCGAATTCTCGAACGCAACTCAAATAGATAATAATCACGTCTCAACCAACAGGGACATTTAAGTACCGTTTGAGTTTTCGGCGAATTTGATTTTTCTTTCATATTTTATTATCATAAAAAAGACACTTAAATATTTTTGAATTCAAAATATGTTGCAATAATACATCAGCATCAGTTTATGCTGAAACGGGTCGTGAAAAACGTTGTCTTTCATGACATATCTGTCAACAAAGGGTCCGACGGGTGGGCAGGGTACGTGCTCGGCCCTAGACGGGAGATCTGTGATAACGTCAGTGTTCCTCGGCTGCACGAGGGAATTTTAGCAAGATTAGATCCTTTCGCAATACGGGGACATTTTGGTAAAATGACGTACTTACCGAAATGTTCCTAATAGCAAAATTACTTATAAGCATACTTGCATATAGTTAAGCTCAAACCTCCCCCCTTCCGCACCCTCCATTCCACTCCCCTTCAGCTCGGCAATGTATTACAAGCATCTATCTATAGGCTACGGTAACTGCTTTACATCAGGCGGGCCGTACGCTTTTTTGCCACCGTGGATGGCATTTTCTTCTTCTTATCGTATGATTAGTAGCCAAGGTGGTGTCAAGAGTTGTACAAGCCGCCAGAAAGCCTCTTACAAGGCTTAACGACAGCTGCCTAGAACAAAACAACCGGGACCGACTTTTTACGGGCCCTCCGAAGCATGAAGACGCTCAGTTCAAATGCCACTAAATGGTCACCCATCTCTAACTGACCTTGCCAAGCGTTGCTTAGCCTCCGATCGTTTACCGCTGATCATCGATAGCATCATGTACTGTATAGTGTTGAGTAGAATGGGACTAGTAGATACCATCATTCTGTTATGGTTACCTTTTGAAAGTATGTTTTGATTGTTTATAGTAGGTATAGCATGTTTCTTTAATAAAAAACTAGTAACTTCTAAACAAATGTATTTATTACCTATCGCTTATGATCTATCACTATTTATCGCCTTGTTACAAAACCTGAAACAAGAAAACTAGTTTGTAATCACAATATTTTTATTGAAACAAGTCTTTTGCTTGACGTTTTATTATTTTTCTGAGAAAGCGGAGGAGAAACGTAATAATAAAACAACATAAAACCCGACTACTGAAAAATAGCGCTCTAAAAAGTATGAAACAAGAAAATATTCTCATCTAGAGGATAGCCGTGGTCCGTGTAGGTCCTTTAGGGCCAAATAGCATATGAACACGGACCACGGCTATCCTCTAGATGAGAATATTTTCTTGTTTCATACTTTTTAGAGCGCTATTTTTCAGTAGTCGGGTTTTAGTTTTTAAACTTAATTTTTATTTAATTATTTTGGAGTTATAGGTAACAAAATATATATTTTTGAAATGTGCTCATCAAGCTCTTTCATTTGATACCCCACACGGTTTTATTAAAAAATGTATTTTTTTTAGTTCATGACATTATGTCCTCTAGAGGGCGCCATATGCAATTTTATATGACGTCACATAGCCTATAACCAGCGCGCCATTAAGCCGCTTCTAACGATACCTCATTTGTCAAATTACGACAAGTAGTTTGGAAGTTAGGTGGGAACAGATGCACATACATACATACATACATACATACATACATACATACATACATACATACATACATACATACATACATACATACCGGTCAAAATCATAACCCTCCGCCGTAGTCGGGTAAAAAGAGCGAATATTTATAAACGTTCATTAGATGGGTGGTTTATTTTCAAATATGTGCGTCTCCATGTGCCGAGTGGCGCGCTCGAGCAATCAGTTTTAACCTCTGCCCACGTTAACTTCATAACGTCATATCTGATTGCTCGCGCGCGGCTATTCTGGGCTTATGAACACAGCAATGACAAGAGAGGAAGGATTTTACAACTACTGCACAACTAGCACAGCTGACCGTGACAAGGTAGCACAGCTGACCGTGACAAGACAAAACGCGAGATAAATCGATTTTGTCTCATTCTCTCCTATGCATTAAGAAAGAGAGAGAGCGACTTGGTGCGACATAATGCGTGACAAAAGTCTTGTCTTGGCGTGTGTGCTAGCCCTACAGTATAAATACTGTCAATTTTTTCAACGGTGCTCAACTTTTCCATAGTTATTGATTTTACTGACCTGATTCAGTGTCCGTAACCATGTCCATAGTTCTTGTCGTAACCTTCGTTGTAGACACCTCCTCCTGTTTGTCCGCCAGCTCCAAAGTGAACGCCGGCTCCAAGTCCAGTCGCGCCGGCTCCACCAGTTCCGTAGCTCGATCCAGATCCGTATCCTCCGGTGCCACTTGCTGTATAACATTAAACATCATAAACGGAAGGCATCACACCAAAACAATCGTTTTAAATATTCACCTTTTGGTTTGAATGTAAAGTGGGAGTAGGCATGCACAGCTTTCTATGCTAGTTTTTATTTATTTTTATTTAAATACCTAATTTTGTTTTTTTTATTCACAATGTGTTAATGCCTGCCTGCTCACTTAGCGTTGCTGTTTGAAAATGTATACCTACAATTATTATTTTGAAAAGAGTAACCATTGAGTTTCTTGCCGGCTCTTCTCAATGGAGGCAACATTACGAACCGGTGGTAGCGCTAAAATATTGTTTATTTTGACTATTTATAAATGCTTGTTGAGCTTAAATGAATAAAAGACTTTTGACTTGACTTGACTTGACTTGATTAATACGGTATGGATTCTCTCTCGTCACTTTCGCTGATTAGTCTCTTTAACTGATTTGTAACTTTCTGTAATATGTCACTTTGTGTAACTAGTTGCCCCATCAGAAAGGACAGATAGTAATAGAAACAAATTGGTTTTTATTTAGCCTAGGGTGTCTCTTGTGGCGCAAAGACGCACTAAACCGAGAGGTATTCATACCAATCCCAAAGCCTATCTTGCAAATAATATGGCGATATCCAAATGGCTATCAAACATAATTCAGGGAAAGTTGGTGCTGCCCAAATTACACCAAAATATAAAGTCCCTCATAAATTAATAATCAAATTAAAATCCAACTGGTTTAGTGAATGCCAGGTTTGAGTCTTGCTTCTTTTGATTGGCCTTAGCTGGTATTATTTATAAATCAATATGAAATAAAATATTACTTATTTCAGAGGTCACTGTTATAACTTTAATACAAGCGTTGTTTATTAAAATACACTCACCTAGGCTGCCTCCTTGTTGAAGGCTCTGAAATAAAACCGCAAGAATTAAAATCACATTCGATTATCCCTACCGGAGTATCATCGGGTTTTGTTACTAAGGTGGCAAAGAAGCGTACGGCCCGTCTGATGTTAAGCAGTTACCGTAGCCTATAGATGCTTGCAAACCAAAGGAATCGCCTGCACGTTGTCGACCTGAGGAGACTGGGACAGAGGGGAAGGGTTGGTTAATAACAAGTTCAACCACCAAAGGATAACAAATACAAAAGATTGTATCTAGATCCATGATATTTAATAATACTTACATGCCCAACCATAATCACGAAAAACAGCACCATGAACAACCTCGTCAACATTTTTACTTGAATCGTCTAAAGTTGAATAAAAACTAATATTGAAATGTTTCCCGGACTGGCTTTTATATGGTTACGACACGTTTTAGAAAATAATAGTAATTACGATGCTAAATTTAGATGTTCGATTTGATATTCTTTTAGTTGACATTATATTCGGACAGAATATTGATAAGTTATTTGTTTTTTTTATGTGTAATCTCTTGGATATCAAATGAATGTCTGCGAAGCATATGATGCGATACCTATTCTTTGAATTATCTCGTTGTTAAGGTAATTTTTTTGGGTTCCTTACCCAAAGGGTGCCAACGGAACCCTTTTACTAAGCCTTCGCTGTCCGTCTGTCCGTCCGTCTGTCAGTGGGCTATATCTCACGAACCGTAACAGGTAGAGAGTTGATTTTTTTTACAGAATGTGTATTCCTGTTGCCGCTACAATAACTAATACTAAAAACTAAATAAAATACTAAAAATAAAGGCAGTCCCCATACAAGAAACTTGATATTGTTGTCATTTTTTGCTTTTAACTGATTTTTTCGTTAATCTTATAAATATTCTGCGATGGTGCGGACCCTTTATATGCGAGTACAACACGCACTTGGCCGGTTTTATTAACTCCTTTTGATATTATTACGAAAACGCTTCTTAGACTAGATAACTGTCCTATTATGTTTTTTATTGTGTAAAGAAACGAAAACAAAACCCGTTATTTAGTCTAGATAATAAAATTGGCATCTATTGATGTAAGAACCGGCTCTTAATTTGATGCTATTTGATTTGAATCATCGAGACAGGATATTATTTCTGATTAGTAGAATTTCGAGTCTTCTCCAATTTATGATCAATTGGGAATATTATATATTAAAACGATTTATTGATACTTACTCACAAAAGTGAAAAGGAAAGTGAAACCTTTGGGTTTTATCTCCACTTAAACTATGTTTTTATAATGTATGTATGTAGGTGGCTATTATATTTTATGTACATTTAATATTTGTAGAGCTCTTCGATCCCTCACTCGTTTGTCCTTCGGGCAAAAGTTGTTCTACCAAAAGGTTTCTCTAATGGCCTTTTGGGGCATTAGTGACCCCGCGCTAAGGACCTTCGACGTTTTGGCCCACCCGGAGTGCTTCCGGCGGCTTGACTGTGACATACATCCGGCCTCTTAAATTGTCGTTAATGATTTCTTTTTAAAAAAATATCTCATATTATTATGTACAGAACAGTCGCTAGGTCTGGGTTTGTTGTATTTTCATCAAGTGGCAATTTAAGGGATGCTGTCTGTGCTATGAAAGTTCGTCGCCTTAAAGATAAACCCAAAACTTATGAAGATTGTCCTTCCTCTAAACTGCCGCAAAGGGTCAAACACCCAAACAAGTTACCATCATATTCAGTATAAAATATTCCATATTACATCGCTGGTTATTTCGCAGATTCACACGCCATTCCTTCGAATGCAATTCGATGTATAAACTTTTTATTTCCGCATATCCCTTTGGCCCCCAGTTCGTAAGGCACCAGCGTACATACAACCTAATATACAATTTAAATTGTGTCCCAAAACTCGTAAATGCGAAGCCCGGACTTACGGTATTCATGCACACACCCTTTAGTTTTTACAGCCCTCAATATTTGGACCGTGAATAACTTTAGTGATATGGTTTTGATGAACAATTTACATCATTCTATCTGCGATGTTGTTGTAGAGGTCGATCGCGTCGTTTGTTTCTGGCTAACAAATGCGTTGACCACAATTGATCAATTGGTAATAGACTTGTTGCGCTCATCTATTAGGCCCCTGCTCGTTTCAAGGCTACACTCTAGAAACACGTGATAATGTATGCTATGTCCAGCGACCATGTCACCCAATGTGTGAATACTCATAGAGATTTTCAGTCAAGTTGCTGTTTCTTTTCATTAATTATAGGCGAGAAACTAATTCCAAATAAACTTACGGAATCGCCGAAAGGCTTCGCTTTCTCCATACCTCGGTACTCCCCACTCTCCGTTGGATTTAAGAACTTAATAATTACTGTAACAGCGTAACTTTGCCAATGATAGCCTAGAATAATTAAAATATTGTCCCTGTATATGAAGGGAACCACTGGCTTCTTGTTCTGAATAATTTCTGGTACAAGTTACAAGCGAAACGAAAGGTCGAGAAGTTCTATTATGTTTTAGTGTGATTCTTAATTTGCTTTGGTTTGAGTCGCACACGGCTGTTTTGCTCTACTGTTACCCAAATAGATCTTGCAGCGACTGTTTTAGGCTTGCTAAAAATGCATGATCAAGACCGATTTTGTGCAACTCATTACTATATCGCTATCCCTTTCCCCTCGCACCAAGCTAAAGGGTAATCCTGTACCCTTTCGTGAAGTTTGTCAACTGCTTCCCAGGGAGCGATAGCCGGAGTTCAGTAATTTTAACTAATGACACTTCGTGAAGGCTGAGCGGACCATGCTCCAGTCCTGGAAATTTGCCGCTGTTTGAGGGATTCTCTCCGAGATTCGAGAAATTATGCGCTGTTGGCGACTGCGCGAAGAATAATTAAATACAGAACATGTTTTATTAATATAATCAGGAATTTTACTTTTTTGTCGTAACTTTGTCGGTCTTAACGTTTTATGGCGTTAATATTTTAAGCATGAGTCTATCTAGAAGATGTAAGTTAAACGATGGCTAGACCTACCTAATCCAATTATATGTAGCAAGGTTTAAGCTCCAGAATTATCTTCATTCAAAAACAACCTACTTACACCACAATCGTCGATAGACGAAACGTGTCTTTCCATAACTGCTGACAATATGGTAAACTTGTCTAATTTACATGCAAATAAATGTAACAGATTGAGGTGCTCCAGTGATTTGCGTCCATAAAATGTATTCATTTGTATAATTCGGCGTCCGTCTGCGGCATCCATTTGTCTCTTGTTATGTTAAATTTGAGTCAAAATTCTAACTTCATGCCAACTGATTGATTTCCATTTTGTGTGTTTCGTGATAATATGCTTGACATTGGCTTAGAATTTGTAAGGGTTACGTGTAGGTCATGGTAATATCGGTAATCATGGTCATGCACATTCGTTTTTTCAGTATAATTGTACGTTATCTAAAGAGTATCTATCTAGTCAATAATTAAATAAAGTGTTTGTATTTGTTTCAGATGATCACATAGGGGCTTTCCTTGTAAGTACTTACGTACTTCGTTCACTAGACTAGAAGTCCTTTGATAGGATACTTGTTTTATGTTCAATGTTTATTTCTCATTTCCTACCTTTAGTTTGCGATTCCGGCGCTCTTCCCTCTCCTTTGTCTGGTCTTTAAAATATTTCCTGTTTCTTAATGGTCAAGTTTACTGTTTGAAATTTATTGTTGTATTAACTTTTCTTTTTGTTTTTCTGTTAAATTAATTTTTCTTACGCTATACTTTATGGTCCCGTATTAATTTAGTTCAGAATTTTCCTGATATTATCGGACCATAAGGCCGGTGATCAGTCTGTCTCACTACGCCTCTTAGATGACCTGTTTGTTACCTCCCTGCTTCCCAACCAGAGCTTCCTTCGATGGCGAATGTTTCGTCCATTATGCGGTTCCCAGGACCTTAATATAGGTACCTAACTAGCCAGTTTTATTTATTGAGTTTCATTGATTTGTGGAACGCTTGTGATATTTTCTCAAAAATCCCGAACCAAAATAGCAGACAAAACTGTGCGGAGCAATAAGCGCAGCCGGACACATCTTATAATTGTTTACACAGCGGCACCGCCGGAATACCAAAGGCGGGTAATGAAAAATGTTGCCATGACTTTGTCCTCCGTTCTTTATAGCCGAAGTTTTGCGGGCTCGGTTTAAATTATTTTAAGTGCGGCAATTTCTGCGCGCCTTGCGGTTATCGTCTCCACACCGTGATTAATGTTAACCAACTGGCGAATTGAGGGATTCGCGCTTGAATCCCGCGTGGTGCGCCTCAATCAGCCGAGTACTACTCTCTTTGATGATGTTTTTCTCTGATTAGTCGTCTTAATTTGTAATAGTGCTCGTCATTAAGGGCTTCCTGTATAATAAGTCTCTCTCCCTTCAGGCCAGCTGCCTAAAAGTTTCGTGAAATTAATTTTGAAATGAAGAAAAAAAAACGCACGCTACTTAAATGTCTTTTTCAGTGAATCAAATAATCACAAAACATTGATTGATATAGTTGATCGGAATTGTCTCACACTTCAGCGCTGATTGTTCGGAGTTCGTTTCCCACCATTAATCACGTTACTGCTTGATAGTTTGGTAAAATGTACATAAATAATGAGTCTAGAAAGAAAGAACGAAAAATATTTAAAAATAAGAGAATATTGCATACAATTTTACCACTGATTCCCACACTAGGCTAAGCCTGTCCTGTGGTTCATCTGTCGTGAATATTTCAGTAAGAATCAGGTAACCTACATGTTTTAAATCCAAGTAGAGGCATCATTGAAGAAGTCGTAAATCTTATAGATATAAAACTGCAAATAAGTAATTACATTGAACCAAAAGATTTCAAATCAAAGGATCCCAGATAAAAAACAGTGCCGGCAGCGTCCGTGGAGCAGGAAGTAAATTTAGCAGAAAACAGATAAGCGAGAAAAGCTTAATTTGAAACGTTTTTAAAGCCGACCATAATATTTTTCCCCCAAATCTCAGATCTTGTTATCTAGAAACAGATTTAATTAAATTTTTCAACTATCAGATGGGAACCGGTGAAATACGAGTAATAAAGCCTATTCGCTTAATTCGAGCGAAACAACTCTCTCGTTGATTGGGGAGCCAATAAAAATAGTCCATTTAATGAAAAATCGTAAAAATCCTTGCTCTCGAATGTAAAACGGATAGAATTAAAATTTTATTCGTCCGGACTCCATACAATGCTGGTGTATTTTAATAAAACGAAATTACTAAGGACGGTTGTAAAATTTGAAGACCTCTGTATTAATAGGGGGAAGTGTAATTGAGTCGGTGGGCTTTGGGTACTGAACATCATTTTATGTTTGTTTACTTCATGTTGGTTTACTTCATGTTGGGTATGTTCGGGCGACTCTTGAAGTCGAGAAGCTGTTTAACTAGCGAGAGTCTGAACGTTTTGTTTGATGAAATTTCTTCGTCTTGATAATTCAGTTTAATAGTTTGTCCTTTGTTTTATTCAGTTTAAGCTACTAAACTACCAGCATTAAATCTCACCACCCTCGCTCGACATTATTTACTAGCTAGAACTCTGACCATACCAACAATTATTACTTTTGTTGTTTTGTTTAGTGCGGGAACTTCATACTTTCGATGCCGGCCGATAGTTTTTGCTGATTTATGAAGTACAATATCTACCACAACAGTGTTTGTGGTACGTGATGCGTTGTTGTAGGATTTTCGTTTAGTAACTTCATTGTTGTGGGCCTCCTTTATTGGTCGTAAGCCGTTTCCTATATTTTATGTCTTGGTAAATGGGTTTGTGCGTCTCAATTTTCATATCGCCCTTACGGTATTGACAGAGTAGTTAAAAATCTTAATTTGCGTGAAAAACCAACATTCCTTTGTTGTTTAAATATTCTTCTCCCGTTGTCCCCAGACTTTTGCACATCAAAAGCATTTTTTCAAAGGAATAAGAATTCATTTAAACTCGTTAACTTTTCAATTTGTTAATGCGTTTTCTAGAACATTTAAATCCATTCGCAGATTTCATTGTGCTGATGACAACACCGCTGACAACTTGGGGTTTTCAACTTGTCGTTTCTATTCTGTAAAATTCAAAAGGTTTGATTAAATCGTCTAAATATACTGGGTGAAATCGAAATCGTGGGGAATATTTTAAGACGAGGGTTCGAAATTTGGTTGATTTTCTATTCTACTTTTTCTTTAAGTAAGAGTATGTGGACTAGGAATCTTATATTTAGATGTATGATTTTTGACTATATTATCTTGAGTATCTTTAAATCCAAATCACGATTTGACGAAATTTTCTCGATAAAAAAAAAATATGAAATGAGCTCTAATTATTTACAATTTTCCTTGCTACCACGATGTTTTTACGATTTAGATCACGAAATTATTTCTAAAACATAGCAAATAATGATATCTAAACTACCCTTCAACCATATTTTAATTCATGAAGTAGTTTTTTTTTAATTCAAGAAAATGTGGTTTGGCGCTTACGTTGTTTATTTCCGAGCGCGCGCACAATATCGCCATCTCACATTTTAAGTACTTGAACTAACCATGTCTCTCTCTAACTTTGTATTGTCAGTGTCCGCTCGGACTTGTTCGACGTCGGACCTGTGAAGGATTTTTTAAAAAATATTACGAAAAAATATTACGGTCGTGCCACATTACAGGTACAGTACAGTATTTACAGTCCGCCGACGCCTATGATAAATAAATAAATATCCTTGGAAATTCTTTTACACATGACTACCTGATCCCAAACTAAGCAGAGCTTGTACTATGGAAACCAGATAACTGATATTACTACATATACTACTTTTTGTTTGTAAATACAAACGAAATATACACTTAATTACACCTAGACTCGGGACATGCGGACATGTTCATGCACACAACTGCATGTCCTGGGCAGGAATCGAACCTATGACCTGCACTGCAGCGTGATTTTCGTTTGATTTTCCTTGTCTTGTGTAATTTCTTTTCATCTCTTGTCATTTTGTGTCATCTCTTGTCATTTTGTGTCATCTCTTGTCATTTCATAGTTATTCGTGTCATTTCTGTAAAAACTCCCTATTTCGCTTACTGTTATATACTTGCAGCATGGTCTTGGGCCGACAGTGGGAATACATTGCTTGTCAAAACAATGGAGTCGCTTTATTGCGTTTGTTGTAGGTATGGATGGGCAAGTAATAAATATATCATACATCAATAAATTATCGTAAAAAATAACATTACAGATATGGATAGGAAAATGTTTGTCCGTCCTATTCAATCTATTATATTATAAACGAAAGTAACTCTGTCTGTTACCTTTTCACGGCTAAACCGCTGAACCAATGTTGATGAATTTTGGTATGGAGATAGACTGGGTCTTGGCGGAGAACATAGGCTACTTTTTAGGGTTCCAAAGGGTGCTAACGGGACCCTATTACTAGGCCTACGCTGTCCGTCTGTCTGTCTGTCCGTCTGTCAGCGCGGGCTGTATCTCACGAACCGTAACAGGTAGAGAGTTGAAATTTTCACTGAATGTGTATTTCTGTTGCCGGTGCAGAACAAATACTAAAAATATAATAACATTTAAAAATAAATATCAAGTCTCAAACTTGATATTTTTGATGTGTTTATTCTACGGTGGTACGGAACCCTTTATGTGCGAGTCCGACGCCTTCAGATCTTATGAATGTTTTCTTGGAATAAATATAGTGTATTTTAAGTAATTAACTGGCCAACCCTCAGGTCCTACCTAAATGTTAGGATCTTTTTCGTTCTAGCGGGTGTAAACCGTGATTTAACGAGTTAATGTGATAATTTTTGTATTTTTTAAATTATTCAATTCAATGTTTTTGTTTCAGACATAGTTGCAATATTGATTATTAAAATTATTATAATTTCACAATAAATATAAAACAATAAATAAAAGTAAAATAATTTTTATAAAAAAAAACAAACCGACTTCAAAAAAACCTGGATCACTAAAAAGCCTGAAATAATATTTCTATTACCTACCACCTCTGCCTCTTCGGGAAAACCGGACGTGATGGTGTGTTATCGAGTATTTGGAGTCGGTGCCAATCTTGGTATGCCAAGTCTACCTACTATAAAAGTAAGAAGATAGATTGGCACCGACCCCAAATACTCGATAACACACCATCACGTCCGGTTTTCCCGAAGGGGTAGGCAGAGGTGGTAGGTAATAGAAATATTATTTCAGGCTTTTTAGTGTTTTTTTTTAATTTTTCATGTTTTATCATTAAAATACAATATAATATAACATAAATTAAAATAAAATACAATAAAATAAAAACCTACCCCTAATTAAACAAATACCGTCCGCGTGGGATACTGGCTGCATGTCCTCCCTGTATTCAAGCTGTTCCTGTTGTCAAGCGAATTTTTTGAGCAAGGAAAGAGCCAGCCCTCTTGTCACCTGTGGCGGTAACCAGTCTAAGGGTGATTTTGATAGATAAAAAAATAAAGATAAAAAGATTAACAAAAAATAAATGCATGGTTAAATCAATAAAATTAATAAAAACTGAAAATTAAATTAAAACATAAATTAAATATGGTAAAAAAAAATATTATGACACCGCTGATGACTTCATGATCGGCATCGAAGTTAAGTACCAAAGTATTCCTTAGCCTACGAAACATGAAAAAGATACTCATATCCGGCAGTCAGTCACTGACACAGAGTATGTACATTTTTACCCGACTACGGTGGGCGGAGGGTTATGATTTTGACCGATATGTATGTATGTTCATCTGCTCCCGTATAACGTCCAAACTATTTTTATATCATAATAATTTGACTAATGAGATATCGTTGGACGCGTCTGGATCGTCCGCTGGTTATAGGCTATTATACGATCGAAGTATTGTTATACGTATCTATCAGCATATTGTAGGTATCGTTTGTCTTCTTTTGACTTACTTTGTCTTCAGCAATAAAAACAACATAGAAATTAAATTATTTTTTTCAAATACACTCGACATAAAAATCCCATATAAAACGAAAAAAATATATTTGAATATTTTCATCCATTTCATCTATTTTAAAAGGTGCACTGGGACATATTATTTTAATTGTACGAATTAAACAATATTGTTCCTTCAAAAAATAACTATACTATAGTCTACTCCATAGCTGTTCTGTCCTAGCTAAGCGAGAGGGATATATCCTTCGGCAGCTCACGCGACGCCAGCCACACCCCGAAACTAAAATTCATTTTTTTCTTGTATCGTCTCTACATACATATGATTTAGAATATTTAGGGAAAAATCTATTGATAAAAAATATTTCTCGGGTAAGCAAATAAGCCGACCATTTTACTGTTATACTTTACCAGGGCAAATTTTTTTATCAGTTTATTTGTTGATTAATATTTCCTAAATATTATGAATCGTGTGTAGAATCACCGTTTAAAATATTGCCCACGATTTCGATTTCACCCAGTAGCTAGCTGTCTTTTTAGTGAATTTTCTGCAGTGCTGTACTAAATCGATCTTACGACACAATTTTTTAATATATGCATAAGTGTCTTTGAAAGGAGAAGCGTCAGTTCTCCTGCCATCATCTATTTCAAGTCCTATTTTTAAACATCACCGAAGTCATATATGTACCAGAGGAACTTCAAACAATGTGCATAAATCGTCAAGTCCATGCTACTGCCGAGTTTCACCACCAAGTTCGTCTCCCACTAGTTTCCGACAATGGAAACTCCCGACTTGTGGTGAACGACTTATAGTGAATTCAGAATTGCGAGTACTCGGTCTAATGTTCTATGATTAAAGGCTGTTCCTGTTAAAACTTTGTATGACCGTGTCTTGTTTTATGTATGGGAAATATAATTTTATGACGTCATTATTGAAGTATATTTTGGATACTAAAATGTTTCCTCTAAAATTCTTCGTGAGATTTTTAACATGCACTTGTGTCTTCTAGCAAGGACAATAAAATGTGCCCGTACTTGTGTTCTTGACTTTTCTCGTGCTGCCTCGACAAGTAATCCCGGTTTAAAAAAAAACATCATAATTAGCTCTAAGGGCCTCCGCAGACTAGCTACTTTTAGTATCGGCGATCGGCGATTTTGATGCTGCGTCTCGCTCGTTCGCGCTCAAAAAACGCGACGCATCATCGATACGTCACAAAATCGCCGGTCACCGATGCTAAAAGTAGCTAATCTGCGGAGGCCCTAATAGTGATTTCAGTTCATTTGTACATCGTTGTAACCACAGATCTGAATAAGAATGCCACAAAATCTTAGCAGTAATTATGTGCGCAAGCCGACGAGACGCAGTGATTACAACTGTGTACGTGGCTCGTGTGCGGCTGAACTTAGGATCAGCATTACTGCTGCGTTATTGCACCCTGTTATCCGCAGACTATGCATGCGGATTAACCGCTTTGTCCTTGTGCACATGTAATTGTCTGTTAAGATTAAGTTAACAACAAACCAAGTGGTTGCAAAATCCCATATCTTTGTCTGTATATCTATCTGTGGCAACGTCTAATGAATGGTTTTATAGCGTTCCGTACCCAAAGGGTGCCAACGGAACCCTATCACTGAGCCTCCGCTGTCCGTCCGTCCGTCCGTTCGTCAGCTGGCTATATCTCATGAACCGTAATAGATAGAGAGTTGAACATTTCACAGGCTGGTTTTTTATTTTGTTTAATGGTCAGTGTTATCGACTTTAATTTATATTACCAATTTTCTATCGAGAACGCATAGTATACCCCAGAAACTTTCGTGACTGTTCCGCTACAGTGGCATGACTTGAATAAAATTAATTGTTGTCTATATTTTACTTCTCGAGACGCCCTGAAATATTTATTATACCCGTTTGTTTGAATGTTTCAGTTTCAAACTCGACTATTATCATAATGCTAGAAAATAATTGGTACTACTTTCATTAGGGTAGTATTTCATTAGTTTAATTAAACTTTATTTAACTGGCTTGTCACTATTCTCGTATGTTCCTCAGTATCTTTACTTTCTTAGTCCTTCATCAATATCAAACTTTTATTGAAAAGCTAAAAACTTGCACAAGTGCCTACCTACGCCCAAACGGCTGAGTGTCCTTTCTGATCGGTCCAGATTTCATATGGAGTAAAAGAATAACGTCTCAACCTCAATATTTTTGCTGTACAGTCAGTCATAGTATTTAGAAAAGTTTTGCGCGCGCACTTTAATTAAGTAGATACCGCCCTATTCCAAAAATCATTCCAAAAATTTGGCAACTCATTAAGGTGGGAGTTCGGTCAGCGCGGCAAGTCAGCACGCGTCAGTCGGTCCATAGAAATTGAATGCCGTCTGCCGTCGCGGCACATGTCATCGCCATAATTTGTATGAGACCGACTGATGTCTGCTGACTTGCCGCGCTGACCGAACTCCCACATTTATCGTCTAGGCACGTCAGCTAAATAGATTGGTTACTGTCAGATGTACGGAAGTACACCGATTTTATGAGTGCGCGTGCTCCATTTAATTGGAGCGCCCTCGCGGAAACCAAAATTAATCTATGTGTACGGTCTTAACTAAACTTATTGGTAATTTTCATTCAAACATATTTTTGTCAGTAAAATTAAGTGCTCCCTTCATTCCCTATTAGTGACACGCCACCGCGGCATACGAGTATTGTTTAATTCGGGGCGTCCCGGCGTGGCCGCAAATAACCGATAAATTCCTCCCTATCTAGATATCGCCCACAAATTACGGTAATTGTTTCTTTGTTAATAACTCTGTGGCATGCTATGCTTTTTGAGGATGAACAGATTGAGGGATTTCATGTTCGCACTCCTTTTTATCAAACTACTGAAAAAAACACCTCAAAAACAAGTACGAGCAACTCTCTTTGCTTTTGACTTCTTGCCTAGATAAAACCATGTTCCCTGGACTACCCAAAAAATAAAAATGTGACTACCCAAAAAATAAAAATGTTTTGACTTTTTTGACTGTTTTTCCGTATTTTGGTCACAGTTTTTAAACGTCTTTTTGGTGTTTTCTCCTTACGTAGGTACATATGACGCGACAGAGAAAGTGTGGCAGCAATCATTTTGTTTATGTTTAAATGTCTATTCATAACATAGGTGATTATATTTTTGTCTGATAGTTCTGATAGGTCCTTAAATAATTCACTTAACCCTATTGTCGCCGGTGGTCCCGCTCCGCCGAGCAAATCTTATTTCTGGGTTGTAGGTATTGTGAGAGTTGATATTTCAATTCGTGCATTCATTCATTCGTTCCCGCTCCGTCCCCGAGGTGCGGTTGAATGCTCCTTTTGTTTCATTTGAACGAATGATAAAATTGAATGGATGCGGTTTCTTTGTGCATGTATATGAACGAAGAGTAACTCAAATTGGATCTTTGTGTCGAGTTAGTCTAGTCTGTATTAAAATGTATTGTTTAAAGTTGTTGAGACAAAAATATGCACTTATAAGAAAGTAAAGATGGCGGCTTTCTAGGATCAAAAGTATTGTCCCGCCCAATTATCAATCAATCACGTATCTCCAATAAAAATTTCAAAAATCACTTGATTTAATGCTCCTTAATGGAATTAACTAAAAATAAGCGTTTATTTGGCACATTCAGTTTTCCTCACTCCGTGTGTCTTCTATTACCGGCCGCAGACTGCGTCTGACTTGTGATTAGATACGCGGCATCGTAATGAATCTCTGATGTTTTGTTTATAAAACCCCCTGTTCTCCATTCAATCGTCTAAATTGAATTCACCGCAAATTCCGCCTAACTGTCGTCTGTTAGCGGCTGTTGATCGGCTTGTGAGATTTTTGGCCAGAGATCTTAACCCAATTTACAATGGTTTTGTTTTACCAAGCATTTCTAGGAACAAAAGTGATTTGTAATGCCAGTGTAAGTCTATCATAACTTACTATAAATTCGGGATAAATGTTTTTTTGTAAACATGTCAAAGGTTCCCACAAAAATATTTATCAGTTTAGTCTGAAAAGGAGAAAATAGTCCACATATCTTACTTGCAACCTAGGTAGTGTTTTGAATTTATCTGGAACATTATATGCAATAATTTCCCGTCGTGGAAACTCTTAGGAAATTGCCTGCAATTTAGTTTGCACCTGCTGCCTTCCACTGCTTATATCTTACGAACAATTGTGTGTGCCTTTAAAATATCGCGCGGGTCTACTTGGCACACTATTGCAGGTGCAATATGATGGTCCTAATATTTGTGAGCAAGTCTTTAAAGTTCTTAGACTTAATCCCTCCAACTCCTCAATGTGAGGGGAAGATGAGCTCTAAAAAAGTTTTATTAAAAAAATCTGCAGTAGAATTACCAATTTAATATTATTTTTTATGTTGTTTAAAATATAAACATAGTGCAGGGACTACTCTTATTTAAATATATCCTATGTATGTATCACATAAATAAATAAAAATAAAATTTTGATCGCAAAAGCGAACATGTCGGTAATTCCGCGATGGAGGGTATCGAACGAGGTTCAAACAAATGTTGTGCATTCGTCAGGATGGTCTAGCGGACCGCCCACAGCAGCATAGTGTTAAGCATACACGAATTTGAATATCGGAGAGTGCATAATATTGCAATCGGTCTCTGACATCCCAAAGTGCTATCCAATCGACAAAGTAAGATACCTAGCGTGAGAGCTAAAATACACAAGTATATAATAATAATAATATTAGCCCTTTTAACGTCCCACTGCTGGGCACGGGCCTCCCATCAATGCGAGGGGGATTCAGGCCATAATCCACCACGCTGGCCCACTGTGGGTTGGTGGATTTCACATGTCTATGACATGCAGGTTTCCTCACGATGTTTTCCTTCACCGTAACCATCGTACAAGGATTTCGAAAAATCCAGAGGTGTGAGCCGGGGTTCAAACCCAGGAACAATCGGCTATCACTGCACCCGAGTACATAAGTATATTTTCTTAGAGTTTTAATTTAATGTTGTATACAGGGTGAACTTTTCAAGTGGGCGTGCATGGCCAAAACCGAAACTATGAAGAATAGCGAAAAGTACTCAAAGGAGTATCAGGCCTGATTTGATTAAAACTGGGTTTTCAATACATAACATGTGTTCGTTACTGATATTACTTTATCAACCCGTACTCGGTCGTCAGAGTTGATCCGTTTTTACGATTTCATTGCGGATCGTATAAAATATCGTGGTGTGGATTTATAGTTCATCAACTCGAATGAATGTTTAATGAAATGTGATGTGTGCCGCAATATTACTTCGGCTGCGTGAAATAATGTTGGGTTATTTGTTAAAACTGGGGTTTTCAGTATTTTTTTCAGCCAACATAGCCAGCCTAATACCACTATATTGGGTATACTACCGGTCAATAAGATGCCATCGGTGCTATTACAAAAAAGTTGAACTCGTTTTGAAAGCGTGTCTAATCAAATTTCGATGTAACTTGCTTCTCTCGTCTTTTCTTGTCTGGTCAGTTGAATTCCCACAGCATATCGACTTACTAAAACATGAGGCGAAAATTCTGCATTTACCTAAAATATAAATTCCATCAAGTGCACTCATAAAATACCTTGTCAATAAACTTGTCTCTAATCAATTCATCCCTCATCCATCATTATCCATTCATCCATCATTACCTGATTGCCCATAAAACAGTTTTGTGCTCGTATGAAAGGCTTTCTAATTAAAATTCCCACTACCCTGTCTCGGTGGGGGGCAGGGGGAGGTTCGAAGGGAACTATTTTCCAGGCAGGCCTCGTATTTTCACTTGATAAGATCTCGACATGATTATTTATGCCAGCATTGGGGGAACTAACCCCATCGATATGGCTCTTTATATGCGGTCTATGTACAATCGCCGACTTAATTGGTTCCTTATATTTAATAAATAAACAACGATCGGTATTTTTATGTGCAAAAATCCGGCGAAATGATATTGTGTACCTAGTATTCACTTCAAGAATTATTACAGAAGTAAAGTAATTACTCTTCGGGTCACATACAGAAAAATGCTTGATATTTAGGAACTTACTGACATATTTACATTAAGAAAATATTTCTTTAAAAGCAATGTTACTTTGTACGCATTAATTTCTTAGGAAATAAGTCCGGCAAAATGTTTTTTGTCCCCCATTAAAAAAAAACGAAATAATTTACTTTAAGTTCAACTTGTTTATCTGTGACAAGCTTGATATATTAACACAATTTCGATAAACATAATGACTTTTGTTGTGAACAGTACTGCTTTCGGAGATAAGTTTTTCATTGGCTAAATCACTTTCGTTAAGCACTGTACTCGGGAGTCGGGTAAGAGTTAGATAAGTTTTTCAGTTCATTCGTTAAGTGGGGCATGGAACAGTTATTTATGGTGTCTTAACTGTTCAGCTGATAGTTGTTTCGCCAGTTAAAAGGGAAAACGAACCGTTAACGAAACATGCCTGTGTAGATTTATTGGTTAAATTACTATCCTTTGTTTTTGACCGCCTGAAATACCAAATGTGCACGATTCGTTCACTGACACGTTAATTTGGTTGTAAAACCAAATTACTCTGTTATCAGACATCTTATATCTGGTTCCTATATCCAAAAAATAATACACTTCTCATCAAAAAAATCGAAACAGTATTGCAAGTACTATTCAGGCATTTAAATAACAAAATTATTGATATCATTAAAAAAATACGCCAATAAATAGCTGGCAGTTTATTTATTCTACACAATGGTGTACCACAATTCCAAATTTGAATTTAAATTTTAGAATTTTCATCCAATTTTTTTTTGATGAGAAGTGTATTTTTGATTACTAGTCGCTGCAAACCTACCTTTCATCCTAAGGGCTATAACGCACGAGGACACCAATGGTAGCGCAACCAGTCACTCCACCAACAAAATGTATAGAGCTGTATGGAGGATATCGCACTTGGTGTCCGCTTGGTTGCACAACCAATACGGTGTCGGCTATCGAATCACCCACCGGTGGCGCCACCATGGTTGCCTCGTGTGATATCGCGCTAAGACTTCATTGATCGTCAAAATAGTAGCGCGTTTCATGAAGAAATTGACTACAGTTCGTTAACGGTTAAAAATACTAGATAATTTGTCGCTAGTCGTTGGAAAACTTGAATAAAGTAATTTTAGTACTAATGCAATATACTCTCGTAATTTCATTTGCGAATAACAGAGGCACCTAAATAAATCGTTAATATTCAACGTAAGATCAAAAGGAACATTTCGAATGAGGATATTACTGTGCCAAATTATTTCTTTGAAGACAGATTCAGGGGTACCCCGCGGTATAATGAATTAAGACGGGGACAGCAGCTAACGAGGCATTTTTGGAGGCTATCTCCTCTTACACGAGTGGAGTAAAAATTTTGAAAAAAATATCACCGTATTAACTGAACCCTCATCTTTAAAAAATAAGCAGGAAAAAAGAGCTTTAGGCTCTTTTTTTATGTGAAAAAAAAAACAAAATGAAGCTGTTTTCGTCTAAAAATGTCTATCTCCTTCTAAACGGCTTGGAATTTTTTAGATTTTTTTTCGCCAAAATATGGAGAAAGATAATACCTAAAAAAATTAAGATCGATTTTGGTGATGCAATAGTTTTTCACGTCACAATTAATGATTTTAGATATTTTCGCAAAAAAAGTGGGCGGGGCTAGTGCGCTCTCGACCAATCCAGACGGCGGAAACGCGCGGTGGGGAAGCGGGGCCTTAACCTTTGACTTTAGAATTAAATGTCTTGCAAATAATTTCAATAGTTACATGTATTTTTGGGAAATTATTTTATATTTTTAAAGCCGTTGAAATGTATGTCAGTATTTTGTTGTACTGAAATTTATATGAAAAGCATGTGGCTAAAAAGTGCTGAATATGAATGTGGAAAGATACAAAGCGAGAGGAAGACCAAAGAAAAGATGGATGGATTGTATAAAGAGTGATATGAATGAGGTTGGAGTGGATGTAAGTATGACAGCAAAGCGCGATGAATGGAAGAATAAGACACACTGCGCCGACCCCAGATAATGCGAAAAGGAAAGGCTTAAGGTAAGGTTTTGCTGTCCTGTCTATTGTTTCATTGTACAATATTTGGTTTTGTATTTTATTGTAATGGATTTGATGAGACCAAAATTTTCTTGTCATTTCATTTAGCATTGTCACCTTCTCTTTCATTTACACACTTTTCTACATTAACTATGTGCTATGTGTATATGCTATGTTTGCGTACGTTTATTACTTATTTTAACCGCTTTTTTTAAATACCCACAAGCCCAGTGTAATTTATTTTTCCCAATTGAAACGTACGTGACTAAACATATGGGCGAGATTTAGTGCGTCTAGACCATTTATGCCTCTGATATATCGGTGAAGTGACTTTGCGAAGTTTTCAATGCCATTTCTACTTTCGACAGCCATTTTTCATGTAAATTCATATTTTCAGATACAGTTGTCTTCATTGGGTAATTTTTGTTTTTCTTCAATAGTGTCGACGACAAAGTGTAATTAAATGCGTGTCTATTATACCATAACTAAAGATTCCATACTTAAGTATTATCTTTTACTATAACACTATTCCTAACTAGACTTTTGAGTGAGTGTTTTACCTCGATGGGTGGTTAGGAAGCTAAATGAGATTTCAGTTTTCGAAATTTAGAGACTAGCTCTCTAAATTTCAAAAATTGAAATTCCGAATTTTTTATCTCTTACACTCTTTCCGAAAAAAGATAATCGTCAATTAACTCATACCGCATAACTACATCCATTTCAACTCTCGCAATATCGGCAAAAAGTCAGTTTTACGAGCACCGTTTAGCGCCCCTGCGCACGTCACCCACTACTAAATTAAACTCAACGGCCCTAAATAGACATGCTTATTTCTATTGTTCATTAGGTTTTTTTGCCAAGAGAGGGGAGCGAAATTATGTGGATTGTTATCATGAAGAATGAAATTGTATGGATGATACGGAATGGTATTTCTGATAAACTTTAACATCGGTGTTATTAAAATATGTATTAAAAAATATATATTAACGTGTGGTCATTGTATATTGAATTTGATTTCATATTGATTTTATAAATATAGGGCAATTATTTGTCCAGGGTGCATTTTTTATGTGGTTCTATATCTGTAATAGAACACATTTCCATTAATTATTCAGTACTTTAAAAAAGCTTTATCCGGGAATCAAATTAAATAAAATTAGTGGTGAGTGCCTCGTCGCGTTGCGTCCCAAGCGCGAACAGCTGATAACCCGATGGGTCACTATAACATGTTTCAAAGTAAATTTCTTGCGTAAACGATAACTTTTGTATTTTTTACAAAACCTTCTTCTTCTTCTAGTGCCGTCCTACCGGAGGTTGGCAATCATTAAGGCTATTTCCACTTTCGAGACCGCAGCTCGGAATAGTTGTGGTGTTGTCTTGTCGAACCACTGTCGTAAGTTCTTCAACCACGATATCCTTCGACGACCAGGCCTTCTTCTGCCGTCTATCTTACCCTGGAACAAAACAAAACAAGACCTAAAAATAAGAATACGGACCTAAAATTGAAGCTAGTTAAGCCGCGGTCCGCCGCTGCGCACCGCGCCGTACTTCACTCGGACGATGTTCATCATAGGCGTGAACATATTCCTTAAATTTCGTTTATGTATAACATTCAATAATGGCTGGTTTAAATATTGTCTTGTATATCTGTCGTAATTAACCAAATTCTTCAACCAGATTTTAGAATGAAACCCGACATTTGTTTCCTTCTGTCTTATGAATTAAGAACGAGACGTGCGGCATAATCGGTGACATGTCTTGTTTTATCCAGGTTGCCTTAAAAAATTGCAAGTTTTATGCGTATCCCGGCTTATAATTAGAAGTGGGTGCTTAAACGAAAAGCCGTTTGAAAAGTTAGCTTTTTTAAGTATGCGCCCAAGCGCGCTTACAAATTAAAGCGTGTTGCTTTTAAGCAATGACGGCAAGAAATAGAAAGAAATTCCAAAAAATTTCAAAATGTAACCTTATTTGTATGACAATATAGCTCAAATCAATATTTAATTAAATTGAACCTTATTTCTTGACCCATAAAAAGCATTGATAATAAATTATATTAAATTAACAACCATATTTCCATGCACACAAGACTCACTATCAATTTTTCAGCGGATAAGTTTTTGGCTTTTTGCTTGAACTTATTTTTAGTATGCATTTTGCTTTTGTTGTCGGATTATTGACGGACGAATTTTTGTTTAATTTATAAAAGTAGAAAAGCAGAAAAGCACTTTTTACAACGACTTTTAAAAACAAGCACAAGCGTAACAACGTGCTTTTAATATAAAGCCGTTTATCACATCTTTACTTATAATCTATCGATAACTTAGGTCCGGATGTATATTTTATATGGATAAAAGTTTGACTCCAAATAACTCAACAAGTACTGCGCAAGCCCGTCGGCTGTCGGCTGGGTAATTACAGTCAGTACTGCCAGTATAAGCTCCACTCAGACAGGATTACCGCAACTCACCGCTTGCCGTGTGTGCCGGGGACTACCGATATTGCATAGAAATAACTTTTTTAAAATTATTGCGGTACGAGGCAGAAACAAAAACTATGGAATGCAAAGAGCTCCCCTCGTCTTCTCAGGCCCCTGTCTTAGGCTTGTAACCGGCTATTTTTTATCCCGCAAAGGTGTCCAAATTGTTGTATCAACCATCTTATTTGACACGAGTCCTTCAACTTCACTTTTTCTTCCGTGTTTGGAATAGGTCATAATTTTCTTCTAGAAACAACTTCTAGAGCGATTTTCAGGCGTTTAACTTTTACTATAAAACAAATCAATCGACTGAAACTTTACTTAGGGTATAAATAATATTTATTGAACCTCTTTAAGCGCCTTTTAGGTCTTAAGCTGAATATTGAAAGAGATTTTACTCAACGGAGTGTTCTATATACGGTTACTAAAATGCTGTGGCACAAAAAGCTTTACAAAATAAAGCGTTCTATTCTATAACTAATAACGGTTTAAATAAACTAACAAAATGGCCGATCGTATTTAAAATATGACGGTCTGTCAACAGTGACAAAGAAAAATGCCAGTGAAAAGCAACAACGACCGACCTCGATAGGTTCGTTCGAAATTTGAATTGACGCTTAGTGATGTTACTGAGTCGATTCACAAATGGAACACCCGAATCGATTACCTACTCGATACGATATCATTGACCCTTTAACCGAATATTTTACTAAATAAAAACAGCATGGCAGTGGCATTAAATTAAAAATATTGGTTTAAAGCGTGCGCAATGAACCGACGCAAGATCGTTTAATTTTTCACACATCCTCGGTGAGGGGTGGGTGTGCAAATTTTATACAGCCTGTTACCCTTGCTTGATATGTGTTCCGTGTGTTATGGCCTGCAGGACGTCAATGTTTAAATGGGAAGTGATAGCGTTTCTTTTGCATATTTTGAGATACTCTCGTAAAGAAATAAAGAAGTTATTCCTTTCTTAATTGATTCATAAAAGAGCATTTGTTAGTATTTGCCAACTCGTAAATTTCATTCTTTAAAACATCCCGCAATTTCTCTCGAGATGATTCTTTATGGCGTCTTCCAGTTTATTATACCCATGAGATGTCTGTTCTTCAGAAGCGCCTGCATTTAGTGAATACCTATCTTAGTTTATTGTTATTATTTATGGGTTTTGGTCGACGCCATTCTCTTTACTGCCAATAATGTTTTCAGTGTTATAGATAGAAATTAATCCATCATTCTTATGGTCGTGAATATGAAATGAAAACCTACCCGCAAATTCATAAACCGTTTTGATTGACTTGCATTGGCATTACAAATCACCTGGGTTCTAGAAATGCTTTGTAAAACCATTGTAAATTTTAATTGTAAAAATTTTCGGTTTTATTTACATAGGTATATCTAAAAATGTATGCATAATATAAAATGAACTATTGAATCTTTATAAAAATCATACTTGTCTGACATTTGTATGTTAATCGACGTATATTGGTAAAAAAATGATGACTCATTTTGTGATTAATGGTGCCTGTCGATCGGTAACTACGAATAAATAAATCCATCAACTACGTAAGTAGCTAGGCACAGCACATACATCATACAGTCGATTTTATTATAATCGATCATTAGACCGATGTCATCACTTTTTTCAATTCCATTTTCAAATTCTATTGCATAATATCCGTTATAATAAAAGATCGTTCACACCGGCCGGCGGCCGACACTCAGTTAACCCAGATCCGTTTCCGGCCTTATATTATCTGTTGCTAATTTTAGTCCATTTCTTGTATTTTTGTCTGTTTATTTGGATTAGATACAATTTTGAACAGTATATTTAATTAATTGTTTTGGTTTTTTTTTGTTCCTTCAATATAAGAATATTATTATAATATGTTTAATTAATTTTAATCATATTTTTTACGTTGCAAAAAAATATCGATTAACACATAATACGTTTATTATAAAGAATAAGGTATTAGGTACCTATATTTTATACGTATTTCCTATCAAATTGATTGATTTAAGATCAGTAATTAAGTATACCTACCTACCTACTGATTCACAAAATGATATTATAATTACCATTTGTACATTTAAAGAGCGGTATCCTTTCCTATTAAAAAACAGATGTTCTTCATGGTCCGGTTTGACAATGGCTATGTGGGTGCAGTCAATACAGCCTATAACACCAGATAAATTAAATCTGCTCTGGAACCTACAAAAATATTCAGTGTTAAGTTAATAAACTTCAAGTTTATTCAGTATTAAAATGATACCTGATAAAAATATACTAAGTACCTATATTAGGACAGAGGTACCTACCTATTTACAATTTTAAATAATATATAAAAATATATAAATAAATAAGTTATTTTTTTTAAATATATTAAACATTATAATATATAAAAAATGCAATAAGAAGGTACACTGTTAGGGAGCTTTATCAAAATTTACGTGTTAATACATTGTTGCGAGGAACTAAAGAAATAAAGGTAAATAAATAAATTATTACTACTTAATAGGTACGTCATGTAATGTTATGAGTAAGAAGTTTGTTCTTTTTTCTAGGTCCTTCGTACTCTGAGCTTCTTGGCTACAGGGCCAGGGTCGTATCAAACCTTGAATAAGTATTGGTTACTTACTCTTGTCTTATGCTCAATCTATCTTGTGGTGTTTGGGGAAACCTATGTTTCTCAACATATGACTACTGTTGAGTGCCTCTACAACTTTTCTGATACACCGACTCGCTGTTCTTTGGGGTAAATGTTGAGTGACACCCACGATCCTTTCATACGACCCTAGAAGCTCAGCGCTCAGCTTGCCGTCGCGAATTTCGTTTATATGATCGTATCATCTGCCAGACAGCTTGTCAAACGCTGACGTCGTAAACTTTAACGCGGCCGTTTATCGCTTGGTTTAGCGCGGAGCCCTGAAACAAGCGATCGTGAAATTGAAAATGCACTGAAGAATGAGATTTATGTTATTTACTTGTCTATGGTTTTCGAGTTTATAACTAGGTAAACAGCGTGGAATTTCTGTTTCATTTTCCTCTTCTAAATGTACCTCATATCCTTAATTTTTATTATGATCTCGCAATTTTTCGGTTTCTTTCTCGTTGCTTTTAATTCCAATGGCTATATTAGTGTCATCGTTATTCTCATAGACATTAATTGTTCTTGGGGTTTCATATTCATTTGTCATACTTCTTACCCCATCTGTTTCTATATTTTTGTTTTTATTTGTACTCTGGGACATTTGCTTCTGTTTTTCTTTATAATTGCCTTTTCTATGTAGTCCGGGTCTTTCAGACGCTTAGATCGTGTTTGCTTTGGATCAATAATTTCCAGCTGAATGCAATCCATATAAAATGCGGTCAGTTTATTGACCATTACATGCTGCCAAAAAATGTCATCCCTAGATATGGTTTCAACTAGCTCTTTATTTTCACCCTGCCATATAGCAAACATACATTTTGAAGCTTTTGTTATGTGCAGTTGATCTTGGACTTGGAAAAACCAATCATGGTTTTTATTGATTTCTAACCGGCCATTTTTTCTTTTATAAAATGTTTTTTTTTTTTAGTTGGGCGGATATCGTGTTTAGGGCGCGGAAATTGGCTCCATATAGGGTAGGAGTTATGAACTCGCATACTTTGCCGGGCAGCATAAGATTAGCTAGGGCAGTCAGCTTCTTCAGCAGTGTCTCACCGGCAGCTCTGGTACCCAAAAAATAAATATAAATAAATAAATATATATAAATAAATAAAATTGAAATGTTGGGGCGTTAACCCGTCGAGATCACCGGCAGGGCCACTCCAGAAAGAGTTCACCGCCCCGCAGCCACCTCACGGGTCGTGGAAGCGTGCTGGGCCCATAACCTGATGGGTTGTGAGCAAAGACCAAAGAGCAAGTGACCAGGATTTAATAGATTGAAAAGATATTTTAAATACAATCATATGAAAGTAAACTGACAACACAATATATAATAACAATAAAGTGACAGAAGGTACTAACGTATAAGTACTTCTTCTAAACGAAAGTAGCCAGTCTTGACTGAAGCTAGATCGCATGTAGTTCATATTATCCAACAGTTAGTACGTTCACGTTTGAGTCGAATGGTTCGGGAAAGGAGAAGTTGGTTGCTGGAGATGGATCTTTCTCCTCCAGCGCTTGTTTTGTCTCAGCACTAAAAGGAGCGATCATGTCGTTGCTAAAAAGTAATCTGGCTGCACCACCAATGTCACCGTCACCTAATTTGGACTCTACATGACGGTAAACGGAGTATGGTCTATTGCAGCTGTTAATGGGAGAAAAATGATCCGGGTGGATAAGAAGTAGACTTTCAATTGCCTTACTAACCGTTATCAGAGATTTATTGATGTTTTGGTCTTTATGCGCAATTAGAACGGAACGGTATACGGGACACTCGGCAGTTGTTCCCAGGCACTTATAGAGTTTTGGCTAACAGTGAGGTGAATGGCTTTAGCTAGGTGATTACCTACGGTTTCATGTGCGCCTCGAGGAATTTTCTTTAAAATTGGCATTGTCTTTTTCTTTTTCATTGGCGGCGTCTTCATCAGGCGCATGCCTCGCGCGAGCACTCAGTTTTGACGTCGGAACGCATAGACGTAATGTCATAATATGAGTGCTCGGGTGAGGCATGCGCGCCATATGGACACATCTATTGAATTCCATTGAAATCTGTTCAGTAGTTTCTCATTGCTTAGTATTGATTTTACTGCTGTTTCAAGTATTTAATACATAATGTGGCCGTGTCATTCAGCTTTCCACATTTATACCCCGCCTCCGCTACCGCTATGTTCGTGGCCCAACAGCGTCACGCGCGCTCATCAATCATTGGCGCCGCGGACATTGTAAACGGCGCTTAATTCCCTCGCCTGCCAAATTAACTTTTACTGAGCGGACGAATTCATGGCCCAATGTGATGTGCCGCCCAACAGACTGATTACGAAGGGGTCTTTAGGCCTATCGCAGACGATAATGGTAAACATTTTTGAGTCCAAACAATTGGAATCTTTTTTCTGCTAACTAGTAGTAGTTAATCAAATATTTATTTATCTTAACGAATGTTTTTGTGGTAGGTACGTCATCTTAAGTATTTACTGAGGCGCCATGCAAAATATCATGCACTATTAAATTAAGACTTTAGATAAGTACTTACAAATCAAACAATCGCTTCAATACAGTTTACAAACAAAACAAGTATTTGCTAGCGCGAATGAAAGTTAAATACAGACGTAATTAAAACACGCTCCCGACGCCAGGGGGCGTTAGTGCGGCGGGCTTGTATGATTATTATGTCTTATGTATTATTAGATATTTTATTATGTGCAACTTTGTAGGTATTCTAGTTCTATTTATTGTAGAATCAATTTGCGGTGTTTTTAATTTTTGTAGAGAGAAATACTCTCAAATATTCGTGACAGTTGGTGAGCACATCACTATAACGTATCGTATTTCTACATCCTATTAGTGCATTCTCAAAATTCCCTGATATATCAATAATGGCGTGATAGTATTTGTGCATGCTTGCATGCATGACTACAATTACGAACCTGAATATTTTTTTTTATGCCTCAATGCAAATACAATATACATTATAACTAGTGTCAGCGGTTTCATTAATGTGTTTAAATGAACTTCGCTACGCATAAAACACAATTCAGTTACATGCATGCATCACGGCTGACTGTGAATAAATTTGGTTAGCGCAGCGTTGCGGTTCGAGTCCCGGCGGTGCTTTTATCTGGATCATTAACACACAATAATTAAATTTATGTTGAGTGTGTGATGAAGCCCCATTAGACAAAAAAAATACCGTGGAGTTTTATCACCTAATGTGAAAATTTTAACGCACAGTTTTACCAAGTTTTACCATATAATCACATTATAAAGACGACAAAATTTTTTCTACATTTTGACCGTTAAATAGGGGCACCCGTATATCGTAAAATGCATGGAAAACGTGATGTCGCCTTCATAATGTGAATGGCCACTAAGTTCATAATGTGAAAGACCCTTACGTTTGTATATTAGATTCTTGTTACATACCTAAAAGGAATAACAGGGGTTTTTGTTACGTCCATCTACAAACATAAACACATGTTCAAAACAATTAAGCAATCTGCCCACAGTAGCTCAGTTGTTTTAGCATCAGCCTCTCAGTTGTTTTAGCAACAAACAGTCGAATACAGACAGACAGGCACAAACATTCGCGCACGGGCACAAAGGCACAATGGACCACAGGCCCCGAGCGGGCGCGCGGGCGGCGAAGCTGCGGGCGGGCGGCGCCCGTAATTAAAATTCGCCTTTTGGTGTACTCTTACAGTGAATAGTGCTGTACATGATATAATCATTTATCTTGTTTTTTTTTATTGTTAACGAAATTTTCCTCAATTTAAAGGATATATTGGCATCGCGGATTGAAAGCCCACTAGCAATTATTATACGTAATCCAGCTTAATTAAAAGGGCAAGAGGGACCACTGATAACTTTTCAATTTTCATTTTTATCGACAATTACTTGACCCCCTAACAAAATCATCAGCGGGGCTAAATAGGGCACATAGTAATTCTGCAAAAGCAGTATTGTTTTTTTGATCGTCTAGCAAATTCTTTAGCAATTCCGCTACATTTCTGTAAAATTGTCACGAATGGCATAAAATTTAACCATTTTCGTAAAATGTCATCATTCTGTTCAAAAATCAGAAAAATTGCCCCGCTGTTTATAGTATGTACTTTATACTCCTCCGAATTGTAGCACAAATGGACGAAATCCTTAATATTTATAACGTCACAGTTAGGTGCAAGATTACGGCTAAGGCACTGGGTATGAGCCGTCGGATGCTGGGCACGGTGCCAGATCGATCGTTCGCTCATGCCCGGGATGTGAGCCTGACTATTGATACTAGGATTAAGAGCAAATGTAGGCGATATTTAAGCTAGATTGAGTTTTTGATTAGTTGAACTGAATTGTTAATTATTCATGCGTTTTTACGTACAGGGTCTATTGTGGCTAATATTCCACTCTTACCCGCTACACTGAGAAAAAAATTAGGTTAAATGCAAAACCTAAACTAGGTATATTTAACTAACTTTTTTGCAATACTTCACATTAGGTTTTGCATTTAATCGATTTTTTTTCTCAGTGTATACATTTCATTGTATGGTTCTTCCGAAATAAGTCTTTCGAACATCTTTATTCATCTTCAGAATCTCTGAAACTGCTTATGTGGAATATTTTACACTGTTTATTAAGGCCACAGATTTCAGAAAAATACAGATGGAGTGCGTAGAACACGAAAGTGAAGCCACCAAAGCAAATACAAAACGTGAAAGCGAATACAATCTCGCCCTATAGCTACACAACTTTACACGCACACAAATGTATATTTCCTTAGTGCCGCTCCTAGTTGTCACGCACACATAAAATGCTACCCGGCTTCACATCGTTTGTTGCCAAGACTCCATCTGTCTACTTCTATAATCTGTGATTAAGGCATTCAAAGATTGTAATTTCCCTAGTAGTAATAATAGCAGTTTGAATTTTCACAATATCTGCATTTAATAGTTCGTTGTTATTGTGATCAAATTATCTCATTTTTCCGATCTTCAGTGTAGATTGAACTTGAGTTTTCCACACAGCCTCACTAAATGATAAACATATTCAGCATTCGATGGCAGATCGTCCCTTCTTGCGGTACACCCAACATTCACTTATGTTTAATTCATCTAACACTCTGACCCTTTGAAATATTTAATTAAGGACTCCTGAATGGAAAGATTCTTGCTTGACCCTTGTTATTTGTTTTACTGCTGGGTCAGATTTGTTACATTTTATAAATTGCGCCAGGTAATGTTTGAATTCTTCAGCGTTTCTAAGTAATTTAATTTCAAGTGATTACGTAACAGGTGTTATGCAGATTTTTTGATTAAGTCAACCAGGTTGTAGAAAGATGTATTTTTTTCACAAACTGAAATGTCAGCCACGAACGGAGCCTCTCTCTTATATTATCTCCGTGAATTCTTCAATATGTCGACATGTTGTCGGTCATCTGTTAGCAGTCCTATGGCCAAGAATTTAAGGCCCAGAAAACCCCACCAGCAGCTCTCAAATGACAAAGAATTGTTAGAACGTTATAAAATAGAGGTTCTATACTTTGTTACTTAGATCTATTGTCTTCATTCCAGTAAAACCGTCTAAAACTTGTATAAACCTCATATTGTTCAATTCAACTTTATCCAGAATATTGATGGTGTTTATTGTTTGAGTGATGGCCATGCCGCGTTTCCCGGAATCGCTTAAATTGCTTACGTCACTTACAGACACCGAGAACTCGTCAATCTTGCTCGGCTATTCCCGCTTCCCCCTTTTTTCTACGCGATTTGGCGTTTCTTATCGAATTGACTGTTTTATTGTGTTTGAATACGACGAATAAACTGATGGAAGGTATGGCTTTTTTTAAATTCAATTCTGGTTTATTACGGTTTTTGTTATTTTTTTCTCTTTTCTCATTTTTGATAAAAAAAAATTCACTAAGGCGATTGAGGCAACAGTAAATATAAAAAACTAAATTTCTTCCACAAGAAATCTCGTAAGATAAACGTTCTTCAGGTTAAGAATATTTTTCTGAAAATTTGGCCCATAAACGAGTGCTTACACCGTAATTATTCCAACGTGAAACGCCATTAAGAACACTGAAGGGCTTAAAAAAGTCCGATAAAGCTATCACCGATCCCTTAATATTGTTCCTCATTTACTTTACCCCTGCGAAGGATCGATTACCCTAATTTTAGGGGTGCCTAAATATCTCGCGATACCGTTAGCCTATTTATTCGAGCGTATCTCCGTTGCCACCCCTGAGGATCGTTTACCTTCAAGTATGTTCCTGATAACGTGGTTGACCTTATATTAAATGGCATCTATCTAGGATTAAGGAATGCTGCCTTTAAGAAATGAAAAGGGTTTCGGGATATATAAGCGTCATTTATCGTTAGATTGCCTTCTAGTTGCCACATATCTTCGTTAAAACGAAGTAGTCTTTTTAAATACTCAATGCTCGATGAGTTTACAGTTCAATTTGCATTTTTATTTGTATAGAGTCCGAATACTACCCTGGTGTAGGTATGCAAGCATTTGTAACGTTGCACAAAGCTGTGGTCAAGATACTTTGGGCAGTAGTCTTGTATTATATCTTTGCGTATTACGTCGGTCGCCTTCTCACATTGTTCTGAATGGTATAATAGTTGCACGTCATTTTGGGAACATTGTACAAAGACTTTCTTTTGAACAATCAGACCACAATTCCTTTAGATCATCGATGGTAATAAAGAATATTGCTTCCACCTGTACGGTCAAAATTTGACCCTAAGTCTCAGCGATAATGAGCCCAGAATTCTAAAATCGGAAGGACACACTTGCAAGACCAATGAAGCAGTCTCAAGCAAGCCCTTAAACAATATCTATACACCTGTACAGATCCGTTGAAGGGTTCCAGGGTTTTTGTCTCGTCTACAGGCCTCATTAGTGTCTGTCTCGATGTTAGCAGTCATTACTGTCTTTGTGTTCGTGTAATGGCGGACTGAGACGCTTTTTGCGTCTGTTAGGGCCACCGCAGACTTGCTACTTTTTGCATCGGCGATCGGCGATTTTGCGACTGCACCGCGTTTTGGCGACTCTCTGCGGTCGGACGAAGCGACTGCTCCGATAGTAAAAGCGACTAAATCGCCGATCGCCGATGCAAAAAGTAGCAAGTCTGCGGACTCCCTTATGGATGGATTGCCCAGGTATTTGTATTTCTTGAATAGGTTTTCTTGGTAGATATATAAAACTATCGGTTGAGAGAAACATTGGCAACTTAGATAAGATAAAGATGTATGATGGTAATTAACGTAAACATCGGTGAAACATGCCCTGCATTTCAAAACATTGATCTTTCTGTTTTGGAATCTTAGAAATAAAGCTACAGATTTGCTCTATTAGGATCTATTGTTACTAACGTAGGCTTCATCGAAATGGAGTTAATTGTTTCACAGATGGTTTAGAGATACTGCCTTTTGACTCCCGTGAATATCACAAATTCCCCATTTACCGACTCTTAAACACAATGGCAACTAATGACGACTGTTAGCGCCGGCAAAAGCCTGTCGCTTGTCACTTCCTCTGTGACGTAAGTGGGCTACACGTCATAATTGCTGTCGTTATTAGCGAGCTAGTGTTCATTCTCTTGGCTTTTTGCCTCATGTTTTATCTCCAGATGCGGATTAGAACGGATTGTCAGTCTGTTAGATGTTTCTTAAGTTTAATCACACCTTTGTACTGTATAAATGTTGACCGCCTCGAGAGAGTGGAACCCGTGCTGAATTTTATGTTGTCGCGTTTTGTTTCTTAGTTCGTTCCTGATTTCCGGTCTCACTTAAAAAAAAATAGATTTTTTCATTTCTCTGTGTATTCACTGTACGTACGTGAATACGTTGACGTAGTACGTGAACGAGGATCCAACGTTAAGGCAGTCTTCATTAAATTCGCCTCCCAACACATTCTTCACCTAGTATTCTCACAACAAAGCATTCCGCCGGACGGTATAAACTGTCTCGTAATGAGACATCCTCCCATCAGTCATTAGTCCTGGACCAGCTGGGGGAGGCGGAGGGGCGGGAGGGGGAAGGTTTATGTTCTATGGCACTGCGAGGCCGAGTAATGGTCAACTGTTAAGATCTTAACGTTTTGCGGAGGCCTATCATGTTTGTAAGTACTTGGGGAGTTAGAAGTTTTTTGTGTCGTTTTTTCTTGATTACACTGCTGTAATTGGAAGAAAATAGTACATTGTTACCCTAGGAGTGGAGTGGAGGAGGGACTTAATAAGTTATTTTCACCCGAGGTAAACACTGAGCTTTTCGTTACGAATACAAAGAAAGTAAAAATAAAAACATGAATTAGCTAAAGAAAAAATGAGTGAGTTTGATGTTACATAAATCAATAACTTTGGTGAGATATTTATTTAAAGTTTATGGTAAAATTAGAGCGATTGGTTATAGTTAGTGAAAGGTTTTTTCCGGGTATGTTGATGTTAGATATTTTCTGGGAAACTTCATTTTCTACAGTATCCAGGGATTCTTCGGTGAATGTTGGAGATATAGATATTTGTCTATTTTCTTCAGCTGTTACAGTAATATTTTTTGATTGCACCGGATAATCTTTTAAAGTTCTCGGTTGTGGAGAAAATAGAACTAGTTTTTTTAATAATTTGACAGCTGTCAGTTGAAAACGATTCTCCCTAGGGCTGAAAAGTATTACTTTCAACCCGATCCTCAGGCAACTTCAGACCTACTTACTCTCCGAGTATGAGTAACGAAAAATATATTTATTTTCCTTAGTCATGAGACTATGCGACACCGCTATTTCAAGTAAATATCATCTAGTAGTCGCAGCGTAGATCGCTCGCCTCACTTAAAAAATGTTTTCATGGATTTGCTAGCAAGTCTTAGTTTGCGAGTTACTGGTATTTTTATTGATATTTTTTGACTAATAATTTCGGGTTTTATCGGGTGATATTATTATTATGTGATATAGAAACTGATACCTCACTGTTATATTAATCTCATGTCAAGAGCACATGCCAAACACAGTATGTATGGTACATGACAAAGCCCTTGTAAGCTACGACCGAAGCCACTGGCATTTGTTGGCACTGAAACATCGCCTGAAAGCTGAAGTGGCTGGGACAGGAGATTGTTTGTACCCAGAACAAGTGTGCATCCTACTTGAAGTAATATGTCTAATAATATTACAAATAATTGTGTAAATACATTTTGATAAATGGCTGTGTTCTAAGCCTAAAGGCAATACTGGGCTAGATTTATTTAATACATCTGTGACTTTATCTTAAACTTTGGGGCGTTACATCTTGTCGTCTGAAAAGTTTGATACCCTGACATCTGAACATATTACGAAATACAAAGTAATTTATGTCTCATCAGACGTCTCAGACTAATCCAATTAAACTGAGATAAGTCACTTGGATTTAAACTTTATAACTTAAAACGCTAGAATAAGAGACGAGTCCCGTCGGACTATAAAATGTTTTACTATCTAAAGTATGCTTCTTTAGTCTTCTTTAACAGTCTGAAAAGAGTAGTTTTTTTATGAACTTTAATTATTCAGCGAAATGCTTTTTCTTTGGCCCCAGAAGGGGCCATACATAAATTACGTCACACGTAAAGGGGGAGGGGGTCGACGAAATGTGACATTGTGTGACAAGGGGGTGGGAGGGGTCCTAAGTTTTGTGACGTCACATTTAAAAATGTAATATATCTAAGTATAAAGACCGAAATTTGAATTATTAACGAAAATTTTTGAAAATTCTGAAAATTGCAAAAAATATGTGTCGTCACACAGGGAGGGGGGGAGTCTCGCAAATGTGACCAGCTGTGACAAGGGGGGAGGGGTCTAAAAATCATGAAATTCATGTGACGTAATTTATGAATGGCCCCGAACACAACTTACAGGATGGGCACTTCTCTTGTGTGGCAGATATCAATGTTTTTAAATAGTTATTTATGTCTCGGCTCATTTTAGGATCAGCATCCAAGACTTTTGCCACAGCGTCAGCGTTTGGTGTAACTACTACTGAGCTTTCATCGCGTTAAAACTGGATTTCAAGATATATATACTATCTTCTCTTGACGAAACCTCTTCTGGCTGCATAGAAATGTCGGCAGTATTAGTGGACTGTGTATAAGCGTAGGTCTGCAATTCTGGTTGTAACTCTAATGAAGATGGAAACTCTTCCTCAACCCATACATCCATTAGAGGCTCTGAGGATGTACCATTTTAAGCTGAGGACTAGTTCTAGATGTACTGGGATAGGATACAGGATTAGGAGCTGACTCAGGGATGCTTATTGATATACTGGGACAAGATATAGGATCGGGCGCTACAATTGCAGAATCAGCAGCACGGGTCTCCGTCTCATCTACTGATGGCATCTGTAACATTATGTTCAATTATTTTTATTTTGTTATCCCTTAGAATTTAAAAATGATTAATTATGAAACTTAATCGACTATTACATTAATTATGCGTAGGATTAACGTATTAATATGAGTAGGAGAGCCTCAGCTTGAGCTTTAGCAGCCAAATCTCTTCGCATCTCCACCTGCGACATTTCATCTGCAATCCGCCCAAGGTTTCTGCCCTATGAGTAGGAGAGCTTCAGCTTGACCTTTATCAGCCAAAGCTCTTCGCATTTCCACCAGCGACATTTTTTCTGCAATCCGCCCAAGATTGTGCCCTATGAGTAGGAGAGTTTCAGCTTGAGCTTTATCAGCCAAAGCTCTTCGCATCTCCACCTGCGACATTTCATCTGCAATCCGCCCAAGGTTGTGCCCTATGAGTAGGAGAGCTTCAGCATGAGCTTTATCAGATAAAGCTCTTCGCATTTCCACCTGAAACTGAATCCTCCGAGTCTCATCTACTGGATTTTGCTAGAAATTCACAAAATTGTTACTTCTGCAAAATTGATGTGGCCTTTTTAGCCCCGCTGATCGGTTACTGGGCCAATATTAATAAATTAATCTAGACAGAGTATTGTCTGGAGAGCCGAACACTTGCTTGCAGATGTTACATGGAGCTTACAACGCCACGCGGTTTGGGATTTGAGCCAGAACATATAGAGCTAGACCGTTTCTTGTTAATATACCCTACGCTATCGATATTTTGATATATTGTACTACAATGTGTTTTTCTAGATATTTGGATGTAAACTTCATAAACTGGCTAAATTTCCATAAAACACAGTAACACATTTTAGCCATTCGTTAATTTTACGGAATTTTTTAGGAATTGCTACGTGGCGTTTTTAGGACACAGGTTTCTTCGCTGCATAGGCTCTTAAATATACGTAAACGATAATAAGATCCAATTGTCATTAGTTTTACATTTAAAACATTAATGCTAAATCTTTTTTCTTGCGGTCTGTGTGCAAAATGCAATATTTCTGCAAATAAAATTGTTTCCGAAACCCCCTCACCCCTCACCCCCTCAATTTAGAGGGTGACCTGAGATAACAGGGTTGATAACATTAATCAGGGCGCATAGCTGCGGAGGACCGGTCCTCCGCCAATTTTCTGGTCATTGCTTCAGTAATTTCAGTTTCCTCTTACCAATTTTTCAGTTCAACTGTTATATCATAAACATTATCGGATTTTGTGATGGGACCGAAATAGGCCTATGGACCTTTTTACCCGACTACGGCTGAGCCAAAAGGAAGGGTGATGTATGTCTTTATGTATGTATGTTCCACCGTAGCGCCTGGACTACTCATCCGATCTTGATGAACGAGGTGTCAATTGATTCGTTAATATATAGTCCGGGTGAAAATGGCTATATTTTAGCAGTCTATTTAGGTTCCTGGGGTACCTCCCAGACATAGAAAGCGGGGGTAATTTTTTTTTTTTTAGCTACTATCCCGAGTGTATGTAGGTAAGAAGTTAAAGCACAGATAATAATTGCTCGAACTTGTTTTTGACTTTTCAGACAGTTTTTCCGTAGTCGAATCACAGATTTATTAAACGTCGTTTATATACAATAGGTACATATGGGGATGCCTGCACATCAAATATTGTTGAAAACCATCGCATCTTTTTATTCTCAAATCCATAGAATACCAAATTCATTTCAATTACACTTTCAAAGTGCCGGGAGATACTTTAAATACTCATTCATAAGCATAAGGGGATATAACGAGACATTCCTTTTCGTCGACCCCACCTATAACTCACACGCTGACATTACAACGCATATAAATAAAAAATCTTTTGAATCACATTCAATATAGTCAATAACTTAGGTGGAGACAGTAGATATTGCAGACAGACTATTTATTCATTTATTGCAGGTCACATACATTGGTTAATAATCTTATTGCATAAAATCCAAGGGCAGGTAGGAATGGCTCACGCACAGCCAGTAACAGTACTGCAGTACATTGCCAGTACTCTAGATATATGGGGCCCAGCGTTTTGTAGGTGTTCAGTGCTGAGGACGTCGTGACCCGGGGATTTGCCTTTAGTCATGGTCTTTATGGTTTTGGTCACGCTTTTCATACGAAAAGGTACTCCTACATCCCCAGTTGGTTTTTTTAGCATTGAAATTTCCCGCCGGCCCCAAAAGGGAATTTCCTTAGTGCCTCGCAACAATGTATTAACACGTAAATTTTGACAAAGCTCCCAAAATGTAATTTTATCCCGTCTAAATCTTTGTTTAAAATAAAAGTCGGGCATTTCGCTAATTTCCTCCAAACACTCATGAATAATCTTTCTTTGGCGTCGCCTCAACTACACTTGTTCATTGTGTGCAACCCACAATAGTTTAAGCTTATCCATTATTGAGAAATAATTACAAAAACACAATCACAACACTTGAGATTATCAAATCAAAGATCTGCTATTTTGTAGCGTAATCTACAAGGTATTGACTTTCGCTCAGTGTAAGGCGAATTCGTTTGTCAAAAGTGCCACTTGGCTAGACTTTCTGAAGGAGAATAATGAACTTCTCTAGCGTTTAGTATAAACGAATAGCCTAAATTGACAATTTTAAATTCTATTCGTTCGCTGAAATGACATGTCGTAAGCTAGTGTCATTCCCATAAATTCAGAATTCTATTCGATTATCATGCCACTTGTCTAGCCCCTCAGTACAGAAAATTGTTCCCTGAAGATGTCTGCAATGTCCTTATGATCCAAGCCCCAATCAATGCTTAACGTTTAACTTGTTTGTACTCCTCCCGAAACCAGAGTAGTCAACCGTGGAATGCTTCTCAGCAAGGGCGCCCATTTTTATCTGCTCCTGATAGTCTTGGCACTATTTAATCGTGATTTGAACACCCTTTTGCACACACATTTCATCATACATAAAACCGGACTTACATAAACGTCATCCTAGCCTTCTACTATGGTAGATGTAACCAATGTTGCGTTTTTTAGGACTGCCCAGCTCCTGAGCAAAGGCCTCATCCTTTTCTCTTTTCCACTATGTCTTGATCAACTTGCGGTGAAGATTTTCTCACACTGATGCATGCAATGGTGTAATATATTGATTTTATCTTTGTACAAGCCGCCGACTTGCCTTACGCAACTACCAAATAGTCTGGTTGTCGTTTAGATTGTTTTCGGTAATCTCTATCCAATTGCTATATACGCAAACTTTTTGGCTTTGAACAATCCATTGATCAAATAGTGATCCCTTGTCCCTTTGTCCGCGTGAAAGTTTTCCCGCGATTCCAGCAATCCTTTGAGATATGGCGAGTTTAGAAACTGTCCCTTTTACTTTTAGTGTTTCTTTATCAATCTTTCAGTGACTAGCGTATTTTATGGTTTGGCCGCGTGTGGACATGCACGATTTAATGTTAATAGAGGTACTTTCACTTGTAGGTACCCTAAATTATCTTCAGGTGCCATAGGTAGCCTTAGTAGTAAATGCAGAAATCATTGCATTTTTTTGTGTTTATAAGGAGTACACGAAAACGGCTACTTAATTTAAATATACTGACAACTTTTCATCCATCAATTTCGTTTCCACATGTCGTGTTTGGCTTACTCAGTCTCTTGTAGAGAGTAAATGGTTTTCAAATACTTGAAGCGTGCGATCATAGTTGTCCCTGGCTAATTGCGGTCGTCGTTTGTATTGGTCATCAGTTTCTATATCTCTGGCATCGTTATGACGAAAGCGATCAGCCAAGCGCCGTTCGCGCTCTTCAATACTTTCAAGAGTCTCAAGTTCTCTTGAGATCGCCGTGAGAACTCAACCGAGACTGCCTTTTGCATGGTACTCTCTCATTGACGGGACAATGCGTGCCTCACGTACTTCGCTATTTTCTTGAAACCGTGAAACAACTGTGCGATCTCGTTGTGTTTTCAGCCGTATATCACGCTGTGAGGAACTCTTGGACTATGCTACAGCTTATCGCTCTCGAGCTGTAGCTATTCTCGTGAGGTGATCTGCTTCAGATTCTTGAGATCGTATCAGTCTTAACTTCTTAGGATTTCTGATGGATTGAGATATATTTGATCTCTTTCTCGTCATATTAAATTGAATCAACGATATTCTCAGAGAAATCAACAACAAAATATTTTATTATTTCTCCAGTGACGACCGCAGCGGCCAATACTACAAGAAACACACTTAGGCTGAATAGTGGCTTGCTCCACGGGGGAAGCTACTACACTAATAATAATGCAAAAATCAAAACATGTACCGGCTGGCGGTACGGGTTGATAGCAATGACTGAATATCTTGCATTTCATTTGTGTTTATTTGGAAAATATCATTGTCTTACATCATTGCCAGCTTTATAAAAATTAACATAACATAGAAAAAACGTCCTTCTTCTGGCGTGTCAAAATAATAATAGTTTAAAACTTCGAAGCTTCTTTCTCTTTTAGAAATGCTGTCCAAAGGAGGGTTGAACATCTTCCCCCTCCTCGAAACCCTCAGGGTTTGGAGGTACTACTGCTGATTGCTAGTCAGGCAGTGAGCAAAGGTTGTGGACAGCTCTACGCAGGATTCCCTTTGAGGTGTAGACGTCTGCGACTCTGGGTATTCCGGTATAGTTTGGACACGCGCGCCATTCGCCACTTAAAAGGTAGAATGTTGGGATCTCTTATGATCACCATGTCGCCTTCCTCGAATCCCTCTTGTTCGATGCGCCACTTGTTTTTCTGTTGTAGCTCGCTGAGGTACTCATTTCGCCAGCGTTCCCAGAAGTCTTGCCGCATCTTGTCGATACATCGGTATCTCTCGAGTCTGTTAGAGTTTGCGTTTAATAGATTTTCTGATGGGAGTGCAGTGAGCGATCGACCGATTAGGAATTGCGAAGGAGTCAAAGGATTAAGGTCGCTAGGATCGAATGAAAGAGGGGTTAATGGGCGAGAATTGAGGATAGCCTCAATTTGCGTAAATAACGTTGACGATTCTTCAAACGTGAGGTGTTTCTCACCTTATATTCTAGTTGCATGATATTTTGCAGACTTTGCCTGCTTCCCAAAGCCCACCTAAGTGGGGGCGTAAGCTGGCGAAAATTTGAATGAAATGCCTTCGTTAAGCAAACGCGGAAACGCCTTAAAAAACTTAGTGATTTCGTTGATTGCACCGACAAAATTGGTACCGTTGTCACAGTACATGTGCCTTAACCAAACTAGGGGCCTTTACGTGTTGGATCCATGTCCCCATGCAAGCCTTGTAAGGGTCCGGGTTTAGCCCCAGTGGATAAAACAGAGAAACATAGTAATACTAATAGTAAAATAAAATAATCACACATTACTGAATATGGTTGTGTTTAATTTTAGTTCACAGACAGATATAATTCGTATTACATACACATGCTTACAATATAGAGCCGTGCTCTCTCATCATGCAAATGAGATGTTACCCCTTAAACTGCCAGCGGTACAGTGGCTCCAAACATTTTCACTTGAGCATAAATGAATATTCGTTTCGTGAATGAATGCCAAATAAAAGTTAAGTGCCGCAAACTGGTTCTACTGGTTTTAATTGCTTTTCGTTTGCTCATAATTTTTGGGCGAGTATTCAAGTTAAGTAAATTGTAATGGAGTGGTTTACCAACATACCTTGAAGGAATTTATTTTGCATAAAGAGTAAGCTACATTTGGATTGTAATATTTTTTGTAGGATTTATATCGCAAATTGTAGTAGTGCAATAAAAAGTAAGTTTAAAAACTAAAACCCGACTACTGAAAAATCGCGCTCTAAAAAGTATGAAACAAGAAAATATTCTTACCTGGAGGATAGCCGTGGTCCGTGGTCATATGCCTTTTAAGAAATGAAAAAAAATACAATATTACATAACAAAAATAATAAGAGAAACATAAATTGAAACTTTTTTTGTATAGCCTATTAAATGTCCCACTGCTGGGCACTGGCCTCCCCTCTGTCTCCACAGGTCCGTATCCTGGGCTGTAGTGGCCACGTTTTACCCGCAAAGGTGTTCAAATCGTCGCACCATCATCGCCGCGGTCTGCCACGACGTCATTGAAACTTAAGCCAAAGAAAATCCGAATCGAAAAAGCCTTGACCACGTTAAAGGTGTATTTCCTCGCTTTATCGTCATGTAGTCTGCATTATACTTATATTACATTTTGTGTAAGCATATCCATTCATTTAACATTTGAGAAACTCCGCCTTGTAAGGTGAGACGAACTAATTTTGAATATCAAAGACTCGTCTCGGCGATGTTTATTTATTGAAAGTCAGTTCTCAGCGTAGCGTTATGTGCATGACAAGCCTGCACGACGGTTGTTTGTTTACTAAATATACCTAAAGTGGATGTGGGATTGGAAAGTGATTTATAGGTATATATTATTGTAGGAAAATAATAAAGTGTAGTGTGGGAAAGATTTATTTAAGGAAAAGTGTAGAAATGAAATGAAACCTAAAGTAGTCTAAGGAGGGGGTTGTTAATATGTGATTATGTAAGTAATAAGTACAATGCTAAGGTATGTAAATTGACATAAATAGTATAATGATTAATGATACTAAATAAAAGTAAGTCATTATAGCACTAATCACACAGACATTCTGTGACTAATCACTTGAAATTTGGTCGTGAAATTTCAACCAGATCAAAATCAAATCAAATCAAAATATTTATTTGCATAAAACATGATAAATTAAAGTTGTTTTACATAGTGTGTGCAGCATGCTTTGTCAGGTAAATAATGACATGCAAACATTTAAGAATTAAAAATAATAGGTCCATTGGAAAGTCAATTACATTATCATTAGGTACAAAATCAATTAAGTCAATATTATAATGTCATGTTCATTTCAAAATTTCCATTATTAAATCCATTCTTTTACTGAGTATATCATATTATTTAGTAACCACAACTGTTACAGTTTAACTGTTAAACCATTAATCTAAATAATAATAACATGGAACTCTTTTTTTTTATCTGTCTTCGTTACAAGCGATACATTAAAAACAAAACAACGTTAAACACGCTGAAACGAACTCGGTGTTTCTTCAAAAAACTAATTCATAATCACGTGAACTCGTAACATTTTACGAGTGACAGAAGTGTCACATGCCGCGCGAGGAAAATTTTCCTCGCGGTGTTTGACTTGCCTCACGTGAGGCAAATGCGCGCCCTGCCTCACCTGAGCACTCACATTTGCGTCGCCTAGTTTGGCAGTCGTGAGACAGAACGATGTCAAACGTGTCAAACTGATTGATCGGGTATACCTTTCCCTGTCTAGAGTGTCAGTTGCCTCGCCATTTGCCTCGCGCGGCATGCGACTGAGGCAAACGTCGTGCTTCGCGAGGCATGTGGGTGAGCAGCCTCGCGCGGCATGTGACACTTCTGGACGTAGCTATTCGTCACTGTCTTCCCGTTACAATGAATACTATGCTATATTAACCGAATCTGTTCTTGCCGGTTAATGCACTCGAAAATACTTTTATTATTTGCTGAGCTCGTTAAAACTGAACTAATGATAACTAACCCATTTTCTAACGTAATTTTTACAGCTGCCGCTGCTATTGTGTGGGAATTTTGATAGGATTTCTTTGTAAGAGTAACCTTCCTAGTTTAGTAAAGTTATGATGTGTGAATTTCAAACGTTTAATGTAAAATGTGTCTAAAATATGTAGAAGTTGTGTCCCCCATTCCAAAATAAGAGCCATGAATAATCTGTTATGGAATTCAATAAAACTTGTGTCAACACGACTTCCAAATAAAAAGATTGCTGTATTTACTTGTACCATACTTATAACTTAGTAACTTTTTAAAATTAGCATCTAAAAAGCGTTTAAAGCTAGTCAGGTAATAAGCACCAACCAGCTTGCAAATAGCGTGCTTTCTGCCATTACACGGTTATTTTAGAATTAAGTAAGTAATTGTAAAAAAAACCGTGAATGCCGTCTTTGAAATAACTATCAGTTTTAATGAGAATATATTGACTGTTGAAAACTTTCTGTGCTGAAACTCCCAACGCTCGCTCACTTCCTACCGACAATATGCCGACAAATTATTTTGACACCAATCCAAAATGTCGGTGTTCGCCAACGGCTAATTGCATCGCCTTCCCCAATTCCCAGTCACACCACTCCAACTGGACACGTCAACTAATGCTTATTATTTATTTTTCAGCGATCTAAATCAAGCGGTGGCGGCACAAAAGCAAATTATACTGTGAAAAAGATCAGACGCGCCAAGATGGCGGCGGGGATTGCGCGCCAAATCGCGCGTCGCGCCGAACGCCATCTGTCAACGGTCGGCTATAACTTCCGTAGTTTGAATCATTCGGACCGTTCGAAATAGTCATTTGTGATTTAACTGTGACAGTGTTGAGTCGTGATGTGATATTGTTGTTGTGTGTTTGTGTTTGTGAGTGTCTCAAGATGTCCGAGGAGCGATCGAGGCGGTTGTCTCAGATATTCGACCCTCTGGCGCGGTTTACAGACCACAGTGGGGCTGGCCACTCGGCCAGTACCCCTAATAGTCCGAGACTGCTGCCGAGGAGGTCGCGGGAGCCACCACCACCGCCACCTAGGTGAGTATATATTTGAGTATTTGAAAAAACCCCCCAAACAACCAATAACAACAGCGCATCGTTACCAGTACTTTTTTTTTTTTCAAATTGTGCTACATAAAATACCTATCAAGCTTTCTAAAAGCAGGTCGGAGAGGCTAGGTTTAAAATGTAATTATACTGTTTCGAATATGGAACGCAAATTAGAAGCGTTGACTGACCTCTAAAACGGGTCAGTGGTGGCGTTCCATTATAGGCTTTCTGTTTTAAATTGGACCTTCGTAGACATCCCGTAGTACAAGAGACAGGAAATTTGGTTGAGGCGTGGGAGAGAGAATGGCTAGACTTCGAAGTTGCCTTCTAATTAATTATTAAATAAATATAGGTTAGGAGCAGCCGCTTGTAGGTGTTAAAATCTACAATTAATATAATTTACGATTCAGTTTGACATGTTAATTTTGCCGGTTAAATGCAATATCGGCATGCAATAGCTTAAGGGTCGATGATGTCATAGTATTGGAATCTAGTTTTCAAGGTAGTTTAGTTAATAGGGATAAATCGATATTCAATACTAATTGACTTAATCAGCTGATTTGTACCGCGAGATATTTCTAGTACAGTGCTACTTCATCAACTGCTTTATCTTTTCCCATTATCTGAGGTCGGCGGCTCGGCGCCGTACATCTTATTCTTGCATTCATCGCGCTTTGCACTATACTTACATCCAATCAACCCCTCTATATAATCCATCCATCTTTTCTTAAGTCATCCTCTCGCTTTGTATCCTTCCACATTCAGAATTCATCACTAGTCTTACTTACTACGTGATGAGGAGAGCCACTTATAAATAGATGTTTTAGGGATAATGAGTACTTATGCAATGGCCGTGAACTGTTATTATTATTATTAATCCATTTACATTCAAATCTATTTCCATAATTAATTCAGATAATCCCCATTGCAGCTACAGATTGATCGTTCAATATTAATAATACCTCATTTGTTGCGTCGGATAATCCCTTTGAATCCATGGCGTACGGTGTTCTGATCAAGTATTAATGGCGCAAAATATTGTGCGTTTAAATTAATGAACCACGTCCGGTATTTGTTGAGTATTTATGAGTTGGTTGTTCCGTGCCGTGGGATGAGGGTTCATTGCGTATGAATGGAAACGTGTCTGCTAACCCGTTTTTCCACATCAATGTTGCAGAATGACTTAGCTTTGCAATGAATAAATATCGCCGGACTTGCACATCAACTTTATGGTACCAAACTAAGCAACGTTTAAACTATGGGTACCGTAAAATGGACTGGGGGCGAAGCCAGTGACACCCAGACGAGGGTAAATTACGAAAAGGTTGTCCCGAAATTTGCCTCTGGCGGGAATTGAACCCGCGATAGTGCGCCGAGCGGCCTATGCTACATGCCTGCATTTTTTTCTGAAAAACATGTCAAAGTCAAAGTCAAAAGGTTTTTATTCATGTAAGCTCATTAGAGCATTTATAAATAGTCATGATACAACAATCTTTCGTTAAGGGACTGAGCTGAAAATCTTAAAATTGCCTAGCCTAAAATCTGTGCAGATTATCCCAAGAATTAGCAAATAAATTGCTAACCGTTGATAAATTCTATAGTTTGCAACAAGTCAGATAAGGGGAGACCATATACACTTTTGGCAGCACCTAAGTCCTAACCCACATATTTAGCGATGTAAATGTGCATTGATAATCTAGTCTCTTGCGTAGAATCAGAATTGTAATAGAAACTTTTGCGTCCACTAAAGGTATTCCTATATGCAGGCCAATCGCCCACTCCTCGCGGCTCGACCCGTTGGACTACGAGCTGGCTGCTGACCTCGGCAGCATCAACTGGCAGGAGCGCTGCCTGGAGCTGCAGCTCGAACTGCACAGGAGCAGGCACCAAGCGACGAGGGTGCGGGACATGCTGAGAGATAAGGTTAGATTGAGATTGATTTAGTTTAAGATTTGTTTTCTAACCTATGTTGTCCCCTCGCTGGGCAAAGGTCTCCCCACAACTCTCCGCTTTTCTCTGTCATTGGCTATTTGTGGCCAGTTGTTACGAAATGCATCCAGGTCGTCACGCCAATGTTTCCTGGGCCTGCCTCGGCGACGACGCCCATTTTCTGGCACCCATAGCGTGACGACTCTTGTACATCTCACCGGGTTCATTCTATAAATGTGCAGTCTTCCTTCCCACATACGTTTATGGATTAAGATTAATTTTGGAAGATACCAAGTCATACCGCGGCATACTCGAATGCAACTTTTTAAGATCTTTCTAATTTTCACGCGCCATGCAAAAAATTACAGATAACTATAGCAGGAGGAAAGGTGAAATGACGAATGTTGTAGTGTAAAACACCTTTCTTAAGATCTTTTACGGAAATTGAGCTGATTGAACTTAACACGTACTCCGATAGAAGCTAATTGATGTCTCGCCACAAATCGTGGGATCCGGTGTATGCTAATTACCGGTCGGTAAAGCACTGGTTTCCGTATAATTAATATAATTAGGCTAACAAGGAGATACGGTGACGTCATGTCGTGTCATCGTATATTATCATTAGTAACGGATATTAATAATGATTAATGTTTGGAAATTATTGGTTGTGAAATACAGATAAACTATTAAATTTTTGCGTCTGTCTTCTATAATTTAAAAAGGCTTAGCTTTAAATAAAAATATGCTCACTCGCTGCTCATTCGGTCAGTTCTTTTAGTTCGAAACGAACATTAAATTATATTTAATTTTGGTAAGGTACCTAGTTATTTTACAGCCTCGATTTTACTGTTTGACTGTACATGACATGAGCCAAGATGAAAACCATTTAGGACTACCGCAGACATGCTACTTTTAGCATCAGCGATCGGCGATTTTGATGCTGCGTCTCGCTCATTCTCGCTCGAAGAAACGCGACGCAGCATCGATACAGTCGCAAAATCGCCGATCGCCGATGCTAAAAGTAGCATGTTTGCGGTGGCCCTTACAAAAAATGCGCTGAGCATTTTTTTGTTTCGAAAAAGGTTTTCATAGCGATTTACAAACACAACGTTCCTTTGTACCTTCAAAGCTATAATCTACATTCAGAGCTGCTCCCATCACGGCGCGGGAGTCAGCCGCCCACCACGTCATCTGTTCTTTATAGCCCGGGGTTTAATTTCGCAGGACATTATTCACGAATCCCGGTAAGTTTTTGTTCTGCTGAATATCGCCCCCGGGCAAAGAGTTTATGATAGATGGCTAATACATTTTTCATTGGTTTGTTTTGTGGGATTCGGTGTTTTCGTTTACGGTAATGCGTTTTTGTTGACAACTATACATACATATAGGCGATACATATAGCGATTATTTTATTTTACTATTCTATGGGCTCAATGATATAGAAGTCTATAAACTATTTTTTTGGACTTGACTGCGACTTGTGTCATCCTTTTCAATAGCTGCGTCTAAATAGCTACGTCCAGAAGTGTCACATGCCGCGCGAGGCTGCTCACCCACATGCCTCGCGAAGCACGACGTTTGCCTCAGTCGCATGCCGCGCGAGGCAAATGGCGAGGCAACTGACACTCTAGACAGGGAAAGGTATACCCAATCAATCAGTTTGACACGTTTGACATCGTTCTGTCTCACGACTGCCAAACTAGGCGACGCAAATGTGAGTGCTCAGGTGAGGCAGGGCGCGCATTTGCCTCACGTGAGGCAAGTCAAACACCGCGAGGAAAATTTTCCTCGCGCGGCATGTGACACTTCTGGACGTAGCTAATGAGGCGCATGCCGCGCCCGAGCACTCAGTTTTGACGTCGGTACGCATAGATATAATGGCATAACATGAGTGCTCGGGCGAGGCATCTGGACGCACCAAGTCCCTTTCACCCCGAAATGGATAACAAAAATTCTAAGACAAAGCAAACACTAAATATGACAGAAATTTCTAGTACATAGCACCCAAGTGTACATGATATGCAGGTATCAAGAACATTGACTACCAAGTGACGTGTAAATCGTTCTATACGTCGTCGGTTCCGTGGAACATCGTAAAAATCAGTCGCCCATAAAGGCTGATACGAACGAGAAACAAAGGGGAGAATGGGGATATTTCGGAAGTGCGCTGACATGGGCGGCCTCAGTGAAATCACTAAGCTAGGATAAAATGATCGTATACCCAGGATTTTTGTCATAATTACCGGGAAAATTAATTTCTCTTAGGTTGGAAAACGTGAAAAGTGAAGCTTATAAGTTTCGATTTAAGAAAGTATAATTGTGTAGAATGAAATGTATCGTCTCCACAGTAGATATAGTACCTAAAATTACCCAAGTGCTAAAAATATAATTAACATATATCAACAGAAATATGTTTCGTTCGCCATGTTAATTTCACAGCTTTGATCATAGATTATTGACTTAAATAACTTTGTTACAACAAAACACAGCATCTGATTTACATTTATCTTCCCCATCCAACGTTATTTGCAGCAGAATGACAATCAAACAATTCAGATTGTTAGGCGACTTGTAAACTTATTGAGCTGAGACTCGAAACTTTTAATTAAGTAAAGGAAATTCGCGTAAACGTCGTTTGGGGCAATTTGTGAACTTCTAACGACTGTCAACAACTGGGTGCCGCGGGACCGATTCCCGTCGCCTCTGATCGATTTCAAAGCGCGCACTTTGAAATATAAAATTTTAACAAACTTATTGCTTTGCAAGTGCAGCGTAATTTTTTATGGAAATTCAGATTTTATTTTTCACAATTAAAATGTTTTCCTTGATCAAGAACGTGCGTAGGAAATTGTATACTGTGAAAATTCACTGCCAAACTGTCTTGGTACTCTTGGTTCACCTCTGTCACTGTAAGCCAGGATCCTAGTCCTGATCTTAAACGATTAGGTATCGAATTGCAACGAGTATTCCTTTACATTTTGGCATCTAAAATTCGTACAAAACTACTGCAAAACATTCAAGATGACAAACGCCTGAAACACGTGAAATTACCAGCTACCTTCTCAAAGATATCAAAGTTTGCAATTTCCAATGTAGCATAGTTGTACGCAAATCCCGCTAGTACCGCAAGAACTGCCATACATCTCTCTAGCGGGCACTTTATCGTGTTGCATGCCACTTAGTGCAGCGTTGAGATATTTCGTGCCTGTGTTTTAGATTCTTTGGAGATTTAACGCCATTTGATAAAACTTTAACGCTTGCGAAAAGTTAGGGCAAAATGTTGAATAGATTTGTAAAACTTAGTGCACAAAGATGTATTAAAACTTTAGATGCGACTTACCGCGTTTGCTTTGGCATCGTGAATGCAAGGTAACTACCCGACATCCACGTAGTCATGCACCACCCAGCATCGCGGCTGCACGGGTCTGGCTTATGGCTTGTATACATTGATAGTATAATGTGCTGTTTTTTAGAGCATTAATGTTCTTGAGGTCAGGTCTATAATAAAGAACTTTATTGTTAATGCACATGTAGGTACTACAAGGGTTAGGCATGGTCCCAGTGTTAGAACGCGAGCGAAATAATGACGGTATTCAAAATACAATGTTTACTTACACCTCTTCTGTTATCTCATTTGTGCTGCTGATGTCTCACTGCTGGGCAAGGTCCTCTCTATTCTGTCCAATGACTATCATGGGTCACTCTTTTTGTCCCGACTCCAGTTATGTCCCCAGTAAATCCCGCCATCTCCTTCTCGACCTGCCGTTATTGTCTGGCATTTTCTGTTGACACCAAAATTTCAACTGGCTTTTTATATTAATTTTTCGTTGCATCTCTACTAGTATTCATTGCAAGCTCAGGATAAAAAAGCAGTGTGTTGGAGTACGTGCATCAGCCGGTAACTCCCACGTGCGCAGTTGCTTGCTTTTACAAATCGCCCCATTGCATCGCAGCTATGCCTGTGATGTAGAGTAATGTGGGGCTATAGAGCAGGGGTTTGGGTGTTTCTTCAGGATTGAGGATATGAATCTTGACTTAGCCTTACAAATAATGACAATATCTTCAGGTTTAACATGGCTTTTTAAAACACATTTAATAACAATATTAAAAATTGAAACCGACCTATTAGATGTGACTACATTGGCATATAGTATTCACCTTGGTACCTTATTATTGCTGTTTATTATCATAATAAAATCACCAACAGAAGTTACTTCTGTTTCACAATCATTATTTCTCAACTTCACAACATTCAAACTATTAAGAGGGTCCTAATATTTATGTCTAAACTAAATTCCGTGCAGCCTCTGTACCCAATCGGGCTGTGCTAATCTCCATAGGGTCATACATCAAGGGCAGTCACGATAAATCAATCGCTTCCTAACTGTTGCTCCCTCGAACAAATATTTTACTTAGGAGATGACCCTCGAATATAGATACTGGTTCTGTACAGGTTTATTATTTTATCTAGCTTGTGCTGGGCCGGCTACCAGTCTATTTTGATTTACTTGATTACAGTTTTTTACAGGGAGCCACAGATATTTCCAACGGAGACAGCTTGCGAGACAATTGGTCTATCAGTTGACTTTTGCAGACTCCGTATCGATCAATGATTATGACAGTTATTACCGCTAGATTGCGGAACTATTACGTATATCCCCTTACAAGCGAAGGGTTTGCAACAGGGTGACAGTATCCCGATCAAATGACTAATAGTTATGAGGTACTGATTATAATTTTCTCATCTCATAAATTCTGGACAGTCAATTTGACGGGCCCGTTAGCGTGGTTGGCGCGGAGGCGCCTTTCACGCTGCAGGTCGTAGGTTCGATTCCTACCCGGGACATGCATTTGTGTGCGTGAACATGTCTGTATGTCCCGAGTCTGGGTGTATATGTATATTAAGTATGTATTTACAAATAAAAAAGTAGTATATGTAGTAGTATCAGTTATCTGGTTTCCATAGTACAAGCTCTGCTTAGTTTGGGATCAGGTAGCCGTGTGTAAAAAATGTCCCAGGATATTATTATTATTATTATTAATTTGGAGTAAACTCTGTAGAGTCATATTTCACCAACGATACCCAAACTGTTGGCAAGTTAAAATATATTTGGCTGTGAACGCGATGACCGCTTGAGATGTAGATATTGCACGTCATTTTTGAAATACGGACTTTGTGCTCTGAATAATAACGAATTTATACAACAGGATATAATCAAGAATTTATACCTTTTTCGAAATTGTTATAGGTAACAAATCGGCAGGTAACGTGGGTCACTTGCAACATATAGTGAGGCTCTCAAGTCCCCTAACGATTTTAATGCGATCTGTAAACAAATTATACCAACGGCCAATAATCCGTAGTCTGATGTAGACTTTAGCCAATAGTCTTGCTATTACGTTGCTGTTGTGTCGTAGAATGGCCTTCTCCTCTTTTCTGACTGGCAAAACGCTATCCGGTGCAGTTCCTAAGCATTTTACGAAAGTTAAAAGTGGTTGGCAATAGCAATTTGCCGTTGTCGTCAATAGACGTAGAAATCCTTCAAACTCCGCGCAATTGTGTTTAAGGGACTATACGCCCAGGTTCTTTGTGCGTTTTTGTTTTAAATTTAGTGCAGCATCCCACAAACTGAATACATCCCTCTTTATCTTATAACTTGTAAGATTTCCCGCACGTCGGCGTCGGATGTCTAATATCAAATCGCGTCTCGTTCACAACTGCATTACTATAACAATAACCCGACCACTTTATTTTTATGTCGCCGATCCAATATGTAACTGATTCAGATACTCCGGCATTGTGGTGTTGAGGTTCTTTGTAAAATGGATTTAACTGGCTCTGGTTTTGAATGTTGTGTATATTTGATTTATGATCATATTTCGTTGATATATTGGTGGTAAGCGATGTCTGTGCTGTAAACAACAATAAAGGATATCATAATTTCAAAAAGGACACTACCTTGTGTTCATCTAAAGATCGTATTTGCGGTTTGTTTATATCGCGAACGCGTTTAAGAAACTCAGCATTTTTGTTACTCATAGAACACGCACTTGAACCAGGGACTTCTGATAAATAAGCTAGGACTATGTATTCTTTGTTTCCATTGGTAACAAAGACTTGCACCTCGCATTTTGAGCAGTTGGAGGTATAAATTTGCAGATTTTTTTTCTTGCCATTTATAATCTACTACCTAAACAATGGCTGCGTCGCAATGATCACTTCAGATTTGACATGAAGTATCGATAAGTAGATAATAATATATTGTGGTATGTGTCACTTCCATACATTGAGCATAACAGTTCCTAGAAACGTCACCTTGTCTAGAGGCTTAGGGTTATCTCAGTATTTTATAATAGTAATCACTCTGTCTTCGTTATGCTAGAACTCGCTCTCTCCTATGAATTCCTCCGCCGGCCGCCGCGGACGCCGCCTGTGCAGTGACCGCGGGGCATGCACATACGCTGGTGCTGCATCACTTAATAACTGCAGTCTGACCTTATAGTATACGTACCCAGTAATTTTGTGTTGCAATGCCATTTTATTGCAATAAAAGTTCGTTCAGTAGTAAGTTCGTTTCGTTTGGTCTTGGAGTTGAGAATCATCGTTTCAATTAGGCCATGCTAAAGACTGGTTGGGATCTTTTTAGCTAATTATGGAAAATTACAGAAATACTAAGTACTTAACTGATTTTTTGAGTCGTTTGAAAAAGTCAAAACGCGTTGCTCCCAATTTCACATTATTTTCTCCGCTATCGCTTATGTTTATTACCATGATGTGCGCCGAGTGTTTCGCTGACCGCAGGGCATGCAAATTTATACGGCGCGAGCCACAGCGCATGCTCCTTTTAATTACTACGGCTAATGCCTTTTCGATTACCGCAGCCCTTAATTGGAACGTGTGTTGCCCTTTAGGTATATGGTGACGTGGACGGTGTATCGATTAGTTTTCGTAAAGTCGTGGTTACTTAATGTTTGCGAGTCCAGGTAATGGATAGTACATAATTATATTAACCTTTGTCAGTCTCTCATGTTGACACTAAGTTTAGAAGTTGGAAAATACTGTGCTCTATTGTGTGGAACCAATGTACATAAAATAAAGTAATGTCATTTATTGTTAATAATTTTACTCATTCGGGTGTTACGTTAGACAAGGGATGTATTCAAGCCTTTGAATATTAATGATACAAAAAACTTATAAATGACTGAGTAAACTTAAACAAATAATATGGCAAAAAGATGTGGGCCATACGAGCGAGCGACTATGAGAGCTTTCTTATCAAAGGCAATTTACACGTGTAAATGACCTTACTCCTTTCCTTCATACCTAACTGTTTAAAACGTGTTTCAATCATTGTTTAAAACATTGATTTAAAACAGAAGGAAAAAATCATTGTGTTTTAAATGTTTAAAAAATGTTTCAAACACGGTGTTTAAAACAAGATGATTTTTTCGTAACAACCCTGGTTTTAACCGACTTTAAAAAAAAGAGGAGGTTCTCAATTCGTCGGAATCTTTTTTTTGGTCAAAAATTAAGGTAATGTTTTCTTACATAATTATGTAAAAATAAATCCAAATTTGGATTGAGAATAGAATACTGAATACACTCCTTCAATTCGTCCCTCGTTGCCTGACACCCTGTATATCGAGTACAGTCAACTTAAATAAAATAAAACTTCACGTATCACGGATAAACCTAATTCACTATTAAGTGGTATTTCTGTAATTAATGTTACACTGTCGACCGTTACACGGGTACGTTTATATGAATTGCGATTAGATTGTTGTATTATGCAAATTAGTTTATTTTTACTCCGAACTTTTAGCCTTGGTCGCACGCAGGCAGATTATTTTTGTAATGAATATTTAATTCCGTCGAGCTTTCTACATTTGACTTTGTTACTTATATAAATTTATTTGTGGAGATTGACGCAGTGTAACTGTAAAAATACGCCTAAATGTAATAAAAAATCTAAGTGAACCAATCAACGTAGCTAACCGTGTATTTGGATGAAAACAAAGTCAAGCGACCGTTTTCAGCAGGCTTTTAAATAACAATAGTTACGCGACACAAAAAGTCTTTCATGAAGAATCATTAGCAGAAACATTGGGGACATTGGACCCCCCCTCGCGCTTCCAACGAATGAAGGCTTTGTTGGAACCACTCATTTATTTGTGAAAACTCTCCCTTTTTCACTTTTAATGTGCAAATCCACCGTTCAACGTCTACGTTTTTCTTGTTGTCTGACTGTACATATTTCGATGTGCACGTTAGGGTGTGACACAATGCAAGTTAATCAACATTTTGCCTTTTGTTAAACGGTTTGAATATTTGAAGACAATGTAAGAACCGTCTTAAAAGCGTCTTCATTTATACCTATTATAAGGAAACTAGATAAAATTCAAGCGTCGAATAAAATTCCGATTTTACTTCGTCCCAACTCATCCTAAAAAATAATACTCCTTTTGAAATTAAAACTTCGAAAATCCAATTTGATGAACCTTTTCTGGGTTCAGAAAATTAAAAAAAAAATATCACATTAAGAAAGGCTCCCTTCATCAAACTGAAGCCAGGGCCGGTCGGTCTGATTGAATTAACATGAAACTTCGGGGCCCCTGACAAATTTATCGCCATAGGATTTCGCGGCCAACTCGTAAAAAACCAAGTTTAACTTTCGAATTACGTTTTTATTTTATTGGGGATACGGCGCGGTTTTTACGATTTTCAATTTGGTTATTTCGTGTTTCCCATATTTTCGTATAAGTAGATATAAATAGAATGAGAACGCCCCCAGTCCATTGTACGGTAGCCATAGTATAAGCGTTGCTTAGTTTGGAACCATACTGTTGGTGTGATAGTCTGGCGATATTTATTTTAAACTATGATATAGATATATTTAAATTTGATAAAATTTCAGTTTTCTCTGTTTGAATAGCACTTTTGATTTAGTTACTCAAAACTTCTGTACCTAATCTTGTATCACTAAATATTTTGTTTAATTGCACACAAGAATGCCCGAATTAATTCAAACAAACAAGTGAATAACGGCCAAGGAAAAAATTATAAGTGGTGCACATTCCACGAAAAATATTTTCACGTAAGCAATTATGAAAATTTATCAATCTTTCCGCGACATTAAAACCTCTGAAGATTGGGATTTTTTCGTTTGATAAAAGGAGGAATTTCTCCTCGAATAGGGTAGCGGGGGGTTGAAAAAACGTTCTTGGCTGTAAGACTGGTCATTAACCATGATCGCTATCATAATTGAATTAAAAATTCCGACACGAGCGTTCCTAACTGCTGGAGGGGCCGCGTTTAATGCTATTGCAGTTGCCAGTTCCGGTGTACGGGACCGTGACGAGATATCATTATTTTTTTCAGTATAAGAATTCGACCAGGCGTTAGTAGGTACCTTTTTAACCGACTTCAAAAAGGAGGAGGTTCTCAATTCGACTGTATGTTTTTTTTTTGTTGTAGAATGCTTACAACATTTTCTTGAGCCAAGTGTTGGCTCCACTTAAGCTATGATGAGTGCTATTATTTAGTAAGACGGTACACTAGTTAGTAGGTAGGTTACTCGAAACATTCTCTCAACTTTTAATCAGTCCGGATATAATTTCTAAATAAAACCTACAAAACGGAACCCTTATAAGATTACTTGTCAGTTATTTTTCTTATAACCTTCTCGACTAGTAATGATTAAATATGTCTGACTGGTCACCCTATACACCACTTCCTCTTCCACTACTTCTCAAATGAATCGTCATCACCGGGTTTATCTTATTTTGTAAGATGTATGAATCTGTCCCACTGTTCCAATTGGAAAATAGCAAACAAATCTACTATTGCAAAACCACACAAAATGAATCGGAAAGTTTAATATCCGGTTCCTATATTAGAAACGATTATTTTTGCTTAGGACAGTATAATTTTCACATATACCTCATACAACATCCTACTGTCCGTGAGCAAAACGAATCGTTTCTTGAATACACCGGGCATAAATCTACCAATTAGACAAGGGAGCCTAGACAAGTACTAGCTTAGCTTCATAACTTCAATAATGTTTTTGGTAAAGTAAACACTCGTACACAAGAACATTGTTCGGTACCGGCTTAAGGCAAGTGTCAAGTTGTCAAACTAAAGAGACGCGCCCTCGGGCCCGGAGATAAGAGGAACTTCGGTACTGCACTAACCGCTAGACTAGATACACGCAGTGTGTTTTACAAGTTTGTTGTTTTGGTTTAAGTTCCTTCGTATAAAGTTGTTGTAATATTAATCCAGTCTGTAGGCTAAGACAAGACTTTTGTCACGTATTATGTCAAAGTCGCTCTCTCTTTGTGATAATACATATGGGAGAATGAGACAAAATCTAAATTTCGCATATTTTGTCTTGTCACAGTAGATCGTTCGTGCTGTGTTCATCCCCATTTGACGCGTATCACGGTGTTACAGTATCAACGATATTGCGAGTAAAATCCTTTGGATCGTGACGAGTATTGTGATTTGGATTGATAGTAACAAGCGCGCTCGACGAGTAATATTATTAATCCAGATACCTCGCATCCCTCGCCCGATCACTCATGTTATTATGTATGTACGTTCTGACGTCAAAACTGAGTGCTCGGGCGCGGCATGTGCCTGATGTAGACGCAGCCATTGGGACTTCAATACATCAGGGTCCTCCACCCCTCGCATTCAACAGCTGTCACGCATGTGATGTCATCAGACCGTCTTGTGGTTCTTGTACATCTTCGACGCGTTTATCGTCTTTTTAGAGCGTCTCTGTCTACCTCAACTAGCGTTGGTTCTGCAATCGTCATTAATTTGAATACATATTCCATTCCAGATTCAATAGATGTCTCCCAAATTAAATTCAGAATTGAGGCTTCTGCGACCCCTGCGCCAATTAGTGAAACTCGTAGATTTTGCTCGCGGCACAGTGTACAACACTGTTCGGCGTATAACGAAGCGCAGGTAATCTTCCGTATGCAAAACCTGACGGCAAAAATACTTCTTGCTAAATTACGCATTCAGCAATTACGTCCTAGTAAGTAGAAAAACTCATAACAGGTAAAGTCAAAAGTAGGAGGTTGGAATGTAATGTAACGTCACGACTTTTATCCCCGTTCGGGGGTAGTCAGAGGCTTGAGTGGCCATACACCACCACATTGTGGAGGTATTAACCAACTTAAAGCCCACGTTTCACTAGATAGTCAGAACCCAACGTGACAGGTGGTGAACCGTGTCGCCGTGTATATAGGAACTGACTATTACCTAATCCCGAGGGATAGGTAGGTTTCCTCACGATGTTTTCCCTCACCGTCAGCGAACTTTAAATTATGCACATAGATGAAAATTCATCCATTGGTGCATGCCCCACCGGGGATCGAACCTGGGACCTTCTGATTGTTAGCCCAACCTGTTCACCCCTAGGATACAGTCGCTTGAGGTTGGAATGGTTTGGGAAATAGGCATGTGACTAAACGAGTGATGGAAATGAATGTGGAAGGATACAAACCCAAGAAGGATGGATTTGTGAAGGTTGTAGAGAGTGATATGAATGAGGTTGGAGTGTATGTAAGTATGACAGCATAGCATGATGAATGTCAAGGCGGTGAACGAGCTGGTCGAAGGTCAAGGCGGACAAAGTGAGACGACGAACATTGTAGTAAATAATGGTTCTATTTATTTAAAGTAATAATAAATTACAACCGGAATTTAATATAAAAATAATTGTTCTGACAAACTGACAGACTTCTTCTTATAGAGTTTTCTCTATATTTTTAGAACCGCCGCCGCCTGAATGCAAGAATTAGAGAATGATGAGATAGCAAAATTAATGAGCAAAAGATCACAGGGAGGCACAGTCAGGTACTTAAAGAATAAATATATTATTCGAAAATATAGGCATATTTTCTATTTTCATCTATGTGCATAATTTACAGTTCGCTTACGGTGAGGGAAAACATCGTGAGGAAACCTACCTATCCCTCGGGATTAGGTAATACTTAGTTCCCGTATACGGCGGCAAGGTTCACCACCAGTCACGTTGGGTTCTGACTATCTGGTGAAACGTGGGCTTTGAGTTGACTTAATACCTCCTCAATGTGGTGGTGTATGGCCACTCAAGCCTCTGACTACCACCGAATGGGGATAAAAGTCGTGACGTTATATATATATATTTTCTATCAATTTTATCAATACAATTGGAATCCCGTAAAGGCAGTAACACACACGCTTTCATTACCATCTCGAATGGCGCGTGTCATTACCGGAGCGCAGACCGCACGGCGATCTTTGCATAACCATCCCCCGTCTTGTGGGATAGTTTACGCCTCGAACGTTGTGTGGAATTCAATTTTGTAAGCTAAACGCCCCGGGCGGTGGCACAGGGGTGTGAACCCGGCTTAAGGTACGGGTTACGTGTTTATTGATAAAATAATGTTTTTAAGAAGTGCTTGTTACGTATCATATGGAAAACTAAAGAATTGTGATTTTAGCAGCTTATGATAAATTGATAGGTTTGACGACCGTTTGGCGCAGTGGTTCGAACGTAGGCTTTGTAGGAACGTAGGTTCGATTCCCGCCAGAGGTAAATTTCGGAAACGGCCAGGCCCGCTGTAAAGTGTAGTGATCCTATAAGGGATCCGTTTTTTCTTTTTAGGTAGGGAACCCTAAAAACAAAACTACAATACTTATATGTAGAATACAGAAACCGTAATCCTTTCTTTATTGAATTCCCCACGTCTAGTTCAAAGGCATGCGCTGCATTTTCCACTGTCCCTGCAGTAAAGGAGGGTTTTTCTACATTTTACATTGTTTTATAAGTACGCCTTAACATGGGCCGGTATTAATAAATCTCGGTAATCGAATAGTGAACCCAAGACCAATGTGTAAAATAATGATTAAATAATGAGTGAGAAAAAACTGAGAGTTTTTAACTGGCTATTACATATTTTAATCGTTTAAAATATGAGCTTTATTCAAGCAATGTCATCAGGGTGAAATCGAAATCGTGGGCAATATTTTAAAATATGACTCAACACATGATTCAGAATATTTTGGGAAAACAAATAAAAAATCTATTGATAAAAAAATATTGCTCGGGTAAGCAAATAAGCAAACCATTTTACTGTTAGACCTTACCTGGGTAATATTTTTTTATCAATTGATTTGTTGATTAATATTCCCTAAATATTCTGAATCATGTGTAGAATCACCGTTTAAAATATTGCCCACGATTTCGATTTCACCCAGTATATTTAATAGTCGGTTATCCTTGATAACACAATCATTAGTTATCAAGACAACTCTTATTTTAGATGGTTAAAATATGTAATGGCTAAGAGTGGCCAGCTACACCTAGTTACCCTAATTAATTTAGTTAATTCATCAGCAGATTTTACTTATTTCTCATTTCCATTTCTAATTTAATTTACCACAGACTAAGTAATCACACAATAGTTAATCGTAATCTCACATAAGGTCCCCCGCACACGTGCGACCGATTTGTTTCCACTCGCCTCATTATGCGCGCTTACACACGGGCGATTAAATCTACTGACAATATGGTGTGTTCATGATGAATTAAAACATTATCTACAGCCTATACTGTTAATTTTGTCTCCTGCTTTGCAACGGAGGGAAGTGGATAATATTCTTCCAACTCCTCCTATTCTTTTGATTAAATTCGTACAGGTTCCAAGACTTAGCTTTTACCCGGGAATCGTAGAGGGTCAAACTTTGGCGTCAACGTTGGACACCATTGTCGCTTCTAGCTTACAGAGGTGCGAGTGTGTGGCGGGCATAGCCCATTTGTTTTATTACAAAAAATAAAAACGTAGCCACCATATTTGAATATCCAACGTAACGTAGTTTTGTTATTTCATGTATATGTGTGTATGAATATTTTACATTGCATTCAGATGCATTTCCGCTATAAATAATTCGTGCAAAGATAGACGGATGGCTCTAATGCGAGCAATCCCTCACGGGGTGCGGCATAAATCGTCTGGAACTTTGGATTGCACCCCTGTACATACGTGCGCTTTTATAAACTGGTACAGGAGTACACACACCGTGTGCACCATGTTTATGGATGTTATTAATGCCGTAGGGTTAAAGGCTGCACTTGAAGCAATGGTCTCATAAAGCGGGATTTCACATCGATCTATTTCGTCTTGTTGCGTGCCAGTCGCCAGTGTTAACTTTCGCTTTCCCGTTCGTCTTGTGTGTGTGTGTGTGTGTAACGTCACGACTTGTATCCCCATTCGGGGGTAGTCAGAAGCTTGAGTGGCCATACACCACCACATTGCGGAGGTATTAACCAACCCAAAGCCCACGTTTCATCAGATAGTCAGAACCCAACGTGACAGGTGGTGAACCTAGTCGCCGTGTATACAGGAACTGACTATTACCTGATCCCGAGGGATAGGTAGGTTTCCTCACGATGTTTTCCCTCACCGTCAGCGAACTGTAAATTATGCACATAGATAAAAAAATTCATCCATTGGTGCATGCCCCACCGGGGATCGAACCTGGGACCTTCTGATTACAAGCCCAACCTGTTCACCCCTAGTCTGTAGTCGCCGTTCGTCTTGTTGCTTATAAGTATTAGCTTCGCATCTTCCCGGTCGTCTTGTGGCGTATCAGTATAAACTTCGCAAGTTCCCAGTCGTCTTGTTACGTACAAGTATTAACTTCGCATTTTCTCGGGTGTCTTGTTGCGTAACAGTATTAACTTCGTTGAATACCAGTTAGTATTTAACCAGACTAACACACCAATTGTATGGTCCCAAAATAGCAACAACTGGGGGTAGCCCTAGTGTCACCCAGACCAGGATAAATTATGAAAAGACCGTTTACGGGCGGCGGCCTCTAGCGGGAATCGAACCCGCGACCACCCGATACAGTGAGCCGAGTCGCCTACACTCAAACCACAGCGCCAAGCGGTCGTCAATTTACTTATAGTACGTTTTTTTATACTTGTCCTATTTGGTAACCAAAGATGTAGTCCAGCGGGGCGACTGCGTAACTTTTTTGTCAATGTTTCAATTGGTTTCGTTCATCCTGTGTCAATTATATACGAAACCAATTGAAACATTGACAAAAAGTTACGCAACCGCTGGACGCCATCTTTGCTTACCAAATAGGACAAGTATAAAAAACGTACTATAGGCGTTCTCACTACCTACGACACTGTCGGATAGCGGAGCGCTGGGTGGTTAGCTGATATGTCATCCTTTCGTTTAACACCTAATACACTGTTCCCGATTGCAGTTAGGTAAAAAAGCTTGTGAAAAACAAAAGTGTGGTGTATACTTTATCTTCATAAAATTAATTATCATCATTTGTTCTCCCCTTTACGCATTACAGCCGCAACCCCTGGTCCCACTGCAGGCGGGATACTGCACTCAATCTAAAAACAATATCTGTAAAGTATTCATGACAAATCGCCGTTTAACGAAGAGAAATAACTGTGTAAATACTGGGTGTCTTTTGCTTGGGGGTTATTGGGGTGGGGCCCTAATGTCGGCGTGTTTGTAAAAGTTTTACCTCAAGACGTGCCAAGTCTTATATTCATGACTAGCTGTGCCCGCGACTCCGTCCGCGTCCAGTCGGTGAAGCCCTTAAATATAATTTTGTCTATCGTCTAATCTGTATTACGTCAGTCTGCATCAGTCTGAGTTCGTCTGTCCGTGGCTGTCTATCTGTACCAGTCTATACCAGTAAGGTGGTAGAGTCTGACCAGTAAGGTGGAGATCGGCATTCAAGTAGCTAATTTACCTTCGTTTCGTATGATGAGGGAGAGAGCCGGAAGCGCAACCCAGCCACCTCCCCGTCCCCTCCCACTAACCCCACTCCCCTTCAGGTTGGAAACGTGCTACCGATGCCTTTGGTTGCAAGCATCTATTGGGAACGGTAACTGCTTAACAACAGGTGGGCCGTACGCTTGCCTGGCGCCTTAGTTGTATAACAAAAGTTTGACTTTATTTGTCTGTGTGTATCAGTTTAGCTGTAAGTATCTGTCTGTCTGTAATCTATCGGTAGGTGAGTATCTCTGTCTGTACCAGTCTATCTGTATCCATCTATCTATATCTGTAGTTACTCACAGTATCACGACTGAGCGGTTGGACTCCAGAGCTCAATGTTTAAGTTTGTACTTGATACCCATGTTCCTTATTTAAAATGAGTGAGTGCTCCAGACTCACGGCTTATGTAAGAGTCACTGCGCAACGTCGTGCTTAAAAAGTTAGAGTCCTGAGTTTATCGTCTAAGTCAATAGTCAAAGCGTTTATTATGTTTAGGCCTAGGAGGGCACTTACAAGTAGTCATTTTACATGTTTTCCTTAAATTCTAGCGCCGGATCGGAAACGCGACCTCGCCTGAGAAGTTTCTACTTGATACCCACATTGCTAATTCAAAGTTAGCAGGTCCTCCAGATTTATGGTTTAAGCAGGCAGTTACCCAGCAGCATCATTCCTGAGGGGTTGGAGTTCAGAGTTCAATGTCTGTGTTTCTATTACTACTTAATTCAAAATCAGCAGGTCCTCTAGACTTACTTCTTAGGTAGGTAGCTTCCCTACGGCATTAGTACTGTGGAGATGAATTCCAGAGTTAACGTCTAAGATTCCGCGTGATACAAAGACCCGCTTAATATTTTTTATACGTAATTAGGAATAAAAAAACTAAATTTCTTGAAGCAAGGAAGATATTAAATTTTGACATGTGGTGCAAGGCAGGTATTGTCTGATTTTAAGTATAGCGACATCTAGTTAAGAAAAACGAAACTTAAGATGGTAGAACGCAGTAATAAAATATTTATTATTATTATTAAAATTAAGATTATGTATTCCAAATAGTGTCGGATCACACACAACGTAGGGCTCCGTAGGGCTCCGCTCTAAATAGACGTATTTCAATAACTAAAACTTATTGTTGGCTAGAATTTCCGTGTGGTCATAAAAATTTACAATCTAATATTTTATAAAAAAATATCCTAGATGTTAAGTTGGACTATTAGTCATATCCATGCCAAATTTCATTGAAATCAATCCACTGGATTCGAAGTTGTGCGTGTTCGAATATTTAGGTAGTTTTTGAATGTTTTGTGGCAACCCTAAACTTTACCGAAAAAAAAAATATGCTAGATGTTAAGTTAGACTATTAGTCATAGCCATGCCAAATTTCATTGAAATTAATGCGGTGGATTCAAAGTTGTGCTCTTTCAAACATTTAGAATTTTTAAGTAGTTTTTTGAATTTTCTGTGGCAACCCTAAACATTTTCGAAAAAAAAAGTATCCTAGATGTTAAGTTAGACTATTAGTCATATCCATGCTAAATTTCATTGAAATCCATCCGGTGGATTCGAAGTTGTGCTCTTTCGAAAATCTGAGCAAACATACAAACATACAAACATACAAACATACAAACATACCCACAGACAAAAATTCTAAAAATGATAAAAATGAATTCTGCTGGTCAATCTAAGTCCCCCCCACTATTTTTTTTCCAAATATTTCGAATGTACAGACGCGACCAATTTTACATTCTTATTATATGTATAGAAGATGTCGCAAATACTTTTTTAAATATTTTTTCCATAGATTAATACCACTGATAAGTTCTTATTAACGGTAAACTGAGTGTATTTATTTCAGAATTAATTAGTAAGACCTACCTAGACCCACTACAAGAAAATAGGAGGGGTTAGTGTTGTATATGAAACTTTTATTTAAGAATTACGAACAAAAAGTCAATAAGACAAACATATTTATGCATATGCAAGAGCGAGGGAAGTGACAGGGATGATATTTGGAACCCGGTACGAAAGCAATAATTTATTGCGTTCGAATGCGTTCGAACTTCGAATTTAGAATGCGTTCGAACTTCGAATTTTGTATTATTGTCAAAATCACGAAAGAACGAAACATGGTCGGAGTTCGTAATTAGTGTTACTAGCCAGTCTAGTACCTAAAGTCCATATTAATAAATGCATAATAAATGCGACTGAAAGTGCAGTTTTTACGTTTAATGTATGGAACATCTGTCAAAAACAGCGTCTTAAGATCGATCTAAACTTTGAGATTCATATATAAATACGAAATACAGTGCTAACCTCTACAAAGGTATTGTTCCAATACTTCCAGCGCTTACATATTGGGCAGTAAAGGCCACAGCCACCCCGCAGTGGGGTGCGTAACTACATAACACCGCTTAGATTGATGGCTGATGCAATTTGCGACCGACTTGGATTTATTGACGCTGATAAAAGCAGTTGCTACGTATTTTGATAATGCGCGACTGATGTCCCCTAATAGCTTGGAATGAACTGAACCAATGTTCTTTAGTGGGAAATGGATGGGAACTATTTGAGAATAAATGAGGTGACGGTTAGAGGTTAACTATGGATTGTTTGGAGGAAAATACTTATACTGATAATGATTGTTACCTTGATTCGTTCACAACGTTGAGATATGAGGAAAGAAATTGCTAGTTAAACTGTCTTAATAAGGCAGTTTCCATGCATCGGTTGCTCTACTTGGTCGTCGCTTAGTGAAAATATCTTAAGTCCAAGCATGATCTTCATTATTGAATTCTATGAAATTGCATATGCAATCAAATATAATATAAATATCAACATGTAAATTAATGGACGCAGGGAATGAAAAGGAATAAGTAATATTTCTCCATTAAAACATTGTAGGTATGCAAGGAAATAACGCTCTCTAAGGTTTACATAGAGAATCTTGGTTCTTTGTAGGAAACGTTTTATATCTGTAGCTGCGATCTCACTCCGATCATACCTATTTCCTTAATTGGTTTTAAATTACTTTACCAGGGATTATTACGGTATTATTTCTTCTATCAGAGATATTGCTTCGTCAGTTCTTTAGCGAATTATAACAGAAGGAGATTATTGGTAATTAAAGAACTGTGTAATGTTATAAATTTTTTGTGTAAAAATAGTAAATCTTGTGTTTGAGTTGGCTTGATCGACATAAGTTTTTTTTTTACCTAAAATTAATCTACCTGATCTATGGCACCTTTTAACACCACTTTCACAAACTTGTGGCCCTGTAAGCACAACCACCACTATATGTAGCGAATTCACACATCTTTTATCGCATTCGTTATTCGACAATTAACTTCCACAAGATGAGCTGTATTGATAATGCCGACATGTTTTCATCATTATTTTCCGCGTGTCGTACTATGTCTATGGACTCCGTTTAATAGGACAAACTATTCAGGATAGTCACGTATCTCACTTTCTTGGTAATATCTTTGAACAACATGCAACTTAAAAGAAAGCTCATCCCAAAACACTTGCATATGTCTCCCCAGCAATTTTGCAGTCAACAAATCTCCAATTACACCTTTTTGCACACAACCCATCCATCTTCCTCCCTTAATACCGGCACCGTCAGTCGCCATTACCTTAAGACCGCGGGACAATTTCTTAATCGTCACGAGGGTAGCAGACAAATCGACGGAACACGCTGCAGCGAGTTGCCGCGCGAACCCCGAGGGATGTCGGCGGGCTAGCCGTAAGATGCAGCGGGAGATGCAAGGTGGGAGATGATGGCGGGTTTTTATCCGTACCGCAAAAAAACAATATAATTTTGTTTTTATACTCCTGGGTAGGTGCCCGTCACACGTGATCGGTGTGTGGATACGCTTAACCTGGAACTGGTAGTAAAGGACAATGCCCATTGCAGTATGGGATTTACTGAATTCAAAATTTTTGTCTTCATCAAAACACCTTTATTCTAAATAAATACTTCCTCAAAAAAATTCACGTAAAATACAATGGAGTTTTCGAGATATTTAAAAAAATCATGACGGTTTCGAGGTTAGGTAGGTAGTAGATACAACAACAAAAAAGTACTTGAAAGGGTCTGAATGGGTTTATAGGCCTTCTTTGCTCTTCTTCTTATCGACCTTAAAATACATAATCGGCTTGCTCCTAAAGGTCATGCTGCATCTTAAAGCAGTTATTTCCACGTTTGTTTACACTCTAGTGTCTATAGGTGTATATGTCATATTAGTATCGAATGTTCCACCGGCCTGGTGGCAGAAAAGCCTAGATGCCCAATAATAATTAATTAATTCCATTCATAATGGATATAAGAACAATGACGGCTTTACAACACCCCATAATTGCGTCGGGATTTAAAAAGAAAGTAATAAGCCTTCTAAATTTAAATAAGACGTTTTGTTCCCTATATTATATTTGATTAAAAACCGCTTCTGCTCGTAACTCGCGCCCCACACGTCAAGGGACAACTGCAAATTGCGGTAAAATGGGTTGTAACGCTCCCCGCTGCAGCGGACTTTGACGGATGTATAGACGCTTGCGCACCTAATAAAGTAATGCATTTCGCTACGTCTCTGCTTCGGGAGGGGTGTCGCGGTTAGTTAATTATGTCTGAAGATACGAGTGTATGTGTTGGGAGATTGATTCGTCTTATTTTATGGAGTGCTACCACAAAGAGGGGTGGTTAGGATTTTTTTAAAATGGGAATTGGTTCGCAACAGTTTTACCAGGTTATTCTTATAAGTGGTGGTCAATGAAGTGCATTACTTTGCAGAATTTGCTGAGAATGAAAGTTCTGCCTCTGTAAAAGGAGTCGCGGCAATATAAATAAGAATAATTTTATTTCAAAATAAACATTGACATAAGACATTTCTGAGAACACCAAACTAGACAGTGAGTCAGTACCTTGGTGTTCTTAAGTGCTTCATAAAAAGCTTTGATCAGTGTCCTTTTTTAAGGTATTACGGGCATTTATCATTTTGTTTTAAGTTTTTAGAACCATATTTTTACTCTATTTGCTTTTTACCAATAATATAGGTTTTCTTAAAACTCTGAAAATTGAACTTAAAATTTCAAAAGCATTTTCGACTACTCTACGTGCTCTTGAAAGCCTATAATTGTATATGCGTTCTTTGGAACCTCTCTCTGGAACTTTCGTAAGGCTTCATGGTATATTCATTTGGCTGAAAGCTTAGTCTCCCAATATAAAGTAAAGCACTTTCCGTTAATATGGCACTTGAAGTATTTCGGGTGGAGGAATGTGCAATTCGCTTTTTTCAAGTTTCTCATTGCCTCGCGCGGCATGTGTGTATTCTGGATGAATCGTTTCTAAGGCCCGTTTTAATAAATCTATCTCAAAGTTGAGATCGATCTTAAGATGCAGTTTTGACGTTTCATGTGTGGAATATCTGTCAAAAACAGCATCTGAAGTTCGATCTCAACTTTAAGATGCATTTATTAATACGGGCCTAAATGAGCCAAGTTTTCTAAACAACACAATAATACATTTAAGCAAAAACAAATAACTAACCGCGTCGGCTCATACACGCCACGTGTCGTGATAGCCTCTCAATTTGTTATTGCCCATTGGTCCGGTGCATCGGGGATATATTTCCCGGATTCAGATCCCGGGTGTTATAGTGCGACGCACAAGTGATTCAACGGCCGACATATGCAATTGTCGAAATGCATTTTGTACTGTATTTTTTCCTGATAGAAAAGGGTTTTAATGGGTTATATTGCTGATGACGCCTTAGGTATAGTCTACAGATTGAGTCATTAAGTCTTACTGTATATTTATGGCATGTATTTAAATTTGCAAAAAAATCTAAACGGTTATGTTTTTTGATGACTGATCCTCTTTATGACAAAGACGTCGGAGCCCCGCTTTGCGGCGCTCCTATTTCTGCGTTCAGGGTCACCAGTAACCTAACACGAAGGGAATGATTCCGTCATTCCCTTCGAACCTAACCCAGCCAAAGTGCTCATTTACAATAGATCAATTTAGATTTACAATAGACTATTTTAGAGGATAAATAATATTGTCCCTATATTTAGGGTCAAATAAATGAAGTGGCAAGACGACAAAAATGGCTCATTCTCAGTCTGGCCATTTTAAGTGGACCTTCGGTGACAACCTTTTTTTATTGACACCGAAGGTCAGTATAAAACGGTCCGACTGAGAATGATTAACGCAATTTTTAACTTGGCCTTATTTTTATAACAATTGTTTTCAATCTGTCAAACCAAACGCAAAGGAAACTAAATCTGATTAAGGGAACAAAGTAATAAAATCTGAATTGAATTGAAAGCCTTGAGATGTCTAGCTGGCGGCACGGAAGGCGAGATGGAGCACAAAGGTGCAGACGAGCATGCTTTAAAGGTGCAATCACACGTCCTTCAAAGCTTTCAAAGTGTCTTTTTATTTCCAAGAAGGTGTGTGTGCTGAGGGATTGGGATCTATTAAATTTGTGTCGGACAGTTCCCACAGAGTAAAGAATATTTTTAGTATTCAAGAGTTTACGGGATAGCGTCGTTGTCGGCATTTTATTTCATCTGAGTAACCGCGGTAACCTCGGTAGCACCCCAGGGGAACCATAGTTGTAACCCTGGTACCACCAGCTCGCCCACGAAAAAAAGTAAAAACTGTATACTAACTGTTGGGGCTGTTTCAATGAAACCCCAACATGTAAGAGCTAATAGTGTATGCATGCGTTTGAAATCAAGAATTAAAGAGAAACGCACGCACAGTAATCAAACTGAACAGGGTACCAAAACAGTGCAACCAACCTCGTAGGGCCAGAGAGCCGCATCAATGAGGTTTTTTTAACACTAACTTCAATTACTAATAAGTTCCTAGAATGTAATATCACTAGTGTTTTTATGGCGGCTGATTGTGTTTTGTTTTTTTTTTTTTGGACGGAGCTTGGGGAGTATTTAAGGGCCGGGCCCCATTAGCGCGTTGCGTTGCGTCGTCGCAAGATTTTGTACTAGCGCATCACCCTCCCCCGCTTCGTCTCTCGCCCGTCGACCCTTTGATCCGTTGCAATGACGCAGCACAACGCGCTAGTTGGGCCTCGCCCTAACCGGTTGCGTTCCTTTTGAGTAGCGCCGAAGACGAACCTCGCGCGACTAGCATTACTAACTACTACTCCACCAAGCCAACTAGGAACCTGTCAAATGTGACGTCACCCGCACAAAAAGGCGGTGGCGCTGTGCGGGAGGTGTGGCGGGCGGGAAGCCGCATTCCATCCGAGTTCCTAGTTGGCTTGGTGGAGTAGTAGTTAGTAATTTTATTTTATTTTACAACCAGTTCCGTTTCTTTTGAGTGCCGTGGATGAATGGCCTTATAGTCACACCTGGCTCTACCAGCAATTCTTTACTCTGTGTTCGTCAGCTTTTGCTATGTAAATTGAGCGGAGATGCACGTGGAGCGCTGAATAACAGATTGGATGTAAAATTTTGATTCAGCGCATCCTTTGTGCCGCGTCGACTTAGTGGGTTTATCACACGCTGCTTCACACATCTAATTCAGTTTGAAAGCTGATGAGAGTTATTATTTCATATGTAGTTGGTATCTGAATAGTGTATACATCTGCGTTTGACTATTCTTGTTTACACTCTCCGAGCGGTATCGTCGTTGATTTTAAGGCCGTTTGGGCAGTTTCATAGTCGCACTTAAGAGATCTTACACTTATATTGCCAATATGGGCCACTGCAGACTTGCTACTTTTAGCATCGGCGATCGGCGATTTTGATGCTGCGTCTCGGTCGTTCGCGCTCGAAGAAACGCGACGCAGCATCGATACGTCACAAAATCGCCGGTCGCCGATGCTAAAAGTAGCAAGTCTGCGAAGGCCCTATAACAGGAAATATATTGATACATTTGTCATCTGAGTAATATTTCTAATGAATATAAATCAAACGAGATACAATGATAAGCAATAAAATCTATCGTTCCTAGGCTTGTATTACCTAAAATCATATTTTTTAAGTCCATGCACTTTTATGACAAGTCCTTATCCTTATCTTATCTGCGTCTTCTAGTAGTTTTTTCGCATAAGGACAGTTAATCTAAAATGACTCCCCTCGACTTTCCCCCAACAAGGCGATCTAGTCAGGATGAGATATTATACCTCAAAGACTTGGATGTTCCTTAAATAATATTAATTACAAATCTAACGAACATTATTTCAAATTAAACGCTAGAACCACTAAAATACAGGTGCGAAACTAAATCGTATAAATACATTACGTAGTGGGGAGAGGGTTGCAAATTTCCCAATCCTCAGGGTCCGCTAACTACGCCCTACGCCAGTTAAGAATTAAACTCTGCAAGGTCTTAGGTTCGAAACAGACGAACGACATGATCGTTTTATTGTATATTGCGACTAATGTCGTTGTCTTTATTGTAATATTTTGCGCTTGCCGTGATCACCGCGCTAGTCTTTCACTCTTGTTTTATGTAGTACGAAATTTTCCAGATCTTTCTGTGACGATTTGCGATTATTTTAAAACTGCTCTCTACCACCTTATTGAGAGATCCGTTCCTAGAGTCAATAATAAGTTTTAACGATGTGAACGTAAATAATGTTAGCTGATCGATCGTGGAGAGTTTAAACTATCGATTTTAAATGACAGACTAGAGATTTAAATCTCTCCCGTGGTTTAAGCTACAATTGATCTTACAGCCCTAAAAATACATTTACATCGATTATTATAGTCGGATATGTGCGCTAGTTATCAATGGTAAAAAAGTAGTCTGCCGTAGTCGGTCGTACGTCTGTCTGACTCGTTATAATTCGAGAAGTTCGCAATATGTTTCGCTTCAAGTACCGAGAACTCGTGATTTCCAGCCTTGATTAATTGCTTACGTAATATCGGTTAAGCGATCCCAAGTTAAAGGAGGAAAGTTTTTGATAAATAAGGATTAAGAAACTTATTTGATAATCTTTAAAAATCAGTGGTATCCGATTGGTTAAGCACGCGTCTTGCGGGCTAAAGGTCCTGGGTTCAAACCCTGGCTCACACCTCTGGATTTTTCGAAATCTATGTGTAAATCATAACTTTAATATGATTATCACTTGCTTACGGTGAAGGAAATCATCGTGAGGAAACCTGCATGTCTTTAGACATGTGAAATCCACCAACCCGCACTGGGCCAGCGTGGTGGATTACGGCCTGAATCCCCCTCGCATCGAGGGGAGGCCCGTGCCCAGCAGTGGGACATGGGCTAAATTATTATTATTTTACTAACAGATATGCCCCAAATTAGACCGAAGGTATAAGGTAAGGTATCTTGGGGTTCGAAAGAAGACTAGAATATATAATAATAATAAAACAACAAACAAACTGAATGAAAAAAGTGTAATGGAAGCATGGTGGATGGTGTGTGTGTAAGGTGAGCGTGTATATATGAGTATAGTGTGTGTGTGGGTGGTGTGTATGGTCGTAAGAGTTGTCTGTGGTTAACTTCACATTCATATCAGGTCCTCTGAGTCTTCGTATCCAATAGTTAAGTCTGGCAATATTTTTTATATTTAAAATCCAAACTACCGACGATCTTATACCCGTTATTAGGTCCCGTTTTTGTCTCATCCCGGTCCCGGGGATATTATCCCGGCACAGACCGGCTGCAGTATCCCACGGCTCAGCAACATGGCCGCCTTATTGAAAGCAAACACCATTAAAGTGTGGCTTCGGGCGGTATTCTTTGGTGCTATGGTTTTTTGCGTGGAGCCCCGAAGCGGGCGAGACCAACAATAGAATAATAGACTTAGAAAATGGAAGGGAAACAATTTGATGGTGGTAATTTCCCCGTGTCCATAGACAAGTGATCACTTGTTTCTTAAGTGAAGTTACAAAAAAATCGTAACTGAAAAATCCTGACTAAAAATCCCATTTTGACAGATTTTCCATAGAATATGACATTCTATTGTCTATACAATCTGTCAAAACCGAATTGTCAAACATGTTTTTTCATTGGTATTTACTTAAGAATAAGTAATGACTTGGGTAGTTAGGTTTAATAGCATCGATACAGTGAGAATACCTAAGTCCTTACTTGGCCTTAGTACCGAAGAAGGAAGATTTGAAGTGATGTTTCTTGAGCATGGTGCCATTGACGTTCACAAACAGGCAAAGAAGTTGATCAATACACGTTTATCGTACATTTTGTGGCCCTAGCTTTTTCAGGACGTGCATGTGTTTTTTAAGGTCTCCGAAAATCTTCTCCATCCTTATCGTGTCCAAGGTTTATTTTTTTGTAAAAACACTGAATGGTCTTGTCCTTAAAGAAAACACAAAAAATACGGATGCGTGATGTGTTGCACTGGTACAGCAGCCATCGGGACGCACCAAATGCCTTGCCCTAGCACTCGTGTTATAACATTATATGCGTTCCGTCAAAACTGAGTGCTCAGACGAGGCATGTGCCTGATACCGTACCACACGTACTCATAGACCCACCGGCAAATAATCGAACGCAACTCAAATTTGAGCTGCTTATTTTTGAAGCGCCATAAAAGAATATACATAACGACGTCTCAAACTGCTAAGTGGTACTTAAACATTTGAGTAGCTTTTGAGTATTCGGCGCCGCAACTTGTTGAGTGACAACACGGATCGATGCAAACCGACCGAAATACGCACGTAAAACCGTTTAGATTGTTTATGTATATTGAAATAAAAGACTCCTCATTATAATGAAGTTGTCATGGCGTAACCTATGCGCCACCTATTGTCTCTTGTCCCCGTAGACCATTAAGCCTGTCTAAGCTTGTCCCACACGGGCTGTTTGAAAAACGCGAACATGTTAATTAATGTCGAGTAACGTCACTACTGACTGGGGCGGCCGACGTTATGTACGTTGTCATTAGCTTTAGTTCCTTTTGTCGCAGTGAATGTAACTACTCTCTTTGATAGCTATCACGTTTTTAGGGTTCCGTACCCAAAGGGTGCCAACGGGACCCTATTACTTAACCTACGCTGTCCGTCCGTCTGTCCGTCTGTCTGTCAGAGGGCTGTATCTCACGAACCGTAATAGTTATAGAGTTGCAATTTTCACAGAATGTTTATTTCTGTGGCCGCTACAACAACAAATACTAAAAATTAAATAAAATTTAAAAATAAAGGGGGTCTTCATAAAAGAAACTTGATATTTTTGACGTTTTTATTCTATGGTGGTACGGAACCCTATATGTGCGAGTCCGACACGCACTTGGCCGGTTTTTAACACCTCAATATATTACGCTAAAGTGTATGGAAGAGATGAGCATTTGACAAGTACCTCAATGGCTGCGACTATATCAGTTTTGACATGGGAACGCACAGACCTAATGTCATAAGGTGAGTGCTCGGGCGAGGCATCTGGACGCACCAATTCCCATACATTTTGGTGTATTTAAACAATCGCTTGTAAATATATTTTAATTTAGTGCATTCAGATAATAATAATAATTTAGCCCTTTTAACTCCACTGCTGGGCACGAGCCGCCCGCGCGCCCCTCAATGCGAGAGGGATTTAGGCTAGATACCTCGCATGCCTCGCCCGAGCACTCATGTTATGAAATGTCATACAAAATGTCATAAGTGTCAAAACTGAGTGTTCTGGCGTGGCATGCACCTCATGTAGACGCAGTCATAGATAATAATAATAATAATAATATCGTGGGACATTTTTGTACACACGGTTACCTGATCCCAAACTAAGCAGAGCTTGTACTATGGAAACCAGATAACTGATATTACTACATATACTACTTTTTTATTTGTAAATACATACTTAATATACATATACACCCAGACTCCGGACATACAGACATGTTCTTGAAGTTGTCGAGATTGCAGACTATTATTTTTATGGACTGACTATTGGCTTAATAGTTATTACGATAAACATTCTATTGTGAAAACTGAACTCAATGGAAAAATGGAAAAATTAAAAAGGCCGTGTCGTGTCAGAAACGATTAGCTGGACTAAAATAATAATGAAAATGTAGAGCGGACATGTTAACATACAGTCCCCTGTGCAATGTCCGCCGTAGGAATTGCCGTGTTTTTGTGACATTTGCCATGTTGTAGGCATTCATTAGTTATTTAAAGTGAACTAAACTAAGCTTTTTATTATAAAATGTTTGTTTTTTAGAACGCATAACGAAAGTAAAGCCGTGGCCGCACCGGTAAGGCGATTGCGACGCGACGGCGATCTCTATACAAATTTTAGCTTGTGTGATGCGGCCACTGCCATATGTTTGTAGGGGTTTGATCGCTTTCGGGTCGCTATACCATCACGGTAGTCTCACCAGCCCCCCTAGACAAGTGGCATGGACCATGGACCAATTACTAAGGGGACTGGCCCTAAGCAACTCGGCCGAGTGGTCGGCCTAGTACTAACATCGACATAAAACGAAGCGAGTAGTTCAACTATTTACCGGTAGATAGAACAATGAAAATGAAAAAACAATGACCACGTTTTTTTTCATACATATATCTAATAAGGGCACCTCTTTCTTTAGTCTTTACTCTGTGGCATGAACGCTAATCGAATAGAATAGACTTCACAATGTATGGAAATGTCAAAAGTCGCTATGTAGATCAACAACAAGTTGCTATGTAGATCACGTGACTTATGTCATTTCCATACATGAAGCGTAGCCAGAGGCGGCGCAAGGCGTAGGCGAATTGGGCGATCGCCTACGGCCTCGCACTTCTAGGGGCTACGCACGCCGAAGGCAGGACGAGTAAAATTTTTTGCCACATTAAAAACGCCGAAAATTTTCTCAAATCCTCAATTTTCGAAAATCAGTATCCTGAGTTTCCGATTATCACGAAAAATCAATTCCAAATTATATGAACATGGAATCGTTTCTTAAATCGCTTCTTCTAAATTTAAAATTTAAAATATGTAATGAGTCGCCTAAATACAAATTTGCATGCCTCTAGCTTCAGAAAAATTGGGATCTCATACAAGCTTCCACCCACTATTTAAAAAAAACCCGGCGAAGTGCGGTCCAAAATCCTTCCTATGCTCTTCTTTTACGCTGTAAAAGGTAGGTACCTATTGTTAAAATCTTATGTTTATAACACCAGCGGTTGGGGCTGTGCACGTCTTGACAGACAGACAGACAACGAAGTGACCCTATAAAGGTTCCGTATTTTTTTTTCCTTTTAGGGTAGGTACTGAACCCTAAAAAGGACTGGAACGTAACTGTTTTTAAAAAGTTTCGTAGGTAGTGTTACCAGTGGGCCTCGCAAAATGTATGTTGCCCACATGAAATTTAGGTCTTGCTCCGCTACTGAGCGTAGCGATTTGAAGGAACGCTTGTAAACGTCAGCCACTTGTCTAGCCCTTCAGTGCGGCCTTTGCCTAAGTAAGACTACGCGGATCGTTTCTGAATTTCTAAAATAAAATCATAATTATAAAAGCAGAATAACCTTTGTCATCTAGTTAAGAAAAGTAAAATAAGAGTAAAAAAAAAACAAACATATCTTGACAAATAAGATTTGATACAAAAACTTCGAATTCTACGGCAATGATCAGTTTGTTTAGTGACTAAAGGCATCAAATGAATGGTGTTAAAAGTACGTATCAAAGTCAATTGCAAATAACGTAATTCTGTATGTAATGTAATGTAAAGTAAGCATAAACAAACAGTTTCCTATTTAACAATATTTCACGAAACGCAATATTCGTCCACCATCCACCACTATACATCATTTAGAAGCAGAGTTATTAACTTTTAATGATTTATTTATGCTGACTGTACGTCGCGGCGCACCTACGTAACGCATACATCGTAGTCTAACCTCCTACCAATCCAATGTTAACGTTACATGATTAAAAATAAAATAAGAAGTCTGAAATATCATCCGAAATTTTCGCCACATATGGACGACTTTATGCATCCATCCATCGGCGCTTTATACCAATTGTGAATAATGAGCTTGCTGCATAGTACATACGTCATGGTACGGTAGGGTACTATTCTGTAAAATAGTAGTTAATTTTAATACAGAATAATTGGCAATAATTCTTCCATTAAGGTTCTATTTATATTTTGAAAGGTAATCCAATCTATGAACTTACTCCCAAATGTATAGAAAGTTATGATGGACTTACACTGGCATTACAAATCACTTTGGTTCCTAGAAATGCTTTGTAAAACCATTGTAAACTGGCTAAAGTCTGTAATAATTTGGCGGTTTGATTAAATCTTATTACTTCTGAATGCCATAAATTAGAAAATAAAATCTGGGACAAAAAATCTGAATGATGTAGCACTAATTCACTAACTAGCTAAACTAATTGAGGAGCTTTATACAATGAATTCGAGTACTTATCCTATAAACGCATGCACAAGTATTATAAGCCTGGCAAATTCCTGAAATTCCTCACTTCGCCGGTAAGTGACGTGCACGGAATAGGGCCCATACCCCCGCTGTTGGTCGTAAAACCGAATTGACAATTTAAATTTAATCTTCTTTATGGTGCGGGCGGAGCCTTACATGCACTATAACGCATTTATATCATTATTCCATACTTTTATTTTGATTATGTGGATCTTAATATGAGGGGTTGAGGTGTGAATTTTTCTGCAGTGAATTAAATCTGTCTCTTATTGCTTTGAATTTAAGCACCTTTAATTACTTTATTTAAATATTATTTAATTTCAACATTTGACAAGACAAAATATTTGACAAGAACACATCTTAAGCACTGATATAATTACTTAAGTGATACAAATAAATAAAATATTCCCATCACACCGAGGACCGAAACTGTTTATCTCCAGCAGACTAAGTATGACGTCACTCGGCAGACTTGGTCTTGGTTTGGTTGACTAATGTGGCGCCACCATTCTGTTTGACTCACCGTGCTTGCCTGTATTTCCTAATATGTTGGTACTAAATCATATTGTGTAGGGACTTGATTTACTGGGCTGGGAACAAAATAGCTTATTGAAAGAAAAAAATGCAAGTAACGCCCATTCTCGACGGAATACAATACTTTATTGTTCTTATTACATTACGCTTTGATAATAACAGTGTACTTAAGCTCGTATTCACGTAATGTCTACCTTTTAGATAAGCTCATCGTATACCGATTGGTACGTATGATCGCTGTTCACTACTCGTCTGCAGCGAGACAATTTTTAACAGAGATATTCAAGTTGTATAAAACCACTGGATTACGTGCTCTGATTGTGAATAATGCCGTCCCAAATATATTTCCAAAGGAGCACTCGATTTTATGGCCCAGAAAGACGCTGCCTACTTTTTCATGAATTCTTTGATGTATTTTTATATTACCTAGTTTTTCTTACAAATTTTATTAGGCGTGTTATTTGTGATTTAGATAGAAAATAAGTAGAGCAACAAACACAATACACAAAACTTGACATCTTTAATAATAAGTGATTTTTAATTTGTTAAGATGGCCGTGTTCACTAAAACACTAAAGGATCGTCAGAGCAGCAACTGATTGTTTAATGTACCGGTAACAGTCCGTTTACTGCAAAACGGACCGTTAGTGTGTTGGTAAACTTCGCCCTAAGTTACATAGCTTAAATGTCAGCTTTCATAATACAGTCTTATTACACGTTTTAAAAGTCAAAGACACGCCAAGATTTGGAAAAACACTTCTAGATGAGCGACTAAAATGTGCACATACAAAAACTTGAATAGGTCATCTGCAAATAACAGCTCTCGTCTGCACTGCATTTTATGGCCTATATTTCACTGGAGCCGGCGCGGGTTGTGACTGTACCGAAACGCTTATCTCTTACTTGATTACGTTGCTTTGTAGACACTTAACTTTATGACCTAACTGGGTTTAAGTATCTGTGATATGCAACGCTATCTAGAGCAGAGTTGGATTATTAAAGTGGGTATCTCTGGGTATATTATGATATCCAAAATCGGGTACATTTTGTGACATCTGAAATCGGGTAATTTTTTGTAGTTCGAATATCATATGAGCATTCTACAAATTATACCCGACCATTACCCATTATGAGGCGTTTCCACGGGGTTTCATTTGTATATTTGTATCTCTGAATAAAATTACATAAAGATAGTTTAACGAGACTCGCGTCTTCCTGAAAATGGCAGCTTTAGTTGAGTATAATTTAATTGGTTCTGTTAATTTTGATGCTCTGTTAGTAGGCTTTCATCATAGCGATAAAGCTTTATTCAAGAGTAAAGGGCCAATAGATTAACCCACAAATTTATAGAAAGATTTACTGGCATTACAAACCACTTTTGTTCCTACAAATGCTTTGTAAAATCTCTGTAAACTGGCTAAAAATCTTTATGGGGGTTATAATTATCTTTATAAATATCGTCTACAGTAATTACATTTTACAAAAGTCCAGCAAAATCTTTTGTCTTCCTTGTTGACATTATTAAAAAGCGTGATTCTGTATTTATTGCAATAAAATATAATCATGTTAACATCTCGAAAATCTTGGCAACATGCTTGTTGCACAAGCATGTTTGCATTTATTTGATCGAAAAGTCAAAGGACGCGACTCTGTAAGAAATTTCTTTGTGTCACTTACAAGATAAATTGCTTTTGTGGTCTCTCGAATTTTTGATATTATTCACAGAAAAATATAAAAGCTATTGAGAGACGTTGTGAAGTATCACATTTCTATCGTGATTTGTAAATCAAATAACTATACTCATTTGAATTATTTAGGATAAATGACTCAAATAATGGTACATACTACATTGTGATTATTTCCGCTAATTAATTTTGTAACTTCAGTGTATAAACTCTTATTGATTCAAATTGGGTTGTAAAGTGTTATAAAATTAGCGTTATAACTATGCAATGTAGCACCATAAAAGTTCAAATAAAACAATGCGACTTTTTATCACTAATGACAATATTGCAGAACACGTAACTTGCGCTAAATTTCAGCTGTACAATTTGATAAGTCTTCATTGATAAAAATAATATAGTGAGTCTCTAGAAGGTTGTGAAAACATTTTCATTAGAAATATTATTTCGGCCACTCTAATTTATCGGGCGGCGATCCGTTTTTATTGCGTCCGACTTCATTATGCTAATAGGGGTTCGATTTCATTCCCCCTCTACCGATCACTAGTGATTTTTAAACCGTATCAGTTGCACGCTCTATGAATATTCAGGAATATGGGTTAATTGAAATGAAATAATTATGTAACATGTTTTTATTTGATCGTGTCGTGTGTAGAGGTGAGTCGTATATACTAGAACAGGTGCGAAGACTAGGTATTTTACGAGACTAGGTGGCACCTATTCCAATTTTGACAGTACTTAGTCCACCTAGTATTAGTGCTCAACACGTCCACTGACGCACCAAGTACCAAGTACCGTACCGTACTGCGAGAGCGTGACGACACAATCAATATATTATGGAATAATTTAAATCTAAACAAGTTTGTTTACATAATTACTATGGAGAATTACATATTCTAAGCAGTAGCGACAGCTGAAGTGAGCAAAAGGCAGTTTTTGTCCCCATTTGATCTCATGTATCGAGTCCTATTATGGATCTAAGGACTAAGTACGCGAACCATAGCCGATAAGTACTTGAGACTAGGTGGAATAGGTGGAACAGGTGTTTGGATCACGTATTTTTAAATACTAGGAATAGGTGCACCTAGTCCCAAATTTACCTAGTACTACCCAAATCGTGTGCTTGAACTTAGTTTTGTTTATTTTTAATCTGTGTATCTGTGCGTATCTAATGCGGATCCGTTTTTAAAAATCTACAATGCTCAAGCTTTTTTTCTCTTCATGTTAAAAGCAAAGGAATTTATTTAAAGAAATACCTAATATATTTCTTCGTCAAGGATGATTATTACGTCATCAGTTTTATATTATAAAATTTAAATAAAAAAGCAGTTAAATACAAATATGTTCAAATAAATTTCTAAAAACAATATACAATCTGAAGGTCAAAACTTTTAGACACTGCTAATTCCTTTATAAGATACTTTATGTATTTGATGTAGAGGTTGACGGTCATGGTTTTAAATTTATGACTTTCAATTTGTTGAAATTGTCTAGTGTTTGCGGTCCGTTGTGTACGCATATATTCTACAATTTCGTGTTGTTTTCGCATAGATTTCAATGCGTCTAGACGTCTAAGTATTATGATTTATGACTCACTACATGTCTATGTCCAATAATAATATTTCAAGAGATAATAGGTACATAGAAACAACATAGGCTGAAGGAAAATTATTGTTAAAATACCAGTTAAATAATAAATACTAGTTAAATTATTAACAGGTATTTTATCAGAGCCTTACCCAAAATATTCGTATTTCGAAAGCCGATTGATAAGTAGTGTAGTGCATGCCCATGCGTGTGTTCCCGTGACACGCGATCGGTTAAAGCAGCTGTAATAGCTACTTTACGCCGATCTCCTGTGAGAGGGTGGTACTACTCCGGTAATAAGTGTATTAAAACAGACTCGTGAACTGTTGTAAACATTTTACGCTATACCAAAATGTATCCCCCCCTCAGACGCATTTATTATTTAGATAGCATCGTTAATACTATTTATTACTCGATAACAAATAAACAATAATATTACTGTTGCCAGTTTTTCTAAGTTAAGTGCCATATTTTACGTTGCTGTCAAATAATTTGGCGTTTAGGACCCACTCAATTGGATTTGGTAATGAGAAAAAGTTTGGTCGAAATGTTTCGGGTGGGACTCCATTGGCTACAAGCAAAATACGCAAGCGAAGTAACAGGGACTAAGTAATATACATTTTTGAAATTAAAACATATATTGTAAATTATACATAGCTAAGTGTACAATAATCGCATTTAGATGTTAAACCATAGATTAAAAAAATACCGTATGAACAATACCGTACGAACAAATTGTTACACACACACATAAGTTTTTTCTTTTTTTGTAGCACTGAGGTGGCAAAAAATCGTACGGCCCGCCTGATGTTCAGCAGTTACCGTAGCCTATAGATGCTTGCAATACCAAAGGCATTGCTGCTCACACGTTGCCGACCTTAAGGGGAGTAGGACGCCTTGTTCGGCCGATGGAACACCATCCTAGGATTTATAAAAGTATGGCTATGCCCTCCGTCAATTTCACCGCGGATTTTATAGTGGACTCGCACGCACTAGTGTGATTTCCGACTGTTTGTCATTCTTTCGGCTGTACCGTGGTTACAACTTGTTCAATTTGGGCGTCTGGCGCGACGCGATTACGGTCCAAATATTTTTAATAATTAACCGCGGTTTTGGTTATTACTTTTTTGGGGACAGTTAACACGCACGTGGACTTAAATGGCTTATAGAAGTTGTTTGGTTGGGTATGTTTTTTTCTCTTTTCCAGAGATACTGGTTCGGGAAACATTTACATACCGTTCCCTATATTTCTCTAAGGGCCTCCGCAGACTTGCTACTTTTAGCATCGGCGATCGGCGATTTTGATGCTGCGTCTCGCTCGTTCGCGCTCGAAGAGACGCGACGCAGCATCGATACGTTACAAAATCGCCGGTCGCCGATGCTAAAAGTAGCAAGTCTGCGGAGGCCCTAAATGTTGCAAACTCCACTTCCAATCTAGGCAATGCTTGTTTAAACGATTAAACAATGCGTTTGTTTGCCTAAGCTACGAAGCCGAGGCAATCGCAATTGTAATTAACCAACTAGGAGCAATTTACGAAATGACCATTTATCACAACCCCTTAACAGCCAGACCAAGGTAGATTATGACAGATGACATTGCATAGGCCACCCCATAAAACCTTATCACTTAGAAATTCACAGATAAGCCGTTCTATACACTAACAATTACAATAGATATCTACTTCTTCATCAAACGCACTCACGAACCCACTTTCGCTTGGATCATTCGCCTGAAAAATCCCTGAAATATGGCATTAAAGTATTACAGGACTTAACTTCCACTCATCTGCGAATAGGCTCAACCCATAATCCGTAAAAACTATTCTTATTTCGCCCCCGACAACCCTCCACTACACTTTTTACGAAGAAATGTCTGATCATCTACTCGATGTGACCAAATATTTTTGTTTTTCTCTCAAGATATTCAGAAACTGTGTTGTTACAAAAATATTTATGTAGGTCTAGATGGAATAAACGAACCGTTTTATGTCGGTTAATAACATCGTTTTATGTACGCTCAGCCTACTTATTAGATTCTACGTAGTACTTAACTTTTATTTGTATTAAATTTCTTCTTTCTAGATAACTAACATGGCTGCTACAATGTTCGCGTGGATTTCGTTTGGACATTTAGACTGACACCCCGACCACCTTTTTTCATCAGATCGGATTAAAATATCCTCCATCTCTGTCGCTCAATCCGTCGGGATCCTCCCAACTTGGCGCTGTCGTCTGCGTCTATTAATAAAGATTTCCTTAGGAAGGCCCCTGTAAAGCCCTGAAGACTGGCTGTAAGGACTTGTACACATTGGCGTCGTTAATTCTTGGGTTCAGGAGAAAACGCTGTCGCTATGTTACAAAAATATAGAATAATAATAATAATATCCTGGGACATTTTTTACACACGGCTACCTGATCCCAAACTAAGCAGAGCTTGTACTATGGAAACCAGATAACTGATATTACTACATATACAACTTTTTTATTTGTAAATACATACTTAATATACATAATTACACCCAGACTCCGGACATACAGACATGTTCATGCACACAAATGCATGTCACGGGTAGGAATCGAACCTACGACCTGCAGCGTGAAAGTCGCCTCCGCGCCAACCACGCTAACGGGCCCGTCGAAAATGAAAAAAAAAAAATAAGAAAAAGATAAACTACCCACAAATTTATAGAAAGTTATGATGGACACTTACAATCCAGTTTTGTTCCTAAAAATGCTCTGTAAAAGGTTTGTACAGCCTGAACAAGTATGAGTTAATTCGAGTTAACAGATTTAATTGCCCTAATTTTTGTATGTCGATCCTATATTTTTTTAATTGTATACCTACTTGTAAACTCTAATGCGTACTGCATACCTACTAGTGTGCACGCTTCACTAGTCGTCCCCTCCTACCCCCCACTTATCTGATTGTGTCAGTGTTATGTTATTTACTTTATGGTTACACAGAGGGTGGAATGGACTTAACTGTCCGACAGTGGACTCTACAGGACATATTGTTTGCAAAGAAAATTTATTTTCATGGAAGCAAAAATATTTTAAGCACGTTTACTACTTACCTATATTTTTTGTACCTCGTATAGTGTTGGGTTAAAATGCCACTCATTGTGAAAGGCGACTAGAGTAATTAATTAATACCGATAACTATCCAATTGCAGCTTTGCAGCGAATACAGGCAATCACCAGTCCTTCTTTAGGTAAACCTCCACCTGTCACTTTGTTTGGAATATGACAAAGAATCTTTCCCAAACACCAAACACCATTCACAACAAGCCGGGACCATCAAACGCATCCAATTTTCCACCTGATCGCTTCCCACCTGTTCACTAGGAGTTTTCATTAACATTTCGCATTTACTCCGTCACGCCATTAAGGCGTCCATAAAGAGACACTCGACGGCGAGTGCAGAGAAGGTAATACCTATCTTCTTAAATCTCGACCGAAGTGAGCGCAGGGACGGACTGGAAACAAAATTAAAAAAGTTTATTTCGTTTAGCCGTACACTCATTTACATACATTGGAAGCGGTAAATAACGAATACCCAATTATCTTTTAGGGAAATCCTGGCATTGTCTCTATTACGAAAATCTAATTGGTTTTGACAGTTTTGTAACGACGCCGTCACATTAAGTTCCCACTAACCTATAAACGCAGCGCAGAGTATAAGTACCTACTTAAATTGTCAGCACATAAACGAACTACGGTGCTAGAGCCATGAAAAACAAAAGACAACACGGAAAAAAAGCGACGGTCATGCACCAAAACTCCTTGACATTTTCTCCCTTTGATTGCGTTTCGAAACAGACATAAGCACTTATGGTTACTGAAAAACCATAACCATACGAAAAGAAGAAGACTGAAAAATTCACAAAAGAAGCGTAGCTAACAGATTCTGTCACAAGACCAGATCAAACATAACTCAAGGGCTCTAGGAAGTTTATCTCAAATACGGCTCTGTCTTAGGTTTCCCTCGGGACGCTTTACTGTTATTGCCGCTCAGTGAAAGCTTAAATATATGGTCAGAGGTAGATTTCTTCTGCTCACGTGATGCCTGCGCGGAAACTCTTCGGGATATTCGCTTTAATTAAATCGTCTTGTTTCAAGTGCTTTTCTGCGCCGTCATAAACGTAAAAATTGAGAGAAAATTAAATAAAAAGAGTTTGATGCTTGGATTTTTTTGAGTGACACACCTTTAAGTATTCCTGATTAGGATATAATGATGTTCCGATTAGTTCCAATTCACTTTTGCTACGATATCCAACGTTGGTGTTAATAGGAAAAACGAAAAACTAACAAAAAATTTACAGGTATTTAATTAATATTCGTGGACTTTTTTAATGGGACTAGGTCAGTAACCAGCCAGGAGCTACAAAGGTGTCTAACGATGACGCCGAAGTTTGAACCTTGACGATCTTTGATCTAGAAAAGATGGGCTTTTTACCCGACTACGGCGGAGGGTTATGATTTTGACCGGTATGTATGTATGTATGTATGTGCATCTGTTCCCACCTAACTTCCAAACGACTTGTCGTAATTTGACAAATGAGGTATCGTCAGAAGCGGCTTAATGGCGCGCTGGTTATAGGCTATGTGACGTCACATAAAATTGCATATGGCGCCCTCTAGAGGGCATAATATCATGAACTAAAAAAAAAAACATTTTTTTAATGAAACCGTGTGGGGTATCAAATGAAAGAGCTTGTTGAGCACATTTCAAAAATATATATATTGTTACCTATAACTCCAAAATAATTAAATAAAAAGTAAGTTTAAAAACTAAAACCCGACTACTAAAAAATCGCGCTCTAAAAAGTATGAAACAAGAAAATATTCTCATCTAGAGGATAGCCGTGGTCCGTGTTCATATGCCATTTGGCCCTAAAGGACCTACACGGACCACGGCTATCCTCTAGATGAGAATATTTTCTTGTTTCATACTTTTTAGAGCGCGATTTTTTAGTAGTCGGGTTTTAGTCTTTAAACTTACTTTTTATCATCATTTAATATTAATGGATAGTTTATATCACAAAACTGACCCCATTTCTAAACGACCAAAAGCTTCGTTAACCTCAAGTTCATTAATCTTAATAACACCAAGCCAAACTCATAATAATCTAAGAAATCACGCCTCGAACTAGGGACAGAAATTCTCAAAACGCCGTTACATATTGACAGACCAATCGAAAATCTATATTAATAGCGGATTCGGAATCCGGACCTGACTAAAATTTACCGAGCTCTCGTCATCTTAATTTGAACCTTAACTTTAGAGGTTTAAGGAACTCTCGGAGGTGAAGTTATGCTGGTAAGTGGCCATTGTTCATATAGCTGACGATGCATTCAGCAGATTATTGTTCTGGCCGAAATTTACCGAGGGAAATCCAATGACGTTTTATAAATAGACTCGACTTATACCAACATTAGTTCTCTGTAAAAAACAACACATGAAGCTATACGACGACCGCTTGGCGCAGAGGTTTGAGCGTTGGCCGCTTGGCTCACTGCATCGGGTGGTTTCGGGTTCGATTCCCGCCAGGGCCAAATTTCGGAAACGGGCTTTTCGTAATTTGCCCTGGTCTGGGTGTCACTGGGATCGCTCCCAGTTCATTGTATGGTAGCCATAGTACAGAGACCATACAGTTGGTCTGTAAGTCTGGCGATATTTTTTTATTTACACCTACACATCAATGAATTCAAGCCATAATATACGCGAGACCTGTTGCTAGAAAGAGATGAATATACATTGTAGCGTTATTAGCTACATAAGCATTTGCACACGCGTGCGTGCAGCCGCCACGCTGAGTGGTGCGTGAATAAGTTGACGTCAGGCAGTTACCTTGCATTAATATTGCCAAAATAAGCGTTGGTAAGGCGCATCTAAATGTTTAATAGATCTGTGGGTAAATCTGGGACGGTAAGCTGAGGAGGTTAATTTAGGTTTGAGCGGTACTTTGGTATCTGAGCAGCATTATTTGCGATATTATCTCAGTATTCGGGATAGTGTTTGAGGATTGATGAGCGTTGGGGTTTGTGAGGTTGAAAATCGTTCAGTTGTAGTAAAATAATTGATGAAGCATTGTAAGCGGTGTTTTATGAGATAAACGGCCAAATACTCAAAGGCTACTGAATTTTTAAGTCCAACTTAGCAGTATGAGGCGAGTTATCTGTCTGTATAGCGTGTCAAAGTTAAGCAGCTCTCAAATTTAAGTTGCGTACGAGTTTTTAGTCATAAGACTTAAATCTACTTATAAATACAAATAAATAAGATTGGAGTGTCTTAATAACAGATTTTTACAAAATGCATATGAATGGAAGTAGGTAGGTATATGATGTACTTATAATTGAAATTTTTGTCTATTTGTTCCGGCTAATCTCCGGAACGGTTATACCGATTTTGACGAGACTTTCACTGGCAGATAGCTGATGTTATAAGCAGTAACATAGGAGAGTTTTATTTTAGAAAATATTAACGAGAATTTGTTTTGGTAAATGCTAGTTATAGTTAGATTCATAATAATATACTGAAGTTAAAAGTAATTTCATCTGTATTTTTTGAATTTTTATCATCGTGCACGTTCATAATAATATACTGAAGTAAAAAGTAATTTCATCTGTATTTTTTGAATTTTTATCATCGTGTACGTTCCGTTTTCTCTGAATTTACAGGTCATTAATTTTCCATTCCCTATCCGGTCAGTAAATAACTAGCTTAAATTAATACCCTTATTTAGCGAGATTTTCTATGTGATTTAGTGACCTGCTCTGCCTTTAACAATCAAACGAAAATCAACTTAAACCGTTCAAAGTTAAACATCAAAATCGAATTTGCTGTATCTTATACTTGATCTAAACATCCCATAGCGTAATACAGTCACTAAGATTTTGTAAGGATGTTTAAGAACCAGAATAAATTGGGCTTCGTTGCCGCTTGAAATGTACCATCTTTTAGTACACTGAAGGATCTCTAGATAGTCTTGGAAGGGTCTAAGATGGCAGGTGATAATGTACACCACTAGTGAATCCCTGTTGGACGTTTAACACGGAATTCGGGCCTTAACACTTAACCCTAGTAATTGTCGGGGCCGCCCCGTGAGCCTGTTGCGAGATAGAGCCGAGCTTAGGATCGGTAGTGAATTATTTAGATGGTGTAACTATTATAGCAGATGTATAAGATAAACTGATCAAAAACGTATTTTGGTCCGTATTAATAAATCGATCTCAAGATTGAGATCGAACTTGCGATGCTGTTTTTGACAGATGTTCCATACATTAAACGTCAAAACTGAACTTTGAGATAGATTTATTAATACGGGCCATAGATAAATTTTCCGCCGAAACATTTTATTTTCTCGGGATAAAAATACAAGCTATCATTATGCCAAGTTTCTTAAAAATTGGACGACCGCTTAGCGTAGTGGTTCGAGCGTAGGCCTCTCGACACATTGCATCGGGTGGTTGCGGGTTCGATTCCCGCCATAGGCAGTGCCACTGGGATCGCCCCCAGTCCATTATATGATAGCCATAGCACAAGCGTTGCTTAGTTTGGGACCATACAGTTGGTGTGAAAGTCTCGCGATATTTATTATTAAAACTAGCTGATGCCCGCGGCTTCGCCCGCGTGGATGTCAGTTATTTCTATACTAAAACCTTCCTCGAGAACCACTCTATCCATTGGTGAAAACAGCATGAAAATCGGTGTAGTAGTTTTTGAGTTTATCGAGAACAGACAGACAGACGCGGCGAAGGACTTTGTTTTATAATCTGTAGTGATAGTGATGTATCTAGTCATTTCTGCATATTGCGTGTTCGGACCGAAAAATACAATCATCATCATTTTATATTGAAAGCACAACACTAAGCACAATTAATTTGAGAATAAACATCTAAAACGTTGCCGACTTGTGTATAGTTGAAGAAGACTTAAAGTTGCGGGTTGAAACACACTGGGAGGGCATTCTTAAGTAGGACTTGAAGAAGCTTTAGAACTCTCAGTTCTCGACAAGTTTTAAGGCTTTAACACAACGGCAAGGAAGTGCTCCCACACCGCACCTTTTAATACCGCAAAATTCAGTTTAACTATTTCACAGGAAATTACCTACTGTAGTTATATTACTAAGTAAATCTAAAATAAAATCAGACGGCCGTATTCGCAAACAATATTTCTCAATGTAGTTCCCTAACTCTTGTTTGATAATCGCACGGTCATGCGTTCGAGCGGCACTTAGACTTCATACCAATATTTGTAAATATTTCTCTGAATATAGGAACTGTATTAATGATCTAAATTACAATAAATGCAATTCAGAAACTGGAAAGGATTCCGACATTTCTTAGATTAAAATATGAATTCTGTGTCGTATCTTTAACCCTCATAATTCAGAAAGGTTTCCGGTCGTGTTATGCCAGCCTTAGTCCGCACAAAGCATACAGAATTAAACAGTCTTACTCTTGCGACTGCAAGACATCCATTTGTCGGCATCCCTCATTGTGTCCCAGTGCTAAGCACTAAGCGGATTGCCAGCTTACTGGGCGCTTATTGTTTTCAAGACAATTGTCGAGAGATTACGTCGGAATGCTATTTTTAGTCGACTTGTTTTGTCTTGTTGGGGTATTTGTAACGTATTTTGTGATGGTCTGTTTGTTTTGATTGGAATCAAAGAATTAATTTGGGGGAATTTGCCGAGTGTGGTGTAGAATTGAATGGACAGTTGTTCACAAATGTGTAAAGTTTTTTTTTAAAATGGGTTTGCTCTTGTCCTCAATCTTTCCGCGGGGGCAAAGATGAGGTCGACGATGGAGCGAGCGTACCCAGAAGTTGAGTTGAATACTCCTCTTGAAAGAAGACCTAGATTCAATTCAACTGTGCTATTGCTGACACACCTACATGTTAAAACTACACGCTTCTTGTGATGTCCTAATGAATTAAGGTCTTAGGACTTTCTGGATCATATTTATGTAAGTACTTTAAAAACGTAATTCCTGCATATGGGCATCACTATTAAAACTATTACTAAAACCATAAATCATTATTAAAACTATACCAAATATAACATTTTACCACTTTCAATCATCTAAGTACTATTTATTTTAGGTACACCTCCTAAATCAAGTTTGTCACGTCTTCCAAACAAAATCGGGTACCCACATAAACTTGTCGACATCGTAAATACGGTGTTCGTACGTTTAATTCAAGCCCCGAGACTTAGAACATCTACACACAAGACCTTTCCCCCCACGTCGTAAGTATCCCAGCGAAATCCTTAACACGTAGTTGAATTAAAATACCTCGCGACCCTTTTTCATTAATAAGAGATCTGCGCCCCACACTGAATATTTATGTTGGGTTTGTGGGGTCCAAGTGAGAAAAGATAGCGTCGTGATTAAACTGTTCGCATTAATAAATGCATCTCAAAGTTGAGATCGATCTTAAGATGCAGTTTGGAACTCAAGATCATGTGTGGAACATATGTCAAAAACAGCGTCTTAAGATCGATCTCAACTTTGAGATGCATTTAGTAATACGAGCCTAAACTATCGTTGACACAGCAACTCGGTCCACTAGTGACATTGGAAGACATTGCAACTTCTCGTCCGTACCATTGTTCGAAATTGTAGTGTCACACCATTGATGTTATTATTCTAGCAGATATGGTACCTTTTTAACACCACAAAACTTGTGCTCAGCGCACCACTACATACAGCAAAATTCCCACATTCAATCGCACTCTCAATTCACTTATTCACAATTCACTTATTAAATACATAAGATGAACCGAATTGGCGATACCGAGATGTTTTCAACATTATTTTCCACGAGTGAGGAGTCGTACTGTGTCCATGGACTCAGTTTAGTAGGAACAACTATTATGGTCAGTCGCGTGTCTCTATCTACCTATCTGGTAATGTCGTTGACCAATATCAAATTACACTAAGATAAAGTAAATGTTGTCAGATCGCTGAACAATCTATCCGCTACCTCTTATGGTCTATCCCACACACTCTTGCGAGAGACGTAGAAGCGGTTACCTACTTGATTTTTCTGATACATTTTCATGAGGTTACGAGACTGTAGCCGGGTGTATTTGGACCTTTACTAGTTGAGATTGGACCCCTAAACGGATTAACTCTATCTTCGCTACTAGTGCCAATATGTCCCATCATTGTCTTTGGCCGGAGAATTTGAAGGGTTGAATTGATTTATATTTATAGCACGGAATAATTCATAGAAGGGACATTTCTAGAGGCGACGTATACGCACCCGGGTCTATACTCACCAATGATGCTTTACTGACCAATGAGTTTGTTAAACCAATAGGGCATATTGTAGATAGGTACCTACTAGTAGTTAGTATATTAGGGGCCATCCATTAATTACGTCACACGTAAAGGGGGGGGAGGGGGTCGACGAAATGTGACATTGTGTGACAAGGGGTGGGAGGGGTCCAAAGTTTTGTGACGTCACATTAAAAAATCTAATATATCTAATCTAATCTATGGTGAATCTTGTCGCCGTGTATACAGGATCTGACTGTTACCTAATCCCGAGGGATAGGTAGGTTTCTTCACGATGTTTTCCCTCACCGTAAGCGAACTGTAAATTATGCACATAGATGAAAATTCATCTATTGGTGCATGCCCAACCGGGGATCTAACCTGGTACCTTCTGATTGCTAGTCCAACGTGTTCGCCCCTAGGCTACAGTCGCTTTTACGGTCGCTTAAGTAGGTTATACGTCACATTATGAATAGGTAAGATAAAAAGTAACAGATATTCCACTTCGATTCGAATCCCGGTATTAGTTTGTTCCGAACTTTTCATATTACTCGCGAGTCCGGCGGATGTAACCTAGATAGTTTTCAGATAGGGACTCTAGTGTGCCAACTGACTGCCGGTACTATCAGTTCTCACCGCTTGCTCACTTAGGGGCCATCCATAAATTACGTCACACGTAAAGGGGGGAGGGGGTCGACGAAATGTGACAAAAGACATGTGGACATTTTGTGACATGGGGGTGGGAGGGGTCCTAAGTTTTGTGATGTCACAGTTAAAAAATCTAATATATCTAAGTATTGAGTATTTGAACGGAAATTTGAATTGTTAACGAAAAATTTTGAAAATTGCTGAAAATTATAAAAAATATGTGACGTCACACAGGGAGGGGGGAGTCTCGCAAATGTGACCAGCTGTGACAAGGGGGGAGGGGTCTAAAAATCATGAAATTCGTGTGACGTAATTTATGGATGGCCCCTTACGGACTTTTTACATTGACACTTTATTTACCAAATTATACGTCACAGATGTAAACCTATCTCATTCTCAGCCTTGAGGCCAAACTTGAGTGCATTCTTGAGATGTCGCTTACTAATAAAATGGTATCTCAAGATTGCGCTGCAGTTTTGTCACGCTTGAGTCACGGGTGCTTATGAATACGGGCCAAAGGAGTCTCGAAATTTTATCGTAGGTAAGTACTTACTGAATTCAAAATCTTAAAACTCTTAGTAGGGTCACTGTATAAGCGACATTTTGGTAACCCATGGTTCAGAAGTGAAATACGGGATCTTGAGTACATTCGAACTTTCCGTGCACTCTCTGACAGATTGTTCACAGCTTTCTTTGTATGTGGTTCGGGAAACAAAGCCGTCTTTTTGCGAAAAAGAGAATCTTTTGTCACGCTTTAGTAGGTTTCTTATCACAAAATTCGATGACATGGTTCCTCGAACATATCTTTTATATCTTAAATAGCTGTGTGCCCGATGGGCTTTCCCATCGCAGCGAAAATTACGATCTACCATACAAACTTTCTTTACCAATTTAGCCCCTTAAGGGGTTGAATTTTCAGAAATCCCTAGTGCTCACCTACGTTCTATAAAGAATTACTCTGCAAAATGTCATGCTTTTAGACCCACAGGTTTTGGCTTTACGTTCTCTGTCAGTCAGTCAGTCAGTGAAAGTTTCGAAATAAAAAAGGGAATGCCATTGCCCAGCAATGAGAAACTACTTAGGCTATAAAAATAGTTTGGGAGGTCTCAATACCGACCCTTCTCGATGTTACGCTTTGTATAGAGAGATCAGTAGGCCCTCGGTAGATCTTCATCAACCGAACATTGCCGGTAACAGGCGCAGTTGGATTGAGACCGTTCTCAGTAATTACGCCCTGTGTGTACTCTGTTATTCGTACCCACATTTGCATTTCAAACGTTTTCGTTTACGTCAAACATCCTCGTATAGCGGAGTAACTCGTAGTAAGATATCGTACAAGAGAGGAGGATTTCTTACCAGTGGATACATTGGGCTGACTCTGACTTCGGTTGGTTGGCACCAATAGCTCCTGGCTTCGGAATATACGTTGAGCAGGAAGTTTAGGCTATCGTTCTACTATATTATCGGATAGATTTAGTTCCAATGGAATGAACGGTGAGTCAGCATTTCAAGACACAAGGTAGATAGCAGAAAGTTGTAATGATAATGACAACGACCCGGATGCGACCTAGGTGTTTGCAGCCTCTAACGAAGCAGTCTTGAGACTGTAAAACTATATCGCCAGTCTAACACACCTTTTGTCCCCGCTATTTCAATAGGCAGCCCAAGCTGAGGCCATTTCCTTTCCGCCACTGCCCACTGCACTGCTACACTGCTTTCTGCTGACTTTCCTGCTGCTTTGGCTGCAGCACTTAGCTTCGCTCGGTGAAGTTGTTAAGCCCACTTGGGCTAACAGCGTATAGTCCATCGGAAATAAAGCGCCAACTGGTATGGTTCCAAATTAACCAATGGCTGCGTCTAAATAGCGCATGCCGCGCTCGAGCACTCAGGTTTGACGTTTAAACGAATAGACGTAATAACTTCAGTGCTCGGGCGAGGCGCGCGAGGCATATGGACGCACCAAATGCTTGTACGATGATGTTCTTATTAACTTGGAACTTATAAATATTCAGGCAACATTCTCGTGGTAATGAAAAACCACAGGCGGTTAATTCTAATTCACATAAAGCAAGCCCCGTGACGTATAATGACGGGACGGTAATGATATACAAGAAAATGTAATGATATACATGACACACGATGGTAATGAAAATTGCGACGGAAGGTTGTAATCTTGGAAGATTCTGTGGTGAAATGAATTTGTTACGATGAGGGATTGTCAGTGTATTAGGTGGTTGATGTGTAAAGTTAATTAGTGTGGCTTTATTTGCACGGCTTTCATTAAGGATAAAGGCTCGCTCGCAGATACAATCTTTAATTGGTAAAGATGACTTTAAACGCTAATCTATCGATTATTGATTGCGACTGTAGCCTAGGGGCAAACACGTTGGACTCAATCACAAGGGCCCAGGTTCGATCCCCGGTGGGGCATGCACCAATGGATGAATTTTCATCTATGTGCATAATTTACAGTTCGCTAACGGTGAGGGAAAACATCGTGAGGAAACCTACCTATCCCTCGGGATTAGGTAATAGTCAGTTCCTGTATACACGGCGACAAGGTTCACCACCTGTCACGTTGGGATCTGACTATCTAGTGAAACGTGGGCTTTGAGTTGGCTTAATACCTCCACAATGTGGTGGTGTATGGCCACTCAAGCCTCTGACTACCCCCCGAATGGGGATAAAAGTCGTGACGTTATATATATATATATATATTTTACTTGAAAACGCTGTATCAAAGTACGTGCTTAGGAGATTATTGCTCAAAAAAAATATTTATGAGAATGATCCTCACATCATTTTCAATAACTGAAACTCTTACTAGCTCACAAAATCCCGGAAACAATAAAAAAATAACTTACAACAAACTATTATGCAAACGATCTATAATTCACCAACTAGATGGCGTTCTATGAAGGCAATACGGCCGCCAGTTTCCGCCGTATCGCCGACGCGCGTCACATCCGGTGAAACGGCTTCCTGCGCTGCATGAAACGTTGGATATATGAGACTGTTTTAATTATATGAACTAGTCGTGTTTATTTGATGGTAGAATGAAAATTTGGGACGTTAAAATTGTATGTTCAAAGCGAATCTGGCATTGGAAAGTTGTAAGCGTGATTAATATTACTTTGAACATGTCTTGAAAGTTTATTTTTATTGAAAATTGTAATACTGCAAGGACACACATAGACCGACAATCTAACGCTCGTAAAAAGTGTCATTTGGTGCGTCCAGTTGTCTTGCATGCCTCACCCGAGCACTTAGGACATTATGTCCATGCGTTCCGACGTCACAACTGAGTTCTCGGGCGCAGCATGCCCCTGATGTAATAAATAAATAAATAATATCCTGGGACATTCTTTTTACACACGGCTACCTGATCCCAAACTAAGCAAAGCTTGTACTATGGAAACCAGATAACTGATATTACTACATATATTACTTTTTGTTTGTAAATACATACTTAGTATACATAATTACACCTAGACTCGGGACATACAGACATGTTCATGCACACAAATGCATGTCCCGGGTAGGAATCGAACCACGCCAACGCCATTAGCCAACCACGCCAACGGGCCCGTCATACGCAGACGCAGCCATTGATTATTTACGCATTGTTTAGGAATATTAACGGACTTCGACAACCCTTGACCCTTCGCGTGTCCCTTGCACCTACGCAGGTGCATCAAAACAAAAAAAAATCTAGACTTTTTTTGAGACATTCCACGGGTTTTTATTTATAGTGCTTTTTCCTTTTCTGCTTTGCCATTATGTTTGCACTTAAAAGCATAGAAAATGCTGGAAAGCATTTTAAACATGAATAGAGAATTTTGAAACATGCATAGTCATCAAGCGCTTTGTACTATCCGAATCTACTTACTCTCAAGAAAAACCAATTATTCGGGGGAGTGTGGCTCAGATGGACCACTGTTCTTTCCTCAAGTTCGGCTATTAACGCTTGTCATTTGTTATGAATTGCTTGCAAGGTGCAACAATGGCCGGTTTAATTAAGAATTATCGAGGGGAGGTAGGGGAACTTTGGAATGGTAGAATTTTCGTGTTCTCTCGTCATATTTTTTTCTTGTTTATGTCTGTGCAGCCATTAGCCAAAGTGGGTACTATTGTAGTGCTGGAGAAGCCCAATATTTATTGTAGATAGATATAATTATTTTGGGGTCTGTCTGGCTGGCGTCAAGTCTTCTCAGAAATGAGGTTTTCTTTGTTTTTATCTTGATAACTAAGTAGAATTATTATTATGGACTGTCTTTATTTTTTTGCCTTCATATTTATGTAGACTTAGTGTCGGGTCTTGTCTAATAATTTGTTTTTTTCATGTTACAGGTAAAGATTGTCGGTCTATACGTTTTGTAAGTACCTAGTATTTATTTGACAACCACATTATGATACATGTTACGATTTTATTTTTCTGAAAAGAAAAACAACATAAGTCGTGTTTTCTGCTCAAAGGGACTTTGTCCCGTTGCCTTGGTAACGCGGTCTTGCCTCTAATTTCGTTCAACAAAGGCTGCACACTGCTTGTTATACATCACGCTCCAATTACTATGGTTTCGCAAAAATGGAACAGACTGTATCGTAGAACTTTGGCTTAGTTTACTGAGTTTTTAGAAGATTTTATTTTGCTGGTTTTACTTGTTAATCGTTTCTAGATCCATATTTTTAATAATAAAAAGGTTTAAAGTGAAGGCAAATGAAGATATCATCAAAATTGTAAATGCATCGATGAAATAACAAATTCAAATCAGTTGGAAGCAGGCATACATTTTTCATTTCCTCCTATTCAAATTTGGGGCCATGTTCATACAATTATAACGTCGTTACTTACGATCGTATAAACATAAACCGTAAAATGAAGAAATTATGAAAGTAAACACAACATTTAGGTAACCATTAAATTTACGGAATCACAAATAAACATACTACTTTACAAAAATACATCATCATACCCTAAGTCACCCTTTGAAAATTCTGCCCTATTGCATGTAATTTTAAGCACAAAATTGTACACATTTTGATGCTTGGTTAGTGGGTTCTTTCATAACAGTAATCCAGTGTAGCGTGCGTGCTGCATGCGATCTTGTGGAAGCAATGAAAATGCTCTCGCGAAAAAATAAAGTGCAGACGATTTATAGAGAGACAAGGAAAACCGCAGGAACGACGTTGTGAAAAAAAAAAGATTTTACAGACGCGGAAATATGTTCTATAAGTACATTAATGCACACCACTACATGCAGCGAAATTCACACATCTGGGGGCTTACCACCACCTCTTATAGCAGTTTTGTTTTAACGTTTCAGCGACTTTTTGTGCAATGACGTTTCTTATTGTCATGACAAAAGGTACGTCATTGCACAAAACGTCGCTGAAACGTTAAAACGTTCCTGTAATTGAATCGCTATAAGAGTTCGTGGTAAGCCTTATCGCACTCGCAATTCGATAGTAAACTTTTTAAATACCAAAGAAGGCATTATTTACCAGAAGATGAGCCGTATTGGCAATACTGACATGTTTTCAACATTATTTTACGCAAGCCACTCACTTGTATTATGTCTATCACAGACATAGATCTAATAAATAGATGTCGCATGTCCCTCGTTTTGTATGAAAACCAAGCGTGTCATTTACGTTTTTTAGATCTACGTCTGTGGTGTCCATAGACTCCGTATATAGTATATTTTATCTTGAACTGGTCCATGCCTTGTAATTGTATACACTGATTCCTTCAAGTATGTAGGTATAATGTGTTATTTACTTAGGTACGGTTGACATCTGATGACATTTATTATTGATGTTATTGACATTAAATTAAAATTTAAAGCTAAATGCCAAGCCGCCAAGCTTAAATTTGAGTGGGCTGGTCATGTCTGCCGCATGCCTAACACCTTTTGGGCCAAATCAGCTACCGAATGGGTCCCATAAAATGTAAGACGGGCACGCGGCAGGCCCAGACGGAGATGGCGTGACGAGGACACCTTTGAAAGGGATTGGTCAGGTATGGCCCACGACAGGGAGGAGTGAAAGAAATGGAAGGAGACCTTTGCCCAACAATGGGACACTAATGGCTGATATTATTATTTTATTATTGACATTCGTAATGAAGGCAGTCTAGCTTATGTTGGAAATACATAGTTACCATTCCACTACGTCAACACGTTAATCATCCCATTGTAAACTAATAATAATTAATCAGGATTGGAAACTGTTCACATGTGAAGCACCATATATGAATCCAGTCCGGGCCAGCGACGCGAAACTTTAATGCGTTAACTCCGGTTAGATAAACACGTTGTTACCAACTAATATTGCGCCGAATTCAGTTTCAAGTTGCTCCACCGACTGGGAAATGGTCAGCACATTTGATAGCAATATACGAAATCGAAAAAAGTTTTTCGGTTTATTTTGAAGGACACATGGAAATATCAAAGTATATTTGCCATTCCTATTGAACTGTAAAGTTGAACATAGAACATACAATTATTATAAAACGCTTATAATTGCACACTTTAATGCCAGCGTCACTTGAACCTCTGTGAGGCACGTCAGACGCTTGCATAAAGCGGCGCATAATTGACACCAACTTAACCTGTCAAAGGGCGTAGCGTATATCCAATTATAGCGGGCAAGTTGTGTAAGAGCTACTCTAAGCACTTATTTCTCCAATTTGGTTGTAAGTGAATGTTAAGTTACATGCACTTTCAAGTTTATGGTGTAAAAAAGTGGTCCTTAAAAAGCTGTAAGTTTTTTAATTAGATCGACAGTCAGTGCCAAGGTAAAAGGAAAATAGGGAGTATTACGTATAAATAATAACGTTTTTTAGACAATACTAAAAATATATCTATTCACGACATCAGAATAGGTCTAGAATAGGCCTATTACATTACTTAACGTCATGTCGTGCAAAATATGCGCAAAATACACGTCGCAATGCGCAAAAAATATGATAAATGAACGTTATTTTTGTGTTTCAACTAACAAAACCCATGGGGTAAATCACCCAGTTGTCGACTCATAAACAAAAATAGGTTACGTTCCGTGACAAATAAATATCGTTGTTGGAACGGGAGGTATTCGCGAAATATCGACGTCATTTGCGGGTTATATTGGTGATATTTACGCAGTGTCCGGAGCACTAACACGAGTTTGTAACACCATTTATCATAGCGCGCAAATATCAATAATTTGGTCGCGGCGCCGGGCGGGGCGCAGGGTCGACAGTAACTAATGACGTTATCCGTACTTAGCGGGATGGTGCGATGCAGGCGCGGAAATAGGTACAATAGTCGATTATGCCGATGTCTCAAAATGTGATTTTTAGGGTTCCGTACCCAAAGGGTGCCAACGGGACCCTATTACTAAGCCTACGCTGTCCGTCTGTCCGTCCGTCCGTCCGTCTGTTTGTCTGTCTGTCTGTCAGCGGGCTGTATCTCACGAACCGTAGTAGGTAGAGACTTGAAATTTTCCCAGAATGTGTATTTGGGGATGTTTGTTTATATTCTACCGTGGTACGGAACCCTTTAATTGCGAGTCCGACACTCACTTGGCCGGTTTTTTTTGTTTAGTATGTTAAATGTCCACCAACCCGCACTAGGCCGTGGTGGATTGTGGCCTGAATCTCCCTCCCATTAAGGAGACGCCCGTGCCCAGGAGTGGGACGTTAAAAGGGCTAATATTATTATTATTAGTCTGTCGAACAGTAGTAGAAGCTGTGATCGCCGGTGGTCGCAGATTAGTAACATTAAGATATCCGCAATATTGAACTGGTGAATTTTTATTACGTCTTGAGTTAACTAATGCTTTTTTGGGCATATTAAGCCGTGAGACGGTCTATTCTGATAATAATTACCTTTGACAACCACTTAGTCAGGTTAGACTGAAGGGTGACAAATCGCTAGCTCACAACCGTTTAAAGGTTGCTGGTCTAAGGTAAGGGGGCGTCCATAAATTACGTGAGGTGATTTTTGAGATTTTTCGACACCCCCTCCCCGCTTGGTGAGATTTCGTGAGATTTTGCTCGACCTCCTCCCTCCCCCTCTAATCTCACGTGAGATTTTTCATAAGCTAGATTCTAGAGGAGAAACATGTTTTACTTAATTTAACAAAAAAAAAGTTAAGTTTAGTTTAAAAAAAAACTTAATTTAACCCAGTTTTCTTGCAATTTTACTGTTTCTTGCGGTAAAAAAAATTACGTGAGCTTTGCCGAGACCCCCCCTCTCCCCCACGTGAGATTTGGTGAGACTTTGCTCGACCCCCTCCCCCCCCATAAATGCCTCACGTAATTTATGGACGCCCCCTAAGTAAGTAGGTACTCGCCAAATGCACCTTTCTGTTCTTTACATAATCGTTGACAACGCTACACTATCTGCGGCGATATGAATATGAACGTTTTGTTTTGACACTTCTGCAGACGACACTTGGAGTGATTTATACTTATGTTTGGTCTACGATAGACGATATTTTGAAGATATAAGTAGCAAACTGCGTTCTTCCACTTCACCCCTTTAAAAGAACTTCGCAAATACTCACTATTCTTCTTCTTATCATATAGTTAGTGGCTAACCTGGTGTCAGAGTTGTCAAGCCGCCCGAAGGCCTCTGACAAGGCTTAACGACTGCTGGCAACAATCGGGACCGACTTTTAACGAGCCCTCCGAAGCACGGAGACGCTCTGTTCAAATGCCACTAAATGGTTACCCATCTCTGCCTGACCTTGCCTAGTATTGCTTAACCCCCGATCGTTTACCGAGCGCCTCGACTCACTATTAAAACACTATTTTATTTTATTATAATTTGTATTCTAAAGATGGTAATATACAATTTGTTGCACACTAGCTCCGATCACTAAGCTAGATGGGGAGCCGTAGAAGGGTTTTCTGGATTTACTCGAGCGCGTCAGATTAAGATAGGGGAGATACCTTACATATTGATAATAACCTCCAACCAGTATGAGTCCTTAATATTGGTGGGTACGCTCAGCGGAATCAAAAAAAAAATATTGACAATCTTAAACTACTCGAACTGGGCAGATTAAGATAAGGGGATTCATTACTAGCTAAGAAGTGTCAATTTTGCTAATTTGATCGTCAGTCTAAGAAATGGGAGCATCTGTAAGTTTCACTGAACACCCCCTCTGAAATTGTTTTTTTTTATAGGACTGCAGTGGCCAAAAAGCTTACGGCCGGCCTGATGTTAAGCAATTACCGTAGCCTATAGAAGCTTACAAAATCTGACGCGCTCGAGATTTATTTTTTCAATTTATCATGTTGGAGCATGAAAAGTATCAATATCTGACACGCTTGAGTATTTCCATGTCATTGCTATTTTTTTTATTTTGAAATTATCATGTAGAGCGGTGGGGGCGCTGAAAGTGGAAACATCTAGAACAATGTATTCTTCCTATCATCTAATCTACCGAATCTAATAGGTTTGGGCGACGCCGAAGTAAATCCACAATTAGCACGATGGGCTCCCGGTCCATGCGGGAAAGATCTTCCGAACTACAGCTCGTAACAAACTTGAAACAAGGAGGGCGAAAGTAACCGACCAGTGCGGAAAGTAAATAAGTGAAGTTATAACAAGCGGCACCGCGAGTTAACCGACCGAACCTAACAAAAGTTAGTAATGAGATATCCCCAACACCGGATTTACTGCCTACTGTTTGTGGATACACACGCCCGGGGTAGTTTTCGTATGTTCGCTTTGTATACAGCGGGGTTACGAACTGAACATGTTTGATACATGTTGATATTTCGCGCGGGGTTAATTCCGTTTTCGTCAGGGAAAATATAAATATGCTGCATTCTTTTCTCACGAATGCGTACTGACTTCTGCTGCGGGACTTAAAACGCCACCTAGCAATTCTGCATAAGCAATTAATTTTCTAGATTTTCTCGCAGCAGTAAAATATGTGACTATTTTACGGATATATTACGAAATTGCTAATCTTTTTAGCCAAGCTGTGGTTACGGGCGCAATGGTCAAACTTTGCTTAGTCAAGATTTTTTCTAAGAATAAAAATATTTACTATTGCTATAAACAGGGAGGAGGAAGGAAAGGGAGACCTTTGCCCACCAGAGGGAACACGCAGGCTAAAAAAAAACTTGACAGCCAAGCTTCGGGTATGATACCAGAAGCTTTTTTACCAGAAGAATTTTACGGTATTTAAGTTGAAATCACAAACCATATAGGTTGCATACATAACAATGTTTTGGATCGTAACCACTTTGATTGACTAAACGCTTGTAGTATGTACGCAGTTTTACCGCACTTTTGCATCAGCCTGTATACGCGGCCCAACATGAGGTAAATCTCCGTTCTGATTAAGTAGGTATACCTCAACATGCATTAGAGAGGGAGGCCGACGCCTGAGGAGCTCTTGCCTCTATACAAGCAAGTCTTGTATGATTATCTGAAAGCTGAAGATCAAATGGACCCTCCGTCGTATAAGTGCAATGCAAAAAATTATATGCACTAAAAAAAACCTTGCTATTCATTTGTACTAAAAATAATGAAGCTTAGATAAAACCAATTTCAATCAGAATAAAAGCATTGTAAATCTGAATTAAAAATTGTGGTTGCATTAGGGCATAAAGACAATGATAGATCTAGAAAAGAAAAAAATCTATGGCTATTTTCTATTTGGGACGTAAAAAGTTTTGAGGATTTAGTAAAATCTTCACCGTCTTCATATTTGGACGTTATACGTTCAAAAAATATCCGTTTGTTACTTTTCACTTTTTACGTTCATTCTCATTTAACAATACGAAAGTTAGTCGCAAGGAGCAAAGTTATTCACAAAAATATTATTACAAAAATTCGTCAAATGTTTGGAACGTAAGAATTTTTAGGAATGGCAACTGAAGTTTTTTAATTTGGTGCCCAAGCGACCGGTGAAACGTTTGAAATTTAATTAATATCGAAATCGATTTTTGTTCTTTGTCGATGAAAGACAAGCAGGTAGGAAGGACCCTTTATGTCGAAAAGCGAAGATCCAAATTCAATTAATTTGTTGGGAAACAAAAGATACTTGAGAGGATCCTATAATAATAAGTTCTTGAAATCGCGTTTTTACAGCCAGTCCTCTGTAGACATAAGCCTTCATTTTAAAGTACCTATAGGTTTGCATAGCGTCGTCTTCTTTTAATACACTCTTAGAACTAGAGTTACGTACCTTACCTAAACTAAAATTCCTTTTGCGATTCTCTTATTCTTCCCTTATTTTAATCTCAAAATATTGTTCCACTTTTTCAAACATTCGAATTCCATCCATTTCACGCATTCCATGCTTCTCCGTCCGAACCTGGATTTTAACACGCCGCGTGCCACTATGGCTTTTTCTTTCACGCGAGTAATGCGAAAAATATGTCGAAGGCCAGCGGAGAGCTCGGCATCCATCATAAATCAAAGGCCGGGGTGCAGAATGCGCCCGTCGGCCCGCGCCTAATCCGGCCCTGGATAGCCTCCAATTCGTAGTAGCCCCGTAGCCCCGTAGCCCCTATTCGTAGTACGTAGCTAAGGTACTATAATTTTAGGTATGTATAGTCTACCTACGTGGCTGGAAGTAATCATGACTGTCCAGTTATAGCACACTAAATAACTGCCTGAGAAACCCCATATCCCACTCTCAACTTGTGTATGTAACTTTATGCAAACGTATACAATATAAATAAATTCATAGGATAAAGTTTTTATAGGGTTTTTACCATTCCAAAAGCCATAGTTTCTTCGCGACATTCGAAACAAATCGCTCGTACGATTTATGCATGCGAATATGTTAAAAAATTCCGCCTACATCTTATGTTAACACCACCATAAAATAAACTCTCGTTTACAGTCCAAAAAATAACGTTCTACACACAACATATCTTGTGCAACATTTATTCCGCGAACCACCTTCAAGCGCGGCCATTTTGTGGAGACCTTCCCTTGCTGTCTGCGTGAACAAAATGGCGAATCAATGAGATGCTTCTTTAAGACATCGGGAGGTCACGTTAAATCGGTTAAGTTGTCTAAAGCAGTACCATAACTAACCATCAAACACCCTCGTGTACTTAGAATAAATTTTCAATACTCTGGTACACGGATCGTTAGTTCTGTTCAAGGGTTTCAGTATATTTACGCACAGAGCTTATCTGGGTGATGCGCGCTGTAGGGAGTCGGCGATGAGTTTTATAAAAGTTTTTGCACGTAATGTCTTTTTAATACTTTATAGCCGCATTTCCTATTCTCAGAAGCTTTGGAGATGATTGATCGGCAGGATATGAGGAATTGAATGTAAATAATAAATGCGAAGGTTGTGTTATTATTGAATTGTGGCGTGTGTTTGGAAGGTCGGAGAAGAATAATAGTGAAAATCACATTGTTTGTTTTTGTAACTCGCGTAGGATTTGTCGGCAAGATAATAGAACTGAATGTAATTCAATTAATCTTCAAAACAAAAGCTATTGATTGGACAAAGGACTAATCATTGACGCAGGAACCAACAAACAAAAATACTACCTACGTACATAAATTACTGCGAGAAGGAATGAGTAACTTGTATAAATATCCCCAACATTCGAGCTATTTGCAGTTTTTTTAGCTATATTTCAAAGAGTGGATTTCTCTATTTCAGGTAGGTATACGCATTTCTTATACGCAAACCTCAACCCACTCGGCTGACAAGCGATTTAGCAAACAAACACCGAGGCTGAGCGATTCCGGGGCAGGTGCGGGCAGCCAACTGAGGCTCGTTACTGGAGTGCCGGGAACAGGTAATGAGGTGGAATGCGAGTGCGCTAAAGCGTGCTCACAAAGTCAGCCTAAAATTTTCGTAACGGGTAAATTTATGGTAACCCATTTTGAGTTGGCTTGGTTCCACTCTATGAGAAACTGTTAGGATCGTGATGGAACACTTTTCCTGATGAAGCAGAGTGTGTTATATGGAGTGGTACTTAGATAGAAAACCAACAGAACTTAGGAAAAGTTATAGGTAGTTGCGAGGCGGTAGCTGCCTAACCTAGAGCTCTGTCTAGTAGATTTTAATAAGCTCACTCGCTATTTCATTAATTATATTATAAACAAAACGGGGAGGCTAACAGCGCCACATAGCAATTCTGCAAACGCAATTCATTTTCTAGTTTTCTAGCAAACTGTGTGTAAAGCGACTGTAGCCTAGGGGCGAACACGTTGGGCTCAATCAGAAGGTCCCAGGTTCGATCCACGGTGGGGCATGCACCAATGGATGAATTTTCATCTATGTGCATAATTTATAGTTCGCTAACGGTGAGGGAAAACATCGTGAGGAAACCTACCTATCCCTCGGGATTAGGTAATAGTCAGTTCCTGTATACACGGCGACAAGGTTCACCACCTGTCACGTTGGGTTCTGACTATCTGGTGAAACGTGGGCTTTGAGTTGGTTAATACCTCCACAATGTGGTGGTGTATGGCCACTCAAGCCTCTGACTACCCCCGAATGGGGATAAAAGTCGTGACGTTACATTTACATTTACATTTTCTAGCAAAATCCTTTGCATTTCCGCTAATGTGACTATTTTATAGAAATTTAGCGGAATCGCTAAGGATTATGCTAGAAAATTAGAAAAATTAATTGCGATTTCATGAAAAACTGTAGTTTCAGTATTCTGCCTTATAGCAACGATGACAATATAACTCGGCCATGCAACTTGTACATCGAGCCCGATAGACATCAAACCGCAAACTATACTATCAATTGAAAACAAGCCGTGATTCCTCCTCCATACCCTCCATGACTTCATAAATTACTGCCTGAACCACTTGTATTGCCCTCAAAGGAAATTGAACTTTAAACTTGATAGTATTAATGAAAAACTGGCTTGGAATAATAGTAGACTTGTGTTCTTTTGTGTCGTGGCCCAGCAGTCTTGCCGGCGTTCAATATTGTTTGCTTCGTTAGTGCTTTGTTTTGATATTAATTGCACAGTATGAAGCGATGGAGTATCTTGTTCATATTGTAAGCTTTAAATCGGATTATGATTGGTTATTTGCACAATGAATACGTGGGTGGGGGTGTAATCCTTTGCTGCGTTTCGCTAACAACAAAAGGTATTGAATTTATTATAAACTAGCTTTTGCCCGCAACTTCGTCCGCGCAGAATTTTAATAAAGAAAATGGATCCCGGATCCCAGACCCCGTTCCCCGTATCCCGGATCCGTTTTCCACCATACCTACATCATTTTGTTTGGCAGCGTTTTCGTTGAAAGCTCCCACACGGCTTATTTTCCGACACCTCCAACAAATATCATTATATTTTAGCCAGTATATACAAAAACTTGACAAATTATATACTAAAACCTTCCTTGAGAACCACTCTATCCATTGGTGAAAACAGCATGAAAATCGGTGCAATAGTTTTTGAGTTTATCGCGAACAGACAGACAGACGCGGCGGAGGACTTTGTTTTTATAATATGTAGTAACAGTGATGTACCCTGGTAACTAAACCGCCACTCCGTCTCACGTGAAGTTCCATCGTCTCTGCTTACTGCAGTCACTGAAAACTGACAGCGTTTTAGTAGTCTAGTATTTTGTCCCATGCTGAAATAAGTCTCTTATGTTCATTTCACTTCTCTGTCCAGTGTATTTCAATATACTTTACAATTATATGAGTCTATTTAATGCAGCTTTGAGAAGGATAGCATGCATCAAATCCTTTAGTAACATCACTGGCGTTCAGCGATAACCTTATTTAATGCGAGCTTCCGCGGGTCCTATTCCTCTTCCCCTTAATTGTATTAAGTATATAATTTTTTCAAATCAGTTATTTTTATTTAGAAACAATATATTATCGTAGAATATGAATGCATTGCACGCAGCAGCGCATAATAGGGTAAGTAATAATGCAAAAGCACATTAGCCCCTATCGGTTCATAGCGTTTGTTTATGTTGCGTTTGCAAACGCGATAGTGTGTTTATGACATTACCACTAAGGTCTAAGTAAACTATTATAGGTATCATAGCTCAGTCACAATTCTTGATTTCGTTGAAAGATAAAGGCCCGGAATATAGGCATTTAGATTATATTACACCTAAATGGATATAGCACTTACGACAAATAATGCAGCGAAATATAACGTTCATTAATATTCACTTTTAGAATGCTTTTCTTAAAACATGTCGAGCTTCGTGATGGATTTTGGAAACTGCTGTAGGTAGAGTCGTGTCTCAAAATTGTCATTATTATTTGATTAACCATATGATTAACTAAATGCGCCACATAGCATTATTGCAAGCGCGATTCATTTTTCTGATTTTCTAGCAGAATACTGAGCAATTCCGCAAAATTTTCGTAAAGTGATTATGAATAGCGTTAAATGTATGACGCGGAAATTTAGCGGAATTGCCAAGGATTCTAGTAGAAAATCAGAAAAATGCTTTTGCAGAATTGATTTGAAGCGGTTTTAGCCCCCCAGGTCGTTGTTACACTCTTGGTCATAGGTCTCCTTTCAGTCGCACAATCTCTATCATCTGCTAACCGTCCTCTATCTTTCTCAGTCAAAGGTAATTTTCTTAAAATAATAAAACTGGTTCCAAGCTAGGTAAGAATGCATCATTCATTCGATACTCCGTAAAGTTCTCTTTTCTGCACTGTAGGTGCATCCCAAATTGCAGTTTTATCTTCAGTCGCGATCAAATGCATGTACCGCGTGATACATCGCGGGCGCCGCTTTCCTCGCGCTTCCGAAATACCAAACGTTTATTCTAGTAAGCGTTTAGAATGTTTCTTGGTAAATTAACTTGTCGTGATATACTATTTTATTTGTCTAGCGGTATTATTTCGCTATATTGTTTTTAGCATATAAAAACGTACTTACGATTTATTGCTAAAAAGCGTGTCTCCAATAAAATGTGTGCTATATGTAATACGGGGTCGTATTTTCGCAACGTTTCGGAAAATTCCGCACTACGTTTCCAAATCACAAGGTCCCAGGTTCGATCCCCGGTGGGGCATGCACCAATGGATGAATTTTCATGTATGTGCATAATTTACAGTACGCTGACGGTGAGGGAAAACATCGTGAGGAAACCTACCAATCCCTCGGGATTAGGTAATAGTCAGTTTCTGTATACACGGCGACAAGGTTCACCACCTGTCACGTTGGGTTCTGACTATCTAGTGAAACGTGGGCTTTGAGTTGGTTAATACCTCCACAATGTGGTGGTGTATGCCCACTGAAGCCTCTGACTACCCCCGAATGGGGATAAAAGTCGTGACGTTATATTATTATTTATTATTATTATTATTATTTATTACGTTTCCAAATATGTTCAAGTAGGTACTTATCACGAAAGCGCTGACCGTGTCTCCCCAGTAGCTTCAGCTCTGTTTTCATACTAAATATTTCATACTATAGCTGTTTCTTCCTGATTTCGAAGAGTCACTTCGTTAGGAAACTTTTGGAATTATTCGTTATTGACCGCTTTAATTTCCAAAATTATAACATAAAGATAAGCGCAAATCACCTTTTTTCTTCTCACCTGCTGGCTGCAGGATAGCTGAGCATGATGCGTGTAGGTAGATATCACGAATAGGTAAATGGTGAATAAAACAATACGTCTGGCTGGTGGTAATTGCTAGTCTGGGGCGGCCCCGCGGTTATAACTCAAAGGCGGAAATGCAATTAGCGAGTTAGGTGATAAATCCGACCCTGTATATTATTGCTTAAAAAACCTAGGCGATGTGGTGATTTAGGAAATGCTTCATGTACTTACCTAATGAAATTTTGATTAAAAAATAATGATCCAAAATTTAAACAAAGAATTTAAAAAAATCATAGATTCGGCACTTTTAGCTCTGGGTTGGTTGGTTGTTATCTAGTTGTTGGACATTATAATTGACTTGTCTTATTTCTGTGCCTGTGGCCTATACTGTTATTTTTGTCTCCCGCTTTGTTACGGAGGGAAGTGGATAATCTTCTTCCAACTCCGCCTATCCTTTCTTTTGTCTAAATTCGTGCGGGTTCCAAGACAACTTAGCTTTTCCCCGGGACTCGTCGAGGGCCAAACCTTGGCGTCATCGTTGGAGACCATTGTCGATCCTGGCTTACAGGAGTAACAGTGTTGGGAGTGTGTGGAGGGCCTAGTCGCAAACAAAAAAAAAATGCTAGTAAATAACGCAGAATAGGTATCAAAAGTACCTACTAAGTCAAAGTCAAACATTTTTATTCATGTAAGCTAGAGGCAGCATTTATGAATCGTTAACAACAATATTTTAGCGTTACTAACTAATTTTACGTTCAATACAAAACCTTTAACACATCGAGGATCGAACAACGAAAGTAAGTGGGACGACATTATTCGAGAGCGAATCATGACACCTCCATTAGTGGCGCAACTTGTTATAGATGGCGCTTAAAACGCCAGTGAGGAGATAATGGCGACGACTTTACTTGAGTGTACGCGGGAAAAAATATCGGTACGAATTTTACGATGAAAGCTATTTTAGTACAATTGTTTTGTATGTTTTTTTCCATATCCTGTAAACAGGTACCTACTTATGTGAATATACCTTTAAATACCTACATATTTATGACTTCCCACTATCCTTTTTTTTTTACATTCTGATGTTTTATTGACGGGCCCGTTGGCGTGGTTGGTATGATTCCGCCTATCACGCTGCAGGTTGTAGGTTCGATTCCTACCAGGGACATGCATTTGTGTGCATGAATATGTCTGTATGTCCCGAGTCTGGGTGTAATTATGTGTATTATGTATGTATTTACAAACAAAAAGTAGTATATGTAGTAATATCAGTTATCTGGTTTCCATAGCACAAGCTCTGCTTAATTTGAGATCAGGTAGCCGTGTGTAAAAATAATATCCCAGGATATTTTTTAATTTTATTTTTAATTTTTTTATAGACAATTTTATTGTTTTATTAGACCAATAGAATACTGAAGAATATCGAAAACTTTATTATGCATACTACAATTACTTAATTAATTTTACTTAGAAATGTTATTAAATTATCAATATTACATAATATTAATGTGATAATGGCCAAGTCATGCTTCAATTAGAAACTCTATAGGTACTTATTCATGAACATGAATTCTGAGCCCATTGTTGCAAACCAAGGTCCATATTTGCGTTGCCCCGGGCAGGTCTCGGAGGGCGCTGCGGCTGCTAGCATGCCCGGACACGTCTGTAAACAATCAATATGCTAATTTAGTTAGCCACCGCTCAGGTGGCCAAATGTACCACGATACATACAAATTTGGAAGTTTCAAACGCTGTTTATGTGATTTGGCACCTATTTAAGGAAAACTTATCCGTGATTGTTTGTAGGAATCACAAATTATTGTTAATACATAAAAATAAACTTATTCAGGTTGGTATACTTATTCGGATTTGGCATTATTTGGGGTCGTCATTTTTCATCTTTGACATACGTATAGGAAATCGTCATTACGAGTCATTGTTTTAAAAGACCGGTGGTTCTTAAGTAGTTTCTTAGTTAATTCATTACATCAGACAAACAAGAAACAAATAATTTTGTATAGACAAGTACAAGTGCCACAAACTTACACACAATCTGAAAGCTACCCGTTGCATAAACCCGTAAAGCTATGAATAGTGGACATTATGGACTTATAGAGAATTCTGTAAAAGCAATTCATTTCCTGATTTTCTAACAGAATCCTTAGAAATTCCGCAAAATGGTCACTAATTGCGTAAAATGTGTGACCATTGTACGGACATTTTGGGGAATCGCTACTCTACTACTACGCTACTAACTGCTTTTACAGAATAGCCGCGGCCCATTTGTTCATTTCGCGAGTTACAGCTAACTGCTTCACACGAATGCACAAAAATCATAAAACTTTATATCCCGTGCGGTCGTTTCGTGCACGCATCCCGCCGATATTTTTTTTTATTTCTATTTCACGCACGTGGCGGCCATTTTAAATCCAAATGTAATTGAGAGTTATGTAAATGCGGCTCGGTCAGCCTGTTTACCATTTGCGCCCGAAATTCGGGATTTGTTATTTTGTTGAAGGGAAGTAAATGGTGCAGTCTATGTACGGTGTTATGTTTTTGGAAAAGTTAATTTGATATTAATAATAATAATAATATCCCGGGACATTTTTTACACACGGTTGTTTACCTGATCCCAAACTAAGCAGAGCTTGTACTATGGAACCCAGATAACTGATATTACTACATATACTACTTTTTTATTTCTAAATACATACTTAATATACATATACACCCAGACTCGGGACATACAGACATGTTCATGCACACAAATGCATGTCCCGGGTAGGAATCGAACCTACGACCTGCAGCGTGAAAGGCGCCTCCGCGCCAACCACGCTAACGGGCCTGTCAAAGAATAGAAGAATATATGTAAGAATATATATTTAAGAATATATTATAAGAATAGTTAGTATTTTTCGTGACGTAAAAGCAGAAGCCTTTTCAGATGAAATGAACGTAGCAATTTAAAAACGGTAGAATCCAATTCCTTTTGATCTTTAATACAAGAAACCATGTTGTAATACAGAATACACAGATAAATTAATTTGGAGATCTGCAATCCATAATTCAGGCGTATTATCGCGAGTTTCCGAACCGTTGCGTACTGAAACCAATTTCCGTAAACCTTCCACCAAGTCTTTTATCAATACACCAGACGCTACACTTGCAACCGATTCAGAGATCAATGTAAATTGGTCGTGTTTTACACAGTCTAACTTTAGTTGACCTCCCACAGCCCTCTGTGCAAACCATTATGAGGTGAGCGTTTGAAGAAATTAAGGGTTCAATTTGTGTTGGTCGTGTTTCGCCTATGGCTGGGAATGACATGAGAAATGAAGTAGAAATGATGGGACAACGGGAATGGTCCCATTCGGCCGCAATGGCCATATTCCGCCGGACATTAGTATCGGTTCATCAGCCCTTCACATGCAAAGGTATGTTTATTGCGTGCAATAACTTGCTCCATTGTTTACCCATATTGTGTAGTATTTTAATTTTCTAATTCAGTTGCAAACATTTTCAGTGCTATGTTTAAACCATTGCTAAGTTTGCCAACCCTTTCTCGTTTATTATAACGGAGAGCATCATCGAATATACTCATACTTGTATACTATTTTTCTAATATTATAAATGTGAAAGTAACTATGTCTGTCTGTCTGCTACGTTTTCACGGCTTAACCTTTAAACCAATTTTGAGGAATTTTGGTATAAAGAAGGGCAGGACTTTGGAGTAGAACATAGGCTACTTTTTATCCTGAAAAAATGTTAAACGAACTACAGGACGTTCTATAGTCAACGCGGACGAAGTCGCGGGTAGAACCTAGTACAAAATTATTGTGTGTTTCCGTAACCCGAGTAATTAACGTCGCCCTCAAAGCTATTAATGTCGCATTGTCCTTATTTCCATCGGCCAAGTCGGACGTACGTGTTACATTAAAATTTCGTGTAACGGGAGATAAATGTTCACGCCATTACACAGAGGGGGCGAGCAGGGGACAGGTGTTGTTATTTTTACCCCCGAAATTGGGCGGCCACTTTAATTTTGGATACATTACTTTGAAACATACATCCTGTGGTGTGGACCGCGTTATGTGGTATATTATACACCGTGTTTATGTTCATTTGCTTTAACTTAAGGGTAAATTCCTTACGTCTTATTGAGTAAATTTCTCAAAGAAACTTAAGTGCCTAACTCGTACCGTTTTCAAATTATTTAAAATCTAAATTTTATCACTAATCTAAGTTAAACCAGTGTAAAATCTTCTTAATTCATAACCAAATACTATTTTCTTCTCGTTCGTAAGTAAAGAGTTTTCAATGTTCCTTATTTACGACAAGGTTTAAATAAATGAGTTAGTTTTGATGTTGTTTTTACTTTTCTCGCATGTGTCTGTTATTAAACGACTTCAAAAAAGGAGGAGGTTCTCAATTCGACTGTATGTTTTTTTTTATTTTTTTTATCATTTTTATTTTTTATGTTTGTTACCACATAACTTTCGACTGGGTGAACCGATTTTGATGATTCTTTTTTTATTTGAAAGCTGGTGCTTCTCGTGTGGTCCCATTTCAATTTGATCCAGTTCTGACAATGGCATCCATGAGAAAACCACATAAATCTTAAATTTGCATTAAGTATGTGCGCGACAAATGGACGTATAACTCAATATCACGCCAACCGATTTTAATGATTTTTTTTTTATTGGAAAGAAAATATCCCAAGGGTGGTACCATGATAAGATAACCAGGATCTGATGATGGCATTCCAGAGAAATCGAGGGGAACCATCGACAATCGTAGTGGCGACTAGTGCGTTTGTTATTTTTTTTCATTAAGTATTTTAAAGCACTACCTACTATTTAATGAAGGTCTGGAGACGATCTGATGATGGAGCCGAAAGACAGTCGAGGGAACTCCTCAACGATTTACACCAATTACCTGGTGTTTGGGCTTGATTAACTTGTATTGATGAGAACTTTACACCTAGATGGGTTGTGACTGTCATTAGGGGGCTGATGATGAAAACGAAGGACAGTCAAGGGAACTCCTCAACGTTTTACAGTAGCTACCTTGTGTTTGGACTTAATTCATTTCTATTGATGAGAGCTTTGCGCTCATGGGGTGACAAAGTATGGCGCCACTAAAAATCGTGAAATAAAATTATTTTTGTAAAAAAAAACAAAAAACGACTTCAGAAAAACCTGGAGCACTAAAAAGCCTGAAATAATATTTCTATTACCACCTCTGCCTAACCCTTCGGGATAATCAGGCGTGATGGTGTGTTAGCGAGTATTTGGAGTCGGTGCCAATCTATATTCTTACTTTTATAGTAGGTAGATTTGGCATACTAAGATTGGCACCGACTCCAAATACTCGCTAACACACCATCACGCCTGATTATCCCGAAGGGTTAGGCAGAGGTGGTAATAGAAATATTATTTCAGGCTTTTTAGTGCTCCAGGTTTTTCTGAAGTCGTTTTTTGTTTTTTTTTACAAAAATAATTTTATTTTATTTACAAAAAAAACGAATATTGTAAAACGTTTTAAGGGATAAGTTTATGTTAATGTTCCAAGCACTGTCGAAGTTAAAGCAAATGAACATAAACAAGGTGTATAGTATAATTTTGGAAATGCATTTATCATATTATATTGATTGATAAATAGTTGATGCATCAAGTCATTGTCTGTCTGTAGTCTGTAAGTCTGTACTTGTGCAATACCATGCTTGGTTTAATTATACGTTGTACACCTAACCACCCACTAATCAAGCGTGGTTGGTACGTGCTTTATACCATCCAATGTACGGATAAATAATTATGTACTACTAGCGCCATCTACAATACTCGTATTGTCTTTAGCTGTCAAAACTAATAAAGTCTGTGTAAAGTTAGTTTGTGTAAAATCTTACCACGCATTTTTAAGTACTTAGGGGCGATCAATAAATTACGTCACACGAATTTAATGATTTTTAGACCCCTCCCCCCCTTGTCACAGCGGGTCACATTTGCGAGACTCCCCCCCTCCCTGTGCGACGTCACATATTTTTTACAATTTTCAGAAATTTTCAAATTTTTTCGTTAAGACTTCATATTTCGGTTTTAATACTTGGATATATTCGATTTTTAAATGTGACGTCACTTAACTTAGGACCCCTCCCCCCCTTGTCACACCATGTCATATTTCGTCGACCCCCTTTAGGTGTGACGTAATTTATGGATGGCCCCTTACCAACCAATCAAGTATCAAAATAACATCAAAATAGTGCCAACATCTTTATTTTAATGTATGTACATACTTAGGTAATACATACATAAACCCTTAAACCTGTATACTTATTTTTTGGGCAGTCGAGTAAAAAAGTACGACTGACTTACCTATTTATAAACTTCTAAAAATAAATAAGAAAATATAAGATAATCCGTTTGATTTAGAACTATCTACACGACGTAATAGAGTCTATTATCGCACGAAGCAACAGACATTATCACGCGGTAGTGTGACGTCATCCGCTTGCGCGCGCAGTGTTGATAACGCACGCGGCTAGCGGTGGCTAATTTCGATTCTCCGTCCAAGAGCAGAGTGGCGCAGTGGAAGCGTGCTGGGCCCATAACCCAGAGGTCCGTGGATCGAAACCACGCTCTGCTAGAAACAATTTTTGAACTTTTAAAATTTCCGTTATACTTTTAAGCATTTTGTTATTGTTTTATTGTTGCATATTATTATTTTTCTTAGAAATATTTTGTATTTTATTATAACTTAATAATTAATTTTATGTTCATAAATCCCTATTAAACATTTTCTACTGTAGGTAGCTACAAAAAGCAGACCAAAAGTACCAGTAACCCCTTTTCATTGTGTATCTAAGAAATAAATAATATCATGTGGCCGAGGATACTATTAAAAGTTATAACTAGAATTTCCTACTGGAAGCTCCCAAAAATACGGCAAAAGCTAACCCAATTAAAATACCATCACAGTATTTTAATCTGTCCACGGCAAATGAAGTAAACTGCTTAATCGCTGCTCTCGAGGCTAATTGGGCTACTGTAACCTGTTAGTGTTGCCCACTTTAAAATATTACCCACTGAAGGATCGGGGAGGATGGCGCGAGATGAGAACTTGGACGAGATTCAACAAGAGCTTATAAACACTCCTCATTATTTTTTTTAAATGGGACTAGGCCCGTCACACACTCCCCACTGTTACTTCTGTAGGTAAGCCAGGATCGACAATGGGGTCCAGTTGTCCAACGTTGACGCTAAGGTTAGACCCTCGACGAGTCCCGGGGAAAAGCTAAGTTGTCTTGGAACCCGCACGAATTTCATCAAAAGAATGGATAGGAGGTTGGAGTTTATATTTCAGCATACACATCAAATAGGTATAGATCAATATGATGTTGGGTTTTGTACTAAATGCCACAAACGTTTGTGAAGTTGTACCCTAATCCTCAAATTTATAGAGATTTTATAACCAGTTTACACTGGTTTTAAAAAGCATTTCTAGTTCTATTAAGTTCATCATAACTTTCAACGCATCCATCAATGCTACATTGATAGTTAGGTAATCAGTAGGTACATGATTACTTGTAGAAGTAATAACCCCAACATGTACCTAGTTATTTATTTAACCCGAGGGTTAGACAGTAGAATTAGAGAATTTGACTGAGCGTGCCGTTGCTAAGCAACTGCATGTCACGGGGTTCCGAAGACCTCTCAAACGAGTTCGCACAAAATATTTTTTGAAATTGGCATTTTATTTAAATATTTCGTCGCTTTTCGGATGAGATAAAAAGGAAAAGAATTAACCTTTTTCTTTATACTTAAAAAACACCGATTATATTTTGTGCTTCGAAAATACTAGCTTCAATTTTTTAGGTTCGGTTTAGTTAGTTTAGATGAGTTGTGTTGAAATAAAATTACCTACTCTTGTTCGTGTACAAATAGAATCGGAACCATTGTCAGATATGGTCTTACATAATTACTATTTTAGATGCGTCATATTTAGTATTTTTATATGGTTGCAAACAAGCGTATGGCCTGCCTGGTGTTAAGCAGTTACCGTAGCGTATAGATACCAAAAGCATTGCTCGCATGTTGCTGACCTGAAGGGGAGTGGGACGGAGGGAGCGGGAGGGGTTAGTTTAGATGTGATGAAGATGAACAACCTGTCGATACATAGATACCACAGAAAACAAAATGTAATGGAATTTGCTTTGGTCACAATCTCAAACTTACCCAGAAATAAACAAATACTTTAAATTTTTACAATACCCCCTAGTATTCAAGCACTGATGTACTATTTCAGCAGATATGGTGCCTCCTTACATTATAATCACTAGACTTGCGCGCAGTGCACCAACATGCAGCGAAATTTACACTTTTGTTGTTGTTTTGTTTTGTTTGTTGTTTGTTTTAATACTAACATGTTTTCAACATTATTTTCCGCGACCGACTGAGTGGTACTTTGTCCATGGCCATGGACTTAGTTAAGTAGGACATACTATTTTGGACAGTCCCGTATCTCCCTCTGTCCCCCTCTTTCTTTGTAATGTCTTTGTGTACGAAACACCACTAATAACATTAAAACGATAATAATTCCGTGTTGTTAACATTAATAGTGGGAGATAATGGTCGGACATGTTGCGTCATCCCCCCTCCCTCTTCCCCTACCCCCCACATTTTTCCACGGAAGCCTGCAAGCACCATGCAGCTTTTGGTGCGCAGCCAAGCACTTAAACCAAGAACCATGTACGCTTGTAACAACTCGTAAAATGATGGCACTAACATTCAATTTCGTTCGGACATATCATTGATTAATTTTGTCAATATGAATGCAGTTGTCGTAAACCTTGTTTTGAAAGTGCGAAAAGCTTTTTTTCATTGGCGGTTTTCGTGTTTATGTTTGTAAATGATGATAGATTATGGGATATGTTAGTATTTAAGTTAATGGATTGGATCATTTAATTTATCATAATAATACTTATCTATGTTAATTATACTTGCTAAATTTTTATTTAAACTGAACTCAAATTTATAATTTGAGTAGATATGGGCTAGGTCAAAGGCATTACCAAGAAAGAGGGAGATATGCGACTGTCCAAAATAGTATGTCCTACTAAACGGAGTCAATGGACATAGTCATTCATTCGTTCGCGGAAAATAATGTAGAAAACATGTCGGTATGTCAACACGGCTCATCTTTTTGTAATTAATACGCATCAAAATGCATTTAAGTTGATTGACAAATTGCGAATGCGATGTCTTAATTTTACTGCATGTTATGGATGAGCACAAGTCAGCAATGTTAAGAGGTACCATATCTCCTAAAATAATATATCAATGGATTATGTACTAGCAAAGACCGATAGTGGAGTGACACTACAAGGTCGTCTCCCGCGTGCGTAGGCGCACGTATAGTGTTCATTCAAACCTTTCTTAATCATCAACAATATAATATCAACTTTTTCATCATCCATATAAGGTCGAAATTTATACTAGTCTTATTTAAGTGTGTATATTTTATTACTATCAAAGTTCTTTGAACTTTAGTTGAATATTGTTACGGTTGAAAGTCGTTTGCGTCGATTTAAAGGTTAAAATGCAGCGTTATTGGATAATCGCGTAGTGGGCGCTAAACAAGACTCTTGCGCTTGTCGGTACATGAGTCCATTAAAGATATGCAAGATGTTTGTACGCGATACGTATTGGAGGAGGGTATTTAATGTTCGATTCTCATTACAAATAGGTACCTATGTTAAAAAATAAAATCCGAATTAATGAAGGAATAATTAATAAAATTAAGTATGAAGGGAATAGACCAGTGCTTTTAGCTCAAAAGTGAAAAAATCTAATAGTAGGATGAAACCTATTGGAAAAGGAAGAGAATAGAACAAAAATTAACGGAAAAATAATTTACGGGCGATCTGAGGTCGGGAAGTGGATGGGTGTGCGTTTTTAAGGGTAAAAAACGGTTGATCTCGATTTCCGGCAAAACTACAAGTCCTATGTAAAAAAGTTATATGACAAAGTTGTAGGTGATAAAAAGATCTACAACTTTTGTATGCACACTTTTTTCACATAACCTTAAAATCTATGTGAAAAATTCAAATAACCAAGTTTTTGGTTTTTTATTTTTATCTTTTACAAATATATTTTTTTTCCTCCGAAATTTGGTGAAAACTTGCCTTTTTATGTCCCAAACACACTGTAATTTTTTTGATTTAAAATATTTATTTTTTCACCTTATTTTGACTTAATTATCGAAAAAACACCCTCATCTTCGATCGAAAAATCACCCGTCGATATATCATCTTTTTATGAAAGACGGTGGGTTTTTTGTTCGTTAAAATCTCTTCTTTCTGATGGTATAAAAATATATACATTACTAATATATACATTACAGTAAATGTTCTCAGAAAATGCAAAGTTTTTGAGTAGTTGTGAAGAAAATAATTTCCTTCATTGCTCATCTCCTCTACATAATATTTTTTTTTACTCTCGCTACATATTGTACCAAAGACCAACATCAAACATCACCAACATTGGCCCAACATGGCCACACCTCCACCTCATTCAAGCCATTGACCGCACAATCTATTCATCAGAACCCTTTCCGATCGCTAATGAATTTCGAGCTCGAATCTGGTCTCATTACCGAGCCCGGTGGTACCCTTAGTACCCTATTGGTACCCTTAGTACCCTATTGGTACCCCGTTGGTGCCGTGTTAGTGTGCGTTAATGCGCCACGGTCAGAATTATACCCCGGTTCATATTAGGGTTTTAGGATATTGTACAGTTATGGTACAATAGGTTTTGCGTTTAAAATGTATGTCATCAAAATCTATAATGCAGTATTTGAACATTTGAACTTTGTTTGTTTGCAAAATTTTAACTGAATGAACATTTTAACTACAGTTTATTTTAGCAACTTTGATCGAACCGATTGGTTGTACTATCTCGTCTTCGATGAATTGAGTAAAATTTTTGAAAAAAAAAAAAGAAATCACATTACCCTTCATGTCCGAGCGGGCGATGTCTTTGGTATTGCAAGCATCTATAGGCTACGGTAATTGCTTGATATCAGGCGGACCGTATGCTTGTTTGTTGCCTTAGTTACATAAAAATGAATATGACGATACCATGAATAAATATGTGGAATTCGAAACTGATCTCAGAGTTGTTATTTGACCAGTAGAATTATAATAAAACAAAACCGATATAAATCCGCAGTGTATGATGTACCGATTCGATTTAAACTTCTGCTTTACCCCCGTCTGTATTAGTCTCATGATTAATGCAGAGGCAATTTGTCACACATCTGTTCGTTACCCGGATGTAGGGATTGAAGGTTTTATGTCTGATTTGTGTATTGCTAGTGTCGTGTTTAGGTTGTCATGTAGCGTATTTGCCGGTTGGTAAATAGGGGTGTGCGGTGACATAACACCGCAGAAAAATAGCATAATATAAATAATAACATTTCTACTGACAACATCTTATTTAGCAACCCTATCAAACTTCAAAAAGTTGGCGACCGCTTGGTGGTTCGAGCGTAGGCCGCTCGGCTGTATCAGGTGGTTGCGGGTTCGATTACCGCCAGTGGCAAATTTCGGCCGCCAGTCCATTTTATGATAGCCATAGTACAAGCGTTGCTTGCTTTGGGACTATGCAGTTGGTGTGTTAATAATAATAATAATAATGGTGTGTTAATCTGGTATATTTATTTATTTATAACAACCCTAACAGATCACAAATTAAATACAAATTGGAGTGACGTGTAGCCACTAACAGATGTATTGCGAATAATGTGTAAGATCACTACAATGCCAAGAATATTCACACTTCCGTTTCCATTGCACGTCTCCACTCTCTTAGCCTTTCGCGACGAGAGTGCAGTCCCGAAAGCATTAATTAATTCTACATTAACCCTAATATGCATAAGTACGTTACGTACAATGTACGAACTTTTCATCGTACGTAATACGCCGTCGGAAAATGCATGCCCCGGAAATCATATAGCTACTACGCCGCTACAGACGTAGCCTAGCTACGTCCCGTAGCCGTCGGCTCCCATAGTAACGGACGGATCAGTTAGCGCCGCGGCCGCCGACCGCGTAGACGTACGACGCGTGCTACGACACGGCGTACCACGCCGAATACGCGGCTACGGGTTGCATTCTACCCCCGAGTACGCATTTTCCCCCATTTCTCAAAACTCAAAGGCGGTTTTAATTAATGGTGCCGTTTGAATTCGGACGACGCGGATGTGATTTTGTGCTGTGCCATATTTGAGTGTTTATTTACCTTTTTTGTTTATTTTTCGCGAAAATTTTATGTAATTACAGTGTTGTAAGCGTTAGTGCTGGTTTTCGAACTTAGTTTTAATTTGAAATTGAACGTAGGTTGCATCAGGTTTGTCAGTATTATGATAGAATGTGCGAGTGGGATGCGAACAAAGATTATTTTACGACCTCTCAAAGTCAATTGAAATCACCCACCTACGCAGATACAGCAATTTAATTAGTTTACAAAATCGCGAATTGCAATTTGATTTGCATCACTATTTCAAAAATGATCTTTAACTTTGAAAGTGATTTGATATAAGTCTCATTGAAGTTATAAATAGAATATTTCTTATTATCCTATTATAAATATCAAATTTGATTACAGCTTTCATAATTATCTTGCGCGACCCACAAAGCTAGTCTCGTGTAAGGCCCAGTACACAATACGGTGCCTTTGACAGGTGAACATAGACTCGTCATCACCACGCTGTATCACGCTGTACACAATAGATCTAACACTACATGTATAGTTGTTGCGACGTGCTACCAACGTTTGATTGTATTGTGATACAACTTGTTGGCGAACAAATGATAAACATCAACAATAGTCTAGTTGATTTACCGCAAAATACTCGTACGCAACTCTTATTTGAAAGGAAAAAATACAGATAATGACGTCTCAAAGTGCTAAATCTTAGCCTTGGAGTATTCGGTCGTTAATTTATTTAACGAAACACATTTAGACGTAATTTTATGTTTATTTCACCTCTAATTAATAATTGCAAAATAAACTTCGAAAGTATAAGTGGTATTACAAAATACTTGTGTCCAAAAAAATATTTTCAAAGCAGATGTCAATGGATTAAAATTCACTGAAGAAGTCACCCCCAAATTTTTAGAAAGTTATGATGGACTTACACTGGCATTACAAATCACTTTTGTTCCTAGAAATGCTAGGTAAAACTATTGAAAACCAGATAAAAATCTCTTTAAATTTGGCGGTTAATGTTGTTAACTGGAATTACTGTAGTAAAAATAAAAAGACACTTCTAAAAATCACATTGTCATTCATAAAGTACACAACCGTAAACAATTCCCCAAAATCAGGCTCCACAATGCGTTTTACATGTAAACCCCAGTACACAATAGAGCGGCACTGTCACGTTAACATTCTGCCTCCGTGGCCTCCGCAGTTACGACCTACGTACGCTGCTTCACAATGCAGCTTTCAATACATACCATACTATACTTATACTACCAACGAGTAAATACGTACAGTTTGGGATTCTGATTTCGTATATACTATACAAGGTGTTTTAGTATTGCAATAATAATTTATGCATTTATGCATGTCTATTAGGGCAAAGAACCTATTGTGATAATTTTTCGACGCTGTCTCGAGTCCAATGCGATTATGGCGATGCAGTAGCGAACCTCGCATACTGCCTTCATTTTCATGTTCCTCGGTGAATGTATAAAGCCACTGAGTGAGGAAATGCCCAGCCATGTGATTCACTAAGCCCAAACAGAGTCAACTAGCCACATAATTGGTCTTATCGTCACGTTCCATCAGGTGAGATAGGGGTCAATAACTAGTGCATATAAAAAACGCATAGTTAAGTGGCCATGAATTTGTGAAAGAAGTTTCGAGCACTGGGTTTCAATAAATTATTTTCTTTAAATGGTCCCCGTCTAGGCTATTGAGACGATTATAGAGTATGCTGAGCCTACCGATGAATAATGCAAGCGTGTGTACGACGGATGCGGCTACATAATATCCTGTCGGTACCTGACTGCTAAACAGCTGTTAGCTCGTAATTGAGCGTCATTTGATTAGCATTCGTCGTGCGTGATGGACGTACTATATTTAGGCAGGCATTCACTAAATAATAGCCGTGTCCGTGACTTCGGACGCGTGGCTCTAGTTCTTTAAATTCCTCTCAAATTAAAATTACCTTGGATGACAATATCGTTGCTTATGAAACGGGTCAGCATTTGCAACATCAAGTTTCATCCAGGGAAATTAAGGTTTCGCACAGTGCATAAGCATTACCAGCGCGTCAAAGCATGGACAGTAGAGTTTCAACATCGCACTATTCATAATCAGACCATAATAAGTAAACGTTATAACACGTTATGACATTATGTGTATGCGTTCCGATGTCAAAACTGAGTGTTCGGGCGCGGCATGCACCTAATGTAGACGCAGCTATTGACATTAGTTAGTCGCTCGCTATACCCTAAATTCTGTTTATATCCTATCGAAGATCGATGCATGTTAATCAGCGCACACTTGGAATGCACCCAGCGCATGTATCGCATCAATCTCGCTTAGCTCGCCGTGGAGCTGCGCCCTAAGCCCAACAGTGGGCGTTGATGAATGAATTCAAACTTATGAATGAACGCGGTTAGAAACTAAATGCTCAGCATGCACGTGGGATTGAGCCTTGGCCTAGTGAGGTTTCGATTTGAATAATTTAAAATAACTAAACAGCGCAAGAATATTTGCGTGGGCTTTCTTTTAACTAGAGATTGTCGCCGGTTGAGATAGAATATAACAGGTCACTGACATAGCCTTGCGAATTAGTGGGCTAAAGTGGGAGTGGGCGGGGCACAAAGCCCTAAGAACTGATGGCCGATCGGGCAGAAAGGTTCTTGAGTGGCGACCACGTACCGGAAGACGTAGTGTGGGTAGGCCCCCACAAGGTGGACCGCCGACCTAGTGAAGGTCGTGGGACACCGCTGTATGCAAGCAGCACGGGACCGGTCGTTGTGGAAAGCCTATGTCCAACAGAGGACGTCTTTTGGCTGACATCCTGATGACAACAGCTCTCTTCGCTCATGGCAGAGCTACAGTTCTATATTAAGTTTTGTCTGCTGTCAATCGCGCAACTAATATCCCTGCCATTATAAGACGCTCTACCATCCAGTTCGTTAGTTAAAATTGTCACGTTTCCTTGTTAACCGGTGACATTTGGCGGGAATTCGGGCAGGAATGTGGGCGTCGAGGTCGACTCTACACTTAGCATTCTGACTGTTCGTTTCAAGTTTAAGAGACATCTTGTTTGGGAAATCACTATTATGTAAATACTTGATGAGTGGAAGGAGAGTAGGAGGAAGGCGCCCGCAAACCTTTTTATATAAATCATGGATAAGATGATGGCAATTATGTTAATAATAATAATAATATCCTGGGACATTTTTTACACACGGCTACCTGATCCCAAACTAAGCAGAGCTTGTACTATGGAAACCAGATAACTGATATTACTACATATACTACTTTTTTATTTGTAAATACATACTTAATATACATATACACCCAGACTCGGGACATACAGACATGTTCATGCACACAAATGCATGTCCCGGGTAGGAATCGTACCTACGACCTGCAGCGTGAAAGGCGCCATCACGCCAACCACGCCAACGGGCCCGTCATTTATACAAATTGTTCGGGAAACTCCGCCAAAGGTAGTAATTTTGAACATTTCTTGCAGAGGTTCAAACAAATTTGCATTAAAGGGTCAACATAATAGGCCGAAATATATAAAAAATACCTAATTATTGATCAAATCTTACCAATAGGTACCTAATTTGATATATCCATACTAAATTTATTTGCTTTTGAAGTCAGTAACCTTATACCAAGGTCCCTCCAGCATCATTATCATAGAACACGGGAAACGTTTGTTAACCCCACCCACGCATGAAAGTATTACCGTGTACAATTTCGTAACAGCTATCGTAAGATCTTTAATATGCCGACTATAACCTTGGGGCCAGTGTATTGACCTTGAGTATTATTTGTATCATCGTATTTGATGCATCTATTTGATTTTCTTCGTTTAATTATGTAATGTCAATCAATAATGCATTATTGATTGATATCTCAGTAAGTATACAAAGGTGACCTGTTAAATTCTGGTTCTTAAGATTCAAAATTAGGGTTTGAGCTAGGCCTAATGACAGCTACGGTACCTACTAGCCGGGCGATGACGTTTTCTACAACATTTATATATTTTATATACCAAAAAGGACCAACGTATTCATCAACAATTTTGCGTAAAGTAGTCGTTTTGAGCCTCAGTAAGCCCTTATGTAATCCTTCTAGTTGCGTCCACAGTTTGTATAATAGGACGCGTCCTTCTTTAGTTGCGTCCTAACGCCAAATCTTTGAACCTCCATAAATTATATTTAAAACTTGAGCTGTCTAACTGAAACTTGTTTCAGCTATATTTACAGAATTTGCACCATAGAATTAAAATTATCTTTTTAATAAAAACAATTGCCTGCCATCTAAAAGACGACCCATAGTTCTGAGCAAAGAAATTATGATAGTCTAGCCTAAATATTCCTAATTTATTCATCTCGGATCAATGAGAATATTCTAATGCCCATTAAAATTGACTTTCTTCTTCTTCCCTCAGCCTGCATCCATTGGATGGATCCATTGCATCCATTAGATCCATTGCATCCATTGGATGGACCCATTGCATCCATTGGATTCATTGGATGGATCTATTGCATCCATTAGATCCATTGGATGGATCCATTGGATATAGGCCTCTCTTTTTCCACCCTGGTTCCGGTCCTGTGCTATTCTTGTCCAGCAAGTGCCGGCCACCTTTCTACCCCTAGGTCCGTAGGTCTGTTCCCTATGTCCTCTTCTAGATCACCACTCTACCGGCTTACCCACTTTACGCTTAAATAAGGATTCGTTTAACCTATTTACACGCTAACTGCAAACCCATCTTAACTCGCCTGCAACAGTTTCGTTACATACGTTATCTCATCTCCTTCGTCGCTCGGTTAGTACGAGCAAACACAATTATCCTAGGTAAACACCTGAGATTCTTAGCTGAACCCTGCAGTCTTGTAGGGATACCTTGCAAAAGCAAGTAATACATATTTACATTAGATGCTTCTGATATTAAATATTTTACATTGGTTACATAGAGTGGTTATTACGAGTAACCAGTTTTTATTTAAAATCTTTAGTAGGTATTGTAGATTAATTTATGGTTTGGTCGTTTTGTTTATAAAATTATCTCCAATTATAAAATTCTAGCCACCATTGTATATATTTTTTGAATGAAATTAAGTATGAAATGTAACTAAGTATTGTAATACTTAGGCCTTCGGGCGGCTTGATCAACTCTGGCATCGGGTTGGCCACTAACCATACGATAAGAAAAAAAAATTATAAGCCTAGGGGGACATTTTAAATCTTTTGAATATTTTCTTGTGAGTATTACCGATATTTTATGGAAAAAGTGTCAAAACGCTATATTTATTTGCTGGATAAAAGTTACCTGACCATCCTGACTATCCTGAAACAGGCCATTAAAGTAATTGTTGATCTATAAAACATTATCACAATCATATCACCTTTATAAAAAAGAAGGAAAACATCGCAAATTGATTTTTATGTTACGCCAAGCTACACTGCAATCCGCAAGATAATTCTTCGGCCATAACTCAAGCTAAGCTGGCCCCTCATTAGGTTAACAGCTTATTTACAGCCGCAATTAGCCCGAGCTGTTAAGCTGTAGCTTACTTCATTAGTTTTGTGTGATATATTTTATAGGCCGCTTCGGACTTCACCCATTTACGAGTAATGGGGGGAAATGTTCCCCTTTATTCGATTTTCGGAACTGTGAGGAAACATCCACCGCCACGTTTAAAGGGATTCTTAGCTAGTTTACAACGATTTTACAAAGCATTTTTGGGAACAAAAGTTATTTGTAATGACTATTTCACTGGAAGTATGAAACTTTTTGGTTTTAAGAGCCATAACACACCGGGACGCTATGGCGACGTAGCCGGCCACTTAGATAGATAGATAACACTTTATTGTACATGGAAACAAATACATAAACAAAATAACAAACAAAACCAGAAACAAAAAACAGTGTACAGTGGGCGGTCTTATCGCAAGCTGCGATCTCTTCCAGAAAGTTTATCCGACCTATCCTATCAGCATGTATCCAACTAATTCGTATTGAAATGTATGGCAGGTAACACACCTGGTGACGGACAAGCAATGGACTTTCGGTGGCTGGCGACGTCGCCATGGCGTCCCGGTGTGTTATGGCTCTAATGGCACTACCTTAGATTGTGGAAATTACTAGGACTCCTACGCTTATTACCCCATTTCAATAAGCCCCCTAAACGAGAGTGATCTAAAACTCTCAAATGTATGCAGAGTCACACATCCTCCCTTAGTTACTGAAGAGGGTCTGATCACCTGTTATCATTGTTTGCACAGACCAAACCTACCCCTGTTTGATGATACTGTGGAAACTCACTGCATTCTCGTTTGAAAGCACATCGTTCGTACAAGCGTTCGTATATCATCCCACTCATTGTAATCAATGTGATGAACCAGTAGAGACGGCGCGGCACTACTATGGACTCGTTTCGTTTTCGAGACGAACGTAAACCAAATAAAACTTTGCGAGTGGTATTTTTTATGTGGCAAACAAGCGTACGACCCGCCTGATGTTAAGCAGTTACCGTACCCTATAAATGCTAGAAATACCAAAGGCATCGCTCGCACGGGGGACAAAATAAACGAATGATGTAACTTCAACGAGACTTGTCAATGCACAGACATGGAATATATACATTAATTTTGTACATTTGGTTTATTAACAGAACTTCCAAAGAGAGAAATCTGTGTTCCTAACATATTCTAGTCTAAACTTACCAAGTGATTTTTAACGTACAAGAATAAATTGTGAACTGCCAATATAAAAGTGAAATAACTTGAAGTTACTGGCTGATTCTGGCTGATACTGGCTCTTACGCGGTGAATTCCAAATATTTAAAAATCGAACACGAATTTCAAATATAGAAAGCATTCTAAATCTCGTTTGAATTTAGAAATACAGTGGCGGGTTACTAACGTGTAATTCTCATGTGCGGGTGTTGTGTGGGGTGGGGTGCGGCTCACCTATGACGAACAACAATAACGGAGTGAGCAGCGCGGGCGGCGGCGAGCCCGCCTCTGCCGACATGGACTCGCTCGAGGAAATGCTTCGTAAGGTAAGCGAACTTATGTTATGTCTACGTTGTTTTCCGTTTCAACACGTTTGAAATTTTCTCGTGTCGGTTTATTTAGTCGAACATTTTTCACTTTCGTGAGCGTTTTAAGTCGTGTTTTAGTTTTATGATACTTTGGAGGCTGGATAATATCAGGTTGGATGCATTTGGTACTTACTATACATTTCCTTGCAATTTATATAAATAACGTGAATTCTATTAATTAACATAATGTTTTCCTTAACACTTATAGTTACAGTTAATAATACAATGTCGCGATAGTGACGGGCTACTAACGTCGAATTAATCAGGCCGTGTGTATGTTTATTAATTACGGAGATGAGACTACAGACAGTGTTTACCCAACATTAGCTGCATCAATACCTAAGTCATGGCAGCACACTAATTAATTTGACGGGATTAGATGCGTTAATATGGTACATCTTCTGGTGAATAACACGTAGCAAAATGCCTTTCAGTTGATTGTCGAATTGCGAATGCGATAACAGATGTATTTCGCTGCATGTAGTAGTGCGCTGAGCACACGTCTAGTGGGGCTACTCCGAAATAAGAAACGAAACGTTTCGGCTGACTGATGGTACATTTTCCTACTCTGAAAGTGTATCGGAAGTGTTCCGGATGCTTTCGGAGTAGGGTCCACGAAAGAAGAAACGTCAAATCACGACTATCGAATCCGAACTTCGGATCCGAAACACCTTCGGAGGGTAGGAAAAACTACCATCCTTCAGCCGAAACGTTTCGTTTCGTATTTCTGAGTCGACCTACTGTTTTCTTTCTAGCTTTCTATTTTTTCTATGTTTGTGACTTCAGTCTATCTTGATTCGGCGTGACATTCTACCTCTGTGTAATTAATTAAACCAGTGTATACACACAACAATTAGAGCGCGGAGAAACACGCACTGTTAGTTTAGACCTAGCCTTGAGGTATTAACTAGGTCTGGTTGGTACGCTCACGTAACAAGATACGTTACCGATAACCTATTAATTTAACTTTACAAGTTATACTTGAGTTTAATTTTACTAAGTTGAACTGAATTTAGTGCATAAGCAGGTGGATATTATTATTAAACTGTGTTTTGTTCCTACGAATTGTTTACTTGTGTTTTGTTTTTGGATTCATTTCTTGTTTATGCTATGCTATGCTCGTAATAATTTTTCAGTATTTCTAAATGTGTTTCAAGATGAATTTAGTATTAACAACAAGATCCGAACGAAGAACCCTTTATATTTTTGTTTTTTAGGAATCTACTAATTCCGTTGCTAAAATAATTTGACGAGGATTGTTTGTGAAATGAGGTGTTATTTTCATGATTATTTCATGAAAAATATTGTGGTCATACGAGTAGGTACTTATATTATAGCATTGTTTTATTAGAATAAACCGCTTTGTGTTTGATTATCATCACAGGTTTAATTCTTTTATATTCTTGCCCGGAAAATGAAAGTGGTCAAAATGTGAAAAACCAAAATCCGAGCGTCCGACCGAAGTCGCGAGCGCATCTAGTATCTTTCTATCAATAATTCTTCAATATCAAACCAAATACGTTGAAATGAACGTGATACAGCGAAATCGAAAAAAATATTGCACGGTGACGAAAAGTGCCGGGAGGTGTCTGACGGGCTTTTTTTCTTTTTTTGCATTGAAATTTCATGTACTGTCTGGTTAGTTCGACGGATATCGGATGTTACCAACGGTAGAGAAGCATAGACTGGTAGGAAATGTGTTTTTTATGTCAGTAGATTCGAGTAGGTTTTTTAAATAATGGTCGGCTGGAACTGAGATGTGTGAAAGTCTAGCTTTATACGATGGTAGGTATAGCATAGTTCTAACTAAATTGATCTGTGATATTATGTTATGTGATGTCAGAGTATTTTTTTGTAAATAAGGAAGAGCACAATCCTTAGTAATTCCGCAAAATTTCCGTCACCCATGTTACGCCATTCGTAACCATTTTACGGAAATTTCGCAGAATTTCTAGGGATTCTACTAGAGAATCAGAAAATGTAATTGCTTTTGCAGAATTGCTTTGTGGCCTTTAAAGTACAAGTACCTCAAGTACTATTTGTTTTTTCATTTGCTGCGTCTAGAATTTCCAGTGCTAAAGTTTAATTAAAGTAAGTAGTAGCGCAGCGGTAATTTTAAAGTATTTGGTTTTTTAAAAATGTTTCCTCATAATGTATTTTTGTTTAGAAATACTTTATCTAATTAAGTAGATAATTAATACGCTGCAAGGTATCTTCCAGCGCTCTTAGCTGATGAGATAGTTTTCTTTTTGTTCTGCATTGTGCACTGCAATACTTTCCTCCAGCGGGGTGGTTTTAATTTGCATGCTATTGACCGTTCCTAACGTTTTTACTATACAATGCGATGTAGTCAAGTTTCGTTTTGGTACCAACAAAATTAGCACCACTACGGTCAGCAACATAAGTCGCTTCCACATCTTTGTTTTGCTTCAAATCCATAATTTTCTTCATCTAAACAAAATTTTGACATCTTGCTTATATTTCGTTTTGACAATGCCAAGAGTACCGATTCGAAAAATTGAGAATGCTCAGCTACTTATGTCGCTGGCTATACCTACCTCACCATACCTTCTTCTTTATCGTATCCTCATGACTGAGGGATGTGATTTTGGTGTGAAGCTTATGCCACCATCTCTCTACATCTACCATAGATTACAAAATTGTTGTGCTCTTTTTATTTTCACCCTAAAAAAGTTGTAATTACAAACCATTTTATCACACTAATGGATTCCCCGGCCTCAACTCGAAACAAAAGTGACGTAAATCCAACGGACGTTAAAATTTAAACAAAGAACGGTGATGCCATTAAAAAAACTCGTAAAAGCGAAATTAAAAATTAATAGCGGGCCTGCGTTAACGTATGGACGGAATGAGGCACAACGGGTACTACGGGGCACTTCGGCGACGTAGGGTTACGTAACGTTAAAAAACGGGTACCTAAAACGAGGTTACATGACTAACTCGTTAAAAGAGGTGTCATCATTCATGTGTTATTTTAGCACTAGACTTGCGCTCAGCGCACCTCTACATATAGCGAAATTCACACATCTGTTATTGCACTCGCAAGTCGACAATCAACTTAGGCATTTTGCTGCGTATTATTCGACCAAAAGATGGAGCCATGTTGGCAGTACTGACATGTTTTCAACATTATTTTCATCGATCCCTATATTCCCGCACATTATTGCAAATTACTATATTCAATTAATTCGTTCACAAAATCGATTAATGCTTTGTTAATTAAAAGCCGGTTCACGTTGTCACGCTCATTAATATTATCTGTGAATAATTTGAATTTCTGCCGGTTTGTTGCTGCAATTTTATTCGATAAGTGATTTATTTTATGTTTATTAGTAAAGATGATATGTATTTAGGGTACCTAAGTACATGCGGCTGATGAGAGCTACGGTACTGAAAAGGCGATGAGTTTTGTAGCGAATTTACGATTTTTATTAAATATTCCTTATCGTATAACGAATTTCTTAATCTGACGAATACATATTCTCTAATTCAATGTCGCCGACCGACGTTCAAAAAGAAGCAAAATTAGTGATTGAAAATGCATTGCCACCGAAGTCAAAGGAAACTAGTTTTATTTAAATTAGTCGCATTTATTTTTAATTAAGCACTATACAAGCCTTGGTCCGCACTGACCGTACTGCTGGCCACGCTATGATGTCCTCAAGCTAAGCTTAGCTACGCTGTGGACCTTCAAGCTTGGTCATCATTCCAGCCCTTGCTGGGCGCGCTATAAAGCCCGAGACCGAAGGTCGAGGCCTTAATTTCAGCTTGTCCATCAAGGGCTGCAATACTGACCGCACTGTGGTAGCCTGGAGCTGCTCTACGCTGCGCTCTCGGCCATTAACACCGCGCCAAGCAATACACTCATTACAAACCGCGGCAGTAATGTACTATTATCTGAAAAGGGTACAGTAAAATCTCATCTTGCAAATTTCACATACTTACCCCTTTGAAAGATACACCCTTTAACAGATCATTTCTGTACCCAAAAACAAAGAACCCATTCCTATACACTTTCTAAACGTAACCCCTTTGTATTGTAGCGCTCTTTGAACGCAATACATAGGATCAAACAAACAAATAATATTATTACATAAACACAACATTCCCTTTGTTGCGCCGACTCACCTGCCACAGTGTAGGTATGACGGTGATGCAAATCCGTACCAACATAATTTGTCATCTCTAGTCTCATTGTTCTATTATTTTAGCATAATATAACGGTACTTTCTAACATTGCTAAACATGCAGCTAAATTCACACATCTGTTAACGCACTCGCAATTCGACAATTAACTCAATAAATACATAAAAAGGCCACCCAATATACTCACACAACCTTTGAGATTACTTCCCGAGTATGCTCGGCCAACTCGCCGAACTTCTCGGTAAACCCTTCCGGTATAAACATTATTACGCTACTGTACTGAACTGTGGCGTAATATCCGCGACACGGCGACCTCTATCGTCACGGCGACGCAACATTTGTATTAAAAGTTCCCACCGCAGCCCCACAGGAGTTACTCAGCTATATTATTTATTGCCTGGCATAATAAGTTTCGTCCGGGACCGACCCGGCTTTATTTGTTTTCACAACTCGTTATGCCCAAAGATTTGGCCCAAATTCGAAAAGTCGATTATTTATTCATTTGCAAAGCGTTTGTTGTAAGGTCTGAGCGGCACCTGGTTGTCGCGATGCTTTATGGGTTCTGTTGAATTTTAATGTTGGCAATGGTGATGAAATATCCGCTTAGATGTTGTGGTTTTCTGGTGAATAATTGAGGCAGAGTTTGATTATAATTCTATAATTCTGTAGTAGTATTGGGTAAGTAATCTAAAAACATCTTTAGTAAATAAGTAGATTTTGGTTCTTGGTCACAATGGACAAGATGGCAGGTCCAACAGTGGTTAAATATGTACGTAATTATTTATAACTAGTTTTTCCCCGCGACTTCGTCCGCGTAGAATTTTAATTTAAAAAAATCGGATAACTGATCTCGGATCCTGGACCCCGTATCTTGGATCCCGTTTCCCGTTTTTACCGGATCTCGTATATTTTTTTTACACCTTGGGTTACATTATTGAAGTTTTAGTAGGGATCCCTATTTTTTTCTAGTAATAAAGCTAGCTTATGTTACTCAGGGATAATGTAGCATTCTAACGGTGAAAGAATTTTTGAAAACGGTCCAGTAGTTTTTGAGTTTACTCAACATAAACATCCATACAAACATACATACAAATCTTTTCTCTTTATAATATTAGTGTAGACTTGGGCCTATGTTGAAATCACAAAATACTAAATTGACTTTCTATGCCACTAATCTGTTTATTTGATTTATACGGGGAGTCGATTGTCTTTTAAATATTGCTATCGGTCCCACCATATACATAGATTGTCGAATTTCAGTACAGTTTTCAGGAAAAATAACAAACGAGAATTCACACTAGCCCGTGTTCGTATTTAAATGTTAATCACATAAAGCTTTTATTTGTTCCGCTTCCAATTATTTACATTCACTACGCCATAACGTCTACTTTTAAATCCACAATAAAATTCAATTCGTTCAATAAACATTTTCGGGTCACAGTGTGCTAGTACAGTAAAACAACAGCAGTTTTCAAACAATTTAACAACACACACTGCCGTGCTGAGCTGGTATAAGCACGCAATCAATTCCGTTTTAAAACCATAGTAAAAACAGCGCATTTAATTGTTAGACTGTCGTTAAACAGGCCGTTTTTGTTGTTTGCAACGCTCTACGCTAACTTCCTTTTTACACGATGGCAGGCGAAAGAGGTCCTAGGAATTGTTTTTAGTAGTATCACTGATAGATTAGAACTGGGGGGCTAATAGCGACGCTATGCATTGCATGCTGGAAGGCGAAATATGGAGGCTCTTTCTATAAATATTAACAAGCATGATTGTAATTATATTATTAATTATAATTGTATGCAACATTGCAACACTTTTGCAAAAGCAATTCATTTTTCCGACCCTTCAGCAGAATCCGCTAAATTTACGTAAACGGTCTCGAATGGCGTAACATTTCTGACTAATGTGAAATATATTAGCGGAATAGCTAAGGATTCTGGTAGAAAATTTGAAAAATTAATTGCACTGGCAATTTTGCATAGCGTCGCTATTGGCGCCCCTGTATAGTGCCCAGGTCAAAATACTTTTTAAGGACTTGGCCTTGGACTTGATCGATAAACGATCGGAGGTTAAGCAATGCTTGGCGAGGTCAGTCAGAGATGGGTGACCATTGAATGGCATTTGAACTGAGCGTCTACGTGCTTCGGAGGGCACGTAAAAAGTCGGTCCCGGTTGTTGTCATCTAGGCAGCAGTCGTTAAGCCTTGTCAGAGGCCTACAGGCGGCTTGAACAACTGACACCAGTTTGGCCACTAACCATACGATAAGAAGAAGAAGGACTTGGCTCACTAAACACTCCCACCACTTACTTCGGTAAGCCAGGATCGGCAGTGGTGTCCAGCAAAGTCGCAAGCAAGGTTGAGCCTTCGGTAAGTCCCGAGGAAACGCTCAGTTTCTCGTTGCCTGGATCCTGGATCTCGTTGCCCGAATCTTAGATCCCGTTTTCCGGATCCCGGATCCCGTATCCCGGATATCACGGGTCCCGTAGTCCATATCCCGGATTTCATACCCCGGATCTCGTTTCCCGGGTCCTGTATCCCGGATCTGATTTTCCGAATCCTGGATCCCGTTTTCCAGATCCCAGCTTCCGTTTGCCGGAGCCTTATCCCGTTTCCTGGATCCCAGATCCCGTATCCCGTTTCCTGGATCCCAGATCCCGTATCCCGGATATCGGATCCCGTATCTCGGATATCCCGGATCCCGTATCGTATTAGCCCGTAAGGCTGCGTTTCCATTGAAGCGGAGCGGGGCGGAGCGGGGCGGAGAAGAGCAGTGAAAAGTGGCAACCGTTCCATTGAAGCGGAGCGGGGCGGATAGGGGCGGGGCGGAGCTGGGCGGAGCGGGGCGGAGCTGGGCGGAGTGGAGCGGAGAATAGCAGTGAGAAGTGGCAAATGTTTCCATTGAAGCGGAGCGGGGCGGAACGCGGCGAAGCGGAGCGGGGTGGAGCGGGGCCGCGTGTTCATATATTGTAATCGAAAGTCCGCTCACCTCCGCTCTGCTCCGCTCATCTCCGCTCTGCACCGCTCAGCTCCGCTCAGCTCCGCTCAGCTCCGCTCAGCTCCGCTCAGCTCCGCGCAGCTCCGCTCAGCTCCGCGCAGCTCCGCTCAGCTCCGCTCAGCTCCGCGCAGCTCCGCTCAGCTCCGCGCAGCTCCGCTCAGCTCCGCGCAGCTCCGCTCAGCTCCGCTCAGCTCCGCTCAGCTCCGCTCAGATCCGCTCAGCTCCACTCAGAACCGCTCAGCTCCGCTCCGCTCCACTCCGCTCAGCTCGGCTCCGCTCAGCTCCGCTCCACTCCGCTCCGCTCTGCTCAGATCTGCTGCACACCGCTCTGCTCCGCTCTGCTCCGCTCAGCTCAACTCTGCTCCGCTCCACTCTGCTCCGCTCTGCTCTGCTCCACTCCGTTCCGCTCAGCTCCGCTTCGTGCCCACCACTTTGCACCACAGCCTGCTCGACTCCGTTCTGTCCGGCTCGGGGCCGCGTGTTCATTTGTTTTATTCGAAAGTCCGCTCAACTCCGCTCCGCTCCGTTTACACTGTTTCCACTGATGCGGAGTGGAGATTTCGAGCACTATGATTGGCCAATTCACGGTCCGCTCCGCCCCACTCCGCCCTGCTCCGCTTCAATCGAAACGCACCCTAAAAGTCCCGTCAAAATCGGTCCAGCCATTTCAGAGGTTAGCCCGAATCGGTACCGCCATACAAACTCGCAAACTCAGGGGATGAATTTTTCAAAACGCTAAAATTAATCTTTTTTATTTGTAAAAAGAAACCTAAACAACAATTTCATCATTATAACTTCAAAAATGACGAATTTCAATAAACATTCATCCCTATTTCACCCCCTTAGGGGTTGAATTTTCAAAAACCATAAAATAACATTTTTCATTATTAAAGTCATTAATTTTCATAATTCTAACTTCAAAAATGACGAACTTCCATACAAACTTTCATTCCCCTATTTTACCCCCTTAGGGGTTGAATTTTCAAAAACCCTGAAATTACTCTTTTTTATTTTAAAAAAGACACCTAATCACCAATTTAAATAATTCTAACTTCAAAAATACCGGAACTTCCATACAAACTTTTATCCCCTATTTTACCCCCTTAGGGGTTGAACTTTCAAAAACCCTGAAACCCATATTTTTTTATTTTTCAAAAGACACCTAATCAGCAATTTTCATAATTCTAACTTCAAAAATGACGAACTTCCATACAAACATTCATCCCCTATTTTACCCCCTTAGGGGTTGAATTTCAAAAAACCCTTCCTTAGTACACCTCTACACATCAAGACAAATCCACCCTCCAAATTTCAAGTCTCTACGATCAGCGGTTTAGGCTGTGCGTTGTCTGTCAGTCAGTCAGTCAGTCAGTCAGTCAGTCAGTCAATCAGGACTTTGATTCTTATATATTTAGATAACTACTTAAGGAACTTACATCTTAAGCCTGTTAAAGACATTCAAAGGTCCATTAAAAACATCTTGGTCTGTCATTTGACGGGCCCGTTAACGTGGTTGGCGCGGAGGCGCCTTTCACGCTGCAGGTCGTAGGTTCGATTCCTACCCGAGACATGCATTTGTGTGCATGAATATGTCTGTATGTCCGGAGTCTGGGTGTATATATATATTAAGTATGTATTTACAAATAAAAAAGTAGTATATGTAGTAATATCAGTTATCTGGTTTCCATAGTACAAGCTCTGCTTAGTTTGGGATCAGGTAACCGTGTGTACAAAAATGTCCCAGGATATTATTATTATTATTGTCATAGTTTATTAATTACGAAGCTCCCGTTGACGTAAAACTTCCATCTCAGTTTTATTTCAAGTATAACGGAGACTTTAAACTGGTAGGTTGTAAAAACTTAAGACAACGCTTTCGGAGGCACTTCGGAGCTTAAACTTAAGCTCGCTGAACTCGGGCTTAGCATTAAACATAACTTTTCGTGCTTCGTTCAGACATAGATTTTATTTTAAAGACCTCGTTGTTAGTTTGTGTTTAAAATTAAAAATCTTATCTGGGAAGGGATATTCATTAGCTGTTTGTAATATAATAAATACAGATGAAAATAAGATCGGCGTAAAGCAGCTATTACAGATGCGTTTCGTACGATGAGTGAGAGAGCCGAAAGCCCATCCCCCCTCCCCCTCCCTCCATCCCACTCCCCTTCAGGTCGGCAATGTGCGAGCAATGCCTTTGGTATTGTAAGCATCTATAGGCTACGGTAACTGCTTAACATCAGGTGGGCCGTAAGCTTTTTTGCTACCGCAGTCCTAAAACCTAATGATATCGCCAGACAATCACACCAACTGTATGGTCCCTAAACAAAGCAAAGCTTGTACTATGTACCGAACAATGGACTGGGGGCGATCCCAAAAATACCCAGACCAAGGCAAATTACGAATAGGCCGTTTTCGAAATTTGCCTCTGGCGGGAATCGAACCCTCAACCACCCGATGTAGCGATCGACCTACGAACCTTTCGATTTCGATTTATTTTTAAAAATAATTCTGTAATTCGTCTGTAAATGTTCCTGAAAATATAGAGCAATACTTTTAAATTCACACTTTCACTGACAGTCGCGTTAGTTGTATAATCAACTACCCCTGCCCGCAATGCAGTTCACAAGGGGGATGAATATCGGCACAAAATGTTCCGCTGGCGGTAAAACCGATTAATGTTCACAGCACACGCAACTTTGCAGTTACAAGGTAAAAATATAGTGGCTGAAGTTACCCAAGTTACTATGCGAACGGCTTTTAAATAGTTCCTAAAACTTTACGTATTTGACTATTGTTAGGGGTTTCGGAAAATGTGGAGTATGCTCGGGGACAGTGATTAACGTGAGTTAAAAATACTTTGAAAGAAAATAATTATTATTATTGCAAGTTAAAAAATAATAATTATATACTTAAAATTTTGGAAGGCTCAAATAAGTGCAGCAAATTATATTGATATTTTTATTAATCGTAAGTTGTTGATTTTTCTTCGACACACCGTTCCATGGTTATACCCATGGACCAATTACTAAGGGGACTGGCCCTAAGCAACTCGGCCGAGTGGTCGGCCTAGTACTAACATCGACATAAAACGAAGCCAGTAGTTCAACTATTTACAGGTAGATAGAACAATGAAAATGAAAAAACAATGACCACGTTTTTTCATACATATATCTAATAAGGGCACCTCTTTCTTTCGTCTTAATTCTGTGGTTATACCATTTGCTCGAAATCTAAATTAAAAATCCATTCCTTTCCTTTTTTCTCTCACACTCCTTCCTTTTCGTAAACATTGGAATAACAGTATGCGAGAAGGCCAAAAGAGTCTTGCTGGAACTAAAACAAGGATTGATATGAGAACAGTCTAACAAGAGACCTGTCTGTTCCTCACACGAGACACTCAAGTAACATAGGCACATGTACAGTTCCCCTTGCCAAATTACATACATACACATATATCTATGTAGATAATGTTATTTGCTACCTACTCGTTACTGCACATTTGGAGAGCATCCAAACCGATAGCGACATCGCATCGTTATCAACGATTGTTTACTATCCCTATATCAATACGATAGATATACCGAAGCATTTCCTGAAACAATATAAAATTTTGAAGACCGCTTGGCGTAATTGCGCAATATGTTAATAATATTACTTACATTATAGTATTACGCACAGACAGACTACTAATTATTTTTAGTTTTGGGTACGAGACTTTTTAGTATTAGGTTGTTTTAAGGTTTGCGCCCGTGAAGTCGCCAAACGGGCCCAATGGAAGACCAGCGCTGGTTCTTGTCAACCAGCACATGCTGAATTGGGTCCGTTTGCGGCGAGCACAATCTGTTTATTTATTTATTTTCTTTTTATTTTTTTTTTTGTATTTTTGCTTGCTGCAATAAAATTTTTCTTTCTTTCTTTTCTTTCAATTGTTCGTGCGTAGTAGGCCGCTCGGCTCACTGTATCGAGTGGGTGCGGGTTCGATGCCCATCATTATCATCATCATGTCAGCCAAAAGACGTCCACTGTTGGACATAGGCCTCCCCAAGGATTTCCACTACAACCGGTCCTGTGCCACTTGCATCCAGCGGTTTACCGCCGGAAACAAATTTCGGAAACGGTCTATTCGTAACTTGCCCTGGTTTGGGTGTCACTGGGATCGCCCCCAGTCCATACGGTAGCCATAGTAAAAGCGTTGCTTAGTTTGGGATCATGCAGTTGGTGTGTAAGTATGGCGATATTTATTTATTTATTCTAGGAACATGTTTCAGACTGTAACATACACGTATTCTTGTTTCATTACTTCTAATGGGAAGCATTTTTTTTTTCAATGGCTGCGTCCACAAGCCTCAAGCTGCCGTGCCCGAGTAATATATGACGTCATCTACGTGGTCAGCTCACAAAACTGAATGCTCGGGCGTGCTGCTCGGCTCATGTTGGCGCACTTGTGAATCTGGGCATTCACTATCATATTGTATGGACACAACTCTGAACCGCAACCACTGCCACTCTAACCACGAGAGCTTTAGTTTGTAAGCAAAGGAGATAAAGTTTCAGTAATGCGGTTACCTGCGGTTTGTACCCTCTATAGACAACCGGACTACTAACCGCAACAGAAGTAGGCGCGTAGTACAACTAATATGATATCCTTTACGATTGTTACTACACCCATCTATCGACCGACGACCGATACATCGATCGATTAATCGATAATCGAATGTAGATGGAATTCCATCTACTCAACTCAACTCAACTCCACTCATCTTATTCTACCTACTATTCGACTATAATTATAGTCGAATAGTAGCTAGAATAAAAGCAGTGGTAGCCGACTGGTTAAGCACGCGTCTTGCGGGCTTAAGGTCCTGGGTTCAAACCCTGGCTCACACCTCTGGATTTTTCGAAATCTATGTGTGAATCATAACTTTAATATGATTATCACTTGCTTACGGTGAAGGATAACATCGTGAGGAAACCTGCATGTCTTTAGACATGTGAAATCCACGAACCCGCACTGGGCCAGCGTGGTGGATTATGCCCTGAATCCCCCTCGCATTGAGGGGAGGCCCGTGCCCAGCAGTGGGACGTTAAAAGGGCTAAATTATTATTGTATTATTAGTAGGTAGAATAAGATGAGTCGATGTCGTTCGACAGTTTCTACGTAAAACAATTTTCGCTCGCTCGACTGTCGATCCATTATCGACCGTCGGTCAACCGACGGTCAATCGATTGGTGTGGTAACATCCTAAAATATCCACTGATTGAACCATTAATTCACATGAGCAATTCAAACGCCTTACGCCACTTTGCTCTACGAATGAGCTCTAAATCCCGGTATCTTCCGCAAACTTTGCTCACTTCAGAGTCAGATTGCGCCAGTGTTTACCATACGAAACTATTTTATCTAGTTCCAATGGGCCAGTAAAGCGTTCCCAAGTTAAATTTTACACTTGTCGACGTGGGGAACACAAATAAATCGGCCGATTTAGACGCTCTACCCGTTGCCGCCCGCCGACGAAAGGCGCACCTTTGGGGCTGGCGTAAGTACAAAAGTTCAGTTTGTTTGTCTAAGGCAGTTCGTTTTGTATTGCTGAACATTAAGATAATGAATCTCTTCTTGTGCCGATTATTGTAGTTGGCCAATGTACAAAAATGATTTAGTTTTTCATAGATGTTTCCCTCAAACCGGCATAGCCTCTAGTGGTAAGAAGGACCTCACTGCATTTATCTTAGTTGAAGCGACTAACGTGTCTACAAGTAAAGCCTCATATTTGTGGTTTATTGACCTATATTTTCCAGCGCTAAATCCGCGCTGCCGCTGCCTTTGCTGAACACGATTTTACCAACTCGGCGTTCATTTGGCTTTATTTGTACACATCACTTAAGAAAGTAATCTTTGCTTATGAATATTCTGGAGCCCGCTACATCTTCTTACTTGCGCTGTACCGTTCACCACCGTCCAGGCTAACCCGGTAATATTTTACCGTCGCTCGTGGACGGTGGCGGACGTAACGGGACCAGCTCCTAGAAACTCTGATTGCTGGCTTTAACACCAATAATTCTGCACCAAGAATAGTCGGATTAAGACTTTTAGTTCCGCACTTGGGTAAAGCGGAATCATAGTAGAAAGATGGATAGTAGGTTATCTTCATAGAAACGCACCGCGCGTGGCTTGTATGCGTGCGCCATGCGTATCTATGCGTCGCGCACGCACACTCAAACATCACATGCATTGTTTCACACTGATAACCAGGTCTATATTTTGTTTGAGTGTGCGTGCGCGACGCATAGATACGCATGGCGCACACATACAAGCCGCGCGCGGTGCGTTTCTATGAAGATAACCTACTACCTATCTTTCTACCATGGCGGAATGCACTAGATTTTAAGATCGGATAAACTGGCGTGAGCGAGCAAGCTATTTACTAACGCTTGTGTTATTCGCTGTTTGAACTGGCCTACCAGAGGGCCAATTCGCTTAACCATTGTGGCGCCACTGTGGCGTTTTGCTATAGTGATCGATTAGCCGGTCGGCCAACCAATCAGAGGGTCGCTCACTATAGCAGCTCAATGGCAGTGGCGAAGCGACTTGGGGCCTGGTTTATACACCTATCCTATCACCTACTATGAGATATCAATATTCGTTTTCTTACACTAAATTACGACCCGATTTGAAAACCCAATCCACGTTCATAAGTATATACCATTCGCATTGTATATCTACTCACAAAGGATTTATTCATTTTCAGCTGAAACCGTCGGCAATATTTTTTTCTTTGCCTTTTGTATCGCCAATACAACGGAATGTTATGTCACCCACCTGACAATAGGTACATACAAATTTTCCCCAAAACCGGTTCAATATACATAATATGAAGCGCTACATACATGATACATCATATATTATTATTATGTATCTACTTATGTGCTGTTATATGCTTTGACTTGAGTGCGTCTAAGTGTGGCGAGTATGTAGACATCAATGTCGTAAATAGGACTGCTCGGGCTTGCCTCTATCACACGAGGACACCAGTGGTAGCGCAACCAGTCGCTCCACCAACGAAATGTATGGAGGGTATCGCACCTGGTTTCCGCTTGATAGCGCAACCAATTCGGTGTCGGCTATCGAATCAGCCGCTGGTGGCGCAACCAAATGTATTACGCTCGCTAGTCGATAGCGTCTAAGTATTGGTTACCCGAGGAACCAACATTTTACAAAATTGACGGGAAAAATATTTTTGAAAAAAATGTTCGAATAAAAAAACAATTCAATTTACTTAATTCTATTTCCGATACTCATGTATTATTTCACACTTTTGACACACCTGTATATTTTAAGAAGTAAAGATCCATTCCAAAAAATAACATATTACTTATAATGATCATTTTGCATAACACGTCGTACACTGTATGTTTCCGGGCGAAATCACAGCAGCTCACGCCATGAGAGCTCTCCGTAGGCACGTACATGACGCGACCTATCGAACGACGCCGAGAGCTCCCGTAGCGATGGCACTACGTTATATCAGTTGATCTCCGAGTGTATTAAGTGTATGGCTTGTTAGAAGCTTCTATATTCTTTGTATGGTCTTAGAAAAATTGTGGAGAATACGGTTACAAAGATGATATTTCCAACAAAAATATATGAATTAGTAGTGAACTGATTCCTTTTAATCCTACTTAACAGGCCTAGGGTGAAGTATCATGCATGATATAGGTTAATAAGGTGGTTCGAGATTAGGTGCGTCCACAAGCTCCGAGCAGCGTGCCCTAGCAAGTTATGTAATTGTGGTTAGACGTAAAAAGTGAGTGCGTCTATATGAGGCGAGGGTCTCGCTCAAGCAATCTGTTTATGAAATGTACATCTATGCGTTCAGGCGTCAAAACTGATTTCTCAGGTGCGCCGCTTGTCTCTTGTAGACGCAGTCATTGATTGCTCGGACGCGCCGCTCGGCACTTCTGGACGCTGCTCGTGATTTGGCGCCGGTCATTGTACTAAAGACTCGCGAAACAATTTTATTGAATTCTTACTTGGTCATAAAATAATACAACATTCTCTCTTCCGAACAAACTTGTCAATTTAGCTGATAGACCTCTCTCCATCTTTGTCTATCTAAGGCACTCCCTTATTCAGTCAACATTCTATGAAGGTGTAAACCTTGCACAATTAACACCAACAATGTAATGCACCCTTAAACGTTATATGTACAGTTCGCAGTAAATCTAAGCGTAACCCGTCACAGGCCACGGCGTGGTCTAAGAGGCCCCTCGCCGCAAATGACAGCGCTCGGCCAGCTGCGGTCCGGATGCAAATCAAACCGAATACCCGGCCTACCTAACTGTCTGGGAAGTGACCAATTAACACGCGCTAACTATTTTCGGGAACAGTAATGTATTATTGTATTGATAATCGAGACGACGACGACGACGACTAGATAAAAATGCGATTCGAAAAACGCGCTAAAATAAATATCGCCAGACTTACACACCAACTGTATGGTCCCATACTAAGCAACGCTTGTACTATGGGTACCATACGGACTGGGGGCGATCCCAGTGACACCCAGATCAGGGAAAATTACGAAAAGGCCGGTTCCAAAATTTGTCTCTGGCGGGAATCAAACCCGCAACCACCCAACGAGGCCTACGCTCAAACCACTGCTCCAAGCGGTCGTAAAATAAAATAAATCAGAAATGCAGATGAAAAACACAGATTAAAAGCAGATCACGATAAAATTGTGCAACCAGAAAATGCGGATGATCATGCGCGCGGATATCCGGATTCGAGTCGGCCCGAAGCGGAAACATCCGCTAATGTATTCGCGCCACGTCGAACGACACCCGGTTAAATCCGGTTAAGGTGAAGATATGCCCCGGTTAATCTTCCCGCCCTTTGATTTATGAGCGTGACATTCTTTTGTTATATTCCGAGATGATAATTAATTCGGATGATTAATCATTCCATTTGACTTGTTAATTAAAACGTGACGCACATACTTCATTGGTTGATGCCTTTATTTAACTTGGACGACGGGGGATGAAATTTTAAATTGATATTCTCGTCAATTTTACGGGCAATTTGGTTTATTAATTTTGGATGAAATGTTCCCTTCAAGGTGTGTTATTTACATGGACCAATTACTAAGGGGACTGGCCCTAAGCAACTCGGCCGAGTGGTCGGCCTAGTACTAACATCGACATAAAACGAAGCGAGTAGTTCAACTATTTACCGGTAGATAGAACAATGAAAATGAAGAAACAATGACCACGTTTTTTTCATACATATATCTAATAAGGGCATCTCTTTCTTTAGTCTTTACCATGGACCAATTACTAAGGGAACTGGCCCTAAACAACTCGGCCGAGTAGTCGGCCTAGTACTAACATCGACATAAAACGAAGCGAGTAGTTCAACTATTTACCGGTAGATAGAACAATGAAAATGAAAAAACAATGACCACGTTTTTTTTTTCATAGATATATCTAATAAGGGCATCACTTTCTTTAGTCTTTACTCTGTGGTTATTTAGAATATTCAACTCATCATCAGTAAACGTAAAGGTATACACATTATTTGTGGGACTTGATAATAAAAGTAATATGTAAAGGTACATTTTGGTCACAAAAGATGTATTTTGTAGGGAGTGAGCATGTCGCAATAAGCGTGCCCCGGTGTGGCCTAGTTTTCTCGCGGCGTGACACCTCCTGTCCCGTCCCGCCTTGTCGTTACAAATTACAACCACCATTTACATATTGCAATTAAGCCCTTTTTACGACGTTGTATGAGGAATTTAACGTAACATATACTCGTAGGTACTAGGTGTGCCCGCGATTTCTTATATTTACCAACTTGACTTCATGATAATCAATGAATAGATAATTTACACATAGATTAATCATTGGTTTCCGCGCACCAAACAACTTTATACCAATGATGTTAAACCCATATAATAATATCTCTACCGTAAACAGATGCCATTTTCTAAAGAACAGTATCTCCATAGCACGTTTCTACCATATCCAAAATCAACACCCCCACTGCGTGAGGTTCATACAAATTAATCTTTAATGAACTCACGGTGCACGCGACAAATATTGCGATATAAACGGAATCGGTGTATTTGCAACAATATCCGGATAATATTATGCGATAAGTTTAAAACTATAGTTAAAACCTGCCTGTTAAAGCCTGTCAATATGTTTAAAACTATAGTTAAAACTAAACTCTGTCAAAAGGCCTATTACAAAATCTCGGATTACTTCGAAGATAAATCAGCTTGGGACTGATCGCTCAAATACACTTCGTTAATAGCAGTGTCATGTTAAAGTGTAGCGTGTCTTGCCTTGCTTATTTCGCAGGACAGCACACTGGAGCTATTGTTTACCAAAATACATTGTATTAAAATAAGTAAATGGCGATTTGAAAAATAAAATAAAAATAAAACAATGTAATAAAAGACAAGCCCGCTGAGTTTCTTGCCAGATCTTCTCAGTCGAGGTCGCGTTTCCGATTCGGCAGTAGAATTTAAGAAAAAATGTAAAATGGCAATTTGTAAGTGCCCCCGTAGGCATAAACAAAATAAACGTTTTGAATTTGAATTATGTTTAAGTAAATGCAATGTTTGTCGATAATTTAAGATAACATCAACTTGGCATGAATTAGCCCCAAGTTTGCTCACCCGAGTGCTAAAAGTGATTAATAAAAGTATTATACGGGAATCTGGAAATCCCAAAAATTCTTCAGCACAAAATCTAGTCTTGTAAAGAAGTCCTTTTCAATTGCCGTGACGTGACCGCGGAAGTTTAACTCTCTTTTAAAAACGACACCAAAGTTTACTACCTGAGATGGGTTATGGGCAAATTAAACTATGATTTAAGAGTTAACCAGAGACTTGATATATTTTAAAATGTTGTCACACTGGAAGTTGTACTAGAACAAACCTAATGATACTAGCTGCTTCTACATCAGGCGCATGCCGCGCCGGCGCCCGAGCATTCAGTTTTGACGTCGCAACGCATAGATATAATGTCATGACATGTATGCTCGGGCGAGGCATGCGATGCACCAATTAACATATTTATTTCAAGTTCTTCTTCTTATCGTATGGTTAGTGGCCAACCTGGTGTCAGAGTTCTTCAAGCCGCCCGTGGGCCTCTGACAAGGCTTAACGACTGCGGCCTAGATGACAACAACCGGGACCGACTTTTAAAGTAGTTAATGAAAGAGTTTATACACTAATAGCCTTAGCCAAAGTCTGGTAATATGCCTTATTAAATTGCGAAATTGCGTGGAATGTGGATGTACCGATGAACATCTACCCGGGTAAAATTGCGTGGAATTTGGATGTACCGATGAACATCTACCCGGGTAAAATTGCGTGGAATTTGGATGTACCGATGAACATCTACCCGGGTAAAATTGCGTGGAAATTGGATGTACCGATGAACATCTACCCGGGTAAAATTGCGTGGAATTTGGATGTACCGATGAACATCTACCCGGGTAAAATTGCGTGGAATTTGGATGTACCGATGAACATCTACCCGGGTAAAATTGCGTGGAATTTGGATGTACCAATGAACATCTACCCGGGGATTAGCGACGTTGAGATCTATAAACTCTGAACCAATGACAAATTAACCCGTTCCCTGCTCCAACCGAAACCGGGTAAGCAAAGTTAGAGGCTAATATTATGCACGGCACAGCGTCGACCCGGTTCGAAGCGCACCAGCGCGGCCGGCTTACCCGGTAACCGGTTAAGCTTCCCATCTTACGTTTGATGTTTTATCCGTTTCGATACTGATATTAAACCGGAGTTTCTGGTGACATACTTTCTGAGGTCGCGTTTTGAGTTGTTGTTTATTTTTAACCCTTTGAAAGGCTAGGGACAAATGAAGCAAATAATTTCCCTAGGAGCTAGATTTGTCTCGTACGCACTCATAGACGAAACGTATGAGAATTGTAGAACTCTCCCCCCTCCTTCTCCCTCTGTCCCACTCCCCTTCAGGTCGGGAACGTGCGGGCGATGCCTTTGGAATTGCAAGCATCTATAGGCTACAATAACTGCTTAACTTAATATTAGGCGGGCCGTACGGTTGTATGCCATCTTAGTAACTCTTTTGCCTTCTTTGGGAAATACAGGCGAGGTAGTATTTTTTTATGAATGCGTACTAAGTTAACCAAAGACAAACAGCAAAACGGATCAACAACAATCGCACGTGTTTCCATCGTATCCCCATTGTCATTACGCATGACTCCACGTAAGTAGGACTGACGTAACCAGGTCACTATGCCCACTGATCAAAACAAATGGAGAATAACGCGCCCGCTCTTTATTTTTATGTAAAAACGCAATATCCAGGTTAATCCTTGATATTGCGCTGTATGGCATTTTAATCCTGAAAAAATACTATGAAGTCGAATGAAATATTTTGCTACACAAAAATCAGCTGACATCGGTTTTCGAATCTAGTTTGTTTTGAATGTTAAAATTAATCTTCTTGCGTCATCATCATCAATTGATGTGTCCAGATGCCTCGCATGCCTCGCCCGAGCACTCATGACATTATGTCTATATGCGTTCCGACGTCAAAACTAAGTGCTCGGGCGCAGCATGCGCCTGATGTAGACGCAACTAGACAAAAGATTACTTTCAGCTCTTTGCCTTCACTCACACTGAAACACTTTTAATAGCATTCATTCATAGTTACATTTCACAGTCAGATTTATAGATTTTAGGTGTCCAGGGGTAGCATGACGCATGAAGACATAATTATCGCGACAAACTTCTCTACCCACTATATCGCCAGTTGCAACATGACTGACAACAAGACAAGATTTCGGCTATGGACATTTCCTTCAGGGGCGATATAGCTTTGTCTACCGCAGACTAATCTGAGTAACCCTTATAAAAATTCATTCATTTTTCAAATGGCCGTCTCTTTAGAAGTTAATCTAAGAGTAAAGTAAGTTATATCTAATATCCTTGTCGGGGAATGAGGCTTTGAAGTAGAACGCAAATGGAATAAAGTATAACGAAGTGAAATCACAGCGTTTTAAACTCGCGACTTGTTCCAAGGAAGCAGGCGACTCAATTCCAGCCCGCGAGAGCTTCTTTGATCCCGAAAATTGGTTTAATGCGAAAAATGCAGAATATTTTTTTGCATGTATAACAAAATATTAAGAAAAATACCTTTGATGTTACGTTTTAAGTGTTTTTATAAAATATTCATGGGGTTTTTTGTATTTTTTCGTTTAATAAATACTCGTACGTTTTAAAAAGTTAGCAACATTATATCGGTCACCATTCTCCCTTTCCACTATTTAGCGTGGGAGGGTTTTTATCGTTGTGAAAAAAAAACCTTTCATCTATGAATATAAAATAGTTCTTTTACGCACGTTTGAAGCTTTGCGTAATAGTACTTTGGAATAACAAAGATCGTAGCATGTGTTTTTAAGTACCGTACGAAATGATAAAACTTTTCAATTGAACATGAAAAGTTAGACAGATACGTTTACTTGTAAATTCTAATGTCTTATAGGTAACATACATATTCATTTACATTGTTATAACCTAGGCACATCTTACAAAAATTGTACATGTGAAAGATTGAATGTTTGGACGTTGTCACTCAACCGCGCAAAAAGGACTGAAAAGACTTTTATGAAATTTAGCACACAGATAGATTATTACCTGGGTTAACATATAGGTTACTTTTGATCCCGGAAAAATCTTAGGTTCCTGTGGGATTATAAAAAAAAAATACAGGACGTATCCACTTGGAATTTGGTATAGATAGAGGTGTATTATTTACATATTTTCTCTAGACACAATTCTAAAGTCAAAGCGGACGAAGTCACGGCACAGAATAGATAGGATAGATGGACAGAAATTAGTTTTAGACAAAACCATTGAATTCATCGTCATTATCGATAAATTTATCATCTTTTTGAACCAGCAAAGAGCCGCACCCATAAAATAGCTTTGACACGTAATTTATCTCAAACTTTTCATTAAATTAATCCTTTATTCAAACGAAGCCCGTACACGTATGTAATAAACTTGGAGGAAAGCAACGCGTCTAACCCCGCGGAGGTTATCGCGGAAATTGCACCGCGGTGTTGGATGTGTCCCCAGTACATTGACAGGGTTAATTAACTACTTACCGTAAGCTTTTATAGCGAAAGTGCAAATTTTAACGTTGGCGTTTAATTTTGGCTGGTTAACTGAAGCTCGCAGGACGCGTGCTTGAATCGGCTATCAATGGACTTAAGGTCCAGGGTTCAAACTCCGGCTCGCACAATATCACTTGCTTACGGTGAAGGAAAATATCGTAAGGAAACCTGCATGTCTTAGAAAATTTAACAAATTTTCGAAAGTCATGTGAAATCCACTAACACCGCACTGGGCCAGCTTGGTGGATTATGGCCTGATCCCCCTCGCATTGAGGGGAGGCCCGTGCCCAGGAGTGGGACGTGGAAAGGGCTAACATAATTACATTACTATAATACTAACCTATTTTGTAACTAACTTCAAATGAAATATTATGTATATCAATTGTAGTCTAAAACTCGGGAGAGAGTTTTCAAAAATTCTAAATTCAAAACGTTTATTTTGTTTAGGCCTACGGGGACACTTACAAATTGTCATTTTAAATTTTTTCTTAAATTCTACTGCCGGATCGGAAACGCGACCTCGACTGAGAAGATCCGGCAAGAAACTCAGCGGGCTTGTCTTTTTTTACATTGTTATATTTAATCTCTCGTCTTTCATATAGAATCGATAGTTTGAACTCTTCACGATCAATCAACTTTCATCCCCTTAGGATCGTTAGAATATGGAAGACGAAACATTGAACTCTTTCCTGTAGTTAAAGCTACAATTGATCTTACGGCCCTAAAAAGTATTTTTTTCATCATTTATTTGGTTTATCTTGATCGATTTTCTTTTATTCATATAATTTTTATTTTATAAGCATTCTTCACATGTCGGTTCTTAAAATAACATTTATTTAATAGGATGTAATTGTAACATTGTGAGAAAAGACATAATATATCAACGAAATAAATGAAATCTACAAACAATACAGCTCTATTTAGTTTTGTAATTAAATAAACATTCGCTCGCTGTCCCAAGAGATTGATTCACTCTACTTGCAACTTCATAGTTAATGTTTGCTAATAGCGACTGCTAATTACTGAACGTTCATAATAAAATAATATAACGGATGATGAATCGCCCATCCGAAGGGCAGGTGGACGTAGAAAATACTGGATATTATCCGGAATTAAGGTGGTATTTTCCGTTATTCATACCTATAATTTAACAAAAAAATGTTTAGCTATTTGATGGTGTGAGCTGTTAGCTGCGTCTAAACGTGGCAAGCGACGCGCCCGAGCAATCATTTTACGACATGTCTACGTGGCCAGACTCGTGGTCTCCTTATAACATCAGCTATCTTTCAGTGAAAGTCCCGTCCCCCAGCCGATTCGGAGCTCAGCCGGAACAAACATCCAGTCAGACAGACATACAAAGTTATAAAAAATTGCTTTTTTATATGTACCGTATATACTTTCATATGCACTTAGTAAAAAGCTGTTATTTAGACATAACAAACAGACACTTCAATTTTATTTATTTGTATATAATATTAACCGCTCGCAAAACCTGCTGACTTCTAATTTTATTTTTAATACGGTCCATAAATTACTCTTCACAATTTTACGTTAAAGCGATAAAGTTACGCATCATTACGCTCCAGTTATAGCACGCTCGTTAATAAATCTCGACGTAAACAACAATACTTCGATGCCGTTCAATTTGCTGAAAGATTTCATGAGTTACGTTCAAGCTTGGGGAGTTATGAAACTTCAGCTAAATAATAAAGTTTCCCGCTTGAAATTCAATTAATTTATCGACAAGGCACGAGAGTAATGGCGTTTATATAAAGAAGTTTTGATGCCCCCCCTCTTTAACGAAAGTTAAGTCGAGTGATTAAACTAAAGTCGTGTGAGTTTGGCGTTTTTAAAGTTTGAGACTTAATGAGCGGAACTTAGAAAAGGTATGACTTTCAAGCTCCGACTTAACCCCATCGATTTTGTTATGCAGGTTAACTTCCAATGGTAGAGGTAACCAATTGACTGCAGCTCATATATCGGCTGGCACGACCGGGGTAGTACCACCCTCTCACAGAAGATAGGCGTAAAGAAGCTTTTACAGCTGTATTTCATACGATGAGTACGAGATCTGGAATTTTCGGTGATTAGAATTTTGAATTCCGAATCAGTTAACCAAAATTGATTTGAACACAAAGCGGGGTTAATTAAACCGTTAGTTAACACAAACAAGTCGCAATCACACTAGCCACTAGGCAATTACGTCATCATAAACAGTTGAACGCAAACAAATAGACAATTAAACATACCTACATATTGGTTAAATGTCTATATTGAGAAAAATAATTAAATATCCGTCACGACTTTTATCCCCATTCGGGGGTAGTCAGAGGCTTGAGTGGCCATACACCACCACATTGTGCAAGTATTAAGCCAACTCAAAGCCTACGTTTCACCAGATAGTCAGAACCCAACGTGATAGGTGGTGAACCTTGTCGCCGTGCTGCATGCCGTGTCGTTGTCTATATTGAGGTGTATTGTTTTAGTTTTTAAATTTAGCTTAGTCGTAATTTGACAACAGAATGGCTATCATTAAATAAATCACCACGACTTAAATTTCGTATAAAGAAAAATCTAATAGTCAATAACCATGCATTCGACAACACGTCATTATGGTACGGACGCTAAATCTCGAATGATACACGACGGTCGACGGCGTAGGATATTAGAACGGAAATTGACCACGTGGCTCGACCGGACATGTCGTCATCGAACGTGATATGAACTAGCCAATCAGTGCGCATTCAATTATAGGGCTGTCTTTTAAATGAACATAACTAAATTATTATTTTATATTATTGTATTACCTAGTTTAAGAGTTTAGGAGTTATAAATTGTAATAACTGATCTTTTGTTACAGGTATGATCAAGATGGATTGGATTATCCTGTTGGTAAGGAAGTAGAGTAAAACCCTTCGCGTAACTAAGTCAATAGGCGTATCTGCACATGCCGCGCGAGGCTGCTCACCCACATGCCTCGCGAAGCACGACGTTTGCTTCAGTCGCATGTCGCGCGAGGCAAATGGCGAGGCAACTGACACGCTGGCTAGACAGAGAAGGGTATACCCGGGCAATCAGTTTAACATCGTTCTGTCTAATGATTATGCCAAACTAGGCGAGGCAAATGACAGCGCTCAGGTGAGGCAGGACGCGCATTTGCCTCGCGCGAGGCAAGTCGATCTTCGTGATGCAATTTGCCTCGCGCGGCATGTGAGACTGCTGGACGTGGCTATTTGTAACATTTTGTGGGTACCTGCTCTCATTTGCCCTCGATAGATCTGATTTACAATATCTAGAAATAACTTATTCACCTAAACTTCTCACGTTCACATAGAGTTTACAGAACCGAAGATTTCCGCCGATACGTTCCACACGATCGAAACCTCGATTCGCGTCAGCCCTAACGAAGTTATCTGTCCCCACTCTGCTATTTAATTAACGCCAATTTCATACACTTTTAAAGTACATTAAGCTACATCTACTTTTTGGGTTGTGTTGTATGAAAACTACGCTAGATGGTTATATTACATTATTGACGGAGATTAAGCTCATGGTCGAAATACTTTTAAGGCGGTTGTTTCTCGCGATGACGTTGTCCGTCTTGATTGGTTGGCCACGCACTGACCCCGCCCACTTTTTGGGCTAAAATAATTCTGATGTAAAAAACGATTGCGTCACAAATTCCAAAAATGATTATTAGGTACTATATTTCTCCATCTTTTGGTGAAAAAAAAAATCTAAGCCGTTTAAAAGAAGATAGAAATGTTAAGTCGAAAACAGCTTCACTTTGTTATTTTTTTCGTATAGTACCTAACAAGCAGCACTTTTCCTACTGTGAATTTAAAATGGGTTGGTAAATAATGTGATTTTTTTTCCGAATGTTGAAAGAGATAGCCTCCAATCATGCGTATTGTCTGGGTTAATCGCCTTAAAAGCTGAGTAGGTTCTATAAGATGTGACAGGGACAGAGTGAACGTCCATTGTCCCATAATCAGCCGGCGGCATTATTAAATTTGTTCACACACGTGTTGAGTGGGGACCTCCATTCCTTATGTCATTTCCGGAAGCTTCCGGGGGAATTATTGACGGTCCATAAGAAGGCGCTAGAGAGATTTCGCGGACTATTTTTAGTTCCCATTTTATTTGAAGTGGTGCTGCGTACGGTTTTACGTGAATGAAAGGATCCATTAGTGAGGGGGTGTGGTGTGGGAGAGGGGTTAGACCACGGGAGTAAATATTATGGAATCGTCCTGAAAGGCGTACCCATTTTATATGAAGTGGTTTACATACTACCTTCTTACTAGTTCTACGACTTGTGTATGTACGTCCCGCGTCCTGGCCCCCGAGTCTAATCGCTAAAAACCAATGGTCTCTAATATTATCTTTGTGAATTCTTTATTATAAATCGTAAATTCTCGGCGGACATGTAAGCAGTCCATCTGTAACCAGTCTTATGGCCGATAACATTCCAACCGCTAAAAATTTACGATTTACAATGTAGAAATCACAAAGATAATATAAGAGACCAGTGATGGCGCGTTGGTTAACAGACTAGATGACCTGCTGTATTGGTGAGACCTTGTAAAATAAAGATTCGCACAAACTGGCAAAAGCTAGTATGAAGTAGTCGTTCAATTTCATCTTCATTTCCCCAGCTCACGTACTCCATATCTTCCTCGAATCACAGCTTAATCGTTCATCCGCCGATAATTATTTATTTCCTCTCAATTCAACACGAATGGCTCAGCAAATAAAGCCAACGTGTGACTAGGATTTACACATGTTTGGTGTAAACCAGGACAGTTCTATTTTAAAATGTAAAAGTAGCTGCTGATTTTGTGTGATGTGTCATTAAAGAGAAGGAAAAGAAAGGAGTTATAATATCTCAAGAGAGATAAAATTATGACTATTATTCTTCATAACGTCTTATTAGTCGAATGTGGAACGATTCGCCATACGTGGAATACGTATTTCGGATCTATGACTGATAAGATAGATAGCCTGTATCCAAATATTGATCACAAAAGTCAAGGTATTGTCTAGTATGCAGGACATACGTTTAACATAGTTTTATGGTAATTTTTCCTGAAGGGTATCGACATTCCTCATAAATGACTCATATGATAACATGCAAGAAAATACACACTGGTAGCCCCTTGATAATTCTTTGAAAATGACTATGTCGCATGCTAGAATTTAATATTTTACGCTGAGATCGCCTTATTTTTTTGAGTAAATATGGGCGCATTAGATCTTGTTGTTTTACACATTTTTAATACACCGTCTTCTTTTACCTTGCAAACATGGTAACCCTACACTGCACGACTCCCAACATTGTTTGTCTTCGGACTTCCCTGGAAATCTATTTTCTTGAAAATGGGTGAAAATTTTCGAGCGCAGTGGTTGTGCACTGAATTCAGAATGGAGTGGCCTTTGTTTATTAGCGAAGTTTCAGTGCTTGCGGGTCTTAAGACCTGAAAGTCTTTTGTTAAGCTGGTTAATGAACTTGTAAGTGCATTGGATAAGATAAAATATGCATGTTATAATATTTCAATTTTTGTTCCTACGTTGTCGACTAGTTACGCAGCAAGGTATATGTGCTAGTTAGGTATTCTAAGACGGTTAGCACCTCCTATATATGTCCGAATACTATCCAGAATAAAATCATAAGTGGCATCTACCCTATCCGTGCGATAGCACGCGATATGAGCAGTTTTACTACATTTTTTACTGGGGCTCGTTTATTATAAACTTTATGTTGGTATAAAGCATAAAATAATGACGTATTTTTATAACCAGATGCAGTAAAACACCTTTTATGTGGGCGATAACATCGGTATTGGACATTCGGCATGGATGTTGCATTAGCTACGTTTTGATTGCTGTAATACACGTAATATACGTTTAACTACTTCCTATGCCTGAAATGTGTATTCACACAGTACCCGAACGTTCAGACCAACATATTATATCATTATGTGATAAAGTCAAATATGATAGAGTTAAACATGATAGAGTTAAACGAGGACACGATAGTGCCACCGGCCTTCGAGTCAAGTCGGCCTACACAAAATATTATAAAACTCACACTAAAAATACAATCCGTGTTATCACAGAAAAGTTAAACACGTTATGTACACGAGTTATGCCAAAACTTACGGTTTAAAATGTGACATATCTCATGTTTATTTCAGTTCAACTTTTTATAACACCTAATATTTTTATATGCTGTCTTTAATATCTCGTTAGACAGATTACTGGAAATGTAAGATTAAAGGTATCATGTTACTAGTAGTTGCGTTAGCCTCTGCCTCTAAGCTTAATGCTTGTATAATAGGAATGGCCTATATCAATAGCTTAATAGCCAAGATTGAGATCGAACCCGAAATCTTTCGATCCCGAGGGCGCCCCTTTAAACCACCAGCCTATTGACGCTTCAGTAAGTAGTTTCTCCTTAGCTGATAACTTAAAGAGCATCACCGATAAACGTATAAAAGGGCTCTTTAATCTTCTTGGAAGAAACCCACTGCACCCTATCCCTACCGTTCGATATCTTCCATTATCTCGCCTCTATAAAGTACATATCCCAAGCAAATGTATATAAAAGGTTTACGTGTCCCGCGTCAGCTTACACATGAAAAATTCATAGGTGAATAATCTCCCATTCACTCGTACTCGCCGTTCGCGCTGCGATTGCGCCTCCACGATTTTGAACCGGCTACAGATTTTATCTGTGCTGAAGTTGTACTGTGGCGGTTTAAAAAGTTATCTTGTTGGTCGTTTTGCTTATATGAAAAATCCGGTGTGTTTCATTCAGGCTAAAACGTAGTGCTTCCGTAAAACTGGAGTATTTTTTTACTATGTGTGGTGTCTGAAAAAGTTTGGCAATCGGCCTAAAAATGGACAGCAAAATTAATAGAATAGCCTTCATTTTCTGTGGCTTTGAAGTCGTTGGTAGTCCTATTCTGGACGATGGCACGTGCTGTGATATTCGTAATCGGGGAAGCCAACCCAAATCAGGAATCGGAAGAAGACGAAACGGACTGAATTAAACAGATCTTCCATACTATATTTACGTACGCCACATAGATTCCCATAGCTTTACATAAACTCACGCCCAGACCAATCCAGATAAAGTTCCAGAAAAAAATTTGTGTGTGTATGGACGACTTAGGAAAGCGCACGAAGTCGTACCAAACTTCCTAAAGAAACTTTAATTCCAACTTTAATTCCACATTATGTCACCGTAAAAATGCGTCTGCAATAAAATCTTCTAGACGCCATTAAAATTCATATCCCATTTACCACGTACGACCACGCGCCACATATAAATCCAACCCTACGCTAGCAAGCCACAGCACAGTGGAAGAGTACCCGTATGCTGTGCACACTGCACATAGATCGTTTGAAATGTACCGCCAAGATTTGCGACGTCGGAAATTAGGCGAATAGAAATATAGGTGAGCGTGTGACGCGGTCGTTTTGCGAGGGAGGTATGGTCTTTGTTTCGGCACGTGGGGGGTTATATGTTAGCAATAGTTTAGAGCAGGATTATAAATGATAACCCTGCAATACGGTTGCTAAACTTCGCGCTTCTACGGTGGAGTCGGTAACATAAAAATGTATGACAATTTCCACGTCATTTGCTCTTGGTTTTACAATGCATTCTACAATCTTTAGAGATACAATATTATAAATTGACAATCTTCAATCAATTCCCGATTAAACTTTGGTTTTATAACATAAGGTTTTGGTCTATTCAGCGTATGCCACCGTAGGCGTTAGAGTATGCAACTAATTTGCCATAGTCACTGCGACTAATAAAACTATAGAATTTAATTGATTGGCCTCGATTTTTAAGTTGACCCAAGATTATGTAACCTGTATTTGCATGGAAAACGGAACGTTATCTCCCGAATAATCAATTGGGCACAGATTAAAATCGTTTCGGGAACGAGGCTTAACTCTAGTACCTGAGCCATCCCCGAGCCATCATTGTACATTTTAATTGGAGATTATAGTCTTTGGAACGATTTCCGATTTGCATGTATCGTGCCATCTGCTCCTGCGTTTTGGTACCTATTGATTAATTAAACTTTATGGTAATGCCTTTATCCGGTTCACGCTATTATCGATTCGGGAACGGCATCTACTCGAAAAGGTAACTTTACCGAATTGTCGAATGTAACAGCTGTACACCGAGAAAAAAAATTGGTTAAATGCAAAACCTAATGTGAGGTATTGCAATAAAGTTAGCTAAATACTACCTAGTTTAGGTTTTATGAACCTATTGTAGGTAAATCGTTTTTACTTGTATAATTTTGATGCGCTTCAAAAATTACAAAATGTAACTTAGCGTTTCAGTATTCTGCCGTTAGTAACTTCGGTGTTTTTTTACGGTCCAACTATTAGGCCTAATCCTTCTGTGTCTTCTGAAGTTCCAGGGACCAAATTCTAACATTTTAGCACCCATTAAGTTCAAAATGCAGGATTATACTTCAAATTCATTCTTGACATAACACTGTCGATTCCACCCTCTTTTTATGAAAAACATATTTTTATTATGATCCGGCGAAATAAACCCAATCATGTAGAGAGGAGCGCGGGGCGAGCTACCCTCTACCAGGAAATCAATTTCGTTAAATATTTCTTTTATCCTTTATAGACGGAAATAAAGATAATGGCACTCGAGAGCTAGATAAGTTATTTATTGTATGGAAGTTAAATGATAGGGTAAAGATATTGTTTTATATTTAATCAAACGCTGGGGGTAGTTTGACGTTTTCACGTTCGGTTTTTGTGACCTCGGGCCTTACCACGACCTCTTATCGCGATTCAACATTTTAACGTTTCAGCGACTTTTTGTGCAATGAGGTACCTTATTGTCATGACAATAAGAAATGTCATTGCACAAGAAGTCGCTGAAACGTTAAAACAATACTGCTATAAGAGGTGGTGGTAGGGCCCCTGATGGGTTGAATAGAATTGTATTGCCTCTTTCCATTCCTTTTCCCTGCTTCCTATTGCTATTATGCAGACCAATATTTCATTAAGATGTGTCCAGTTGGTTAACCACCTTTGTTTAGACTTAACGGCTGTCTTAAATTTAATGGGACACAATGAATAGCTTTAGTCAGAAAGATGTAAGTTAATACGAAAGAAACTACTAAAACTGTCGGAAAAATTTAAGCTTACTTCGAAGCTTACTTCTTAAGTTTCGTAGTAAAACTGAAACTGAAATATTCTGAATAGTAGCAACACTCCTGTAACCACTACATCTAAACTACAACATAAACTTTTAATTGGCATCGTAAAGTAGCCAACTAATTTATAAAACAGTGTACACTTTTCAATTTTCTTTCAAGCAAACTTGAGCGGCTACGGAACTTGATAAAAACAACTTCTCAGTCGAAGTGAAGCACCTGATGCTTTGATAAACAATTTATTTTTTTATAGACTGCTGAAAGTTGCGACCTTCAAGCCTTCAGTAATGGCCTTTTTCTTCGTACAGCGTATGAAATGAATCTTACAGATCTGTCAATAATTCTTGTTTCAATTATGGCCGCGTCTACATAAGGCGCATGGGCGCGCCCAAGCACTCAGTTTTGACGTCGGAACGCATAGACATAATATCATAACATAAGTGCATCCAGGTCGTCACACCATCGCTTCCTGGGCCTGCCTCGGCGACGACACCCATCTTTACCAGGTCCATCTAAAGTTTAGTCTGGTTTAAGTTTTGAGCCTACAGAGTTACATTTCCGAAAGTTACTTCTTGGTCTTTACATAGTTTAAAAACAGCTGAAAATAAAATTGTACTTGAGGAAGGCCAAAAACTTCGCAGAAGTGTTATCGTCCACATCTACACAATTACACCATCCCTATCCCAAATCTTCCCAATTTCTCTGCAAGTTTTTTCACTATCACTATGGGTATGAATCGGGCGGTTATATTAAGCACCCCTGGAAGCACCCCCATTACTGTCGATGGCGTCATCCCGAATGACCATTTGTCACGGGCGATCGCGCGGCGCGACACGCCTATGCCGTGTCCGCACTTTCTGGAGCTCGGCTGTGTCTATATCAGGCGCGTGCCTCGCCCGAGCACTCAGTTTTGACGTTGAAAAGAATATACATAATGTCATAATATGAGTGCTTGGGGTAGGCATGCGCGGCATATGGACAAGCCAATTGAGCTGGACCTTGCTAGATTTTTTGGGAAATATTTTGAGTTACATGTATTTGTTAAGATAAAATAAAAATGTGTGGACTATTTGAGACTTTTAAGAATTCTCAATTCCTATAAGTCTCAAACAGTCCATTTGAGACTTTTAGGAATTGAGTGCCTCTTTCATATAGATAGATAGATAATTATTTATTATTATAGCACTCCAAAAAACAAAAAATATAAAATAATATTAGATACACATTTATACAAAAATTGGGAAATGGGCGGCCTTATCACCAATAGGATATTAAGAAGACTATACAAGAGATTAAACGACTTTACGCATCTATTTCAAGGTAAATGTTTGCCTTATTTCAAGTTTATTAAAGTCCTAAATAAGATGAATTCAGTTAAATAGATTTATGTACACATAGGATTTTTTATTAATTTTAATTTGAAACGAAACAGTCGCTCATTAAAATACGGTCACAAACAAGATTACGTTAAAAACAACTTAACGTCACGACGTCAAACTTGCCCGAGATAAAAATTACATTACGCCAAAAATACTTAGCTCCGGGAAGCACAAAGCGCTGTTTGACCCACTTTTCAACTAATTCATTATCCTGAAGGGATGTACGTAACTTTGCTGAAAAATAATGTTCCCGCTACGTCATGTGGATTATAATGTAATGAACGGACTTAAATGTCAGACAGGACATTTGGGCATTTGGAGCATGCTTCGCCCGTACACTCATGTTATGACATTTCTCCTGTGCGTTCTGATGTCAAAATTTAGTGTTCAGTGACGCAGCCATTGGTATGCACAAGCCTAAAACTCCTGTTTATTATAATTAAACAAGTCTAACTAATGCGAAGGGGATTCAATCTGTGGTTATCTAGTATAGTTCTATATTTCAAGTTAAATCTAGAATATCTACTGCTCCTATGATAACATCCACTGATCAGCCCTGACAAATGCTCACGCGGAATATACAAAAAACAAAGGAAGGCAAACGATTATTTAAACACAGCTTTAGGGCAAAAACCCGGCAGAGGCTGCGAGATACGTCTCACTGAATAAATTGTCGCGGTAGAGTTTCGCGACGAATGGGCGACTGGAAAAAGTCGCAAAAAATAAACGCACCATATGCGGCCGACACAGAAATGGCATTCGAAAAATTCGGTGAACACACAATGTATGTGAATCGTGTAGTGTTTGCAGGCAGACCGTTTAAATACCCATTTGCGACTAGATTAAATACAGGTTTTTTAGTCTGCAGGTATGGAATATCATATGGTGCAGATGCCTCGCATGCCTCGGCCATTATCACATTATATACATGCAATCTGACGTCAAAACTGAGTGTGCAGACGTGGCATGCGCCTGATTTAGACGCAGCTAATTTTAGGACTTTTATATCATTTTTTTTGTTAGCCTATAAAGTTGTCCCACTCAAACAAAGACAAAGGCCTCCCCTTTTTTCTTCCACATCACTTTCACTCCATGGAAATTTCCAGCCTCGTCGTTCCCACAATTCTAATATATTCTAATATTTTGAGATCTAAAATTCTGGTCAGTCCGTCTTCTACATTATTCTGTTAATTATCATATAACGGAATCAACTCCAAATCAATCCTCACGAGTATAAGGTGACATTTAAACTAGTCCCCAATCTAAACAACAATAGTCTTCCTTGCAGATAATACAAGTTTACATAGCACCAAAGGCTAGGGCAGATTCCGCGCTCCACTGAATTTCTGTGTTAAATTTTGGTATTTCCCTACTGCCACTACATTCGTACCCTCGTGTTGTTTAAGCGCATTGTTTCGGGAGATTAAAATAAATGCAAAATGTACTACTGCTGCCCGCAGTGAAGCGTTTTCAGGTTGGATTAATATGCACTTTTGTGGACGGTGTTTTCTTTCAAGTTTCTTTTCTTTCAGCATCCTTTGTTGATTGTGCATCATGCATTTGAGCATGTTTAATGACAGCGAGAATCGTCGCCTCCGTTTAGTGAATATATTTTGGCTTTTCTAAAGCTCACTGGTTACCATAAAATCACACTTTCAAGTTTAAACCTTATGTTACGACTGTTACGAGAGACTACTTCAAGTTTTCTCGCCCATGTTTTAAAAATCCAATTTCTCGTGAACATATTTCCTCTACAAATTCAAGAGTCTCGATCATCCCGTTTAAATTTAGTTTTCAGTTGATGAGATATAGCGAATAATACAATATACTGTACCGTGTCGTCCTGATTTTTCTTTTCTTATAGTATGGTCAGTGGTATCTAAGTTATTCAAGCTTCCCGAAGGCCCCAAAGGGGAAACGGGACTTTTTACGTGTCCTCCCAAGCACGTAGTTGCTCAGGTCAAATGCCACTAAATGGTCATCCATCTCTGACCTTGTCAAGCGTTGCTTACCTCCGATAGTTTAGCGATCAGTGATTGCAGCTGGCTATGAGCGCCTCGCGCCTAAGAATCTGCTCACACTTGACGGGCCCGTTAGCGTGGTTGGCGCGGAGGCGCCTTTCACGCTGCAGGTCGCAGGTTCGATTCCTACCCGAGACATGCATTTGTGTGCATGAACATGTCTGTATGTCCGGAGTCAGGGTGTATATGTATATTAAGTATGTATTTACAAATAAAAAAGTAGTATATGTAGTAATATCAGTTATCCGGTTTCCATAGTACAAGCTCTGCTTAGTTTGGGATCAGGTAGCCGTGTGTACAAAAATGTCCCAGGATATTATTATATTATTATTATTATTACATACCTATACCTATGGAATATTTTTGACCAATCCTTCAGAACATCTGTCATTATTTTCATGAAAGTACTTCTTCTTTATCTTATTTCGTGTCAACAGTTCTACTATTGTTAGACCTTATTTACAAGGTATTTGGCTACATTAATAGCGTTGGGTGTGGCCACGTTCAAATCCTTCCTCGTGTAAGTGTCCGGGCACAAGGGACACTCCAGCCCCCCTAGACAAGTGGCATGAAGGCTAATCGAATAGAATAGAATAGACTTCACAATGTATGGAAATGTCAAACATCGCTATGTAGATCAACAACAAGTTGCTACGTAGATCACGTGACTTATGTCATTTCCATACATGAAGCGTAGCGATTTGAAGGAACGCTTGTAGACGTCAGCCACTGTTCTAGCCCTTCAGCAAGTGTTGCATGGACTGAATGAAAGTACTAAAATCCGCCTAAAGTTCAACGCTTGCCCCAACTCAACGTTGAAAGCTAGTATGAAGCTAGCGTTAAAACTACTGCTTCGCTGAGCTTACTTAACTTCAAGCGTCATTACTTCGGCATATATCTCCCGAATGAGCCTCCCTTCCCTAATATAGGTTTAAATCGTTTAAGTTTCGAGATTAAGCTCCGGTTATCAGTATTTCTTGAGGATTGCGTAACACAGAAAACACCCATGGGACACGAAAATATATGAGTTTGTAGTTTGTGAAGAATTTTGTTGCTATTCCCATTTGAAGTTGAATCCTGTCTATTTCGTATACATTTAACCGTTCCCGCTTTTGTTTGTGGTAATTCTCTTTACGTTATATTAACAAGGAGTGGAGTGGTTACATTTATCAAAGGTTTAGTTTGTGTTGGTACTTAGACGCTGCCCCATTTACTTTATCTTCCCTCGCTATGAGAGTTACAAATTGGGTTTGTAGGTAAATGTGATAGTTGTATATGGGGCATTTATGAACCGTAGTATATAAGGCGCTTTCATATTCAGATTAGAATATTTTAAGGGAGTTTATTAACATTATTTTAAACTCGTATTGATCAGTAAAATATGAGTACTATACCACATGTTATTAGTGGCTGTGTTGTATTAACACGAGAATCAGAGGACACCTATTTATTATATATGATTTAAGATTGTAATGTTAAAGCCATAAACATTACCAAGAAAGAGGGAGACACGTGACTGACCAAAATAGTTAGTCCATGGACACAGTACGACTTAGTCGCTTGTTGAAAGCATGTCAGTATTGCCAACACGGCTCATCTTCGGGTGAATAATGTTTACTTACGTTCTTAATAAGTGTATTGTTGAATTAAGAGTGCGTGAATCTCGCTACCTTTATTGGTACGCTGAGCGCAAGTTTTGTGATGGCGATGTTAAAAGGTACCATATCTGCTAAGTTATTACATCAATGACCTATGCGTTTTATTTTATTATTCTAATTGTCCTAAATCTCAAACCGCCTATTGACAAGTCACGAGTCATTTCGCCTATTTAAATTGTCCACCAAGAACGAATAGGCAGAAAGCTCCCAAATTGGAGTCGGCCGCAGTGACATGCTGACGGATTGCGCCCATTTTTGTAGATTGGCGGTCGGATAGGATTTTTTGCCTATTCTGCATGGGAGTGTGGATTGACTTTGAAATATAACAGATGTGATTGCTGGATTATTTTTAAATACCGAACGTGAATATTCTCTATAGTGATTGGACGGACAGACTTTTATGGCCGGCGCACAGTGAGGACGGCAGGGCATGTCATTTAAATTTTTATCAATCGAATTTAATACTTATCCAATCGAAATAAGGTGCTCCAGCGGGTGCAAAAAGAAAATGCTCCACGATGCTCCGAGGTCGATCATTTATTGGATTTTGGACTTATTTCGATTGGATTAGTATTAAATTCGATTGATAAAAATTAAAATGGCATGCCCTGCCGTCCTCACTGTGCGCCGGCCATTAGTCACAAGTCAACAAAAATTGAGCTCTCTTAATTACTGGTGTCCATCATAAATAGAGCTCTACTTGTGTTGGTAACGTATTATAGACATGTAGGCGACCGTACCATTGAACAGCCATATTCTGCTTTATGTCCTAATGTGATAGGGAGTGTATCTATTGCCATTTACAAGGCACATTGCCCTCTATTGTTTGGGATAAACTTCAATTGGCTGCGTCTACATCAGGCGCATGCCACGCCCGAGCACTCAGTTTTGAAGTCGGAACGCATAGACGTGAGTGCTCGGGCGAGGCGTGCGAGGCATCCGGACGCACCAACTGATACTTTTTCCAAATTAACTAAAAAAAACTGAGATCAGTGTAGGTAGTACTTGCCTATTATTTAAGTATAGCTGCTTAAATATGCAGTTAATTTTAACAAATAGCCCAATCTTCAACTTAATCATAAATCTGCCAACGCCTATTGATGTAACACAATCCTAGATAAATGACCTCTCCCAAGCCTCCAAAAACGCTATTAAAACAACGTCAACCGACCCGCTCCTCATGAAAAATGAAAAACGGACACAATCGAATTTTTCCAAATTGGAAAACGAACGTTTAATCAAACGTCAACTTGGTCCGGAAACGTCAAAGTGATCAAATTTAGGTATTTTCGTCACAAATCAGTTGTGTCGGGATCTCGAAAGGCCCCTGTAATAAATGGATACGGGGCCAAATTCGCTGAAACCAGCACTGAAAGCTGCACTGGGTTCCGCGGAATAATTTATTAAAAGCCCGCCGCTGCTTTTGTTGAGCGCCGCCCCGTAGGGATGCCGCTGGCTGGCTTTGTGATGAGATTTACAAATTGATTTCAATTTTTGAGGAACGTGTTACGTTATATCTATCAGAGTTGGGCAAAATTTAATTGCAATTAATTAATTACTAATTGCATGTGGTGTCACAATTAACAATTAATTTTGAGTTGTTTGTCAATCGCGAACAAATCACAATTAATTGTTAATTGTGTCATCACCTGCAATTTGCAATTAATTAATCGCAGTTAAATTTTGCCCAACTCTGATATCTATGTTTATGATCGCTGATCGTGTCTCGACATCAATTTTTAAGATAAAATGCCTACAAATATGAGTGTTCAGCTTTAAAAATTTTTTTTTATCCTACATTATCCCACTGCTGGGCAAAAGTCTCCGCGTGTCTCTATTTGACGCCCATATTTGCCTCTATTTAATTTCTCCAAATAACAGTCCAGGTCATCATGCCAACTTTTCCAGGGTCGACCAGCCGTAAACATTTTAAGCTACCAAGATTAATCCCAGACATCGACAAGAGGTCTATTAACTGCAAATTGCCAGCCCTACTCGGGTTTCGCAACATCAATCATGGAAAGATGGCGCCTGTGTCGCTGCGGCGTCACACTCGCGCTGCCGAGTTACGTCATAGCCCTGCTGATAATTACGTCACAAAGACGTCCCAAACTAATTACATAACTACTGCTACTATGCTATGTATTTATTGGTGAGCCAAGCTGTAGGCAATCGACTGCTGCTCATAAATGGGGTGGCTCGACCGGGGTAGTACCACCCTCTCACAGACGATCGGCGTAGGTATTACACCTACGATTCGTATATGTGTTAGAGCCAGACACCCAACCCCCTTCCCCTGCTCATCTCTCTGTCCCACTTCCCTTCGGTGGCAACGTACGAGCGATGCCTTTGGTATTGCAAGCATCTATAGGCTACGGTAAGCTTAACATCAGGCGGGCCGTACGCTTGTAGGTCACATAAAAAAGTGCTGGATTAGAATTTAGTTGTGATATTCCTATCTTAACAGGATTAAATAACAACATGGATTTTACGTTAGGATAGTGCTATAGTTTCTTTCCTCAGAGAGACTCCCACAATGCTAACAGCTACTAAGTAGTGTTACAAGAGCATCTGCACTCATTCTTCTAGTTGATATTTACGACCCGCCCCGCCCCCTGTAGACCTGTCATATACTTACAATGTTTAACTTTATAGTCTTGACTACTTTTCACATGACATTGTCTTGTGTTTGAGTTTAGCGATAATGACGCCAATATGCGATAGTGAACATTTTCCATTTAGGTATGCTAACAACAGTATATTCCCCAAATATTCAAGATGTTTTCCTAAGGTCGGGGAAACTAACTTGATACGTCAAACTCATCGAATACAATCTCCGGCGCTGCGAGAATGGAACTCTCATAACATATTTTGTATTATAATAAATTCTAAAATATTCATTGTGTACTCTCTCTTTGCATTTTCTATTTAGTTGTCTTTAGGGTTCCGTACCCAAAGGATGCCAACGGATCCCTATAAGTGAGACTTCGGTGTCCGTCTGTCCGTCTGTCCGTCCGTCTGTCTGCCCGTCTGTCAGCGGGCTGTATCTTACGAACCGTAATAGTTAGAGACTTGAAATTTTCACAGAATGTGTATTTCTGTTGCCGCTACAACAACAAATACTAAAAAGAAAGGGGGTCCCCATACAATAAACTTGATATTTTTGACGTTTTTATATATACATATATATAAATATATATCTACGGGGGTGCGGAAGCCTTTATGTGCGAGTCTGACACGCACTTGGCCGGTTTTTTTGAAGACTTGCAGCTATATTTACTGCAGAGGATCAACATTCATTCTGAAGGTGGTAGAGCCCAGCTGTAGCCAATTGACTGCAGCTCATAAACGGGCTGGCTCGACCGGGGTAGTACCACCCTCTCACAGAAGATCGGCGTAAAGCAGCTATTACAGCTGCGTTTCGTACGATGAGTGAGAGAGCCGTAAGCCCACCCCCCCTCCCCCTCCCTCCATCCCACTCCCCTTCAGGTCGGCAATGTGCGAGCAATACCTTTGGTATTGTAAGCATCTATAGGCTACGGTAACTGCTTAACATCAGGCGGGCCGTACGCTTTTTTGCCACCGCAGTCCTATAAAAAAAAAAAAAAAAAAAAAAAAAAACATTGGTGAAATTTAATTGATCCACAATTCTACGACCGCTTAGCGCAGTGGTTTGAGCATTGGCCGCTCGGGTCACTGCATCGGGTGGTTGCGGGTTCGATTCCCGCCAGAGGCAAATTTCGGAATCGGCCTTTTCGTAATTTGCCCTGGTCTGGGTGTCACTGGGATCGCCCCCGGTCCATTATATGGTAGCCAATAGCCATAGTAGAAGTGTCGCTTAGTTTGGGACCATACAGTTGGTGTGTAATTCTGGCGATATTTATTTATTTTAACGTTTTGTAACGCCTCATCTGATGATATAATGTTGTAAGTCATATCTTATTTAACAGACCAAAGGTGCTTGGTTCGCAATACTAAAGTGCTTTCGAAATTTCATCTAAACTTTTAACACCCAAATCTTTGTCTACTGTGTTGGCATACATAGCATATTCAAACTTAAACTGTTCAAACTATCATTACCACAACACAGAGAGCTATATAATGATATATGTGATAGTATATAGAAGTTTGCCACATCGTAGAGTGTGCCACTTACATGAGTTTGATCATCAGAGGCTACTGAAAACAGATATGATCTATACAGGGTGATAAATAAGACGAGGAGCGTATTGAAGGAGGGTATTCAGTCTTCGATTTTTATTCTAAATAAGTGAAAAATATTACCGTAGTTTTTAGCCTAATTATACAAATACGAATTAATGAAAACAATATAAATAAAATGAAGCATGTAGGGAAAACGAACTCAGGTCATTTATACGCGCAATTCCCTTTGATAAGGCAGCTCATACTCGGTGTTTTGAAACTTTTCGAAATATTTTTGGTAAGTTTCCTCTGTCATTTATTAATGTTTTTATTAATTTTTATACTTTTTATTTCAAGCTTGTGTAAGCATGAATTATCATGGGTATGGCGTCGAACCTAACACCCTGTATAATGTCGAAATTCGACTACACACAGAGCTTCTATTTTTAAATTGTATTTTTTATTTAAAAAAAACGTTTTCATCAGCCAGTATCATTTCATTGACTAATTACGACGACTAATTACACACAAGTATGGCGACTGAGTCTGTAGCTAGCGAGGACGCTTCATTTCCCAAGCGGTGCTTGTTCTGCTCGGCAATTTCAGCTGCTGGCCGACTGCACGGTGAAGTCAGTAAATGCAAGCTGTTGGTAACGCTCGACTCGCCTTATCTACGTTTTAATATGAGCAAAGTTCTGTTTACTTTATTACGCTTTATGAAAGGCTTTGTTTGAGTTAAACGATTAGTGGGTTAGGGCCATAACACACCGGGTAGCCATGGCGACGTCGCCAGCCACCGTATCCAACTATTCGTATTGAAATGTATGGGAGGTAACACGTCTGGCGACGGTCTGGCGACGTCGCCAGTCAATACAAATTGTTTGGCTACGGTGCCTGACGACGTCGCCTGGCGTCCCGGTGTGTTATGGCTCTTCCAGCCGTTTAAGCGTCTTTAGAATCTCGGTGGTAGAGCCAAGCTGTAGCCAATTGACTGCAGCTCATATATAGGCTGGCTCGACCGCGGTAGTACCACCATCTCACAGAAGATCGGCGTAAAGTGGGAGCCTATCCCTCCCCGTCCTCCCTAAGTATACATTTTTTCAGTTACCATATTTTACTTTCAAGGCCCCCATTTTTATTTTTCAATTGCTACATTTCAGTTACAAGGTCCCACAAAATTGCCACGAGCGGTGGCATAAATTCAATTTCTATTACCCAACTGTAAAACTTAAAAAATATTTCGTCACAAATTGCTCTTTTAAAACCTTCGAATACTTAAAATCCAGGAATCTACGCTCCGAGCTCCAACTTAGGAAATAGATCCATTTCTTTTTGTAACTTGATCACAAAGAAGTTTGCCAACTTTAAAAGTTGGCGAAACTTGGTCCCCAGAATACGCGTAAAATAAAAATAAAATCGTTTCGGGGACACACTGTATAAAAAGTTTCTGTTCCGTTCGTTGCTGGTTAAATACCAAGTCCTGAGGATAACTATGCGATATTCCAACTAAATATCGCCAGACGTACAGACCCAAACTAAGCAACGCTTGTACTATGGCTACCACACCAATAGACTGGAGGCGATCACAGTGACACCCAGAGCAGGGCAAATTACGAACAGGCAATTTCATAAATTTGCCTTTAGCGAGAATCGAACCCGCAACCACCCGATGCAGTGAGCCGAGCGGCCAACGATCAAACCTCTGCGCCAAGTAGTGGTCGTCAAATCGTAGTACGTATTTACTTTGAATAGACACATTGATTGAAAGAAATCTTCGTTTTCAAATAATAGCCCGAGCCTACAAGATTTTAGAACTAATATAAGGAATCTGATCTGACGAAATACAAAGGAACACAGTAATGTATAGTAAATCAATGAAGTCGGGATTCCAATACCCGTTAAATAATGTTATCCCCACTTCGACTATTCGTTATCAAAGCTGACCGTTCCAAATTAAACTGCCGTTTCGCGGTAAAACCTCTGAAGCACAGCAATAAACAGGTACATTGGAATGGCAATAACGCGGGTAGTTTGTTAATATTTGAGCGCGGTCGCGTCGCCTTGCGCCGGTGGGATCATTTATCGCTCGACCACCGCACGGTGCGGACGTCTTGCGGCCCTTGTAAATGTTTATTGCGGTGGGAGTTAATAGTCTAATAAGATAGCAAGTAAAGTGAAGACAGTGAAGTAGTGATTGTATGTCTTTATACATAGTTTATTGATTGTCTTTTAATTTCTATTTTTACTAAATTTAATACGACTAAGACCACCGCTAGCTTGCTCACACATCACGGCAATGAGAATGCAATATATTTAGTTTAGTCAAGTTTAGTTTGCACCCATATCTCTATTGTATTTACAGAGACAGTAGGTAAATAGAATCAACTGCGCCAGTCACCATAAATCATAGTAATATTGAACACAGCAGAGACTCATTAACGGACAGTTGAATAGATATTATGATTGATAGATACTGCCTTAATTGCAGAGCGGGAAGGCGATAATTACTTTATCACCAGCTGTTAACCCTCTGGATGGCGTTATGCGATAGTGGTAATTTCACCTATTAGTTAGTTGAATGCTTTCAGTAATTGCCCACCGTGACAATGGCTTGCCAAATCATAATAAAATCTTTTAATTATCTATTTGTACCACATTTTTACTCATTACTGGATTTTCCGACGACGTATTAGCCTATACGCTAAGCTACTGACGAACTACACTAAAATATTATTATTTTATGTTCTTTTTATGTTCTTAGACCGTCAAATCCTTATGTCTATACAAAATAAAACGCCTATTTCTTCAACAGATCTTGTGCTTAGTTGCTGTCACATTACCCCAATTCGCTAGGCGAACCAGCAAAAACTTTGACACTCTTCGCGTGTTTCTGATAAATCGTTACGTAAACCCTAGGCTTTTAGTACAGATTAGCAAAGTTCTTTTATCTTTCGTCTTGTCTTAGTAAACATCTGTGAATGTTCTAGAGTATTTCTATTTTCTTGATAGAACTTATTTGCTGTTTTACTTTTGTAGGAACAATTTTACAACTGGTAAGTTGCCAGTAGATAACTCTATATTGTACCCCAGAATTACACGGCAAATAGGAACGAACAATAGTGTACATTGGATGGTCGTGTCGCAAGTTGTATCACTTTCCCGGTTACCTTACGGCCCGGCCACGTCTTCGCACGACGGCGACGGGCGGCAGCGTTTTTTGCTAAAATGTTGCATCGCGCGCGTTGCCGCCGAGAGCGGCAGCTCGTGGCGTCATGCAACATTTTAACAAAAAACGCTGCCGCCCGTCGCCGTCGCGCGAAATCGTGGCCGGGCTGTTAAGATGAAGAGGATTTTTCAAATAAGATAGCTCTGCAGTAGGCTATTTAGTTTTTGGATGGCAGGCCGCAGTAACCTAGTGTGGATTTCGGGAAACAGATAAATCAGGTTAGATTGGGAACTGACCAATACAGATTGCGAAAAGGTTAAAGTTTAAAGATGCATAAAACTGTCGTAATGATATAATGATAAATACTGTTACTCCCAGTTCAACACAACTTGATGGGTATGCAACGGAGTGAGGAGACTAGAACTAAACTAAATAAACAGTAACTAATCCACAAAACACATCACGAACTGGCGAGTAGTTTGCACATAACGCAGTTAGTTCTGCGCCACGGCACCGGCTCAAAGGAGCTCAAGTCCACTGGAAAATTCCACAATTCACAGTTCAAATCCTCAGGAGGTGATTTCGTGCAGAAAATTGGTAGGAATTCTGGTGTCGTCCAGTCGAGGGTGTGATTGGATGAAGAAGACTTTGAATGTTCATTTGCATGGACCAGTTACTAAGTCTTTAGTCTTTACTCTGTGGTTCATTTGTGTGTTGTTGGGGGGATGAAAGATACAGATCATTTCAATTAATCTTCGGTTGTTTTGAAATCTTAATTAGGTTCTGTATTACAGCTAATTTTTCATATTTATTTTATGGTTCTAAAATTCCAAATTATTTCTGGTTTCTCGAACTACGTTCGGCAGAAATAGAGCCCATACTAAATGGACCGGTCCTCCAACCCCTATGCTTTGCATCAAACATTTACGAAAAGCTCCAATAAACTTTATTCCCATTCATTAAATATTAAATACACTTCCATCTTCTAAGGACTACTTATAATCTTTCCGAAAGTTAATACCAAAAGTTCGGCTTTGATTTCCCGCTTTGACAGTCCATATTTCCCTCCTTATTTGGTTTTGATTTGATGCATCACTGGGCAGCTGAACATGGTATTTGGTATAAAGAGTTTCCGCACTTGTAGGTTTGGAGTCAACCCGAATGCTTTTTGGATCTTCTGAAGCAAGAAATTGCCCGATATGAAATGATATTTTGTTTATATCGAGAGGGATAAAGATGTGCTGAAATGTACTTGGGTTTCAGGAGATTTTCTTGAAGGATGTGCGATTTTATTTAGAGTTTTGCCGGATTTAGATATTTTGCTTTTTAGTCCTCGGATCCTCAGATCTTGACTTTCTACCGCTCTATTATTTTCCCACAAAGTCCGTTTTGGCCGGAAACCTTGACTTTCCTACACAAACGCCCTAGCAACGCCCTATAAATCTCAGAGCCTAAAATCCATTTCGGCAACATATCAACAGTACCGAAAGTTGAAACTCATAAACAGCCTATTACGAGGCATACGTCAATAAAATCGACATAACTCCTCGCGAGCGAGGACTTGTCAGACATCCTGACCCAAATGTGTCATATTATTGAGCTATAAATACGCATTGTCCAAATTATCGAGACCCCTCCGCAATTCAGGGTGTTAACAAACAACCTGTAAATTGACAATGAACGCGAGGACTCGGGGATCTAGTTAGGTGGTCGCGTAAGCGTGGTGGAACTATTACGTCGATTTAGTGGTGATATGTGACCCGGGGCAATGTCACGTGTTGGAGCTGGTATAGCTACGCATAAACAAGGGTTGATGGAGACTGACATGGTTTGGTGGATGTTGTTTATCGGCAAGATATTTTCTAAATATCTCCGAATAATAGAGGGAAAAGTGAAATTCCCAACACGCTTTCTTGTATCCATCATTTTTATCCGCCCACGCCACCTTTTGGAATACGTTTCTAAATAACACCCATCATAACGCAAAGACGCGTGTTATATGTTGGAAGCCCTACACTGGCATTACAAATCACTTTTGTTCCTAGAAACGCTTCTTAAAATCATTGTACATTGGCTCTAAACTCTATAATTAATGTCTGTCTGTGCATTGTCGATTAAGAACCGATTAACATTTTCAAAGCGACTTTTGGCTATTTACTTTTTGAATAGAAATAGTTTTCATATCTTTGGATTTGGTTTAATTTGTTTTTAAACTGTTTGTTTATCATAACAATGATTATATGCAGTGGGTTTTACAAACCATTGTATTGTGGTATTGAGAATGTTATCCCCATTTTAGCAGATATGGTATATTTTAACATTGTAATCTCTAGACATGCGGTCAGCGCACCATTACATGCAGCGAAATTCATCCATCTGTTATGCACCAATTGGATAACTTAAAGGCATTTCGACATAGTAGAATGAGTGAAGTAGGCTATCTCCGGCCCAATCCGCGATATAATTACCTACCATACTTGCTTGTCTCAGGGTTGTCACTTTTAACTAAATTTTAATTCAGTGCCTAGAAATAAAGGAAACTACCTAATACAACAAAAAAATAAGTGGGTGTCTAGTAAAAATTATAGGTAGGTATGCTAAAATATGTGACTTGCTTACCTTTCCTGTTCAGTAGGTAATCTGAACAGAGACAACTCTGGAATCGATGAAGTATTTAGACAGCCAAACACACAGCAATAAGTTCTCCTGCGTTTATCACACATTTTTCGTGACGTGACGTGCGAACCTTGTGCGGTGTTAGCCCTGACTGGCGCACTGATAATCGGTCAAGATTTTGTTTGAGTGTGCGTGCGCGACGCATAGATACGCATGGCGCACACATACAAGCCGCGCGCGGTGCGTTTATATGAAGATAAACTACTATCCACTCATTATACTATGATTTCAATGAGAAGAGGAGCCGTATTGGCAATAGCGACATCTTTTTAACATTATTTTCCGCGAAAACAACTTCTAAAATACATTCCTTTAAACATAATAGACGGTGGCGTGCACAATTTCCTTTTGAGCGCTAAAAGCTCCGTTCGAATTTGATTTATTTATTTCATATTCTCTCTTTCTCCTTTGACGGCGGCTCGCAATCTCGATGCACACATTTTTATTTGTCTGTTCGTTACCGTAGCTTGTTTACTGTTTATATAGAGATAAGTAGAAATGAACGATGTAGTGTTTACTTTGTCGAGAACATGCTTATATGAAAGGAGAGAAGGGGTGCAACTGCAGGTAATTTATGTAGAGTAGCCTCATGTTAACCTCTCATATCTTGGGAAAATGTTCCTGCATTTTTTTTTTTTTTCAAATTTGCATGTTGTGCCCGTGACATCGTACGCGTGGAATTAAACATAAAAATGTTTGTGTTTGCCAAAATTAAATTTGTCTAAGTTACTTCTTATAACTTCAGCTATCTGCAAGTAAAGTCCCGTCAAAACGGTACAGCCGTTTCGGAAATTAGCCCAAACGCTACACCCAGAGTCGCTGCTGCTGTAGCTAATAACGCTACAATTATTTATATTCGTCTCTTCCTAAAACAGGTCGGTCGTAGGCTTCTATTTGTTAATGTGTCAGTATATTTTAGAGAACTAATGTGCGTATATTTCCGGTCTATTACATAAAACTTCATTGTGTTTTACATGCAAATTTAGAATTTAATATCCCACTACTTTTCATATGCAAACACAAAAGGGTTAACGCCACATAGGGAAATAAACCCTTCATATACAATCGCAAGTCGTGTTCTACGGCCATATATCACTGCTATAACATTTTGCAAGTGGCATACACCCTTTCACGAACCGATTCACCCCCCCCCCCCACCCCCTCTCCTCGCAGACCGCACCGATACTCTTACATAACAATAATACATTTTCTACAGCCTCCCTGATAAATAGCACAGGGAACCTGGCACAAACTATTTACGTTGTTACGTTAACGTGAGCGTATTCCGTCTCGCTCGCGTCACAGATTTGGTAAATATGAATGACAGTGACGGCATGATCTCTCGATGGCGATACGATTACGTTTGAATTTTGCGTAACCCACACCACGTGGTTCAATCAATTGCTCGCTTGAATTTAACGCCATCTCTCGGGTGGAGCTGGAGTTACGCGATGAACGGACTCGGGGAAAATGGTTCGCGTGAAAACTTCAGGATGTTTTTCAGTTGCGTTTCTTTCGTTCGCCGAGAGATGGCGCTAGGAGTAGCGTTTCGAAATACTTGAATTAAAATTTCTGCAGTTTTGATTTATTGTATTTTCTTATTTTTTCAGCTCACGGAGCTGGAGCAACGGGTCCTGGAAGCCGAGGGCAGGGCGGAAGAAGCGGAGGATAAGGTAATTTTAATTTTTTTTATTTTCCTTCTCTCTACCTTCTTAGTTTTTTCGTTCTGAACGAGTCGTACTCTAATAGCAGGCGAATGTGACCTTGAAGAGTATAGAGTCCATGCAGTAATATCCTAGGTAGTACCTATTAGTAATAATGAAAATAGTATATTATGAACAATTCAGTTTTATAGGATAAAAACCCACCTAAGAGCGCACCCACCCATATTTTATTGTAAATATGTACCTACCTAATATGCCACTTGTGTTAGGTAGTTAGCATTTGAATGTTATACCACCAGGCTACCTTCATTTCTATTTTAAGTTCTACGAAAAATCAAACCCTTAAAAGAAAATTGTTCTAAAATCCTACAAGCAAAGCGCCGGGATTTTTCTCACAAATAGATTTTTCCCCCGACCATACCTAGTGGATGTGCAAGTCAGTACGGTCAGCAAAAACGTTCCATTAATCCTGCCCTCGCTGGGAGTTAGCCGGCTTTTGTTTGACAGAAGACCTTCGTCACTGGGTGTCGGGTACCATCAATATGGTTACACAAATATAGGCAGCTACTTACTCGGATTTTGTGACATGATTCCAAGTGGATTTAGGTCAAATTTTCACAAGTAAAAAAAGTAAAAGTAACACAGCTCATGGCGTGATCTGACACCAGTTTAAACGACGGAGCTTTAAGAAACAGCTGACTCAGTATATCTCATAAATAGCTCTATCCCTTACACTTGGAATTTAAATCAGGTCTAGGGGTTTTACGTTTGTCTAAGCTAGGGATTCAGATCATAAATAGGCCTCTCCACTTACGGAATGGCGGTCTTCACGCGTCTTTCGAAAACATTAAACTTGTTAGATTCTCTCTGTCGTCAAGTTTCTCCACAATGTTTGCCGACGCTATGGGTGTAGGAAGAGTCAGAAGGAAAGAATAGTCTCGTAGATAATAATAGGTATCGCCATTTCGTTGTTAAATTTTCACTTCAATATTTGATATCGAAGCAGTAAATCGAGAATGGTTTCGTGTCGATAAAACGGGCGTGAATTTAATTAACTGTCGCAGGGAGCCAATATATTAATTAATTTCCTCCCACTGACGGACTTATTACTCTGCATTCCGACTGTAATTACGCCTGGCTTAATACCATGGAGTTTATGGCGTGAATTGTAAACCTACCTAATAGCGCACAGAAATAAATTAAAATATTATTTGTAGATGCCAGAGTTTGGTAATTAACCACAATAGTGAGTTTTTTATAACTTACGTTTCCTTCGTGTTGTTCGATGTTGTCGTTGGAGTATTTGGGTTATCCTGATTTGGCTGACCACTATTTACTCTCAAGAAGTGGGACTTTAAAAGGCATATTTTTATATGTATCTTTTGTATGATCTTGTCCAGACCGGGTTAATTAGGTACCTTAGCTGTATCTGACTTGCTATGATCATCTTGTAGTCAATATATTGTTGATTTATTTATGATTATATGTGCCTGTAGTATATTGTGCAATCACCATTGTGTTTGGAGAGTGTCACCCATGGGGAGTTACGCACTAATAACCACGCCGGGCTAACGGGATGCCAATCGCCAATTAAATTTAAATGCAACATCCTAATAGGAATGTTGTACTGACTTCTGCTAGTCCTACCTTTATTTTTTTATGAAAATTATAATCATAATAACTGCATAATATTTCCATGGATAGGTTTAGTGCCCTGTTAATGCTGTCAATCAGCCAAATAATTATTCTCTAAATAAAGATCCGACTATACTAAATTGGGTAACTGATGCTTAAATATACTGCCGCACAATTTATAAACGCAGTAAGTTCCAAAGCAATCAGTTGTACTTACTGCGTTTATAAATTGTGCGGCAGTATAGATAACCTATACCCAAGACAAACTAGTGCAGTTTATAAAGGACTAAGGCAATGTTCATCAACACACTAACGGATATTTAGATCATAACAGATTGTTCGATGTACTAGTAATGGGCAATTTTACTGCCCTAACGGTCAATTAGTGTTGTGAACTCCGCTCCAAGAAATGCCACTCAACAGTAAGTGACATTTGTATCTGTTATTAAATTCCATCTCATTATTTATTTATTAATAGCTAGGAAAAACAACAGCTTTTAAGTTCAGTGGTGGTAACAGTTTCACAAATTACATAATAAGCCTTCTGTTTTCGCAGAAAGAGAGTAAGAATATGATACAAAAGTTCACAAGAAAAGTTCAAAAAAATTTCACAAGATAAAATATAGAGTAAATAAACAACACAATAACATACAAAAATAGTTAAATTAGTATCTATGTAGGCAAAGTAAATAGAATGCAATGGGTTGAGAAGAAAAGAACTGTTTGTTTAATAATGATCTCAAATGCGGTGTTATGCCACTTAAGTTTATATACCTCTGAACTATTCGTTTCCTATAGGATATTTCCTCATTCACCGTTTCTCCCAAAGATAATATGACACGTCTAAATGGCGTCGTTCAACGGCAAGTGAACGGCCACGTCATAAAACACACCCCTATTTGGGACATTCGGGACACGCTGACAGCTGAGAAATGGGGGGATCCGGGGATTATGTTGGGGGACGTGTACCGATCGCATGGTAACAAATGGGTCAGTAATGTGGAATATAAATTACGTTATTTAACGCCAAAAAATAGTTTGATTTTGAAGAAAAAAACACTGGGTCACCAGTCATATCCACTTTAGCCAATATGTCATTCGTGTAAATAAACATCGGTCAACATGAACAAGATTATTTAATAATCATCTTTGTTTTCTCCAAACCCCTATTACTTTCTATTGTTTTTACACTTTTTACTGATTTTAATATTACCTTAAGTTAATCAGTATGTTGTAATATTTTCATCTCTGTCTCTTTTTATAATAATTATTAATTACATTTGTTTTGCTGTCGGTACCGCACAGTGGGAGCACTGTACACAAGTGCCGGCTACAGATCGACGCGGGGGATGTGCGCTATTGATTTTCACAATTGCAGGATTATGACTCACTCGGCTGTTTACTTTTCATTATTTTCCCCTTCATATTAGTATACACACATCAAAAAATGTAGAGATTACTTTTTATTATATTTTTAGGCATCACTTGAGCTGTGTTCGGTCCTGTAAGGCCTTATGCGGAACCAGGAATTAGAGGCCTTTTGATGTAAGGTTCCTTCCGCTACCAACTGAAATAGTAATCATCACGATCGTATATTGAGTACCTATATTATTGAAGTTATAGTCATTCCAAGCGGTTGAACAGATTCGTAGGTGGCAAACAAGCGTACGGCCCGCCCGACGTTAACGAGTTCCCGTAGCGTATAGACGCTTGCAACACAAAAGGCACCGCTTGCATGTTGCCGACCTGAAGGGGAGTGGCAGGAGGGAGAGAGACTGAGCTTCCGGATCTCTCACAAAATAGCGAAAATGTGATAAACATTCTCTATTTGTCATCTATTTTACCGAGACCTCATAAAAATCGTGTTCATAAATACCACAAAATGATCACATTTCTACCCCAGCCTGAAGTGCCTGAGTGCCTACGAGGCTCGGGAGACTGCCTAAGTCGAGCACACTCGTTCAAGTCGAGGTTTATCGCCCCGATGCGGTGCATTTCATGGCGCTGGGCGGACGTGATAACAGACGTTATTGTATTTCACTTTGATTGTAGTTGCTCGAATGCTGTGTACGGCTTACGAAATGACGGTTGTTACAATAAAGTTAAATATTTTATTGAGATCCGCCCAAGGGGATCGTCGTTACTATCGACAATGTTTGAGGATGACCAAATTGATAGTTATGTTTTGACATGGTGTTATTTTACTGTTAGGCGCCTTCTGTGGTCTTCTGTCGCCTTTTACAATGTCCAAAGAAAACAGATAGTGTTTTCTCTGTAACAAAATTCTCTCTTGCGAACTCTCTAGTAGTAAGTAACTCCTAACTCCAGTAGAGACTTTAATTTCCCGTTCGATAGTTCGAATCGATAGTTTAATCTCTCCACAATCGATCCTGATCGGACCTGATCTTACGGCCCTATTACGGTTAATTTGTTTTCATATCAGTTTTCACGATTCCCTTACGAATACTCCATGATATAAAAATGTGGTTTTCATTAGTAGAGGTGACTGGTAGAGTTCAGGGAAGATTAATCATAAATACAGATAAAAATCAACGGTCTAACTGTAAGTATTTCAAATCCTCGTATTACTGACGAGAATGATCAACAATCCGGTACAAATCTCCCTGTAAGTTGTACAACAAAACATGACATAATAACCCTACCGATATCTACCCCATGCGTTCTGCACCCTAAAAATCCAATATCAAATTAAACTTAACTTTATATCGAAGCAATAAAACTTACATTGATACACCCATAAATTATTATTCTATTGAACTTTTTTTATCAAATGTCTGGCTATGGCAACAATAGGAAAGTCCTCAATGGCCACCCTTCCGCGCATGCGTATTGATCGCGCGAACTTCACTACTATACGCCAAGCCATCGTACGCCACAACTTCGTCCTCATAGCTGTATATACAACAATTTTCCTCTTATTTAACAATATAAAGTTATAATAATTGTAAAACAAATCCGTCTTGAAAACCGCGAGAACTAAGCCCTTAAATATAGCGTGAGAAACATGGACTTTACGCCTTCGCGTGTACAGAAAATTTTGATCAATAGGGACCTATTTATTAATTTATTTGTGTTCTAGATAAGAAAGCATCGCTTTGCCGCTAAAATTGTGTTCTAATCGTGTCGTATACATTGTGATATTACGTGTATTAATGCCTAAGTGTAACAACGAAAGTAATTAAGCTATACTAGTGTTTATTTTTCATTGACCGTAAATTTTCGATAGGAACTCGGTTTAAAAGGGCAGTGCTTGTGTTAATATGTCGAAACCCAATACGCTGAAGGCCCACAGACTGAGTGCTGAGTTTGCAGAGAAACGTGGCCAGTCCATGAAAAAAACGGACCCGTCAAATTCATAGCAACCACCAGTAAGTAGCATGTTGTTGTCAATACAATCGATTTCGGGAATCGATTCTTAAAAAATGTTTGTAAGCAATGATACCTAAGTCTATTCTTAAATTGAACATAAAAGGTTCACGATCTCTGCTCTGCATATCCTGCGTTATTTCGCCAATGCTCGAAAATAATTCCTTTTTGATAAAAAAATGTGCGTCATTCTATTTTTTTATGAATTTCACATATAACCAATATAGTATATAGCTATAGTCTGCGTACCGTTAGCTAAAGCAATTAAATATGGATCCCTCATTAATCTTTAATGAATCGCCAATTTAGCAGAGTAAAGGAACTGGATAATTATACCTTCGTATAACATGAAATCGAACGTAGAACATATAAATGTACTCGCTATTTCCGATTTAACGTTGTGGCTCTTGTAAATTAAGACCTTTTGTAATAGAATTGATGTCGATGAATACATATGTTCGTTGTGGATTATAAAATAAAGAAAATAAAGAAAGCAATTCAATAGTATGAGCACATGATGTGTACGATCCAGTCCAACATGGCCGCCACAGCTGTTTCGTACGCGGCACATGCGCGGTTGGTTTCGCGCCATCTTTGAACACCCCATCGCTGCAAAATCAAACCATGACTTTTACATCAGGTGAGCAAGATTTTGAAGAGCATGAAAGAAAATTGAGTCATGATTATTGAGGTTCATTTTTCTTGTAGCGTTATGGTTAAAAGAAAAACAATGAAAATCGGTTCACAAATGACGGAGAAATCGCGTAACAAACACACAAAAAAAAACATACAGTCGAATTGAGATCCTCCTCCTTTTTGAAGTCGGTTGAAAATAAAACCCAAAGAAAGATTACTTCTTAATTGTAAGCCAACTTAAGGAACGATCACTAAAGAAAATATTTTAACAAACATCCAAAACGCTTGTAACAATTTTCGCCAGAGATATATCGACCAAATTTTTTTATGTTTTAATCAATTTTCGTTACGAAAACACCACTATAGAAAGACCCTTGTATTAAAGTGTTGCGTCAGTTTTAATAGATCATGGCATTTTGGTTTAAAAAACCTTGCCTGTTGCCTGTTTAGCTATGGAGATTATTTTTTAACAACACGCACAAGCGTCACGCAATGTCACACTGTTCAGAGTAGAACCATCGACTTTAACATTACCAGTGATAAAATGTATCTAGTAGGAAAGAAGTTTGGGCCGAGTTCACCAACACACTAACCGGCCGTTAGAGCAGTAAATGGACTGTCACCAGTACATCAAACATCGGTTACAGCTCTAACACGGCCCTTGAAATGATTAGTAACGCTTCATTAGGGTTCTAAGGATCAACATTTCTTGTCAAGTACATGAGCTCATGAGGGTTCGAATTCCGGATCATGTATAAAATATTTATTAAGGGATCACCTTTAAAACACTGTTGGGAGTATGGGACATTACATTACCGGCGAAATATGTCTACCTGAGTATAATCGTCGAAATATTGGTATTACCAATAGCTAGCTCTTTCTAATGTAAAAAATATGCATTGGGTAAGCAAGGGTAGCAAGGGCTTAACTAAGGCTCAAAACGGTGACTTTACGCAAAATTGTTAACGAACGTCAGGAATAAACCTAGATCATAAATTCTCTCCACAACCTAGTATGTGAAACCTATACCAAAATAATGATGAAGACCTTTTTAACCTTTTATATAATTGTACATTAGTCATTTACAAAATGTTCAAGATATAAAAATCGTAGGTATATTCGTAAGAAACGTCATCGCCCGGCCACCATAGCCACGTATACTATAGCTGTCAATCAGCCCTTGTTTAAAGCTTAAGACTTGAATTCTCCAGTCTCTTCTACCAAGATTCTTTAAAAATCAATACTATAGTATACAGCTCAACAATGGTTGTCACTGAAAGCACTATCCTGTCTATTAAAAGCAACAATGGTGGAACTTACTCACGGAAACGGGAAACTTTTGTATTTTAGAGCTGGATGGCATTGTAGCTGTAATACTCACTATAGCTTTCTCTCTCACAGACAACGGTTTATTAAAAGTTTTGCGGGGATACTGAACACTGAATGCACTGTTAAAAAATACCAACTGTCTCGATTTAATTTCAGACTTCGAATCTATTTAATCGACTTTATTTTAGTTTTTAACAATCTGAGTAATCTTTCGGCAGGCAATATCGCTTGACTGTACTTGTGGACTTTGCTTGTCTAGGAATAAAAAGTATATTCGAGCTATTGCCACCTTAAATTTTGTCAAAATCCATATAGTTATTTCCTAGTGTTACCACAATATTCAATTTCCAAGCTCACCAACGTATTAAATGGACCGTTGGATCAGTAGACAATGGTTTAATGTACTGGTAACAGTCCTCGGGAGCTCTAACAGCCCGTTAATGTGTTGATGTACTCGGCCCTAAATCTACTCTGCAGCCTGTATGTCATATAGATTGTTGGTTTTGCATGCTTGTCACTCTGTCTATTCATAACTCGCAAGAAACTCTTCAAACACAAACTCGATCGCAAAACGTAGTAACCTTCATAGTAACACCCCATGAGTCATGGAGTGCAATAACCCCTACCAGACAGATGGCAGTGCGGATTAGTCGGCGGATTTGTCTGCAGATCCAGTTGAGCCTGAGAGACTGCTAGACCGATAGAGTAAGCTAGCTTAAAAATCTAACTGTAGTAGAGAGATATATTTTTGCAGCTTGAAGCAGATTGCGCAGTTTGGATTTGTTATCGTTTTTATAAGAAAAAACAATGTCTTACCGCAAACATCTCAATAGTTTCCAAGAAATAATTATGATAGTCCGATAAACAGCATTAGCCTAGCGTTATACAATAATGTGCCCTTTCATCTTGCACGAAATTCTAACAAATCTTAAGCATACATAAAAAGTCATAGATAGCAAAGGCTAATACACCTGCAATATAAAATTACACGTAGCTTCTTATAAGTCCATAAGTTAAAACAACAAGCTTGAACTTGGGTCCGAGTCACAATAACCCTTGGCACATGTCGGACAGTTACTGAACCCACTGTTTGCCACCCAACAAAACCGTTGTTTAGTTTAGGACCATACCAGTTATTGTGTTAGTTTATGAAATTTTGCTATTTATATGTAAATAACCCAGAAAAGAGGAACACTCAACAAGGCTGACTTTTTAAAGAGCAGTATTATGCAAAATGCGCTTGTCAAACTTAAGTATAAACAATTTTATTTACATAAACCTATCAAGGGGCATGAAGCTTCGATATCGTCCGGACAGCCTCCTCCCAGGGCTGCCTCGTAATAAATATCTGGAATATTAAATTTGACGTCAGAGGCCCTTGGGACTGGTCTTGCTGAACTAGGAAATTTTCTTGTGGCGCTTTGGGATCGTATGTATTCCTGTTAGGGGCTGATCAATTGTGGCTTAAACCACGGGAGAGAGTTTAATCTCCTGTTTTCCATATAGAATCCACCGATTTTATGAAATTCTTTGATGATGACTGCAATAAGCTACTAGTATCCACAGATACTGTCGTAGCGAAGAAAACATTCAGGCTATATTTCAAGTTTTGCGGTAGCGAACTGTATTTAATATTAGATAGATGAGTTTGGGTCTAGCTAATATAGTTATACGCATACCTTTCTTTTACATTGGAATTATTATGAATAATTCAAGCATTCCGTTTTACGAAACCACTTATTATTTATCACCACATATCAATACAGAACGTGATATGCAATATTTATTATTATCAAAAAATCATGTTGTACGAAGAATCTTATCGGCAACCCTGAGGAGTCTCCATAATTCATGAGCGAAGGTATAATATGACGCATTGTATTTGCATAGATCTTCGAACTTATACAGCATAATATCTATATTTAAACTAATATAGAATTAGAAACTGTATCTTTGAAATATATTTCCATAAATATCCGTCCTAAGCTTAAATGTAGAAAATATACAGTTGTTGTTATCTTGCCCGTTTTTACACTCTTCATGCATAAACTAGTAGACCGATATACAATCAAATCGTTTTTAAATAGACGCTACGGTATATCATTTTAAATGTCCTGATCAGTAGACGATGCCTCACAGCCATTTTATGCTGTCTTTTGCCTTTATCTTGAACTAGAAGGACTATTGAAACTATTGATTGAACTAGACTCTGCACCAGGCGTGAAATTACTTTTCAGAGTCTCATCATGGTTTCTCATAAGGCACCTGATCACGGGAAGGATTACATTCCAGGCAGGCAAGCAGCGGGTGAAAGCTACTATACATATTACAGATACAGCCGAGCCATTGGACACATCTGGTGCTCTAATACATTTTTTATTTGCTCCTACGCTGAAAATAGTTTTTACATCAAAACGCGTCTTCGGTAAAGTTATGCTTCAGTTATGTGGTACTTTGGAACAGTTCCTATGGTAATTTCCGTTTCTAGAAGAACAGTTCGTAATGTTTTTAATATTGATGGTAATCTTAATGGACAGTCGGTAACTCGTAAATTACTGACATAAGTATGGTCTAGTTCCACTAATGGGTTTGATTGGTAACTGGTTCCTGGTTACCCACTAGTTGATCAGTAATCAGCCAAATTATATTGGAAGCTGAAATGGCTATGAAGGATAAATGAAATCTTACAAATCCGCACTTATCTCTCCTTAAATAGGTTAAAAAAATAGTATTATTATTAAGATATAGGTACAATTGCAGCATCAAATATCCCGTTGAATAAATGAAAACGAAATGTTATGAATAAACCATTAGAATTCTTTTGCTTTAGAAAGTTGCGCATACTAGTTTTGTTTAAGATTGAGATAATGACGATAGAGCAGCACTTTCATCCGAAACCGATTCTTCAAGTTATGACGCAATACTGAGAAGTGATCTCAGGAAATCACGTCCGAAAATGACACAGGAAACGCCTCCCGGCTCCCCTGTCATCTGCATACGTACCTTATAATATATTCGTGGCCGATCCGTCCGTCACACGCCGTTACAAATTCCGATTATAGCGATTACTAATGCGTGGAATTTGATTGTGGTGAAATGAGGTATGGTTGTATGTCCATTTGTAACATATTTATATAGACTACACATATAGTGCGCGACAGGTCGAGATGACATTCGGGTTATGAGCTATTTGCAGAATAAAATCCGAATCAAAATTAACAGGACCCGATAAACAATTAAAATCGCCTACAAAATTATTAAATTAAATTATTCTGTTGCGTTGCGGGTCCTGGTAATTTTGATTCGGATTTTATTCTGCAAAAAGCTCATAACCCGAATGTCATCTCGACCTGTCGCGGACTATACTATTATTGTAATCAAGTATGACTAGCTTACAATTTTAGGTCACAATAGTCAAATTGTTATCCGTGGTGCTTAAAAACTGGACTTCCGTCAGTTGTAACAGTCTTATTTCTGTGGAAATCAGTCTATACTGTTATTTATTTCTCTCGCTTTGCAACGGAATGGAATGCATAATCTTCTTCTAACTCCTCCTATCCTTTCTTTTGATTAAATTCGTGCAGTTTCCAAGGCAAATTTGCTTTACCCCGGCACTTGTCGAGGGTCAAACCTTGGCGTCACCGTTGGACACCATTGTCGATCCTGGCTTACAAGAGTATCAGTGGTGGGTGTGTGTAGCGGGCTTAGTCCCATAAAAAAAAACTTGGGTATATAGAATAATTTCCGAATAGTTGGTCACAGATGGTATTTAGGCATACACTTTTCACTAAAATAATGTATGGGTAGATAATTAGCCAATCCATCACTGCAATAACCGTTGGCTAAGTGCGGACGGGAGGAAATCTATTCAAAATATTGCCAATTTTGTTCTAAGCGTTCGTCACTAGCGTTTAACATGACAAAGATTAATAGGTAAACTTTAAACTTAACAATCTACGTAGTTTCAAGTCAAAATGAATACAAGGAAGCCTTAAAGACATTTTCACATCATGGAGAATCAATTACGCACTTCCTTAAAGTAATTTGTAAACAATTCAAGGAATGCTTTTAATCAGTACATACTATAGATAGAGTAATGTTTACACATTTGAACAATAGATTGAAATTACTTGTTTACAAACCACTGTATCGTTTATAACTATTGTATCATACAATTGGTTTTGGGACATAGGATCAATGTGGACAGTGAAATTGGGCGGCAGAGTCCTATCGTTTAGCCGTGATGGTGTTAATTTTACTATCACTTTTATTAATTGTGTCTTGAAGATGGTGTATGGTATTAGTGTTGCGATGTACAAGAGTCGGGTAAGTTAGTAACTTTATCTGTATTTTATTCTCTAATGATATTCTTGGTGCTATCTGGATCGGAGGTCGGCGATTATATTTACCTTAGAACCAGAAAGGATAGGGAGTCCGCCGAAACCAATCACAGCCAGCTTCTTTTTTACACGATTACGTCTTATAAGCATCCCCTTTGCCTTTCTTTAAATTATTATTCTTGAGAATCAGCCAAAAATTATGAAACAACATTGAAACAAATTTTTACTGATACAATTTCCTGTAAAACAAACTTACACAGTGGCAATGGATCTTCTTTAGTCACTCCCACATTATTTAAATAGTACATAAAACTATCTCTACATTCGCTGTTATTAAGATTGTAGTCGCAGTAATCTCTATATTGATGATTTTGGTCCGTTGTCTTTGATTTTGAAATTCAGTGCGCATTATTTACATCTGAAACTGTGTAGCGGTATCTCTCTGTATAAGCTGTGACTCTACATTTGGATGTGCGCCAGACCGTGGCCCCGGTGCGGTGGTCGGCGCGTCTCGTTCGTTTTGTCAGCACAATTAACACCAACTCACGACTTAATATGAGTCAATATGAGTAATGCAGATGAAAAATCACGTTCGACCAAGATTAGAAGAGCCGCATACCTTAGCTTATTACATCAAACATGCAGAACCTACCAACTTTAAATAGTCTATGAGGCCTTCCTTCCGCGCACGTGCAAGTTGTGGAATGATGAGCCTCCTGTAGTCCTTCCTTTGCACTACAACATGGGGTTCTTCATAGAGCATGTTTACAGGTCCCTAAAAGGTCGTCACCGCGTCTACCCCTTAAGTTGCATTATTATGTCCTAGGCGGCGGTTACCACTAACCATTTCATCGACTGTCTGTCCGTGTGCCTTCCTAAACAATAAAAAAGTGCACAGTTTACTAATAAAAAGTAGTATATGTAGTAATATCAGTTAATAATAATAATATCCTGGGACATTTTTTACACACGGCTACCTGATCCCAAACTAAGCAGAGCTTGTACTATGGAAACCAGATAACTGATATTACTACATATACTACTTTTTTATTTGTAAATACATACTTAATATACATATACACCCAGACTCCGGACATACAGACATGTTCATGCACACAAATGCATGTCACGGGTAGGAATCGAACCTACGACCTGCAGCGTGAAAGTCGCCTCCGCGCCAACCACGCTAACGGGCCCGTCCTGTTATCTGGTTATCTGGTTTCCATAGTACAAGGCTCTGCTTAGTTTGGGATCAGGTAGCCGTGTGTAAAAAATGTCCCAGGATAATATTATTATTAATGATAAAAAAATATGTACAACGCATTTTCGTTCATTGCCTTAGTCAGGAAACTTTCCCTATTATAGTTATATTTATTTCAGGCATACTAGATAGCTTGTAAGCTATGTCTCTAGTTGGAGTGTTGCCAGTTCGTGACTCTGGCGCTAAAACGTTTGCTCTTTTTGCATGTACAACGAGCGCTCGAACACGGCTTTTGTCTTATTTGACTTATTCTGACTCCAGATAGACATGACAAATCGGTTAAGCTAGTAGTAACTCTAATTGGATAGCTTTCTAACCCCCAACGCAAGTCAAAAGGGGTCTTGTAAGTATAGATAGATAACACTATATTGTACACCAGTGGTAACACATCCATAAACAAAATTGACAAACAAAACAAGGAACAAACAACAGCATATAGTAAAACGCGTCTACCTTTCTGGACTTTTAAATGCTGCACTACTGACCACTGAAGCAACTGCAACACCTACCTACAAAATAGAGGACGATACAAAAGTTCAGCGGACCTAATACGGTCCTTATGCAATAGTGCTAATGAATTGCATTGCAATTCATTTTTCCGACTTTCTGAGGAATCCTTAGCAATTCCGCTAAATTTCTGTAGAATAGTGACACATTTTACGCCATTCGTGACAGTTTCACGGAAATTTAGGGTATTCTGCTGGAGGTTTGGAAAAATGAATTGCTTTAGCAGAATTGCCGCAATTCATCTTTGTGACGGTATTAACCCCACTGGTGATATAATATTTGTGAGTTTGTATGTTGATTGACATAAAATGGACAACCAAAATGATAATTCGCAATTTCACTGCCCAATGCATATTTATACCATGCAAGTTACGTTGTGTTTTCAGCGGTCACCGGTTTATTGTCAACGTTTAATGATTATTAGCACTAACTGCTGTTATTGTGGTGCAGTTAACGACCGGGAACGTTTTGTGGGGATAGCGTAGAAGGGATTTTGATTTTACGGATTTCGCTTTATACATATTGTTTATAATTTGGCAACATACAAAGTTTTCTAAATCCATAAATATCCTTAGACTACACACCAACTGTATAGTTGCAAAACTAAGCCGCACTCTATTAGATAATCTGTGCTATACCGTAAAATTGACTGGGAGCGAGCGAGCGATCCCAGTGACACCCAACGAAAAGGCAGTTTCAGAAATTCACTCCAGTGGAAATCACCCCATGTAAGCCGACTGCCTACGATCATACCAAGCCGTCGCATCTGCATTAAAACTCCTTTTGAAATTCCATTTGCTATATCAGACCAAGTTCTCCCGCAAACTCGGTTAGACTATCTTTGTTTCCAAGACAACAGCGGTGTGCCTCCTAAAACAACATTACAGGCTCGTTCTCGCATCGCAGGAAACTTTTTAACAGCCTTTTTGCAATTGCACTGTTCACCTCCGCGTTGGCTGCGATCCAAATGTGTTTGTTCAGTGCTGATTGAGTACCTGTTGTTGCGAACTTTGCAATATCGAATTGAGCTTTTTGGGGGTCTACTAATGCAGTATGAATGCTGAAGTTTTGTTTGACGTGTCAGAAAACTTTGCAATGGGTTTAACCAAAGAAATAAATATATTGTAATTAATCATTGATGGTAGAATACAGCTCAAGTATGGGCTGGCTCGACCGGGGTAGTACACCCTCTCACAGAAGACAGACGTAAAGTATTAGTGCATTTCGTACGATGAGTGAGAGAGGCGGAAACCCGACCCCTTTCTCCTCCCCCTCCCTCAGTCCCACTTCCCTTCAGGTGGGCAACGTGCGAGCGATTCCTTTGGTATTGCAAACATCTATAGGCTGTTTGCCACCTTGATCACATAAAAAAACCAGACACTGGTTAGAAACAACAAGTTCTAATCTTAGCGTGTTTGTGGTTCCTGGGTTTACATAGCTTGTTCCCGTCAAGAGAAGTATTATTTACAAGTCGTATGTGTGGTCACGCGAGATTTACTGATGTGTTAATTTTAACGAGTTCTGCCTATTCGAGCGGAGCGTGTTTGAAATAGGCGTCCTGAGAATTGAAATTGGGTGTGTTTTGAACTTTATCCTTCATCTTGTTTAGGTACTGCTAAAGTTCTGATTATTTAATCAAAAGATTGAAACAATCATGAAACTAGAATGGAAACAATTTAATACGTTACAAAAAGCTGTATTTACCTAAAACCATACTGCCTGCCTATTATGTTTTCTTTGGGGCTTCCACACCCTATACTTTACCTGTCAGTTTAGACGCAGTGGCGTGGTAAACTTACAAGAGAGGGTTACTCATCGATATTTCCCTATGCCTAGGTAATCAGACGTTGTAAAATCTTCTATCGTGAAAAGCTTTACTTTTTCGTTATAGTTCGTCCTCTTTAATAATAAATACAATCGATCAATCAAATGAAGATGGATCGTATTCCGCTGATTGTTCCTTACATTGTTGTAACGCTCTGATTATCCAGCATTGCTCGAAGACCTAACATAATGAGTATTAGAGTTCAGATTTGACCATCTTCATGATTATATGTTTGTAATTAAACTGTAGAATGTTCGTTTACTAACCCAAATTTGTCTGTATATCTCCCTATCTATTAGCCAAGACGTCTATCGCTCGACATAGATCTCTCACAATAACTTTCATACATCTCAGTTTTTCCTAGATTTTTCATATTTTCTTTGGTCGCACACGATAACCTAAAAAGTGATTTGGGTCAGTCCAAAACGCTAAAAGCAACTACGCTTTCCTGGCGACCTCTATTTCCTAGCGATTTCAAAAGTAGGTAATAATTAAATGCAAAATCAAAGCGGTGTTCCTGTCCTCTAAATATACCAGACCAGTTCGTCTAGCCGGCGCCTCGCGTGGGTGAAGGGACGCGTTATATCTCGAGAATGGCCAGGGCTGGTGACGTAAGCTAAGTGAGGAACGATATTGTCTAAGTAACCGGTAACCCAGTTGTTACTGTCTTTCGCAGCGTGGTATGATTAGCCGTAGCAACGGAGACCGCTAGTATAACGTGCTCTCTAATAGAGGAGGGCGGATGCTATATTTCTGCAAATCTTCTAAGTCTGGCGACAATACACCATTGTCTTGACCCCTCTTTTGACACTGACAAAATATTAACACCGGTTTATGGCGAATTGGAGAAAATTAGCTGAAGATAAATCCTGGTCTGAGTGTCACTGGGATCGCCCCAAGTCCATTGTATGTTAGCCACAGCGCTTGTACTAAGCGTTGCTTACTTTAGGACCATGCAGTTGGTGTGTTTGTCTGGCGATATTTATTTATCTAGGGCTAAGCCCTGCCTCCTCTTTTAAAAGTTCTGTATTTCCTACCTGAAACTCCTAAAAGATCTCCAGTTTTTTAAGTTAGTTAGTCTTACGTGGGAGTCTGTAGAGTGCCTAAATGAAACCATTGTGGGCCATTGCAACCTTTTACAACGTCGATGCGACGTTTAAAAGCAGCTGTTTATATCCTAAATGCTCATTAATTTTATCTAACATCTTCGAGGCAGCCCTCGTCTCCAACCAAGTGTGACGATGTATGTCAATCTTAATACGGCTCCTTTGAACTTTAACTAAAGATTTAGATGATTAAACACATTTGAATATGAGAAGAACCTGATTTGGTTTGAAACATAAAGTGGAAAGCTGTTTACTACAAATATCCTATAAAGAAAGTAAACATTTGGTCACAATAAAGTGGCATCTACACCATCCGACTCGGACCTAATAATCAGATGACAATGACACATACACATTACACAATTACATCCGATAATTAGGACCGCATCGAAAGGTGTAGTGCGTGCTTAAGAGTCCAAATAAAATAATTGAAAGCGTAACTAATTATACACAGTTACACTTCTACCCACGTTTCATTTCTCTTTATTTGTTTAGAAATTTTAAATAATGTATTATAATTTTGTTAATTTTGGAGAGTTGTTATAATTGGTTTACATAATACTGGGCATGTCTGGGCCAAAAACTAATAAATCATATGTGAAAATCTGGTATTTTTTAGCACATGACCTAAATCTCGGCAGGCCTACATCAAACTAAATCAGGCGCTGGCAGCAGTCTAGATTGAATCTGCCTCTACCCCTCGCCATGTTTGCGGCTTTGAAGCGAGCGGAATTGGAGCAAGTTTTCTTGAACTTCCAGACTGGAAGTGGAACATATTCCAATTTCGGCCAATAGGTGCTAAGGTGCAACTAGCCCAATGATATTGAAAATTGAACAACTTGAATCCAAACTTGTCGCCCCGAATGTTTTCATGGTCAAATTATAGGCATGGACCTAAAAACCTAAAATCTCTTGCTAGTCATAGGCATGGACCTCTACTTAGGTGTACTTTGGAAGAATGTTTAGCTATTGAAGGTCTTATTGTGTTAGCTTTCAAGATTTTTATCATCAGATGCGATATTTCTTTGATTGCCCTATCCCACCAGCGTGGGTCAATATTTGACTGCCCTATCCCGTTGTCTGTATCGGGGATGAACTAGAGACATAAATGCTAAAATAAGACTACTCGAAATATGTCCGTCGAGACTTGCTAATCCCTAAAGAAAGGCGAAACGCCCTTGTTTTGCCTCAAGCGTTTCCTAGCCCAAACACGAGCCAGGTATGTGGATACCGCGCAAAGGGAGGTAGTTTTAATTAAATTTCCCCGGTGAGCGCCTTCATGTTTACCGAAGCTCTACTCCACGCGCGTGCGTCTCCGTGCGACCTGACCATTCACTTCACGGTCTTTCATTAACGGAATTGCTCTTCTAAAGCAAACATTCTCACGTAATCTACAATGAACATACATGTAGGTACTTTAAAGAATAAAGGATTTCCCTATTAAATGTCAAGTGTCTGACCGAATCTGTCTTTAGTAAGAACTATTCTCTGAAAACAGCGAATAAACGCAAGATAGTTTTCAACTTGTAAATATACGATCAAACAGACTTGTTAACCATTGAAGAAAGGAAAGAATTCTGTGGTGACTTGGTGAGCCCCATAGGCAAAGCAAGCACACTAGCTTCGTGCCAACCTGTGCGAAGACTTTTCGCTAATAGGATATTTGCTATTGGTTCCCAAGCCTGTAATCTAAATTATGATGAAAGCCCGAATATGTTCTCCATCGTATACCTTCTTTATTGTTTCATTAACATTATGTTTTTATATTTAGGGCACCAATAAAATCAGCAGGGTAACATGTTTCATTTCATCAAGCTAATGGCATTATATTTGACCGCTTTATGCTGATAATAAAATCGAGTGCATTCGCAAACGTCTTCGTCGCATATTTACCCTATGACACCACATCAATAAGGTTCAAGTTACCGTCGCAAATACCATCAGCCCTTCGTATGAGTCAGTGTAGCTAGCCAGGGGTGCCATACCCTACCCTACTTTGGGGCTAACTTTGACTCAGTGATCGATATTGCCCCACATTATTATAATGAGTTGGGTTTAGGTCGCGGGCGAAGTATTAATATAACCGAATATGGATTTTGGAAATGGTCCAATCTCCGTGGTCCGAAGCGACCCTGACCTTAGGAGATAGATGCGTTCTTTTGTGGAAATATTGGCAAGATTTCTGGCTCATAAATATGTGTTAGCCTATGTTCCAAGAAATGAACGATAACCATTGACAAGACATTTTTCATCTATCCAAGAAGATTTCTAGCGTTGTCCAAAAACCTAAACTTACCTAATGAAATACACGAGTTTAATAAGATTCAGTTATATTTATTATACTAAAGATTATAGATTTACAAAAGTGACATGGAATAAAGCAAACAAAAGCACAGAGTTACACACGGCCGTTTGCAGCACCCTATTCTGAACTCAATTTTATTGCTTTGATGAAGAGCTCGTGCTTAGGCCGGCGCAGTCCCTACGTCAGAACATGAGCTACTATGTCATGAGTACTCTTGTAGCGCAGGGTAATTTAAGTGTTTGAAATTCGTTTCCTCACAAAATCGTAACGCACATCGATATGCTTGCTTCGTGCGTGGTAGACGTCGTAACCTGAAATACTGATAGCACTTTGGTTATTACAGGAATTGAAAGAAATTGGAATTAGTGTACCTGACAGTGCAGGCCAGAAATCTTCCTATAGTATGACATTTCAAAGCTTTGTGTGTGGGATGCAATTTCATTAGAGTGCGTTTGGCATAGTTTATCCTAAACTAATCAATATGGAGCTTGTGTACTTTCCTTTTTTAATTTGAGCCATTCATATTTAAAAGAAGAAGATGGATATATGCATCTCATATCACATCACCCCTTGAAAAAAGCTCCCTTTCAACTAGACATGTGTGTTCATTCGTACTAATTCAATAGCCCTTTCATATTGAGTCCAAACCGAGGCCAGTCGAGCGTTCCTAATTGGTGTGGTTAAAATGCTACTAAACTGGTTGATAATTCTATTTTGTTTTATTGTATTTTCTATTTAATTTTGCATGCCGACAGACCCATATTGTTAATACAATGACATTCGTTTGTACAAAGTTGCTATCTTCAACTGCCTTGTGAAGATGATCCTATTTGAAAACCACTGTATCTCGATTTGGATCTAACTTCATAATCTTAGGAATGCTTTATTTAACGATGCAGACGTTTCATACAAGTTTAAAAATGCCATGAAAGGATAATGTCGCAATGACGGCATTCCCAGATTACCCATTCTGGAAAGATTCCAACTTGGAATAGATACTTTATTGGCTGGAATTTCTTCCTGAATTCCATTGGTGTAAATCGTATGTTGACTTTGAAGATATCCTTAGTGATGTCTTGCTGTCCTATTTAATACTACTTAGTATCCATCCTAACAACAGCCGGAAAACGTACACGGTTGGAGATAGACCTCTCTGTCATAAGAATATGCTAGAGTTGAATTATTGGGAGAGACATTCTGAAATGTTGAAGCACTACAAATAAAGCACTTATAGTTGCTTTGATAAATGGCTTGTTTCTCCTTCGCAACGAAAAATACATTTTTCCAATTCCATGTTTGGCGCAAGATCTATGTTTCCACGGTGCTTTAGCCTTGAGGATAGCCTAAGTTTTGGACAATATCCAAGAGTCGTCATAGTGTTTCCTATACCTACTAGATTATGTCGTAAAACCGTCGCGACGCGATGCAATAAAACGTTGGGACTTTTGTTGTGGCCATTCTTTTATCTTCCCTTTTTAATCTTCCTTGATTTATATCTGTAAGGTTGACGTGCTTGAATTATTAGTTTTGAGTAACGGTCGGATGTTTTGGTCTCATTAAATCTACCAAGTTGTTACTATTATTTATCTGTATAATTCCTATATGTGCAAGATTTTAGTGACTTTATTCTCCTCCTACATAATAATTATAAATCTCGTTCGTATTTCACATTATGCTATAAATTAACTTAACAAAGGGGTGGACTTGAAATCTGAGGTTCCAAACAGAAAATTACGTTTCCAGTGTCATATGGTATCAACTCATGAGGAATAATTCAAGGCAGTACAAGCTTTCCTTTACATATTTAGGCAGTAAAACAGTACTATTAAGTCAAACATGCGTAATATGGAATTTGCATAAACTCGCCCGGGAAATATTTTCCTTGCAACAGCTTTACTGTATAATTTATGATGTCATTAGCAATGATAAAATTACCTATTATGTTATGTGTTAACGTTAATAAACTCACTAGTAGGTAGGTACATTGTTTTAACATTAAAGGACTGTGATACTAAACTTCTATCTATATACCTTCTATTATTGTTTGCGGGGAAAGGTTGTGCCTCTTGTTTTACTAAAAAATAAAGGTTCTAAAATTACTTTTAAGGATCAAATCATACTTTTTCATTCTCGCTTTCTTCTCTGTTATTTATACCCAAGAGCTATTTTCTGTCCAACATCGAAGTCAATTAAATTTTACGGTTGAACTCTCGCTATTGATTTGAATCGGAACCAGACAAATTGCCTTTAGAATTCCATTTTCATTGCAAATTATTTTTGTTGTGTTAATGCAAAAATATGTGCCTGTAGGTAGATGAGCTTGAGTTGGATTTTTCCTTATTGGGTCCCACCAACTAGTGTTTGGTCGCTATCAGCTGAATGAAAGTGACTCTGTACAATATCCTATTAAATACAATGAATTCTCTAACTGTATTTTCAGTGGTGTTCTCAAAATTTAAGTCACCTTTTTATTATTAAAGAAACTATTGCATTTTTGCCGGATCTTTGTAGTGTTAACCAAAGTTGTTGTAACGATTTTCTTCATTCTCGTCTCATCTCCCAATTCTTGGCGACTCTTATTAAAAGATAACTATACCTGTAAAAGGCCTTTGACACTTAAAACTATCCTCGAAACTACTTTGATTAATATTAATATCGCACCTTTCCAACATGCACGTGTGACTCAATTTCTGATTTGTAGTCACCGAATACATGAATAGATATAGCTTAATTCGGTTTATCTCTTCACTGTAAATCATATCGTAAATACGAAATACGCTATAAAGTAGTTGTACGTGGAATAACAAGTTTGTATAAGAACTGTCTGCGACTTTGCCCGCTGCAATTGAATTGGTAACTTAGATTGATTTTTTAACAATGTCTTATGTTGTTGTGGCTTATCCGTAATTATCTTCGTCATTGTCGTCGTCGTATTCTATCATTGCAATAGATTCTAGATTAATATTTTTATAATCGGCTTAAGTCATAATAAATTTTTACTGATCGATTATTATTGATTTATTTACTTTTTTTTTGGCTGATTTTTCTCCAACTTAATCTGGAATAGATTTGAAAGCTTACCCAATGTAAAAACATAGATATTTTTTTTCTTTTATTATCTATTTTGCTAATTGAAAAATTTAAATTCTTATGTTATCATTAACATACCTTTATAGCTTTTGGGCATTGAGTGTCACGCTCAGACGCAAGAAAAAGCAAAGTACGTTTGATCAGTACAAGCAGATACATTTATTTTCACGTACCAATACCTAAATGACATTAGAAATTCATAGTGCGAGGATTACTGTATTCTCACACTGGGGACTTATTGGTATGCGGTGTCGCATTCTAACTGTGGAGTGCCGAGTTCTTTGTGACGGTCGTCTCTCTCTGGAATCACTCGCTCGTATTTATAAATGCCAGTAAAAATAGACGCAGGACATTCATACTGGATGGTGCTTGACATTTTAAAGTTTTGCCTTGAAATGGGAAAGACAGGTCTTCCTTATTCCTGTTTTTGTTTATATATTCATTAGGCACTAGACTTAGCCTTTTTAGGTCTTCCCTAGCTACTTTTACTAGTTTTTTTAGAATGAACAAACAAAATACAAGTTTTAATATGAATTATTTAGTATAATTTTTGATCGAAAATACTAATAATGAAATTTAGAAGGTGTAGGTGTATCACCATGCAAGTAGGAAACATACTTGACATAAGATCGAAAATTTATAATTTATGTAAAATTTTAATACTCTAGCAACTTACAAAATTAGCGATTTCATTCACATTTATACCTCCAACATCCGTCGTCAAGAATACGAAAATAGCCCGCCGGATATGCACCTCATCATCTAATTAGTACACTGTTAACAACCCGATATTTGAATATTAAAGCACTATGTAAATATCGATCCTCATAAAGTAAACGCGACACGTCCTGTAGGATATCCTCGCCGCTGTTAGTTCGCTTCCGCGCCGCGTGGAGCGCGCACGTCGCGTACCGAATTCCAATTACAAAATAAACGTACCGTAAATGAGCATTCCGCGGGGTGTTTGGGTCCGTGCGAGTGTGAACTGACCTTAATGATACGACGTTGTTGTGAAAAAAGTTGTGTGACTTTTGTTGAGAATTATTTTGTGTTTGTAGTTTCTACGAAAATGGAACTTGTTGGAATTTCAATGTCTGGCGCATTTATGGACTCAATCATGGTCTTAGGTTGGTAATATGATTGATTCTATTTAGGAAATATTATGTTTATGTTACACATACCTATCTAATTGAATAGTTGTTAGATGCCTAAGTTGATGCCTAATAAGATTTTTTATCGGTAAGATTTAAAACAATTCAGAAATATTTTTAGCAACTTTTTCCGCGCCGTGTGCCCGCACTTTTGCGGACACTTCAATATAATTTCGCGTTCTGCTTTAAATAACTGATAAAAATTACAAAAAAAAAAAATTGTTACATATGTTTGGAATAAAATAGCATATCTATTTTAAATAGTATTCCTTCAGAAATATCTTCAACACACCTATCCTTTGAAGTATCTCTCTAGTCAGTACTTAACTAAAGCAAAACCCCTGTCATGTCAGACTTATAGCTGCACTAAAGCTTATTTACCGCTCACCATCCTAGTTCTAACTTCACAGCTGGCTGTGTTCCTAGTACTTTACTCCAGGCAGAGTTAATTAGTAACTGAATGTTAATTAAGAAGTTTGAGATTAGTTGGATTAACTTATCTAGGAAAACATTCGTATACGAATGTTTTCCTAGGTAAGTTAATCCAGTTAATCTTAAGAGCATAGACTAATACCTACCTAATTAGGACTTTTTGAACTTATGCTGAAAACTTATTTGTCTATGAAATGGAGTATGTTGTGTTGTCTAACTAATCTATAAGAGAGCTAGAGGATTCTACGGTCATGTTGGAATTTGACATAAACCGTTTGTCATACCTACTCTTTAACAATTCCCAGCAGTTATTATAATTGTCCTTGGTATGTTTTTAAGTAGTTGGTCAGCCTTCTCAGTCAATTACGTTTTTAAATACTGCAGCTTCAGCAGGGCTAGCACACGCGCCCAGACAAGACTTTTGTCATACATGTCGCACCGAGTCATTCTCTTACTTAATGCATGGGAGCGGAGACAAAATCGATTTATTCTGCATGTCGTATTGTCACGGCCGGCTGTGCGAGCAGTGCTGGAAATCATCTAGCGACTTCTGTAAACCGAGGATACAAACAAATCGCGGATAGATTACGATATCCGCTGTTATGATAACCGTGGTTTACCGCTCTTTGGATGATTCTTAAAGTTCTTGTGCGCCTTCTCTATTTGTACCTTCAGATCGTCTAAAACTCTTATTAAGCTATCCATTGTTACCACATGTTACAACTTTTCTTATGAATTCAATTATAGTCAAAACCGTAAAAACATGTCCTGTCGTCTACAAACAAATACTTTCAAAGTACTTACAGTTTTTCACGTTCTGTAGAAATAAATTGACATATTCAGGATCAGGATCTCCCCCTTCTACTCCCTCTGTCCAACTCCCTTTTAGTTCGGCAACGTGCGAGCGATGCCTTTGGTACAGCAAGTATCTATAAGCTACGGTAACTGCTTAGCATCAGGCGGGTGGTTAGGGTTGCCACCATTTTTTCTTGCTACTAAAGTACATTGTTCAATAAAGGTAAAAATTTCGAGGTTTTTTCCAGGCATTTTGTTCGTGGCATTGATTTTGTAAAATTAAAAAATGTTAGAATCTTTTGACCCTCATTATACATCAAACAGATTCACAGACTTTGTGGATTTTCAGTTAACCAATCACCATGTTCGAGTTCCCATTGACTTTTATACTTCTGGAATCGTTTATTTTTCAGTTTCGTTGTAAAAAAAATTGTCGCATTTTCTGGGTGTAACTTATTCATTATGTACTTGAACCTTTTTTTTTAACCTTTTCATTATAAAAAATACGTTTTTTAGGTTACATGGAGTACTTTGCTTACTGGAGTTGTCATTGTTCATCGATAAATCGTATTCTTATAGCACTCAAACCGCATTACCTCTATGTATTCCAATTTCTTTGCGCATTACACAAAACAAACCAAACCCACAAGTACCTATTGACAATGACATTGCAATTGATAACGTTCCGTTTTACGCAAAAATTCTTACGACGAAAATTTTTTGATCCCACAGAAATCAAATCATGCGAAATAAAGTATTTTCGCGTACTTTATTGTTCTTATAAAGTATATAGTACAATTACCCGAAATAAAGTACAATACTTTATTATAAAGTACGGGTGGCAACCCTACGGGTGGTACTTTTGTTTGCCACAGTCACATTAAAAAGGAAATACTTCTACCCGGTTTTTTGCCAACCAAATCCTTGAATGATTGGTCAAAATGGCCATTAAAACTATGTTAGATCTACTCGAGAAACAAATTAAGGTTGTGCTTAATAATTTATGAACATTTTACAAGCGAGCTTGTCAAGCAGCCCGACAAGTGACAAGCCTAGGTATCTTCAAGCGTGCTTGTCAGAGTATTTATAAAACAACCCTTAATTTAACGCTTAACACTTTAGAGTCAAATAAACAAGACACCCACTCAGTTCTCGAAAACCAATTCCGGAATACCAAGAAGTCCGGATGACTCTCATCCAACGCACCCGATCACGACACGTCGATGTAACGACTTTTCATCTATTCCCGGCCACAAATGGATCGCGTCTAGTACCAACATATACATTGATTGTCTTGTTGCGTTAACAAACATACGATCGATCTAGGAAGCGTTGCCACTTAAAAGGACTGCTTTAACTGATAACATTCGGCTCTATAGCCTTTTGTAACGTCTTCTGTCAATCATGGACGAATAATGAGACGTGTACAACGCCTTCGTTCTGCCTCTCGCCTTGCCTCATCTTTAACCGACCACATAAAAGGAGGTTTTTCATGGGGACAAATAGTTTAGGCACCTATAAATTGTCATTTTTATTTTTTATACTTAATTCTACTTCCGGATCGGAAACGCGAACTCGACTGAGAAGATCAGATAAGAAACTCAGCGGGCTTGTCTTTTTACATTGATTGTAATTTTTTAACATCACCACTTGCGTATTTAATGTGCTACTTCAATTTTACAATAATCCTTCGAGCTATGTCGGTTACTTTAGTTTCGGTTATTTACCTGTAACAAACCATCACATGTTAAAAGCAGGGTTAATCAACACAACACACTAACAGGCCGTTAGATCAGTAAACGATTGTTACCAGTAGGTACATCAATCAAACAATCGACTCCTCTAACGGTTGATTAAACTGGTTATTGAGTGTGTGTTGTAGGGATGGGTCCAAATTTAATAAGCTGCTGAATTAGCAGGTCTAAATTTATTTAGTGTCAACACCTGTTAAATAATTTCTAAGAAAGGTGTTAAATATAGCAGTCACAAGTACCTATATTTACGTGTTACGCTATCTAGGTAATGAGTGCTGTGAGTAAAATTTCAATTGTTTGTGTAGTGTTGTTTACATTTTAAAAAGAAAAACTCAAAAAGTACTTTATAAAGGATATTCAACGGCAAATAAGTGCAATATGGAACATTTTTACAATAGCGATACCGTAAAAAAAGTTTGAATTAATTAATTATGTTAACAATTTGCATGTTTTTAAATTTAGCAGTTGCTAAAAATAGCTGTTAATTTTAAGAGTTAATTATTTTTAGCATTAGCAGTGTTATTTTTTTTAACTTTTAAGCCCATCCCTAGCGTGTTGATTTGGTGAGCTTCCTTCTTGGAGTTTGTTCATGATAACTACGTGCGATGCCAAAACAAAGTAGGCGAATCGCGTTCAAAAATACTAAATCATCTATTTGACTGTTTATAGAAATTGGCGGGATGATTTACCTATCTTGTTCATAGGGAGTTAGATAACCAAACCATAGTGCGATTTAAAATTACTCCGGCGACATCTATTGGAACATCGCGAAAACTTCGTCGTCATTGAAAAATGTCGCCATAGCGTGCAATTTATTTAGTTCAAACGACGAGTCTAACGTACTTTCGCATCATATGGATAGTAAGGATTAGGATAAGTATAGGTAACAGTAGAATATAGGCTACTTTTTATCCCGGAAAAATGTCGGGTTCCTGTGGGGTCTTAGGGGCAGCTAGTTCGCATATAAAATAGTATAGATTTTTGTTCGTTGGCTGCAGTGTGAGTGATGCCCGATTTAGAAAGTTCCCGATATTCGTGCGTCCCCTCTAGTCGTGAGTCAGGCAAATTATACCGTTTATGATTAATGCGGGGCTATTCCTGGACGTATCCTACACTCCATGGTTCACCTTCTTTTTATTAGGTGGCAAACAAGCGTACGGCCCGTCTGATGTTAAGCAGTTACCGTAGCCTATAGTTGCTTGTAATACCAAAGGTATTGCTCGCACCTTGCCCCACTAAAGGGAAGTGGAACAGAGGGACGGAAATGGAAAAGACGTTCGGCTTCCGGCTCTCTATCGTATAAACGCAGCTGTAATAACTACTTTACACACCACAGACGGAATAGTATATACCAACTTTTTGTTTGTTTTTATATAGGTTTGGGTACGAGCCCTTTTAGTTTTAATAAAATTTTAGTTTTAATTTAATTATATTTTTAACGGTTTGCGTCCGTGAAATCGCCAATCGGACCCAATGGAAGACCAGCGCTGGTTCTTGCTGACCAGCACATGCTGAATTGGGTCCGTTTGCGGCTAGCATAGTCGATAATTGTTTTTCTTTCTTTTTATATTTATTATTATTGTTTTGTCTTGCTAGTCGTAATAAAGTTTTTCTTTCTTTACGCCGATCTTCTGGGAGAGGGTGGTATTACTCTGGTCAGCCCATAGTTAATTGGCTACAGCTTTGCTTTAACACTCATAATAAAATGTTTAAGTACCAAATGAACCTTGAAAATAATTGCTCAATCATTTAAAATGGACGGTTCAGTTTTGAATACCAGTTTAAACTCTACTCACCTTGAAGCAAACCAGGCCTTAGGTAATTGTTAAAAAATATAGGACTTAAATTCAGTTTACAACAGGGTCAAGGAACTAATTGAGTCGATAGCTTGGAGAATTATCGTAGTAAAAACTCACGAGTTTTACAACGCCGGAAACTACGGTAACTACATCGGCGTTTGTAATCGATTATGGGGTATAGCCGTATAGTATAGCTACTACATTGATTCAGCTTCGATATACTGAGACGTAAACCTAATGGAATGCTGTTGATCACTACTGCTGATATACCCCAAGATATTACCAAGAAAGAGGGAGATGCGTCTCTTCCAGAAAGGTCAAGTCCGTAGCACCCTCAACCGACGGCAGTGCATGAGAAGATGTATGAATGTGGATGAAGCAAGAGGTGTGTCAAAATCGTAGCATGTGGCAATCAATAGTCTCTGCCCACCCCCTTGGGATACAGGCGTGAGTATATGTATGTATGTATGTAGGGAGATGCGTGACTGTCCAAAATAGTTTGTCCTACGGAATCCGTGGACACAGTACGACTCAGTTGCTCGCGGAAAATAATCTTAATAGGTACTTCATCTTCTGGTGAATGTCTTCTTCTTTTTTTTTTATAGGACAAAAATGCGTACGGCCCGCCTGATGTTAAGCAGTTACCGTAGCTTATAGATGCTTGCAATATCATGTCTTGCACATTGCCGACCTGAAGGGGAGTAGGATGGAGGGAGGGGAAGGGGGAATAGTTCAACTTATGTATTGAATAAGTAAACTTTACTGTCGAATTGTAAGTGCGATAACATGTGTGAATTTCATTTCGCTGTATGTAGTGGTGAGCTGAGAACAAGGTTTGTGATTCCGATGTTAGAAGGTGTCATATCTGCTATAAATAATACATCAATGCATATTGCAATCTTACTATAGCTAAAACATTGCAGATATGCGGTTCGCTATGAAACTTGTCACCACAATACCTTGCAGTTGCAACATCAGGCTCGGTTTTGAATTCTTGCGGTTTTGTGTCGGTGCTCTGTGCCATGCTGGTCACTTTTATTATGATAGCTTAGACTTAAGCTGCTTATTGGGAGGTTGAAAGATTATATTGAGCGGCTGTCCAGGGAGCTGTCCGCTAAATTTTGCGGAATTGCTAAGGATTCTGCTAGAAAACATAAAAATGAATTGCTTTCGCAGAATTGCTATGTGGCGCTTTTAGCTTAGCTATACGTTACGTACCTAGATGTTCTACGGCTGAATTGATACGTTGTGTTTTGTTTTGCATAGGTCTTTCAAGTTGTTGGATTTTTAGGGTTCCGTAATCTCTACGAGGAACCCTGGGATACGCACTTGGCCGTGTTTGTTAATCAGTAACTTTTTTTTCTACATTGTGCTACTAGATATACAGGTCTACATAGTAGAATTCGTCTCTCATCGGTGTGCGTAGTAGCTCAATGTTTTCCACCCCTTTCGGAGATCAGACAGAACAAAGACACAGATAGATAGGTACCTACCTATTTCGTTTGTAACAGTAGGTACTGCCAGTGACCTGATATTCCGACGGAAACAATCACAAAGGTTTTCCATTAATAAGTTGGAAACTTTACTTACCTATATTAAAAGGGATTAAAACGGATTGGTTGGGAACTATGTTTTGATTGCTAGGGTCGCTATTCAATTCCCCAAACAAAATTAACAGAAAGATTAAAAAAATACCTATCGTAACAAAATCTTGTTTAAAAACCATTTGTAAAGTAATATTTATTCTTGTTACAGGTCCGCGCCATGGAGCAGCGGTTATGCGAGTGGCCAGCGGGCACTGACGGTGCACCCAGAGCCATATCGCGATTAGAGGGTCAAATCGAAGAGCAGGTAGGTGCATCTTGCTACAGATGTCCGATAGCCATACATCCATCTCAAGCACACACTTTCATTATGTGCCCCTGCGTAGGTTTATTCCGAACGCATCCAAATCGTGTTAACCTTATGAGCAGATAACCGGTTTTTGAACTTGAACCATAGATGTCATTAGATTTTTTTTTTCATGTCACGAATGTCAGTATGACAAAAAAGTTTTAGCGTTTGATGTTGGTTGTAAACAATTTTAATTTTAGCTTGTTTTAAAGCTTTATGAATTAAATAATACTAAATAAGTATGTTTTTAAAACTAAAACACATGCTGTTGTATTTGAAAGTAGTTTTATGTGAGGGAAATTATGATAAATTGTGATGTGCGTGATTTCAAGTTATAACAAAACAATGCAGGTAATTCTTTAAACTTTCGGTTTTCATGAAAGAAAACGTGCTTAGTTTTATCATCACTACCTTCAAATTGGTATATGGAAACATTATTTATGCCCAATAGATGAAAGAGATTCATTTGTGTTTCTACTTTCAAATAACTAAGCAAAAAAGTTTTGGCTACAAACTTTATAAGTAAATACCTTTTCTTCTGTAGGTAATAGTACGTTTCAAACTTTTAAGATATTCTCTTAGTGCAATTTCAACCCTACAAAGACTATAATGGTTAATATTAACGCCGTGATAACACCCTATCCTACTAGGAACTCATAATAAGGTGGCAGCATCATAAAAAGTCAATCTAACTACATGACCTTTGCACAGAAGCAACTGAGACTCCAAGACGCGAAGCAGGTGGAAGCGAAGGCAGCCCGCATCAAGGAGTGGGTGACCAACAAGTTGAAGGAGCTGGAGCAGCAGAACCAACAGCTCAGGGAACAGAACGACCGCTGCAACCAGCAGCTAGAACTGCTCAGGAACCATATCGCCACTCAGGGGACCAGGAATAACGCTGTGAGTGTTTTATTTTAATATGCCTAATTTAATAGGTATCTCCACAAGTACCAAATAGCAACACAGTAATAATTTTTTTATAAATTGTGTAATTGATTAAGAATATTATGGTTACTAATGGTGGTAATACTAAATATAGGTAGTTCTTCAACTATTTATAAACGCTACGTCTATCTTACATGAATAAAAAAAAAAACAAAAATACAGACGTTTAGAGTTTCTAAAAATGACTTAAACTACACATGTGTAACGTCATAAGTGGGTAGTCTTAGCAAACATTAATAAGAATTTTGTTGCCCTAAAAATGTGTGACCATTGGTATTTTTTTTTAATAAAATAACATTCTTAACAGTACCTCATCTTAGAAAACGCTTGGATGCTATTCACTAAATATTAAAATATATTAAATAAAATCACCACAATACTGTCCATTACTTAAATTAAGTGACCGTTAACTCCCCAGTTCTTTCCAACACGAGCAAGCCTCTCCCTAGAAGTAAGGGCTGACGACGGCTCGCCTAGAGCCACGTCCAGTCTGTTGGCTGCCCACAGGAGACGGTCCGAGAGCCTTGAGGGGCCACAGGTAGAGACCTATAGGGCTTTAGCTGGGACAATTTAGTTGCTGAATCACATGTTTCACGTTATTATTATTTATTTGATACACTAGCAGCTCTGAGCTGATACGTGTATCACTGCACTTTTCATATTTTAAATGTCTGTCAAGTCTATTTGTAAACCGTTGTTTTAACAACATGCTGCACATTTTCTCATTATTTATATACTGCAAGCGTTTGTCCTGCCTGATGTTAAGCGATTACCATAGCCTATGGAAGCTATGCCAGAGGCATCACTCGTTCATTGACAATTTCCTTTGGTTCTTTGTTAATTATGATCGTTTTTTTAGGATGGCTTTAGAACGCTGGGACAATTTTGTTGCTCACACATTTTATAAATTACACATTCTTGGGTATTTGTAAATTATTTTAGATTTTTTGTAATAATTTTCAATTTCAATTTGATGTGGATTATCTGAAGGCATACAGATTATTGCTATGACGTCATTAGATCAATTTTATTATGTTGCTTCAACCTCACATTTTCACACTATAGGTGTGCTGCATTTTAATGAATTGTTGAATTTGTTTGTATTCTGTAAATCTGTAACTTACAACTCATAGATTTAAATTGGAATATTGCAATCCGAAATGCTTTCCCCCGATTTTAAGCCCGCTTGAAGTTAAGCAGTTACCGACGCCTATAAATGCTTGCAATACCAAAGGCATCGCTCCCACTTTGCTGACCTGAAGGGACAGAGGCAGGAGAAAGGGGGTTTGGGCTTCTGGCTCTCTCACTCATCGCAGCTGTAATAGCTCCTTTACGCCGATCTTCTGTGAGAGGGAGGTACTACCCCGGTCGAGCCAGCCCGTATTTGAGCTGCAGTCAATTGGCTACAGCTTGGCTCTACCACCAATTAAATTTCTATTCTCTACAATATTCTTGATGCAGTGCCATTCCCAATAATATAGTTCTTGCAATTCACGAAGGCGACTGGCCCTTGGTTGTGTAAAGGCATATCTGTATACGTGTTAATGTGTGCGTTTATGGGCTCCGCCACGCACGCACACTATCACAATGTGTATGTACATGTCGAACACAACCAAGAGCTACCGGCTCTTGGTTCCTTCGTGAATGGTATGAACTATACCATTTTAATTTGTTTTTCCCATGGACCAATTACTAAGGGGACTGGGTCTAAGCAACTCGGCCGAGTGGTCGGCCTAGTACTAACATCGACATGAAACGAAGCGAGTAGTTCAACTATTTACCGGTAGATAGATGCCACGCATCCCGGGAAAATGACCCCGCTTTGTTTTATAGAGATATCTACTAAGAACGTCTCTTCTAATTAAAATCTCTTTTTCCAGTTGCCAATACACTCATCGGAGCCTCACTACAGTACGCCGGTGCGGCACCGGCGGAACTTGTCCATCGGCACTACCAACATAGCGAACAACGTCAACGCTGCCAACCCACCCGGCCTAACAGCTATGAACAGGACCATGGACGAGAGGACCACGGCCAGCCTGCTGGCTGATGATTTGGCTGTGAGTAATTCGAGTTTTTTTAATGTAAACAAGCTTACGGCTCGTCTGATGTTAAGCATTTACCGTAGCCTATAGATACTCGACCCTCTGATTGGTCGGTCAGAATCAACCGACCGACGGACCAATCAGAGTGTCGATCACTATAGCAAAACGCCACAGTGGCGCCGCAATGGCTAAGCGTCTTAGGGCCCTGAAGAGGAGAACAGAGTGAGAGGAGTGTAGAGTGAAAGAAGAGTAGGAGAGAAGAATATTCCAAATACAACTAATAATAATACGAAATATCGTCAGTCAATCACACCAACTGTATGGTTCCAAACTAAGCAAAGCTTGTACCTACTATGGGTACCGAACAATGGACTGGAGGCGATCCCAGTGATACCCAGACTTGGGCAAATTACGAAAAGGCCGTTTCCGAAATTTGCCTCCGGCGGGAATGAAACCCGCAACCACCCGATGCAGTGAGCCGAGCGGCATACGCTCGAACCACTGCGCCAAGCGGTCGTCTTAGTCTTTGTCGTTAACTTGGCAATAAGTTTTCTCTCCCGTTATTACAGAAGATGTTATGCCTGAGATTTATGCCATCAGCAAAATATAGATGTTCAAATTCCATTACTATTAAAATGTAATATTGTTTCAGACTGCAGTGGAGAATTTGGTGGTGCTACCGACAACCCCGAACACTTCGACAGATGGCGACACCACACACGACTACGCTGAAATATATACACCGAGCAGAGGTAAGGCTACAGTTTCATGGCGTCCAATAAGTGAGCGAACACGTTTCGACAACTGACTGACTAATGGCTCTTGATTATGATACCTAAGTCTACTTCGTAAGTCTATCAAGTTTAGTGGGAGGGTATTCAAAAGGCCGACAGGCCCCCACTGTGGGTGGCCATAGCTGCTCATTTCTTTGTATCCTTGCATTCGTGGCATAGTATGTCGGTGTGCTGTGCCATTTATATTATGATACAAAAGCTAGTATATCCGTGCCTCGTAATTGCTATTTACTTCTTTTTGAAAGGTATTTTGGGCCCAATGTAACAGCAATATAATTGAATATAGTGATTAGGGGGCGAACCTCTTGCCATTAAATCGGGAAGATTTCTCCTCCATTCTAGAGGGATCCAGGTCATAGTCCCCTACGCTGGCACTTCACGCGTCTTTCGAAAGACATACAGTTTCAGCAAGTGATGATGTTAGTTGGGCATACACCACCACATTGTTGAGGTATTAAGTCAACTCAAAGCCCACGTTTCACCAGATAGTCAGAATCCAACGTGACAGGCGATGAACCTTGTCGCCGTGTATAAAGGAACTGCCTAATCCCAAGGGATAGATTTCCTCACGATGTTTTCCCTCACCGTAAGCGATCTGTAAATTATGCATATAGATGAAATTTAATCCATTGGTGCATGCCTCACCGGGGATCGAACTTGGGACCTTGGGTCTAAGCAACTCGGCCACATGGCTCAACTAGGCCATTGACGCCATCACAGTAGGCGTGGCTTAAGTCTGTGTGCTGTTGGCGTTTGTCCTGTGCAGACGTCTTGCCAACGTTCGCATCCCAAATATAATTCTATTCGACACTAGACGGCGACCCTCTGTACGTCTTTTTTATCACCCTACACTTGTGACATCTAGTGTGAAAAAGTTAAACTACGTACTAACATCGATATAGAACGAAGCAAGTAGTTTTGCTATTGACCGGTAGATTGAAATGGCAAAGTAGGCGTTATCTACACCCCTTCACCCGTGCCTTCACCCGCGCAAATTGTCAAGCGTCGTTTCATACGGAAATCTAATAAGAACATCTCTACTGTCTATTTTCTCTGTGCGCTATACTTACTTATTTCTATTGGAGGTATTAATGTAAAGTGTTTGTATGTCAGAGCGCACGCCCGCGTGGCAGGGCGCGGTGAACGTGGTCGTGCAGGGCGGGGCGGGCAGCCGCGGCGGCTCCTCCACCGGCGACAGCTCGGGCTCCGAGCCGCCCGCGCCGCACCCGCCGCCCCACCAGCCTCACCAGCACCCGCGCCCGCCCACGCCGCCGCTGCACCGCTTCCCCAGCTGGGAGGCCAAGATATACCAGGTGGGTCGCATCGTCTCGTGCTACATCTACAACGTATATGCACGCCTAGTACTTTATAATTATGATTGGTGGTAGAACCAAGCTCTAGCCAAATGATTGCAGCTCATAAGCTATGTCTTCACCAGTGCGCTTTCATGTTCATCTTGCGTCTTCAACTTTCAATTCATCTCGCGTCAAGCGCGTGCAATATTGATTGCCTTATGACGCATGCAGCTTAGTGTCTACACCTGTGCGTTCTGGTTAGTCGTCAAGATGTACAAGTGTAGCTATTTGTGCAGAATATTTAGTATTAACTACAAGGAAAAAAACATAAGATAAAAGAGTATCTGGATAAACGATGTTTAGAAGACACAAAACAAAAATTACGAAAGAAAACATTCATAATTTCAATGTTTTAACTTGATCTGCCGCCATTTTGTATGTAAAGCGCACGGAATGTTGCACGCGAACCCACCGGTGGTGGATCAGCGTGCGCTACGGGCGTGCGCTGTTTTTGAGCTAGAATAGCGCACGCGTTATTGCATGCGCTATGATTCTTCATGCATGCGTCAGACGAAAGCGCAAGATGAACGTGAAAGCGCACTGGTGAAGACATAGCTATATACCGCTTCCCCAGCTGGGAGACCAAGATATACCAGGTGCGTCGCACCGTCTCATGCTACATCTACTACGTATATGGACTCCTAGTATTTTAAACTTATGATTGATGATAGAGCCAAGCTGTAGCCAAATCATTGCAGCTCAAATACGGGCTAGCGCGACCGGGATAGTGCCACCCTCACACAGAAAATCGTCGTAAAGTACGTTCGTTCGTACAATACATGAGAGAGCCAGAAGCCAAGCTCTTCTTGTCGCCCTTTGCCCCACGTCGGCAACGTGCGAGCGATGCCTTTGGTATTGCAAGCATCTATAAGCTACGATAACACTACTTAACATCAGGCGGGCCGTACGCTTGTTTGTCCCCGTGGTGACTTAAAAATTGGTGGTAGAGCCAAGCTGTAGCCATATGCCTGTAGCTCATATACGAGCTAGCTCGACCGTAGTTTTCACACACAGAATTCGGCATTGCAAGCATCTGTAAGCTGGTAGCTGCTGCGGGCCGTACGCTTGTTTGCCGCTTCAGTTAAGCCACTATTGGCGTAATAATACCGCGCCATACTTTAATTTATTACAATGTAATTTGAACTAACATTTATAGAGCTAAAGTAGTTCAAGTTGCAACGTGTGTCAACTATCGCGTCTTCCGCAGGTGGCAGACGACGGACTCCAGCAATCGGCGGAGGAGGAGCTGAGCCCGGCGGCGGGGGGCGCGGGGGGCGCGGGGGGAGCCGGGGCAGCGGGCGCCGCGGGGGCAGTGGGGGGCGCGGGGGCGGCGGCCGCGCGCCCGCTGCCCGACTCCACCAGCTATCAAGACATCTCTGTACCTGTCTACGCCACCGTCAAAGGGGTACGTCGACCTACTTTTATAGCGGTTACGATCCTACGTCTTATGTTATAAGGTTTGCGCACATTTGAACTGATTACAGAGTTTCAAAATAAAAAAATGTTTACTAAATTTAATGATGTAGTTTATTGCTTTCATCTATTGATAAATGTTTGATCTCCCGTACAAACTTTCATCCCCTAATTCACCCCATAAAAGTTTTATTTTCGCAACAAAAAGTAGCCTATATCCTGCTACATGGTCCTGTTTATCTCTATACCAAAATTCATCAAAATTAGTTTAGCGTTTCAGTCGTGAAAACGTAACGGACAGACCGACAGAGTTACTCTCGCATTTATAATATTGGTATAGATAAACCATGGAAAAGGAATGTTTTTGGAAGACATGTAACATTTGTTTTGTTGCAGCGCGCCAGTCAGATACGGTCGATGCCGTTCACGGGCGACTCATCGGACGACTCGTCCGACGGCGAAGAGTCTATGGGCGTCACCGTTCACAACACGCCGCACCACCAACTCGTCAACACATCATATGGTAAGTGGACCAATCAATAAATAAATATCGCCAGACATAGTCCAACTGTATGGTCCCAAACTAAGCAAGGCTACGATACAATGGACGAGGGCGATCCCAGTAACACCCAGACCAGGCAAATTACGATAAGGCCGTTTCCGAAATTTGCCTGTGGCGGGAATCAAACCCGCAACCACCCCATGCAGTGAGCTGAGCGGCCAACACTCGAACCACTGCGACAACGGTTGTTAGTTTAGTGGCCAACCTGGTGTCAGAGTTGTTCAAGCCACCCGACGGCCTCTGACAAGGCTGACTAGATGACAACAGCCGGGACCGACTTTTTACCTGCCCTCCGAAGCACGGAGACGCTCAGTTCAAATGCCACTAAATGGTCTGCCCATCTCTAAATTACCTTGCCAAGCGTAACCTCCGTGATTTCAAATGGCTATGAGCCTTCGTTTGTCTTCATTGACACAAATTCTGTGACCGCAGGTGGTCAAACATCGAGCCCAATGCCGATTAACAACGTGAACCTGACGAGCGTGCTACCAGCCGCACTCCAGCAGACCAGCACCGGGCTGGCGCTGCAGCAGGCCGGCGGCGTGGCCGTGTCCAACGGGCAGTGCAGCTCGTCGGACACGTCGCTGAGCGCCAGCAGCCCGTCCAAGAGCGTCAAGACCAGCTCCAGCCTCAGCCCCGCCAAGAGGTCCAGCAGCGGCTCGCCCAGCAAGCAGAGCAAGACCAGAGGTCAGTCTTACCCCTATTGGAACATAAAGGTCAACACCCATACCTATTAGAAAAGAGATTTATTATAGTGGCGCCCTTACCAACCGTGAGGTTACAAAAAGAGGCACACTATACCTGGCAACCCCTTACGAGGCGTCAGGGACCATCTACGGTAGGTCCTGCCGCCAGAGCATCCACTCTAGTACTCAACGTGTGAGTTGCACCGTGATCGCTCACTACCATTTATCCAGAATGGTACCGGAGCCGTGAGTCGCTCACCACCCGCACTCCATGGAATGCTAACGGTTCAATCCCCGCTGGGGACGCCAGAGAAGCCGACTAACATAAAGGTCAGGTCAACACTCATCTAACGACTCCGCACCCGACCAGCACCGCCTCGTCGCTCGGCGTCCAGTCTTTGTCGACAGGTGGTCCGCGGGCGGACGCTGCGATATCACCATAAACCTCACGTGATCAACCAGTGGACCTCGCGTGGTCAATGAGTGAACGCCGCGTGGTCAACGGGTGGTCTACTAATTTCCGGTTCAGTTAGTGGACGCCGACCGACGAGGCGGTGCTGGTCGGGTGCCGAGTCGTTAGACGAGCGTTGACCTTATCTCTCTAAGCCAATAGTGGACTCGTCCAACTTGAATTTTGTGCTGTCATAATGTTACAATGACATTGACCAAGACAGAGTTTGGTGGGAAAGTACCCTAAATATTCGTGATATATATATATTTTTCTTTCTTTATTCTAAAAAATAATTAAAACTGCATATTTTTTGTGAAATCACCTGCTTGAGTACTGGGGATCGAGCCGTTGAAAACAAAACACACCTTGCTTGGTCTTTTTTCCATGCTTATTTCTCGGAAATAATCAAACATTATTTTCAAATTTTATTTTACCGAATAAATAACTTGCAGTTAATAATCCAACTAAAACAACACAACTAGGTACTTCAAAAACAAACACTATGCTATTTTATAACACATTCGTAAGAGAAATTTCATTTCTTCAACATCAAACCATTATCAACAACGTAATCAACTCCAGTGATACTCCCAGCCTTATCGCCAGCCAAATACAGCACCAAATTGCCTATATCATCAGGTTCTCCAACTTTACCCAACGGCATCAAATCATTAAAGCACTCCCAAGGAGTTTCATCGCCACAGTTCTTCAGAATATCAGTTCTTACCGGCCCAGGACTGATACTGTTCACTCTTACACCATACCCTGCTAATTCCAAAGCCATGCCTTTAGTAAACACATCCAGACCGGCTTTCGATACACTATACGCAACCAATTTAGAATCCAAAACTGATTTTGAACACACAGTTGATATATTAACAATGTTTCCTTTGCTCTCAATCAAATGAGGTACTGCTAACCGAGTTATATTGACCACAGCTCGTAGATTTGTGACTATTAACTCATCGAATATATCCAAAACATTTTTATCCAGAATATTTTCATATCTAACGATTCCCGCGTTGTTCACTAGGACATCCAACTTCCCAAAGGTTTCTACAGTCTCTTTGATAATTCTCGTCACGTCGTCTTCAATAGTGACGTCAGCTTTGATGATCAAAGGTTTCCCGTCGCATTGCTGAGCCGTGCTAAATAGTCTCGTCTCGTTTCGACCAACGAGAACCACGTTAGCGTTCTCTTTGGAGAAAAGGATAGCTGTACTTGCGCCTATCCCTGAACTTGCTCCGGTTACTATGACCACTTTATTCGTGAAGCTCATATTTGAAATTTAAAAGACGATTTTGAATGAAATTCTGTATGGTAATGAAGTCTTCTGAACATTTTCAGCACTTTATAGTGTTTGGTCTTATAAATAATTCAGTAAAAAGTTTCGTACAAAAATTATAGAGAACTTTTTTGTGTGATATTCAAAGTCCGTCAGACAACCTTTTGACATTGTTTGACACGGTTGAGATTTCATTCTTTGGAGTCAAGGTTACTTGCTATGTATACTTTTGAATAATTTACATAATTATTTTGTAATTACATACTTTGTTTGGGAGTGATTAATTATAAGACAGAGTGGCTACCTACACAAGAAGTGCTTGATTTTCTTTTGTTAGGTAATGTCATAAAGGGGAATTCATATTGGGATCGTATTACTATCTCTCTTTCTTTCGTCATTGCTATCTTCACATTAATATTAAACAGAATTTCATGTGCGAATCTTATTTGCTCGCCCGCTGAATGGTAAAGCAAAACGTCGTGAGGAAATTCACATTTCCTCATTACGAAGCCTCACACACCGCCGAAAAGGGGCCATCCATTGCGGCCTTAACTTTAGTAGTGGTTATATGCTCATTGTTGTCTCCTGCTCTATTGCCTTCAAAATTCCTTGTACCATAAGCCTCTCTACGGATATGTGTACCCTATAAGTAAAAAAATAAAAGGTTTTATGCAGAAAAACGCCGGCGAAGCACCAGAGCCAATTCTGTTTGCTATTTTTTACTATTATTTTATGTTATTTAGTCCTAGCGCCCCTTAACACTCCCGGAGTTAGGACGGAAGATAGACGGTGCTTGACACCTATTTATAATGCATCTGTGTATAATCGTAATCCGTGTAGTATACATATTGTATACAATAGACCGTTGAACATGTTCGTTCATGTACAGACACGTCGTTCGAGTCGGGCATGTCGGACGACTACGCGATCCCGCCGGACGCGGGCTCGGCGTCGAGCTCGGCGTCGCCGTCGCTTGCGTCGCTGTGCCGCGCGCCGCCCGCCGCCGCGTGCGCCGCATCCGGCGCGGACTCGCCGCGCCACGCAAGACACGACGCGCTCGAGAAGACCGGACACCTCGCCAAGCTCGGCGGCAAGCTCAAGACCTGGCGCAAGCGATGGTAAGATAACATCACATTGTCGTTGCGTAGATCCCATCCAGTCGATCCAACACTTGTTGGAGTGTCCTTTGTGCCCGAACACCTGCACGAGGGAGGACTTGAACGCGGTCACACCAAACATTAATGTAGCCAAATACCTTGTAAGGTATATCAATAGTAGAACTGTTGACACGAAAAGAAGAAGATGACATTGTATATTTTCCCTCCTTTAATAGCATCGCCTAACCGATATCAGCCTACATATTATTGTCTGAACTCAGGCCTGGGCTCACTTAGTTAAAACATCTACCGGGTCGCGCCCTTGAATTTGCTTGACAATTTCTGCATAAATAAAAATATATTCGAGTTCCAGAGACGTAGAAAATATTGTCAACTTATAGCTTTGAAAATCTAATTATTTCGAGATAATATAGTGCGCTTACGTACTAGAATTATGGGGTCATGTTAAGAATCTCAATTTTCCCTAAGGTTCGTCCTCAAAAACGGCACCCTATCGTACTGGAAGTCCCAGTCGGAGGTGAACCGCAAGCCGCAGGGCCAAATAGGGCTGGGCGAGGCGTGCAAGATCTCCCGCAACGAGGGCGCCGCCACCTTCGAGATATTCACCGGCAGCCGCACTTACTACCTCACCGCCGACAGCAACGCCACTATGGAGGACTGGATTCGAGTTTTACAGGTACAGGAATTTCTCAAAAGTGGATCCGAAACTTTGAGAATCCCACTAATATTATAAATGAGAAAGGAAATGGATGGATGGATGTTTGTTACTCAATCACGCCACAACGGCTGAACGGATCTGGATGAAGTTTGGCAGAGAAATAGATTATAGTCTGGAATAGTACATAGGCTACTTTTTATCCCGGTTAAATGTCAGGTTCCTGTGGGAATTTTAAAGTTAGCGCGGACAATGTCGCGGGCAGAAGCTAGTAAAGAATGATGCTCAGAGCGATCTCGGGGATTTTGAACCGCCAAATTTATAGATATTAACAATGGTTTTACAACGCATTTCTAGGTACAAAAATGGTTTGTAATGTTAGTGCAAATCGATCATAACTCGATATAAGTTTGTGGTTAAAACTGGATCATTACTTAGATTTTAAAAATAATTTTTCATAGTCGGGAATCGATAAGTGTAATTTAAAAAAAACACGTTATTATTTCACCAGCCGATAGTGTTGCTTTTAAGGACCCAATTGGGGATTAAAATAAATAAAAAATCCGTTGAATATCTTAGTCCAGAACGAAAACCGGTTGTACAGTTAAGATACCAAATTGACAATTTGTGAGTTCCCTAAGATTTGACTTTGAAATTGGTACAATTTATCTACGAATCTTGCAAGTCTTTGTTTGTCTTCTAGAACGTGCAAAGGCGGAACGCGACGAAACTGCTGCTGAGCAAAGAGGACAACAAGCCGACCATCCAGGGCTGGCTGACCAAGGTCAAGAACGGCCACGCCAAGAAGAGCTGGTGCGTGCTCATCGGCAAGATGTTCCTGTACTTCAAGTCACCCGGAGACCAGGTGAGATATCAGGTTTATCACTAGCCATTTACCCGCCCGTGTATATTGAAGGCTCCAACTAACTGCCGTGGAAATTTCGCGTGAATTGTCCGCAGTGGTAGAAATTGTCTTTGTCAAAGTAAAAACAATCTTTATTCACTTCTGCACTGGCCACATTTAAAAAAAAACAAGAATATCCAACGCACTGCTGCGTAAAACCCAAACGCAGGTTTTTTGCCACAAATATTTACCGTGTACAAGGAAGTTAAACACTTGATAAACACGGGTTATATTAACATTTTCGTTTAAAAAATTGAGATAACTCCTGCTTATATCGTGTTTAACTTCTTGTAATATCATCACTAATGTTTATTTATATTGTACATGTTTCATTAGATGCGCGTTTTAGACGTGGTAGTGGGTTAAGCGCCGTATTATATTCGCGGCAGTGGGTTGGAGCTAGGGCGTGCAGTTTCATAGATTTTCAATTTCGGAATTAGCCTACGAAATTGGGCTCGTCAGTTTCGAAATTTCGGAATTCCGAAATTGAAACGACATTTTGTTAAATCGATTATAAATTGCAATTTTACTATAAAATCTGAAATATTTAGTATACATTAGTGTTTTACGGCTAGTTTCATTAAAAAAAAACAATAGATAATGTCGTTTTCAAATCATTTTACGATGAAAAATAGCTTCAACTAGCGCTAGATTTTATTCTGTAGCTCGACCCCTAATATCGTGATGATATGTTTAGTGAAAACTTCGTGAGAATCGGTTGAGCCATTGTAACATTTCGAACATAATTACAGATATACAGACAAACAGACAACAAACCAAAAACATCTCATTCAGACACCTTCAAAAATACTTTCACAGACCCAGCTCAGGCAATTTCGTAATTGTATAAATAAAATAAAGCCTAGCGCTATATGGGTGAGAATCGTGGAGCCTCATTGAAAGGTACAAGCATAGGGTAGATTGAAATGTTTGAAATGTGGTGATGAAGGATAATGGAAAAAAATCAGTTACAAATGAGAGTCAAATAAAGAAGAACGTTTAGAAACAATACTTAGTAGCAGAATTTAATAGCAATACTTAGTAGCAGAAAACCATCTTAGAAGAAAAGATAGGAGGAAAGCGATGACGAGGAAGACGCAGGACCAGGAAAAAATTAGGTATATGACCCAGATTTGTTTTAAGGTTGATATCATATCGTATCAGGAGGTGAAAGATACTGCCCTAGACTGGGAATGATGGAAATAGCTTCATCAGCTACAACGACAAGGGCCTTCGGGTACTTAAATAGAAGAAGAAGATAAAATAAGCAAAGTCTCCGCATTGCTGGACGGTCTCATCGGCGTAGTTAGATCTATATTATTAAGCGAAAGACGTCTGCAAGCTGGACCATCGACCGTTAGAAACCAAAGCAAAGTCAGAGATGTCACCAAACGAGTAACCTGCCTAAAATTGAATGAAGGACTTGTCATGTTAAGCAAAATCAAGGATCTTCGTGCAAATCGCTACTCTAGTAGAGACTCGAGACTATTGAAAAATAAATGTCCACTAAAGGGACTTCAAGTGCTATGAAGAGATGACATTAAGAAGGCCGCACGATCGAACTGGAAAGGTCCTGTTAGACAGATAAATGGAGGATACTGAAGGAAGTCTATGCGAAATGGTTAAAGGAGAATTAGAGTCTTTTCGGGGAAATCTCGAAAGGACAATAAAAACAGCCTGGGCTCTTTCCTTACCCGACACTGATTTCACTCCTGTGCCGTTGATCTATTCCACAAATTTCTAGCCTTCACCTTCATGATCAGGTCCTCTCTACGTGCCACTGCCTAACCTAACCTCATAATTAGCAAATAGGATCTTCTACTATTCATCAAATTCGGATTAATAAGAAACAGATTCAGGAGAGAAATACATACCCCCGCATACATAATAATAACCCTCGCTCTATAGCTATTTCGTGCCTCTATGATAATGTTCAGACGTTTTCTTGGGTTTGGTTTCATAGACTCTAGTTTTACGCATCATGTTTAGGCTCAATAAGTTAAAACTGAGAGAAAGTCCAGGCTGACGCAAGCCTTTGATTTGAAAGACTTGATGAAACTTGTCGAATTTTGCCCCGCCTTGATAAACCCCTCCAGGAAATATGAACAGTTTTGGGAATATAAGTAAGTAGTATCTCTCTCTCATAATGTTTTTGTACTTTTATTCTCAACATTTAGGTCGCAGGATATTATTCTACAGGCATTTTAATAGTTCTATAATGTATTAGTTCCAATATACAGACTCTAGGATAGCGCACGAAGTGGAAAAATGATTCATTCAAGAATTACGGCGGCTGTTAAGAAACTAAATTTAATTTCGGATTCCGAAACTGAATGGCCGAAATTCCGAAATTGAAAACTATGCAAAAATGGTCCGAAATTTCGAAATTATGAAATTTCGGAATTTCGGAATGCACCCCCTAGTTGGAGCCCTAAAATATTTTTTTTTACTGTTATTTTGTGTACAAAATTGAGTAAGGTGCATTCGGATAATTCCGAAAGTCGGAATTTTTCAATAATTTCAATTTTCTACCAAACTCTCTGCACCTTACTTTACCCTTTTCGATTCGCGTGTAAGTACAGCCCCTACCTTTTCCCCTTTACCCCCAGAGCCCGACGGGTCAGATCAACATGCGCGACGCGCGCGTGGAGGACGTGGAGCACGCGTCGGACTCCGACTCTGAAGAGAAGAACGACGACGCGCGCAACCACCTCACCGTCGCCATCTACCCGCAGCAGCAGGTGCAGGGGGTCAGTAATACACACACTTTCATACATAAACACAGGATAAAACGCGCCAATCCTGTACTAACACAGGCCAAAACGCGCCAATAGTGGATTGACATAGGCCAAACCGAGCCGATAGTGGATTAACACAGGCCAAAACGCTTTAATAGTAGATAAACATAGGCTAAAACGCGCTCTTAGTGTACTAACATAGAGCGAAACGCGCCCATAGTGGACTAACACAGGCTAAAACGTGCCAACATGTTACTAGCGTTATAATAGTAACCATTGAGATTATTACTAGTTCTTCGCAGTAATAGCAGTATTCCAACGCATTCGTATGTTGTTTAAGTTAAGGCCTTATATTTATTGTGGGATGCATTTAAAATAAAACTCAACTTCGTAACGCAAACATCTAATAGGACAAACTGATATTTATTTATAAACTTACGCCTAATGAAAACTCCATCTTGTATCGGATTCCGGACGCCGTGTTGCTTCCCAGCTAGATAGGATCGGTATCACAGCTTAGGAGGCGCAACAATAATTGTCCTTATGTAGTAGCTACGTTCAATAGTTCTTAACAGTATGAATAAAACAGTGATGGCCATTTGACGGGCCCGTTGGCGTGGTTGGTGTAGATTCCGCCTTTCACGCTGCAGGTCGTAGGTTCGATTCCTACCCGGGACATGCATTTGTGTGCATGAACATCTGCATGTTCCGAGTCTGGGTGTATTATATATATTAAGTATGTATTTACAAACAAAAAGTAGTGTATGTAGTAATATCAGTTATCTGGTTTCCATAGTACAAGCTCTGCTTAGTTTGGGATCAGGTAAACGTGTGTAAAGAATGTCCCAGGATATTTATTTATTTATTTATTATTTATGTATGTGTTACAGGGTCCGACATACCTGTTGTTCGAGAGCAAGGCGGACAAGGACTCGTGGCTGTACCACCTGACCGTGGTGAGCGGCGGCGGGCTCAGCCAGGGCACGCACTTCGAGCAGCTCGTGCAGAAGCTCATGGAGACCGACGGCGATCCCAGTACGTATATGTACAAACCATACACAATACAAACAAATAAATATCACCAAACTAATACACCTACTGTATGGTCCCAAACTAAGCAACGCTTGTACTATGACTTACTGTACTTGTACCATGACAATGGGACCGCCCCTAGTCAGTACCCATTTTACAATCATTGCTTAGTTTGGTTCTATACAGTTGGCGATATTTATTTATAAAAACAAAAACACTACCCCCCTTATTCATAGAGATTTTGGCCAGATTGCAATGGTTTTGAAACGCATTTTTAGGAACAAATGTGATTTGTAATTCCACTGCAGGTCGATCATAACTTTCTATGAATAAGGGGGTACGTTTTTAATTAGTATTTTTTCTTACGTTAAGATGGTTACTGTACTATATTTCTTTCGTATTTCTTTACAGATTGTGTTCTATGGAGGCACCCAACGTTATTGTATTCCAAAGAAAACCTCACGTCACCGCTCACATCGCTCAACTCTGAGGCGTTACAAGCGGAGGCGTTAAAATTATTTAAGGTAGGCTATACAGGGTAGATTTTGGGGATACAGCAGTAAAGAGCTCGTACCTTACTTGGTTTAGTTACACGCAAATATTTAAAAACCTAAACCAAAAACTTTTAGAAAATGATATCATGTCTTCACAGAGTTTGAAAAAGAATTGACAACAAGTTGATTGGCAATTTACACACAATCTTATTGATATTAATCGATCTGGTTTCTTAAAGGGCTCAAATCACTATGGGACCAACACAGGGTAGGTTACTAGAAATGAAAATGAACAGTGCGCCCAGTATACAATGCGATTAAAATAAGAATAGGACGCGCTCTTGGCTAGCTTCACACTTTATAAGTACGGTACCAAATACTGTACTTATAAGTGAAGTTAGTCGAGAGCCTGTACAAGTTCCAGTTGTGACGTCACAACATGACGCTAGGCCGGTACTATTCTTATTTTAAACGCATAGTAGCACAGTGTTGATATTGGCGTTGGTGTTAGCTGATCATGTCGGTGGCGCATTGCGACCAATATAGTCCAATGTTGGTGTTGACGTTGGTGTCCTGGTGTGTGCAGTGCGTGCAGCTATTCATGTCGGTGGCGGTGGAGCAGGCCGGCATCGACTACCACGTGGTGCTGGCGCAGAACGCGCTGCAGCAGTGCCTGGAGGTGGGCGAGCTGCAGGCCGAGCTGGCAGCAGCACTGGCCCGCCAGACGGCGCCGCACGCGCCCTCCAAGCTCGGCGTGCAGGTAACCAGCACCAGCATCGCCAGCACCAACATCGCCAGCCCTGGTGCCGCCAGGCGCGCTAAGCTAAACGTTAAGGCCGCCAAGCTTAGGAATGTAAGTTTACTTTTTTTTGTTTTGATTTTGTTTTTGTGTTACGTTTTTGTGGTTCACAGTTTCGAGGATTGGAATTGAGGAAGTTGAAGTCGCGATATTTTTTATGTAGTTAGGAAATAACTAGCTTTTGCCCGCAACTTTGTCGACGTCTCAGAACAAGTTTTCATAGAAACCTAAAAATGTATTATTAATTTCTAACGCAAAAGACCAATTATACATTATTTTTTTCTAATGGCAGATTTTCTTACAAACTTCCATCCGCTATTTTCACCCTTAGAGGTTGAATTTCTAAAATCCTTCTTAAGATGATACATGCATTATAAAAGGTCAAAATTTTAAGTTTCTAACCCCAGCAATTTAGGCTATGCGTTAGACATGCGATAGACAAGAAACCTCTAATTATCTTTAGAGGTCGTCTATCATTTGAGTTCATATGCCCCGCACTTACAAGGACAGATATTAAAACCCCATAATTACATACAATTAGGTACTAGCAAACAATGTCCTTGGAAAGCTAAAATAATGAGTTTGAATATTTAAAGCGGTCGTCACAGTAATTTACTAGAAGGTCAAGTTCAAATTTTAAGTCAAGGTCATTTACTAGTAATATTGAAGTGAAACTGTGAACCATATTAACGGATCTAAAGGTGAGTTCCGGACATAGAATATGCGTAATGTATTTTTTTGATATACGCATTACGTATTAAAATTACATTTATTCGTATGAACTCACCTTTATTTAGAGTGACAATTGAATACATTTCTTAATTTTTTATATAATATTTACCAAATGATAAAGAGGTTCTCTAACCTTATCTTTTTGCATTTAATTGTTGCTCCCATCTTGGATACGATGCAGATTATTTCTTATAAAAGTAATCTTATAAGAAGATCTCTGATGTCATTATGTTTTATTTGCTTTTTCCATTAATTAAAGTATACTTCTGCTGAATTAGGTGCATATTTGCCTACCCCTTCGGGTACAAGCGTGATGGTGTACTTTCACATACAGATAATGAGTTAAATATTGTTTTATTTTATCAATCAATTAGCATGGCTTTTGATGTTAGACACGATAAAATAATATTAGTTTTAATCCCAAAAAGTAATATTACGTTGTAAAGCCTCTATCTAAATATATAAGAATCAAAGTCCTGATTGACTGACTGACTGACTGACTGACTGACTGACAGACAACGCACAGCCTAAACCGCTGATCGTAGAGACTTGAAATTTGAAGGGTGGGTTTGTCTTGATGTGTAGAGGTGTACTAAGAAACGGTTTTTTGAAATTCAACCCCTAAGGGGGTAAAATAGGGGATGAGAGTTTGTATGGAAGTTCGTCATTTTTGAAGTTAATATTATGAAAATTGCTGATTAGGTGTCTTTTGAAAAATAAAAAAATATGGGTTTCAGGGTTTTTGAAAATTCAACCCCTAAGGGGGTAAAATAGGGGATAAAAGTTTGTATGGAAGTTCCGTCATTTTTGAAGTTAGAATTATTTAAATTGGTGATTAGGTGTCTTTTCAAAAATAAAAAAGAGTAATTTCAGGGTTTTCGAAAATTCAACCCCTAAGGGGGTAAAATAGGGGAATGAAAGTTTGTATGGAAGTTCGTCATTTTTGAAATTAGAATTATGAAAATTGCTGACTAGGTGTGTTTTAATGAGGAAAAAGATTAATTTTATGGTCTTTGGGAATTCAACCCCTAAGGGGGTGAAATAGGGATGAAAGTTTGTATTGAAATTCGTCATTTTTGAAGTTATAATGATGAAAATTGTTGTTTAGGTTTCTTTTTACAAATAAAAAAATGAGATCACAAATAAAAAAATAAAAAAATGAGATCCGGGATACGGGACCCGGGAAACGAGATCCGGCGTATGAAATCAGGGATATGGAATACGGGATATCCGGGATACGGGATCCGGGATCCGGAACACGGAATCTGGGATCCGGGGAACAAGATCCGGGATGCGGAATCCGGGAAACAAGATCCGGGATATGAAATTAAGGATTTAGCAAACAGAATCTGCGAAACGGGATGCGTGGTCCGGGATATACGGGATCCGGAAAACGGGATCCGGGATACGGGATCTGGAAAACGGTATCCAGGATCCGGGCAACGAGATCCAGGATACGGGACCCGGGAAACGAGATTCGGGATATGGGTTACGAGATACGGGATCCGTGATATCCGGGATACGGGATCCGGGATTTAGCAAACAGAATCTGGGAACGGGATACGGCGTCCAGGATACGGGATCCGGGATCATGGATCCGGAAAACGGGATCCAGTATTCGGGCAACGAGATCCAGGATCCAGGCAACGAGATCCAGTATACGGGACCCGAGTAACAAGATCCGGGATACGAAATCCAGGATATGGGATACGGGATCCGTGATATACGGGATCCGGATAACGAGATCCGTGATATACGGGATCCGGATAACGGGATCCAGGATCCGGGCAACGAGATCCAGGATACAGGACCCGGGAAACGAGATCCGGGATACGAAATCCGGGAAATGGAAACCGGGATCCGATTTTTTTAAATTTAGATTCTGCGCGGACGAAGTCGCGGGCAAAAGCTAGTTGAATATAAAGCCCAACCAGGTTTAATATCGATCCTTTAAAAAAAAAACAGGCAATAATACCTGAGTTTTTTTTAATATCCGCAAATACTACGTATCCTTGTTCACGAAGAAATCTAGTCAATAATTGTATTCTTTTTAACTTACAATTTATATTTGGTTAAAATTAACTCTGGTTGGAGTTCTCGCTATAATCTTGTAAATTATATAGCTTTATATTCGCCACGGCTTTGCTTACGGGTGGCTTCAATGCTTTTCTCATATGTAAATCGTACCTTCATTCGATAACCACACAATAATAGTTTTGTATATTTATTCCTGAAATCGATGTTTCTGATTGTCAAATTTATATAAGGTCCCATATAAACTGAGTAATACCAAGGATCTTTTAATAGAGGATAGACAAGTTGAGTTTTTGGTTAAGAAGAAATTCTACTTTATTCTGCTCCCTTAAGGTCTATTATACCTTGACAATTCTTAGACAGAAAAAACGAGCCGAGCGAGAGGCCCTAGTTGGGACCGTGTCCCTCTCATTTCGAGTTGCCATGCCAAAATAATATTATCGTTGGGTAGTGATTGTTAGTTTTTAAATCAAGCAAATTAATTAATTAATTATTTATCGTGACTATTGTTTTATCATATTAACAATAGTCACGATAAATACTAAATTAATTAATATGCTTGATTTAAAAACTAACAATCACTACCCGACGATAATATTATTTTAGCATGGCAACTCGAAATGAGAGGGACACGGTCCCAACTAGGGCCTCTCGCTCGGCTCGTTTTTTGTGCAGTAGAGAACAGTCCATTATGTATTTACGTTCGTGAGTAATACAGATATTTTTGACAAATAGAATCAACTTTTTCAGGAAAAGGGTATTTTATGTTCACGATGTATATTGTGCTCTGTGACTGCGTTGTTTAGTAAGACCACAATATCTAGAGCTTTGAATTAACATTTATTTGCGTTGAAACTGTAAATATACACTAACAAACCATTGTTGTATATTGAGCTTGTGTGTCGCTGTGAAGAGAGCTTTATGTCGTGGTTGATCAATTTGGAATTGTGTTCTGTGGACGATAATTATTGGCTTCATTGAATCGCTCAAAATTTTCTGACAACATGGAATTGAACTAAAAAGTTTGTATTCCAATCTGATCTTATTATCAAGTTCTGGAAACATTTAAAAGTTGACCAGTTCATCAGTGTTCTATTTTGTATACGATGTTGCCATAACAAAAAAAAATGTTGCGTTGCAAATTTTCAAATGGAATGTTGGTGTAAATTTTTCCCCGTTTTTTTTTTTCATCCGAGAATGTTTGTCCCCCAATCCCATAGATTTAGGGAATGTTTTTACAAATTTCGTTTATCATTCATACTCTCATAGCTAGTGTTACCATTCGCACTGTTAAATCTCCTTTGTAATGAAAGGTTGATGTTGCAAGTTAGTCTGTTGTTCCTACCAAGTACGTAATATATTATTATCTCTTGTTAAGGTGAGTATGTAGGAGTAAGATATAGTGTGACTGCATAATATGGCATAATAGTATGTTGAATATAATTTTTACTGCACAAAGATGATCACAAAAATATCCATTGTTTTAAAATATAAACTAGAATTAACGAAATTCAATAAATTGCATAGACTTAAACACTGTAGGTTTCTTGTAGTCTTATGATTTTTTATATGACAATAAATAAATATCGCCAGACTTCGCCAAACAGCACCAACTGTATGGTCCCAAACTAACCAACGCTTGAACTATGGCTACCATACAATGGACTGGGGGCGATCCCACTAACACCCAGACCAGGGTAAATAATGAAAAGGCCGTTTCCGAATTTTGCATCTGACGGGAATCGAACCTGCCACCACGGAGCAGTGAGCCGAGCGGCCACCGCTCAAACCGTTGGGCCAAGTTGTCTTAGGGTGAGGCATCATTAGTGCGTTGCGTTGCGTCGTCGCAACGGATCGACGGGCAAGGGACGAAGCGGGGGAGAGTGATGCGCTGGTGATACAATACGTTGATCCGTTGCGACCACGCAACGCAACGCCAGATGGGGCCTCATCCTCATATGAATATATTATTTTTTCAAATATTTAATTACTAGGATCAACGTTACCTATGAAATTCTCTGTAAAGTTCCTCAGATATAGCTTTTAACTTGCCACATATTTCGCAGTCCACTAGTATAAACTACACTGTACATGTATACACATACTTGTACATATCGTACGGTTCGTTGTACGGGATAACTGCCACAAGGGGATTGCACACTGGGTTTAAGGAGCACTACACATTGGCGACATGCACTTGCACTAACATTAATTACAAATGTATAGATACAATACAATGCACTATCTATCGACCGATGATAAAATGTAAAGGTTGTTTGCACCCTTAGGTTTACAGCAAGGGTGCAAGGGATCCTACACCGAAGTTGTGTTCAAATAGCACCATTGATCATGGCAGGGACTGAAAACGGTTACGGTACGCGGTTGTTTAGCTTAAGAACGGATACCGTTTTAAAATAAAAGTACCGAAAAATTTAGTGCAACGGGGACAGCGTGCGCGTTTACGGGTGGCAGCGGGCGGTAGCAACCTTTATACATTAACGTTACGTTACATTACGTTTAGGTATCGGTATTTCTTTTGGTAACGGTTTTTTTCGGTATGCTATCATACCGTTTTTAAAGGTATGTTTATTTTGAGGTTATTCAGTCCCTGGATCATGACACTTTGGACGTTGGCCACACGTATTTAGCTTAGCTGATTGGCTAACGGGACTACTAGCATAACCTTATTTAATTACTCATGTGTAAAATATTTTCTGTACTAGGTACTTATTATATTTATTATAATGTAATAATTATTAATTTGTAGATAATAATGTATTGCTTATAATTGACAAATATGCAATATTTATGTTTAGAAATGAGTACCTACTATCGACGACTAGAACGATGCTGCGACTTTTTACATTACTATTTTATGTTATTTTTTATTATTAAGTATATGTTTTTATTTTAATTTGATACCTTCATAACGTGCAGTCACAGATATTATACATACATTCGATATCCGCATACTTAGCTATAAAATAGGACAACTTTAAACAGAAAAAAGGTACCAAACAACAAATAAAAGTGGTCAAGTTATCCCTACAACATACACAGCCCAACAGACGCCCCAACAGCCCCCAACACGGCCCACAATAGCCCCCAACACTGCCCACAGTAGCGTAACGCCCCCGAGTAACTCTTCGTATCGGTAGCGCCAACATTTCATTTGTACAGCAACTGCTACTGTGCGCGACACAGTCGCTGTTCACGTGCGACACGGGCGCCGCGTCCGTCGGCGGCGACAACAAGAGCGGGGACGCGCCCGCGCATAGCGCCGGCTCGCCCAGCTCCATACAGGTAACTGTTACCTAATACTAAGTACTAGGTACTAGGTACGGTCACTGTTACATACATTTAAGTGGGTTTAAGGTCGGCACTCATCTATCAACTCAGCACCCGACCAGCACCGCCTCGCCGCTCGGCGTCCACTCGTTGTCGACAGGTGGTCCGCGGGCGGACGCTGCTTTTACACCATAAACGTCACGTGATCAATCAGTGGACAGCGCGTGGTCAACGAGTGAACGCCGCGTGGTCCACTTATTTCCGGTTCAGTTAATGAACGCCGACCGACGAGGCGGTACTGGTCGGGTGCCGAGTTGATAGATGAGTGCCTACCTTTACACGATTCGGCAGCATAGATAATTGTATTCGATATCGAATCTTTACATTGATAACAGGGCCCCTAGCGGAAGGTTGCAGTTTCCTTTTCCTCGTTCCTTTTCATCTTATCGTGTCCAAAGATCGACTATTTTTTTACAGAAGGAACACACTACGCTAATTTTACGTGAAAAATTATTTCAGACCGTTGTTTGACAAAAAGTAAATTCAGAATACTTTGTTCCAATGTAAAATAACGTTAGCCACACAAATGTTTACTTGTGGATTATCGTCTGAATTGTTGCTGGAGATAATATTGTTGCCACGTATTATTTTGTCTCTGTCAACACAGCATATTGTTAAGCTAAGTTCATATGACAAGATATAGTGGACAACATACAATCATTATTATGACCGCAACACACAAGCGACTACGGGCGTAAGAGCCTCTAATCTTAGCCTTAATTTGTAACCCGCAATTCCTGAAGCCAGTAATTAATTCCACAACCACATTCGAAAACCTGAAAACTGAAAATAAAAACCTATATTTACAATCATATGAGAAAAGCACACCGGATAATCGGGAAGCAACACCAGTAACACAAGTATTATGTACTCTACCAAGCCAACTAGGAACCTGTCAAATGTGACGTCACCCGTACCTTAGCGGTGGCGGTGTGGCGGGCAGGATGCCGCATTCCATCCAAGGTTCTAGTTGGCTTGGTGGAGTGGAACAAACCTTTGGTATTGCAATACGGATTGCTAATAAATTCCCACCCTAATGCTGCAATCGTAGAGTCCATTATCCAAGCGGTGTTTCCAGGCGCCGCTTCTTTCCGTGGATTGCAAGAGCAACCCGCCGACATACAGCTTCGTTCAGGGCTGGCAACTGCTCGCCTTAGCAGTCAGTCTATTCGTCCCGAAGAACAACAGGCTACTGTGGTACTTGAAGCTGCATTTGAGTCGGCACGCGGACTCAAAGTAAGTGCAATTATTCTATTGGAACACTAAGCTAACTTGTCTAAACTAAGTTTCCTTCTCAAGAGCATAACATATGAGCAACACAAAATAGTGGAGCCAATATCACTTATCATCTAAGGGTGATATTCCACTCGTCAACTTTCATGGTCCAATTTCGATGCCAACATTTGATTGAATTTCTTCAAACGATGACGACGGATGCCCATTCCGCTCGTCAAATGTCCAAGATTTCTTTGTAATTTGCGTAGTTGAGAAAAAAATCTTGAAAATTTGAATCTTCTTGCGTAGTTGGATATTCTTGATCAAATATCGGTGTTGCTAGTAAATTGGATGAAGTCATCCAACTTATTTGATGGAATGTACATTGGACGAAGATATTTGCCGAGTGGAATAGCATTCTAAAGCAAACAACAGCAACAGTCTAAAACTAGAGAAAGTATTTCAAAACGGGTTTGTGTATTAGGACCATGGAATACGTAATGGAAAGGGAACCGTCTAAGCCTCCGGGCCCTATGACTCAACTAGGCCCTTGACGTCATCACAGTAGGCGTGGCTTAAGTCAGTGTGCTGTCGGCGTTCGTCCTGTGCACACTTCTTGCCAACGTTCGCATCCCAAATATAATTCTACTCTACACTAGATTGCGCAACTTTGTACGTCTCTTTACCATCCTACATTTAGTGACATCTAGTGTGAAAAAGTTAAACTACATACCAACGTCGACATAGAACGAAGCGAGTAGTTTTGCTATTGACCGGTAGATACAAAATAGAAAAGTAGGCGTTATCTAACACCCCTTCACCCGCGCAAATTGTCAAGCGTTGTTTCATAGGGAAATCTAATAAGAACATCTCCTCTATCTATTTGCTTCGTGATTAGGACGGAATGCGGCAAGTACGCGGCGTACTGCGCGCGCGCACTGGAACGCTGCATCCGCAACGGCGGACGTGAAGACAAGCCCTCGCGCATGGAGGTGCTCTCCATCCTGCTCAAGAACCCCTACCACCACTGCCTGCCACACGCCATCCCCGTGCATATGCTCAATAATACCTACCAGGTCAGTGCTCAAACATGCCTTAGCTATTTTAAGTTTAAAGGTTACATCGGCGTCATAACCCTTTTACAGTAGCGTCACAGCACAAAGACATCGCATAGCTTTTATATCGGCGCTAAAGATGCTCCCTCACCGGGAGCATTCGCCTGTAATGTAGCATTTCAGATTTGATTTTGAGCATAACGTTACAATACTGCCTCCCTGACTGACGAGCATTCGCTTGTAAAGTTGTATCAAAATTGCGTACTATAATGCTCGGTTCTCCTCCGTCACTGATGTATCGCTCGTTTTGTATCATTACAGGTTAGCACTGTAGTGTTCGGTTCGCCTCCCTCACTGATGTATTGCTCGACTCTGTAACGTTACATTACAGGCGAATGCTCCCGGCGAGGGAGCACTTTAAGATGTCCTTATGGTTGCGTCGCGACACTTTTATAGATGCATCGTGGTGCTTTAAGTGCTATATCGCACGAGGACACCAGTGGTAGCGCAACCAGTTGCTCTACCAACAAAATGTATAGAGCTGTATGGAGGGTATCGCATCTGGTGTCCGCTTGGTAGCGCATTCAATTCGGTGTCGGCTATCGAATCACTCGCTGGTGGCGCAACCATGGTTGCCTCGTGCGATATCGCACTAAGAGTGGTGTCTCGACGCCGTTATAGCGGATTCGTGAAGGTATTATAAGAGCGCTGTGAGGTCTTAATAGTGGCAACACGCCGCTTCTATAGTGGCGTCCTGCAGAGCGTATGTCAGTTGACAACTGGCTTCGGTTGTTCACCGAACTTTAATGGTAAATTAGAATTACATAACATTGGTATTACGTATGTCTTGCAGGGCTAACCTAACCTAAACTCACTGTACCTTGATATCCATTCACCGAAATACGTAATAGCCCTGCTGGTGCCTTTAGAGACGCTTGCTTTCAAATTCTTCCGTTGAGGAACTATCTTATCTCAAAGTGTTTCATGCAGGTGATAAGCTTCGACGGGTCGACGACGGTGGAAGAGTTCCTGTCGACGCTGAGCACGGAGCTGGGCTGCCGCGAGTCCGCAGCATCCGGCTTCGCACTCTTCAGCGACGACCCCATAGAGAAAGACTTGGAACATCACATCAAACCAGATAAAAAGGTATAACCATGGACCAGTTACTAAGGGGACTGGCCCTAAGCAAGTCGGCCGAGTGGTCGGCCTAGTACTAACATCGACATAAAACGAAGCGAGTAGTTCAACTATTTACCGGTAAATAATAAAATAAAAATGAAAAAACAATGACCACGTTTTGTTTCATACAAATATTTAATAAGGGCACCTCCATCTTTAGTCTTTACTCTGTGGGTATAACACAATTTTTGAAGACCCTGAGTCTAGCTCTAGTGGTTCGAGCTTAAGCCTCTCGTCTCGTCACCGGGTGGTTGCGGGTTCGATTCCCGTCGGAGTAAATTTCGACATTGTCATACCTCAGGGTCCCGAGGTTCGTCCACTCCAATACACGGTATCCATAGAGCAAACTTTGCTTAGTTTGGGACCAAACGGTTGGTGTGTTAGTCTAGTTTTTTTATCTATACCGGCACCACATTTGACAAATAATGAAATGTAAAATCTAAAGCCCGTATTAATAAATGCATGTCAAAGTTGAGATCGATCTTAAGATGCAATTTTGACGTTTAATGTATGGAACATGTGAAAAACGGCATCGTAAGTTCGATCTCAATCTTGAGATAATTTTTTTTATACGAGACTAAGGGTAATAAGGAGACGGGCTTGTGTTTCCGGCTCTCTCACTCATCGTACGAAATGCAGCTGTAATAGCTACTTTACGCCAATCTTCTGTCAGAGGGTGGTACTGTGGTGGTACTGCAGCTCATATACGGGCTGGCTGGTCGAGCCCGTATAAGAGCTGTAGTCAATTGGCAACAGCTTGGCTCTACCATCAACATGACGAATATATCCTTATATTTCTTACAGTTATGCGACGTCATATCAAAATGGGAGACGGCCCTCAGGGAGAAGGGATCGGGCAAGTTTGAGAACTCGCGCGTCATACGGCTCACGTACAGGAATAGACTATACTTCAAGAACTCGGTGCGAAGCGAGACCGATAAGGAAAGACTACTGCTGTGCTACCAAATCAATCAACAAGGTAATTATTCTGTGATTATTTTAATGTTATAGAATTAGTAAAAAACTGAGGTTGTGAAAATTAATTGAATAATGTTTGTCGCTTACAGTGGCGGCACGCTATGATGGCCGTTTAGACGCGTGGGAGGGTGTTGAGGATGAACCTTATTATAACAGAATAAGATTCATTTTCGTATAAATTTTTTGACATTCTTAAACTTTAAAACTGCCATTATTATTCCGTTATAATAAGTTTCGTTTTCTTCACCCTCCCACACGTCAAAACGGTCATCATAGCGTGCCGCCACTGTAATAAAAAAATCCCCGACTATCCATTGGCGACATTGTCGCCGAACAGGCACGTAAATGTCCCGCGACTGCTCGCGACATGTCTCTCGACTTTGTCCCTTAGTGAGTACGTGGCTGAAATGTCACATCTTAGGGTGTGTTCACATCTGGTGAATGTGACCAGCTCGCGAGTTGCTCGTGCGCTGCACGCGTGCAGTTATAGCAATTGTTTGGTCTTTAGCGTAACTCACGCAAGGCTTGCACAGTGCGCGCGTGGTGCGCGTTCTGAGCGTACTGAGCGGGTGAGCGGGCGGGAGGAAGTACTACTCTACCAAGGCAACTAGGCACTCGTTTATAAAAATCTAATGATAATACGTCAGTGATTCCGCGGTCCGTCCATAACGTAGTGAGCCTTTTTATTCTCGGGGAGGAAATCTTCAGAAAGATACCCGGTGGCCCGGGGTATGTGGGATTCTTACCCACTAAAACCTCCCCGGTGGCCGCCTTCAGCGCGACCGAGGGGCTCCGGGCACTCTTAAAAGACCTCGCCGGTGCCCCTCGTGCTGAGCCTGAGCTGATGTTCGACCCCCTCCACCTCCCCCCTGCACGCCCGCCGCCGTCCTCCTCAGAGGGCCTCGGACGCCAACGAAATTTCGGACTAAATTCGCGTATTTCCTACTACGTTTCTCATTGATTCCGACATTTCTTATGAACGAAAATTGTTTGACGTCTTCGTCGTCGTCGAATCTAAACGTCAAACAATTTTCGTTCGTAATAAATGTCGGAATCAATGAGAAACGTAGTAGGAAATACGCGAATTTCGTCTGAAATTTCGTTTTCGTTTGAAACAGAGTAGAGCCTCAGGGTCAGGGATGCCCGTTGTTTATTGTTTGTTTTCCTGCGTATGGTGCAGTGGTGGCGGGTCGGTTCCCGGTGAGCCGGTCGCTGGCGGCGGAGCTGGGCGCGCTCATGGCGCAGCTGGACATGGCCGACTACTCGCCCGCCAGCGTGCTGCACGCGCAGCCGCTCGCACACCGCTTCTACCCGTACCGGTACCGCGCCGGGCTCACCAACGACGAGCTCCGGTCAGTATATAGTATACACTACACGCGCAGCCGCTCGCACACCGCTTCTACCCGTACCGATACCGCGCCGGGCTCACCAACGACGAGCTCCGGTCAGTATATAGTATACACTACACGCGCAGCCGCTCGCACACCGCTTCTACCCGTACCGGTACCGCGCCGGGCTCACCAACGACGAGCTCCGGTCAGTATATAGTATACACTACACGCGCAGCCGCTCGCACACCGCTTCTACCCGTACCGATACCGCGCCGGGCTCACCAACGACGAGCTCCGGTCAGTATATAGTATACACTACACGCGCAGCCGCTCGCACACCGCTTCTACCCGTACCGGTACCGCGCCGGGCTCACCAACGACGAGCTCCGGTCAGTATATAGTATACACTACACGCGCAGCCGCTCGCACACCGCTTCTACCCGTACCGGTACCGCGCCGGGCTCACCAACGACGAGCTCCGGTCAGTATATAGTATACACTACACGCGCAGCCGCTCGCACACCGCTTCTACCCGTACCGATACCGCGCCGGGCTCACCAACGACGAGCTCCGGTCAGTATATAGTATACACTACACGCGCAGCCGCTCGCACACCGCTTCTACCCGTACCGGTACCGCGCCGGGCTCACCAACGACGAGCTCCGGTCAGTATATAGTATACACTACACGCGCAGCCGCTCGCACACCGCTTCTACCCGTACCGGTACCGCGCCGGGCTCACCAACGACGAGCTCCGGTCAGTATATAGTATACACTACACGCGCAGCCGCTCGCACACCGCTTCTACCCGTACCGATACCGCGCCGGGCTCACCAACGACGAGCTCCGGTCAGTATATAGTATACACTACACGCGCAGCCGCTCGCACACCGCTTCTACCCGTACCGGTACCGCGCCGGGCTCACCAACGACGAGCTCCGGTCAGTATATAGTATACACTACACGCGCAGCCGCTCGCACACCGCTTCTACCCGTACCGGTACCGCGCCGGGCTCACCAACGACGAGCTCCGGTCAGTATATAGTATACACTACACGCGCAGCCGCTCGCACACCGCTTCTACCCGTACCGATACCGCGCCGGGCTCACCAACGACGAGCTCCGGTCAGTATATAGTATACACTACACGCGCAGCCGCTCGCACACCGCTTCTACCCGTACCGGTACCGCGCCGGGCTCACCAACGACGAGCTCCGGTCAGTATATAGTATACACTACACGCGCAGCCGCTCGCACACCGCTTCTACCCGTACCGATACCGCGCCGGGCTCACCAACGACGAGCTCCGGTCAGTATATAGTATACACTACACGCGCAGCCGCTCGCACACCGCTTCTACCCGTACCGGTACCGCGCCGGGCTCACCAACGACGAGCTCCGGTCAGTATATAGTATACACTACACGCGCAGCCGCTCGCACACCGCTTCTACCCGTACCGATACCGCGCCGGGCTCACCAACGACGAGCTCCGGTCAGTATATAGTATACACTACACGCGCAGCCGCTCGCACACCGCTTCTACCCGTACCGGTACCGCGCCGGGCTCACCAACGACGAGCTCCGGTCAGTATATAGTATACACTACACGCGCAGCCGCTCGCACACCGCTTCTACCCGTACCGATACCGCGCCGGGCTCACCAACGACGAGCTCCGGTCAGTATATAGTATACACTACACGCGCAGCCGCTCGCACACCGCTTCTACCCGTACCGGTACCGCGCCGGGCTCACCAACGACGAGCTCCGGTCAGTATACAATATGTTAAGAAAACCCTGTCCGACCCGAAAACGTATTGTTGGGTATAGGGTATTGGGTATAGGGTTCATTACCATCAGTTTTTCGCTCATCAACCACAAAAAATCACCTCAAGATGGACGAATGTCCCGCGAATTCACCCTTATTTTCAGCCCTCGTATGTACCGACGACTCAGTCAAAAAAATTTGACTTACAAAATAGGCACTACTACCACAGAATACATATTGATTAGTACGAGGTCACAAATCGAAGGTTTCAAATCCAATACCCAAGCCTTTATGAGAATGACACCAAGATTCTGATTGCAGGGATGTCGAAGAGAAGTTGCGATCGAAATGGGTGGCGTTAAAAGGACGGAGCACGGCGGACTGCGTGCGGATCTATCTCAACTGCACCAGGAAATGGCCTTTCTTCGGGGCCACGCTGTTCCAGGCCCGGGTGAGTTACTTACTACAATAAGAATCGTATCGTATGGTTAGTGGCCAACCTGCTGTCAGAGTTGTTCGAGCCTCCCGAAGGCTTCTGACGAGGCTTAACGACTGCTGCCTGGATAAAAACAAACCGGGACCGACTTTTTACGTTTTATGTCAGTTATTATTTTAGTCCATTTCTCTTTACTATTCTTTAATATATGTCCTATCCATCGCTATTTTTGTAGAATTTTTACTTTTTTAACAACTTTGAATTTTGTTATACTCTTTATTTCTTTTAAACTTATTTTATCTCTTCTCTTATGTCCCGCTACACACTCCCACCAGATACTCCACTGATACTCCTGTAAGCTAGCATCGTCAATGTTGTCCAACGGTGACGCCAAGGTTTTACAAGGGTCAAACCTCGTCCTCGTCAAGGGACGCGTCCCAGAGAAAAACTAACATTTCTTGGAACCCGTACGAATTTAATCAAAATAAAGGATAGGAGTTGGAAGAATATTATCCACTTGCCTTCATTGCAAAACGGGAGTCAAAAATAACAGTATAGGCAGTGGGGCTAGCACACACGCCAAGGCAAGACTTATCACGTATTATGTCGCACCGAGTCGCTCTCTTTCTAAATGCATAAGAGAGAATTAGACAAAATCGATATAACTTGCGTTTTGTTTTGTCACGGTCGGTTGTGCTACTACTACAACTTATGGAAGGCCGGTTGTAAAGCAAACCAGTTGTAATGTTTGTGTGTATTGTCAGATAAAGCAGCCGGACCTGTCGATGGCGTGGCTGGCGGTGTCGGAGGAGGGCGTGACGGTGCTGGAGCTGGCCTCCATGGCGGTGCTGGGCCGCTACTCGCTCACCTCCATCGGACTCTTCGGCGGACTGCAGGTACTCCCATATTTACTTCATGATTACTTGGAAGATAAATCACCATGGGACTGATTACTCAAATACACTTCGTTAATAACAGTGTCATGTCAAAGTGTAGCGTGTCTTGCCTTGCTTATTTCGGACGGCAGCACACTGGAGCTATTGTTTATAATAATAATATCCTGGGACATTTTTTACCCACGGCTACCTGATCCCAAACTAAGCAGAGCTTGTACTATGAAAACCAGATAACTGATATTACTACATATACTACTTTTTTGTTTTATAAATACATACTTAATATACATATACACCCAGACTCGGAACATACAGACATGTTCATGCACACAAATGCATGTCCCGGGTACGAATCGAACCTACGACCTGCAGCGTGAAAGGCGCCACCACGCAAACCACGCCAACGGGCCCGTCAAGATGTTTGATGATGTTTACCAAAATACATTGTATTAAAATAAGTAAATGGCGATTAAAAAGAAACAATGTAAAAAGACAAGCCTGCTGAGTTTCTTGCCGGACCTTCTCAGTCGTGGTCGCGTTTCCGATCCGAAAAAAAATTTTAAATGACAATTTGTAAGTGCCTCCGTAGACATAAACAAAATAAACGATTTGATTTGATAGTACTGACTGAGGACTGAGGTGGTAAACAAGCGTACTGCCCGCCTGATGTTAAGCAGTTGCCGTACCCTATAGATGCTGCAATACCAAAGGCATTGCTCGCACGTTGCCGACCTGAAGGAGAATTGAAGGGGATTTCAGTGGGAAGGAGGAAGGTGAAGGGGCGTGAGGGGCACAGCACACAGACTTAGCCCAACACCCCCTTTTACACTTTTGGAGAGTAGCAGATGATGTGGCCGGTACTCTATATACAATTTTCTCCATACATTTTTTTTTGTACAGGATGACCTAATGATGCTTATCGATGCTGAAGACGCCGCGAGCCCCGTGCATAAGATGTTGATCAGTCTCAATAAGCCTAAAGTGAGTACTGTTATTGGTTGTCCTTTTGGAAATGTAATTTCCGAATAATGCTGATGCTTATTTCGACATTGGTGCTTATTTTGTTCTATTGAAAAGAGTAACCATTGAGTTTTTCGCCGGCATTTCTCATTAGAAGGAGCATTTTGAACCGGTAGTAACACTAAATATTTATTTTGACTATTCATGAGTGCTTCCTTTAGCGTCCATGAATAAACATACTTCCACTTCGACTTCGTTTAAGAATATTATTTCTATGCAAAAGAGCATGAAATTCCATAGTTTTACACTTTTGAATGTTGGTTATTGTACATTTCCAGATGGCCGAGCTGACGCATCTGATCGCGGACTACAAGAACGCCCTCCTCCGGCCAGGGGGAGGCGGCACGCCCCTCATGAACTCGCTCACCAGGAACGGCAGCCACCGCTCCCTCCGCAAGCCCACCACGCTGCCCCACTCCAGCCCCTCCACACTCCCCCACGCGCACCACCTCAGCCAGTCACACCACACGCACCACACCACCGGACATAACACGTTAAACTCCCACGCTACCACTATGACGTTAGGGTCGGATAGGAATGCGACTCTCACGCTAAGTTCTCACACGTCTACGTTCAATCAGCACGTGGAAGCGAGGGTGCTATCACACGGGCAGCCGGATATCCTGAAGTCGACGCCGGATCATCACAGGAGTGAGAAGAAACGAAGTCACACTCAGGACAGTGGGGTCGCGTGATCGCGAGTGTGAAGTGCATGTGACTATGTGTAGTGTACTACGGATTGAGTGAAGAGTGTATTGATGTGATCAGGGGATGCGATCGTTTTCGAAACGGTATGTTTCGATGACGAATATGGTGATATTTCGAAGAGTAAGGTAGGGTAAAACCCCCAATTTTTGGCACCGGTGGACCCAATTATTGTCCATACATATTTCTATGGGAGTTCAGCGGATAGAATAGTAGGTAGATGTGAAAAACTGTGAAACAAAAAAACACTATTTCCATGTTTCGTTTTCTTATTTTTTAAAGATAACTTCAAAAGTGCCAATAATTGGGGGGGTGCCAATATTGGGTGCCGTTACCCAATTTTTTTTTTTTAGGATTACGTAGTCACCATTGCAATAATTGTTTTAGATGATTATTTGTGTACGTATTATACCAACTACCATTTTTTTCTTGGTGTGAGACGCAGCGAGGGACGCTCCCGATTCATTATTACGGAAATGACACAAATTACTGATTCAAGTCTCCATTTTTTTATCTTTATACAAATTATATTAGAGGGTTTTTTTTAGGAATTTATAGGGTTGTTGAAAACTTGTATATTGGAAAATATTTTGAAACGGTCGCATCGCCCATTGAAGGATAGAATTTGGCCCAGATTTGACAGAACATACCTAGCATTCCACCAAATATAGGACTACGGCGAGTAACGAAATAAATAATATACCTCATATTTTGTAGCGAACGATTCAGCCTATTTTGATTGGCTTTTTAATAAATAGTTTAAAAACATAGTTTATAGTTTATTTTTCAAGGTAATATCTTTTTTTTAAATGATTGCTCATTTTTAGTGCAATTTTTCTTGCGGCTTAAATTCTATAGGTACAAGTGATTCGTAGGAATGTATTAGTGTTTGTATGCAGTTTAAAACCAATTTTATACATGTAGCTATGTATTACGGATCATAATAAATGTATGTAAAACAAATCATGGGTATTTACATATTGAAATGTATTTTTTACGTTTATTTTATAGTTAACGCACAGTTACCAAAGCACTTAAGCTGTATATGAAATGGGCCACACATGTTGACCAACATGTCGGGCAACTTGTTGTCCGATTTTTTCAAACAAATTCCGTTGCATATAAAATGTTTAGTTTTAGTTTGAAATCATAAACTACATACATTTATAGCGGCTCGTGTTTTAAGATTAGATCAAGTCCATTTAGCATAATAAAGCGGATTATTGTAAATTTTAAAAGCCCACACCGATTCTTACCTTTTATAATGTATACTATTGTATATTAGATCTGAATTTCAATTGATTAACATGTGAAGTAATGACTAAATGATGTTTAGTGTGACGTAATACTTATGAAAGTTAAATAGTTTCCAGACGATAAGTGGATACGATTTGTGAATGATACATTTTGAGAATGGTACATTTTGAAAATAATACATTTTGTGAATGGAACATTTTACAAATGGAACAAAATTATACATTTTGAGAATGGAACATTTTGTAAATGATACATTTTGAGAATGGAACATTTTGTTAATGATACATTTTACGGATGGAACCTATTGTGAATCACGTTAAACATACTTTAGTCGTCATTTATAAACGTGACTAGCGCTCGTATGAATCTCATTTTTAACGTAATTAGGGTAGTTCTCTATCAAAACTAAACACGACTCTTGTCTATGACGGGTGATAAGAACTGGACTGATATAATATAAGATCTTCAACGAATCTATGTGTACTGGATATGTGGAAGTCTGTGGAACTAATTATGCATAATAAAGGATCGCCTAAACTGACACGAGCGAATGACAAACTTTTTGGCAAACAGTTTATATGCTGTCGGCTACTCCGAAATACGAAACGAAACGTTTCAGCTAGGCCGGTACGTTTTCATACACTCTGAAAGTGTTTGCGGTTCCGAAGTTTTGATTTGATAGTCGTGATTTGACGTTTCTTCTTTCGGGAACCCTACTCCGAAAGAATCTGGAACACTTTCAGGGTAGGAAAATACCATCCGTCAGCCGAACCGTTTCGTTCCGTATTTCGGAGTAGCCCCACAGTCACGTCAGTTTGGGAGTATCCTAACTTTTATTTGTCATCACATTACAAAGTAAATATGTCGTTAAGATCATCACAAAAAAACGAGATTTTTTTTAATATTTTTTTTTTGTTGTAAATTGATGTTTGGTTCCGCCTATTTTTATTACTTAGATCTGGATTTAATAAGAATCTCTGTAACATTTACTACAGGTTTACTTATTTATACTGTGCTATATTTTATGTATTTATTCTCCTTAGAGATTTTATTTTAATAATTAGTGGCAACTTTATAATACCTATACCTTTAGTAGAATTATTGTGAAAATTTGAGTCTTGACTAAGTTTTGGCCTCCTTTTTTGCATCGACACGCGACTTGACGGGCTAATTTGTATACAGCTACAAATAGAGGGTAGTTTTATAAATCGTAGACACTTAAATAGGACCATAGAAGCTAAATGAAAAGGTTATTAATGTATTTTGACCAATTCGCTTCCAAGGCCAATCTATCCGTGAGGACTTGTTCGAGGCCTGGAACCTGGCCTAGGCCTGGAAACTAATACTACAGGACGGTGTCGTCAATACTGTAGTGTGATATAAAATTGCTTTTTAAATAGCAGTCAGCAGTCACTAGGCCAAACTGCCCGTCAAATTTATAGAGATTTTTTGCCAGTTCACAATGGTTTTAGAATGCATTGCTAGGAACAAAAGTGATGTGTAATGCCATTGTAAGTCTATCATAAATTTCTATAAATTTGGTGGTAGGCCTCGGCCTGACACGCGATTATAGGCTTTATGTGAAACCATAGAACTGAATATCGCATAATAGGATTGTAATATAATATAAAGGATATAATCGCGTGTCGCGTAGTCGGCTACTTAGTAAATAAAAATTTAATAAAATAACATTTCGATTGCACTTTTTGCATAACACTTGTTGTTATATGTCTAGAGTATCTACTTATAATGTATCTATATTTTACAATGGGCACCGATGGGATTATATTTTATTAATTGTAATATTTAATATTTTTTAAGTTGTAATTGATGTGTTCGATTAATTTATTTTGTAAGTATTTATTGTATTTTTGTTTTCACAATTGGTTGTTGTTTTTTCTTTAAATATTTTTTGACGTATCACATTTTGTCAGCAAAGGCCTATCTCGGATATGTGAGCCTAAGATTCGATGATTTTTGATTTTGTATGTATTTAGACGATTTTTTGTTTGACGATGCGAAAATAAACTGTATTACTGAAGTTATTGCATTTTAATCACAATTTGGACAATCACAGATAAGAACATTTTACCTACTTATAATAACACAATTTAAAATAACTGCTTCAAGTAAGTTACGCTGTAATTAGATATTCTTCTGTCTTCACATCCAACGCTTTCAATATGGCCTCCGTGTCGTATGGGACGGCTGTCAACAATTATTCAGACTCTTGATCTCACAGTCAAAATATAACAAGAAACTGCAGAGGGAGGGGGGGGGGGGGTATTTTAAAATATTCGAACCCCCTTATTCATAGAAAGTTATAACCGACCTGCAGTGGAATTAAAAATCACATTTGTTCCTAAAAATGCTTTTCAAAACCATTGCAAACTGGCCAAAAACTCTATGAATAAGGGGGGAAGTATTTTATTTATTATATTTGTTATAAGTAATCGTCAGGCATAATTCGAATACTAACAGGGAAACATAATAAAATAACTTCAAAAAATAAAGATGGATAAAGTTTTCGAATCCGTTTCCGATATCGATTGGAATATTTTGAAATACCCCTGCTGATTACTGTATTAATTTGTTTAAAAACGACACAGTGTCCCTTCCTATGAACTCATGGGTAAGAAAAACATAAAAAAATATTTTGAATTAAAATATAAAAGAACATAAACCAATAGTCTACACTTGACTTTAAAGGTGTACCTATTAAAAATGTTTTTCAACTTACGTATATGGATCCATTCGTTCGGCTCATATCCGGAGTCCTTCCTGGACTCCATGATGCACTGCCGCAGCGCGTGCGTCACGCCGTGCGCGGTGCACATGCCCATCTCGCCGCACGCTGGAATGAGGGCAAAGCATTCTAAGATCACCAGATATCGCTTAATTGTAGGCCAGAGATAGATATTTCTCCAAGTCTGCACTGGGCTCACCTTAGCTGTCACTTCATTTCTCTCAGTACCAAATAAGTGGTTCACTTAAAAAAAAAACACTACAAATCTCAAGATCGAAGAAACACTGCTAAACCGGTCTGTTAATATTGGCACATCTTGGCTCATATTAAAATAGTCTGCATCATTAGATACATTTCCTCACGTGTTGGAAAGGGTTGATGGGGCCAAAGGTGTGGCTCGATGACAAGTAACACTCAAATTGAAGATACCTAAGTTATAGGTACTTGTCCGGAATCAGACGGTGGTACGGTCCACTCCTTAGCGGCAACAAGAACGACGAAGTAAATCATATCGTGCGGGTGGCTGGAATGTCCATGACTTATATCCCCTACCCCCGCGACAAGGCACCTAGTTGTCCGTTATTGGAAAAGAGGATATGCCAAATATACTCACTTTTAGAACCCAGGACTCCATTAGTGTTCTTGGAGTTGTACCTCAGCTTGACGTTGAACTCGACGGGTATGTCGAGGCACAGCGGCACGTGGTAATTGAGCGAGCGGTTAGTTATCAGCCGCCCGGTGGCCTTGTCATACACCAGCTTCTCACAGGTGAAGTAGCCGATGCCTTGCATATACGCACCTTCCACCTATCAATAAAATTACATCATGACATTAACACCTGTGGAGCGTGATTGTGGAATCATAATAAATGAATGAAGGAAAAGTACGACTGTAGCCTAGGAGTACGACTGTAGCCTAGGGGTGAACAGGTTGGGCTAGCAATCAGAAGGTCCCAGGTTCGATCCCCGGTGGGGCATGCACCAATGGATGAATTTTCATCTATGTGCATAATTTACAGTTTGCTGACGGTGAGGGAAAACATCGTGAGGAGACCTACCTATCCCTCGGGATTAGGTAATAGTCAGTTCCTGTATACACGGCGACAAGGTTCACCACCTGTCACGTTGGGTTCTAACTATCTGGTGAAACGTGGGCTTTGAGTTGGTTAATACCTCCACAATGTGGTGGTGTATGGCCACTCAAGCCTCTGACTACCCCCGAATGGGGATAAAAGTCATGACGTTACATATGAATGAAGGAATTTCATTTCGATTTCGTGGATTCTACTCAGAAAAAATCCGGAACACTTCCGAAACACTTTCAGAGGAGGAAAGTTTACCATCCGTCAGCCGAAACGTTCGCTTTGTATTCCGTTTTCGTATTCAAAGTCCCATGATATAGAAACCCATGGAGCTAATCATCAAAATCTAGGTAGGGTACATAATGGTAAAAATATCACCTGTCCTACATCCAAGTTAGGGTTAGCACTAACACCGACATCCTCCAATATATCCGCCCTCACAATCTGGAACCTGCCGGTCAACACATCCAGTTTCGTCTCAATAATCGCCACAGCGAATGCATTGTACCCCTTCAAATTCTCATCACTATCGGCCATCATATACAGAGATGTTAACTCAATCTGCTCATCCCCAGCATCCTTAACTATCTCCTTCCAAGATGCCGTAGGCTTCTTAGTCCTTAAAGGCGTCAATCTCTCTTTTAACACCGCACACGCTCTGATAATAGCGTAACAAACACTCTCGGAGCCAATACTAGCTCCGGTGAAAACGTCATTCGAAGACACGAACGAATAATGTGGCCCCACGTTCACATACTCCAAAGGAACACCCAGCTCGTACGCACAAACTTGAGCGGCTTTGGTGTTGATGCCTTGCCCCATCTCGATACCTCCTGTCGATATCGTAACTGTCCCATCCCCTCTATAAATGCTGACCAATGCGGAGTAATTGCCGTAATATATCACTGGGAAGCTCATAACGCTGATTTTTATGGCTTTTTTCATCCATCTGTTGACTTTATTGAAGTTTTCGATCTCTTGCACGCGCGCGTCGTAATTCGCGTCTTTCTTGAGAATTGCGATGAGTTCTGGGAGATCGTTGTCGTCTGTTCGCATGTTTGCTAGCCGCACATCTGTCGGGTCCTTATTCATAGTGATTGCTATGTGCTCCATTATGTTTTCTATGCTCGTGATGCCTTCGCAGGTACCTGGATATTACCAAAATGGCGCATAAAAATGTTATTATTAAACCTTAAGAACTTTAGAACAACCGTCCTTACTGAGGATGTGAACCTACTTTTATGGAGCAAGCCTGGTTTACGAGAACTCCTCACCTGGTGCTCTTGCGAAAGTGTTCGATGGCAGATCAGTGAGCACATTGGCCGTTTTCAACGTCCAGGTCTCCGTGTTGTAGCAGTTGGTGAAACCGCCCGAGATGAAGTCCAGAATACTCTCGTTACTGCTGCAACCCTTGTCTTCAACGACTGTCGCGTCAAGGTACTGAATTTTACCGTTGTTGTCCACTCCCACCTATAATATGTTGATACCATTAAGAAATTAATAATAAATGATATTGAAATTGAAATTATCGACGTGAAAGATCCATCCATACATGGCAGCCCGGGTAAACTTATCTAAGTTTTTGGAGTCAGTATACTTTACCAAAATACCTATATCAGATCTGCTTTGTTTAAATCAAGCAATAATCATTAGTCACGCAAGATGGTATTTTATTGCATTTTCCGTTCACTCCGCAGTCTTCTAAGACCATACTAGGTGAGAAGTTACCAAATGTCTAGGACAAAAGTCTCTACAGTTGATGGACTGGCCCAGGCCATAGTTTCGTAGCATAGACTCACCTCATATTCGCAATGACTTGGCATCCTCTTCCCAATGGCAGTGAGGTTGGTCTGCAGCGGCAGTATGAACCGGCACGGCACGTTCAGCTTCTTAGCGACCAGCGCGCACGCAGTCGCGGCTTGCGCGTTGCGACTTATCTTACCGCCGAAAGCTCCCCCGACGCGGCGAACACGGACCACGACTCTTGGTAAAAAATGGTACCTTTCGGCTTGGAACATTGTTTTACATTAAGAGGATTGAGGCTACTAGGGATTAGGAAGGTGTTATAGGAACTTCTTATACGAAACGGGATACTCATACAAGCTACACGTGAGCGAATGAGTCTCCTGGAATGGGGAAGGAAACTTCTCCGAGTATTCTCGTAAGGTATCAGAATTGGTAGACCCATGTAGACACCAACAACACACAGACTAACCAATAACTTTTCTAGTTTGCATACATGTACAAGGCATAGGAAAATACTAGGTCTAGCCTCGTAATTAATCAATTAATAATGGAAACACTTGTACAGTTTTCCTTTTGTTAAGAGGGATGGCGTGACGAACTGGACACCTTTGAAAAGAATTGGTCAGGTATGGCCCACGACAGGGAGGAGTGGAAGAAATGGAAGGAGACCTTTGCCCAACAGTGGGACACAAATGGCTGATATTATTATTATTATTAAGAAGGATTGGTGAGATTTTGACACATACTAGTTTACGCTTGACAAAGAACCTATTTATGTAAAAAAGTAGCTCTTACTCTGACTCCGAAATCCCCAAACTCCTAGCGATAGCGATCTGTGTGAGATCCATCCATTGCGTCGAATCAAACACCTCCAACATGTTATCCATGGGTCTCACCAAGCAAGTTATTGGCTCCAAATAATAATGATACTGCCATTCTAACTCGTATATTCCTTTGATCACCGTCTTCGTATCGCTCCCTTTAGTCGTTGGCGTTATAACTTCACTTCCTGCTATGTATCTCTTACTGTCCTTTTTAGCAGCATCTATAGTCAAAACAGGGGTGGCAGTGCTGACGTTTTTATACGTAACTTTGACTTGTTTAGCAACTCTAGCAGCTAGTTCCTGTGTTTTAGCGGCTATTATAGCGATGGGTTGGCCGTAGAATTTTATATTTGTGGCTAGGATCTCTTCGTCATCAGTTTCTAGTGGGATTCCGGGAAAGGTGAAGGAATTGACCCCGGGGATGTCTTTGGCTGTGTATAGTGCTACAACACCATCTATGGCCTGGAAATGAGAAATGAGAAATTTTATTTTTTGTACTTTTACGATATAAACACAGGCATGTTGTACATTGTGTATATTGTTTGTTGTTTAACTCAATGTTATGTACTAGATGTTTTATTGTCATTTGAGTAGCCATAGCCAGTTAGATGTAAGACAGAGCATGAGGAAGTTTTGGCTGAAAATCAGCGCTGGAGGAGACCCTGTTCCTTTCCAGCACATGCTGTACCAAATACCTTTCAGCACAGCTCACACTGAAGGTCATGTTGCTCGTTGTTTCCTTATCTATATGTCTATCTTTTCTGATTTTCTGTGTGCTGTTAATTCTTTATATTATTTATTAATATCTAGATATTTCGCTCTAGGGAAATTTTGTCTCCAAAACATATTTTTTTAAAGTTATCTAAAATTCTAATTCCACTAGACCGTGTCTACCTAATAGCAGACTATACTTGTTTTATTGTCTCAAAAGGAGCGAGTCGTGTTCAAAACGCTACACATATTAGGTACCTATTTGTATCTGTTTTACAATAGTTATAGGTACACATGATATTTAATTTGTAGAATAAATGGCAGCGTTTTCACAGTAGGACCTATTATTAGCATAAAACTTATATCATCATTTAGCAAACTACATAAAACCAATACGAAAAATTGTATGTTAAAGTAAAATGATCGTTGCTTTAACAAGCGACGTATTTTAACTGTAAACTCCGAAATAATTAAACGGTTAACAATAAAGGCAGGTATAATTCATAGTAGACAGATATATTTATTGACGCAACTAATAAGTAGGTATAATGAGTATGATTAAGGCTGTATGCGCAAGTGTTACTGATAATGTAATTAGTTATTCAGTTAATGATATAAAACTTTGTTTATACGTCATCTTTATACACCAACTGTCCATGCCAAAACAGAGAGCAAACAGAAATGAACTCTTCACAATTTGTCCTGCCATGTGTATAACCAGATCTCCCCCACTTCCATAATGAAGCCTTTAGGTTGTCGGGCGATAATATTGACCACAGAGTAAAGTCTAAAGAAAGAGGTGCCCTTATTAGATATATGTATGAAAAAAAACGTGGTCATTCTTTTTTCATTTTCATTATTCTATCTACCGGTAAATAGTTGAACTACTCGCTTCGTTTTATGACGATGTTAGTACTAGGCCGACCACTCGGCCGAGTTGCTTAGGGCCAGTCCCCTTTGTAACTGGTCCATGGCCCCAACAGAGACAAAATGTAGTCCGCAACAGAAGATGTACTGTATTGGCCCTTAGTAATTGGTCCATGATATTGACTTACCAAGGCAGCATCAACGTCAATAGTATCCACCTCCCCAATATGCACGGTAGAGAGCACGAACGCGCCGAACACTTCTCGTGGCAATGGCGGCATATCGTTCACATACTGAGCTTCTCCAGAAGCTTGTATTGCTGCTTCTAACTTTTGAACTGGCTTATTTAAAGGGTAGAGGGTTTCGTCGGTCTGATAGTCCTGTTTCCCCGTAGATACTGGCCGAGTGAGGACTTGTGCGCCGGAAGTATATTTCGATAGTGCGGTGCCTGTTGGGCTGATGTTGAGAACGAACTGTGGAAAGCCAAACATTTGGAAGTTCAAGTCCTCTTGCATATTAACAAAAGATTTAACTGTGTGCAAAGTCATCAATGTTGTATAAGCTTCTTCCATTATTATGCAAATCTTGCATATTGACAAGAGACGTTTTTGTTTTATTATGCAAGACAGAATCTCTGCTAATAGCATTTTCTAAAGGAATTATGAACTTTACATATTTTTGGGGTCATAATTACCGATATATTTTTGGTGTAATCCCTGTAAAACAGTTTTGTATGAAAATGAGTCTTTTATAAAAAAAATGCACGAATTTAACAGCTCTTACCTTATAAAATAGTCCCAGCGCCAACTTCTTCCTGCACTCAACAGAAGGTTCCCCCTCGATCTCAGTCGGCACTAGCTCCTTACTCAATACCTTCAAAGCGCCCTGAAGCCCTTCATTCTTGAAGATGTTCTTATCAATCACATAAGCTTCCGTCGCCGAAGCGTGGACGTAGTCAGGAGATATGTTCCCGAATACAAAAGTGGCGTCCATTATTTTACATTTGTTGAGTCTGATGAGAAACGCAGCGTTTACAATGGCTAATGCGTTTTGATTTCGTGGCATGATCTGTAGTAATAAAAAGTGTTTAGGTATGGTCAACATGTTTTTTCTTTGGTACCTCTTCTGAACATAATGATATTATGTAATGAATACTTACTTTATAACTCCTGAACACATGTGAGCCGCTCATCGGTGGTAACTCTATATTTACCATGAGCATACCTTTCATATCAAATTTTGTGAATTCCAAGACTGACAGCGACTTTGTCCTTCCATTGCGACCGCCTACAACAATGTGAAGAGTACATTTTTTATGTACTTAATAGTAGATACCTACCCATTGTATCAAGTAACATAGAACTTGAGAAAATAAAATTTGCGGATAAAAAAGGGTTCCAACTTTAATCAAATTGTATTTCCTCTGGACTTATGACACACCCAATAATATAATTCAGTATATACACATTATAAACTGGAACTTACAGACAGTGACGGTGGCTCCGACACAGGCGAGGAGCAGGAACAGGTCGGACTGGTACGTCGGCACCGCGCGCTTGTACATCAAGTTGCCGGCTAGGGAGCCGATCTGATACACGGGGACATTCATTACATGACCATCACGCCTGTATGTCCCGGAGAGCAGTGGTGCCATTTCGCCAATGGTATTTTGGTCCCAATGTTAGAGACAAGTGTATTACACGGGGCGCATTCTACTTCAATAAATAGATATCGCCAGACTATTATTAACATGCCAACTCTATGATCCCAAACTAAGCAATTCTTGCACTACCTGACCAGGGCAAATTACGAAAGGCGCTTTCCGAATTTTGCCTCTGGTGGGAATTGAACCAGCAACCAGCCAGTGCGGTTAGCACAGCGGCCTAAGTTCAAATCACTGCGCCAAGCTTTCGTCATGCGAGGAGGATTCGGGCACTTCACTTCACATCACATGGTTTTCGCAAAAAGTCAAGGGTTGAATGGAAATCAAATCCGAAAATTCCAAAGGCGTACCACCTGATGTTCCAAAGCGTGTGACCACGTGGTACCTCAAATTTCTAATCTCAAGACTCACCTTCCTGACAGGGATGTGGGCAACCAGTTGCAAGTGCTTGACGAACTCCGCCAAGTACGCGAAGTCGCTGTTCCCGGTGGAAGCCTCCTTGAATATCCCGATGCAGTCCTCGAGGGACACGTTGGAGCCGAGCACCAGGTTCTGATCGTATTTGAAGCCTTTCAGTGTCGCCACATCGCTGATGTCGATCAAAATGCGTGGATACTCGAAATTTTCGATAATGCCTGAAAGAAATGAAGAAGCTATGGAAAACAAATATAAACCGTGTTACACAAAATATGAACACGAGTTATGCCAAACTTTACGAGGGAAATTTGACTAAACACGCGTTCAAAATGAGTTTAACTGTGTAATTACACTGAAAACGTTTTCGACGAGGTTACAATACAATTAAAAAACCCGACTACGGTAAAAACGCGCTCTAAAAAGTATGAAACAAGAAAATATTCTCATCTAGAGGATAGCCGTGGTCCGTGTAGGTCTTTTAGGGCCAAATGGCACATGAACACGGACCACGGCTATCCTCTAGATGAGAATATTTTCTTGTTTCATACTTTTTAGAGCGCGTTTTTACCGTAGTCGGGTTTTAGTTTTTAAACTTACTTTTTATTTAATTATTTTGGAGTTATAGGTAACAATATATATATTTTTGAAATGTGCTCATCAAGCTCTTTCATTTGATACCCCACACGGTTTCATTAAAAAATGTTTTTTTTTTAGTTCATGACATTATGTCCTCTAGAGGGCGCCATATGCAATTTTATGTGACGTCACATAGCCTATAACCAGCGCGCCATTAAGCCGGTTCTGACGATACCTCATTTGTCAAATTACGACAAGTAGTTTGGAAGTTAGGTGGGAACAGATGCACATACATACATACATACATACATACATATATACATACATACATACATACCGGTCAAAATCATAACGCCTCCGTAGTCGGGTAAAAATAGGTACTTATCTTTATCTTTATCTCTTCTAGGCCTCAGCTATACTTGCAGGTTTTATTTAATTGCTATTCATTTGGTCAATTTGTCATTACAACCACGACAAAAATGCTAAATAGTTGATAAACTAAAACTAGTTAATTAACTTTTCAGTACCAAGCAGCACCTAATAAGTATTTAAGAGTATTTAAAAGTGTCATAAAAAGTTTGAAGTCATTTTTTTATTATAGGTACTTACCTACTTACTTGCGGCATTAAGTATATGTTTTAATCTTTAAAATGTACAGTTTTCATTCCATAACTCCAAAATCAGTTTTATCTCAAAACCGAAATAGTACTTAGGTACATAGAGCAGTATCAAAATAACTCACCTTTCCCCGTATTCCCATCAACAAGCATATAAGAATCGATTCCATGTTCACTGAATACATCGAACACTTCAGATTGATCATATACCTTGAAGAATTTAGATTTCCCGAAGTCCAAAGCTATTGTATCAGTCCTAGCATCATCCATAAGGTCCCAATCACTGTCGTCGCTCTTCTCCGAGCATTTCCTATAGCAGTTGTTCCTTTGTTTGCACACGCCGGCAGCGTCTTCAATGTCTCGCACTTTCCGACATAGCTCAGGGGTCGCGTCGACGGCGAACGACTTGATCGTGTCCAGGATGGGGCGGAAGCCGGTGCAGCGGCACGTGTTGCTGCCAAACGAGTTCTCCAGCTCCTCCATCGTCAGGTTCTTGTCGCGGAGACTGAATATCGAAACGTATATATGTATAATACCCTATACTTAATCCATCCCGTCACTGAGGAAGAGGAAAACCTAGAATGGCGAGACGATTTTAACAACTTTGCGGCTATTTAAAAAAATTGTAATTTTAACTTGGCATACGTAGACATTAAAAACATCCATATTATAATATTTCCTGCATTTAACTCTTGTTAATAACGATAAGAACATGTAAGGTGATCAGAAACCTGAAGTGATTATTGACTCCTGGCAATAGTCATCGATAATGATCGATGTTATACTTGATTCAAACATGCTGAAAGAAGAATAAAGTACTTACTATGGTCTGAGATGGGGTTTTAAAATATCCGGACGGATTAACAGCGGTATGAAGATTAGAACTGAGGATGGTGGGACATGAGACACGAAAACTAACCTGGTGAGGTGCATGACCCACCCGGGGGTGCAGTAGCCGCACTGGGTGCCGGTGAAGCCCACGATCCGCCGCTGCACGTCGCTGTAGCCCCGCGCGCGGTCGCCCACGCCCTCCACAGTGCTCACCGCCCACCCGTGGCACGAGAACACCAGCACTAGGCACTGGGCACGTGCGAGAACAATAACAGAAATCACCGAATCTATTATTTTTGTTATGTTATGATATTATTTTCCATGGTCTGCACTGTCTGCAGCTCTCTTGACTTTGCTCGTTTCTGTTATATTACTTCACTGCAGCACGTTCCATCTTGCGTACCTACTGTGAATCTATACCTTTCAGTACGACATCGTAGCGAAATCACCATACCTACATTTTGTAAAGGTAGTACCTATATTCGGTAAGTACCTGAGTAGGTAGGTATATAACATTTATTCCATAGGTACCTATTTTCTTCGATTTATGATTGGTATCCGCGAGGCGCGTGTGAAGCTCTCATAAATCTATGAGTATCTATTTAACAAAACGATTCCAATTTTACCCACACCCCAAGTTTTCTCAACAAGACTATACATGGCATATAACATATTTTTCTTCTAATCTGGAAGCTATTCGAATAATAGATGAGAAGTTATACGGCTTATAGAGCTGTACTTACCGAATTAACGGAGAAGGTCTCGAGTTTGCCGCTCGGGTGCCTCCTGGCGCGCACCATGACGATGCAGGAGCCGCAGCCGCCCTCATGGCACATCGCCTTGGTGCCGGGCAGCGCCAGTGAGTACCGCAGGTACGCGTTCAGCGACGTCTCCCGCGGGAGACGCTCGTCCACTATACATTATTATAGTAAGAGATTTTTCTTGTTCTACAAGTGCTAAGGCAAACGGCGGTCTAATCATGGCGGTCGACATTTTGTCGGCCATCTGTAAGGCCGTCGTCTCCTATTAAATGCCATCGGCCGCTTACAGCGTCACGCGTACGCCGCGTCACAATGCTTACTATAGAAATGTACTGTTGTGGTCTCTATCACACGCCGGCGTCTAGTGATTTTACTATAGTTAGTTAAATTGTGACGCGGCGTACGCGTGCCGCTGTAAGCGGCCGATGGCATTTAATAGGAGACCACGGCCTTGGCAATACTGGCCGACGACATGATGACCGCCATGAAATTGCGATTTACAAGAAATCACGAAGAAACAATGCAGTTGTTTCGTAATGTACAATTGTTAAGAGGTACTGATGTGGGTTTGGGCCTCACCGTACGAAACGCAGCTAGAATACTTTACGCTTGAATGAATCAACGTCCGGCGAAGTACTGAATCAAATATCGGGCGCTGGTGGTCTATTACACCACCTGAGTGGCGACTCGGTCACACGGATATGGAACTTCTAGGTACTCTCTCTCTATTATTCCAAATGCTTTGGTCAGCCCCAACCACAGAGTAAAGACTAAAGAAAGAGGTGCCCTTATTAGATATTTGTATGAAACAAAACGTGGTCATTGTTTTTTCATTTTCATTTTACTATTTACCGGTAAATAGTTGAACTACTCGCTTCGTTTTATGTCGATGTTAGTACTAGGCCGACCACTCGGCCGACTTGCTGAGGGCCAGTCCCCTTTGTAACTGGTCCATGGCCCCAACAGAGACAAAATGTAGTCGGCAACAGAAGATGTACTGTATTGGCAATTACCGAGATATTTTCATCATTATTTTCGGGGAACGACTGAGTCGTACTGTGACCATTGACTCAGTTCAGTAGGGCATACAATTTAGGCTAGTCACATGTCTCCCTCTTTCTTGGTAATGTCTTTGGGGTACGATTACTCACACTGTGCGAGTAATCGTACCCGTCACATAGTCACGCTAGTTATCATAAGGTACTTAACTACTACTACTTTATGTACTTACGACTATGTAAGATATAATGTAGTCACGCAATAACATTCGTCATGTTATTATTTTCCCATAAACCGCATGTTCTTGAGACACGTCGCCGTAAAACGTATGGTGATTACCAAAGACATGGTGATTACCATAATGGACCTTTATTCTAAGTAGTTCAAAGACATTTCCAAGAAAGAAGACATATTATGTGACTGTCCAAAATAGTAAGCCCTACTAAACGGAGTCCATCAATAAAGTACGATTCAGTCATTCGCGATAATTAGTGTTGAAAATAGGTATGTCAATATTTTTCTGGTGAATAATACGCATCAAAATGCCTTAATGTTGATTGTCGAATAGCGAGTGCGATAACAGAGGGGCTAGCCAAGTGGCATGAAGGCTAATCGAATAGAATAGAATAGACTTCACAATGTATGGAAATGTCAAACGTCGCTATGTAAATCAACAACAAGTTGCTATGTAGATCACGTGACTTATGTCATTTGCATTCATGAAGCGTAGCGATTTGAACGAACACTCGTAGTCGTCAGCCACTTGTCTAGCCCTTCAAATGTGTTAATTTTGAAGCATGTAGTGGTGCGCTGAGCCCAATTCTAGTTATTGCAATGTTAGGAGGTACCATATCCGCTAAATACGTCAATGTAGAGTACCTTTTTTCTTATAATATGCATGATAACGAGCTAAACGACACTCAAGGATACTCTCATATGTTTGTTTCATATGTCTCTGCAGAAGTTGCGTTGTTTTCTGATTTGTTATTCAATATTGTGGTAAGGGTAATAGTAATGTGGTACAGGACCGGTCGTTGTGGAAAACCTTGGGGGAGGCCTATGTCCAACAGTGGACGTCTTATGGCTGAAATGATAATGATGATGATTGAAGTGCTTAATGCCTTCCTGCTCGCATAGCGTTGCTGTTTGTAAATGTACACCTAAAGATTTTCTTTTTCTATTGAAAAGAGTAACCATTGAGTTTCTTGCCGGCTCTTCTCAATGGAAACAACATTACGAACCGGTGGTAACGCTAAAATTTTTATGTTAACGATTCATAATAAGTGCTACGTCCATTAATGTAAAGGCTACGACGTCTAGCTTATCTACTTACACGAATATTATATTTTTTTTTTACCTTGATGAAGTAAACACAAATAAATTCATGTGAACGGGGTCACGGGATTGGTCATGGGCACAGCTTTTGTTTCTGGCAAGTGTATACCAAGTATTTAGTAAAAAAAAAAAAAGAATATAATAAACTTCCCACCTGTGCATTTTATGTCGTTCACGAAAAACACAATTTTATTGTTCGTCATAGATAAGCTGTAATTGTTACACAATTCTGTGGAATCGCCGGCAAGGTCGGCAGCTAGACCCATGCGGTGTTCACAATAACGCGACGCAAATGAGACTGACTTGTTCTGGGCACTGAGTGTAATCTTGATCGAAAGCTAACTCTATGTACATAATAATAATAACGTCACGACTTTTATCCCCATTCGGGGGGTAGTCAGAGGCTTGAGTGGCCATACACCACCACATTGTGGAGGTATTAAGCCAACTCAAAGCCCACGTTTCACCAGATAGTCAGAACCCAACGTGACAGGTGGTGAACCTTGTCGCCGTGTATACAGGAACTGACTATTACCTAATCCCGAGGGATAGGTAGGTTTCCTCACGATGTTTTCCCTCACCGTTAGCGAACTGTAAATTATGCACATAGATGAAAATTCATCCATTGGTGCATGCCCCACCGGGGATCGAACCTGGGACCTTCTGATTTAGCCCAACGTGTTCGCCCCTAGGCTACAGTCGCTTCTCTATGTATACTGTAAAGTCTGTGTATTCGGCATTATTTTTGGAAAATTGAACAGCGCTTGCGGACGGTATCATGTCGGTATCCACAATTTTCAATTTTCCATACAATACGGGCAAAGATAAGTTCTTATCTGTTATAGTTAAAAAAAGGTACAGCCCCTCTAGCCAAGTGGCTTCTTTTACAAGCGTTTCTACAAATCACTACGCTTCATGTATGGAAATGACATAAGTCACGTGATTGTCGACTTGTCGACTTGTAATGTCATTTCTATACATTTAAGCGTAGTGAATTGTAGACGAAGCCTCTTGGCTAAGGAGATTGATAGCTAATAACCTGCGCTCGGCAGTGCAGACTATGCGCCGCCATACACGCGACTGCAAAAATGCAGTCCGTGTGCAGTCGCGTGCCGTCGACTGCAACCAACTGCAATAGAGCTGTCACTTCCGACTGCAAAAATGCAGTCCGTGTGCAGTCGCGTGCCGTCGACTGCAACCAACTGCAATAGAGCTGTCACTTCCGACTGCAAAAATGCAGTCCGTGTGCAGTCCCGTGCCGTCGACTGCAACCAACTGCAATAGAGCTGTCACTTCCAACTGCAAAAATGCAGTCCGTGTGCAGTCGCGTGTCGCGTGTGCGTCGACTGCAACCAAACTGCAAAATTGCAGTCCGTGTATGTTGGCGCTATGTTGCTTAATCAGGGGCGGATTTTTCTATAGGCCGAGTAGGCCCAGGCCTAAGGCGGCAAAATTCCGAGGGAGGCAGAATTTGCCGAAATTCACAAAACTCGCAAATAAAAACCGTATGCATCAGTATCTAAAGACACGGAATGTGATAATTTTATAATTTACAGACTTTCGTTATTTTTTAATTTTAATCTTATACGTTAGGTATCATAAATTTTTTCCTGCTTTACAGGAAGTAGGTGGGCCGTAATCTTCCATACCTAGGGCTAGTGTAGCCAGCGTATCAAATCTGCCCCTGTGCTTTATGTGTCCGGTCTGCACTACACAACATAAGCCGAGGAGCTTGTGGAGTAAATGCGTGTCACCAAGACTCTGAGGGCCGAACTGTTAGAGTCCCGCTACAGGTGGAATTTTAATTAAGTACCGACTTTGTGGTTGAATTTTAGTTCCTTTGTGGTTAGAGCGACGACCGAACATCTATTAACTATAAGTAGGTACAAACTTTTAAATAAGTAAATAAAGCTGTTTATCTCAGTATCTACGTACTCGTATCAGAAGTAGGTTTGCGGTACGAAAAAGAAAACAGCCCCGACGCAACGCAAATAGAGGTCTTATGTGTTTAATCATGTTTGTCTGTGCTAAGTATCTTCTTTGTTAGCTGATAAGGTTGTAGATTTGTTCGATCCACCTCATCGACCTTCAAACCTCATCTCTTCTTTGCTTTCTGTATGACATTGACAACAATCTTTAGCGAAACGCTCTGGCACACGGTCATCTGGTTCAGCTCTTACTCTAAACTCTAACTCTTCTAAGTAATGTAGAGTATTTTTTTATAGCCTATTGACTGTCCCACTGCTGCTTTTTGCGCTGCGTTTGCGTTGGATGCTGCGTACTGGGAAGTGAGCGCGCCGTACAGCTCCGGTACCATTCAGGAGAAATGGTAGTGAGCGATCACGGTGCAACTCACACGTTGAGTACTAGAGTGGATGCTCTGGCGGCAGGACCTACCGCAGATGGTCCCTGACGCCTCCTAAGGGGTTGCCAGGTATAGTGTGCCTTCTTTTGTAACCTGCTGGGCAAAGACTTCCCCTTTTCTCTTCTACAACTCCCGATCCTGAGCCATTTGCTGCCACGTTCCACCCGCAAAGTTGACCACATCGTCTCTCCGCCTTCGCCTTGGTCTGCCTTGACGTCTGCGACCGCCTTCTGGCGTCCAGGTTGTGACACGATATGCCCATCTCTACGGGTCCATACGCGCGACATGGCCGGCCCAGTTCCACTCCAGATTTGCCGATTTCTCGCCCACGTCAGTTATTCGAGTGCTGGAGCGCAGGGTGGTGTTCCTGACACGATCTGTCCTTTTAACACCTAGTATGTAGAGTATAAACGAATTAAATTACATCTTTGTTTTATATTAGTTTTATTAGTCATCAAAGTCGGTTGCTTACTTTAGAACTAAGCGGTCAAACATTCAAATGAAACACTATCTAAAGATGCACTGCAGGTACTTCTCATGGTGTAATCAGGAATTCTTCTATCCTCACATCCAACGCCTTCAATATGGCCTCCGTGTCATATGGGACAGCTGCGAACAATTATTTACATACATACATACCTACCATAATATTTTACCTACGCTAAGCTACGAAAAACATCGGTCGGGGGCAAATTTATTGCCATTATACAAGGACCCCTGTAGCGCAGTAACCCTATCTACACCGGGGGACAGGAGGTACCCCGGTTTGGCCGTTAAGGGCTGGTTTATTGACCCAGCCACCCTTGCGGGTATCTGGTGTCACGTTCCGCAACACCAGAATCATCGGATTTTTTATAGTGGTTTACTCCACGTGAGGCTGGGTCACGTGAAGTTAGGCAAGGTCCTCAGCTCCACCCTGGGGTGGAGTACCGAGCTCGTCCGGTGGCGGCAAAAGCCGCGTGCGCCTGGCACAGCACCGCACGATCACACCATCTCCTTTCGGAGACTTCCTTTTATACTGAGATCACGCTTCTATACACCATTTAACCATCACCTTTGCCCTATTTCCACCCCCTCATGGGTGTTTCGTCATTCATTTGTCACACCTATCATCCATCTCCTTTCCCCCCCCCCCCTTCCCCTGCGCCGCTCATGCCGCCCTACGGTCCCCTCTGATGACAGGGAGATACCAAAGGCAGCATCCGCGACGCGTATTTGTCAGACTATTCGCCATCGTCGACAATCTCCCCAGAGAAACTGGAGTGATTGTCGGCGATGCACAGGGTGCACCACGAGGAGGTTGTCCGACCCAGCACCCCCTGTAGTCTAGCCTAGACTAGTCTGCTTTAGACGGCCGATGAATCTATCATCTCCGAATCGGTTGGACCGATTTTCACTGGTTGATAACTGATGTTATGTAAGGAGTAAGGCTTTTGTAAAAATCCACGCGTACGAATCCGCCACGGTGTTTAACGGGATGAAGATAATTAATTACCTGTATATATCTATTGTCTGTCTTTTTCTTCTTATCGTATGGTTCCCTGGTACCTCGTGTCAGAGTTGTTCAAGCTGCCCGAAGGCCCCTGACAAGGCTTAACGACTGCTGCCTAGATAACAACCGGGACCGACTTGTTACGTGCCCTCTGAAGCACGGAGACACTCAGTTCATGCCACTAAATGGTCACCCATCTCTTGCCAAGCGTTGTTTAACCTCCAATCGTTTACCGATCAGTGTTTGCAGCTGGCTATGGCAGTTAGGCTAAGCTAGATAGGTACTAATAATTACCAAGTATTTTACCTTCCCGTACATTGAATCCCATTGATTGTGAACTGTGGGGTTAATACCGTCACAAAGATGAATTGCGGCAATTCTGCTAAAGCAATTCATTTTTCCAAACCTCCAGCAGAATACCCTAAATTCCCGTGAAACTCTTACGAATGGCGTAAAATGTGTCACTATTCTACAGAAATTTAGCGGAATTGCTAAGGATTCCTCAGAAAATCAGAAAAATGAATTGCAATGCAATTCATTAGCACTATTGCATAAGGACCGTATTAGGTCCGCTGTACTTGAGACATAGCTTTCACTCTCGATATACTGACCCTAATGTCACAAGACATCAACTGAATTATATTTTTTTGTGTTGTGTGTTTAAACTTTAACCAACCCAATTCAAATAGAATTATCATCACAGTAGACACATATGGTTTTCTGAAAGGCTATGGGAAGTTAATAAATGAATGAATACCTACGTATCCCACTCCCCTTCAGTGGGGTTAATACCGTCACAAAGATGAATTGCGGCAATTCTGCTAAAGCAATTCATTTTTCCAAACCTCCAGCAGAATCCCCTGAATTTCCGTGAAACTGTCACGAATGGCGTAAAATGTGTCACTATTCTACAGAAATTTAGCGGAATTGCTGATTCCTCAGAAAATCGGAAAAATGAATTGCAATGCAATTCATTAGCACTATTGCATAAGGACCGTATTAGGTCCGCAGGTCGGTAACGTGGGAGCGATGCCTTTGGCATTGCAAGCATCTATAGGCTACGGTAACTGCCTAACATCGGCGGGCCATACGCTTATTTGCCACCTTATATTTTAAAAAACTTATTAGATAGTCATAGGTATTCTTTGCTCGATGGTATAGGTACATATTTAAATGACAACAATCGTTATGATACAAAATGCGATTTATTTAAGCTTAAACTAACAAATAATATCTATTGATATTTTGTCTAATCACTGATTACAGTTAAGGCACAATTCAGTTTCTTTCATGATAAATGACAATGATCTAAAAAGGGGCTAGGTAGATCTCTCACCTCTCGTATTTCGATATTTATTTTGCTTATTGTAAAAGCAATAATATACCTACAATGCGATTAAAATAAGAATAGGACGGGCTCTCGGCTTACTTCACTCATACAAAGTAATGTACTTATGAATAAAGTTAGCCGAGAGCCGTAACAGTTCCAGTTGTGACGTCACAAAATGGCGCTAAGCCGGTCCCATTCTTATTTTAATCGTGTTGTAGTTAGTCACAAATTCAAGTATAAATTCAAACAATAATAATAATTTCGATCAATAGTTTGTTTTACATAATCACCGCTACTTTGTATTCATCATTTTGCATAAACACTCAATGACTGCAATATAATAATAAAGAGGAAATTAAAAAAAAAATGCTACGCCGATTACAACAGTACTCTAATCGGAGTTTGTCTCGCTAAACCTTAATTAAAACAAAAATTAAATTTCTTATTATTAAAACATTTTGGCATGTTCAGTGCATCAATGAAAAGAATCAAAATTTAAGAATAAAAAGTGAGCATCCATAGCAATATGGAAGACAACATTACTTAAAAATATTTATTTACTAAACATTTTTGATTCTTTTCGAAATTGTATTTAAAAATATTTAATTATAATTAAGAAGACAAAGCAAAATTAAAAAATAAGCCGATTTCTATAAAAAATAAATTTCTATCAAAGGCACAATTAAAATTTAAAAATTACTGGGAACAAGTTGATTCTTAATTAAGTATGTACTTTTGCTAGCACTGTAAAAATAAAGGTACTTAACAACAGTTATGATGACAACCGAATGCAAATCCTAAAGTAATTTCCATTAAGTTTACATTCTAACAATCAATTATTAGAACATCAAATGATTATGTATAGCTGTCCGCGGCTTTGCCCGCGTTGACGCGTCGCCTAACCCTAGGCTTGCACCGAATATGAAAAGATCGTCTTGTCATATGCATAATTAGCTTAACGAAATCCAGGATGGCACAGAATAGGATAGGATTGATTTAGTGGCCGGCACTTGAGTCAGAAGGATAGATAAGTGAATCAGTATCAAATATGTAACCTTTAGATACGCCATACCGCGCTAATCTATTTTTCTAGGATTGATTATCGATATAAATCGAAAAACATAAAAAAATTGGCACAGCTAAACAGTCTTATCGTTGATAATATTTCTCACACTTTACAAGTAGTCGTGCAACTGGCCTTGAACATATTTCAAGCAAGACTGTATCTCCTCACTGTCGGCGATCATTCCTTGGAGCTTATCCTCAACATTGACTAACAAATCCCTCTGCAAACCGCCTTTTTTCAGCGCCGTCATGCAAAAGTTAGTCAGAGCTTTAAAACACTGCTTCCTCTGAGCATTATGAGGTTGATTATCCCACACAGGGGTCGCTTTAACATAGTTCCAAGCGAGTAATACGTACTGTAGTACAGATTCCCAGTGTTGGGACTCAACCAACACCTTCCCTTGGTCAACTAAACACTTTTTAAACGCCAACAAGTGCGTAGAGACTCTGGAATAAGCCGGAGAGTCCGTTTTAGACGTCAAACGTGAGGTAGGGAGACTTTTAAATATGTTACCCTTAAGGTAACTAAGTCTCTCTTCCAAGGGAGCGAGATCAGGCACTGGCATGTCTTTCCTAACCTCCTTTTCGATTTCCGGATGTTTGTAAGTGATGGACTTGATTATGCCTATCAATTGAGTCGGACTCAGGCCTTTGAGAGCAGAATCAATGGGGCCTCTGTACTCGTTTAACGTTTTCTCGATTCTGCATCGTTTTATAGGGGGTGTGCTTTTGAGGGGGCTGGTGATTTTGAATTTTTGTGGCGTGGATATGTCGCTGAAGTCTATTTTCTCGGGGGTGAGAGGGATGCGGTCGGCGTCGAGGAGGAGGCGCTTGCGAGGTGTGGAGCGGAGCGTCACGCCCAGCTTGACGGGCGAGTGGTGGTTGTCCTTGGGCGGCGTGCGGACTGTCGATTGGAAGGTGCTGCGCTTGAGGTCGATGTCTGGCGACCATGTCACTGGGAGACGCTTGCGGCCTGAAATGGGAGAAAGGTGTGTCTGAATATTAAATATATTTTGTATAGCAATATATGCAATAGGCTACATATATGGGAGTCTCTTATAGCAAAAAATCATTGTTTGTTGAACATAATATTCTTCACATATGACATTATGAATGGGTAGGAGACTTTCAGCATTACATCATTAGGAGTTATTTCTTTATAGCTTATGACAGCAGTCCAAAACATCATTATATTGAAAGGTGGTGACAAACTTGAGCCGAAACACTAGCAGAATAACAAGTTCCCAATCAATTCACCTTGGAACCAAGACTGCTAACTTTTACCAATTAAATTTAACTGATTATTGATATTATCTTCATGAATTCTTCCTCGTAAATCATAAATTCTTGTCTGTCAACATGTTGTCGGCCGGTTAACAAACCTCTGGCTAGTCAGTAATAAATCAGAAGGCTTAGGAGCCTGATGTTCAAATGTTTTCCAGTGAGTTTTAATTGTTTTTTTAAGGTGGTAGAGTCAAGCTGTAGCCAATTGACTGCAGCTCATATACGGGCTGGCTCGACCGGGGTAGTACCACCCTCTCACAGAAGATCGGCGTAAAGCAGCACCCCCCTCCCTCGATCCCTCTCCCCTCCAGGTCGGCAATGTGTGAGCAATGCCTTTGGTATTGTAAGCATTATAGGCTACGGTAACTGCTTAACATCACACGGCCTGTAATCTTTTTCGCCACCGCAGTCCTATAAAAAATAAGGCGAATGTGGACGGTATGGTACGGGTACCTCTCTGCTGTATGAGCAGTTCGTCAGGCGAGGGCGCGGGGCTGAGGTAGCCGGCGGGCAGCGCGGGCGAGCGCTCCCGCGTGTTGGTGAGGGTCTGCAGCGGCTGCAGCGGCGTCACGCGCAGCCGGTCCAGGCGCACCGGGATCTCGGCCAGCGCCGCACGCGTGCGCCGCCCGCCCTCTGGCGTCACTGCGCCCTCCATCACGCTGACAACACATCATCATAAATAAATAAATATCCTGGGACATTCTTTTACACACGGCTACCTGATCCCAAACTAAGCAGAGCTTGTACTATGAAAACCAGACAACCGATATTACTACATTATACTTTTTGTTTGTAAATACATACTTAATATACATAATAATTACACCAAGACTCGGGCCATGAAGACATGTTCATGCACACAAATGTATGTCCCAGGTAGGAATCGAACCTACGACCTGCAGCGTGATAGGCGGAATCTTAACCAATTATGCCAATAGGCCCATCACCATCATCATCATCATGTCAGCCAAAAGGCGTCCACTGTTGGACAAAGGCCTTCCCGAAGGTTTTCCACAATTACCGGTCCTGTGCCACTTGCATCAAGACTTCTTTAAAAACATAATTATTGTTATATGAAAGGGTGCAGCATTGGTGCAACGACTTGGATGAACTTCATAATGATAGGCCAGAAATGGCTAATACCAGGAAAATTTTGAGATGCTCATTGCTCAACAGTGGAACAATGTGGGTAAACAAAAATCAATAAGTACCGCTCCACATCTTAAATATCTTGGGTACCACATGGTACTCAAGAGACATGAAAAGTAAAAGAGGATGACAATTTCAACGCCCGGATGATGAAATTGTTGGACAAGAGTGGCTAATTGCAAGTGAGAGAATAGAGACCGCTGAGGCCTTTGTTACCACTGTTTTTTATAAATAACACTATTACAGCATTAGATATGTAACTGCTGGTATGCCATGGTTCCAGACACAATAGGACACCAACTGTGGCTGGGGTACATATGCGTTCCAGTGTAAAAAGAGTTAATAAATAAAATAAAAACTGCCAAGAACTAGAAGATGCATAAAATCATTTCTTTGCCCTAGTAGTCACTATTTCCAGTAGGCATTGGTGCAGAAATCAACTAAGTAGGGTGAACACACGCGCCAAAAGGTACAATTGCGTTTAAAAAAAATATAAACATACCTATGAAATGGCGGTAGAAACACGCATAATTCGAGTTCGTAATCAAGAGTAAACTACTATGAAATGAAAATAAATGTATCATACGGTCAATATTATTGGATTTACTATAGTTTATAGTTAAAATACATAGCTAATACAATTATTTGTATCCGAGAACTGATGATGAAAATAACGTTCAAAATGGTACCCATTTTTGTGATTTATATCAAAAAAATCAAGTTTGATACGTAATTTTAGATCTTACCTTGATTATAGCTAACTGTGAGTTACGAAAAGATAAAAGTTTAAGCACAAACCGACATAAAACAATTAATTTTCCGCTGAAATCAAATTCAACAACATAACTAAATTGGCGCAAAAATTGACATGAGCGAGTGACGAGTACGGGTGATTGACATAACCATAGACAACTGTTGCAACTGACCGTAGAATACAAGCACGACTTTAACAAAGCGACCTACAGACAGACAGACGATAACGGTCGTTTTGTTGAGTTTCAGTTACCTACTTTAGCATCTCGGAGGATTTCTCTATAAAACCATCTTTTGGGAAGCATATTTGAAAAAAAAAACTCAATTTTATGAAAGGAAAATAGGGATAGCAAAAGAAAAGCAATCAATATTCCACTAACATTACTTTAATATAGGGCAACCCTGAAAAAACTCTGATGATGTATGCCCAGCCTTATATTGTTAATTGTTTGTTTGTGGTCCTACCGAGCGTTTCCATTTACACCTCATCATTGGCCGTTTTCACATTACACGGCACGGCAGCGGCGACGGCTGTCACTGAGATATTTGCGGGGCTTTCATTGGTCAGTGACCAGTTGTCATTGGTTACTGACCAATGAAAACCCCGAAAATATCTCAGTGACAGCCGTCGCCGCTGCCGTGCCGTGTAATGTGAAAACGGCCATTGGCCGTTTACCGACTGCACGGCACGGCACCGGCATCGGCATGGCGACAGCTTTTTCATTGGTCAGTGACCAGTTGTCATTGGTTACTGACCAATGAAAACCCCGCAAATAGCTGTCACTGTGCCGTCGCCGGTGCCGTGCCGTGTAATCGAAAAACGGCCATTGGGTCATTGGTTTCCACTAGGCATCATTTTACCCAATGAAATTATCCCCTTTCATTGGGTAAATGTCATTGTGGAATGCCTCCCCATTGGTTGAAATGAAATGTCATGCCGAAGCCGCCATTGTTTCACTCATTGTTGTTGTCTTGATTGAAATAAAGAAAGTCAAAGAGAATGTAAGAGTAAGAGACCGGAGTTCGAATATTGTTTTTGGTTTGCTTCATATCGGCTTGGGTCCCAAACCATTACCAAACCCAAGAGAATGAAAAAGATCTGTCAACGTTAGGGACGTGCAAATACTATATCGATAAGATATATTTTTAAGCAATAGTGATGTGACTAGTCGACAATTTGTACGATAAAAACCGAACCAGGACCTCCACTCAAATATATAATTTATAAACTTTTAAATAATACAATAATACGCCGTTTGTGGGAAATTTTTAATAACATTATAAATTAATAGTAACATTGTTGTTATACATAGTTTCACAACCTATAGGGTAAATATTTCCTATAGAATATTTCATAAATTTTGATACGGCTTTATTTGATGGCAAAGCGAAGATCTTCTACTCAGCCAATACAGCCAGCGAATACAGAATCACCATCTGAGGAAATTCATAAATTGCATTAATTAATAATATTATAATATTCTTCACAATATTATTACTAGCTGTGCCCGCAAGTCCGCTAGCGTATATTAATTAGGTGTGCCAAATTTCATAAAATCTAACCGCCAAATTTATAGATATTTTAGCTGGTTTACAATGGTATTCAAAATAATTTCTAGGAATAAAAGTGATTGGTAATGCCAGTGCGATTGTAACTTTCTATAGAAATCTACAGGTGTTCTGAAATAACTTGTGTAATATACCTGAATAGGTAATAATGTTAATTCCATCGGGAAGCTCTGCACTCAACATTGAGAATTTCTGGTACCAGCGAATGCGGGATCTGGGGAAAATTAATTGATTTCTTTAATAACTATTATATTATTCCTTACAATATTATAGCTTGTCTAGGGCATCTAAGGCATCTAACAACTAGGTAAGTATGCAATTCTGCCATTCCTACTTTTATTAAGCTTTTTATTGGTATCTAACAAATAGTAATCATTGGAGTTTGGTCTCATCCTGGCGAGCTTAAGCTCTGCGGGGTAATCATTCTAATATACCTATTCATTCTTTATCTAGACAGTTAATAGAGCGGGTAAGTTGCGTGAAAAATCTAACACAGGGTTATGTATTGTTGATGTTTACAGGTATAGGTTATGTTCAACACTACGTGTGCAAGTACCAGTTTATATTGTATTTAGACTGTGAAAATATGTAAATAAATGGGCAAATCAATAGAACATACCTGTTTGTGATGTGAAAACAATTCAATAATGTGCAAATTACACGATACGCTTTTAGAACTATCACTGATACTTTACAGTTTATTTTTCATACTTTTTACTTACACACACACTTTACACTTTATAATTTTAATAACACGTTGATTACTCTTTGTATTTATTAAAATACGGCCGAATTAATACGAAAATAACAAGGATTTTAGTAAAATACAACGGACGTCAAGTAGACAGACAGCAGACATTTTGTTTTGCTGGGTGTTACCATAGATAAATCATGATTGTTTTTGTTTTTTGTCTATAGGTTGTTAAAATATCTTATCCAAGCCGTACATTTTAATTTTTCTTTATGTTGCGACCCACTGAAGAAAGTTTTATCTCACACGCAATATATAGGCGATATTATGAAAGTGAATGGTTAAAAATATTGGACAGAACAAAAATATTTAACCTAAACCGAGTAGCAGGAAGTGCTTTTGATTTTCTACATTTATAAAACATTTTTTCAAAAAGGCCCTGTCGCATCCATTGGGGAAATCTGTACTTTTATTTTGAGTTTATTGTGTACAAATGAGCTGTTGTAGAACAATAAATTAGATATTCCAGTGTTCGTTTTTGATTGAAAACTGTGTTTTCCGTGGTATTTGTGAAAGGCTAGTGCGAAGTAGGTCAAGCAAGTGGACTTAGGGCTTGTGCATCGTACGTTCTAGAATCTAGATCGTTTCGTGCAGACAATGGACCCGTTTGAGGGTCACTAGGGACGATGGAGAGGTTGTCTCATGACCTAAACCTGGCTCTGGAGGAGAGTAACTGCGGCCGGCAGGAGCGTAGGAAGCTGGGGCTCCGCCGCCGTACAAGATCAGCCGGAAATCTGCGTTAGTATTACATTTATTTACATGCGAAGTTATATGTGCTTGAAAATGTCAAAAAAACTGTGACTGTTATACATTTTTCATACATATGGCTTTGTTGCCATTGTTGGGCAGTCAGCTGGATATAAATAAACACAGTCCCTTTGTTTGTTGTTGTTCAATATAAAATTGCACATTGTTTTTTTTACATTGTTCATGGTGTTTTCTATATTATTTGTCATCTTTCTAAATACCCAATGCTTTTAAGTGGCAATGGAAACCTGTAGGTTCAATAATTGGCTACTTGTTGATCAACATTTCTCAAGGTCATTATTTAGCTCTGGCTATACCGAGTCTATAGTAACTGTCAATATTACTATTTTTGGGTATTTTTATATTCAGTTTGGGTTCTCTGTACTGTAAATACTCTTGGCTGTATTTAAGGGCCATAACATACCGGGTAGCTATGGCGACGTCGCCAGCCACCGTAGCCAACTATTCGTATTGAAATGTATGACAGGTATCACACCTGGCAACGAACTGGCCACGTCGCCAGTCAATACAAATTGTATGGCTATGGTTGAGGGCGACGTCGCCATGGCTACCTGGTGTGTTATGGCCCTAAAGCAAAATATTTGATTGTTCCAAATTACAAAATGTAAAGTCCTCTGGCTCTGGATTTGAGTTCACCCACACGCATGGTGACGCTGTAGTTATTATAGAAGCCTGGTGAAGTGTTATAAAAAAATAAACACCTATAAAATGCACGCTCATCAAATCTTACAAGGGAAATTTGAATAGACACATTTAAAATGTGTTTAAAATTATGTTCGTACCTAACTAAAAATGGCAACGTAGCTAAGAGTGCGACTTAAATATGGCGGAGTTACATATAGTTCGCGACAGGTCGAGATGACATTCTGGTTATGAGCTTTTTGCAGAATAAAATCCGAATCAAAATTAACAGGACCCGATAAACAAATAAAATTGCCCACACAATTATTAAATTAAATGATTCTGTTGCATTGCGGGTCCTGGTAATTTTGATACGGATTTTATTCAGCAAAAAGCTCATAATCCGAAAGTCATCTCGACCTGTCGCGAACTATACCTACATTTCAGATTTCTCAATAGGCTGAAATATAAAATGACATTGCCATATTTTTTTTCAAAAATTGTATAATTTATGTAAAGAATTTAATTTCATCCTATTAAATATTGCAGCAGCTGCAGTAACAGTAAGCCTAGTTGAAGATGGGAGCTCCAGCAGCCCCCCGCAAGCACCCCTCGTCACGCAGCCACTATCAGACTCGGATGACCCCCATCTCAGTCTCCACAAGTCCAGTCTTAAATCTAGACACTACTGTCACATTGGAAACTTTGAGTCTGATTCTTTTAACGAGAACTTCTCGCCGACGAGGCCAGCTAATGCAAGGAGGAAACGGAAGTACAAGAAGATGCCGGTGGAATATACGGACGGGAAGAGATCACCACCTGTTGAGATTCTAAGTGTTACTGCAGAGGTGAGTCAAATTTTAAATTTCCATGAATACTTGAAGTCGCTTGACAACATTTTGGAGGGCTGCAAAAATCCTCATAAATCATTTTAAACATCTTTTAGAATTACAAACATTAGCTGCTATACCAGCGGCATGCACCCAAGAGATTTTATGTTTAATTCTTAAGAATTTTGAAGTTTTAATAAAATGCAGTATCATTAAGTTCTCTGTGATCCTGGAAAGCTTTAACAGGGTTTTAATTGGATCTATATAATTATTATTAATTACTAACTTTGCCCGCGAAATCCGCGCATAATTAAAAAAAAAATGTAGCTTATGTGCTTTTCCAGACTATAATCTATCTCTGTGCCAAATTTCATCCAGATCCGTTCAGCTGTTCTCCATCCATCTATCCATCTAAACTTTCACATTTATAATATTAGTGGGATCCATCCATCCATCCATCTATCCATCTAAACTTTCACATTTATAATATTAGTGGGATAATGGGTACAGAAACCGAAAACTTCTGTTGGCATGCAAGTATAGACTGACTCTGGTCACACAAAAACCTGTAAATATGATACCTCTTAGGGAAACATAGGTATCACAGAAATATTAAAGTTTAAAAGTGTATTTCACACACATCATTATTACATAACTTTCTTATGAGGAGATAACACGGACGTGAATATAATAGTCAACTTTAACCTTAGATAAAAATATTCCATTAATATTATTGACGTTTTTATACATAGGCTAGGATCAATGACAGATATAAAGACATTTGTTTGTAAATAACACCAGATAAACTCACACACTAACAACACTTGTAATAAGGCACCCCTCTATTGAAGGTAGAGCCAAGCTGTAGCCAATTGACTGCAGTTCATATATGGGCTGGCTGGACTGGGGTAGTACCACCCTCTCACAGAAGATCGTTAAGTAGCTATTACGGCTGCGTTTCTTACGACGAGTGAGGGAGCCGGAAGACCAACACCACCTCTCCACCCTTACCTCCCACGGTCCCACTCCCCTTCAGGTCGGCAACGTGCGAACGATGCAAGTATCTATAGGCTACGCTACGGTAACTACTTAACATCAGGCGGGCTGTAAGCTTGTTTGACACCTTCGTTACATAAAAATAAGAAAAAATAAACTTTTTCCACATTGCGTTCTTGGCCAACGTAGTGGTTCACCACATTCCTAACGATTATGTAGAAATCTACCATATACCAAAATACTTGTAATTATTAATAATAATAATAATATTCATTTATTTCAGGCTACTAGGCCTACCTTACAGACTAACATACATATATTTATTAATAATAAAACTAATTTGATGGTGACGGTAGCCGCAATTAATGTAATGCTACCATGTTTCAGGCTTCAGCTCTGCCCGCCGTCCTGCTGCAGTGCGCCGCGTTGTCGTCGGCGATGCACATCAACAAACACAAGGCGTTAATTAAACCTGAAAGGTGACTAATTTTTATGATTTAACATAACTGTTCTTAAGGGACGACTTCACTAACACATTAAGGTATGGTTAGAGCAGTAACCAATTGTTTAATTTACTGGTGATAGTTGTTTACTGCTCTAATGGATTGTTAGTGTGTTGGTGAACTCGGCGGCGTTAAGTCGCACCTTGATTATGTGCTGTTGTGATATATTCTTAACTTAATCACTCCCCTTTTAATGATGCTCATTTTAGACACAAACTAAACGCGACTAAATCAATATATTGACGTCCAATTAAGTTACTTAATAATATGTAATAGTGATAATAGTCAATCACTGATTACAAAATCATAAATCCATTAAACATATTACACATAAAATATGTTTTTCTTCGTGTCCTTCTCCGATGAATAATCGAAAAACGCACCTTAATTGTTTATATGTATTTTGCAGGACCGCATTCTGCGGGAAAAGAAAATGGTCGCACCGTGACAAAGGGGAAGGCTGTGAGATGAGAGAGAGGTCCTTTAGTGGAGGATGCTCGTCCAAGTCAGCATTCTTCTCTAAAAACGACTTCAAGACGCGAAAGTACGACACGGACCAAATCAAAAAGGAATCGCTGCTCCAACCGGGCAAAATTGTACTAAAATCCCAAAACACAGAAGGTGTAAAGACTTCAACATTCACAAACACACCGTCTCTACCGGGCAGTTCGAGTTTCAACTTCGTATACAAGAATTCCTCTAAGAACGGCACGCCTACGTTATCTAAAATGACCGGATACAAAATACCGACTGATCTACCCCCATTCTTCAATCCCACTACGAGCACAGGCAAGAACTTCGATTGTAAATACCATAGAAAGTTCAAAATGCTGAATAAGACGCATCCACCAAACTCCTTACGGAACCCCCTGCTGTTCGATGACTCTAGCAGCGGTATGGACTGCGCTGGAAACGAGTCTAGCTCCTTAAGCAGTAGTGACTCAGACGGTGTCGTGACTAATGACAGTGACAGGGAAGGTGACGACGAACTGACGGACTGGCCAGGCATCGAAGAACTGAAAGTCTTCAACAAGAGCCTCACGTTTAAATCTTCCAAATCCGTGAACAATAACTCTCCCAACTCAGTCAGCAATATGCCGCCGCCGAAGCGTTTGAAGAAGGAAAAGTTGTTAGTCAAAAGCGGGTGGGCGAGTTGTAAGAATCGATTCAAAAAGAAACGGCCGAAAGTCGATTCGGGGAATGACGACGATGCAATGATGTCAGACTCGAAAACAGTCGTAGATTTAGAGGACGAGGCAGTGAGCAAAGAGAACAGAGATATATTGCAGCCTCATTCCTCGTTCTCAAGTTTCAGCGACATAAAAAACGCGGGCGTGTCCGGGCAAAACGCGAATGAATCATTTTTTCATTCGTTTCAGGCGTTTCAAAAGAAATCGGAGCAACAGGAAACGTTTAATCAAACGCCGCGCACGAATTTCTCGTTGCAGAAGACGTCGTCTAGCGACTTGAATTTGAGTGAGAAGTCGCCTCAGAGTGATCATTACTACAGTGAGCATTCTATGGGGAATGCTGTGGTTACCGAAGTCAGGGAGATAAGGGCAGGCTGTCGACGGATCCGCGAGGAAAGGCCCGGCTTCCTGATCCTGAGCGCTGCGAATGAACAGTTGTCGAAGTTCCTGCAAGACTCTTGCCAGACCGAGCTGAAGCTCCCTAGCTTCCATGACCCTGAAGAGAAGGAGAAGTTGGAGTCGCTCGCGAAGTTATACTCCTTGGAGCTTCAGGTGGAGATGGGGCGGCCGGTTTTGAGAAAGACTAGGTAATTATGAGTTTTACATACATTACATTTGTATTTTTTTTTTGACAGAGTAATAAATCTTTTGGCAATGAAATGTAATAAATAAGTAATTTAAGACTTTAATCTAAACTAAAGTTTTGTTTATGTAACAATGCAAATAATGGTGTTGTATTTTTGAAGACTTTTACTATCTGGCTTTGTACGCGTTATTTTATACAGGGTGCTGACGACATAACGACAATAAATTTAAATACGATCCCTACTTACACTTACTTACTTACTACTTACTTACTTACTAATAACAATACTTAAAAAAAAAAAATAGGTTTCAATCAAACTTCAAAAATCAAAATTTTCACACAAATTAAATGTGAAAATAATCTAATCGTAACACAACATCCTTTATAATCGTCTACTAACCTCATAAACTGACCTGTAAGGACGAGCGTGGCAACATCGCTTTGGTGCCGGTATATTTCGACGTTTTTTTTTTTTTCAATCAATCCCGTGGCTATACCTTTGAATATAATTAGTTTTTTTTTCTACGTACGACTAACGTGATACCCAGTATTTGGTTTCAGTTATTGTCGTTATGTCGTCACCACTCTGTATATTTTACGAATAAAATTTACAGTTTCTTTTTAGTTTTACCTACAGGTTTAAAAAAAACACAGGCTCTTTTAGTAATTTTTAGTTAAATCAAATGACCGCACCTACAAGCCGCGAGCAGCCGCGTCCGAGCAATCAGATATCACGTTATGTCTACGTAGTCAGACGTCAAAACTGATTGCTCCGGCGCGCCGCTCACCTTATCACAAATAGAACATTAGTTAATCTTCCCGTAACTTCAGGACGTTTATTCCAGTAACACGATGCAAGCGGTGAGGGTGGAGCACTGCTACCACAATTTCCCGTCCGACCACAAGCGGCGATGCTACGGCGATGACACCGACACCAGCCTTAGTCTCAGCGACCAGAACTCGGTCAACTCGATAAACGACCTCGAAGACTGCCAAGATCTGCCACCAGAAGGTCGCAAGGTCGCTGAAAACTTAGCTCACACGCTCATGGATAAGCCGCTGCTACATCCAGGTGATATTGATTGAATTAGTATTGTAGTGTTGTGGTTTATACAGGTTAGATTTAGAATTAGGCTCGGCGATTGGACGAGGGGACTTGTCTTTTAGGAGCCTATTAAAAGTATGCCTTCAAATTGAAGTCAGCCTATATGTTGATGGGTCTGTAAAAATCGGCCATGTGCGTGTCGACTCGCACGTAAAGGGTTCCGTACCACCGTTGAATATAAACAAACATCCCCAAAATAGTGGTATTTAGAGTCACACGTTGAAGTCTTTTGTATGGAAACCGACCATAAGACAAATCAATTAAAAATATTACGTTTTTTGTATGGGGACCCCCTTTATTTGTAAGTTTTATTTTATTTTAGTATTTGTTGTTGTAGCGGCAACAGAAACACACATTCTGTTAAAATTTCAAGTCTCTACCTATTGCGGTTCGTGAGATACAGCCCGCTGACAGACAGACGGACAGCGTAGGCTTAGTAATAGTCCTGTTGGCACCCTTTGGGTACGGAACCCAAAAAATGGCAATGTAATGAATAATTGAATTTGAATGTTATTATTCTAGTATGACTGGTAACAAGCTGAAATGCTGAAAATTGGCGAAGTAGATATGTGTACGATTTTTTTATTAAGTATATTTAATATCAACTGATCCGAATTAAGTGTTACCGTCAACTTTATAGAGTTTTTTTAGCCAGTGTATGGTATTACAAAGCATTTCTGGAAACAAAAGCGTTTTGTAATCCCAGTGTAAGTCCATTAGAACTTTCTATAAATTTGGGGGTTAATTAATTATTCTTGTTAATGTTAACATTTAAATAAGGCATACATGTTAGTGGCCATAATTTTATAGATTTTTTCAATTGCAATATTTTTTGTTAACTAACTGTTAGAGCTATATCGCACGAGGACACCAGTGGTAGCGCAACCAGTCCACCAACAAAATGTATAGAGTTGTATGGAGGGTATCGCACCTGATGTCAACTTGGTAGCGCAACCAATTCGGTGTCGGCTACCGAATCACCCGCTGGTGGCGCAACCATGGTTGCCTCGTGTGATATCGCACTTAAAGTAAGTTTAGTTCAAACACTTTTAAATTATCTTAGAAATTGGCTGCGTCCAGAGTCGCGCTCGATCAATCAGTTTGGACGTCTGACACGTATGTAATAAAATGATTGGTCCGGCGCGCCGCTCGCCTGTTTTGGAAGCAGCCAATGAATGTTATACAATAGTCGATATAGAAAAGGCTTAGATTCAGCAAGTTAGTCCAAATCGTGTCACCACCAAATGTACGTTAAATTCAAAAAAGTACGTTGAATTCTATTATCATACAAGCTGTCAAAAACCTCTCGCCTATGTGCGTAATCTGCAGCTGTAGTGTGGTTTGTACAGGCAAGCGAGACGGGGTAACTGCGCGCGGGAGTAGGATGGCACAAGGTCGCTAGGGACCTCTTGATGGCGAACGGTCGTGCACAATGCGATACACACACTACCATAGTCGCCGTGTCGCATTTGAATGATAGTTGAAGTATGAAGTTACTCACTCATCTTTAGTCTTTTCTATATCGATGTATATAATATATGCAATGCAATGTTGCGCACAACTACGGATGTGTGGTCTGAGCCATTTATTTGAAATTCACGCATCCGTGCGTGCCCGTCTAGTCGGCAAATTATTCTTATTGGCAATGAATTTGGAAGCCGCAGCAACTTCCAAGAATAAAACGTGTGAGATGTGTGTGCGGCTGCGTTTTGTGGCAATTGCGGCGTCTTCATCAGGCGCATGCCTCGCGCGAGCACTCACTTTTGACGTCGGAACGCATAGACGTAATGTCATAATATGAGTGCTCGGGTGAGGCATGCGCGCCATTATGGACACATCTAATAACACAAATACTTAGATAATAATTTATTTACATATCTTCTTATTTGCTCATTCCTACTGTCTTAGATTAAGTAATAATGATTTAATACACATTTCACTGGAAACTAATCTCTGATTTAAGTCCTGGAATAGACACCAACGCATGATAATAGATATCTAAGGCCCGTATGAATAAATGCATCTCAAAGTTGAGATCGATCTTAAGATACAGTTTTGACGTATGTATCATCTGTCAAAAACAACATCTCAAGTTCGATCTCAATCTTGAGACCGATTTATTAATACGGGCCTAGATTTTACGTCCCACTGCTAATCACGGATCTCCTCACTCCAACGAGAATCAGGCACCAATATGGCAAACAGTTTAGACAAACATTTGTCACAGACAGACACACGAGTGATCTCAAAGGTACCGAATGATAAAAAATAACCTAAAATATTGTAATATTTATTTTTATTTCCAAATTTTACCCGCTGGATCGGGGAATTCGTAGCTCTCATAATAAATATTAAATTTTACTCGGACGTAACGGCCCCAGACTGGGTTTATTATTACCAATTAAACACTTCAGAAGGACTACCACAAGCGTCTAGACAAGACTTTTGTCACGCATTATATCACATTGAGTCGCTCTCTCTCTTACTTAATGCATGGGAGAAATTGAGACAAAATCGATTTATCTCGCGTTTTGTCTTGTCACGGCCGGCTCTACTGAAATGGTACTAAAGTGCGTTACTGAGACGTAACTTTCTATCGAACGACATCAGTAATTCTCGCTCACTATCATAGATGAGATAGATTTATTAATATTGGTCATGAAGTTACTAGTGTTGTAAAATGTAAGCCCATTCGCGCGCAGCATTATTGCAAAAACTAATTATTTGCAGGGTGTACAATATATTGAAATCGTACTTTAAAAAGCTGTAATAACTATTTTTTTTTCCTTGAAAATATCATATAGATGACAGACGTAGATCTCAATAGATGCCGCAAGTGTATGTACTGAGCGTACCAAAGGCAAAGGGCAGTGCAATGCACTGCCTTTGATGCCGTTTTATTCAGTCCGCGCTCCACCGCTGTCGGTGCCGGACGTCATTCATACGAAATTTTAAAAAATGCCTAGATGTGCCATATTGAGCTGTAAAACTCCACAAGAAAAGTTGTCCGAGATAAAAAGCTCTTGTGACGTTATAGTAGGTATAAAAAGTGGCACGCTTGGTTTCATGTAAAACGAGCGTCATCTATTTAGGTTTATGTCTGTAGTTACATCTATGTATGTTACAGATGGAGAGGGGCCATATTAGGCCCGCCACATAAACGGAATTTCCGTACGGGATTCCGTTTCGAAATATCGAATCGGGGTTTCCGAATGCGATACGTCCAAACATTTGGATGGATTTACTGCGTTAGGAATCACCGATTCGATATTTCGAAACGCAATTATGTACGGAAAATTCCGTATGTATGTGGCGGGCCTTAGGCCTGGTAAGCATGAAAGCACGGTCGCTTGGGCCGTGCGGTGTTTTATTTTCTGATAGTTTCACTCTATACGTCTATACGTAGTTAACGAACTTTAAAGACTATTTAATTTTAGTTGTAAAATATTATTATATAAAGCTCGCTATACACATTCGAATTTATTAGATTCAAGCAAATTCGATCATACAAATTGTATTGTGTATAGTGTGCGTAAAGGTTTACTGTAAACTAACATTGTGGTTATTTGTAGCTATGTATAAATCAATGTTCTGATCGAGATAAAATATTATTGAAATACAAATTATACTTTTGAATTACTTTTTTGTGTTTGTTTTTGAGTGAAACATGCTTTATAAAAAAAACCTTTTTATTAAATAAAAAATATAAACGTGATGCAAATAATTAACAATCATAATTAGAACAACAAGTGAGCACCGAAACAATCGTTTTACGACGGTTAAATATAATAAGTTAACTCGCTTACAAAGTATAGATAGGTCAAAAGGTAAATTAATAGGAATAATGAACTGTGACTGTTCTCTTCCCTTCTAATAGCCTCAGAGACTAAATTTAAGCTCTTGATATAATTTTATAGTGAATATGATAACGCAGTAATGCGTATAATATAATTTTGATGTCATACAATCTACCTCTAATAATGATCACAATAGACAATTACAAATTATTTTACTAACATACACATACATTTGTAATCAAATATATAAAGTTTTGTTTGTACAGTCAACATAAAAACGTAACGTTTGTAAACGTTACTCATCCTTATTATTTTAAGGGCCTGTTTCAGAGTAGTTAGATAACTCTTATCCACCAAATAAAAATATTTATTTTCATAAGAACACAGTACAATAAAATAGTCTGCGGTGGCCACGCGAGTGCCTGTAATTTGACAGGCATTCTATGAAAAACTGGCAAAACGCCATATTTATTTGATGGATAAAAGTTATCCATGGATTCTGAAACAGTCCCTAAGCAAATCATGAATTTAAATCCATTAATTTGTTCATAAATATTTTTTTATGTCAACTGTACATAATTATTTTCCTTATAGGATTTTTTTTCTATAATTCAGTCTATGAGGCTTCACCATCATTTACACCCTGATATTTCATTCACGATTATTTATATAGCCATCTATACATATAACTATTCAAATTAATTTCGTATTTAGTGGTCTAACTTCCATACACTTTTGTACTGTGATGCACAAGAGGTTTAAGTCACTGAAATTGACACTGACCCTAGTTTCTGTCTGTTGTATCGTATCTCTCTCATATCGTAATATATGAGCGAGGCCGAATATGTTTTTAATTGTGTTAAGTCGTAATCTGTAGAAAACACATGACGACAGAAACAGGCGACACTATACTTAGGCTTGTATTAATAGAAGCATCTTAAAGTTGAGATCGATCTTAATATGTCGTTTAATGTATGGAGCATCTGTTAAAAACAGCATCTTATGATCGATCTCGACTTTTGAGATGCTTTTATTAATACGAGGTTTAGAGCTCCCACGCACTACGCACAGCCAGGCTACTGCAGCCAATCTGATATATGATGGCTTATATGAGCCCAATGACTAAGCAGCTAAGAATTTAGCTAGCCATTAGAACATGCATGATTATGAACGTGCCAGAGCAGGACAAGGCGTATATGGCTGTCTCTAGACTCCGCGCACTCGTCATAGCAGCCAGACGTATTTTTAGTTCCAAAACAACATTCGCATTGAGTTTCGATACTGAGAAAATACGGGCTGCCTAGTGCGTGGGGCCTTATAGTGTTTGAGCTTATTACTATTATTTATGTGGCCGTTGGAACGACAAATTGGTGGCCTGCTGAACGCTCTTTCTTTATTATTATTTTCACGTTTGTAACATCACACATGTATTTCTCGAAGGAGTAGTTCAGTAACATTTTGTCGTCCCAACGATATGCATATGGGTCTTGATCCCATGTAATATCACATTTCATACATAAATCGCACAACACCGACACTTCTAACAACAAAACATTGTCTTTTATAAAGGATTCCGTGGTAAAATTATTTCACTTCACTTAAACATCATTCAAAATAACACACATTAACATAAAGTATGTAATAAAATGCTTAAAGTATCAATCAGTAGTTATGTGATAACTACGATAATAAACATTTTGTGCTGAATAGGGTACTTGACTGTATTTTAGTAAAGATTATTCAAAGTAACTAGTAGTAGTACTTTGAATTAAATAAATATTATGAGTAACTACATAAATAATTATTATTTAGCGTTTTACTGTATCTTTTCAGTCAGTGAATCTCGACTTATAAAATCATTGGCTTTAGTTTGCCATTCGTATCATACAGTTAGTGTGTTAGTCTGGCGATGCTGTGTTCTCGAGTCAAGTACCCTATTAGCCCGGCTGTACACGCTCGTCGAAACACCACGAGACGGGGCGAGTACGATTGTGTACATCCCTCGTCTCGTTGCGCCTTTCGTTCGCTCTGAGAAGCGTGTCGGTTATGCTATCGGTTCCTCCAATAGCGGCGCCATCATATAACGGCCGCACTAGAACATTGGCTACGTAAACAGGTAGCGGTCTAGGAAACCGCGCCATTTTGTTTACATAGCCACCGTTCTAGTTACGGCCGTTATATGACGGCGCCGCTATTGGAGGAACCCAGCGCTTTATTCGCTCGAGTCAAAGAGTTTCTTCTATACACTGATTTTCAATTATGTGGACTAATAAAATGACAGCTATAAATGCCAATTTATATTTTAATTGAGTATATTTTATATGAGTCATCTTGTTTTTATTATTGTTTAGTGAATACAATTAAATTAATTTGAACCAGAATCATAAAAACAACATTATTCATGTTGAACAGATCAAATTAATTTTACGTTTGACATAAAAAGGTGTCATTTTAGTTCACATAATTAAAAATCAGAGTACAATGCCATTAAAATAAGACTACTCTAACTCTCGGCCAACTTCACTCATATAAAGTACTGTACTTCCGAGTGAAGTTAGCCGAGAGCCGTAACAGTTCCTGTTGTGAGGTCACAACATGGCGCTAGGCCGGTCCTATACTTATTTTAATTGCATAGTACATCGCAATACGAGTGTATATGAGCCTCTACGCAACAAGACGAGCATGTACAGCCGGGGTTACAAGTTTATCGCAAGATGAGATTGTCACTGCATTAATTTGAAGTGTATATATGTCTATTCGTCGATGTTGCAGATGAGGTCATCGCCCTCCAGCTTCTGTCCGTTGGTGACGGTGACTGAGCGGACGGTGCCGGCTCGCGGCGCTTGTACAATCATCTCCATCTTCATAGCGGAGAGGACAGCGATGGGCTGGCCCTTCTCCACCTTGTCGCCTTCCTTCACTTTGATAGCTGTTGAAAGAAAAATATATTACTTTGTTTTTTTATGTTACTAAGGTGGCAAGCAAGCGTACGGCCCACCTGATGTTAAGGAGTAAGCGTTGCCTATAGATGCTTACAATACAAAAGGCATTTCTCGCACGTTGCTGACCTAAATGGGATTGGGACAGAGTTAGCGGAAGGGGGGAGGATTTGTGTTCCACAGAAAACATATTTTGAATGGCGGGTTTGAAGAGATTGTTTTATAGTTGAGTGGAGATCCACATTATGCTCGATTCCTTTTTGCATTGGTTGAGTCTACAAGAGGCGAGCGGTGCGCCCGAGCAGTCAGTTTAGCAAGAGTAATTCGCCCGGTATAGTGGCAATAATCTCGGCTCTATTACATGGCTAAGACCTAAATACCCCTGACAAGATTTAAGGCAGGTCTGCAAGTGCATCACTGACTACCCCTTTGGAGAATACAGGCGCGATGCTGTAAAGATTAGTTTTGCACGTCGGAGTATGAAATCAGATGTTAGATGATAGGATACATTAAATTATGGTTGTACAGTGAACTTACATATCACAGTTCCCGGCATAGGCGCCCCCACTTGGCTCTTGTCGCCTTTCACTGCCTTCGGGTGGATTTTCATTTCCTAAACACAAATTATAATATTTGACATAAGTAGTAGAGTATATCCGTATATCCTTGAGATGGGTTACCTTATACAAGGTGTTATTTAAATAACTAAAAACCTCAGACACCCCAACTATTTTTTCTTGTAATGAATTGATATGGCAATTTATAATTTCTATCCATAAATTATTGCAAAATATATTAGTAATTTTTGTTATTAATCATGAACATTTTGGACTCTGCATGATACAAAATAATATAGTTTAAAAAAAAAAAAAAAAATCCTTTATCATAAGTAGTGTTATCGATTCTCTCGATTGTGAACAAACAATTTTTATGTTTTTTTAATTTTAATAACACATTGTAGATGTATGTTGTGAGTGTGTACCTTGCTGGCGTTCTCGTCGCGTATGAAGACGGAGCGCAGCTGCCCGTTGAGCTCGAAGAAGACCTCGCGCTCGCCGGCCGCCGTCATCTCCTCGGACACGGCCACGGTCTTGATGTCCAGCGTCTTGCCGCGCTCGATCTTCACCTCGATCGTATCACCCACCTGACATTACAATATCCCATAGAAATATGTATGGACAATAATTGGTGCAAGGTGCCAATAATTGGGGGTTTTACCCTATGTAGTAAAATTTAATTTACTATAGGTTCCATTTATACGGTTCCAAAATATAAAGAGATGATACGTATATAAAACTCTTTCAAACGCACTATGTGTTAAACCCTGGGGGCAGACTTTGGACATTTAGCTATGGGCCAATTTGAACATTCTCCTTTATTGTTTTCTTTAGTCACTTTACAATCGTTTAACAAAGCATTTCTAGTAACAAGAGTGTTAGAGTCCTTTATAATTTTCTATAAATTTGGGGGTCTGTGTTGTACTTACGGAAGGTCCCACGAGGAAGGTCTTGGTGTCCAAGTGTTTGACGGGCCCGTATTTGTCGCGCATGCGGAAGAAATCGTTCGCCACTTGCGGGTACATGGCCGCCGACATCACGTCTTGATCTGTCACCTGTCACGGGGAATCATAAATGTATTATTGACCCCATTGTGATGTGTATATAACGAATTATAAGCAGAATCCGAGCGGTATGATTCATCTCATTACATCTATACTAACTCTGTCTGTCACGTTTTCACGAATAAACCGCTGAACCAATTTTGATGAATTTTGGTATGGAGATAGACTGGATCTTGGAGAAGAACATAGGCTACTTTTTTATCAGGGACATAGGCTGTTTTATATCTGGGATACGGGATCAGGGATAACTTTTTAATTTAATGTCGCGGGCAAATGCATATCTCAATATCCCATCCCACTAATATTATAAATGTGAAAGTTCGGATGGATGGATGTATGGATGGATGTTTGTTACTCTTTCACGCAAAAACTACCGAACGGATTTGGATGAAATTTGGAACACAGATAGTTTATAACCTGGATTAACACATAGGATACTTTTTATCCCGATAGTATGTTCCCGTGGGATAAATTATGCGCGGACGAAGTAGCGGGTAAAAGCGTAAAAAAAACTAAGTAGCGGGTAAAATAAAACTATCTACTCGTGCAACGCACGCAACTAGTCTAGACGTTGCACAGAACAAGAAAAAAAAACCAGCCACTTATTGGGCAAGGGCCGCCTTCTACTTTTTCCATTCCTCTCTGTCGTGAATAGAAAACAATATTTTCATCTGCATTCGTCGGTAGCCGAATGTGTGTGAGTACTTACTCCAGGATGGGCTTCAACCAACTCAGCCTTGAGTTTGTCAAAGTCCAGAGGAGGCAGCTCTTTGCCGGGTCGGCCTTCGATCCTTGGCATGTCCTTCAGCACTTTCGACCTGCACAATTATTCATTAGAAAGTCGGTGGTATCGATAGTTGGATTCAGACGGTTAGTGTAAATCCACACTAATAATAATAATATTATAAAGAGAAAAGATTTGTATTTTTGTATGTTTGTAACGATTAAACTCAAAAACTACTGGATCGATTTCAAAAATTATTTCACCATTGAAATGCTACATTATCCCTGAGTAACATAATAATAACATAGACTATATTTTTTGGGATCCGGGATATACGAGAGCCGGGATATCCGGGCTACGGGATCCAGCAAACGGGATCCGTGATCCGGTAAAAACGGGAAACGGGATCCGGGATCAAAGATCCGATTACAAAAAAAAAAAAAAACTACGCGGTCGAAGTCGCGGGGAAAGCTAGTAATAATAATAATATTATAAAGAGAAAAGATTTGAATTTTTGTATGTTTGTAATGAGTAAACTCAAAAACTACTGGACCGATTTCAAAAATTCTTTCACCATTAGAATGCTACATTATCCCTGAGTAACATAGGCTATATTTTTTTGGATCCAGGATACGAGATCCGGGATAACCGGGCTACGGGATCCGGGATCCGGTAAAAACGGGAAACTGGATCCGAGATACGGGGTCCGGGATCCGAGATCTGTTTTTTTTTTAATTTAAATTCTACGCGGACGCAGTCGCGGGGAAAAGCTGAACATAAAATAATGATTGAATGATGATTGATTGATTGAAGATTGAGCTGCTTTTACATAAAAGAAGTTCGAGTGTTTACCTGAGTGGTTCCGGGAAGCCTCCGTGCGGGATGCCGATGGCGCCCTGCAGGTACTCCACCACGGACTTCGGGAACGACAACTCCTCGGCCCGGGCCTGGATGTCGGCCGCCGTCAGCTTGTTCTGCACCATGAACTGCGCCAGGTCGCCCACCACCTTGGACGAGGGCGTCACCTTGATGATGTCGCCGAGGAGCAGGTTCGCTTCCCTGGAAACGAAATGAGGGTCAGAACTTGCTTTGAGACTGCCGTACTGCAGATTTTTTGTCCGGGCGCTATTAGGCCCGCGAACAACCTCTGATGTGGGGGTCAGAGTCCTTAATTAACTTAATTCTATAATCATTTTTTCGACAGTTTGTTTAATAAATAATAAACATCACAGTTTTTTATTTACAAATTAAAATATACAGTAAAAGTAAACTTGTCTTTAAATAATAAAATAAAATAACAATGGGCAAAGATATTAACAGCATAAAAACATGATAAAAATAAAAACAAAGGTTTCTCTACTATCCATTGCACAGGTCTGTCAGCCAGAGCGATTAATAGCGCAGCCGTACTGCAGTTAGAGGTCCACGTCGCAAATTGCTTTGTTGAACTTCTATACAATATGATAAAAAAACCCTGTCCGAGCCGAAACCGGTATTTAGGTTTCCCAATCACATGACCAAAATAAAAAAAATATTCATGACAGTAAACATATTAATGACAATTTAAAATGCCAATTATTTTGCCTATTTCCCTCGAAATTTAGCCAATTTTAAAAATATGACAACACCGTTACCGGAAGTAATTATGTTAGATCGTGTGGCGGCACCTCTGACCACAAAGTATGTGATGACGTCATTTTATGATTATTTTTTTATGTAAACGGGGTATTTGTTTTCCAAAAAAATATGGGAGGCCTTTGCCCAGCAGTGGGACACTTACTATGTTTTTTTTTTTTTTTCAAATTTTTTTTTTTTTAATTTTTTACAAAAATAGAATCTAATCTCGATACCTAACAATACGTTTTCGCGTCGGACAGGGTGTTCTTAACATGTTGTAGATTTACACCAATAAATGTTATTGTTCTCAATCGTGTTTGGTAATTAGAGCAATGTTTCAAGACCCCTGGTCTTCCAGCTCTCTCTCATCGTACGAAAATCAGCTGTAAGCAACTTTGCGACGATCTTCTGTGAGAGGGTGGTATTACCCCGATCAAGCCAGCTCATATATGAGCTGCAGCGGTAGTACTATATGAATAATTGTTTTGCAGCGACCTCCATCTTGCTACGAGCAGATGGCGTTGAGTGATTTGTTTTGGAATTCGGTATTGGTGATGCAGGGTGACGGAAGGCATCACACCAAAACAATAGTTCTAAATATTCACCTTTTGGTTTGATTGTAAAGTGGGAGTAGGCATGCACAGCTTTCTGGGCTAGTTTTTTTTTTACTTAAATACAAATAATGTGTTAATGCCTGCCTGCTCACATAGCGTTGCTGTTTGAAAATGTATACACTTATTATTTCTCTTTTGAAAAGAGTAACCATTCAGTGTCTTGCCGGCTCTTCTCAATGGAAGCAACATTACGAACCGGTGGTAACGCTAAAATATTGTTTTTGACGATTTATAAACGCTGCATACAGTGTGTTAAGAAAACCCTGTCCGACCCGAACACGTATTGTTGGGTATCGAGATTAGAATCTATTTTTTGAGGGAGGCTTATGTCGAACAGTGGACGTCCTTTGTGTACCTGTAAGCCTCCTTGACGGCCTCGAACTGGTTGCCGAGGCCGAGCGAGAAGGCCTGGAACTGCAGGTTGGTGTACTGGCCGCCGGGGATCTCGTTCAGGTACACGTCCGCGTTGCCCGACTTCATGGTGGCCGTGCACTCGAACGGCCCGTACAGAGTGCGCGCCTGCTCCCAGTACGCAGAGTACTCGGACACTTGCTGTAGCTTGATGTCTGTAAACGACGATTATATTTATTTATACAGGGTGATTTGAAATCACGGGCATCCTAAACTACGACTCTTACACATGATTCAGAATATTTTAGGAAAATGAATAAAAAAATCTATTGATAAATCATAGTAAACAAGTGCGTGTCGGACTCGCACATAAAGGATTCCGTACCACCGTAGTATAAAAACGTCAAAAATATCAAGTTTCTTGTATGAGGACCCCCTTTATTTTTAAATTTTATAATATTTTTAGTATTTTTTTGTTTTAGCGGCAACAGAAATACACATTTTCACATTCTGTGAAAATTTCAACTCTCTACCCTATTACGGCTCGTGAGATACAGCCCGCTGACAGACAGCTTTTGCCCGCGACTTCGTCCGCGCATAATTTGTCCCACGGGAACATATTATCGGGATAAAAAGCATCCTATGTGTTAATCCTGGCTATAAACTGTCTGTGTTCCAAATTTCATCCAAATCCATTCAGTGGTTTTTGCGTGAAAGAGTAACAAACATCCATCCATCCAAACTTTCACATTTATAATACAGGGTGTAAGTGACAGCCCTCCGCATACTGACAGGGTGAATTCACGACCTTATTTTGAATCATATTCCACTAAGAACAACGCGTGAATGACGTGGTACGAGCGCGTTCGACGGCAAGCATTGACCCTGTGGCGGGGAGGGCGGTCGTTAGCTACGTGCGTTTTGCCACGGTAACGATACATTGCGTATAAGGTAATAAAACAAACCGAGTTTATTGGGGTACCATAAAGTTCCTGAACTAATTTCATGTACAGATCATCTTAGTATGACATACTGAAGTCACGCTATCAGTATGTGGAGGGCTGTCCATTACACCCTGTATTAGTGGGATACTGACTGGTATGAAGCGACTGTAGCCTAGGGGTGAACAGGTTGGGTTAGCAATCACAAGGTCCCAGGTTCGATCCCCGGTGGGGCATGCACCAATGGATGAATTTTCATCTATGTGCATAATTTACAGTACGCTGACGGTGAGGGAAAACATCGTGAGGAAACCTACCTATCCCTCGGGATTAGGTAATAGTCAGTTCCTGTATACACGGCGACAAGGTTCACCACCTGTCACGTTGGGTTCTGACTATCTGGTGAAACGTGGGCTTTGAGTTGGTTAATACCTCCACAATGTGGTGGTGTATGGCCACTCAAGCCTCTGACTACCCCCGAATGGGGATAAAAGTCGTGACGTTATATTATTATTATTATATTACTGACTGGTATCCAGCGGCGTTCCTTGTAGCGAGGCCACGATAGCGCCCATGCTGGGCTGGCTGGTGAGCCCGGACATGGAGTCCACGGCCACGTCCACCACATCAGCTCCGGCTTCAGCACACGCCAGCATGCTGGCCACGCCCGCGCCGGACGTGTCGTGCGTGTGCACGTGGATCGGCATGTCCGGGTGCTTGTCGCGGATCGCCGTTATCAACAGTCTGGGAGATACACATAATTATCAATTTAGTCAGAACATCAACCGACTGCAGCTCATATACGGGCTGGCTCGACCGGTAGTAGTAGTAGTAGTAGTAGTTAGTAGACCCTCTCACAGAAGATCGGCGTAAAGCAGCTATTACAGCTGGGTTTCGTACGATGAGTGAGAGAGCCGAAACCCCAACCCCCTACCTCTACCCCCTACCCCCCCTCCATCCCACTCCCCTATGTGCGAGCAATGCCTTTGGTATTGTAAGCATCTATACGGTAACTGCTTAACATCAGGCGGGCCGTACGCTTGTTTGCCACCTCAGTTGCTTGACCAATTTATGAACTGACGACACATTGACACAGTGGTTTGAGCGTTGGCCGCTTGGCTCACTGTAAGTGGTTGCGTGTTCGATTCCCGCTAGTTTCAGAAACGGCCTTTTCGTAATTTGCCCTGGTCAGGGTGTCACTGGAATCGCCCCCAGTCCATTGTATGGAAGCCATAGTCAGCGTTGCTTAGGGGGCGTCCATAAATTACGTGAGGCATTTATGGGGGGGAGGGGGTCTAGGAAAATCTCACCAAATCTCACGTGGGGGAAAGGGGGGGTTCCGGCAAATCTCACGTAATTTTTTCTTACCGCAAGGACCAGTGTAAAATTGCAAGAAAACTGGGTTAAATTAAGTAAAACATATTTCTCCTCTAGAATATAGCATTTGAAAAATCTCACGTGAGATTAGAGGGGGAGGCAGGGGGTCGAGCAAAATCTCACGAAATCTCATCAAGGGGGGAGGGGGGTTGAAAAATTTCTCAAATCACCTCACGTAATTTATGGGCGTCCCCTTAGTTTAGGACCATACAGTTGGTGTGTAAGTCTGGCGATATTAAAAAAAAAGAACAAGGGGTAATAAGTACTTACTTAGCCGCTTGCGGTTTCAATAGCCCAGCCATGTCCTTAATACACAGAACATGGGTGCCTCCCTTGACCAGCTCATCAGCTAAGTTCAGGTAGTACTTGAGGTCGTATTTCTTCTTGTTGGGGTCGGACACGTCGCCGGTGTAGGAGATGGCGGCCTCGACGACTCCACCAGCTTTACCCGCAGCTTCCATGCCGAGGATCAAGTTCGGGAGGTAGTTGAGCGAGTCGAATACTCTGAAGACGTCCATGCCGTTCTTGACCTGAGGTGAAGGAATATGTTACCGCATATCTCCCGAATTTATAAACCAATTTAGATATTTTTTTCTTGTTTTATAATGGATAGCTCTGGATAGGTGCCATATTAAAAAAAAGTCTTTTAAGGTGCTCCCTCACCGGGAGCATTCGTCTGTAATGTAACATTTCAGATTCGATTTTGAGCATTACATTACAATACTGCCTCCCTGAATAACAAGCATTCGCTTGTTATGTAACGCATTGATGTTGCAATTAGTATCATTAGGGTCAGTTCAGACAGAGAGGAAAAATGCGCGAGCAATTTACTGGCTCCATTGAAAATAGGACAGTATTACCATAGCCTAAAATCGGCTCGTGTATGCTCGCGACGCTGCGCCGCATTTTTCCGCTGTCTGAGAACTGACCCTTACAGGTTTCGCACTGTAAAATTCGATTCGCCTCTCTCACTGATGTAATGCTCGACTCTGTAACGTTACATTACATGCGAATGCTTCCGGTGAGGAAGCACCGTTAGGGGTAACAAATTAAGGATGGAAGGTTTTTTGATTGATTTTGTTTGATTTTTTATTGAGCGCTTTATGGCCTGCGCACATTGGCGGACGGGATGGCAGAGGATTTTAAATTTATTAATCGAATTTAATACTTATCTTATCGAAATAAGGTTAACGGTAACATATCCCAATGCTCGGTGATCGCTCTCGGAGCATCGCAGCGCAGTTTTCTCGGTGCACCGAAGAGCACGCTAGAGCACCTTATTTCGATTGGATAAGTATTGAATTCGATAAATTTAAAATTATCTGCCATGACGTCCGCCAATGTGCGCAGGCCGAATGCGCAGGCAGGTGTATACTCACAGCCATCTCACAGAACTTGAAGACGACATTGTCGGGGTAGTTGGTATACCCTACAGCGTTGGCGCCGCGCAACAACATCTGGAAGGGCACGTTGGGGATCAGCTGCCGCATGTCGCGCAGCCGCTCCCACGGGCACTCGTGCAGGAACCTGACCACACAACACACTGTTCATAGACACGCGGATATACCACCAAACAGGAGCTGAATCTCACCCAATCTCATGTGGGGAGATGGGGGTCTCGGAGGGAGCTGAATCCCACCCAATCTCACGTGGGGAGAGGGGTCTCGGAGGGAGCTGAATCTCACCCAATCTCACGTGGGGAGAGGGGGTCTCGGAGGGAGCTGAATCTCACCCAAACTCACGTGGGGGAGAGGGGGAGTCTCAGCAAATATCGTGAACGGCTTGAAAAATCCCCAAAATCGCCTTCCGTAATTTAGCGACGCCCCCTTACCTAAAGGGGTAGGTGGTCTACTGCACTGGTAGCACAGCCAGCCGTGGCCAGACAAAATGCGAGATAAATCGATTTTGTCTCATTCTCTCGCGACTCGGTGCGACATACTGCGTGATACAAGACAAGACAAGACAAGAGTCTTGGCGCATGTGCTAGCCGGGGTTATCATCGTCCAGCTTTGGCCTATGGGGAGGGTTAATTAGAGAAGCTTTCTGAGAGATCTCAAAATTGGTAGAGGTAAGGGACAAAGTAAGTAGGACTCAAATATGAGTTTAGACAGCACATTTTAAAAACCTACTTACCTATGGGGGGCGCCTTCCCTCCCCCCATAGGTAAGGGAGAGGAGGGGAGGTGGCGAGCGGAGGTGTTATTTTATGGGACTAATCCGCCACAAACTCCCACCACTGTTACTCCTGTAAGCCAGGATCGACAATGGTGTCCAACGATGACGCCAAGGTTTGACCCTCGACGAGTCCCGGGGAAAAGCTAAGTTGTCTTGGAACCCGCACGAATTTAATCATAGGTGTGAGGGGAGGAGCGAGTGGAGGTGTATTGAATATGGTTGTCCGCTATCCAAAGTTGAATTAAAGTCGCTAGGCGTAACTTACCTCAGCGCGACATCAAAGGTAGCTCCACCCCAATTCTCCAGCGAGTAGAGGTTATTAAAATTGTGGGCTACATAGGGCGACACGGCCAGCAGGTCGTGTGTCCGGACCCTGGTCGCCAGCAGGGACTGGTGCGCGTCCCTGTACGTGGTGTCCATGAGCATCAGCCCCTTGTTCTGGCGGACGGCCTTCGCGAAGGCCTCCGGGCCACCTTCCGTGAGGATCTGTTTGAAGCCTCTGGGTGGCTGTACCGCTGTTGGTTTGAGATAAGTGATAAAAAATTGCCCTTTTAGCCTGGCCTTTATGGACGACGTTATGCAGTCTACATGAATCACCCAACCGGTCCGGCAAATTTCTGGTAGTGGTTTGTGTGGACCGCATAAGGTCGTCCATAAAATTTCTGTCAAAGTTTCTGATGTTGTGTGGCCGGCCTTAACGTCCCACTCCTGGGCACGAGCTTATAGTCATCGCCGCTATAGGGAGTGTGACAGAGGGAATAGGTATATAGAAATTTTAATTAATTTTCTGATGATTTACAAATATTTTTTTAGAACAAAACTGATGGCCTACTCAAGACAAACGAAAACGAAGTTTCGGACGAAAATCGCGTATTTCCTACTACGTTTCTCATTGATTCCGACTTTTCTTACGAACGAAAATTGTTTGACGTCTTCATCGTCGTCGAATCTAAACGTCAAACAATTTTCGTTCGTAAGAAATGTCGGAATCAATGAGAAACGTAGTAGGAAATACGCGAAATTCGTCCGAAATTTCGTTTTCGTTTGTAAAATAGTAGGGCCTCTGTTTCGTAAATCCTCGTAAGCCTTAATTGGGCTAAAACTCTGGGTCATGGGATAAGGAAGTGTCGATGACTAATGTGTTAACCATTTTAGAGTTGGTGTGTAATGTGATTTTCCACCATATTTAATTTGTTATAAGATAATAAATCTCGTACCTACATAGATACAGTTACTGATTACTTATTTACCTACATAACTAAAAACTAATACGTGAATTTACGTGATTGTGAGAACATTTAAAAAAAACAATTAACACTAATGACGCAGCTTTACACATGTAAATTATTATTTAGTCAAACTTTAAATACTGGATTTTATTCTATAAAATCATACTGGATTAAGATATATTTTTTTTATAAAATTCCATTTTTGCAATTCGATTTAATAATTTCGTAAATTCCATAATAATAATGAAATTCCAAAATGTATAAATAAAACATAAAAGCAGTCGCAACATCGATGCATGTTATTGAATTATTTAGCAATTCCATATTCCGAATCATTGGAACTGTATTTGCAAGCGTTCCACAGCCGACAAATAAAAAAGCTAGAAAATATAAAAAAAATGCTCTTACCTGTGTTTTCCCCTGTTAATTCTTGTCGTTTTATAGCCTCAGGGGAAAGGTCTGAAAATAATGTTTTCTAAAATAATGACTGTGCACGAATGTATGGGTGCGAATTAAATCATAATGGAATATGATTTCCAAATACAAACCGAAAGAAAGTAATAGAATCTATATCTAAGTCCTGTAAGTATAAAACAGGATGGGATCTAAAACTAAAGGTAAGGGCCATTGATAAATTATTAATATAACGTGTCAACCATTGAAAAAACTTAGAAGCTTTTGTAACAAATTCCAATAGGTATGTTATAGAGGTTGAAACGTTGCTTTATAAAATTAAAATACAAACTGATATAATAAAGAATGAAGTTTTAGTCATAATAGATAAATAATAGATAACCATAAACAATTATATTTTTTAATATTCCGTGCTCCATGGCATGAGTTGTGTAACCCAAAAATTAATATTTCGCATAATTGTATAAGGCGAAGCTTTAAATAAACGGCAAATAAATACTCAATACGATAAATACCAATAAATATTCCTATAATACTGCGATAAACATAATTAAACATTTTAAAAAATCGCTTGAAACCTACCATACCCTTTGCGGAAGACTGAAAAAAAAAATGAAAAAGTTTATTTCTAAAAAAAATATTGAGCAGTGCTTACTAAATCATCAGTGTGATTTTATTTTAGTTCACTCTTAATGTGCGCTCTTGGCCTATGTTAAGTTAAAGCCTTTGTTTAAAACAAAACATTCATTATTAAGACATCGCTTGTGTGGTGCATGCATTTTTAATGAGCCACCATTTTCATTATGCGAAAGTTATTAGAAAAGCAAAATTTCAACTTTAAAAACAACAGTAGGTGATTTGAGAAACTCTATTACCAAACGTAGCCAAACCTATCTTTTAGCGATAAAAAAATATTTAACAAAAAATACTCAAAACTGAAAATTTTACAAACAGTAACATAAACAACTTGATACCTAGGGTTAGCGAAACAATAATTATGCAAGAGTAGGTAACACAAATCCTAAAAAAGTCTAAAATCTGGTAACGCTATAACACCTAACCTTACCTACCATAAATTACTAATATTAGCCCTTCTAACGTCCGATTCCTGGGCACAGGCCTCCCCTCAATGCGAGGGGTATTCAGGCCATAATCCACCACGCTTGCCTATTGCGGGATGGTTGATTTCACATTTCTATCTTAATTTTGTTAGATTTTCAACGACTTTCAGGTTTCCTCACGATGTTTTTTCTTAACCGTAAGCACGTATGATTCGCACTTAGAATTCGAAAAATTCAGAGGAGCCGGGGTTTGAACGCTGGACCTTAAGCCCGCAAGACGCGTGCTAAACCAATCAGCCCCCCTAGCCAAGTGGCTTCGACAACAAGCGTTTCCAACAATCGCTACGCTTAAATGTATGGAAATGCCATTACAAGTCGATACAATCACGTGCCTAATGACATTTCCATACATGAAGCGTAGCGATGTAGGAACGCTTATAGACGAAGCCACTAGGCTAAGGTCCATATCACACCGGGTAGCCATGGCAACGTCGCCAGCCACCGTAGCCAACTATTCGTATTGAAATGTATGGGAGGTAACAGACCTGGCGACGGACTGGCGACGTCGCCAGTCAATACAAATGAGCATAAATAATAGGTCTACAAATCAACTCATAACCAACACTATAGTTAAAACTAAGCTTTCTTATCAATATAATTCTGAAATCATCGAAATCGGTCCATTCGTTGCGATTTTATAACACATTTTATGTAATGTGTGTGTGACGTCACACGGGACCGTCGGATTGAGGGCGCGCTGTACCCGCGCCGCCGTTAATTACAAACCGCGCGTGATCCAGATGACGTCACAAGAACCGCGCGCGAACTTCGCTAGTAATTTGGTCTCAGCTTCGTAAATTTTTGTCGTAGACCAAAAATTTTTGCACTGTATGTTATGGATTTCTTAGCTCTATAAATCTGCAGTCTCAACTAAATTCGTTACGGATCCTCATTGTCTGGGTACGTGGCTGGCGACGCCTGGCATCCTGGGCCCTATTTAATAAAGCTGACAATCCGACAGGTCCGACATATATCAAAAAGTGACAATTCGGCAATTTATCTGTTTAATAAAACTTACAGGTGACAAAATTGTCATGGTCAACAAAATTATTTGCGAGTATTTCAAAAGTTTACATAATTTTCATAATTTGACTGTGGTTTTTTGACATATGTCGAGTTTTATTAAACGCGTTTTTCACTGACAAATTGTCAAGAATTCACCTGTCGATTTATGACATATTTGTCACTTTTATTAAACAGCCTCAGCGCAACAATTCGACAATTTTGTCAGTTTTTGACATATATGTCGAGTTGTCAGCTTTATTAAATAGGGCCCTGGTGTGTTATGGCTCTAAGGGGCTGTTGTCAGTTGTTCGCAGCCGGTGTTAGGGGCTGCGAAGAGCATACAGTAGTCTTACCGAGCGGCACGGGCGGTATGTACGGCGTGACGGTGGCGGGCGGGATGTTGGTGGCGAGCGGCGTGGCGGGCCCGTTCACCAGCACGTACCCGAGGTAGTTCAGGATCTTCTGCGCGCGGTTCTGCGACATCTTGAACATGAACAGTTCTGGGTGCTCGTCTATGAAGTACGTGTCCACAGCGCCTGCGGGTCGGAATAACATTTAACAACATGACACACCATGATTGGAAAACCGCACGTCTTCCGAAAGACGTGTGAAGTTTCTATTAAAAAATCCGTTTTGAAAGATTGTATGGAATATAATTAAATGCAAGTTTTTGTTTTATTGAAATTGGAGCCCTTTTTTCAAATATTTTTTCCAGTCAAATAAAAAATAAAATAGTATCTTACGAACTAGGCAATTACAAACTACTTATTTCATGAATATTAACTGTGGGGTCCGTCCAAATGCCCAAAAACTATTTTACAAATTTTCACTTTACAACCAACGATTGGCAAACACATCATTTAACATTTCACCATAATACAAAAAAACCTTTGTCAAATGATTCAGCTTATAAAATAATTATGTACCTGACAAAATTTAATTTTACAACTCATTATTTGACGAACAATTCATTTCTGAAACATATCATTTAGTAAAATAACGTTTAGAATAAAAACGTTTTACAAATTGCATGCTGAGCGAGCGAAGCGAGCTCGGGATTTCGGGGCAACTACTTGGCTTATTGAAAAATTAAATTAAATTTAAAAAATTGTCAAACGTTTTTTGGTTAAACGGCAGTGAACCATTATCTGTCACTCCTAATTTATACCGTTTTCTACGCCATTAGGTGGTCAGCTATAACTCGGAAACTATGATAGTTACGAATAATCGTCTTCACTAGGCATCTACATATCAGCTACCCTATATGTAACTATATTATATTAGCGTATTGAAACACTCGGTAGATAGGGGATAGTTTGTGTAAATATGGTTACCGCAGAGGAACTTCTGGTTCTCGAGCACGTTGAGCAGGAAGGGGATGTTGGTCTTGACGCCGCGGATGCGGAACTCGCGCAGCGCGCGGTTCATCTTGGCGGCCGACGCCGGCAGGTCGTGCGCGTGCGAGATCACCTGCACGGACGTGTATTCATACAATGCCACGTATTTAGTTTGATTGAGTAAGGCCCGCCACTTACATACGGAATTCCCTTTCGAAATATCGAATCGGGGTTTCCGAACGCGATACGTCCATACATCATCATCTCAGCCGAAAGACGTCCACTGCTGGACATAGGCCTCCCCCAAGGTTCGCCACAATGACCGGTCTTGCGCTGCTTGCGCTGCCCGCATCCAGCGGATTCCTGCGACCTTCACCAGGTCGTCGGTCCACCTTGTGGGAGGCCTACCCACGCTACGCTTTCCGGTGCGCGGCCGCCACTCGATACGACCATACATTTGGATGGATTTACTGCGTTCGGAATCCCCGATTCGATATTTCGAAAGGGAATTCCGTACGGAAATTCCGTATGTATGTGGCGGGATTAAAACGTTGACTAGAGTTCCCAATTGTGGAATGTCGGACCCGACAGAAAATCTGCTCTAGTGGCAGAACATTTTATAAGAAGTTTACACTCACCTTCAAATATATTTCGTATATAACAATGTCAAAGCGTAGCGTGTCTTGCCATGCTTATTTCGGAGGGCATTATTTACCCAAATACATTGTATTTAATTGAGTGGCGATAAAAAAAACAATAAATGTGAAAAATACAAGCCCGCTGAGTTTCTTGTCGGATCTTCTCAGTCGAGGTCGTGTTTCCGATCCGGCGGTAAAATTAAGTAAAAAAATTAAAATGACAATTTGTAAGTGGGCCCCCCCCCCCGTAGGCCTGAACGAAATAAACTTTTTGAATTTTAAATCTTATCCAACACCGTTTTTTGTCAGCGCCGAAGAGAAATGTTGGGTGTTTTGCCATCTCTTTACGTCTGTAAAAAAATCGCGTCGATTTCGTTCACAAGAGTAAGCATGACGCTGTTCACATTATGTCGGATGTCGGGTCCGGCAACCCTCTCCCCGCTCTCCCTTCTTCCACCCGTCGCTAACTGCTGACTGACAGAAAATGGCTCCAACTTCGATAGGGACCAACAACCGACTAGTGTGAACAGAGGCGCCGACACCCGACAAGTGGGAATGAGGTCTTATAAAATGAATAATATTTATGTTATAAAGGTTATGTACCTTAACAAGAATAGAGTCGTAGTACGGAGATATAACAGCGCCAGCGTATGTTGAAGCGGAGTCGAGACGGATGCCCATACCCTCACCGGACCTAGAGCATTATAAGCAGTTAGTAAAACATCATCGATATAGCTAATATTCAACTCAAATCATCTTTTCTTGGCATTTTAATGTAGCGACTTGTCTCTTCATACTGTTTCAGGTCATATTGAAAAACAAATGTTGGTGGATGATGGTACAATCAGTGTTTCCCAACTTTTTTTATTACTTTTATTGACCTCAGAATAACCGGATAGTTAAAGTTACACTGTGTTTAGTTACCTGCATAAATTTAACAGGATCCCAAGCCATCGCTTTATTGTTGGTATGGTTGGTACTGAACGGTTAAAAAAAAAACTTTTTTTAATCTCTTGTACCCGATAAAGTTCTCAAAAACGATATTTCGACTAAAACTTCAAGTGAAAGACCACCAATACCTAATTAACCAAAAACAAACATCATTAAATTGTTGAAAATGCTTGATATTCTCATTTCGTTATGATATTCCCATGGAAAATACACAATCAAGTTTTTAACGTAAATTTTAAGCTTGTCCCGATTTCTGTGCCGGTAAGTGTAAGATCCAACTCACCTAAACACTTCAATCCTGCCGGTGCTCGGCTGGAAGTTGTTCGCCGGGTCTTCGGTGGTGACGCGGCACTGTATAGCGTATCCCTGAACTTTGATCTTGTCTTGTGTCAGCCCTAACTCAGGCAACGTCATGCCTTCAGCTACACGGATCTGTGATTGTACTAGATCCACGCCAGTCACTTCTTCCGTGATCGTGTGTTCTACTTGCAATCTGAAAGAAAAAAAAATACATAAAATCTCGGCTTCCAACCTCTATAGCCGTTAAGGGCCATAACACACCGGGACGCCATGGCGACGTCGCCGGCTACGTATCCAAACATTTAGTATATTTTTTTCAATTTACTCTGTAATGTAATGACTGTTTGTGCCAAAATAAATTTAGCCATAAGTTATCTTATGGCTAAATTACTATAGATAGTAGACAAGGAGTGCCGAAAAATAGGTATAATTTACTTATGAATAGAAGCAAGCTTGTTGACAAACTAAGCGCAAAGAAAAGAAGGTAATAAGATAAAAAAAATATTATTTTTTTGAACCATAAGGAAAGTAGTAATACGAACATCTACAATTATAATAGGATTAGTACATACAATAAAATATTTTAAGTCATCCAATCCACTTTTTTATTAATTTTAGATTTTAAGCCTTCTAGAGTAGTGTTAAACAGGTCAATATCAGCGAACTCTCTGTTATACAACATGTTAAGAAAACCCTGTCCGAGCCGAAACCGGTAATTAGGTTCCCCAATCACATGACCAAATAAAATAATAAAATAAAAAAAATCATGATAGTAAACGTATTAATGAACATTTAAAGTGCCATTTTTTTTTGCCTTTTTCCCACAAAATGTAGCTAATTTTAAAAATATGACAACACCGTTACCGGAAGTAATTATGTTAGATCGTGTGGCGTCACCTCGGACCACAAAGTATGTGATGACGTCATTTTATGAAAAAAATAAATAAATATGTAAACGGGGTATTTGTATTACAAAAAATATGAGAGGCCTTTGCCCAGCAGTGGGACACATACTAGGCAAAATTAAAAAAAAAGATTTTTTTTACAAAAATGGAATCTAATCTCGATACCCAACAATACGTTTTCGGGTCGGACAGGGTTTTTTTAACATATTGTATAACGTTCATGAACGGTGAATGAAACAATTACGAGTGTAATTTTGATGTCGATCGGGTGGTACAAACAGACGTGGTTTGAGGCTGAGGCCAGCGGGAAGTCGAAATTTGCTAGTGAAGTTGATTTTTGATAATAGAGAGGGACAATCTACACCATTGTTAATAAGTTTGCTTAGGAAAAGAACATCTATTTGTTTACGTCGATTATGAAGACTGAGAAGATTCATATTTGTTGTCGACGTCGCTAGTCCGTCGACAGGTGTTACCTGTCATACATTTCAATACGAATTTGTTGGCTACGGTGGCTGGCGACATCGCCATGGCGTCCCGGTGTGTTATGGCTCTAAGTCGGTACATGCGGCTGATGACCGGCTACAGTACCGAAAAGGCGATGAGGTTTGTAGCGAATTTTCAATTTCAATTGTAGAACTTATGGCTCGTATTAATAAATGCATCTCAAAGTTGAGATCGATCTTAAGATGGAGTTTTGACGTTTAATATATGGAACATCTGTCAAAAACAGCATATTAAGTTCGATATCAATCTTAAGATCGATTTATTAATATGGGCCTCAATGTCCAATTCTGTCAAACACGTGTTGTTTAAAGGGTCTCAAGCATTATTTTGGTATAGATTTCACACAGTATCTGTGAGCCGTGGTTGACAGATGAGTGCCAACCTTTATCCTCCTCCAAATTTATAGAAAGTTACGATGGACTTACACTGGCACAACAAATCAATTTTGTTCCTAGAAATGCTTTGTAACTCCATTGTAAGCCAGCCAAAAATCTCCATAAATTATGCGGTTATAGTCCGAATAAGATGCAAATGAGTAAATAAATCAATCATCAATCAAATCACCAACCTCGCGTTAACTTCAATAAAGAAGAAGTTGCCTTTGTCGTCGAGCAAGAACTCCACGGTACCCGCGTTCTCGTAGCCCACGTGCTGCGCTAAGTGCACTGCGCAGTCCAACATCTTCTGTCGGGTCTGTAGAACAATAAAACTGTTGAGTGGTTGCCTAATATTGAAGAAGTAATATATGTTAATTTTAGAGTATTAAACTATCAAGGTTAATAACGACCGTCCGGCGCAGTTGTTCGAGCGTAGGCCGCTCGGCTCACTACATCGGGTGGTTTCGGGTTCGATTCCCGCCATTGGCAAATTTCGGAAACGGCCTTAGAAAATGACTCAGTGAGAGAGGCGAACCGAACAAACATTATAGTGCGCAACCTGTAATGATACAATTCCAGCATCACATCCGTGAGGGAGGAAAACCGAGCATTACAGTGCGCTGTCTCTAATATTTTGATATAACTTGTAACATCAATGTTACATTACAGGCGAATGCTCGTAAGTCAGGGAGGCAGTATTGTAACGTAATGATCACAATTGCATCTGTAACGTTACATTAAAGGCGAATGCTACAGTGAGGGAGCACCTTTAAACCCTACACAATATTGGAAAATATTTTCATAAACGGCGTAAAGCAATCAAATGGTTTTGATCTTTTGATGTAAATCAAGAATTTCCAATTTTCGTTTTTTTATACAAAGTCCGTCATATTATAGGCAGGGTTACCTCAGGGTTGAGCCGCGGCGCGGGCGCGATCTCGACCACTTTCTGGTGGCGGCGCTGCACCGAGCAGTCGCGCTCGTGCAGATGCACCACGTTGCCCGCCTTGTCGCCTGCAACACACCACCAACATCACACATACACACCAACAGGACTACACACATATACGACGGGCCCGTTGGCGTGGCTGGCGTGATGGCGCCTTTCACGCTGCAGGTCGTAGGTTCGATTCCTACCCGGGACATGCATTTGTGTGCATGAACATGTCTGTATGTCCCGAGTCTGGGTGTATATGTATATTAAGTATGTATTTACAAATAAAAAAGTAGTATATGTAGTAATATCAGTTATCTGATTTCCATAGTACAAGCTCTGCTCAGTTTGGGATCAGGTAGCCGTGTGTAAAAAATGTCCCAGGATATTATTATTATTATAATTATACACAGACTATTACAGCCAGGCCACGACCTTGTCGCTATCAGCGACAGAAGCGCGCGGGGGTACTAAAATGTTGCATCGCGCCACGAGCTGCCGCTCTCGACGGCAACACGCGCGTTGTCTCATTGGTTGTCTCGTTGTCTCATTGGTGGTAGACCCAAGCTGTAGCCGATTGACTGCAGCTCATATATGGGCTAGTCCTTTCGTAGAGATCGGCATACAGTAACTATTAGAGCTGTGATGCGTATGATGATTGAGAGAGCCGGAAGCCCAACACCCTCCCTCTTTCCCTGCTTGAGATGAACGGCGGGCCATTTGGGATAGACGGTGGGCCGCATAAGATGGACGGCGGGCTGTTTGAGATGGACGGCGGGCCATTTTAGATGGACGGCGGGCCGTTTGGGATAGATGACGGACCGTTTGCGATGGATGTCGGCCGTTTCAGATTGACGGCGGGCCGTTACAAATGGACGGCAGGCCGTTTTAGATGAACGGCGGGCCGTTTGGGATGGACGGCGGGCCTAATTGGTTTGTTATAGCTCACCGAGCAGCTGCACCTCGATGTGCCGCGGCCGCTCGATGAACCGCTCGATGAACATGGCGCCGTTGCCGAACGCGGCCTTCGCCTCGGACGACGCGCGCTCGAAGGACGAGGCCACCTCCGACATCTCGCGCACCACGCGCATGCCGCGCCCGCCGCCGCCGTACGCCGCCTGCACAACACACACGCATACATTTATTGATGGTAGAGCCAAGCTGTAGTCAATCGACTGCAGTTCATATAACATCAGACGCATCACTGCTAACTACTACCCTGTTTGAAACATGGAATCCTCTCCATCCAAAGGCTGCTTGCGATAAGACCGCCCACTGTATACTGTATTTGTTTCCATTGGTGTACAATAAAGTGTTATCTATCTATCTATCAGACGGGCCGTGCGCTTGTTTGCCACCTCAGTCAAATAAAAAAAACACACATACACACCTACAGTTAATGTCTTTCTCTTCGTTATGGCGTCGCTTTTTGCATATGCCAATGTCAAGTAAAATACATATTTCATTGTTTTGCTGCGTCAAGCACTGTAAGACCTTTAGGCCTAGCCTAAAATTACCCCCTAAACCTATTAGTAAAGTGGCAGACACTTTTCTGACAAATTATCAGACTTCTTGTGGAACCCGATAATCATGTTTCACCACTTTTGTTCCAATTGCCCTTACTCACGCACATTTATGAACATATAATGGTTAATATGTCACCAACATTACACATTATAATACAGGAAAACACAAGGTCTGCAAATTAAAACAAACAGAAAATATGTTTGGGTCGTGAATCGCCTGACGTCTGACCACGTAGACATAATGTCATAAAATTATCGCGCCGCTCGCTTTTAGACGTATCCAATGTCTAGAAAAACATACATTTTTAATTCATACAATTAGATCAAGCAGTTTTGAAATTACATACAATAATAAGTGAGCTAATTGCGGCTCGTCATTCGTGTCGTGCGAATCGGTAATCTAATAACATAGGAGAAAGAGTCAGGAGGAAAATAAAGTTTTCTTCTAAAAGAAATACGTGACGTACCTTAAATATGACTGGAAGCCCGTGTTGCTTGCAGAACTCCATCGCCTCTTCTTTGGTGGTCACTGGTCCGTCCGTGCCCGGGACGATTGGCACCTCTGTGGGCAAAATCTATACATATAACAAAACTATACTACTTTAACTAGTCGCTTGCAAAAGCCCAAGAAATATTAAAACTGGTCTTGGACTGGCAATTAAAATTCACGGATTAAGGCCAAGAAATATGTCCATCCAAAATGCACTAGGAATTAAAATGCCTGACTAGGAACACGGAAAAAGAATCATATGTCCATAAAAAAAACCACCGGCCATTAAAATGCGTGGATTAAAGCCAAGAAACACGCGTGGATTAAAGCAACCAAGCCAAGCAGCCAAGCAACCAACCAAGCCAAGCCAAGTACCAAGCAGTAAATGACCATCAGAAAATGGACTGGCAATTAAAATGCGTGGATTATGGCCAAGAAACATGTCCACAAAAATCTACTGCCAATTAAAATGCAAGGAGTATGGCCAAGACATGTCCATCAAAAATGGACTGGTAACTAAAATGCGTGGATGAAGGCCCACAAATATGTCCCTTAAAAATGGACTGGTCTATTGACATGCGTGGGTTAAACTTACTAGCAGCGATGGCGGTTTGTCTGGCGGCGACTTTGTCACCCATCTGTTGGACCACCTTAGGAGTGGGGCCGATGAACCGGATGCCAGCGTTGACGATCGCTTGCGCGAAGTCCGCTCTAGAAATTTAAAAAAATTAAAAGGTAGTTGTAGCGGTATCATCTTACCAATCCCACTAATATTATAAATGTGAAAGTTTGGATGGGTGTTTGTTACTCAATCACGCCAAAACGGCTTAACGGATCTGGATGAAATGTGGTACAGAGATAGATTATAGTCTGAAATAGCACATAGGCTACTTTTTTTAATTATGCACGGACGAATTCGCGGGCAGAAGCTGTAATATTATAAAGGCGAAGAAAGTGTGGGTGTGTGTGTGTGTGTGAATGTTTGTTATCTGCATAACTACTGAACCGATTTTAAGGAAATTTAAAACGTAGATAGTGTAGGCTCTGGAATAAGACACAGGCTAATCTTATATACCAATTTCCACGCGGGCGAAGCCGCGGGGCACAGCTAGTTACATATATTTTTTAAAGGGTTAGGTAGGGGAAATTTCTCGAAGATTAATCCATTTTTTTCCGCGACCATGCGATACCTTTGAGGGTAAAACGTGGCCATCTCAAGCCCCAGACAAGGATGTGTGGAGAAAAAATAGCCTGTTGTCCATCCTTCGAGGGCAGCTTAGGGATGGACAAGAGGAATAACTCCCAAAAAGGGGAGGCTGTCCAGGCCCCCAAGTCACTTAGCCATTGAACTGCCACTAGCGTTTTGCTATTGTGACCGACCTTCTGATCGTCGGTCGGTCAGAATTAACCGACGAATCAGAGTGTCAGTCACAATCATTAAATACCGAACGAAACTTGGCGTCCACCTTATACGTCCTGAAGGGCTAGACAAGTGGCTGACGTCTATAAGCGTTCCTTCAAATCGCTACGCTTCATGTATGGAAATGACATAAGTCACGTGATCTACATAGCAACTTGTTGTTGATCTACATATCGACATTTGACATTTCCATACATTGTGAAGTCTATTCTATTCTATTCGATTAGCGTTCATGCTACTTGTCTAGGGGGCAGCTATAAAAAGAAATGGCAGGATTATTTCCAAGATTTTATTTACCTCTCAGACAGGAGTCCATAGCCAGGATGAATAGCATCGACGTCGTTCTCTTTAGCCACTCTGATGATCTCTGGGATGCTGAGGTACGCGTCCACTGGGCTTAAACCTTTGCCGACCACGTAAGATTCGTCGGCTTTTTGCCTGTAATAAATTTCAAACCTCATTATCATCCATAAACATAGACCATTAGAAAACATGTTTGAGTACAGAGATAGATCGAATCTAAATAGATGACGCATGTCCCTCGTTTTGTATGAAAATCAAGCGTGACACTTTTTTTTTACCTACTGTGAGCCTTTTATCTGAGTCCACTTTTTTTGTGGAGTTTTTACAGCTCAATACAGCACAACTAGGCATTTTTTTAAATGTCGTATGACGTCCGGCACCGACAGCGGTGGAGCGCGGACTGAATAAACGGCATCAAAGGCAGTGCAATGCACTAACTTTTATGCACATTTTGGCACGCTTAGTACATACACTTGCGGCACAAAATGTATGGGAAAAGTTTTTGGCGATTTCTGACATTTCTAGTACTCAAACCTGCAATGGTCCAATAGAGTATTTTGATCCCTACATGAAATAGGATCGATGGGAATAAAAAAAAATATTTTGGTATTTTAGAAATTTCTTAGCTGACTGTATTTTTTTTTCCAAAATCTGTGAATGCAGTTCAGAATATCTCAAAAAGTTATGGATAGTCTCCTACGAACGTTTTCCTCTAACTATAACGGTTCAAGTAGCTGCCCTTACCGCCCCGTCTCAAAAATCCACCCTGTATTTTGATATACGTTTGTGGTCTTAAGTGTTGTTTACCTGTGCATCTGCAGCCGGTCCTCCTCGCTGTAGATGGCGACGGAGCGGATGCCGAGCTCGGCGCATGCTCGGAACACTCGGATAGCGATCTCGCCTCGGTTCGCGACCAGGACACTGCGAATCGGCTTGTACTCCACAGGCTTTGACTCCTGACGAATACATTTCGAGATAAGGCACAAGTTTGACAGGCCCGTTGGCGTGGTTGGCGTGATGGCGCCTTTCACGCTGCAGGTCGTAGGTTCGATTCCTACCCGGGACATGCATGTTGCATGAACATGTCTGTATGTCCCGAGTCTGGGTGTATATGTATATTAAGTATGTATTTACAAATAAAAAAGTAGTATATGTAGTAATATCAGTTATCTGGTTTCCACAGTACAAGTCAAAGTCAAAGTCAAAAGGTTTTTATTCATGTAAGCTCATTAGAGCATTTATAAATAGTCAATATAAACAATATTTTAGCGTTACCACCGGTTCGAAATGTTGCTTCCATTGAGAAGAGCCGGCAAGAAACTCAATGGTTACTCTTTTCAAAAGAATAATTGTATACATTTTCAAACAGTAACGCTATGTGAGCAGGCATGCATTAACACAGTGTGAGCAAAAAAAGAAAATAAGGTATTTAAATAAAAATTAATAAAAACTAGCCTAGAAAGCTGTGCATGCCTACTCCCACTTAACTGTCAAACCAAAAGGTGAATATTTAGAACGATTGTTTTGGTGTGATGCCTTCCGTGCTTAGGTCTTGTCTGTAAAAGTTTTGGAACAACGGTGTCAAGTGGAAAATGGGCGGACCAGTCCCCGCAAGCAGCGCCCGGAACCCGAGCATGACTTGAGCAGCGGCATCACCCTCCTCAACCATTTTAGAGGGAAGAGGGTGACCCGCTCCACAGAGCCACCGCAAGCAAGGACATTAGAGTGAGCATGACCGATCCATTACCGCAGCGACATAGTTCAACAAAGCTAAGTAAGCGTACGGCAAGACAACATCCGCTACAATTGACATACAAATGCTTGTCAATGGCTACATGATACATGATTTCCACAACTTAAAAAGGTGGTAATTGTGACTAATATGTCAATAGCGCTAAATTAAGAGAAGGAAGAGGAAAACAATAAATAAATAAGGAATAAATCAAAACAAGAAATTCTGAGGAATTATTCCCGTTCCGGTGGAGCTGGACCAGCACCTAGCCAAGCATCTTTATCTTTCAAATAATCATCTAATGTGTAGTAAGCCCGCTTACAAAGCGTACGCTTTACACAAGTTTTGAATTTAGTTTCACTAAGACTAAGTATGTTTGGTGGTATTTTATTATAAAACTTGACACAGTATCCCATGAAAGATGTGTGAACTTTCGCAAGTCGAAAGCGCGGTTGATCTAATTTGTCTTTATTTCTAGTGTTATATCGATGACTCTCACCTAACTTTTTAAAGAGATGTAAATTTTTCCTAGTGTACATTATCTAAATATATAAGAATCAAAGTCCTGATTGACTGACTGACTGACTGACTGACTGACTGACTGACTGACAGACAACGCACAGCCTAAACCGCTGATCGTAGAGACTTGAAATTTGGAGGGTGGGTTTGTCTTGATGTGTAGAGGTGTACTAAGAAAGGGTTTTTTGAAATTCAACCCCTAAGGGGGTAAAATAGGGGATGAAAGTTTGTATGGAAGTTCGACATTTTTGAAGTTAGAATTATGAAAATTGCTGATTAGGTGTCTTTTCTAAAATAAATAAGAGTAATTTCAGGGTTTTTGAAAATTCAACCCCTAAGGGGGTAAAATAGGGGAATGAAAGTTTGTATGGAAGTTCGTCATTTTTGAAGTTAGAATTATGAAAATTGCTGACTTGGTGTGTTTTAATAATGAAAAAGATTAATTTTATGGTCTTTGAAAATTCAACCCCTAAGGGGGTAAAATAGGGGAATAAAAGTTTGTGTTTAGATTTCTTTCGTGTTTTTGGAAATTCAACCCCTAAGGGGTGAAATGTGGAGTGAAAGTTTGTATAGGGGTGGTCGAGTTTTGTTGTTTTGACGGGAAAGGGGAAAACGGGGTCAAGGGATGTTTTAATACGTCATCCATATCTCGATATTGGTTATGATTGCTTATTTGAATTGATCAGACTGGGGTTTCCGCATTTTTAATTATTTTGACGAGAAAGGGGAGAGCGGGGTCAGCGAATGTTTAGTCATCCATATCTCGAAATTGGTTATGATTGTTCATTTTAAATATTAATCAGACTGGGGTTTCAGCGTTTTTAATATTTTGAAGGAAAAGGGGAGAGCGGGGTCAGCGAATGTTTAGTCATCCATATCTCGAGATTGGTTATGATTTTTCATTTTAAATAATCAGACTGGGGTTTCAGCGTTTTTAATATTTTGAAGGAAAAGGGGAAAGCGGGGTCAGCGAATTTTTAGTCATCCATACCTCGAAATTGGTAATGATTGTTCATTTTAAATAATCAGACTGGGGTTTTAGCGTTTTTAATATTTTGATGGAAAAGGGGAGAGCGGGGTCAGCGAATTTTTAGTCATCCATATCTCGAAATTGGTTATGATTGTTCATTTTAAATAATCAGACTGGGGTTTCAGCGTTTTTAATATTTTGAAGGAAAAGGGGAGAGCGGGGTCAGCGAATGTTTAGTCATCCATATCTCGAGATTGGTTACGATTGTTCATTTTAAGTAATCAGACTGGAGTTTCAGCGTTTTTAATATTTTGAAGGAAAAGGGGAGAGCGGGGTCAGCGAATGTTTAGTCATCCATATCTCGAAATTGGTTATGATTGTTCATTTTAAATAATCAGACTGGGGTTTCAGCGTTTTTAATATTTTGAAGGAAAAGGGGAGAGCGGGGTCAGCGAATGTTTAGTCATCCATATCTCGAAATTGGTTATGATTGTTCATTTTAAATAATCAGACTGGGGTTTCAGCGTTTTTAATATTTTGAAGGAAAAGGGGAGAGTGGGGTCAGCGAATGTTTATTCATCCATATCTCGAGATTGGTTATGATTGTTTGTTTTAAATAATCAGACTGAGGTTTCAGAATTTTTAATATTTTGACGGGGAAGGGGAGAGCGGGGTCAGCGCGTGTTTAGTCATCCATATCTCGAGATTGGTTACAATTGTTCATTTTTAATGATCCTACTGAGGTTTTAGCATTTTTAATTTTTTGACGGGAAAGAGGAGAGCGGGGTCAGCGCATGTTTAGTCGTCCATATCTCGAGATTGGTTATGATTGTTCATTTTAAATAATCAGACTGGGGTTTCGGCGTTTTTAATATTTTGACGGGAAAGGGGAGAGCGGGGTCAGCGAATGTTTAGTCATCCATATCTCGAGATTGGTTATGATTATTCATTTTAAATAATTGGGGTATAAGCCGAGCTGAATATGGTAGTTACTACTTCAGTTTGATCCCATAAAAAATCATTTCGGAAATCAACACCCAAAAGGGGGAAACTAAAGGTAGAAAAGTACGGCAGAAAAATATGTTTGTACCCGATTGACTTGAAACTTAGTGTGCATAGGGTAGGTGAGGGAGGAAGGGGAAGACGTAAGGTAGGGGGAAGTGGAAGGGGGAGGGGAAAGGGAAAGGGAAATTGAGGGGGAGGGAGCAGAAGGAAGAGAGGGGAGGAAAAGGGGTGGAGAAGGGGAGGGGGATTTGGGATTTTGGCTCTATATACCTACCTACCAAAACACGCATTCATCGAATTAGGTACCGTGATAAAGTTTGTATGGCTCCAATAAAAATCGTGAAATAAAAATATTTTTATAAAAAAGCAAATACTGACTTAAAAAACCCTGGCGCACTAAAAAGTACTAAAAAGTCTTAAGTCATTTGCCCGGTTTTTATTTTATTTTGAAGTCTACGCGGACGAAGTCGCGGGCAAAAGCTAGTGTTTTCATAAATGTATTGGCATGGTACAGTCATAATGTTGATTTCCTTAAACCGTTCCCTCAAGGAGTCGCGACTTCCTAAATTATAGATGGCCCTAACGGCCCGCTTTTGTAAAATAAAAACAGATTCGATGTCAGCTGCCCTACCCCACAATAATATACCATACGACATGACACTATGAAAGTAACTAAAATAAACTATTCTCGCGGTGTCGATATCGGAAAGTTGTCTAATTTTCCTAACAGCGTAGGCGGCGGAGCTGAGCCGCTTCACGAGAGCTCTTATATGTGGGCCCCACTGTAATTTGGAGTCGAGCGTAATACCTAAGAAAACAGTATCATTAACGAATTCAAGTTTTTCTTTATTTAGTACTACATCGCATTCATTACTTCTAACATTAGGTAATGAGAATCTTACACATTTAGTCTTGTTACTATTCAATGCTAAATTATTAGTATTGAACCAGTTATGGACCAGAAGAATAGCATTATTCACGTTGTCCAAATTATTTACATGTCTACCTACTTTAAAAATCAAAGAGGTATCATCGGCAAATAAAACTATCTCTGCCCTACTTTGTATTATATGCGGAAGGTCATTTATATATACTAAAAACAGAAAAGGACCCAAAATGGATCCTTGAGGAACTCCCATTTTAACTAGAGAGCCTAACGATTTAACACCATTTATTTGAACGTTTTGTTTTCTACCTACTAGGTAAGATTTTATAAGTTTGAGCGCCCTATTTCTAACACCGTAATGTTCCAATTTAAGCAAAAGTATTTCATAATTGACGCAATCAAATGCCTTTGAGAGGTCACAGAAGATACCAATAGCATCCTGTGAGTTCTCCCATGCGTCGAAGATATGCTTGATTAAGGTGACACCGGCGTCGATAGTACAGCGGCCTTTGGTGAAACCATATTGTTGATCATGCAGGATGTTATTTGCGTTGAAATGATGTAACATTTGAGTAAGCATAATCTTTTCAAATATTTTGCTAAAAACTGGCAAGACGGATACTGGTCTATAGTTGTTGGGGTCTTTACTATTACCGGATTTAAAAAGGGGTATTACTTTACTGTATTTCATTAAATCCGGGAAGACTCCCTGATCAACACACTTGTTAAAAATCAAAGCTAAATATGGCGCCACAGTACCAATGATAGTTTTACATGCTTTTACTGACATTCCCCATAGATCTTCAGTTGGTTTAATTTGTATGTTACTGAAGGCTTTAACAATAGACCGATCGTTAATATAATCGAATTTAAATTCTACAGGACAAGTGGCTATGTTATCTTTAAGAAGTGAGAGTGAAAGTGAAGGAGAGCAGTTTAAAAATTCTGTTGTTTTTACAGGGACGTTTGTAAAGAACGTTTCGAATTCCTGTGCTACATCTTCATTTGAACTAATGAGACCACGCGAGGTCTCTAAAGTGAAATCTGTATTGCGTTGTTTGGTTTTTCCAGTTTCACTGTTAACTATATTCCAGGTGGTCTTGATCTTGTTATCTGCAGATATAATTTTTTGTCTAATGTGTATCGTTTTGGCCGCCTGGCATACTTTCCTAAACAATTTAGAATAATTTCTAACATACTGAGTAAAAGCTGCATTTTGAAGCTGGGCCTTCTGTTCATAAAGCTCAAATAGCCTTTCCCTACTCCTACGTATCCCTAGGGTGGCCCAGTCACTGAAGGTAAATTTTGGTTTTATTGTCTTTGTTTTAATAGGAAATCTATTATCAAATTCTGTATGTATAACTGCAAAAAAGTCTGCGTAAAAACTATCAGGATCATCTAAGTTATAATTGGGAAAACTTAATTTGGTAAACAAAGTAGTATTATATTTTTGTAAGTTCCCTGATGTTACATTCCTACATTTAATTTTTATGGTTTTTATAGGTATGGTAGAATTAAAGGTGACCGTTTGACCACTATGATCTGACGGCAAATGGCAAACTATTGCTGTATCTAAATATTCACAACTACAGAATACATTATCTATACAAGTGGCAGAAGTAGAAGTTACTCTGGTCGGTTCGAAAAAAACGTGAGCTAAATTGAATGCTTTAAAAAGGCCTAACAGTCTATCAGTATAACTAGTTTCTTCTAAAATATTAATATTAAAATCACCACAGACTATAATAGACTTATTACTTACAAAGATTTTTTTTAACACATCTTCCATCACAGATTCAAATATACTAAAATTCTGTATGTTTGGGGGTCTGTAAACACATACTACAATGTGCTTATCCAGCTCAACACAGGAAATCTCAATAATCTGTTCGACCGAGAGTCCTACTATATCTTTACGTTCTTTTGACTTAATTAATTAATCAAGCTCTGCTTAGTTTGGGATCAGGTAGCCGTGTGTAAAAAATGCCCCAGGATATTATGTCCTAGGATATTAAGTCGGACTGTCGACTGCTAGACGGACGGACGATATTTCCAAAGCCGGATCTACACTCATGCCATGAAGGCCCGCGAATCCTTTATTCCCGATGCGTTAACAATGGGTTCGCGAGCTTTGCGGCACGAGTGCAGTGCCGGTGACACAGATGAACAGATATTAAACACTTCAAAAAAATGTCAGGCCTTTCAGCGGCATGCAACCTAGACGAACGATTCCATGATTGCATTTATAAGAACTGCATATTGGTGGTAGAGATAAGCTGTAGCCAATTGACTAAAACTCATATGGCTCATTCTGTCTGACCATTTTAAGTGGACCTTCGGTGTCAACCTTTTTTTAATGACACCGAAGGTCAGCTAAATCGGTCCGACTGAGAATGAGCCATATATGGGCTGGCTCGACAGGGGTAGTACCACCCTCTCCCAGAAGTAGTGATGGGATGTTCTCGAGAACATTCTCACTCTTGGAAACTTATCGTGAGAATTTTTGAGAATCTTATATTTTGGGTGACGTTATCCTAACTTTAAATCTTAAAAACAATTATAACCACCATACTTGCATGTTTAATGAGGTTTATGCCAACATGCTTCAGAAGATACATTCTCGAAAATTCTCACGAGTAAGTTTCCGAGGGCGAGAATGTTCTCGAGAACATCCCATCACTACCCAGAAGACAGGCGTAAAGAGCTATCACAGCTGGGTTTCGTACGATGAGTGAGAGATTCGGAAGCCCAACCTTCCCCCCCCCCATGCTAGCCAGCCTGTAAAAGCAAGCTTCAAGTGTCAGTTTTTAAATTAATCGGCATAGAGGTCGAATAGATACAGTTGTTTTGGAACTGTATGTGAGCCATAAGATAACCTTAACATAAAACACTTACATAAGCACGTTATCATGACGTTAATAATGGGTATTTGATGGTAATTACGCAGAGCAACCTATCGGGGCGATAACCAGGTCAATTTTGTTACTTCCATCAAATATTTATTTATGGAGAAGGTAGCAACAGCTATTGTACTTTCTCTCCAATTGAGGACCAGACTACTGCCGGCGCGCAATACCTATATTATTGACCCGGCGCCAAATTGCTGCGGTCTGACCATGGACCAATTAGTAAGGAGACTGGCCCTAAGCAACTCGGCTGAGTGGTCGGCCTAGTACTAACATCGACATAAAACGAAGCGAGTAGTTCAACTATATACCGGTAGATAGAACAATGAAAATGAAAAACAATGACCACGTTTTTTTTCATACATATATCTAATAAGGGCACCTAATAATAATAATAATATAATAATATTATCCTGGGACATTTTTGTACACACGGCTACCTGTTCCCAAACTAAGCAGAGCTTGTACCATGGAAACCAGATAACTGATATTACTACATATACTACTTTTTTATTTGTAAATACATACTTAATATACATATACACCCAGACTCGGGACATACAGACATGTTCATGCACACAAATGCATGTCCCGGGTAGGAATCGAACCTACGACCTGCAGTATGAAAGGCGCCTCCGCGCCAACCACTCCAACGGGCCCGTCCCGTCGTCGTCGTGTCGGACCCTCTTTCTTTAGTCTTTACTCTGTGGGTCTGACAGATCCTACATGTTAGGCGTTGTAAAAGATAAATACAGTAATTCGAAACCATAGGTGGCAGGCAACAGATATCGTTCTTTCTCTCCAATTTAGGACCAGACTACTGCCGGCGCGCAGTGCAATACCTTTGACCCGGCGCCAAATTGCTGCGGTCTGACAGATCCTACATGTTAGGCGTTGTAAAAAGATAAATACAGTAATTCGAACCGATGACGGATAATCCACGCATGTCATTTTCGACACGATAAGATATTATCGAGTAGTATTTTATTTACACATATTAACGTGCGATCAACGGCTTTTACTGATAAGAGTGTGATAGATATCCGGTTAGTACTGGTACTTATCTCGGAGAAAAATTAAATGTGGAGATGTGATGTGTATGATAAAAATATTAAGATCCGGACCACAGAGTAAAGACTAAAGAAAGAGGTGCCCTTATTAGATATATGTATGAAAATAAACGTGGTCATTGTTTTTTCATCTTCATTGTTCTATCTACCGGTAAATACTTGAACTACTCGCTTCGTTTTATGTCGATGTTAGTACTAGGCCGACCACTCGGCCGAGTTGCTTAGGTCCAGTCCCCTTAGTAATTGGTCCATGATCCGGATGGAAAGTTAGATGACTGTAAATTATTGCGCTTACTAAATATGGAGTAGGTATCTAATTTTATTTCTAATACTTAACTAACTTGTTTGTGAGTGGGGCTACTCCGAAATTCGAAACAAAACGTTTCGGCTGCCGAATGTTATGTTTTCCTACACTCCGAAAGTGTTACGGATCCGAAATTTGACGTTTCTTCATTCGTGGACCCTGCTCCGTAAGAAGACGGAACACTTCCGAACACTTTCGGAGTAGAAAAATGTAGGTAGGTACCATCCGTCAGCCGAAACAATTCGTTTCGTATTTCGGAGTAGCCCTACGGAATCTACGATGAGAAGTCGACACTAGCGCCACTGAGTGATGAAACAGAAGTGAGAAGAATTAGAATAACGCCGAATCTCACTTCCGTCATCAACACATTAGCGAGTCTCGAACTCACTCATTTTAGGAATACGGAATTTTAATCCCACCGCGGTGGATTCAGAAGTGCTTTCGCAAATGAACTTTTAAGAATGACAAATGTCAGTTGACATGTCAAAGTAGCATTATGGGCAATGACCTAAGAGAGAAAGGACGAGCCCTATGTGACGTCATCTGTAGCCAAACACGAGCACACGATCGTCCAAAATGGCGCACAGCAAAAAGTGTTGTACTTTTAGTTAGTCGATAGTATCCATATCGATATACCTAACGATCATGTCGCGGGAAAAGTGCTGGGTCCTGATTAGTTAGGTTCAGCTATGCTGGGCTAAATCAAATAAGGCAAAAAAGGGGGGAGACAAATCTGCAAGGCTCAGGTCAATGTCAAGCGTGTACATTAACGACACGATGGAGGCGGGTGCATTTCCAGGGTGGTATGGCTGGATCGTCAGGTTCTTCTGCGCAGGCACATCACTAGAGCACTCACTTGGGTTTATCCAGTTCACACAACACAATTACACAAAGGATTGAGTAGATTTCGTGCGATTAAGGTTTTTAGACACAGGAGGCACCGCGACGAGTGTACCAAACGAGTCGGTCAGTCAAGTGTCATGAAGGGGGGAAAGAGACCGCAGCACAAATATCACGTTAATCGGGAGTAGGCAGTACAAAATTATGTTTTTATTTATGACTATTATGTTATTTTATGGCTCTGTGGAGCGAGTCACCCTCTTCCCTCTAAAATGGTTGTGCAGAGTGACGCTGCTGCTCAAGTAAAGTCATTTTCACATGGCAACTCTTCGGGGTTCGCAATTTAACGTTAGAGACCACCAGAATTTCAATGTCTCGGCCTTGTTGGCGCCTCAACTTTACCACGAAAATATGCACGTGTGGAGAGCCTCATGCATACACGGCCATCATCCCTACCTACCACTGCCTAGTATAGCAAAAGCCTAAAATTAAAAATCGACAAATTTATCAGCTAAAAATCTTGCGAAATCGGGAGATTTTGAATAAACTCTATTTTAACTTCTTTAAGCCGTTTTAGCAAATCCCACATTTAATTTTAAAATGTTCACTATCCATAAATCAACTTGTTATCTCTGTCGCGCATCTTTATGTTCGTGAGTAGTGATGACAAATATTATAAAACTAATTTAAGGCGGCGCAGTCACGCACCTTCCAAAACAAAAATAATTTATTTGTGGTCACCCCGGGGTGACGGCGCGGCCCAACGTGTAGGTGAATAGAATTTGTATCGATAACTTTGAAACAAAACTTATAAGAACAGCACTACGTTTATATGTAAACATAGCAAATATTTGTTAGTTCTATTTTATATGAAAATATGAATTCGAGAGTACGATTATAGACGGGAACTCAATTAAAAATTAATATAATGTACCCAAAATTTATTTTCACACACTATAAATACACTTAAATATGAAAATAACACAACTAACCTGGAAAATAACAAACCTTCGAAATTCTTTCGAGAATCAGAACTGCATGCCCTAACGCAACACTAAACTATATTGTTTTTTCCTTAATAATCCCAAATAACATAATAAAGAGTCACAAAATACACACAATTCACCGTAAAATTTAAAATAATTTGTTAAGACGGTAGAATGACAGATGAACTACTAACCAGAGAGAGCCGAACATAACCGACGGTCCAATATGTCGGTCCAAAAAGATCTTCAAGGAGAATTTTAATGACAGAACCAACCAAAAATTTCCAGAAAAAGGAAATATATGACATATACTGTACTGTTTTACATAGCTAAATTGTAACGTGCAAGAATGAGACGGATATGTTTTCGTTAATGTGGTCCATATTTGCATCAAATATGTATACCATAAACAATAGCTTCCGATCTATTACTATAAATCTATGATTATGGGCCATCCATAAATTACGTCACACGTAAAGGGTGGGGGGGAGTCGACTAAATGTGATACTGTGTGACAAGGAGGGAGGAGGTCCTGAGTTTTGTGACGTCAAATTTAAAAATCTAATATAACTATCTAAGTATTAAAACTGAAATGTGAACTGTTAACGAGTAATTTTGAAAATTTCAGAAAATTGTATAAAATACGTGACACTAGGGAGGGGGGGAGTCTATAGTAATTGGAGTGACGTAATTTATGGATGGCCCCTTACAAGGTTTCTTTCTGAGGCTTCGAGTGCAGTTGCCGGTTATTTTTTAACTCGCTCGGATATCCGAAACGACTACTCGATTGTTTTATGTTTTTTTTAAATTTCAGTTCAAGGCTCCTTGAAAACCAATAACTCAGTGTCCATTCTGATAAATGCTGCGTACCCGGCGTCGTTACGTCTCGCGTTAACATAAAATAAAATAGCCTACTCGTTGCACTGGTCAACGTGCCTATTGAATTGATTGAATTGCGCGCACGTCCATATTCATATCGCTTCCAATCTCCATTAATATTAAAAGTAGAAATTTTGTTGAGCTCGGGTTTGACCAAAGGAACAGAGCTAAAGACATTCTACATTCCTTTTTATGTTACTAAGGTGACGAACAAGCTTACGGCCCGCCTGATGTTAAGCAGTTAACGTAGCCTATAGATGATGATTATGATGATGAGCCACCTGAAGGGAAGTGGGGTACCTACTTATGATTTATGTGCAATATAGCAGTTTTTCCTTCACCGTAAGCAAGTGATAACCATATTAAAGTTATGATTCACACATAGATTCCGAAAAATCCAGAGGTGTGAGCCAGGGTTTGAACCCATGACCTTAAGCCCGCAAGACGCGTGCTTAACCAATCGGCTACCACTGCTTATCATCAAAACATCGTGAGGAAACCTGCATGTCTTTAGACATGTGAAATCCACCAACCCGCACTGGGCCAGCGTGGTGGATTATGGCCTGAATCCCCCTCGCATTGAGGGGAGGCCCGTGCCCAGCAGTGGGACGTTAAAAGGGCTAACTTATTTTTTTTATAGCAGAGTTGCAAAAAAACAGGAAATTTAAAATGACAACTGTTTAAAACTTATTTAAATCATTGTTTAAATCATTGTTTAAAACAACATAATTGATGGAAACAGGCGTAACTTTGCGGAAATCCATTGTTAAACAATTGTACAGAGGGACCCACCACTCACCCTCGGAACAACATGTTTACAACATGTTTAAACACGGTGTTTAAAACAAGATGATTTTATCGTAACAATCCTGAAACATAGAGAATCTATAGTCAGTTTGTTTGTAGGAAGTAATCTCTTGAACTACTGAACCGATTTTGAAAATTCTTTACCACCAGTAGAAAGCTACATTATTCCTGAGTGACATAGTGATTATTCCTGACTGACTAAATTGCTACGTGGGTGAAACCGCGGGGGGCAGTTAGTAACTGATAAGGATTGGTAATACATAATATCACTTACTGTGGAAGCAGTTCTCCTTTTTGACGCACTCCATGCTTGAAACCGTGATGCTGTCGCCCTTACGGCGAAACGAGCTTTTAGGATTTGCATTTTTTATCAGTAAATAATATATATTATAACAATAAAAATAAGTACAACCTTATATCACTACTTAAACGTTAATAAAAGTATATTATTTCATTGTTTATGTAAAAAATGTGATTATTATTGACTAGATTTTTAATTTTTAATTTATTTCGTTGTTCGTGTCGTGCTTTCGGCGATCGGTTTTGTGTCTGTAACAAGAAAAAAAATACATTAAAAATATTTTTTTTACCGCTGGATGCAAGTGGCAGGACTGGTCGTTGTGGAAAACCTTGGGGGAGGCCTATGTCCAACAGTGGTCGTCTTTTGGCAGAAGTGATGATGATGAAAAGATACTACAGAGTCTAAATAAAATATAGGGATCCATTGACAACCGATGAATAGAAGTACATGCCAATTCGGCACAGCTCACACTGCTGGGGCCCTACCACCACCTCTTATAGCAGTATTGTTTTAACGTTTCAGCGACTTTTTGTGCAATGACGTTTCTGATTGTCATGACAATAAGGTACGTCATTGCACAAAGTCCCTGAAACGTTAAAACGTTCCTATAATTGAATCGCGATAACAAGTCGTGGTAAGCCCCCAGGACATATTGCTCGTTGCTTTCTTCCTTATACGTCTATCTTTTCTACTACTTTTTTATTTGCTGTTCTTTTTTTAATGTGCTGTGCTGAATAAATATTTGCCATTTTCATTGCTACGTCAATTGAGCCAACTTCAGAGTCGCGCGAAGATTGGCCAGTTGTACATAAGAATTTTTAGAAAACCATCATGATTGGAAGACAAAGGTTGGGCCAGATAATGATGATGATGTTGGCTGTAGTAACATTATGTTTAACAGATTCACAGTATAAGTACACTCAATATAAGAGTCCAATGTTACATTATCACAATTCCTATTCTATTAATAGTCATTCAGCATGATATAAGATCGCATCTCCTTCAACAAGAGGTAATTGGCTTGATAGCTATGTTATACTACATCTATAGTAGTCTACATAATAGACATGAGTGCCTATTCTTTTCTACTTATAGAGGGTTAAAGTAAGTTTATGTAAATTGTTTTAAGTTATCTTTGTTGCTTTGTAAACATATGGTGCGTTCCATTCAATGTTAATTTTGTTATTTTCGTTCACAAATCTCGTTCCACTCGCATCAACTTGTACTGAAAGTGATCATTATTATAGTTTTTAACCGTTTTTGTGGGCGAAAATAAAAAAAATTACGGTAAGTGGAACGCAGCAATTTTAAGCATGCCTATTTGTATGTCGAACATTTAAAAAGTCCAGGATGTCTCCCTTCTTACCATAGTCATAGAAATCCTCCTTATCATAATAGGTAGAACATGCCTGCTAAGCATGCTAAATGACCCTCAATGCGTATGCTAACAGTGCGAATCAGCACACTAAATAAATATCTAAACGAAACTGGAAATATTTGATGCTTCTAAATAAGTCATTAGTTGCGTAAGTTTCCGAATTTCCTTGAGGTAAATTCTACGTTTGCCATTGTTATAGGTGGTTAAAAATGGATGACACCAAAGAGAAGTCACGACTCCATTTGAGCAGTCTATGTATAAGAGTAGTATGAGTGAATCCACATATCAAGATTGATTAAACAGACACGCATATTTGCTACAAAACAGCAAAATAGCCTTTTTTGAAGCACTGAGAGGAATATCCCTCGAATTCAGGCGAAGATTTGACTAGCTAGAACCTTAGATGGAACCTCTTCAGTACAAAGTGTCGCACACGATTTGAACATAGTCTGAAATCAATTTATATTTTAAACGCATAGATGTAACGTCACGACTTTTATCCCCATTCGGGGGTAGTCAGAAGCTTGAGTGACCATACACCACCACATTGTGGAGGTATTAAGCCAACTCAAAGCCCACGTTTCACCAGATAGTCAGAACCCAACGTGACAGGTGGTGAACCTTGTCGCCGTGTATACAGGAACTGACTATTACCTAATCCCGAGGGATAGGTGGGTTTCCTCACGATGTTTTCCCTCACCGTCAGCGAACTGTAAATTATGCACATAGATAACACATATTAAACGCATAGATGACTTTCATAACAGAGATAAACTGACTAAAGTAAAACTACTTATAAATAACAACACAGCGCTATCATATACAATAACAAAACAACAGATTACTACTGTACTCGGTAAGTTTGGTGCAACGCATAACAAAGATGACTAATATAGATCAGATGATGTAAAAGCGATGAACAGAAGTGAAGAAAATATTTTGGAAGATAAGTCCGATAGACCGGTTGGTTTAGACAAGCTTTTCCTCTCTTGAATAGTCGTTATATATATAGATATTTGTATATGTCATAGTAGTGTGTAGTGTGTACTAATAATTGTAAGAATTTTCCATTTTATGAAATGGCCAAATCTACGATCCTGACGAACTATGCACCAATGAAGTTTTATACAATAGACCCGACATAAATAAAGTTTAGTAATTTTTAATAAAGTAAAAACAGCTCATTAAACTATACCTACATATCAATGACAACAAGCCTTATACGCCAGAGCTGTTGTAAGAAATTGATGAATATACATTGTAGTGTTATTTATTAGCTTCATACTAAAATAAGGCGCGCGCGCGTGCAGCCGTGCGGCCGCAACGCTGGGTGGTGCGTGACTAAGTGGATGTCGGGCAGTTACCTTGCATTAATGTTGTCAAAATAAGCGCAGTATGTAGCATCTAAATATTTAATACATCTTTATACATACATATGCACCAACATATATTTCATGTTACTATTATTATGTTACGGCTATTGGCGACAGAAATGACCGAAACGCCCTGAATGGCATTGGATTGTAGAAATCACCTTTGGATAATGTTAAAAGTTTGTTTTGTTGTAACAAACATCTGTGATTTGATAATTTAAACGCGATGATATCTTATCGGTGGGGAAATGTTCTGTTGGCAGCCCCGGATCTAGGGGGGGGGGCAAACCGGAGCAGCCGCCCGGCCGCAGTTTCAGGAGGCGCCAAAATCATATAGTATGATAAAAAATAAAAAACTTGCTTCACAAAATGCCAACTTGTGAGTTTTTTTAAAGTAATTTATGTTAAACGCTGGAGGGGCGCCACTATCGAGTTTCTGCCCCGGTTCGAAAAAATCGTAGATCTGGGACTGTCTGTTGGTATCTGATGTAGATATTTATGAACCCTGCTGTGGAAGAACCTACCGTTTTAACATCACACTCGAGATTTTGAGTCCATTTAGTAAACGCAGATTTTCACAATTAATTTCAGTACCCATTCTTAATGTCATTGTCAGTACCACTTTTTTCTGTTTTTTTTTTTTGACAGAGAGTTTGTTTGACGGCCCGGGGTACCACTCACAATCAGTGTTGCCGTTGGTTACTTTTAGGATTACCGTACACAAGAGGGAAAATTACCGTACTTTGTATAGAAACCATACAGACGAAGAAATAAATCTTTAATTTAATGTAGTAAAATTACCGTATTTGTCGTACGGTGGAACCACTGGACCGTAAACTGTGCGATTTGAAGTCCTAATGACCGTACGAAACGGTAATTACCGTACGTCTACAAAGCTCACGATGTTGATGTCATACGATATTTTTTTCACGTCAAAGTCAGTGGTAAACATCACTCAGAAGTATTCTGTTTTCGAAAATAGTTTGAATACTTTTGGTAGTCCAATCTACTTTAACATCCTAGAGCAGAAAAAAAACGGGGTGTTGTGTAGAGTCTTCGCCCATGTAGAGTCTACACAACGCCCCCATTTTTTTCTGGGTCTCTTACCGCCCCCTTTAGGCCTGCAGCGCCTACAAAGGGGCGTTATCGCCCACTTTGGGAATCTATGTCCTAGAGTCTCCTAGACCATTTTGAAGATTTTCTGTTGTTGAGGAAAAAATCTTAAAAACCGGCCAAGTGCGTGTCGGACTCGCACATAGAGGGTTCCGTACCAAACACCGTATAGATTTTATTATTTTTTATTGAAATTCATCCTGTGAAATTGTTAGTTTACACACATGCGACTAGATGGCGCCACTGTCGCTTAAAAGTTAAATAATTGGTAAAAAAATGTAGTTTTGCGATATTTTTTTTCAACAATTTATTTAAAAGCTATTATAATGATTACAAATGGTTAAAATATTCGTTTTCTCTTTATAAATAGTTTAATTTATGAGTTATTAATAAAAACGTCAAAAATATCGAGTTTACTGTATGGGGACCCCCTTTATTTTTAAACTTTTATTTTATTATTTGTTGTTGTAGCGGCAACAGAAATACACATTCTGTGAAAATTTCAAGCCTCTAGCTATTACGGTTCGCGAGCTAGAGCCCGCTGACAGACAGACGGACGGACAGACAGACAGACGGACAGCGTAGGCTTAGTAATAGGGTCCCGTTGGCACCCTTTGGGTCTTCTTCCCAGTCGTTACCTCAATACTGAGGATCGTGACGATTATGTACAAAAAACTTCTGGAGAGCAATTTTCCTCCACCGGCTTCTGTCACCCGCGACGTGTACCGCTTTGTGCAGTTGGAATTGCGTAAGCTCAGTGATCTGCGAGCTCCATCTAGCGGGAGGTCTGCCACGAGATCTAGTGCCCTCCACTTTTCCCGTCATAATAAGCCTTTCCAGGCAGTCGGAGCTTCCACGTGAGATATGCCCAAAGAAGGTCAAAATGCGAGCCCTGCACGTGGCCGTGAGGCGATCCCTAATGCGCAGCTCGTCTAGGATAGATATGTTGGTACGCATTGCTGTCCATGGAATGCGCAGAAGACGACGCCAACACCACATCTCAAATGCGTTGATTCGGGCTAGCATATTGGCTCGTATGGTCCATGTTTCCGAACCATAGAGAAAGATGGAGAACACTAAGGACCGCACTAGTCTGACTTTGGTCTGCCTTTGAATAGCACGGTCTCTCCATATTTTTCCCAGCCGGCTCATAGCCCCCTTGGCTATTTGGATTCTGCGGATGATCTCCTTTTCGCAGTTGCCATCATCAACGACGAGTGAACCAAGATAGCAAAACTCTGAGACGCATTCCAGATCGCGTAGTTCCCAGGTCCGTGTAAGTGTCTGGTTCCTGTCCACAAACATCAGCTTCGTCTTAGAGCGATTGATACGTAAGCCAAGTTCCAGACTTGCGGCCTCTATGCGCCTAAACAAATCCGCCATCTCACGCTCACTGGATGCTAAGAGCGTTGTGTCGTCAGCGTAACGAAGGTTGCAGAGTTTTTTCCCTCCAACGGAGATACCGCCCTCCCACCCCTCTGTGGCTTTGCGCATGATAGATTCACCGTATATGTTGAATAGCTTTGGCGACAGTATACAGCCCTGTCTTACACCTCTTTCAGGCTTGAAATTATGGGAGGTCGTGCTCTCGATTCTAACTCTTGCAGTGCTCTCCGCATACAAATTTCCAATTAGATACGCAATGTGGGCAGGGGTACCCATCTCCAGCAACACATTCAGCATATTCTGCCATCGAACACAGTCAAAGGCTTTGGCATAATCAATAAAGCATAGAACAAGGGGCCTGTTTACTTCTCGGCACTTTTCAATTATCTGGCGCAAATTGAAAATCTGCTCGCGAGTGCCTCGGCCAGCTACAAAGCCAGCTTGTTCTGCTGGGATTTGCCAATCCAGATACCCTTTCAATCTGTCGCCAATGATATAGAGCATAACCTTACTAGCGTGAGAGATTATTGATAGTGTACGGTAGTTGTCGCATTTTAGCGTCGAGCCTTTTTTGTGAAGTGGAATTACAAGAGATTCGGTCCAGTCCCTGGGCCATTGTCCTGATTGCCATACTTTGTTGCAGAGATGGTGGAGAATCTGCGTACCTTCAGGGCCTAAGTTCTTCAAGAGACTGGCACAAATTCCATCACAGCCTACTGCATTCGTTTTAAGACGCCGTATTGCATATTCTACCTCAGTTAGCAGAATCTCCGGTTCCAGGTCATGATCTGGAGCTCGTCTATTCAAAATGTGTTCAGGGCTTTCTTTATACAGTTGTTCTGAGTACTCCCTCCATCTTTCAAGAGCTCCGCCGAGATCAGATATCACTAGCCCGTTAGCGTCGGCAATCTGCCAGCTTCGTGGCTTGTAGTCCCGAGTTAACATCTTGACTTTCTGGAAAAGATCTTTGGTATGTGCGGTATTAGCATGCTGTTCAATTTCGAGGCAGACATTATGGATATAGTTATTTTTATCTCGCCTACACGCGCCCTTAACGCGGTTATGAAGCTCATAGTATAATCTGTTCCCTTTGGGTACGGAACCCTAAAAATTACCCTTGAAATACCATTGAAGGTGACTCGAAAGTGGCAGAATCTTCTTCTTATCGTATGGTTAGTCGCCAATCTGGTGTCAGTGTTGTTCAAGCCGACTGGTCAAGACAAGGCCTCTGACAAGGCTTAACGACTGCTGCTAGATGATAATAACCGGGACTGACTTTTTATGTGCCCGACGAAGCACGGAGACGCTCAGTTCAAATGCCACTAAATGGTCACCCATCTCTGACTGACGATGCCAAGCGTTGCTTAACCTCCAATCGTTAACCGATCAGTGATTGCAGCCAACACAGCCCGCCAACGTGTGTCGCCGGGTCGGCGACTTTGGTGTGTATTGCGCTTAAGATAGTCTATCTAACGACAATCTAATTACTATCTATTTGGGACATACATCACACTATCGGATTATTACCTGACATCTAATCAGTAGACGTATATAAACAAACATTAGCAAAGGTTTTTGAACTTATCTAGCCAAATTCCGCATAAAGCCGATAAATAAAGCGTTAAATATCCACCGAAAACGAAAAGAATTTACCATCCATCTGATAATAGAACAACATTAGTTATAAGTAAACAAAAGCTGAACAGTGGAAACAGAGAACTAATGTAAGAAACATGGCGATGAAAAAATGGCCTTGAATATGATTTTTTATGAACACTGTACAGTAAATAAAGAAGCAGTCTTGGCTAAGTATGAAACTAATTAGCTTACTACGACGTAGGACGTACGTGGACAAAACATGGTTGCTACAAACAACATTCAAAATATTATCTGTAATCGATCAGATTATAATGTAAATAAATACTTTAATAGTATCAACCAGTTACAGCGTAGGGCATAAGGAATCAAATGTGAAGACAAGCTTGATGATAATTAAATGGACAGTTTTATTGAATCGATAGAGTTGATAATATTGGAAGATGGCCGATGTTTAGACATATTACTTTTTCATTGAAAATATGTTGTTCGTCAAAGTTGCCTTTACAACTTCTCCTGGACAGAGGGCGAACGCAAAGTGAGCTCCAGCCAGTACAGAGGCAGGGGGACAGCTGGCTCAAGGGCGCCACGTTGGGCACGGCCTCGGCTTGGGCTGCTATTTCCCTAATATTATACCTATCTTAATACGCTCACCTAATATAACTATTTAAATTACTTTTTTGCATGAAGTAAAAAAGGATAATCTGGGGACGGCGCTAACAAAAACATGTTCTCAGGTAGTCATAACACGTGTCTGTGCTCTGTTTGCGCATGCAAATACCGAGATAATTATTCCAAACGTTTATGGAGATGTTCATTGTTCACAAATAAATACTAGGAGATAATGTTTTAGTTATATTTGTGAAACTATCTGACTGAATATTACTAAAATGGTACATCACCTTAAAAGCACCTAGTTTTGACATCAACATTTTGCACAGACGATGCGGTTAGTGCATTGGCTCTAGATTTTTGTCTTCAATCCAGGTTTATGCACATTTGGATTTTTTGTTACTTTGATATTGTCAATCTTTCGCATTTTCCTCATCTTTATTATTAAAGCCCTTGCAGTCATGCAAGGCATGTTTCTTTTTATTTTCTTGTTATTTTTGTTGTGATGTGGCCCCGAATAAATATCACTTAGTGTACTTTAACAATTGAACACACACTTATGTAGTTCACATGACTACAATTTTGAGACACCCAGTTCAGACTACAAATACGAAGTCTGAATCAGTGGTTGATACTCCCGCGAATCTAGTAGGATAGACGATGTTATGAAGGACATACAGAAACAGACGACGACACATCTTGACCCATAACACTACCACATCTATTCTGCTCGGGACAGCTTCTCATGAAGACCAAATCCGATCTTAGCTGGTTCAAATTCGACGGTACCCTGGCAGCAAGTTGTCTTTCAATGGTGGAAAATACTACTAACCCAACAGTATAGACCTCAAGTTTGCATACTTATCATGGAGTTAGACCAGTAAATTGTTTGGTAATGGTAACCAATTAGGGAATTTTATATTCAATGCTACGAGGATTGTATAAACTTGGTGACAATTGCAAACTGGTTTCTACAACGTCATCAACCGGACCAGATTACTGGTCTTTACAGTTATGCCGGGCTATCTTTATGCCCCTTTCGGTACGATAATGCGTACAAAATTCTATCACGCATGTTTTTACATAGCAGTTATCACGTAAAACATATTTATTATATTTATGTACTTGTTTGAATGTGTGACGTAGTTTCACCACAAATTCATTTCGGAGAGGATCTTTCCGCAGTTTAGTTCTGGTTTGTGAAATAAATAAATGTAACGTCACGACTTTTATCCCCATTCGGAGGTAGTCAGTGGCTTGAGTGGCCATACACCACCACATTGTGGAGGTATTAACCAACTCAAAGCCCACGTTTCACCAGATAGTCAGAACCCAACGTGACAGGTGGTGAACCTTGTCGCCGTGTATACAGGAACTGACTATTACCTAATCCCGAGGTATAGGTAGGTTTCCTCATGATGTTTTCCCTCACCGTCAGCGAACTGTAAATTATGCACATAGATTAAAATTCATCCATTGGTGCATGCCCCACCGGGGTTCGAACCTGGGACCTTCTGATTGCTAGTCCTACCTGTTCACCCCTAGGCTACAGTCGCAGTCGCAGTTCTGGTTTGTGACATTGTGTAAAACCCGCAAAAGGATGCCTAGTGTAAATAATCGCACTTGTACAGAAGTACAAGTTTAGTTAGATCGTTACGGGTAGAGGATCTTTAAATTTAAGAATTCTTTGGCAAATTGAGCGGGAATTTTAACAGCATACTTTTTTCAAGATTCGTTTTGAAATAACCCTTTTAGATTAATGGCATGAAAAAAAAGGTTAAATAAAACAATCATAATTCTTCCTATTTAGATAAAACATGAACATTGATATCATAAATTAAATGAACACAACGGATCGACCTAAATCCAACCAGTATTTAATGTTCTTAGCTTATCTACAAGTACAATAAACTCTTACGAATCGCTATGTGGTTTCATTGTGATGTACACGCAAGGTATTGTTCAGGCTTCTTATGATTGTTTCAGCGCGGTAAAACCAATCAATTGTATGTAAGGATTCTTCAGCATGTAATTATTGTGTACGTTGATGATTTCATTACGGAATGTGAGGTGATCTAAGGGTTGTTTATGATTGACGAAATAATAATATGTATTAACGGACAATATGAGGATAAACTTTTGCCCGAGACTTTGTCCGCGCAGAATTTAAAATCGAACTGCCATACAAACTTTAATCCCATATTTAACGCCCTTAGGAGTGGAATTTCGGAAAACCCTTACTTAGTGGAGACCTACACTTCCCAAAGAACAAACCCTCTTAATTTCATGTCCCTAGGATCAGCGGTTTAGGATGTGCGTTGATATATCAGTCAGTCAGTCAGTCAGTCAGTCAGTCAGCCAGATAGAAGATAGATAAATGGCACCAGGAAACGGGTCTAGGGTACTGGGTTAGAAAATGATAATTGGAGCATGCCCTATCAAAGACCCGTAGGCCAACTTGTTAGAACAATTGAACCACAATCCCAGAATGAGAAAATGGAGTAACTATAAACAGAGTCATGTTAATCAAGGCGCAATGATTGAATGAATGGAAGAGGACTGTCCACAGATGCCGTAGAATAGGCAAAGTCCACAACTCGCATATTGCATGACGGTTTTCCCAAAGGTTAATTGTATTAAATACCTATTAAATACTGGTAATGATACTCCTGCATACCTAATTACCTATACACGGTAACTATTACTTCCACTGATAATTGAAATAATGTCCTTCGTTATATTGACGATGGACGATAAGCGCTTCTAAGTTCCAGGGTCAAAAGTGACTTTACTGCATCATATCTAAATCAAGACTAACAAAGACTGTATGCTTGTTCATCAAACGTCACATTTATTTGCTAACATTAAATTTTGCCGACCGCAAATCACGAAACTTTGCAATACCGTCTGACTAGAATCACGCAATACACCAGTTCAATCAATAATCTTTGACGTCATGCTATGTTACATCATTGTGATGGATAGCCACAATCCGTTGATCCAAAAGGCGCCGGTGTCAACACAGGAACAGCCAAATAAGGCTTCACCCTTGTTAGGCAAATGGCAATAAGAGTAGTGTATGTGTACCTTTTGACGAAATATGTATACCGTAGGTAAATGTAGAAGTAACAGAAATGTTTGGCAATTTATCAAAGAAGCTTCGACTATAGCTGATTTTGATTTGCTTCGTGAAAAATAAATCAGGTCTCTATTTACAGCAATTCCATCTGTAGGGACTTAAAAGATCTCCACAGGTAGTTAACTTCCAAATAGTAATCCCCAATTGTATCTTTTTCGCCTAAGCTGCAAATATTGCAGTGCCTCTTTCTCTTCGTATACGTTTTAAGTTAGTATTGAAGAGATTTTTATCAAGAGTTTTGTTGTAAGAAGTCGATTAGCATGCAATTGCAGACTGATCATCCCAACCCCATAAAACTTCCCAAAAGGGTCTTCATCTCTGTGATCACGTAAATACACCGCAATCGCATCGAGGTTCGCATCATAATGACCGGTTGTTTGGCAACTTGAATGCCAGCCAATGCCGGCCAACGAACCCTACTGTTTATTGATATTATGCAAATAGAGATTAACGAACGACTCTCGGGCATGTGACTTTGCAACTAATATGTATAGAATAAAAAAGTGTTCGACATACAATTTGTCACTTTTTTATGGGACTAGGCCCGCCACACACTCGCACCACTGTTACTCCTGTAAGCCAGGATCGACAATGGTGTCCAACGATGACGCCATGGTTTGTGGCAATTTGTCACTTGGCAATTTGTCACACCTGGGTTTAGGTCACATAGAGTTAGAATACGGGTCAGGTAAAGAGGCACAGGTACATCAAATACTACCTACTTCGGTACCTACCTAAGCGTGTTTGAGTCTGAAAAGATTACCTCAGCAAGGCGGAATTTGAGGAAAATTTAAAATATTTCTACGTTCCTTTTGTTTTTAAAGTGTGAAATATGTTCAGATTATATGATATTTTTTTAATACCGAGTGAAACCGCGCGGAGAACTTAACATACACACCTAGAACAGGTTTGTATTTACCTGCGCCTGCGATACTTGACTTGTTTTATTCATTGGTTTTAGCAAAACTGGTTAGGCTGCTTACGGATTGATGTTAAATAGGTTTTTTTGTGTCACACGGTGACTTCAGTGTACTATTTACTTTATATATATCCGTTATCTTTATCGGAGGAGTTAATTACGAAAAAAAAACCAATACTAGCAAACAGAAGAGACACAAAGTATCTGAGTGCTTGGAACTGAAAGAATGATGAAAACAATATTTTCAGGTCGTTATAGCAGGTAGTCGGCCTAGCCAAGTCAACTATCTTAGTACCTACACTATTATAATAAAAAAATGTGTATGCAATTTAAAATAAGCTGTTTATAACGATCAGACTTCGAACTTATTATTGACACCGAGATATTATCGACAAAGATAAACCACAATTTTATTGACATTACTGAAGGAATTTAGGAAATAAATAACACTATCTTATCTATGTTTGATGAACAATATTTTGTTGTCAGAAGGCCGAGGGATGGATTGTGACCTTTTGTACATTAAATGTAAGATTAACAAGGCCTGGATCAGAACTGAGTCAAAAGCCAAAAGATAGCAAAACCGAAGTACAGAAAAATGCCAATCCTACTATCACATGATGGACACAAGAGTTTTTTACAGCAACTGTAAAACCCACTAACCACAACAATAGCACAAGTATCCAACCCAATGATTTCATTCACATAGTCATTACAGGAAATAAATAAGGAAATTTGTGCCGTTTATTGATGAAACAGCAAAAAACATCACACCTATCCATACAGTGGGATAATTTACGAAGTCAATTGCCAATCACATAGGTATTAAAGGCAAGTCACGAAGTCAGCCTCAGTGCCAGTGCACTGCTCAGTTAAGTTGCCTGACGACTAACAAGAGTATACAATGATAAGTGAAGTCAAGGGCGTCATTAAGTGCCTCAACAAGAAGACTGATTCGAACTCCTCAGTCTAGACGTAACTTAGAATGACGTCACAATTGGCAATGACCACAAGTGAAAAAACGAAGTGGCAAACGATCTTAAATGAAAGTTCATGGAAAGTGATAAGTTCATGGTCATGGCATGAGTACACACGCTTATTTCAATAGCCATAGAGTTAAGTAGGTATAATTACGACAATTAACCTTCACAATACAATTTTCTCATAATTTAGGTCAGTTTCCCACTAATTATGTAGCTACTATAGGAATATAATTAAAAGACTGATTACTGAATCAACATCTCTTAAATAAACATCATAACTATAGCCACTACGTCACTGTACACTTTTTATCGCGTAGAAATTAATTTAAAAAATATTTACCTTACGATCGCAACCGAGAGCAGAGACGATGGCGAGAATGACGTCCGTACGCTTCGGCCGCCGGCACGCAACTGGTCGGTTAGGGTTTGTGCGACTACACAGGTCACAGTGACCTCTAATGAGGCTTATCAGCTAGGTTCAATGGCAATAGACAGCTAACTTTATCTGTTACGTAATTAGGCATTGTGAACGTGACATGGCCGGATACCCCATCCTCAACAAGAAACTGATGAAATGCAGGAAAGACAGGAGTTCTTATCCCAGATACAGCTGTTATACAGATGGTAACCAGACAGTGGCTGCTTCAGACGACCAAAATTAATGAAAATCTAATGAGTTACAGTTAACTGTTACACTACATTGAACGCAACCTTCCTAACTGGCTAATTATCTGGCGTGGGAAAGTGAAATCATTAAATATCGTAAATTTCAATAGTAAAATTCATTTTAAAATAGGCTTTGAGAAAGGATGTTGATATTTTAGGCCTAAATTCGGAAAAAAAAATCACTTTCATAGTCTGCATGAATTTAAACTTTTAAACCAAACTACATACTAATTGGAGAAAAGGTTTAGGTCGAAGAACTAATACCGTAGGCGTCCCCACGCCATTCGTGAGAGGAGATTTGTGGAAATTAAATTCATGGTTGAATTCGGGTGGTATACAAAAAGAACCCTGAGGAATCTTGAAGAATCTTAAAGCTGTAATAACTAAAACCCAATTTACCGAAGATTGAAAGCCTAAATGCAACTATTAAAAGGAATATTTTTAGACGACGCAGGGCCAATAGAATGTTGTACAGAAATAGAATAACATGGTGAAGTTGGTATGCACAAATATATTTTCGTTGTGACACGTGTAGAATTGGCACTGGTACTATCTTTCTAATGACGATTACAAAATGTCTGAAGATTTCATGATTTTTAGGGTACCGTATCGAGGAAATCCGTAACCCTTATAGCGGCATTCAGCATTTTGATTTTTGTGGGTTACATTTTACTTCACAATTGAGTGAAATTACCGCATATAAATGCACGCTGAAAAAAGGTTTACGTATGTAGGTCCCTACTCACTGATATTTAGCTGGTTGCTTTTCCGTAGACTTAAGAAAGAAAGGTCTTACACTACGAATAATAAACTCGTAGGTCTCAAAAAACAGTAGTAAACAAAACAAAAATCATCAATTAACTTGCGACTAAGCGGTTTAGTTTATGTAACAACTAACTTCTGCCTACCTCAGCTTTAGAACGTCTGTAGTTAGTTTTTTGATAATCCCACAAGAACCTAACATTTTCCGGGATACAAAGTATCCTATGTATTATCCCTTGTAATAAACTATCTGTGTGCCAAATTTCATCCAAATCCGTTCAGCCGTTATTGCGTGATTGAGAAACAAACATCCAAACATTTTAACATACAAACTTTCACATTTATAATATTGGTAGTAGGTATAGGATGGGATAACCAAAACAAAATCCGGTACGGAGATCTAAATTTATTTCAAATTCTTTGATACGGAACCACTATTGCGCGAGCTAGATTCTCACTGGTTATACATAGAGCTGTAGTGAAATATACAACGTTCGTATTATCAAGTCTTAATAGACAAAATAAAGTTCATTCAAGAACGTCCTCTGTCCGATGTTGTTTGGTTTATTTTGTAGAAAAAATTTGCTTGCAGATATAGGTACAGCTTTTATACCTAGAGTAAGGTCGTCTTGTATTAATGACATACTTACTCTGATCTATAGCTCTACCACAGGCTCCACCATGAGTTTTTTTTTAATTATTTTTTATTCAGGAATAGGCAAGCATTTGACCACGAACTCACCTGATGGTAAGTGACGAGTGTGAGTGAGTGAGTGTGTGTGTGTGTGTGATTGTGAGTTCATATGTTCGATAGAGTCGCTAATCGCTAGAGCATCTACGTAAAATTATTAAATTGTATTGAAAAAAAAAAAAGTTTAATTCGACTCGCTTTGTGCAGTAGTTCGAGTGTAGGCCGCTTGTCTCACTGTATCTGGTGATTGAATGTTCGATTCCCGCTAGAGGCGAATTTCGGGAACGGCCTTTCGTTATTTGCCCTGGTCTGGGTGTCACTCGGATCGCCCCCAGTCCATTTTACGGTACCAGAAGAAGCTTTGCTTAGTTTGGGACCACACAGTTGGTGTGTTTGTCTGGCTTTATTTATTCATTTACCTACTTGTAAAGAGCTATTTTTATGAATACACTATTATATTAATACATTATTGACATGTAGGTATCGGACTCAAGGAGGCAGGTACTTTCTGTAATCTTACGTACTCAATGAAATACGAGTTTGTAGTAACTATGCTGACAGCTGAATGATTAATGGTAAAATAAAACATGTACACTTGGGATCGGAGATTTACCTTCGAATCTCGTAATGATAACAAAGTATTACCATCACAATTCATTATGATTATTTATGTTATTATCCTGTAGCTGTTCTTAAGACTTCTACTAACAAGTGTTTTTTCTGTCTTTTTAACGTAGCTAATGTGGTTAACAACTTTACGGCCCGCCTGATATTAAGCAGTTACCGTAGCCTATAGATGCAATACCAAAGGCATCGCTCGCATGTTGCCGACTTGAAGGGGAGTGGGACGGAGGGAGGAGAAAGAGGGGTTTGGGCTTCCGGCTCTCTCACTCATAGTACGAAATTCAGCTGTACCTGATAGCTGCTTTACAAAAATTATCATCATTAAATTGCTGTCATTGATTTTTTTATTAATCATCCATGTTACAGTAACTGCTTAATATCAGGCGGGCCGCACGCTTGTTTTCCACCTTAGTATTTTTTTTAATCATCAATACTTTATAAATACATGATATCTAAGCTCAATAAATAGAAACTGAAGTATTTTATGCAACAGTTCTAAAATAAATAAAGTCAATTTATAAAGTAAAAACTAAAAAGTACACAAACAGTACAAGTTGTGAAACTTACAAGCCTTGCTCCACTTACAATGAGTTAATAAACATTCACAGACATGTGCACTGGGTACTTTATAATCTGTGAACTACAAGTTAACCAAGTTTTCTATAGGGCATTGAAAAATAAACCTTATCCCTCTGGACCACTGGTGAAAATTCTACGACAATTGTCAGTGGTGTATATTTTTTTAAGAATGATGATAATGAGAGGCTGTGATAGTTTTTTTTTAAACATTGTATAGAATCTTTAGATCGAACAATCATGAGTCACCAATGGTCAGTAGTACAGTATAATCTTCTGCCTATCTATACAAATAAATAAAATGGAAGTGTCTGTTTGTAATGTCAAAATAACAGCTATTTACTAAATGCACATGACAGTATATATGGTACTTATAACAAAAAAACATGTCTTTCTATCAGTTTGTTTCGGTGTATCTCGGAAACGGCTCATTAGACATTGACGGGACTTTCGCTGGCAGATAGCTGATAATATAAGGAGTAACTTATGCTACATTTTGAAAAATAATTAGGGTTTGTCACGAATAAATAAATCCATTAAATGCCACATGGACAGTCAAGGGTAATCTTTTCCTAACGCTAAATTGCAGGCACGGCTAGTTTTAAATATACAAACATATAGCCTCATATTCTGTTCCACTCTCCAGCCAGTATTCACCTACTGCTGGATTTAGGCCTCTCCTCTTTCATCGCATTTGTTACGATCCTGTCCTTGTCCTGCAAGTGCCGGCCACCTGTTTAATGTCATTGGACCATTTACCTTATATCATGGTATGGCCTATTTATATTAGTTAGGTATGTAAACATTTTTGGAACCACCTAAGTACCTACTAAAAATAAATAGACAATAATAGTAGGTAAGTACTTCCTAAAAATAAAATAATAATAAATGTCGGTATTTTAAGTGAAATAAAAAATATTATAGATAGTAGACATTTTTGCAGGCCGCAAAAAATACCTTGGTGGTACCTATTTAAGTACGAATTTCACTTAATTAAACATTTGCATATTTTTTATTAAAATATTTAAAAAAATTGCAAATCTAAGGACCGAAGGACAAATCAGTCGACAAGAAACTGGGAATGTACGTAACAGGGATATTATTTATTAATAAACTTACCAATAAAGCAGGCAAATGCAACGCTACCGCTATGGCGGCTAATTAATTAATCCCGATAGTGTTTTTTTCTTGCGCGATATTTTAAAATGATTAGTGATTACACAAGTTGAACTTGCTCGCTTGCTCGACCGATTGACATTTGACTGATTGTCACCGGATATTTTGTATCTGTCCGACTGACAGTGGACGAACCATAGATGATAAAATAGTGCGGTCAGAACATAGATATATAGTACCTAATCAAGGAAGTTTTAAGTCTCTAACACCTGGAATGCGGACTTGGCAGCAAAAGTGAAGCCGACAGCGAGATACCATACTGAACGTTGTTTCCTTTGCCAACAAGAGTGACCATAATATTTTGAAATTTTGAGAACGTCCCCATGGACATCTAGTGAAAACGTGCTTTTGTTCCGAGATTGTTATGATAGGAAAATAATAAAATAAGGAAAGGGATGTTTATTTTCTTAAGAACATGAGTAGGTACAATAAATTAGTCTGCGGTGGCCAAACCACACGAGTGCCTGTCTGTATCTTGGCAACCTAAATGAAGTTACAAAATAGTATTTAAGATCGTAGATTTTGCCACTTTGTAATATAAAGTAACATGACACTTCACACGCTTGGACGTTGTCTAGGCTCTCCATATCTATGGTTTTTCCAATACTTATCTTTCCTATACTTACTCTTTTTCTATGCTATAAAAGGTACCTACTACTGTTAACATGTTATGTTTGATTTGGGCTGTGCAAGTTGTGACAGAAGGACATAGAGACAGATAGACGGACAACAAAGTTATCATATTAGGGTTTAGTTTTTTTCCTTATTAGGTACGGTACCCTAAGAATATCTAATTAGACCATAAGACAAAATTAAAGGACAATGGGCAAAACTGTATGGGACTTGGTCCAAATATCCACCACTGACGAGACCTACGTAACCCGATAGACCACTAAATACTGAGTAACTTTTACAAAGACAGTTCAACAAAATAAGCTGTAAGTAAAAAAATACGGGTAGTTTAAAAAAAAATATGATTTCACCATTAGTATTATGTTTATACATTTTTTTCGAAAGGCAACAATATAAATACTCTTACTAACATTAAATAAAAATAAAATAAGCTGTCAGAAAGCAAAAAATGCCGTGAAAAGTTTTTATTATTATTTTTGTTACCTGATGAAAAGTGAACAACAAGCGCTTCTATAAAATAAATAAGCAGGTACCTTCTATGCGTTACCTTACTTTTTCACTTATCATCAGGTAACAAAAATAATAATAAAATATGTTTCACGGCATTTTTTGCTTTCTGACAGCTTATTTTATTTTTATTTAATGTTAGAAAGTGTATTTATATTGTTGCCTTTCGAAAAAAATGTATAAGACATAACCTGGTGGTGCGTTCCAATCACTGTTAATTTTGTTATTTTTGTCCACAAATCACGTTCCACTCGCACCAACTTGTACTGAAAGTTATCATTATTATCGTTTTTAACACTTTTTGTGGACGAAAATAACAAAAATTACGGTGAATGGAACGCAGCATAAGTGTGAAATAAAAAAATTAAAATATTTTTTTAAACTACAATTTTTTTTTTACTGACAGCCTATTTTGTTGAACTGGCTTTGCAAAAGTTACTCAGTATGTAGTGGTCTATCGAGTGACGTAGGTCTCGGAAGTGGTGGACATTTGGACCATTTTTGCCCATTGTCCTTTGTGCTAACGAAAAGGAACAGTGAGGGCAGGGCATTTTCTTTTAAAACTCGTTGTGTTAAATTAGGGACATAATCTGTCGGCTTAAAATGCTTGCTGTATATGACGGAATTTTGGGTAATTTTTCTGTAGCCAATAGGTATTTGTTGTAACCAATTTACACGCCTGGGATCTGTAAAAGATAAAATTGTTTTTTTGTTTTTTATTGCTTAGGAGTAATCGGGAAGTGTAAAGTCAAAAGTCGTCCCAATTGCAAACAATTTCAATCGACAAACCATCGGTCTCGGCCTTTATTTTATATTGTCCATCAAGGGTTGCAATGCTGACCGCGCTGTGGAGGCCTGGAGCTGCGCTGCGCCGCGCTTTCGGCCATCAACAACGCGCCCAGCAACACACTCATTACAGACTGTGGCAGTAATGTACTATTAAAAAGTAACAAAAGGGTAAAGGAAAGGGGCCCCGAGAATTACATTGCCTGAAATGGTTAATCTGGCCCTAGACGTGCGCGTTCCTCGAGCGTGTGAACGACGCGAACGCCGTGTGCGAGCCCGGCGAGCCGTGACAACGCGGCGTGAGCGTCGCGTTTTACCAGCGTGTGGTCTGTCGCGCGCTGCAAATGCGACCGACTTCAAAAAGTAGCGATGTAGTCGTGCGGCAACGAAAAGCGCGACTTTATCGCTGCAAACAGTTCCCGTGGACGATATTCCTCAGTTAACACAGACACATAATAAGATTTATATTATAGTCCTTTTTACTAGAGAAATTTGTGTCACCCGAACATCTAAAATGTACTTAACGTGGAAAACATAGTTACCCACTTACCTATGTTAAGATAATCCTTAATTCGGATAATATTCGCTTTTACACCCTTCCATTACGCATATTCTACCCATTTTTATGAGAAAATTCAGCACAATCCTCTAGATTTAAAATTAGCTGAAAATGTCGTGTGTCACGCAAATTGACGTTCTGTGTTTCAAGTTTTTAATTTTATTTCTGCTACGATTCCTATAGACATCACGGAACTGACAATTACAAGCGAATTATTAAAGAAGGTAAGTACTTATTTCCAGATATTTATTTATATTTGAAATTTTAATCTTAGGATATTCTTATACTTTACCATAGGTATTTCATTAATCGACTTTATTGTTTATTATTCTTAACATGAAAATGTACCAAGTTTAAGGTGATCGAATAAATATTAACTGGCAACACAAGGGATGAAAGGTTGTACTGTTAGAAAGGGAAAGAAGGCGCAGTTATAGGTATCTGGCTCGGACCGGTTTTTATAATGCGTGCATCGTGGGCGTTAAGTCCGTCACATAAGGATTATTTTTGATTAAATGAATGGAAAATAAAGTTTGTAGTCCACAGTCATGTTCAATGGTATTACGTCGATGATAGTAATAGATCGGAAGCTATTGTTTATGGTATACATATTTGATGCAAATATGGACCACATTAACGAAAACATATCCGTCTCATTCTTACACGTTACAATTTAGCTATGTAAAACAGTACAGTATATGTCATATATTTCCTTTTTCTGGAAATTTTTGGTTGGTTCTGTCATTAAAATTCTCCTTGAAGATCTTTTTGGACCGACATATGGATTGTCGGTTATTTTCGGCTCTCTCTGGTTAGTAGTTCATCTGTCATTCTACCGTCTTAACAAATTATTTTAAATTTTACGGTGAACTGTGTGTATTTTGTAACTCTTTATTATATTATTTAGGATTATCAAGGGAAAAACAATATAGTTTAGTGGTGCGTTAGGGCATGCAGTTCTGATTCTCGAAAGAATTTCGAAGGTTTGTTATTTTCCAGGTTAGTTGTATTATTTTCATATTTAAGTGTATTTATAGTGTGTGAAAAAAAAATTTGTGTACATTATATTCATTTTTAATTGAGTTCCCGTCTATAATCGTACTCTCTAATTCATATTTTCAACTAAAATAGAACTAACAAATATTTGCTATGTTTACTTAAAAACGTAGTGTTGTTCTTAAATGTTTTGTTTCAAAGTTATCGATACATATTCTATTCACCTACACGTCGGGCCGCGCCGTCACCCCGGGGTGACCACAAATAAATTATTTTTGTGTTGGAAGGTGCGTGACTGCGCCGCCTTAAAATTGTTTTATGATATTTGTCATCACTACTGAAGACCATAAAGATTGACGAACGAGATAACAAGTTGATTTATGGATAGTGAAAATTTTAAAATTAAATATGAGATTTTTTTTGTACTAAGAAGGCTTAAAGAAGTTAAAATAGAGTTTATTCAAAATCGCCCGATTTCGCAAGATTTTTAGCTGTTAATTTTGTCGATTTTTAATTTTACGCCTTTGCTACATTGGGCAGGGGTAGGTATAGGGATGATGGCCGTGTATCTATGCATTAGGCTCTCCACACGTGCATATTTTCATGGTTAAGTTGAGGCGCCAACAAGGCCGAGATATCGAAGTTCTGGTCGTCTCTAACGTTAAATTGCGAACCCTGAAGAGTTGCCATGTGAAAATTACTTTACTTGAGCAGCAGCGTCACTCTGCACAACCATTTTAGAGGGAAGAGGGTGACCCGCTCCAGAGCCACCGCAAGCAAGCAAGAACATTAGAGTGAGCGTGACCATGAACCTAATACTAAAGAAGGACTGGGTCTAAGCAACTCGGCCGCGTTGCTTAGACATCGCACAACTCGGCCGTTGACGTCATCACAGTAGGCGTGGCTTAAGTCAGTGTGCTGTTGGCGTTCGTCCTGTGCAGACGTCTTGCCAACGTTCGCATCCCAAATATAATTCTATTCGACACTAGATGGCGTCCCTTTGTACGTCATTTTTTATCAGCATACACTTAGTGACATCTAGTGCAAAAAGTTAGACTACGTACTAACATAAAACGAAGTGAGTGGTTCTGCTATTTACCGGTAGATAGATGCCACGCATTTCTTAACCCCCACCACCAGCGCCTTCCCGCGCAAATTTCCACGCGTTGTCTCATAGAGATATCTACTAAGAACACCTCTTTCCTTATTATTTACTCTATGAGCATGACCGATCCATTACCGCATTGACACAGTAATAATAATAAAAACATAATTTTGTACTGCCTACCCCCGATTAACGTGATATTTGAGCTGCGGTCACTTTCCCCCTTCATGACACTTGACTGACCGACCTTCGTGCCTCCTGTGTCTAAAAACCTTAATCGCACGAAATCTACTCAATCCTTTGTGTAATTGTGTTGTGTGAACTGGATAAACCCAAGTGAGGGATTTAGTGATGTGCCTGTGCAGAAGGACCTGAGGATCCAGCCATACCACCCTGGAAATGCGCCCGCCTCCATCGTGCCGGTAATGTACACGCTTGACATTGACCTGACCCTAACAGATATGTGTCCCCCCTTTTTTGCCTTATTTGATTTAGCCCAGCATAGCTGTACCTACCTAATCAAGACCCAGCACTTTTCCCGCGACATGATCGTTAGGTATATCGATATGGATACTATCGACTATCTAAAAGTACAACACTTTTAGCTGTGGGCGGAGTCGCGCCATTTTGGACTGCCGTTTGCTCGTGTTTGGCTTCAGATGACGTCACATAGGGCCAGTCCTCTATCTTTCTTATGGTCAATGGGTCAGAAACATTCATTAAAAAAAAGTATGGTTGTGGCTCCAAAGAGCTACAACAACAGAGGGCCTACTCTGTTTCAAACGAAAACGAAATTTCGGACGAAATTCGCGCATTTCCTACTACGTTTCTCATTGATTCCGACATTTCTTATGAACGAAAATTGTTTGACGTTTAGATTCGACGACGACTAATTTAGTTTTCGTTTGAAACAGAGTAGGCCCTCAGCGCTTAATTTACAACTTATTTTAGGCTGCCATGATAGGCACGCGTTCGCCTAGTTTGGAGCATTTGGGAGAACACACGTACAGTGCAACCTATTTCATTGAACTCATGTTCTTATTATTAAAAAAAATAAAAAATAACAGATTTCAAATAAAACATTTAAAAGCTTGAACGCACGAATGTATAAAGATGGATCTATTACTTGAGTTTTTGGTTAAGAAGAAAATCATTTATTCTGCTGCCTTAAGGTCTATTATACCTTGACAATTCTTAGACAGAAAAAACGAGCCGAGCGCGAGGCCCTAGTTGGGACCGTGTCCCTCTCATTTCGAGTTGCCATGCCAAAATAATTTTATCGTTGGGTAGTGATTGTTAGTTTTTAAATCAAGCAAATAAATAAATTTATTATTTATCGTGACTATTGTTTTATTATATTAACAATAGTCACGATAAATACTAAATTAATTTATTTGCTTGATTTAAAAACTAACAATCACTACCCAACAATAATATTATTTTGGCATGGCAACTCGAAATGAGAGGGACACGGTCCCAACTAGGGCCTCTCGCTCGGCTCGTTTTTTGTGCAGTAGGTAGTGAACAGTCCGTTCAGTCCGTGAAAAGAAGCGTTCAAGCACGAACGTAAATACATACCGACGCTTGAAAGGCAAAAGGTCACAAGCGCCACTTTAGTCGAAAATGAGTTAAGTATGAGGTCATATTCAGTTTTTTTTTCTGCGTCTAATGAACCGGGTTTCATTCCGATAGGAGCATTTTGATGTCACTTATGCCTGATGTGATTTTAGCAAAAAGAGGTATCAAAAGGTATCAAGTGACACATAATTTTCTCACATCAGGGAATTGTTGTTTACGCCTACACAAAAAAACAAAAAAGCAATGCACTTCGGCGTTTAGTGCGTTCTGCTTTTCAATATTTTCATATGCATGGTCTTTAAGTAGTTTTGCCTGAAGGTCTTCATACCACAAACTGCGTTTACTTCTTTTCTACCTGTTAAACCAGAATACCATTTAACCACTTATTGCGTTTTGCCTTTTCGGAATAAAATCAAAAAAGGAGTTTAGGCTGTTTTGCTTTAACTTAAAAACGAATGCAATGTTGCTTGATCCGTTTTTGCCTGGAAACAAAAAATAATATTTTGGCGTTTATCCCTTTTTGCCTCGTTGTTGAAATAAAATTGATGTTGCTTGTGCTGTTTCTACCGAATACGAGAAATGAGAATTTAGTCAAAAAATCCAAGTTGAATGTCGTTTATCCTATTTTAAACTAGCTGTCCCGGCGAACTTCGTACCGCCTCAGAATTAATGTTGTCCGAAAAACAATGAGATTATATACTACTAGAGTACTAGTCTCGTACAAAAAGTTCTCATAAATACGTAGCTACTCGCGAGTTTAAAGACGTAGCTTGGCAACCGATACATACGCCAAAGAAAACTATGTTTGTTTCGTTTCTTCTGCCGTCAAACTAATTGCGTCAAAAAGAGACAAGACATTGTCAATGGGAAAACGGCCAGTGTGGTCAGGGTTCAGATTTTTTTTTTCCCAGATTGAATGAATTAATGAATGTATTGAATGAATTATTTGGATACTAATTTCTTTAGATCTAACATGATCTATTGAAATTTTATTATTGTTCAAGTTATTCCGATAAACTTTCAATAGATCATGTTAGATTTAAAGAAATTGACAAGGATCACTGCAAGGAAGAATAAATATTTCGATGTGTTAACGTAAATATTTTATTTAAAGACTAGGTACCAATTTACAAATGAAATCGATACATAATTAAAAACTAAAACCCGACTACTGAAAAATCACGCTCTAAAAAGTATGAAACAAGAAAATATTCTCATCTTGAGGATTATTATTTAAGTATCTTTCCTTAGAAATTTCAGGCAAAAGATTTTCGATAACTGTATTTGCCTCGTCTTTAACAGAATCTGGGGTCAACATTTCAGAATCACTTGAACTCATTTTTAATAAGATATTAGTCTTACTCGGATCAAATAAACACTACTTTCCGAGTATCAGAAATGAAATCAACAACTTTGAAGAAAGGAGCTCATTCGATAAATACACGGAATAAGCACAAGCTCTCCGTCGTTGTAACTCGTCTCCATAACAGAGCGTCATGTCAAAGTGTACCGTGTCTTGCCTTGCTTATTTCAGAGGGCAGCACACTGGAGCTATTGTTTACCAAAATACATTGTATTATAATAAGTAAAGGGCGATATAAATAAAACAATGTAAAAAAGACAAGTTTCTTGCCGGATCTTCTCTGTTAAGGTCGCGTTTCCGATCCGGTGGTAGAATTTAAGGAAAAAAAGTAAAATGATAATTTGTAAGTGCCCCCGTAGGCCTAAACAAAATAAACATTTTAATTTGATTTGCAGCATGTGAAACCGTTATTGTTCCATCTCCATATGTGTGAACTTCCTGATAAAATTTCAAACGTAATTATTGATCCCAAGACACTTTCCTTTCATTTAATTAACCATGTTTTTAAAGAGATTTGGTCCTTATGATTGATCTTACCGATTGATGCCATAAAAGAACAGGATATTTTTTGGTTGAATGTTATCGCTATCTAAAAAATGTTTAGAACATATCACGGTTGTTGTAGCTGGGGTCTAGTCCGTTTCTTTACGTAAAAGTCGTATATTGCGTGTCCACTCCTCCCTACGCTTTTGATCTTTATGTACTCTGAAAAACGAATAGGAAATCATTATAACTAGTACTGCACTTAGTACTGACTATTTTATGATGATTATTACTCATTATATAGAAATAATATAAATTATTAATAATACTTTGACTAACTGGCACATACGGTCGTCTTTCCATCTTTCATTCACTAAACTCCCAACAGTGTGGGAAAATTAAAATCGTTTTCTGGCATCACTGATTGCAAGAACAATTTATGATAAATTTATTTCGTTTTTAATGCGTTTTTGGATACCCTGAATAAAATTAAGCAAACTTACTTGTGAAAAGTAACACCATTTGCTTTATCGTCCTTTTCGGACCGCGACATACACTTTTTAACTTACATTTCACCATTTTGGAAATTTTATTTGTACGTTGCGAATATGTTCACGCTCACTGACGTCAAGCTGGCAACTGATGTCGGATATGTTTGAAGACATATAATAAGTGGCCACGTTTCGGCGCCGTATACTGCGTATCTAGTGTAACTTAATAAATCATTGCCGAAAAAGAACTAACCCCCCCCCCCCCCGTTTCCCCGTTCATCGTCTGTTCTTCTCCTTTCCCGCAAATAAAGGGTTCCGTACCACCGTAGAATAAAAACGTCAAAATTATCAAGTTTCTTGTATGGGGACCCCCTTTGTTTTCAATTTTTATTATTTTTTGTAAGTATTTGTTGTTGTAGCGGCAACAAAAATACACTTTCTGCGAACATTTTAACTCTCTACCTATTACGGTTCGCCACACAGCCCGATGACAGACGGACGGACAGTGTAGGCTTAGTAATAGAGTCCCCCCTCCCCCTTAATTTTATATTTATTTTTTATTGTTAGTATTTGTTGTTGTAGCGCCAACAGAAATATACGTTCGGTGAAAATTTCAACTATAGCTATTACGGTTCGTGAGATACAACCCGCTAACAGACATGGATGACGGATGGACAGCGTAGGCTTAGTAATAGAGTCCATCATGAAGGGCAACCTTCCACTGACCCATCGACATGTGTATCCTGCCCGTTCTTACCTACGGCGCCCAGACATGGTCAGTAATCGAGGCTCAGAAGTCCAAACTGAAGGTTTACCATAGAGCATTGGAGCGCAACATTTTGGGTGTAAAACACACTGATAGGGTGCGGAACACCTTGCTGCGTTCCATAACCCTTATCGCGGATGTAGGAGCGAAAACAGCTACACTTAAGTGGACCTGGGCGGGTCACCTGAGCCGAATGTGCTCAGAAAGGTAGGCCAAAGCGATCACCGAGTGGGGTCCCAGAGCACGACCGTCATCGCCGACGTAGACCCAAAAACGGTGGCACGATGACCTCGACGCTCATCTAGACGGGTGGTATGAAAGAGCCCATGACCGCGATGGATGGAAGAAGATGGGAGAGACCTTTGCCCAGCAGTGGGATACAGTAGGTTATTAAGAAAAAAATGGTCCAGCCGTTCTCGAGTTTTGCGCTTAGCAACAAATTTAGCGATTCATCCCTTTATTTTTCGACACTGAACTGTTAAGACGATACAAGAAAAAAATGAATTTTAGTTTCGGGGTGTGGCTAGCGTCGCGTGAGCTGCCGAAGGATATATCCCTCTCGCTTAGCTAGGACAGAACAGCTATGGAGTAGACTATAGTATAGTTATTTTTTGAAGGAACAATATTGTTTAATTCGTACAATTAAAATAATATGTCCCAGTGCACCTTTTAAAATAGATGAAATGGATGAAAATATTCAAATATATTTTTTTCGTTTTATATGGGATTTTTATGTCGAGTGTATTTGAAAAAAAATAATTTAATTTCTATGTTGTTTTTATTGCTGAAGACAAAGTAAGTCAAAAGAAGACAAACGATACCTACAATATGCTGATAGATACGTATAACAATATTTCGATCGTATAATAGCCTGTAACCAGCGGACGATCCAGACGCGTCCAACGATATCTCATTAGTCAAATTATTATGATAAAAATAGTTTGGACGTTATACGGGAGCAGATGAACATACATACATATCGGTCAAAATCATAACCCTCCGCCCACCGTAGTCGGGTAAAAATGTACATACTCTGTGTCAGTGACTGACTGCCGGATATGAGTATCTTTTTCATGTTTCGTAGGCAAAGGAATACTTTGGTACTTAACTTCGATGCCGATCATGAAGTCATCAGCGGTGTCATAATATTTATTTTTACCATATTTAATTTATTTTTTAATTTAATTTTCAGTTTTTATTAATTTTATTGATTTAACCATGCATTTATTTATTGTTTATCTTTTTATCTTTATTTTTTTATCTATCAAAATCACCCTTAGACTGGTTACCGCCACAGGTGACAAGAGGGCTGGCTCTTTCCTTGCTCAAAAAATTCGCTTGACAACAGGAACAGCTTGAATACAGGGAGGACATGCAGCCAGTATCCCACGCGGTCGGTATTTGTTTAATTAGGGGTAGGTTTTTATTTTATTGTATTTTATTTTAATTTATGTTATATTATATTGTATTTTAATGATAAAACATGAAAAATAAAAAATATTTTTTTATTTGTTTTAATTTAATTTTACTTTTATTTATTGTTTTATATTTATTGTGAAATTATAATAATTTTAATAATCAATATTGGACTATGTCTGAAACAAATACATTGAATTGAATAATTTAAATACAAAAATTATCACATTAACTCGTTAAATCACGGTTTACACCCGCTAGAACGAAAAAGATCCTAACATGGTAGGTAGGACCTGAGGGTTGGCCAGTTAATTACTTAAAATACACTATATTTATTTCAAGAAAACATTCATAAGATCTGAAGGCGTCGGACTCGCACATAAAGGGTTCCGTACCACCGTAGAATAAACACATCAAAAATATCAAGTTTGAGACTTGATATTTATTTTTAAATGTTATTATATTTTTAGTATTTGTTCTGCACCGGCAACAGAAATACACATTCAGTGAAAATTTCAACTCTCTACCTGTTACGGTTCGTGAGATACAGCCCGCGCTGACAGACGGACAGACAGACAGACGGACAGCGTAGGCCTAGTAATAGGGTCCCGTTAGCACCCTTTGGAACCCTAAAAAGTAGCCTATGTTCTCCGCCAAGACCCAGTCTATCTCCATACCAAAATTCATCAACATTGGTTCAGCGGTTTAGCCGTGAAAAGGTAACAGACAGAGTTACTTTCGTTTATAATATAATAGATTGAATAGGACGGACAAACATTTTCCTATCCATATCTGTAATGTTATTTTTTACGATAATTTATTGATGTATGATATATTTATTACTTGCCCATCCATACCTACAACAAACGCAATAAAGCGACTCCATTGTTTTGACAAGCAATGTATTCCCACTGTCGGCCCAAGACCATGCTGCAAGTATATAACAGTAAGCGAAATAGGGAGTTTTTACAGAAATGACACGAATAACTATGAAATGACAAGAGATGACACAAAATGACAAGAGATGACACAAAATGACAAGAGATGAAAAGAAATTACACAAGACAAGGAAAAGCAAACGAAAATCACGCTGCAGTGCAGGTCGTAGGTTCGATTCCTGCCCAGGACATGCATTTGTGTGCATGAACATGTCCGCATGTCCCGAGTCTAGGTGTAATTAAGTGTATATTAAGTATGTATTTACAAACAAAAAGTAGTATATGTAGTAATATCAGTTATCTGGTTTCCATAGTACAAGCTCTGCTTAGTTTGGGATCAGGTAGTCATGTGTAAAAGAATTTCCAAGGATATTTATTTATTTATCATAGGCGTCGGCGGACTGTAAATACTGTACTGTACCTGTAATGTGGCACGACCGTAATATTTTTTCGTAATATTTTTTAAAAAATCCTTCACAGGTCCGACGTCGAACAAGTCCGAGCGGACACTGACAATACAAAGTTAGAGAGAGACATGGTTAGTTCAAGTACTTAAAATGTGAGATGGCGATATTGTGCGCGCGCTCGGAAATAAACAACGTAAGCGCCAAACCACATTTACTTGAATTAAAAAAAAACTACTTCATGAATTAAAATATGGTTGAAGGGTAGTTTAGATATCATTATTTGCTATGTTTTAGAAATAATTTCGTGATCTAAATCGTAAAAACATCGTGGTAGCAAGGAAAATTGTAAATAATTAGAGCTCATTTCATAAATTTTTTTTATCGAGAAAATTTCATCAAATCGTGATTTGGATTTAAAGATACTCAAGATAATATAGTCAAAAATCATACATCTAAATATAAGATTCCTAGTCCACATACTTACTTAAAGAAAAAGTAGAATAGAAAATCAACCAAATTTCGAACCCTCCTCTTAAGCCGGAAACCCACCTCGGTGCACGGAGAGGCCACGCACACGGCCACGGCTACGTTCTGTAAGAAAATGTATGGATGACGTCATTCTCCGTGCGCCGCGGTGGACACGATGACATACATTTTCGTGCAAAGCGAAGCTTGACCCTCGTGCGTAGCGTGTGCGTGGCCTCTCCGTGTGCCGCGGTGGGTTTTCGGCTTTATGTGCACAACGCGGATCTATTTCTTGTGATGAATTGCCCATGAAATAAATTTGCAAGAATTTATAGTCGCCATCCGCCATCTGACACCGGCGTTCATTACGCCATCTATTGAAAGTAATTTGAATCATACGTAAAATATGGGTTTTTAACGCTTTCCGGGCAATTTTTCCATTTTTTAAAATGTATGAACCTTCCCTGAACTTCACGGAATAATCTAAAAAAAAAACATCTAAATTGGTCCAGCCGTTCTCGCGTCAAGTAATGACATGAAATAGGGATTCATTTTTATATATATAGATAACTGCGTGCAATGATAGTAATTACTGCGTTGATGTCTAATATTAGTCTAAATGTCAGTGCCATTTTTGTGAACGACAAATGAATTGAAATGAATGAAAAGTTTATGAAGTTAATGAATAGAGATTTTTCATCATCATCATCTCAGCCGAAAGACGTCAACAGCTGGACATAGGCCTTCGCTAAGTTTCGCCACACCTGTCTTGCGCTGCCCGCATCCAGCGTATTACTGCCACCTTCACCAGATCGTCGGTCCACGTTGCGGGACCCACCCTACGCTTTCCGGTGCGCGGCTGCCACTCGAGAACTTTTCGGCCCCATCGGCCATCCGTTCTACGAGTAATGTGCCCTGCCCACTGCCGCTTAAGTTTGGCAATCCTGCGGGCTATGTCGGCTACCTTGATTCTTCTGCTTCTGCGTATCTCCTCATTCCTGAGTTGATCTCGCAAGGAATCTCCGAGCATAGCCCTCTCTATTGCCCTTTGAGTGACTTTGAGCTTTTTATGAGGCCCATTGTGAGCGGCCATGTCTCAGATCCATAGGTCATCACTGGCAACACACACTGGTCGAAGACTTTCGTCTTGAGACACTGCGGTATTTCGGACGGGAAGATATTGCATAGCTTCCCGAACGCTGCCCAACCGAGTCGGATTCGTAGATTGACCTTTTTCTCGAAGTTGGACCTACCTAACTGGATAGTTTGTCCCAGACAACTTTAAGCGTAGTCTCCGATCTTCACGGGAGTTGGTAAAACACGGAAAATCTATATTTGACGAAGATCAATTCGTCTTGTCCATGTTCATTTTAAGACCAACTCGTTCGGAGGCTCTACTGAGGCCATCGAGCATGGTATTGAGGTCTTCCATAGTCATGACCACTATGTTGTCGGCAAACCGAAGGTGAGTACTCGCCGTTTATGTTGATGCCCAGCCCAGTCCAGAACCTTGAAAACGTTTTTCAGTGCAGCGGTGAACAGTTTCGGAGAGATAACGTCTCCCTGTATCACACATTGCTGCAACCAGATAAGTTTCGAATTCTGGTCCTGTAATCGGATTCACATAGCGGCATTTTCATACAAACATTTCAAAACTTCGATGTACCGGTAATCGACTTGGCATCGCTGAAGAGACTGCAATACAGCTCATCTCGACCGAATCGAAGGCTTTCTCGTTGTCCCCAAACGCTAAGCAAAGGGGCAGGTTATACTCCTCGGTCTTCTATAATATCTTGTTACAGCGTATGTAAGTATGTGGTCTACGGTACTAAAGCCTTTTTGGAAGTCGGCTTGTTCGGGAGGCTGGAGGTCGTCGAACTTGCGTGCGAGACGGTTCGTTATGACCCTCGAAAACAGCTTGTAGACATGGCTCAGAAGTGAGATGGGTCTATAATTATTTAGCAGAGCGTTATCGCCCTTTTGAAAGAACCACCACACCTTCGCTCCATGCCTGCGACGTTTTTCCCTCGAATATGACAGAACCGAACAGCTTCTGTAGGGCCTTTAGCACCGGTTTTACACCCGCCTTCAGGAGCTCAGCTGTTATTCCATCATCACCCGGTGCCTTGTCGTTTTTAAGCAGTTTAAGAGCCATACTCATCTCACGCGCACAAGCTCACAAGCTGACGTTCGGATGTCTTTGGTATAGTGTCGGGTTGGTCTAGCTCTTGGGTCGTTCGTCAGGTTTGTAACGGATGCCTGTATTGACGTGTATAACTGTTTATAGAACTGTGTATGTGTGTGTGTGTTCTTCGACCTCCCTCAAAAGCTGTCGTTTGGATGAAACAATTCTGCCGTCGTCGATCTTCAGTTTCATTAGCTTACTTTGCCCAATAGACAGATTTCTAGCGTACACTTTGGAGCTTTTGTTCCGCTCGATAGCCTCTTTAATACCTTCGGTATTAAATTGGCGGAAGTCACGTGACAAGGTCTTCGAGATCTGTCTATTGAGCTGCCGGTATTTAAACGCGTCATCTGAAGACTGCAGTATCATTTCACTCCTCTCCTTCCTCAGAGATTTTGTACCACGGGCCTTGCATCCACGAACCCGTCGTTATAATCGTCCACGCTACTCCCTAGGACATCGTATCGGTTTTGAAATTCCAGCTGAAAGCTCTCGGCGTTTTGGATCGGGGTTGGTGCTGGCCGGTGCGTAGACTTCATCAGTCAAGATCTTTCAAGTTTTATATTGAGATTCAATGTGCATCTTACCAGTCGGTGATCACTACCGGTTTTGACCGCGTTGATCACCGATACATCATTGAATACTTGCTTCTTCGTCGACATGATGGAGTCTATCTCGTTTTATGTTGCACCGTCGGGGCCTGGTGGACCTGGATGAGCTCATCCAGGTCCACCTTTTGTGCTCACACTTCCTGAAGAAGGAGTTCATCGTAAAGAGTCCCTCCTTCTCCATGAAGCCCGCCAGCTGGTGGCCCCGGTGGTTACGCCGTCCAACTCCAAATTGCCCTACTCGCAGCTCATCACCGTCTCATTTTTCCAGTTTCGCGTTGAAGTCACCCATGACAACGGTAAAGTAAGTTTTGGAACTATGCATGGCTCTAGAGATATCCTCATACATAGTTTCCACTTCGTTGTCTGAATATGCCAATGTCGGAGCGTACACCTGAACTACTTTTAACGAATACAGTTGGGTTATTCGGAGAACAAGATACGCCGCCACCCTAGTTGACAAACTCTACGACGACGATAAACCCGAGACCCCCTAGGACTGCTGGTCGCCCTCTCAAAAATAGAGCAGTTTACCAGATTTCTGAATTATCGAGTCCTCCCCCCTCTTCGGACTTCAGATAATCCGATGACGTCCCACCGTACCCTACTGAATTTTTCCTCGACCTCAATGATCGTCTCGTCGGTCCGCAGTGTACGCGTGTTAAATGTTGCCAGGTCCAATCATCGGTTTATGTGGTAGCCGTCCTGCCGGAAATTCTTAACACCCCCTCCCCCGCCGTTACCATAGCCGCTACCATGGCCAGGACTAGCTAGCGAGGCTGCCGGGGACTGGGGGTCGATTCCTGTTTGTCCGTTTCATTGGGGGGTTTTGCCATAATCGCCACGCTTGGCAGATGGGTTGGCGATCGCAGTAGGTAAAATACGTACTCGGAGGACGCTGCTGGCCCATCCTCCGGTGAATCCCTTAGTCGCCTCTTACGGCACCCAAGGAATGAGATGGGTTGGTGCTATTCTAAGCCGGCACCACACGGCAGATTTTATAAGTTGATTATATTTCTTGTTATTTATATACTGTTTCTCTACAAAGAGCTCTTTCACACGACTGCCAACGATATCCAACAACTGCCGACTACGCCCCTCAGCGATTGTGGTAGTTATTATTAACATTAAGTTGTCGTTCGCGTTAAAAGAGCAGTAGGAAATTTCAATAAACCCATTCAAGGTGTACTTATAATAAATAAAATAGATACTTACCTTAAAGTGTAGAACACACACTAATTTTAGAATCAATTTTGCATGATCTTTTACCATTATTTTAAAATTTAAGGCTATGTGTATTGAAATTTAAAGCGGCATATCCGTTAGTGTTGTCATGTTTACGGTTTTGCCTCGCTATAATGAATAAAAAAGCGCCGTTTATAACGTTTTGCAATACATTACTTTACTTTTTTGTCTCGTTTAAGATATTTCTGCTCGGAAATTGACAATGATAAACTTTTACTTAAGCTGTTTTGTCTTTTAGTAAAAAATCTCAGTGGGTCGTTTGCAACATTTCTACTTGCATTTGTTTTGAGAAAAAAAATTACTTAACCTGTTTTGTCTAACCGTGTTTATTTTTTTATTGTAGTTTATGTCTTTTTGTTTCGATTAAAAAAATTTTGTCCTGTCGCTTGCTCCTTTTCTACCTGCCGCCTTGTCATGTTTTTAGAGCTTATGAGCCACTATCTCAGAAACTAAGGGGCCTATTTATTAAATATTTGTTTGAGTAGATAAAGCATGTTTTTGTAGGTTTTCTGCTTTTGGTTTTATCTAAAAAGGTCTATCGAGTAAAAAGTTATGATTTTTTTTCCGAATTTTAAAACTTTAAACGGCTCTCCTGTAAAGTTGCTATTATGGCGCTTGTTACCTTTTGACTTTCAAGCGTCGATACGTATTTACGTTCGTGCTTGAACGCTTCTTTACATTTTGTCAAATTGTTTGACAGTGACAACTAATTGACAACGTCATCAATCAATGTAAATAATGACATTAATGACGGGAACAGTGCTGCCAGATGGGGAGATTCCCTGCAAATTCGGGGGCTTTTTTCGCCTTTGGGAGGAGATTCGGGGGACGGATTCTTTGGGGGAATTTTCGGGGGGAAAAATAAACACGGAGGATCATCAATACCTACTTATTTTCAGTAATAAAGTCTATAAATTAATTCAATTAGTTCGATATCGTTTTGTGACGAAGTTATTGAAATAGTACCTATTTTTGTTTTTGTATAAATGTGAAAATTGAAATTTAAAAAAGAAATACAAATTGACATTTCAAATGAGTAAAAACTGTTTTGAGGGATTTTTTCTCAAAAAGCTAATTTTCGGGAGGATTTTGTAGAAATTTGGGGGGAAACTCACATGGTCATCTGGCAACACTGGACGGGAAGTCGGTCGGGGGGCTTTTTTGGCGGGAAGTGGAAAAGTCATGTTGTCATTTTTGTTTTAATTTCTAAAACTTGTGTTTTCGTGTATTATAGTGTGTAATATTGGTGGAATATTAACCATTATATGGTCATAAATGTGCGTGAGTGTGGGCAATTGGAACAAAAGTGATGAAACATGATTTTCGGCTTCTCACAAGAAGTCTAGTAATTTGTCAGTAAAGTATCCGCCACTTTACAGATAGGGTTTGGGGGGGTAGAAATAAGGTAGTTATAAGGTAGATTTAAGGTAGTTATAAGGTAGAATTAAGAAAAAATGTAATATGTATACTATGTTAGGCTCCAAAGGGCTAGTTCCCAGGGGCCGTAAAACTAATCTTATAAAAAAAAAAAAAAAAAGTCGGTCGGGTAGGCTTTTTGGCGGGAAGTGGAAAAGTCATGTTGTCATTTTTGTTTTAATTTCTAAAACTTGTGTTTTCGTGTATTACAGTGTGTAATATTGGCGGAATATTAACCATTATATAATGGTTCAAGAACCCAGAGTCGGCCCGAGACAGCATGATGTTGGGATAGATCTGCGAATACTTGCTGCTTTTGAGGAGGATCCCACAACAAGCATTAGACGGGTGGCTACGGAGCTGGGACTAAGCACATGGAAAGTGTGGTCAGTGCTTCGGCAAGATGGAAGACATGCTTTCCACTACACTCCAGTGCAAGGTAATTTTAGTACACGAAAAGCTTTAGATATTGCATGGATGTATTAGCTCAGGATGCGCTTCGCATGATCTTCCCCTCTAGCTTTTTTCTATAGGTACAGGACCAACAATCTCTGACACGTATATAAAAACTGTTTTCGAAATCGATTTGATCAGAGTAAGTATCGTTTTCGCGGTGTAAGGTGCTCCGTGAAAAATGCCGAATTGTCCCATTAAACGTGTGCAAAGAAATTACAAAAAATAGTAATATACAAAAAGATGGGGTAACATTTCATATGTAAGTATTTTTGATGTAATTAATGCAATTTTTCTATTAAATTCATTAAAATATTAAATGTCATAAGAATCGAAAACATTATCGATACAATTAATCGAGTACGAATTAATCGAATAGTCTACTGTGACCATAGACGAATGTTTTCTACCCTGGCAACTGTATTTTTTATTTGTCAAATAATTGTCAAGTATTTGAACTTTGTAAACAAACGGATAAATACTGAATTACGCGGTGATAAACCAGTCACAGAACGTTAAAAACGATTTACAATGAATAAATCATTAGTAATTCAACAAGAGAGGTGATTCACAAAGTTTACAGGCGGTGTCTCGCGGAATTTGAGGTGCAAAATATTTTGTCAGAACTCGACCATGTTTACCAAAGAACCGCTGATATTATAGGTATATAAGCAGTTTATTTTACAGTTTTTAAGTTAAATAATGTGTTTATTGTATACAAAGGCAGGCTCAAAGCTTCAGTTTACAGGTTTTTCAGTAAATATACATTGATCGCTTAGAGGTACATTCGATTGAATACACTTGATACTTGCGCATTATTTTTATGTGTTGCTTTCATCTCGACCAATACATAAACTAAGGTTGCTTTATTTTTCTATGTTTGCTTGTCAGTTAACATCGTTACTTAATTACTAAATAAACAAATAATCTTAAAGCATTAAAGAAATTATCTTTTATTGAATTATTTTATTTTTCAGGTAAGAATAGTCGAAAATTGCTCTTTACGATGACATTAATCGATTAATAATAAATCTTCAAGATGACAGCAATGCTGTGGAGACTGATGATGATGAGTTGATGTGGCAGCGGCAGGCCCACGCCAATATATGGATTTATCAGGAGTGGAATATTTAGACCAAGATTAAAATAAAAAAATAATTAAAAAACGCAGTAGCTATGATATGTTTGTTTTATTTTCCTAAAATACAAAAAAAAAAATAACTAACTCATGTTGAAACAAAAACACCCACTATCGAAACAATTCAGATAAATACGATCTCGATAAATTCTTGATCTTGATAAACGGAATCGAACCTGACACTGCTCCGGGTCCATATGACCCAGAAGCAGGCAGCGTCTGCTACAGAGGCGATGAATCACATATGGCATAAATATATGTATAACAAATATTATCTTATTGACCAACATCAAAGAAAACTTAAAAGTGCTTGCGCTTGCATTATGAATAATAAATAATATGGAAAATAATAAATCAAGTATCAAAATTATTCAGTCGTATTAGTCAATGTTGCAAGAATTAATCTCGACATATATACTTTTTGATTTGAACAGTGTTGTAGTAGTGTTTATTTATGATTGCAGACCGGTATCGATAAAAATATAATATATATAGTGTATAATAAACCTTGGGAGAGGCCTATGTCCAACAGTGGACGTCTTTTGGCTGAAATGATGATGATGATGACATTAGTATAATAATACCTATTACGTTTATACGTACCTACCTAACAAAAGATATCAGCCAGGCCAGTGGCAGCAGATGGCGCTGGTCGAGTGGGAGTGGGGGGGGATGAAACAGCTTATTTGGGAACATTAGGTACTTATTTTTTAGATAATCTCATTTTCAAGGAACTGAATTGGGATGTACCCGGAATCATCTTGTTTCCGTTGAATATTTACGCCTCGTGAGTTCCTCATTATTTCTTGTTCAGCTGTTTCAGTAGAGATAATTCAGTAGATTATAATGACAGCTATAAATGTAATAATGAGTATATGAAACTATCGATATAGCTAATTAGAAATATCGATAGTGGTATTCACCCTATTACACCGATGGTCCTACGGTAGTAAAATTTTGTATGTTGATGTATTAGATCTTTTAGTGTGCGTAAAATATACTAGTGTTGCACATTTCTTTACGTGTGCGTTTATAATGACACAAAATGTTTTGAGTAAGTGTGCGTCAATTTTAATGTAGTGGTTACCTCCCCTCCCCCAAGAATTGACAGAACATTTTGTTCGTTGAATTATGCGCGTACCGGGTCCCTAGTTAGATGGTCTAAGAGATATTGCGATTATGACTACAATCGTTAAAACCTCTTTTGCTTCTGTGAAGGTAAAAGTTCTCATTGTTTTTGTTTTAGGACTCGAAGATAATGATTTTGGAAGACGTATGGAATTTTGTCGATTCCTACTGCACACGGACGTCGATGACAGTAACTTTTTAAGAAGAATTTTGTGGACGGATGAGTCCAAATTTTCGAGGGAGGGAATTGTAAATTTACACAATTTACACAGCTGGGCGCCAAAGGATCGAAACCCAAAAGTTAAAAGGCCGATGTCCTACCAACGCAAGTTCAGCGTGAACGTCTGGGCAGGTGTGATTGGCCAGTCGCTTATCGGGCCACACTACCTCCCAGACAATCTTGACGGGGATTCCTACCTAGAGTTCTTGATAAATGACTTGCCTGAATTGCTGAGGGACATCCCAATAGACGAAGACCAGGCAATTGTTTTCCAAAATGACGGCTGTCCAGCACACTACCGGCTAACGGTCCGGGAGCATTTAGATATGTGTTTTCCCAATTCATGGATTGGGAGAGCTGGACCAATAGAGTGGCCTGCACGGTCCCCCGACCTGACGCCACTTGATTTTTATGTGTGGGGTCGTGCAAAGGAGTTAGTCTACAAAAATGAAATACACACCAAAGAAGAGCTCATTGAAAAAATAAATACCGCTTTTGAAGAGATGAAAGGAGAAATGCGGTTAGGAACCACGACTGCGGAAATCAGAAAGCGTTGCCGCGCTTGTATTAGGGTTGGGGGAAGACACTTCGAACAAAATTTAAAATAAATTAATTTTAATTTAACCTTGGTTTCATTTAGTAAAATCCTTATTTCCTGAGTAATTTCGAGATTTTCCATCCATGTAGCATACAGACAGAATGGGCATGACCTAGAGAAGTTTTGAGACAACTGTAAGATCTGACGCGCATTTAGTTTTTTTTTTTTAATGAACTTAAAGTTGAAGTTTAGTATTTTTTCTTCCCTTGTCAAGACTTTGATAGGTCATAATAATTTTATTTCTCATTATTTAATCCAAATATCGATGTTAGTAGAACAGGCATACACTCTCGATAAAAATTACAGTTAGTGTAGACAGGGACACCCATAAAAAAAAAAGTTATCGTGACTAAAAGTTCAACTTTCGGCAAAAAAACATAATAACTGAAAATGTCTTGAAAAAAAAAAACGATTAGGCAAGCAAGGGGTAGTTGGGCCAGAATACATAGCCAATGGCCCTAGCTACTCACCGTTACCGTTTGGCACACGCTCTTCCAAACACCCTGTATGATCATAAATGTGCGTGAGTGTGGGCAATTGGAACAAAAGTGATGAAACATGATTTTCGGCTTCTCACAAGAAGTCTAGTAATTTGTCAGTAAAGTATCCGCCACTTTACTGATAGGGTTTGGGGGGGTAGAAATAAGGTAGATTTAAGGTAGTTATAAGGTAGATTTAAGGTAGTTATAAGGTAGAATTAAGAAAAAAATGTAATAAAAGTATACTGATGTTAGGCTCCAAAGGGCTAGTTCCCAGGGGCCGTAAAACTAATCTTATAAAAAAAAAAAAAAAAGTCGGTCGGGTAAATAAACAATTGGAGGCTTTGGTTTGGAGTAGAGATGAGTTGGACTAGGTAAATTTGGGACTAGGTGCACCTATTCCTAGTATTTAAAAATACGTGATCCAAACACCTGTTCCACCTAGTCCAACTAGTCCGCCTAGTCAACCTAGTCCACCTAGTCTCCAGTACTTATCGGCTATGGTTCGCGTACTTAGTCCTTAGATTCATAATAGGACTCGATACATGAGATCAAATGGGGACAAAAATTGATTTGCTCACTTCAGTTAAATGTCGCCTACTGCTTACTAATGATGATGACTTGATGATGACGACGATGATGATGATGAAGAAGAAGACGACGACGACGACGATGATGATGATGATGCGATGATGATGATGCGATGACGATGATGATGATGATGATGATGACGATGACGATGATGGCGATGATGATGACGATGATGATAGTGATGATGATGATTATGATGGTGATGATGATGATGATGACGATGATGATGATGACGATGATGATGATGATGATGATGACGATGATTATGATGATGATGATGACGATGAGGATGATGATGTCGATGATGATGATGACGATGATGATGATGATGACGATGATAATGATGACAACTTCCTTTTAGAGCCATTTTTGTTATAAAGACAAAAATAGGTTATATCAACAATTTAACACAAAAATATGATAATAATACTACTTGGACTAGAAGACTAGTTACCTACCATATACTATGTAGACTAAGCAGTTCGTTATACTCATAATAATACGCGATATCCACGAGCAATCGAGAGAGCATCACGTCCGCTGGGACGTGTTGAGTGAAATACTAGGTGGACTAAGTACTCTCCAAATTGGAATAGGTGCCGCCTAGTCTCATAAAATACCTGTTCTTCGCACCTGTTCTAGTAAATACGACTCATCTCTAGTTTGGAGGTTAAGACTTAAGATTAAGTTTAAACTTTAAAGATATTTACCAAAATTAGTCTAAATGGTCACGATAACAGCATCTGAGAGCTTCGACAATTTCTGTCGTACTTGTCTGGCTCCAAAAGTGTCCTACAATATTTACGAAGAACTGAACGATAATGTAAACATTGCTGAAATGTTGGTGTTGTATACTGGGATAAAGGTTTGTTGTTGTTTATACGGTATTGTGATAATAATGACGAGATCTCTCTCACCACTGAGTGAGCAAAAGTGTTTACTGCTGAGGGCTGAGGTCACCAACACACTAACGGATCGTTAAAGCAGTAAACGAATGTTACTAGTATATTATAACAGTTGGTTACTCTTCTGATTGTCCGTTAATGTTTTGGTGAATTTGAACTTTGATAAAAGTACTATAGTTATACCGCAAGCGCGGTACCGCGCCTTAGGTATGCGCGGCGAGGTGGGAGGGTGGGACTGCGAGAGCGATTACGGGTGGGGGAGTGGGCCAACAAGAGCGATGAGCACTCCCGTCTCGCCGCTCGCGTACCTAAGATGCGGTACCGCGCTTGCAGTACTTATACCTATAATAGTGACCTTACTTACCTATATTTAATTATGTTTGCAGATGGAACCACAGGATGGTTTACCGACTAAGTTATGTACCAGTTGCTACAATTGCATTCTACGCTTTCATGATTTTAAAACTATAGCTCTGGATGTAGACGTCAGGCTGAGAAACAAATTTTCTGAATCTAATCTGAACCGGGTCGTAAGTTCAGACGTGAAGGATGAAAATAGCATACTAGAAGATTACGTTATAGAAAATGATAGTATTGATAATAGTGATGATATTAAGAAAGAAATAAAAGAAGATGATATGGAAACTGATGCTGAGGATGCTGTAACCTCTCCAATAGATGGAACAAGTTCAAGTATAGAATTAAAATGTGATATTTGCGCTAAAACATTCAAAAAATTATCCAGATTAGAGACACACATGAAAAAACATGTCTTGAAGACGTATTCATGCTATGTGTGTGCAGAGAAATTTAAACATTATAGCAAATTAATCAAGCATGTCGCTACACATAACGGCATGACTATAACCGAAATAAATAATTACACAAAACAGTTGCAATGTGAAGTTTGTTCGCAAAAATTCAGATCGGTACAGTCACTGTCGGCCCACAAACGTAAACACACGTCCAAAGACAGAGTACTGTCATGTTCGGTGTGCAATAAAGTATTCAAAAAAGTGAGCCATTTAAAAAGGCATGAATTGTGCCACGAAGATAATCGTCCGTATAAATGTATTCTATGCCCTAAGTCGTTTGCATCAGAGGTGACATTGCTGGAACATGTGAATAAACACAATGGAATAAAACCGCATAGCTGCCCTATTTGTGCGAAGTCTTTCTCTCATCCGTCGACTTTAACTAAGCATATTAATATACATACGAGGGAAAAGCCGTATTTATGTCCAACGTGTGGGAAAAAGTTTGATTCAAGCACAAATTTGGATCAGCATATGAAAAGGCATTTGGGATTGAAGTCATTTGCTTGCAATTCGTGTCCTAGGACATTTGTTAGTAAAGGTGAGGAACTTAGCTCAGGATAATAAATTGGTCTCAAGTTCTCAACTCAAGTTTGAGTACACTCATTAGACGATTTTGGACTGGAATGCAATCTCACTCTCAAAATTAAGATTTTCATCATCATCATCATCTCGGCCGATAGATGTCCATTGCTGGAGATCGGCCTCCTTCAAGATTCGCCACAATGACCGGTTTTGCTCTGCCTGCATTCAGTATATTCCCGCGACCTTCACCAGGTCGTCGGTCCACCTTGTGGGAGGCCTACCCACGCTACGCTTTCCGGTGCGCGGCCACCATTCTAGAACACTTCGGCTGTGACCAAAATTTACCGTGAATTCAATGAGAATCAATACTAGGTCAACAAATCAACTCATAATGAACACTATAGTTGAAATAAAACTAAGCTTTATTATTAATATAATTTTGAAATCATCGAAATCGGACCATCCGTTGCGATTTAATAACACATTTATACATATAATGTGCGGCATGTGCGTGTGACGTCACACGGGACCGTCGGATTGAAGGCGCGCTGTACCCGCGCCGGCCCGCGCCGCCGTTCATTTCAAAGCGCGCGTGGCTCAAATGACGTCACAACAACCGCGCGCGAACTTCGCTAGTAATTTGGTCCCAGCTTCGCCAATTTTTGTCGTAGACAAAAAAAAATTGCATAGTATGTTATGGATTTCTTAGCTCTATAAATCTGCATTCTCAACTAAATTCGTTACGGATCTCCATTATATTTCAGGTGAACTGAAGTCTCACCTGAACACACATACAGGCGACCGTTCGTACTCGTGCGAGCAATGCTCGGCTACGTTCACCAAACGCAGCGCCCTCCGCAGGCACAAGATGCGCCATCTGGGCATCAAACCCCATCAGTGTGACACGTGCCCTATGAAGTGAGTGAGTGATGACCTTTTTACCCGACTACGGCGGAGGGTTATGATTTTGACCGGTATGTATGTATGTATGTATGTATGTATGTGCATGTGTTCCCACCTAACTTCCAAACGACTTGTCGTAATTTGACAAATGAGGTATCGTTAGAAGCGGCTTAATGGCGCGCTGGTTATAGACTATGTGACGTCACATAAAATTGCATATGGCGGGCGCCCTCTAGAGGACATAATGTCATGAACTAAAAAAAAATACATTTTTTAATGAAACCGTGTGGGGTATCAAATGAAAGAGCTTGATGAGCACATTACAAAAATATATATATTGTTACCTATAACTCCAAAATAATTAAATAAAAAGTAAGTTTAAAAACTAAAACCCGACTACTGAAAAATCGCGCGACCACGGCTATCCTCTAGATGAGAATATTTTCTTGTTTCATACTTTTTAGAGCGCGATTTTTCAGTAGTCGGGTTTTAGTTTTTAGACTTACTTTTTATAAATGTTACTAAGAGCCACTTCCCACTTGTCGGCGCTTCTGTTCACACTAGTCGGTTTTCGGACCGATCGAAGCTGGAACCATCAAGCTGGAGCCCCTTTTTGCCAGTCTGCGTTCTGCGGCAGAGAGCAGCTAGCGACGGGCGGAAGAAGGAGGAGCGGGGAGAGGGTTGCCGGGCCCGACATAATGTGACGAGATCGCGCACGATATTTTTTTATGGACGTACAGGGCAGTCAAAACACTCAACATTTCCTGTCGGCGCCGACAAGAAATCGGTGTCGCATCAGTGAGAACAGCTGCGATTTTCTGTCGGGCCGACACCCGACAAGTGGGGAACGAGCTCAAGATTGCAAAGAAGCGTACGAAGGGGAGTGAGCCAAAGGGAGGGGGGGGGGACGTTGGGCTTCCGGCTCTCTCACTCATCGTACGAAATGTAGCTGTAAGCTGCAATAGCTAATTTACGCCGATCTTCATGATGTTATCCAATCAAAATGGGTAGGCCAAATCTTTTACAAACGAAAACGAAATTCGCGTATTTCCTACTACGATTCTCATTTATTCCGACATTTCTTACGAACGAAAATTGTTACACGTTTAGATTCGAAGACGACGAAGACGTCAAACAATTTTCGTTCTCAAGAAATGTCGGAATGAATGAGAAACGTAGTAGGAAATACGCAAAATTTCGTCCGAAATTTCGTTTTCATTTGTAAAAGAGTAGGCCTAAGGTATAATATTTTAATGCTCGGCGATCACCGATAAATTTAAAATCCTCTGCTGTCCCGGCCGCCAGTCTGCGCAGGCCATAAGAAGTACTCCAAGCGCCACTCCAGATGCCACTTCATTTGTCAGGTTCGTGAGTAAGGACCACCTGAAGCGTCACTACCGCATCCACACCGGCGAGCGGCCGTACAAATGCGAGCTATGCGAGCGAGCGTTCACGCAGAGCAACGACCTGCTCAAGCACAAGCGAGCGCACTTAGGAAACAACCTGTACAAGTAAGTAACGCACCCGTATCTATACATCATTCATCATCATTTCAGCCGAAAGACGTCCACTGTTGGACATATGCCTCCCCCAAGGTTCGCCACAATGACCGGTTTTGCACTGCCTACATCCAGCATATTCCCCCAACCTTCACCAGGTCGTCGGTCCACCTTGTGGGAGGCCTACCCACGCTACGCTTTCCGGTGCGCGGCCGCCACTCGAGAACTCTTCGGCTCCATCGGCCATCCGTATCTATACAAGAGATTTATTATAGTGACCCCCCTTACCAACCGTCAGGTTATAAAAAGGAGGCACACTATACCTGGCAACCCCTTACGAGGCATTACTCACATTATGAGTACTAGAGCGTATGGTCTGGCGGCAGGACCTACCGTAGATGGTCCCTGACGCCTCGTAAGGGGTTGCCAGGTATAGTGTGCCTCCTTTTTATAAACTGACGGGTGGTAAGGGGGGCCACTATAATAAATCTCTTGTATAGATACGGGTTGCGTTGTACAAGTAAGTACAACACAAATATGTTGGGAACAGGTACCAACAACAATTGGCTTCCGCACTCTTCTTAATATCGTCAGACTTACACACCAACTGTATGGTCCCAAACTAAACAGCGGTTGTACTATGGATACAATGGACTGGGGGCGATCCCAGTGACACCCAGACCGGGGCAATTTGCTTAAAGGCCTGGTTCTGAAATTTGCCTACGCTCGAGCCACTGGAGCCAAGCTGTAGCCAATTGACTGCAGCTCATATATGGGCGGGCTAAACTGGGGGGAGCTACTACAGCTCCGTTTCGTACGATGAGTCAGAGCCGGAAGCTCCCTCTCTCATAGACAGCTTCAATCACTGTTCGTTAAACCATCGGGGGCTAAGCAACACTTGGCAAGGTCTATCAGAGATCCATTTAGTGGAATTTGGACTGAGCGTCTCCATACTTCGGAGGGCATGTAAAAAGTCGGTCCCGGTTGTTGTCATCCAGGCAGCAGTCGTTAAGCCATGTCAGAGGCCTTCGGGCGGCTTGAACAACTAACACCAGGTTGGCCACTAACCATACATTAAGAAGTATACATTTGGTTTCAGATGTGACCAGTGTACCCAGAGCTTTCGTCTGATGGCCGAGCTACGTCACCACCACTCTGAACACTACATCGCCTCTCGCCTGCAAGCTATCAACGTTAATCCTGAAACTACCAATGCAATCGAAAATACCTCGTCCATGAATACCACTAAGAATTCGTTAGTCAAGGATAATGACCCTAATTCTGTTATAGAATCTAATCTTGTGTGAACTTCTGAATCTAAGGCAATCAGGCTATCTAATAAATGCATCACTAAGTTGAGATCGATCTTAAGATGCAATTTTGACGTTTAATGTGTGGAACATCTGTCAAAAACAGCATCTTAAGATCGATCTCAACTTAATGATGCATTTATTAATACGATCCTTAGTTATTAGCCGCGTCCAGATGTCTCACATGCCGCGCGGGACAGCTTTGTCTCGCTCAGTTTGACAGGGCGAGCGTGAGCCAAATGCTCGCTCTGCCTCACCCGAGCGCTATCATTTGCCTCGCCTAGTTTGGCCTAGTCATGAGACAGAACGATAATGTAACTATGTAACTGATTGTTTGGCTATACCCTTCTCTGTCTAGAGTGTAGAATGGCTCGCCCTTTGGCTCACCCGAGCATGTGACTGAGGTTGCCGCGCGCCGCGCGCGGCATGTGAGCGCGCAGCCTCGCGCGGCATGTGCTTGATATAGACGCAGGCATTACCGTCTTTGTTATAAATGTAATATACTTATGAACAATACGTAAATATATTTTTTGAGAGATTTTAATTTGTCCGTATATTGATACCCAATTTTGCAACGTACAGAGTACGGACCTACAGACACTATAATTATGTGAAATCGATATGAAATTGCTAAGCAATCATGGCGACCTACACGGAATGCAGTTTCCGACAGCCACGGCGACCTCTGTGGTTAGACATAATAACACAATCCCATAACTCGACGCTACGTGTTTCATGGGTTTCTTGCGGCTTGTTTAATGGGACTTTACTATACACTCCCATTGCCAATAGTAGGTAAGCCAGGATCTGATGGTGTTGGTGAAGACGCCGAGGTTTGACCCTCGGTGAGTCCCGGGAGAAATCTAAAGGTAGGAGTTCGATGCAAACGGCAGACTGCAGACGTCAGTCGGCAGACGTCAGTTTCGTACAAATTGTCGCGATGACGTGTGCCGCGACGGCACGACGGCATTCAATTTCTATGAGATCGACTGACGTCGGCCGTTTGCCGCTTGCATCGAACTCCTACCTTGAACTGTTTTGAAATTCCCAAGAAAAAAATAGAAGAAGATAATCATCTACCCCGTCCTATATCGTCGTTATATATCTGGCGGGCCCGTTAGCGTGGTTGGCGCGGAGGCGCCTTTCACGCTGCAGGTCGTAGGTTCGATTCCTACCCGTGACATGCATTTGTGTGCATGAACATGTCTGTATGTTCGGAGTCTGGGTGTATATGTATATTAAGTATGTATTTACAAATAAAAAAGTAGTATATGTAGTAATATCAGTTATCTGGTTTCCATAGTACAAGCTCTGCTTAGTTTGGGATCAGGTAACCGTGTGTACAAAAATGTCCCAGGATATTATTATTATTATTATTTGTTGTATTTTTTTTTCTCGGTCTTGCACCGGTTTACTGGTGTACACGGGCCTAAGCCAAGTGCACATCAGGTTGTTGGGGTATTAAAGCTGGTTGTGCTGGTTGGGTGGTGGTTGATGTAATCAGTTGAGAGGTGTGTGATGTGGAGTGTGTGGTAGGTGTAGGTGTGGTAGGGTAAGTGTTGGTGGGTCTGTGTATGTTTTCCTGTTCGGTTTGGAGGAATTTTCTGACGATGCGACAGGTGTTCAGAATAGCTGCTTTTTGCAGCAGAGAGTACATATTCGGTGGCAGGTTTAAGGTGTTAAGTGATTGGTGAAGTTGTTTGGGTATTACTCCTGTAGTAGAGAGCACTATTGGGATTATTATTATTATCTACCCTCCGTTGCAAAACGGGAGATGAAAAATAACTGTACCTATAATAATAATAATAATAACAATATCCTGGGACATTTATTACACACGGCTACCTGATCCCAAACTAAGCAGAGCTTGTACTATGGAAACCAGATAACTGATATTACTACATATACTACTTTTTATTTGTAAATACATACTTAATATACATATACACCCAGACTCCGGATATACAGACATGTTCATGCACACAAATGCATGTCACGGGTAGGAATCGAACCTACGACCTGCAGCGTGAAAGTCGCCTCCGCGCCAACCACGCTAACGGGCCCGTCAAAACTAACTAAGATATACCACGCCGAGCCTAGATAATGGGAATATGTAAGGCAGATGATGATAAAAATTAGGACAAGTACCTACCTAGGTACCTACTGTAATGGTGTTCTTAGATCGTATTAATTAATATTACCAAATTTATTTAATTTAAGGAAAACCAACAGCTTTTTAAAATAATTATACAATGGTATAGGTAACATGAAGCCAATTAGAGGTTTCCACGGATAGTTATGGACCGGTTAACATAGTTTTTAGCGATCACTAGTTAGTAACAACAAAGTACATTTTAAATTTAAGAATAAAAAAAAAAATTAAAAGTTTTTAAAGTTATTAAGGTACTTAATGAGAAAATAAATTTATTCAAAAATATTACTTAAAGAACTCAACTAACTAATATCACTTCCATCTTTTTAAGGAGGACAGCGCAGGCCACTATACCTAGGTATAAACACTTGGATCATATATGAACTAGGTACATGTTCGTTTGTCTGCCAGTGTGCCATCCTTTTTCTATAAAAAAATCTACCTTGTGAGGGTTGCAGTATAATCGTGATATATAGAGGCATTTTTGTAACCTGACATTCCGTTGCTATATCACTAACGAAAGGCAAACGCTTTAAGGACTCTACCCACTACAACGTATCATACCATGACCGTGCTATGAACGTATCAGACACGACAAGCAACACGATACGCTCTACTATGCCCACTAGAGCATATCAATTACGTATCAAAGTCGTATGTATCGGCTTTAATGTCATGCACAGAGCGTATCGCCACCGGCAAAATATTATCGCCGACAATACTTGCCGCTCCGTGCATGGCACGCTACGGTGCTGGTCGGTAACGGAACGGGCTAGTGGGCATGGTCTCATACTTTTTAATACAGAGAATATTTTTTTGCCTGACACGTTCATAGCACAGTCATAGTATGATACTGTGTAGTGGGCAGAGAACTTTATGTAAACGCCCAGCGTTTTGGCTGGTTCTGGGTAAAATTAACGGGAAACGAGACGGGTGACTGCCCTCTAGTGTCTTCTATTCACGAAGAGGGAGTCGTATGTTTCACTTTCTTTATGTAACGAAGTCCTTAGCGATTATGATAGCAAATTAATGGAATTATTCATCGTAGCGGCTCGATTGTACTCTATTTGGTATCGATATCCAATACGCAATGGAATGTGGAAGAAACTTACTACATACTACCTAGGTACTTTGTTTTCAGTATGATTGTCTGGGATTTTGAAATGCATAATTTCATCCGCTTATAGCTGTGCCTCTGATCCCATCACTATCGCACTAAAGTACTAAGACATCATAAAAGGAGAGATGTAATGTAATGTAACGTCACGACTTTTATCCCCGTTCGGGGGTAGTCAGAGGCTTGAGTGGCCATACACCACCACATTGTGGAGATATTAACCAACTCAAAGCCCACGTTTCACTAGATAGTCAGAACCCAACGTGACAGGTGGTGAAACGTGTCGCCGTGTATACAGGAACTGACTATTACCTAATCCGAGGGATAGGTAGGTTTCCTCACGATGAAAAGGAGAAAAGGAGAGATGTATGTTGTAATAACATGTGGGTGCACGTCAATTAGCTCTACCATGAATATACCTAGATTTGGTGCGTCCAAATGCCTCGTATCCTCATATGCCTTGTCCGAGCACTCAAGTCACACATTACCTATGTTTGCGTTCCGATGTCAAAACTGAGTGCTCGAGTGCGGCATGCGTCTGATGTAGAGTTTAGACGCGGCTATTCGCTAAGAGTCGCTAGTGAGTAGGTACGTACAATGCACACGAAAACCAGAAAATTGTTGGTGACTATGGAAAGATTAGAAGGTATTTAATCAAAAACGTTTGTTTGGTTTATGTTAGTTTACGACGCTTGAGAAATACTCCCTGATGATCAGCCTTTACTCAATCCACTGTTAAACGTTGATCTTTCGTAATGTTAGTCATTGAACTTAATCATTAGATTAATTAAAATTACTTAGAGGTGAGATGAAGAAACACCTATCTACTTAAAAGGGTATTTCTTAAAAATATCTTGTAAAAATCTGGTTCCACTGGCTTGTTATTTAGATCTTATCACACGGCGAGGGTCAAGTTGCGTAATCTTAAGCATATTACATCAGAAATGCTACTTACTCTTCAGCTTTAGCTCTACCATGAGATTTACGCGGGTTTAACGCTCGCTAGTCGCTAGCGTTTGCGTAAAATATTTTTATACAGCTAATTGTACAGAGCTGTTACGCAATTAACAATTTGCCAGCAGACTTTATCGACTAGCGACTCTTAGCGAACGTTTGACTCCTGGTAGAGCTACTTATAACAAGTAATAACATAACATAAAAACCGGACTAGTGCGAGTAGGACTCGCACCCTGAGGGTTTCGTACAAATTGGGACCCCCGTACAAACTTCCACCCCTTATTTTACCCCCTTAGGGGTGGAATTTTCCAAAATCCTTCCTATGCTCTTCTACGCTGTAAAAGGTACTAACTGTTTAAGTTTCATGTTTGTAACACCAGCGGTTTGGACTGTGCACTTCTTGACAGACGGACAGACAGACAGACGGACAACAAAGTGATCCTATAAGGTTTCCGTTTTTTCCTTTTGAGGTACGGAACCCTAAAAACCACAGATAGGTCATTGATGAATGTATTAGCAGATATAGTACGCACCACTACATGCAGCAAAACTTCTAGTAGGTACACCGCGACTCTACCCGGTTTAAAACACGGAATCCTCTCCATCCAAAGGTTGTCTGGAAGAGAACGCAGCTTAGGATAAGACCGCCCACTGTACACTGCTGTCCATTTCTTGTTTTGTTTGTAATTTTTATTCTATATGTGTGTGGTGTACAATAAAGTGGCCGGATTTAGAGGTCTGGAGGCGCTGGGACAGCAAAGGAGTGGAGGCCCCATGGCCTCTAATTATTTTTCAAATAAAATATATAAAAAAACAGTCGACGTTTTCAATAAATCATTTATTGTGCAACCAAGTAAACTCGTCGTAAAAAGTAAAGTCGTCGGAATTTGAAAGATTTTTTCTATTGTGGGGCCCTCTTTTGTGGAGGCCCGGGGCTGTAGCCCCGGATGCCCTCCCCTAAATCCGGCCCTGTATGTATCTAAAACTTACACATCTGTTATTACAGTCGCAATTCGGAAATTTTGGTACTTATGAAATACATAAGAAGGCTTTATTTACTAGAAGTTGAGCCATATTGGCAATACCGATATGTTTTCAACATTATTTACCGCGAACGATTGCCTCGCACTGTGTCCATGTATCTACTCTTTTTAGTAGGACCATGAACCTAAACATCTAACTTCGTTGAGTAGGACGAACTATTTTGGACAGTAACGTGTCTCTCCTTTCATGTTTTTACCTTTGGTCTAATTTTTCAAATGTGTTGAACTGTTTGAAATGTTTCTAACCAATTCTTGGGGATTAATAATAATAATTTAGCCCTTTTAACAAATAAATATAAATATCGCCAGACCAACACTAATCAACTAACTGTGGCCCGATTCACGTAACCAAAACCGTAACGATGTCTCAGCGATAAAGTCGTAGATAGCCTTTTCGTAATACACGTGTTACGGTTACGTGAATCGGGCTACTGTATGGTTCCAAACTAAGCAAAGCTTGTACTATGGGTACCGTACAATAGACTCGGGGCGAGTGATACCCTGATTAGCCCCCCTAGACAAGTGGCATGAGCGCTAATAGAATAGAATAGACTTCACAATGTATGGAAATGACATTACAAGTAGCTATCTAGATCACGTGACTTATGTCATTTCCATACATGAAGCGTCGCGATTTGAAAGAACGCTTGTAGACGTCAGCCTCGTTAGCCAGGTAATAATACCCCTCTAGACAGTATATAAGTAGTTTATGTATGGAAATGATATAAGTCACGTGATCTACATAGCTACTTGTAATAACATTTCCATAGATTGTGAAGTCTATTCTATTCGATTAGCGTTCATGCCACTTGTCTAGGGGGGCTGGGCAGATTACGAAAAGGCTGTTTACGAAATTTGCTTCTGGCGTGAATCAAACCCGTGACCACCCGATGCAGTGAGCCGAGTTGCCTACTCGCTCGAACCACTGCGCCGCGCCGACCGGTCGTCAAAACAATACGATACGATTACGATAGTATCTTACAATGTAGCGATTAGATACGCATCCTAACCTTTTGAACGCAATAGGAAATAGGAAGAGTGGTCGTAATGCAATAGAAACCGGCTAGCCGAACGGTACCTATATACCAATACCTAGGTAATAATCACAGAGTAAAGACTAAAGAAAGAGGTGCCCTTATTAGATATTTGTATGAAACAAAACGTGGTCATTGTTATTTCAATTTCATTTTACTATTTACCGGTAAACAGTTGAACTACTCGCTTTGTTTTATGTCGATGTTAGTACTAGGCCGACCACTCGGCCGACTTGCTTAGGGCCAGTCCCCTTAGTAACTGGTCCATGGTTGAACTGTTTGAAATGTTTCTAAATAATTCTTGGGGATTAAATAAATAAATAAATATCGCCAGACAAACTAATCAAATGTATGGTTCTAAACTACTGAAAGTTTGTACTATGGGTACCGTACAATGGACTGGGGGCGAGTGACAACCGGATTAGCCCCCCTAGATAAGTGGCATGAACGCTAATCGAATAGAATAGAATAGACTTCACAATGTATGGAAATGACATTACAAGTAGCTATGTAGATTACGTGACTTATGTCATTTCCATACATGAAGCGTAGCGATTTGGAGGAACGCTTGTAGACGTCAGCCACTTGTCTAGAGGGGTAATACCCCCCTAGACAGTATACATAGAAGTAGTTCATGTATGGAAATGTCATAAGTCACGGGATTTACATAGCGACCTGTAATGTCATTTCCATACATTGTGAAGTCTATTATATTCTATTCGATTAGCGTTCATCCCACTTGTCTAGGAGGGCTGTGCAGATTACGAAAAGGCTGTTTACGAAATTTGCCTCTGGCGGTAATCAAACCCGCGACCACCCGATGCAGTGAGCCGAGTGGCCTACTCGCTCGAACTACTGCGCCAACCGGTCGTCAAAAAAATACGATACGATTACGATAGTATCTTACAATGTAGCGTTTAGATACGCATCCTAACCTTTTGATCGCAATAGGAAAAAGGAAGCCTGGTAACGTATAATGGTATATGTATTACCTAATGTCGTAATGCAATAGCAGCCGAACGGTGACGGTGGATGTTCAATACCTAGGTAAATAATATTAACTGGGTAAATAGGTCCTCTTAGATTAATATTATGTTCCACAGAACGGTCCCCCGGCTGCAATGACAATTTAATAATACAACTTCTTTGTTACTTTTTAACCGACTTCAAAAAAGGAGGAGGTTCTATGTTCGGCTGTATGTATGTTTTTTTTATGTATCTTCACCGATTTCTCCGGCATTTATGAACCGATTGGAAAAATTCTTTTTCATCACTCATACGCGGAAAGTAGGTCGAAAGGTCCCTGAAGAGCCGATAGAAGGTGATACTTTTCTGATCGGGCAAAATCGTTGACAGAACGGGCTCAATCGTATATCCAGATAACGATTGGGCCCGATCTGTCAAAGATGCTGTCAAATTATAAAAAAAACGAGTTTCTATTTAACCATGTTCCAACCAAAGAGAATGTAATAATTCCAACCTTTTTACAGTCACTTAATTACAACGCGATGTAAAATTGAAATAACATAAAGTTAAGTATTAATGAAAGAATATATTTTTTTAAATGACTTTATTATAATTTACTTCCAACTATTTCTTTAAAATAACATAGATTTGGGCAAAATATTTACCATTTTTCCCTAAAGCAATCACAAATCGTTCCTGCTCCGAATCTTTAATCACAGACTAAAACCTTTTATAATGTTTGAAAAAGTACTGGCCTCTAAAAAAAACAAAGTGACAGTGTCAAAATATCAAAAAGCAAAATACGCAATCTACGTCAGTATACATGTGAGTGTATGTGTCAATGTTCACTATTTTTTTCTTGAGCTAATAAATTATTTTATTATTACTTTCCTTGTATACGTGATGAAAAGCACAGTGTTTCCCTCGGGTTAAAGTAACTTATTATTGGTCCCTCGAACTATTAGCGCCCTCGCGTCTCGGGACCAATAATAAGTGACTTTTCACCTCGGATAACAATGTACTATTGTTGTTCGGTAGACCGCATCTCCAAGTTGGTCCCATAAAAAAATAATTCCTGGAATCAACCCCTAAGGGGGTAAATTTGGGGGGTGAGGGTCGTCTGAAAAAAATTTTGTCTGATTGACTTGAAACTTAATTTGTATACCTATTTGGAGTATTCGGAGTCGGTGGCAATCTTAGTGTGCTTATTCTACCTACTACAAAAGTAAGAAGATAGATTGGCACCGACCGGGCGACCCCAAATACACGATAACACATGATCACGCCTGATTTTTTCGAAGGGGTAGGCAGTGCTGGTAATAGAAATATTAGTAGTATATTATTGGGCATCCTATTCCACTACCGATAATCCATTAAGTGAATTACAAGCCTGAAACCGAGTAAGTGAAGTACGCGCCAACACCCTCGAACAGCCGCTGAGGTAGTTATTATTGGTGCATCATTCTCCAGTCGTGAATTCGGGCCTTCGGCCCTCAGTCACTTTGTGGAGTATGATACACCATTAATAACTACCTCAGCGGCTGTTCGAGGGTGTCAGCGCGTACTCCACTTACTCGGTATCAGGCTTGTATTCCACTTAATGGATTATCGGTAGTGGACTAGGATGCACCAATAATAACTACCTCAGCGGCTGTTCGACGGTGTCGACGCGTACTCCACTTACTTAATTACCGATGTGGGATATGATGCTAGCAGTTCAACAGTATGGTTAGGCGCATATTCCACTTACTGGAGCTGCCACGTAAAATATAACTGGATTACCGCGAGCAAAAATATATGACTTACCATGACCATCAGCAACTGTTTGGTAGTATGGTGAGGCGCTTATTCCACTTTACTAGTTTTATCTCCTGCTCAATATTAGCTGACACATGTTATGCTCACTGAATTGAACCTGAAAGAGATCGCGATACTCTTACAGTTTATAAATGGTAGAGAAATAAAAAATAAAGTCATTATTAATCTAGCCGTTTCAAGCATAACCCATGAAGTTTGTAAAACAACCTCAGTCATTACATGTAAACAAAATTTGTGCTGAGTCTTGTAAGAATAGTTTTCGCCACGGTGAATTATTACCTAACTCAATACGATGTATCATTTGTGGACCTTCAAACTGTGGGAAAACTAATTTACTAGTTGGGCTTCTTATACACAAAAACGGATTAAGATATCAAAATGTTTACGTTTATTCGAAAACTTTACAGCAACCCAAATACATTTTCTTAGAACGAGTTTTGAAGAGAGTACCTAAAGTAACATTCGAGAAATATCGTGAAAATGCAGAAATAATAAGTGTCCAAGACGCTCGGCCGAATTCAGTCATTATATTCGACGATGTAGCTTGTGAAAATCAAAATAACATGCGTGATTATTTCGCAATGGGCAGACATAAGCACATCGATTGTTTCTATCTAAACCAAACATATAGCAAAATCCCTAAACAACTGGTCAGAGACAACGCAAACCTAATTATACTTTTTAAACAAGATGAAATTAATATGAGACATGTGTATAATGAACATGTTACCACAGATATGACCTGGAACCAGTTTCGCAAAATGTGTTCGAAAATATGGAAAGATCCCTTTAATTATGTGGTAATAAATAAGGATTGCGCTAAAAATAAAGGATGTTACAGAAATCAATTTGATACTTTTGTAGTCTTTGATTAAAAACTCGAATATATAAGGCAGGCACATCCGGGAAGTTATTAATCTGTGGCCAGCGCTATATCAAATACAACCTCTTTACCAATATGGAACAATCATTGAAAAGACAAATTGTACATGCAGCGGAAGCTGTAAAGAAAAAAGTACGCAAGATGCGAGACATCGAGATGCATAATAATCACGCACTAGAATCAGTTTTCAAACCTGTAACAGAACCTCTTAACCTAATTGCCGGTGCTAGTAAGAAACCTCCTACCCTGCATCCTTTTGAAGGTGAAGAAGTCGAAGTTCCTTTAAATGAGAAAACTTTTATGGGAGAAAGATCTAGTAGTATCAAAGGACGCAATAATAGCGATGAAGATGATAATGAATCTGATGACGAGAGTAACTCTTCATATAAATCAGTAGCTGGGGTTAATGAAAATTATAATGTGTCATCCTGGTCATTATCTTCAGAAGCGTTATCAGATAATCCATTTGGTGTAAGAGTAGATCATGGGAAGATGATGCTAGGTTCTGTTCCCATAACGATGGATGATCAGTACATCGGCTTAGCGGAACATAAATACGTAAATACACCCGGTTTACGACAGTTGTTGCTTAAGAAAGATATAGACTTAAGCTTGGTAACAGGTAGTGATATGCACAATTATAAATCGATGCTACTAGCTACAAATGCTCATCGTCGTGACTATGATCCAAATAAACCCATAAAAAGTAATAAGGGGCAAAAATATTTACAAGTTATTAAGCCTCTCTTCAAACTGCAAAAAAATATAGTTCAATCGAAAGGGGAAGGATTACCGTTAACAAAAAAATGGAACAAAGACGTAGACTATGTGTATTGGGATGATCCCAATGAATTAGTGGAAAGGTTAAAATTATTAGTTGCATCTCGAGATGCTGGTAATACAGGATTAGACAACGAAATAATATCTATTATTGAGGAATTGCATGAAAGTAAAATTATAAATAAATAAATGCTTACAAATGTGCACGGCTCATTTTATCTTTAACCTTTCAATACAGTGCACCTTATCATGAATGTAGACAAATTTGGACACTATATCCATAAAAGATTACGTTTGACTGAACTGCTCGACTTAAATGAAAACGCATTATTTAAAACAGAAAACGGTGATTATGATTTTAAATCATCTCGGCTGAGAGGAATTAGCTCACCGGTAGAAGCAGACGAAGCAGTGAATAAAGATTATGTTGATCAATTGAGTGCTATCACGACCAAAGAATTTAATAAATTGATTGGTTCATTGCGTGCTCAAATCATACTAGATGCACAACAGACAGTGCGAGCCACTTTAAAAGCAAAGCTCCCAGAGGTTTTAATTCAATTGAAAGAGAATTTTTATACTAAATCAGATATAGATAAAATAAATAAAAAATAAACTCTGTAATGGCAAAGCAGCAAATTGTAGACGAAATTCATAAAGCAGCACGAAGAAATTTCATTAGACGTTCTGTTATTCTAAAGGGGATTGACGACTTATGGCAAGCAGATCTAATGGACATGCAAAACGTGAAAAAATACAATAAAGGATACAATTTCATTTTAGTGGTGCTTGACTGCTTTTCTAAGTATGGTTGGACAGAGCCATTAAAATCTAAAAACAAAATTGAAGTTACTTCGGCATTTGAACGTATACTCCGTATCAGCAATCGTACCCCAGTTAACTTACAAACTGATATGGGAACAGAGTTTTATAATGTTACATTCCAAACGCTTATGAAGAGGTATAGGATTAATCATTATTCATCGTTCTCTACTAAAAAAGCTTCGATCGTAGAGAGACTAATTAAAACTGTCAAAAATAAATTATATAAATATTTTAGTCTGATTGGAAACTACAAATGGATAGGGCCCCCGATGGAAGATATTATGATCAAATATAATAACACGAAACATCGCACTATTAAATTGAAGCCGGCGGACGTAAATAAATTGAATGAGGCCCTAATTAGAGAAAATATTCGCAAAATACACACCCATGGATCCGTTCAGGGGAAGCCAAAGTTCCAAGTTGGTGATAGTGTTCGTATCAGCAAATACAAACATAATTTCGAGAAAGGTTATACTCCTAATTGGTCTACTGAACTATTCACAATAAAAAAGATTAACAAAACCGTACCAGTAACATACCGCATAGAAGATCGACTAAAGCAAGACATATTAGGGGCTTTTTATGAACAAGAACTTCAAAAATCGAACAATCCAGATGTTTATTTGGTAGAGAAAGTTTTGAGAAAGAAAGGGAACAAGCTGTTTGTTAAATGGTTAGGCTTAAGCAATGAAGAAAACAGTTGGATTGATAAAAGTGCAATAATGGTTTAAGATATATAAGTAATATGATTGTAATATTCTTAACATATCACTTACACTAATGCAAGGTGGTGGACTAGTTAACAGCGTAATTAATCATCTTCCGTTCGAAGTTCATTTGCCCGGATACAATTATTGCGGACCAGGAACTAAACTTGCCAAACGTTTGGCACGAGGCGACCGAGGTGTGAATAAGTTGGACGAAGCTTGTATGCATCACGATATTGCATATACAAACCATTCAGATTTACCCGACCGACACAAAGCTGACTTACAACTACTCAACATGGCAAAACAAAGACTTAAATCAAAAGATGCTGGGAAAGGCGAAAAACTAAGCTCATGGCTCGTTAGTAAAGTTATGAAAGCCAAAGTAAAGGCTGGTTCCGGCGTTAAAACATTTAAAAGCTTAATTGCGAAAATACGTTCCAAAATTAAGAAACTGAAACCTAAGAACAGTAATACTCTAATAAAGGCCGCTTACTTGGCTGCAAAAAAATTGTATCCAAGCATTCATCATCCGATTCGGTTACCCCGAGTGATACCTTTACCAAAGACTGGCGGGGTCCTACCGTTAATCCCAATTTTCGCTGGATTATCAGCTTTAGGAGCATTAGCTGGTGGTGCGGCTGGTATTGCCAAAACCGTGAATGATTACAAGGTGTCCCAAGGAAATTTGCGAGAGACAGAACGACATAATAAAGCTATGGAGGATTTAGTTCTAGGGAAGGGTTTATACATAAGACCATATAAAAATGGTACAGGATTGTTTATAAAAACTTCAAAAAACTAAAAAATAAGCTACCTAATCGCGCTCTAACTAATGTGGATATACAAGAGTATGCAACAAACATACCGCATTTCCGGGGGGTCTACATGAAGGATCAGTTACCAAGAAAGCCGAAACAGATTGAATGCGGTATCGTAAACTTAGATGATTCTAAGAATGAAGGAACGCATTGGGTAGCGTACGTTAAAATATACACCTATTGTGAATATTTTGATAGCTATGGAGATTTGAAACCTCCAATGGAATTGATACGGTATTTTAAGAATTATAACGTTTTTTATAACTATACTAGATATCAAAAATTGAATACAGTTAATTGTGGTCACTTATGTTTAGAATATCTATGGTCATTTTGGAATAAAAATGTATAAAACATTCGCTTTCTTTTATTTACATCATTTACAAGATGTCGCTCACTTTATCGATAACAGGAAACTCGTCAACTGTGACTACATACTATCCTTATACTCTACCGCTAGATGGAGAATATGAGTGTGCGTTAATGCATTTTGCTACCTTTAATTCTATACCAAACATTGACAGGAGTAATAATAAGTTCTATTATGGTGTTAACGAAGTTATTGAAATACCGGAAGGCGCCTATGAATTGCAAGACATCAGCGATTATTTAAAATCCGAATTAAAAGGTGCATCAATTAAACTAGTATGCAATAACAATACTTTAAAAACTTCGATATACTGCACAAAAGACATTGATTTTACCAAAGACGGCACTTTTAGAAAGCTACTGGGTTTTAATAACCAGATCTTGGTAGCAAATAAATGGCATGTATCGCAGTTACAAGTCAACATTTTGCCTACGACCGTTGTCCGGATTGAATGTGATATTGTAAGCGGCTCGTATCTAAACGGTGAACCAAGCCATATTATTCACGAATTTACAATCAACGTGCCTCCTGGATACAGAATAATAGAAGTTCCTAAGAATATAATATACCTTCCAATTAATCATAACAATATAAGCTGTATTAATATCCGGTTATTAGATATAAACAATCGATTAATAAACTTACGCGGGGAAGAAGTGCAGATATATCTACACCTAAAAAGAAAATGATTGATTACAATAAATATGAACCACAGCAAATTAAAAAGATCAGTTCTACACGAGCTATCCGGCAAATAAGACCACAATCCAGGAAGAAAATAAAATTAACAAAAGACAACACGTCATTTCTCAGAGCGATCGGATTGATAAAATGAATATCTTAGACGTTCTATCCACTCCGACTTACGACACCACTATCGAAGGAGTAGAATTTCATTCGTATAAACCTTATATACCAAGCTTCAATAAAAATGACGAGATTCGTATTCCTATTAATCAAAAAGATTTGTACGTTCTACCATCGACCAGCACCTTGTACTTGGAAGGAGTCGTGAATGTTAAAAAAGATGGTAAAGAGAAAACAAGCGTTGTATTTACTAATAATGCACTGATGTACCTTTTTCAGGATATTAGGTATGAATTAAATGGAGTGGAGATAGATAAAATAAAAAATGCAGGTATAACCACCACTATGAAATCCTTATTATCTATGAATGAAAATGAATCTAATTCATCCCGATTTTGGGGTTGGGATATAAATGGAATTAAAAGTGAAGAGGGTTATTTTTCTGCGTCTATACCATTGAGTAACATCTTTGGATTCTGCGAAGACTATAAAAAAGTGGTCATAAACTGCAAACACGAATTAATTTTACTGAGGAGTAATACAGATATGAACGCGGTGAAATTGAATACCGGAGATGTTATTCAAAATGTTGAAATCACCAAAGTCGTATGGAGAGTAGCTCATGTGAAGGTAGCGGATAAAGCAAAAATAAACCTCTTAAAGATTTTGGAAAAAGATCGCTCACTTCAAATGGTCTTTAGGAATTGGGATTTATACGAATACCCTGTACTACCTAAAACTACGAAGCATACTTGGTCTATTAAAACCACTTCCCAAATTGAAAAACCTCGATATGTCATTATCGGGTTGCAAACCAACAGAAAAAACAATGGTGGTGCCGACATGTCGAAATTTGATCACTGTACTTTACGCGATGTTAAAGTTCATTTAAATTCAACTTGCTATCCATATGAAAACCTAAATATTAATTTTACTAAACAACAATTTGCCTTATTGTATGAACAATATGCCCGGTTCCAACGGTCGTATTACGCTCGTAGACCGGAACCTCTGTTAAGTGCTAAAGAGTTTAAGGACATTGCACCTTTATTTGTAATAGATTGTTCTCGTCAAATAGATACTCTTATATCAGGTCCAGTAGTCGATGTGAGAGTAGAATTAGAAAGTATGGAAGAAATACCCGATAAAACTTCTGCGTATTGCCTTATATTGAACGACTGTATAATTGAATATAAGCCTCTGAGTAATATCGTCAGAAAAATATCATAATAAGATTTAAAGACATGCACGAACAAGTTTGTACCTGTAAGTTCGATTACTTTATTATATGTGTAATACGATAAATTCTCCACTCGTATTACGAACGTCGTTCGATGCTCTAGACAAGCTAGTAATCTTTACCAGAACCAACTGATTTAAGAAGATAGCATGAGCACCGATATAATCATAGTAGAACTCCAAGGGTTTAAAGATTTAAAAAATAATTTTATTGTGAAAGAAGTCGCCATTGCAACTCAAGACCATACCCAGACGTTCCTAGTAAAACCACCTCATTCGTTCCATCAACAAACAGAAGAAGAAAAGAAACAAGTGAGATGGATAGAAAGAAATAGAGGAATTTACTGGAGTGAGGGTTATATAGACTACCGAGAGTTTCATCGCATCATTTTACCTTATCTAGAAAACAAAAAAGTAATTACTAAGGGGATCGAAAAAATTAAGTGGATTAAGGACTTATGTGCAAAATGTGAAGTGATCGATATAGGGGAGAAAGGATGTCCTAACTTAGCGACATTAAAAAAGACATTTTGTAAGAATAAAACTGATTTTAACTGTGTGTATCATAAAATGAACTGTGCTTTAAATAATGCTGTTTGTTTAAAGAAATGGTATTTTGAAAATACCATGTTTCTGATCAATTTATTTGATTAGCAAAATAAATAATCTATGTGTACTATAATGATCTCGTTATTTTATTTAAATCACCTCCTGGCTAGACCCTATTAATAATAATAATAAGCTGTAAGCTAGTGATAATCAGCGAATTATGATTCGTTCATAGATAAAAACATAATATAACTTTAGTATAAATTTTATTCATTCATTATTTACAGTTACAAATTAATATTACATCAAATTAGAAACTTACATAGTTATTTAAAGTAAATAATATTTACAACAATCCAAAAAACAATAACACATCAAACATTCTTACTAAATAGTACGTTCTACCATTTATTTGTTTTTTTACTCATACATTATTTGCAGTTACAAACTAATAATACACCAAATAAGCAACTTTGCATAGTTATTTAAATTAATTAATATTTACAACAATACAATAATCAATATTACATAAAATATTCTTCCATTTATTTGTTTATATATTACAATAAAACTTCTGAAATAACCCTACATAATCATTGAACTGTTTTAATTAATTATAGAATTTTATTGTTGCTAAAATAGTACGTTCTACCATTTATTTGTTTTTTTATTCATACATTATTTACAGTTACAACTAATAATACACCAAATAAGCAACTTTGCATAGAAGTTAAATTAATTAATATTTACAACAATACAATAATCAATATTACATAAAATATTCTGTGATGTGCGTAGTGGAAAGCAAATACCTAACTATACTAATAATTTACACTTTAAACTTAGGACATAAATTACTTACATATAACAATTATCCCCACAAAGTTTTTTAGAAATGTTGTTTATTAATGTTTGTGTTTCTTCCATCACATAGTCCGTTGGTTCACTCACTAAATACTGCGCACTCATCAATACAACGTCGTCATTATCACTTGTAGTTTCCTGTTGTTCACTAATGTCCAAAACTTTTATTTGAATCAACCGTGTCCCCTTTTTCTTCTCATTATTGAGAACGAATGACTGCCGAATAGGCTGCTTCCGCTTAGGACAATCCCGTCTAGTCCTTGCTTTTTTATTAGCTGGCTCTCGTAGCTCCGGTAAATGCCAGCTCAAATTCGGCATGGGAGAACCTTGAGCATATTGAGAGAAGATGATGTCTGGAGAATCACACATTATGGAAGATCTGTAACAACAAATTAATGCTTATTAATACATAATCTGAAATAGTTCATAAATAAATATATGCGCATAACACAAATACATTACTTACAATTTATTTCCTTAGGAGAGGATCGTCGCAACTTCCGCCCGCCTATTGATGGAATGAGTTAATAAATGGCTGTATGCAATGCACATCGGGCGCTCGGTGCGGAGTGGTGATTTGCGTGTAGCGACAAGTTACATCGTGTAGGCATGCGCTCGGCTCAGGGTAGCTTATCGGTGATATTTAACACCGGTCAGCGAGCGCGGTGTTTTGCTTCCAGGAATAGAATGATACAGTTATATATTCATAAACAATTTTATTGGCATTCTTAGAAATAAAATACAGTATGAGTAATAATATTACAGTCTTAATCCTGCTTAAATATATCTACAAATAAAGGAGACATACACAAATTCATGAACTAAATTCACTTATATATTGGGTGACTTCCCATTACATAAAAATAGCTGCATTTCCCCAGGCCAAAGTAGATACTTTGTTAGGTAACAAAAACCGTTTATCATCATTGCTTGAAATTGCTATTTTATTTACGCTTTGTGTAAATATTTCATGTTTTATTGACCTAATCAGTTCATTTTTTTTACGAATGGTATTACAATTATACAAAACATTTTTATAATCTCGCATATGTAAATTTTTTGTAACACATTTTTTTGTGCCTTTTGCCTTCTTTATTATTTTATCTACGGTTTTGATACAGTAAAGCTTTGAACGCAGCCCCACAAACTCTGTGATAATTCGACCGCCCATTTCGTCTTTAAACAGTCCTGGAATTTTTTTATTGATGAGTGGTAAGTTAAACTCGTTGATGGAGTCGTAATTGCTGCTATCAAAATATTGTAAGAAATTCTGTTTGATATCTTTATAAAGATCCTCCGTCTGTACATTATAAACTAGACTATCTGTATCAGTATAGCACAACTCAATTCGGTTACCATAAAAAGGTTTCATGGTTGAATAGTGGAAATCACTCATATGACTCTTAGATAATTCTAAAACAGTAAACCCTATGTATATTGGTTTGTTTAGAATAACACGCGAGGGTCTCATTTGTATTGCTACAAGATCATCAGAAAATACGGACGCACTATGAAAATATGGATTAGCTATCAATTTCTCAGCACAAGTAAACTTTTTAGTTATATTGTTCAAATCGTTCCATTTGTTCACTAATTTTACCTCCACTCTTTTTTCAGTATTTTCCAGAGTCTTGCCAAAAATACAATTATTTAATAATTTAAAAAAATCTTGTTCAAACGTAGACTCTGCTTTTTGTCGTAACTGCGTGTTAAGATCAATATATTGCTTTAAAAAACAACTTTGCTTAAATACAATAGCGCGATGGATCCGCCTCAGCAACAAACCGTGATGCAAGCATTTTTTTAAATGTACATAATGAATAACATAGCGATATTTATCGTATAAATTCGGTATTAGTTTTTTACTCTTACCACCGGGTGGTACACATTTTTCAGGGCAAAATGGTAAGTCATTGTGAGCGAGGTGTAAACTTTCAGGGTATATTAAATCAACTTCAAGAATATAGCCTTTTTCCGCGGTATCACTAATATTCGACAAGTTCAATCGCAAATCATCTATTTCTGGTGCGGTCATAAATCTGAAATCGGCATAGGGCAAGCATTGACACATACTATACCCATATAAATTATTACAGTCTAAATAAATAATGAATGAATCAGGACAAGATGGGTCATACGAATCTAAATATTTATGATTGGCTTTAATGTATCTTTTGGAACACATACAAACACCACCTCGAATACCTTTTTGTATCATTCTATAAATTTCAACATCGCTAATCAATTCTAAATGAACTCCCGTTTTCAAAAGCATTGCATCGAATGATAGACTCGGTGCAGTCAGATAAAATGCTGGGTCGAGATTATAATATTTTTTACAAGTTTTTCTAAAGTTTTCAAATACGTCAGCTAACAATAAAACGTCGGATTTGAGATATAAATCCGTGTACATACCCATATTTTTAATATTAAACCCCGACCAAACAGATTGCGCATGTACGTAGTCTTCGTTCGTAATTGGCTCATTAGTTAATGAATTAAAAAAAATACTTTTAGATGGTAAATATTTATCTTTGTAGCGTTCCCATAGAGACATATAGTCATAAGGATACACTCCTTTACGGGTAAGTAAATCGAATTGATTTTTGCAAGGAAAGTAAGATTTTAAATGTTTGAACTCTTGTTTTTTCATTGTACTAACTAATTTTTCTAAACTTGTTCCTAAGAATTTGAAGGAATCTACAAATCGAACCTGTATACTTTCATCGTTGGATAAGGGTATGTACTTCGTAAAAGAAATGTAATTTTCTTTTGTTTTAGGTAGTATTTTAATAGACCCAGGAGCTTCACCCAATTCTTTTATGAAAAGGTGGCAGTCATACCCAGATAAGTTATGAAAAAATACAGGTAAAAAAGTTGGTAGTTTGTATTGAATGTTACAATAATTATGTGCTGCGCCGCGATATTTCCCAGTCAGGTGACAATGATCGCGGACTCTGTCAGCGAGTAAGAAGTGCTCGCAAATATGACATGACATAGCGTTTTCAAAGTCTTGAGCATTATCATCGGTGTAAACCATGCCAACTTTATTCTTTAAAATAGCATGCATTTTTTTTGCATCTCTATATATAAATTTCACAAAAGTTGATACGCAGTTCAAACCACGATAAGATACGTACCGATTGTATCTTTCGTCTAACGTACACGTTATATGATACGCAAAAGCTACAGGCACATGTCTCTGACGCATTACAGTGCTTGCTTTAGCTGGGTCAGGGTCACAAGATTGATAACGTTCTAGCATTGTTTCAAAATCTGCATATATGACAAATGGTACAAATTGTTTTCTATCATAATTCTTAAACTGAATGTACGACCCGTTCGGAGGTAGTTCTGTGACAATACCTCCACAGCTGTGAGAACTAAGATCTTCGCATGAATTAAAAAACAATAGGCAAACGTCGCACAAGTGTAATTTACCGTGATGCTTTGTTATTTGATTCTTAACAAGTCGCGGCAAGTCTTTAATGAAACAGTAATGAGACAAATCAGCACTTTCTAAATAAAGCAAATGAATTACCCTTCTGTTTAAAGTTTTTGGCACATATAACGGTCCTACCACAGTGTTTTTTCTCAAACCGTAAATATAAATACAAATTTCGGGGTTATTTAGTTCAAATTTTGCTATATCTGAAAAACTCAATGGAAATGTTATGTTTCGTACGTTTAGCACGTTTAGAAAATGCGGATAAGAAGATACTCTTTCAGGATGACTTTTAGCGGGAAATAAAGCTGCAACAATTGCCCATAAAAAGCAATACTCATCATTATTGCGGATGTTAACACACGCTTTTTTCGACTTAATTACGGGTGGTAGCTCAATAAAGCTTGAACCACGTAGAGGTTGATATTTGTTAACATTGACTTCTAAATGAGAACTGCTCAAGAATGTCCAACCGCTATCACGATCCTGAAATTCCTCTATCTTTTTTAATAAGGTGTTTTTAACCCCGGATATCATTGGTTCATATTCGTAATTTTGATGTACGGTATAATTTTTGGTAGCAAATGATTTCATCTCATGGGAATCATTTTTAACCAATAAAAATAATGCAAAATAGTCAAAATTTATTTTTAGGCAAGTGTGTATTTTAAGTGACATGTCTATCAATGATTTGATTTTGTCGTGAATATTATTTAAAAACCGATCTAAAGAACTATTCTCATATGGAGGCATAATTCTGTAAGAAGCTATACGATTACGAAACGCTGAATGTAATATTTCAACACCTTCGCAAAAATGCGAGACATTTTTATTTTTATGGGTTGTACTGCGTAGGTGCCCTGTCCAATGACTGCGTTCAATAGATGTTTTACAAACAGGGCAAAACGGCATTGTAGATTAACGGTAACTGTTACCTAAACTTTAAAATATATTAAGTGTTATAGTACTACAGACCGGAAATACAAGTATTCATTCGGAATTATGTGCTTAATAAAAACATGAAAATTATTTAGGATATTTTTTCGTTGTATTTTAAAAATATTATTTCTTATCTATTAGATTTTTCAGGAGTAACAATTAAAACTACAGCTTAATAATACATGTAGTATGTAATTACATATGGGAGTCGTTGTAGAAAGCAGGCTCAGAATGCTTGAATAATTCGTGAGCCTGTTTCATAAATAATTGGAGTGACTTCCACTGCGGACACTCCTTATCAAGTTGGAGTTTTAGCGCCACTGAAGCCTTCTTCCAGCGATCTACTCTCGGAGTGGAGACTATCTCGGCCTTACGGTAAACTTTTACCTCAATATAAAAGTCTCCTTCCAAGTCCGCTACACGGCGAACTTTGCCATCAGCAACGCGACTCACGAGGGACGATTCGAGGATGCTGGAAGGCAGTGGAAGATCTATCGCGTCCTCCAACCCGAAGAGACCCACCATGCGACGCTCCTTGCTGTAAAAAAACAATTACATTTTATTACTAACAGCAATTACAAAAACACTAGGTCTGCACGGAGTACATTATTATACCATCAGTGTGCTGCTGTCTACGCGCTACCGCGATTTTGTCTTATATAAACTTAGTATAATAGTCTATATGCAACAAATTCGTTTTGCGTTTCATCGCACGTTTATCATCATTACCTTACCGTGTGCAATTAGTATTTATCATTACCGAGTTGCTGTTGACGTGATACCGCAAAACGATTTGGTTTTCTATAGAGTATTTATTAAGTCTATATAAAGCAAAATCGTTTCGTGTTTCATCGTACGTTTTTAGCATTACCTTTACTATTTAACATTACCGGTTACTGCTGACGCGCTACCGCGAGACGATTTTTCTTTATATAGAGTATTTAGTAAGTCTATATATAGCAAAATCGTTTCGCGTTTTATCGCACGTTTATTACCATTACCTTTACCGTGTGCGAATACCATCCTTACCGGGTGCAATTAGTATTTATCATTACCGAGTTGCTGATGACGTGATACCGCAAAACGATTTGGTTTTCTATAGAGTATTTATTAAGTCTATATAAAGCAAAATCGTTTCGTGTTTCATCGTACGTTTTTAGCATTACCTTTACTATTTAACATTACCGGTTACTGCTGACGCGCTACCGCGAGACGATTTTTCTTTATATAGAGTATTTAGTAAGTCTATATATAGCAAAATCGTTTCGCGTTTTATCGCACGTTTATTACCATTACCTTTACCGTGTGCGAATACCATCCTTACCGGGTGCAATTAGTATTTATCATTACCGAGTTGCTGTTGACGTGATACCGCAAAACGATTTGGTTTTCTATAGAGTATTTATTAAGTCTATATAAAGCAAAATCGTTTCGTGTTTCATCGTACGTTTTTAGCATTACCTTTACTATTTAACATTACCGGTTACTCCTGACGCGCTACCGCGAGACGATTTTTCTTTATATAGAGTATTTAGTAAGTCTATATATAGCAAAATCGTTTCGCGTTTTATCGCGCGTTTATTACCATTACCTTTAGGTACCGTGTGCGAATACCAATTACCACTAAGAAACAAGTAGGAATAATTACCTTGATGATGGTGCCGAAGGGAGGCTTTCCGAAGAACGTTTCGGTGTTTTTTTCTTGCTCAGCTTAGTCTTTTTGTTTTCAGCCCCCGCTGACGGCAGAGACAGGCAATCAGAGTCAGACCTGAAATCGAACACAAAGGTTAATTTCATAAAAACAACAGCGCTTTAAAGAAGGTTCCAACAATTTTGGGATCTATTCCAATAGGAGCCACTTTAGCAACCTTCTTTAAATTTAAAATAACCTTGATTTAGAATTACTACTTACGTACATTTTAGTTTCGTAGATCACTGGTAACGTAGTACTTTAACTTTGTTGTTTCTCGCGGATCACTGAAGCGAATATAAATATCGAGTCACTTAAACTTGAAGACTTGGTACCACTTGGAGAGCACTGGAGCGAATATAAATTTTCAACCTCAATTATCCGATTATATACCCATAAACTATGAATTCAGCATAATTTACCCACAATTTCAAAATAAATCATACTATCGTGGTCTTACAATTGGTTATAGAGTTGATGTCGGTTATGACATATTAATCCATATTGATTGAACTGAATCAAGAATTGCATTTTCCCGTGGGAAATGCAATATAGGGTAAGTTATCCAAACGATGCGAATACCTACTTCATTTTATTACCGTTCTTCTCGTTAAGAAATATTGAAATTAGTATCTTATTTTACAACAAAACATGTAATGATATGGTTTACCAGATCTTTCGGTAGCAAAATAATCATATTCGTATTTATTCCAAAAATAAAATGTCTGGTCGTGATACATTCACTAAGTTATTCACCATCAATTTAAATATTTTTAAACGTTACCTACAATTTAAATATTTTAACGTTTCCTAAAGGATGGATAACATTTGGGACATTTACCCTACCGCCGTTCTTTCCTGGAATCATACAATTGACACCGAGGCGCTCGCATCAATGGTGCGTCAGCATTTCAGTTCTCCCAATAAAGCTAGCTTCACTGTGGAATATATAATATATTTGGAATACAAATTTCCGCATGCATTAAATTATCAGTTCTTTACAGCGATCTATTAATTACGTAGGTAATATGATCTGAGTATCGCTTACCATACTTCGTGCTATAACCCTTTACACTGCATAATTAATGTAATATAGCTTAATTATTTTCAGTTATTTTCAGTCTATTTCGTGATATGCGATATTTACCCGAATATTTAAAAATTAATTACATTTCATTTTTTTAGCTTGAGATGTATATTATTCCACAGTATAAAGCCAGCTTAATGAATGCGACTACTACATGGTATATTTTATATATTAAATTAAGTAGGTGTGTTTGTTTATAATATACAATTTTATATAAAATTACTGAAATCATCTTATTATGTATTGCTGCTCTATAAATGCACGTTTGGATATTTCATTTGACAGTAAATTATGCATTTAGGGAAATTAATAACATCATCTATTTGATGTTCAAATTTAAACATGTAGGTATCATATTATTGAAGAACATAGCACAATCATCTTCTATTATATTTGGAAATTCTTTATGTATGTATCATAATCCATACGCCCGAAGTCACGCGAAAATTCGAGTGTAGTTTAACTCGTAACTTGCAGTACTGCAATTTGTCGTGTGAATTGTAATATGATAAACCCACCTGCATCCAGTGTCGCCAGTTAAGGTATGAAAATATCGTAGTTTTTAATAGATACGAACTCTTTACTTTAAAGAAATACTTCCAAAAAAGATGATTGGTTCCTGATCTACCCATGTTTACTATACGAACGATCACAAACTTATATTTCGCCACTGTGGTTTCAAATTTTCCGTCATGAATAGTACGCTGAAAACTTAGCAAATAAAATATCGCGGATGATTAGGTAGTATTATTTACGTAGCGATTTAAGTATAGATACCATTTTTGTTAGTCTTAATTAATTTTACCGCCTCTGGTATCACTGCATTGTTTACCTATAAAGAGCACGCCTCCTTCCTTAAACTTAAACGGTAACAGTTTAGCGGAGTGAAGCAAAGTAGTGTTTGCGGGCCGATCGAATTAAATTTAAATGTTCTCGGTACCAATCAGAAATTAACAGTTTTAAAGTACTTATAGTGGGTGAAGAAGTGAACTAAAAAGTGGAATTGGTGCCTAACCATACTACGAAGCAGCTGCTGATGATCACGGTAAGTCATTCATATTTTTGATCGCGGTAATCCAGTTATAATAAGTGGCAGCTAAAATCCCGTAAGAGTTCATCCAGCGATATCAGTCTCTGAGGTAGAATAGTATTGGAGCACGCTACCGCACTAGATACGGACGATCTCAAACCCATTCATCGTTATCCAGTGAATGGAACACGCGCCGTTTCATTCTGTCGAACTGGAATCACCATATCCCAGTCGTGAATTCAGACTGACGATCTCTGACCATCCATCGTTAAACCACTAAGCGGAATAGGCGCTGATCCATTCTATCGATCTGCGATCATCAGGCTACAATGGAGTACGCGTCGACACCGTCGAACAGCCGCTGAGGTAGTTATTATTGGTGCATCCTAGTCCACTACCGATAATCCATTAAGTGGAATACAAGCCTGATACCGAGTAAGTGGAGTACGCGTTGACACCCTCGAACAGCCGCTGAGGTAGTTATTAATGGTGTATCATACTCCACAAAGTGACTGAGGGCCGAAGGCCCGAATTCACGACTGGAGAATGATGCACCAATAATAACTACCTCAGCGGCTGTTCGAGGGTGTTGGCGCGTACTTCACTTACTCGGTATCAGGCTTGTAATTCACTTAATGGATTATCGGTAGTGGAATAGGATGCCCAATAATATACTACTAATATTATTTCAGGCTTTTTAGTGCTCCAGGTTTTTTTGATGTCGGTTTTTATTTTTTTATAAAAATATTTTTTTAGTTAGTTTTTGCAGGGCAGCCATGTTTTTTTATTAGTGACGTACGTGATGGATTACCAGCGGTAGGTCGAAGCGGTAGGTAATATCTACAAGTCTAATATTGCCTAATATCGCCCTGCAGTACCTACCTACCTAATTTACCACACACACACACACATGACACACTCTTCTCATGCGGAGGATTCCACAGCCTCTCTATGGGTCACCTCTTAGGAAACCCAGTTTATTAATGGCACCTTCTACCGGCAAAGGTGTCGATTGGCCAAACAGCATTACAGAGATGCTGTAACCGTATAGTAGGGGTAACCCTGCTCATGCGCAGTGGTAGGGCGCTGTTAGTTGCGCCAACGCCGGGTCGTCGCACGCGCATACGATATCGGTTTTTGAATTTCGAATTTTCTGGTTTTGTATTTGGTTTATGGATTTCATATTTTTTAAGGTGAGTTTTTAATGTGTTTTTGTATATCAAATTTTTTTTTATATCCTATTAGTAAATAAGTATAGTAATTTATACCTATTAGGTAACTATTGAATAAAAATAATGTCTGAACACAAGCATTAGGTACATGATTTATGCGGTTTGCGTGAGTCGATCATTTGTTATAATTTTTTGCATGTTTCGGTCAGTGAAAGTTCTTTCTAGGTCGAGATTTATAGTGTTAAGATTTGTGATAGTAACTCTATCTAGAGTAGTACAAATAAGAGTGACTTTTTTAGGAGGCACTAAACTCGAAAATCACGGTCAATTTAATGACGCTTCTTCAGCTAGTAAATATTCTTTGGCTTAGAGCAGATTTGAAAAGCATTTGAGCAAGAGGTTTTATGTAATATTTTTCAGGCATTTAAAATTAATGGTTTCATTTTTCTTGACAAACTCGAAACTCAAACAAACTTACTTACCTACCTACTTTAATTTCATCAAAGTTAGTACCCAAGTGTTTAAGTAGGAACTTGCTTAAGTCAATTAAATTTCACGTTTTCAAGAATTGCCTAATCGTTAAAAAACTTGATAAGTATTTAAAGCTTGAAATTTTGAAATTCTAAATCTAGATTCTAGCCTAAACTACCGTGAAGTCTGTTAGGACATTTCTTGCTAAATCGGAGACAAAATCTTGTGATGTTACACAACTGCTGGGCCCCAAATTTTTCTAGCCACTGGTCACTATATCATTTTAAATTACAAAATCTTGGCGGCCAAAATGTTGTCGGCCAAAATTGCAGTCCTCGGGCCAACAACATGTCAACCATCAAACATTTACGATTTGGGTACAATGAATTCTATACATGAATTGCATAAAGTAGACTTCGGTACCTCCTCCTAAATCGTAATTTTCACATAATACACTCAGACAAATTAGCGTTAATATTGCGGGTTCCAAGACAACTTAGCTTTCCCTGGACTCGTCGAGGGTCAAACCTTGGCGTCATCGTTGGACACCATTGTCGATCTGGCTTACAGGAGTAACAGTGTTGTGTGTGGCGGGCCTAGCATTAATATTGGAAAATATTCCATTATTTAAAATGGCTAGTATTCCGTTAAAAACCCGGTAGGTACAACTTAGGTACTTACCTAAGTACCTAATGTCTGGTCTGGACTTTTAAAAACACGTCTTAGGTAGTTCTTTAGGTACTTTTGTTAGATTTGCAAATATTAGCGCATAGATTCTGTGAATTATTTTTCGCCTGTCAATATTGGACCCAAGTCAATTAGTTTCGAAAACAAATATTTTACAAACACATAAGTAATTATCTAAACTATACCTACGTAGGTACAATACAGTTTAGTTAACGTAAACGTAGATAGTATAATAATTAAATTAATTATTCAAGAATGTTATTATACTTAAACGATTCATTGAGATGAAAAAATATGTACCAAGCTGTATTTTTTAATTTCTCTTCCAATCAAGATAAATAAAAATAACATTGCCAGACTTCTAACATAGCAACTGTATGGGCCCAAACTATCCAACGTTAGTATTATGGCTACCATCCAATGGACTGGGAGCGATCCCAGTGACATCCAGACTAGTGCAAATTACGAAACGACCGTTTCCGAAATTTGCCTCTGGCGGGAATCGAACCCGCAATCACCTGATGCATTAAGCTGATCAGCCAACGCTGTGCCAAGCGATCGTCTTGTGATGGTGAGATTGTGACCGACTTGATATTTCATAAACATTCTACATCGTAACAAAATCTCGAAAGATGTTGTCTCAATGTTTCGAAGGCGCGAAGCAAGCACGTGTTTACCTATATCCTTACTAACATTCATGCGAAAATGTTTTTCTACACTAATATTATAAAGAGAGAAGATCTGTATTTTTGTATGGATGTTTGTAATGAGTAAACTCAAAAACTACTGGACCGATTTCAAAAATTCTTTCACCATTAGAATGCTACATTATTCCTGAGTAACATAGGCTATATTTTTTGGGATTCCGGGATATCCGGGATACGGTATCCGGGATACGGTATCCGGGATACGGTATCCGGGATACGGTAAAAACGGGAAACGGGATCCGAGATACGGGATCTGGGATCCGGGATCCGGGATCAGAGATCCGATTTTTTTTTTAAATTTAAATTCTACGCGGACGAAGTCGCGGGGAAAAGCTAGTGTTATATAAAGCGCACTACACACTGCAACTACCGACATGTCGGCGGGTTGTCGCCCTTCAAAATAAGCCGCCGACATGCGTCGACGACGGGTCGGCGGATCTAGTGTATAGTGCGCTTTAGTTTAACTCTGCATCACGCAAGAACGGCTGAATGCAGAGGGTTACAATCTGTAATAGCATCTACTTACTTTTCATCCGCCAAATCTACGCGAGCGGGGTTTTGCGTGAACGCAGTTAGCTATAAAATACAGGATGTAGTTTAGACGAGGGAACATAGGTATTCAAGCTCATGATAAGTCATGCTTAACTAAAAAATATAATAATAATAATAATATAATAATTTAGCCCTTTTAACGTCCCACTGATGGGCACGGGCGTCCCCTCAATGCGAGGGGGATTTAGGCCATAATCCACCACGCTGGCCCGGTGCGGGTTGGTGGATTTCACATGTCTAAAGACATGCAAGTTTCCTCACGATGTTTTCCTTCACCGCAAGCAAGTGATAATCATATTAAAGTTATGATTCACACATAGATTTCGAAAAATCCAGAGGTGTGAGCCAGGGTTTGAACCCAAGACCTTAAGCCCACAAGACGCGTGCTTAACCAATCGGCTACCACTGCTTAGCTTAACTAAAAAATATAAATTAAAAAAAACTGATAAAATGACAGAGATAGTTTAGGCGCTACACAGTTTCTCCAATGTAGGTACTAAGGGCCTCCGCAGACTTGCTACTTTTAGCATCGGCGATCGGCGACTGCATTAATGCTCCATCGCGTTTTGGCGACTCTCTGCGTTTGATCGCAGTATCAACGTCGCGCGATTTTGCGACTGCATCGATGCAGCATCGCGATTTTGCGACTTCCTGCGATCGGACGCAGCGACTGCTCCGATGCTGATCCGGTAGCCTGTAGTTAACATGAAAAATCGCTGCGACCAGCATCGGCAAGTGTGCGGGGTGTAGCGTTCAGTCGCTGCATCGAGCTTCCGAAAAGCGACTCAGTCGCTGCGTTCGGCGATTTTAAGTGTGCGGGGTGTAGCGTTCAGTCGCTGCATCGAGCTTCCGAAAAGCGACTCAGTCGCTGCTTTCGGCGATTTTAAGTGTGCGGGGTGTAGCGTTCAGTCGCTGCATCGAGCTTCTGAAAAGCGACTAAGTCTACGGTGGCCCTAAATCTTTTTAAACGTTTTCTTTTTATCCATCTAATAAAAACTTCGCAGTTGTATGACTATTACGCAAAAATATTTTAGAACATCTATCCAATAATCATAAAATAGTATTGTTCGTCTATTGAACAATAGTTTAGTATCAGCTTATCCGCGGGTCAAGGTTCCGGGTTTGTAACACAGAAGTGTCAACTGTGAGGTAATATATTTTTTATATTTTTTTATTATATCGGTCTTTGAGGAATGTTATGATATTTATTACAAAATATACCACCAAGGATGCATTTTGTGAGTTTTTTTGGGACTAGTCCCTCCTGACACTTCCACCACTTATTCAAGTCAGGATAATCAATGTCCAACGATGACGCCAAGGTTTGACCCTCGACGAGTCCCGGGAAAAAGCTAAGTTGTCTTAGAACCCGCACGAATTTAATCAAAAGAAATGATAGGAGGAGTTTAAAGAAGATTATCCACTTCCCTCCGTTGCAAAGCGGGAGACCAAAATAACGGCATAGGCTGCTTCCCACAGAAATAAGACTGTTACTGATAGAAGACCAGTTGTAAAGCATCATCATCTCACTCAAAAGACGTCCACTCTTCGACATAGGCCTCCCCCAAGGTTTTCCACAACGACCGATCCTGTGCCACTTGCATCCAGCGGTTTCCCGCGATCTTCACTAGGTCGTCAGTCCACCTTGTGGGGCCTACCCACGCTGCGTCTTCCGGTACGTGGTCGCCACTCAAGAACCTTTCTGCTCCATCGGTCATCACGTCTTCGGGCTATGTGCCCCGCCCACTGCCACTTCAGCCTACTAATTCGCAGGGCTATGTCGGCATGTTGCGTATGTAAAGCATCATGGATAGCAATTTGAATTGAATTATAAGTAGATTGAACATGGATGTTGCACGTCCCTGTGTTCAAGTAATCATCATCATGTCATCTAATCATCATCTGTCTGATTGAGAGCAAACGGAACTATAGCTCTACATGCTATAGTCGCTAATTGGAAACGTCTCCGTTAATATTCTCTCAGTAGTTAACGACCGGCAGTTGGACTTACCACTAAGCTAGGAAAATTGGGGGATAACATATTAATGATGTTATCATAAAGTTAATCCAGGTAATAAACTATCTGCGTGCCAAATTTGATCCAATTCCGTTCAACCGTTTTTGCGTGATTGATCAACAAACATCCAAACATCGAAACACACATTTATAATTAGTAATAATTGCGTACTTTTGAAATTACTTGAATGTTGGTAAGCTAGGCTCGAGAGCCAAGGTGCTAAGTTCAAGAACGGACATTGAATTCGAAAGTATGGTTGCGGAATAGAATTAATATTCTGCACCAAGTTAGTTTAATTAAAACTTTGTCTTTGGTAGAATACTCTTTATGCCCTTTATCTGGTTATTCATTATTCTTTGCTTTGAGGATTCCCCGGGGATGAATGTTAACGAGGTTTCCGGTAGATAGGTACACGACTGGTTATTTCTATGTGCAGTGAGCTAAAGCATAGATAACTCTTTTGTAACAGTGAGCTTCAAGTTATGAATTCATACACCCAAGTTTAAAGAAAGTTATGATGGACTTATACTGGCATAACAAATCACTTTTGTTCCCAGTAATGGTTGGTAAAACCATTGTTAACTGGCTAAAAATCTCTATGAATTTGAAGGTTATACAGTAGGTAGTAGGTATATGTAGATTATTAATAATTCGATTTCGGAATTGTAATTTATTTTTAAATATTTGGCACGGATCAAAATTCAAGTTTGACCACTATCACCAAGTTTCTATAGACGTAATCATCGTAATATTGCTAAATTAATTCATTATAAACACCGTCCTAACTGATAAAATAAACGATTCTAAACTCTACTGACAATATTTTAAAATAGACTTTTCTAAGTCCCTACTTTCACATATGTGTATTTTGTAATAGGTGTGAATTTGTTTGTCAATACCTCATTGTACGCGTTTGTTTGTTTACATATGTTGGAATGTGGTCCCACACATTTCGGTAAATTTTACTCAATTTTTTTCAAGTTGAGAGAATGAGTGAGTAAAAATAACGGAAGCTTGGTGTGTCAAGTAACTCTCACCCAAAGGTTGTTGCAAACATTACGTAGGTAAGGGGGCGTCCATAAATTACGTGAGGCATTTATGGGGGGGAGGGGGTCGAGCAAAATCTCACCAAATTTCACGTGGGGGAGAGGGGGGTCTCGGAAAATCTCACGTAAATTTTTTTACCGCAAGAAACAGTTTAAAATTGCAAGAAAACTGTTTTTTTTTAACTAAACTTAACTTTTGCTTTAAGTTTTTTTTGTTAAATTAAGTAAAAATGTTTCTCCTCTAGAATATAGCTGTTGAAAAATCTCACGTGAGATTAGAGGGGAAAGGGAGGGGGTTGAGAAAAATCTCAAGAAATTTCACCAGGGGGGAGGGGGGATCGAAAAATCTCAAAAATCACCTCACGTAATTTATGGACGCTCCCTAACAAGTAGGTACTGTAATTTCTACGATCGATATACGTAGATATGTATTGTACCTACTCACTAGCTATTTTCCCGAATGTCGAAAACACAAAACTCGAGCAAAATTATGAGTAATTTCAAATCATGAGTAATTTAACCTTTTACTTCCTTCACACTCGTGGATTTCGAAAGTAACAAAGCGCGATTGTCACTCAATTGTCTTTCAGCAACACACGCGCTTAATCGCCAAATCGTTGAGAGCGTGAAATTATTATGCTTTCAAAAGATTTGAAAGTGAATTTTGATGAGTATCTAAGAATTGTCTTTTTATTATATCAATGTACCTATGTGTGTTATGTTTCAAGGGATTTTATGCTTTATAGACTTGTGGTAGATGAATTATATTCTATAAATAAACCTATAGTCTGATTTTCAATTAGACGAAGTAAACTGACAGGTGCTAATGACACTTTTCGATATAAATAGAACAAATAAGGTTCAAATTCATAGAAGTGACATTTATAGCTGTCAGTTTGCTTCGTCTAATTAAAAATCAGACTATACCTAATTATTAACTTTAGTAGTATCGGGTTTACCACAGGATTAATTGCATATTACTAATGATTTCTTAGGACTAGCTTACTATCATAACTAACTGACTTTTTACATAAAAATACATTAGGTTTTGGTACGAATTAAAAAAAAGTGACTAAGCTTACTAATGTGGTAAACAAGCGTACGAACCGCGTGATTCTAAGCAGTTTTTTTTTGGGCCCTTTGACCTTAGTCAAAGGGTTATTTAGTGATGTTTTTAAGTTGCGATTTTGTATTTTTACGTCACGTTTCGGTTGTGATTTACGTTTCGTTGATTCCTTTTCTCTTCTGCTACATGCTAAGCAGTTATCGTGACTTATAGATGCTTGCAATACCAAAAGTATCCCTCGCACATTGTCGACCTGATGGGGAGTGGGACAGAGGGAGGGCTAGGGGGGATGTGGAGTAGCTTTGTGGTACCAACACTAGTATAATATTATGACCTGAAAACATTTTCAAGAAGTAGGGATGCCCCTGTTTTAGTATCAGGTATTTTAAACGGATGAAACCGTTCCAAGATTACGTAATATACATTTTATTACATTAAAAAGCTGTGTCAGTAGCTCTGCGTCATCCTTTTTCTTTTGCGTAACACTTCATCCTTACGTTCGTTGCTATAAAACTTCATAACAGCCATTTGTTTAGATATTACAAGTGTTATATGTTGTTATTGCTATTACGAATACGGATACGCCGTACCTATTTTACTTGTCAAAAATTTAAGATGCTTTTCAAAGATATTACCAAGAAAAGGGGAGACATGTGATTGTCTAGTATATCCTACTAAACGGACGCCACGGATACAATAAGGCGTCGTCCTAATTGGCTAACGATGGTACCAGCAAACGATGCGATTTCGTCGCGCGATGAAAATTATTACCTGTGCTCTCGCGATGACTTGCAAGCTCAATTAGGACACTCTAAAGAAACGTATGTGTTTAATCTCGTCGCGCGACGAAATCGCTTCGTTTGCTCGTACGATCGTTAGCCAATTAGGACGACGCCTAAGACTCGGTCGTTCGCGGAGAATAATGTTGAAAACATGTGGGTATTGCTAATACGGCTCATTTTCTGGTGAATAATACGGTAACATACGGTACGGTAACTGGCACGACAATGGTAACATTTCCAACCTAAGCTGAGCTCTCTTAATTACGGGTGTCATGTAAATAATGAATAGAGCTGAGCTTATGGTGGAAATGTTAACATTGACGTGGAGGACCTCTATTTATTTCAATTTCTTTGCGTGGAGGGGACCATACCTATGTGAAAAAATATTAAAGTCTCCATTAGCTAGAGCTGCCGGTACCGACAGATACAAGCAGTCCGTGTATGGCGAGGCTTAAGTGCCTAAAAATAATTCAATTAAATTTTAATGGGCCCCAATCAAAGGTCTTATCGCTTTTATTCATGAAGGTAAATCCCGGTCAAGGAGCGATCCATACATTTTATAGGATTATTATTCGACTCAAAGGCAAGCTACTTTCCTTAGTGCGGCTGCCAAAAAAAAATAACAAGTAATATTAAATTGGGGACAAGGTGTCCTTTTAAAACGTTACACGTTACGAATATTTTACGCAGACGCTAGCGAGTAGCGAGCAGAGGTGCTCATGATAGAGCAGAGTAAAATAGGTATGTCAATAACTTTAGGTACTTACCTTCACAGATTAAGGAAAAGTACTAAAGCCAGTAACACAGTGTAAAAAGATCTCTATGGAGTATGGTCTCAGTGTAGCCCGCTAAGATTACTGCACTCACTGGTTGCAGATTTGATTCCCGTCAGAGTAAAATATTGGAAATTGTCTTTTTTAATTTTCCCAGACCAGTTGCGGTACTCATAGATAATACAGTTGCTCTTAATCTGACTTTTTTATTTTTCTTAACCAGAGTCAAGGAAAATCCGTACGAATCGCAAACGAAACCAAAACGTTGCAAAACGTTTACATAACGAGACCAACGGACCGTCAAGTTAATCATTTGCCAATAACCCGCCAAAACTATCGGCGGGTATCGAAATCATCTCAGAGCTGGGTCTCAGAGTCGAGCAAAAACGGCTTCACCGTACACTTTCACTGGCCGTTTGTAAAGTTATCTTTTTTTTTCCAGAGCGAAGCCGAGGAAGTGGGACCATTCGGTGCATTCTATTCAGACAGTGCTGTGAATAAGTGAATGACAATCGATATATCGTTTTTTTGTGTGGAATAGTGTTGGATACATTTGGAATTGTGTTTCTGGAAAAGTTTTCAAGATGGTGAGTTTTTTTTTAATTTTTCGAGTAGACTGACTATTATTATAACTTACAAATTAAATATTTTAATTATATTTTACGATTCTATATTTATAGAAACTTATAGAGCTTAGGCTATTTGACTTATACGTACGCTTATACGCTGATCACATATTAGACTCTCATGTAAAGCAAATATCGGAAAATTAAAAAAACCGTTTCGTTATTTTTCCGGTGTTTGACCAATTGCTATGTTGGTCTCAGTCTATTTGATTATGTGGTACAAGATTATACCAATATTGGCGTAATTTTGAGCCCAAACGATTGATAATTTTGTTTTACGTTTGACCAATCCCTTGTGGTATCGCAGTTCCGGTACTGATCGACCGATTTTAACGCAGTTTTTATTATCAATAGCTAGTATTCCTGAGCTGGGGTCTAATAACGACTCTATAGCAGAATCCGCTAAATTTCCGTGAAACGGTCACGAATGGCGTAAAATGTGTGACTATTTTAATGAAATTTTGCGGAATTGCTATGGATTCCTCAGAAAATCAGAAAAATTAATTGCATTGGCAATGTTGCATAGCGTCGCTATTAGCCCCCCTGGGGGCTTACCACAAGCTCTAATTGCGATTCAATTACAGGAACGTATTAACGTTTCAGCGGCTTTTTGTGCAATGACGTACCTTATTGTCATGACAATAAGAAACGTCATTAAAACGTCGTTAAAGCGTTCCTATAATTGAATCGCAATAAGAGCTTATGGTAAGCCCCCTGGTTCTTGGAAATCGTTACGGCCGTTTTCAAGATACATGTTTCGGGATTTTTCGTTTGCAGTTATTTATTTAAAACGCTAATGACTGATCAACTTCCCTGTTATTGTTAACCGCCAACTGACCTATCGCATACGTCCACAGCAAAACAACCCCAAATAAGTAGCTATAAACCATTTAATAATCAAACTGCTCATTATTCTATTTCCTATCAAGAACCACAATAGGTGCTTAACTCGTTCAATTGGAATGCCGATGCACATTACAAGGAAGACATAAGGATAAAAATTAACAAACCTTTTATGTCTTGCGAATTGATTTAATAAATTAATTATGGTAGTGGATTAGGGACCGCTGACGACAATTCTGGTGGCGTCAAATCACGACTTAACTAAATACACACACGTAACTTATTCCTGTCTTTTCTACATTTGCTACGTCCATAGTGGATTTATAAAAGTTACACGTGCGTGCGCCCTCGCGGAAATAAAAAATAATCTATGGGTAGGTACCATGGACCAGTTACTAAGGGGACTGGCCCTAAGCAAGTCGGCCGAGTGGTCGGCCTAATACTAACATCGACATAAAACGAAGCGAGTTAGTTCAACTATTTACCGGTAAATAGTAAAATGAAAATGAAAAAACAATGACCACGTTTTGTTTCATACAAATATCTAATAAGGGCACCTCTTTCTGTAGTCTTTACTCTGTGGGTAGGTACGTCCTAGGTCACAAGGACCTTCACATTGGTACCTAATACAGAACTCACTCATATGATCGGATTTTTTACGCCTCTATATCTAGCTGGGCTGCTATAGAACCCGGTACCATGGTACAATAATATACTTCGCCTGGTATAGCATTCCGAGACACGATGATCACGTGGGTGACACGAGCCTACGTCATCGCCGCTATCTACCAATCTACGGCTCTGTTATACGGGTGCCCGTGGTCGAAAATCACTCCTCGACCTAATATTTATTACCTGTGCGAATTCGATAAAACCATACAGTTTTTGGTACTTACGTTTATATATTAATGTAAAACTTGGATTGTCTTGTTTTTGTGACAAACGAAATTACAATTAAGTAGGTATGCTACGTATATTTTTTTAAATAATAATGACACAAAATATTTCCATGCCTACGTCCCTATCCATGAATAGTGACGTAGCCAAGTGTCACTCCCCGGAATGGCAGACTACGGTACGAAAGCGGTACGAAAGCGATACTTCCAAAGATCATTTCGTTCGAGCTTCGAATTTGGAATTTTGACACATTTTCGTATTGAATTTGTGTCAAAATCACGAAAAAACAAATGAAGGAAACATATTGTGGTCCGAGTTCGTACGAGTAATCAGCCATGATCAGCCCCAGAGACGTCGCGACGTTTCTCTCATTTGAGCGACTCTCGAATTTGAGTTGCGTTCGGATATTCAGCGGTTACGGACTTACATTGTGGCGCACGCGCTGCGAATTGCGCTTAACACCGCGGTTAGCCGCAACGTTCAAATGAACTAAATTCTAATATTATCCGGAACTATTCTGGATAAATGGTAGTGAGTGATCACGGTGCGACTCTCACAGTGAGTACCAGGGTGGATGCTTTGGCGGCAGGACCTAGCGCAGATGGTCCCTGACGCTTCGTCGGGGTTGCCAGGTATAGTGCCACACTTTATACCTGTAAGGTGGTAGGAGTGGCTACTATAACTAATCTTAAGCAGTTTAATATTTATGTATGAACGTGACTGTAATTTTTTTTATTGGTCTGCGATGGCAAAAAAGCGGACGGCCCACCTGATGTTAAGTAGTTACCGTAGCCTATAGATTCTTGCAATACCAAAGGCATGGCTCGCACATTGCCGACCTGAAGGGGAGTGGGATGGAGGGAGGGGGGGTTGGTCTTACGGCTCTCTCACTCACCGTACGAAACGCAGCTATAATAGCTGCTTTATGCCGATCTTCTGTGAGAGGGTGGTACTACCCCGGTCGAGCCAGCCCGTATATGAGCTGCAGTCAATTGGCTACAGCTTGGCTCTACCACCAAAAAACATGAATATGAATACATGAATATTTAATTATGGCGTCCGTCGTATCAATGTTCTCTTAAATAAATTACAGTGTTATAGGTTGTAATGTCTCGAGTCGAGTCTCGCAACATTTAACGTCAGTGGCGAAATGGTGTCAATCTTACTGACAATTAATAAATATTCCATATACGTATGAATTAATTACCTATTTGACCTTTCATTTAATCTCTTCCAAGCGCTTACGTAAGGTCTAACATAGTGTTAAATTCAAATATTTAATGTTACGACGAGCGGGGCTAAAAAGGCCACATATAGCCATTCTGTAAAAGCAAATCATTCGCAATATTTTTTTCTGATTTTCTAGTAGTCCTTAGAAACTCGCAAAAGTTCAGTAAAATGGCCACGACTGGCGTAAAATATGTGACCACTTTACCGACATTTTGAATTGACAGTACGTAGCTAAAATCTGTCTAATTACCATCTACTAGGCATGTCTATTGAGCGACTGTAGCCTAGGGGCGAACACGTTGGGCTAGCAATTAGAAGGTCCCAGGTTCGATCCCCGGTGGGGCATGCACCAATGGATGAATTTTCATCTATGTGCATAATTTGCAGTTCGCTTACGGTGAGGGAAAACATCGTGAGGAAACCTACCTATCCCTCGGGATTAGGTAATAGTCAGTTCGTGTATACACGGCGACAAGGTTCACCACCTGTCACGTTGGGTTCTGACTATCTGGTGAAACGTGGGCTTTGAGTTGTAACCAACTCCTCCACAATGTGGTGGTGTATGGCCACTCAAGCCTCTGACTACCCCTGAATGGGGATAAAAGTCGTGACGTTAGATTTTTTAGGTATGTCTATTTAGGTACCTAATACAACATGTAATTCTACAATATGTGACCTACACCATACGTTGTTACCAGCATGTTACTCATCGACGCTTAATCATCGATTAAACAAAGTAAACATAAACGTGTACAAAAATGGAGTTTTAGAAAATTCGCAAATGGATACTATCCATAACCTTATCTCGGATGTCGCGTGATATAACTAAGCATAACCATAATTTTTGGATATCAAGATCGCAACACTGGACCAGTTATACAATAACAACTCTCCATTCTACGATAACTAACTCAAATATTATGCTAATAAAGTACATATTAGGTTGTTCAGCGCGGAATATCCGCTTAAGTTTAATCCAAGGAGTATTAATCTCTATTATTGTGTGGTAGAGTTTGGATTAAATTGCACGTGGGAGCGAAAGTGTCTGCACGCACCTTTTTGTACTCTCACTACTAGCAGCGGTCATGGTCGACGTCTGTTTACGGTTAGGGTACGTGACAATGGTTAGATTTAGCATGTCGTTAAATATCAATTAACGACGTGGAGTATTTACTGATAAGATCGAAAGGAATGCTTTCTTTGTTACATTTGTCTTCTTTTGTTTTTAAGGTGAATGAACCTTATGACAAATGCATTTTTTTTTATCAGAGATAATTGCACAATGCCAGAGCTAGTCTGGCGTTGTGCAATTGAGCCAACCAACCTAATGCGAAAATCATACTTCGGAACATGTCTTAGAGATTTATTTTTTATTACTAATGATGACTCCACAATTTTCGAACAAGACCAATTTGCATACATTTTGCATAAATAAAGTTGTGTATTATTTTTTTATTCATGCCTAGAAATCGGAGCGGAACAAAAATACTTAAGTTTTTCATTGCATGCCTTCTCACTTTTCGCATGTGTAATAAATATATTTTATAGTTAATTTAATAAATTAACAGTTTAATGGTGATAATTAATTAACTTGAGTGCTCTATTATTATGGATTAAAATACCAACCTATACAAGTATTTATAAGGGTGTAACCACATAATTCGATCGACTTTAGATCGATCGTCGTCGAGTCATTTTATTATCCCATGATTCCATATACTTATTTGACAAGTAAAACTGCGCTTTCCAGTAGTAATAAAACTGAATAAAATGCATGGTCTTACCACCTAGTGGGTGAGTTTATGCGGGCAGGATTAATCACAGGACAGTTAACTGCCCCATAACCATGGGTTATCCGTGATGGCTCACAAGTCAGCTGTTGGTAATTAAGCTTTCTCTCTGTAGTGATTAACAACGCGACCGTGGTACAAAGCATTGGATAACTTGTTTAAATTACCATGAACTGTGGCAAAAAGTCTTTGAAATCTACAACCATCATCTGATACCGTAGAGAGGACGACAGAGCTATGCGTGTTATGTATCCGATTGATTCTTGATTAATAATATATCCGAACGTACCTATAAATAAAAAAGGTTAGTCTATGTTTGTAATAATCTCTGCTCTCTCGTTCATCATGTCGCCATGTTGTTGTTCTAGATAAAAATAACGATTGTAATTTGCTTGGAAATGGTTAAATAATAAATATTTAGTGATCATTTCATCGGACCTCGCAGTTTAATTATAACAATGCGAATAAACAAAGACTGCTATTTTTACCGGCTAAAGTTTACTGATAATTGATTATCTTGTTATTGTGAATTCTTAATATAGTACATTCTTGGAAATAGTAGACTTAGGTTCCAGGTCGACACAAATAAACCTAAATAATAAAAGATAGCTACGTAAACGTAGGTAACATAATAAACACAAATTTATTAATATTGTGTTGCCAAGTATCTAATTTGATTATTAAGCAATCATGTTTGCATGCCTTAAAATAAACATAATTGAGAATTTTAATCATTATAGTTTCCTCTTTATAACGAGATATTGGAAAAATATTTGATAAACTATTATGAAATAATGATCAGATATAAAATTATTTTAATAATTAATAAAGAGCGACTAATATCTAACTAGTGATAGGATGTTCTCGAGAACATTCTCACCCTCGGAAACTTACTCGTGAGTATTTTCGAGAATTTATCTTATGAAGCATGTTAAACTTGGCATAAACCTCATTAAACATGCAAGTATGGTGGTTTTAATTGTTTTTACGATTGAAAGTTAGGATAACGTCACCCAAAATATAAGATTCTCAAAAATTCTCACGAGTAAGTTTCCGCGTAAGTTTCCGGGTGAGAATGTTCTCGAGAACATCCCATCACTATATCTAACATAGATAAGACGGTTCTGCCTGCCTCTGCACAGGATGCTCTTTCGCCCTTTTTAAACCGTTCGAAAACATCGTAAGGGCAAGTTTGGTAGATTATCTGTACAGCCCCTGTTCCCTAAGCAAGTAATTTTGTATATGTAACGTCACGACTTTTATCCCCGTTCGGGGGTAGTCAGAGGCTTGAGTGGCCATACACCACAACATTGTGGAGGTATTAACCAACTCAAAGCCCACGTTTCACTAGATAGTCAGAACCCAACGTGACAGGTGGTGAACCGTGTCGCCGTGTATACAGGAACTAACTATTACCTAATCCCGAGGGATAGGTAGGTTTCCTCACGATGTTTTCCCTCACCGTCAGCGAACTGTAAAAAAATAATGTCCTGTAGTAATTTTGTATAAAAAATATATTGATGGTAGAGCCAAGCTGTAGCCAATTGGCTGCAGCTCATATATGGGCTGGCTCGGCCGGGGTAGTTCCAACCTCTTACAGATTTATCGACGTAAATTAGCTACTACAGCTGCTTTTTGTACGATGAGTGAGAGAGCCGGAAGCTCAGCCCCTCTGCCCCTCCCTCTGTTCCACTCCTCTTCAGGTCGGCAACGTGCGAGCGATGACTGTGGTATTGCAAGCATCTATAGGGCCGTACGCTTGTTTGTCTGCTTTCACATAGAAAATAAATATACGATCTAACTAATCAAATCAATTGAAAGTTGTTTCGGAACACTTAAAAGCCCATTTTCGTTATTGTTATGATAGCGACTGAGGTATGACTCGGCATTTTTTATATGTCGGTTACGACGCGGCTGTCGTAACATTAGGAGATTGTATTGGCACCTTGTGTGTCGTAAGTAACAAGCGACGAAGGTGTACGTGCTTCGTACTTTATTCAGGACTATTATTGGTGGAAGAGCCAAGGTGAAGCCAATTGACTGCAGCTCATATATGGATTTCGTCAACCGGGGTAGTACCACCCTCTCACGGAAGATCAGCGTGAAGCTATTACAGCTGCGTTTCGTACGATGAGTGTGAGAGCCGGAAGCCCAAATCCGCTCTTTGACCTTCCTCTGTCTCACTTCCCTTCAGGTAGGCAACGTGCGAGCGATGCCTTTGGTATCTATAGACCACGCTAACTGCTTAACATTAGGTGGGCCGTACGCTTGTTTGCCACCTTAGTCACATAAAAACAGCTGTTCGACTTTCAAGAACTTCCGACTAACCTACTGTCGCTTACGTCTCATAACTTACACTAAATAGGAACAAGAAAGGTAAACAGTGTCCGTATACGCGTTGTAACAGCTTTTCCTAATAACCGTGTATTGTCGCTTACGCAATAGACACGCAACTTAAGTTAAACAATATCTGCTTGAGGTCAGAGTAACCTGGTTTTATGGCCGTACTTTATTGCTTGTAAGTGATACAACCATAATAGGTATGTACCCTGCCTGAACGATTGACTGGCGTCGTAACAATCTGTTCTATCGATGTTCGATGTTATTAAGTGTGGCGCTTGTGACAATATCGCTCTCTCATTCGCGTCATTTGGAGCAATACTTTACATTAACGAAAACTAATTTATTATACAAGAGAATTGCCCTTCCACTTGTTGAGAAACTGAATTGTAAGCTTTGTTATATAGTAAGTTACTACAAAAAAAAAGTAATGAAAATAAAAAGTAAACGTATTTTTTTAATATGGCACTGCTTCAAAGAGAAATACCTATAGTACGTTTTTTATACTTGTCCTATTTGGTAAGCAAAGATGGCGTCCAGCGGGGCGATTGCGTAACTTTTTTGTCAATGTTTGAATTGGTTTCGTTCATCCTGTGTCAATTATATACGAAACCAATTAAAACATTGACAATAAGTTACGCAATCGCCCCGCTGGACGCCATCTTTGCTTACCAAATAGGACAAGTATAAAAAACGTACTATACTTTATTCAATGATAGGTAAAGTGTTGAAATGATATAAAACATTTGTTTTGCCTCAATTATAGCAGTGCAAACATTTGAATGTATAATTGTGATTTAGAACGACCTTGCGAAATTTTTATGCAAATGAACAAGAAATGGCGAGCTGAGGAACTAAATATTGGCAACACAAATATTTGACGTAGACGCTAGCGACTAGCGACTCTAGTTAACGTAAACTCATGGTAGAGCTACCAGGGGCCCTACCACTACCTCTTGTATCAGTATTATTTTAAACTTACAGCGACTTTTTGTAATGTCATGACCCTTATTGTTGACAATAAGGGACGACAAATTACAAAAAGTCGCTGTAAGGTTAAAATAATACTGCTACAAGAGGTGGTGTATAGGTCCAGAAGTCTGTAAGTATACATGTAAATCAGTAATTAGCCAAGTCGCTCTTAGGGTAGATCAACCGTCGACCGATCGTTACTGTATATGGAAACTACCGATCGACGTCAACTAATTTCATATTAACATCGATCGTTGGCATCGATCGATGGTCGATCGATTTCACACCAATCGATCGAACGTCGATCAATATCGTAAGTGTGGTTACACCCTTATGACTCTCCCAAAACAGACTAGACTACTAGACAGTAATCATTATAGATAAGGGGATGAAAAAAACATCCCTTTTACTTTGGTATCCTACGTAACGTTCTTTTCAATCATTGATGTATTATTTTAGCAGATATGGTACCACTTAACATTGCAATCACCAGAATTGTGCTCAGCAGCACTACATGCAGCGAAATTCACACATATGTTATCGCACTCGCAATTAGTAATATCTTTATTTAATCGTGAAAAAAAACAACAGCTTTTATATGCAGAGGTAGTAACAATTGTATGTTTTGCATAAACCTTCTGTTTTCGCATACAAGTAAAGTAGAATTGATAACTGAAGTAAAAGCAATTGAAACAATAATCATAATAGTTTGTTTTCAATTAATACAGGGTCTTAAGCAGACCATAATAATATGAGTAAGTATTCATTATGACTCCGGAAGCCACTATAACGCATACAGTTACTTCTGACATCAAAATATCAGGGTTACGAGTATTTCGAATGCAATTCGCGTTTCCGCTTAATAAGGGCTATAAGTAATTCGAAATGTAGCTTACCTTGAACTTTTCAACCTTGAAACTTTTATATTTTTTACTAAAGTGGTATTAAAACCACAGTGTAGTGTTGCTAGGCTGTGCAAAAACCATATATTATGAATAATAGCTGTGTCCCGCGGTTTCGCCCGCGTGGAAATTGATATGTAAGATTAGTTTATGTTATTCCAGAGCCTACACTATCTACGTTTCAAATTTCATTTAAATTGGCTTAGTAGTTATGGAGATACAGTGGTAACAAACATTCATGTGTAATGTAATGTAAAGTCACGACTTTTATCCCCGTTCGGGGGTAGTCAGAGGCTTGAGTGGCCATACACCACCACATTGTGGAGGTATTAACCAACTCAAAGCCCACGTTTCACTAGATAGTCAGAACCCAACGTGACAGGTGGTGAAACGTGTCGCCATAGACACACACACATGATGAGATGTGTAAACATTCATACACACACACACTTTCGCATTTATAATATTATAGTAGGATGTAACCGCGGCTACACACTCTCTAGATGGCACGAGAGTGTAGATTGCGCCCTCGCCTCCTCTTGTCATGTCTCGCCTCGCCTCCGGCGTGCTCCACTCCGTGTCGGTTTTTTTGACCGGAGTCAAAGGACGCGTGGCGGGAGACGGGCGAACCAAGTGTAGGGAAAATTAAATTTCAGAAAAATGAAAAATTTACAATGAATAGTTGTTAATTTTTGGAAGACACAATTAGTTAATTGTAATTGTGACTTCCAGAATTTCCAATTAACAATTAATTAATTGTAATTGTGACTTCCAGAATTCCCAATTAACAATTAATTAATTGTAACTTTCACAATTAACAATTAATTAATTGTATTTTTTACAATTAACAATTAATTAATTGTATTTTTTACAATTAACAATTAATTAATTGTAACTTTCACAATTAGCAAATAATTAATTGTATTTTTTACAATTAACAATTAATTAATCGTAACTTTCACAATTAGCAAATAATTAATTGTATTTTTTACAATAACAATTAATTAATTGTAACTTTCACAATTAACAATTAATTAATTGTAATTCTCACAATTAACAATTTTTATTTACGGGGAGGGGGAGAATAGGAATGGGGTTGAGGGGGTAGGGGAAGAGTAGGGGGGATTTGGGATTCTGGCTCTATATACCTACCTACCTAAACATGCATTCACCGAAGTAGTATCTAATTCTATATGCCTATTTATCTATACATGCATCCACCTAAATAGATATCTGTGTACATGTACCTATTGTACGAGGCTAATAATTGTTAGGTGTAATAGATTTTTTCACAGTTAAAAAAAAATAGCAAATGATTTTAATTGAACCTCACAATTAATGTACTTTAATCTAAATAAATTAATTGCAGAGTGCAACAATTACGATTAAAAGTTTAATTGATTGAAAATTTAATCATTAATTAGTGCCCAACTCTGTCACTGAATAAAACGAGAGTGTGGATGGGTAGCACTCGTGTAGCCTCCGAGTGGCGCGTCTCGCGCGAGGCCCTCCACAAGGCGTACTCGCGAGAGTGTATTATTTGCCCCATAAAGTTTGTATAAAATATTCTTATGAGGCTACTTTTCTATGTTTGTTGCAAAAAATATCCACCACTCGGTTGCAAATTGCAATGATCGCTCGCAGCGGCGGACGGGGCTGTCAAGTTTGACAGGTAGAGCTTTACCTATCGTGCATTTCAATACGATTTAGGGCCGGGCCCCATTACCGCGTTGTGTTGCGTTGCGTCGTCGCTGCGTCGTCGCGGCGTCGCCGCTGCGTTGTTTTACATATCTTTTATAGTGGCATGCCACATTTATGCGTTGCGTAGCCGCATAGGACGTTTCAACGGAGAGACGAAGCGGGGAAGGGTGATGCGCTGCGCTGTCGGGATGACGTACAGCGTTCCGCTGCTAGAGGGAGACGTGCGTATACGAAATGCGTTGTCCGTTGCGACGACGCAGCGCAGCGCGCTAGTGGGGCCCGGGTCTTAGTTGGCTACGGTGGCTGGCGACGTCACCATGGCTACCCGGTGTGTTATGGCCCGTAAGGTTTGGGCGGTTGAGGACCACTATTCAAACTGACCACTTTTGAAAACGGCCATGGCCTGAAATAACCACTACAGGAAATAAAGACTTCCTGAAAACCTTCATTTTTTTTTACTGGCCCGTTAGCGTGGTTGCCGCGGAGGCGCCTTTCACGCTGCAGGTCGTAGGTTCGATTCCTACCCGAGACATGCATTTGTGTGCATGAACATGTCTGTATGTCCGGAGTCTGGGTGTATATGTATATTAAGTATGTATTTACAAATAAAAAAGTAGTATATGTAGTAATATCAGTTATCTGGTTTCCATAGTACAAGCTCTGCTTAGTTTGGGATCAGGTAACCGTGTGTACAAAAATGTCCCAGGATATTATTATTATTATTAAAATTACCGCTCCTGAAAGTAGCGGCCCGCGGTTTTGAAGCCTTGAAATCCCCCGGAATAGATTAAACGCCTTATTGGCATAATACGCATTATATTATTCAGGAGGATTTCCTTGCTGAAGTAATACCTACGGAATATCACCTACTCAAGGACTTATAGAAGTCGACGTGTCGTTTTTAGTAATTAGGTAATATGTAAACTGATTAATTTACCAGTTGTCAGTGCTAACACTAAAAAGTTAAAGGTAAAGTAAAGTAGTAAATCTTGTATCAAAACATCACGACTACAATACCGTAAGGTTGGATACATTGGAATTAGTTTAAAAAATCTACAACAGGGGTTCCCAACCTTTTACGCTTTCTCTATTGTTACGTAAATAAACTCTACAGGTACTTTTGGAGCCTTGGGCCCCCCGGTCACTCTAAGAACCCCAAGTGGGGTGCGCCCCATTGGTTGGGAACCCAACGATCTAAAACATCCGATGTTCCAACAAAACTGTTCACAGACACGACGTGTTATTTTTTATCAGCTTTTTTTTAAAATCTTTAGGTCGAATCTTATATTACACTATTGGAACGGTGTAGGTCAGCTCAATTCAAATGGATCCGGGGCGTGTTTGTAGTAAATAAATGTTCATATTGCGAGAAATATCGTAAGAAACTAGTCCGAGAGAGCGATCACGTAACTCGAACGTAGTTGCGGAGGACGTAGTCGACTGGTTTGTTATCCAATCGATATAGGAAGTCTTAGGGATGGGTAGTGTTGCGAAATCATATGTCGATGTATCGATGTTTTACTTTGGAATAAATGTATTATGTGCAATCGAGCGTCTAGGCCGTTCTTGCGTGAAATTGAAAGCGAATATATAAATAGCAGAACAACTTCTCGAAATTATGATAACATTTTATGTTTTCTGGTCTAGCCCCGCGAGCCCGTTTTGAAGTTGAAATTCGGTCAGGATTGTCACGAAATAATGAAATAATATCTGCTTTCCGGATTCCCGGAGTTAGAGAAATGGTGTTTAGTAATTTGCCCGTAAATGTCAGGAACGTACCGGTGGTATTCAGATCGCTGCCAGTTTCTCGTGTGATAGTCTTAATTTAACTTTCATGCAGGTTCTATGATTATTTAGATTTTCTCCAGACTATTTGAGGGTCAAATATCGGTATCTTCGTTGGACCGCTGTAAATCTTAGGATACAGGAATAATAGAAGTGGGAATGTGGTGGGCGAAAAAAGACGTTGCTATGTCTTTTCGGACGAGAAGACCACGATTGTGTGCCAGGCGGGCCTAGACTCATAAAAAGCGTTGGTTCGGTCCCATACGATTTTTCATACGAGGCGAGTATTATTCGATATCGATGTTAATTTCGCATCACTAGTGCTCTTAGTTAGTCTGCACAACTTGAGGCCAGAGGTTGTTTTCGATGATCGTCCCTAATATAATATTTCCGGGTTTAAGTCCCAAAAGTTTGATCGTGACTAACTTTATTCTTGTTGACTGAAGCGCGATAGCTAATAACAGATAGATATTTTGTTTCACGGCCCTAATAATCATCAATGAAAGTTGTATATTGTACTTGTTTGAGAAGATCGAAATAATACTTATGATTTATCGGGAAAAGCAAAATAGAAATCCTTCCATTTATCAGGGATATTTTTTGTAGATTCTAACTACACTGGACCGCAAAGAAAAAGGGTCGGTTAGAAAATTTTCAATTATATTTTCAATCACATTATTATTTATTTTACATTTATTAAAAATAAAAAGCTTCAATTAATTTGTTTAGGGTTCCTTACCCAAAGGGTGCCAACGGAACCCTATTACTAAGCCTACGCTGTCCGTACGTCCGTCCGTCTGTCTTTCTCTCAGCGGGCTGTATCTCACGAACCGTAATAGCTAGAGACTTGAAATTTTCACAGAATGTGTATTTCTGTTGCCGCTACAACAACAAATAGTAAAAATAAAATAAAATTTAAAAATAAAGACTTGATATTTTTGACGTTTTTATTCTACGGTGGTACGGACCCTTTATGTGCGAGTCCGACACGCACTTGGCCGGTTTTTTATTTTCATTTAAGTATTCTTTAATTTAGTCTTTATTTTATAAAGCTAGGTCAGGTACTTTTGAAGATATTGAATTTTCTAACCGACCCTTTTTCTTTGCGGTCCAGTGTATTTGACGAGCCCTTGGCGCAGTATGGTTAGGGCGGAGGCCACTCGGCTCACAGCATCGGGTAGTTGCGGGTTCGATTCCCGCCTTGGATGGCCTTTTCGCTATTTGCCCTTGTCTAGGTGTTACTGGGATCGCCCCCAGTTCATTGTACGGTAGCCATAGTACAAGCGTTGCTTAGTTTGGTATATGTATACCTACGTATTTATTTATTTGTTTTTGGTGATTTGATTTGATTGTAGATGTTTATCTAGGACAAAAGCTTCCGACAAAATCCGTCCAGCAGTTCCCGTTCCCATGTTCAAACAAACTTAGATAGGTAATATCCAAAAAAAACTTTCGATAAACATTTTTGGGTATTAAGGGCCTCCGCAGACTTGCTACTTTTAGCATCGGCGATCGGCGATTTTGATGCTGCGTCTCGCTCGTTCGCGCCCGAAGAAACGCGACGCAGCATCGATACGCCACAAAATCGCCGGTCGCCGATGCTAAAAGTAGCAAGTCTGCGGAGGCCCTAAATAAACAGACACGACGCCGTTGCACTTACATTATGTAGGTTTAGATATTCCTAAGAGGCTTAGCGAGCTATTGTGTGCCTATAAGTCTGGATTTACAACGGTCGCCGTCGAAAGCACCGCTCAATGTCCCGGGGAACGCTAAATTTTCCTGGAAACCGCTACAAATACACGCGAAAATAAGATTAGGAGGAAAATATTGTACACTTCGCTGCAGACAGATGTATAAAATATGACTGTGGTGCCGATTACACTATCAATATTACAAGTGATCTATAACAATACCGCCAAATACATATAGAGATTTTTAGCTATAGTCTGATTAATAATTCGGTGGAGTAAAATGGCAGCTATAAATGTAGATTAATATTTTAATTGAATATATTTTTTATGAGTTATCATGTTTTTCTTATTTGATATTAAATAAAATTGAATTAATTTGAACCAGAATCATAAAAAACAACATTATTCATGATGAACGGATCAAATTAATTTTACATTTGACATAAAAAGCTGTCATTTTACTCCACTGAATTATTAATCAGACTTTCGTTTAAAATGGTTTTACAAAGCATTTCTAGGAACAAAACTGATTTGTAACGCCAGTGTAAGTCGATCATAACTTTCCATGAATTTGGGGATAGTGTTTCTCTGCTATACAGTTCATTAAAACACGTTGTATGTACCCAACTGGATAGTTAGTGATTATCTGTACAATGTTGTGATAAATAAATGATTTATTTACAATTTGGTGCGTCCAGTCGTCACGCCTCGCCCTAGCATTCATGTTATGACATTATGTTTATGCATTCGACGTCAAAACTGAGTGCTCGGGCGCGGTATGCGCCTGATATAGACGCAACCAGTCCGTTGTATTCTTGAAAAAATATAATCGTTTTAACCGTTTGCTGTAAGTACCGATTTATCGAAACTAGAAAGGTGGTAACTAAATCAAGATGAAATTTTCAGCTAAGATTAAGTTACGTTATTATATTTGTTTAATCTAATTCAAAGTTCTTTTCTAAGATAAATTTATCATCACAAGGCTTCCGGATAATTTATTTTATTATCTCTAAGTTGCCGACTGTTATTAAAGTTTCATCTTAAAAGTTATCGGTGTCAAGAAGTTATTCATTTATCTGTGTTAAGGAAAATATTTTTAGGCGGAAGGCAAATTAAAACGTAATAGTTTTAGGTTGGTATCTTTATTTTTCTTCGTGGTTATTGTGCAGTAGTTGGAAGGACAGTCTACGATAAGTTTAAGGGAATTAACTGAATTATGAATTACTAGCTTTTGCCCGCGACTTCGTCCGCGCATTTGTCCCACGGGAACATACTATCTGGATAAAAAGTATCCTATGTGTTAATCCAGGTTATAAACTATCTGTGTTCCAAATTTCATCCAAATCCGTTCAGTAGTTTTTGCGTGAAAGAGTAACAAACATCCATCCGAACATCCATACATCCATTCAAACTTTCGCATTTATAATATTATTATTAGGATAAAAAACTAGCTGGTGCCCGCGAATTTGTACTTCTATAGGTACTATACTTCTATCCTAAATAAATAAAAAAAGTTTAGAAATTATTGCCCTCCCATACAAACTTTCATCCCCTATTTCACCCTCTTCAAGTTTTATTTTTGTAACAAAAACTAGCCTTTGTCCTATTTCCTGTCTATCTCTTTACTAAAATTTTCAAATATAGGTTTGTCAGTTTAGTTGTGAAAACGTAACAGACAGACAAACAGAGTGACTTTCGCATTTATTAATATTAGTATAGATTAATATATGATGATATTATATAGCATTAGATATTAGACACACAAAGCTCAAGTTCCATAAATGAAAAAGTACATTTCAATTTACTTTTATCTATCCGAACCCATCGAAACCCTTCAACGTCGATTGTTAGGGCCATAACACATCGGGTAGCCATGGCGAACTCGCCAGCCACCGTAGACAACTACGTGGCTACTGGCGACGTGGCCAGTCCGTCGTCAGGTGTGTTACCTGTCATACATTTCATTACGAATTAGTTGGCTATGGTGGCTGGCGACGTCGCCTGGCGTCCCAGTGGGTTGTGGCTCTAAAGTTAAATGTTTGAAATTCAGTAGTCAGGCTAGGGGTGGCCGGGTCTCTCCGCAGGGAATCGTTTCGCTGTCGTACGTTTTTAGAGCGGTGACAGCCCTGACCTTTATACATACCTCTACACACCCTGCGTACATACTTCTTTCCGTCTTTTTATATTTAAAGGGTTGTTCGATCGAAGAGCGTGAGATGTTCTTTGGCGGCGTCTTCATCAGGCGCATGCCTCGCGCGAGCACTCAGTTTTGACGTTGAAACGTATAGACACAATGTCATAATATGAGTGCTCGGGTGAGGCATGCGTGGCATTTGGACGCATCTATTGATGTATGATTTTAGCAGATATTTACACATCAACTGTATGGTCCCAAACTAATGTGTGTAAATGTGTGTAAATGTGTGTAAAAGAATATCCCAGGATATTATTTATTTACCTTTATTTCATTGCGGATATACGCAAATCAAATAGATTTTCCGCCATAACAGTAGCATTGTTTTGGTTTGTGTGTGTTGTAAACATATTATTATTAATCAGCAATACAGTCACAGTACAAATGAGTTTAATGGGTGGTCGTTAGTCTGATGCTTGTATGGCAGACCACCGTCATACAAATGCTAGTATGAGACCGGAATTCATATTAGTTCCTTATGCTTTAACGCATTTATGAATGACTAGCTTCCGCACGCGATTTCATCCGCGCATAATTTAAAAAAGTAGCCTATGTGCTATTCCAGACTATAATATATCTCTGTTCCAAATTTCATTCAAATCCGTTCAGCCGTTCTGGCGTGATTGAGTAACAAACATCCATCCATACATCCATCCAAACTGGATATAGTGGGACTAGAGACTTGCCCCGGCTTCACATGGTATGAATATAATTTCCAAGTTCAATGAAAAAAATCTGTTCCGCAGTTTAGAAGAACTAGATAAACAGACAGACGCATAGTGACTTTGTTTTATACTATTTAGAGATCAGAGACGCTACTATACTGAAGTTTGTAGCCTTCAAAGACACTAATGGGCTATGCACACGGAGCAACTTTAGTTGTAGAAACTATCAACTTAGTTGCCGAAACTATCAACTTTTTAATGGTTTTTTTGTTTAAGGTTGCCAGTTGCAGCAACAGTTGCCGCGATTGTTTTATATGAAAACAGCTAGTTGCGAGTTGCCAGTTGCCGCAAAAGTTGCTCGTGTGCATAGCGCCTAATTTAATATAGTGCGACCATTGCGTAGAGTCCACCGTATTAGATTAAATATTAGTTAAAGTTCATTGACACCTCATTGTAATGGTTAAATATTAGATTTTAATTGTTTGTTATTTGCGAGCTTGGACAAATGGTTACATTGGACTATTGACATCCGTACATCGGACGTCACAACTAGTTAACAACAGATTATTATTTTTTAAAAATTATAACGTCACGACTTTTTTTATCCCCATTCGGGGGTAGTCAGAGACTTGAGTGGCCATACACCACCACATTGTGGAGGTATTAACCAACTCAAAGCCCACGTTTCACCAGATAGTCAGAACCCAACGTGACAGGTGGTGAACCTTGTCGCCGTGTATACAGGAACTGACTATTACCTAATCCCGAGGGATAAGTAGGTTTCCTCACGATGTTTTCCCTCACCGTCAGCGAACTGTAAATTATGCACATAGATTGACAACAGGTTGATTCAAATTAACCTTAATTTAAGTTTTACCAAGAATTCAGTGTGTTAGCAAATATTTAAATAACCGTTAAACTGCTGAAACAAGAGAATTAGGGATACGTTCCAGGAAAATTCTGATCTTCAATATTAGCTTAGTATAAACAACGATATTATATTTTCATCAAAGAGCATATAATAAAATAAAATATCCGCAAAGCCGGCGTTCTCACATAGCAATATGAGCTGGTTAGGACTTACCAGAAATCTAGCGAAAATTCTAATAAACACGCACAGTCTCTTAGTATTTTCTTTGTGAGCAAAGAAAGTCATACTTAAGTCGGTAAGTCAGCAAGCCGTACACTTGTTTGCCACTTTAGTTATACTTATAAAAAAAAGTAGAATAATATTTTCCAACTTACATCATTTGCTATATTGCATTTATTGATTTGTTTGATAGCCGATTAGTTAGAGCTCCTGGGGGCTTACCACGAACTCTTATTGCGATTCAATTACAGGAACGTTTTAACGTTTCAGCGACTTTTTGTGCAATGACGTACCTTATTGTCATGACAATAAAAAACGTCATTGCACAAATGGCCGCTGAAACGTTAAAACAAAACTGCTATAAGAGGTGGTGGTAGGGCCCCTGAGCCATTTCATAAATCGCTGCATCGGTCTGCCATAACGGGTTTAAAAAACGGTTCCGGATCGGTTCGGTTTTAAACAGTTCGGGTTTAAAACGCCCCTTGCGTACCTTGCCTGTGGTGCGCGTAAAAATTATCAAGACTTCTCAGTGGGATAGACGTCATTATTTTAGTTCTATCCACGAAAAGCAATAGGGTTCAATAAACCACGCAACGCAACTGTAAGTCAAAGTAGGAGTTTAAAACACCCCATAACGCACTAAACGAAAGTATTTTTAAATCCATGACGAAGTGTTCGTGCTTGTAAATACAGCTCTATACGTGTATATTGTGAACTAGGCTTACCTCACGACAGTGTTGCCAGATGACCATGTGAGTTTGCCCCCAATTTATTTCAGAATCCCCCCGAAAATTAGCTTTTTGAGAAAAAATCCCCCCAAAACAGTTTTTACTCATTTGATAAATATAATTAGTATTTTTTTTTAAAATTTCTATTTTCATTTTTTATACAAAAACAAAAATAGGTACTCTTTCAATAATTTCGTCACAAAACGATAGCGAACTAATTGAATTAATAGATAGAATTTATTACTGAAAATGAAAATAAGTGGGTATTGATGATCCTTCGTGTTTAATTTCCCCCCCGAAAATCCCCCCAAAGAATCCGTCCCCCCGAATCTCCCCTCCCCCCTTGCAGGGAATCCCCCCCATCTGGCAACACTGCCTCACGATTATGTTCAAGGTGTTAAGTGTAAACTACAGCTTACATTCGTATATCAGTGCAGAATGTGGGTTATTCCGACACTTGAGGTCTGTGAAGCCTGCTCGCGCAATTATATTGCGTTTTATAGCTTCGTACAAAGACATTACTAAGAAAGAGGGAAACATGTGACAGACCAAAACAGTTTGTACACGAACACAGCACAACTCAGTCCCTCGCGAAAAATAATGTTGTGAACATGTTGGTATTACCAATACGGCACATCGTCATGAATAATGCCTTCTTATGTATTTATGAGTGCGGTAACAGATGTGTGAATTTCGTTTCATGTAGTGGTGTGCTGAGCACAAGTTTAGTGATTGCAATGTTGGAAGGTACCATATCTGCTAATATAAACATCAATGGCTTCGTACAATTACTTGATTGTGTCATTGAGGAATTCAGTTGTTTTAATTTTACCTTACCTTCGTAATACAGCCGTGATTGTGCATTATTCATTCTATATGATTAAGTATATGAGTAGGTATCATGGACCAATTACTAAGGGGACTGGCCCTAAGCAACTCGGCCGAGTGGTCGGCCTAGTACTAACTTCGACATAAAACGAAGCGAGTAGTTCAACTATTTACCGGTAGATAGAACAATGAAAATGAAAAAACAATGACCACGTTTTTTTTCATTCATATATCTAATAAGGGCACCTCTTTCTTTAGTCTTTACTCTGTGGTAGGTATAGTACCTATGTGTGTATGAATAAGTAGGTAATACTTCTTATGGTACGATTGCCTATCAGCGTATATGTCGTATGAGCCTACGCTTATAGTAAATAGTGCCTTGGGAATACTATTCTTTAGGAATCACCTTCAATAATAACAGCTAGGCATGTGTTGGTGCTTATTTTGTTGAACAAACTACGATTAAACTTAATTTGACACTGCTAAAACATTATGTTCTTCCGCATGATTATGATCGTGAGATGGACGACAATACATTTATAGTTGCGGCACGCTATAACTGCCGTTTTGACGTGTGGGAGGATGAACCTTGTTGTAACAGAATAAGATTCAATTTGGCATAAATTTTTTGACATTCTTAAACTTTAAAATTCTTATTCCGTTATAATAAGGTTCATTTTCTCCACCCTCCCACACGTCAAAACGGCCATCAAAGCGCGCCGCAACTATATTTTTGACAAGTTTAGTATGTGTAAAAACAAAATACGCACCTTGGGCATAAAACCACAACTGGTAAAAAAGAAAATCAAACGAACTTACCTGTAAGTGAAGTTCGATGATTTTTAAACGATGTGATTCGCCACCTGTCACGTTGGGTTCTGACTATCTGGTCAAACGTGGGCTTTGAGTTGGTTAATACCTCTACAATGTGGTGATGTATGGCCACTCAAGCCTCTGACTACCCCCGAATGGGGATAAAAGTCGTGACGTTACAGTTACAGTGATTCGCCCGAGAGATTACACTTATTTACTCGTTTAGCCTCCGGGTTAGATAAGTTTGGGCACTGTAAAGCCGTGTTGTGAGCATTCCGTATTTAATGGTGATGTATTTGTTTGCCAGAGGTCGCAATGGCCGATGCTGTGGCTGCCGGTCCTGCTCGCAGCGTCGGCGTGCGCCAGCGACGTCCTCATGGTCACCATGGGCGGCACCAAGTCACACAAAATGACCTTCTGGGAGCTTGCTAGAGGACTTATTAGAAGGTACTTTTTTCTACTTTTATGGACTAGGCCCGCCACACATTCCCACCTCTGTTACTCCTGGAAGCCAGGATAAGCAATGATGTCTAACGATGACGCCAAGGTTTAGGGCCTCCGCAGACTAGCTACTTTTAGCATCGGCGATCGGCGATTTTGATGCTGCGTCTCGCTCGTTCGCGCTCGAAGAAACGCGACGCAGCATCAAAACAATTGCAAAGTCGCCGGTCGCCGATGCTAAAAGTAGCTAGTCTGTGGAGGCCCTTATGGTTGATGTTTATGGATTTATAGGCTCGAAACACATTCCTACCACTGCCAGGATTGATAATGGTGTCCAGCGATGACGCCGAGGTTTGGCCCTCGACTCTCGAGGAAAAATAAATTTATCTTGAAACTTGAACGAATTTAATCAGAGGAAAGAATAGGAGTTGTAACTTATAAAGCTCATAGAATAGCACCACGTCTCAGTGCTGTGTATATCATCACAATCAGGCCCTAATTCGCTAAGCCATTGAACTGCCACTGTAGCATTTTGCTGTTCTGACCAACCAATCAGAGGGATGGTCACAATAGCAAAATGCCACACTGGCAGTTCAAAGGCTAAGTGGCTTGGGAGCCAGAACCCCTGCCTACTGGATGATTTGCAAATTCACCGCATATAAAGCAAATAATACTCCACATATTTTATTCACTTCCAGGGGCCACAACATAACCTTCATAAGTCCATTCCCTGCGGACTTCCATATCTCAGGGCTGGAGGAGATAGCTCCTGAGGGTCTGGTCTCCTACGTCAGGGAATTCATGGCGTACGACCTAGTCGGCGCGAGGATGAGGGGCGAGAAGCAGATGCCACTGAAGGATGTCGTCAGATATGGATATGAGGTAAGTCGTTTTTGGGACAACGATAACCCCCCCCCCCCCCCCCCCCTCCCTCCATTCCACTCCCATTCAGGTCGGCAATACCTTTGGTATTGTAAGCATCTATAGGCTACGGTCACTGCTTAACATCAGGCGGGCCGTACGCTTTTTTGCCACTGCAGTCCTATAAAAAAAACTGGCTGCTAGTGTGACGATAAACCAGGACTGTAGCGTTCAAAGCAACTTATTGCTACTTATTATGACTTGTTTAAGAATTGCCCAATCGGAACTTCCTAATACAGATAGACATCGATACTATGCTAGGCTTTATAAGTGAGGTGCGTTTACATGAGTTGAGCGACGTGCCCGAGCAATTAGTTTGGATGTCTGTCACCTCGGCTCTGCTCTGGACGTCTGCTCGGGCGCGGCTGGTTGGGGCTTCTGGATGCGGCCATTTACGTATGGGTAAAGGAATCTAGTGACACAAAAAGAAATATTTATGTAGGTCTTTTAGCTTCAATCACTTCTAGCTGTTGTTATTCCATGAAACTATTTCATTTAAAAGGATATTTTGTCACCAGGCTTGCGACGCGTTCCTCGGCGACCCTGACACCAGATCCTTCCTCAGATCCGGAAGGAGCTTCGACCTCGCCATCCTCGACGGCGCGTACCCAGAGTGTGCTCTAGGAATGGTCTACAAACTCAAAGTGCCTTTCATGTACATCAATACAGTGGCCTTTTACACAGCACCGTTAAGCGTGTCTGGAAGCCCTGCCCCTTACTCCGTGACTCCTAACTTCGGCCAAGGGTACACGGATAACATGGGACTAATTGACAGGACAGTTAATGCCGTCTTCAGTCTAGGTCTCGCTACATTTCACGCACTAAGCATGATGGTACTCCAAAGCATTTTGAGGAAGAATTTCGGCTCGCAAATGCCCCATGTGTACGATATGGCTAAGAATGTGAGCTTCATACTGCAAAATGGACATTACTCTGTGACGTATTCGAGGCCTTATCTGCCTAATGTGGCTGAGGTTGCGTGTATTCATTGTAAGGAGCCAAAGAGACTGGATACGGTAAGACCCTTCTCCGTTTTTTTTTAAAGACGTCTAGACAAATAAGTTGGATCATAATAATTGGCTGCGCATCTGAAAGAGTAGTGTGGGTAGGCCTCCCACAAGGTGGACCGACGACCTGGTGAAGGTCGCGGGAATCCGCTGGATGCGGGCAGCGCAACACCGGTCATTGTGCCGAACCTTGGGGGAGCCCTATGTCCAGCAGTGGACGTCTTTCGGCTGAGATGATGATGATGATAATATTATGAGGCCCTACTATGAACAAAGCTTAAGAGCTTTGATCACAAAGTGAATATTACTAAAACAAACACCTATTCAACATTACCTTGAAAAGTATAGTTGTAAGTGCTGCAAAATTTTAATCGCAGTCTTGTCTTTTGATGTAAATGTTTCAATCAATTCCTTTTTTACCAGGACATTGAAGAATGGATCTCTGGTGCAGGTGAGACGGGGTTCGTCTACGTCTCCATGGGTTCTTCTGTCAGAACCAATCAGATGCCAGCGGCTGCTCACACAATGCTCGTCGAAGCGCTTGGCATGCTCCCACAAAGGGTTCTATGGAAACATGACTACGAACAGAATATGACTGAAATACCTTCGAACATCAGGCTTTATAAGTGGCTGCCTCAGCAGGACTTGTTAGGTAAGTTCTGCAGAAATAGAACATGAGTACCGACCTATATTTCCCAAAAGTACAGTATCACTATTTATTTATCTATGTGGGCAACATGGTTTCAGAGTTGTTCAAGCTGCCCGAAGACCGATAACTATATGTTAACTGTTAACATATCGTTAACCCAGACAGACTTTTTACGTGCCTCATATTTTGCTAATGGTAGCATCGTCTAACAGTCAAATGGGATCAGTGGGGCTAGCACATAGGTACGCCAAGACTTGACTTTTGTCACGCATTATGTTGCACCGATTCGCTCTCTGTCTTTTTAATGCATAGGAGGGATGAGACAAAATAGATTTAATTTGCGTTTTCTCTTGCCACGGTCGGCTGGGCCACCAGTGCTGGTAGCAACATTATTGGATAGAGCAAGATTATTATTAACCAAAAGCAAAAATGTAACGTCACGACTTTTATCCCCATTCGGGGGTAGCCAGAGGCTTGAGTGGCCATACACCACCACATTGTGGAGGTATTAACCAACTCAAAGCCCACGTTTCACCAGATAGTCAGAACCCAACGTGACAGGTGGTGAACCTTGTCGCCGTGTATACAGGAACTGACTATTACCTAATCCCGAGGGATAGGTAGGTTTCCTCACGATGTTTTCCCTCACCGTCAGCGAACTGTAAAGCAAGAGGCATAAAACAAATAAAATGCGCAGCAAAAGTAGAATTTTTGTAACGTTATTTAATATTGTTGTCTAGATAATCTACCCACGAAATCATGGCTCAATCAAATTTAAAGCCGAGACTTGTGCCTCTTTTTAACCCGACTTATAAAAGGAGGTTCAATTTATTTTCATTTCTGTTCATAACACACTCCGCTCCAGGCTGTAAAACAATGTTATCCTTGATTTTGAGCTAAAAGGCTTTGAATATGACAGATTTAGTTTCTATTAAAGTTTATTAGATTTTTGGAATAAAATACAAACATTATTACACATAATCCTCTTTTATCATTGTTGCTATAGTTACCTTTTTGTCTACATTAAGGTCTGCTGCACATTTAGAGAACATTTTAGTCAGAAATGTTGTGAATGACCTCATGAACTATGACCACATAAGACACCCGACCGTTCCGACAAATTTCTGATAGTTTGCGGGGTTCAGTACAAAATGTAGGCACTGAGCGTCTTTAGGCGTTTTCTGATAGAAATTTTCTGATAATGTACGGCGGGTCTAAGCATTTGTTAATCGGAATGTCCTAATGATACCAAGCCATTCAACGACAAGGCAGATTCTGAAGCAAAATTCAAACTTGGTACAATAACATTAAATAATGGGTTTCTCTTCCTGTATACACGGCGACACGGTTCACCACCTGTCACGTTGGGTTCTGACTATCTAGTGAAACGTGGGCTTTGAGTTGGTTAATACCTCCACAATGTGGTGGTGTATGGCCACTCAAACCTCTGACTACCCCCGAACGGGGATAAAAGTCGTGACGTTACAATACATTTATTTTTTTTCTTCCAGGACACCCAAAGATCAAAGCCTTCGTCACTCACGGAGGCCTCCTCAGCATGTTCGAGACCGTCTACCACGGTGTCCCAATCGTCAGCATCCCAATCTTCTGCGACCACGACGCTAACGCAGCGAAAGCAGAAATCGATGGCTACGCCAAAAAACTTGACCTCCAACAGCTAACTGCTGAAAAACTGTTCGACGCTATTCAAGAAGTGATTAGGGAACCTCGGTATAAAACTGAGGTGAAGAACCGGCAGGTGTTACTGAGAGATCAGAAGGAAACTCCCTTGGAAAGAGCAATATACTGGACGGAGTACGTAATCAGACACAAAGGTGCTTACCATCTCCAATCGCCCGCTAAAGACTTAAATTTCTTCCAATATTATTCTCTAGATGTAGTCTTCTTAGTGACGGTAGCACTTATAAGCATGTACGTACTAATATCTTTTGTGCTCAGGTTAGGTTTCAATAAAATGGTAGTTTTGTTACAAAGGAAACGAATTAACAGGTTTGTTCACCCAGAACTGTTGCGATTGAAGTTGAGGCAAAGTGAAATGAAGAAGAAATCGTGATTGTATCTTGTAAGTTAGTTAAAATAACAAGGATTTATGTTCAAAGACAACTGATGTGATAGACAAGAAATTGTAGGTCGCTTTGAATATTTTAAACAGTGCTCGAGAATACTCTAGCCTACTAGTACAAGTGTTTTATAGATCAAACATCTGAAAGGTTTTAGGACGTATTTTATAGATCAAACGTTTGAAAGAATAGCTTTTAGGACGTTAGACTTAATATTGCCTACGATCTAATACATTTTGAATATACAAGAGTACCAATGAATATTTTAGCTACATAATCGCACAAAAGATTCAGATTCAGATAAGTACACGAAACGATGTTAAAAATAATAAATTCTAGAGCTTTAATATTTGGAGATATTTAGACTAGTGTATCTTAATAAATTTTAGTAGGTACTCAACAGAGTTGGGCAAAATTTTATTGCGATTAATTAATTGCAAATTGCAGGTGATGTCACAATTGGCGGCGTCTTCATCAGGCGCATGCCTCGCGCGAGCACTCAGTTTTGACGTTGAAACGTATAGACACAATGTCATAATATGAGTGCTCGGGTGAGGCATGCGCGGCATTTGGACGCGTCTATTAACAATTAATTGTGATTTGTTCGCGATTTCAAACAAATCAAAATTAATTGTTAATTGTGACACCACATGCAATTAGTAATTAATTAATTGCAATTAAATTTTGCCCAACTCTGGTACTCAACGTGTACTTATGCAAGTGCAGCCCAACCCATGTGGCCAAGTGGCTTCGTCTACAAGCGTTTCTACAAATCGCTACGCTTCATGTGTGGGAATGATATCAGTCACGTGATCTACTTATCGGCTTGTAATGTCATTTCCATACATTTAAGCGTAGCGTTTTATAGAAACGCTTGTTGACGAAGCCACTTGTCTAGGGGGGCAGGTCTGCTCATGTGAGGTGAGGTACCTCAAGTGAGGTTGACAATTTGGAGGTGGTTGAGTAGTCAAATCTTAAATATTGTGATAGCCTATTTTTAAATGTTGAACCTTTTAAAGAAACACTAATGTGCAATCTTCTTTGAAGTTACCGTCCAGTTACCGGATCATTATAAGATTTGTAAATAAAATAAGTGATATTTAAAATTAAGTATACTTAAGTCTAATGACATAGTAATAGAAATTATTGATAATACCTACTGTTGCTCATTTATGTAATTTATGGGTTATTGTTATATTAATAAAATTAAAGATATTTTTGAATATTTTATTGGTTAATTTAACTTAATTTCTACATACCTAATATTAGTGCACTAATACATAGCATAAATAAATAAGTACGGACTACGAAGTTTCAAATAAGTACCCCCATAAAATAATAGTCAATTACTTATTTTGGGAATATTTTACTTTAAAATCTATCTCACTTGTACACACTACACTATACACTAGTTATTTAGATACCTAACTACCTAACTACTACTGGTAGTGAAGCTTATAGTAGGTGAAATTAAGGCCGATTTACATTAATCCAGTAACTCAAATCAGTACGCGCGCCACGCCAAGACAAGAATTTTGACACGCTTTATGTTGCAACGAGTCGATCTCTCTTTAGGAGAGTATGATACAAAATCGATTTATCGATCCTGGCATAATGTAAATCAGGCTTTAGTCTTTAATTACAACAAAAATATTTATTACCTTTAAAGGCTGGGATAGACCAGATGACATGACACGAGCGTGACATGACGCACCAGTTGTAATGTATGAAACTGTAGAGCCACGTGTGTGCATAAGTCACGCATCTGCTCTAGTAACAAAGCCGACCGTGACAAGACAAAACGCGAGATAAATCGATTGTTTCATTCTCTCTTATGCTAAGAAAGAGAGAGCGACTCGGTGCGACATAATGCGTGACAAAAGTCTTGTCTTGGCGTGTGTGCTAGCCCTACTATATTAGCGGCATGTTACGAAGGCCGGTTTGACATGTGGGGGGGGGGGGGAAGAAAATGAACCTTATTATAACGAAATAAGACTGGCCGTTTTAAACAATAAGAATGTCAAAAATGATTGCGAAAATGAATCTTATTCCGTAATAATAAGGTTCATTCTTTGCCCCTCACACATGTCAAACCGGCCTTAACGTGTCGCTACTTTAGTCTGGCTTCTTTCTTACAGTGCGCACGTCACGTCACGCCACGCATCTGGTCTGCACAGCCCTTAAATACTACGCACTAAAGTCTATTTCTCCTAACTCGTTGCAAGACCAAACGAAAGGTCTGCATCCACACACTCCTGTAAACCACTCCGTACTGGCGACTCCACACTATGAGGAAGTTCAGGAGACGCCTGAAGGTGGATTACATCTGCACCTTGGCCGGTTCCTGGACGCCGCCGATTACGCTGATATTGTTCTGCCCCTCTTCCGGAGTTACCTTGGATACTTGGTCTCCAGACACAGCTATACGCATTATCTGATCTAGAAGTATTATTTTATTAGGTACTAGCTTTAGGTAGGTAATAATAATAATTAGAAAATAATTTAGCCCCTTTAACGTCCCACTGCTGGGCACGGGCCTCCCCTCAATGCAAGGGGGATTCAGGCCATAAACTACCACGCTGGCCCAGTGCGGGTTGGTGGATTTCTCATGTCTAAAGACATGTAGGTTTCCTCACGATGTTTTCCTTCACCGTAAGCAAGTGATATTCATATTAAGGTTATGATTCACACATAGATTTCGAAAATTACAGAGGTGTGAGACAGCGAAAATTTAAAAAAAAAGTTGCCTATGTGCTGTTCCAGACTATAATCTACCTTGTGTCAAATTTCATCCAGATCCGTTCAGCCGTTCTGGCGTGATTGAGTAACAAACATACATCTATCCAAACTTTCACATTTATAATATTACTGGGATATTACAATTATTAAGGTACCATCAGCACGTAATACGTTTTATTGGTGGTAGAGTCCCCTTAGTAATTGGTCCATGGTGTAAAGTACCTATTATTTCGTACGATAAGTGTGAGAGCCCGAAGCCCATCCTTGCTGCTTACTCTGCTTTTAGACGCGGCTACTTCTTAGGAACTTAGGACATTATAAATATTCTCATCACTATTTTGATAAAAAACCTTACTAATATGCAGTATGTTAAGGAAACCCTGTCCGAGCCAAACCGGTATTTAGATTTCCCAATCACAGGAAAAAATAAAAAAATAAATAATTCATGATGATATTAATGAAAATTTAAAATGTCAATGTTTTTGCCTTTTCCACCCAAAATGTAGCAAATTTTAAAAATATAACAACACCGTTACCGGCAGTAATTATGTTAGATCGTGTGGTGGCACCTCTGACCACAAAGTACGTAATGAAGTAATTTTATGAAAAAAAAAAAAGTAAACGGGTTAATTCTTTTCCAAAAAAGGGGAGGCCTTGCCCAGCAGTGGGAAACTTACTATGCGAAAAAAAAAATAAAAAAAAAAAAGTTTTTTTAACAAAAATAGAATCTAATCACGATACCCAACAATACGTTTTCGGGTCGGACAGGGTTTTTTTAACACACTGTATGGTAGAGTTTAATAACTAATGCTCACCTTTAAAATGAAAGACGATGCCCACCAGAGCACCGAGGCTGCCAAAGGTCACCATCCACCAGCGCACCACGTTGACAGCACGCTTCGGTATAAACAACTGGTGTTTCAGCATTTTCACGAACGATTTGTTCAACGCTAAACCCTAAAATACAGGCGTAAATTTTAGTTTACTGTGTATGCACTACCTGCCTGACTCGTGAGCATCGCTCGCCTCTTATAGACGCATCCATTCCTTCTAAATCCCAAAGCGATTTGGGCTATAGTGCACCAAGTTGGTGAAACTTCACTCCTCAATCGCAGGCAATATTACCCTCACAAATATTTTTAGACAGTTTAGGGGATTTTTCCAATGACGCGGAGCTGGGCGGGGTGAAGCGGAGAAGAGCACTTTGATTAGCCAACTGTGATGGGCCAGGAGCGGAGTGGAGATTTCTAGCACTGTGATTGGCCAATTCAGCTCCGTGTCAGTGGAAACGCACCCTCACAATGGGTTCACAAAGAATGTGTATGAACAAGAGTAATTTGACATGTAAGTCCATGGTTAGATTATATGAAATTTTTGTAATCAAGCACCAGTTTATTCAAGAATAGCTTAACATTGCCGGGATATCGATCCGCGACATTAACTGCGACCTTCGCTCGGCTTGCGAAATGGGATGCGATTATAATAAGCTAACCACGAAACCGTAGCGTGGGTAGGCCTCCCACAAGGTGGGCTAACGACCTGGTGAAGGTCGCGGGAATCCGTTGGATGCGGGCAGCGCAAGACCGGTTATCGTGGCGAACCTTGGGTAGACCTATGTCCAGCAGTGGACGTCTTTCGGCTGAAATGATGATGATGCACCAGGAAATTCTTACCTCGTCAACCCAAAATATGGGCACAATAGATCCCGGCAGGTCTTTGAAAAGGTCTAATTTCTCTACTTTCAACAGCTGAATATTAAATTGAATTCTTTGTTTTGCGAGCATTGGAGTACCCGAGATCTGAAACAGTCCAATAAACACATTGTAACAATATTAATTGGGTCACAATAATTGTAAGCAACCCCAAATTCAATTAGTTCATAATATAGGACTACAAAGGTCTTACACGAGTGAAGCTTATGAATGAAAGCATTCAAATGGTAACTATTTACTTTAAATTTCAAAAATTCAAATTCAAATCAGGGTAAAATTCAATTACTCGTATTTGTCGTAGCAGAAGTAAGGCGAAGGCTAGACGTAAAGTAAATACTGTGGTCCGTCATTATTTATCAAAAACCGTGGTCCAAACTGATCGTGTAGGCTAGTGTACTGGCTATATATATGGCTATATATTTCGCACGTACCTATGTCTTTTACTGGTTTATTTTATTAGATATATTTTGTTACTTTTATTTATTAAACCGACTTCAAAAAAGGAGGAGGTTTCTCAATTCGACCGTATATATTTTTTTATTTTCTATTGGGTAGCCAGTGCTATGTACCTACATATGACCCATTGAGGAGGGTTTGGCTGAAAATCAGCGCTGGGGGGGTCTCGGTTCCCTCAAGCACATGCTGTGCCAGATTCCTTTTCGGCACAGTTCGCAGTGACCTCTTTTTTATTTTTGTTTCTATTTTATTTGTTTATGTTCTATGTCTTGCGTGTTGTGTCGAATAAATGTTTTTTTCTTCTTCTTTCTTTCTTTCTTTTACTGATGGATGACAGTATTTACCACGAATTTAAATTCCAAAATGACAGTTTGTGGTAAATACGCCGCGAAAGCAATTGAGTGGACATGTCTTCTGAGATTGCAGATCAAAACCAAGCGCTAAGGTAATATCCATACAAGCTTTCGTGTTTCATTTGACGTCTGCACTGTACGAAATATGTCACGATACTGACGGAAGAAATACTGAACGTGTAGCCTGCGTCGATGGAATGACATCCATCATTATTTACCATAATGACGGACCACAGTATATACTTTACGTCTAGCCTTCGCCTACGAGTAAAAATCGAAAATAAATCGTATTTAAGATTATAATCCATCATGGATCCGTTGCATGTCATTTGAATGAACTCCTACCCGCGTCAAGGATCATTTATTTATTCAGTTAGGTACCGTATTTATTTAATTAGTTACCGTAGCCTATAGATGCTTGCCATACCAAGAGCATCGCTCGCAAGTTGTTGACCTGTAGGGCTATTACATATCTCAGTTGACAACTGGCGTCGGTTGTACACCGAACTTTGATGTTAGAATGACATAACATTGGTATTACGTATTTCGGTGAATGGATATCAAGGTACAGTGAGTTTAGGTTAGGTTAGCCCTGCAAGACATACGTAATACCAATGTTATATCATTCTAATTTACCATCAAAGTTCGGTGTACAACCGAAGCCAGTTGTCAACTGAGATATGTAATAGCCCTGCTGAATGGGAGTGGTACAGAGGGAGGGAAGGGAGGATTTGGCTTCCGGCTCTCTCACTCATCGTACGAAACGCAGCTGAAGAGCCTAGCCGCATTCCGGAAGAAAATCGCGCGATTTTTTTCCCGCAATTCTGTAACCTATGGAAACATATGAATGTTTCCGCACTTGCGGTTTTAAATCCGCGCAATTTGACAAGGTGCGGTGCGGTAAATAAACTACGCGAATAAAATCCGCGCGGTTTTTTCCCGCAATGCGCTATGAGCCTAGCTACTAATTACACACGTGCTTTCTTATTCTTACCGGTTCAAAATCAATCTGGATCCCATGCTCATTGGCATCAGGGTTCAAACCCTTCACCTTACTCAGAATCTCAGGATCAGTGTCCAGGAAATGCGGCATTGATGCATACAACGGTGCGCTTGCGCATTTCGTGAGGTCCATTAGCCCTTTTGGAGGACATTTGTCGGGAGTTTCGCAGAAGCATTGCAGTTCTGGGTCATTGGCGAAGTCACCAATGTTGGCAATATAGCGGTTGGTCTTAATTCCGCTGTATGAGGTCTTCTTTTGGAACCATGGTTTGAAAGATCTGAAGATTTAGATGAAATATTATGCTGGCACTTCACATGGCGCATTTGCACAAATATTTGCGTTATCATGCCATATAAAAATGACCCTTAATACGTATGATTTAGGTTTGTTTTGTTTTGACCGAATTACGCAAATATTTGTGCAAATACGCCAAGTGCAGTAGAAGCATTACAGGAGTCGTTTTTGCTTTGCGTTTTTGGTCAGGCGCAATCGTCTAAATTCCTATGATCTGCCCCCCTAGCCAATTGGCTTCGTCTATGAGCGTTTCTACAAAACGCTTCGCTTATATTTTATGGAAAGGACATCTCAAGTCGATAAGTAGATCACGTGACTTATGTCATTTCCATACATAAAGCGTAGCGTTTTGTAGAAATGCTCGTAGACGAAGCCATTTGAAGGGGGCAGTTTACATAGTTCTTCAAGTTGACAACTAGCGTATGATAGTTACAGGGACAACTGTGGTGGGAGTGTTTGAGGGAATATACCCAATACAGAATTAGCAACTGAATTTGAAATCAAGTGCGAAGTATGTTAACCCTACTTATTAACTTACGAACTTACCAAGCTGATTGTATAGTAAGAAGAGTTAACTCTATTATTGTTTTGTATAGCTAAGGCGGCAAACAAGCGTACTTCCCACATGATGTTAAGCAGTTACTTTTAGCCTTGCCCCCAAATTCATAGAAAGTTATGATCGACTTGCAGTAGAATTACAAATCACATTTGTTCCTAAAAATACTTTTCAAAACCATTTTAAACTGGCTAAAATCTCTATGAATTTGGGGGTTAGCGTAGGGTCTCTATGGGTTTGGGGCCTTTTCATGCTTTTTATAATATCAAAGCAAAGACATCACCAACCAAAAGGGGAGTGGGACAACACCCATACCTATTACGAAGAGATTTATTATAGTGGCCCCCCTACCAACCGTAAGGTTACAAAAGAAGGCACACTATACCTGGCAACCCCTTACGAGGCGTCAGGGACCATCTGCGGTAGGTCCTGCCGCCAGAGCATCCACTCTAGTACTCAACGTGTGAGTTTTTTTTTTTTTTTTTTTTTTTATAGGACTGCGGTGGCAAAAAAGCGTACGGCCCGCCTGATGTTATGCAGTTACCGTAGCCTATAGATGCTTACAATACCAAAGGTATTGCTCGCACATTGCCGACCTGAAGGGGAGTGGGATGGAGGGAGGGGGAGGGGGGGTGGGCTTACGGCTCTCTCACTCATCGTACGAAACGCAGCTGTAATAGCTGCTTTACGCCGATCTTCTGTGAGAGGGTGGTACTACCCCGGTCGAGCCAGCCCGTTTATGAGCTGCAGTCAATTGGCTACAGCTTGGCTCTACCACCTTGCACCGTGATCGCTCACTACCATTTATCCAGAATGGTACCGGAGCCGTGAGTCGCTCACCACCCGCACTCCATGGAATGCTAAGGGGAGTGGGACAGAGGGAGAATAAATTTCTCAGGTACTTACCTGCATAAATCACTTGAAAAAGACTCCAGCCGATCAGTTTCCTTCAAGAACGGCGGGAACACGGTCCCGTCAGTCCCTTGATATTCATTGCACGAATCCTTCCATATCTTCATGGTTGGCTCGCCATCAAGAGCGACCACTCTGCCTACCTCCATGACGTTGTCGATGCCACGTTTGACTGTTACCACTTGAGGCTGTATTGTGTTGTTTTTCTGAAACAAAAAAGGAGTATGTAAAAACACTTAGGGAGGTACTTAACGTTTATTTTTTTAAAAGCGATGTGGGGTATGCAAGGCGATGGATGTTCGGATGGATTGATCAGATTCTGCATAGGCTATTTCATGAGTGAACAAGCATGTGTACCATTAAAATACTCAAAGATAGCATACATACATACATATACTCACGCCTGTATCCCAAGGGGGTAGGCAGAGACTATTGATTGCCACATGCTACGATTTTCACACACCTCCTTTGCTTCATCCACACTCACACATCTTCTCATAAAGGTAGTAGATAAAATTAATGTTGTGTTTTGAAGATTTATTACAGACTAGCTGATGCCCGCGGCTTCACCCGCGTGGAAAGTATTAAAATGGATATAGAAATTTATCCTTAAGAGATAGACATATGCCATCGCGGACTTTTCTGTAGACCTATATAAGATACACAATTCCACCATACATCATTTTGTTATATCTCAAAGGGTTTAGGCAGCGTTTTCGTTGAAAGCGGCTGAAGCGGCTGAAGACGGCTTATTTTTCCGACACCCCCAACAAATATCATTATATTTTAGCCAATGTATACAAAAACTTGACAAATTATATACTAAAACCTTCCTTTTGAATCACACTATCTATTAAAAAAAACCCATCAAAATCCGTTGCGAAGTTTTAAAGATCTAAGCATACATAGGGACTGACAGACAGCGGGAAGCGATCTTGTTTTATACTATGTAGTGAATTAGTGATAGTGATTACACTGATTAAATGCGAAAAAGCGAATGCAAAACTATTTTTTTTGTGCCACTCGGTTACCACAGCATATAAAGCAGGATCACCAAAGATCACAAAATTACCGTCCCAAAAAGCGAGAACCTAATCTGATTATTCGGCTCATACGTCAACCCCGCAATCTTCTCCTTCTTCATAGCTGTGCAGGCGGCTTTGGATGCGAACTCGGTCCTCGCGCAGTTGATGATGATCCCTCTGAACAGGATGTCCAGCACTTTCACTCTTAGGAACACATCGGGCGGGTTGTCGAAGATCCCGTTCAAGGCTTTGCCCGCCATGCCCACCATGGCCGGCTTCTCTCGGTTGACTGTGAGTATTGCACCCTGTGGTAATAAGGGGCCATCCATAAATTAAGTCACACGAATTTCATGATTTATAGACCCCCCCTTGTCACAGCTGGTAACATTTGCGAGACTCCCGCACTCCCTATGAGACGTCACATATTTTATTAAACTTTCAGAAATTTTCAAAATTATTCGTTAACTCAAATTTCGGTTCTAATACATAGATATATTAGATTTTTAAATGTGACGTCACAAAACTTAGGACCCCCACACCCCCTTGTCACACAATGTCACATTTCGTCGACCCCCTCCCCCCCTTTACGTGGGAGTAAAACATAGGGTGGCCGCTGCCTTCCAAAGAATATCTACTACTCGCACCCTCTATTAGCCGGATGACGTTCACTGTTGGGCATAGGCCTCCCCCAATGACTTCTACACGTCACGGTCCTCCGCCACTTACATCCATTGGATTCCCGTGACGCGTGCTATGTCGTCGGTACACCACGTCGTTTGGAGGGGGGGGGGGGGAATCCTACATGAGTGTACTAGGCTAATTAAATCGCTGAGCCTAATAAATCAAGTGTCTTTGAAATTATTGTATGGTAAGCTGCATGAAATTGTTGCCGTAACCTGCATTTTGACATTCAACGTTCTCTGCACCATACCTACCTATTGTGACCACCTGTTACTGTCGAGCCCGATCCTGACAGATCTGCAGGCTGGTTGCGTAACTTTTTCGACAGTATTTCAATTGGTTTCGTTCAACCCGTGTTGCTTTTTCAATTGATTTTTGATTTTATTGATATCGGGAAGAGTGAAGTCCAGACTCATCTGGATTTAAAACAATTTCAATTGAAAAAGCAACACGGGATGAAAGAAACCAATTTAAACATTGACGAAAAAGTTACGCAATCGGCCTGCTGGTCTCAAGTAGAATAGGTCCTTCCTCGTGTATGTCATCGCTGACTATCATGATACTTACCACCATGAACACATGAGGTATGACCACCTCTTCCTCGCCTGTCAAGCCAGGTCCCGACAGGTCTGGCCTGAAGTAGAACACGTCCTTCCTCTTGTATGTGATCGTGTCGTCTTCTTCGTGATCCTCGATTTCCATCTTCTCTTTCCATTCACTGTCAAATAAGGTATAATTATTAAGGTGACTTTGGGTTTTGTCCGTAAAAAAGTTAATGGTAACAATTCCAATATAAGCTGAGTTCTCTTAATTTCAGATGTACATAATAAATAGAGCTCAGCTTATGTTGGAAATGTTACCTCAGACGTGCAGGGTACTACGGTTTAAGGGCCGCCACATACATCGAATCGGGATTCCGTAAGCTTATCACACACATACGTTTATTTCCGTTCGGAAAATTCCGGACGCACAGGCTACCTCTTCGGTTCAGAATTCGGAATTCCGAGACGGAATTCGGAAAAATTCCGTACGTCTATGTGATACCTCCATACAGCCCGCCACATACATACCTACGGAATTCCGTTTCGAATATCGAATCGGGGATTCCGAACGCAGTAAGTCCATCCAAATGTATGGACGTATCGCGTTCGGAAACCCCGATTCGATATTTCGAAAGGGAATTCCGTACGGAAATTCTGTAATGTGGCGGGCTTACATTTGGATGGATTTACTGCGTTCGGAATCCCAATTCGATATTCCGAAACGGAATTCCGTAACGGAATCCGTATGTATGTGGCGGCCCTAACAGGTGCCTTTCTGTCTCACACAGATAATAAAGTACTAGAAGCATATAGCATGACCCACGCATGACCTTAAAAAATTGTAGCATAGAAGTTGTTCACGGCTTTTTCTTTGCTATTCATTATTCCTTATAAATTACCTATTCATCAATAATAATGATTAAATATGCAAATGATGCATTATTGGCTGAATAGAGGCATAACATTCACTTATTACTTACTAACTACCTCCTACTCCTACACACTAAACAATAGCAGCAGATTAAAAACCTATAAAACTATGATAAGTTGAGAATATTTAACCGTGCGTTTCCACTGCACAAAAACATGTTGACACAACATATTGCTGTCTCTATTTTTTTACTGTCATTAAATAGAGACAACAATATGTTGTGACAACATGTTATTGCGCAGTGGAAACGCACGGTTAGATGGGATCATTGATGTATAATTTTAGCAGATATGGTACCGCCTAACATTGCAATCACTAGACAAACACATCTGTTAACGCACTCGCAATTCGACAATGAACTTCAAGGCATTTTGATGCATGTTATTCACCGGAAGATGAGCCGTATATAATCCTTATAGTACGAGATACGCTTATGGACGACCTTCACCCATCGACTTACCAGAGCAACCCTATATTTAATCAAATAAAATATGTTTCTGAACATATTATATACCAATAGGGATGCCGTAAAAAATATGGTCATGGCTATGATCAATTAAAATTATAAAAACCATTTTTTTAACAATTTTCACCGACTTGCTTGCGAAATGAAAATTATATCAAAATTAAGGCAATTTTATTGCGAATACAGTGTATTGTGTTGCTTGCGAAAATCTAGTCAAGAATAACGGTAGACGGGCTTAGAAATTAAAAATTTTAAATTGAAAAATTGATTGACAGAGAAGCATTGCGCATCCGAGTACTATTTCATGCGATAGAGGAGGATGCAGTACAATATCTGCGCGCGACGAAGCCGTGCATGCTTTAAGCTTTTTGCTTTTTTTATCCTTGACCATATTCTTTATGGAAACCCTATTGGTATATGTTCAGAAACATATTTTATTTGATAAAATCCAGGGTTGATCCGATAAGTCGATCGGTGATGGTCGCTCTTTAGTGTATCGAGCATTATTAGAATTACGTGGGTACTTAATAAACTAAAAACAACTATAGTCGAATTTCTAATCAGACGAAGTAAACTGACAGGTGCTAATGTCACTTTTCGATATAAATAGAACAAACAGCTGTCAGTTCAGCTGTCAGTTTACTCCGTCTGATTAGCAATTCGACTATAAATAGGTTTCTTTAGCCAAGGTTTCCGTTGTTTATCGAAACTACTAAGGTACGTACACAATAAACTTACCTACTGTAGGCACTCAAATAACAATAGGTACGTTCCTTTCATGATATTACTTTCATTTGATTATAATTCATTAATGATAAAGGCCTCCGCAGACTAGCTACTTTTAGCATCGGCGACCGGCGATTTTGTGACGTATCGATGCTGCGTCGCGTTTCTTCGAGCGCGAACGAGCGAGACGCAGCATTAAAATCGCCGATCGCCGATGCTAAAAGTAGCTAGTCTGCGGAGGCCCTTAATGAAACACAGTAAAATTAATTCATCCCCATCTTACAAACCTAACGGAGGAACGCCGCAAGCAAAATTTACAATAATTATAAGAAATTCACCGTCAAATTGCAAGTATTCTCGGCGAATGTCAAGGGATTCCCTTTGTCCCTGCCAGTGACTGCAGGGCACCCCAATTAACGTCACTTGACGGGCTTAAATGTTTCCAGAACTGAGCAATGAACGGTTAACAAAAGCAAACTTGGCATTGATATACTATTTTAGCAGATATGGTACCTCTTAACATTGCAATCACTAGACTTGTGCTCAGCACACCACTACATGCAGCGAAATTCACACATCTGCTATCGCACTCGCAATTTGACAATCAATTTCAAGACATTTTGATGCAAGTTTTTTTTGGGACTAAGCCCGCCACACATTCCCAGAACTGTTACTCCTGGGTGACGAACGAAAACGAACGCTGACGGATCGTCCGAAGTACGGATTCGATTTACGATCAAAACCATGTCAAACGCTGAAATCGTAACAAGAAACGAAAGAAGAAATGTCAAATCACGACGATCCGTCAGCCGAAACGTCTCGTTTCGTTTCGTATTTCGAAGTAGGCCAGCTGTTAGCCAGGATCGACAATGGTGTCCAACGATGACGTCAAGGTTTGACCCTCGACGAGTCCCGGGGAAAAGCTAAGTTGTCTTAGAACCCGCACGAATTTAATCAAAAGAAAGGATAGGAGGAGTTGGAAGAAGATTATCCACTTCCACTTCGATGCATGTTGTCAAAGCGTTTATTTTGTTTAGGCCTACGGGGCATTTACAAATTGTCATTTTACATTTTTTTCCCTTAAATTCTTCCGCCGGATCGGAAACGCGACCTCGACTGAGAAGATCCGGCAAGAAACTCAGCGGGCTTATCTTTTTACATTGTTTTTTAATCGCCATTTACTTATTTTAATACAATGTATTTTAGATGGAAGATGAGCCGTATTACCGATATGATTTCAACATTATTTACCGCGAACAACTGAGTCGTTCTGTCTCCATGTTCTTTGTCTAGGACATACTACACTGGACCGCAAAGAAAATGGGTCGTTTAGAAAATCTTCAATATCTTCAAAAGTACCTGACCTACCTAGCACAAAATTAAAGAATATTGTAATGTGCTTAAATGAAAATAAAAAACCAGCCAAGTGCGTGTCGGACTCGCACATAAAGGGTTCCGTACCACCGTAGAATATAAACGTCAAAATATAAAATCGTTATTTTTAAATTTTATTTTATTTTTACTATTTGTTGTTGTAGCGGCAACAGAAATACACATTCTGTGAAAATTTTAACTCTCTACCTATTACGTGTCGTGAGATACAGCCCGCTGACAGACGGACGGACGAACGGACAGACGGACAGCGTAGGCTTAGTAATAGGGTCCCGTTGGCACCCTTTGGGTAAGAAACCCAAAAAAATGAATTGAAGCTTTTTATCTATACTAATATATAAAGAGGGAAATGCTGACTGACTGACTGACTGACTGACTGACTGACTGACTCATCAACGCCGAGCCGAAACTACTGAAGTTAGAGACATGAAATTTGGATAGTAGATATATTTTGTGACGTAGACAAGCAATAAGAAGCGATTTTGGAAAATTCAACCCCTAAGGGGGTTAAATAGGGGATGAAAGTTTGTATGCAAGTTCGTCATTTTTCAAGTTAGAATTATGAGAATTTGTGATCAGGTGTCTTTTTAAAAATAAAAAATATGGTTTTCGGCGTTTTTGAATATTCAACCCCTAAAGTGGTAAAATAGGGGATGAAAGTTAGTTGGGCAGTTTGTATAGATGTTCGTCATTTTTGAAGTTAGAATTATGAAAATTGGTGCTTAGGTTCCTTTTCAAAAATAAAAAACTTGAATTGCTGCGTTTTTGAAAATTCAACCCCTAAGGGGGTAAAATAGGGGACGAAAGTTTGTATGGAAGTTCGTCATTTCTGAGGTTAGCATAATGAAAATTTGTGTTTAGGTTTCTTTTTACGTATTAAAAATAATAATTTCAGTTCATTTGAAAATTCATCCCCTAAGGGGGTAAACTAGGGGGTGAAAGTTTGTATGGAAGTTCGTCATTTTTGTAGTTAGACTTATGAAAATTGGTGTTTAGGTTCCTTTTCAAAAATAAAAAACTTGGATTGCTGCGTTTTTGAAAAATCATCCCCTAAGGGGGTAAAATAGGGGACGAAAGTTTGTATGGAAGTTAGTCATTTCTGAGGTTAGCATAATGAAACTTTGTGTTTAGGTTTCTTTTTACGGATTAAAAATAATAATTTCAGCTTTTTTGAAAATTTAATCCTAAGGGGTTAAAATAGGGGGTGAAACTTTGAATGGAAGTTCGTCATTTTTTGAAGTTGGAATTATAAAAATTGGTGATTAGGTGACTTTTAAAAGATACACAATATTCATTTCAGGGTTTTTGAAAATTCATCCCCTAAGGGGGTAAATACGGGATGAAAGTTTGTATGGAAGTTCGTCATTTTTGTAGTTAGAATTATGAAAATTGGTGATTACGGTGTCTTTAAAAAAAAAAAAGTGTTTTTGGGAATTATACGGGGTATGGGATACGGGATATGGGATACGGGATTTGGGTTTATGGGATATGGGATACGTGATACGGATACGGGATATGGGATACGGGATACGGGATACGGGATACGGGATACGGGACCCGGGATACGGGATACGGGATACGGGATACGGGATACGGGATACGTGATACGTGATACGGGTTACGGGATGCGGGATGCGGGATGCGGGATACGGGATACGGGATGTGGGATGTGTGATACGGGATACGGGATACGGGATACGGGATACGGATACGGATACGGATACGGGATATGGGATACAGAATCAGGGATATGAGATACGGGATCCGGGATATCGAGTATACAGGATTTGGGTTCCAGCAAACGGAAACGGTTTTTTTTTAATTTATATCCTGCGCGGTCAAAGTCGCGGGCAAAAGCTATATAATATTATAAATGCGAAAGTTTGTGAGTATGTATGTTTGTTACTCTATCACGCAAAAACTACTGAACAGATTTGGATAAAATTTGGAACACAGATAGTTTATAACCTGGACTAACACATAGGATACTTTTTATTCCGATAGTATGTTTATTATTTTAAATTATGCGCGGACGAAGTCGCGGGCAAAAGCTAGTTTTTAATAAATGTAAAATAAATAAAATGTTGTTGAAGATTTTCTAACCGACCCTTTTTCTTTGCGGTTCAGTGTATTTCGAATAGCATTGTTGAACCGTAATGTGGCGAGCGAGACGAGCAGCGCGTCCGACCAATCAGTTTTGACGTCTGGGGGCTTACCACCACCTCTTATAGCAGTTTTGTTTTAACGTTTCAGCGGCCATTTGTGCAATGACGTTTCTTATTGTCATGACAATAAGGTACGTCATTGCACAAAAAGACGCTGAATCGTTAAAACGTTCCTGTAATTGAATCGCAATAAGAGTTCGTGGTAAGCCCCCTGACCACGTAGACATGTCATAAAATAATTGCTCCGGCGCGCGGCTCCTCTCATGTAGACGCATCCCACTCGTTATTGGTGGGAAACTAAAGAATACTGGTTCCAAAAATACACAACGTAGGTAGATACATTATCCGCCGAATTTATAGAGATTTCAGCCAGTTTACAATGGTCTTACAAACTAGGAACAAGTCATTTGTAATGCCAGTGCAATTCGATCATACCTATATTCTATAAAATTGGGGGCAAATGTGTATGTTAAATACAAATAATTGCGCTTCATAAAATTAGAATAGCAAGCCTAATTAATGTTTGCCATTTAATTTTCTAATTGTGTCGCGAAGTCAAATGGTAAGCTCCGCTACTTATTTATGTGCTAAATATTCCAATTGGCGGTTAACGTGGTTCAATTACGTCAGTATTTAATGGTGAAATGTGTGTTCGCGTAATTAATGAGGTTTCTTTGATCTATTGATACATTAATTATTGTTAATAGAATTATTGGCGTGTTATAGAAGTGATTTGGTAGACTAACCCTATTAGGTATTACAAATTCTTTGCTTAGACACACTGATGTATTATTTTAGCAGATATGGTACCACCCAACATGGCTATCACAAAACTTGTGCTCACCTTACATACCAGTAGATGCAGTGAAATGCACACAATTCGGCAATTCACTTATTAAATACCTAAGAAGTCCTTATTCACCAGAATATGAGCCGTATTGGCAATACCGACATTTTTTCAAAGTTATATTTTTATAGCGAATGAAGTGTGTGATTATGCGTTTAGTTGGACAAACTATTTTGCACAGTCACGTTCCCTTTTCTTGGTAATGTCTTTGGGTTTCTTTGATCATTGGTAGATTAATCATTGTTATATAATTATTGGCTTTACCACAGATAACTGATTTGGTAGACAGCGCTCGTTTCCGTTGGATAACTTTTATCCACCAAATAAATATGGCGTTTTGACAGTATTTTCCCCATTTTTTTACTTTATTAAGTAAACAGAGTCCTAGTATGGCTTCAATCCTCCACGCAATAAAGGGTGGCCCATGCGCAGGAGAGCGACGTTTAAAGGGCTAACATAAACAGAATCCCTAAATGATACTTGGTTGATTACAAACATGCCTACCATGTGGCATTTGTAGTCTCATTTGGCATTTTGAAAATCTGGCATTTTACACCCAAACAATCTCATTGGCGGCGTCTTCATCAGGCGCATGCCTCGCGCGAGCACTCACTTTTGACGTCGGAACAAACGTCGGAACGCATAGACCGTAATGTCATAATATGAGTGTTCGGGTGAGGCATGCGCGCCATATGAACACATCTATTGATTCACTGCGTCCCACAATCGCCCACCCCGCAGTGTTGTGTTGTACTTACTCAAAATGATAAGGTCCAATTTCCTTAAGGATCGGCATCGCTCCCTTCTGGACTTCCTCGGCGTTGGTGAAGTTGAACATGTAGACCTTAAAGTCCAGCGCAAAGGGTATCTTTTCCCACATCTGACGGACGTCTGTCTTCTTTGAGAGAGCCATTTCCTGGACAAAACAGTGAAGTAAGTAGGGTTCGCAGTGACATAAAGATTAATATAGGATGATCTTTGATAAATATCATTGTAAATTTAAGCGACTGTAGCCTAGGGGTGAACAGGTTGGGCTAACAATCAGAAGGTCTCAGGTTCGATCCCCAGTGGGGCATACACCAATGGATGAATTTTCATCTATGTGCATAATTTACAGTTCGCTGACGGTGAGGGAAAACACCGTGAGGAAACCTACCTATCCCTCGGAATTTGGTAATAGTCAGTTCCTGTATACACGGCGACAAGGTTCACCACCTGTCACGTTGGGTCCTGACTATCTGGTGAAACGTGGGCTTTAAGTTGGTTAATACCTCCACAATGTGGTGGTGTATGGTCACTCAAGCCTCTGACTACCCCCGAATGGGGATAAAAGTCGTGACGTTACATTGTAAATTTGTGGCCATTGTGGCCAAAGCAAAAAATACTTGGTTTTTTAGTGTGGCTGACTATCTATTTGATAATTATCGGATAATTATCACGATAATTATCAAGACTCATATTATATCTTGATAATTTTGAACCCTGGAAATAAGTTTTGATAGTATGTATCTTTGGATTTCTATGTATACTACCTACTCTACTTAGGGCCTCCGCAGACTAGCTACTTTTAGCATCGGCGATCGGCGATTTTGATGCTGCGTCTCGCTCGTTCGCGCTCGAAGAAACGCGACGCAGCATCGATACGTCACAAAATCGCCGGTCGCCGATGCTAAAAGTAGCTAGTCTGCGGAGGCCCTTATTATAGAAATGAAAGATGTAGTACCTATCTTCTTTTGATCTTGCAAAACCTTGAGCGAGCATTACCGACATATAAAACATCTCAATACTTAAATGACTTCATCGAAGTCTCAATCTACGAATATAAAATGATAGTTTAGTAACATATGTCGCTGAAAGTTTTACTTTTATTACATTTGAATCATTTTTATGTGGCTCATGATCGGTTTGTAGGCTTCAGAATATTTTTAGGCATTCCCGTACAAAGTTAGGCAAAGTATGCACCATGAATTTTTATGAGTTTTGTGCCTACCCTGAAAAATATGCATTTCACGAATATGGAATAGTTACCCGCCACACACTCCTACTACTGTTACTCCTTTAAGCCAGGATCGACAATGGTGTCCAACGACGCCAAGATTTGACCCTCGACGAGTCCCGGGGAAAAGCTAAGTTGTTTATTTTTTTATTTATACCTAGTTGTTTTTTTTTTTTTGTTTTGTTTTTTTTTTCACTAATTATAATTTCTTGGATATTTTTATATTTAAACCAATGTAACAATTCCTACCTTTTTCAACTGACTCTTCAATATAGTCGGGAACAACACCCATCCAAATATGATGCCGAACAGAGAGAGGGCTCCTGCGATGGCAGCATACTTCAGTTCTTTGGCTACCATACTGTATGCTTGCCACTGAAATCAAATTAAGATTAATTTGTTTTATTGCCTGGGAAGGCAAACTAACAGACGGACCACCTGATGGTACCTAAATGGTAAACGTCGCCGAGGACATCTGATATTTAAGGGGAGCAGACGCGGCGACGACTTTTTAGGGACCTGTAAGCATGACCTTTGAAACCTAGCTCCTAGAGTCACCCTCAGAGACAAATTTAAAGAAATAAATATTCTAACTGTGGTGTCACAATTTATCTATGAAAACCTAATTTAAGTTAAGAAAAATGTCAATAACTTTGAAAAAAGAAGCGATGCTCATTCGATAAATACACGGAATAAACACAAGCTATCCGTACATGTAACTCGTCTCCACAGAATAAGTAATTCCTTTGTAGGACAATGCATACGCTTCTACAACAAACTTCCTAAAGAAATCCGAGATTTGCCTGTTAATAAGTTTAAAACTATAGTTAAAACTAAACTCTGTCAATAGGCCTATTACAAAATCTCGGATTACTTGGAAGATAAATCAGCTTGGGACTGATCGCTCAAATACACTTAGTTAATAACAGTGTCATGTTAAAGTGTAGCGTGTCTTGCCTTGCTTATTTCGGAAGGCAGCACACTGGAGCTATTGTTTAACAAAATACATTGTATTAAAATAAGTAAATGGCGATAAAAAAAAAAACAATGTAAAAATGACAAGCCCGCTGAGTTTCTTGCCGGATCTTCTCAGTCGAGGTCGCGTTTCCGATCCGGCGGTAGAAGTTAAGGAAAACATGTAAAATGTCAATTTGTAAGTGCCCCCGTAGGCCTAAACAAAAAAAAAAAAAAAAAAGAAGAGCCCTATATTGTACGTAATTAAAGAAAGACTTCCGTAGGGAGATCATTTCACAATTTGCACGTTCTCTTTACTTAGGTTGACTGGGTTCCGTTTACAAATTAAGTTTTTGATTTAAAAAAAACTTAACAATATACCTACATATTGTAGTAAGTAGGTACCTACTTAAATAATAACACGAGTTAAGTCTTAATTTACACGGGAAATTTGGCTAGACATGCGTTCAAAACGAGTTTAGCTTTTATTTAATAACATTGTAATATGGCTAAAATTATAAATCTTAAAAGCTGTTCATTGCGAAATGTTTTTGGCTGCGAAAGGCCTTTATATTTTACTGAAAAAGACCTTTACTTATCTTGCCTCAAGCGCCAGATTAGAGTAATAAAATCAAATGACAAAACTTTACCAAACGTTTGGTAATGTAATTCTTGGGGGCCATCCATAAATTACGTCACACGTCATGATTTTTAGACCCTTCCCCCTTGTCACAGCTGGTCACATTTGCGAGACTCCCCCCCTACCTGCGTGACGTCACATATTTTTCCAATTTTCAGAATGTTTCAAAATGTTTCGATAAAAATTCAAATTTCGATTTTAATACTTAGATATATCAGATTTTTAAATGTGACGTCACGTAACTTAGGACCCCTTCCACCCCCTTGTTACACAATGTCACATTTCGTCAACCCCCTCCCTCGTGTGACGTAATTTATGGAAGGCCCCTTGTGGAAGGGCCAAGAATAAATTAAATTCATAAAATAATAAATATTTTCGCAGTTTTATAAAAAGCTGCTAGGAGGAAAACGGTAACCTCTATTAAAAATCCAAGGTCCTTGAAGCTACTAATAAACCAATCACAAATTGGATGCGCAATGCAATTCAAGAATTCAAGGAAATCGATGAAGTAATCATCGTATAGCGAACATGTTACGTTTCCCATGAGCTTGAACTTATGTGAGGGTAATCACTGGTCATGGTAAGTTTATAATTACAGCCAAGGATAATTTACAAATTACTTATTAATACAAGCCCACTGAGTTTCTTCCCGGACCTTCTCAGTCGAGGTAGCGTTTCCGATTCGAAGGTAGAAATAAGAAAAAATATTAAAAGCGACAATTTGTGAGTGCTCCGTATAGAGGGGGAGCCTATAGTGCAAATTGTGGATTTACTCCGGCGTCACCCAAACCTATTAGATTCGGTAGATTAGATGATAGGAAGAATACATTGTTCTAGATGTTTCCACTTTCAGCGGTGGGGGAAGGGTATACATGATAATTTTAAAATTAAAAAATTAAAGCAATGACATGGAAATACTCAAGCGTGTCAGATATTGATACTTTTCATGCTCCAACATGATAAATTGAAAAAAAATATTACTCGAGCGCGTCAGATTTTGTAAGCATCTATAGGCTACGGTAACTGCTTAACATCAGGCGGGCCGTAAGCTTTTTGGCCACCGCAGTCCTATAAAAAAAAACAATTTCAGAGGGGGTGTTCAGTGAAACTTACAGATGCTCCCATTTCTTAGACTGACGATCAAATTAGCAAAATTGACACTTTTGACACTTCTTAGCTAGTAATGAATACCCCTTATCTTAATCTGACGAGTTCGAGTATTTTAAGATGGTCTATTATTTTTTTTGGTTCCCGTGATCGTACCCACCAATATTAAGGGCTCATACTGGTTGGAGGTTCTTATCAATGTGTAAGGTATCTCCCTTATCTTAATCTGACGCGCCGGAGTAAATCCAGAAAACCCTTCTACGGCTCCCCATCTAAGTGTACCGGCCCCCTGTTAAGCAGTTAGCGTATCCTATAGGCTTCCACCTCTCTTATGCCGATCTTCTGTAAGAAGGTACGACCCCTGTTGAGCCAGCTCGTATATGAGCTGCATTTAATTGGCTACAGCGTGGCCCTACCAGGTCTTAGGAGTACCTATCGTACTTGAGTACGTACCTTGCTTGAGTGCAGATGTCCACATGCGAGGAGTGTCGGAAGAATACTCCATAGATAATATGAATACTCGTCCAGCACTGCACTGACTTTAATCTATGGGCGGAGCATGGTACAAGCGAGCACTAAAGTGGAAAGTAGCAATTTGTATCAAAAAAACAAATCTGGCAAATAAATATACGTGTGTTTATTTAATTTATTCACATAATATATTATTTAAGCATCACTTACCAAAAAATACCTTCGTAGTAAAACAAACGCCTAAATATCTTCATCATCATCACCTCAGCCGAAAGACGTCCACTGCTGGACATAGGCCTCCCCCAAGGTTCGCCACAATGACCGGTCTTGCGTTGCCCGCATTCAGCGGATTCCCGCGACCTTCTCCAGGTCATCGGTCCACCTTGTGGGAGGCCTACCCACGCTACGCTTTCCGGTGCGCGGCCGCCACTCGAAAACTTTTCGGCCCCATCGGCCATCCATTCTACGAGCAATGTGCCCTGCCCACTGCCACTTAAGTTTTGCAATCCTACGGGCTATGTCGGTTACCTTGGTCCTTCTGCGTATCTCCTGTCTCAAGACGAAAGTCTTCGACCAGTGTGTGTTGCCAGTGATGACCTATGGCACTGAGACATGGCCGCTCACAATAGGCCTCATAAGAAGGCTCAAAGTCACCCAAAGGGCAATGGAGAGGGCTATGCTCGGAATTTCCCTGCGAGATCAAATCAGGAACGCCTAAATAATTTTGAACAAATTATTATATCCATTTCTTAATTCGTTTCAAGCGTAACGTTTATTCAAATAAGTTATCCTAATAAAACACTGGACAGGTTGTTTTTATAGGTTAATTTTTGTGGGTATAACACAAATTATTCAGTCAAAAGTTAACATTATAAATAATTAATCTTACCTTACGTAATTTATTTAGAAAAATATGAAGGTATATTTTTCTAAATAAATTTAGCTTTGCACCTAATATTACGTTAATCAACAGTATTAAATTCCATACTTAATAGGGTATGAGTATGATATTTTATATGATATGGTGACATTAATGAATAAAGTATTTATCGCGTGACTGTACTGACTACGCCTACTCAGTCAAGTGTGGGACTTGACACAGACGTCAAACTTAAGGTTGGATCATGAACGTAATACCATTGAACGAGGACTGTGGACTACAAACTTTATTTTCCTTTCATTCATTCAAAAATAAACCTTATCTGACGGACTTAACGCCCACGATGCAGGCTTTATAAAAACCGGTCCCAGCCAGATACCTATAACTGCGCCTTCTTTCCCTTTCTAACAGTACAACCTTTCAACCCTTGTGTTGCCAGTTAATATTTATTCGATCACCTTAAACTTGGTACATTTTCATGTTAAGAATAATAAACAATAAAGTCGATTAATGAAATACCAATGGTAAAGTATAAGAATATCCTAAGATTAAAATTTCAAATATAAATAAATATCTGGAAATAAGTACTTACCTTCTTTAATAATTCGCTTGTAATTGTCAGTTCCGTGATGTCTATAGAAATCGTAGCAGAAATAAAATTAAAAACTTGAAACACAGAACGTCAATTTGCGTGACACACGACATTTTCAGCTAATTTTAAATCTAGAGGATTGTGCTGAATTTTCTCATAAAAATGGGTAGAATATGCGTAATGCAAGGGTGTAAAAGCGAATATTATCCGAATTAAGGATTATCTTAACATAGGTAAGTGGGTAACTATGTTTTCCACGTTAAGTACATTTTAGATGTTCGGGTGACATAAATTTCGCTAGTAAAAAGGACTATAATATAAATCTTATTGTGTCTGTGTTAACTGAGGAATATCGTCCACGGGAACTGTTTGCAGCGATAAAGTCGCGCTTTTCGTTGCCGCACGACTACATCGCTACTTTTTGAAGTCGGTCGCATTTGCAACGCGCGACAGACCACACGCTGGTAAAACGCGACGCTCATGCCGCGTTGTCACGGCTCGCCGCGCCGGGCTCGCACACGGCGTTCGCGTCGTTCACACGCTCGAGGAACGCGCACGTCTAGGGCCAGATTAACCCTTTCAGGCAATGTAATTCTCGGGGCCCCTTTCCTTTACCCTTTTGTTACTTTTTAATAGTACATTACTGCCACGGTCTGTAATGAGTGTGTTGCTGGGCGCGTTGTTGATGGCCGAAAGCGCGGCGCAGCGCAGCTCCAGGCCTCCACAGCGCGGTCAGCATTGCAACCCTTGATGGACAATATAAAATAAAGGCCGAGACCGATGGTTTGTCGATTGAAATTGTTTGAAATCGGGACGACTTTTGACTTTACACTTCCCGATTACTCCTAAGCAAGAAAAAACAAAAAAACAATTTTGTCTTTTTCAGATTACCTAAAACTACAGATCCCAGGCGTGTAAATTGGTTACAACGAATACCTATTGGCTACAGAAAAATTACCCAAAATTCCGTCATATGCAGCAAGCATTTTAAGCCGACAGATTATGTCCCTAATTTAACACAACGAGTTTTAAAAGAAAATGCCCTGCCCTCACTGTTCCTTTTCGTTAGCACAAAGGACAATGGGCAAAAATGGTCCAAATGTCCAACACTTCCGAGACCTACGTCACTCGATAGACCACTACATACTGAGTAACTTTTGCAAAGGCAGTTCAACAAAATAGGTTGTCAGTAAAAAATGAGTAGTTTAAAAGAATATTTTAATTTTTTTATTTCACACTTAGTGTTATGTCTTATACATTTTTTTCGAAAGGCAACAATATAAATTCACTTTCTAACATTAAATAAAATTAAAAAAAGCTGTCAGAAAGCAAAAAATGCCGTGAAACATATTTTATTATTGTTACCTGATGATAAGTAAAAAAGTAAGGTAACGCATAGAAGGTACCTGCTTATTTATTTTATAGAAGCGCAACATCAGAAAATACGTAAGAATGCTGCTGTTGTTGTTGTTGTTCACTTTTCATCAGGTAACAAAAATAATAATAAAATATTTTTCACGGCATTTTTTGCTTTCTGACAGCTTATTTTATTTTTATTTAATGTTAGTAAGAGTATTTGTATTGTTGCCTTTCGAAAAAAATGTATAAACATAATAATAAGGGTGAAATCAAAAAAATATGTTTTTTAAACTACCCATATTTTTTTACTGACAGCTTATTTTGTTGATCTGTCTTTGTAAAAGTTACTCAGTATTTAGTGGTCTATCGGGTTACGTAGGTCTCGTCAGTGGTGTATATTTGGACCAAGTCCCATACAATTTTGCCCATTGTCCTTTAATTTTGTCTTATGGTCTAATTAGTTGGATATTCTTAGGGTACCGTACCTAATAAGAAAAAAAACTAAACCCTAATATGATCACTTTGTTGTCCTTCTGTCTGTCTCTATGTCCGTCTGTCACAACTTGCACAGCCCAAATCAAACATAACACGTTAACAGTAGTAGGTACCTTTTATAGCATAGAAAAAGAGTAAGTATAGGAAAACCCATAGATATGGAGAGCCTAGACAACGTCCAAGCGTGTGAAGTGTCATGTTACTTTATATTACAAAGTGGCAAAATCTACGATCTTAAATACTATTTTGTAACTTCATTTAGGTTGCCAAGATTTAGACAGGCACTCGTGTGGTTTGGCCACCGCAGACTAATTTATTGTACCTACTCATGTTCTTAAGAAAATAAACATCCCTTTCCTTATTTTATTATTTTCCTATCATAACAATCTCGGAACAAAAGCACGTTTTCACCAGATGTCCATGGGGACGTTCTCAAGATTTCAAAATATTATGGTCACTCTTGTTGGCAAAGGAAACAACGTTCAGTATGGTATCTCGCTGTCGGCTTCACTTTTGCTGCCAAGTCCGCATTCCAGGTGTTAGAGACTTAAAACTTCCTTGGGTTGGATATGGCGTGACGTTTATACACGTAGGTGTATATCGAACAATACATTATCCATTGCTGCTTATGCACGCTAATTAGGTAGGCTAGTTTAATTAATATGTTCTATTCAACTGTCATCATAGTCTCATAGCCGATTCTTCCTGACAATTTTTATTTGGGTCTATATCCAGCCGACATACTCTGGTTTAGCGTAGCGGCTACGCTAAATCAGAGTATGTCGGCTACGCCGTAGCCTGTCTGGGCCCTAATTCGCTAAGCCATTGTGCCGCCACCGTGGCGTTTTGCTATAGTGATCGGCGCTCTGATTGGTCGGTCAGAATCAACCAACCAAGAGGAAATAGCAGCTCAATGGAAATGGCTAAGTGACTTAGGGCCCTGATATATTAGAGAAAAACTAAGCCTTCAAAACGGCAGACCGTACGATTTATAATTTACTTTCATATCTTATCTTATTTTTAAATGAGTATTTAAGCGCCTTATACAACAGAATAATAAACATACAATATGACCCATTCATTTGCGTGATCATAGCTCCTTTTGATGTATAAAATAAGGCTACCTACAGTCGCTCATCCTTGCTCGAGGCAGGCGACACGGCGCGGAGCGAAGCACTTCGTAATTTTTCCTCATAATCAAATGATGTGCAACAAAAATATTGAGAAGGGTGGTGTTTGTTGAGCGAGGAAGAAAAATCTTAAGACTGTATAGGCACCTAACGAGGCATGTTTGGAGGCTATCTCCTCTTAGACCAGTGGAGTAAAAATTTTGAAAAAAATATCACCGTATTTATAGAACCCTTATCTTTAAATTTTTAACAGGAAAAAAGTGCTACATGCTTGTTTACTTTATGAAAAAAAAAACAAAATGTAGCCAGTTTTCTAATTTAAATTTGTATCTTCTTCCAAACGGCTCGGAATTTCAATTTTCTTTTTTACCAAAAGATGGACAAGGATAATACCTAAAAAATTAAGTTCGATTTTGGTGATGCAATAGTTTATCACGTCACAATTAATGATTTTCGATATTTTCGCAAAAAAAGTGGGCGGGGTTAGTGCGCTCTCGACCAATCCAGACGGCGAAAACGCTCGGCCGGGAAGCGGGGCTGACTGTGCCTTACTACTTCTCATTCATTAAAACATAATATTTATTAGTAATTGGTGGGTTTCTGTAGCCTCTAAGAGTCCCATTCTTGACATAACATTTTCGTTATTTCATCGCGTCTAATCTTATATCTCTTGCCATGCTTTGATTGAGTGATCCTTAGAACGATAGGCTTTCTATAGAGGTAACATAATACTCTTATTTCAGTAACAACTTCGCCTCGATAAAACGCTGCTATCGCTTTACCTTGTCTGTGAGCGACTGTCCTTAAAAACAAGGTGGTTGTAATGATATATAATCCAGTCACATTTTGATGAGTAAATTACAGTTTCCAACTTCAGTTAGACTGACACAAAATAAAGGGTGAAATGGTTTGAATAATTTAATAAATTGGGGCAGGTTTTTGATACGATGTCTTTATTTTAAAATGAGGACTGGTTACGCCTACTCTATTATATGAATAAGGCTGGTATATAAGGCAAATTCAAGGCATATAATTATATTAGTATCTTTTAAATATTTTAATATATTATTATTATTGTATTTTTTATATTTTTTCGTCTATGTGCATAATTTACAGTTCGCTTACGGTGAGGGAAAACATCGTGAGGAAACCTACCTATCCCTCGGGATTAGGTAATAGTCAGTTCCTGTATACGGCTACAAGGTTCGCCACCTGTCACGTTGGGTCCTGACTATCTGGTGAAACGTGGGCTTTGAGTTGACTTAATACCTCCACAATGTGGTGGTGTATGGCCACTCAAGCCTCTGACTACCCCCTAATGGGGATAAAAGTCGTGACGTTATTTATGTTTTTTATAAATATTTTAGGGAGACTTCAATAGCGAAAGAAGGGTGACTCTTATCCAAGAGTTCAAATTAAAATTTTAACAGTCTAGACTGTTAAAATATCTGCCTGTTACAGCTCATCTCAGAAACGGCTGTACAGATTTAGATTCAGTTTCACCTATGTACCTAGGTTAGAGCTATCTCATTGCACGTTTCAAAAATGGAGCTGACGGTGAAACTACTGTATGGATTTGAAAATTTTGTATACGCGTGTACCTACCTACCCGTGTGTAAGTTTTGTTTTCCTGTAATGTAGAAACATTATAATATGGAACAATAATAATAATGATATTATTATATTCTCCCATTCATCGTAATTCTGAAATACAGCTTAAACATGTTTCGATTTCGAATTATACAGGGTGTTAGAAATTTGAAGCAATATTTTAGGTACAAGCTACAGTGAAGACACACTGTGCATAAGTCTTAGTTTTCGAGTTCCAAGTTTCAAAACTTTAAAACATAATTATACAGATTAATATACATTTATAAATGGCTTCAAATATACGTGTATATTTTGCATAGGCTTCATGATGGAACATGTTCATTATTGGTACGAATTTAAATATTTTATTTAAAAAATGCCATACTTTTTTGCTAATTGCTATATTGGGAAAAAACTTTACTTATAACGTGAATATTAATTCGCAATTGGGAAACAACCTGTATCTATAGGGGAGATTGGGTAACAGTGGATCACGGGGTACTGTGGATTACTCTCTATAACTCAGTATGTGTCATGCTTACGCACACTAACAAACGCGTGGATGGTGCTCCTTTATACCCCTCCCCACCGCACTAGTCGTCGCCGCGATATCGAAGTGGGAAGATGTGCTGTCGCACACCGGCCAGTAGGTAAGTAACGAAACTATTTTTTCACGTGATTTTAAAATTTGTTCTATTTCTCAGTGAATAAGAAATTTAATTGTTTGTATTTAGTTTTACGCTTGTTGCACCCTAAATCCGTTGCAAAGCATGTTATTTTATGGTTATAATCGGTAGTTTTTTTTTATAATTTTATTTTTTCAGTAATGGCCAATGGGTCTCAGTGAATCAATTCGTTTTGGGTCACACTGGACTGCTGATCCATTGTGACCCGTGATTTTAAATTTAATTCATACTTTTTTTTGTAGGTAAAATGCATCGCAATCGAGTAAGGAAAACTAACATCGGACTTCATACTGAAGAACAGATGAGTAAAGCGCTAAAACTTATATCGGATGGCCCGAAAATAAGAGCTGTTGCTAGATCGACTGGCATTCCATTTACAACGTTATATAGGTATCATATGAAAATTAAAAATAATCCAGATCCTGAAAAACCAATAAGGCTTACACCCAATTACGCTATTCATAAGATATTTACCGATGCGCAAGAAAAGAATATAGTCGATTATATTATTAAATGCAGTCAAATGTTCTATGGACTTACCATCTTAGACGTCCGAAGCCTAATATACGAAGTGGCGAAGTTGAACAATATAAAAGTACCGGATAAATGGCATGAAACTAAGCTTGCAGGTATTGAATATCTATATAATCTAAGAAAAAGAGATAATCGTTTATCTTTGCGAACTCCTGAGGGATGCAGCTTAAGCAGAGCGACGTCTTTCAACCGCCATAATGTTGGTCTGTTCTTCAATAATTTAGAAGACGTTATGTGTAGATTCGTCGTGTTTGGAAATGGAACGAGAATCTACAATCTAGATGAAACAAACACGATGACCGTTCAAAAATCTGCCAGTGTTGGCAGCCAAAGGGCAGAGACAAGTGTCTAAGGTCACCAGCGCGGAACGAGGGACCCTAACGACAACTTGTTACATTGTTAGCGCTTTGGGAAATACATTGCCACCAGTAATTATATTCCCAAGAGTGCATTTCAAGCAACATATGATTGCGGATGCTCCAGCTGGAACCTTAGGGCTAGCTACACCAACCGGCTGGATGAACTCTAAATTGTTCGTGAAAACAATGCAGCATTTTATAACTCACACAAACAGCAGCAAAGACAACCCTAGTCTGCTCATATACGATAACCACGAGTCGCACATTTCTATAGAAGCTTTGAATCAGGCAAAAGAAAACGGTGTGACCATTTTAACAGTGCCGCCGCATTCGACAGGAAAACTACAACCTTTGGATGTCGGAATTTTTGGACCATTCAAAACTGCTTATAACAATGCAGTAGACAGCTGGATGATGCGAAATCCTGGAAAAACTTTCTCGATATATGAATTATAATGTTATATTGATTAGGACTAAGAGACGTTTATTTTTAAGTTCATTTTAATTTCATTTTTGTTAAAATTTTATAAGACTGCTAGTATTATATAATAACAGACTGTCCTAAATTACAAATAAATGAGTAATAATATGGAAATTGTTGTCTTTAACTCTTTTTTTTTCTTAAGATCCAGTGTGCCCCAGCTGATTCACTGTCACCCACAAGTTGATCCAAAGTGACCCACTCCGGGGTCACAGTGGATCATTTCCTTATTTATTTTTAAGTCATTATAACTTGTAAATTTACGTCATATTTGCCAATAAATGTATTTTTCCTTATAGATTATACATATATATTATTATTTAATTTTAGATATCATTAATTTAGCCATAATTCTTACAGCTGCAGTCGTTAGGAAAAAAAGTGATCCACTGTTACCCAATCTCCCCTACTATAGATACAGGTCGTTTCCCAACTGCTTCTATAGATTCTATACAATTAAGATAATTTCTCTGTATTAACGGAAGGTGTTTACAAATTAAACAACAAATATCCCAACCCGGTTTATTGTGTAAACAAACTGCAAACTTAAACTTAATACTACACAAACAATTACCTTAATAATAATCTGTAAACTGAATAACAATCAGGTACCCAGAAGTAAGTACCTACTACTGTATTAAGTTCTAATTAATGTCTGTTGGCCTACGTTGTACAGACTACGTTAATAAAGTAGCAATGTCTGTCTAAAAATTCCAACATAGTAAAAAATAATAATAAAAGAAGCAAAAATGATAGGTCGTAAAATTACAAGATCGAATAATGATACGGCCAAATATTGACAATTGAATATTGACAAGGTCGTATAATGACAAAGTCGTATAATGGCAAGGTCAAATAATGACATGGTCGAATAATGGCAAGGCCGTATGATGACAAGTTTGAATAGTGACAAGGTCGTACATTGACAAGGTTAAATAATGACAAAGCCAAATAATGACAAGGTCGTATACTAACAAGGTTGAATAATGACAAGGTCGCATAATGACAAGGTCGAATAATGAAAAGTTCGCATAATGACAAGGTCAAATAATGCTCCGGCACGGCAGCACGGTCGAAACCTCGTGCACACTCCCCCATTAAATGCAAGGAGATACGAGGGTTTCTTCACCATTTCGTTCAATCGTTCGTTCGCTTCATCTGTACATACACAATTTGTGTGGAATAACAAATTGTGTATGTCTTTACACGAACCTAAACCTATTATACAACACATGTGAACTTAATTAAGTTTGGAATGCTTATTTAACCATTATCCCTTTTGTTTTAAGGATGACATTCGCGTCCGTACACACACCGTTTGCAGAAACCCTTCCGGGACATAATTTGTTGATTTGGCTGCGCGGAATAATAAACAGGCAAATATTAACTTTCAACCTTTAGAGCTTTAGATGTTTGATCTAGCTATATTTAAAAATGTTATTTCCAGATTTCCCATGTGTTTTATTGAAATTAACGTGGATCCGAGACCTATCTAAAGAGAATATCATGTCAGAATATTTTTCCAGGTTGATGGTAACGACTCTAAAATGTTAGAATTAATAAATTCTGGGACCTCCAAAATACGGAGGTCAGGTTATAATTGGGTCAGCCATCCAAGATCCGACCGAGTCAAATGTGTTCTAGGACAGCCACACTCTATTCTCCCGTATACCGTATAGTACAAGGGTCGCTCAGTTCGACTCAGGCATGTTACCAATTTTCGGTCGGGCATTTTTATCTACGTGAGCAAATAGTTAATTAAGTAGGTAGGTACTTATTTCAAAACAAAATGTTCCAATTTGTGCCCCATCGCCATGAAGATATTTTCAACAGTACACGGGCTTTCTGAAAAAGAAAAGAAAAGCTATAGAAAATACGTTATATTCAGCTAATCTAATTGCGAATTTGAGAAAAGTGTTTTATTTTTTGTCATGGGATTAGGTCCGACACACACACACTTCATCATTGTTACTTCTGTAAGCTAGGAACGACACAGTTCGTTTTGACCCTCTACGAGTTTCGGGGAAAAGCCTTGGAACCTTTGTTCAAAAGGAATAATAGGAGGAGTTAGAAGAAAATAATATACCGTTTATAATGTATACCTCTGAGCAATATTTAGTAATTGTAACTTACGGATATCAATCCACTGGTCTTGGTAACCTGCCTCCAATTTAGCAGCTTTCACAGTTTCCCTCAAAGCATGAGTTATGACCGAAGCCAGACAAAACGACGGCTCGCCAGTCGCTAAAAAGAACGTCTAGGTTAACTTTCATGGTTGCTTACAAATTTGCTTATGAGTTCATTAGCAATACTGCTTACTTTCAAATAAAATTTCGAAACAAATTCATGAATACCTTTCGATTGCAGAACGCCGTAAGGGTTTTTAGAATTCCTTCTGAAATAGACTCTAAAGTCTGCGGGGATGTCCTTGATCCCTGGAGGCTTGTACGTCCAGGTGCGATCTGTTAAGAGCTTGCCTGAGTCAGCATCGTAGACAACCTTTTCCGAGGTCCAATAGCCGAGTCCCATCACGAAAGCTCCTTCAATCTTCAAAAGAAGAATTTGATGGCTAATTTTGATTGTTATGCATGAGTGACTAACTGAATATTATAGTTAAATCATTCAGAACGTGTACATGAGGCACATGCGTCGCCCGAGCACTCAGTTTTGACGTCTGATGACGTCTGATGTAGACGCAGCTAGTTGTATATTAATGTAGGTCAAAAAATCAAGTTCAAATCAACCACCGGTTTAAAATTGTTCTTTAACTTTACCTGTCCTACGTCGATTTGTGGACTTAAACTCCTTCCAGTGTCTTCAAGTAAGTCTACTCTCCTAATATCATGATTTCCCGTCAAAACATCAACTTCAACTTCCAAAGCACACACTCCATAAATATCATAAGGTTTCACACCTTCTTTACTCGAGAACATGTAAGAAGATTGCAAATCGATCCCTTCTTGATAAGCCTTTTCAACTAGCTCCTCCCAAGATGGTTTATCCAACTTCTCTCTGATAGGTTTGAGTCTTTCCATTATTGTTTCACAGGCTTTCATTGTAGAAAACGCAACACACTCACTGCCAATGCTTGCACCAGTCGCCATGCTATTAGGTGATGTAAAACTCGTACTTGGCTTAACACTGATCTTCTCGAGTGGGATTCCAAATATATAAGCGCATACTTGAGCTGCTTTAGTATTAATCCCTTGTCCCATTTCAACACCACCATGGGTTATTACTACCGTACCATCAGCATGGAATACTGACACTAAAGAATTGTAAGGACCAAGGTAAAATAAATCGTACGTCATTGGAATTAGTTTTAATGCTCGTTTCCTCCAACGATTGTCATTGTTGAATTTGTTAACGTCTTTTAGCCTTTCATCATAGTTTGAATCCTTTTTTAGTTGCTCGATAAGTTCGGGAATCGGATTACCTTCTTTAGACATGTTTGCTAGTCTTATTTCTATTGGGTCTTTGTTTAATTTGTGTGCTATTTTCTCCATGATGTATTCTATCATTGCTACACCTTCTGTTGATGCTAAACAATTAAGTGCCATACATTAGATCTGTTATTCCTATAAGCACTTGGGTTTGGCGCAGTGGTTTGAGCGCATAGACTGCTCGGCTCACTGCATCAGGTGGTTACGGGTTCAATTCCCATCAGAAGCTAATTTCGGAAACGGCCTTTTCTTAATTTGCCCTGGTCTGGGTGTCATTGGAATCGCTCCCAGTCCATTGTACGGTATCCATAGTACAAGCTTTGCTTAGTTTGGGATCATACAGTTAGTGTGTTTGTCTTGAGATATATTTATTTTGTAAATTTGAATATAAATTTTGTACTTACAAGGTGCTCTGCACCACGTATTTGAAGGAGTATCAGTAGCCACACTGTTAGCTTCCACATACCAGCGGCGGGTATCATAGCAATTGTAGAAATGGGTCACAGTCATAGGACTGATGGTTTCATTCGATGAACAACCGTTATCCTGGTAGAATACGTTTTTTAGGTATTGTATTTCTCCGTTGCTGTTTACACCAACCTGATTATAATGCAGATGTCAAAGTCATTATTTACTATTAACACAATATCCATTTTATTTCGAATATTTATTGCTATTTTTAATGTCCCGTAGATTTGTTTGTAACGATAAAATTAATGATACAAAGAAATTATTATTTCTGAAATATTTCAGATGATGTTTAATGTGGATATACAAATACTTGAAATGGCTGATACTAAAACAAATAAAGATACAAACCTCAAAGTTGCAACAAGTTGGCAATCGCTTCCCAATAATCGTCATATTGGTTTGTAAAGGTAAAATAAATCTACAAGTTTTGTTAAGCAAATGAGTGATCAATGCAGCCGCACAAGCTATTTGAGATGATCTTGTAATTTTACCTCCGTAACCACCGCCTACACGGCGCACCACTACATTAATACTGAAAAAATAATTAATCATAGTTGTTAAAAAGGTCCATATTTAATCGGTTGGGTTGGTTTTGGTGCTGAAATTATTATAAAATCATCGAAATATAAGATAAAAAAGAGTTTACCTATTGACAGGTACATTCAAACACTGCGCAATAGCAACATTAGTCAAATCAAGCCACTGGGTCGACGATAAAATTTCTAAACCATCTTCAGTCCGTCTAGCCACGCAAGTTTGTGGTTCCATATAAAAATGATGCTGAGATCCCATCTTCAATTCTCCTTTTACAACACATTTTACATCATGGCCAACATCAGTTGGTTTTACAGTCTTATTATTAGTAATTCTTTTTGCTTTCTCTGGAGATTTAATTACATCATCTATAGTTAGCAACGGCTTATTTTTATTTATGTTGGCGTAAGTTACTTTAACTAGTTTTGCGGCTTTGTTAGCCGTTTTCTCTCTATCGGCTACTATGATAGCTGCTGGGTCTCCGTAAAACTTGACTTGCTTAGAACATAACAATTCTTCCTGGACGTCTATCAGGGGTACGTTGAGTGGTGTAAAACTATTTTTGCCTGGAATGTCTTTTGCTGTGTAGAATGCTATTACACCTGGTATTTTCTGCGAAAGCAATTATGAAGTGTTTAGTTATTAGAATTGAGCATATCCGAATAATTTAACATAACAGTGTAGGTATTGTAACTCACAAATGCTTCAGAAGTGTCAAAACCACTTATAATACTACCCGGCTTCGCTTCAGCGATTACAAAAGCAGCGTAAACTTCATCAGGTTGTGTTGGTAGATCATTAGCGAACACAGCTTCACCACTGCATTGTACTAGCGCTTCTAACTTCGGTACAGGCTGGTTTAAAGGCCACACACTCTTATCTGTATCAAACATTTGGGTTCCTTGTGATGTCTCTCGTTTTAAAGCTTCACCTCCTGAACGATACTTAGGATTTATTTTACCTTCCGGACAAATGCTCAGGATTGCCTGAAAGTTAAGCGAAATATTAAGTATTTCTTTATTGAAAATTAGCGTCAACGTAATTGTTTCATTTACCTTATAATATAAAGCCATTGCCAATATCTTTCTGTAAGCTGCTGAAGGTTCAGGCGATGCTTCTTCGGGAACTATCTCTTTAGATAAAGTCTTTAAAGCTAAATGTAATGTTGTATTCGTGAATGGATCTTTCCCAGCTAAAACCGCTTCCGTTTTACTTGCATGAATGAATTTTGGAGAAATACTGCCATATACAAGAGTAGCTTTCTCAAGACAATTTGAATTTCGTTTGAATTTAAAAAGAAACCCAGCATTGACGATGGCGTGAGCGTTTTGAGACCTTGGCATAATCTAAAAGAAAGCAGTCACCGATTTACAACTGATTTGTTTTACTCTTTTTAAGTACCAGTATTAAAATTAATTTAAGTCTGCATTTTTGGTGTTACCTTATATGATTTTACTATATAACTAGATGAAAAAGGTGGAAGCATCACATTTACTATTATTTTTCTCTGCATATCCGTTTTCAAAAAATTGGTCAGAAACATGGTCTTCATTGTTTTATTGCTGTCGGCTGAAAGACAATAAAATATATAAAAATACAATAAACTAATAAATCGCTTATAAAAAGCTTGTATTACCAATTGTAATCATGGCTCCAACTGTTTCAAAGAGAAGAAATAGATCCGATTGAAAATCATTATTTTGGTATTTCAGATATAAGTTTCCACCGATTGTACCAATCTGAAACAAGGTGTTAATAGCCTTAAGATTAGGCTTATAATTAAATTTAAGCTATAGGATTAAACTTACATTTCTAACAGGAATGTGTGCTACCAAATCCATGTGATTATAGAACACTTTCAAATAAGCGAATTCTTCCTTATCAGCTGATATTTTGAGTAGTAATTCTATCATTTCAGTCAAAGTCATCCCAGCTCCAAGCACTAAGTTAACATCTAGTGTGTAACCTTTCAGTTCTATCACATTGAATATATCTATAACATTTTGTGGGTAATTGGTTACATGATAAACTCCTAAAATGAAAGAAATTACATCCAATATTACTATTATTTCATAATTATTTAACATCATAATTTCATCATCACTTACTAATAAAATTAATTTCAGAACTTTAGCAGATCACTTCGTTGATAATGGTATTTAAGTGTATGAAATACATACGAATATTACCTATAAGGGCCACCGCAGACTTGCTACTTTTAGCATCGGCGATCGGCAATTTTGATGCTGCGTCTCGCTCGTTCGCGTTCGAAGAAACGCGACGCAGCATCGATACGTCACAAAATCGCCAGTCGCCGATGCTAAAAGTAGCAAGTCTGCGGAGGCCCTAACTTTAATAAGTTTATCGCTTGCTTACGTTGAAAAAAAAACATCGCGAGGAAAGTGCAAGTTTTCGAAAGCCATGTGAAATACACCAACCCGCACTGAGTCAGCGTTGTGGACTATATCCTCCTCGTATCAAGGAGAGACCCGTGCCCAGAAGTGGCACGATAAAAGGGCGAATATTATTTTTATTTATTACCTTGACCTGTATTCCCAGCAATCAGTTTGTAATCATTACTTTTACCCATAGCTTGTATCACATGATCCAGAGTATAAGCTTTGTACCATTTATGAGTACCACAATCAATTACAATCATATCATTGTTCTCGAGTATACACCAGTCATCGTCAGTTCTTAAATTATCATTAAGCTCGTCTTCATCATATTTCACGTTCGCAGTTTTATTTTTGTGATGACAATCTTTATTGCACTTGATACCGCAGGTTTTGAGAATAGATAAATCTTCTAAATCAACAAGTTTGTTTAATAGTGCTTCATCAGTATCATTAGCAAATGTTTTAAAAGCGTCAACTATAGGTCTGTATCCTGTACATCTACAAAGGTTTCCTGCGAATGAGTTTTCTATTTCTTTCAGCGACAGTCTGCTCTTTTTGCTTCCATCGTTAATGCTGTTAAAATAAAATTAACATCTTCGTTATCCCCAAGTCACTACAGTACAAAAATATTTCTGTCCTCATCTTTTAGTGCAATACATAGGTCCCTAATTTGAAAACCCCATTTAAGACTGGACATCTCCTCTTAGACGAGTGGAGTAAAAATTTTGAAAAAAATATCACCGTATTTACTGAACCCTCGTCTTTAAAAAATAAGCAGCAACAAAGTGAAAAAAAACTACCAAAGTGTAGCAATTTTCAAATTTAAATTTCTATCTTCTTCCAAACGGCTCGGAATTTCTATTTTTTTTTTTCACCAAAAGATGAATGATCATTATCTACTACTTACCAAGCCAACTAGGAACTCAGACGGAATGCGGCTTCCCCGCCCACATACCGCCCGCACACCCGCCACCGCCTGCGGCTTCCCGCCCGCCACACCTCCCGCACACCGCCACCGCCTTTTTGTGCGGGTGACGTCACTTTGACGAGTTCCTAGTTGGCTTGGTGGTATTATGTAATTATTTATTTATTTAAAACACAAAAACCTGGCCAGCGACTACAGCGACAGCGACAGCGACACAGCCTACAGCGACTGTAGCCTAGGGGTGAACAGGTTGGGCTAGCAATCAGAAGGTCCCAGGTTCGATCCCCGGTGGGGCATGCACCAATGGATGTATTTTCATCTATGTGCATAATTTACAGTTCGCTGACGGTGAGGGAAAACATCGTGAGGAAACCTACCTATCCCTCGGGATTAGGTAATAGTCAGTTCCTGTATACCTACACGGCAACAAGGTTCACCACCTGTCACGTTGGGTTCTGACTATCTGGTGAAACGTGGGCTTTGAGTTGGTTAATACCTCCACAATGTGGTGGTGTATGGCCACTCAAGCCTCTGACTACCCCCGAATGGGGAAAGTCGTGACGTTACAAAAACCTACCAATACATGTTCATAACCCATCCTGGCGTGCAGTACCCACACTGGGTGCCATTGAATTTGGCCAGCCTGCTTTGTATCTCGTGGTAGCCAGTCATTCTGTTCCCAATGCCTTCTGCTGTAGTCACCTCCCATCCCTGGCAGGAGAGCACAGACACGAGACACTGTATGCGAAAAGTGAAAATTGCGTAAAATACCGAAACATGACTAAATTTTCAGTTGTTTTTTTTTAAGACTGCGGTGGCAAAAAAGCGTACGGGCCGCCTGATGTTAGGGCCTCCGCAGACTAGCTTAGCTACTTTTAGCATCGGCGATCGGCGATTTTGATGCTGCGTCTCGCTCGTTCGCGCTCGAAGAAACGCGATGCAGCATCGATACGTCACAAAATCGCCGGTCGCCGATGCTAAAAGTAGCTAGTCTGCGGAGGCCCTTACGCAGTTACCGTAGCCTATACATGCTTGCAATACCAAAGGCATTGCTCGCACATTGCCGATATAAGGTGAGTGGGATGGAGGGAGGGGAAGGGGGGTGTTGGGCTTTCGGCTCTCTCACTCATTGTACGAAACACAGCTGTAAAAGCTGCTTTACGCCGATCTTCTGTGAGAGGGTGGTACTACCCCGGTCGAGACAGCCCGTATATGAGCTGCAGTCAATTGGCTACAGCTTGGCTCTACCACCTTTGAATTACTTAACCCTCGTATCTCTTTTCTCACCATTGCTACCTTACTATAGGAATTCCCTTCATAATTCAATATTGAAAAATTTAACACTTTTCCATCTACGCCTTTCTCAACCAAAACGGCGTTGAAGCAATTGTTGAACCCTGTCTACAAATTTTGAATTTAAGATTCCAAGAAATCTCTTGTCGGAGCACACCGTTAAGGTGTTTTTGTCATAGGTACACTTAAGTGTTGATCTGTCTGATAGGTTATGTCAAAACGTTTCGTCCTTGGGTAAAGCCACGGTAAAGTTGTCCTTGCCATGTAAATGACGCCTAAGGGCCGGGCCCTATTAGCGAGTTGCGTTGCGTCGTCGCAAGATTTTGTACTGGTGCATCACCCTCCCCCACTTCGTCTCTCGCCCGTCGGCCCTTTGATCCGTTGCGACGACGCAGCGCAACGCGCTAGTGGGGCCTCGCCTTAAGATTACCTAACGACTTTAGACGCGTCCACGCAAATAGTTTTGACGTCTGACCACACAGACGTCATAGTCTGTTTGATCAGGCACGGAGCTACCGGAGGCTTTTGGCTTTTTTATTTCGGTGCTTACAGAGTTTTTTTTTAATATTTATGTATTTACTTACAGAGTTAACCGCCAATAGTTTCATATCATTGGTGGGCGGTGATGGCGCACGGACAGCCACCACGCACGCGCCGCAGCCACCTTCATGACACATGGCTTTTGTCCCTCGCAGATTGGCTACATTCCGGATAAACTCATTCAGCGATACATCCGGACCGTATCTACCGTCAACTGCAATTTATTTTTAAAATATGAACGGACCTACTTAATTTTACTAATTACAAAAAAAATGTGTTTTTGAAAATTCAACTTTATAAGTTTGTACGGAACCCTCAGAGGGCGAGTTCAATTTTTTTATACCACAACACACAGTAATAAAAAATACGCAAATGACAAATAAAAAAAAAATATCAAAAATCAATCTAATAAAAAGACAAGCCGAGTTTCTTTCCGGATCTTCTCAGTATAAGGTCACGTTTCCGATCCGGAAATAAATTTAAGTAAATGTAGAAATAACAATTTGTACCAAATGAATTAATTGAATTGATATTTAACTTACCTTCATAACCTTTGCCGTTTATTTTAAACACTATATTCGGCATCTTCCTACACTTGCTGGCCGAATGACTGGACCATCAGCGCGATAATTTGAAAATGACACTACGATTTCGAGTGACACTGACTCGAAGAATGGATCTTTTTGTTAAATTTAATGACCCTAGCGGAACAAATGATACAATTTAGTGTCGCTAAGGTAATGAGCAGTTGGATTTGATTTTAGAGTATTGCGATAATGCAGGGGCGTTGTGAGTGTCGGTTATGCTGTATGTAATCATTTGTAATAATATTATAGCATCTAATTGCAAATACCGCCTTTTATTTATGTCATCGCGTAACGCGTCATGGATGTAGAAAACGAGTTGTCTTTTCTCTTTTTAACTGTTCTATGGTATACCCTTGTCACAGTAAAAAATCGTGTTTAGTTAGAACGAACTTTGTCTAGTCGAAACTAGTTTTTGCCGAGTGCATTCGTTACAACATACCTATAGAAGATTTTTTTTTATATAAAATGCCTACCTCTAGTTACGTCTCAACACTTTTTCTACTTTCTATGCACCTCATCGAAGTTTGGTTTGATGTTTTTTTATTCTGAATGGAACTCATTTTGAACTAATAAAGACAACTGAGAAACTAACAATTGGTTATACAAAGTATTTTACGCAGACGTTATCCTTTAGCGACTCTAGCAAACATAATCTCACGTTAAAGTTTAAATTACATTGTCAATGTCACTTGAAGTGACGTTATATGTCACTTTGTGACAGTGTCAGTAGTCACTAGACTGTTTTGAATCGAAATTAAGGGTATTTGTTGCTTGACACTGGCGATAGAAAGTAGAAGGGACTTTCTGAACTGTCAAGTGTCAATGTCACCTCACTGTAACGTGGCGCCGCCCTGGTGGCAGCCACATTCACTACCTTTACCTTTACTACCCGTCTTCTATTTATTTTTTTGTTGGCGACCCTTTGAACTAAGTCAAAGGGATTGCTTTATGCTATTTTTGAGTCACGATGAACTTATTGCGTCTCGTGTTAAACGTTATTTAGTTTGCTTATAATAGATTCCCCTGCGTACAGAGGCCTGTCTTCAATTTGGGTAGCAAGCCGGCCCAAGATATGATGCCAAGGTTACCTTAAACGTAATTACAAGTAGTTTTAACTAATTCACCCCTGGGACCAGTTTCGTAAATGTTTCCATTACTAAATTACATGGAAAATGTTTCTTATAAGTAAATAGAGTAAGCGGAAACTTCGATTATTTGAAGTGGCTATTAGTTGAGAAGGGTATTGTTGGAAAATTTGCATAATTTTGGAGTTTTAGTGCGATATCGCCCGAGGTAACCAGGGTTGCGCCACCAGCGGGTGATTCGATAGCCGGCATCAAGTTGCGGTACCAAGCGGGCACCAGGTGCGATACCCTCCATACAGCTCTATACATTTTGTTGGTGGAGCGACTGGTTGTGCTACCACTGGTGTCCTCGTACGTGAGCCACCGCGCCCGAACCATCAGTTATGACACTATCGGCCGAATACTCAAATGCTACTTAAATATTTAGGTCCCACTTAGCAGTTTGAGACGTCGTTAACTGTCATTTTTTTGTATGGCGTTTCAAAGTTAAGCAGCTCTCAAATTTAAGTTGCGTACGAGTATTCGGCCGTATGTCTACGTGCGTCTAGATGCACAAGCTTTAATTTTTTTCTTTCATAGAAAACATCGATGAAAAATTCAAGTTAATTGAACGGTCGGTATTTTTAACCGCGAGAAACTGTCAGATGCACTGATGGCCGGTCCTTATGCAGTTAACAATAAACTTGAATATTCAAGCAACAAGGACGTCATTATTTTTTATTTCCACATGTGTTATTAACGCCTGCTAGTGATAGTAAAAATAATAATTTATTTAATTTTCTTTATTAGTGTGCATGTGATAGCCGATAGAGTTAAAAACCTCGGTATTTTCCGAAATGCGCGAATCGTGACTTTATATACATTACTTATATACTACAGTAGCGGCACGTTATGATGGCTCTTTTGACATGTAGAGGGAGAAGTGGATGTACCTTATTGCAACGGAATAAGATTCATTTTAGCATTCATTTTTGACTTTCCTACATTTTAAAACTGTCATTCTTATTCCGTTATAATAAGGTTCATTTTTTCCCTCCCCCCATATGTCAAAAGGCCATCATAGCCTGACGCTACTGTATATGATTATAGCTTGCTTACGGTGAAGGAAAACATAGTGAGGAAACCTGCATGTCTTAAAAGAACTGACAAACGAAAGACATGTGAAATCACCAACCCGCAATGGGCCAACATGGTGGATTATGGCCCCCCAGCCCCGTGCGTAGGAGTGGGACGTTAAAAGAGCTATTATATTGTATTATTTTGATAACGTGACAGTCTAGCAGACAAAGTTATGAGATCTAATCAGAACTATTAGAAATAGGTATTCAATAAAATGAAGGTGACAGTCCATGTTCGTCCCAGGACTGACCTTGTCTGCCATTTCGGGCTATTTTTGAATAATCCGATGAGAGGTACAGATTGTATCCATCAGAGGGCCGAAATAATAACTTAGGCTCATTATCGATACCCTTTTGTATTTGCTCAGTGGAGACAAACTATACAAAGCCATCAGTATAGTTCCTCGAATAATTTTCACAAGTAAGAAATAAAACGTTAGGTTCTGACTATCTGGTGAAACGTGGGCTTTGAGTTGGCTTAATACCTCCACAATGTGGTGGTGTATGGCCACTCAAGCCTCTGACTACCCCCGAGTGGGGATAAAAGTCGTGTCGTTATATTTTTTATTTTATTTATTTAAGAAAAAAAAAAAACATACAGTGGAATTGAGAACCTCCTCCTTTTTTGGAAGTCGGTTCAAAAGGTTGTAAAATGCATTTGGGTACGGGAGGCAGCCACTCACTAGTCAATAAAAAGTTTATGAACATACAATAATAATATGTTAAAAAAACCCTGTCCGAGCCGAAACCGGTATTTAGGTTTCCCAATCACATGACCAAATAAAATAAAATAAATTAAATATTCATGATAGTAAACATATTAATGACAATTTAAAATTCCATTTTTTTTTACCTTTTTCCCTCAAAAGGAGCAAATTTTAAAAATATGTCAACACCGTTACTGAGAGTAATTATGTTAGATCGTGTGGCGGCACCTCTGACCACAGAGTATGTGATGACGTCATTTTATGAATATTTTTTTTATGTAAACTTGGTATTTGTTTTCCAAACAAATATGGGAGGCCTTTGCCCAGCAGTGGGACACTTACAATGCTAAATTTTTTTTGTTTTTTTTTTCAAATGAGAATCGAATCTCGATACCCAACAATACGTTTTCGGGTCGGACAGGGTTTTCTTAACATATTGTATAATTCGAGATATTACAAGTTTTTTAAATTGGCAGATTGCCTCGCTCGAGTAGGTACTCATGTTATGACATTATATCTATGTGTTCCGACATCAAAACTGAGTGCTCGGGCGTGATATGCACCCGATGTAGATGCAGCCTTTGAATTTCGATCAAATTGTATACTATCAAAGTCAAAGTTAAAATGTTTATTAATAATAATAATATCCTGGGACATTGATTACACACGTCTACCTGATCCCAAACTAAGCAGAGCTTGTACTATGGAAACCAGATAACTGATATTACTACATATACTACTATATTATTATTATTTTAGCGTTATTGTACCTACATGTCCAATACTCATGCTTAGATAATATGTGAAAGTATTATTATTATTGGGCTTCCGGCTCTTTTACTCATCGTACAAAACGCAGCTATAAAAGCTGCTTTACGCCGATCTTCCGTGAGAGGATGGTACTACCCCGGCCGAGCCAGGCCGTATATTATTTCAGGATTTTAAAACACCCTGCGTGTTAAGTACCTACTTACTTTACTTGAAAAGATTGAGTACTAGAATAGGCAATGAGATAAGTAGGCACTTATTTATATTTAATTCAAAGCCAAATAGGTTAAGTGGGATTATGTGGGTAAGTGCTTAGTATGAAAGGTAAAAGAGTACTATTAATAATTCCATGGTAAAAGCCCGCTTAAAGGTCAACGCTCACCTAACGTCTCCGCACCCGACCAGCACCGCCTCGCCGCTCGGCGTCCACTCGTTGTCGCCTGGTGGTCCCCGGGCGGACGCTGCTTTTACACCATAAACGTCATGTGATCGCCCAGTGGACCGCGGGGTCAACTAGTGAACGCCGCGCGGTCAGCGCGTGGTCCACTTATTTCCGGTTCAGTTAGTGGACGCTGAGCAGCGAGGCGGTGCTGGTCGGGTGCGGAGGCGTTAGATGAGCGTTGACCTTAAACCGTCTGGTACCTATAATCCTAGTTTAGGGAGATATGCTCACTACCCAGTTATTTTTTTATCTTGATTGAAATATGAAAATATCAAATTGGCAATTGACTATGAAAATTCAGATCATACCTACTAGTACGAGATACGCTTAAGGACGACCTTCACCCATCGACTTACCGGAGCAACCCTAGATTTTATCAAATAAAATATGTTTCTGAACATATACCAATAGGGTTGCGGTAAAAAAATATGGTCATGACTATGATTAATTAAAATTATAAAAACTATAATTAAAAAAAATATAATTTTATTTTTAACAATTTTCACCGACTTGCTTGCCAAATGAAAATTATATCAAAATGAAGGCAATTTTATTGTGAATACAGTGTACAGTGTTGCTTGCGACAATCTAGTCAAGAATAACGGTAGACGGGCTTTGAAATTAAAAATTTTAAATTGGAAAATTGATTGACAGGGAAGCATTGCGCATCCGAGTGGCTTGTCCATATTCTTTATGGAAACCCTATTGGTATATGTTCAGACACATATTTTATTTGATAAAATCCAGGGTTGATCCGGTAAGTCGATGGGTGAAGGTCGCTCTTCAGTGTATCTTAGACCATACCTAACTGTATCCTCTGTAGTTACATCACCAATATTTACCTAATAACTTTTGGGAGTATGATACACTAGACCGCAAGCTGTTGTTGTTATCAGAATTAAATATTTGAACTAGGTCATGGTTTGTGAGTAAACAAACCAGGAACTTTACCATCGAACTCTTGGTCTAGTCGTGTGTACGTAGGCTTACATCCGTTACAGCATCATTACGTTGAAGTTTTGTGCCCGAGTTTCAAAGTCGACAGCTGTGGTCGACAAATTGGCGTAAACTACTTATAGAGTTTGTCGGAGTATGAGAGTCCCAAAAAAGCAGTAGCGTGTATTGATATATTATTTTAGTAGTTGTCGTACATTCTTGGATGGTGGATGTAATGGCCGGCGCACAGTGAGGATGGCAGGGCATGGCATTTTAATTTTTATCAATCGAATTTACCTTATACTTATCCAATCGAAATAAGGTGCTTCAGCGGGTGAACCGAGAAAATAATCCGCGATACTCCGAGGTGGATCACCGAGCATTGAAATATAATACCTTATTTCGATTGGATAAGTATTAAATTCGACTGATAACAATTAAAATGCCATGGCATGCCGTCCTCACTGTGCGCCGGCCATAATGCTCGGGATAGACGGCGACACTCGACACTCGACACACGACACTCGACACTCGTCACTCGACAGTCAGTATATCTCAGTATAGCGACACCGCCACTACAAATGTAACAAGGTGTCGCGGTGGTGTACATACGCAGACACTCGATATATACACTGAGTGTATTAGTGTAAAGTGTCGTGTATCATAGCTTTATAACAGCAACTAACATTAATTTCAGGATTTTCAGGGCTGACGTGTGTCGTGAATATTTCAGAATTCAACTGTTGGTCTTACAATAAATAATTTAATTCGTAGACGGAATAATGGTAGTTGACTGTTAGCATGAATAAAATATTTCAGAACTTTCACTTTTACATTGTAAAAAATATTTTCAGAAAATGCGCGCCCAAATGCGTGCCCGGATATTAACCGCAGCTGTGGTCTTAGCTCGATAAATTAGGTCGTCTAAAAGTTTGCACCATCAAGCGTTTCCCTAGTAGCAAATATTTGTCATAAAAACGTACGTTTTCATCACTGACCCTAAATTGACGTCTTTTTTTCGTCGCCGACCTTATTTGCTACCTGCGTTTTCGTTACTCATTGTTCAGGGTTCGAAATTATAAATGACGTCTTCAACTACTGCTTCGCGCAGTGTTCCGAGCATAGGCCGCTCAGCACACTGCATCAGGTAGTTGTAGGTTCCATTCCCCCCGGAAAATTGAGAAAACTGTTTTTTCATAATTTGGCCAGGTCTGGGTGTCACTGGGATCGCCTCCTGTCCACTGTACGTTAGCCATTGCACAAGCTTAGTTAGAACCATATGATAAAGGGAATACTTTCAAAATAAGTTATGAAAGTACATTTCCTATAATGTTGGAACATAACGTGCATCTGGAGAGGTGGGCGTTGACTTTGCAATACAGTTTTTTAAACTCTAGCAGACCGTCAACGTTTTATATTTTCGTTTCGTAGGTCGTTTCCACGAACGTAAATGAATACTGGACAGCTTACTGCAGCACAAAAAACGAGCCGAGTGAGAGGGGCCCATAGTGGTACAGTGTCCCTCTACTAGGGTGTCCACGCAATAATAAAATTTTAACGTACTTATTGTAATATATAGGTACATGAGTAACGCACATGATTGATATTTTATAACTCTAACGGAGGTTTCTCTATGCCTGTCGAAGATATAAAAGAAAGTACCTTATTACTATGTTTCATCTTCGCGTTGGTAGCCACTCTACAAGTAAAAGAAACATTTCAAACAATGGATAAATAAATAAATATCTCCAGACAATACATCAACTATTAGGTCCCAAACTAAGCAACGCTTGTACCTTCTATAAATACCGTCCAATGGACTGGAAGCTATCCCAGACCAGAGCAAATTACGAAAAGGCTAATTCCAAAATTTTCCCCGACGGGAATCGAACCCTCAACCAATCGGTGCAATGAGCCCATTACCAATATTACCAATGTTACCATCTAAAGACATTTACAAAATATAAATAATATTCAATATTACTTGCTATAAAAAATATATGACTACAAATTAAAAATGATCATTATGAATCCAACATGTTTCGACGAAACAATAGTCACGACACGATAAATAATAAATTAATTTATTTGGTTGATTTAAAAACTACCAATCACTACCCAACGATAATATTATTTTGGCATGACAACTAGGAGTGAGAGGGACACGGTCCCAACTGGGGCCTCTCGCTCGGTTCGTTTATCTGTCTAAGAATTGTCATAATAGACCTTAAGGCAGGAGAATAAAGTTGAATTTCTTAATTTCTTCTTAACCAAAAACTCAAGTCATCAATCCTTCATTATACATCCGTGGTCGCTTCAGATCAAATCCCCGATGTTGCCAGATGACCATGTGAATTTTCCCAACTTTTTTCGAAATCCCTCCAAAGATACGTTTTCTGAAAAAAAAAAAATTAATTGGTTTGGCTCATTTAGGAGAAATACAAAATCAAAAATACTCTCTTAATTTTTATATAAGTTCAACTACATATTTATAAACAAATATTTTTATATTCCATTTTATTTTACCTGTTTCATTTAGCATATAATTTGTTACATGTCATGTTTTCAGTGTTAAACATTTATCACATTTTCGATGTAGGAACAAAATTGAACAGGTGGACCGATTAAGATTTAGTTTTTAGGGGTCCGTACCTCAAAAGGTAATTGGTAAAGGTATTGTAATATGGTATTCACCCACATACTACGACGTTTTCTACGCCTTCGCTTGCGCAATAATAGCAAAAGAAGTAGTGTTTCTTCGTCAGAATCTATGTTGCAACCGAATGAATAGCGGTCAAAGTCAACGGTAACGTCGGTAACCATGGTTGTAGTTGTAATCATGAAATATAATCGTCCTATGTTTATGGTTAACACTATGGTGATTTGCTTTTATTCAAGTCCGCATTCTTAGTAACGAGGAACCGTACTAGATGTCGCTAAGCCGCTAGGGCAGAGATTCCCAAACTATTTTGGCAAGACGCCCCTTTTCCTAAATGAACTCAACAAAAAAACTGTGTGATTCAGTCATTCTTATAACAAGTTGGTATACGTAATAGTTACAACTTATACGGTATCTTGAAAGTTTCAAATAAGAACATGTGTTAATTAATAGGGGTCGATTTTTAGACGTCGTCGACCCCCAAAATCAGTTTTCGTTTATGTCGATATGTAACCAATATCGACCACTTTGGGAATCCCTACGCTAGGGCAACTAAATATGATTGTTTAGATTGGGTTACCCCTAAAAATATAACGCCCCTAAAAAAATCCCATCCCACTTATTTACCCCCTAAATTTGACTCCTTTAAAATTAGTAAAAACTATTTAGGAGGTTTTTTTTCTAAAAGTGAATTTTCGGGGGAGTTCGAATAAAATTGGTGGGAAATTCACATGGTCATCAGCTGGCCACACCGGTATTATATAGAATGCAACGCGCAGGCGCGCGGACCGCTACAAGCAGTTCGTGTATGGTACATGGAAATTTTGTATTGAAACTGCTACTCGCCGTGCAGCGACCGCTTCTAGCGGTCGAGATGAACTGCTACAAGCAGTCCGTGTATTGCCGCGCTAATTGTATAATAGACGAAAATGATTTAACTACCCACGTACACTGCCAGTAATTTGCGGCTTTTATATTAAACAGTATACTGAAATGCTTTATCTTCTAGCGTTACAGTTTCGGCCAATATAAATGGCATACTGCAATAATTTAGTAATTAACTAATAACTAGGTGCCATCCATTAATTACGTCACATGAATTTAATGATTTTTAGACCCCTCCCTCCCTTGTCACAGCTGGTCACATTTGCGAGACTCCTCCCTCCCTGTGTGACGTCACATATATTTTATAATTTTCAAAAAATTTCAACATTTTTCTTTAAATTTCAAATTTTGGTTTTAATACTTAGATATATTAGATTTTCAAATGTGACGTCACAAAACTTAGGACCCCTCCCGCCCCCTTGTCACACAATGTCACATTTCGTCGACCCCCTCCCCCCCCTTTACGTGTGACCTAATTAATGGATGGCCCCCTATGAGTTATCATCTAACTTGTACGCCTAATAAAATACAAACTCTAGCGTGACGAAAATATTTGGGGGAAAGAATTATAATTTGGAGAGAAGAATAAAGAATCAATTGTACAATAAAATGGGTACTTGCTTACACTGCGGACTGTCTTTCAGGATTTTTTAATTAGAACATAAACAAACTCCCTCTCACAGAAGATCGGTGAAAAGTAGCTATTGTTATGCATTTCCTACGATGGGTGAGAGAGTCGGAGGCCCAAGCAAGGGGGGGGCCTTCCTCTCCCTCTGTACCACTCACGTTCAGGTCGGCAACACGCTAGCGAAGCCTTTGGTATTTCAAGCATCTATACGATAACTGTTTTAACATCAGGCGCGCCGTATGCTTGCTTGCGGCGAAGGTGCCATTCGGAAGGACGCGGCAGACAGCAGACGTCAGTCGGTCTCATACAAATTAATACTGCATAGTTATGCCGTCTGCCGTCGCGGCACATGTCATCGCCCGTCTGTCACTGCCGTCTGTTGTCTGCCGCGTCCTTCCCACAAAGTAAAGACTAAAGAAAGAGGTGCCCTTATTAGATATCTGTATGAAAAAAAACGTGGTCATTGTTTTTTCATTTTCATTGTTTTATGTACCGGTAAATAGTTGAACTACTCGATTCGTTTTATGTCGATATTAGTAATAGGCCGACCACTCGGCCGACCACTCGGCCGACTTGCTTAGGGCCAGTCCCCTTAGCAATTGGTCCATGGTCCTTTTGAATGGCACCTTAAGTTATCAAAATAAAAATAAAAAACCATTTACGATACTATGAACAAAAAGTGCAGTAGATTAAAGTTAGCTTATCTGTTAAAAGTTTGCACCAACATTAAAATAAATACTAACGAAAGAAACATGGTAATAAGACTGCAAAAAACTAGTCGGGCACTTAAGATTTAACAATGAGTACAGATTATATTGTAATGGGCCTTATTTACTACTAGGCACTGTACACCTAGTGATGGGATGTTCTCGAGAACATTCTCACCCTCGGAAACTTACGGAAACTTACTCGTGAGAATTTTCGAGAATTTATCTTCTGAAGCATGTTAATCTTGGTATAAACCTCATTAAACATGCAAGTATGGTGGTTTTAATTGTTTTTAAGATTGAACGTTAGGATAACGTCACCCAAAATTAAAAAATCTCACGAGTAAGTTTCCGAGGGTGAGAATGTTCTCGAGAACATCCCATCACTCTGTACACCGCAATGACGTAAGATATTTTAATTACTCGGCTCAGCATGGACTTATTTATTCGGAGAAATAAATAACAGTACCCCACAATTATCTATAATGCTGTATTGTTCCGAAATAAATTGCTTACAGCCCAGTTTTTCCAACGGTGTTTAAACCCCTGTCAAAATAATATAAAATTAAAAGTAAGTAGTAAGTATTGAAGGCACCATAGACACGCCCTCAACCAATAATATATCTATGGAAGGCACTAATTGTGCTCAGCGTCAACATGCAGTGAAATTCATACATAACATTATCGTTCTGTCTCATGACTAGGCCAAACTAGGCGAGGCAAATGACAGCACTCGGGTGAGGCAGGGCGAGCAATTGGTTCATGCGCGCCATGTCAAACTAAGCGAGGCAAAGCTGTCTCGCGGGATGCGAGCCTTCTGGACCCCGCTATTTAGTCAATTCTGACAACATTTTTATTTGAGCATACCAGACATCATAATAAGATTACCTTGTTAAGGTTTTCTTAATCCATCAATCTTCGTTAGGGCCATAACACACTGGGTAGCCATGGCGACGTCGCTAGCCACCGTAACCAACTATTCGTATTGAAACGTATGACAGGTAAGACACCTGGCGACGGACTGGCGACGTCGCCAGTCAATGCAAGTTGTTTGGATACGTGGCTGGCGACGTCGCCTGGCGTCCCGGTGTGTTATGGGTCTTAATCTCTTGCATAGAAAAAACAAAGAAAGATTTATAATTAATCAGACGTTCTGCAGATTGTTAAGTTAATCAACACTTGAGAAACCGGGCTTTAATATCTTTACTGCTGTAGAAGCCTCCAGTGCTCATAAAATCTCTGTCCTCTTTAGAAATCTATTTAGATGTCAACTACCGTCTTCTCTACGCTACCATATTAAATTTAATAAATAGAGGTTCGTGTTACAAAAGGAAGATTTTCGGGCTTTTAATATAAAAGTTTATGCCTGTGACTGTGAACTAGTTTTTTTTTGTGGTGGATTAATTTATAAGTAGGTACCCACCGCTATTTGATTTCTGTTGGATTGGATAAATATTAAATACGATTGATAAAAATTAAAATGCCATGCCATGCCGTCCGCACTGTGCGCCGGCCATTATTGTAATATAAAATGTTTCATAATAAATGTTGGAATGAGTACGGTTACCATCATTTAAGGATTTTTTGACATTTTCGCAGGACACTAAGTAAATCAAAAAGCCAAGTTGAACTTGGCTGGACACAACTGCTGCTTTTTTTTTTTAATTAAAAATGGGCTTCCTTTTGACCTCAATCTTGCCGTAGGGGCAGAGATGAATTCGACGGTGGAGCGAGCGTACCTAGAAGATGCCTGTTCACCCAACTTTTAAAGAGATTTGGGTTGTACGCACTCGGAAAAACAGACGCAGGCAGGGAGTTCCACTCCTTGGCTGTGCGCATTATGAATGATGATTTGTAGCGCTGTGTGCGGTTATGAAGAATATCAACCAAGTAGGGGTGATATCCTGCGGTGCGTCTGGAGGTCCGATGGTAGAAGGGAGAAGGCGGGATGAGCTCATGGAGCCCTTGAGCACACTCTGTATACTAGCGGACAGAATATTCAAGGATCTCTGAATGCCTGGACCTCGCTGGATAAAAACAGATAGGGTGTGAACTTGACTCTTACTAAAAGCATACCATGGGAGAAGGGATAGGAATGGGAGGAAGGAGGGAGTTCTTTTGTTCAGGCCATAATTAACACACAAGTCATTTCTACCAACAAGTCGATTTTGTCTGTTTGAATTAAAAAACGTTAACCTACTCTGACATACACTCTACCTATAGGTACCTATAGGTACCTTAGTCCCAATTCAAATATAAACCCATAATAATGATGCCTAGTATGCCAATTTAACACACAATTATATTTTATCAAGCATGTAAGTATATTACGAAATAATGTTAAATATCATAGTTACACATTTTTACAAAATATTTGAAATTCTCAGAGTATTGGAATTTGGTAAGCGAGCACGTCTTCTATCGACTTTGAGACTTATCCCACAGAAATCAGTACGGTTGGTAGCCCTGTTTATGTGATACAATCGCAGTGAAATACGGTGGCGGAACTAAACGCAACATCCAGCAAGATAATCATCTCATCGGGACCACCGCGACAATGGACTTAGGACAACTCTATAAAAAGTTTGACATTTCATGTGACCTCTTAGGGCCTCCGCAGACTAGCTACTTTTAGCATCGGCGATCGGCGATTTTGATGCTGCGTCTCGCTCGTTCGCGCTCGAAGAAACGCGACGCAGCATCGATACGTCACAAAATCGCCGGTTGCCGATGCTAAAAGTTGCAAGTCTGTGGAGGCCCTTAGTAATGATTGTGAATACGGAACTTATTATTGGTGGTAGAACCAAGCTGTAGCCAATTGAACCTAGCTCATATACGGACTAGCTGGACTGGGGTAATATCACCCTCTCACAGAAGATCGGCGTCAAATTGCTATTATAGCTGCGTATCGTATGATTGAGAGAGACGGAAGCCCAACACCTCCCCCTTTCACCTCCCTCTGTCCCACTCCCGTTCACGTGCGAGCGATGCCGTTGGTATTGCAAGCAAGGTTAAAGAACTGTTTAACAATAGGTGGGCAGTAAGCTTGTTTGCCGCCGTCTAACATAAAACAGTCCTGGGGGCTTACCACAAGCTCTTATTGCGATTCAATTATAGGAACGTTTTAATGACGTTTCTTATTGTCATGACAATAAGTTACGTCATTGCACAAAAAGTCGCTGAAACGTTAATACGTTCCTGTAATTGAATCGCAATAAGAGCTTGTGGTAAGCCCCCTGCATTAACACTAGCCTCTCAGTAGCTGTCAGATAAGTCTGTACTAAGAGCAAGAATTATCTCTTTGAGACTGTAGGACTACTGAAGTTACTCGAACTTTATTCGCACAACGAAATATAAATATAACGTCACAACTTTTATCACCATTCGGGGGTAGTCTGAGGCTTGTGGAGGTATTAACCAACTCAAAGCCCACGTTTCACCTGATAGTCAGAACCCAACGTGGCAGTTGGTGAACCTTGTCGCCGTGTATACAGGAACTGACTATTACCTAATCCCGTGGGATAGGTGGGTTTCCTCACGATGTTTTCCCTCACCGTCAGCGAACTGTAAATTATGCACATAGATGAAAATTCATCGATTGGTGAATGCCCCACCGGGGATCGAATCTGGGACCTTCTGGTTGCTAGCCCAACCTTTTCACCCCTAGGCTACAGTCGCTTCTCCGCACAACTGTATCTATGATTTCCTAGTCTGTGGTCGAGCTAAGCCATGATAGCATACAACACTCATTTAAATAATCCACTTGGATTCATTCAAATCAAATTGATTTGATTTCAATAATTAAATGCATTAGTAATAAATGTATTTTGGGTAAATTGTGTATTTAATAAATATAAAATTGCCCAATCAATCACGGTCGGTGGTCATTCGTATGGAGAGTACTGAGTGAAAAGGTTGCCGAGTGTACTGAGTGTGGTCTGACATGAGTATTGGTGAGTAGACATTACTATGTCCACTAAATAATAACTCACACATTATTTGTTTTCCGAAAAAACGAGAATCTATCTATCTAATTCTTTCTCTACGGGACTCATGTTTTAAACTAACGTTACGGCAGTATTCTAGCAAAAGCCTTAGAGGAATTGCTAAGGAGTTCTGCTAGAAAAAAAAATGCTTTATGTGGCGTTTTAGTAATGTTTGTGAAAACGACGGTTATTATAGTAACCACGATAAAGTAGGAGTTTCTCATTCGACCCCTATGTATTTTTTTCAGTTTAATTTGTTAATTTTAGATAATTTTATTTTTAGATAACATATCTGATCAAAGTTTTACATATAAAAGTTTAATAATAAGGATTATAGGCGTTAGGTATATAATTGTTGGCCATCCCTTGCATTTTTTCAGCGTACCGCATAAAATTGATATACTTCTTGAAGTTTGTACTACTGTGTGGTATTCACTCCGCGACTGTACCGCACCCCGAGCCAGCTAAGATTAGCTTCAGCTCTATACTGGATGCCACTATGACTGCTATACAACCAATCATTGCTGCTGGCTCTAATAGATGTAAGTAATAAATGCCATTGTTTTTTTTGTTTTGGAACTGAAGTGGCAAACAAGCGTACGGCCCGCCTGATATTTTTTTTACATGCAGCTAAATTCACATATCAGTTATCACACCCGCGATTCGACAATCAAGGCTTTTTTTAGAAGATGATAATATCCTAGGACAATGATAGTATCCTGGGACATTTTGTACACACGGTTACCTGATCCCAAACTAAGTAGAGCTTGTACTATGGAAACCAGATAACTGATATTACTACATATACTACTTTTTTATTTGTAAATACATACTTAATATACATATACACCCAGACTCCGGACATACAGGCATGTTCATGTACACAAATGCATGTCCCGGGTAGGAATCGAACCTACGACCTGCAGCGTGAAGGGCGCCTCCGCCTCCTATCCTCCAAACATGCGTATATTTGTGTAATCGCCTTAACTTTTTTCTACATGTGTTTCCTCTCACAGGTGAAGCATTCAAAAGCTTCTTTGGCTTGACATACGAGCAGATGCTGCAGAAGAACTCCACTGACTTCCAGGATGTCCTGAACATCGATCTGATCACTAAAAATGGGAACGTCAAACACAATCTGACGGCAACTGCTAGGCTCAGCCGTATAATGGCCAGCGCTCAGACTATAATCATATTAATCCATGGTTTTATGGAGAGTTCTGATGGGTGGATGGTGAACGCCATAGCCCCGGAGCTGTTAAAGAAGGCAGAGTATAAGGTGTTTGCTCTGGATGGAAGGAAGATCATCAATTTGGAGTATTTCAGGTCGTCGACGTATGTCAGATTCATGGGAGAAATTTTGGGGAACTTTCTGGCGGATATTGTTAAGAGTAAGTAACCCTTAAAGAAGAGTACATGATTTAAATTTACTTGATACAAATATCGACAGACTAAGGGCTGTATCACACCTGGCGACGGGACTGGCGACCGTCGCCAAGTAGAGTCCTGTCATATTTTGACATAATTCAATACGAATGATTGGCGACGGTAGCCGGCGACGTCGCTATTACCTGTCAAATTCAATACGAATTAGTTGGCGACGGTGGCTGGCGACGCGCCTGGCGTCCCGGTGAGATAGAGCCCTAACACACCAACTGTCTTGTCCCAAGCTAAGCAACGCTTATACTATGGGTACTGTACAATGGACTGGTGGTGAACCCAGTGACACCCAGACCGGGCAAAGATGAAAACCAAGCGTTCGATAAAGACTTTAAAAAATATCTTAAATTCATTGAAATCGGGAAGAGTCAAGTCCAGCGTATTGCGTAACTTTTTCGTCAGTGTTTCAATTGGTTTCGTTCATCCTGTGTTGTATTATCAATTGAAATTTATTGAAATCAGGAAGAGTGAACTCCAGACTCATACGGATTTCAATTAATTTCAACTGAAAATGCAATACAGGATGAACGTAACCAATTGAAACATTGACGAAAAAGTTACGCAATCGCCCCGCTGATTACTCCTGATTTGAATCAATGTCAATTGACAAAGCAACAGGGAATAAACACAACCAATTGAAACATTGCTGAAAAAGTCACGTAATTGATGTATCTTTTCTTTCAACAGACGGCCAAGACCCATCAAAGATTTACCTAATAGGCCACAGCCTAGGGTCTCACATAGCCGGGGCAGCTGGCAAGAGAGTTCAGAGACTGACAGGCCAGCTCCTGGGCAGGATCACAGCCCTGGACCCAGCGGGGCCGTGTTTCAGCAACATCAACCCTGGAGGCAGGATTGACAGGACTGATGCGGCGTATGTCGATGTTATACACACCAATGTTGGGATGTTGGGGATGAAAGAGCCTGTAGGTAAACAAAGGTTTCCGACGTATTTTTATTATAACTAAGGTGGCAAAGCTCTAGAAATTTAATTGCCATAAACGTTAACTGCAACGTGGTCCAATAATTGTTCTGCGAAATCAGATATGCGTAATTTAAAACCTGATATGTGCTCGCGAAACACACATCACATTCCATCAGGTGAGTTCGTGGTCAAATACTTGCCTATCACTGAATCAAATAAAATAAAAAAATATGTGCGCTCAAAATCCGATATGTAACCATTTTTCTTCCATAACAATGAAACCATAGTTTTTTTTTTTAATTAGCACTTTGCGTTAACGAAATTTTGATGAAAAATGCATTTACTCCAGAAAAATAGATTTTGTCTCTTCTGAAAATTTCCTCTAAAACACATACAGCTTTTGGCATGCGCACCAATGATAGCAAACAGCCATACCTATAATATAATATATAATATAATATAACCTTTTGAATAAAATGAATCCCCATGAAGCCATTGTCATTGTCAGTACCGAAAAGGCTTTACCATAGTATTAGATGCTATTGCGAGAGGCATTAAAGTTATTTACCGAGGACTAAGTGAGCACTCGGAGAGATGTGACTAATAAAAAGGATTGAGACTGTTCCTCTTCCGGGCTTAATGTTTTATTGTTACCTAAATTATTATTTCCGTATTTTTTTGGTAGGTATAACCTACAAAGTGAACACACACACATACACATGCACATGCACATGCTGAATTGGGTCCGTTTGCGGTAAGCATAATCTGTTAAGTTACTTATTTTCTTTGTTTATTTTTTGCTTACCGTAATAAAGTTTTTCTTTCTTTCTTCTTTCAAAGTTCCAGGGCCCCGAGTCACTTAGCCGTTGTGGCGCCACTGTGGCGTTTTGCTATAGTGATCGACCCTCTGATTGGTCGTTTGATTCTGACCGACCAATCAGAGGCCGATCAGCTGGTCAGCTGACCAATCAGAGCATCGATCACTATAGCAGCTCAATAGGAATGGCTGAATTAACCATTACGAAACCACTGATCTCTAAAATTATCTTTGTGAATTCTTGATTATAAATCGAAAATACTTGGCAATTGGCATATTGTCGGCGAGAGGACTGCTAAAAGATGGCCGATAACATGTTGACCGCCAAGAATTTACGATTTAGAATAAAGAGTTTACAAAGATATAAGAGACCAGTGGTTTTCCATTGGTTTTCAGCGAGCAGACTCGGGGGCCTGTAGTACCTTTTTATAGTGATAGAATCGTAATCAGTTTATATGTTTTATTCATAACTCTGACCCGATAGACGTTGTCTTGTTCGAATTTCAATATATTTCACGCAACTTTTCCAATTTTCTTTCCCAAAAAAACCTTATTCGAACTAATACGAATTTTGAAGATTTGCCAAATCGATCCAGTCGTCCTCAAGTAATGACGAACTGTTTAAGCAGTAAGTAGTATTTACTATTGTGTAGACTCAAAGAATTTGGGATCAATCGGGGGTCATGTTCTATGACTTGGTAGTAACCTATGGTGTATTTTTTAATTCCGGAGACTAATTTGACATTGACAGTGTGGCTAGGTTATGGAAATTTTTAAATAGTGATGTCCAGCAACCGAAACTAATCGAAAAACCGTAATATATTATATTACTACTTATTTATAAGTTTTTCTGCAAAATCGCATAAACCTCAAGCAAACTTTTGGAATTCGATGAAATCATTAAAATTTATAATTAGTAAACAACAAAATCGAGTAAGGAGTCATAGACGTTTAAAATAAATTATTTTATTATTGAATATGCCTATACGTACTTTTACTGTGTCTATACTCTGATTTTTAGGGTTCTGTACCCAAATGGTGCCAACGGGACCCTATTACTAAGCCTACGCTGTCCGTCTGTCTGTCTGTCAGCGGACTGTATCTTACGAACTGTAATAGCTAGAGACTTGAAATTGTTATAGAATGTGTATTTCTGTTGCCGCTACAACAACTACTAAAAATAAAATAAAATTTAAAAATAAAGGGGTCCCCATACACCAAACTTGATACTTTGACGTTTTTATTCTACGGTGCCATTTATTATGACATGTTTTGATTGGCTGCTTAAATGTTTGTTATTGGTATTTTGTCTGTTGTTTGTTATTATAATTTTACGTAAATTTATTATAATATATACCATACCATAAAGTTCTAAGTTCCGTCTCTAACTCTATTACATTCGCTTTGCTGAAGGCAGATTGAGGTAAACAAAAGGCCTTGTCATGGCTCAAACACAAACCTTTAAAAAAGGACGCACAGTTTTTTTTACAAAATATATCAATTATGTACAAAAGTAATTTATATATACAAAAACAGGGACATAAAAACAAAGAAACAATTAATATAATTCCTTTGAGTAAAATTTTCTATCTCCAGTATTTAGAGTAATTGCCCTCCAGGTGGCGTTAAAAAATTCCATGCTGCATACGCACGACATTTTTTAATTTTACGGTTCCAATAATCGGTACCGGAAAAAGCGGTAGGACAACACTACAGAAATAAATGTGGCAGCATCAAGGAATTTTTAACTCTAAGATCAGCATTATTTTCAATTTTGACATAATATGTGATTGGCAATTTAGTCTTCGGAATTAAAAAATACACTTTAATGACCATAATCAGACACTAACGGCACTAACTAAAAGATAATTAACGGTTTGATATACACACGGGTGTATAAACAACGCAATATGGGTTAATATTCTGGTGACCGATTGGCGCTGTGGCTCGAGCGCAGGCCGTTCGGCACACGGCATCGAGTGGTTGCAGGTTCAATAGCCAGAGGCAAATTTCAGAAAAGGCCTATTCGTAATTTGCCCAGTAGCCCGATTCACGTAACCAAAACCGTAACGATGTCTCAGCGATATACTCGTTGAAAAGGCTATCAACGACTATATCGCTGAGACATCGTTACGGTTTTGGTTACGTGAATCGGGCCACAGAAGGGCTAGACAAGTGGGTGACGTCTACAAGCGTTCGTTTAAATCGCTACGCTTCATGTGTGGAAATGACATAAGTCACGTGATCTACATAGCAACTTGTTGTTGATCTACATAGCGACGTTTGACATTTCCATACATTGTGAAGTCCTATTCTATTCAATTAGCGTTCATGCCACTTGTCTAGGGGGGCTGGTCTGCGTTTCACTGGGATCGCTATCAATCAGCCAGGTAGCCATAGTACAAGCTTTGTTTAGTTTGGGACCATGCAGTAGGCAGTGCTCGGGTGCTCAAGCACCCATGAGAGCCAAGTAGGGGGTGCTGAGCACCCATGAGCCCAGCCAGGCATTTAAAATTGATCAGGGGGCTTACCACAAGCTCTTATTGCGATTCAATTATAGGAACGTTTTAACGACGTTTTAATGACGTTTCTTATTGTCATGACAATAAGGTACGTCATTGCACAAAAAGTCGCTGAAACGTTAATACGTTCCTGTAATTGAATCGCAATAAGAGCTTGTGGTAAGCCCCCAGTAATCGGTTTTGAGTTTATTCCAATTTCTTTGGTTTTGAGCAATATATCTGCAACCTCACCCGCTCGCAGCCTCGCACGTTTTAGTCAGTCGAATGTTGATTGATCAATATCTTTGAGTAACGATAATTATTTAAAAAAAAAAATATCATTCAAATTATTACATTACATGAACGTTTCAAGTGTGCACTTTTGGATTTTCCAAATACCGAAAATTTTTGCCAATTTTTCCTCAAAAAAAAAAAATGCATCAACTTTTTGTCCTACTGCTTTTCTATTCTTTTAAACGAGTCAGCAAATAGGCATGAGCAACCACGGGATTTTCTAAAAGTCGGCGCCCCTGGCAGTAGGTGTGTAAGTCTGGCGATTTTTATTATTTAGTAGTTCTACCCTATTATAGTCGGTAATTAGGTACTAGCTAGAGTAACCATTGACGATGTTGCTGGTTTCAGGTTACAAAGACTTCTATCCGAACGGCGGGTCGTCTCAACCAGGCTGTCTGCTATCCATCTGCGAACACAGCAGAGCTTGGGAGTTCTTTGCGGAGTCTATAACCTCACCGAAGCATTTTCCAGGTAAAAATAACATTAACGACTTCACCGGGCAGTGCGAACCCAAAGTGCGCTCCAGCCAGAGCGCCACGTAGGACACGGTCTGTTGAGATAACGCGAGCAAATTTCTATTCCCCCCTCTCTTAGGCGAAGGCTAGACGTAAAGTATATACCTACTGTGCATGGACCAATTAGTAAGGGGACTGGCCCTAAGCAACTCGGCCGAGTGGTCGGCCTAGCGAGTAGCGAGTAGTTCAACTATTTACCGGTAGATAAAACAATGAAAATGAAAAAACAATGACCACTTTTTTTCATACATATATCTAATAAGGGCACCTCTTTCTTTAGTCTTTACTCTGTGCTACTGTGGTCCGTCAGTATGGTACATAATGATGGATGTCATTCCATCGACACAGGCTACACGTTCAGTATTTATTCCGTCAGTATTGTGACGTAGTTCGTACAGTGCAGACGTCAAATGAAACACGAAAGCTTGGTATGGATATTACCTTAGCGCTTGATTTAATCCGCAATCTCAGAAGACATGTCCACTCTATTGCTTTCGCGACGCGGAATGCCAAACTGTCATTCTGGAATTGAAATTCGTGGTAAATACTGTCATCCATCAGTGTACTAGCCTACACGATCAGTTTGGACCACGGTTTTTGGTAAATAATGACGGACCCCAGTATTTACTTTACGTCTAGCCTTCGCCTTAGGCCTAAAGTTCTGATCCGTCCCCTCCAGGCCAAAACTAGGTCCGTCTATGCCTTCGGGGAATAAAGGGGTGGTGTGTATTAAGGGTTTTTTTTCAGCTCGCAAATGTGAGAACTGGACGGTCTTCAGTCAAGGTGGTTGTTCGAAGGGCGAAGTGTCCTACATGGGCCTCAACTCCGGCGCAGGCGGTCCTGGATTATACTTCCTTAACACTAACCCTTCTACGCCCTTTGGCATGGGCTCAGCGGGTAGCGGTTGATTTTATGAAATTAAAACTGATTTTATGAAGCGTTTTATTTTTATCTAAAAGTAGCGTTAAGTCGTAACTCCACCTACGTGGTACTTAAGTAGCACTAACTCCGAGATATAGTATGTCACTCAAGCATAGTGTTGGCTTCTATTAGGGCCTCCGCAGACTAGCTACTTTTAGCATCGGCGACCGGCGATTTTGTGACGTATCGATGCTGCGTCGCGTTTCTTCGAGCGCGAACGAGCGAGACGCAGCATCAAAATCGCCGATCGCCGATGCTAAAAGTAGCTAGTCTGCGGAGGCCCTTAGTGAAAACACGCATACTGGGCGGCGCGCCCGAGCAGTCGGTTTTATCTTTGTTGATGTAAGCAAAAAGTTGGTCATACTCATAAGTGATCTCCGTCGGGGCTGCTCGGGGCTTGTGGACGCGTTTAACGATTATTAGAATTATCTCGTCCAAAACTACTTACAATTTTTATTACGTCTTTATAATATAAAGCATATTTTTTTTTAAGTCTCTGCTATAAGTACATTATAGGTACTTAAATATAGGAGAACTAAGAGAGCAAAGTAGGTACTTATGGAAAAAAAAACATAAAGCGAATTGTTTTATAAACCTAACTTTAGGGATATTATATCATATTATAAATGTTTCACTTCGATAGTATTTTTCTTTTCTTACTATTCAGATTTTTTGTAACTTTAGTATTAAGTACTCTTTTGTGGACTTTCGGCTACTTTGGTTCAACTTTATCATAATTCTGAATATTTAAAAGTAAAAGCAAGAAAGATAATTATTATTCTTGTCCCACGTTGTCTTTATTTTATTCGTTAGAAACAATTTAATATGAAATATATTAATAATATTTTGTCTAGTCGGTCTTTAGGCTTTCTTAAGGTCGGCACTCATCTATTAACTCCAGTCAACATCCTGTGAACCGCGCGTGATCAACGAGTGAACGCCACGTGGTCAGCGCGTGGTCCACTTATTTCCGGTTCAGTTAGTGGACACCGACCGACGAGGCGGTGCTGATAGATGAGTGCCAACCTTGAGAAACTTTTTTAGAGTTTTTTTAATAACTAAACCCTAAAAAAGTATTCTAACATATCATTATCCTACCCATAGTCGTAATGTATGTGAGAGACAGCAACATTTTTGTTGTGTCTATTAGTATTTAGTCGTGATCGGCCTGTATTAATAAAACGATCTCAAGATTGAGATCGAACTTGAGACGCTGTTTTTGACAGATGTTCCATACATTAAACGTCAAAACTGCATCTTAACATCGATCTCAACTATGAGATCAATTTATTAATAAGGGCCTAAACCTCGGGATATACGACGACACTTGACACTAATACACTCACCCCCTTATTCATAGAGATTTTAGCCAGTTTACAATGGTTTTGAAAAGCATTTTTAGGAACAAATGTGATTTGTAATTCCACTGCAAGTCGATCATAACTTTCTATGAATAAGGGGGTTAGTGTATACATCGAGTGTCTGCGTGTGTACACCACCGCGACACCTTGTGACAGTTGTAGTGGCAGTGTCGCGACACTGAGTGTCGAGTGTCGCCGTGTATGCCGAGCATTAGAGTACAACTTTGTAGGTACGAGATGTGGTCGCGATTTGTCGCCATGATAATTGACATCAAAAAATCCCACTCGCCATTTTTATTATAACGCCATTAATTTGTTACGGTTGAAAAGAGATGGTGATTTGATTTTTCAGTCCATTACATTTCGTTTACTCATTCAGTAGAGATACGTTACTGTTACAGATATTTTTTACGTTTATCATGAAGGTAATAGAGCTAAGCTGCACCACATGGGCTACCACGACCAGGGTAATACCACCCTCTCACAGAAAATCGGCGTAAAGTAGCTATTTTAGTTGCGTTCCGTGCAACAAGTGAGAAAGCCGGAAGCCCAACCTCACGACCCTCTTCATTTCTCTCCCCCTGTCCCACTCCCCTTCAGGTCGGCAACGTGCGAGCGATGCCTTTCATGTTGCAAGCATATACGGTAACTGCTTTCGGAATTCCGTTTCCGATATTTCCCTCTGGCGAGACTCGAACCCGCATCCACCCGATGCTCGGACAACGCTCGAACCACTGCGCTTATTCTAATATATCATGGATTACTTCTTAGAAAAGGCAGAGTGGTGGGGTGGAGGAAGTCACCCCCTTTGCCTAGGAGTAGGTAGTCCCCACAATTCAATTTGTCGCAAGTTCAGGCTTCTATTTGTATAATAAAGTTCTGACAGTAGGTCCGTAGACTATTGCTTACTAAAACTTCCTCCATCCTCAATCACAGAACACGTGTATTACAAATCAGTTCGTGAAACTTCTGAAACTTTTTTTTTTTCAGAAAGAACCCATGACGTTTTATATAATAGACATGTCTATCGTGCACGTGTCGTGTATATCGTGCACGATATACACGATGCTCACGGCACATTAGTGCTCTAAAACAGCATCATATAAATTATTTATCAATGAATGCAAGCTATATACGCCAGACCTGTTGTTAGAAAGAGATGAATATACATAGTAGCGTTATTATCTGCTTAATTATTTGGTGCGTCCAGAGCCCTCGCATGCCTCGCCCGAGCACTCATGTTATGACATCTATGGGTCCCGAATTCAAAACTGAGTGCTCCAGCATGCACTTGATGTAGAATTGTAGACGCAGCATTTTGCGCGCTCGCGCGTGCAGCCGTGCAGTAGCGCCGCTGGGTGGTGCGTGACTAAGTGGATGTCAGGCAGTTACCTTGTATTCATGGTTCCAAAATAAGCACGGTAAGGCGCATCTAAAGGTTTAATACGAACTCGGTAAACGTTAAGGATCAATAATAAAAAGTATTCTTTCAACCATCGTTAACAACTTTCCAAGACTTGAAGCAAAACGGAAATAATACCTAAAGAAATTATGTTAGGTACTTTGAAATTCGATGAATCAATTGCTTGGAAATATTCCGATTTCTTTATCTCGTTGCGGTAAAGATACCTCTACGGGCTTATACTTTTCTTTATCCTTCATTTTGATTTTCTTTACACCCTACTTCGTACTAATATTATAAATGCGAAAGTTTGTGAGTATGGATGTATGGATGTTTGTTACTCTTTCACGCAAAAACTACTAAACGGATTTGGATGATATTTGGAACACAGATAGTTTATAACCTGGATTAACACATAGGATACTTTTTATACCCGATAGTACATACTATCGGGTATAAAACGGGAACATTCCCGTGGGATAAATAATGCGCAGACGAAGTCGCGGGCATAAGCTAGTATTATATGTAAAGACAATTTGGTTAGTTATTTGGTATATTTCAGTTTGTACAATAGACGTATGTATACAGAACAAATTACTTCTACGTTACAAAAATGGGCTTTGTTTAATTAAACGTTGAAGGGGTAATGTACTCTACTAAATAAAAAACAAAACAATTGAAGGCCAGTCGCACACGAGCTTTCATTAGTAGCATGTTTACTTTGGATGTTTGCTTAGATTTAGCCGTAATTATAATTACCATAGGTATATTTATTTAGGCGGTTTTATTATTTCATGAAATATACTACGTACTTAACACGTGAATAACTTAACCAAACAAAAAGAATATCCTGGCTTAACAAAAATACATCCTTTTGTATAGATATAAGATTGGTTGGGCGGCGCGCCCACGCGCTTTTAATCCTATATCGATGTCCGTTTGGTTAGACCTATAATACATCAGGACGCCATGGCGACGTCGCCAGCCACCGTAGCCAACTAATTCGTATTGAAATGTATGACAGGGAACACACCTGTCCCCCTAGACAAGTGGCATGAACGCTAATCGAATACAATAGAATAGACTTCACAATGTATGGAAATGTCAAACTTCGCTATGTACACAGAATCTGTGGCTATGTAGATCAACAACAAGTTGCTATGTAGATCACGTGACTTATGTCATTTCTATAAATGAAGCGTGGCGATTTGAAGGAACGCTTGTAGACGTCAGCCACTTGTCTAGCCTTTCTGGCTACGTACTGGCGACGTCGCCAGCAATACAAATTGCTTGGATACGTAGCCGGCGACGTCGCCATGGCGTTCCGGTGTGTTATGGCCCTTATTATCGAAACGGGGTTGAATACGTAGGTTAATCCCTTGATAGTCTTTGCTTGATCCAAAGTTCTGCAGGGCTATGAGTCTCTTAATAATTGTCCATTGCGAAAACCACAGGCCTCTACTCTCCACAATATGCGAACCGTCAAGAATATGCGATTTACAATAAAGAATTCATGAAGATAATATTAGAGACCAGTAGTTTCACAATGCACAATTGTTAACAGACTCGAGGCCCAGTAGTAATGTGCGTAGTAATGTGGGGGTATACAATAAAAATATTAGTATTTACTAATTAAGATTGTAACAACAAACCATTGATAGAAACTAATAGGAGATGAGTTATCTAAAAATACTTACCTATTCATGAGGGAAAACATCGTGAGGAAACCTACCTATCCCTCGGGATTAGGTAATAGTCAGTTCCTGTATATACGGCGACAAGGTTCACCACCTGTCACGTTGGGTTCTGACTATCTGGTGAAACGTGGGCTTTGAGTTGGTTAATACCTCCACAATGTGGTGGTCTATGGCCACTCAAGCCTCTGACTACCCCCGAATGGGGATAAAAGTCCTGACGTTACATTTACATTTTCTATTCATGATTTCATGAAATTTTTATCATGATCTAGACCTAGCGTTTCAAAACAGGCGAAGATAGAAAACTTCTTAGACAGGGGATTAGGTTACATTTAAAATGTTTTTTCTCGGTCGTCCAGTGCCCAGATTAAACAAAATATTTTTTCCCAAAATAAATGTCTCGAACCCTTGTTACATTGCTACCTACTGATTTATAAAAGAGTTTTACATTATTGGATAGTACCGTTATAAAGGTCTGAAAATACATGAATACCATTATTTTCTTCGACATAACATTTCTGTTATAATCTGTTTTAAAATAACTTTCCAAATCTCACAAGTGGGATCTAAACTACTTTACAACCTCTACCATCGTGCTGGGACACAAATTGTAAATATGATTTTCAATTTGTCTTGCCTTTCTCCCACAGAGACTTTTACAATATACGCGACTGACATTCGATTTAGGTCGCCAATGGGGATTGTTCATTTTTCAGAAACTGTGCTGATATTCGTGGAATAAAGTTGATATTCATGTTTATCTATTTAAAATTAGAACATACTCTAGTTTTTTTCAGGGGAGCAGACGCGGTGCCGACCTTTTAGGGGGCGTCCATAAATTACGGAGACATTTATGGGGGGAGCGGGTCGAGCAGAATCTCACCAAATCTCACGTGGGGGAGAGGGGGGATCTCGGCAAATCTCACGTAAATTTTTTTACCGCAAGAAACAGTGTAAAATTGCAAGAAAACTGGGTTAAATTAAGTTTTTTTTTAAACTAAACTTAACTTTTGTAACTTATTTTTGTTAAATTAAGTAAAACATGTTTCTCCTCTAGAATATAGCTTTTGAAAAATCTCACGTGAGATTAGAGGGGGAGGGAGGGGGTCGAGCAAAATCTCACGAAATCTCACCAAGGGGAGAGGGGGGGTTGAAAAATCTCAAAAAATCACCTCACGTAATTTATGGACGCCCCTTTAGGGACCTGTAAACATGCCAATTGAAAAACCCCATGTTGTAGTGCAAAGGAAAGACTTCGGGAGGGAGCTCATTCCACAACTTGCATGTGTGCGTGAAAAATGATTGAGGAATGTTTGACGTCCGTCGCAAGCTACTTATTTTTGACTCTATTCCTGACTTCATAGAGTAGCATATTATTAAAAGGCGACTTGTAGGCCAAGTCAGTCGTGTAGATTGCGAATACCTGTTGGTGAATAGGCCTTAAGGTTGGCACTCATCTATCAACTCGGCACCCGACCAGCACCGCCTCGTCGGTCGGCGTCCACTAACTGAACCGGAAATAAGTGGACCACGCGCTAACCACGCGGCGTTCACTCGTTGACCACGCGCGGTCCACTGGTTGATTACGTGACGTTTATGGTCTAAAAGCAGCGTCCGCCCGCGACCACCTGTCGACAACGAGTGGACGCCGAGCGGCAAGGCGGTGCTGGTCGGGTGCCGAGTTGATAGATGAGTGCCGACCTTTATTCTATCTTGTGAAAAAAGAGAGAGACTAACCGCCAAATTTATAGAGATTTTTAGCCAATTAACAATAGTTTTATAAAGCATTTCTAGGAACAAAAGTGATTTGTAATGCCAGTGTAAGTCCTTAATTTTCTATAAATTTGGGGGTTACTCTCTATTCAACATAAGGCCACACCCTATTCCTTTTGAAGTGCACTCTCTCAGCCACTAATATAAGTAGACACAACAGATAAGTGCATAAAAGTATAGTCAGCGGAGTTGATATCTGGATGAAACCAGTCTGTACTATATGTGACTCTGTGCATTGTGGTATGTCCACATGCGGGTAGTTTAGGAGACGGTTCAGTACCCCAGTTTCTCTGGCTCGTAGTGCACTGTAACAAAACGATAAGTGATTAGATTTATGACGTAGTCGTGATATTGACTTGCTTGCTGGACTTGCTACTATGGGTTTCCACCTAAAGGTAGCAGCTGGTTGCGAGCGGCAGACGGCAGACGGCAGGCGGCACACGTCAATCCCATAGAAATTGGTGCCGTCGTGACGTCACGGCACATGTCATCGTGACAATTTTGTATGAAACTGACAGCGACAACTGCCGCCCGCAACCAACTCCTACCTTAAAAGGCGCGGGGCCTTTCTCCAATAGCCGGCACGGCACCGGTAGTAACGATAAAATACTAGAATTCATAGAAAATTATGAATCTGAACCAGTTTTGTGGAATCCCCAAGAGCCTAATCACAAGAAAAACATTTGAATTATCGCCGGGCTATCGCGCAGTTCTAGACTATCGTGACGTTGGGTTATATGTGGCCATACACTTCATAGTAGTTCGGACACGAAGTTATATCGAGGCAACACGAAAGCGAAACTTCGCCGCATAGTGTAGCCGTAGCATTATGAGAAGAAGGTTCCAATTTTAAATAATGTTTTTGAGTTTTTGATAAGTTCACATAGGTCCATGAAAATATTGTTTCACAGAATACTATATTCGTGACAGTGATGTCAAACTCCTCGTGATAAATGTAGGACCCTAAGGTGACTGGGTCGAAGTAATAAATTGTAATTCTATGAAGTTTTTTTGTTATCATTATGACTCGCTTACCCAATTTTAAACATCTCTTTGTAGCGAAAATTTTTTGACGTGAAGAAATATTTTTTGATGTTAGAAAACAGGTCGATTTGAGTCAGCTTACATATTTCATCGTTATTTAATGCTGTAAAAGAGAAATTTGTAAAATATGTATGTAATAGGTACAGAAACTAAATATTGACTCCATTTTTCTCTTGACAAGTTACATAATATGAAACTCTATCTACAAATTCAGTTACATTTTCTTGGTGAATTCGGGCTGTAGGTCTACAGTTGTCTGCACGTCCCTCTTTCTTGGTATTTTTATTTGCATATCAGTACAAAAAATAACATTGATTTTTAGTCCAGTGAATATACAAGTTAAAGTCAGGTGTAGCCCGAAGAACTGATGGCCGATGGGGCAGAAGCGTTCTCGAGTGGCGACCACGTACCGGAAGAAGCAGCGTGGGTAGGCCCCCCACAAGGTGGACTGACTACCTAGTGAAGGTCGCGGGAAACCGCTGGACGCAAGCACAGGACAGGAGCGGTCGTGGAAAACCTTGGGGGAGCCCTATGTCCAACAGTGGTCGTCTTTTGGCTGAAATGCTGGATGTATGATAGAGTAAGAGAACCTTACTTTTCTTTATAGACGGGTACAAGCTGGTATAATCGGACAGCAGGGCTACATGTCCAGTCCTCATCGCCTCCATTCCTTCAGGCACGGTCACTGAAGGCATCTTCACCAATTTCTTTAGCATAAGGCTGTAATTACGGTTGTATGATGCAAACTGCAATAGAACATACTCTTGTTATCCAGTGAGATAGGAGTTCATAATAAAAAAAGGCAAACAGTCAAGTGAAGTGGTTTTTGGGGTTTTAGAGTTCTGTACCTCAAAAGGAAAAAACGGAAAAACGAGATGATATAAAAATTAGTATTAAGGCTACTCATCCTAATACCCCAGAGGGGGGAGGGGGAGAGAGGGTAGGGGTCTCTTCAGTATAAAAAGGTACGTAAAGTGGGGGTAACTTTTTCCCACGATCTGGCCACTACATAGACGGCGAGCCATCAGCAGTCATTATCCATGGATGCGCGTGGCACGCTGTAACACAAACACACACGAACATTCGCGCAAGCGCCCTGCGCAATCTGACGAATTTTCGATCAGGACACGTGACCCTGCGCGCAATCTGACGAAATTTCGATCAGGACACGTGACCCTGTGCGAGTTTAACCGTTTTTACCCATCCTAAGAAAAGTGCATAACGCCGCTAAAGAAGTTTTCACTTCAAAAAACTCACGCTGCCCTGTATAGCTAGCTTCATATAATCCACGATGACACATTGGTAGTCGCTCTCTGCAAGCCCCTCTAGATCCAAACCATGGTCCATGTCGTTCACCAGATTGGACAATAAGTTGGAGGCGTAGTAAGTGTAGATAATGTAAGCGAACACGAAGAATATGAAGTAAGCGGCTCTACGGGAGAGCAGCGTCGCCTCTACGGGAGGTACTGAAAAAAAATGGTTAAAGAGTGGTTGTTTGATTACTGTCCGGGCACGTTAATGATCCAATGCAATTTGCCTGGGTTGCGTGTAACTGAATCCAGAGAATTTAGACCGGGATCCCAAACTTTTTTAAGTCCCTCAAATCCTGAAATAGTGTTCAAAAATCCCGGTGGTTTCTGGATTCAAACTCAAACTCTATATTTTTTTTATTCATGTATGCTAATATGTAGCGTTTATAAATCATCAAAAACAATATTTTAGCGTTACAACCGCATTAAATGGTAGATTCAAGCTGAAGCTAATTGACTGCAACTCATATACGGGCTAGCTCAACCGGGGCAGTACCACCCTCTCACTGGAGATCGGTGTTAAGTAACTGTTTTAGTTGCGTTTCGTACGATGAATGAGGCAGATGGAAGCCCAACCAACCCCCTCCGTTCCCTTTTCATTGTCACACCTTCACCTTTGTTCAGGTCGGTAGCGTGCGATCGATGTCTTTAGTATTGCAAGCATCTATAGGCTACGGTAACTGCTAACCATCAGGTCGGCCGTATGGCTGTTTTGCACGTTAGTTATAACCAGAGATGCAAAAAACGGGAAATTTAAAATGAAATCAATTTAAGACGTGTTTAAATCATTGTTTAAAACATTGATTTAAAACAGAACGAATTTATCACCGTGTTTAAAACATGTTTTATATGTTTAAAACAAGCTGATTTTTTCATAACAACCCTGGTTATAACACCCTTGTTTCTCGTTGGGGGTTAAAAAGGAATCTTACCGTGCTGGCAATAAGCTCCAATAACCATCAGCGCCTCGTAACTAAAGCTGGTCTCCCATCCGCCCAGGACCCGCTTCTCCCACCAGTTAAGGAGGTAGAAGAGAACAGCGAAGACCAGCGCCATTCCGTAGAGACAGTTCCAAGTGGGCCTCGCGAACGGCTTGCTGTAGAAAGTACGATAGAAACTGACTACATCGTGCCGACGGAGAAGGAATCCGAATCTGAAAAAAAAAAAAAAAAAAAACAGTTGTATGTCAGTTTGAAAGCATACTAGCATAATATTTTTGTCGTGAGACGTTCATAGCCAGCTGCAATCACTGATCGGTTAGCGATCGGAGGTTAAGCAACGCTTGGCAAGGTCATGCAGAGATGGGTGACCATTTAAGTGGCATTTGAACTGAGCGTCTCCGTGCTTCGGAGGGCACTTAAAAAGTCGGTCCCGGTTGTTGTCTTTTAGGCGGCTTCAACAACTGATACCGGGTTGGCCACTAACGATAAGAAGTAGATTGTCGTGGTTTCGTTTATATACGATCGTATGTATATTGGTGGTAGAACAAGCATTGCACAGTAGACATTGTAGCGTTGAAAGCTACTTAATCAGTAGCGAGCGCGTGTAGTCGTATATCCGCAATGCTTGGTGGTGCGTACTAAGTGGATTTCGAGCACTGTAATAAGCACTGTATGTCACATCTAAAGGCGGCTCTACACTCGTCCGCGAAGGCCCGCGAACTCATTTTTAAAGGTAGAATTTCGCGGGACGCGGCAGACAGCAGGCAGCAGTGTCAGACGGGCGATGACATCTGCCGCGACGGCTAACGGCATTACAATTTGTATGAGACCGACTGACGTCTGATGTCCGCCGCGTCCCGCGAAATCGTACCTTAATGCGACGAGATCAATGCGTTCGCGGGCCTTCGCGGCGTGAGTGTAGAGCCGGCTTACAGGTTAAATACATCTTTGTTTACCTCCATGTATAAATCGGTTGTAACGGATACAGGTGATTGAGGAGTTCTGATCTACAGCTCAAAGGTCTCACGTAGATATCGATGGTCTCATTCGAAAAGTAGCGGCTAGTCTTTTCATCTACTAAGTTCAGAGCGGATTCTGGATCTTGGAGCAAGTAGGACACACTGAAAAAAGTAGATTTTATTATTAAAACATAGCTGTGCCCTCCGACTTCGCCCGCGTGGATATTGGATTAGCTTGTCTTATTCCAGAGCCTACACTATCTACGTTTCAAATTTCATTAAAGTCGATTTAGTAGTTATGGAGATACGTGGTAATAAACTTTCGCATTTATAATATTAGTAGGAAGTAGGATGTGCGGCCGAATACTGAAGGACTGCACGTAAGCGGCTGGGTTTATATCAGACGCATGCCGCGTGAGGCTATGCGCTCACATGCCGCACACGGCACGCGCGTCACCCTCAGTCACATGCTTGGGTGAGCCAAAGAGCGAGGTAACCTACACTCTTGACATAGAAGGGTATAGCCGAGCAATCAATTACCAAACTAGGCCAAACTGGGCGAGGCAAATGACAGCGCTCGGGTGAGGTGGAGCGAGCATTTGGCTCGGGCGCGCCCTGTCACACTGAGTGAAGCAAAGCTGCCTCGCGCGGCATTTGAAACATTGTTATGAGGCTACTCTGAAATATAAGTCCCACTGTAGGAGATACCGTCTGTAGGTGCACGTCAAATACATACATACACATACATATAATCACGCCTGTTTCCCGTAGGGGTAGGCAGAGACCACTTCTTTCCTCTTGCTACGATCCTTACATACTTGTTTCGCTTCATCCACTTTCATTATTCCCTTCATACATGCTCTTCGGTTTAGGGTACTCTTGACCTGGCCTTTTTTCAAGACGTCCCTGATTTGGTATCGAAACGTCCGCCTAGGTCTACCTCTTCCAACACTTTCATTCACACTCGCCTTATACACTCTTTTCGTCAATCGTTCTTCCTTCATACTCTCGACATGGCCAAACCATCTCAGCATACCTTTCTCAATTTTTGTCACTACATCTTCTTTCAGACCACAACTTTTCCCTATCTCACTATTTCTTATCCTGTCACTCAGTTTAACTCCTATCATACTTCTTAACGCTCTCATCTCAACTGCATTTATTCTGCTTTCATGTTTCTTCTGCCATACCCAACTTTCACTTCCGTACATGAGTGTCGGAACCCCCCATGCACAGCCAAACGAGCTTTGTTAGACACCTTTCGACTGTTCATAAAGGAGTGCAAAGCTCTATTCACCATGTTTCCTGCATTCACTCTTCTTTCAATATCACTCTCACATTTTTCAAAAGGAATTTATTCAGAGTGTAATACTAAATTTGATAACTCAGTCACGAATTCATGCGTGAGGTATGAATTTGTCGTCACAAAATAACACTGCAGCTCGCAAATTGATGAAGCATTAGAGTATTCGGCAGATAGAGGTGGCTGTAACCTACTTTATAAATCGCTCGGTAGACATGCGCGTTAAGCCACATTTGGCTTGGTCGCATCTTGGATGGGTGACCGAATTATAACATCCAAGCTTCCCCGTGTACCTCCACCATAATATAAAGTGATAACACACCTTTCAAAACAAGTACACAGACATACAGAGATTTACAGTACGCTGACGGTGAGGGAAAACATCGTGAGGAAACCTACCTATCCCTCGGGATCAGGTAATAGTCAGTTCCTGTATACACGGCGACAAGGTTCACCACCTGTCACCTGACTATCTGTTGAAACGTGGGCTTTGAGTTGGTTAATACCTCCACAATGTGGTGGTGTATGGCCACTCAAGCCTCTGACTACCCCCGAATGGGGATAAAAGTTGTGACGTTATATATATATATATATAAAACACTTACTTGAACTTATACATCTCCTGAAGCAGTTTCAGTATCTTACAGCCGGTAGCAGTCTGACCCCACATAGGGTCTGACCTCACATGGTCGAAGGGCAGGTCCCAGTACGCTGGGTTCGCGTACTCAGACGCAAGAACCGTATCACAATTGAATAACGACCCAACATTCAAGGTTATATTCATTTTGAGATGTTAAATTGTAATGTGGTAGAGTCAAGCTGTACGCAATTAACCGTAGATCATAAACGTTTACGTTAAGTTTGACGAGCCCGTTGGCGTGATTGGCGTGATGGCGCCTTTCACGCTGCAGGTCGTAGGTTCGATTCCTACCCGGGACATGCATTTGTGTGCATGAACATGTCTGCATGTCCCGAGTCTGGGTGTATATGTATATTAAGTATGTATTTACAAATAAAAAAGTAATATAAGCAGTTATCTGATTTCCATAGTACAAGCTCTGCTTAGTTTGGGATCAGGTAGCCGTGTGTAAAAAATGTCCCAGGATATGATTATTATTACTATTATACGGGCTGACTCTACCGAGGTAATACTATCCTCTCACCGAAGATCGGTGTAAAGCAGCGATGAGAGAAACAGAAGCCCATCCCTCCTCTCCCCTTCTCCCTCTGACCCACTCCCTTTCAGGCCGGCAACGTGCGAGCGATGCCTTTGGTATTGAAAGCTACGGTAACTACGGTAGAGTCAAGCTACAAGCAATTAAACGCAGTTCATGTACGGGCTACCTCAACCACGGTAATACTATCCTCTCACAGAATATCGGCGTAAAGAAGCTATATTGGCCGCGTTTCGTATGATGAGTGAGAGAGCCGGATGAAATGTAACATCATATCTGAGAAAGAAACGATTTGTCAAGTCTCTGCTATAAGGGACACCGCAGGCATCGGCAATCGGCGATTGGCGATTTTGATGCTGCATCTCACTCGTTCTCGCTCGAAGAAACGCGACGCAGCGTCGATAAAGTCGCAAAATCGCTAGTCGGCGATGCTAAAAGTAGCATGTCTGCGGTGGCCCTAAAATTAACTTAAGAAACTCTATATAAACATATATTTTTTTAAATTTCGAGGATTTTTCTTAACTTTTATAGAGATAACAAGGAAACTTTCTCTAGAAGTACCGCGACTTGAAAAAAATTATAAGAATAATGTTTATTTTAGAGTAGGTAAGTATCTATTTTATTATAAACGATTATTTAAGTATAACTTCATGAATACTTCCTTACTTGGGGTTTTTCAATTATAAAGTAAATATATTTTAAAACTTCGGCTTGTAAAATGTCACACCGTCTAGAGACATGAGATCAAGGGATCATAGTGATCAAGTCAGAATAAACCCTTATATAAATCCTGTACAAGTCCAGTGGAATCCAGGCAAATACTTAAATCACTCCGTAATTTTTTAAATTTATTTAAAAAAATGTAGGTATATCACGCCAGACACATCCACTGTATGGTCCCAAACTAAGCAAAACTTGTACTATAGCTACCATACAATGAAAAGGCCGTTTCCTAAATTTGCCTCTGGCGGGAATCGAACCCGCAACCGCTCGATGTAGGCCGAGCGGCCTACGCTCGAACCACTGCGCCAAGCAGTATGTAAACTTTTTAATGTAAAATATTACTGTAACTAATAAAATATTAATGTAAAATAATACTGAACCGGAAATAAGTGGATCACGCGCTGACCACGCGGCGTTCACTCGTTGACCACGCGCGGTCCATTGGTTGATCACGTGACGTTTATGGTGTAAAAGCAGCGTCCGCCCGCGGACCACCTGTCGACAACGAGTGGACGCCGAGCGGCGAGGCGGTGCTGGTCGGGTGCCGAGTTGATAGATGAGTGCTAAAGTTTACGGTAATATACTGGGCCAATCCAAATATTTTTCTTTACAATTAAACACAAATCCGCGAGTTTTTTCCTTCCGAAAACAAAAGGGTACATCTGCACCTAAACATAATTTATACGAGCATAAATTATAATTTAAATATTATTAATTTCGTATATTTATCTGCGTAAGCGTTATTAATTAGTGGGTGTTTCGGATGAGCGGTTGAGTATACTCCGGCCGAGTACAGCTGTGGTCACGCACGGTTCACTACTGGCAACCCCATCGGTTATACAAACAAAATAAATGAGGTGTGTACTATAAACATTGTTTAACAGGGTTACATTAAAGCGAGCATTACATTATCCAATTTGCAGAGCGCTAAGTGAGCTAGAGCGCTAAAATTGGATTATTTAAAGGCAGTGTGATTCAAATCTAGGTCGATCTCACACTGCAGCACTAGTTTAGCGTTCTGTAAATTGGATAATATTATAATGCCCGCTTAAGGTACCATTACAGTATGTAAAAAAAGTAAAAAAAGAAGTAGAAGTTGGTAGTTAACGTTGGCACTTATCTATCAACTCGGCACCCGACCAGCCTCGTCGCGCGTCCACTCGTTAACAACAGGTGGTCCGCGGGCGGACGCTGCTTTTACACCACAAAACGTCACGTGATCAACCAGTGGACCGCACGTGGTCAACGAGTGAACGCCGCGTGGTCAGCGCGTGGTCCACTTATTTCCGGTTCAGTTAGTATATGCCGACCGACGAGGCGGTGCTGGTCGGGTGCCGAGTTGATAGATGAGTACCAACCTTTACTCTTAATTTTTACGACTTAATGTAACAATAGCCCAAGCTTCCCCTCTCTCTGTCCCACTCCCCTTCAGATCGGCAACGTGCAAGCGATGCCTTCGGTATCACAAGCATTTATAGGCTACGGTAACTGCTTAACATCAGGCGGGCCGTGCTAACCTGACCTAAAGGCCTGGATTTGAAGTCTTTTAAAAAAATCCCATTGTAAAACCACAGGGCCCTAAGTCATCTAGCCATTGTAGTGCCACTGTGGCGTTTTGCTATAGTAATCGACCGTCCAATTGGTCTGTTGATTCTAACCGACCAACCAGAGGCCGATGAGCCAGTCGTCAGACCAATCATAGGCCGATAAGCCAGTAGTCCGACCAATCAGAGGCCGATGAGCCAGTCGTCCGACCAATCAGAGGGTAGATCACTATAGCAGCTCAATGTCAATGGCAAAGCGACTAAGCTCCCTAGCGCAACCAATTCGGTGTCGGCTATCGAATTACCCGCTGGTGGCGCATCCATGGTTGCCTAGTGGGATAGGGCGCTAAGGGCCCTGGTCTCTAGTATTATCCTCGTGAATCTTCATTATAAATCGTAAATTCTTGGCAGTCGACATGTTATCGGCCATCAGTTCTCTGGCAGATAACATGGCCGCCAAGAATTTGCGAATTACAATGAATAATTAACAAAGATAATATTAAAGACTAGGGCCCTAAGTCACTAAGCCACGGCCATTGAGCTGCTATAGTGATCGACCCTCTGATTGGTCGGTCAAAATCATGGACCAATAACTAAGAGGACTGGGTCTAAGCAACTCGGCCACATGGCTCAACTAGGCCATTGACGTCATCACTATAGGCGTGGCTTAAGTCAGTGTGCTGTTGGCGTTCGTCCTGTGCCGACGTCTTGCCAACGTTCGCATCCCAAATATAATTCTATTCGACACTAAATGGCGACCCTCTGTACGTCTTTTTTATCACCCTACACTTAGTGACATCTAGTGTGAAAAAGTTAAACGAGTTAAGAAAAAGAACGAAGCGAGTAGTTTTGCTGTTGACCGGTAGATGGCAAAGTAGGCGTTATCTACACTCCACCCGTGCCTTCCCCCGCGCAAATTGGCAAGCGTCGTTTCATAGGGAAATCTAATAAGAACATCTCTACTGTCTATTTTCTCTGTGGTCAGAATCTTATGATTGGTAGTTCAGAATCAACTGACATGACAATGGCTGTTGGTTGGCTGGCAAGTGGTTTCACAATGGACAATGTTAAGGGACTCGAGGCTCTGTATAAACGTTTCCAGAAACCCAATAGCTAGCTAACATTGTTATTTCAATTATCCCGTTATCTTTAAATGAACGTTTTCGCGGAGTTTGCATTTATAATGTTTCTTTTGTCGTTCCGAATGGAAACGTAAAATTTTACGAGCTGCTAGTCTTCGGGGCATCGTTCTAATGTGTTTATACCTTTACCCGTGAAACGCGAAGTAATGAAATACAAATAAAATTTAATAACGTGAAGAAGTTCGTGTAGGCTACTGTTTTCTTTATTCTAGTACTACCTTTTGCCCACGACTTCGTCCGCGCGGAACACCAATTTTCATAATTCTAACTAAAAAAACGCCGAACTACCATACAAACTTTCATCCCCTATTTAACACCCTTAGGGGTCGAATTTCATTAAACCCTTTCTTAGTACGCCTCTACCCATCAAGACAAACTCACCGTCCAAATTTCAAGTCCCTACGACCAGCGGTTTAGGCTGTGCGTTGTCTGTCAGTCAGTCAGTCAGTCAGTCTTATATATTTAGATATTATTGTTTACTGCATTCGTAAATGCAGTAGCAGCATTAAAAGTAGGGTGATAAAATATATACTTAAACTCCGTTTTTTTTATTATGTGGACTAAAATGACAGCTATAAATGTCAATTTATATTATAATAGAGTCTTTTCTTATGAGTGAACTTGTTTTTGATATTCTTTAGTAGGTACTTAAATAAAATAAAATAAATTTGAACCAGAATCATACAAACAACATTATTCATGATGAACAAATCAAATTAATTTTACGTTTGACATAAAATTTTGTCACTTTAGTCCACATAATTAAAAATCTGGGTATAAGTATTTATTTATTTATTGTCGTTTTGAAACATCTATGGGAAATTTGGCCCTTTGGTATCAGAATTACTACACAAAATTTACCAAGAAATAGACATGTAACTGTTCCAATTTGCAAGCATCTATGGGCGGCTTAACATTAGGCGGGCCGTACGCTTGTTGACAACCTTAGTAACATAAAAGGTACCTTTATTTGTTAACATTAACATAACTGTGCCAAAGAAAAACAAAACAGCACAAAGACGCACAACGTCGCGAGTCATCCATGTTCATTGTACACACCTCAGATCAAATAAAAAGGCAAGATAGAACGTAGCAAACAACGAAATGTGTCCGGTTTTATAAACATGTGTGCAACGCGCCGCAAATAAGGCAAGGCAAGGCGTAGGTCTAGTTTCATTGTACGTCTATGTGTGTAAGTGTGTATATACACGGCAAGCCGTAGTTTTAACCGGCCTCACTTCGTTGTTCACAACGTTCTTTCTTGTCTTTTTATTTGATCTGAGTACACCACATTAATTATTAAAATCAAATTAAACATTTTGCTAAACTGACGTACGCTCAAACAAATTACTAGTGGTTTGATTTGACAAACAATGTTGTTTCATTTAAGAAAAATAAAAAGTAAGTTTAAAAACTAAAACCCGACTACTGAAAAATCGCGCTCTAAAAAGTATGAAACAAGAAAATATTCTTATCTGGAGGATAGCCGTGGTCCGTGGTCATATGCCATTTTGCCCTAAAGGAGCTACACGGACCACGGCTATCCTCCAGATAAGAATATTTTATTGTTTCATACTTTTTAGAGCGCGACTTTTCAGTAGTCGGGTTTTAGTTTTTAAACTTACTTTTTATTTAATTATTTTGGAGTTATAGGTAACAATATATATATTTTTGAAATGTGCTCATCAAGCTCTTTCATTTGATAACCCACACGGTTTTATAAAAAAAAAACTTTTTTTTTAGTTCATTATGTCCTTTAGAGGGCGCCATATGCAATTTTATGTGAGTTCACATAGCCTATAACCAGCGCGCCATTAAGCCGCTTCTAACGATACCTCATTTGTCAAATTACGACAAGTAGTTTGGAAGTTAGGTGGGAACAGATGCACATACATACATACATACATACATACATACATACATACATACATACATACATACATACATACATACCGGTCAAAATCATAACCCTCCGCCGTAGTCGGGTAAAAATAATATTACTATTAGTGAGAAATAAGTGCTGAATAAGTAGAGCTTTATAAATGGAATAATTTAATAAATAAGGTAGAAGGAAAGAATTTCGTAACAGAAAATCCTCTGAGAAATATAACTTGGGGTTCAACAAACAAAGCAAGGTAAACTACCCGTTAGCTAAACGGCCAGTGACTGCGTAATCAGCCAGTCTCCTAAGTAAACCATATCTTCCTCGTAATAAAACAAACACACGGATGGACCATTCTGAGTACAACAATGGACCATTTTATCTCTGAATCAGTTACGGGGTGGTTATGAGTATAATAGCAGGCTGTAACTGACAGATAACTCAACTGAAATACGAGCAGCTAGCTTGAGCTTATTGTCGTAAGGTAATTGGAAATTAAAATACACTAGCTGTGCCCGTGACTTCGTACGCGTAATTTTTTGAAAAAGATTACCCGCGTTTAATCGGCCGTGGAATACGCGGCGGCACCCAAATTATTTTTCTAAAATAAAAGCAGTCTACACTCCTTATAGAATCAGCTATCTGCGAGTAAAAGTCCCATCAAAATCGGTCCAGCCGTATTGGAGATTACCTGGAACATCCAGACAAACAAAAAGAAAAAATATGTGGTTTGTTATTTAGTATTGTATATTAAAAAGCTGTTATTTTGAAATTAGGTACAAACAGACACTTCAATGTTATTTATTTGTATATAGACTAATAAGTAACTTTTTGCTAGATCTACAGTTTAGGCGAGACACGGCAAATCTCGCGAAACCTACTTGGGTTACTGAAAAGGTCTCTATTATTGTACCATGCGACTGTAGCCTAGGGGTGAACAGGTTGGGCTAGCAATCAGAAGGTCCCAGGTTCGATCCCCGGTGGGGCATGCACCAATGGATGAATTTTCATCTATGTGCATAATTTACAGTTCGCTGACGGTGAGGGAAAACATCGTGAGGAAACCTACCTATCCCTCGGGATTAGGTAATAGTCAGTTCCTGTATACACGGCGACAAGGTTCACCACCTGTCACGTTGGGTTCTGACTATCTGGTGAAACGTGGGCTTTGAGTTGGCTTAATACCTCCACAATGTGGTGGTTGGCCACTCAAACCTCTGACTACCCCCGAATGGGGATAAAAGTCGTGACGTTGTATTATTATTATTGTACCATTTGTATGTATAGTTTCCAGGACGACACGTGGAAGACGTTCGGATTCTTTCCTTTAAGGTCAATGTCCCGCTACACATGCTACCAAAAATAAGTGGTCAAAAGACTCGTACGTTACAAGTGCTGACAAAAATATGTGGTCAAATAAAATAAAAACATACTAGAGTCCAAAATGTGGGTAGTATTCAAAGGTACCAAGAAAGAGGTAAACATGTGACAGTCCAAAATAGTATGTCTTGCTAAACGGAGTCCATGGACACAGTACGACTTAGTCGTTCGCGGAAAATGGTGTAGAAACCATGTAGGTAATACGGCTCATCTACTGGTGAATAACATGGATCAAAATACCTTGAAGTTGATTGTCGAATTGTGAGTGCGATAACAGATGTGTGAATTTCGCTGCATGTAGTGATGAGCTGAGCACAAGTGTAGTGCTTGCAATGTTAGACGGTAGCATATCTGCTAAAATAATACGTCAATGGTAGTATTGTATTTCGGTGCTCAGCAAGGTCGAGTATGTACACACCAACAATAGGATTGTGCGAGAATTGTACATATTATTTCGGAGAAGGAAAAGTTTCATTTTATTTTCTCCCCTTTGAGCTAGAAAATAGATAATGGTTCCAATTCTGTTAGTTTTTGCAAGACTAAAAGCTATAGGATTTCATGTACCTATTGTCGATTAAAATCTCCAAATAAGACCAAAATATGTTTTGTTTACGGTACCTACTTAATAATAATAATAATTAATAATTTAGCCCTTTTAACGTCCCACTGATGGGTACGGGCCTCCCCTCAATGCGAGGGGGATTTAGGCCATAATCCACCACGCTGGCCCAGTGCGGGTTGGTGGATTTCACATGTCTAAAGACATGCAGGTTTCCTCGCGATATTTTTCCTTCACCGAAAGCAAGTGATAATCATATTAAAGTTATGATTCACACATAGATTTCGAATACTTAATTTATCCTCAAAATAAGTGCTTTGGCCACTAAGTGCATTTCTAATTACTTTTAAGTTAAACTATTTATTACAAGCAACAGGATTTCTCGGCGCCTATGTTTTTCTGTCTTCGGTGTTTCATAGTTGTTTTTCATATTTCTGCTATCTATCTGATGCTATTTCTTTGTTCCAAAATTAGTTGAATTAGAAACCCATTTTATTTTAACAACATTATGATTTTGAATACTTGTCAATTTGTGCATTTTATAAAAATGTTGATTGTGTGTGATGAATACGAAACGTAATGGTACCCCCTTATTCATAGAAAGTTATGATCAACTTGCAGTGGAATTACAAATCACATTTGTTCCTAAAAATGCTCTTCAAACCCATTGTAAACTGGCTAAATCTCTATGAATAAGGGGGTAAGTCTTTAGTGTAATGGATCAATACGCATTCTCGAGCAGACTGTAGTATTAAAAATAAAAGTGTTTGAACTTCTGAAGGGTATGCCAAGCGGGCACGGCCTAAGGACCTGCGCAGACTAGCTACTTTTAGCATCGGCGATCGGCGATTTTGATGCTGCGTCTCGCTCGTTCGCGCTCGAAGAAACGCGACGCAGCATCGATACGTCACAAAATCGCCGGTCACCGATGCTAAAAGTAGCTAGTCTGCGGAGGCCCTAAAATCGAAGCAAATAAAATTGCGCAACGATCTTCCAGACACCTCATTCTAGGTCTTATCACGTACTCCTCCAATCGTGTAGACATGATTTATATACGTCACAGCTCATGTCCTAGCCAAATATTCCAATATGTTCACACTTATGCACCTTCTGTTTTGTGAGTTGTTTTTATGAAAACGTGGATTTCATGTTTTATTTTTTTTCTCTTTATAGGTACGCTGATGTTGACGCTGCATTATTTTGCCAATGAGACAGGGGGAGGAGAAGGGGGTTTTGGGTTGGGCTCCCGGCCCATTTTTTATGTCATCAATTACCGTTTTCAATTTAAAATTTAAAAAATAACAAGTAAGTAGGTACCTCCCAAAATAAAAGAACTACATAATTAATCTAACATGACATTATAAACCACTTTTCCTTCAATCATTTGTAAAGCCAGTACAAATTAATAAAAAATTCTTTGAATTTGTGGCAAATATTTATGGCTAATTTTTAGTAGGTACAGCCAAATATTATTTTGCAATAAGTTTAAGCGTTTATTCTCTAAAATTTCGAGGAGTAAGTGCTTCAAAGGTATTACTAAAAATAAATACTAATTTTAAGTTCTAAATGCTCCACGCTCTTAAAAATATTATAATAAATCGCGTCGGCCACGGACGTAACAGCACTCAAAATTAAATGATTAATGTACCTGAAAGAAAAATTTTAGAGACGATGTGGTTGACATCAATAGCGCCGAAAAAGTTCCTCTGCAGGTTCTCGATGAAACTCGGGGCCTCTATCGTCGGACTTTTAATGTGTGTAAGTGAAATTTTATCGCTCTATAGAGTTTTATTTTACGGCTCTACGGAGTTTTATTAGTACTCAAAGATAGGCGCATTGTGGCGCTTCTGTTCTGTTCTTCGTATGATCTTTTAATTATAATAAAATAAATTTATTGGTGGTCGAGACAAGCTGTAGCTAATTGACTGCAGCACATAATTATATGGGCTGGCTGACCGGTAGTACTACCTTCTCACAGAATATTGGCGTAAAGCTATTACAGCTGCGTTTTTACGATGAGTGAGATAGCCGAAAGCCCACCCCCCCTCCCCCTCCCTTCATCCCACTCCCCTTCAGGTCGGCAATGTGCGAGCAATGCCTTTAGTATTAAGCATCTATAGGCTACGTTAACTGCTTAACATCAGGCGGGCCGTACGCTTTTTTGCCACCGCAGTCCTATATATTTTTTTTTCAATTTTAAAATAAATCCTTCAATTCCAGTGCATCATGGTAATATGCGTGATCAGTGTGACCATTGAGATAGTGCAGTACAGTTCATGCGACTTGTGCGGCTACAAGATGGCGCACAACGCGTACGCATTCAGCATCAACGCCATGATATACTGCATCATCCTGATATTTGTTAACCTGTGGTTTGTTTGGGGAGTCAAGTATGTGAGTATGTTCTATTAAGGCCGTAATTTCCGTACGGAATTCCGTTTTTAAATATCGAATCGGGGTTGCCGAACGCGATACGTCCATACTAAGATATTATGAAAGAGGCAGATAGAGTATGCGCAACAAACGATGTGAAGCCGGGTAGCGTTTTATGTGTGCGTGACAACTAGGAGCGGCACTGTAGGGACACGTACATCTGTGTGCGTGTAAAGTTGCCAGATATTGGGAAACGAACTCCCACAATTTTTTCGATTGTTCTCAAGAGTACTAGTGTCACAAATTGGAAATGTTCTTGCGCAATATAGGTAATTAAATATAATTTATTTGGACAGAATAATGGTTATCAAATAAATTATAACAGAATGAAAGTTAAACACTAATGAAGTCACGGACACCCCATATGAGAACGGAAGGACAGGAACTAAGATTAAATTAGATACATACCAAGGGGTTGAGTGAAAAAGGGGCAATTCAACTCGAATTAAATTGAGTACATTTTTTTTAAACATCGATCATTACATATCCCTGCATTGTTACTTAAGCATACTGTAACATTAAAGATTCGCCGCAACTTGATTGATGTGTACGATTCTCAAGCCGTGCCTGCCGGTATATGGCATGGTTGGGATTAATAATTTGTCTGCCAGGTTATCTAAGGAGCCGCTTTTTGAAAAAGACATACTTATGACAGACATACTCTCGACTGACAGGAAGTTCGGTCTTGTTGGCCTCTTCTATTATCAATTAATTCATTTGGTTTATAATTTTGGAGGTTGACAATTCCGAGGGTGAGTGGTGGGACCCTCTCTATAATTGTTTGAAAAAAAGCGTTTAAATTTCAATAAAAAAATGTATACCACCCAATTCTATTCTCGATAATCATCCAAACCCTCAAGTATTATTTCGTACTTTTGAGACACCCTGTATAGTATACATAAATTATTTCCGTATATAAATGTATAAATTAATCGATCTTCCTATGCCCCATGCACATTTCCCTAATTCAAGGAAACTTATTTCGATGTAAACTGGCATCACCAACCAATTGCTGTCAATATTTTGTGTTCCGAGTGAGCCGTAAAAAAATGTGGGTAAATAATTACAAAACTATAAAATAAACAATAGTTGCCTGTGAAAAGATATTCCATCCTCTTTTTTCTGTTTTTGTGAACAACTTTTACATTTTTTTATCACGTAAGACGGCATATTTTAAATAAACAAATAATCTCTTTAGACGTGTCAGCACTGTCACGCGTAGTTTAGTACTGACGCGAGATTGTATTCGCTTTTATCTTTGTATTTGCTTTGGTGGCCACAATCCAATGTTCTACGCAGTCCGTCTGTATTATTCTGAAGTCTGTGCGTCCATACATTTGGATGGATTTACTGCGTTCGGAATCACCGATTCGATATTTCGAAACGCAATTCCGTACGGAAAATTCCGTATGTATGTGGCGGGCTTTATAGTTTGACATTCGTTTTTTTTGAGCATAGGTTGCCTGAGTAGTCGCTTAGCCACTATGGTGCCACTGTGATGTGTTGCTATAGTGATTGTCCCAACAGAATCAAACGACCAATCAGAGGCCGATCTGCCGGTCGGCTGAACAATTAGAGAGTTGATCACTATAGCAGCTTAATGGCAATGGCTTAGCGACTTTTGGCCCTGGTTTTTCGCGTATCAGTCGGACTGTTTTGCTAGTTTCATCCCGTGTTGCTTTATTGATTAAAATTGCTTGAAATCGGGAAAAGTGAAGTCCAGACTCATCGCAATTCCAATCAATTTTAATTGGCAAAGCAACACGGGATGAACTAAACCAATTGAAACATGGTAGAAAAAGTTGCGTAATAGTTCCACCGATAACGGAAAATCCAATTTCCATAGATTGTGTAGGAGTTTTTGGTGGTAGAGCCAAGCTGAAGCCAATTGACTGCAGCTCATATATGGGCTGGCTCGACCGGGGTAGTGGCACCCTTTTACAGAAGATCGGCGTAAAACCGCTATTACAGCTGCGTTTCCTACAATGAGTGAGTGAGCCGGAAACCCAACCCCCCCTTCCCCTCCCTCCGTCCCACTCCTCTTCAGGTCGGCAACCTGCGAGCAATACCTTTGGTATTACAAGCATCTATAGGCTACGGTAACTGCTTAACATCAGGCGGACCGTACGCTTGTTTCAGTCCTATAAAAAAGGATGATAATGATGTTGATTTCAGCAAAAGGCCTCTGTGGTGCTGAGTTGGGTGGTGATCACAATGATGTGGTGGCTCCAGTCCCTCTTCTTCGTGTCGGTGCTGATATTCCTGTACAGCAAGGAAGTCTCCCTCATGACCTGGATACTGGCGCTGGTCTTTGGAATACTCGCTTTTTGTAAGTTTTTATTTATTGAACAGCTTTCACTGCAACAAGGTCCCGAGCGACCTAGTGAAGGTTGCAGGAAACCGCTGGATGCAAGCAGCACAGGACCGGTCGTTGTGGAAAACCTTGGGCGAGGTGTATGTCCAACAGTGGACGCCTTTTGGCAGAAATGATGATGATGATTCACTGCATTGGTTGGTTATCGGTTCGATTGCCGCCAGGGGAAAATTTAGAAACGGCTTTTTCGTATTTTGATCTGTGGGGCTAATACCGTCACAAAGATGAATTGCAGCAATTCTGCTAAAGCAATTCATTTTTCCAACCCTCCAGCAGAATCCGCAAAATTTCCGTGAAACTGTCACGAATGGCGTAAAATGTGCCACTATTCTACAGAATTTTAGCGGAATTGCTAAGGATTCCTCAGACAATCAGCAAAATAAATTGCATTGGCAATATTGCATAGCGTCCATATTAGCCCCACTGGTCTGGGTTTCACTGGGATCGCCCCCAAACCATTGTATGATAGCTATTAGTACAAGCGTTTCTTAGTTTGGGACCATACCGTTGGTGTGTAAGTAAAACAAAACAAAGACGATAAATCCGTGACTCTAAAAGGTATTACACAAATTACTTAACCCTGCAAATCTGGGATTAAGACGAATTGGGTCGGGTTTAATTAAAAAGGGGGATGCACTTATTGTGAGTGGACTGAGTCAGTTGGAGTTGATAAGTAGGTATTTAGGCCGAGGCCGTACTGGTAAGGCGATCGTGATGAGACCGCGACGTGACAGCGATCAAACCCCTGTAACATGTCGGTGGCTCTATCATATAAGCGAAAAATTGTATAGAAATCGTCATCGCGTCGCAATCGCCTTACCGGCCACGCCACAGCCTTAATATTTTTTTTATTTTAGTAACTAAACTACTTACTTTTCATTTTATTTTTCCAATCATAACTTCAATATGATTATCACTTGCATATGGCGAAGAAAAACATCGTGAGGGAACTTGCATGTCTTGGAAAATCTTAAAATTTTCGAAAGACATGTGAAATCCACCAACCCGCAGTGGGCCGTGGCGGATTATGGCCTGAATGCCCCTCGCATTGAGGGGAGGCCTATATCCAGGAGTAGGATATTAAATGGGCTACTATTATTATTATTATATTTTGATGTAGATGTTTTCTCAAGAACCGACGTTTTCGACTGGAGACTACGAGTAGGCAAACATAGTAGGGCGCCCTTTGCCCAATGCGCCGATTCGCTTAGCGATTAGTCGTGTCCATAACACGCGCATGCCGCGCGAGGCAAATGATCGCCATGCCTCACCCGAGCGCTGTCAAATGCCTCGCCTAGTTTGGCCTAGTCATGAGACAGACAGATGTCAAACTGATTGCTGGGTAATACCCTTCTCTGTCTTGAGTGTAGATTGCCTCGCCATTTGCCTCACGCGGCATGCGACTGAGGCAAACGTCGTGCTTCGCGAGGCATGTGGGTGAGTATCCTCGCACGGCATGTGCGTGTTGTAGGTGTAGATATTGAGCTGCCACTTTCGTGCCAAACTAGCCAACGTAAAGCCGGAAACCCACCGCGGTGCACGGAGGGGCCCGCACACGGCCACGGCTACGTTTTGCAAGAAAATGTATGGGTGACGTCATTTCGGGCGTAGCCTCTCCGTGCGCCACGGTGGACACAGTGACATACATTTTCGTGCAAAGCGAAGCAGCTCACGTAAACTCATGTTAGAGATGCTGCTTACTGAATGGAGATCGAGATACTAGTTACATAACATTCTCATACTATTTTCAGCCGAAAATATCTCATATTATCTGACAGCGGCCACAGACTGTGAGAGATATGTACATAATATCTGGAATAAGTGATACCGAGGCACTGGAGTATAAAAAGATTTCGTGTCTGGAAATTTATTTGCTTCTTAAACGATGATCCTTTTACTTGTGAGGGTGCCTACTTATCAAAACTAAATAAATAAATATTTCCAACTACTAGTAGCGACTGTAGCCTAGGGGGTGAACAGGTTAGGTTGGCAATCGGGAGGTCCCAGGTTCGATCCTCGGTGGGGCATACACCAATGGATGTTTTCTTATCTATGTGCATAATTTACAGTTCGCTGACGGTGAGGAAAACATCGTGAGGAAACCTACCTATCCCTCGGATTAGGTAATAGTCAGTTTCTGTATACACGGCGACAATCTGTCACGTTGGGTTCTGACTATCTGGTGAAACGTGGGCTATGAGTTGGTTAATACCTCCACTCACAATGTGGTGGTGTATGGCCACTCAAGCCTCTGAGTACCCCCCGAATGGGGATAAAAGTCGTGACGTTACATTTTACATTATAATATCGCCAACTACGGTCCCAAACTAAGCAACGCTTGTACCATGGCTACCATACAATAGACTGGGGGCGATCCCAGTGACACCCAGACCAGGGAAAATTACTATTACCTAGTTGTGATTATTGTGGGATAGCGGCGTCTTCATCGGGCGCATGCCTCGCGCGAGCACTCACTTTTGACGTCGAAACGCATAGACGTAATGTCATAATATGAGTGCTCGGGTGAGGCATGCGCGCCATAAGCTATGTCTTCACCAGTGCGCTTTCATGTTCATCTTGCGTCTTCAACTTTCAATTCATCTCGCGTCATGCGCGTGCAATATTGATTGCCTTAAGACTCCGCTTCCCGGCCGGCAGTTAACGAGCAGCTAACGAGGCATGTTTGGAGGCTATCTCCTCTTAGACGAGTGGAGTAAAAATTTTGAAAAATATCACCGTATTTATTATACCCTCTTCTTTAAAAAACAAGTTTGAAAAATGTGAAAAATGCTCTTTTACTATGTGAAAAAAATTACCAAAATGTAGAAATTTTCAAATTTAAATTTCTATCTTCTTCCAAACGGCTGGGAATTTTTAAATAGTTTTTCCACCAAAAGATGGAGAAAGATAATACCTAAAAAATGTAAGCTTGATTTTGCGATGCAATCGTTTTTCACGTCACAATTCATGATTTTCCAAATATTCGCCAACAAAGTGGGCGGATCCGGTGCGAGGGGCGACGGGCGGCAGTACCGCGATGACTGTTGGACGGGGAGGTTGTGTCACTTTTCTACGCTCCAGTCGCTTCAATTATCGTGTATCTCTTTTTTATAAATAAATACGTAAAAATATTGCAGTGGTTTAGAATATTTTGTAGATAGCTAGCATTTGTTAGATTTTATATTTGTGCGCATTTATACGCCTTTGTACCTAAGTAGTTGTGATAAATAGTTGTAATTTAGAACATAAATTACAATTCTTTGTTATTATATAAAAAAAATACAATTGGATACAAATACAATTGCCTAAAATAATAAAAAAATTGAATAACATGAAAAAAAAAAAACCAAAATATAAAACTAGGATTCGATCCTACATACTGTCGCGCGTACACATTGACTCACTGAGCTATTTACATATTACTTGAATCGGCGAAATTATGAACTATATACTTCGTCATGCATTGAAAAATTGACGCCTGCTTCGTAAAGAGGTTTGACGTAGGCTGTTCGGCTCACTGCTTGCGTGGTTGCGGGTTCGATTCCCGCCAAATGAAAATTTTAGAAACTGACTTATGCGTTATTTTTCCTGATCCCAGGATTACGGGAATCGTCTCCAGGCCATTACGGTACCCATAGTACAAGCGTTGCTTAGTTTGGGACCATTCAGTTGGCGTATTAGTTTGTCAATCCAAATAATTTATAAAATGATTAAAATGTAATAAAACATGTAATAAATAGAAAAAAACAATATTATTACAAATAAGAACAATATTATCACCAAAAAATAATTACATAGAATTGCCGAAGGTGAGGTACGAACTCATGGAATAATTGCTAATGCTTTACCACTACGCTAATGAGACATTGCGAATGTGGATGAAATTATTCACTAGCCCTATGATATACATTTTGTGCTATAGTTCTATGAGGAATAAATACATAAATTATATGCATTAAAAAATAATAATTTTGTGTAAATATTCTGATAAATTCTGCACCATTGAAAAATACCATTACTATAATAAATCCAAATATATTTAAATAACTAAATATGGTTGGATTTGAACCCGCGTCGTATGTAATTCTCTCTGTTTTATCAAGATGTCTAACTTCAAAATAAAAAAAAGTATTTTCAAAATCTGTTCACCCAGTCGCAAGTTCTGAGGTAATAAACATAAAAAAAAATACAGTCGAATTGAGAAACCGACTTCAAAAAAGTTTGAAGTCGGTTAAAAATATCACATTAGAAAACATTAAAAAATGCAATATTCCACTTTGATCACCCAGGTGGTCAGAGGTTGTGTTGCAGGTTGTGTTGCAAAAGACTCAACGAGTCTTTTAGGCTTATTATTAGGGCTCGAGCCTTTTTATGAAACCTCGGAGGCTAAAGAACTAATTAGCCCCGAGCCTTCGCGGCGAAGAGGAGGCTCTCGGAAATAAAGCCTTTATTTTGAAGCGCTTTCTAAAGAGGCTTTGAGCCCTTTTTGATTTTAGCCCTTTGTGACCATTCTTGACTATACTTGAATATGCATGACTATTCTCAACAATTGTTGACCTGTATTGACCATCCTTGACTATTTGACCATTATTTACTATTTTGACCATTATTTACTATTTTTGACCATTATTGACTATTTTGACTATTGTTGACTGTTTTTGGGAATTTTTGACCAATGTTGACTATTTTTAGCCATTGTTGACTATTCTCAACTATTGTTGACTACTATTGATCATTTTTGACTATTTTGACCATTATTGACTATTGTTGACTGTTTTTGGCCATTTTTGTCAATTTTTGACCAATGTTGACTATTTTTAGCCATTTTTGACCATTCTCAACTATTATTGACTACTATTGATCATTTTTGACTATTTTTGACCATTGTTGAGTGTTTTTGACCATTGTTGACTATTTTTTACCATTGTTGACTATTCTCAACTATTGTTGACTACTATTGATCATTTTTGACTATTTTGACCATTATTTACTATTTTTGACCATTATTGACTATTTTGACTATTGTTGACTGTTTTTGGGAATTTTTGACCAATGTTGACTATTTTTAGCCATTGTTGACTATTCTCAACTATTGTTGACTACTATTGATCATTTTTGACTATTTTGACCATTATTGACTATTGTTGACTGTTTTTGGCCATTTTTGACAATTTTTGACCAATGTTGACTATTTTTAGCCATTTTTGACCATTCTCAACTATTATTGACTACTATTGATCATTTTTGACTATTTTTGACCATTGTTGAGTGTTTTTGACCATTGTTGACTATTTTTTACCATTGTTGACTATTCTCAACTATTGTTGACTACTATTGATCATTTTTGACTATTTTGACCATTATTGACTATTTTTTACCATTATTGACTATTTTTTACCATTCTTGACTATTTTGACTATCGTTGACTGTTTTTGGCCATTTGTGACCAATGTTGACAATTTTTAGCCATTGTTGACTATTCTCAACTATTAGTGACTACTATTGATCATTTTTGACTATATTGATCATTATTGAATATTTTTGACCAATGTTGAGTGTTTTTGACTATTGTTGACTGTTTTTGGCCATTTTTGACCAATTTTGACTATTTTTAGCCATTGTTGACTATTCTCAACTATTGTTGACTACTATTGATCATTTTTGACTATTTTTGACCATTGTTGAGGGTTTTTGACCATTGTTGACTATTTTTTACCATTGTTGACTATTCTCAACTATTAGTGACTACTATTGATCATTTTTGACTATATTGATCATTATTGAATATTTTTGACCAATGTTGAGTGTTTTTGACTATTTTGACTATTGTTGACTGTTTTTGGCCATTTTTGACCAATGTTGACTATTTTTAGCCATTGTTGACTATTCTCAACTATTAGTGACTACTATTGATCATTTTTGACTATATTGATCATTATTGAATATTTTTGACCAATGTTGAGTGTTTTTGACTATTTTGACTATTGTTGACTGTTTTTGGCCATTTTTGACCAATTTTGACTATTTTTAGCCATTGTTGACTATTCTCAACTATTGTTGACTACTATTGATCATTTTTGACTATTTTTGACCATTGTTGAGGGTTTTTGACCATTGTTGACTATTTTTTACCATTGTTGACTATTCTCAACTATTATTGACTACTATTGATCATTTTGACTATTTTGACCATTATTGACTATTTTTTACCATTCTTGACTAGATAAAAATGATAAATAGTAGTCATTAATAGTTGAGAATAGTCAACAATAGCTAAAAATAGTCAACAATGGTCAAAAACCCTCAACAATGGTCAAAAATAGTCAAAAATGATCAATAGTAGTCAACAATAGTTGAGAATAGTCAACAATGGCTAAAAATAGTCAAAATAGGTCAAAAATGGCCAAAAACAGTCAACAATAGTCAAAATAGTCAAAAACACTCAACATTGGTCAAAAATATTCAATAATGATCAATATAGTCAAAAATGATCATTAGTAGTCACTAATAGTTGAGAATAGTCAACAATGGCTAAAAATAGTCAAAATAGGTCAAAAATGGCCAAAAACAGTCAACAATAGTCAAAATAGTCAAAAACACTCAACATTGGTCAAAAATATTCAATAATGATCAATATAGTCAAAAATGATCAATAGTAGTCACTAATAGTTGAGAATAGTCAACAATGGCTAAAAATAGTCAACATTGGTCAAAAATGGCCAAAAACAGTCAAAATAGTCAATAATGGTCAAAATAGTCAAAATGATCAATAGTAGTCAACAATAGTTGAGAATAGTCAACAATGGCTAAAAATAGTCAACATTGGTCAAAAATGGCCAAAAACAGTCACCAATAGTCAAAATAGTCAATAATGGTCTAAAACACTCAACAATGGTCAAAAATAGTCAATAATGGTCAAAATAGTCAAAAATGATCAATAGTAGTCACTAATAGTTGAGAATAGTCAACAATGGCTAAAAATAGTCAACATTGGTCAAAAATGGCCAAAATAGTCAATAATGGTCAAAAATAGTAAATAATGGTCAAAAATAGTAAATAATGGTCAAAATAGTAAAAAATGGTCAAATAGTCAAGGATAGTCAGTACTGGTCAATTCTTGAGAATAGTCATGCATATTCAAGTATAGTCAAGAATGGTCACAAAGGGCTAAAATAAAAAGGGCTCAAAGCCTCTTTAGAAAGCGCTTCAAAATAAAGGCTTTATTTCCGAGAGCCTCCTCTTCGCCGCGAAGGCTCGGGGCTAATGAGTTCTTTAGCCTTCGAGCTTTCATAAAAAGGCTCGAGTCCTAATAATAAGCCTAAAAGACTCGAGTCTTTTGCAACACAAATTGTGATTGACTAGTAGGGACCGTATTTAAATTTATTGACGTAATGTCGTCACCACTCTGTATAATATTATGCTGTGGGATTCGCACTCGTATCGTATCGTAGATAGTTTTCTTTCCTGCATTATTTGCCCTATGTGATCGATTTTAGACTTTAGTTTATGAATAAATAAATAAATTATTAGATTTAATTAAAAAAAAATTAAAATAAAAAGATCGTGCCTACAATAATTAGAAAATATTAAGAAAAAAAACTATAGGATTCGAACCTTCGTCATCGTCATCGTCTTTCGGAATAATATCCAAGACTTTTCTACTGAGCTATTTATGATTAGCACTTCAGGGCGAAATTATGAACTTATTTGCAGTCGTATTACGTTGTGATAATTTTCGGCTTGGCTTGCGTTGAAATAAGAATACAAGCGACGCAATAAACGCGCGCTGTCAGAGCTGGCGCGGGGAGCGCGGGGTGCGCGGGGCGCAATGCGTTAGCTCCGCCCATTCAGCCAAAATTTCCAGCTCATGTCCCCACCTTAAGAGGCATGCAGCTTAGTGTCTACACCTGTGCATCCTGGTCGGTCGTCAAGATGTGAAGCTATTTGTGCAGAATATTTAGTATTAACTACAAGGAAAAAGCTTAAGATAAAAGAGTATCTAGATATTTAGAAGACACGAAACAAAAATTAAGAAAAAAAACATTCATAATTTCAATGTTTTAACTTTATCTGCCCACATTTTGTATGTAAAGCGCACGGAATGTTGCACGCGAACCCACCGGTGGCGAATCAGCGTGCGCTACGGGCGTGCGCTGTTTTTGAGCTAGAATATAGCGTGCGTTATTGCATGCGCTATGGCGCTTCATGCATGCGTCAGACGAAAGCGCAAGATGAACGTGAAAGCGCACTGGTGAGGACATAGCTATATGGACACATCTAATGATCTCCCTCCCGAAGTCTTTCCTTTGCACATAAACACATACACATATACATAACATGGGGTTCTTCAAAGGGCATGTTTACAAGTAAGTTTATGTGTGTAAGTAGCCAGCTGCAATTACTGATCGGTAAACGATCGGAGGTTAAGCTATGCTCGGCAAGGTCAGACAGAGATGGGTGACCATTTAGTGGCATTTGAACTGAGCATCTCCGTGCTTCGGAGGGCACGAAAATTGTCGGTCCCGGTTGTTGTCATGTAGACAGTAGTCGTTAAGCCTTGACATAGGCCTACGGGCGGCTTGAACAACTCCATTCCTTCCACTCGACACCACCAAAACGACACCACCGGTGGTGTCGTATGGAATCTCTAGTCCATACGACACCACCGACTATTAGTGAGGTTACCTACATACAAAGTTGTTGATATGAAAACTCCAATTAAGTTCAAGCAGTTTCATTAATGAGGTATGTCATTTGATAAAGTTTATATTTATCTGTTAGTTTAGTTAGTTTAGTTTATATTTATTTCATAAACTCTGTTTTATTAATTATCGTTTAACTATAGATAACTTGAAATAATAACTTTGGGGTCGGATCAATGTATGTGATGTTGTCTGATATTTATTTATTTATTTTAATGAACTGGGAGCTGTTTGTCAAAAACACGCGTTTCTGGACATCACTAGGGTGGTGTCGTATGGACTAGAGATTCCATACGACACCACCGGTGGTGTCGTTTTGGTGGTGTCGAGTGGAAGGAATGAACAACTCTGGCACCGGGTTGGCCACTAACCATACGATAAGAAGAAGACAAGTCTCTATAAGGTCGGTGCCGCGTCTGCTCCCCTTAAGTTGCAGATGTCCTGGGTTTCCACTTACCATCAAGTGGACCGTCTGCCAGTGTGCCATCCTTGGCTATAAAAAAAATGAGTTGCTGTTTCCTGAGTGGCTAGTGGTGATAGGAGATGGCACTTTAAGACGAGGGTTCGAAATTTGGTTGATTTTGCTATTCTACTTTTTCTTTAAGTAAGTATGTGGACTAGGAATCTTATGTTTAGATGTATGATTTTTGACTATATTATCTTGAGTATCTTTAAATCCAAATCACGATTTGATGAAATTTTCTCGATAAAAAAAAATTATGAAATGAGCTCTAATTATTTACAATTTTCCTTGCTACCACGATGTTTTTACGATTTAGATCACGAAATTATTTCTAAAACATAGCAAATAATGATATCTAAACTACCCTTCAACCATATTTTAATTCATGAAGTAGTTTTTTTTTAATTCAAGAAAATGTGGTTTGGCGCTTACGTTGTTTATTTCCGAGCACGCGCACAATATCGCCATCTCACATTTTAAGTACTTGAACTAACCATGTCTCTCTCTAACTTTGTATTGTCAGTGTCCGCCCGGACTTGTTCGACGTCGGACCTGTGAAGGATTTTTTAAAAAATATTACGAAAAAATATTACGGTCGTGCCACATTACAGGTACAGTACAGTATTTACAGTCCGCCGACGCCTATGAAAAATAAATAAATATCCTTGGAAATTCTTTTACACATGACTACCTGATCCCAAACTAAGCACAGCTTGTACTATGGAAACCAGATAACTGATATTACTACATATACTACTTTTTGTTTGTAAATACAAACTAAATATACACTTAATTACACCTAGACTCGGGACATGCGGACATGTTCATGCACACAAATGCATGTCCTGGGCAGGAATCGAACCTACGACCTGCACTGCAGCGTGATTTTCGTTTGCTTTTCCTTGTCTTGTGTAATTTCTTTTCATCTCTTGTCATTTTGTGTCATCTCTTGTCATTTTGTGTCATCTCTTGTCATTTCGTAGTTATTCGTGTCATTTCTGTAAAAACTCCCTATTTCGCTTACTGTTATATACTTGCAGCATGGTCTTGGGCCGACAGTGGGAATACATTGCTTGTCAAAACAATGGAGTCGCTTTATTGCGTTTGTTGTAGGTATGGATGGGCAAGTAATAAATATATCATACATCAATAAATTATCGTAAAAATAACATTACAGATATGGATAGGAAAATGTTTGTCCGTCCTATTCAATCTATTATATTATAAACGAAAGTAACTCTGTCTGTTACCTTTTCACGGCTAAACCGCTGAACCAATGTTGATGAATTTTGGTATGGAGATAGACTGGGTCTTGGCGGAGAACATAGGCTACTTTTTAGGGTTCCAAAGGGTGCTAACGGGACCCTATTACTAGGCCTACGCTGTCCGTCTGTCTGTCTGTCCGTCTGTCAGCGCGGGCTGTATCTCACGAACCGTAACAGGTAGAGAGTTGAAATTTTCACTGAATGTGTATTTCTGTTGCCGGTGCAGAACAAATACTAAAAATATAATAACATTTAAAAATAAATATCAAGTCTCAAACTTGATATTTTTGATGTGTTTATTCTACGGTGGTACGGAACCCTTTATGTGCGAGTCCGACGCCTTCAGATCTTATGAATGTTTTCTTGAAATAAATATAGTGTATTTTAAGTAATTAACTGGCCAACCCTCAGGTCCTACCTACCATGTTAGGATCTTTTTCGTTCTAGCGGGTGTAAACCGTGATTTAACGAGTTAATGTGATAATTTTTGTATTTAAATTATTCAATTCAATGTATTTGTTTCAGACATAGTCCAATATTGATTATTAAAATTATTATAATTTCACAATAAATATAAAACAATAAATAAAAGTTAAATTAAATTAAAAAAAAAAAAAAAAATTATTTTTCATGTTTTATCATTAAAATACAATATAATAATAACATAAATTAAAATAAAATACAATAAAATAAAAACCTACCCCTAATTAAACAAATACCGTCCGCGTGGGATACTGGCTGCATGTCCTCCCTGTATTCAAGCTGTTCCTGTTGTCAAGCGAATTTTTTGAGCAAGGAAAGACCCAGCCCTCTTGTCACCTGTGGCGGTAACCAGTCTAAGGGTGATTTTGATAGATAAAAAAATAAAGATAAAAAGATAAACAAAAAATAAATGCATGGTTAAATCAATAAAATTAATAAAAACTGAAAATTAAATTAAAAAATAAATTAAATATGGTAAAAAAAAATATTATGACACCGCTGATGACTTCATGATCGGCATCGAAGTTAAGTACCAAAGTATTCCTTTGCCTACGAAACATGAAAAAGATACTCTTATCCGGCAGTCAGTCACTGACACAGAGTATGTACATTTTTACCCGACTACGGTGGGCGGAGGGTTATGATTTTGACCGATATGTATGTATGTTCATCTGCTCCCGTATAACGTCCAAACTATTTTTATATCATAATAATTTGACTAATGAGATATCGTTGGACGCGTCTGGATCGTCCGCTGGTTATAGGCTATTATACGATCGAAATATTGTTATACGTATCTATCAGCATATTGTAGGTATCGTTTGTCTTCTTTTGACTTAATTTGTCTTCAGCAATAAAAACAACATAGAAATCCCATATAAAACGAAAAAAAAATATTTGAATATTTTCATCCATTTCATCTATTTTAAAAGGTGCACTGGGACATATTATTTTAATTGTACGAATTAAACAATATTGTTCCTTCAAAAAATAACTATACTATAGTCTACTCCATAGCTGTTCTGTCCTAGCTAAGCGAGAGGGATATATCCATCGGCAGCTCACGCGACGCTAGCCACACCCCGAAACTAAAATTCATTTTTTTCTTGTATCGTCTTAAGCGCGATATCGTACGAGGCAACCATGGTGGCACCAGTTGGTGATTCGATAGCCGACACCGAATTGGTTGCGCTACCAAGCGGACACCAGGTCCGATATCCTCCATACAGCTCTATACATTTTGTTGGTGGAGCGACTGGCTGCGCTACCACTGGTGTCCTCGTGCGATATAGCCCTAAGAAGACGAATAGTAATTAGTATTTTCTTACAGGTTTACTTCTATACGGAATTCTCATCGGCTTCGGTTATTGGTTGGATTTGAAGGGAGCCAGAGAACCTGCCGCTTCATAAATCTTCAAGAACTTCGATAACGACACCACAAAACAGTTTACATTTAAGGTAGGAGTTCGTTGCAAGCGGCAGACAGCAGACGTCAGTCAGTCTCATACAAATTGTGGCAATGACATGTGCCGCGACAGCAGACGGCAATCAATTTCTATGAGACCGACTGACGTCTGCTGTCTGCCTGTTGCTTGCAACGAACTCCTACCTTTATATTTAGTAGCTGTGACTGCTACTTCGTAGGCGTGGAATTAAACAAAAAATGTTTGTGAATGTTTTCTAAAATAAAGTGTCTGAGCTACTCCTAATAACATCAGCTATCTGTCAGTGAAAGTCCCGTCAAAATCGGTTCAGCCGTTTCGGAGATTAGCCGGAATAAACAGACAGACAAAAAAAATTAAAGTTGCATTTTAGTTATAAGTACCGTATATACTTTCAAATGCATTTTGAAACAAAAAATGAAAGGATTGAGGAAAGAAAGAAAGGATTCCTCCTTTATTTCATTAAAAGCTATTTTGATATTACAGACACTTCAATTTTATTAATTTGTATAGAAGATGAAATTTAAATAAAACAATGTGAACATTTTTAATATGATTTATTGTAAATGGTACGCTTGCGACAGCGTCTGCGCTTCGATATGCTTTCGATAACTGTTCACGACTAGTATGAAGTAGATTGTCACTGAAAAATAAATTTCAGGAATATTAATATGTACTATCAGACACCGAAGTCCCTCTGTCTCACTCCCCTTCAGGTCAGAAGCTGCGATATCTTTGGTAATACAAGCATCTATAGGCTACTGTAACGGTTTAACATCAGGCGGGCCGAAAGTACTAGCCCGGTCGAGCTAAGTAACCCATATTTTAGCAGTAGTCGATTGGCTGCAGCTGATATAGTATGGGCTAATACCACCCTCTCACAGAAGATCGGCGTAAAGTAGCTATTACAGCTACGTTTCGTACGATGAGTGAGAGAGCCGGAAGCCCAACCCAAATTCCCCTCTCCCTTTACCCTTCAGGTTGGAAACGCGTGAGCGATGCCTTTGGTATCGCAAGCATCTATAGGCTACTGTATATGCTTAACATCGGGCGGGCTAGCTTGTTTGTCACCTTAGACACATGCGGGCGGGCCGTGGTTCAACGCTAAGGGCATAAAATGAAATATGCAATTACTTACGTATATACCAAAGTATGCCCAATATAACTATTATGACCCTGTTCGTCTGTCTCCTGAACGTGAAGATCAGGCCCAGGAGTACCAGCATGAGAAGCATCATCCCCACAAACACCAGTACGTACCACACCCATATGGTGGCGAGGAGGGCGTTGTCCTGCGAGTCCTAAGTCGATACCCAAACATAGGCTCATATTAATAAATGCATCTCAAAGTTGAGATCGATCTTAAGATTCTATTTTTAACAGATGTTCTTTAAATTCAACGTCAAAACTGCATCTTAAGATCGATCTCAACTTTGAGATGCATTTATTAATATGAGCCATAAATTGTTAAGTTGTGTTGAATCTTTTAAAAACAGGATGATGGAGTTCCCAAGGATAGACACTGGGTCCCTGATTGTATTTAATATACTTACATAATAATTTAAAAAATTAAAAACACGACTGCCCTGCCAAAAACTACTTAAAAAGTATAAAACAAGTGCAGTGTCATTGCAGTCGGGGGACCGTTCTGTGGAACATATTTTAACTAGGAGGGCCCCCGACTGCAATGACACTGCACTTGTTTTATACTTTTTAAGTCGTTTTTGGCAGGGTAGTCTTGTTTTTAATTTTTTAAATTATTTATTTTTATTTTAGGCATTTTAGTGACAGCAGCCAAAAATGATATGATTGTTTTGGATGTACACCCTACCTATGTTAAATGATGCCTATAAATTCTACAGTTTTGGAATGTGCTCATTAAGGCCTTCAATTTGATACCCATATTGTAATAATAGAAGAAAAGATAGAATTTTTTTTTTTCATTTTTTAAAGTTGAGCCATAATGCCGCCATATAGATTTTTTTCAAAAATAATATACCCAGTGTTACCCGGAATGATGTAAGGATTCTAACAATACCCCATACATCGAAATCCGTTCAGGCATTTATAAGTAATGGTGGAATAAAGAATCTCATATACATACATACATACATGAACCCTAAACACATATACACTCCTTTTTTTGGGCAGTCGTGTAAAAATTACTGTTAATATGGAAAGACACTTAATTTTATTACTTCCCATTCGCAAAACAACATTAGATAGTTTGGCCAAAAACAACAAGTAGGAAGAACAAGAACTAAATAAGACGGAAAGTGAGTCTCGGGTTACGAAAGTATATTAAATTACTGGACCTCTAGCCAAGTTGCAAACGATTTGTTTCTATTCTCTTCCTCCAATTGCGAACGCCTTGGGAACGTATCCATACTACGTGTGAATCCATTTTTTATTTTATTTTTTAAATCGTTAAACGCTGTACCCGTATATCCCGGAACTCGTTTTCCGAATCCCGGACCCGAATCCCGGAAATCCCGTATCCTGGATCCTGTTTCCCGGACCCCGTTTCCTGGATCCCGGATCCTCTTTACCAGATATCGTTTTCCGAATCCCGGACCCGAATCCCGGACCTGAATCCCGGAAATCCCGTATCCCGGATCCTGTGTCCCGGATCCCGTTTTCCGAATCCCGGACCCGAATCCCGGACCTGAATCCCGGAAATCCCGTATCCTGGATCCTGTTTCCCGGACCCAGTTTCCTGGATCCCGGATCCTCTTTACTGGATCAAGTTTTCCGAATCCCGGACCCGAATCCCGGACCTGAATCCCGGAAATCCCGTATCCTGGATCCTGTGTCCCGGATCCCGTTTCCTGGATCTCGTTTTCCGAATCCCGGACCTGTATCCCGGAAATCCCGTATCCCGGATCCTGTTTCCCGGACCCCGATTCCCGGATCCCGGATCCTATTTACCGGATCTCGTTTTCTGAATCCCGGGCCCGAATCCCGGACCCGAATCCTGGACCCGAATCTCGGAAATCCCTCTATCCTGGTTCCTGTTTCCCGGACCCCGTTTCCTGAATCCCGGATCCTCTATACCGGTTCTCGTTTTCCGAATCCCGGACCCGAATCCCGGAAATCCCGTATCCTGCATCCTGTGTCCCGCATCCTGTCCAGTCTTCCCCTGCCCCTGTGACCAAGCGTGGTATTTTGAACCCTCCCCCCATGAACGGGTCACGTAGTATGGGTACGTTCTCTAAGCGTAAGACCACGTGATTTAACGATGAGATGTCATTCCCATACATTTTTTTAATTTTCTATAAGCGTTAACGATTGTAGAATGTCAACTTGGCTACAGGCCCTGCTGGCATTATGCTTATCTTGAAGTTCTCAGTTCAATAATCGACCAGTTATAGTTCGCGACAGGTCGAGATGACATTCGGGTTATGAGCTTTTTGCAGGGGGGCTAAGGCCGACACAAAAATGAATTGAGGATCAGTAATAGGTCAACAAATCAACTCATAACCAACACTAACAGTTAAAACTAAGCTTTCTTATCAATATAGTTTTTAAATCATCGAAATCGGTCCATCGGTTGCGATTTCCTAACACATTTTATGTATCCAAAATTTATCGACGGGCGGTAAGTGCGGCAACCGCGCGTGACGTCACCGGACTCGCCTCGTTGATTTCGCGATGTGCCCGGTTTCCCGCTTGCGCCGCCATTCACTATTTTAGGTGTTATTCATTTAAATTACATGCTGTAAAGGGCCATATTGATCTATATTAAATGCACAATGTATTTAAGGTACTTAATTGGATAAGGATTAATGCTGTATTGCTTAAAATAGCTTCGTAAATAAGCCATTATTTCTCGTAAAAAGTAAAGGATAAAAAATGGTTATTGTGGGTTATCCCTAAGAGATAGACATAAATACCATCGCGGACTTTTTGTATACCTTTTTATGGTGTACAATACTGTAGTACATTATTTTGATCTATCTCGTAGGATTCAGCCAGCGTTTGCAATGTAAGCGCAAAAAAATGTATTTATTTACGACATCACATTAGAAACCTCTAAAATTATCAGTGTTTCTCTACTATATTAAGTATGTATTATACATAATAAACCTTCCTCTTGAATCACTATCTATTAAAAAAAACCGCATCAAAATCCGCTGCGTAGTTTTAAAGATCTAAGCATACATAGAGACAGACAGCCAGAAAGCGGGAAGCGACTTTGTTTTATACTAGGTACCTATGTAGTGATAGTGAATCCTTAGGTAGGGTGATGGGTAATATAATATTATGTTAATAATAGATTATAAAGGAATAATAAATAATAATAATAAATATCGCCAGACTTACACGCCATCTGTATGGTCCCAAACTAAGGGGGCGTCCATAAATTACGTGAGGTGATTTTTGTGAATTTTTGCCTCCCCCATCCCCCTTAGTAAGATGTTGTGAGATTTTGCTCGACCCCCTCCCTCCCCCTCTAATCTTAGGTGAGATTTTTCAAAAGCCATATTCTAGTGGAGAAACATGTTTTACTTAATTTAACCCAGTTTTCTCGCAGTTTAAGGGTGCGTTTCCATTGAAGCGGAGCGGGGCGGAGAAGAGCAGTGAAAAGTGGCAACTTTTTCCATTTAAGCGGAACTGGGTGGAGCAGAGCGGGGCGGAGCGGAGCGGGGCGGAGTGGAGCAGGGCTGAGCGGGGCGGAGTCAAGCTGAGCTGCATTGAGCCGTGTTCCGATCAGTCAAATTTGAGTCAAATTCAATCTCATGGAGTGATCATACGTCATGTTATCGGTTAAGAAAAGAACAGCGCTTTTACATCTTTCTCTACTAGAAGATGAAAATTCGGAAGCTATCCGCCGCGTGTTCATATACTGTATTCGAAAGTCCGCTCAGCTCAGCTCCGCTCAGCTTCGGTTAGCTCCGCTCAGTTCCGCTCAGCTCCGCTCAGCTTCGCTCAGCTCCGCTCAGCTTCGCTCAGCTCCGCTCAGCTTCGGTCAGATCCGCTCAGCTCCACTCAGCTCCGCTCCACTCAGCTCCGGTCCGCTGCGCTCCGCTCCACTCCGCTCCGCTTCGTGCACACCACTCGGCACCACAGCCTGCTCGACTCCGTTCTGTCCGGCTCGGGGCCGCGTGTTCATTTGTTTTATTCGAAAGTCCACTCAACTCCGCTCCGCTCCGCTTACACTGTTTCCACTGATGCGGAGTGGAGATTTCGAGCACTGTGATTGGCCAGTTCACGGTCCGCTCCGCCCAGCTCCGCTTCAATGGAAACGCACCCTAATTTTTGCGGAGAAAAAATTACGTGAGATTTGCAGAGACCCCTCCTCTCCCCCACGTGAGATTTGGTGAGTTTTGGCTCGACCCCCCCCCCTCTAAATGCCTCACGTAATTTATGGACGCCCCCTAAGCACCGCTGATACTTGGCTACCATACAATGGACTGGGGGCGATCTCAGTGACAACCAGACCAGAGTAGATTACGAAAAGGCCATTTCCGAAATTTGCCTCTGGCGGGAATCGAACCCACAACCACCCGATGCAGTGAGCCAAGCGGCCAACGCTCAAACTATAGCGCCAAGCGGTCGTCAAAAATAAACAGGAATAAAAATAGTACTCAATAGGATAAACACCTAATCTACCTACTTATGACAGGATACTACCTACCTTCCTAGGTATCTTATATATCTTATAGTACTTTGGGTAGGTACACCGAACCTTTCCATGCTTAACCTAGTGGTAAAATAATAGGTTTCTTTGTATAAATAGTATTCATAACAGAAAAGGTAAGTGAAAAGGTACCTAAGTGTACCTTTTCCGTTTCCAACCACGTGTCTCGGCGCTGGTGTATTTTAAATTATTGTTTAAGTAGTCGAATACTATAAAAGTATCGACTTTTGGCAGGTTATCCGACTTAGCTTGTTGAAAACTTTCCTGTAAACTCATTTTGAGGCTTAAAACACGCTGCGCGCGAACAAGACAACCGAACCCTAGCGCTAGCCGAGCGCGTATCAGCCCGCGTGACGTCACAGCGAGTGCGGCGGCCGGCGCGGCCCGGTCAGGAAACTTCGTTAGGAAATTAGTCGTATCTTCGTTAATTTTTGTCGTAGACCAAAAATTATTGAGCTGTATGTTATAGAATCCTTAGCTCTATAAATCTGCAGTTTCAACTAAATTCGTTACGGTAATTCATTCTGCTAAAGCTATTCATTTTTCCAACCCTCCAGCAGAATCCCCTAAATTTCCTTGAAACTGTCACGAATGGTGTAAAATGTGTCACTATTCTACAGAAATTTTGCGGAATTGCTAAGGATTCCTCAGAAAATCAGAAAAATTAATTGCAATGCAATTCATTAGCAATATTGCATAGCGACCGCCTTAGGTCCGCTGAATAAATTCCGAATCGAAATTACCAGGACCCGCAACGCAACAGAATCATTTAATTATAATAATTTTGTGGGCGATTTTAATTGTTTATCGGGTCCTGTTAATTTTGATTCGGATTTTATTCTGCAAAAAGCTCATAACCCGAATGTCATCTCGACCTGTCGCGAACTATAGGTAAGTTTGGTAAAGAGCTTATTACACCTTCCTAAATTTAGTGACAAAATTTAGGATGGTGTAATAACCCTATAATAGCATTCATTTCTTACTTTTAGGTAAAAAGTAGGAGGTTGGAATTTATTTATTTATTTTATTGAGAAGAGATGAAAACCTATAAACGAGTGCTGAATATGAATGTAGAAAGATACAAAGCGAGAGGAAAACTCAAGAAAAGATGGATGGATTGTATAAATAGTGATATGAACGAGGTTGGAGTGGATGTAAGTATGACAGCAAAGCGCGATCAGCGTCAAGTTGCGTTTCGCTGAGGGGGGCGGAGCGGCGCGACTGCTTAGGGCCGGGCTCCATTAGCGCGTTGCGTTGCGTCGTCGCAAGATTTTGTACTGGCGCATCACCTTCCCCCGCTTCGTTTCTTGCCTGTCGCCCCTTTGATCCGTTGCGACGACGCAGCGCAGCGCACCAGTGGAGCCGCGCTCTTAGCCGGCCACATGTGTGCGGCGAGTTTATATAAAATGCATAAAAAAGCGTGTGAACTGCTTGTCGCTGGCCACCGGTGGTTGTGGTTGGTCACCCGTTTGCGCCGAGCCTTAGCAATACTGTGTCGACCCCAGATAATGGGCAAAGGTGAGGGAGATGAGGTTTCTTACCTTTACAAGACCGCAGAATAATACAAGGCTGACAGCGAAGTATAACGCGACGAGGATCCAGATCGTGACGAGGTGGTAGCTCATGGGAATGAAGAAGGAACAGCCGTACGCCATGGGATGCACCTAGGGTGTTAGGTACCAATTATACTACTACCACCAAGCCAACTAGACACTCGGGTATAAATATCAAATGATAATAAGTCAATGATTCCGCGGTCCGTCCACAACGTAATGAGCTCCCACAAGGTGGTGGAAGGACCGCGGAATCATTGGCTTATTATCATTTGATTTTATACCCAAGGGTCTAATTGGCTTGGTGGAGTAGAACGGCCGTTTTCACAAACAATACTTGTCTATGTAAGCGGACGAATAATATTTTTAATCGTCCGGTAAACGGACCGCTACCAACAGACTTGATACAATATTTGGTGTGCAAGGAGCTTACGTTAGGCACAGAATAAAGGCAAATTTATTTATGAGTTATTTTTTATGCGTCGCTTCGCTTGTTTGGAAGAAAGCGAAAGTTATTTCTAAGAACCGCTTCAGCTCTCCGAGGTCTACGTTTCAAAACATTATTTATTAAATTCTTCAGCAATTATATTACGATGGTAACATGATAGAATAATTTACAGTTCGCTTACGGTGAGGGAAAACATAGTGAGGAAACCTACCTATCCCTCGGGATTAGGTAATAGTCTGGTCCTGTATACACGGCGACAAGGTTCACCACCTGTCACGTTGGGTTCTGACTATCTAGTGAAACGTGGGCTTTGAGTTGACTTAATACCTCCACAATGTGGTGGTGTATGGCCACTCAAGCCTCTGACTACCTCCGAATGGGGATAAAAGTCGTGACGTTATATATATATATATATATATATATTTTATACATGATACAATCCAAGATCAGTGACCGTAGGCCTCATAAGAAGGCTCAAGGTCACTCAGAGAGCTATGGAGAGGGCTATGCTCGGAGTTTCTCTACAAGATCGAGTCAGAAATGAGGAGATACGTAGACTAACCAAGGTCACCGACATAGCCCTGCGAATTAGTAGGCTGAAGTGGCAGTGGGCGGGGCACATAGCCCGAAGAACTGATGGCCGATGGGGCAGAAAGGTTCTTGAGTGGCGACCACGTACCGGGAGACGCAGCGTGGGTAGGCCCCCCACAAGATGAACTGACGACCTAGTGAAGGTCGCGGGAAACCGCTGGATGCAAGTGGCACAGGACCGGTCGTTGTGGAAAACCTCGGGGGAGGCCTATGTCCAACAATGGACGTCTTTTGGCTGAAATGATGAGAATCCAAGATTGGGTACGTACAATACCAATAGTTGCGATTATCATAGAACCAGTCTTCAGATCTATACCGAGGAATGATTCTACGTCGGGTAGGTCGTCTAATACACCCATTTTATTGTATTTGATGGTATATCACAAAAACAAAGTGTTGATTTCTGGTTATGTTTTGATATTGACTGTCAGAATTCTATGGTTCGAACACAGAGTAAAGACTAAAGAAAGAGGTGCCCTTATTAGATATTTGTATGAAACAAAACATGGTCATTGTTTTTTCATTTTCATTATACTATTTACCGGTAAATAGTTGAACTACTCGCTTCGTTTTATGTCGGTGTTAGTACTAGGCCGACCACTCGGCCGACTTGCTTAGGGCCAGTCCCCTTAGTAAATGGTACATGGGTTAGAATGTAGATTGACAGTCATCGACAACGTGATACCATAAACCATTTTTATAAAAAGTTTGCGTATCTCATAGACATCACCTATTATAAATTCTTTGGTGTATCTTGATTTGCACTGACCACAACGTTAGGGTGCGTACAGATTGGAGAATGCGCGGCGCACGAGGGTGGTAATAGATTGTGAAATTGCGAGCGCATCTTACTAACCATGCATGAGTGGCGCTACGGATGTGCGCTAAATACACGGCGTGCATACATCATCAGTTGCAGTTAGGGCGCGCCAGAGTAAAGACTAAAGAAAGAGGTGCCCTTATTAGATATATGTATGAAATAAAAACGTGGTCATTGTTTTTTCATTTTCATTGTTCTATCTACCGGTAAATAGTTGAACTACTCGCTTCGTTTTATGTCGATGTTAGTACTAGGCCGACCACTCGGCCGAGTTGATTAGGGCTAGTCCCCTTAGTAATTGGTCCATGGGGCGCGCAACCGGCTCATTTGACAGTCTGTATGCATCCTTAGACAGAAATTAGGTCAAATAAGGGACTTAATGGAGGAGGTATTCAGTATTCGGTTCTCATTCCGAATATGTAATAAAAATAGCTTAATTTTTTATCTAATTATACAATAAAATACGAATTAATGACAAATGTATACATAAAATTATGAAGTAAGTATGCAGGGCAAACTAACTTATAATTTACACGACTAAATTGCCTTTGTTATGACAGCTCATAGTCGCTCACTAGCGTAGGCCGTGCTCACTTTGGGCACGAATTTTCATCGTACGTCGACGTATGATCGTCGTCGTACGAATTAAGTGCTCACATTGGATACGTTTTCTTCCGTCAAATAGGTTGCAGAACCGCGCGGTCTCAACCCGAGATGAGCGGTAACGCACGAACGCGTTTCAAATCCCAGCAGGTTCGGATTGATTTCGGATGTCGGAACTATACGTACGTACACGTACGCCCAATTCGCACCCAGTGTGCGCACTCCCGTAGTACTCGGAAGGTCGGGATCATTCGTGCGTGTTCGCACGTATACGCACGAGTTAAAATTCGGATGAAAACGCATCCAAAGTGAGCACGGCCTAAGGGCAAAAAGTTTCGCAACGTGGGCCACGTTACCAAACTTTTTGCAATAATTTGTTAGGTTTCTCTCGCAATTTTTAGTGTTTCTTTATTTAGATTTTTTAAGTTTCCTATAAGCATGAACTATCACGGGCTTGAATACGCCCTCTTCTAACCCAACCCCTGTATACAATATGTTAAGAAAACCCTGTCCGAGCCGAAACTGGTAATTAGGTTTCCCAATCACATGACCAAAATAAAATAATTAAAAAAAAAAATCATGATAGTAAAAATTAATGAAAATTTAAAATGCCATTTTTTTCCTTTTTCTCCAAAATGTAGCAAAATTTAAAAATATGACAACACCGTCACCGGCAGTAATTATGTTAGATCGTGTGGCGGCACCTCTGACCACAAAGTACGTTATGACGTCATTTTATGAATTAAAAAAAATGTAAACGGGTAATTTTTTTCCAAAATAATTGGGGAGGCCTTTGCCCAGCGTTGGGACACTTACTATGCTAAAAAAAAGTTAAAAAAAATATTTATAAAAAAAATTGAAAAATTTTACAAAAAAAATCTAATCTCGATACCCAACAATACGTTTTCGGGTCGGACAGGGTTTTTACGGTAGAAGCCCTGGGAGCGTTGTTATTTCAACCTGAAACCAGACGTGTAGCTTCTTTGTTTAATGATAATTATTTTCCATGTTTTTGTAAATCTGAAAATTCTAAGGTAAATACCCTGAAGGTACAAATAAATACAGGAAGTCCATTGTTAAACCCGCCATTGTCGTCTGATCATGAAAGAGCATATTTAATTTCGTATTCGTATTTTAATAAGTATTTTTCTAGAAACATACGGCTTCATTAATAAGGCTAATAATGGCCGGCGCAGACTGGGCAAGGCATGGCATTTTAATTTTTACCCGACTACGGAGGCGTTATGATTTTGACTGGTATGTATGTATGTATGTATGTATGTATGTATGTATGTATGTATGTGCGTCTGTTCCCACCTAACTTCCAAACTACTTGTCGTAATTTGACAAATGAGGTATCGTCAGAAGCGGCTTAATGGCGCGCTGGTTATAGGCTATGTGACGTTACATAAAATTGCATATGGCGCCCTCTAGAGGACATAATGTCATGAACTAAAAAAAAAACTTTTTTTAATGAAACCGTGTGGGGTATCAAATGAAAGAGCTTGATGAGCACATTTCAAAAATATATATTTTGTTACCTATAACTCCAAAGTAATTAAATAAAAAGTAAGTTTAAAAACTAAAACCCGACTACGGAAAAAACGCGTTCTAAAAAGTATGAAACAAGAAAATTTTCTCATCTAGAGGATAGCCGTGGTCCGTGTTCATGTGCCATTTGGCCCTAAAAGACCTACACGGACCACGGCTATCCTCTAGATGAGAATATTTTCTTGTTTCATACTTTTTAGAGCGCGTTTTTTCCGTAGTCGGGTTTTAGTTTTTATTTATCAATCGAATTCAATACTTATCCAATTGAAATAAGGTCTATATAGGTATATTTCTCGGTATAATGCTCGGTGATCGACATCGGAGCATTATCTCTTGCCCTGCCGTCCCTAGTCTGCGCCCGCCATTAGACAAACTCGATACCGTAATAAAGATTTTTAACTAATGAATAAGATATTAAGAAAACAAATTACAAAAAGTATACACAAAGCTCTTGGTATTATTATAATTTAGTTTTGTTAAATTATGTACCAAAATATTTACCGCCAGATTAATAATAGTACATTACTGCTGCGGTCTCTTAAGAGTGTGTTGTTGACCGCGTTGTCGATGGCCGAAAGCGCGGCGCAGCGCAGCTCCAGGCCTCCACAGCGCGGTCGGCATTGCAACACTTGATGGACAAGCTAAAATAAAGGCCGAGACCAAAGGTCGAGGCCTTTATAGCGCGGCCAGCAAGGGTTGCTAATGATGACCAAGCTTGGAGGCCGTGAGCGTAGCGAAGCTTAGCTTGAGACCAGTATAGCGTGGTCAGCAGTACACTCATTAGAGACCAAGGCTTGTATAGTGCTTTACTCAAAAATGCGACTATTCGTTTAAACAAAACTAGCTTAGTGGGTATAACAATGAATACAATTATATTTATATTTTTACGAACTATATCTATAGTTGTGTATTTTCTCTGTTTACGTTTCCATGGCAACGGCACGACCTACTCGTTTTCAACCTTCAATCAGTTTTTTTACGAACCATAAACATACCTGTTTGTCACGTTTCCATGGCAACGGTCAAATAACAAATATAATGACGATAATACCGGGTAATAATACATTGTGTGTCTAGTAGCTCTTGCAGTACGACAAATCCGATTTTGCTCGAAGAAGGTTTGTGAAATAATGACAACATTATAAACTTTTTTGAGTAAAGATTTTTAGATAGTTTACAATGGTTTTTACAAAGAATTTCTAAGAACAAAAGTGGTTGTAATGCCAGTGAAGTCAATCATTAACTTTTTATACCGGTTAGTTTACGTAAACGTTTTTGTAAGTCATAGAAAATGAATGTAGGTAGGGCGTAGGGTTACCAATTTTATTACTCTTTATTTGGATCCTGTTACCCACCCAAGCATAGAAGGTTAACCTGTATCCCTTTGTGGCTTTCCGGTTTCAAACCTTGCGTAAAAAGTATGTAGTCTATGCCTATTGTAAGTAGTCTATGATCTCTGTTATAACTTTTACTTAAGCTCGAATATGGAGTAAAAATACCGTACACAAAATGCTTATTTGCGACGTATCCATTAGTGAAAAACTACGTAACTCGACTTATCCATTGATGCTTTTAGATGCGGATTAAATAAATCCATTCGCGTTGTTAACCTTTGACGATGAATCGCCGTTAAAAAATGAAAGCGTTCAATCCGGTATGATCCGGCTTCAACCGGTATGATTTGGCTTCAACCGGTATAATCCAATTAGCATGGTAAAGGGCTTGTTGCGTCGCATGTTATTATAACTGGGGCACGTTAGTTATTCCTGGAAAAGCTCTCCGTAAAGAGACACGAATTTTGTTTCAGTTTTCAGGATAGAGTTATGTACTTGCTGGAATAGATTGGTAATCTGCGACGTAGATTTTATGTCATGTCAAAAAAACTTAGTAAACCAAATGGAACGACAAAAAAAAAACAGCTCACCATAGTCGTAGCATTTAACCAATGGAAAGCCACTGGTCTGTAGTATTAAAAAAATAAAATAAAAATATATAACGTCACGACTTTTATCCCCATTCGGGGGTAGTCAGTGGCTTGAGTGGCCATACACCACCACATTGTGGAGGTATTAAGCCAACTCAAAGCCCTCATTTCACCAGATAGTCAGAACTCAACGCAGAGTATGAAATTTGACCCGAAAATCGGACACCCCTTTTTTATATTCTTAATCGAAAGTATACACTATTTTGAATGCTAGATTAGAACTCTCAAAACCCAATTCATTTTAGAACCGGAGTTATGACTTTTTCTATGGTTTTTAGAAAAAACCTTAAGAAATATTGTAACTTTCTATGTAAGCAAAGTTTTTATGTTTCAATTATAGCATGCTATAAAACTACTAACTACTATTTTTGGAATCATATAATTTATTTCTATGTGAACTGTAAAAAAAATTATGTCATTTTTTCAGTAATTCTGTAATTATTTTTTTGCGCCATTTTATTTAGATATTAGCACTTTATTTTCACACACAGTGTTCATTCGTGTTATGTTAACCTTCCTGTAAAATATCAAACGCGCAACACGCAGGAATTCGGAGTTATGGAATTTTAATTTATTTTGGTGAACTCTAGTACCATAGAAATGACTGAAAACCATAGAAACCTCATATCTTCGAATTCCTGATAGATTTTCACATGATTTTTTTTACTACTAACAATACAGTTAGGAAGAATGTTTTCAGATGGATAGCAAGTGCTACTCGCTAATGGTTTATGAAAGAAAAAATAAAAGGTGAAAATCACAAAATTAAGCATATTAATTTTACTGGTATCGCTAAAACTATTTTATTTAACTTATTAAATGCTCTGAATATAATGCCACTTTGCCTTATAAATTAATTTATAAATATGTAAGGCATCTCTTTTATTTTCGCGTTTTTCTGAAAATCCTGACTTTTCTTTAAAAAAATATTACTCGAGTTCCAAACTGAATTGACTTCTAGGAGTTCTACTCTAGCATTCAAAACAGCGTATACTTTCGATTAAGAATATAAAAAAGGGGTGTCCGATTTTCGGGTTAAATTTCATACTGTGCAACGTGACAGGTGGTGAACATTGTCGCCGTAAATTCTTAATTGTAAATCGTGAATTCTTGGCAGTTGACATGTTGTCGGCCATCTGATGGCATTCCTCTGGCAAATGACATTTAGGATTTACAATGAAGAATTCACGAAGACAATATTACAGATTTAAAAGTTTCGCGAAATAAGTACTAAGTAATTATCGCGAAGTGTGAAAGAGAGAGAGAGAGATTGTCTCAACTATCAAGTGGTCACCCTACTGAAACGTGCGCTGCCACGCTAGGTACCATATCTGCTACAATAATATATCAATGCACTTGGGTGGTAGAACCAAGCTGTAGCCAATTGACTGCAGCTCATATTCGGGCTGCCTCGACAGGGGTAGTACCACCCTCTCACAGAAGATCGGCGTAAAGCAGCTATTACAGATGTGTTTCGTACGATGAGTGAGCCGACAACCCAACTCCCCCCCTTTCCCCTCCCTCCGACCCACTCCCCTTCAGATAAGCAACGTGCCTTTGGTATTGCAAGCATGTAGGTATAGGCTACGATAACTGCTTAACATCAAGCGGGCCGTACGCTCGTTTGCCACCTCAGTGCTATTATAAAAGAGTAGTTAATTATGCTCTTGCATCAAGACTTCAGATAAAGTCGGACTAAACTTTACAAATCTAATGCCTTCTCAAGGAACTTGTCTGCATTTAACTTTCTAAATCCCAAGTCTGAATACGAGTTAGTTGTTACGGTTTGACTTCTTTAAATTAAAAGTCCCGACTTTAATGAAAAATCTCTCTTGAAAGGTTTCACTGTGTAAGTAAATAGTAATATTCTTCAACCGCAGACGCTGGGGCCTTAGTTTTAAATTGCACTTCACTTTCAGCAGGAAATGAAGTTGTAGAGAGAGCAAGCTTGTTAAATCACTTGACCGGCCACACTGTCTTTTACATTCAAAGTGGCTTCAGAACTGGAATTAAATCTAGAAAAAAATGCATCAAAGTACCTACAAATAAATCATTAAATATTCTTTACTCAAAAAAGTTTTAATGTTGTCATTATTTCGCAAACCTTCTTCGTGCAAAATCGGATTTGTCGTACTGCAAGAGCTACATGACATACAATGTATTATTATCGAGTATGACCATCATTATATTGACCATCATTATATTGTATTATTACCCGGTATTATCGTCATTATATTTGTTATTTGACCGTTGCCATGGAAACGTAACAAACAGGTATGTTTATGGTTCATTAAAAATCTGATTGACGGTTAAAACGAGTAGGTCGTGCCGTTGCCATGGAAACGTAAACAGAGAAAATACACAACTATAGATATAGTTCGTAAAAATATAAATATATAATTGTATTAATTTTTATACCCACTTAGCCAGTTTTGTTTAAACGTTTAGTCGCATTTTTGAGTAAAGCACTATACACGCCTTGGTCTCTAATGAGTGTACTGCTGACCACGCTATACTGGCCTCAAGCTAAGCTTCGCTACGCTCACGGCCTCCAAGCTTGGTCATCATAGCTACCCTTGCTGGCCGCACTATAAAGGCCTCGACCTTTGGTCTCGGCCTTTATTTTAGCTTGTCCATCAAGGGTTGCAATGCTGACCGCGCTGTGGAGGCCTGGAGCTGCGCTGCGCCGCGCTTTCGGCCATCAACAACGCGGTCAACAACACACTCATTAGAGACCGCAGCAGTAATATACTATTAAAATATTAAATTCTTAAAACAATAAATATAAAAAATACGGGTAAAAATCGATATCCTGACCACGGAAACAACTGTCTAAAAGCTAAAAAGAAACATCCCCACTTTCATGTAGGTACTTATATCGCCAGACTATCACACCAACTGTTTGGTCCCAAACTAAGCAAACCTTGTACTGCAGCTACCAAACAATAGATAGATAGATAATACTTTATTATTCCACCACTAGAAGTGTAAAAACGGCATTTATAAGAAAAATACATATATTACACAGAAAGTGGAACAATGGACTAGGGGCAATCCTATTGACATTACGAAAAGGCCGTTTCCAAAATTGCCTCTGGCGGGAATCGAACCCGCAACCACCGTCAAATAAACATTCAATATACATATTATTAATTGAAAGTCTATGTTATTGTTTATCTCCAATGGTATTGTCGACAGCGTACAAAATAATTGTTTTCTGTGGCATTATCTGCATCGGGCACTTGAAGACGGGACTGTTCAGTCGGGCCAAAGAGTAGCTAATAAAATACAGACGCGACTTTTAATACTGTCCTTAGCACATAAAGCCTACCGTAGGTGTTACCTGACCCTCGTAAGGGGCTGCCAGGTATAGTGTACGACTTTGTATAACCCTCAGGGTTGGTGGGAGAGGCCACTATAATGAATCTAAAAGCAGAGATATGGGTCCTGTCCTCAGCACGAAATAGGTACGGTCAGCAACGAAAGTCGCTGAACATTCTCAGTTTTTCAAATAGCTTGCACACTTTTGTTTTGCATCAAATCCATAATTTTTCTATACCGAAACAAAATGTAGACATGTTGCTAATGTTTGGTTTTATAAAGGTTTACCAACGATTGTAGAATAAAGAGTATAACCGATTGGAAAAATTCATAATGTTCAGCGACTTTCGTTGTTGACTGTACCACAGATCAATAAGTCGAGTCGCCACTTATGTCAACTATTATATAAAATGACAGGTTCTCAAGTCCCCAACGACTGCCATTTTAATACCATCTGTAAACAAATGGGACTATACGATTATAATGATGTATAATGGTAGCCAACAGTCTTACAGTCTAGTGACGTAGTAGTCTTACAGTCTACAAGTCTAGATATATCAATGTAAGGGAGTAGCTTATCTGTTAAATAAAGCATCAATGGCTGAATCGGAAGAACGTTAAAAATACACGTATGAAAATATCTTCGTAACAAAGAAACGAGATGGTAAAAAACCTTATAGCAACTTGAATATGGAAAAAACAAGCTCTCACTCTGAATTTCGAAGCAACCCTCGTTAGAAACCAGAGCACGCTGGCACCTTGTTATTTTGCATGTTTTTTCGCCGTTATAACGATATATTATTACTCGTATATACTCATGTTCTTTTCACCCCTGCGTACCGAAGTTTTATAAAGATTTTTTAGCATCTCTAGCTTTTGCCCGTGACTACCTGCGCTCATAGATGTTTAGCGTTCTCACCGAAAATAAGCTTTATTTATTAGAAATATTAGTAGGATGATTAGCTGTATACAAGCATGTACGTGGATATTTTTTGTTTTTACAAAGGAGTGATAAGGAAAGGTTTGGGAAGCCCTAAAGTAGGTACGAAATAACATAACAATTTGTAACTTTCCTCATGAGGTTTATAGGAAATAAATTATATTTTCAAAGACATTACCAAGAAAGAGGGAGGCATGTGACTATCAAAAACAGGCTGTCCTACTAAACGGAGTCCATAGACACAGTACGAATCAGTCGTTCGCGGAAAATAATGTCGAACACATTAGGTATTGCCAATATGGCTTATCTTCCCGTGAATAATGCTTTCTTATAAATTTAATAAGTTAATGGTCGAATTGCGAGTGCGATAAAGGATGTGTGAATTCCGCTGCATGTTTAGTGATTTCGATGTAAGAAGGTATCATTTCTGCTAAAATAATACATCAATGCATAATATTTTCTTTTATTGAGAAAGCATACAAGGGTTATGCGTTTTCATTTCCGGCGATAACGGAGGTGTACCTATGAAATATATTTGCCCACACTACACCAAGCAGCATTAGATAAAAAATGTCCCATTGTAACAAATCATAATAAAATATCGTGCCCATATTTCCCAAAGGGGTATATGCAATTTGTAAATATACACAAATATTTGTTCAATTGTATCTATACAAATAAATGAAATTGAAGTGTCTGTTTGTTAAGTTAAAATAACAGCTTTTTACTTAATGCATATGAAAGTATTTTTTACCCGACTACGGCGGAGGGTTATGATTTTGACCGGTATGTATGTATGTATGTATGTATGTATGTATGTATGTATGTATGTATGTATGTATGTATGTATGTATGTATGTATGTATGTATGTAGTTATGTATGTATGTATGTATGTATGTGCATCTGTTCCCACCTAACTTCCAAACTACTTGTCGTAATTTGACAAATGAGGTATCGTTAGAAGCGGCTTAATGGCGCGCTGGTTTTAGGCTATGTAACGTCACATAAAATTGCATATGGCGCCCTCTAGAGGACATAATGTCATGAACTAAAAAAAAAACATTTTTTGATAAAACCGTGTGGGGTATCAAATGAAAGAGCTTGATGAGCACATTTCAAAAATATATATATTGTTACCTATAACTCCAAAATAATTAAATAAAAAGTAAGTTTAAAAACTTAAACCCGACTACTGAAAAATCGCGCTCTAAAAAGTATGAAACAAGAAAATATTCTCATCTAGAGGATAGCCGTGGTCCGTGTAGGTCCTTTAGGGCCAAATGGCATATGAACACGGACCACGGCTATCTTCTAGATGAGAATATTTTCTTGTTTCATACTTTTTAGAGCGCGATTTTTCAGTAGTCGGGTTTTAGTTTTTAATTTAATTTTTTTATTTGTCTTTCTGTATGTCTGTTGGACCGATTTTGACGGGACTTTCACTGGCAAATAGCTGTTGTTATAAGCAGTAACTTAGGTTACCGCCTTTTATTTTCGCAAACATAAACGATCATTTTTTTGTAAAATTTCACACGTATTCGTACGTTCACGCACATCTAGTTTTCAAATTAAATAAATACTTAATTCATTATTATTTATCATAATAAATAACGTATAATACAATCAAATAATTATTAAATTAAATCTATCTGGAAAAGATGATCAAATAAAATGTGAGTACCTATTTCAGCATCTGTATTTTTAATCTTTGTTCGGGTTCGAGTTTCACGGAATACCACAGGAAATGAATACTATACGAATAGACGAGATGCTCCTTTCAATTGCTACTGACGTTATTGTCAGTATGAAACATGGAAGTTAGTGGTAGACCCAAGCTGTAGCTAATTGACTACAGCTCATAATATATGGGCTGACTCAACCGGGGTAGTACCCTCTCAAAATGATCGACGTAGTGACCTCGTAACCTGGGCATCTTGTCGCCGCGTCTAGTCGCTGCGACATGACGCGCTGTTTGCGTCTAGTCGCGACCTATCGTCGCGTCAGCGATCATTTATTTTGAGTAGTCAAGAGAGATGGTCGTCGTGTGTGCGCGTACACTTGGCGTATACCGTGTAGCGACCGTGCGACTCCCCGTAGCCAGTCGTTGCGAGTCTGCGACTCGAACGACAAGTATGCGGAGCTTTGAACAAAATATACTTACGAGTACTGTCGGTCATCATCAACATCATCTCAGCCGAAAGACGTCCACTGCTGGACATAGGCCTCCCCCAAGGTTCGCCACAATGACAGGTCTTGCGCTGCCCGCATCCAGCGGATTCCCGCGACCTTCACCAGGTCGTCGGTCCACCTTGTGGGAGGCCTACCCACGCTACGCTTTCCGGTGCGCGGCCGCCACTCGAGAACTTTTCGGCCCCATCAGCCATCCGTTCTACGAGCAATGTGCACTGTCGGTCGCAGCCAAGGAATATTGTCGATGGCCGGATGTCGCGGCGACAAGACGCCCAGTTTGCGGGGTCAATTAAAGTGGTTATTACAGCGGCGTTTCGTGCGATCATGATTCACTTACTGGGGGCTTACCACGAACTCTTATTGCGATTCAATTACAGGAACGTTTTAACGATTCAGCGTCTTTTTGTGCAATGACGTACCTTATTGTCATGACAATAAGAAACGTCATTGCACAAATGGCCGCTGACACGTTAAAACAAAACTGCTATAAGAGGTGGTGGTAAGCCCCCTGATCCTCTCGTATTTGGTTATCATTTTTGGCTTCTCAATAGGTAGTATATACCTTCTCCACATTTTTTTTCGTCACATTTCAAGCTCCCACACACCAAATGCGTGACGTGACGTGACGTGCGCACGCACCAGTTGTAATGTATGAAACTGACGTGCGGACGCGTGCGGATGCGTGACAGACGTCACGCATCCGGTGTGGCATCTTTCTTACAGTTTCATACATTACAACTGCACGCAACGTCACGTCACGCATTTGGTGTGGCCCGGCCTTCTATTGTATAAATCGTATCTAATAAAGTACTGTCTAAACACAAAAATATAAGTAGAATAGGGAAAAACGGAAGCTTGTATGAAATATTACGAGGATTACTGGCTCTAGACATAATCCCTTTCACGATGCCAGTAAATACCCTAACAATAGACCTTAGGTAGTTAATAACAGGTAAGTTGATACTTATTCGCGAACAAAATCCGTCTGTTCGTGCTTCAAGGGGATTGAACGAAGATAATCTGTGTACGGGGGGCTTACCACAAGCTCTTATTGCGATTCAATTATAGGAACGTTTTAACGAAGTTTTAATGACGTTTCTTATTGTCATGACAATAAGGTACGTCATTGCACAAAAAGTCGCTGAAACGTTAATACGTTCCTGTAATTGAATCGCAATAAGAGCTTGTGGTAAGCCCCCTGGTAGAGTTTTATGACAGTGTTCTTAGGGTTCTGTAGATTTTACAAAGAACTATATACTTATTACGATATAAATTTTGTACGATTTTCCAGACGGCGCATCGGTTCGGTGCGTCCGTGCCTGCGTCCGTCCGTCCGTATAGCCATTCGTCCGTCCAAGTAAATCACAATATTGTCGGTATTGTCTGTCGCTCCTAAGGTACGCCGCGCATGCCTCGTCCGAGCTCTCATATTATGACATTGTGTCTATAGATATTATGCATTTCAACGTCAAAACTGAGTGCTCGGGTGAGGCATGCGCCTGATGTAGTCACGGCCAATTGGTGCGTCCAGATGCCGCGCATGCCTCGCCCGAGCTCTCATGTTATGACATGTCTATGCGTTCCGACGTCAAAACTGAGTGCTCGGTTGCAGCATGCATCTGATGTAGACGTAACCAGTGAATTATATTTTGATATCCAGTATCAAATAATAGGACTAATACACCATAGCAGAATTTGTAGGCAAAATTAAAATTTGCGAGTGAAAAGACAAAACGCTTAATTCAGTCTGTTGCCACACGCGCGCCAATACAAGCCTGTCAAGTTTGAGTCACTCTGTTGTCTGTACTTCCCACATCATCATTTCAGCCGAAAGTCGTCCACTGCTGGATATAGACCTCCCCAAGGTTCACCACAATGATTTGTGCGTTTCAGTGGGGGGGGGGGGATTGCCATAATCGCCACGCTTGGCAGACCGGTTGGCGATCGCAGTAGATAGAATACGTACTCAGAGGACGCTGCTGCCCATCTTCCGGTGAATCCCTTAGTCGCCTCTTACGAAACCCACGGGATGAGGTGGATTGATGCTATTCCAAGCGGGCACCATACAGCACTCCTACTCTACCCACGGTCCTACCTAATCATAATAAAAATAAGCAAGCCAAATATAGATCAAGAACAAATTCATGACATAAATATTTTTTTCATCTAATCATTTTCCAGGAATAAGTGTTATATATCTCATTAGTTCTGAAAATGTGGAGGGATTCTTTCGTTTCTGGAAATAGGTAATATAAGAAGCTCGGATATTTCCGACGTCACATCGTTTCCTGCTCACGTGGCCACGTGGACACCCATCACTATAAGGATATGCCTGAGGCTGTAATATTTGTATCAAATTAATAAAAAAAGTAAGTTTAAAAACTAAAACCCGACTACTGAAAAATCGCGCTCTAAAAAGTATGAAACAAGAAAATATTCTCATCTAGAGGATAGCCGTGGTCCGTGTTCATATGCCATTTGGACTTTGCCCTAAAGGACCTACACGGACCACGGCTATCCTCTAGATGAGAATATTTTCTTGTTTCATACTTTTTAGAGCGCGATTTTTCAGTAGTCGGGTTTTAGTTTTTAAACTTACTTTTTATTTAATTATTTTGGAGTTATAGGTAACAATATATATCTATTTTTGAAATGTGCTCATCAAGCTCTTTCATTTGATACCCCACACGGTTTTATCAAAAAATGTTTTTTTTTTAGTTCATGACATTATGTCCTCTAGAGGGCGCCATATGCAATTTTATGTGACGTCACATAGCCTATAACCAGCGCGCCATTAAGCCGCTTCTAACGATACCTCATTTGTCAAATTACGACAAGTAGTTTGGAAGTTAGGTGGGAACAGATGCACATACATACATACATACATACCGGTCAAAATCATAACCCTCCGCCGTAGTCGGGTAAAAAAATATTACCCCACACACTCCTAATGCAGGTCGATTTTCGGCGAAGGATTTTAGAGAAATTCAAGATGTTAATAGGGGTTAGAAGTTTGATGTAAATTCCGTTCCGAGGTCTACGCGGACGAAATCGCAGCAGAAGCTAGTTACTCATATTATGGAAAGATAAGGGCCACCGCAGATATGCTACTTTTTGCATCGGCGATCGGCGATTTAGTCGGTATTTAGCATCGGAGCAGTCGCTTCGTCCGAACGCAGAGAGTCGCAAAATCGCGATGCAGCATCGATACAGTCGCAAAATCGCCGATCGCCGATGCAAAAAGTAGCATGTTTGCGGTGTCACTGAGAAATAAATGGTAATTTCTCGTAACAGTAGCTTACGTCACGGATGCCTACGATGCCTACGTAATTCGTAGTTATTCGTAGCTCGACATAATTGTATTAATTTGTAATGTGATTTTTTTATCTCTCAAGTCATATACTATAAAATCTATTATGGGAACATGAAAATTATCTATAAATTTAATTTATTATACACGTTTACAGGCAATCAGGCAATAAAGTTTGCGAACATTAATGACATTGGTTCGTATATGTATGAAATAGACGTGTCTACAACATACACATGCCGCGCGAGGCTGCTCACCCACATGCCTCGCGAAGCACGACGTTTGCCTCAGTCGCATGCCGCGCGAGGCAAATGGCGAGGCAACTGACACTAGACAGAGAAAGGTATAGCCGAGGAATCAGTTTGACACGTTTGACATCGTTCTGTCTGATGACTATGCCAAACTAGGCGAGGCAAATGACAGCGCTCAGGTGAGGCAGGACGCGCATTTGCCTCGCGCGAGGCAAGTCAAACTTCGTGAGGCAATTTGCCTCGCGCGGCATGTGACACATCTGGACGTAGCTAATTAGGATTATAGAAAGTACTAAATAAATACATTAAGTATAAGCTTTATTGAGTACCAACGTCTTGAGGCACTCTTTATAATTATACGTAGTCCATGATGAGAATACCAGCTAGCCAATGATGTTGTAAAACCTAAATTTTCATTAATCTATTTTTTTGTTATAACACAAAAATAAAAATGTTCTCGGAAGACACATGTAAACAATCCATTTTATTACAACGTGACCGGACCATGCAGAAACCTCTAAAACTTCAGAACTCTAAAATAAAATGGCTGCTTCTACATCCGGTGCACGCCGCGCCCAAGCACTCAGTGTTGACGTCGAAACTCATAGACATAAGTCATAACGTGATTGCTCGGGCGAGGCATACGAGATATCTAGACGCATCACATCACGTTGCGCCGATATTTCGAAATTCCATTTTTTACGGTAACGTGACTGTTGTTTATTTTTTATTTTTAATTATGATGGATTTATCCAGGTTTTTGTTTTACCCACATCGTCCTTCTGCTGGGCAGAGGTTTCCCCACAATTCCCCATTTTCCCTGTTATTGGCCATTACCAATTGTAATTCGGTAATTGTGCATGGTACTTAACAAAAAATAAACATAGGTACTGACTTATCGACAGACAAAGCACAGTCTAAACACCGGGTCTAGTAACATAAAATTTTGCACATGAGCCCCTATGTAATGTAAGTGAGCACGAAGTAAGGATTTTTGAACATTCATCCCTTGAGGGGGTTCCATATTAGATTGAGGGGGATAAAGGTTGGCACTCACCTATCAGCCCGGCACCCGACCAGCACCACCTCGCCAGTCGGCATCCACTAACTGAACCGGAAATAAGTGGACCACGCGCTGACCAGGTGGCGTTCACTCGTTGACCACGCGCGGTCCACTGGGTGATCACGTGACATTTATGGTTTAAAAGCAGCGTCCGCCCGCGGACCACCTGTCGGCAACGAGTGGACGCCGAGCGGCGAGGCGGTGCTGGTCGGGTCCCGAGTTGATAGATGAGTGCCAACCTTAAATGTTTGTATGGTAGTTCGTCATTTTTGAAGTTAGAAATATGGAGATTGGTGTTTAGGCTTCTGTTTAAAAAATTGAAATTCACCGAAATTAGAACCACTTAGAAATCTTTTAATCTGTTCGGAGCTAATGCTACAAACGAACAAGGGCTTAACATTTATTTATAGCACCCTTCTCCGCAATCGGTTGAATCGCGTTGACCGACCAAACAAATGCGATTTCTTCAGCCACAAAACTTTTTCTTCTTCTAAACAAAACTTTTTCGATTTCCGTTTTTTAAGTCATCATCAAAGAAATAACTTTTTTACCAAACGAAATAACTTTTACCTTTGTTTGGCTATATTAAAATATGATGCCACAACCAACAGTTAGTTGCAACAGGGTGTTTAACTGGCATATATAAAGATTTGCAACCCCATGAACGGCAGTATCGCGTTTCGCGCCGCCCCGGACGGTCGACTCGCGTTCCTTGTGATACGAAATACTGTAACAGTACTCGAAATCTCGTATGAACTTTGATCTGGAACACGGATTCTGAGTTTGAAGTGTAGTTTAATTTTGATGCTAGTGATAATTTAGGTAAGAGACTTCCAGTAACTTGTAAAGGTTGTTTTTTAGTAAGGTAATAATAGAATTAGTTGCATTTATGAAAGGAATCGTTAGAAAATATTTTGATTATAAAACTATGATAGTAGCGTCGAGTTTTTGACTTTATTTGCCATGCCCCATATTGTTAGGAATAGTTAACCGCTAAACTTGAGAAGTAGATCTCATGCAAGTTTATTCCCTCTTGTGTAAAAAAACTAAAACTGACTTAAAAAACAATCCTAGAGCGCTAAAAGTTTGGCTAAAAAGCCTACAAATAATCTATAAGAAAATATTTGGCACTAACTCCAAATAATAGAATGAATGGATTATGTGTAGCTTTAAGCGCTCCCGGTTTTTCGAAGTCGTTTTTTTTAATATGTGTCTTTACGATTTTATATGCTACAACTTTCCTATGGATGTGTAGATTACTCCAGAGAGAGAATCACAAAATTCATCGTGCAATCTCTGGAAAAATAGCGCATATAAACACCGGATGAATAGAACCTCAATTTGATGTCGGTTATTGAAGTCGGTAAAAAAATATTTGTATAGCAAGTTGTTAGTTTCTCGAGAACATTTTATCAAACAAGTAAACGCTGATTAGCGGCTTACGTGAAATCGCGAACGTGAAACTAATTGTAGGGCCACACAAAGGTGATACAAAGCTTAAATTTCCGATTATGCACCTTGTGCTGGATACTCTTACTATCTTTATAACCATCGTTTTGGTTTTCTCGCTAGTATTTCTAGCAACTACTCTACTGTAGATGGCTGCGTCTATATAAGGCGCATACCAGGCCTGAGTACTCAGTTTTGACATCAGGAGCATACCGCGCCCGAGCACTCAGTTTTGACGTCGGAACATCCAGACATAATGTCGACATGAGTGCTCGGGCGAGGCATTCGAGGCATCTGGACGCACCAACTGTAATAGCTATAAATCATAACATCGTAGTAAATAAATAACGATGTGACTCATAACATCGTAACGTAACACGTACACGGCTGAAGTGAGTTATTTATGTGATAAAGTTGATTTTTGTCTCCCGCTTTGCAATGGTTGGAACTGGTTTTTTTTTTCCAACTCCTCCTATTCTTTCTTTCGATCTAATTCGTGTGGGTTCACGACGATTTAACTATTTCTCGAAACTCGTTCTGACCAACGCCAGCGTCTTTAACACTCTTCTTGATCCTGGCTTACAGGAGTTAACAGGTCTACCCTGAAAAAGTGGATTTTTCATCTCCCTCTTTACAATAAAGGGTAAAAAAAATTAACTCCTTCTAGTATTTTAAAAACCACGGTACGAAGAGGTAGGTAGCTATACCCTGTCCAAACGCTCGCGGCACGCGAGGCCATAAAGCGTTGCCAGAGTAGAGCATATTGCGCGCTCCCTTGCACTTATGGGTAGATAAATATATAGATAACTATTTATTTATCCATTTAAAAAACCAACATTTATAAATTATGACATAAATTACACAGAAAGTGGAAAATGGGCGGCCTTATCACTAATAGTGATCTCTACCAGGCAACCTTAGGATGGAGAGGATCTAAAGAAAAATAATACGTGGGTGTACTTACATAGATAGATAGATAACTCTTTATTAATCCACCACTAGAAAAATTAACATTTATAAATAATTACACAATTTACACAGAAAGTGGAAAATGGGCGGCCTTATCACTAATAGTGATCTCTACCAGGCAACCTTTGGATGGAGAGGATCTAAAGAAAAAATTATACGGGGGTGTACTTACATAAATTACCACTTATACATACACATAAATTACATTACATAAACAAGAAAATATTACACAGACTGATATCACAGAGTAAAGACTAAAGAAAGAGGTGCCCTTATTAGATATATGTATGAAGAAAAACGTGGTCATTGTTTTTTCATTTTCATTGTTCTATCTACCGGTAAATAGTTGAACTACTCGCTTCGTTTTATGTCGATGTTAGTACTAGGCCGACCACTCGGCCGAGTTGCTTAGGGCCAGTCCCCTTAGTAATTGGTCCATGACTGATATACTTATACCGACTACATAATGGCTAAATTAATATAACAGCACGTAATAGCATGGGAATAGGCAAAATAAATACATAAATAAATTTAAGAAGCAGTACTTATGGAGAAAGAAAGAATTTGTTTACCCGGAAGATTTTTTTTTTCTTTACATAAATTAACTTATAAACATACACCTACATTTCATTATATAAACAAGAAAATATGTCATATACCTACTACATAATAGCTAAAAGAATATAACAGCACGCAACAGCGGTCTTATGGGCGGGCCCCATAAGTGCAAGAGCGCGCAATATGCCCCTACTTCGGGAACGTTTTATGGCCTCGCGTGCCGCGAGTGTTTGGACCGACTATAATGCTAAATATTAATAAGTCTAATGTAGTGTGTATCTTCACAGATCAAAGGTTTATTTTCTAAGAACGAGATTAAAATAAATACATGTGTCCACATAGGAGTCTTAATCATGTTATTAACGAAGGACGGCATCATTGGTTGTAGTTTTATTTTAGGGTACCACGGTTAATCCGGTCTTGTCCCGCAGAAATGTTAGAGTCTAGTATCGTATTCTGAAGACTGTTTAGTCTGCTAAGTGCCCGCACGCAAAGGTAACCGAGAAATACTCGAAGTGACCTGCTCAATGTTGACGCAACGTACAAAAAAACACCAATGACCACATTTTCAAACAACGGTGTAGAGCTTACGGACGTATTGACAAACAATAATGATGTTGCTAAAAAAGTTTTTTTTTAAATTGTCTAAGCAAGGGAGCAACTCTATAGAAAGTGCCTTCGCGTGCAGATCATAATTTAACACTGAACATTTGAATATTCGGCTGTCGACAGACTTGCGTGCGAGTTTCAGGACAACTTAGCTTTTCCCCAGGACTCGTCGAAGGTCAAACTTCGGCGTCATCGTTGGACACCATTGTCGATCCTGGCTTACAGGAGTAACAGTGGTGGGAGTGTGCGGCGGGCCTAGTCCCATTTAGACTCGCGTTTAATACATTGGGACCAAACCTACTATCGGTAAAGTGTAAAAACCATGGATAAGAAATATAAGAGGACTTGGTCTAAGCAACCGGGCCCTATGACTCAACAAGGCCCTGACGTCATCACAGTATGCGTCGCTTAAGTCAGTATGCTGTCGGCGTTCGTCCTGTGCACAGCTCTTGCCAACATTTGCATCCCAAATATAATTCTACTCGACACTAGATGCCGCAACTTTGTACGTCTCTTTTATCATCCTACACTTAGTGACATCTAGTGTGAAAAACTTAAACTACGTTATAACATCGACATAGAACGAAGCGATGAGTTTTGCTATTGACCGGTAGATAGAAAATAGAGTAGTGGCAAAATCTAACACCCCTTCACCCGCGCAAATTGACACGCGTTGTTTCATAGGGAAATCTAATAAGAACAACTCGTCTCTCGATATTCTCTATGGTAAAAACGCTTCAAGCTAACTGTACGGTCGAGGAGCGTAGGCTGTAGGTAACTTCTTTTGGTTTATTTTTATTTAGGTATATTCATTGAACCTGAAATTAGCAGGCTCGGGCACCCTTATCAATAGGTAATTTATTGATTAGAATCTCCGACGATACCTTTTAGCAAAAATCCAATTCGAAGGTCGGATTAGCGTAGATAGACTAGATAGACCATTCGTTACAACGCCTGGCTTTTAGAAAAGTGTGCTTGAAAATCCTCTAATGATTTAGTATAATTTGTAAGATAAGTGCGAAATTACGGTAAGCTTTAAATCTCGGAAAAAAAACCTATCGAGAATTTGAATCGAGAAAAGCAGTGGTAGCCGATTGGTTAAGCACGCGTTTTGCGGGCTTAAGGTCCTGGGTTCAAACCCCTGGGTTCACACCTCTGGATTTTTCAAAATCTATGCGTGAATCATAACTTTAAGACGAGGGTTCGAAATTTGGTTGATTTTCTATTCTACTTTTTCTTTAAGTAAGTATGTGGACTAGGAATCTTATATTTAGATGTATGATTTTTGACTATATTATCTTGAGTATCTTTAAATCCAAATCACGATTTGATGAAATTTTCTCGATAAAAAAAAATTATGAAATGAGCTCTAATTATTTACAATTTTCCTTGCTACCACGATGTTTTTACGATTTAGATCACGAAATTATTTCTAAAACATAGCAAATAATGATATCTAAACTACCCTTCAACCATATTTTAATTCATGAAGTAGTTTTTTTTTAATTCAAGAAAATGTGGTTTGGCGCTTACGTTGTTTATTTCCGAGCGCGCGCACAATATCGCCATCTCACATTTTAAGTACTTGAACTAACCATGTCTCTCTCTAACTTTGTATTGTCAGTGTCCGCCCGGACTTGTTCGACGTCGGACCTGTGAAGGATTTTTTAAAAAATATTACGAAAAAATATTACGGTCGTGCCACATTACAGGTACAGTACAGTATTTACAGTCCGCCGACGCCTATGATAAATAAATAAATATCCTTGGAAATTCTTTTACACATGACTACCTGATCCCAAACTAAGCACAGCTTGTACTATGGAAACCAGATAACTGATATTACTACATATACTACTTTTTGTTTGTAAATACAAACTAAATATACACTTAATTACACCTAGACTCGGGACATGCGGACATGTTCATGCACACAAATGCATGTCCTGGGCAGGAATCGAACCTACGACCTGCACTGCAGCGTGATTTTCGTTTGCTTTTCCTTGTCTTGTGTAATTTCTTTTCATCTCTTGTCATTTTGTGTCATCTCTTGTCATTTTGTGTCATCTCTTGTCATTTCGTAGTTATTCGTGTCATTTCTGTAAAAACTCCCTATTTCGCTTACTGTTATATACTTGCAGCATGGTCTTGGGCCGACAGTGGGAATACATTGCTTGTCAAAACAATGGAGTCGCTTTATTGCGTTTGTTGTAGGTATGGATGGGCAAGTAATAAATATATCATACATCAATAAATTATCGTAAAAAATAACATTACAGATATGGATAGGAAAATGTTTGTCCGTCCTATTCAATCTATTATATTATAAACGAAAGTAACTCTGTCTGTTACCTTTTCACGGCTAAACCGCTGAACCAATGTTGATGAATTTTGGTATGGAGATAGACTGGGTCTTGGCGGAGAACATAGGCTACTTTTTAGGGTTCCAAAGGGTGCTATCGGGACCCTATTACTAGGCCTACGCTGTCCGTCTGTCTGTCTGTCCGTCTGTCAGCGCGGGCTGTATCTCACGAACCGTAACAGGTAGAGAGTTGAAATTTTCACTGAATGTGTATTTCTGTTGCCGGTGCAGAACAAATACTAAAAATATAATAACATTTAAAAATAAATATCAAGTCTCAAACTTGATATTTTTGATGTGTTTATTCTACGGTGGTACGGAACCCTTTATGTGCGAGTCCGACGCCTTCAGATCTTATGAATGTTTTCTTGAAATAAATATAGTGTATTTTAAGTAATTAACTGGCCAACCCTCAGGTCCTACCTACCATGTTAGGATCTTTTTCGTTCTAGCGGGTGTAAACCGTGATTTAACGAGTTAATGTGATAATTTTTGTATTTAAATTATTCAATTCAATGTATTTGTTTCAGACATAGTCCAATATTGATTATTAAAATTATTATAATTTCACAATAAATATAAAACAATAAATAAAAGTAAAATTAAATTTAAAAAAAAAAAATATATTTTTATTTTTCATGTTTTATCATTAAAATACAATATAATAATAACATAAATTAAAATAAAATACAATAAAATAAAAACCTACCCCTAATTAAACAAATACCGTCCGCGTGGGATACTGGCTGCATGTCCTCCCTGTATTCAAGCTGTTCCTGTTGTCAAGCGAATTTTTTGAGCAAGGAAAGACCCAGCCCTCTTGTCACCTGTGGCGGTAACCAGTCTAAGGGTGATTTTGATAGATAAAAAAATAAAGATAAAAAGATAAACAAAAAATAAATGCATGGTTAAATCAATAAAATTAATAAAAACTGAAAATTAAATTAAAAAATAAATTAAATATGGTAAAAAAAAATATTATGACACCGCTGATGACTTCATGATCGGCATCGAAGTTAAGTACCAAAGTATTCCTTTGCCTACGAAACATGAAAAAGATACTCTTATCCGGCAGTCAGTCACTGACACAGAGTATGTACATTTTTACCCGACTACGGTGGGCGGAGGGTTATGATTTTGACCGATATGTATGTATGTTCATCTGCTCCCGTATAACGTCCAAACTATTTTTATATCATAATAATTTGACTAATGAGATATCGTTGGACGCGTCTGGATCGTCCGCTGGTTATAGGCTATTATACGATCGAAATATTGTTATACGTATCTATCAGCATATTGTAGGTATCGTTTGTCTTCTTTTGACTTAATTTGTCTTCAGCAATAAAAACAACATAGAAATCCCATATAAAACGAAAAAAAAATATTTGAATATTTTCATCCATTTCATCTATTTTAAAAGGTGCACTGGGACATATTATTTTAATTGTACGAATTAAACAATATTATTCCTTCAAAAAATAACTATACTATAGTCTACTCCATAGCTGTTCTGTCCTAGCTAAGCGAGAGGGATATATCCTTCGGCAGCTCACGCGACGCTAGCCACACCCCGAAACTAAAATTCATTTTTTTCTTGTATCGTCTTAATATGATTATCACTTGCTTACGGTGAAGGAAAACATCGTGAGGGACCCTGCATGTCTTTAGACATGTGAAATCCACCAACCCGCACTGGGCCAGCGCGGTTGATTATGGCCTGAATCCCCCTCGCATTGAGGGGAGGCCCGTGCCCAGCAGTGGGACGTTAAAAGAGTTAAATGATTATTATTATTATCGAGAAGTTAGTGCTCAATATGTGCGATGCGAAAAGGACTGAACGGATTTCCGAAAAACAAACTTTTAATTTCATTTGAAATTAAAAGTTAGTTTTTTCAGGGTTTTTATTATAGTGGCCTTAAATTCCTTTATACAGGGTTGCTTTTGAGACTCTCTATAAGGCGAAGGCTACACTTTCAATATTTATTCCGTCAGTATTGTGACGTAGTTTGTACAGTGCAGACGTCAAATGAAACACGAAAGCTTGGTATGGATATTACCTTAGCGCTTGGTTTAATCCGCAATCTCAGAAGACATGTCCACTCTATTGCTTTCGCGACGCGGAATGCCAAACTGTCATTTGGGAATTGAAATTCGTGGTAAATACTGTCATCCATCAGTATACATAGCCTACACGATCAGTTTGGACCACGGTTTTTGAAAAATAATGACGGACCACAGTATTTACTTTACGTCTAGCCTTCACCTAAGCTCCTTCCGGATATACGTCGAATTACCAGTAACCCTGTATAAGCAGCCATTTAAGAAATTATCCTGTGATTTTTAATACACAGCGTGGGAGAGTAGGGAAGTAGTGTAATATTAAAATGAGGATAAAAGTACTGTTTATCGGTCCTTACACGATATTTTTCAATTCAATATTGTTCTTCCGGCTCTCTCACTTATAGTACGAAACGCAGCTGTAAGGGCCTCCGCAGACTTGCTACTTTTAGCATCGGCGATCGGCGATTTTGATGCTGCGTCTCGCTCGTTCGCGCTCGAAGAAACGCGACGAAGCATCGATACGTCACAAAATCGCCGGTCGCCGATGCTAAAAGTAGCAAGTCTGCGGAGGCCCTTACCGGTCCTTACACGATGTTTTTCAATTCAATATTGTTCTTCCGGCTCTCCCACTTATGCACGAAACGCAGCTGTAATAGTTGCTTTACGCCGATCGTCTGTGAGAGTGTGGTACCTCCCCGGTCGAGCCAGCCCGTATATGAGCTGCAGTCAATTGTATACAGCTTGGCTCTACCACCATACCTTGTGGGGAGACCTTTGCCCAGCATGGCAGCAGGGGCACGACGTGCGTGAGTTAGAAAAAAAAATACTCTCAGTAGAACTATTGGTAAGAGGGCAGGTTTCCTTATGATGGTTTCCTTACCGTCAGCAAATACCGTTCCGTATTATGAACGGTCGAAGTAAATGGTGTAACCAAATGGGCTACTGAGAAACAGATAAGGCTGAACATCACGTATCAAAAGGTCTGCGTATCTGATGTGGGTCGGGGACACCAGGGGATGATTAGGCTGGTATCATAGCACTGTGTATGGATTCCACTATATCGCCATTTGGATTAAAAATGACTAAAAACCTCTTGGTAGAGTTTACGACAAAATGCCAAAGATTTTCGGGATTGTTTAGCTGTAAAATTTTATGTCGAAAATCGGCGTAAAGTAGCCATTACATGTGCGTTACGTACGATGAGTGAGAGAGCCGGATACCCCTCCGCCTTTCCCCTTCCTTTGTCCCGCTCTCCGTCGGGTCGGCAACGTGCGAGCAATGCCTTTGGTATTGCAAGCATCTATAAGCAGCGGTAACTGCTTATCAGGTAGGTCGTAGGATTTTTTGCCACCTTAACATAAAATATAAAACATAAAAAACCTCACATAAAACTAGATTAACTTCCTTATGATCATGGATCACGGAATGCTGTTCGTGAATAATATGCATTGTAGCGAAGGCCCGTATTAATAAATCTATCTCAAAGTTGAGATCGATCTTAAGATGCAGTTTTGACGTTTAATGTATGGGACATCTGTCAAAAACAGCATCTCGATTTCGATCTCAATCTTGAGATCGATTAATACGGGCCTATCTAAATATATAAGAATCAAAGTCCTGATTGACTGACTGACTGACTGACTGACTGACTGACAGACAACGCACAGCCTAAACCGCTTATCGTAGAGACTTGAAATTTGGAGGGTGGGTTTGTTTTGATGTGTAGAGGTGTACTAAGAAAGGGTTTTTTGAAATTCAACCCCTAAGGGGGTAAAATAAGGGATGAAAGTTTGTATGGAAGTTCGTCATTTTTGAAGTTAGAATTATGAAAATTGCTGATTAGGTGTCTTTTGAAAAATAAAAAAATATGGGTTTCAGGGTTTTTGAAAATTCGACCCCTAAGGGGGTAAAATAGGGGATAAAAGTTTGTATGGAAGTTCCGTCATTTTTGAAGTTAGACTTAATTAAATTGGTGATTAGGTGTCTTTTCAAAAATAAAAAAGAGTAATTTCAGGGTTTTTGAAAATTCAACCCCTAAGGGGGTAAAATAGGGGAATGAAAGTTTGTGTTTAGATTTCTTTCGTGTTTTTGGAAATTCAACCCCTAAGGGGTGAAATGTGGAGTGAAAGTTTGTATAGGGGTGGTTGAGTTTTGTTATTTTGACGGGAAAGGGGAAAACAGGGTCAAGGGATGTTTTAATAAGTCATCCATATCTCGATATTGGTTATGATTGCTTATTTGAATTGATCAGACTGGGGTTTCCGTATTTTTAATCATTTTGACGAGAAAGGGGAGAGCGGGGTCAGCGCATGTTTAGTCATCCATATCTCAAAATTGGTTATGATTGTTCATTTTAAATAATCAGACTGGGGTTTCAGCGTTTTTAATATTTTGAAGGAAAAGGGGAGAGCGGGGTCAGCGAATTTTTAGTCATCCATATCTCGAAATTGGTTATGATTGTTCATTTTAAATAATCAGACTGGGGTTTCAGCGTTTTTAATATTTTGAAGGAAAAGGGGAGAGCGGGGTCAGCGAATGTTTAGTCATCCATATCTCGAAATTGGTTATGATTGTTCATTTTAAATAATCAGACTGGGGTTTCAGCGTTTTTAATATTTTGAAGGAAAAGGGGAGAGCGGGGTCAGCGAATGTTTAGTCATCCATATCTCGAAATTGGTTATGATTGTTCATTTTAAATAATCAAACTGGGGTTTCGGCGTTTTTAATATTTTGAAGGAAAAGGGGAGAGCGGGGTCAGCGAATTTTTAGTCATCCATAACTCGAAATTGGTTATGATTGTTCATTTTAAATAATCAGACTGGGGTTTCAGCGTTTTTAATATTTTGAAGGAAAAGGGGAGAGCGGGGTCAGCGAATGTTTAGTCATCCATATCTCGAGATTGGTTATGATTGTTCATTTTAAATAATCAGACTGGGGTTTCAGCGTTTTTAATATTTTGAAGGAAAAGGGGAGAGCGGGGTCAGCGAATGTTTAGTCATCCATATCTCGAAATTGGTTATGATTGTGCATTTTAAATAATCAAACTGGGGTTTCGGCGTTTTTAATATTTTGAAGGAAAAGGGGAGAGCGGGGTCAGCGAATTTTTAGTCATCCATATCTCGAAATTGGTTATGATTGTTCATTTTAAATAATCAGACTGGGGTTTCAGCGTTTTTAATATTTTGAAGGAAAAGGGGAGAGCGGGGTCAGCGAATGTTTAGTCATCCATATCTCGAAATTGGTTATGATTGTTCATTTTAAATAATTGGGGTATAAGCCGAGCTGAATATGGTAGGTACTACTTCAGTTTGATCCCATAAAAAATCATTTCGGAAATCAACACCCAAAAGGGGGAAACTAAAGGTAGAAAAGTACGGCAGAAAAATATGTTTGTACCCGATTGACTTGAAACTTAGTATGCATAGGGTAGGTGAGGGAGGAAGGGGAAGACGTAAGGTAGGGGGAAGTGGAAGGGGGAGGGGAAAGGGAAAGGGAAATGGAGGGGGAGGGAGCAGAAGGAAGAGAGGGGAGGAAAAGGGGTGGAGAAGGGGAGGGGGATTTGGGATTTTGGCTCTATATACCTACCTACCAAAACACGCATTCACCGAATTAGGTACCGAGATAAAGTTTGTATGGCTCCAATAAAAATCGTGAAATAAAATTATTTTTATAAAAAAGCAAATACTGACTTAAAAAACCCTGGCGCACTAAAAGTACTAAAAAGTCTTAAGTCACTTGCCCGGTTTTTTTTTATTTTGAAGTCTACGCGGACGAAGTCGCGGGCAAAAGCTAGTATGACATAATCATCGGCGCGCGCGCACACATGCAACCGCGACGCTGCAGGTGGCGTGACCTTGCATTCATGTAGCCAAAACAAGGTTTAGTACTTCTTTGTTTGGTACAACATTCAATAAATACAGTAGACCCAATAATAGTCAGCGGTCTAGACAGTAATAAAGCTATCATTCTGTATATTTTGCAATTGGTTCGTGACACAACATCAATAAGTTGTAAATAACTTGAAATCACGTTGATAACTGTATTTTTACCCGTCAACTCGTACAATAGGTTGTTTTTGTCACTGCTATTGCTTCATTTTATTGCTTAGAATATTTTGTTGTTGTTTATAAATTTGAATAATATTTTCCTTTCTAAAAATAATATCTTGTTGGGTGAAAATTTCCATTTTAACGTTGCTAAATCGATTGTTCAACTTACTACCTCCTACTAATTATTATTTCACGACTGATTAGCGCAATGGTTCGAGCGTAGGCCACTTGACTGACTGCATCGGGTGCTTGCGGGTTCAATTCTCGCCAGACATTTTGTTGCAATATTTTTGTTTAGTTTTCTCTCCCATTTCGTAGTATCTTTTTTATGTTTTTTTAGTTACATGTAAGAATAAATTATCACCAACTTAAAGACGTCTCGAACCTAACAGCCTATACAGGGTTATTGGTAAAACAGGGGCGTATTACTGCCATCAAAAACAACAACTTTTGTTCCATGACTTTTTACAAAACAAACAAAAAAAATACAAACAATCACACCCTAAAATGTATGAAACAAGAAAGTAGGTATGCTCATCTAGAGGATAGCCGTGGTCCGTTTAGGTACTTTAAGGCAAAGTGGAATACAACCACGTAGGTACTATGGCTTTCCTCTAGATGAGAAAAAATAAAATATTCATACATTTTAGAAAGTGATTTTTTGTTATTTTTTTTTGTTTTGTAAAAAGTCATAGAACAAAAGTTGTTTTATTTGATGTCAGTAATACGCCCCTGCAAGGTTGTTAGTGTTTTACGAATAACCCTGTATAAGGCCCATTTTGTCTAATACTAGAGATGAAATGGCCCGCGCTATCTAGTTTCCACCAGCCAAGGATGCTAAGGGCTTGATGTTAATCGATGAGTTACTATTTTGCCACGGGACACCTTAGGGGGCGTCCATAAATTACGTGAGGCATTTATGGGGGGAGGGGGTCGAACAAAATCTCACCAAATCTCACGTGGGGGAGAGGGGGGTCTCAGCAAATCTCACGTATTTTATTTATCGCAAGAAACAGTGTAAAATTGCAAGAAAACTGGGTTAAAATAAGTTTTTTTTATTAAACTAAACTTAAAGTCAAAAGACAAAAAAAAACTTTGTTTTTGTTAAATTAAGAAAAACATGTTTCTCCTCTAGAATATAGCTTTCGAAAAATCTCACGTGAGATTAGAGGGGGAGGGAGGGGGTCGAGCAAAATCTCACCAAGGGGCGAGGGCGGGTCGAAAAATCCTTAAAATATCACCTCACGTAATTTATGGACGCCCCCTTATAGTAATAAACGATACGGCAGATTCGCTTCTTCAGGACCTTTGTTGCGGTATTAAGAGCTATAATGATATAAGATAAACCACATTACATTTTATCCTTGTCTGGCATGAGATATTCTCATCAGGGGGCCTAATATCTATACAACATTGCCAATGGAAATCATTATGAATGTGTGTGTTGTGCCGACAAGCATTATTAAATTTTTATCCAAAATCTTCACAGTTTTTTTAATATTGGAATAAAAGAAAATCTGTCAAATATCGCAACCGAAAACAATACATGGCATAGGGCCCGACCCCTCTACGGTCATAACTTTAATAAATAATTTAATAATTTATAATTTAGCCCTTTTAACGTCTCACAGATGGGCACGGGCCTCCCCTCAATGCGAGGGGGATTTAGGCCATAATCCACCACGCTGGCCCAGTGCGGGTTGGTGGATTTCACATGTCTAAAGACATGCAGGTTTCCTCACGATGTTTTCCTTCACCGCAAGCAAGTGATAATCATATTACATAACTTTAATAAGCAGCATCAATTAATACGAATGCTGATGCTCATGCTGAAAATGGTGCTGAAACTCAATGCTGAGTCTGATGCTGATGTTCGTAACAACACTGGTTCGTATAAGGGTAGGTTCTTAATCCTATGGGAGTTTTATCTACCTGTATCGTATATGATTCCTCAATACTTGATGTATTAAGATATTATTTATTCAGTTTTCAGCGAAGATCCTGAAATCCTCCGTGACCGGGTAGATAATAGCAGCAGTTTTTTTATTTCATGTTCACAATAATGATGGATAACTTTCAGTCACGTTGCCTGCCTATCTCTTTCAAATAAGTCTAGATAGATAGGATTTTTTAATTACTATTTAGTTATTTTACTGATACGCACGTGTATTGATATTGTTTAACTATCCTTGGCAAGGACGCTACCGGATATTTTACATTTCTAGAATAACAATTTACTCTACCGTCTCTACATTTCTCTCTATTGTTATGTAACATCGATAGAACGCGATTTTCATGTTTCTAATTATTACTAAACTCTACCTTGGAATGAGAACTATGAATAAATTAATAGAAATTGTCTTTTAGCTTTGTGCTTGACGACTTGACGATGAGTAATGGCCTTCCCTTGACAATTTCAGGCATTCTACACATCTTTGTTGAAAGGGACGGGTAATAGAGCTATGACATGCCACGACATCGCATTGTCTGTTAAAGTTGTTTATTTATATTGAATATCTTCAAGGCTGTAAGGGCCTCCGCAGACTAGCTACTTTTAGCATCGGCGACCGGCGATTTTGTGACGTATCGATGCTGCGTCGCGTTTCTTCGAGCGCGAACGAGCTTGACGCAGCATCAAAATCGCCGATCGCCGATGCTAAAAGTAGCTGGTCTGCGGAGGCCCTAATATGTGTAACAAGTAATTGGGAAGATCAATTTTTAAAAAAAAACTTAGCGAAATAAATTCTGTTGTTGAACTACGGCGCCAAACACTGTCAATAAAAAGATGAAAGAAAGAAAGAAACCTTCTATTTTTTGACAATACACAAATAGAACACAAAACAGAAAAGTAGCAAAATAAAAATAAGAAGTAGATAAGAAGAAGTCTCTCTGAAAGGGGTGGGATTCGCTAATTTTTACATCAAAGTGACGGATTTTAACGGATATTTCAACCTAAAATTCGCCCTCCGAAAACAAACCTTCTCTCCGAATTTACTAAAGTTATCTCACGGATGTATAAAAGCTGAACTCGTGATTGTGCAATATAAGTAACAAACTTAAACACCATACAAACCCCGCTCCTGCTGAATTTGGACCTACTCTTGTCAATAATCTAGAAGTGTACTCTGTGATGATATTACAAAAACTATCTATAAAGTAAGAACATACTTAGACAAGTATGTTCTCGATCGATCGATTACCGACCAGCTTTGTCGTTATATGATTATTACAAGACTGTAATAATCATATAACGACAAAGGTAGTCGGTAATTGATCAGAGGCTAAATAACCCGCGGCAAGGTCAGTCAGAAACCAGTTGACAATTGGAACTGAGCGTCTCCGTGCCTATCTCTCTGGTCGTATTACCGCCCCATCGGACTATTCCTTTCTTCCTCTTTTCTTATCTTACCTATGGTAATAGTGGCCGACCTTGTCAGAGTTGTTCAATTGTCGGAATGCACAACATAACATACATAACTATCAATAATTATTTTAGTTTGCATTGTATCCGAAAATGATTGGCGGCGTCTTCATCAGGCGCATGCCTCGCGCGAGCACTCACTTTTGACGTCGGAACGCATAGACGTAATGTCATAATATGAGTGCTCGGGTGAGGCATGCGCGCCATATGGACACATCTATTAATACGATATATTGGTCTGACTTCACCTGATTTATGAAATACTATATTTACTCAATAGAAACCTCGTCGCCAATTTTATACCCTATTATTCTGGTATTAATTGTATTAATATAACGCTTATCCTAATCCAATTTATAAAAGCGTTAGGTACTTCAAGCTATGAAGTAGAAAAAAGTAAAATAAAAAAATAACCGGAAGCAAGTAGTTACTTATAGGGCGTAATATTTATGCAAAATACTTGATATTGGCAGATATGACAGAAGCCTAAGTCTAAAGGTGGGAGTTGGTTGCGGGCGGCAGACGGCAGGCGGCACATGTCAATCCCATAGGAATTGAGTGCCATCGTGACGTTGTTGTGACGTCGCGACGTCACGACGACACTCAATTTCTATGGGATTGACGTGTGCCGCCTGCCGTCTGCCGTCTGCCGCCCGCAACCAACTCCCACCTTAAGCCTAGTGGAAGAGTCGTGATAGTAAAGTGGATTAAGATAAAACGTCTCAAAGCGTCTCTCAAAGCGGTAGTGATCCTACTTTAAAGGCTATCTATCTTTTAGGCGATTTTGTAGGAACTAAATTCACAAAATCCGCTAGTTTATAACGGTGCGGTAACATCGGAAGTGCGTAATAAATTTTATAAACGGCATATTTATTCTTGTTATAAACCTATATCAAACGGTGCGGAAAAAAGGAAACATGATGTTCACTTTCGAATCAGGATAATCTTTCTTTAGTGTCGAGTTGATGTAGTGTGGTAAATGCCAGTAAAATATTTAGTTCTCAACCCTAACCAGAGGGCCTACTCTGTTTCAAACGAAAACGAAATTTCGGACGAAATTGTTTGACGTTGAGATTTGACGACGACGAAGACGCCAAACAATTTTCGTTCGTAAGAAATGTCGGAATCAATGAGAAACGTAATAGGAAATACGCGAATTTCGTCCGAAATTTCGTTTTCGTTTGAAACAGAGTAGGCCCTCTGGTTTGTATGGCCATATACTATATTATATCTATCTGTCTTATTTCGTGGTAGACCCAAGCTGTAGCCAATTGACTGCAGCTCATATACGGGCTGGCTCGACCGGGGTAGACCACCCTCTCACAGAAGATCGGCGTAAAGCAGCTATAAAAGCTGCGTTTCGTACGATGAGTGAGAGAGCCGGAACCCCAACCCCCCTTCCCCTTCCTCCGTCCCACTCCTCATCAGGTCAGCAACGTGTGAGCAATGCCTTGGTATTGCAAGCATCTATAGGCTATGGTAACTGCTTAATATCAGGCGGATCGTACGCTTGTTTGCTACCTCAGAGCTATAAAAAAATACACCATTACGCCTCTATTCCCTAAAGAGGTGGGCAGGAGTGAATTGGAGCACACCCACTTTAATATACACGAATGGTGCTTTGGCCCCAATGGGTGTGTCCACATGCCCCGAGCGGCTGCACCCGCGCCAATAATATAATAGGAGAGCCAATCTATATTCATACAAATAAATAAAGTGTCTGTTGGTAATGTCAAAATCACAGCTTTTTAAAAGTATATACGGTACTCATCTACCTATAACAAAAACGGTACTCACCTACCTATAACAAAAAGTAATTTTGAAAATGTTGTCTGTTTGGATGTTTGTTCCGGATAATCTCCGAAACGGCTGAACCGATTTTGACGGGACTATTACTCGCAGATAGCTGATGTTACAAGGAGTAACTTAGGCTACTTTTATTTCAGCAAACATTATTTTTTGTTTGTCAAATTCCACGACAACGAAGTCGTGGGCACAGCTAGTCTCAAAATAAACTTAGCGTCGCGCGCGTCGTCGAATCAAGTACCAAGAGTGTCGTCTAAACACTTCGGAAGCACAATTTCCCTTTGATAAGTAGGGATTTATTGCTCTTTGTCTTAAGATAAATATTTAGTTTAATTATCATAAAGATAAAATGAGGTCGAAATGTTTTTAAGCTCAAAATAATACAGTACCAAAATAAGACATGTTAAGTCTTTTCTAGGCTAGGTGATGGTCAATGAGGCTACGCTACGAATTAAATTAATACATAGCTCATATAAGTAATAATAATAATAATAATATCCTGGGACATTTTTTACACACGGCTACCTGATCCCAAACTAAGCAGAGCTTGTACTATGGAAACCAGATAACTGATATTACTACATATACTACTTTTTTATTTGTAAATACATACTTAATATACATATACACCCAGACTCGGGACATACAGACATGTTTATGCACACAAATGCATGTCCCGGGTAGGAATCGAACCTACGACCTGCAGCGTGAAAGTCGCCATCACGCCAACCACGCTAACAGGCCCGTCAAAAAATACAATACAGTAAAAAATACAATACAATACAGTGCCATGAAAAATACAATATTTTCAACACAATAATACCTATATGTTAATATGCAGATTATAAGAAAATAATATCTTTACCTCGAGCGTAGGCCGCTTTGTTCACTACATCGGGTGGTTGCGGGTTCGACTCCCGTCAGATGCAAATTTGGGAAACGGCATATTCGTTATTTTCCTGGTCTGGATGTTACTGGGATCGCCCAGTTCATGTTACGGTACCCTTAGTACAAGCGCTGATTAGTTTGGGACCATACTAAGTTGGTGTATATTTTTTTGTTTAGCTATTTAAATTAATAAATTCAAATAAATATTTTTTCCTCATTTCCTGAGTTTCTTTTTGATTTGTTATTTACAGGGTCGCAAATTTCTTTTGACTATTCCTTCATAAAGGAATTAGTTATGATTATAATTATTCCTTATGAGTAATAAACATTCTTATCCTTAAAAAACCAAAGACCATACCTCAGCTCTTGAACATGGAACGATCCTAAGCATAGATCCTGCGATGAGTCAGCAGGAAACCAAATTACCTCTCAATATTAGCATGATTCAGCCTTCACAATGGATATGCTAATAATACTTCCTGCCTTTTCAGACTAATATATCTATAGAATCTGAATTGAAGGCTTTATTCAGGAAAATAATTCACTTCAGGGAAACTTGATTGAATCGTCTTAGTAAATTCACATCAAAGAGAATATAACCACTAGGTACGTTAAGATGAGTAGGTATAGTGTATACTTGAGGATTTACTTATAACAGAACATTGAGCATTCGTTGTTTTAAGAGGCATATTAATCTATAAATTCTATGATTCGCAAACTGGTCCTATGAAACGGACGACTATTACTATGGCGGCGAATATAAGCCGTCTTAATTAAGAAGTGACTTTAATAAGGACGGTTTACTAAGGTCTCGGCGCTTATGAAACGAACGACTATTGATATGGCGGCGGATATAATCTGTCTAAATTAAGAAGTGACTTTAATAAGGTCGATTTACTAGGTCTTGCCGCTTTTCATTAGAGTTAGCTGTTAGCCAGCCGCCATAACAGGAGAAGTTCGTTTCATAAAAACATGATTTCTCTATTGACATTCGCCAGCCTGATCTGTTATCATTTAAGCACATTAATAACGAAGATCACCCAGATCCTGTTTCAGTCTTGTAAAAAAGTAATTGAAGTAGTAAGGGTGCGTTCATAAATTACGTGAGGCATTTATGGGGGGAGGGGGTCGAGTAAAATCTCACCAAATCTCACGTGGGGGAGAGGGGGGTGTCTCGGCAAATCTCACGTAATTTTTCTTACCGCAAGAAACAGTGTAAAATTGCAAAAGAAGACTGGGTACTAAAATATAAATTTTTCTACTAAACTTAACTTTAACTTTTACAATAACTTTTTTTTTGTTATATTAAGTAAAACATGTTTCGCCTCTAGAATATAGCTTTTGAAAAATCTCACGTGAGATTAGAGGGGGAGGGAGGGGGTCGAGGAAAATCTCACGAAATCACACCAAGTGGGAGGGGGGGGGTCTAAAAATTTCAAATATCACCTCACGTAATTTATGGACGCCCCCTAAAAACATGCCAAGTCATAGAGTTGAACTATAAAAACATTTAAGTAAAATAAAACTTGTCTCGAAGTATTTGTTCTATGTAACTCAACCAAGCACCCTAATAAATCTCAATTCCTTTGATGGCGAATTCTTATTTGTACCGAACTTGACCTCGTTTTATACATTCTTTCTCCTTAGACACGGGAGCATAATTTATGGGGGTAGGTTTAGTTAACTAATTGCCATAACACACCGGGTAGCCAAGGAGACGTTGTCAGCCACCGTAGCCAACTATTCGTATTGAAATGTAACACACCAAACAATTTGTATTGACTGGCGACGTAGCCAGTCCGTCGCCAGTCAATACAAATTGTTTTGGATAGGTGTTCGGCCACGTCGCCAGCCACCGTAGCCAAGCAATTGGTATTGAAATGATGACAGGTAACACAACTGGCGACCGACTGGCGTCGTGGCCAGTCGGTCGCCAGTTGGGTTACCTGTCACCATTTCAATAACAATTGCTGGCTACACGGTGTGTTATGGCCCTAACTGTTTTATTGTTCATAATTATTGAAACAGAATTAAAAAAACTACAAAACACAGATTAGCCAGATATGCTACGTTCTAACATCGCTATCGCTAAACTTGTGTTCAGCGCACCACTGCATGCAGCGAAATTCACACATTATCCCTTTGTTTCTTAGGTTAAATGGTCGTTGGATGCATAGTATTCTCATCAGAAAGTGAAATAATTGACAATATAGACATACGTTCAATACCTATGCGGGCTATGACGTTCCGTATGTACGGTCAGCAACGTAAGTCATTGGCGGCGTCTTCATCAAGCGCATGCCTCGCCCGAGCAATCAGTTTTGACGTTGGAACGTATAGACACAATGTCATAACATGAGTGCTCGGGTGAGGCATGCGCGCCATATGGACACATCTGGTGAACATTCTCAGTTTTTCAAATAGCTTGCACACTTTTGTTTTGCATCAAATCCATAATTTATCTTCATCGAAACAAAATGTAGACATGATGCTAATGTTTGGTATTATAAATGTTCACCAACGTTTGTAGAATAAAGGGTATAACTGATTTGAAAAAATGAGAATGTTCAGCGACTTATGTTGCCGACTACTATGCCCGCGGACTCCATATAGTAGGGCCAACTAACGTTTGCCCTACTAAATGGAGTAAAATTAACAGTTACATGTCTCTCTTTTTCGTAATATCACTGACCTGTAATGTATTTACTAATACTTTGTTCATTATTTTGTGTACACACATGATTACCCTCAAGTGATTAAAGGACTGTTCGCAATTTTCTTCTGAGTAGGTTTACCCCATTAAATGGTTCAGTCAGAGAGTGAACACCAAAGGAGGTAGCAGCACGATTTCATAACATATTTTTCTGATAGGTAATTTTGCGAGGCAGTAGCAAATAGCAGTGGTAGCCGATTGGTTAAGCACGCGTCTTGCGGGCTTAAGGTCATGGGTTCAAACCCTGGCTCACACCTCTGGATTTTTCGAAATCTATGTGCGAATCATAACTTTAATATGATTATCACTTGCTTACGGTGAAGGAAAACATCGTGAAGAAACCTGCATGTCTTTAGACATGTGAAATTCACCAACCCGCACTGGGCCAGCGTGGTGGCCTGAATCCCCCTCGCATTGAGGGGAGGCCCGTGCCCAGCAGTGGGACGTTTAAAGGGCTAAATTATTATTATTTATAATTTTGCGGGGGCATACACAGCACATCCTCATACACGTGTGGAACAAATAATGCTAACGTCACCTTAGTTTGGCATTTGAAATAATAGACCAAGATCCCAGAGCTGTAAGACATAACTTATTTCCAGCAAGGTAAAACCTTAGGCTCTCAGTAGTGTCTCATGTGCTTTGAATACCTGCGTACTTTTGAGGACTTGCCCTGGGGCGCCTTGGCTTCTACCAAGTGAGACAGGTAACTATAAATAAGAGTTACTTAAGTTCAATTTGGATGGCTGATTTTTATATTATATTGTAGAATATTACTCCGAAGTACTACCGACAGTATCAGACACTTTCCATGGACCAGAACTTTTATCAGACGCTTTAAAGTTCCACAAAAAATAAATGAGCTTGTATGAGAACCACCGATATTTTTAAATGTTTAAATGTTTTATTTTTAGTATTTGTTGTTGTAGCGGCAACTGAAATACATATTCGTTGAAAATTTGACATGACGATGATGATGATGTATTTGATTTGACGGGCCCGTTAACGTGGTTGGCGCGGAGGCGCCTTTCACGCTGCAGGTCGGAGGTTCGATTCCTACCCGGGACATGCATTTGTGTGCATGAACATGTCTGTATGTCCCGAGTCTGGGTGTATATGTATATTAAGTATGTATTTACAAATAAAAAACTAGTATATGTAGTAATATCAGTTATCTGGTTTCCACAGTACAAGCTCTGCTTAGTTTGGGATCAGGTAACCGTGTGTACAAAAATGTCCCAGGATATTATTATTGTTATTATTAATTTAGTACGAACAGTACGAATTAAAGCAAATCTAGCCATTTCTTAAAGGATCTCACAACACAGTATCCAGGGGCGCCGACTTTTAGACAATCTCGTGGGTGCTCATGCCTATTTGATGACTCGTTTAAAAGAACAGACAAGCAGTAAGACAAAAAGTGATATTTTTTAATATTGGAAAATTAGGTAAAAAAGGTACGAGTATATGGAAAATCTAAAAGTGCACACCTCAAACGCTCATGTAATAATTTTAATAATCATTTAAAAAAATTAAAATTATCGATGTATGGTTGTAATTTTCGTAATTCTAACTTTGAATCCCAACAAACCTCGAAAATATACCTACTTACTTAAAATTATGCCTTTCATTGGAATTGTTTAATCTAAATAAATCAATTGAAACGTGCGAGCGGGTGAGGTTGTAGAAATATTGCTCAAAACTGTTACTGATAAATTTTAATGTCTGGGCTCATGGGTACTCTGCACCCACTATTTGGCTTTCATGGGTGCTCGAGCCCCCGAGCACCCACGGAGTCGGCGCCCCTGACAGTATCTAATATTGATGTTACACATATTTCATTCTGGTTATTAGGTACACAACATCAACCACAACACACAAAAAAAATGGTGCCGATAAAATGATACGCTGAGTAAGATAAAAGATACTCTATACATCTAGCTTACACAGCTGTCAAAATGTCCACACCGACTCAATCCTAATACTAATTCTATGCTCTATCCTAACAAACTTCATTTAGGATCGGTATAGAAACAAATAATAGATACGTTTTCATTGGATGAATGTGGAACACCTTCTTTGGATTCACTAGACCGAATTTGGATTCCGAGGGATTGCAAACAGCTGGAATAGATTTCTTCTGTAACATACATATTGTACTTAATTAAGTTTTATAGAATGGACACGATATACATGAAGATTAGTACTCTAAAAACAACATATTAAACTATACCGATATAATATCAATGAATACAAGCCATTTACGCCTGTTGTTAGAGAGAGATGAATATATATGGTAGCGTTATTAGCTACATTATTAACGTGCGCGTGCATACAGCCGTGCAGCCGCGACGCTGCGTGGTGCGTGACTAAGTGGACGTCAGGCAGTTACCTGGCTTTGATGTCGCCAAAATAAGCGCGATAGAGGGTACCTTTACGTATTACGGCCCGGCCACTACTTCAAGCTTCAGCGACGGGCGACAGCGCGCGGGTGCTAAAATGTTTCATCGCGCGCGTTGCCGCCGAGAGCGCTGGCTCGTGGCGTGATGCAACATTTTCTTGCCCCCGCGTTATCGCCCGTCGCTACGTCGGCCTACGTATCTTTGATTGTACTCTTGACGTATCAGTATCGTTTGTACGTATGTATCGTACGTAGAGAAACCAACTATATCTAGTCCGTGACCCATATCAACCTTAACCCTTAAAAGAAATTTCGATTTGCAGCATTTCTGCTCTCCCAGTACACCAAGGCACACTTAAATAGAAGTTCACACGAATATACAACAATCCACTAACTTTTACTGCCTAAACTATTTTGTATATGTGGCTCAGGGGTGACATATTCTAGGGCAGTCTAAGTCTTGTTCAAAGTCCCGAGGGTATGCGCCCTTATGAAGCGGTCAAACGAATAACCAAGGGTAATAATAATAATATCCTGGGACATTTTTTACACACGGCTACCTGATCCCAAACTAAGCAGAGCTTGTACTATGGAAACCAGATAACTGATATTACTACATATACTACTTTTTTTATTTGTAAATACATACTTAATATACATATACACCCAGACTCCGGACATACAGACATGTTCATGCACACAAATGTATGTCACGGGTAGGAATCGAACCTACGACCTGCAGCGTGAAAGTCGCCTCCGCGCCAACCACGCTAACGGGCCCGTCAAAGGGTTGATAAAGTTTTTTGACCTAGTAGATAAAGTTTGTTCGAAAAGAACAATTTCTCTTCGTCTTCTTATTTAAGTGTCCTAAGACCCTTGTTGGTGTAACTGATGGAGCTCTCTCCAACAGTCCCTAGAGCAGTCTCCTGCTTCTTATCGTATGGTTAGTGGCCAACCTGGTGTTAGTTATTCAAGCCGCCCAAAGGCCTCTGACAAGGCTTAACGACTGCCGCCTAGATGGCAACAACTGGGACATACTTTTTACGTAGCACGAAGACGCTTCAATTACAAAGACGTCATGTCGTATGAGATAACGAAATGACTTAAGTACTTCTCTTAGGTAGGTACGTATAATTTTTTCTAATATTATTTTTTGTACTTTTATTTTTATGATACTAAGGTGGCAAATCAACGTACCCGATTTACGTAATCAAAACCGTAACGATATCGTGCCGACATAGTTGTTGACAGCCTTTTCGTATTTACATCTGCCGATCGAACTTGAACGACACCGATTTTATAGTCTTCAGCGTATTCAGATACGGCAATCGTATCTCAACTGTTTCACAACGTTGGTTCAAAGGTATTCTCATAACAAAATTACAATTCTTTCGATCGGATGCCGACGACGAAAAATCAAATTTCACGATCCAAGTGTCGTTGAACAAAAGTTCGATATTTGGAACGTTTTTAGTTTTTAAAACGAAGGATATTGGAATTCTTGTGGTGAAATTATAAAAAATAGCTATATAGTAAAGCAAAATGAGCCTCGGACTTCGCATTTCGTTTGAAACGAAGTTCCTTAACGCGGCTTGTGTGGTATAAATCGTCACAAGAAAACGTTACACCCTTTCTCGAGACATTCGGTTCCGTCCGGCGTAGTTTGGATATTATCGGTATCGGTACATCAAATATGAAGTGATTTTATTGTTAGCGCTCTTAGGGGGAAAAGGGAGGAACTCCCCCCCCCGACCTTCCGCACCCCCCCCCCGCACAATTTTTTTATGTGACTATGGTGGCAAAACAGCGTGCGGCCCCTGATTTTAAGCATTTACCGTAGCCTATAGATGCTTGCAAAACCAAAGGGGGGGGGGGGGGGTGTTGTTGGGCTGTTTTGCAACCAAGGACGGCACACTGGCAGGCGGTCCACTTTTTTATCTTAGATTTACAACTTAATGGTGTCCAACGATGACGCCAAGGTTTGACCCTCGACGAGTCCCGGGGTTTTTACTTCGATTAGTTATCGGTATCAAAACAATTTTAGCTTTTCCCGGAACTCATCGAGGACCATATTCCGTCCCTTTCGCAGTCAACGGAATCCTAACGTTTTTATTTTCGCCATTATTGCTTAGCATAATTGCTATGATGGGTTTCGCAGAGCCATAACCGGCAAACAATGGTGATTCCCTTACTTAAATAAAAGGGCCATGGCTAACAAAATAACCCTTAAAAGGAAAATTGACTGATCAATTTTCATTCCTCCTTATTTGCAATAAGGTCAAAGTCGTTTAACCATTGGGACCATAGATAGTAGGAAAAGATCGGGACAGTGTCATAGTAATATAGATTTGTCGTTTCTCTTCAACCCTAAGATATCTGGGATAGGGTCGCAATCCCAATGATAAGAATTATGGTAAATAATAATACAATAATTGTAACAGGATTAAATATTCTTCTCATCAATATCGGAAAAGATTTCGGTCATCACTACCATTATATTTTATTACATCCGAAAGATTTCGCTTTGGTTTGACTTTATTTATCTGACCCTGCCTCGGCGGCTGGATCAAGCATCCCTTTCCAATCATGAAGTCTAGATATATTAATTTCAGGGGTCGTATATCACTTGGATTTTCTGTTCCTACAACGCCCCAGTAACAAAATAAAAATAAAATGTAACGTCACGACTTTTATCCCCATTCGGGGGTAGTCAGAGGCTTGAGTGGCCATACACCACCACATGCCCACGTTTCACCAGATAGTCAGAACCCAACGTGACAGGTGGTGAACCTTGTCGCCGTGTATACAGGAACTGACTATTACCTAATCCCAGAGTTGCAAAAAAACAGGAAATTTAAAATGAAAACTGTTTAACAGGAGCACAAAAAATCATCGTTTTTAAATGATTAAAACATGTTTTAAACACGGTGTTCAAAACAAGACGATTTTTTCGTAACAACCCTGCCTAATCCCGAGGGATAAGTTGGTTTCCTCACGATGTTGTCCCTCACCGTAAGCGAACTGTAAATTATGCACATAGATGAAAATTCATCCATTTGCCATTCATCCAAATGCCCCACCGGGAATCGAACCTGGGACCTTCTGATTGCTAGCCCAACGTGTTCGCCTCTAGGCTACAGCCGCTATACCGCTATAACGCCCCAGTCTCATGTAATAATAGATTTACAATCGGAATACAAAGCACTTTTGTACTGAAAATGATTTTGGCTCTCACGCTATTATTTTCTTCGCTCCGCTATCATACGGTGAAGGAAAAAAACGTGACCTCTTAGAAAATCTAACAAATTTTTGAAAGACATGTAAAATCCACCAACCCACACTGGGCCAGTGTGGTGGATTATAGCCTGAATCCCACTCGCTTTGAAGGCAAGCCCGTGCCCAGCAGTGGGACGTCAAAAGGGCTAATATTATTATTATTTAACCCATCATGTGGGATACGGAACTCTATATTGTGCGTGGCCAGTCACACACTTGACCGGTTTTTAATATTTACTAACGGGAAAACCTTTTCGTTCCCCAACTTGAATTCACGCGAGCGAACACGATTATTTCAGAACAAACTTCCGGAAAGTCGTTTCAATGAGAACGGACTTTGGAATTCAAATAAAATTCTTATAAAAGTAGGTACTTACCATTAGCTACGTCCAGATGTGTCACATGCCGCGCGAGACAAATTGCCTCAGGAAGTTTGACTTGCCTCGCGCGAGGCAAATGCGCGTCCTGCCTCACCTGAGCGCTGTCATTTGCCTCGCCTAGTTTGGCATAGTCATAAGACAGAACGATGTCAAACGTGACTAACTGATTGCTCGGCTATACCTTTCTCTGTCTAGAGTGTCAGTTGCCTCGCCATTTGCCTCGCGCGGCATGCGACTGAGACAAACGTCGTGCTTCGCGAGGCATGTGGGTGAGCAGCCTCGCGCGGCATGTGTATGTTGTTGTAGACACGTCTATTGATGTATCATTTTAGCGGATATGGTACACTCTAACATCGCAATCACTAAAATTGTACTCAGCTCATTCGCAATTCGAAAATTCACTCAGTGAATAGGTACATAAGAAGGCATTATTCACCAGAAGATGAGCCGTATTGGCAATACCGACAGGTTTTTAGCATTAGATTCCGCGAGCTACTGTGTCGTGCTGTTTACATGGACTCCGTTTAGTGAGACAAACTAGTTTGGACATTAGTCTTCCTCTTTCTTGGTAACGTCTTTGGTACAATCACGAACGTAAATACATACTGGACTGTTCACTACTGCACAAAAAACGAGCCGAGCGAGAGGCCCCAGTTGGGACCGTTTATTATTATTTTATTTGCTTTATTTAAAAACTTACGATCACTACCCAACGATAATATTATTTTGGCATGGCAACTCGAAATGAGAGGGACACGGTCCCAACTGGGGCCTCTCGCTCGGCTCGTTTTTCTGTCTAAGAATTGACAAGGTATAATAGACCATAAGGCAGCAGAATAAAGTTGAATTTCTTCTTAACCAAAAACTCAAGTGATAAATCCTTCATTATTATACATCCGTGGGTACAATATCTACTTATTATTTATTCATATTTGTAATTAATGGAGAAAAGTTTAACTTTTCATACGTCATGCCTTGCCTCGCGATGTATATTTTTATCGATTACCTATTATAAGATAATTATATTAATTTAGTTATACTGGGTATAACGGAACTTGATATCTATCAATTGTAGGGCTTTATTTTAGCAAGGTCGGGGGTGGCTCAGAGGAGTGATAAGCAAACGACGGGAATAGGTAATGACACTCATAGTGCTGTGGCACTTTTATTATGATTTGAAATCAAACTTGAGAAATCGAAAATAGAATTTAGTACCATCGATGTAATTTTAGTACCTATTAATTCTTCGAAAATTTATTTTGACCTGTAACTATGTATACATATATACAGATATATACCCTTACACCTGATATTACACCTGATTTTAATTGTTCTAATTGCTTTAACCTTCATTATCTTATAGTCTGAGCTATTTAAGAATACCTCAAATTTAGCTACTTATTCCATAAATAATAAATTGTGTTTCTTAGTATTCAAAATAATACATCTTTGTTTAGGTAAATTATAAATATAAAATGTTGTAGATAGGAAAATATCTGACATGGATAATTTAATACAGAGTATACAAATTTAACACATGTTGTACATGGAAAAATGGCTATGCATAATTTAATGGAGACAAGTAATGATAAAGATAACAAGCGTACGACTCGCCTGATGTTAAGCAGTTACCGCAGCCTATAGATGCTTGCTCTTATAGATACTTGCATCGCTCGCACGTTGCCCATCCAAAGAGGAGCGGGACTGAGGGGAGGGAGGGGCTAAGTTGTTCTTCCGGATCTGTCAATCATCGTACGAAACGTAGCTGTAATAACTGCTTGACGCCGATCTTTCTTTTTCTACCCTAGTCGAGCCAGCCCATATATGAGCTGCAGTTACAGCTACAGCTACAGCTACAGATACAGCTACAGCTACAGCTTGAATTTACCACCAGTTTATTTTACATAATTACAAAATATTTTCATCGTCTGATTCACCTCGTCGTAGGTGCCCGATGAAACGTGATGATACGAAAGGCAAGTCAGAAAACAAACACTGCTTAAAATGTACCAAGAGCTAAAATATTAATAAGCTTGAATTAATTTTGAAGTATAGAACATTCTTTACAGCGTATCACGCTTGTATTTTGCAAAAGGGTTGGCAGATTTGCACTTCAATGTTTGGCAGTTGATAAGAGATACGATCTAAAAAACCAATGGAAAACCACTGGTCTGTAAGCGATAGTCAATTCTTTATTATATTTAAATCGTAAAATTGTTGGCGGTCGACATGTTGTCGGCCTTCTGTTAGCATTACTCTGGTCGATAACATGTCGTCCGTCAAGAATTTACGATTAAGATAATTTCCATTAAGTCCAGTGGTTTCACGATGGACAATTGTTAACAGACTCGAGGTCCAGTACAGTTACAAAAAATACTTTCACGTCTGCGACAATCGAAATAAGTAATTTATTTTGGGTACCTAAGCCTACCTACTAAGCCACTTACAAATTGTTCCGGATTGTTCAAAGCCACGAACTTAGCGGGCTTGTCTTTTTCATAATTCATTTTTATTACCAACGAGGTCAACCTTAATGCTTAACAAAAGATTTACTTAAGATTTATTTCTCGACCCTCAAATTCTATTCACCCCAAATTAAGCAAAGATTTTGGTGTTGGGGTTGAAAGTGAAAGTTGGGATAAATAGATAAATAACAGTCTACCTACGTATTGTTCACCAGTGGTAACAAAGTCAGTATTTTTTTTTTAAATTCATGCAGGTACCTACGAAGCTAGAGGTTGTATGTAAAAAAAAAAGTAACGTCACGACTTTTATCCCCGTTCGGGGGTAGTCAGAGGCTTGAGTGGCCATACACCACCACATTGTTGAGATATTAACCAACTCAAAGCCCACGTTTCACTAGATAGTCAGAACCCAACGTGACAGGTGGTGAACCGTGTCGCCGTGTATACAGGAACTGACTATTACCTAATCCCGAGGGATAGGTAGGTTTCCTCACGATGTTTTCCCTCACCGTCAGCGAACTGTAAATTATGCACAAAGATGAAAATTTATCCATTGGTGTATGCCCCACCGGGGATCGAACCTGGGACCTTTTGATTGTTAGCCCAACCTGTTCACCCCTAGGCTACAGTCGCTTTTTTAGAGGTTGTATGTAGCGTTAAAAACAATATTTTAGCGTTACCAGGGGGCTTACCACCACCTCTTATAGCAGTTTTGTTTTAACGTTTCAGCGGCCATTTGTGCAATGACGTTTCTTATTGTCATGACAATAAGGTACGTCATTGCACAAAAAGACGCTGGATCGTTAAAACGTTCTTGTAATTGAATTGCAATAAGAGTTCGTGGTAGGCCCCCAGTTCGTAATGTTACTTCCATTGAGAAGAGCCGTCAAGAAACTCGTTACTCTTTTCAATAGAAAAAGAATAATTGTATACATTTTTAAACAGCAACGCTATGTGAGCAGGCAGGCATTAACACATTGTGAATACATACAACAAAACAAGGAACAAACGACTGTGTACGGTGGGCGGTCTTATCGCAAGCTGCGATCTCTTCCAGATAAAATAAACCTTATAAATGGGGAGCCGTAGAAGGGATTACTGGATTTACTCGAGCGCGTCAGATTAAGATAAGGGCACCTTACATATTGATAAGAACCTCCAACCAGTATGAGTCCTTAATATTGGTGGGTACGATCAGGGGAACCAAAAAAAAATAGACCATCTTAAAATACTCGAACTCGTCAGATTAAGATAAGGGGATTCATTACTAGCTAAGAAGTGTCAAAAGTGTCAATTTTGCTAATTTGATCGTCAGTCTAAGAAATAGGAGCATCTGTAAGTTTACCCCCTCTGAAAAACTGACTCGCAAGAGTAATTTTTTTTTTTTTATTCAATTTATCATGTTGGAGCATGAAAAATATCAATATCTGACACAAATGAGTATTCCCATGTCATTGCTTTCTTTACAATTTTGAAATTATCATGTAGACGCTTCCCCCACCGCTGTAAGTGGAAACATCTAGAACAATGTATTCTTCCTATATCTAATCTACCGAATCTAATAGGTTTGGGCGACGCCGGAGTAAATCCACAGTTAACATCATGGGCTCGCCCTCTATTAGGGTAGAATTCTGAATGCGAACAAATCAGAGGTAGACGTCAGGCAAAGAAATAACCAAGAAAGGAGGAGACAAGTGACAGTCCAAATTGTTTGTACTACTAAACGGAGCCCAAAGACACAGTACGACTCAGTCACACGCGGAAAATAATGTTGAAAACATGTCATCTTCTGGTGAATAATGCCTTCTTATGTAAGTATTATTAATTAATTGTCGAATTGCGATATCAGAAGGGCTAGACAAGTGGCTGACGTCTACAAGCGTTCCTTCAAATCGCTACGCTTCATGTATGGAAATGACATAAGTCACGTGATCTACATAGCAACTTGTTGATCTACATAGTGGCGTTTGACATTTCCATACATTGTGAAATCTAATCTATTCTATTCGATTAGCGTTTATGCCTAGGGCGGCGTTGTCTAGGGGGGCAGAGGGCCTAGCCAAGTGGCATGAACGCTAATCGAATAGAAAAGAACTTCTTCACAATGTATGGAAATGTCAAACTTCGCTATGTAAATCAACAAGTTGCTATGAAGATCACGCTTGAGATCACGTCACTTATGTCATTTCCATAGATGAAGCGTGGCGAATTTGTAGACGTCAGCCACTTGTCTAGCCCTTCAGATGTGTGAATATCGCGTCATGTAGTTGTACGCCGAGCACAAGTTTATAATGCCGATGTTTGATGGTAACATATCTGCTAAAATAATACATCAATGACTTTAGGAAACAAATTACGAACGTCAATCCAGTACAAGGTAAGCCGTATTGGTTTCATCTCGCGGTTCATCCGCGGTTACAGCCTGTTGCAACCTTAGATAAACCTATGCTTATTATTTAGTTATTGTACGGTTGGTAGCCAACCTGACCTGCCCCCTAGACAAGTGGCATGAACGCTAATCGAATAGAATAGACTTCACATTGTATGGAAATGACATTACAAGTCGCCATGTAGATCCAGTAACTTATGTCATCTCCGTACATGAAGCGTAGCGATTTGAAGGAACGCTTGTAGACGTCAGCCACTTGTCTAGCGGGGCTGCCCCCCTAGCCAAGTGGCTTTGTCTACAAGCGTTTCTACAAAACGCTACGCTTAAATGTATGGAAATGACATTACAAGTCGATAAGTAGATCACTTGACTTATGTAATTTCCATGAACGTCTGAACAAACAAACAACAATTTAATTGATGGAATCAGGCGTAACTTTGCAGAAATCCATTGTTAAACAATTGTAGAGAGGGACCCACCTCAGTCGCTCAGTCGTTCAATCGTAGTCCAGCATTCCTGAGGATGCCTCGTTTAGAGGCGAAACACGTGTCGAATTTATTTAGGATTCGCGTTGTCTGCGGAGAATTGCTAATTGTTAGGGTCCATGACTCATGACAGACATACTCTCGACTGACAGGGAGTTAGGTCTTTTTGGCTTCTTCTATTATCGATCAATTCATTTGGTTTATAATATTGGAGGTTGACAATTCCGAGGGTGAGTGGTGGGTCCCTCTCTACAATTGTTAAACAACAATTTAAAAAAAAAAGCTTTTTTGTTAGGTATAAGTAACGTTTTTACTTTCATATATGTATTTAGTGATAAGCTGTTATTCTTATATTACAAACAGACACTTAAATTTTATTTATTTGTATGTATAGAAGGCTGTTCTATTGAGGAGCCTATAAATAGTCAGTTCATTTATTAATTACCACAGAAACTTTAAGTACTTATCCGAACTTAATTAATTTCAGATTGATTTAGGTGACTTGGAGTTTCGCATTAAAAATGCAAAGGGATACTTGCGAAGTTTTGCGTTACTTCGCAGTTTCACAGAGTTTTGTTAGATGTACCTGCCGGTGTTTGAGATAGGCACGGCAACAGGGGACCTTGTAACTAAAACTATAAGTACTTAAGTACCTAAGTACTTAAAACTAAAGATGTAACTAAAAAACTAGAAATAAAAATACCAGTAACAATAAAAAACACTGTAATCCAGCTCAAGAAACATGGTAAACATATAATATTATATATGAAAAAACCATATTAAGCAAAATAGAAACATAAGATACTATGTCATAGAATATAACTAGAAGTAAGTAATAAACATACCCATGTAACTAGATAAGAAGTAACTAATAATAAGACTGAAATAAAGTACCACGTAGGAGATTAATAAATAAAAACTAGAACCTGTATCCAATATCCCACATTACCAAAGTCCCTGATTATGTTAGGGGTAGCTCGCGGGCCGGGCCACAAAGCGCCCGGACAAAAAAAAAAAAAAAAAAAAAAAAACGGGACCTTGGACTGCCCCCCAAGTGGCTTCATCAACCAACTTTCTACAAATCGCTACGCGTAAATGTATGGAATTGACAGTAACTGTACAAGTCGATAAGTATATCACGTGACTTATGTCATTTCCGTACATGAAGCGTAGCGATTTGTAGAAACGCTTGTAGACAGCCACTTGGCTAGGGGGGCTTATATCGCATGGAGAGACATAGGACGCTGCCACCTTCTCCAGCCGCGTGGTACTTTGTGATATTCTAGGAGGCCATAAGTGCCATAGTGTGCTTGAAACGTGATTATAAGTATATAGAAATATCATTGTCGTGGCTGAATATAGGTACTTTTATAAAAAATAGCCCTTTTAACATCCCACTCCTGGGCACGCGCCTCCCAACAATGCGAGGGGGATTCAGGCCAAAATCCACCACCCTGGCCCAGTGCGGGTTGGTGGATTTCACATGTCTTTCGAAATAAAGGGGGAGCCCATGATGCTAATTGTGAATTTACTCCGGCGTCGCCCAAACCTATTACATTCGGTAGATTAGATGATAGGAAGAATACATTGTTCTAGATGTTTCCACTTTCAGCTGTGGGGGAAGCGTCTACATGATAATTTCAATATTGTAAAAAGAAGCAATGACATTGAAATACTCAAGTATGTCATATAATGATATGATATTTTTCATGCTCCAACCAGATAAATAGATAAAAAAAAAATTACTCGCGTCAGATTTTCAGAGGGGGTGTTCAGTGAAACTTACAGATGCTCCCATTTCTTAGACTGACGATCGAATTAGCAAAATTGACACATTTGACAATTCTTAGCTAGTAATTAATCCCCCTTATCTTAATCTGACAAGTTCCGAGTATTCTAAAATGGTATTTTTTTTTGTTCCCGTGATCGTACCCGCCAATATTAAGGGAGGTTCTTATCAATATATAAGGTATCTCCCTTATCTTAATCTGACGCGCCGGTGTAAATCCAGAAAACCCTTCTACGGCTCCCCATCTAAAATGCTGTTAAATTTTCTAAGGCCCGTATTAATAAATGCATCTCAAAGTTGAGGACGATCTTAAGATGCAGTTTTGACGTTTAATGTATGGAACATCTTTCAAAAACAGCATCTCAAGTTCGATCTCAATCTTGAGATCGATTTATTAATACGGGCCTAAGACATGCAGGTTTCCTAACGATCTTTTTCTTTCACAGTAAGCAAGTGAGCTTTTATAATACGAGAAATAGTATCGTTTTGTGCTGTGTTTTGTCAATCGAGAAACGAAACGAACGAAAGGAGGAGTAAAAGATTCGGAATTATCATTTCTTACGTCTTAATTAGCTATTATTATCCTATCTAACTAAGTTTTAACGCAAGAAATGCATTTAAGATCAAAGATAAATTAATATTAAGTGGTTAGTCTAGCGATATTCTTTTATATTATAATGTTTAAGATCTGTTCAAATCTTTCGTAGTTATTCGCAAACAAGGTATTCAGGGTACCAGGGGGCTTACCACGAACTCTTATTGCGATTCAATTACAGGAACGTTTTAACGATTCAGCGTCTTTTTGTGCAATGACGTACCTTATTGTCATGACAATAAGAAACGTCATTGCACAAATGGCCGCTGAAACGTTAAAACAAAACTGCTATAAGAGGTGGTGGTAAGCCTCCTGGTCAATTTATCAGCTACCTTAGCGAGATACTAATGTCGGTAATTAATTAGTTTTATGGCTAGTACCTACATGCCATAAAAGGCACAGTTATGGCAGGGCGAAGGTAATTGATTAAATTGGGCCCATATACCTACAAGCTTTCATATTTATAGGTCCAGATAAATATGAAAGCTTCTATGGATCTGGTTTTGTTTGTTATCTAATTGATTAGGGCGTGACCCTTTGATTAGGCATTTTTATGTGATTTGGTCGCACTTAGTTTGGGGCCATACAGTTGGTGTATAAGGGCCATAACACCCCGAGACGGCATGGCGACGTCGCCAGCCACCGTAGCCAACTAATTCTTATTGAAATGTATGACAGGTAAGACAACTGGTGACAGACTGGCGACGTCGCCAACAATGCAAATTGTTTGGATACGTAGCCGGCGACGGTGTGTTATGGCCCTAAAGGTTGGTATTCATATATCAACTCGGCACCTGATCAGCACCGCCTCGTCGGTCGGCATCCACTAACTGTACCGGATATAAGTGGACCGCGCGCTGACCACGCCGCTTTCACTCGTTGACCACGCGCCGTCCACTGGTTGATCACGTGACGTTTATGGTGTAAAAGCAGCGTCCGCCCGCGGACCACCTGTCGACAACGAATGGACGCCGAGCGGCGAGGCGGTGCTGGTCGGGTGCTGAGTTGATAGATGAGTGCCAACCTTAAGTCTGGGCGATACTTATTTTTATAAAATTACCTCGTAACTTTAACCACTTCAGAAGCTGCATGTTATTTCTGTATTTAATGTTACCTATTATTTTAATCTATCTCTCTCTTTCCGTCTTCTTATCTAATATTCGAAGTAATTTAATCAAGTAGGACTTCAAAGAGGAATGTTGCTTTCGAGAGCATCCTCAATCACACATTTTGGGCGTCGCTTTGAAAAGTTCTAACATCGTTAATGTATACAAAATTAATTTAAAAGCTTTCTAAACTTCACTAACTTTCAATTAATTGTACGTGTAACTTAATTATAAGTGTGTTACTTAATGTCACCAAAATAATATTGTCTGGTACCCGCTTTATAATAATTTACTAAGTACATCGTTTGTATTCGACGACAGCTTTGTTCTAGCGTAGGCAGCTCGGCCCAGTGCATCGGGTGGTTTCGGGTTCGATAACCGCCAGAGATAAATTTCAGAAACGGCCTTTTACATAATTTTCCCTGTTCTGGGTGTCACTGGGATCTCCCCAGGCATAGCACAAGCGTTGCTTAGTTTGGGACCATACAGTTGGTTGGTAAGTCTGGCGATATACATACCAAGATGCGATAATTCAGCAAGATTTAAATGTAATAGAAACAATCAACAGTTAACAGAGTAGAACTAGAAAAATGTGTTCGTTGTCGACCGCAAATTACTTACATACCTACTTCTGCACTTTGTACGTAAGTCAAATATTTTTTTCTTTATCCTAAAACTGCTGAACTGAAATTGATTGTTTTACCGAGCCTATTAAAAATCACGCTCTAGAAAGTTTGAAACAAGAAAATACATATGTATTCTCATCTAGAGAATAGCCGTGCTCTGTTTAGGTCCTTTATGGCCGGCGCACATAGAGCACGGCATGGCATGGCATATTAATTTTTATCAATCGAATTTAATACTTGTCCAATCGAAATAAGGTGCTCCAGCGGGTGCACCGAGAAAATGCTCCGCGATGCTCCGAGGTCGAACACCGAGCATTGAAATAAAGACCTTATTTCTATTGGATAAGTATTAAATTCGATTGATAAAAAATAAAATGCCATGCCATGCCGTGCTCTATGTCCGCCGGCCATTAGAGCAGTGGCATATGACCACGGACCACGGCTATCCTCTAGATGAGAATATTTTCTTGTTTCATACCTTTGTAGAGCGTGATTTTTTAGGGTTCTGTACCCAAAGGGTGCCAAAGGAACCTTATTATTAAGGCCCCGCTGTCCGTCCATCCGTCCGTCCAGACTGTATCTCACGAACCGTAATAGGTAGAGAGTAGGAATTTTCACAGAACGTGTATTTCTGTTGCCGCTACAACGAAAATTTAAAAATAAAGGGGTCCCCATACAAAACTTGATATTCTTGACGTTTTTATTCTACGGAACCCTTTATAATAATATAATAATAATATCGTGGGACATTCTTTTACACACGGCTACCTGATCCCAAACTAAGCAGAGCTTGTACTATGGAAATCAGATAAATGATATTACTTTTTGTTTGTAAATACATAATTAATATACATAATTACATCCAGACTCGGAGCATACAGACATGTTCATGCACACAAACATATGTCCCGGGTAGGAATCGAACCTACGACCTGCAGCGTGAAGGCCGAATCTTAGCCAACCACGCCAACGGGCCCGTCAAATTTATGTTCGAGTCGGACACGCACTTGGCCGGTTTTTTTCAATAGTCGGGTTGTAGTTTTTATTTCTTTGTAATAATAATAATATAATAATAATAATAATAATATCCTGGGACATTTTTTACACACGGCTACCTGATCCCAAACTAAGCAGAGCTTGTACTATGGAAACCAGATAACTGATATTACTACATATACTACTTTTTTATTTGTAAATACATACTTAATATACATATACACCCAGACTCCGGACATACAGACATGTTCATGCACACAAATGCATGTCTCGGGTAGGAATCGAACCTACGACCTGCAGCGTGAAAGTCGCCTCCGCGCCAACCACGCTAACGGGCCCGTCAAATTGTAATTTTCTAATTCCTAGAAAAAACAATTTCTAGATTTCAAAGGAAATTCTAATACGCCCATACTAGTGGTTCGTTTTGTATCAGATTATTGATTCCCCCAATCCCTACCCCACATTATCAAACCATCACCCGACCAATTCTCGGAAATAAATAATAATATATTATATATTCCGTTTACCAATGAATTATTTATTATTATCTTATGTACGGAACTGAATATAGGGCAATTTATGACAAGAAAACATAGTCTGGGAAAGTAAGAGCCATTTATTTTACTCAATATCAAGGTAAAATGACTCCTGATTCTAGTATTTTCGTAATATTATCCAGTGTACTAGTAGGGTAATAATTCGTAAGTAGGTAACCTACATTTATAAGTAGTAAAGTCAGAAGTAACATTAAGTAACATTGACGGGCCCGTTAGCGCGGTTGGCGTGGAGGCGACTTTCACGCTGCAGGTCGTAGGTTCGATTCCTACCCGTGACATGCATTTGTGTGCATGAACATGTCTGTATGTCCGGAGTCTGGGTGTATATGTGTATTAAGTATGTATTTACAAATAAAAAAGTAGTATATGTAGTAATATCAGTTATCTGTTTTCCATAGTACAAGCTCTGCTTAGTTTGGGATCAGGTAGCCGTGTGTAATAAATGTCCCAGGATATTATTATTATTATTATTCCTATCATAATTTATCTCTCTGTGAATAATTTCAGACAAATAATACCGGAAGTTGTTCATATATTAGTGGATTGGTGGTAGAAAAAGCTGTAGGCAATTGACTGCAGCTCATAATATACTGGCTGACTTGATCGGAGTAGTACCAACCTCTCACAGAAGATCGGTGTAAAGTAGTTATTACAGCTGAGTTTTATACGATGAGTGAGAGATCCCGAAGACCAACCCCCCCCTTCCCCTCCCTCTGTTCCATTCCCCTTCAGCAAAGTGCGAGCAATGCTTTTGGTATTGCAAGCATTTAGGCTACGGTAACTGCTTAACATCAGGCGGGCCATACGCTTGTTACCTTAGTCACCTAAAAAATATGTAAATCTCTTGTTATCTCTTGTCTTTCTGTGTCTAATGACACAGAAAGGAATGATAACGGAATTTAAATAAAGATGAATTTATCGAAGTATTCGTTATTGGCTCACCTACCTAGTTATTTTTATTCCAAGAATAAATTATAAAGGAAAAGACAAACTTAAATATCTCCTTTATTTACGTAGGATTAACCTTATGGCTATAACAGGCAATATTTTTCTTATTATCTGAGATGTTTTCCATGAATTTCTTTATTTGGCTTGTCTCCACCATAACACAAAATAATAATAATATCTTCAGACTAACACACCTGTCTGGTCCGAAACTAAGCAACGCTTGTACTATGATTACCACACCAACTGTCTGGTCCCAAACTAAGCAACGCTTGTATTATGTATACCGCACATATACTGGGGCGCTCCCAGTGACACCCAGACCAGGGAAAATTACGAAAAAGCAATTTCCGAAATTTGCCTCTGGCGGGAATCGAACTCGCAACCACTCGATACAGCGGCCTACACTCGAACCACTGCGCCAAAAGCGGGGGGGGGGGGGGTCGTCGTCGCATTCCGCAGACGGATGCATTTATTAGGAGGCTTTGCCACAGTGTAAAGTCAAGAGGTGTATTTACCAGTGTTTACGCAGTACTTAATAAACAATAGCTACAAAGGACCTCTCTACACTGTGGCTACATACACTCATAGAACTTGGACACGTTCCATAATTAAGCTTACATTGCGATTAAAATAAGAATACAACGGACTCTCGGCTAACTTGACTCATATAAGTACTGTATTCGGTACCAATTACTATACTTATAGCTAAGTGAAGCTAGCCGAGATTTTTCCCAAGCTCCAGTTGTGACGTCACAACATGGCGATAGGCCGATCCTATTCTTATTTTAATCGCATAGTACACTCGTTCGAGACCGCTTTCATCCATCCCTCCAGATAACAAATCAAATCAAATCAAATCAAAAGTTTTTTATTCATGTAAGCTCAATAAAGCGTTTATAAATAGTCAAGATAAACAATATTTTAGCATTACCACCGGTTCGTAATGTTGCTTCCATTGAGAAGAGCCGGCAAGAAACTCAATGGTTACTCTTTTCAAAAGAATAATTGTACTTATACATTTTCAAACAGCAACGCTGTGTGAGCAGGCAGGCATTAACACATGGTGAATAAAAAAACAAAATTAGGTATTTAAATAAACAAAAAAAAAAGAACTAGCCTAGAAAGCTGTGCATGCCTACTCCCACTTTACAGTTAAACCCAAAGGTGAATATTTCGAACCATTGTTTTGGTGTCAACAGTCGAGGTTATCACGCCATCTTTTCCTGGGTCGCCACGGAAGTATTTTCCTGGAGTGTTTTTGGGGAGACCTTTGCCCAGCAGTGGGATGCTGTTATCAGCGTATATAACTGTATTAAAAAATAAAGTAGGTCTAATAATAATAAAAAAGTACACTCGTTCCTTTCACTAACAATTTGCTTTTCCATTCCAGATTTAAAATTCACGATGGGTGTCAGTGAAGTGGAGTGTGCCGTGATATAAGTGAGTGTATGTGTGACAATGACGTCATACTCTGACTTCAACGACACAGTGGTGAAGGCGTATGATGAAGGGTTCCCGCTGCTGATGCCACGATGGGGGTACGTGGTGTCCGCGTTCGTGCTGTTCATGATCGGGTTCTTCGGGTTCTTCCTGAATCTGCTGGTTATTCTGCTGATGTTTAAGGATCGACAGGTGAGCTTATTTTCTATAATTGATGGAATCAGGCGTAACATTGCGGAAATCCATTGTTAAACAATTTTAGAGAGGGACCCACCACTCACCCTGTGACTGAGCTCAGTCGCAGCCGAGCTTTCCTGAGGATGACTCGTTTAGAGGCGAAACACGTGTCGAATTTATTTAGGATTCGCTTTGTCTGCGGAGAATTGCTAATTGTTAGGGTCCATGACTCATGACATACATACTCTCGACTGACAGGGAGTTAGGTCTTGTTGGCCTCTTCTATTATCAATCAATTCATTGGCGGCGTCTTCATCAGGCGCATGCCTCGCGCGAGCACTCAGTTTTGACGTCGGAACGCATAGACGTAATGTCATAATATGAGTGCTCGGGTGAGGCATGCGCGCCATATGGACACATCTATTTGGTTTATAATTTTGGAGGTTGACAATTACGACGAGGGTGAGTGGTGGGTCCCTCTCTAAAATTGTTCTTTTCTATATTCTCAAAGACGTAGCAATAAGGAGGGAGTACTCATACACCAAAGTATTATACCTATATTCCACACTTTCCATCAGTCACATCATTATTGATCATGAATTACATTTAGGGCCATTACATACCGGGTAGCCATGGCGACGTCACCAGCCACCGTAGCCAACTATTCCCCCAGCCAGTCCGTCCCCAGGTGTGTTACCTCCCATACATTTCAATACGAATTAGTTGGCTACGGTGGCAGGCGACGCGCCTGGCGTCCCGGTGTATTATGACTCTTAGATTTTTTAGTTTTGACGATCGTTTGGCGCAGTAGTTCGAGCGTGGGCCGCTCAGCAGACTGTATCGGGTGGTTATCAGTTCAATTCCTTTTCGTAATTTGATCTGGTTTAGGTGTCACTGGGATCGCCCCCAGACAATAATAGTATGGTAGTGGTATTGGGTATCGTATGTCACATACTCATACTGTATCTTTACTCATACTGGGTGAAATCGAAATCGTGGGTAATATTTTAAACGGTGTTTCTACACATGATTCAGAATATTTAGGGAATTTTAATCAACCAATCAATTGCTAAAAATGTATTTATTACCCAGGTAAGGTATAACAGTTAAATGGTTTGCTTATTTGCTTACCGAGCAATATTTTTTTTATCAATAGATTTTTTTATTTAGTTTCCCAATATATTCTGAATCATGTGTTGAGTCATATTTTAAAATATTGCCCACGATTTCGATTTCACCCTGTATATCTAGGTAGGTATACACATAGGCATAGGTACCTATGTGTATTTTACGTATATGTCCACTTCATATTATTTTTTTTATTATTTATTTATTAGCCTTAACATAATCAGATGCTATACAATTTTATTGAGTGAAACTGCATGTACTTTAGACTTCGGCATCTGTGTGCCTCTTGGCAAAGGCCTCCCCCAGTCTCCTCCATTCGCTCTCGCTTGCAGCCACCCTGGTCCAGGTTCTGCCCGCCATTCCCACAATTTCGTCTTCCCAGCGTCGAAATTGTCTACCTCTTTTTCTTTTCCCGTCTCTTAGGTACCATGTAGTGATAGTTTTACTCCATTTGTCTGGACCCCTCATGATTTGCCCGGCCCACTTCCATTTCAGATGTTTGATTTTGAAGGTCACATCAGTTTCTCAGGTCTTCGTTTGTTATTTTGTCTATTCTCCTCTTTCCAATCATACTTCTTTCCATAGATCTGTCCACTTCATAACACGGTCATAAATCATACTCGTCGTTCGAAGTCAGCATTTTTATCGTTCGCTACGACCGAAATGCTTCGAGTTAATTAATATTGGATGGGAATTGAAAAGGGATTGGAGCAATTATTGGCATGGTATACCAAATATTGTTGTTTAGGATAACGAATAAACTGAATTTTACCTAGCTAAGTGCTACATCGGACGAGGACAGCAGTGGTAGCGCAACCAGTCGCTCCACCAACAAAATGTATAGAGCTGTATGGAGGGTATCGCACCTGGTGTCCGCTTGGTCTCGGCTATCGAATCACTCGCTGGTGGCGCAACCATGATCGCCTCGTGCGATATCGCAGTTAAATTCTTAGCCAATACCAATACAGTTATTTTGGTCTAGTTAAGTGGCAACACAACCTATTATTCACCCGAAGATGAGCCCTATTGGCAATACCGACATGTTTTCAAAATTATTTTCCGTGAGCGACTGAGTTGTAGGTACAGGGGGCTTACCACAAGCTCTTATTGCGATTCAATTATAGGAACGTTTTAACGACGTTTTAATGACGTTTCTTATTGTCATGACAATAAGGTACGTCATTGCACAAAAAGTCGCTGAAACGTTAAAACGTTCCTGTAATTGAATCGCGATAAGAGGTCGTGGTAAGCCCCCTGTTTAGTTAGAAAGAAAAAAAAAGAAAAGAAAGAAAATCTTAATTACGGTAAGCAAAAATACAAAAAAATAAACAAAGAAAGTAACTTAACAGATTGTGCTCACCGCAAACGGACCCAATTCAGCATGTGCTGGTTGACAAGAACCAGCGCTGGTCTTCCATTGGGCCCGTTTGGCGACTTCACGGGCGCAAACCTTCAAAACAACTTAATACTAAAAAGGCTCGTACCCAAAATTAAAAAAATATTAGATTATAGTCTATGGTGCGACTCAGTGATAGACAAACTATTTCCGGCAATCACGTGACTCCCTCTTTTTTGGTAATGTCTTTGCCTATTACAGTCTTTCAATCGACTTAGCAAAAGTAATCTGTTTAGACCCAAGACTAGATTTCAATCACTATCCGTGGGTATTCAAAGTTAAATGGAATTTAATCGAATCGGTATCGAAACGGCCAACTGAAATTGAAGTTCTCAATTTTCAATCACTTCAAGAATAAATTGTTTATTTTGTGACTGATGATTGGTTTTAGATAAAAATAGAAAAATGTTTTTTTTTATTTTTTCTTAGAATAATAAGAAAAAATATAAATGTCATAAATCTATGTTTTTTATGACCTTAGGAGGAATAAAGTTATGGTTTCCTCCGATAGCTGTGCCGTAATATAGCGGTGAATGACGTCACTAGAACGTTGGCTATATAAACTAAATTGAGCAGTTTCCTTGAGACCGTTATTTACATAGCCAAAGTTCTAGTGACGTCATTCACCGCTATATTACGGCCGCTATATATCGGTACCGCTTTCCGAGGAAACCAGAGCTTTAGGGACCGATATGTTGGTAAATGGCTACGTCTACTAACAAAGACTAGTTAGTATTTTCAATGAGCTCAGTCTTAACAATAGTAATAACAAACAAACTTTTAACAATATTTATTCATACCGAGGCCAGGGGGCTTACCACGAACTCTTATTGCGATTCAATTACAGGAACGTTTTAACGATTCAGCGATGTGCAATGACGTTTCTTATTGTCATGACAATAAGGTACATCATTGCCCAAAAAGTCGCTGAAACGTTAAAACGTTCCTCCTATAATTGAATCGCGATAAGAGGTCGTGGTAAGCCCCCAGAAGGTATTTCTGCGAAGTACAAAAAGTTTTCAGTAAGAGCTTTGTCAAATTATGTTACTTAATATAAATATGTAGGTATTTACGTATTCAATTTCAAAGAACTATATAAGAAAACAAACTTACTAACTAACTTAATTAGAATAACGGTTTATCTAGTCTAGACAATGCGATACAGCTACCGAATAATGAGACAGTTGATCTTCAATATATTTCATCATTTATTTCAGCAGCATTTAAACTGAAAGACTGAACACCGCCCTTCAGTGCATCCCTCATCTTACCTTAGCAGGCGTCCATAAATTACGCGAGGGATTTAATGGGGGCGAGGGGGTCGAGCAAAATCTCACCAAATCTCACGTAGGGGAGAGGGGGGTGTCTCGGCAAATCTCACGTAATTTTTTTTACCACAAGAAACAGTGTAAAATTGCAAGAAAACTGGGTTAAATTAAGTAAAATATGTTTCTTCTCTAGAATATAGCTTTTGAAAGATCTCACGTGAGATTATAGGGGGAGGGAGGGGGTTGAAAAATCTCAAAAATCACCTCACGTAATTTATGAACGACCCCTAACCCTAATCTTTGGTTTCGATTAAGAAAAATAATGTATTCATCATTTCGTGTAATACAAAAGTGTGCAAGCGATATGAACTCAAAATATTCAGCGACTTATATCACTAGAAGGTATGGTTACCTTCTCATATTTTGTCTATGACCATAAATAGACGGTATAAAGATAGAAAATAACAATACATTGAAAAAACATATTGTAACCAAGAAACCGTAGATATTGCGTTAGACGAAACCGTAGATATCGCCAGGTGTGTTACCTCCCATACTTTTTAACCGACTTCAAAAAAGGAGGAGGTTCTAAAACGAGGGTTCTAAAACGAGGGTAAAACGAGGAGTTGAAGTTTGTATGGAGAGTTACCATTTATCTCTAACGTTTATGAACCAATTTTTTCTTTTTAAACCGTTATTTGGTAGGTGACTAAGTCGTTTTTCAATACGAATAGTTGGCTACGGTGGCTGGCGACGTCGCCATGGCGTCCCGGTGTGTTATGGGCCTAAATTACCTTAAATTAAGTTAGCATCAAATTCATGTTTTCCTAATATCATAAGGCCATAAAATCACAAACGGGGACATAAACAAATTAAGAGCATGTCGGATAAAACATAACACATTTGTGTCGGAAATAAAATCATTTTCATGGGCCGCAATAAAAGCATGCAATATGAATAGCCGATAAAATGTTACAAGAGCTTTGTAAGTAGCTTTATTGTATGTAGGTTTGTGGGATGCGGGATGCCTCAGGTTGATTCCTAAAGCGATAGGATGTTTCAGTAATATCCAATTTCGTTATTTTTTTCAAAATTTGAGGTGTGTGTGATGTAATAAATTCGCCTTATTGCTGAAGATAAATTCGCCTTATAGCTTTTTGGCGGGAAACCCACCGCGGCGCACGGAGAGACCACGCACACGGCCACGGCCACGTTTTGCAAGAAAATTTATGCATGACGTCATTTCGTGCGTAGCCTCTCCGTGCGCCACGGTGGGCACGATTGCATACATTTTCTCGCAAAGCGAAGCTTGACCCACGTGCGTGGCCTGTCCGTGCGCCGCGATGGGTTTCCGGTTTTTTTTACAGTGCTATTTTATTCGCTATTTTGTAAAGTTATAAAAAAAACATCTTTTTGTTAGCTAGATGGTTAGCAGAAATCTGTCAAAATCATGGAGCAGTTACTAAGGGGACTGGCCCTAAGCAAGTAGGCCGAGTGGTCGGCCTAGTACTAACATCGACATAAAACGAAGCGAGTAATTCAACTATTTACCGGTAAATAGTAAAATGAAAATGAAAAAACAATGACCACGTTTTGTTTCATACAAATATCTAATAAGGGCACCTCTTTCTTTAGTCTTTACTCTGTGGTCAAAATGCCTATTGAATTTACAAAAATAGTAGGTATTTCTCTATGGTTAAAATGGTCGATTTTGTCGGTACTGTGGGCGCGCCTTATATTAATCAATATTATTTTGAAATTTCGAAAAAGAACACAATTTTTACGTAGTTTATGGTACCTACCGGGAACGATCAGTCCCCTCCCAAAAATAGAACACAATATTTATTGTCAATAAACCTACTTATTATCACATAAACTTACACGTAAATACAAATATGTGGCTATTGGGCCACACTATAACCCTATTCATTGCGATAACACGACCAAAACTAACATTGGCGGCAATTCTCATGAATATAAAAATGGTTTGATATCAAATAGGGTTTTTCCGCGAAATTCTAGAAGCGATTTAAACCTAACCAAACAGATTAAAAGTCGTCCTATCTGTGATGTGAGCTTTTTAACCTTAACCTTATTATTTTATGTGACTATGGTGGCCTACCTATCCCTCGGGATTAGGTAATAGTCAGTTCCTGTATACACGGCGACAAGGTTCACCACCTGTCACGTTGGGTTCTGACTATCTGGTGAAACGTGGGCTTTGAGTTGGCTTAATACCTCCACAATGTGGTGGTGTATGGCCACTCAAGCCTCTGACTACCCCCCGAATGGGGATAAAAGTCGTGACGTTATATATATTTATATATTTTTTTTTATACTATGGTGGCCAACAAGCGTACGGCCTGCCTGATGCTAAGCAGTTACCGTAGCCTATAAAATGCTTGCAATACCAAAGATAGTTCGCTTTGCCGACCTGAAGGGAAGTGGGACGGAGGGAGGGGAAAGGAGGAGGTGCTGGGCTTCCAGCTCACGCACTGATCGTACGAAACGCAGCTGCAATAGTTTACGCCGATATTCAGTGAGAGGGTGGTATTACCCCGGTCGAGCCAGTCCATTATGAACTGCAGATGCCTTTGATATTGCAAGAATCTATTGGCTACGGTAACTGCTTAACATCACGCGTGTCGTACGGTCAGCAACATAAATCGATAATACTCTTTATTTTAGACACGGTTTTGAACTTTGTCAAAAGCGAAAGTACCTAACAACGTGTTTAAATATTGTTTATTTCAAGAAAAATAATGCATTTGATGCAAAAGAAATTCGTGGAAGCGATTTGAAAAACTGAGAATGTGCGTCGACTTATGTTGACCATACGATTGTTTGCTATCTTAGCCATATTAAAATAACCGGCCAAGTGCGTGTCGGACTCACACATAGAGGGTAACCACCGTAGAATAAAAACGTCAAAAATATCATGTTTCTTGTATGAGGACCACATTTATTTTTAAAATTAATTATTTTTTAGTATTTTTTGTGGTAGCGGCAACAGAAATACACATTCTGTAAACATTTCAAGTCTCTACCTATTACGGTTCGTGACATACAGCCCGCTGTTAGACTGACAGACGGACAGCTAAAAAAATGGTTTGCCACCCTAAGGTTGAATATCGTGCAGATTAAAGGACAACGTTAGTTTTGCTTGCAGATCGATCTGAAAACTTTTATTGGTAGTGTGAACCATGTTAAAATTTTCACACTAGTAAACAAAGTCAAAACTAAGTACTTTTTAGGCCGACCGTAACACCTGGCGGGGGCGCGTCCTCATAATTAGCCTAGGGCGGTCAGAACTCTTGATCAGTCGCTGCAGACGGACGGACAGCGTAGGCTTAGTGATAGGGTCCTGTTAGCACCCTTTGGGTACGGAACCCTAAAAAACTAGGCATCTGCGTCTCAGCTCTTCTCATAGTTCCATCTCTCAGAAAAAGTGCTTTTACCTACTCTCAGATACTGAAAGATTGAGAAAATTTACCGTCGTTAGGTGAACGACGTAAGTAAACGGTAACTATTTGAAACTATTGATCGTTTGCTCACGTTTCTCTCGAAGATGTGGTTAGTTTACGGAGTCACGTTTAAGAAAACGAGCGTTACGTCACGTGAGGTCTGTTGGTGGTGCGTAACTACAAACAATCGTTATAATTATAACCTACTGAATAGGATTTATAATAAGCTAGACTTGCCACGAATATTCTAAGGCCCGCACCACCCGCACTTTGGATACGTTTTCGTACGAATTTTACGTGTTCGCACGTATTCGCATACGTGCGAACACGCACGAACGATCCCGATCTTTCAAGTACTATGGAAGCGCGGAAAGTAGGCGCGAGTTCCTCGTACGTATACGTGCGTGTAGTTCCGACATCAGAAACCAATCCAAAATCACCAGAAAATTACCTATTTGACGAAGAAAAACGTTCGTGTGCAAATTCGTGTCCAAAGTGCGCTCTGCCGGCCGGGCCGCCCGCAACCCGCAACCCGTTACACTGCAGCCACCGGCACTGCCCCCTAGCCAAGTGGCTTCGTCTATGAGCGTTTCTACAAAACGCTACGCTTCATGTATGGGAATGACAAAAGACACGTGATCTACTTATCGACTTGTAATGTCATGTCCATACATTTAAGCGTAGCGATTTTTAGAAACGCTCTTAGACGAAGCCACTTGGCTAGGGGGTCTGATCGGCGCTAGCCGTCGACATGTCGACAGCTACTGCCGGACAACAACGAGCCGACGGCGAATGCCGACCAGTGTCGACACGGCTGCAGTTGGCTTTGTCGACGGCAAGTGCTTTCAATGTGGTTTTCTGTATTGTGTTTACATATAAGTTCTATCCTACTTCCTACTATAATATTATAAATGCGAAAATAAGTGTGTGTGAATTGTTACCACGTATCTCCACAACTACTAAACCGATTTTAATGAAATTTGAAACATAGATACCTAGTGTAAGACATAGGCTAATCTTAAACATCAATTACCACGCGAGCGAAGCCGTAGGGCACAGCTTTAAAATGAAAAGCACCTAAAAGAAATATTTGCAGTAGGTATATTACAAATACTTTTGATAAATCCTCACCATTTTCGCTTTATATCTTTCCTAGATAGCAAATAAATCTACCTATTATAGCGCCCTTCAGAGCTCATTACTGTGGTTGTGGGTCGCAAAATCAATTTGATTGGGGTCGATTAAGTTTGTGGCGACCTTCATGAATTTCGCCTCCATGTTCATATTCACACATTATTCTAAATTCAAAATTTATAAATAAATCATTTTTCTCCGGTGAAGGTGTCACCGGCAGAAACATCCGAACCAGCTTTTATAAGGACTGAAATTTCTACTCCGATGTTTATTGTAAAAGAAGCCTGAATAAATACCTACTTACCTTCTGATCATCTTTACCTATCCATAGCGATCTCCATTATTTACGCTATAAGTTCATATTTCATGGAATACATTTCCAGTGAGGGCTTGACCTGGTTCTGTCAACAAACGCCCTATTTAACCTTCGGGGCAATGCCAAGAGGTGTTATAAGTTTGACTCTTTTGTTTACTGTAGCATTCTCTCCGAATCAAAATCGAATCGAATGTAATATATGTCTAAACCACAGATTAGCCAGGTATGGAACCTTCTTACATCGCAGTGACTAAACTCGTCTTCAGCATACCACTACATGGAGAGAAAGTTACACATCGTTCCTTTGTTTCTTAAGTTAAAGTACTTGCGTTTCCGATTCGGCGGTAGAATTTAAGGAAAAAAATTTAAATGACTATTTGTAAGTGCCCCCGTAGGCATAAACAATATAAACACTTTGACTTTGACTTTAACTTTGAAAAACACCTATTAACCACAAGAAGGTATTTTGGGGTGACGTTTTAACAACTCTGACATGCGTTTGAGATGATGTCCCGCGCGCGACTGAATTGTACTGTGTCACAGTGACTTGGTGAAGAATAACATACAATTTAGAGATGTAGTAGGTATGTGTCACTCTTTCTAATAGGTCAATGTTAAAGATGACAGATAACATCGCCAGGAAACTTGCACGTATTTTGAAAGTCGGAACAGGGTCGGCTTCCCGCTCTCACACTCATCGTACGAAATGCAGCTGTAATAGCTACATTACGCCGATCTTCTGTGAGAGGGTAGTACTACCCTAGCCAGACCATATAAGCTGCAGTCAGTTGGCTACACAGCTCTACCAGTAATCTAAAAAATGGATGATGAGGCTGAAAAGAGGATTTTAGTCATAGATACCTAATAAGAAAGAATGAAGCTCCATATTTTCTTTATTCCACTAAGAGGATTAGTATGTATACGTCGCTCATTTGCGTGGCAATATTTCTAAGCGGAATAAAATAGCAATGGAGCTCTTAAGACTTCACGATTTTTATGTTTATTTTTACTGTCTTTTTTCGTCCTAGAATTGTCAACGTAAATAGGCAGGCGGAGACATTATACAAGTAAAACTAGACTGGCCTTGAAAGAATGCCGTTGAAATGCCGAAATTATATTCCAAATCTTTCATATTTTTTCTTTGTATTTCAATAATATCTTCGTTTTATATTTCAAACATTGTGCGAACATAATTAAATCAAATTATGTTATTTCAGGCCAAAAGGGATACCTATTCATTCGACATTATCACTCTATTCCCGACAAAAGGCTCCCCGCTATGGGTTCCCAGATACGAAAACCAAATTATCTATACAACGGCCAACGTGAAGCGATACGAAAATCAATAGAGTATTCTATTAAATGGCGGGGTCCAGATGTCTCACAACTCACATAATTCGCGAGGCAGCTTTGCCTCGCTTAGGGCCACCGCAGACTTCTATAGTTTGCTTGGTCGCTCGTTATCTTCTTCTTATCGTATGGTTACTGGCCAACCAGAAGGTCTAGACAAGTGGCTGACGTCTACAAGCGTTCCTTCAAATCGCTACGCTTCATGTATGGAAATGACATAAGTCTCGTGATCTACATAGCAACTTGTTGTTGATCTACATAGCGACGTTTGACATTTCCATACATTGTGAAGTCTATTCGATTCTATTCGATTAGCGTTCATGCCACTTGTCTAGGGGGGCTGCTGTCAGAATTGCTCAAGCCGCCCGAAGGCCTCTGACAAGGCTAAGCTCGTTATTTTAAAGCAAATTCCTTTGTTGCCAGCTGTGGACTCCGCTGAACATCATCCTGTTCAACCTCGTGTGCTCCGACTTCTCTGTGTCGGTGCTCGGGAACCCGTTCACGCTCATCTCCGCACTGTTCCACCGCTGGATCTTCGGCCACACCATGTGCGTGCTGTATGGCTTCTTCATGGCATTGCTGGGTGAGTTTCACTACAAGACATTTTACTTTGAGCCGAACCTATGTCAAGAGACCTAATAAGTAGATGTATAATAAAAACAAAAGACGATCAACAGAATTTACTTTTTTCGGTAACTAACACGGGTGGCTTTTCCATATGCCGCGCATGCCTCGTCCAAGCACTCATATGGCTATACTCACATTATGGCTATGCATTTCAACATCAAAACTGAGTGCTCGGGCGAGGCATGCGCCTGATGTAGACACAAACAATCCTATCTAGATTCGAAAGACGCCGTTTTAGTGAAATACGGGGAGGGGAGAGAGGGGGAGGGGAGAGAGGGGGAGGGGAGAGAGGGGGAGGGGAGAGAGGGGGAGGGGAGAGAGGGGGAGGGGAGAGAGGGGGAGGAGGAAAGAGGGGGGTCTCTTCAGTATAAAAAGGTACGTAAAGTGGGTGTAACTTTTTCCCACGATCTGGCCACTACATAGACGGTCGAGCCATCAGCAGTCACCATCCACGGACGCGCGTGGCACGCTGTAACACAAACACACACGAACATTCGCGCAAGCGCCCTGCGCAATCTGTCGAATTTTTCGATCAGGGCCCTGTCGCGAGTTTAACATATTTTACCCCTCTCAAGAAAAGTGCATAACGCCGCTAAAGAAGTTTTCACTTCAAAAATAGGTTAAGTACCTACTTGAAGTACAAATTCTACGCAGAGGAAGTCGCGGGTACCTGCTAGTATTGTATACAAACCAAAGCAAACTACCACATAGCATTTACATAACGATGAATAGAGCTTATTACGAGATCTCTAATTACCCAACTAACAAGACATGAAGGGAGGTATAATACCGGCGCCGTCGGGTACCATTTACATGCCAAATTAAATCATCTCTGTACAAGGTCAACAACATGTCTTTAATAACTCCTGAGAATTATTATTATTAAAGCTTGAGGGTAGATGTAGTGCTAGAACTATTGCCATGCGAGAATAATCTTAAATAACATAACATAACATATACGTCACGACTTTTATCCCCATTCGGGGGTAGTCAGAGGCTTGAGCGGCCATACACCACCACATTGTGGAGGTATTAAATCAACTCAAAGCCCACGTTTCACCAGATAGTCAGAACCCAACGTGACACCTGGTGGTGAACCTTGTCGCCGTGTATACAGGAACTGACTATTACCTAATCCTGAGGGATAGGGTTTCCTCACGATGTTTTCCATCACCGTAAGCGAACTGTAATAAGCTATCGTTAGTGTCCAGGCAATAATTATCTTAGATAGATAGATAACTCTTTATTAATCTACCACTAGAAAAATAAACATTTAATAAATAATTACACAATTACACAATCTTAGTTACACACACATGGTTTTTTGGTTATTTTCATTGCCAAGCCAAGCTGTAGTCAATCGACTGCAGCTCATATATGAGCTGGCTCGACCGGGTAGTGCCACCCTCTCACAGAAGATCGGCGTAAAGTAGCCATTACAGCTGCGTTTCGTACCATGAGTGAGACAGCCGGTAGCCCAACTCCCCCCAACTCCCCCCCTACTTCCCATCTCTTCGTTCCACTCCCCTTCAGGTCGGTAATTCGCGAGCAATGCCTTTGGTATTGTGGGCATCTATAGGCTACGGTAGCTGCTTAACATCAGACAGGCCGTACGCGTGTTTGCCACCTTAGAACCATAAAAAAATAATACACACACAGATTAGCCAGATATGCTACCTTCTAACATCGCAATCACTGAACTTGTGCTCAGCGCATCACTACATGCAGCGGGATTCAAACTCATTAGCCACGTCCAGATTTCGCACATGCCGCGCGAGGCTGCTCAACCACATGTCTCGCGGAGCACAACGTTTGCCTCAGTCGCATGCCGCGCGGGGTAAATGCCGAGGCAACTGACACTCTAGACAGAGCAGGGTATAAATACCCGAGCAATCAGTTTGACATTATCGTTCGGTCTCATGACTATGCCAAACTAGGCGAGGCAAATGTGAGTGCTCAAGTGAGGTCGGGCGCGCATTTGCATCGCGCGAGGCAAGTCAAACGTCGTGAGGCAATTTGCCTCGCGCGGCATGTGCGATATCTGGACGTGGCTATATCTTTGTTTTTCAACACCTAAAAATATAAGTACGCCCTTTGAAATTAATGATGAGCCGTGTAGACAATCCTTCGTTTAGTAGGAAAAACTATTTTAGTTCGTCACCTGTCTCCTATCTATAGTGCGCGACAGGTCGAGATGAAATTCGGGTTATGAACTTTTTGCAGAATAAAATCCGAATTAACATAGCAGGATCCGATAAACAATTAAAATCGCCCTCAAAATTATTAAATTACATTATTCTGTTGCGTTGCGGGTCCCGCTAATTTTGATTCGGATTTTATTCTGCAAAAAGCTCATAATCCGAATGTCATCATGACTTGTCGCGGACTATACATTGACTGCACGTTCCGCCTTTGTAGGTCCACTAGCGAATTGATGAGTCCATATGCCACGCATGCCGCTCGACATGCGCCTGATGTAGACGCATCAAATGAATGTTGAATATAATTTTAGACACGCAACGCTGTGCGAGCTGAATTACACTTTGTGACATCGCAGCAATCGTCACAATTTATTAAAATTACCTTTCGGAGTCAAATCTGTCAGTATTTTATCTGTATCGATACGTAAAAATTACTCGATCCCTGATTTTTCCAACTCGATTCGAATAATCGAATGGTTATCTCTTCGCACCGAGTGTGGGCCGATAACGGACCTTGTAATCTTCCGAATGGACTTTATTTTATCCAATATCGGCATTAGGGCGAGACAGTTAATTGGCGGGGTAACATTTGTTGGCGTGATGTGAAATATTGAGTTCCAAATTAACCGTTCGGCATTTTGGGAGACAGGCCTTTGTGACATCCGTTTTTTACCGCCGCCGACGCCGCCGTTGTAAAACCGTCCAAGTGCGTGTCGGACTCGCACATAAAGTACTCGCATATACATCGTACTACCGTAGAATAAAAACGTCAAAAATATCAAGTTTCTTGAATGGAGGAAACGCTTTATTTAAAAAAATATGTATTTTTAGTATTTGTTGTTATAGCGACAACAGAAATACACGTTCTGTAAAAAAAAATAACTCTCTACCTATTACGGTTTGTGAGATACAGCCCGCTAACAGACGGACGGACAGCGTAGGCTTAGTAATAGGGTCCCGTTGGCACCCTTGGGTACGGAACCGTAAAAAAACTACGACAATATCCTTTTTCGAGGCATGCGACATTGCGTTATGCTGCAAACAACACTGCCGCATTATACTTTGCGTTAGAATGTATCTAAATGCAAATATCAAGCATTCCATTAAGGGCCTCCGCAGACTAGCTACTTTTAGCATCGGCGATCGGCGATTTTGATGCTGCGTCTCGCTGGTTCGCGCTCGAAGAAACGCGACGCAGCATCGATACGTCACAAAATCGCCGGTCGCCGATGCTAAAAGTAGCTAGTCTGCGGAGGCCCTAACTCAGTATCCTCCAGAAAATTAGAATACAAATTCATTCCTTGATTATATTAGGCAGTTCTATTTCTAATACCAGGTGCTATCGGGTTAAAAGCTAGGTGTCTATCTGAATCGCAAGATTAGTTACGGGGAACGGCTATAATATACAGGGTTATTGGTAAAACACTAACAACCTTGCAGGGGCGTATTACTGACATCAAAAACAACAACTTTTGTTCTATGACTTTTTACAAAACAAAAAAAACATAACTAATACTCACTTTCTAAAATGTATGAAAAAAGTTTTTTTCTCATCTAGAGGAAAGCCATGGTACGTGGTTGTATTCCACTTTGCCCTAAAGTACCTAAACGGACCACGGCTATACCCTAGATGAGCATATTTTCTTGTTTCATACATTTTAGAGTGTGGTTTTTTGTATTTTTTTTTGTTTTGTAAAAAGTCATAGAACAAAAGTTGTTGTTTTCGATGTCAGTAATACGCCCCTGCAAGGTTGTTAGTGTTTAACCAATAACCCTGTATAGAGAATTTGAAGTTTCAAATGCTTCAAATGGGCTGTGGGTTTGCAGACACATAGACAATAGTTTTTTTTTTTTACGTTTAGTGAGACCTCATAAGTAATAATATTTAGAGTGGATCTTCGTCTTCCAATTTTGGCGACCATTTTTTATGTGACTATAGATGCTAGCAATACCAATGACATTCCTCGCACGTTGCTAAACTGACGGGAAGTGGGCCACAGGGAGGGGCAGGGGGAGGTGTTGAGCTTCCGGCTCTCTTACTCGTCTTACGAAACGCAGCTGTAATAGCTACCTTACGCCGAACTTCTGTGAGAGGGTGGTACTACCCCGATCGAGCCAGCCCGTATATGAGCTGCAGAAAATTGGCTACAACTTAGCTTTACCACCAATAAAACCAATCTAGAACCTAGTATGTATAAAAAAAATAACATCCAAATAACCAAATTATTTGTTTTATTTGAATTAAACTTCGTAACACTGAAATTAATATTGAAAAAGTTGGCATCGCTCCGGGTTCTGAACTAATCAGATACGTGAAGAGATAAACGACCTAAATTGAAAATTCAGTTGGGGGTGTTAGGGGCGAAGACGGGACATTGAACCATCACGGACCAATTCAAGATGCCCTATAATTTGAGGGTCTACATAATTGTACTTAGTTTCATGTTGACTCCCGTCTGCTTAGAGCTGATTTAAAGCAGGGATTCCCAAACTGGGTTCCGCGGAACCTAGTGGTTCCGTAGAATAGTCATCAGGGTTCCGCCAAAATTATTTATTATGTAAAGGTAAATGTGTAAAAAATGTAACATCACGACTTTTATCCCCATTCGGGGATAATCAGAGGCTTGAGTGGTCATACACACCACCAGATTGTGGAGGTATTAACCAACTCAAAGCCCACGTTTCACCTGATAGTCAGAACCCAACGTGACAGGTGGTGAACCTTGTCGCCGTGTATACAGGAACTGACTATTACCTAATCCCGAGGGATAGGTAGGTTTCCTCACGATGTTTTCCCTCACCGTCAGCGAACTGTAAATTATGCACATAGATGCAAATTCATCCATTGGTGCATGCCCCACCGGGGATCGAACCTGGGACCTTCTGATTGCTAGCCCAACCTGTTCACCCCTAGGCTACAGTCGCTATTTATTATTAGCTATTAAATAATACCACGGTTACAAATATTATTCTGAAATAGCGCAAAATATGAGACGAGAAGGACTCATTACTTTTATGTAAATAGGTAGGTAGTTAGCAAGCATTCAGAGTTGTTGTTAGGAGTGAATACCCTGAAATAGCCAAAAAGGCTATCTTAAAATGGCCCCCATTCGTCACAATGTATCGTTTTAAAACAGGCTTTTCAGCCTACGTTTATAAAAAAAATACAGTTCAAGATTGGATGCTACCCCAGATATACGTATACAATTGTCGGACATAATACCGAACTATAAAACAATTATTCATAAAACAGTAAAACAATTTCATTCTTCAAACTTTAAGTAAGAATAATGTGTTTCAACTAAATATCACATTTCTTAAAAAATATGTTCTTATATAAATTTCAGTGTTGATTTGTAATCATTTGATATGGGGTTCCATAAAATAAAAGATACTTATTTGGTTGGTGTTCCGTTTTATCTTTAAAGTTTAGGAACCCCTGATCTGCAGGGCTATTACGTATCTCAGTTGACAACTGGCGTCGGTTGTACACCGAACTTTGATGGTAAATTAGAATGACATAACATTGGTATTACGTATTTCGGTGAATGGATTTCAAGGTACAGTGAGTTTAGGTTAGGTTAGCCCTGCAAGAAATACGTAATACCAATGATAAGTCATTCTAATTTACCATCAAAGTTCGGTGAACAACCGAAGCCAGTTGTCAACTGGCATACGTAATACCCCTGCAGAAGACTCAATCTGGAGAAAATTCCGGAAGTTCTTGTCAAACATATTAAATGCCATTGATGTATTATTTTAGCAGATATGGTACCTCTTAACATTGCAATCACCAGACTTGTGCTCAAAGCACCGAGTGAGTTACGTCCGCAGTGTGGTTTTTTCCTGCTGGTCTAATCAAAATTTGAATGATACAGATAATTAGTGCTCCATCTCGTGTAAATGTGCCGAAAATTTTAAATTTGTGCCTATAGCCGTTTTGGAGTTATTCACGAATATATGATCTTGCTGGCGTAACGTTACCGCAGCAGTGTGGTTTTTTCCTGCTGGTCTAATCAAAATTTGAATGATACAGATAATTAGTGCTCCATGTCGTGTAAATGTGCCGAAAATTTTAAATTTGTGCCCCCTAAGGTTTCAGAGTTATTTCAAATCTTGCTGGCGTAACGTTTTGCGAATTCCTGTATCTCAAAAACTGTTTGGCACACAATCATGATTTTTCGTACACACATCAGTGTTAATTTGTGCCCATTTGTGACAGTTTCATATTTCAATAAATCAGAAAGGTTCGAGTGTTATAATATTTTTCCTAAAAAAACTAAAATAACTCCTAGCTCTTAAACTGGGAAACCTAGAAACCAAATGTTAGTGCTAGCTTGTATTTCTTATGGATCCTAAGCATTTCTATAATGATCGTAAGCCTACTCCAAGGAATTTACGATTTATTACGATTTTATTGCTATCTCGCGGTGAAATAATTTAAACCCTAAATACACGAGTTTCGTATGTTCCGATTACTTTTATTAATATACAAAAATTAGTGCCCTACTTCAAATATAAGTGTACGAAATATCAGCTCTGTAAACCTTATAATTATAAAATAATTAATAAAAAACACCATGACAAACTTTCAATGGTTAACCGACCAAATAAAATGAGTTGAAAAATGCGGCCGCCCGATACATACCGCCTACCATCTTAAATGTATACAATAAATTGGCTGTGTGCTAACAGTTCTGTAGAAAAGTGAATGAGTAATATTTATTTTTATATTTTCTTTATAATGGTTAAACTCGACTTCCTACCCTTGCCCCCTGTCTAGACCCCTTCGTCCGCTCACTGTTTGTACTGTGCTACTACCATAAGTTTTTTTTATTATTTCTAATATCAAGATATTTTTTTTTGTTTAATGTAAGTACCTACATTATTTTTATATTTTGATGTTGTGTCAATGAAGTAATGTTTTGTTTGTTTATAATTGTTGAAAATACTAATATTTATAAGTGTTCATTCGTTTTATATCTCGATGATGGTGAATGATTTCGATTTAAAGAATGGATATTATTTTTCAAAGTCGTATTGCTGTTTATAAGCGTCGATTTTTTATCTCTAGAAATATATAAAAGAAGATACTTTTACTGTTGTTGTGTGTTATTAGTTAAAGCTCATTTAGCTACACGAAACATAAAAGGAATATTAAGGAAGGTACCTACATATTTAAATTCAGCATACCCTGTGATTATACATTTATTTACCTTATTTAATAGTTTATAAATACACTCCAAAGTATTATGTACGCGTCTGTACTCATTACAACGCTGTCAATTGAAATAGGATGGCTTGAAGTACGGAGCGTTCGCTTGTTTCTATACATTCCAATTCCGTCAGTTAACCACCGAAAGCGCTTCGTGATGGTTATTTATTAATAATATTTTAATTATAAGGTTTACAGAGCTGATATTTCGTACACGTATATTTGAAGTAGGGCACTAATTTTTGTATATTAATAAAAGTAATCGGAACATACGAAACTCGTGTATTTAGGGTTTAAATTATTTCACCGCGAGATAGCAATAAAATCGTAATAAATCGTAAATTCCTTGGAGTAGGCTTACGATCATTATAGAAATGCTTAGGATCCATAAGAAATACAAGCTAGCACTAACATTTGGTTTCTAGGTTTCCCAGTTTAAGAGCTAGGAGCTATTTTAGTTTTTTTAGGAAAAATATTATAACACCCGAACCTTTCTGATTTATTGAAATATGAAACTGTCACAAATGGGCACAAATTAACACTGACGTGTGTACGAAAAATCATGATTGTGTGCCAAACAGTTTTTGAGATACAGGAATTCGCAAAACGTTACGCCAGCAAGATTTGAAATAACTCTGAAACCTTAGGGGGCACAAATTTAAAATTTTCGGCACATTTACACGACATGGAGCACTAATTATCTGTATCATTCAAATTTTGATTAGACCAGCAGGAAAAAACCACACTGCTGCGGTAACGTTACGCCAGCAAGATCATATATTCGTGAATAACTCCAAAACGGCTATAGGCACAAATTTAAAATTTTCGGCACATTTACACGAGATGGTGCACTAATTATCTGTATCATTCAAATTTTGATTAGACCAGCAGGAAAAAACCACACTGCGGACGTAACTCACTCCAAAGCACCACTACATGCAGCGAAATTTATACAGATTATCGATGCCCCGTCCGGAAAAAATCGGACATCGAACATGTGTAGCAAATTCCGGATGTATGGCAATCCTGCATTCCGCCCGCCTTATTTTAAGCAGCTACCATAACCTTATGTGTTTAAACCTCTTTTTTATACTGCTCAGCACTACTGGACAAAGGCCTTCCCTTCTCTCTTCCACAACTCCCGATCCTGACCTATCTGTACCCACGTTCCGCCCGCAAAGTTGTCCATATCGTCTCAGTCTGCCTCGATGTCTGCGACCGTCTTCTAGCGTCAAAAAACAAAATATTCCTAAATTATATTGCAGATAGCAATATTAAGTAGATCACAGTCGTCAACCGCGTGAGACTAGACGCCTAATCCTTAGAGTATCGACGGTAATGGGTACCACAAATTGAAGGCAGACATTGATAGATCGGCAGGTGTATCGAGTCAGGCACTCACTGCAGACTGCCAATACGGTGACTGACAATTTCAGGGCACGTTCGTGAGGCCTTTATTTTTTTATTTCCCACGGGAACGCATTTCCCGGGAAAAAATGTAGCCTGTGTTGATCCGAGATATCAGTTATTACCGTGTTATGTTACGTTTACGTATCATGCGGTTTCCTTGAAGCGAGCAATCTCTATTAAAGCCATAACATACCGGGACGCCAGGCGACGTCGCCAGCCACCGTAGCCAACTAATTCGTATTGAAATTTATGATAGGTATCACGCCTGGCGACGGACTCATCACATCGCCATGGCGACGTCGCCGGCCACGTATCCAAACAATTTGTGATATTGGGAAACGAACTCCCACAATTTTTTCGATTGTTCTCAAGAGTATTAGTGTCACAAATTGGAAATGTTCTTTCGCAATATTGGTAATTAAATAGCATTTATTTGGACAGAATAATAGTTATCAAATAAATTATAACAGAATAAAAGTTATATAGAATACACCTAAAAAGTAAGAAAGAAATTCATTTATGGTATATCGTAGTCAAGTTCAGCTTACCATTGATGCTGTGGCGTCACTACCAGGTAATTTATATCGATATTTTATTTGCAACGTAACAAAATAAGAGTAAAATTAATTAAATAAGGTTTATTATAAGTAAAATGAAAAAATATTTTATTCATATTTACTCACAGGGCATCCAAACCCTCAAGTATTATTTCGTACTTTTGAGACATCCTGTATAGTATACATAAATTATTTCCGTATATAAATGTAAAAATTAATCGATCTTCCTACTCCCCATGCACATTTCCTTAATTCAAGGAAACTTATTTCGATGTAAACTGGCAGCACCAACCAAATATTGTCATTAGTTTGTGTTCCGAGTGAGCCGTAAAAAATTTGGGTAAATAATTACAAAACTATAAAATAAACAATAGTTCCATGTGAAAAGATATTCCATCTTCTTTTTTTTGTTCTTGTGAACAACTTTTACATTTTTTTATCACGCAAGACGGCATATTTTAAATAAACAACTAATCCCTTTTGACGCGTCAGCACTGTCACGCGTAGTTTAGTACTGACGCGAGATTGTATTCGCTTTTGAATTTGTATTTGCTTTGGTGGCCACAATGTAATGTTCTACGCAGTCCATCTGTAGTTTTATGAAATCTGTGGCCGACAACATGTCGACCGCCAAGAATTTACAATTTTAAAAAGCAGTTTTTTTGACATTACAAATGGCCACATCATTTATATTGACAGTAGAACCCGCTTAATACGATCACGCTTTATACGATTTCCCGCATAATACGCCATTTTATGCCAGTCCCTGCAACTTGTATTTGTTTATTAATCCACCGAGCCAACTAGGAACTCGGATGGAATGCGGCATTCCCGCCCGCATACCGCGCGCACACCCGCCACCACCTTTTTGTGCGGGTGACGTCACATTTGACAGGTTCCTAGTTGGCTTGGTGGGGTAGTAGATATGTGTTCCTATATTCTTTTATCACTGTAAATTGTTGCCAGATATCTCTCTGTTCGACGTTATCTAGGTCAATTTGTGGAGCAAATATTAATCACTCAGTACTGCCTGAAGCATTGATCATGTCTAATACCTAGAGACTACATCAAGTAAATAAGCAATGAAACTGAGAGAAAATGTGTATAGGTATACAGTGAATTGGGTCAATAGATGTGTCCATATGGCGCGCATGCCTCACCCGAGCACTCATATTATGACATTACGTCTGTGCGTTCCGACGTCAAAAGTGAGTGATCGCGCGAGGCATGCGCCTGATGAAGACGCCGCCATTGAATATCTAAGCATGAATCTTGTTCTTGTTCTTGAAAAGAGTAACCATTGGCGGCGTCTTCATCAGGCGCATGCCTCGCGCGAGCACTCACTTTTGACATCGGAACGCATAGACGTAATTTCATAATATGAGTGCTCGGGTGAGGCATGCGCGCCATATGGACACATCTATTGAGTTTCTTGCCTGCTCTACTCAATGGAAGCAACATTACGAACTGGTAATGCCAAAATATTGATGTTAGTCCAAATGATCTCTGAACAAAAATCTGTGACATAGAAACAGATGGACTGACGGACGTGAGCGTGACTACACTTTCCTTACTTGGATTAAGGAATCCTAAAAATTTAAGATGTCAACTTGGGGGCTTACCACAAGCTGTTATTGCGATTCAATTATAGGAACGTTTTAACGACGTTTTAATGACGTTTCTTATTGTCATGACAATAAGGTACGTCATTGCACAAAAAGTCGCTGAAACGTTAATACGTTCCTGTAATTGAATCGCAATAAGAGCTTGTGGTAAGCCCCCTGGTAATGCCAAAATATTGATGTTAGTCCAAATGATCTCTGAACAAAAACCTGTGACATAGAAACAGATGGACTGACGGACGTGAGCGTGACTACACTTTCCTTACTTGGATTACGGAATCCTAAAAATTTAAGATGTCAACTTGGTCTGGTGAGTTGAATTTTATTAAAAAATAAATTAAAATAAATTGCCTTCAAGCTTGCGATCAGCCCTGAAGGCATAAAACCATTCAATTACCCAGTCCAACGGAGTATTGAAATATTAATCGAGCGATACCAAATTAAAGAAAACGGCACGCAAACTTCCCCGCGGCTCGTAATTATCATGGCGGAAAATTGTTATTTTACAATTCTTCCGGGGGGACCTTGGATTACAAAATATGAACATTAGGGGGCGTCCATAAATTACGTGAGGTGATTTTTGAGATTTTTCGACCCGCCCTCCCCCCTTGGTGAGATTTTGCTCGACCCCCTCCCTCCCCCTCTAATCTCACGTGAGATTCAAAAAGCTATATTCTAGAGGAGAAACATGTTTTACTTAATTTAACAAAAAAGGTTAAAATAAAAGTTAAAGTTCAGTTTAGTTTAAAAAAAAACCGTAATTTAACCCAGTTTTCTTGCAATTTTACATTGTTTTTTTGCGGTGAGATTTGCCGGGACCCCCTCTCTCCCCCACGTGAGATTTGGTGAGATTTTGCTCGACCCCCCCCCCCATAAATGCCTCACGTAATTTATGGACGCCCTCTTAGGTATTTTTCTTCTGTATCGTAGACTGGTAGCAGTGTATTCGAAGCGCTCATAGCTAGCTGCAATCACTGATCGGTAAACGATCGGAGGTTAAGGAACGCTTGGCAAGGTCAGACAGAGATGGGTGACCATTTAGTGGCATTTCAACTGAGCGTCTCCGTGCTTCGGAGGGCACGTAAAAAGTTGGTCCCGGTTGTTGTTATCTAGGCAGCAGTCGTTAAGCCTTGTCAGAGGGCTTCGGGCGGCTTGAACAACTCTGACACCAGGTTGTCCACTAACCATACGATAAGAAGAAGAAGATGTGCTATTATTTGCGTGCAGTCTGCTTGTAGCCGGCGTGCAGTTCGCTTGCAGTCAGCGTGCAGTTCGCTTGAAGTCGGCGTGCAGTTCGCTTGCAGTCGGCGTGCAGTTCGCTTGCAGTCAGCGTGCAGTTCGCTTGAAGTCGGCGTGCAGTTCGCTTGCAGTCGGCGTGCAGTTCGCTTGCAGTGTGTATGCAGGTTATCGGGCAGTTCGCTTGTAGTCAGCGTGCAGTCGGCATGCAGCTCATCTGAATATATTGAGCCCGACTAAGTACTGTCTCGTCTTTACCACGAAATTTCACAAAACACCAACCGCTTCTCCGTGTTTGATCATACATAATATACTGTTTTAATACAATGAAAACATTATCTCGGTGTATGTAATTAAGCATGCAATTTTCTCTTATTTCTTGTTCAAATGTTCGTTTGATTACTTTTCATTACCCATACGTTGATATTTGATGAATTTCAATATTTTAAATAAGTAGGTACATTTCTATTTTAGAAGAGATTTCCCAGAGTAAAAGGAATAATTAAGTTATTATAAATAACTAATGAATTTATATTTCTAATATACATAATTGAAATAGAGTTTAAACTAAAACACGACAGCAACTATTTATGAATGTAATAATTAATTTCTCGCGAATACTTAAAATTACATTTTCAGCATTTTTTTTCTGTAAAATGTTTCCTCGGGTTTTTAAATAGCTAACGTAATGTCTTAGAAATTAGTTTCATACATTTTCACTGATTTATATTACCCGAAACTGCGTTGTGGGCGACAGGACACAACCATTGATCAAGCAGGTTGACAGTTTACCCTGGGCAAGTCTGGGCAACTATTTGTATGCCGGTCACGCCCTCGTAATCGCTTGAACTTACTGGTGCGGAAAATTCGCGCACATTCGTTATTTTTTCATGTCTTCACCAAAGTAAAAGTTAACTTTATTCATTTCTGCACTGGACACATTTACTAAAAAACGCATCTTCAAACAAAGTCGCTGTCTTTCTGATTGTTTGTTAGTTCTTTTGAAGTACGCAGCAGATTTTGATATGGTTTTCACTATCATTTACAGAATTTATCTTCCGGAATATATAATATTTAAATCAATAATCAATGGCGGCGTCTTCATCAGGCGCATGCCTCGCGCGAGCACTCACTTTTGACGTCGGAACGCATAGACGTAATGTCATAATATGAGTGCTCGGGTGAGGCATGCATGCATTAGATCCTGTGATAAAAAAATATTAAATATGTAAGTAATATACAAATTCTAATTAATAATTCGAGCGCATATATGCAGACACAATTGATTGTCTATTTATCCGAGAGAAAAGCCGCGCGAAGTTGGGCGGTTAAGACTAAGTTTTCATTTTGAGTGTGAATAATTCGCGCGAATTTTCCGCAGCAGCCGGTTGAAGACTTAATCGCTACTGCCGAAATGTCCAACAAAGTAGGACAGAGGGTACCTATATTAAGTGTGCAGTTTATCATTGGTGCTAATTCTGTTTATACATGGCATAATAACTGTATTGCTGTCCCTCCCATGGGCGTGTCGAATAAACAAGACGGAAATATTGTCTGAGCTTTGTCATAGGCAAGCGTAATTTGATGAAAATTAGAATAGGCATCAATATACATGGTGAACTTTTCAAAAAATGATAAAAGGATGCACGGAGCCCATTTTGATGAATACACTTAGACTGTATCATTAGATTTTCACACGCTTCATTTTGAAATTCACATGTATAAGACCGCATGGGGTATAGGTGGTATGTAGGTTCGTTACCTTTAATAGGTACAGTATAGATAGGTATAGTCCGCGACAGGTCGAGATGGCAATCGGGGTATGAGCTTTGCCCAGTATTCTAGGCAAAGAAAATCCGAATATTAAATCCGAATCAAAATTAGCAGGACCCGATAAACAATTAAAATCGCCCACAAAATTATTAAATTAAATTATTTTGTTGCGTTGCGGGTCCTGCTAATATTGATTCAGATTTTATTCTGGACAAAGCTCATACCCCGATTGCCATCTCGATCTGTCGCGAACTATACTTACCTAACCTTTGTAGAACATTATTTTTATGCTAAAGGCATTTTTAACGTTAACATTATCATTTGTTATCCACTAACTGGTACCTAGGGCCGTCGTAACATGTAGATACGTTATCATCAAGTTTTACAATCCCTCTTACAACAGTGTATACGATCGTTTATTTAACGGCCAAATTGGTTGACATTTTTGTAATCTATTGTTATATGCCGTTCGAATGTGTTACATTTAGGTTTACATTTCGCTATATCGGTATACATGGGCCGAAATAATAATTGAGGAACATAAACGGTGACGAAGAAAAATTATTCGGATCTATCATATTTTCTGAGTTATGCCTTTGAATATTTGTGACAACTTTCGTGTTTCGGCCAAATGGCAAACACATCAAATGGCCTAGAAAACTGAGTAAGGGCCATAACACACTGGGACGCCATGGCGACGTCGCCGGCTACGTATCCAAACAATTTGTATTGATGGCGACGTCGTCATACATTTCAATACGAATTTGTTGGGTACGGTGGCTGGCGACGTCGCCATGGCGTCCCGGTGTGTTAAAGCCATAGAGATTTTAATTAGAAGAGACGTTCTTAATAGATATGTCTATGAAACAACGCGTGGTGATTTTCCCGGGATGCGTGGCATCTATTTACCGGTAAATAGCTAAACTACTCCCTTCGCTTTATGTCGACGTTAGCACTCGGCCGACCACTCGGCCGAGTTGCTTAGACCCAGTGCCATAGTAATTGATCCATGGTTATAGCTCTATACTAGCAGCTACGAATAGTGAAGAAATTGTTTTCTTTTTTATTGGCAGGATTAAAACATTTTAAAACTACTATAGTCTATACACGATGCTCATCTAAGCTAAGTATTATTTGGCACGTGTGAAACACCCTGTATTAAATTAGGGATCAAAGTTTTAGGCATATAAATGCCTGTTTATTCATGCATCCCTTTGTACGAGCTGGTGGCAATTTTTAGGCTGCCCGGAAAGCTCCTAAGGGCCAAGTTCGCCAACACACTAACGGACCGTTAGGCCGCAAGCACACGAGCGGCACTTTGCCGTAGACAGAGCCTACTACAGCAGTTGACACTGGTCGGACCTAGCCGTCGGCTCGTCGCCGGCTGCTACTGACGTTGTTGACCCGCGTTGGTCGGCGCGAGCCGGCAACTGCTGCAGTTGGCTCCGTCGATGGCAAAGTGCCGCTCGTGTGTTTGCGGCCTAACGGTCCGTTAGTGTGTTGGCGAACTTGGCCCTTAAGAAGTTTCCAGCGGCCTAATAACTCTCTCACTTAAATGTGCCGCTTAGAGCGGTAACCGATTGTATATGTACTGGTGACAGTCCGTATACCGCTGTAACGGTCCGTCAATGTGTTGCTGAACTCGGGCCTTAATGACTGTGATAATGGACAGTTTAACGTACCCTAAAAACAAGAATGGAGGCGTTTACTTGTAATGGCCAGAGTAAGAGCCGACAATATGTTGACCGCCATGAATTTAATAAAAACTAAAACTCGACTACTGAAAAATCGCGCTCTAAAAAGTATGAAACAAGAAAATTGTTCGTTCCCAAACTAACATAAATGTTCATTCAATTAGATTGAATCAGTCACTCATAGATTATAGCGCGGTTCGCACGTAAATTATAAGCTCACAAATTGTTTACCTAGAAATACAGTCCATTACCCAATTTATATGTGCGGTTTCATTTAATAACTATAGTAACTAGGACCAGGCTGCACATATTTTGGTCCTTTTGCCGTTAAAAGTGAACTTTTTATAAAAATAATAATTGACTTTGTCAGCGGGTGGACTGTCGCGCGCGAGTGATTCAAACCTCTGTGATTTTCACGAACTATACGTTCTATAAACGTTGTGGCTGGAGGCGAGGTGTGGTGCTATATCGCTGCCCTCGTGGAGATTACGCGACTGCTTTGCTGGGCGACTCCATTCTCCGGGCTTCAAGCTAAAATTTTTTTTTTTTGAAGAAGATGGCGGCGTTCTATAACGTGGCTGTCGGAACAATCAACGTGCTATAACGTCATTGCGGCGGGAAATTTGGCATCTGCATTGCTATGCCACTCCGATTCTGCTATTTAGAAGAAAAAGCTAGCAATTCAAGGGATTCAACTTCCATTCTTTTCATAATTTGCATTTTTATACTGCATTTATTATCTATCATCATTCTTTAATAATTTTCATCGTCATACATTTGTCGCATTTGTGGCATAAAATCAAGAAAAGAACGAAGATATCGCCATTGTTGCGGTCCGTATCAGCGAGAGCGAGACGGAGCGTGAATACCCAGCGGGACAGCGGTTCGGCGCATGCTACAAGTGGCCTCGCAGCGCAGCTCGGTGCTGGAACGCGACTTCGTGAGACTCAGTGGCATCAATCATTCGTTCGTTCTTTCGTTCACGACTTCTAGTGAAATAATTATTGATTTGTGTAAGAAATCATATTTTAAGTTAGTATTATTATTGTAATTCGTACCTACATAATGAATAAGGAACTGGCACGCCTTGTCGCGGCGCGTGGCCAGGCTAAGGGTTCTATTACAAAAATCAAAACATATGTAAAAGACGACAAATGTGTCGGCGTTGCCGGCGTGGACGCCCTCGTTGTTAAACGAGACAGGTTAGTCGAAAGTTTTAAAAATTATTCCCAGCTGAACATCGATATACAGGTTTTAGACGACAGTGATACCGAGAATTTCGATGTAATCGAGGACAATTACTTGGATTGTTTAAGCGAGCTGAACCGGCACATACGTGAGAGGTCGGGCAGCATCGCGGCGTCACATGCTTTGCCCCCCGGCGAGGGTGAAGCAGCGCTTAAAGGATTTAAAGGCCTACCTAAGTTAATAATACCTAAATATGATGGTCAGGTTGGTACATATTACAATTTTATTGAAATTTTTATGAGTGTTGTCGATAACAATACCAATTTAAATGATTGTGAGAAGTTTTATTACCTAAAGTCGTTAGTGGAAGGTGAGGCGCTTGCAATTATCTTGCATTTAAGTCTCACAGCTGATAATTATAAGGAAGCGTTAAAGCTTTTAAAAGAAAGGTACGATAATAAACCTAAAATTATACATTTCCATGTAAGTGCATTATTGGACTTAGTTCCCATAAACAAATGTACAGCGGCTGCGCTCAGACAATTGGTGTCTCAATTGAAGCAGCACACTGGTGCACTAAAAAACTTAAAGGTGCCGGTGGAACATTGGGACCATCTTCTGATGACCATTATTCAACGAAAATTAGATACCTATACGCTAAAAGGTTTCTTTGTAGAGACGCAGGGTGAAGTTCCCACCCTTAATACACTTCTAAAATTTATAGAGCAGCGGGCAGCGGCGCTGGAAGCAACATGCATGCAGCTTCAGGGGCGGAGTGCAGGGAGTAGTGTGAGGTGTTTAGCTGTAACTGACTCACCCTCGGCCTCATGTAAGTTTTGCACTCAAAGTTGTAACAAATTATACCTATGCCCGCAGTTCAAACTTGCTAATATTTCTGATCGGCTAAAGTTTGTTAAACAGAACAATCTATGCAAGCTATGTTTAAATAGTCACAAAGGTGCCTGCAAATTTCAATTTAAGTGTTCTACCTGTAAAGATAGACATAATAGCCTACTGCATGATGCTATATCATCAGATACCCATGTATCAAATGCAGGAATAGAGGAAGAGCATGACTCTGATTCAGTTGCTCTATTAGCCAGGCATGGTGACAATGTTTTATTACCCACTATAAAGGTAAAATTATTTAATAAAGACGGTTCAACTATATTTGTCCGCGCATTACTAGACTCTGGTAGTCAAGTTTCATTTGTGTTGTCAGAGGTTGCTGACACAATTAATTGTAAAAAACATCCTATAAATACTATTATACAGGGTGTCGGTGACGGTAAACAAAAAGTTACCTACAATGCAGAGTTTAATATGTCTTCATTGGATGACAGTTTTAAAACTTCAATTACTTGTTGTATAGTTAATAATATTACTTGCAACTTGCCACAATTTAATGTGAATTTACAAAGTTTAAATCTACCTTCTTATGTAAGGTTAGCAGATAAAGATTTCTATAAATCTCAAAAAATAAGCTTGCTTTTAGGCTGCGATATATTCTTTAAGCTATTATTGCGTGAGCAAATACCACTTATGCCGGGGAGCTTATGCTTACAAAACACTCGCTTTGGTTATGTTGTGGCTGGAGTCGCTTATGGCTCAGCAGCTGCCAAGGAAGGGGTTACTGGCTTTACAGGTCATGCGCATGTCAGTAATAGTGCTATAATTGATTCCAATAATGGTATTGAATTATTAAATAAAAATATTGAGAAGTTTTGGGAATGTGAGAAGGTGCCGGAAGTGTACGCTGAGGCAAGCTCTGAACAACAACTCGCTGAAGAGAATTTTCAAAGTACTACGACACTTCAAAATAATCAGTTTCAAGTAGATTTACCATTCAAACAAGACTTACAAAAACTTAAGCTAGGTGACTCAATTTCTTGTGCACTTCAGCGATATTTAAATTTAGAAAAAAAATTTAATAAGGACTTGCAATTATATGAAGCCTATAAAAAGTTTATTTTAGAGTACATCTCCTTAGGCCATGCACAGTACATGGATATTTCCAATTTAGACTTGTCTAAAGAGTTATATTATTTTTTACCCCACCATTGTGTGATCAATGATAACAGTAAGACAACTAGATTGAGAGTGGTTTTTGATGGCTCTATGAAGACCAAGAATGGCATTTCTCTCAATGATGTGTTACTCAATGGGGATATAAAGCAAAATGATTTGTTCAGCATACTACTTTTATTTAGACTCTATAAGTTTGTGCTTATTGCTGATATTCAAAAAATGTTTCGAGCTATAAGGTTAAATCCAGAACATTGTAGGTTTCAGAACATCTTATGGAGGAATCATCCAGAGGAGGGTATACAATGTGTACAACTTCAAACCGTAACTTACGGTTTAAAGAGTTCCACCTATCTAGCTACTCGATGTCTGTACGAGCTTGCTCACAGATACAGAGAGCAATATCCATATGCTTCTCAAGCTTTGCTTAAGAATACATATGTTGATGATGTAAGTATAGGAGCTAATGATATAGCAGAGCTTTTGTCAATTAAATCTCAGTTAATTGAATTATTAGGTCGAGCTAATTTTAAACTTCATAAATGGTGTTCAAATGAACCCACTTTATTACAGGATATTCCCATAGAACAGCAAAATTTAAATGAGATTGATATCTGTAAAAATAATGTTGTTGTTAAAACTCTAGGTATTTCATATAATGTCAAGCAGGACACATTTATTGTTAAATGCCCTGAACATCAAGTTTCTGAGTCCTACACTAAAAGAGATTTATTAAGTTTCATAAGTAAAATATTTGATCCACTAGGATTAATTGGTCCAATTTTGGTCAAAGCTAAAATCTTAATGCAGCTAGCTTGGTTATCACATGCCAGCTGGGATGCACCCCTACCTACAGAATTAAATGAAAAGTTTAAGCAGTTTGTTATTAATTTGCAACACATGTCAAATATCCATGTAAACAGAAATATTAAAACGGATATGGTTCAATCAATTGAATTAATTGGATTCTCAGATGCTTCCAATTATGCCTATGGTTGTTGCTTATACATAAGAACTATAGACAATCAGGGAATTGTTAAGGTTGACCTATTATGTTCAAAGTCTCGAATTAATCCAATTAAGAAGCTAACTATACCGCGACTTGAACTCAATGGAGCCTTATTGCTGGCTACTTTGGCAAGAAAAGTTATAGACAATTGCAAAGATAAATTTCAGACTAATACTTACTTATATGTAGATTCCATGATAGTACTTTCTTGGCTGAAAACAGCACCTATTAAGCTAGATAGATATGTAGCGAATAGGGTAACCAAGATTCTAGAATTAAGTGAGAATTTCTCTTGGCATTATATAGGATCCACTGAAAATCCTGCTGATTGTTTGTCAAGAGGCGCAGAACCTCATTTATTACAGAATAATGAGTTGTGGTGGCATGGTCCACAGGGCATGCATTTCAAAGATTATCAACACACTTCTAATTTTAAGTTATTAAATGACATCCCTGAAACCAAGGTCACTGCTGCAGTATGTCAATATAAACAAGAATTACCTATTTTTGAAAAGTTTTCCAGTATTAACAAACTAACTAGAATAATAGCTTACCTGTATAGATTTATCAACAATTGTAAATTGCCTTGTCAGGATAGAACAAAGTTGCCATATTTAACAGTTAAAGAGCTAGATCATGCATTAAAGTTAATAATAAAAAATGAACAAGGTAAAAATTTAGCAGATGAAATCAATTGTTTGAAAAGTGATAAGCCTATTTAATCCAATTTAGTTCACTTGAATCCTTTTCTTGATGGCTTAGGATTGCTTCGTGTGGGTGGTAGATTGCAGAATTCCAACCTATCTTATGAGCAGATGCACCCTATCATATTACCAAAGCATTCATTTATAACTAAGGCAATAATTGAAAGGGAACACAAAAGTTTGTTACATGCAGGACAGAAGTTAGTTTTGGCAAATTTAAATCAAAGATTTCACATTATTAATGGTCGAAGAGAAGTCAGTAATATACTTCACAAGTGCATTATTTGTTTCAAGCTCAAAGCAAAGGCTTCTGAGCAATTAATGGGTTCTCTACCTGCTGGGAGAGTGACTCCAGCCAGAGCATTCGAGAGAGTAGGAGTAGACTATGGAGGGCCATTCTCAATAAAAATGCACCGTGTCAGAAAGCCTATGATATTAAAATCATATATAGTTTTATTTGTTTGTTTCTTAACTAAAGCAGTACACATTGAATTGGTTACAGATTTAACTACAGATAGTTTTTTAAATTGTTTAAAAAGATTTATATCACGTCGCAATAGGCCTAGTGAAATACATTGTGATAATGCCAGTAACTTTAGAGGTGCGAGCAATGTTCTAAAACAATTATACCTATTGCAATCTAATAAGGATCATCAAGGTCAGGTACACACCTTTGCAGCTGAGCAGGGTATCAAATTTAAGTTCATACCTAGTTATTCACCGGTATTCGGAGGTCTCTGGGAAGCAGGCATAAAGAGTGTTAAGTATCATATAAAAAGGGTTGTAGGAGATACTGTTCTGACATATGAAGAATTCAATACTGTTTTGATCCAAATAGAAGGCATATTAAACTCACGGCCTCTAACTGCGTTATCAACTTCTGATACAACAGATTATTCATATTTAACGCCGGGTCATTTTTTAACAGGCAAACCATTGTCATCATATCCTGAACCTGATTTAACAGAAGTACCTACTAATCGGTTATCTTTTTGGAAAAAATGTACTAAAATAGTTCAATGTTTCTGGAAACAGTGGCATAAGCAGTATCTAGTTTCATTGCAAAACAGACCCAAGTGGTATAATCATTGCTCAAATGTAAAAGAAGGATCTCTTGTCATAATTCGTGATCAGAACATACCTTCTCATCGCTGGCCAATGGCTCGAGTAGTCAAGGTGTATCCAGGTAAAGATACCAAAGTCAGAGCATTGGATGTAAGAACCAGCAAAGGCTTTATAATGAGAACGAGCATAGGTAAAGTTTGTTTGCTTCCTGTAGAGTAGAATGCTTATCAAAAAGGCACTACATACCTATACCACAGTCTATTCCTGCAGGGGGATGGGTGAATTAGTTCAGTTAATAGAAATGATAATGATTAGGTACTTACCTGCACACATGTTACATACCTATAAAAAAATTGGTTTATAGGGACTTACGTAGGTAGATAGGTTTATCAGAGGATGGTCTCAATGCCTACATAGGTGGTTAGAAGTTTTTATTTTAAGTTTGTTTACTTCATAAGAAAGAAGGTTTCTTTGTTTTGAGTTCCAAGATAATAATTTATTATCTCTTATCAGTTAAGTTCCTTAAGGAACGGTGATTGTTTTCCTTAAGCATTATTGTTTCTTTGTAACAATAGATTAATACACTTACTTTTGGTTTAAATTCATTAGGCTCCTTGAAAAGAAATGTTGTAGTTCATTAACTAAATTTTTAAGCTAAATATTGATTGATATCCGCGGTAGCTGCATAATAATTAAGTACAACAATGTTTTAATTGTCATTTAATGCAGTGCTATAAAAATAAATAAATTTCTTTGTTAAAATCTCAGTTGAGGTGCCTCATTACCTACATAACTTTGTTAGTAGTGATGTAAAGGTTTAATTTTAAAATATATTGTAGTTTAGCAACAATTTAGTATATCAGGGATGATTAAAATTAAAATAGTAGATTATCAAAAATAAATGTATAATTATTTTTGCATAGAATAACAAACATGTATGGAAGTGACACTCATTGAATTTACCATAGAGTATAAGCAAATAAGTAGATGTGACATTAATTGTATACATTGAAAGGCTGTAAGCTAATTTTGTTTTCTGTTGCCCCAGCATGTTCGTTCCCAAACTAACATAAATGTTCATTCAATTAGATTGAATCAGTCACTCATAGATTATAGCGCGGTTCGCACGTAAATTATAAGCTCACAAATTGTTTACCTAGAAATACAGTCCATTACCCAATTTATATGTGCGGTTTCATTTAATAACTATAGTAACTAGGACCAGGCTGCACAAAAATATTCTCATCTAGAGGATAGCCGTGGTCCGTGTAGGTCCTTTAGGGCCAAATGGCATATGAACACGGACCACGGCTATCCTCTAGATGAGAATATTTTCTTGTTTCATACTTTTTAGAGCGCGATTTTTCAGTAGTCGAGTTTTAGTTTTTAAACTTACTTTTTATTTAATTATTTTGGAGTTATAGGTAACAATATATATATTTTTGAAATGTGCTCATCAAGCTCTTTCATTTGATACCCCACACGGTTTTATTAAAAAATGTTTTTTTTTAGTTCATGACATTATGACCTCTAGAGGGCGCCATATACAATTTTATGTGACGTCACATAGCCTATAACCAGCGCGCCATTAAGCCGCTTCTAACGATACCTCATTTGTCAAATTACGACAAGTAGTTTGGAAGTTAGGTGGGAACAGACGCACATACATACATACATACATACATACATACATACATACATACATACATACATACATACATACATACATACATACATACATACAGATCAAAATCATAACCCTCCGCCGTAGTCGGGTAAAAATTACAATGAAGAATTCACGAAGATTATATTCATTAACTTGACGACTCCTTGGCGCAGTTCGAGCGTAGGCCGCTCGAACCACTGTATTTTTTTTTTAATATTTTTTTATAGGACTGCGGTGGCAAAAAAGCGTTCGGCCCGCCTGATGTTAAGCAGTTACCGTAGCCTATAGATGCTTACAATACCAAAGGCATTGCTCGTACATTGTCGACCTGAAGGGGGGTGGGATGGAGGGAGGGGAAGGGGGGGGTGGGCTGCCGGCTCTCTCACTCATCGAACGAAACGCAGCTGTAATAGCTACTTTACGCCGATCTTCTGTATCGGGTGTTTCTGGGTTCGATTCCCGCAAGACTCAAATGTCTGAAACGGCTTTTTCGTATTTTGATCTGTTTGTCACTGGGATTGCCCCGAGTCCATTTTATGATACTGTGGTGTGTCGTGTAGTGTGTAAGTATATAGTTTAGATTCGCCTGTGACTACGACGGGACAGATCGAACTAAATATTTCCAGTCTCTCCTACTACTGTTTTACTAAGGGACAAACGGGAATAAAAAGTTCTGCGGTCCTCTCGTAGCTAACAGGGGCCTTACCACGACCACTTATCGCGATTCAATTACAGGAACGTTTTAACGTTTCAGCGACTTTTTGTGCAATGACGTACCTTATTGTCATGACAATAAGAAACGTCATTGCACAAAAAGTAGCTGAAACGTTAAAACAAAACTGCTATAAGAGGTGGTGGTAAGCCCCCAGGATTCAAAATGAAATTCTTATTCCTGACTGTCCCCATGAGAGGTCAGAGCACGGGGGCCAATAGCGACGCTATGCAACATTGCCAATGCAATTAATTTTTCTGATTTTCTGAGGAATATTTAGCAATTCCGCAAAATTTCTGTGAAATAGTCACACATTTTACGCCATTCGTGACCGTTACGCGCAAATTTTGCGGATTCTGCTGGAGGGTCGTAAAATTGAATTGGATTTGCAGAATTTCGGCAATGTTGCATAATGTCGCTATATTAGCCCCGCAGGGGGACGGATGGGAATAATACATGTAACCTCTCCTTGTTCCAGGAATAACTTCAATAACTACGCTGACAGTGATATCCTTTGAAAGGTACATGATGGTCACGAGGCCTTTGAACTCGCGCCATCTGAGCTCCCGAGGAGCAGTATTGGCCATAGTCTTCATATGGACCTACTCTCTCGCACTAACCACCCCTCCACTCATGGGGTGGGGGAATTACGTCACTGAGGCTGCTAATATCAGGTAAGGATTATACCTACTGTTAGTTTATGTCTGATCGAAAACTTTAACCCCCAAATTTATAGCAAGTTATGATGGATAACTGTGGCATTAGGTACAAGTCACTTTTGTTCCTAGAAATGCTTTGTAAACATTGTAAACCAGCTAAAAATCTGGATATGTTTGGCGGTATTTTTCCAATTTTAACGTAGGGTAAACCGGGTAGCTATTGACCACTTAAGGATTGCCAACACTTTGTCAGTATATCAAATATTTTGTATTATAGCTACAGTCTTATTAATATTATTTTCTGATTGCTTAATAAACTAACTTGGACTGTACTAACAGTTTTTAGGTAAAATCCAATTAGTATAGAAGTTATAGACATTATGGTCAAATATGATATTTTTTAGCCATTTTCTGTTATTAGCCACCCTCTTGCAGTGATTAGCCGCACCAGGTGTAGTGATTAGCCAGTGCTATAAAGTGTTAAATTGTTGAATTAAACCAAAACAAATACTAATATTAGATACTTCTTGGCCACTTACGTTATGAATAATAACCTTTTCCCGTTCCATTAAACATACAAAATAGTTATTTACTGTTTAAAAAACATTCAATAATTCTAATGAATCAAGTGTAAGTCCTTAAGGAAACTGATAAGATTCTTAAAATTTTCAATGAAACTCACACCCGACTTGATAAAACCCACCATAAGTATTTTTATTTTTAAAAACGCTGTTCATGGAGTATTAAAATCGATTGTCTATGGCTAACAGCGTCACTTAGCCAAATTTCATTGAATTATATTGACAGTAAATAACAAAAAATACGTTATTTCCTTAAAATTGCTAATCACTGACGAATGGCTAATTACCCCCCGGTTTACCCTACCTAATTATGAAAATAATTTCACTATGTTAGTACTAATAATAACAATATAAGTCCGCATCCCTACTTGTTATGCAGAAACAACGGCCTTAGGCTATTGTCAGAAATTCTGTAATATCCATTGATGTATTATTTAAGCAGATATGGTACGTCCTAACATTCAAATTACTAGTTTTGTTCTCAGCGCACCACCACTATATTTAACGAAATTCAAACATTTGTTATCGTACCCGTAATTCGACAATAGAATTAAACGTATTTTAATGCGTATTATCACCTGAAGATTGGCAATACCGACATGTTTTCAGCATTATTTTTGAGTTGTACTGTGTCCATGGACTCAACGGAGTCACTGTTGTTGTTGTGTACTAAATGTAGTAGGAATATGTACTATTTAGGACAGTCACATTTCTCCCTTTTTCTTGGTAATGTCTTTGGTAATATCCCAACTATAATAGGTAATGATCGAGAAACAAGTCAACCCTTCACTGAAAATGTACTACGGTATCTCACACACGCTCAACAATTTAGATTCCACACATGACACAAGAGTCGCTGATCGAAGAGGGCACGAGTCTAAAAACCAATCAAACTATGTAATACGTTCCGAGGAAACTTTACCAGCGTATTGTACGCACGACTGCTGATGTTTTAGGTGGCTGAGAACAAAATAAAATAAAAACGTTAACGGTACTACGGTACTCGGCAAATATGGCATCGCTTAGCTATTAAATTCCTCCTTATTTCTGTACCAAATTAAAATGTGATGTCATTGGGAGAGCGTTCAGATGCCGCGCATGCCTCGCTCGAGCATCTATGCTTTCCGACGTCAACACTGCGTGCTCTGGCGCGGCATGTGCCTGATGTAGACAGAGCCATTGGGGCCCGGCAAGCGTGGCATCTGGACGCACCATATAACATATTTTTAAATTTTTCGTCCAGATGGCGCGCATGCCTCGTCCGAGCACTCATGTTATTGCATTATATCTATGCGTTCCAACATCAACACTGAGTGCTCTAGCGCGACATATGCCTGATGTAGACGCAGCCCGTAACTGGCATGAAACTCTTAGCCGTGTACACGGAACGAGCAGCCTCGCACGGCTGCCTTGGTTGGGCTTTTCAGGTCGGCAACGTACGAGCGATGCCTTGGTATTGAAAACATCTACGAGTATCTACAGGCTACTATCACTACTTAACATAAGGCTTGTTTGCAACATTAATAGCATAATAAAGGGCCTCCGCAGACTTGCTACTTTTAGCATCGGTGACCGGCGATTTTGTGACGTATCGATGCTGCGTCGCGTTTCTTCGAGCGCGAACGAGCGAGACGCAGCATCAAAATCGCCGATCGCCGATACTAAAAGTAGCAAGTCTGCGGAGGCCCAAAGAGCGTCAGAACCCTCAGTCTTCTCTCGATATTATTTTGTTCGCAGTTGTTCAGTGAACTGGCACGAGCAGTCTATGAACACGCTCACGTACATCATGTTCCTGTTCGCGATGGGGCAGATTGTGCCCCTCGGCGTCATCACCTACAGCTACGTGAACATCATCAGAACACTAAAGAAGGTAACTCGACGACTACGTTTTATGGCTATAAAACTCTTTTACTACATGGTACTATTGAGAATTACGCTTGAAATTACGTGAATAATATTACAAAGGAAACAATATTATCCTTTTCTCTTTTATAACAAACTTACTTACAAGTTATATTTGCCGTGAAGTCGGGGTGCCGCCGCGCTTTTTTCTTATAATTTTTCCTCAATTTGGTGAAAATATTTGGAAGCAAACCGCAACTTTTTTATGGTACAAAGTTCGTAACGTTATTTCATTTAACGTTCAATTATAATAACGGAAAGCAATAGCGCGTGAATTGTATACCGAAAAATAAAGTTATTTAAAAATCGAATTCCCTCGGTAAACGCTTTCAAAGATATTGAAGATGACGAAAGATTGGCCATCTCATACGACACTACACACCAACCTCCTCTTTAATCTTTCTTATTCTATCTTCCCCTTCCTCGCTTTCCTTTTATCTAGCCTTTTAAGATGTTTTTAGGGGTCCATAGTCCGAACTTTATAAAAATCCTAAACCTTAAGCCTTTATAAAATATTAAGAACAAGCTTCGTGATCCGGATAATAGACAAAATCAGAGTCAAGTCGTATAAAGAGGTAAAGCGCTGGGTTCCTCCAGAACGGTGCCGTCATATAACGACCGAATTAGAACATTGGCTAAACTGTGGCGCGGTTGCCTAGAGACCGGTTTGGACACCGTTTTAGACATAGCCAATGTTCTAGTGCGGCCGTTATATGATTTCTAGGAACCCAGCGCTTTAGAGACTGCCCGATATAGGGAAAGATGGAGAGAACTCCATCAGTGACACCGACAAGGTTCTTTGGCCCTAAATAAGAAGAAGAAAAAATTCCACTCCACATTATTAACTTTTAGGGCATTCTGGGTTTAATAAATTCGCAGTTCGAAAATTGATGTGGATGTCAAGGGTAGAGTCGCAGGCAATACTAATATTAGTCATGGGTCTTCGAAAATCAATACTCGTCTCTACCTTCCCTCGGAGTCCTCCGACCCTGCAAATAGCCATGGGGCGAGAGAAAATCGTATGAGGGACGAATGGAACTCATCAATTCTAACCAATAAAATAATGTTCCCACTATTAAGACCTTATTTTATGAGGTACTGAAATAAACTATGTTTTCCTAGAACTCCCAGAGGCTTGGGCGCGTGAGTCGAGCTGAATCAAGAGCCACTGCCATGGTGTTCGTAATGATAATATCCTTCACGGTGGCCTGGACACCATACTCCTTCTTCGCACTGATGGAGCAGTTCGCTACTGAGGGTATTGTAAGTATCTATCTCCAAAGACCACCTGATCTAACCCTACATAGAGACAGAACTATACAAGGAACCGGCGGTAAGGGTCTTGTGTAGGTTTGCAAGTGTCTAAATTAATTTAGAGCGGTTCGCTCGCTCTGTCCGCGCAGCTCGCTTGATTAGCTTGCGTCACGACGCTGGCACGAGCGGCGTTAGCGACTTTTTCGCGTTTTCGATTTATACCTACACGAAAATTACCTTTAGTGTATTTCGAAACTTTATTCATACCTCAACATTTTACACGAACTAAAATTATGAGCAATATAAATAATGTTATACCTATACTTTATAAATTAAATTTACTTTTTAAACTATGTTTTTAAATTTGCATTCTTGGCATTTCATAATTCATGTTTTGTTTAGTTGTTTCGTAATAAACCAACGATATTCTTTGATGAAAGTAATAAACTTCTGAAATTCGTGACTAACCACGTTAAACGATTTAAAGTTTCGCAAGTTTTACAAGCTTACTACCGATAACTACGTTGATTAAATATGGTAGCTATACAAAGCAAACATAAATCGTGGGAACATGCAATATTTGAATTTATAACGAAATGGGTTTTGACTGAATGGAATATTACAAAATAAATATAACATTGGCATGTTTTTGATTATAAAAGATGATATTATTAATTTGCCTTGTTTATCACCCGACTATGGCGTAGGGTTATGCTTTTAACCGGTATGTATGTTCATCTGTTCCAGCCGAACTTCCAAACTACTTAAGTATCATAATTTGACAAATGAGGTATCGTTGAGAGCGTCTTGATCGTGCGCTGGTTATAGGCTATATGATGTCACGTTAAATTGTCATATTAAATTGAATATGGCGCCCTCTAAAGGACATAATGTCATGAACTAAAATAAAATTATGGCTATCAAATGAAATATTAGCACATTTCAAAAATATAATATATTGTTAGCTTTAACCCCAACATTATTTAAATAAATGTAAGTTCACAAACTAAACCCCGACTACTGAAAAATCACGCTCTATAAGTATGGAACAAGAAAATATTCTCATCTAGAGGATAGCCGTGGTCCGTGGTCATATGCCACTTTGCCCTAAAGGACTTAAACGGACCACGGCTATCCTCTAGATAAAAACTAAATACAGAAATCGACTTGATACCGAGTCAGAATTAAGGTTAAAATTGTCCAAAATTACTCCTAAATTGACTCCATTTGCACACCCATCACATTAATATTAAAAAGATATTTCTTTTGGCACTTTATTTGTTACCTTTTATTGGAATTAAAACTTTATTTTCTTCAACAGTCAATTTTATTATATTCTTTGGGGGAAGGGGGGATTTAATTAGTTAGTTAAGGGGCTCGCTGTCACCTGGAAACTTTAACAGGGGTTCGTGGAGCCGAAAGTTTGAGATACCCTGCTCTAGATGAGAAGATTTTCTTGTTTCATACTTTTTAGGGCGTGAATTTTCAGTAGTCGGGTTTTATTTATTACCTCGACTTATGAAGTATATGTCGTATCGGGTCGGGTCGGGCGAACTATCCGAAACATTTCAAGTGTCCCATTCATGTCTAGATGCCAATGTTTCGTGCAAAATCGCGCAATTAGGTATAAGGTATACCCAACTTGTGCAGGAAAATTTGATTACCGCAGTTAATTGCCCCAAAAATTGTTAACCGCGGTATTTTGACGTTGATTGTTATAACACGAAATACGACTTAGTACATAGATAGGTATAGGAACTAGTTGAGTAGTTACTTATGAAAGTAACGGAAATTTTTCCATAAAAACATAATTTAGTCGGATAAAATGACAACGGAATGCAATTTATTGGAAACCGTAATAGGTTCACCAATAAATAGGTGATAGGTAGGTTACATCATTAAACGAATCATCATCAAAGACGTTTACTGTTGGACGTTTACTGTTAACGGGCCCGTTGGCGTGATGGCGCCTTTCACGCTGCAGGTCGTAGGATCGATTCCTACCCGGGACATGCATTTGTGTGCATGAACATGTCTGTATGTCCCGAGTCTGGGTGGTATATGTATATTAAGTATGTATTTACAAATAAAAAAGTAGTATATGTAGTAATATCAGTTATCTGGTTTCCATAGTACAAGCTCTGCTTAGTTTGGGATCAGGTAGCCGTGTGTAGAAAATGTCCCAGGATATTATTATTATTATTATATAGGCCTCCCCAAGGTTTTCCACAACGAACGGTCCGAATGTTACTAATACCAGTAAATCAAATAATTTAATGTGGCGTGTGTGTCAGCCAAGCTGTAGCCGATTGACTGCAGTTCATATATGGGCTGGCTCAACCGGGTAGTACCCTCTCACAGAAGGTCGGCTTGAAGGAGCTTTTACAGCTACGTTTCGTACTATGAGTGAGAGAGCCGGAAAACCAACAGGGTGGCGACTCTTACCCTAACGTGCGAGCGATGCCTTTAAAACTGCAAGCATCTATAGGCTACGGTAACTGCTAAATATCAGGCGGGTCGTACAAGTCCGATGCGCTTTATGATCAAAGGTATAATGCTAAGGAGGTCCACGAAATCCCAAAGGTTATTCAAACTACATTTTGGTAAGCATGATTGTATCTGAAAGAAACAATAGCTGAATAAAATACTCGGGTCTCAAGACCGAGCACTCTCCGTATTAGTATTCGTTCCTTGTTCACATAAATATCCAGGGAAATAATTCCGGTTCCCAAAGTCCATTCGGATTTATGATTTATGTAAAATATTATAGGGATACGACGACAATATATTTACCTATAGCTTTTTTTATGTCGGTAGTTGTTTATTGTAATCTATACAACGGTCGGCAACAGGCGGACCGCGGTCCGTTTGCGGACCGCGAAAGGTCGAACCTCGGACCGCCAAATATTGTAATGTATTGTATACCAAGTATAAATTAATACGTAAATAAGGTTTACTATACCTTTATTAAATGATATAATATTTTTAAGCCACATAGAATACTAACTTAGTACTTATTCTATTTTAAGTTCCCTAGTTAACCTGTTTCACAAGTACCTTCAACTGATATTGTTTGATTAGTTTCCTATCTAGCCTGTGTGTGTGTGTGTTTGTGCGAATTAGTTATAACCATAGAGTAAAGACTAAAGATAGAGGTGCCCTTATTAGATCAACAACGCGTGGAAATTTTGCGCGGGGTGGCCCGGGTGGTGGGGGTTAAAAACTGGGAGGCAATTTACAAGCTCCGCCCCCCCGATCTACCGGTAAATAGCAGAACTACTGGGTTCGTTTTATTTCGATGTTAGTACGTAGTTTAACTTTTTCACACTAGATGTCACTAAGTGTAGGTTCATATAAAAAACGTACCGAGGGTCGCCATCTAGTGTCGAATAGAATTATATTTGGGATGCGAACGTTGGCAAGACGTCTGCACAGGACGAACGCCAACAGCACACTGACTTAAGCCACGCCTACTGTGATGACATCACCGGCCGAGCTGTGCGATGTAATAGCAACGCGGCCTGGTAGCTTAGACCCAGTCCTTTATATGGTTCGTCTATGGTTATAACTGATGTGATTTAATTATTATCAGTTGTTTTTTTCTGGACCTCGTTAAAATTTTCCCACAGTATCCGGACCCCACCTAAAACTACTTGCGGACCCCTGCTATAGAGACTCATACTGTTGGCCGATGGGGCAGGAAGTATCTTAAGTCAAAACAGAAGTCGCAGTGAAAGTTTATTTCGCACTGCTGACACACCATTATAGGTACAATGTCTCTTGTCAAATGAGGTATACTATTTCTGGTTCCGTAAGTACAAAGACAGTCCTCTGGATATTCCCATTGTTTTGCGTTTCCGACATTTTCAACCTTTCGCAGAGCAAATATCTTGCTTGTCCCTCGGGATTTCCTTTATGTCAAAGCTCTGAATGTACCTAATGGGTTTCTTATCTTTTTTTTTATTCTTGACGACGCGACAGTTGCTTTGCATTGTTACATAGGAAAAAAATCCATTCATATTCAACGTATAGTACGTTTTTTTATACTTGTCCTATTTGGTAAGCAATGATGGCGTCCAGCGGGGCGATTGCGTAACTTTTTGTCAATGTTTCAATTGGTTTCGTATATAATTGACACAGGATGAACGAAACCAATTGAAACATTGACAAAAAATGTTACGCAATCGCCCCACTGGACGCCATCTTTGCTTACCAAATAGTACAAGTATAAAAAACGTACTATAGGACCCTTCAAGTACAGGTGACATCATAAGTTGTGGACCAAATTAATGTTTGAATTTTTTTAAGGCTGTGTTTTAATTAAGACATAAAATTTATTATCCAGACGGTAAAATTATGCAGAGGACGTCGTAGCCTAGTTGGTAAAACGACCGATACATCGGCCCGCTAAGCCACGTTCGGCTCGGTTGGGCCTTGGATGGGTGTCTGAATTATAACGTTTGACCTCCTCCGTGCTTCGGAGGGCACGTTAAGCTGGCGGTCCCGGGTGTCATTTGAAGATCTTTGACGGTCGTTACAGGCAGTCAGAAGCCTGAAAAATCTGACAAAAATGGTCTTCGGTTGCCGATAGTCCCACTAGTTGGGTCTCGGAGGGCAGATGGCAATCGCTCCGTCTAAATATCCAAAGCCAAATCAGGGTAGACTGAAAGCCGACCCCTCATAATGGGATAAGGCTAGGAAGAAGAGGTAAAGTAAAAAAAAAAAAAATAAGAGAGAGAGGTAAAATTAGTAAGGGCCTCCGCTGACTAGCTACTTTTAGCATCGGCGATCGCCGATTTTGATGCTGCGTCTCGCTGATTCGCGCTCGAAGAAACGCGACGCAGCATCGATACATCACAAAATCGCCGGTCGCCGATGCTAAAAGTAGCTAGTCTGCGGAGGCCCTAAGATTATCTTTTTTGTTGTAAAGAAAATAAATACCTTGATAACTTTGTTATCTACACAAATAAATAAAATTAAACAAAATAAGCACTTCCTTATTTTTTTGGGGTCTGCTGTTTGTTTCGACTAAGTTCCGAAACGGCTGGACCGATTTTTATGGAACATTCACCAACAGAGCTGACGTTATAAGGAGTAACTAAGGCTACTTTTGTTTTAGCAAACATTAACAAATCCCAGGTTCGATCCCCGGTGCGGTACGCACCAATGGATGAATTTTCATTAATGTGCCTAATTTACAGTTCGCTGACGGTGCGGGAAAACATCGTGAGGAAACCCACCTATCCCTCGGGATTAGGTAATAGTCAGTTCCTGTATACACGCCGACAAGGTTCTCCACCTGTCACGTTGGGTTCTGACTTCTGACTATCTGTTGAAACGGGGGCTTTGAGTTGGCTACCTCCACAATGTGGTGGTGTATGGCGACTCAAGCCTCTGACTACCCCCGAATGGGTATCGTTAATAAATAGTTGTTAAATTCCACGTGCCGAAGTCACGGGCACGGCCAGTCTACAATAATCATGATTTTCTTTTGTTTGTTTAGATATCCCCAGGAGCCGGCGTGATACCAGCGCTGGTCGCTAAAAGTTCCATCTGCTACGACCCACTTATTTACGTGGGAATGAATTCACAAGTAAGTTTAATAATTAATATAATCCAAACCCAAGTTATGAGGGTTCAAAAAAACGGCGAAGCGCTTCGACAAAAGGTAGTAGTGCCCTTGCGCTTCGCTTGTCTCGTCTTGGCGGCGGCACTACCTTGACCCCAGATTATAACTGTGCTGTACTTTTTAGGGTTCCGTACCCAAAGGGTGCCAACGGGACCCTATTACTAAGCCTCTGCTGTCCGTCTGTCCGTCTGTCAGCGGGCTGTATCTTGCCAACCGTAATAGGTAGAGACTTGAAATTTTCACAGAATATGTATTTCTGTTGCCGCTACAACAACAAATACTAAAAATAAAATAAAATTTAAAAATAAAGGGCGTCTCCATACAAGAAACCTGACGTTTTTATTCTACGGTGGTACCTACGGCACATTTTATGTACGAGTCCGACACGCACTTGGCCGGTTTTTACTTCTTTAGAAAATTTCGCCCATTGGACCTATATTTTCACTATTTGGTATTGGGTTTTCAGTGTTCTCTACGCCTTACGCAAGTCTTGTTCCAAATTGATTGCTCCTAAAAAATCCATGATAAATAATATAATTTCGTAGCTTGATCATAAGTAACCTACTATATTATTACAATGTGGAATGTAATAAACCTATTCATTGTTGAGATCTCTATAGAAATACCGAACAATATATAAAAATGTGCCGCTCATACGAAACATATTCCCATACATCGTTAGATCAATCACTCCTCTGGCACAAGTCTTCTAAAAGCTAATAAATATCCAATGAATGTTCCTAACAATGTTGACCCACATGAATCAGTAACACGTTCTATAACGTACTTTGTATTGTTACAGTTTCGGAACTCAATCAAACGGATATTCGGGATCCACACCAAAGGCAAAACACAAAATGATAAAGGCTACAACAACACTTTGATGTCACCGGCCAACAAACTATCAGAGAACAGTCCTACAAGATACCACACTTCAGAAACGAATTTTTCCACTGCACCTAGAAATGTTAGAGATAAAAAAATAAATTTTAATGATGATGACTCAGAAATAACGAACAACGAGTACCACAGAACGTTTGCAAGAAACACAGAACTCAGTACTATACAAGAAAATAAGAATTCTGACGCTGAACGATCAGGAGACACCATTTACGATGAAGACAGCAGTAGTAATTATAGGAAACTAGACGTGTTAGGAGAATCGTGCAGAATAATTAATCAAAGATCACCAATCTTAACGTTTATGGACTCGGAACGTCTACTTTTCACGAAAATAGCGGAACAAGAAGACAATATAGAAGTAGACGTAAATAAAACCGTATTCGGAAATGAAGGGTTCGAAGAGCATTCGACAGACAAAACGGACAATGACACTCTCAATACGGAGAGCGAACTCCAAAGCGTCGAGAATCAAAAGACGCTTCGGCAAAGTTACTCTTTAGACTTCACTCGCGTATCAAACGTAAATAAAATGAGGAAGCTCTCGATTGAAACGAAATTGGAAAGTTTCATCCAACCGAAAGGTTTTCTCAAGGACACTATAAGCAAACTTTTCGACCAGGACTCTAGGCAGGGTCAGGATTGCTTTAAAAGTTATCTGTGCAAGGATAAAGAAGAAATCGGCCATGACAACTTGTAGTTCCAATTTGGGTTTACGAAAAGTGGGATCAACGTCAAATTATTAGACAAAACATCGGTTTTAAGACAAGGAGCTATTGCTCTTTAGTATATTTCATCTCGTAACACGTGAAATCTTTAAACATGTTGTTAGTAGTAATTAATTCACCTATTTTTTTAAAATTTAGCCCTTTTAACGTCCCACTCATGGGCACGGACCTCCCCTCAATGCGAGGGGGATTCAGGCCATAATCCACCACGCTGGCCCAGTGCGGGTTTGTGGATTTCACATGTCTAAATGTTTTCCTTCACCGCAAGCAAGTGATAGTCATATCAAAGTTATGATTCACACATAGATTTCGAAAAATCCAGAGGTGTGAGCCAGGGTTTGAACCCAAATCCTGGCTTAACCAATCGGCTACCACTGCTCTAATTAATTAATTCATCTATATAAACAAAATTAAATTTGTAAGGCATGAACTAAATATTTTCAATTTCAATAACAACCAATTTTAGAAAGATCAAATTGTTGGAATAGATAAAACGTTTAAAGCTTTGTATTATTAGAAGAAGACCTAAATCGCTACAAGTCTCCAGCTGACAATTGGATTGTCAAAAGGGTTCACGTATTTCGAGATCTTTTCAAAGAGAGTAGGTACAGTTCACGTTGGATCACGATTCACGAATGTTTGGGTCAAACTGAACAAGACGAGACAAGTTTTATGAGATTGTATAGAATGTCAGCAATCGTCTTGTCCCGAAGTCTAGGGATCTAACTGGCTTAATTTAACAGCATGATAAGACCCGTATTAATAAATCGGTTTCAAAACAGATCGTACCTTAGATGCTGTTTTTGACAGACATAACATTAAACGTCAAAACTGCATCTTAAGATCGATCTCTACTTTATCTCGTCTCTCGATGGCCGTTGTTTGCGAGTGACATCTGGGCGTCCGTCATGTCTCTTAACAATGGCGGCGTCTTCATCAGGCGCATGCCTCGCGCGAGCACTCAGTTTTGACGTTGAAACGTATAGACAAAATGTTATAATATGAGTGCTCGGATGAGGCATACGCGTCATTTGGACGCATCTAATAAATAATTACCTAACCATTGCGAAAACAACCAAGGCCAAGGCGACCAAGGCGACGTCGCCAGCCACCGTAGCCGACTAATTCGTATTGAAATGTATGATCAAATCAAATCAAATCAAAAGTTTTTTATTCATGTAAGCTCAATAAAGCGTTTATAAATAGTCAAGATAAACAATATTTTAGCGTTACCACCGGTTCGTAATGTTGTTTCCATTGAGAAGAGCCGGCAAGAAACTCAATGGTTATGACAGGTAACACACCTGCTGGCCTACTCCGAAATACGAACCTAACGTTTCGGCTGACGGATTGGCGTGATTTGACATTTCTTCTTTCGTTTTTCTCTACGATTTGACATTGTTTTGATCGTAAATCAAATCCGTACTTCGGACGATCCGTCAGCGACGTATTTCGGAGTAACCCCCCTGCGACGGACTGACGACGTCGCCAGTGCGTCCAGGTGTGTTACCTCCCATACATCCATACATTTCAATACGAATAGTTGGCTACGGTGGCTGGCGACGTCGCCATGGCTACCCGGTGTGTTATGGCACTTATCTCTAATATTACATTGCTGAAATCATAGATTTAGGAGCTACAGATGGAGTGCATAGAACACGAAAGTGAGGCCACCAAAACAAATACAAAACAAAAAAAAAAAACCGACTTCAAAAAAACCTGATGCACTAAAAAGCCTGAAATAATATTTCTATTACCACCTCTGCCTACCCCTTCGGGAAAACCAGACGTGATGGTGTGTTATCGAGTATTTGGGGTCGGTGCCAATCTATCTTCTTACTTTTATAGTAGGTAGACTTGGCATACCAAGATTGGCACCGACTTCAAATACTCGATAACACACCATCACGTCTGGTTTTCCCGAAGGGGTAGGCAGAGGTGGTAATAGAAATATTATTTCAGGCTTTTTAGTGCATCAGGTTTTTTTGAAGTCGGTTTTTTTTTTTTATAAAAATAATTTTATTTCACGATTTTTAGTGGCGCCATACCAATGAACATTTTGGCATATTGAACCTTATGAAGTAAGCCCAACAAAAGGTAACTGCTGTAAATCGTTGAAGAATTCCCTCGACTGTCTATGGTCTCCATCATCAGACCTGTAATGGCACTTATAAACGATATGGGTGCAAAGTTCTCATTAATAGAAATGAATTAAGTCCAAACACAAGGTAGCTACTGTAAAACATTGAGGAGTTCCCTTGACTGTCCTACGTCTTCATCATCAGACCTCTAATGACAGTCACAACCCATCTAGGTGTAAAGTTCTCATCAATACAAATTAATCAAGCCCAAACACAAGGTAGCTACTGTAAAACGCTGAGGAGTTCCCTTGACTGTCCTACGTCTTCATCATCAGACCCCCAATGACAGTCACAACCCATCTAGTTGTAAAGTTCTCATCAATACAAATTAATCAAGCCCAAACACCAAGTAATTGCTGTAAATCGTTGAGGAGTTCCCTTGACTGTCCTACGTCTTCATCATCAGACCCCTAATGACAGTCACAACCCATCTAGGTGTAAAGTTCTCATCAATACAAATTAATCAAGCCCAAACACCAGGTAATTGCTGTAAATCGTTGAGGAGTTCTCTCGACTGTCTTTCGGCTCCATCATCAGATCGACTCCAGACCTTCATAAAATAGTAGTGCTTTAAAATAGTTAATGAAAAAAATTACAAACGCACTAGTCGCCCCTACGATTTTCGAAGGTTCCCCTCGGTTTCTCTAGGATGCCATCATCAGATCCTGGTTTCCTTATCATGGTACCACCGCTGGAATATCTCCTTTCCAACAAAAAAAGATTTATCAAAATCGGTTCATAAACGACGAAGTTATCCGCGAACACACATAAAAAAAAAATATATATATTTTTGTAAACTTGCTTAGATATTTATTAAATAAAAAAACAAAATGAAATTACAAAAACAACCTAATAATTCAATAATTCAAAATAACAAAATAATTTTCACACGAAACGAAAAATGTCAGAGAGATGTTTCCTCGACGACGGTAGACAGCAAAGTGGCCGAGGCACTTCGAGCCGCGGTCTTATATACCCTTCGGCTTCAGGGTATCTTCTTTTCTCCTACACGGCCTTTCCTGACAGGAGACCGTCCTCGGGCTCCTTTAACTCTTCAAATCAGTCTCCAATAGTGGCATCGAGAGTGACTGGGCTTCTGGCAGCTCGGCAGGACTCTGTATTGCCGATGTACTGGGCTCATTGCTCGCAGGCAGTCTTGAGGGTCCGGGAAGTGGTTCATCGGCTTGTGGCAGTTGCTCAGCAGCAGCGGAAGTAGACTCCTCTTCTGTCTCGGTGTCTGCATCTTTGCAAGACATCAAAAAAATAATATGTACCAATGTCCACAAGTATATGAACATGTGTAACTAGATTAGAGAAAATAATAATTTAAAATTTGAACCGTAGTTTTTCTTCCTATTATATTTTTCTACAAAAATGGGAAATTCATGAACAGGTATGCTGCAGTCATACCAACTCATGCATATACCCAAAGGGAAGTTACGTAGAAACAAACAAACAAGCAAAGAAATATTAACACACATGAGGACATGCGGTCATGTCAACATGGGTGCGAGCCATATACAGGATATCGAATACATAGACACTACTTTCCGATAAACTGTATAAGATGCAAAGCAAGAAGCCATTGAAGCCGCTATGCTTTGCGATGCTGTGAAGGGATCATTCCTGAATCCAATCTCAGCCCCACCGTAACACCACTTACAGCAGCGTTACGATGTCGATACACTGTTGTGAAGAAATAACCTTCTCAACCCCACCATGTCATCCTGCAAGGCAGTTTCATGATGTCGAAGCGAGCAGCACGTCGAGCCACATACGAGCCCCGCAACTCACCACCAAAATAAGCAGCACATACTTCAGGAGTCCACTCTCCACGCCATGGGATGATGAACTCCGCCGCTGCTTGTGTTGACTTCCCGTAGGAGCCAGCCACAAGTTGCAACTCGTACCGCCCATGTGGAAGCGTCTTAACCACACGATAGGGGCCACGCATGCCGGAATCCAGCTTGCCCGTCGACTGTGCCTGTTTTCTAACAAAAACCAAGGAGTTGAGTTCAAAAACCCGGGGAGGCTTCCTCCCCTCGTTCACATAAGTGTCTTGTTTTTGTTGATTTTGCCTGAGTCGTTCAGATGCCCTCTGCCTACTCATTTCGCGTAGTGCTTCTCTATTGGGACTCGTACCTGTGAGTGCCACATCACGTACCAAACTGCGAATGAGAGGAGTAGCCGCATCTATGCCCACCAGAAGGTTGAGAGCCGATTGCTGAGTCGTCCTTTGTTTTGTTATGTTTAGTACCAGCTGGATCTTCCACATAACCTCTGGCCATTGCTGTTGTCGGTAATTACTCTCGACGCGAATCATGTTAAGGATTGTTCGGCAATACCGCTCGACCTGCCCATTGGCTTGGTGCATTTCCGGCGTAATTAAATGAACCTCACAACCCAAATCCTTAACCCAGTTGAGAAACTCAGAGCTTTGGAACATGCGACCTCTGTCGCCGACAATCAGTCTAGAGGTCCCAAATAAGGAAATAGCGGTCGTAACATGACGCTTTAACTCGTTAGCATCTTGGCGAAACATTGGGTAAAGGAGGCAAAATTTTGTGAAAGCGTCAACAATAATAAGGACATGACGGTAGCCGCCCGCTTCGGGTAAGGGTCCCAAAGTGTCCATATGAACAGTGTCAAAAGGAACATCGGGTTTTCCCCAGGAGTGAATAGGTTGAAAAGGGGCTCGCGCAACTTTCTTATGCGAAAGACACACCAAACAGTGTGTAATGTATTTCTGGGCAAACGCGCGTAATCCGGGAAACCAAAAGTGTTTAGTGATTAGGTCAACGGTTTTGTCAGCACCAGGGTGTTCATGCTCGTCATGAAAGATTCGCATAAGACTAAGCCGGTGACCTTTTGGTATATAACATAACAACCTTGGGGATTCACCAGTAGGTGTATGTCTTACGTAAAGAAGATCATTTTTGACAACGTAGCGAGTTGCGTCTAGTTGGCCATCCGATAACCTTTGGACGAGAGACTGAGTCTCCTCATCAGAGGCCTGGGCAATCTGTGCCCAGTTCAAAGGTTTTTGAACAGTGCACACATTGACAGGATTGCGACTAAGATAGTCAGCATGTGCTAACAATGTTCCCTTACGATAATCTAGCCCAAAGTCAAAATCCTGGAGGTATACCCACCACCTGGCCACCCTGGGTAACAAATCTTTCTTACGTTGCGTAAGTTTCAACGCGTTGCAATCGGTGACCACGGTGAAGTGCACACCAACAAGATAGTGCCTAAAATGCTGTAGTGCTTTAACTACAGCAAGTGTTTCGAGTTCGTACGAGTGGTACTTACTCTCTGCACCTTGCGTAAGCTTGGAAAAATAAGCTACTACACGTTTGCGGCCCTCCTCGTGTACCTGCAACAAGACCGCTCCATAACCAATCGAACTCGCGTCCGTGTGAACTTCGATCGGCAATGTAGGGTCATAAATTGCCAGCACAGGTTCACTAGTGAGGCATTCGATTATATACTTTCGGGCAGCTTGTTGTTCCGGGCCCCAGTGAAACACGACACTCTTTCTAGTCAAAGCTGCGATGCAAGCAGTCTTCTGGGCAAAGTTAGCTATATAGCGCCGGAAATAGCTCGCTAGACCCATAAGTTGTCGTACCTGCTTCACATTTTTAGGTTCTGGGGACTCGGTCAATGCCCTAACTTTATCATGGCTCGGTCGTACCTGACCCTGACTTATACTACGGCCAAGATACTCTATTTCCGTAGCCAAAAACGAGCATTTGCGCAGATTGATGGAAAAGCCTGCTTTTGTCAAAACCGTAAGGACTCCATGCAGGAGTCCAAACCCCCGCTCTATGGACGTGCTGAGTATCAGAACGTCATCGATGTAGACCAGGGCTTCACCAGAGTCTATGAATTCCCGGAGAGTTTTTGCTATTATCCGTTGGTAAATAACAGGAGCATTTGCCAAACCGTACGGCATTTTGAGATATTCAAAATGACCCTCGGGAGTGACAAACGCTGTGAGAGGAACTGACTCCTCCTGAACAAGGATCTGGTGGAATCCAGTCGCCATATCCAAGCTCGTAAAATATTTGCTATGTCCTAACCGGTCTATATGATCATCGATTCTCGGAAGCGGAAACCGATCCTTTACAGTAATCTCGTTTAGCTTCCGATAATCCACACACATCCTGTCCGATCCATCCTTCTTTTTAACAAGAAGGATGGGACTCGCATAGTCAGATTCTGACTCCCTTATGATGCCCTTGTCAAGTAGGTCACTGACAATATCTCGAACACGGAGGGTTTCTGCATGCGAAAGACGATATGGGCGGTAGTTGACAGGAGTATCACTGCTCAGTCTGATAGGCATACTACCCGTATTCACAGTAGACGTAGCAGTGCCCGTAATGAGATGCTCCGAAAACTCATTGATTATGTCTAAAAGCCGTTTTAAATGTTCACCAACAAGAGGCGTATTGATTGGAATTTCAGACTGAACAGCCATCACTCCATGAACCTCCTCTCGCGTAAGCAATTGAGTATCGCACGTACGGACATATCGAATGCCCTCCCTGTTCAGTACATCCGTACCCACGATCACTGGAGTATTCATAAATTCGGTTCCGACCACAAATAAATCTACCTCCAATGTAACACCGTCAAATTCGATTGGCAGGGTTATGTAGCAAGAACTTTCAATTTCCTGACCACCTAATCCCTTTAAAATACGGAATGCTGGCTTACGTTCACCATCAAAGTGTTTCAAGAGCGATGTCGAGATGAGAGATATGGTAGATCCGCTGTCAATTAAGACATCGACCGGAATACCCCTAATAACTGCAACGACCACATCTCTATTGCTGCCTGTTACATTCTCACGACAAAATTTAACGCTGTTCGCACTTTGAGATTCCGCCTTTAGTTTAGCAAAACACGATTCCAACTTGTGGCCAGGTTTCTTGCAAAAAGAGCAAGGTTCCCCTTTTTTTGGTACAAAAGTAGGCTTTGGTTTGTTATCCTTTCCAGTCGAGGTGCCCTCTCCCGAATCCACTTTAGTCTTTTTGCAAAAAGCCTGTCTATGACCAGTAAGGCCACACTTATAACATCTACCCTCTTGAAATTTACGTTTTCTACTAAGATCTGAATCAGTCTCCTGTTTTGGTTTGGAAGTACCGGCAGTATTACTAGCTTTTGACGGTTTCGTTTTGACATATGTCGAAAAGTACTCGACCAAATCATTCGGTAAAAGATTTGCATTCATGGCGGTAGAACGAAGTTGCGGGTCTGTGATACCGCGCACTACTATCGCCGACATCAGCTCATCACTAAGACCGCGCACAATACGTAGACGAAGGAGCGAGCGACGGGCATAATCCGCATATGTGGTGTAGCTGTCAGAATTTGTATTCATAACATTGAACAAAATGTTGGCAATGTCAGGAGTCTTTGGACACAACGGCTTAAATTCCTTCTTAAAATTGCCCCACGTACGATCACTCGTCACCCACTCACTTAGCCACGTTTTAGCGTCCCCTTTCAAGCAATTTCCTATCCGTGATAAACATTCATGATCGTTCCAATTATTAAGAATTTTGGCACGATCCACTTCACTGCACCAATCGTCAATATTGTGCAAATTTGGGTCAAAATTGGAGACATAATAATGTTGGTTGGATCTCACCAAACTTCCGATGGAACGAATCGCGTCTACGATGCGATCTGCACCCGTAGACTGCGCGGACGTCGATGGTGCTTCGCTGTTCTCCCGCTCCACGGTCGGCCCCATAGGCGCTCGCTGTGACGGCGGCGGCGCGCGATCTGCCAGAGTCACCACGACAGCGGGTGACGCACAAGGCGCCTGCGCTGCGTCAGGCACCGGAACCACAGGTGGCGCTGACCGCGTGGGCGACGGCGACATCGCTCGCGTCAATGCAGGCAGCGAACACGCCTGGCGTCGAGTTGGTGAGGCCAAAGGAGGCGTCCGCGGTGATGCTCGTCGAGAATACCGACGTATCGATGCCTGACGCGGGCCCCGCTGCGGCGATGACGAGTCATGATGCATACGCCGCTCTGTTGAGCGGGTAGGCCGCGCCGCAGACCGTTCCTCCAACGCTGAAAGTCTTGACAAAATGGCCTCCATCGTGCTCCGCAACGTATCATCCGGAGTACGATCTCGACGTCTATTATTGCGCTGATCTCGACTGCCGTGGCGGCTGTGACGGCGTTCTCGGTCTGACATTTCTCGAAAAAACCTAACCAAGTTCACTTAATGTCAGTCAAATGTACGAAACCAGTGGGCGATTAAGGATAGAACCAATTAATGATCCTATCCCACTTCTGATTTTGTAAACTTGCTTAGATATTTAATTAAAAAAAACAAAATGAAATTACAAAAACAACCTAATAATTCAATAATTCAAAATAACAAAATAATTTTCACACGAAACGAAAAATGTCAGAGAGATGTTTCCTCGACGACGGTAGACAGCAAAGTGGCCGAGGCACTTCGAGCCGCGGTCTTATATACCCTTCGGCTTCAGGGTATCTTCTTTTCTCCTACAATATATATATACGGTCGAATTGAGAAACCTCCTCCTTTTTTGAAGTCGGTTTAAAAAGCGAATACAATCTCGCCTTATAACTACACAACTTTACACGCACACAGATGTATGTGCCCCTAGTGCCGCTCCTAGTTGTCACGCACACATAAAATGCTACGCGGCTTCACATCGTTTGTTGCCAAGACTACATCTGCCTACTTCTATTAATCTGTGGCTGAAATCATCTTCATTATAAATCGTAAATTCTTGGCGGTTGGCTTGTTGTCGGCTAGTTTCCAGAAAACTGCTAACAGATGGTCGACAGCATGTCGACTGTTAAAAATTTAAGATTCGTAATATAGAATTCACGAAGATTATAAGAGACCACAGGTTTTTAGCTAGAAGAATCAGGAGCCTGATTACCTGCAAATTGTTCGCTTTCATGCTCATTCAAGCTCATCCGCGATTCATGATTCAACGTGTTAATAATACGGTGCTGAATCCCGTAGGTACATAATGTACTCATAAGTATAAGCAACGAGTAGGTACATAAGAACGACGACATAAGTCAAAGATCTGTGATATAGATACGAGTGCCAAGGTAAAAATTAAGAAAATTATTTTTGGGAATGATAACGTAATTAGAATTTAAGTCGTTTATCATAGATTTGCATTTAAAAGTTTTTAGACTTGGAAATTATATGGTGTTTTTTATTCAGTTACCTACCTACTGTTAATTTTACAAATACACTATTTTTAAAATTCCACTTTTTTTAAACATTTCCTACTGTCTATAGGATCACTCGGCTCGGATAGCACGAGGTATTATATATTTATGCTTGTTAATCTCATCTTGAGTTTAGGTTGAGTTTTGAGTTTCAACTAATCTGGCCTTGTGACCTTTTGACCTTTGTCAATATTTGCGCACTATCCCGATACTCATTGACATAATATATTTGTCACCGTAAGTATAATTATACGAACCGTTAGTTTATAATTAATAATAATAATAGTTTATTGACGGAAAAGAATTTACATGTACAGTTACAATTACAAAACTTTCTGCACTAGGCTTGGCCTGTATCGCAGAAAGTTTTATTTTACATTTTAGTGTTTTGACTTAGTTGTTTTTGGCAATTAAAGTAAATAATATTAAAGATGATAATGAATGATGATGAGCTGTTTATAATCTCGTGAGATTATAAACAGCTGTCGCACTGAGAAAAATTTTACGACAGCAAAATGGTTTTTGTAATTTCTAGTAGTGTTTTCAATATTTTTTACTAAACGTTTTGTATTTACAGCAAATGTTTTATGTAATGTCTCACATTTATAAAACATTTGCTGTAAATACAAAACGTTTAGTGAAACATACTAAAAAGACTATTCGGAACTACAAAAACCATTTACTGTCGTAATTTTTTTTCTCAGTGCGACAGACGGACACGGTGAACGGACGGTGAACGGACACAAAAATTTATATCTAACGCTTACATTTTCGTAAGTTTATAAACTGACCATGTCTAGTTTATAATCTCACTGGATTGATTTTAAACTACAATTTTGTACAATTACGCGGTGACAGTATTTATGTAAATATGTGCTTATATTCTTAATTGATTCAGATAATACCTTAAAACAATGATGAGGCTGATAAATTATTGTCTCCAATTCCAATGGGTTTATGTATTTTGTTATGTGAGCAATTTAAAATTGATCAGTGTGTCCAAGTCTTTAAAATAATTATAGTGTTAATTACATACATTTGCCTGCGTAGATATTAATAAATTAACTATTTATAGATTTTAATTGATTAAGAATGATATGTAAATATATGTATTTATTAATTATTGAACGCGCTAGCTAGTGCCCAGTACGAAATATATTTGTCAGAAATGTAATACATAGGTCCCACACATAGATTTATAAAAGTTACGCGCGCGCTTTAACTAGATACCTACCGCCCAACTAACAAAAATTATTCTGAAAAATTCGGAAACTTATTATTATCGCGGCACGTCAGTTTCATACAATGATTGCTGTCAGATGTACTGAAAGCCGACTACGGCGTAATGACAGTTGCCGCATGCTCCACCTAGTTGGAGCGCTTTCGTGGAAACCAAAACTAATCTATTGATCGTTCCTCCTATGGACCCATAGGAGGAACGAAGATTTATTTATTGTGGTAATAATAGGTAAGTAATATCAGTTGGTGCTCGGTCTGAAATATTAAATTAAATTTTGCATTGTGTCATTAAGAAGGTAAAATGTGCTGCTCACGATATAAAACTTATTAGATTTTATATTCCTATATTTATACGTAAAGTCAATTGAGTTATAAATAATATCTAGATGTTTGTTCAGGAGTTGTATTTTTTATATCTTGTTTTATTTACTAATAGTACCTACTATTCAGTTATTTAGTTTTACTGTAACTTTACCATGTACCTATACTGTAACTATAGTCGTTAGCGTCTGCGTAAAATATTCTATAATTTTTTTTTTAAATCGGTCCACCGCATTGACGGATAAATCGCGTAACAAACACACAAAAAAACATACAGTCGAATTGTGAACCTCCTCCTTTTTGAAGTCGGTTAAAAACGGCTAGTTTCTAAGCGCGATATCGCACGAGGCAACCATGGTGGCGACACCAGTGCGTGATTCGGTAGCCGACACTGAATTGGTTGCGCTACCAAGCGGACGGGTACGATATCCTCCATACAACTCTATACATTTTGTTGGTGGAGCAACTGGTTGCGTTAACACTGGTGTCTGCGTGCGATATAGCTCTAAGGGTTCTGTGGAGACCTATTCATCTTCAGATTTGCATTCTTTCACTCATAAATTTTGCATAATATGGCTATTTTAATATTTTTTTAATAATTCCAGTAAGGCAGTACTACATAGGGTAATTATATCAGCATATAAAATACCATATTACTACGTCCATTAAAAATAACACGGTGATTGAATATTTTACACCAATTTGTAATAAATTGTATTATAGACAATAAATTGTAGGTATTACTTAGTAGGTAATAATCCGAGTTAATTGTTTTTTTAACATTATTACGTACGAAAATTATAATAAAATACTGATTGGAATGTTCGAAATCGTACAATAGTTAAGTCACTCTTTATACTTAATTTAAACTTAATAGTTATCTATTAGTACATAGTAAAGTGTATTTATTATACAAGGTTACCTGTGCGATTTATGTTCGTAAAAAAACTATTTTTTTTCTGTGTATAGATAGTTCCGAAGCTGTTTGTACTTAACAAATATTATAATGAACCAAAAATTATTGTCCCTTATCTAGATGTGAACGAACATTTAAGATCTCTGATTGAATGTTTTTAATAAAAATTATTCATTCTGAATCTTGTATAATTTCTGAATCTAACCCAACCTAACCCAACACACTGTATGATATGTCATGGTAAACTAGCACCGAGCAAGCGTAGTGGATCAAAAAAATGTAATGTAACGTCACGACTTTTATCCCCATTCGGGGGTAGTCAGAGGCTTGAGTGGCCATACACCACCACATTGTGGAGGTATTAACCAATTCAAAGCCCACGTTTCACCAGATAGTCAGAACCCAACGTGACAGGTGGTGAACCTTGTGTAGTGGATCAAAGCGAGATTAGGTATGGATTTCGTTATCTCGGATACAATTTAATCAATGGTAATCCAGCCACCCAGTTTTAGAACTACTATCGTAAGATCAAATGTATAGTGAATAGGCGGCGTAAAAACGCCACGTAAAATTCTGCGAAAGCAATTCATTTTTATAATTTTGCTAGCAATTTTCTAGTAATTGTTAGGAATTGTTTCTGTAAATAGTCACACACGCTATTCCATTTTACGGAATATGATGCTACTAGAAAATCGGTAGAATGAATTTTGTATACAGAATTGCTCTGACGTTTTTAGCTCCCCAGATTAACTGAACTTCGATTAGTTTCTTACGCTCGCTACCCTGATACCCTGCTCGCTATCTATGGAAGTGATTCATTTTACGTTTGCAATTGAGTTTCTATAAGAGAGGATGATAAGACCCTGGAACCTTAAATAACATCCGAACTGAAGAATTTATTAAAACATCTTTAGCATGGAAATAGATCTTTCGAGAAACAGAAAAGCTTTAAATCCTAAACGTCAGTGATACGCGATAATGTAGGGTCTAGAACTGGAAACCTCGGGGCTATGAATACAAGATCCAGAGGCTTTTCTCGTCACCTCCTCGGTATCATAGGCAGATATACCGGGTGAATTTTATATCATAGGCATCCTCTCTACACACGATTCAGGATATTTTAGGAAAATAAATAAAAATATCGATTGATAAAAAAATAGTGCTCGAGTAAGCAAATAAGCAGACCAGTTAACTGTTATACCTTACCTGAGCAATAAATATTTATCAATTGATTTATTGGCAGCGTCTTCATCAGGCGCATGCCTCGCGCGAGCACTCACTTTTGACGTCGGAACGCATAGACGTAATGTCATAATATGAGTGCTCGGGTGAGGCATGCGCGCCATATGGACACATCTATTGGCGGCGTCTTCATCAGGCGCATGCCTCGCGCGAGCACTCAGTTTTGACGTCGGAACGCACAGACGTAATGTCATAATATGAGTGCTCGGGTGAGGCATGCGCGCCATATGGACACATCTATTGATTAATAATCCCTAAATATTCTGAATCATGTGTAGAATCACCGTATAAAAGGATGCCCATGATTTCAAATTCACCCTGTATACAACTTATAGTAAAGTTAAAATAATAAAATTATGAATTTGACGCATTCATCACCTGCTGCAATCACTGATCGGAGGTTAAGCAACGCTTGCCAAGAGATGAGTTACCATTTAGTGGAATTTGAACTGAGCGTCTCCGGATGGAATGCGGCTTCCCCGCCCGCACACCCGCCACCGCCTGCGGTTTCCCACACCCCACACCTCCCACCCACCGCCTTTTTGTGCGGCTGACGTCATATTTGACAGGTTCCTAGTTGGCGTGGTGGAGTAGTTGGTAAGTTTACTACAGTAGCGGCATTTTATGATAGCCGGTTTGACATGTGGGGGGGGGGGGGAATGAACCTTATTATAACGGAATAAGACTGGCCGTATTAAAAAATAAGAATGTCAAAAAAAGAATGCGAAAATGATATTTATTCCCTTATAATAAGGTTCATCCTTTCCCCCTCCAAACATGTCAAACCGGCCACCATAACGTGTCGCAGGTATAGAGAAATGTATGAACAATATTTATATACTTGCCTACAATGAACCAAACTTTAACATACCATTGAAAGACGGCGCAATTTCCTTAGGCATAGTGTTTTGGGCTCGCTACCCTCTCACTGCATAACTCATGAGGAACAGAGGGTCTACACTTGTAGACCCTCTGTTCCTCATGAGTTAATACTTATTAAGTACTTAATACACTGAACACACACTTCACTGAACACACTGAATACACTGAACTTAATACTTATTAAGTTCAGTGTTAGGCTACATCCATACAACAAAAATAACTTTTTGCATACATTTCGACAGATTTTGACCGTACTCGGCCACCAAACAGAATCAATATTTGAAAAATCGTTATAAAAGTGATGTGTCCATGACGCCACCGATCTCAAAAATAATTACTTATGATTACTTACTACCTACTGCGCCATTCTAAAACCCAATGTTCTATAAATTTTAATAGCATTCATTGTTTTTATCCTCAACATAAAATTTATAACTAGCCACAGTGAAAAACCTCACTGAAGAAAATTTTCCTCTGGTGGGAATCGAACCCGCAATCACCTGATGCAGTGAGCCGAACGGCCTAGAATGCGATTAAAATAAGAATAGGACGGGCTCTCGGCTAACTTCACTCATATAAAGTACTGTACTTATGTGTGAAGTTAGCGGAGAGCCGTAACAGTTCCAATTGGGACGTCCCAACATGGCGCTAGGCTGGTCCCATTCTTTTTTAATCGTGTAGTACCTACGCTCGAACCACTACGCACATAATTTCAAGTGGGCCGTTTAATTAAGCGTGCGATGTGGATGTCGGTCGGGACAAACCTTTTTTTTATATGACTATGGTGGTAAACAAGCGTACCTACGGCCAGCCTGATGTTAAGCAGTTACCGATAGCCTATAGATGCTTGCAATACCATAGGCTTCACCGCGCGTTCCCGACCTGCTAGGCTATTCTGTAACGTCATACTTTCTACGCACGCGTGAATTATCTAGTGAAATGTCAAATTTCAATACAAAATTGACATATCACCTGCAAATTCACGCGTGCGTAGTGAGTTTGTCGTTACAGAATAGCCTAGCTGAAAGGGGGTGAGGGGAAGAGGAAGGGGGGGGTGTTGGGCTGAAACGTGTAGAAGGGACAACGGAACCTAAAGTAATTATACTTAGGTAGACCAAAGATTAATATGATCATAATCTTAAGCGTAATTAAATTATCGCGGCGATGTTAATGACTTATGACTCCCTTAAGGGATTTATCTAACCCTTTGTGAGATGGATTCGACACCAGGAACACACATTTATAATTGTGATGAGAGATTTAGTAGCAACAAGAAATGCATGTTTGAGATGTTTTGTGATAATTTGATTACTTACTCTAATACTATAAATAATGAATTAATTTATAAATGTTTGTTTTTTTTTCTAGTGGTGGATTAATAAAGTGTTATGTTCACGAACATAAGTTAGTGTAAGCTTACAAAATAAGTGGTAATTTTAGAAATTAGCTGCTTAAAGATGAAAAATCCAGATGAACAAATAACTTTATAGTTTAACCCCCAAAAAAGAAAGTTATGAAGGACTTACGCTAGCATTAAAACTCACTTTTGTTCCTAGAAATGCTTGCTAAAACCATTGTAAACTGGAGAAAATTAGTTAATTTAATAGGTTGTCATTTATTTCATTTATAATACTTGCATGCATTCTACTCAACTTTGTACTTCTCACATTTCGTAGTTCTTCTCTGTCACTATAAGTGAAGACTTGTGATTGGCTTTCCAGTGTATACCTATAGTCTGATTTTTAATTAGACGAAGCCAACTGACAGCTGAAAAGTTCGAATTTGAACCTTATTTGTTCTATTTATATTGAAAAGTGACATAAGAACCTGTCAGCCCACTTCGTCTAATTAAAAATCAGACTATAGTGTCCTATGTTACGTTACTAAATAGCTGTAAGTTTTCTATGTTACTAAATAAATAAATAAATTTGGGTGTGAGGGTTTTATTTAAAATAATGGATGTACCAAAGCCTAGAGAATAATATTGGTGGCCCATATAGGGCTTCTTTAATATCAAACAGGGGGGCTCTTTGCAACAAAACATCGTTGGAAGCTTTGAACAGACTAGGGCCTCAACGTCTGTTAAATTTCAATTGAAAATCATTGGTCATTAATATTTCCTCTTCATCGTATTACTACTTGGCGGTCAACATGTTGGACATTAGCTGAGTTGGGGCACCATACCTTTAGGAGAACGGACTCCTTAACCACTTGTAATAGTGAGCCGACGGACGTAAGTATGTACCATCCAATTAAGTTTTATCATAATTGTTACTATTCTTAGTTTCAGAATATAATTATGAAACCATTAGCTAGGTCCCTTCTCATTAAAGCCGGATATTCTGAGAGCCACTCAGGACGTAACTTAAGCAAAATTGTTCTTAAGTAGCGCATAATACTGGGATAATCTGGGTCGTGTTTATGCATGAAGCAAGGTCGGTGTGTGGTATAACGGTTAGTGTAACCGTAGTATAACATACCTGCAATAAAATTATAAATAATTAGTTCCAAGTTATACAGTAATCAGTGGTTACCCAACCAGCGGGGCGATTGCTTAACTTTTTCGTCAATGTTTCAATTGGTTTCGTTCATCCTGTGTTGTTTTATCAATTGAAATTTATTAAACTCGGGAAGAGTGAACTCCAGATTCATCCGAATTTCAATTAATTTGAACTGAAAATGCAATACGGGATGAACGAAACTAATTGAAACATTGACGAAAGAGTTACGTAATCACCCCGCAGGTATCTAATAGGAGTGCAACGGAAGCGGCGAATGGAGGTTGCCATCAATACAAATTGTTTGGATACGTAGCCGGCGACGTCGCCATGGCGTCCCGGTATGCTATGGCCCTAAGGGAGGCAAAATAAAGGAAAACAATATATGTATTTAAAAATGTCTAGTTACACCCCGTCCACCCGCTACCCGCCATCCCACCGTGCACTAACATCAAAATAAGCAAATGCTAATTCGGTCTATTCCACTTGAACTCTTCTGCTATAATTAGAAAAATACTATAAGGGCCTCCGCAGACTTGCTACTTTAAGCATCGGCGACCGGCGATTTTGTGACGTACCTATCGATGCTGCGTCGCGTATTTCGAGCGCGAACGAGCGAACGTAGCATCAAAATCACCGATCGCCGATGCTAAAAGTAGCAAGTCTGCGGCGGCCCTAAAGCGACCAAGCGCCTGCATTCAGAAAAACGCAATGTTGCTCCGAATAACTTACTCCGATGCGTTTACAAGTTTGGCCGCGCACTCACGCAATGACAACGTAAAAAAACCTCCGAAAACAACTTCGTTTAATACATGCGGAGGTGTGAGGTGTTCTTACGAAAGTTCCGCATTTACAAAGGCGGGGGTGAGGTTGCTTACGTACAACACTAGATGTACGGTACGTACACACTTGGGCAAAGAACCGTACTTAAAATTCCAATATCTTCAGGGATGTGAGCACCAACTCAGAATCAATTCCCTATAAATCATATTTGTAACACCCTATTAAAAAAATAAATTAGAATCTTTGAAATAAATTCCAGCTATGTAAGTTTGTGTCTGTGTTAAAGTTGGAATTTATTTCAAAGATTATTCAGAAGGAGTCCATTTTGTTTTTCCACAATTATATTATAACGGTGTCTTATAAATCATGAAATATTTGATGAAGCTAAAATATTTCCAACGGCTCTGTTTTTTAAGAACTCTGTAACAGAATACTGGCCACCAATTACGACCGCTCATTAAATGCTCAGCAATTTTCACTAATGACGGCGGGTTTTCGTTGAAATTGCTTTTAAATTTGAATTTTGTTGTTTCCACACTTTTCTACATGAATACCCATGGCCGAGATTTGTGTGTGACATAGGCCCCGATGATGTTTATTCGAAACGAACTTTAGTGCGATATCGCACGAGGCAACCATGGTAGCGCGACCAGCATGTGATTCGATAGCCGACACCAAATTAGTTGCGGTACCAAGCGGACACCAGGTGCGATACCCTCCATACAGCTCTATACATTTTGTTGGTGGAGCGACTGGTTGCGCTACCACTGGTGTCCTCGTGCGATATAGCTCTTAGTCTAATCTGTACTTATAATAATAATATTGCCAGACAAACACACCAACCGTATGGTCCCAAACTAAGCAACGTTTGTTCTATGGCTACCATACAATGGACTAGGGGCGATCCCAGTGACACCCAGCCAGATCAGGGAATATTACAAAAAGGCCTCCGAAATTTGCCTCTGGTGGGAATCGAACCCGCAACCACCCAATTCAGTGAGCCGAACCAGTGCACCAAGCGGTCGTCAACTACAATTAGAATATATAAATCCAAGAAGGTAAAAATAATAGTGCGTTCAGCACTATTATTTTTACCCGACTACGGCGGAGGGTTATGATTTTGACCGGTATGTATGTATGTATGTATGTGCATCTGTTCCCGCCTAACTTCCAAACTACTTGTCGTAATTTGGTATCGTCGACAAATGAGGTATCGTTAGAAGCGGCTTAATGGCGCGCTGGCTTAGACCAGCTAATACATCCATGCGCGCTGGTTATAGGCTATGTGATGTCACATAAAATTGCATATGGCGATCTCTAGAAGACATAATGTCATGAACTAAAAAAAATACTTTTTTTAATGAAACCGTATGGGGTATCAAAAGAAAGAACTTGATGAGCACATTTCAAATATAAATATATATATTGTTACCTATAACTCCAAAATAATTAAATAAAAAGTAAGTTTAAAAACTAAAACCCGTCTACTGAAAAATCGCGCTCTAAAAAGTATGAAACAAGAAAATATTCTCATCTAGAGGATAGCCGTGGTCCGTGTTCATATGCCATTTGGCCCTAAAGGACCTACACGGACCACGGCTATCGACCGACGACCTCTAGATGAGAATATTTTCTTGTATCATACTTTTTAGAGCGCGATTTTTCAGTAGTCGGGTTTTAGTTTTTAAACTTACGTTTTATTCAAATATAACGCCACTGCGTGAAACAAACTTTACTCACATAATTATACACATATAAGTATGTTAGTAAAGTTTGTTTCAGCGAATTATTACATGCGTGTATTTTACATACATATTCGTTGGAGCCATTTGAAACTCTACCATTCAGATGTAAAGTTGTAGACCCAGCCTGAGGGGTTTAATTCTCATCTTGCTAACAACGTTCTTGCAATAATGCACGCTACGTAAGGGCGGCCCGGGGCTGAACTTGTACGTAACGTAACATGTCCGAACAAGTTATGATTGGACTATAGTTCATGTTGCACGGTTAGTACAGGGGTTAACTTATAGTTGCGGTCTGAATTTGTAATTTCGCCGTTCAGCTCACCGCACCGTGTGGTTACGGGTTCGATTCCCACCAGAGGCAAATTTCGAGAACGGCCTTTTCGTAATTTGGTATGATCTGGGTGTCACTGGGATCGCTCCCAGTCCATTGTACGGTAGGTAGCCATGGTAGGTACAAACGGTGCTATATAATATAACGTGCTTTCTGGCGATATTTTTTTAGTTCAGCCTTTTAGGGCCACCGCAGACTTGCTACTTTTAGCATCGGCGATCGGCGACTTAGTCGCTTTTCAGAAGCTCGATGCAGCGACTGAACGCTACACCCCGTACACTTGCGGATGCCAGTCGCAGCCGTTTTTCATGTTGACTACAGGCTACCGGATCAGCATCGGAGCAGTCGCTGCATCCGAACTCCGATCGCAGGAAGTCGCAAAATCGCGGTGCTGCATCGATGCAGTCGCAAAATCGCGCGACTTTGATACAGCGATCGAACGCAGAGAGTCTCCAAAACGCGATGCAGCATCGATGCAGTAGCAAAATCGCCGATCGCCGATGCTAAAATAGCAAGTCTGCGGAGGCCCTTACTTATACTTACAGCCTTTTACTTTTACTTATAATTACAGCCGATTGGTTAATAAGTGTCTTGAAAAACTAATCAATTCTCATAATACATATGAAATCTGCCAACCCGCATCGTACCAGGGTGGTGGATAACGGCCTGCCTCCCCCTTGTATCTAGGGGAGACTCATGCCCAGTAGTGGGACATTAGAGGGCCAAATATTATGATTATATTCTCTAGCACTTAGTAGGGACTTGGGGACACAAAGGAAATAATAATATTAATAATTTCTGTTCATGTCTGAAAGACTCTTTGAGATAGGATAAAGTAGGAATTATAGACCCATTGACGTTGATACGCCGTCCTTAGTTATTCAGGAGATGAGATCGGCGTCATAAAAGAATACTGAGGAAAAATTAAGACAGTCTAATAAAATGGTAGATGTGTCGTGTCTGTACCATGGACCAATTACTAAGGGGACTGGCCCTAAGCAACTCGGCCGAGTGGTCGGCCTAGTACTAACATCGACATAAAACGAAGCGAGTAGTTCAACTATTTACCGGTAGATAGAACAATGAAAATGAAAAAACAATGACCACGTATTTTTTCATACATATATCTAATAAGGGCACCTCTGTCTTTAGTCTTTACTCTGTGGTTTGTACCTTTTAAGTAATGTCTGTCAAGACACTATATAAAATGACGTAGATAAACGTAAAGGATTTCCAAGATAAATAAATAAATACCTATAGCGAGACTATTATACATTCCGTGCTGACTAAATGTAGCAAACACGCGTACGGCCCGCTTGACATTAAGCAGTTACCGTACCTATTAGATGCTTGCAAAACCAAAGGCATTGCTCTCACTTTGCCGACCTGAAGGAGAGTGGGACGGAGGCCTAGTTGGCGTGGTTGGCGTGATGGCGCCTTTCACGCTGCAGGTCGTAGGTTCGATTCCTACCCGGGACATACATTTGTGTGCATGAACATGTCTGTATGTCCCGAGTCTGAGTGTATATGTATATTAAGTATGTATTTACAAATAAAAAAGTAGTATATGTAGTAATATCAGTTATCTGGTTTCCATAGTAGTTACAAGCTCTGCTTAGTTTGGGATCAGGTAGCCGTGTGTAAAAAACCGGCCAAGTGCGTGTCGGACTCGCACATAGAGGGTTCCGTACCAACCACCGTATAATATTATTTAATTTTTAATAGTTGATATTCATTCCGTGAAAATTTTAGTTTACACATATGCGACTAGATGGCGCTACTGTCGCTTAAAAGTTAATTAATTGGTAAAAAAATGTAGTTTTACAATATTTTTTGTCAACAATTTATGTAAAAGCTGTTATAATGATTACTAATTGTTAAAATATTAGTTTTTCCTATATATATAGTTTAATTTATGAGTTATAAATAAAAACGTCAAAAATATCGAGTTTATTGTATGGGGACCCCCTTTATTTTTAAACTTTTTTTAATTTTTAGTATTTGTTGTTGTAGCGGCAACAGAAATACACATTCTGTGAAAATTTCAAGTCTCTAGCTATTACGGTTCGTGAGATACAACCCGCTGACAGACAGACGGACGGACAGACAGACAGACAGACGGACAGCGTAGGCTTAGTAATAGGGTCCCGTTGGCACCCTTTGGGTACGGAACCCTAAAAATGTCCCAGGATATTATTATTATTAACCTAGAACGTTATATTTACGAAGCCCTAAATTTGAACCATTGTTTATTTATCGTAACAACAGTTGAAACATGAAAGTACAAAAGCGGATGTGTACGAAAATAACCCTTAGTAGAGGAAATAGAGCCAGTAAAGATGCAATAAAAACATCGTTCCGCCTGTGCTCTGGTACGCCCTTTAAACCCTATGTAATAGGTAAGGGCTGTAAGTTTTTGTAGCAGCATGAGCACGGCCGCCTGCATGACTATGGTTAATGTCCAATATAAGCTGAGCTCCCTTTATTATTGACACCCGTAATTAAGAGAGCTCAGCTTATATTGGAAATGTCACCATAGACGCAGGCGACTGCACCTGCTAACGTATTCTTTTTATTGACAAAAGTATAGTGAAATTTTCTCAGAAGACAAAATAACAATAACGAACCTGTACCTTCATTTTGTATTATTTTTTGTGTTATGTATGAATGGAAAAGACCACATGGTCAGAAATCTAACAAATGAAGATACTAAGGGCCAAGCTCACCAAGGCACTAACGGTATGTTAAAGTAGTAACGGATTGTTCGATATACTAGTGACAGGCCCGTTAGCGTGGTTGGCGACATTCACGCTGCAGGTCGTAGGTTCGATTCCTACCCGTGACATGCATTTGTGTGCATGAACATGTCTGTATGTCCGGCGTCTGGGTGTATAATGTATATTAAGTATGTATTTACAAATAAAGAAGTAGTATATGTAGTAATATCAGTTATCTGGTTTCCATAGTACAAGCTGTGCTTAGTTTGGGATCAGGTAGCCGTGTGTAAAAAATGTCCCAGGATATTATTTATTTATTATTTACAGTCCGTTTACTGCTGTATATAATAGCATGTGAACTACGTCAATAAAGAAGAACATTAACATAACATACTTAACTCTCAGAGAATATCAATTAAATGCCTATGATGTGAGAATTATCTGATGATATGACGAAGTTAGAGATATAAGGGGGCGTCGATAAATTACGTGAGGTATTTATGGGGGGAGGGGGTCGAGCAAAATCTCACCAAATCTCACGTGGGGGAGAGGGGGGGTCTCGGCGTAATTTTTTTTACCGCAAGAAACAGTGTAATATAGCAAAAAAAAAATGGGGTAAATTAAGTTTTTTTTGAAACTAAACTTAACTTTAACTTTATTATTTTTTTGTTTTAAGTAAAACATGTTTCTCCTCTAGAATACAGCTTTTGAAAAATCTCACGTGAGATTAGAGGGGGAGGGAGGGGGTCGAGCAAAATCTCACGAAATCTCACCAAAGGGGGAGGGGGGTCGAAAAATCTAAAAAATCACCTCACGTAATATATGGACGCCTCCTAACTAGGTAGGTTATACGATCAAAATAAATCAAATCAGAGGAAAATGCTGACACTTCGGAAGCAGCTGGACGAAAATATTTATTCGGCAATTCTTTTATTATTAACTACTCTACTAATGTGATTAGTTTGCCGATAGTTTGCCGTTACTTCGACTAATTTATTATTTATCACAACTATTCGTGTGGTGTGCAGTCTCTAGCGACCCCCCACTCTCGCTGCTCTACATCTTATTTTTGGGTTCCGTAGCCAAAGGGTGCCAATGGAACCCTATTACTAAGCCTCCGCTGTCCGTCCGTCCGTCCGTCAGCAGGCTGTATCTCACGAACCGTAATAGGTAGAGAGTTGAAAATTTAACGGAATGTGTATTTCTGTAGCCACTACAAGAAACACTAAAAATAATTCTACGGTCGAACCCTTTATGTGCGAGTCCGACACGCACTTGGCTTTTATTGTATTGTTCCACCAGGTATTTACTACCAGTATATAAACAATCGTTTATAGCTCTAACGGACCGTTAGTGTGTCGGTGAGCTCAGCCCTAACATGCACGAGAGTTAACATGGATTTCGCAGAAACCTTGTCGGTACTAAGCATGGACCAGTTACTAAGGGGACTGGCCCTAAGCAAGTCGGCCGAGTGGTCGGCCTAGTACTAACATCGACATAAAACGAAGCGACTAGTTCAACTATTTACCGGTAAATAGTAAAATGAAAATGAAAAAACAATGACCACGTTTTTTTTCATACAAATATCTAATAAGGGCACCTCTTTCTTTAGTCTTTACTCTGTGGTACTAAGTCCTCGACTATAAAACTGCGTCAGTTGCAAAACTTGAGTACCTAATGTCAGAGTTACGCGCATTCTACCCGCAATTTCCATGATAAGACTATCTACTCTAGATTGCGGAAGTAGGATTACCTAAATAGAATTGTCGGTAGTAAAATTCTGTATACCATGTCTATCATAAACTCACGAATTGAGTAGATTCTTATGTGAAATAAAAGTAAATAAAAAATATAACGTCACGACTTTTTATCCCCATTCGGGGGTAGTCAGAGGCTTGAGTGGCCATACACCACCACATTGTGGAGGTATTAAGCCAACTCAAAGCCCACGTTTCACCAGAAAGTCAGAACCCAACGTGACAGGTGGTGAGCCTTGTCGCCGTGTATACAGGAACTGACTATTACCTAATCCCGGGGGATAGGTAGGTTTCCTCACGATGTTTTCCCTCACCGTAAGCGAACTGTAAATTAGGCACATTGATGAAAATTCATCCATTGGTGCATGCCCCACCGGGGATCGAACCTGGGACCTTCTGATTGCTAGCCCAACGTGTTCGCCCTAGGCTACAGTCGCTTAGATTCTTATGTGTTCTTTTTATAACCATAATATCATATTCCGACATTAGGACTGTGTTAAATTATGCAAAAGTAAATTTGATTAAGCTTTAACTGATAGAAGCGACCGTTCAATGAATTTTGATATCCATTAAACTAGTGATCTGAAAACACATAATATATTACTTAGGTACCTACCTTCTTTCTATATTAGGGGCCATCCATTAATTACGTCACACGTAAAGGGGGGAGGGGTCGACGAAATGTGACATTGTGTTACAGGGGGGTGGGAGGGGTCCTAAGTTTTGTGACGTCACATTTAAAAATCTAATATATCTAAGTATTAAAACCGAAATACCTGAAAAATTATAAAAAATATGTGACGTCACACAGGGAGGGGAGGGGTCTCGCTAATGTGACCAGCTGTGACAAGGGGGGGAGGGGTCTAAAAATCATGAAATTCGTGTGACGTAATTAATGGATAGCCCTTAGACCCATGTTTGTGATTGTTTTGTTGTAAACGAGAAATAGTGTAAAAATCGGGTGGATTCTTACATGAAAGAGAATAAAATAAAAAGATTTTGAAACGTAATAAAAATAATTTGAAAACCCCGGTTAGATATTCGGTTAGATAATCCTCGCCTTAAACTATTCCGGGGAACCCTACCAGTACCCGAGATAAAAAGATTATTGAATTGATAGGCGACGGTAGTCGGCCGGCTTTATTGAATTCCACCGGACGTGAGACCGGCTGAATATCAACGTAGTGAATACGACTTCCGGATGGCAATGGTGTCACCATACTAGACTTTTAGTTAAATATACTAGGTAATACGGAATACCTATTTAAAATACTTATTTGTTGTATATTATTGATTGTAATACCAACAGTAGCGGCATTTTACGATGGCCGGTTTGACATGTGGGAGGGGAAAGAAAATGAACCTTATTATATGGGAATAAGACTGGCCGTTTAAAAACAAAGAATGTCAAAAAAAATATGCGAAAATGAATTTTATTCCGTTATAATAAGGTTCATCATTTCCCCCTCCCACATGTCAAACCAGCCATCATAATGTGCCGCAGGTATAACTTATTTTTAAGCAATTTTTTGAGGTACTAATGCAATTGTTTCTACGGTTGCAATAATAAAAACAATCATGTTTCAAGGGTTTAATTTAAATAGTTGTCTAATATACTCATTATATTAATATACTATGAGCTTAAGCAATACTGAACAAAACAATAAAATTTACAAATGACAAACTACTATAGTACCTACCATACAATACGAAATTTTCAATAAATTATCAACTGTTTGAGAACTGCGTCAGTAACAAATTTTGGCAAAAAATGATGATTAAAATTATATTTACATTGGAAAAATAATATCTGCCGCAACTCGAATAAATTAAAATTGAATTAGTTTATATAAAATGTAAAATTCATCAAAAATTTCCAATTAGCTTGCTCTACTAGTTGATACAAAAATCCAAAATCATTAGTATATTTAGGTATATTGTATCAATTCCTACTATCTAGTATTTTGTTTGAGACCAACTCTATAGCACAGACTAAACTAGACTTAATTTGACAGCACTAAATTAACTGTCAGACCTCTCAAGATGGCCGAATTCACAGCACAATACTTAGCCCGTATTCACAAACCTTCATGTGAAATCACACAGTGCCCATTGTCATGTCAAACTTTATATAGATGTGTCTCGCAAGCTGGCCCCAACTTTGGCCCCAACGTTTGGATCTAGAAAATAACCAACCCTAGGTTGGTGCCAATGCTAAGCTCTACACACGTTGGACGAGTGGCAGGCGCCCAACGTCGGCGCCAACATGTAAACTCGTCGTTACTAAGACAAGTCGTGTTTGTGAATTTGGCCATTAGGTAGTGTTTGTACAATAGAATATGGTACAGTGACAAATGATACAGTGTTACAGGTCAATTCCCGTTTCATTCATGCTTAGGTCCTAATGTTGGATGCGTCCGATGTAAAGGACTAAAGGTACATTGAGATATGTAAATCATTATTCCACATTCGTACTGAAAGCCGTTGTAACATAAAAAAAATCGATTTAATTCCCAGTCATATAACTACAAAATAAATAGCAATTTAATTATTATAAAATGGAGTCCTCCCAAAGTCCCCGGAGTCCCCCTCGCTTTGAGAGGAGGCCCGTTCCCAGTGGGACTTTGAAAGGGCTATTAATATTTTTAAATTGAAACTAAAAATGATAATTATGGTTCCTCATTAACAACATCCACATTGACAAATGTTACAACGTCTTGAACAAGAAAGTTTGGTAAAAAAGAAACTCGATAAGTACACCACACTTAGTCTATGGTTACTCAAATCACACAACGCTTATAGAATAAGTAAGTCTAAAATAAATTGTCTACGGAATAACGCGCACAGTCTTTGACTACATCAGTCGATAACCAGCAAAAGCTTTGTCTAAAAGTCTCGGAAAGGCCGAGGCCTGGATGGTGGCGACAGTATTGTGGCCTTAACAGGAACTCAAAAGGTCTCAATTGGACTCAAAAGTTCAGCAATGATGCTTAATCACTATTGACTATTATGACATCAATATTCGTATTACAACTTTTGACCGCGAAGAATTGATGTTGCGACAGAAATCATGGCCACATGTCTTGAATATTACAAGAAAACAGTGAGAAAATTACTCACGAGGCCGAATCACTGTCATTTCACGTTATTTTAATCGAAAGATCTTCACCAGTAAGGCCACTATAATGTCGGGCAAGGCCACGGCCTGAAAATTATCCAAAATTAGGCACCATATTTGTGAGAAATGTCAGAATACAAAAAACAGTCCAAAATGGCAGCAGATGCTTCGTTGTCACTAAAAAGAAATACTTTTGACGCACAAATCAACCTCGTTCTTGTGACTTCACAAATCGTCGGACCAATAGGCCATTGTCTACTCGTAACTTGGTAAATATCACGGTTCAAATTACACTAATCCTTCTACTCGACAGTCCAGCTCCGTGGGGACGCGGGTTCGATCTTGGAATGTCAAATTGATGGCAGAACTTGATAAGGAGAAAACTAACCTCATGATTCGCTTTAGAAAGAGAATCGATTATTTCATCATGAAGGTTGCCTTCGTTTTACAAAAACTGCGTTTTTAGCTCTATATTAACCGGTTAATTCCGGTTGTGTAACCGGTTAAAACCGGTTCAGTCTTGAAATCTACCATCGCGTTGACACTCAACGAATTCTACCGACGGCCGCTGGACACTAACATTCAAATACAACCTTATTAATTCCTTATTCTCTTCAATTCTTCTGTCTCTCCCTAGAGTCTTCTCTGCAGACCCCTCTAGGGGGGGAGTCTCTACCTTTTTGGTTCACTTTCGAGGCTTTTCGGGACCTCTTGAACTTGGCTACGTCATCGCCGAACACGTCACCGGTTCTGAGGGCCGAGATGAGGTCGTCGAACTCTCCTTTCTGTCCGTTTGTGAGGGTGCCATCTCGGGAACTGTCGGAGTGGCCATTGCTGTCCGAAGAGCCGTTGGACTTGCCGAGCGACTTGCCGACGGAGCTGAGTAAGCTGGACGCTTGTTTGCGCTCCATTGTACGTTTTTTGAGCTGCGAAAGAAGAATCAAATTAGATTTTTCAAAAACATTAACCAAGAGACTCAGGACTGTCCAAAATAGTTTGGACGCAGTATGGCTCAGTCGCTCGCGGGAAATAACGTTGAACCGTTCATCTTCTGATGTGATGTAAAAAACAATGTAAGCAAAGACAAGCAAAGACAAGCCCGCTGAGTTTCTTGCCGGATCTTCTCAGTCGAGGTCGCGTTTCCGATCCGGCGGTAGAATATGAGGAAAATATGTAAAATGACAATTTGTAAGTGCCCCCGTAGGCCTAAACAAAATAAACGTTTTTAATTTGAATTATAAATGTGAATTTCGCTGCATGTAGTGGTGCGCTGAGCACAAGTTTTGTAATTGCGATGTAACAAGGTACCATATCTTATAAAATAATGCATCAATTTTATAAACTAATATTTTATACTCAATATTTTTGAGTAGTTATCTCACTCGTCGTACGAAATGCAGGTGTAATAGGTACATTTTTTATAGGACTGCGGTAGCAAAAAAGTGTACGGCCCGCCTGATGTTAAGCAGTTACCGTAGCCTATAGATACTTGCAACACCACAGACATTGCTCGCAAATTGCCGACCTGAAGGGGAGTGGAATGGAAGGAGAGGAAGGGGGGTGTTGGGCTTCAAGCTCTCTCACTCATCGTACGAAACGCAGCTGTAATAGCTGCTTTACGCCGATCTTCTGTAGGAGGGTGGGTACTACCCCGGTCGGGTATATGCATGTTCTGACCTCCTGCTCGTGTCTGGTCCTCCTCTCCTCGTCGTCCCTCCTCCTTCGCGCGGCGTCGCACTCTGCGCGCGCGTCGGCCAGCTGCACCAGGAACGAGTCCAGCGCGCCGAACAACTGCTCGGGCGACGCGCTCGCCTCCTCGCCGAATGCGTGCGCGCACGACTCCAGACGACTCTTCATGTCCTAGGAACCAATTAACTCATTTATTAACTGCGATATGTTAAAAGTAAGTGGATGCGTCGTAAGAGAACTTTTCACGACCGGAGTAATGGGTTTCCGTAACGAATTTAGTTGAGAACGCAGATTTATAGAGCTAAGAAATCCATAACATACAGTGTTTTTTTTTTTGTTCTAGGACAAAAATTTACGAAGTTATGACCAAATTACTAGCGAAATTAGCGCGCGGTTGCTGTAACGTCACTTGGACCACGTGTGCTTTGTAGTGAATGTCGGCGCAGGTACAACGCGCTTTCCAGCCGATCGTCCATGTGACGTCACACGTACAGGCCACACATTATATAATATGTATTATAAAATCGAAACGGATGGACCGATTTCAATAATTTCAAAATTATATTGATGAGATGTTGGATGTTTCCGAAATTTTCCTGTGGCAGGAATCGAACCCGCAACTATCCGATGCAGTGAGCCGAGCGGTCTACTCGAACTGTGTCAAGCCATGTGTGTACATGGTAAATTTATAATAACAACGTAATTGGTTGAATCAATCGGTAGAACTGCCGACAAACTGCCAAGTAGTTTGGCAGATGAGATTAATTGATTTATTAATTTGGATTATGTATTATGGTCTAAGATACACTGAAGAGCGACCTTCACCGATCGACTTACCGGATCAACCCTGGATTTAATCAAATAAAATATGTGTCTGAACATATACCAATAGGGTTGCCATAAAGAATATGGTCAAGGATAAAAAAAATGCTAAAAGCATGCACGGCTTCGTCGCGCGCAGCTGTTGAACTGCATCCTCCTCTATCGCATGAAATAGTACTTGGATGCGCAATGCTTCTCTGTCAATAAATTTTTCAATTTCAATTTTTTTATTTCAAAGCCCCGCCTACCGTTATTCTTGACTAGATTTTCGCAAGCAACACTATACACTATATTCTGATATAATTTTCATTTGACAAGCAAGTCGGTGAAAATTGTTAAACAAAAATTCTTTTTTTTTATAATTTTAATTAATTATAGCCATGACCATATTTTTTACGGCAACCCTATTGGTATATGTTCAGAATCATTTTATTTGATAAAATCTAGGGTTGTCGTAAGTCGATGGGTGAAGGTCGTCCTTAAGCGTATCTCGTACTATTAGTAAAAAAATATAGCTTATTGTACCTGGAACAAGTCCTCGAGCTGCGTGAAGGAGCAGACGGCGTGCGCGTGGAAGTCCCTCATGACGGGCAGGAAGGCGTCGTGCGGACTGGACGCGGATGGGAGCGCGGCGTGGTACTCCAGCTCGCGGGACACTTCCCGCAGGCCGGCGCGCAGCGCGCCCACGTCGCGCTCCAGCTGCTCCACGCACACCTTGGCGGCGGCGCGCACGTGCGGGACGTCCTCTTCTAGTAGCAGCACGTCTTTGAACTGGAATAATAACGTTAAAATGAGAATCAATACCAGGTCAACAAATCAACTCATAACGAACACTATAGTTAAAACTAAGCTTTCTTATCAATATAATTTTGAAATCATCGAAATCGGTTCATCCGTTGCGACTTCATAACACATTTTATACAATATGCGGCTTGTGCGTGTGACGTCACAACAACCGCGCGCGAACTTCGCTAGTAATTTTGTCACAGCTTCGTCAATTTTTATCGTAGACCAAACATTTTTGCATTGTATGTTATGGATGCCTTAGCTCTATAAATCTGCGTTTTCAACTAAATTCGTTACGGGTCTCCATTAGGGGAATGAGGGGTTTTGTTATTGGTGGTAGTAGAGCCAGGCTGAGCTCATAATATGGGATGGGTCGACCGGGGTAGTGCCATCCTCTCAAGATCGGCGTAAAGTAGCTGTTACAGCTGCGTTTTGAACGATGAGTCACTATATATTATCTTCGTGAATTCTTGATCGCAAATAAAATTCATCTGGTCGACAGGTTGTCGGTCAGAGGAATGTTTTCGGACAGAGAACGGTCGGCCATCTGTTACCAGGTCTCTAGACGACAAGATGCCGACCGCAAAGAACTTACGATTTATGATGAAAAAGTCACGAAGATATTAATGATCCGGGGATTTCCACTTGTAAGAAAATCTCTTGGGGAAAATTCCGACTTGGAAGATCATATCACAGCCTAATTGTACGAGGAGAAAGTTCCTCTAGAACCGAAAAGTACTGCATCATATTAGTTCTGTGTTAGGATAAATGTCCCTGTCGATGGCAAGAGGTGCGATGACGGAATTGGTGAAATCAGGTTACCTGTGTCTCCAGCATCTCGACTAGATAGTGCAGCAGGGTGGTGTTCCGGGACACGCTGGACTTGGTGTCCGCCAGCTTGTTCAGTGACGACAGCCGGAACCCGGCCGCGTTGCCGCGAGCACCGCTGTTAATGCAGTCACAATGTTGTAAATTATAATGTATACTTATGAGACCATCAACTAGGCCATTAGCCCACGGCGCTACTCAAAATAAATGGAACTGGTTAGTAATAAAAATAATCAGTTTCATTTGAGTAACGCCGGGACGAATGCCCTTGCTCGCACAGAAGTTCGTGTATGATCATGTATGATTGTCACTTTCTTACGGGAAGGCAACATTGTGAGGAAACCTGCTAGAAAATCTAACTTTTATTTCGTGAAAAATCTATGCTTTTTTATAAGACTGCGGTGGCAATAAAGCGTACGGCCCGCCTGATGTTAAGCAGTTACCGTAGCCTATAGATGCTTACAATACCAAAGGTATTGACGACGTGAGGTATTGGTTGGGACGAAGAAAAGCCTACAGGACATCATCACGCTGTTCAAGGAGACCGACCCTGACGACGTACCGACGTTTGTGGCGAGGGACCTATGTAAGCTCCCTCCTGTCACGTTCGACCACGTCGATGTTACAAGTCTGTTGAAAGACATCGTGCTTTTAAAGGCAAGCCTCACGGATGTGCAGCGGAAGTTAGATGCATCCCAAAATACCGTCGCTGATTTGCGCTGTGAACTCGTTGAGTTGCGCAATATCGTGGCGGTAAGTAGGTCACCATTGGGTGCAAACGTCAACACGCGTCGCGGAGCCAATAACCCCGATGTATCGGGTTTTCGCTTCGCGTCAGCAGATTTGACACCGCCGCCGTCATCCAACACCGAGCCTGCTGAGTGCGCTCCCCGCGCAACCCGCAGCCCCGCCCCCGTCCCCGCGGCTTCTCCGGCCGCTCGAGTTTTCCGACCACCCGATCAGCTGCCCGTGTCTGCAGCCCCGGTGAAACCTCGACCACCACCTCGTCGAGATTTTGCCAGTGTCGCCGCGAGCATCCCTGCTGCTCCCACTACGAAGCCCGTGACTGGAAAGTCATTGAACCGGGCTGATGAAGATGGTTTCGTGACGGTGCGAAGGAAGCGCCGTCATCGAACTAACACGAACCGCTGCGGCAAGGCTCCGGCGGAGCCCACCTCAACTCTGCGTGCCGCGAAGCCGAACACTCCAGTTTACATCTCCCGCCTACATTACACCACTAAGGTGGAGGACATCGTGGAGTACGTGCGTCAGAAGCTCAAATACGTGCCGAGGGTGCAGCTGTTGGAGTCGCGCCGCAACGTCAACTTTAAGGCGTTTGTGGTGCGAATACCGACGTGTTTTCTGCACCTCGTCATGGAGGAGAACTTCTGGCCGAATAACGTGGTGTTCCGTCGCTTTCGGGGACTAGTACCACAAGATCGTACAGTGAAGTGTACATAGGCTATAAAATATATATTAATAATATGTATGTTAGACTTTAAGGTATTTATAATATGGGCTGTAAATGCGTTAGTAAGTAACTTTTGTTATGTACTACATATTTCGCTGCCTGAAATAAATGATATTATTATTATTGCTCGCACATTGCCGACCTGAAGGGGAGTGGGATGGAGGGAGGGGGAGGGGGGGTGGTATTTCGGCTCTCTCACTCATCGTACGAAACGCAGCTACGATGAGTAAGAGAGCCATACGCCGGGAAGAATCAGCACCAGTGCCCTAAAAGGATGTTCTAGAAGATTACTTACCGGTTCATGTAGTTTCCAAGTGCAAGCACGATCTCGAGCAGCGCCCTGAGCCTGCGCGAGCGCGTCATGTCGCGCGCGGCGCGCAGCACCACGGAGGCGCGCGCGCTGGCCTCGGCCGCCGCGCCCGAGAACTTCTTCTTGAACAGCAGCGTGCGCACGCGCTGCGAGTAGTGCGGGATCCTGGCGAAAAACATCGAGAGCTTATGAAGGTTTTGATGAACATAATCATTTAATTTTAATGAGCATTCTAGATATCTCATTACATCATGCTCATAAGCATTTATCCTGTAAACGAAGAAAATGCTTAAAACATTTTCGTCAGTATTTCTAAACACAAACTGGCAAATTTATAGAGATTTTAGCCAGTTTATAGTGGTTTTAAAAAGCATTTCTAGTGATTTGTAATGCCAGTGTAAGTCTATCATAACTTTCTATAAATTTGGGGGAAATTCTATCAATAATAAATGATCCCAAGTTCCTGACATGCTCATCCTTTTATTGCACGATCCTGACGACACAAATAAGTGAAAAAATCGAATTTAATTGATTTGATCATTAAATTAAATCGGATGGATACACGGACATCTCGACGGACCAACGGATAGATTGTATGATCTTAGCAGTAGCCCCTGCGAGGAAACCTAAAAAGAAAACTTGAAGGTAGTTATGGGTGACTCACTTGGAGATCTCGTAGAGGAAGCGATCAGCGCGGGCCATGCTGTCCAGCTCGTCCTGGTGTTCTTCCAGCAGCGCGGCCTCCTCGGCGCTGGGCGTGAACTTCACCAGCTGCTCCACCATGTCGATGGGCAGCTGTTCACCGCTGTCCATGCGGAGGATGGCGCTGTTCACCAAAACAACATATTCCAAATTAAGAGCCTCCATATACGAACTGCTTCTAGCAGGCGCGACCAACCGCTCTAGAGCAGTCGGGTTGCGGTCGGAATCGACTGCTACATTCAATCGTGTTCGCAACACAAACTGCTCTGATCAATGTTGCCGTCGGCTACTTTTATCCGCACATACGAGGGACAATTACCGTATTCAATAAAAAATATAGTACCTTGTATGCAAACACGAAGTAAACTACTTTTATTTAAAACCGAATGGCAATAGAAACTGCCGAAGCTGTTCTTAGAATACGATATTCATTGCCGATGGTTGTGTCAATTTTGTTCCAACATCGAAAATGTTTGACTCTGAAAACATGTAACTTATATGCTAAATAAAACAGATAAAAATGAAACTGAACGTGAAAATATTTTTTTACAAATAGTTGAAGCTATTAAACTTGAATAAAAGTTAACAGCTTGGCTCAACCACAGAATAGATAAGGAGTACAGAAGTTGCACTCCTTTGATCTTGAAGAAAGCCGACATTTTAAATTATTATTATTACCTAAACCTGCCGCGCCCGACCGCGCGCAATCTAAATTGTGCCTTGACGCAACGCGTTAGCGTATGTAATTCGCCGTCCCGCTGCCGCACGCTGCTGCACGCTACTTAACCTTCAATCGGTAGGGTTGTCACAATTAATAAAAATAAAATAGTACCAACATTTTTGTATTTAAATGTTAATTAAAACTATACATTTTAAAAAATTACAGTTGTTGCACTTTAATGTAATGCCTTCGATATTTTTCCGCCGGTGGCCGAGTGCTCATAAAACGCTAAGGCAACTAGTATCTACTTATATCGACTTAGGTAAGTGTCTAATACGAATATAGGTAAGTAGAAAAACTGGCAACACGATGGATCTCGTCGACTATGAAAGGAATTAAGGTAGGTAGGTATTCCGTAATCGATGCTAGTAGGTATAACGTGGTATAACCGTAAAAAACTGTCATTTCATTCTGTTCCAAATTACATATTTTCGCTTCAATTCCACTGTTCGATCCTACCTACCTTGTAATTAACGTCTACTGCACTGAACTATGAGCTTCTTTTTATATCTAAATAACAAAATAAAACTTCAATTAGCTTCAATTACCTTTCACAATCAGCTGGCAAAGAAAAAAAAGTCAATTTGCAGTTTCTATAACTATTTAGACAGCCATATACGCCACAGTTCGTCTTGCTCGTCATTTTTAATTTTAAAATAATAATTCCAACGCGAGCGACCAACCAAAAGCGCGCGAAACGTTATAGCGCGTGTTCACGCCAGGAGCGCGGCCAGGCCACCGTCACTCGCGCAAAAAAGCGTTATAAGTGCCTACTGCTAGGTAGATCTCCGGAGATCGGTCAGACAGTGGACCGTCACACGCGAGACCGAGCGCACGCACTCCGCGTTTCCCGCGCAAAACGCTGCGATACTTACGTATTATCAATTATCGATACGATGGTTAATTTTTGTGAAGTTGTTGGGTGTAATAGTCAAAAGAAAAACAAAAGTTTGTCATTATTTAAATTGCCTAAAGATAAAGAAAGGTAAATTACGTTATTTGAAATCTATCTACCTACCTACCTAAATATTTTAAATATTTAGATACCTAATTGTTTGTTTCTTGTTTTGTTTATGTACTAGGTATTTGTTTTCCACTGGTGTACAATAAAGTGTTTGGGTAGAATTTTCAAAAACCTTGAAATCAATATTTTATATTATTATAAGATAAATATATATAATTAACTATATTATATAGATAAATATATAACTTTATAAATAATAATAAAATTTAAGTTTTACTTCAGCCATTTTGTTTAATTTGTTCTTTGTACAACCCTAACGTTTTCGCTCGATGACGTAATCACTCGGAGTACACGGGAATCTCGATTCTCGGCGCGCGTAGGTAGAGTGCGTTTCTTCTTGCAGCGTCTTTTGTAGGCGTAGCGTAATAATAATAATAACGTAATAGCGTGGGAATTTTAGCTTTTGTATAGAAGTGATGTATCTGTCCCTTTCTCTAATCTGTGGCGCGGCGGCCATACTGAATTGCGTACAGACTTTGTACGCGAACGACCGAAACCATAGAGTGACTGAGGCCTGGCTCAACCACCAATAAAATCTAGAAATAGATGCTACATGTATGGTATATTTACCGGCATATCTCCTCGTCAGTCATCTTGAGTTTGGACAGCAGTATGGTGCAGTTCTGCGCGCGCCGCCCGTCGATCACTGTCAGGATCTTGGTGCGAGGCTTCGAGCCCAGCTGCCGGAGGTCTTCCACTGACCCTTCGTTCTGGGAATATTTAAAAAAATTCGTCATCATCATGATCATGTCAGCCAAAAGACGTCCACTGTTGGATATAGGCCCCACAAGGTTTTCTGCGACGACCGACCAACGACGACGGGTCCTGTGCCACTTGCTTTAGTTTTAAATTATTTAGCAGGATGTGAAAAAGCTTGGTCTGATTGATAATGATGGTATGCAGTAAAGCAAGTGCCACCTCATGGTTAAGAAAGCCTTCTCCATATAATGGGTAGAGACGAGGGCAAAGAAGAAACTTTTTGAAGAACAATTTGGGCGTCACCAACGTTTTTAAAATCATTTTATTTTCACCAGCTATCCTTTAACTTATTAGGGCTCTTTTATCCTCTTGAGGGTGGATACAAGCAGCACAGGACCGGTCGTTGTGGAAAACCTTAGGGAGCCTTGTGTCCAACAGTGGACGTTTTTTGGCTAACATGATGATGATGAAAGCATCTATTTTTAACTAGTGGACAAAATGTTGTACACAATTCCAAGAGATTTAGAAAATAATACTTATTAGTTTAGTATTAGCGGCAAGCTATGACGGCCGTTTTGACATGTGGGGGGGGGAGAAAATGAACCTTATTATAACGGAATAAGACTGGCCATTTAAATTTAAGAATGTCAAAAATTGAATGCGAAAATGAATCTTATTCCGTTATAATAAGTTTCATCCCTTCCCCCTCCCCACATGTCAAAAAGGCTATCATAGCGTGCCGCTATTATAATCGCATATTGCTGTCATGATGGTAATGGTTAGCAATATCTCCTAAATATATCAACAATTCTCACCTGAACACCGTTCTTCTGATAAGCGCAGAACATCTTATCGATTGTATGCAGGTCCATCGCATTATACAACTTGGTATCATCAATCTCCTGCCAGATGGTGCCATGCAGCTTAGTATCGGGCAGCTTGCTCCAGTTGAAGCTCTTCAGGGGGTTGCCGGGGGTGGGCACGTTCTTCTTGGCGCGGGCGGCTGCGGCGCGGGGCGGGGCGGGCGGCGCGCGCGGCGCGGGGGGGGCGGGGGGCGGCGCGGGCGCGGGAGGGGGGCACAGTGCGGGCGGCGGGGGCGGCGGGGGGATGCTGCTCGTCTCTATCACGGCGCTTTTAAGGTTGCTCACCTAAAATTAGTGATGTCAGTTTCAAAAGAGTCATAAATTATGCAATGTTTTGAAGTTTATTGATAAGTCCTTGTGTTGCGGGAGCCAGGACGGACAGATAGATAGATAACACTTTAGTGTACACCAGTCAAAAACATAAACAACAATGTCAAATAAAACAAGAAATAAAAACAGACGACCGAGTCGGACGTAACCTGAGCCATGCATGCACTCTCGTTTATTCTAGACGGGAAAAAGCGCAGGGTGCGCGGGACTTGGGCCCAATCTCGCCAAATAAAAAAAAGTGTGCGGTCAGGGGAACCACGTCAGGAACAAAGTTCCTCACGCCCTTTAATTTTTTATTGTATTTTTTTTATAAAAATAAATCATTTTATATTTATTATCCGATAAAATCTGAACTACTCCGGACGGAACCGTACGTCCAGGGCGTAACGCTTTTTCCTTATATGACGATTTCTACCAGCCAACTCCTACCGCAAGCCGCGTTAAGGAACTTCGTTCCAATAAATAATTAAATCTATAGTTTTACTAAAAAAATAAATTACCTTCGCGTCATCGGGTATGCTTCCTTCGCTGACTAGTTTTTCGAACCTGGTTCTCTCTGTTCTCTCTTGATTTAACTGTACCGATTGAAAATACAATTTAATAAGTTTAAAAACTAAAACCCGACTACTGAAAAATCGCGCTCTAAAAAGTATGAAACGAGAAAATATTCTCATCTAGAGGATAGCCGTGGTCCGTGTTCATATGCCATTTGGCCCTAAAGGACCTACACGGACCACGGCTATCCTCTAGATGAGAATATTTTCTTGTTCCATACTTTTTAGAGCGCGATTTTTCAGTAGTCTGGTTTTAGTTTTTAAACTTACTTTTTATTTAATTATTTGGGAGTTATGGGTAACAATATATATATTTTTGAAATGTGCTCATCAAGCTCTTTCATTTGATACCCCACACGGTATCATTAAAAAATGGTTTTTTTTTAGTTCATGACATTATGTCCTCTAGAGGGCGCCATATGCAATTTTATGTGACGTCACATAGCATATAACCAGCGCGCCATTAAGCCGCTTCTAACGATACCTCATTTGTCAAATTACGAGAAGTAGTTTGGAAGTTAGGCGGGAACAGATGCACATACATACATACATACATACATACATACATACATACCGGTCAAAATCATAACCCTCCGCCGTAGTCGGGTAAAAACCATTTAAATGTTATAAAAAATCACAATCTCTTGTCAAAGAAGCATAAGCGTCCTATTCTATTTACGGCTTCCTCGACACCAGCGCAAGCTTTGTTGATGAATTAAGTTGTAGTGCCTGTGCTCATTATGACCTGTTACATAATGACCTGTTAAGCTGATGCGTTTTGCAAGCCACTGCTCATAGCTTTTATCCCGCATGCCCTGATATAAGTTATTCTAATTTATTTTGGCATGTTATGATAGTAGCCTGTCAATGAAGTTGGTCAATCCCGCGAGCCCCTAAATGTTTCTCCTACTTCACCTGTTGGAGCATGTTGTAATAACTATTGAGACTAAAATTATTATGACCTGCAAGACATATATTTATTAATTCTGCTATTTAACCAGTAGCTGCTAATAGATTTATTTGACCTGTTACTCATAATGACCCGTTGTTTCAGTGTTGCATATCGTAAGATGCTAACCATCTAATTTCTCCTATTGAACCTGTTGTATCCCGCTATGACCTGTGGGTACTAACAATGATGCATTATTACATTGTTGCATCCCGCAAGACATTAATCATCGAATATCTCCTATTTGACCTGTTGTAGCTAAGCAACCGACAATGACCCGTTATTTCATTGTTGCATCTCGTAAGACACTAATCACGATAATCATCAAATATCTCCTCGTTAGCCTGTAGTCCAGTATGACCTGTTGCAACAATGACCTGTTGTTTCATTGTTGCATCTCGCAAGTCGCTAATCACGCATCATCAACTCATCATCAACTATCTCCTATCCAGCCTGTTGGCAGTACGACCAGTTGCGACAGTGACCTGTTGCTCGAGTGCGAGTGCCCTTGCGGCGGCGGCGCGCGCGCGCTCGGCGGCCTCCATGCGCGCGGCGGTCTCGCGCTCCAGCCGCTCCTTGAGCCGCGCCGCCGCGCCCTCCAGCTCCTCGCGCTCCTGGCTCTGCTCGTCCACTTGCTTCTCCTGTTAGTGTGGTTAGCGGGGCATTTGTCAGTAGGTACATGCACGATGGAATGTATTATTCGCTGTTGGGTAAAGCGTGTGATGGTATGATGGGGGTCTGAGGAGCTGGTTTTAGGGTGAGCTCTTGACCTCAATCTTGTCGTAAATAAATATCGACGTTGGATGGATAGAATGGATGATTATTGCAATATTTAACTCGAAACTCGGTCTCTTTAATAATTTTTATGGCAATAAGTAAAGACCATACTTAATTTTAAAATAAATCTTTTAGGTAGACAGAGACGTGCAACAGTGTGTCCACGTTTCACGGATTTTTTCATTATTTGAACTCTATAGACCTGCTCCACAGAACCAACATCATTTATATGATTAACCATCCCACCTTACATAATAAAACTTGTCTTAGAAAGTTGTTTGAAATTAAATGGTTGATGGGTTTATGATCCACCTAATAGACCAAAATCATGAATTGTGATGGTGTAATGTGATGTTATCACCTTGAACCATTATAGCAATGATTATCAAAAAATGTGGTCATATTTTAACATTTTCTCCAAAAAGTACCTGTGCGTTGCAATTATTATTATCTCCATATAATACCTGTGCTGTCAGCTTAGACCTGCATGTCTTAGAAAATCTAACAAATTTTCAAAAGACAATATGTGAAATCCAACAACCCGCCCATGTTGTAATAACTAAATGGCTGGCCCAATGGCCAGCGTGGTGAATTATGGCCTGAACCCCCCTCGCATTGAGAGGAGGCCCGTGGTTAGGAGGGGGACGTTAAAAGGGCGATTTTTTTGACAGTTTAGGACCTTTATTAAAATATGACCACATTCATGATACGAAATTAGTGTTATAAAAATTTTCACATACCTTCTTAGCTAGTTCGGTGGCTAGGTCAATATTTTCCCTCTCCAGGTTATCAGCCTTTGTTCTGGCAGCCACCAGCTCTTCTTCTTTGGCTAATAGATGGACAATTTCGCCCACATTTATCTCTAGAGGCGCTACGTCCGGGTCGTAGATCTAGAAGAAAAATGTCATCTTGTTGAGGTAAAAGAACAATATTTGAGGTGTAACTTGTTAAGTCTAATCAGTAATCATTAAGTTTGAGCTACATCTTTCCAACTGATTTTTCTTCTGATTAAATTAGTTTCGGGTTCCAAGACATTAAAACTTTTCTTTAGGACTGGTTGACGCTTATTTTTTGAAGTGAAAACTTATTTCGCGGCGTTGTGCATTTTTCTTGGGATGGGTAAAAACGGTTAAACTCGCGCAGGGTCACGTGTCCTGATCGTAAATTCGTCAGATTGCGCAGGGCGCTTGCGCGAATGTTCGTGTGTGTTTGTGTTACAGCGTGCCACGCGCATCCATGGATGATGACTGCTGATGGCTCGACCGTCTATGTAGTGGCCAGATCATGGGCCAAGTTATCCCCACTTTACGTACCTTTTTATACTGAAGAGACCCCCTCTCTCCCCCCTCCCCCCATCTTTCGTTAGAGACCATATCTTGCCTTACGTACAGGAGTAACATTGGTGATGAGTAGCGGGCAAACTCCCGTTGTATATTGCCTTCAACGTTAATGACCTCCAAAATTAGGGTTAGGTTTCTCTACTCCACAATAAAACTATTTTAGGGTGTGTGTACCTTAGTCTGATCACTAGTACTGCCTCTCTCGCTGCCCTGCTCGCTGTTGGCGCGGCTGCCGGCGGCGGGCTGCTGCAGCACCACCTGCTGCACCACGCGGTCCAGCAGCAACCAGTGTTGCGACTGAGGGTTGTACTCCACTGGAACAAACAGTACCGCTATAGCACACCATTAAGATTTTTCAAAAGCCATTTTCTAGTGGAGAAACATGTTTTACTTAATTAAACCCAGTTTTTTACACTGTTTCTTGCGGTAAAAAATAATTACGTGAGATTTGCCGAGACCCCTCCTCTTCCCCACGTGAGATTTGGTGAGATTTGGCTCGACCTCCTCCCCCCAAATGCCTCACGTAATTTATGGCCGCGCCCTAACATCGTTACTGATACGTCTGAAAGTTGACCTCGAGCTGGAAGATGGATTGTGGAACTGCCCTTCATTAGGCGATCCAAAACCGGCAGCTATGAGTAGCCAAGGATCGTGTTACGTGGATGTAAGCAGTGGAGGTCTTGTGGCTGATGGATGGTGGAAGGTGTCCACGTGTTCCTTGCAGCAGCTCGCTAGTACAGTACTCACGCGGCAGCAGCAGCAGGTGCTCCAGCATGGACAGCAGGTGCGGGTAGGCGGCGGTGTGGCTGAGCTTCCTCCGCAGCAGCTCGAACATGGAGCCGGCGCTCTTGGTGTCCACGTGTTCCTTGTCGAATCTCCTCGCGAGCTCGCGCTCGTCTTCGTTCCGGACCATCTCGAAGAACTCGATATGACGATCCAGGGTTTCGTTCTCGTATTTACGAAGTTTCTCGATCACTGGAAGTTAATATAAATGTATAGGATAATCACCCTGCAATCTTTTGATCATTGTGACATCCATTTCTAATCTGATAGAAACAGTAATTAGACTAGTAAAATGGTGAAAATCGACTCTAGTCCGATCTTCTTCTTCTAATCGTATGGTTAGTGGCCAACCTGGTGTCAGAGTTTGTCAAGCCGCCCGAAGGCCTCTGACACGGCTTAATGACTGCTGCCTAGATGACAACAACCGGGACCGACTTTAAAGTGCCCTCTGAAGCACGGGACGCTCAGCTCAAATGCCACTAAATGGTCACTCATCTCTGACTGACCTTCCCGAGCATTGCTTAACCGTCGCGTTGCGTTGCGTTGTTTAGTCTGATAATAGCCCCAGTTTTAACTTCCAATTGAAGCTGGAAGCTATCTTACTCACCCACGTCAGTTTTCTCTCTTTACTAAACACTTGTAGTCTTGAAGAATTTCCACTTATGGATATTCTTGATGTCGTTTTCAAGCCCGAAACTGAGCTCTGAGCAAGACCCTGATTATTTTTGGATAGGATCACTCCAACGCATGACACTACATACCCTAGATCTGATCTCACGCCTCTATCCTGTATAAGTCTTACCTGGTTGTATTCCCAACATCAGCAGCTCGTATCTCAAATGTAGCCTGAACTCCAAGCTCTCCTCCCCAGGCCCATAGTTCAGGACTGCGTTGACGAAGGACATGATGGCAGTCTTGAGGCCTAAGTCATCACGGTACGCGCCCGTACTCCGGTCCAGCTCATTGACTATGCTTTGGAAGCGGGCTCGCTCACTGGAGTACTTTTGGTAGTGGACCATTGACTCTAGCACCTATAAGAAGTTTATACTCGATGAGTGAGAAACATGTGAATTTTTTTATAAATAAATATCGCCAGACTATCACACCGACACTGTATGGTCTCAAACTATGCAACGGTTGGACTATGGCTACTGGGGGCGATCCCAGTGACACCCAGACTAGGGCAAATTACGAAGAGGCCGTTTCAGAAATTTGCCTCTGGTGGGAATCGAACCTGCAACCACCTGATGCAGTAAGTCTAGCGGCCTACGCTCGAACCACTGCGCCAAGTCGTCGATCATGGGACCTGCATTTATTTTCTTCTACTAGCAGAATAGGTACCTTTTATTTCCTGTTAAGGTTGGAACAGTTCTACCATCTCCACATTGCCGTGGAAGCCGGCTAATGATGGACAACATGCCAGTGAACTCTAGCATTACAGTGCACGTCCAAAACCATAATTAAAATCCTCAACCCGATTCAAGAGTCCTTATACCATAAAGACACCAGGAAGCCATGATATCGTATGTATGGAAAGTCATCGAAGAAGGCCTATGTCCAGTGAACGTCTTCCGACTGGATACCATAAAGGATGTGACAGAACTCAGAATTTAATTTATGGTAAACATGCATGGTGTGTGGCGACTCTAAGAGGAGGAACAGGGGAAGGGTTATAAGCCCAGTGGACTGTGACGTCATACCTTTTTGTGTCCTCCCGGCACCAAACAGACCGCGCCCAGTATCTCGAGCGCCGCGACCTTGGTCTTTACATTCTCTGTGTCAAGGGACTGTGCGATCAGATCGATGCTTGTGGGGTGGGCCAGTACGTGCGCGCGACCCGTCTGTAACAGGCAACAAGTATTTACATAAAGAGAGTATTGCTAAGGAACTCTTGCGCATATACTCAAACATAGGCAGCTGTTCTGGATATAACTTTTAAAATTATTTTTTGTATGTTTTTTTTTTTATTTTTTTTTATAGGACTGCGGTGGCAAAAAAGCGTACGGCCCGCCTGATGTTAAGCAGTTAACAGTAATAATTGGCAGTAGTAATTGGCGGTGTCCACAAGCCCTGAGGCATAGCGTCATTAGATATTACGTTGTGTTGACGTGATTCGTCAACAAAACTAATTAATTGCTTGGGAGCACCGCTCGGCTCATTAGACGCACCTAATTAAAAAGGTAATGTGAACTATTGAATATGGAAGTAGGTAGCCTGTGTAGGAGTATGTGCAAAATGCGCAGGTAAGTAGATGCTTATAACATTCGCAATAATATCAAAGAAGAATGGATATTAGAATTTGAAGACTTCACCAGGAATAAGGAAATATTCTTAGCAAGTGTTGTAAACAGAAGATGTTTCAACAAATGGCCGTTGATCGATCACGGAGAGTTCTCTACGGAAGACGGGAGTTTCAAATTTCTCCCGTGGTAGCTACAATTGATCTTACGATCATAAGTAATTCTCTAAAAATCTACCCCAAGGCACTAAAATTCCATAATTCAACAACGACTCCAACCAAAAGACTATCAGAAGAAGTCCATCTAGTATACTTACGGAATTGTTCATCAAAGCCTTTATCGCGGCTATAAGGTTATGCCTCGTGATGGCGTCGTCTCGCGAGGCTTTCTGTAGTGCGTCCAGTAAGGAGCCGAGGCCTCCCTGCTTGATGAACCGAAGCACGAAGCTGTGGGCACGGGTCCTGAGGGCAGTCTTAAGGCCGTCGACAAGGGCGCACGCTTCCACCGGTGGGATGCCTTCTGATGATGCGAAAGCCTGAAGAGAAGATAAATTAAATGTATGCTTATTCTATGTTGACCAAGACATTGAGAACCGATTTTTTTTCAGAAGTTAAACCAATGGACCTAAATGTTTTTAGAAGGCTAAACCGAAAGACCCTCAAGAATCAAGTATCAAATCATTTATTGCAGTAATTGCGGTTATACAATAATTGTGGTCTTAAAATTAACGAAGTACTGCACAATTTACCTAAAGAGGCATGCAATAGCTTAAAGTATTACATAATAGTAAGTAATTGAATAATAAGCTCAACTTTAAATTTAAGTAGGTATTCTCTTAAATCATAGAAACAATTATCAATTAGAAAACTTTTTAGAGACTTTCTGAAACATTGCATATCTAATGAAACATCATATCTCTTGAAATCACTCCAAAATCTCCAGATCTATTATAGAGATAAACAAGTTGGAAGTTGACTTAAGTAAAAAAAAAAACACCATTATGCCGGTATACCTACCCGAAGTGGTGTAATTTGGGAGCACTGAACTGTTGTATATTGATCCCAATGTAGTAATAGAGGGCGACATCATTGCCATTGTACTCTCCTTCATTGCGAAGTAGATTCTGGTCATAGTCCACCACGCTAGACCAGAGCAGACCTTCATCAGTGGGTAGGTGGCAGTGCCAATATATACCCTAGACCTAGACCTACTACGCCACCAAGCCAACTAGAAACTTTAATGGAATGCGGCTTCCCGCCCGCCACACCTCCCGCATACCACCATCGCCTTTTTGTGCTGGTGACGTCACATTTGACGGGTTCCTAGTTGGCTTGGTGGAGTATTAGAGTCAAATTCGAATAGTACTTACGTCCGCAATCTCGTTGAGTGCTTTAATATACTCCTCGACTTGCGGTGCTGTGGCCAGGGCCGGTGCCTGTCCTGGCGGCGGCCGTCTGCTGCAGTAGATCTGCCATTTTTTAGCAGCCGGTAACGCCATCATGGCTGCTTTGTTCACTGCCGTTAGGTCTAGTTCCTCCTGCGAACAAAGGTGTAATTATTAGTTTCATAATTTCTGCTACACAATATATTGTTGCCGATATTCTGGAAACGATACGAAAAAAGAGAGAAATGAAGTCTAAGATTCTTTAATTCTTTTGCAGAAATCGCAAAAAAGTATTTAAGAATATCGTTGTCCCCACAGAGTAAAGACTTAAGAAAGAGGTGCCCTTATTAGATATATGTATGAAAAAAAACGTGGTCATTGTTTTTTCATTTTCATTGTTCTATCTACTGATAAATAGTTGAACTACTCGCTTCGTTTTATGTCGATGTTAGTACTAGGCCAGTCCCCTTAGTAACTGGTCCATGGTTGTCCCTGATGATAATACTTAGATGATTTCATAATCTCTTTAGAAATAGTCTTAAAACAAGTTTTGATCCAACATCCATAAAATCTAAATGCCAAAACACGTAAAAGTACCGATGGAATGACATCGCGATAAAAAAGGAAAAACTACTCGCATAAACAGATGTAACTTTTGGGACACACCTTACGTTCTAAAATGGTCAAATATTTGGAAGTGTGGCGAATGTATTTGGAGATATTATGTGGTTTAAGTATATCCAGCCTTAAATAGATGACACGGGTCCACGACTTTTATAGGCAGGCCTTTTTATGGGCCTAATTTTATCTGGATATATTTGCACTTAGAACGCTTTTAAACTAGCGTTTTATACGAGCTTTTCGAAGTTTGTCGAAGCGCGTGTAAGCGCGTACGCAGAAACGACCGTATACGTGCAAAAAAACCGAAATGAAAGCGCTCTTATGCCGTCTGAAATTCATTGGTGCTGTCTGAAATTCATTCATTGGCAAAAGGTTTGGTTTGTATATCGTATCCCTTATTTATAAACGAATCATTTGAGTAAGTACTAGGGGGTGCATTCCGAAATTCCGAAATTTCATAATTTCGAAATTTCGGACCATTTTTGCATAGTTTTCAATTTCGGAATTTCGGCCATTCAGTTTCGGAATCCGAAATTAAATTTAGTTTCTTAACAGCCACCGTAATTCTCGAATGAATCATTTTTCCATTTCGTGCGCTATCCTAGAGTCTTTATATTGGAACTAGAACATTATGGAACTATTAAAATGCCTGTAGAATAATATCCCGCGGCCGAAATATTGAGAACAAAAGTACAAAAACATTATGTGAGAGGGATACTACTTACTTATATTCCCAAAACTGTTAATATATCCTGGAGGGGTTTATCAAGGCGGGGCAAAATTCGAAGTTTCATCAAGTCTTTCAAATCAAAGGCTTGCGTCAGCCTGGACTTTCTCTCAGTTTTAACTTATTGAGCTTAAACATGATGCGTAAAACTAGAGTCTATGAAACCAAACCCAAGAAAACGTATGAACATTATCATAGAGGCACGAAATAGCTATAGAGCGAGGGTTATTATTATGTATGCTAGGGTATGTATTTCTGTCCTGAACCTGTTTCTTATTAATCCGAATTTGATCAATAGTAGAAGACCCTATTTGCTAATCATGAGATTAGATTAGGCAGAGGCACGTACAGAGGACCAGATCATGAAGGTGAAGGCTAGAAATTTGTGGAATAGTTCAACGGCACAGGAGTAAAATCAGTGTCGGGTAAGGAAAGAGCCCAGACTGTTTTTATTGTCCTTTCGAGATTTTCCCCACAAAATCCTAATTCACCTTTAACCATTTCGCATAGACTTCTTTCAGTATCCTCCATTTATCTGTCTAACAGGACCTTTCCAGTTCGATCGTGCGGTCTTCTTAACGTCATCTTTTCATAGCACTTGAGGTCCCCTTAGTGTACATTTATTTTTCAATAGTCTCGAGTCTCCATTAGAGATTTTGCTTAACATGACAAGTCCTTCATTCAATTTGAGACAGGTTACACGTTTGCTGGCTTTGTTTTGGTTTCTAACGGTCAATGGTCCAGCTTGCTGAGGTCTTTCCCTTAATAATATTGATCTAATTACGCCGATGAGACCGTCCAGTAATGTGGAGACTTTGCTTATTTTGTCTTCTTCTTCTATTTAGGTACCCGAAGGCCCTTGTCATTGTAGCTGATGAAGCTCTTTCCATCATTCCCAGTCTAGGGCAGTATCTGTCACCTCCTGATACGATATGATATCAACCTTAAAATAAATCCGGCTCATGTAATTTATTCCTGATCTTGCGTCTTCTTCATCATCGCTTTCCCCCTATCTTTCCTTCTAAGATGTTTTTCATAAAGTTGTCATATTGTATGAGATGAAAACATTTTCTTCTGCTACTAAGTATTGTTTCTAAATGTTCTTCTTTATTTGACTCTCATTTGTAACAGATTTTTTTCCATTATCCTTCATCACCACATTTCAAACGTTTCAATCTACCCTATGCTCGTCTCTTTCAATGAGAGTCCACGATTCACAACCATATAGCGCTACGCTTTATTTTATTTATACAATTACAAAATTGCCTGAGCTGGGTCTGTGAAAATATTTTGGAAGGCGTCTGAATGAAATGTTTTTTGGTTTGTTGTTTGTTGGTCTGTATATCTGTACTTATGTTCGAGCATCACAAGAAAATGGCTCAACCGATTCGAACGAAGGTTTCACTAAACACATCATCACGATATTAGGGGTCGAGCTACAGAATAAAATCTAGAGCTAGTTGAAGCTGCGGCTGAAAGCTATTTTTCGTCGTAAAATGATTCGAAAACGACATATCTATTGATTTTATAATGAAACTAGCAGTAAAACACTAATTTATACTAAACATTTCAAATTTTACAGTAAAATTGCAATTTATAATCGATTTACCAAAATGTAGTTTCAGTTTCGGAATTCCGAAATTTCGAAACTGACGAGCCTAATTTCGTAGGCCAATTCCGAAATTGAAAATCTACGAAACTGCACGCCCTAGTAAGTACCTATAATTGATAGTGGAATTTACGATCCTATGTTACGACATCGTCCACTTTCCTAAATAGTCCACTTTCTAAATCATCCACTACCAATTCCCATGTCGTCCAATTCCTAAGCCGTTCACTTTCTAAGTCGTCCACTTCACTAAGAGCCACGTGACGTATCGATCGTGTGACGTATTGATGCTGCGTCGCGTTTCTTCGGCGCGAACGAGTGAGACGCAGCATCAAAATCGCCGATCGCCGATGCTAAAAGTAGCAAGTCTGCGGAGGCCCTAACTCGTCCAGTTCATAATTCATCCACTCTCCTGAGTCGTTTACTTCCCAAAGCGTCTGGATAGTAGGATAGCCTAGCACATAAACTTCAAGGATTTGTACGTGGAGATGTGGGTTTCAAGCCTTCCAAAATTCTAGCCCCCATATTTATAGAAACTTGTGATCGACTTACACTGGCATTACAAATCACTTTTGTTCCTAGAAATGCTTTGTAAACTCATTGTTAACTGACAACATTTGGAGCTTAGTATATCCAGAAGCTAAGTATAATCATCAATCCTATTCTTGAAAGCCCTTAAGTTTACGTAGTGACGTGCTCAAACAAGAGATAATTGACAGGCTGCCGAGCACAATCCACATTCGATATGGTCATTGCTAACGATTGAAAACCGAGCGTCGAATCGATACCGGATTTCCTGGACTAAGAAAGGCGATGCTAGAGGCAAGTGGCACTCGATTAGAACTGGTGTCAATAATAAGGAGAGCTCAGATTATGCTGGAAAATATGTTTCCAAAGATATGCATCCTACCGGAGATCTCCAAAATTTGCATTTTCTCGTCGAGGCTTTAACAAACGAGTTTCATTATGAAAAATTGTTTATTGTAATATAAAATGTGTAAAGTCTAGACACTATAAATTAATGCCAGATTTTGTTAATGTCTGTGTTCATATCTAGAAATACAGAAAAGGAAAACAACCAACATACATAGACATAGTCAGATCAAAGACATTACCAAGAAAGAGGGAGACATGTGACTGTCTAAATAGTATGTCCTACTCCGGAGTCCGTGGGCACGGTACGACTCAGTTGTTTGCGGAAAACAATATTGAATGTTGATATGCCAATACGGCTCATCTTCTGATGTATACGCATCAAAACACCTTTAGTTTGATTGTCGGATTGCGAGTGCGATAACAGCTGATGCGCGCTGCATGTAATTATGTGCTGAGCACAAGTCTAGTAGCAAATGTATGGAGGTACCGTGTCTGCTTAAATAATACATCAATGAGTCAGATCGTTAATACTTTTACGGCCAAGGAATCTGGGTGTGTTTGTCACAATACGCATATTTGCATTGACGTGGGTAGTTCTAAATAGAATGTGATTTGTGAGATAATAAATTTATGCTTGAATGCCTAGAATGGTATTTTAGACGAATAAGTATAGCTGAATGGTTGTATACTAATTCTAGACCCGAGAAACTGTTTCTTTATCCATTGTGTGTGTTTAAAAAAGAAATCGTAACATCATCGCATAATTTATAACTGAATTGATTTGAATGCATAATTCTTCCTTTTCAAATGGCTCTTTGTAAGGCATAGAAGTCCCTTATGTAGCTTTTTATGAATTGAGAAATTTGCTATTACAGCTACACCGGATCAGAAGCTTCACTGGATGCTGGGACGAGGCTTGAGGAGCGGAATTTTCTCGAAGGCAGCTCAAAAGAGGAGCGAACTTTAGAAAATAATGTCGTACCTCTTCAAATATAAGTGTTCCAATTTAGAAAGCCTGGAATGTAGATAATAACACGAATTTGTCAGCAATTAATTTGCGAAAGTGAATGAGACGTTTTACAACTTCAGTTTATCGGAGATCAGATCCTCGTAATGACATGCTTGGCCTTCAGCGGCCGTCCCTCGAGGCGGCAGCAATTAGGTTTATAAATCTAATAATCGGATTTGTTTTATTTGCAAGGAAAATATTCGTTTCCTTTTTCCACTTGCCCTCTCCTGCTATCTCTTTCTGGGCATTTGGCGTTTCCGTTTTCGGTCTCTCGGGACGAATTATGATGAAGCCCATAGTAGTGAGGGGAGTTTTAAACTGATTTTTTTATTTGATTGTCTGTAAAAGACATCAGAATTCTCAGTTACGAAATTGACGGATGAAAGTAGCCACTCATTGTTCTAGCGGTTATGTATTGCGATGAGATTATATCGGATGATTAGCACTTTTGGATTTGGCTTTGATGGCTGGAGGCTGTAATTTTGATGACTGATTGTGGATTGATTGACTGGACGGTGTGGTAGTATTCGAAACAAAAATCCATATTTTATAACTCGTATTTTTTTTTAAATCACGGTTAAATTCAATCTTTGATTGAAAACTTTCATTCAAAATTCGATACAAGTTTTATACCTTCAGAAAGTGTATGTAATAGCTAAAAGAATTAGGCCTAATAAATAAATAAACGTCGCCGATGTACACACAAACAGTATGGTTCAAAACTAAGCAACGTTTGTACTATGGCTACCATACAATGGACTGGGGGCGATCCCAATGACACCAAACCCAGGGCAAATTACGAAAAGGCCGTTTCCAAAATTTGTCTCTTTGTAATCTGAGCGGCTAACGCTCAAACCACTACACCAAGCAGTGGTCGAAACAGAATCTAAAATATAACATTTTATAACAGAAATGTCGGGGCACCAACAGTAAACAAAACTAACAATCATGAGGAAATATCGACAGAGAACATTATGCATAACTACAGTTACCACAAACGATGACCATACTTCACTGTCATACTGTCATGTAACAAGGAATTCGATACCAATGAACATGATTGAAACATAATCTAATAAGTATTAGCGTAGAACATTACGACATCGATTGATTGATCACTTGTTGGCCGATGCTTACGAGTTGATAGATTGGATGACTATACATTTTGTGATCCTTCCAAATCTACAGAATTAGGAAAAAACTTATCCTAATAAAAAAGAAGAATATGTTGAGAGCCTACTAGGGGCCATCCATTAATAACGTCACACGAATTTAATGATTTTTAGACCCCTCCCCCCCTTATCACAGCTGGTCACATTTGCGAGACCCCCCTCCCTGTGTGACGTCACATATTTCAATATAATATTTCAATTTTCAGAAATTTTCAAAATTTTTCGTTTGCACTTCAAATTTCGGTTTTAATACTTGGATATATTAGATTTTTAAATGTGACGTCACTTAACTTAGGACCCCTCCCCCCCCCCCCCCTTGTCACACAATGTCACATTTCGTCGACCCCTTCCCCCTCTTTACGTGTGACGTAATTAATGGATGGCCTATGGATGTTATCGATAGCCGATAGGAAAGGTTCTTGAGTGGCGACCGCGTACCGGAAGACGCAGTGGGTAGCACCCTACAATGTAGACCGATGACCTAATGAAGGTCGCGAAAACGCTGGATGCGAATAGCATACAACTGATCGTTGTAGAACACCTTGGGGTTGGCTTATATGTTTAGCAGTGGACGCTCTTCCATCTGAAATTCAGATATCAGTTGCGGAGATTCTACCCCAAACGCTTTGTCCAAGTACTTAGCAAAGAAAGGTCCTTCCTTCACTTGGTTATCTACTATGGCTACCCGGGGCCCGGGTCCAATCCGTCAAGTAGAATCCAGATCATCTCACCATCTTTACTTTTCTAATATATATACTTACTCTGTAAATCTTCAAAGAAATATCAAAATAACAGTTTCCACTTTCCACACTACTTGTAATAACTTAACACCACTCATTAAACCACTAATCATAGTTAGTTAAGATTTTAGGCCGCGGTTTACTATGATTGCCAGGTATTTTCCGAGCGCGCTCGGCGGGCCTGCGCGGGAGTGTGGCTCGCATAATCCGCATATAAGAACGTTTAAGTCAATTGCTGCAATTAGAGATGAGGTAGGGGAGAGCGGGGCCAAAAGTTCCGATTTTTAAACAAACTCAAGTATTAATCAGAAAATGAGATATTAACAAAATGTATGCCAGTTTATAATTAGTAAATATATTGCTCTTTATAACGTTGAAAGCCTTTTGGGTGTATCTTAAACGGATTTTTTTATATGAAATTTAGAATGCAGAAAAACGAAAAGTAACAACATACCCCAACTTGGGGCAAGTTGTTATCAAGCTGGGGTAAGTTGTTACTAGGTCTATTTGGACCATATATGACAAAGCAAATAAAGATTTCAATTTATATTCATTTATTAAAAAGACTAATTAACAATGTCTTAAAAGTAGCCAGTCATATTAGTGTGATAAATTTAACAAAACAATAATTAAATTAAATATACTCCAGATACTACTGCACCAACTTGCTTGGCACCTTTTTTTGCGAGAATTTTTCTCGGTTTTAAGACTGTTGTTACTCCGGTCTCGTCTAAGTATATTATTATAAATTCTTGAGGGTAGACACTTGTACTTATCCAGTACTGTACTCAGCTTTATAAAGAAGTCGTCGACATTATGTTTATTAAAATAGGTTGCCCTACTCGCACTTGTAAAGTCTGGGGTCCTTATTGACTAGGACGTTTAAGGAAAGCAGTTAACCAGTTTTTTTCTTCTTCCCTAAAAACTAATCTTAGTTTTTTATACCCAACTCTAGCTATTTTCCCCGCTTTCAACTTCTTCACAAATCTGTATAATGTTATGACATTATACAACAAATATCAAAATCCTCAGCAACAGTTTTTATTTTTCTGCCTTCTTCCATGACTGCATCTGCCGCCCTTTGCATCAACTATTGAGAGGTAGTAACCCTGTTTGATTTTCTCTTGTAAGTACTTACGCATTATGTAATAACATATCAATTATTAGTAAATACATTAATTTTCATTGCAATGGGGTAGGTTGTTCCATGGTCACAACATGCCCCTAAAAAAAGGAACATCTTGCCCCGAATAATATGCCCCCACAAAAAGTAGAATGATAGGGTAGGTTATAAAACCAGATTTATTTTAACTTTAGCATAGCAATACTAAATGTATATTTATACAAACCCACAAAAACATTAAAAGCTAACCAACAAAATAAGTGAAATTGACCAAAATTAACATAGACGAAAATATTTACTAACGTGGATCAAAGGCACGTGCACTCCAGGTCGATACCATGGGACACTACTGGCCTGACCAATATGTCGGCCGTCGATGCGCTGCTTCTTACTATTTCTCTACACACATCAGGCACATATTTATCTCTTTCTGTTTTGGAGCTACCTCAATCGGAACAACTTACCTCGGTAACTTTTAGCCCCGCTCTCCCCTACCATTAAAGAGGTCAGTGACCTCGTAGTCTTAAAACATAGGATCTTCGGACTACCTACTTTAACGCGCCAATACGAAGACGTCTATATTTTGTTTACGAGTTTTTTTTTATTTCATTTAAAACGGTATCGAACTTCTGCAGGGCTAGCACCCGCGACAATACAAGACAATTGTCACGCAGTCGCACCAAATAGCTCTCTCTCTCTCTTATTTAATGCATAGGAGAGAATGAGATAAAATCTATGTATCTCACGTTTTATCTCGTCACAGTAGGGTGTGCTACCAGTGCTGGCTTCCACAAATAAATCTGCATCCATCAAAAATAACTATAAAGAAAAGTACCTACCTATCCTCTCTCTTTGCCAACCATGAAAACATTCCCGCCACCCTATTTAAATAGGGTGGTCGTTAGGTTAGGGCAGTGTAGGTCGTGTACGTCATAGGGTTTAAACCCTACACTCTTATACAACCCTGCATCTGTCTGTCTGGGACCACAAGTAGCACATGTCAACAACGTCATTCGCGGCTTGCCAATTATAACTGAATCATTTGAAATTGAGTTTCAGCAAAAGGACAGAATATAGGGTTTATGTTTATGTACCTAAGTATCATTCATCCTGTGACGAATTTTTTTATCCAGATGGGACCCTCGGAGGCCCTTCTTTAAGAGCATACTTAGGGCCAACGAGCATACTAAGTACCCTTGTTATAATTACGTCATCGTCGTCTAATAATGATACTAGACAGACAGAAGATAGTGCGCAAATAAAATAATAGCCTTTCTCAGAGCTCAGTTTTTATAACCATGGTTGCGTTCATATGCCCCGAGCTTCCGCGCCCGAACCATCAGTTATATCATTATGTCTATGCGTTCCAACGTTATAACTGTTTGCCCGGGCGCGCCGCTTGCATCATATAGACGCACCCTATATTGAATACCATTAGCGCCTTATACAGAATGAATAGCAACATTAATGATATCTGGTCGTCGTGAAAACTTCAATTTCACTTTAGAATTTCATTCAGGTTTGTCACAAACACGATGCTCAATATGCAAGCGTCCGTAGGGTGGATTAGAAAGTGCTAATCTACGCGACTCTGTCCTAATAAAACTGGATAAGGCTGTGTTTTTGGAGTAGCGGAACGTACCGGGCGTTTTATAAGGTACTGAGTTGTGAACAAAGCGGGCGACGAACTAAATAAGGGCCGGGCTCCATAGCGCGTTGCGTTGCGTCGTCGCAAGATTTTGTACTGGCTCATCACCTTCCCCCGCTTCGTCTCTGGCAAGTCGACCATTTGATCCGTTGCGACCATGGACCAATTACTAAGGGGACTGGCCCTAAGCAAGTCGGCCGAGTGGTCGGCCTAGTACTAACATCGACATAAAATGAAGCGAGTAGTTCAACTATTTACCGGTAAATAGAACAATGAAAATGAAAAAACAATGACCACGTTTTTTTTCATACATATATCTAATAAGGGCACCTCTTTCTTTAGTCTATACTCTGTGGTTGCGACGATGCAGCGCAGCGCACTAGTGGAGCCACGCTCTAAAACGACTTGATGCGCTTTGAAACTGTTATTTTAAGTAAGCGGCGCGTAATAGAAATTTCCTTTTGAGACTTGATAAATGTAGGTTTGGTAGCCTGCAAGTCTAAGGTAACATTTCCACCATAAACTGGGCCTCGAGTTTCTTAACAATTGTCTGAATTATGAACGCTATACCTGTAACTCGACGCTCCGCTGCAATGTAATCGCTACCTTACAATCTGATAAACCGACTAGGTTGAAACATAAAGCCATTGGTATGAAAATAGAGTTATTTACAATCGGCAAGGTAAGCCTATTAGCGTTGCATTACCGGGCGGTTGTTTTACAACTTTGAAAGTTGCTTCTTGATTATTTAACCATAGTAATTAGTTCGTCTGAATGCATTGTACGGTCTAGTAAACTAAAACTGCTTACAAAATTCAGCTAATCCACAGAGTAGAGACTAAAGAGATAAATATTGTACACCAATGAGGTATGTTACAGCGATATCCTATACATTATAACACCATATTCTACACCTGTGACAAACAATAAATGAATTTTGAATTTTGAATTTTGAATTTTGAAAGACAGAGGTGCCCTTATCAGATATATGTATGAAAAAAAACGTGGTCATTGTTTTTTCATTTTCATTGTTCTATCTACCGGTAAATAATTGAACTACTCGCTTCGTTTTATGTCGATGTTAGTACTAGGCCGACCACTCGGCCGAGTTGCTTAGGGCCAGTCCCCTTAGTAATTGGTCCATGAGCTAATCGATTTCAGATTCTAGAGTTCACCCTACAGTTGTTCTTGACATTTAGTCAGCGATGTCTATTACTATTATATTTGTCTGATTGATGGCATAATCGACAAAAATTGAGCATTTTTTTAATAAGTAGGTCCCTTTTTAATGCAAAAGATATAGCGCGATATATAACTACTAAGTTCATAAGATACCAACCCACTAAAATTTTATTTTCTAATGTATTTGAGCCAAAGATATTACCAAGAAAGAGGGAGGCACGCGACTGTACGAAATAGTATGTAACAGGTACGACTCTCGTTCGCGGAAAATAATGTTGAAAACATATCGGTGTTACCAATACGGCATCTTCCAGTGAATAATGCCTTCTTAATAAGTTAATTGTCAATTGCGAGTGTGATAAGAAGTATGATTTTCGCTGCATGTGGTGCGCTGAGCACAAGTTTAGCGATTGCGATGTTAAAAGGCACCATATCTGCTAACATAATACATCAATGATTAAGGTCATCTACCTGACGACACGACCTTCCCTCAATTACATTTTCTTAGCCGTAAATTACGACAAATTACAATAATTGTCACTTAGTTTGTAAAGGCATTTAGTGCAATGGGGTCAATGAGAACAAGGGCCAGTTCGGATGACCCCCGTTACGTAGGTAGGTACTTGTAATATAACGTAGTTTATTAGGTATGTGACATTGACGCTCACCGTCCGGTTATACTGACGGAAAGGAAAAACATTATTGTTAGACAATAAATAAATTTATTTCGGTAAAGAAATCGATAATCAACTTTATTCTATTAGTTCATAGAAGTTCCAATTTGAAGAATTCCACTATATCGAAAGTTGGCAGTCTCAAATAAAAGGGTTATTACACCTTCCTAAATTTAGGCTACTTAATTTAGTCGTGACTGAATTTAGGCAAGTGTAATCGCATTTAGCAAGTTAGCATCCTAAATAATCAGAAGCTTTCTAAATTAGGTTCTAAATTTAGTGACTACATTTAGGAAGGTGTAATAAGCTCTTAACGTAATATTGGTTGACATCAAGGCATACTAAAACTCATATAGCAAACGGTGTTACTTCCATTAAAAAGACAGACGTTGATACAATCTCCTGTCACACTTCCACTCACGCAAAGTACAATATGGTAGAAGCAACAAAATAATTAGTAACCCATAATCTCCTACAAGTTTCAACTAACTTATGTACCTATGATCTTAGGTACAAGAGTTGTATATCAAGCGACGAATCTCGTTCAAAGGTTAGTATCAGCTCTCTCCGACACACCCTGCCTCACGACCACAGGTGCCGGTCATAATGACACTATATTTACGATGTCGCGATATTCTGACTTTAATTAGGTATAAAATATATAAGTAGGTTCATAAACGTAGCTGGACTAACGGACTGGTTAGTGGGTTCATACCTTTATTGAAATGTATGCCTTAGATAGGTACGTAGTAAAAAAAGCTACTATCTCTAGGTAGTTCATAACGCTATTTAATGTTTCGGTGGAGAAACGAGAATTAAAATTATCAGCATTTGATTATGATTCATGTAACGTCACGACTTTTATCCTCATTCGGGGGTAGTCAGAGACTTGAGTGACCATACACCACCACATTGTGGAGGTATTAAGCCAACTCAAAGCCCACGTTTCACCAGATAGTCAGAACCCAACGTGACAGGTGGTGAACCTTGTCGCCGTGTATACAGGAACTGACTATTACGTAATCCCGAGGGATAGGTAGGTTTCCTCACGATGTTTTCCCTCACCGTCAGCGAACTGTAAAATATGCATATAGATGAAAATTCATCCATTGGTGCATGCCCCACCGGGGATCGAACCTGGGACCTTCTGATTGCTAGCCCAACCTGTTCACCCCTAGGCTACAGTCGCTTATGATTCACTATTCTTATATAACCGCTTGGCACAGTGGTTTAAGCCTAGGCCGCTTGGCTCACTGAATCCGGTGGTCGCGGGTTCGATTCCCGCCAGAGGCAAATGTCAGAAACGGCCTTTAAGTAATTTGCCTTGGTCTTGGTGTCACTGGGATCGCCCCCAGTTCATTGTACGATACCATAGAATACGCTTTGCTTAGTTTGGGACCATACAGTTGGTGTGTTTGTCTGGCGATATTCATCTTATTTCCTGCTACATTACAGTATAAATCTAGTAGCAAGGTATAAACCCATCTTGCAGCTATGCTAATTATGTCAAATCCAATCAAATTGTAAACTTTGATCTTTTCGATCATTACATATCAGGCCGTAATTTTAATTGAATTTGATTCTAATAGATGTTCTGAACTCAATAAAGTAGCTTATATAATCCTAGCGGGGCTCCTCGTGACTGGGCCGAAGGTCGCATAGAAATTAATTCATGACATCAGCTCAGTAATGCACTAGAAAATGATACAACTTGTTTTATGATCGGCATTCAAAGTCAAATGTAAATATTGAGACCTTTCAATCGGCTCAGGAATCTAGTCTGATGCCTGAGATCACGGCCCACTGTGCTTAGAAATTTTATTTGTTTGTTAAAACTTGGCATGATGCACCTATTATGCTTAAGTATAAATAGGGCACAATAACGATAGAGACACATATAGAAATGCATCAACATTTCACAATGTTGATGAGGTGAGCACTGAATGATTTGCTTAAGAGATTTATTGCCTTGGTTTATACGTTACCAGTCCATTGTATGGTAGCTATAGCACCTACAAACGTTTGGACCATTCAGTTGGTATTGGTTTGACAAAATAAGAGAAAAACAATATATCCTTCTGCCAATAAAAAGATCAGTCGTATGAATATCCCATAAAATATTTACGTCCCACATACGACTAAACATACATACGTCACGACTTTTGTATCCCCATTCGGGGGTAGTCAGAGGCTTGAGTGGCTATACACCACCACATTGTGGAGGTATTAAGCCAACTCAAAGCCCACGTTTCACCAGATAGTCAGAACCCAACGTGACAGGTGGTGAACCTTGCCGCCGTTTATACAGGAACTGACTATTACCTAATCCCGAGGGATAGGTAGGTTTCCTCACGATGTTTTCCCTCACCGTAACGACGACGACTCACGACTATTAATTTACATTCAAAAGAAAGTGACCTTACCACTGTACATATAAGTGGTAATAATCTAACTAAACTATTAAGGTCAAATCTGCATCCAAATTCCCTTTCCCATACAAACCTTTGAAACCAATCAACATACCTAACACCTGACATAGAATGAACATGGAAAACCTGCTAAAAGAGAGACGAGAACAATGATGGATGATGAGGTGAAAACTCGCATCGAGAGTCCAAGTTGTTGGAGAAATCATTAATAACTATGGCACGCTTGTGGCAGTGCCAATCATGGTGTTAGCACCCACTGACCATAGCAGGGGTCGGGAGAAAGTGCACACAAATAATTTTGTGTATGTCATCTGTCAACGAAAAAGTTCCTGAGTTAGTGAGGTAGGTAAAATTTTAGAGAATAGTTTGATAATTAGTGAGACAATAAAGGTGTGGCAGATGATGTGATGATACCCTTGAACAAAACTTAAAAGGTATATTCAAGACCACGCATTTCGCAAAGTGGAATACAAATAAAGATATTTAATACTTCAGGTAAAGATAAAGATCTCACTAAAAACCTAGAGGCAACAACGAGATGAAATCATTAAAAAAATATACTGCTCGTTTTCTTTAATTGTCCCAAGACTTAAGTGTTTACGTTATGACATCAGACACTACAAACTATCATACATCAATACTTTCCACGACGGAGAAATTTCGAATCAGCAAAAACAAAATGGTAGTGACCCTACCAGGATATCAGGTATATGTAAGGCGTGTTCACAATCTTATCTAACGTCGTACGGTAATGACTGGCCGTCGGTAGTCTTCATTAGCAGCGTGGTCAGTGGGTGCCACGGATCTGTCATCAACCCATCATATTGTCCGGTGAAAGTGACATCGATGTGTTGCATCACTTCCATTACGTCTGTAGCAGTTATTGTTTCATTATCTTTGTGTTCTATAACCGGTTAATTATTTGCGATTCCAATTTTGAATCTTACGTCTTCTCTTGTATGAAATCAACACCTTTTACTTAGGGTTTTTGTCTCTGTTCATTTTTTAAATATTGTCTACGTCATAAGGTACCCATACAATTTCGTTTGTTAGTATTATATGGAAAAATAAACCAATAAGGCCACCCTTTAATCCATAACAATCAACGACATTTACGACATCAGCTGTTAAATAGGTCAAAGTATTTACAGCGAGTTAAAAATCACGGCCAATTTAGTACGACCAACTTATTTGTACAGATGACAGTGTCGCTAGTGTCTTTATAAAGCTATAAAAAACAATAATAGTTCCAGTTTTGGCCAGCTGCACTGATAAGTTGGTAGCCCGGCCAGTGTAAGCCAACGAAACCCGTTCAAGCTAAGTGAAATTTAAGCTGCCTCTTATCATAATTAACCTCCGTGGTAGCTAATTAAATATTTTCTTGGCTGTAGGTGCTTATAGTATTAAGATTATCTGATAATGTAATATCTTAATCATTGAAAACATTATGCGTTTTCAACGTTAAAACCTTTTGAAGTTCTTGTTTATCTTTTTGTTTTTATAAAGGTTAATTTTAAAAGCCATTCGATGGAGTAACATTGGGTGAGTCGAGTCCGTTTAAGAAATCAAGATAAATAAAATGAGAGGGACAGAGTTACGTGAAAAGAGGTAGATGACAACACATCTTGTTGTTTCGTCTCTTTTTAGGGTTTTTAACTCTCGTTTAAAAATGCCAAGTCGCTTGACTTTTCAGATAGAATCTATGAAAAACAAACAAATGACACCATATTGTTCAAACTTTAAACGTAGCTTCGGTGGCTTTGTAGCCTCAGTTATGCCTATTTAGTACTTTAATTTTAAGAATAAGCGTTGAAGATTTATTTAGTATTTTTTAACCTTATACGGCCATATGCAGCTGAGAGGCTAAACGCGTAGCTCATTTACATAGTTCAAGGAATTCTTTGGTGCGATGATAAGAATATACGATTATGTCAAAATATTGATATTGTCCAATCAATTATTAATATAGGTGTGCGATATGTATAGAACCTTGTATTCATAAAATATTATAATAAAAAATACCTTCTCTTTTTGTATGATAAAATTGCAATTCACGAAACAACATAAAAATGATCCATGTCTATGTAACTTGCTTCTACAAACAGCATGTTACTAGCAACGTACATTATAAGTTGTTAAGTGTATGTCATTTTTCAAATTAAATAGGGCAAACCATTCAGATAGTCACCCGATAACATTATTAAAAGTAACAATTGAGTAAATTACTAACTCGAATTACTCAAAATTACTAACGTAGATAACAGATACAGGGCATCGATACTCAGATTCTCTAATCGTGAACGGATGGCGAATGTAACGGCCAGAGGGCAGCAATTTGCGCGGCACCCGCCGCCTGTAAATCAAATTAAACACCACCCACTAGATGCGATACTTATTATCCAATAGGCAGTGTTAGGGTTGACAAAATTAATATGATGAAATTTTTTAGTTTTTTACTTATTCTACGAAGACTGACGCCCAGTGTATGCCATGCGTGATATAACCGAAATGTATAAAATATGATTCAGGATTTAAATAAAGAGACAATAGAAACTGCAAGAATATCTCTGTCCAAGAAGACACCGATAAAATTATAGGGTTGTGACCATGGTGTGTCAGATGCTAAGACATTACGGAAACTTTAAGCATCGATTTATGTAAGTAATGCACGTGTAAGCGAACTCTATAAATTACCGTATCACCAATAAATCTCAATCGATTATACTTTGGCATTTAGGACATTGGTTTTGATATATCAAGGTTATATGAAATCCTAATGAAGCCTAACAGGAAATTAAATAATAATATAACATTTAGAGAATCTTCTGCTTCTATTTTCGTTAAAGAATATGATTAAAATATGCAAAATATGCTCCATCAAAAACTACCTTTATTTAACTAACGACCGAATACTCAAAGACTACACAAATGTTTAAGTCCAACTTAGCAGTTTGAGACGTCGTTATCTGTCATTTTGTATGGCGCCTCAAAGTTGAGCAGCTCTCAAAGTTGAGTTGCGTACGAGTATTCGGCCGTAAGTGTGACAACCCTATAAATGTCGGTGTATTGTGAAAGTAGTCCGAGGGTCCAGGTGGCCGCGGGCGTGACTGCACCTCATCTGTCTAAACAACACCTCCACTCCGGTCCTAACTACCACTCCGAGGATAGCAATCACGATAAGTAAATTCCTTATTTTATTTTTTCACGAAAATCACAAACGTTAAGTCAAGCTTGGTAATCAAGTCTCTAATAGTGCATCTAATGGAATTATAAGTCCCGTATTAATAAATCGATCCCAAGATTGAGAACGAACTTGAGATGCTGTTTTCGACAGATGTTTCATACATTAAACGTGAAACCTGCATCTTACGATCGATTTGAACTTTGAGATCGATTTATTAATAGACATTTAGATACTTACAATACTGTAAACAAAAAATCGATTCACTAAATATTTTTATAACTAGAAATGCCTATTTCCGACCCTGCCATAATTTTCATTAAGCTCTCTGCCCACTACACAGTATCATACTATGACCGTGCTATGAACGTGTCAGGCAAAAAAATATTCTCTGTATTAAAAAGTATGAGACCATGCCCACTAGCCCGTTCCGTTACCGACCAGCACCGTAGCGTGCCATGCACGGAGCGGCAAGTATTGTCGGCGAGAATATTTTGCCGGTGGCGATACGCTCTGTGCATGACATTAAAGCCGATACATACGACTTTGATACGTAATTGATACGCTCTAGTGGGCATAGTAGAGCGTATCGTGTTGCTTGTCGTGTCTGATACGTTCATAGCACGGTCATGGTATGATACGTTGTAGTGGATAGAGTCCTTTAGGCGCGTCCAATAGCCCAGCAAGCACTCAGTTATGACGTCGGAACGCATACACATAATGTCATAACATGAGCGCTGGGGTGAGGCATGTGAGGCTTTTAGGACCACCAATTGAGCTACATTGCCATCATCTTCATCAGATAGAAAATTGCTAAGTTCCTTCATCATAATTGTCAGTGGTAGTTGCATAAGTATACTTATACCTACCTACTCATACAATGACGAAATTAGGTGTATGATGGGAACCCAGTACACGGAGATGGAAACTATTATGAAAACCGCCAAGTTATGTTATGAGATCATTATTTTAATGTTATTAAAATTCCGCTTAACAATAAAATGAAAATTCTTTTCAATGAAACGTAATTGTCTTCTGCTGAATATAAAACAATTATGTAATTTTATGAAGTGTAGCAGCTTCCTTAGTCAAATACGCACAAAGATCTGAACAATTAAAGTACCTAGTCAGAATTTCATTCTATTGTTCTATTTCGAAACCGAAGACCGAAGACTCTAGTCTTATCTAGAAATCTGTTATTTAACGTACTTATATTTTAAACACCTGTCCCGGGCACCTACGCATGTTTATAAAAACAAAAGACGACCTATTTTTTTTTCTGCGATATTACACGAGTTAATTTACTAAATTAAATATAGAAGGTTACTACTTACCACTAGTTCAGCGAATTTGGCATCAAGCTCTTCTTGGGGTGGCATCGGGTGTGTGGGGGTGACGGCCTGCAGCGCCAACCCCCCCTCGCCCCCCACCACGCAGTACGTGATCTCCGGGGGCTCGTCATTCTGTAATTAAAGAACACCATTAATTTGTGAGGAGATACGTAGTCAAACTAAAGACACCGACATAGGTAACCCCGCGAATTAGTAGGCTGCAGTGGCAGTGGGGGGGGCACATAGCCCGAAGAACTGATGGTCTATGGAGCAGAAAGGTTCTTAAGTGGCGACCACGTACCGGAAGACGCAGCGTGGGTAGCCCCCCACAAGGTGGTCCGACGACCTAGTAAAGGTCGCGGGTAACCGCTGGATGCAAGTGGCACATGTCCAAAAGTGGACGTCTATTGGATGAAATGATGATGATGATTATTTTGTAGATATCCTGTTGGTATCACTAGCCTTGGGGAAGAGACGATCTCCTGAAATTCTACACTTGAATCACTTTCAAATCAATCTAGGCCAGATGATAGCATCAATCAAAAATGTCGACGGCTACGAGCGGCTACAGCGACCTTTGCGAGTATCCTTGGTGAAGCAAGATTTATTGGCCATGAAACTGTATGATATTGTTCCCAGAACTGCATTGATAGCACAGCCGGTCGTCGGCACAAACGCGAGATAAATCGATTTTGTCTCATTCTCTCTCCTATGCATTAAATAACAGTGAGAGCGTCTCGGTGCGACATAATGCGTGGCAAAAGTCTTGTCTTTGCGCATATGCTAGCCCTGCTGAATGTGAATGATCAGTAAAGGGTCCAATATCTCCCAAACACTAACAGACAGTTCAATATGATTGTCACAGCAGACACAATTTGATAAAACTAAAATTAAGATTCATAAAATTCCTCTTAAAGCCATAGGGTAGGTGTACAAGACTGCACAGGTAATGTACCGTTTGGAGATCCCGGAGCCCCTCCGAAATGCTGAAGGTAGCCGCCGGGGAGGTTTTAGTGAATAAGAATCCCAAATACTCCGGGTTTCTCCTTCTGGAGGAACGACGATCTTTCGGAAGATTTCACATTACACCAATTTTTTTGTATGGGTCTAAGTGTTGGGTGACCAAAAAACAAGAAAAGCCGACCCCAAGTAAAGAACAAGAAAAGAAAAGGTCTAGCAAGAAGAAGAAGAAAATTCCTACGACCATAAACTTCAAACTCCCATAAATGATGGCGAACACTCAAGAATTAAAAATAGGAACACGATATAAACGAAAGGAAAATCACAGTAGCCATACCGCGACAGCACGCATTCGCGCAAAAACTGCAATCACGGAAAGGTTAAACTTTCTAAAGACAATACCTTCCTTGTCTGTAATGTAGCAATAAAATTATGGAACCCAATTGGACAGTCTGTTCAGCAAAATATATGTATTGCAGAAATCCTCTGTGGATATATTATTGACGGAGGAACATAATTTATTGTCATAAATACGTAATGAGACAACGCCCGAAGCAGGAGAAATATAGCCATTCACACCAGTCGCAATTAATCAATAGTGCAGGCTGAACATTGACCATTGGCGGCGTCTTCATCAGACGCATGCCTCGCGCGAGCACTCAGTTTTGACGTTGAAACGTATAGACACTATGTCATAAATGAGTGCTCGGGTGAGGCATGCGCGGCATATGGACACACCTATTGATATAATGTTTATATTACGGTAGTAAAATTGTAGTTGTTCCTCAAATAAATCCAAAACCAAAGATATTCTCAGATTCATTTATGGTGTTTTACAAACTGCTGAACCTTGCTTGTGTAATATTATTTTTTGAATTGGTGATTTCATTAATTAGTGGTGGGCTTACAACACTATGAACTGTTAAGACTCACCATTTCAGGTAAACCAATCTTAAACATTATCAACCAACTAGGTAGGTAACTATCATTGTTCACGATTCGTCTCGTGTGAATATACTCCTCAGTATAATGAGGAAGAAGCCAGTTCCTTCCTTAAAAGGAGGTTTGACGGCATGACCAATGAGGAAGCAGACGCGAACATGCAGAAAAGACCTCGATGATGGTAACATTGACAATCGCTATGTATTACCAGGGGGCTTACCACCACCTCTTATAGCAGTTTTGTTTTAACGTTTCAGCGGCCATTTGTGCAATGACGTTTCTTATTGTCATGACAATAAGGTACGTCATAGCACAAAAAGACGCTGAATCGTTAAAACGTTCCTGTAATTGAATCGCAATAAGAGTTCGTGGTAAGCCCCCTGTGCTATTACTATAATCGCCATGTAATTACTATATGATCCACGACTTGTAGCGTTTAGTTCCATTTGATTTTTTTTTCTGGCCAAAGTTCTCGTTAACATCTCGAATAATAGCGCTGCGTGCTTCCTAGATAGAAAGTCTGACGTTGTAATCGGACGTTTAAATAATCATACGTTTAATAGTCTCTATTCGTCTTCATCTATTGTTATTGAGGCATCAAATAGCTATTTAATTCAATTAATTATTATTGCAGCGGAGAGTTAAGTGATCCGACAGATAACATCCAACATTTTACTGTAATGCGGACTATTCCAAAAATACAAATTTTAATGTCATCGTTTCCATTAAACACTTTCTTTTTTAAAATACAAGGTACAGATGTCATGATACCTTGTACCTCGTTTCAGTAAACCGTAGTTTCTCTAATTGTATCATTACCGACTTTATAAAGTGGGTAGGTAAAGAATTATTCTTCTTGAATATTAATGTTTATCAAAATGGTCCAAAGTCGAACTAAAGTGAAACAATAATTAAATGGCTCATTTAAAAAATACGTGATATGACAAGACTTATAGCAAATCACAGAGCCACAAGCCTATCTGGTCCGGTGGTTAAAAGTGAAATAAAATTTTCAAATAAGGCCCTGTTTCAAAATCGTCATAGAACTCTTATCCACCAAATAAAAACGGCGTTTTGAAACAGGTCCTTAGAAGAGGATTGTCATTTTTTTGACAATCTTTTATCGTCACTAGCACGCTCTTAGCGGGCCCAATAAGTCTGTAGAACTAGTACTTAGGTACTTAGCAACTTACATTAATATTATAGAGTTCAATGAATCGTGATAAGTAATGCATCGATATTACTTACCACGGTCTCTACCCTGATTTAAGAATGCACTTAAACGTTTTGAGTCATTGTGACCTTTATGCGGCGCCTGCGCCGAGAGCGAGACGCATTTCTACCGACTGTCGCCAGCGACCCGCGATTCCATTGACATTGCCAATAGGGTTGACACGAATATGAAATACGTAACATAATTAAATAATCAATTATTCGGAGATACTCCAAATGTGTTGAAACATTGGAACATACACTTTCACCAAGTATAAGAATCATGGATATACCTAAGGCAAAGTATTAATTTCCTACTTTTATGTGACTAGACCCGCCACACCCCCACCACTGTTACTTCTAGAAGCCAGAACCGACGATGGTATCCAACGATGACGCCGAGGTTTCACCCTCGACGAGTCCCGTGGAAAAGCTAAGTTATCTTGGAACAGACGACAAAATAGGAGGAATCGTAAACATTTATCCCCTTACCTCCGCTGCAAAGATGGAGACAAAAAATATCAGTACAGGCTGATCAATTTCCTACTATCTAAACCGTACTGTTGGTAGCATTACCCTAATCAGGCAGTTATATTAAATGGCAATTTCTTTTATAATTTCCACAATAAAAAAAAGTTGTGCTATTCTAACCAAACACTGCAATGTCAATGCAAATGTCACTGCAATGGAAAGAGACACAATTGCACCAAAATGACGTTGGTATAATAAGGACAGATAGATGACAGGGACGTTTTATTTTAAATGTCGGATAACAAAGTTGTTAATGAACGTTTAAAACAATAATGCAAGTGTCAAGTGTACACACACCGCCACAACATGGTCGGGTAAATAAAGCTTATCAGGCACTCGGTGCATAGCAAATATCGCAGTCTACACAAATATTTATGAACAGAACAATGGAATATTTTAATTTAATTAATTTAAGTCGGTACCTATTAAAACTATAATTAGCTCGAGAAACTAACATCCTTTGCCGGGTTTCTTGTTTTTTTTTAAATTTCGAACAAAGAATAGTCGCCACGTTTTAAAGTTCCAACCGACTGCCGCGTACAATACGCGCGTAAATTTCGTTAAAAAGTAAGGTTAAGACAAACTATATTAACTACTAAACTGGGCAAATTTTCTAAAAAATATGCTCGCGCGTGTTCTGGCGTAGTGTAGGAGAGAATAAAGTTTAAACTTTGGAAAAATATTGACTCGGGCTCCTAGCACGCGAATTTCTAACTAACGACGTGAGATTAAGGTTTATGTAACAGTTTAAGTTTGGACTAACAGTCTCTACTTATCCAGTCGCAAATCCCTCCTTATGTCATATCTACTTGTAAGAAACCTTGCCCTTTCATCAAAAAAGTTACTCAGCAAAAAGTGATAACTCTGCGACTCTCCAACTATACCATCAACAAGGAGCGTAGTATTTCTGTCGATGACTTCACCGAGACTCAGGGCTGTGTACACAGACTCATTCATTATTAGCACCATTACACACAGACTTGTGATGCTGGGAACGCGACTGAGATTGCGAACCATATTCGGCTGTTTACAAATGCATGTGCGAAATGAACGGAGATGATAGGTGGGAACCAGGAACGAATAAGAATTGTAATTGAAGAACAAACGTTGAAGTTGAAACAAATTGAAGTCTCGAGAAAACACAAGGCAACAATAATTCAACAGTTCACATGATATGTCTGGGATCTTGATGAAATTTACTGTTTAGGTACTTACGGATGAAAAAAATACAATGTGGATATTGTTATTTTTTTAAACTAATAACTTCGGTATTTTTAAAAGCTCTGAGATCCGACAGGCAAAGTCTTCTATGTTATATAGAGTAAATGCTAGACTAATGATTACTGAAGTTGATTAAGTATAATAAGAACCACAAAATATCTAGCAAACGAAATAACACCAAATAACGAGCAAAATACTGAGTAGAAAAGTAAAATCTAAAGATACATTAAAGTAAAAATACCTTTATTTTCTTAAAAAATCTGAGCATATGGTGTTCCTGAGAAAATCATTTGCATAATAAATATTATGCTTAACAAAAGGCATTAACATCAAATAGGTGCGAGCCGACATCGACTATTAACGTCTTTTCATTAAACAAGACTAACACAAAGTTTGTTTGTTTAAAAACACGCTGCACTTACGTTTTCCTGCGATTTATTACGCCTCTTCCACGATAAACGGCGATTTTTTGACATGTTCCTTTTTTAAACACTATTTTTCTGGTGGTAAATTACACTCTATGCCACTTAACTGCCAGTATCTATTTTAATATTCGAATAGCATAAAGTCCATATCATGGTCCATTCCTATTTAATTTTTAAAAATATATAGTTTACTAGTATATTACCTATCAGTAAAGGTACCTCAGAGAAATTGGACCTCGCTTGGCTCTTTCTGTGATAGCACAAATAATATAATTAATCACTTGACACTGGCTTAATGTACAAATGAAGAACCGAAAACAAAAAGTTTAAAAGTGCTACAGTAATTTTAACACGTCCAACTTTCATTGGTCCCTTTCCAATTGGAACTGACAACTTAATTGGCTGTATCAGTAAAACAAAATATAAACTGTCCGGCGCCAGCAATATGTCTCAATCAAACTGAGACCTCCCTGTACTGATGTATTGCTTCCCGTACAACGATCTCTATTCTATAATCGACGTTCCCGTATTACCGAAATGCCTTGTCTCGCTCTAATTTTATCGACGACTCAAATTGACATATTAATTAGGATCCTAACGACCAGGAGTTAAATAAATAGTTTATAGACACTTTAACTATGGTGTAGAATTACGCGTTGAGTAGATATTACGTATATAGGTACAATCGCTTGAACATCTATAGTAACAATTCCAAAATAAACTGAACTCTCGTAATTACGGGTGCCAATAAGAAATAAAACCCAGCTTATGTTGGAAATGTTACCTTAAACGTGCAGTGACCGTACCATGGTACCTACAACTTATGTTTCTTAATTTACTTATGTAAGTACGTATTCAAATCTACGCAGAATTTCTGAAATGTTTATATGTATATCCTACAAACAATCCTTCTTAGCAATATAATTATAAAGATTTATCAGAACACAATAATTACTAAGAAATCTTTGTACCTAACAAGAGATAATCATTCTAAAATTGCATAAAAACCAGCAATAATCATCGCGAATCTAATAATGAGCCATGCCGCGGTGATCTTCGTACCACAATGAGGTCCAATTAACATTATCGGTTTCAAAAAACCATAATCTATGCGAACGTTTGACCTTTACCAGTTCTCGGTAATCAGTTTGCATTTGTGAAATGCATTTGGCAATATTCAAATCGGAAATGCTATGCTACTAGCTGGGTTCTTGAGGCATTATTTCGAAAGCTTAGCGTGGGGTAAAATAGCTTGTAGCCTAATATACACCGTGTTCATGTTCATTTGCTTTAACTTTAAGGGTAAATTCCTTACGTCTTATTGAGTTAATTTCTCAAAGAAACTAAGTACCTAACTCGTATCGTTTTCAAATTATTTAAAATCTAAATTTAATCACTAATCTAAGTTAAACCAGTGTAAAATCTTCTTAATTCATAACCATATACTATTTTCGTCTTGTTCGTAAGTAAAGAGTTTTCAATGATCCTTATGTACGACAAGGTTTAAAAAAGTAAGTTTAAAAACTAAAACCCGACTACGGAAAAAACGTGCTCTAAAAAGTATGAAACAAGAAAATATTCTCATCTAGAGGATAGCCGTGGTCCGTGTAGGTCTTTTAGGGCCAAGTGGCATATGAACACGGACCACGGCTATCCTCTAGATGAGAATATTTTCTTGTTTCATACTTTTTAGAGCACGTTTTTTCCGTAGTCGGGTTTTAGTTTTTAAACTTACTTTTTATTTAATTATTTTGGAGTTATAGGTATCAATATATATATTTTTGAAATGTGCTCATCAAGCTCTTTCATTTGATACCCCACACGGTTTCATTAAAACATGTATTTTTTTTAGTTCATGACATTATGTCCTCTAGAGGGCGCCATATGCAATTTTATGTGACGTCATATAGCCTATAACCAGCGCGCCATTAAGCCGCTTCTAACGATACCTCATTTGTCAAATTACGACAAGTTGTTTGGAAGTTAGGTGGGAACAGATGCACATACATACATACATACATACATACATACCGGTCAAAATCATAACGCCTCCGTAGTCGGGTAAAAAATGAGTTCGTTTTGATGTTGTTTTTACTTTTCTCGCATGTGTCACGTCAAATTGACAATACTAATTTAATAAGGACCTTTTACAATAGCCATCAATTAAATATTTCATTCTTTTGTATGGGATACCGGAAAAACTTTTTTTTTTCGAATGTCGTAAAACGGTATAAGTTTACGGTAATGTTCCAAGCACTATGTCGAAGAAGAAAATGAACATATACACGGTGTATAGGTAATAGTAAATTGTGATCCGAGGGGAAAAGTAACTTATTAATTGGTCCCGAGACGGGGTTTCACTGGTGTTGGGCAACAATAAAACTTAGCGATGGACAAACATAGCTCAGAAATGCTACTACTCTGAATATGTTTGTGGTACCAGGCTACCAGGACATCATAAACAATATAAAGTACTAATGTTTCGCTCTACGGTTCCAACAGCCAAACCGCAGCTATACATGAACGTAACCTCTTATCTTTCGCTCATTTTTGACCTGACCGTTGATCTTAGCACTCCTAATAAAAGCACGCGCCTGTCAGTCAATAAGCATCCATTCATCGTTCAATAGCTTATTATTTGGGCACAATTTTATCTCAACTTTTCGATCAACTTGAAGGTTGGCAGGCTCGAAAATCTTTAGTAGCAATATTGATTAGTTACGACATACTCGTAAATTGTGCATTCATCAGATCACCCTTTGGTTATGACCCCATTATAAGCCAACATAATGGAATAGCCAGCTGCAATCTCTGATCGGTAGACGATCGGTGGTTAAGCAACGCTTGGCAAGGTCAGTCAGAGATGGGTGACCATTTAGTCATAGTAGAAAGAGTGGAGAAGTACGTTATCTTGCGCCATAGTATAGTCGCATGCGAAACGGGTCGAGATTTTGTTTGAGTGTGCTTGCGGCGACGCATAGATACTATGGCGCACACATACAAGCCGCGCGCGGTGCGTTTGTATGAAGATAACGTACTTCCCACTCTTTCTACTATGATTTAGTGGCATTTGAACTGAGCAATTGACTGCAGCTTCTACACGGGCTCGCTCAAGCCCAATCCCCCCTTCCCCTTCCTCTGTCCTACTCCCCTTAAGGTCGGCAACGTGCTAACGATTGCAAGCATTTATAAGCTACGGTACTGCGTAACATCCGGCGGGACGTACGCTTATTTGCCACCTTTGTCAAAAAAATCACGCAGTCCAAGCCACAGGTAAACCTAGTTCTTTCAAGTTCCAACCCTAAACACAATATCAAGAATTACATTTCGAATTTAAAAAAAAAATATAACAAAAAAAATACAATATAGTGACTGACACGAAACATAAATAATACAGCCCGCACGTGTCCAAGTAGCACTATCTCTCATCTTGGAAATCATATCGATATTGTATCGATACATGTATCGAGTGACCGACATCGTCCGGCTTTCCAATCCATTGTGGACTGGTTCCGCGTAAGCCTGCATAGGGCTGGCCCTTAAACAATAACATGTGTCTATGAACAGTCTCCAATTTGAACGTTAATAGCTTACAGCTAAAGTTAATTTTTGCAGTGTCACTTTTCAGGTGATTAACGCCGTATTGAAATAATGTTGTCAATAGCCCTTTCATAGGGATTGGAAACAAATTGATGGTGAAAGCGAAGCTTAATGGAAATCTCGAGAGAGATGAGATTCTTTCTGAGAATTGTTCTTATCTATTTCAAAGCGGCATCAGTGTTTGTCACTTTGTTACGAGAATACAAATATACATAAATAAATAAATTTCGCGAGATTAACACACCAACTGTATGGTCCCAAACTAAGCAACGATCGTACAATGGACAGGAGGCGATCCTAGTTACCCAGACCTGGGTGCTTACCAGGACCTCTTATCGCGATTCAATTATAGGAACGTTTTAACGTCTCAGTGACTTTTTGTGCAATGACGTACCTTATTGTCATGAAATATAGGAAACGTCATTGCACAAAAAGTCGTTGAAACGTTAAAACAATACTGCTATAAGAGGTGGTAGTAGGACCCCAGGGCAAATTACAAAAAGGCCGATTCCGAAATTTGCGTCAGGGGCGGGAATCGAACCCTCAACCACCCGATGCAGTGAGCAGAGCAGCGCCAAGCGGTCGTCAAAATACCATCTAATTCTGACAAACCATTACTAGCTTTCTTCTGATTTTATTACTTTGCTTCCGACTTCAATGACTTAACCCCGTTTTTAAGTCCTTTATTCATCAATGAGTGTGTTAACTTTACATCGGATCAGTATTTTTAGCGTGATGCACGAGCAAGCAGACAAAAATAACGTAATTATGTATTAACATAAACCACAAAAGATAATATTATAGTTTTAGGAGAGAAATGTCAACAGTTAATTAGAAAACTCGCGATTTGTTTATCTCTACAATCCCCGAACGACCTATGAACCGACCTAGCACAATAAAATTTGCACAAAATTTAAATACATCAGCTAATATACGCCAATACACGGATGTTGGCTTAAAATTTTCACTTTTGCGAAATTCTTTTTATTGCAATGGAATAGAAAATGATATAAATATAATAAATATTATGCTTTCTTAGTTACTTTCGCGTTGAGATAAACAAACGGACTCGGCTACTGAATTTACTGGCAACAAAACAAATTGCCGACATGTCGACGACCAAGAATTTACGATTGTAGAAACTTGTGACTTGTCTAAGCCCACAAGTAGGTCGCTAACCACACGATAAGAAGATCTAAATATGTGAATGAAGCCAAGGTCCTTCCAAGTGCCGGTTTGGTGAAAGCAGTAAGTGGAGTCAACCCGAGAAGTATACGCGATATCAAATGGATGCCGGAGTATCGAGTTACTAGATCGCTAGACCACGTGATACGTTCCGGAACGATTAGCTTAAAAACCTATTGAGTACGACTGGTATAATATTGATTTAAATAATATCTAACCAGGAGGTAGGAGGTCTTCTCATCATCATGATGTCAGCCAAAAGACGTCCACTGTTAGACAAAGGCCTTCCCCAAGATTTTCCACAACGTCCGGTCCCATGTCACTTGCATCCAGCGGTTTCCCGCGACCTTCACTAGGTCGTTGGTCCACCTCGTGAGGGCCTACCCACGCTGCGTCTTCCGGTACGAGGTCGCCACTCAAGAACCTTTCTGCCCCATATACCATCAGTTCTTCGAGCTATGTAGGAAGCGCTGTAGTAGACCCTCTAGCTAAGATAAATGTCTACACGCTTTTTACTAGGGACCATCCGTAAATCCCTCCCTCCTAATCCTAATATAATCCTAATCCTATCCCTCGGGATGAGGTAATAGTCAGTTCCTGTATACACGGCGACAAGGTTCACCACCTGTCACGTTGGGTTCTGACTATCTGGCCTTTGAGTTGGTTAATACCTCCACAATGTGGTGGTGTATGGCCACACAAGCCTCTGACTACCCCCAAATGGGGATAAAAGTCGTGACGTTACATTTACATTTACATTGTCACACAATGTCACATTTCGTCGACCCCCTCCCCCCTTTAGATGTGACGTAATTTATATACGGTCCCCTAGTCATGTTGTGATGTTAAGGACATGTAGATTATCGTGAGTGTAGTGAAAAGGTAGGTTACCTGCAGGCAAGGGCACAACGGCCACCGGCGGCGCAGCGCGTGCGGCATCTTCTTGCGCGGTGGGTCCGGCTCGGCGGGCGGCTCGCCGCACGCCCAGCGCACGAGCCGCGCGCGCGCCGCCTCGGCCGCCTCCAGCCCGCGCGACCACGACGGCAGACCCTGGGGGACAAAGGAATTGATTAATACCATGGACAAAAGACTAACAGGACTTGGTCTACGCAACTGGGCCTTATGACTCAACTAGGCCGCTGACGTCATCACAGTAGGCGTGGTTTATGTCGGCTGCTGTCAGCGTTCGTCCTGTGCACACGTCTTGCCAACGTTCGCATGCCAAATATAATTCTACTCGACACTAGATGACGACCCTTTATACGGCCCTTTTACCATCCTACACTTAGGGACATCTAGTGTGAAAAAGTTAAACCATGTACTAACATCGACATAGACCGAAGCGAGTAGTTTAGCTATTGACCGGTAGATATAGAACATAAACAAGTAGGTGTAATCTAACACCCCTTCACCCGCGCAAATAGTCAAGCGTAATTTCATAGGGAAATCTAATAACAACAACTCCACTATCTATTTGCTAAGTGGTTAATACATATTCATATTATACATCCTATATAGCTATACAGATACATAGAGCGTCTTGTTGTGCAGGGAAAATACAGGGCATCGTCATAATCTGAATCTTATATCTATGTAATAATATGTATACAGTGCTAGTACATACGTAGATAAAAAGATACATAGTAAACACAGTCAAGGACACGGTGAGAGCACGCAACGCAACCGATGAACGATATGCGCACGCTCACGTAACTAACGGAATCTAGCGGTATTCTGATAGTGACAGTGAAATAGCAAAAACGATAGAACAAAAAACTAGTAGCGTGAAATGACGTAGTGTGTGGCGTAAAGTCAATGACCGTAAACGACATAATTATCAACCAACCAAGAGCAAACTGGTGTTCGAAATATGAAATATCTTAAAAATCCTTCGAAATTCAAATCTTAGAACCTGAGTGGCGTTTCTTTTTTTGAATTGAGAAATGCTACAGCACAGAGTGGAGATGGTAGGGGGGCGCCGGGCGCAACAAACTCAAATGCGCCCTGGGCCCTGAGACAGGGTCAGAGGGACAGGCATAAGTTTTTAAGTTTGTGGCGTGTTTTATTTTCTTTTCCAATCCATTAACTTGGAATGCTTGTAGAATATTCATCAAAATTGAAAGCCAGAAGTAAAAAGACTAATCGTCTATAACAAAATTATAAGATAAAACATAGCCAGTGGGTATTTCACAAACGAAGCGAGCGTAAAGTATTAATTGATCAGTTTTTATAACCAGGAAAGAAACGTATGTGCTCGTACGCAACCATGTTGCATATTTCATACGCGGTTTCAGAACGCAACCGAACGCGGGAACAATAACCAATCGAAAGATATCCATAATTTTACTTTCGTAATTCCGAATACGAAATATAAAATCGACTTGAATCGAATAACAATTATATTTAATTACTCGATATAAGAAATATTGTAATTTTGCGAAGATAAACGGTGCTACTCACCGCCGAATATAAAAACGCAACGAATACACAAACATAAATTTGAGACCTGCTTGACTGCGCTCATCATAGTTTTATGGTTGGAAAAGTCTTAACATAGTGATGGAAAAGGCAAACTCATCACATCATCACTCATCACTCATCGGTGACTAGATAGTCACCGACTTTCCTACCCGATCGGATTACGCAAAGCATCGGAAAAGGAAACGGCTCGATTATTACGTCTAATGGGAATTCTTATGTTAAAAAGTAGAAACTAGTTCAAATCGTCGCCATTATAAGCATGATACATATTCATGGATTGCGTAAAAATCTCAATCTATTCGTGATGGAAGTGATATGATGATAGATGTCAAAATCACACTAAGCTCATAAATTACACTGTTATAAAATTATAACTAAGGTGTGGGGTTACACTAAACATATTATAAATACGTAACATTGCATCCGAATACAATTTAAGAAATTAATAATGTTGAACAATACCTATGTAAAATCTAATATTAGGTAAGCCAAAAGTTTGAAGGTTATGTTAAACGAATATTTATATTTTAGGCCAAAATGCTGATGGCTAAATAACCAAAGAAATAAACCTTCTTTCAAGACTATACACAAAATAAAATAATAGGTAGATGTTCTTTGAAAATCAATAATATAGGTATAATTCACTCCGCGGCAAGTTAAAAATTCGATGTAATTAATATTATGGCATAAGCTTATGGTTACTAGGCTTCGTAGTACTTACCTATTTACTTATTAATTGAAGTGTCGAAAATAAAATCATCGTGACGAAAATCTAAGTGCTTATAAATTCTAAATTAATAAATATTGCGTAATACCAACGATCCATTAGCAATTAAAACTTTTCGATCAACATTTTGCATAACGTTCACATAAATATCAGGCGTCAGCTATCAAACGATTATATGTAAGTTATCGTAACGATGGTCTTTAATGAATTTATCCAAATATCCTCATTTGATTCAAGACCTGTTTCTGAATAGACGGATAACTTTTATTCAACAAATGTAATATGGCGTTTTGACTAATATTTTATGGAAGAACTGTCAAACCGCCATATTTATTTAGTGCATTAATTCTGAAGCAGGCTAAGGCCTAGACTAAAAATAATGGTTGGATCCAAGACCCAAAGGCTACAAGTGCCTGCAGTATTATTTGCGTGGATTGGGTTTTTAACTGTTCTGGGGAACCCCTCTATTTCCAGAAATACCTAAACATTCTTCTCCCTCGTTACACTCTTGGCAGAGTGATGATCATCACATAGGCGTTAGTAGCACGCTTGACAACTTTTCGCCACTCCTCACGCACTGCTGCTCTTCTGGTACACTCATAAAAGAGGTCGCCAATTGCAGCCTTAACTTGTCGGTCCGAACGGTCGAAGCTAAAAATTATCACAACGTATTAACCATGTATTCAAGCTACACTATACAAAGTTTTATTAAAAGCTAATTCGGCACTGATCCGACATTTTAAGGTCTTTCCGCACAAACGCGGCTTGCGACACGCGGTTTGCGGCAATGATAGTCGTGGACAATTCAATTTATATTCTTGTAATAAACCGCAGTGCATGAAGCGATCGGTATAATGCGATTTATTTATGTTATGGACAAATCAATTGACATATTTACCGATATGGACACGGCTTTGTATATTTGATGGACCATTTTTTTCAATTTGTTGAGACACGTGACTTATACAGTGAATGTGATCATTATAAATAAATACATTATTTATTTATTTCAGGTGAGGTCACATTATCTATAAACCTTGCTAATATATCCGATGCACTGCATCTGCACGGCACTGCTAAACGCGGCAGCCCCAGCACGAATATGAACGTGTTTGGCTTGTAAATATGCCGCGCATGCCTCGCCCGAGCACTCATGTTATGACACGATGTCTATGCCTTTCAACGTCAAAACTGAGTGTTCGGGCGAGGCATGCGCCAATAGCCTAAGCCAATAAGTTGGACATTAGCGTTATAAGTATGTGTACCTACTAAATATTAAATTAATTCAAAATAATAATGAGATCGATTCGAAATAATATCACTTCAGATTACTGTTATTAAGTATAGTTCATAGGCTTACAAAATGACCAAATTAACGACGGTACTAAAATTAATAGCATTTTCCTCGCCTGACCAAATAATTCTAACGTAATTTGTATAAAAATTAAAATTTTATAGACATATAACCACTTTGACTTTAAAAGTAGGATTTTGTGTTTGTTCATCATAGAAGTATTACATTGTAACATTTTTATGAACGCCTTATATGATATAGTTTCATTATTTAATAACTTCTCGAAACTTCCAAACTTATGATTAAAATTAAATAAGGGAAACGAATAATGCACCTTTTTGTTGAACTTTATTCCATAGTTAGGCAACTATGGAATAAAGTTCAACAAAAAGGTCGACCAAGAAAGAAATGGCGAGATGATATGAATACCTTGTCAGGAAGTAGCCCTAGACAGAAGTAAGTGGAGAAGTAAAGGGGATGAACTTTGCCCAGGAGAAGGACGATAAACAGCTATAAAAAATACTAGGTATATTAATTGGGTACCCAATAACCTTCTCAATTACAATCTTAATCCTGAACTGAATTATGCACACCTATCGCACGATTTAGTACGATAGCAAAATATTTCGCAACAGAGCCGAATGCGCGTGCGATTGTTCGTTTGAACTTTGCATTCGGCATTTTGGTGACCCGTTGCGAATTGATCGTAGTACGATAAGGTGTGTTTACACCGTGAATGTATGTTGTTAACTGGTTAGCATGTAAGATGGCCGCGATCTTGTACTGGTTAGAATTGAGTCGTTAGCGTGTCTTTTATCCCCGTTCGGGGGTAGTCAGAGGCTTGAGTGCCCATACACCACCACATTGTGTACCAACTCAAAGCCCACGTTTTACTAGATAGTCAGAACCCAACGTGACAGGTGGTGAACCGTGTCGCCGTGTATACAGGAACTGACTATTACCTAATCCCGAGGGATAAATAGGTTTCCTCACGATGTTTTCCGTCACCGTCAGCGAACTGTAAATTATGCACATAGATGAAAATTCATCCATTGGTGCACGCCCCACCGGGGATCGAACCTGGGACCTTCTGATTGTTAGCCCAACCTGTTCACCCCTAGGCTACAGTCACCTTACAGTTGTAAACATTAAACGAGGAAAAGTCTTTCTACGAGAGATAGGTAATAGTGTAGTAATAGTATTGATGTAATGACCAATATCATTAAAGGCCAATGCCCTGAAGACGACTAATGACTAATATAATTATGATAGGTCGGTGTGAAATGAGTTTTAGGAAGTGTAAACCTTATCGTGGGAAATGTAAGAAAAACCGAAAGTAATTACGAACTTTTCTACTTCTTTTACCCACATCCTCCCACTGCTGAGCAAAAGTATTTCCCACAAATTTTCCATTTTTCCTGTTAAATTATTACAAAAACTTATTAAAACAGACTTGCTGGAGCATCATCCTTGCCCCCAGATATAATCATCTCTTTAACATAACAGATTCCGTCACGAATGCTATTCTACCAACCAGAGCTTCTCATCGGTTTCTATAAAACAAAAATACGATTCCGGAGTTTCAGTTGCTAAAAAAATAAACAAATTCACAAGCAAAAGTGTAACAATGGCTGAACACTTTCTTGTGACCGTGAACGAGTGTGTCAAGAGGCTGCAGTTGCTATGGAGGTCACGTAGGCGATGGGTGACCGATGGTGCCGCGACGAGGATGCGTCGGTGAAAGTGAACAACGCCGCAAAACTCGCTACGAGTTTACGACTCATTGACTAGGCCGCTTCGTTTACGATTGATAATCGATTGACATCGATATGATGATAAAATCGATTGTTTGGTAACTGTAAAATGAGTGGGATAAGTATTAGTAGTCGTTGCCTGAATTAAATGGTTATTATTATTATTATTAGCTGACATTACGTGTTCCACTTTGATAAATAGAATTAGTGTAACTTAAAATAAATATTTCATTTTCTTCTTCTTCTTCTTATCGTATGGTTAGTGGACAACCTGGTGTCAGAGTTGTTCAAGCCGCCCGAGGCCTCTGACAAGGCTTAACGACTGCTGCCTAGATGACAACAACCGGGACCGACTTTTAACGTACCCTCCGAAGCACGGAGACGCTCAGTTCAAATGCCACTAAATGGCACTTGGCACTTTCTTTTTGTTTAAACTGTGTAAAAAATATAGGTCGTTTTAAAAAATATTCACGTTTACAAACATTTAAAAAAAAAAAAATTACACGACTTATGTCATAGACGAATAATGTCAAGTACACTAAAATGGTCAAATCAGAAAATGACAAAAAAGAAAAATGGTGAATCCGGAAAATGACGAACCAGAAAAATGACAAATCCGAAAATTTCTTGAATTTTCGCTAATGATAGTCATGAAGTACCAAACAAACAGACATACGATTTAATAATATGAATAAAATGAATTGTGGGGCATCACCTGTTGCTAGACAGAATTATTATTAGACATCTCCAGTCACGTCTCATTGTCACAGGTTTTACTTTACTGAATAGACGGTTTACTTTCGTTTTTCACCCGGAAACTAGTTTTATCGGAGCACTTTATTTGTTTCCAAATTTCTTTTTTAAACTAAAGTCTAGATAGTATTCTTGGAAAGCGGTCAAATAGTTTGGGACATTCGAAAATTATTTACGCTTATTTTTTAACCAAATGTTTGTTAAATAGGTTTTTAACAGAAAGTATGACATAGAAAATGGAGATCTAGATTTTTTATAATAATAGTTTGAAAAGGTATAAATCGTACGAAAGTTATACACACAAAGTCATTTAGCTAATGTAGTAACAAAATAATCTTTAGAATTAAAACAACAGAATCTATAGAAATATGTTTAATGAATCGATCATTTAAACTCATGATTACGAAACACGTGTCAAAGAGATTTTAAATTGAAATCGGGATATAACCTTCACATGTTCAAGATAAAGTCACAAAAACCAATAATGCATTAAAAGTAATTGGTAACATAGTAAGAACATCAATCATTTACGGCCTACGCTCTTAAATGAATCTGCCACTTAGACAAATCGAATCCTCGTGAACTAATTGTAAAAAAATTGATAAATTTAAACAAGGGTAAGAAAATACGTCTAGAAAGCAAATCAATAAGTTTCATAGTAATATGGGCAATGCAAAAAGTAATAAGTTCCGTGATCCAAATAGTGTTGTAGAACAAAAAGTAAACAAGTAATAAATTGCGAACGCGGCCACATATCGAGATGCCCTTATTGTAGCGAACGAACACGTCTGAATTATTCATGTCACATACAAACGGACAGACGGACTTAAAAGCGTACCAGTCGATGATAATAAAGGTGCACTCTTTAACAATTTGTATGTAAATAAATTGTTGTGAGCGATGCTAGGTGAAATGGAACACGATATAGTAAAAAATGAGGACTCTGTGTTTGTGAGGACACAATAAGTATATTCGTTATGGAGAAATTGTGTATATTTTTGATTTCTCATTATTTATTCTATCTACTTACCAACGACTTTTGTCTTTTAAAATAATAGTGGTCAGTTAAAACTTATCGGAAGGCCTACCTTAGACAAAGAATGCACAAACATAATCAGTATCGTTCAAATAATTACATGGCAACCGAGAGAATGTATGTCAACCGAGGCGGTTAATGCAACATCAAAGCAAAACTGCATCGCATAAATTCTGATCATAACTTTTTTCAAAGCTACGTGACAGCCATTGCAAAGGACGTTTCTAAAATACTAACGTCAGCGGTCGTTGAAAGAGGCAAATGCGAGAATTTTGCACAAAAACAGAAATGCATCATGTTCATAAAACAGGCAAAGTGGGTCGAAACGATGTTGCAATTTGGCGCCGAGTCCTTTGGCAAACTTCGCTTAGCTGCTAGGAACGCGTTCCATTTGAACAATAAACGACATAAATAGTGAATAATGCGACTTTTGATCTTATAGAGTGCAGTTTAATTGAGGATCAGGAGAAAAAGATGGCGCCTTAGTCCAAAATGAAACTTTGTTGTCGTTTTTGCTAAACGGTTGAGAATTTTTCGTGTAAAAATTGCAATTCTTGGACTACTTTTTTAAAGTAGAGGAGCATTTTTATATCAATTCAAGTAATAATTGAGTACAAATTCATACATACAAATACCGTTCATACTGATTCAAATGGTGAAGAACATCAGAACCCTCATAAATTTCAACTAATTGATACTTAAACAAACTAAATCGATATTAAAAATCGATTACACAGTTACAGCACGCCCAATTAATGAGAGTTCCACGGCAATGCACTCGCGTTACGTATGTACGAATAGGAACCGCCAGCCGGATCTAACGTCGGTTAACATTGGTTACATCACTAGTAAATAGTGTTGACCTCAATTATTTATTATGTAATTATAATTGAACGAGCATATCGATGGCTGCGTTGGTCCAACATTTGTCAATGGTCAGTGTCCATCTGAGGACTATGGATGCTGATTTATGGCTGCTATCAATAAGATTGTATGTGTGATGGACTTTGAAGTATATGTAAGCTGCATCCTGAATATCCACTATCCAGGCTATACTCACATAATCCTTGGTAGGTACTCGCTACAGTACAAAATCTGCTATAAACTATTTTCGTAGATGGGAAATGTAAATCAAGAATTATAGGTCTCAAGGTGGTAGAGCCAAGCTGTAGCCAATTGACTGCAGCTCATAAACGGGCTGGCTCGACCGGGGTAGTACCACCCTCTCACAGAAGATCGGCGTAAAGCAGCTATTACAGCTGCGTTTCGTACGATGAGTGAGAGAGCCGTAAGCCCACCCCCCCCCCTCCCCCTCCCTCCATCCCACTCCCCTTCAGGTCGGCAATGTGCGAACAATACCTTTGGTATTGTAAGCATCTATAGGCTATGGTAACTGCTTAACATCAGGCGGACCGTACGCTATTTTGCCACCGCAGTCCTATAAAAAAAACTAAAAAAATAAAAATAATAATAATAAAAGGATGTAGGTACTATGACAGGTTTCATAAAACTTGTATATTGACAAGGCTTTGGATGAAAGCGAGTAAACTAAGTAAGTAACTAACCTATGATGTTTTTAATTTATAGCTGGTCCAAGCTAACATTTGAAAAACATACATTTTCTAATCAATTAAAAGCTCTTTGCTGTATACAGGAAATGCAAGCATTTAATCTGCATCCTACAAGTTTTATAGTAATAGAAAATGTTAGAGAAACGCTAAGACATTTTCCGGAGCCCATCGAAATAAACTTCCGAGCTCATATGGATTTCTCTCATTGCCTTTCCCTATATCGTTAAGTATTGTAGCCTTGTACAGGTTATGCAAAAATCTAAAGAAGGGATTTTCCAATAATAGACACTGAAAGCTTGCTAGCCTTCGGAATAAAACCCTGATTAAACACAACTAAATGTACGAATACATTCATTTACTTCCCTACCAAGTCGTACGATAGCGTGGCAACTTTATAAAATCATATTAAAAGTAAAAATTAATACGTAGTAAGTGTGGAAGAGGAAGACCAAGAATAAGCCACATGAGCCAGATTAGAGGTCGATGTCATGACGTCCTATAACGAGATGAGAGACTACCCTAGATGGAGAAAGATGAAAAGCTTCATCAGTTATAGCGACAAGGGTCTTAGGACACTTAAATAAGAACAAGAAGGGAAGACATCCATACTCTTCAGAGGGCCAAAATTAGTACTAGCGATATCATTGCCAAAGCGTCATAATTTTTAGAAGTTGCAAAGAACACAGCACCGTCTACTGAAGAGATAAGTTGGCACAGCACTCACTGGCCTTGTTAGTCTCGGTCGCTTAATCTGTACAAAGCATAAGATTATCCTACGGTCCACAGGTCGTATACTATGTATCATAGATATTGAACTTTGACATGCTGTTATACAACAAAGTATCTTAACCAGTTGTTATATCACCAATCTGGCATTTCTATCTGTATGTTTTGCGCATTCCATGTCGGGTTCCACTCAAAACAATTTTGATTAATGAATGGGAGTTTGTTTGGCGATATATTCACATTCAATGAACTGATTGAAATATGGGCTTAAAGTTGTGAATACAAGAGATTTATTATTGTATCAGAAAAATACAAAATGGATATTGCAATCAAAGCAGCATCAATTTGTGAAGATGTCTTAATACAATCAACACCCAAGCTGTGTGTTGTAAAAGTGTGCAGTTTCTAAACTCGTAAACCCAAGTGTAGAAAATATAATAACACATCTGCCAACATCCGCAACCATAATGAAGCTACCTGGGATAATGGCATTTATAGTCAAATAAACAACACTAACAGTTAGCAATTGCAGTCTAAAGTTACAGCTATAAAACCAGTGGATGCAATAAACTTTATATGGAAACTTCAAAAGCGTCGCAGAGACCTTAAGAAACGATTAGATATGTTGATAAAACATAAAGACAACTATTTCGTGGTCAAACCGCGCTTGACCAATTTGCCTACAAACGTTCCTATGGAGCTTGAAATAAATGCTTTTTACGAGGGGACGGCAGAACATGCTGCACAGAAAGTTCGGTGAAAACCGTTAAACAATGCTTTAAGTTAGTATATGTTGTACAAGAAATGAATACTGATTCGAATGGTTGTGAAACGTGGTTGATGGAATACAGAAGTACCAAAAAGCTGTTTATTACTAAGGAAATGTATGCCCTAAAAACACTCTTCGAAGGCTCTGGAGTATTTCATGATTATTAGCTTGTAACTTCTCTAGTAAGTAATTTTATTTAAGTAAGTAAGTTTTTTGATGCAATAGTTCAAGTAAGTCTAGTAAGTAAGTTTTTTGATGCAATAGTTCAAAAAATCGCTTACCTTAGTTAGTGGTTAGTCAGAGAGAATCCATTACGTCATTAATTTATTTTTGTCCGTCTCCATACAATTTGTGCTGATATTAAATTGAAACTATTATCAACTAAATTAATATAATAAACCAAGATCATAAAAATAAAACATGAACAGCTAGCGAATGAAACAACGCTTAAATCATTACGAAATCTACCACAAATACTTTTTAACACAACGTTAATTGCAAAGCAAAAGATTTATTTAAGTACACACCAATCAATCAGTATGATCGTGGCTGTAATTTCGACTATTTATGTGCGACTATTATTGAATATCTACTAATTGTCCAAACATTAGCTGACCTCTCAACCCGCGAGGTCTATTCAACTGACAAATAGCTACGGCCTTCAAATCAACTGTCTACAACTCATTGAAGAAATGCATACTGCTATCATAAGCCAAGTGATTCGTGAGGTTAGGTGTTAGCAGCTAATTATAATTAGGCAACCCCTGTAATGCAAATTTAATTCTTGTTTATTCGCAAGATAGTCAATGGTGAGCCAGATACTTTTAAAATCTTCACTTTATGATAAGTGGTATTTTAATCTTAGTCATGAGACCCGTGTGACACAGCTGCTCATGACCATGAGAAAAATATCCATGGTTAATTTGATTGAAATTATGGTAACTCATACTGTAAGTAATCCATTAATGTTACCTAACACATGAAATAAATGGTCAGAATTAAACATTTCGCAGTTAAAGTCAAAAGTTTATTCACGCATGCAATTCACAGTACTTTTGAATAAATCATTACGCGAATCAAAAAGTGACGACAACAAAATATGGTGGCTATAAAAATATCACGTTAAAACGGAGCAGCAGACATGTAGTCATCGAGATACAAAAATCAACATTTTTATGGCGACAGTCGGCGAATGGTGCTCAATGGGGAATTTGCGATGATCGAGTGCGTGCTCACAAACAATTCCTATTGAGACATAAAACACTCGACATTGGCAAAAACACATAAAAAATCACGCGATTGCGTTAACTATGTTTGTGTGTAATCTGAAAACGTTACGAGAAATTTATCTAGGATTTCGTAACAATACGAGACTTGATTGTAATTCATTGTAAATTGTCAAAACGTATGAATATATTGTATTATAAAAAATGAGTCTATTGTATTGTAATTATCATAACACGTTATTAGACTATGTAAGAGATTAGTTACGTCAAATAACTTGCTAAGTAAGTATTAACTTTTGCTATCACCAACGACGATAAAGCCACTTTAAATCCTGGTCAGACGCAAATGGCTATAAAGCAGTCATAAATTAATCTGAATGAAGTAAAGAAGTTGAAAGTCAGTTTTACTGCCAAGTGTTCTGAGAAACACACCGCGCCAGGCGCTGAGGAATCCACAGGTATTGTCGAATTAAAATGTATACTACACTAACAATTGCACTTTGATAACTGTGAGAACAATGCGATAAAGGCAGTAGCCTTTTTTTAAATTATTCATATATGTTGCCTGCAGCAAAAATGGAGTAGATATAGTAAATAATCAGTCGAATATATTGCGTGCGTTTAGTATTCCGAGTACGGAATACTAAACGCACGCAATATATTCGACTGATTATTTACTATATCTACTCCATTTTCGCTGCAGGCAACATATATGACTAATTTCAATACAATACAATGAACTTTTGTAGCAAAATCGTCCACATATCAAATTGTCCAACCCGTCCACTGCTTGACATAGGCTTTCACCAGAAACTTCCACACATCACAGTCTTCCAACTCTTTAGGTGGATGTAACATTTTAATTGGATATAATTCTCCTAAGCCGCTCTCTTATAAGCAGTGCTAGCCGATTGGTTAAGTACGCGTCTTGCGGGCTTTAGGTCCTGGGTTCAAACCCCGGCTCACACCTCTGGATATTTCGGAATCTATGTGCGATTCATAACTTTAATATGATTATCACTTGCTTACGGTGAAGCAAAACATCGAGAGGAAACCTGCATGTCTTAGACATGTGAAATCCACCAACCCGCACTGGGCTAGAGTGGTGGATTAGGGCCTGAATCCCCCTCGCATTGAGGGGAGGCCCGTGCTTAGCAGTGGGACGTTAGAAGGGCTATTAGGTATATATTATTTATAATTCTCCTACTATATCATACCTACTTTTCCATTTGCACTAAAATAATAACATCACCACAGAGTTTTTAAAATTGATCTGCATGTTCTGAAACTTAGAGGACCACGGTTAGGTTAAAGACATTTCTACTTAAATCATTATTATCCCAAGGGTTGGGTTGGCTTGCGAATAAGCTTGGGGATATATCAAAGGAGAAAATGCAGCCAACTTTTTGGCTTTGTTAATAGCAGCGGCAACTTTATCTTTGAACTTGCTGCCATTATTACCAATCTCAATGCAATGGTTTAACTCAATGCTATACAAATAATAGTTTTAATCGTGCATCGTGATTTAAATACAAAAGAGACTGATAAAAACTATTTTTTTATGCGTGTCGACCAAGAATATCTTCAAATGTCAATATCCTTAATGATGCTAGCTCAGCTGACATCTTTATTATTTTTTAATTTGCATCATTGTTTCCATATTCCATTCTTGTTTACATCTCCAATCGGACATTGCATTGTCTATTGTCTATCAACTGATTAATCGCAAACAATAACAAATGAATCGATGAAATAGAAAGTAAACGCATCGCGCCAATCAATTGAATTGCTGTTACCGGTATTAATATTACATAACTGAATACAGACCTACTTATAAATGGGTTGTGATTTTAACAATGCTTTTATAATGCCTTGTATATGCAAGCTGTAATATACACACCTAAACCTAACTTAAAAATATAATTTTTAATATCGTCGCATGCAAATTCGCTAACGACTTTGACTCTTTCATTGCTACCCAATGTTGAGGAAAATTTTGGCTTAGGATTACATTGATCCAGTTTGTCAAATTATAGACTAAAGAGTCCTGCAGTATTATTATGATCTACCAGGCTTCTATACAACAGCAAGAGGCCAAAATTCGCTGGCATTACTGCTTTCAATTCCTCACCGGTAACGCATGCCCCATGCTAATGAACACCAGTTGAAATTTCACAAATCTGTGCAACACTATATCGTGTCGCAACAGCACACTGCACCAGTTAATAGCAGTGCAAAATTAATTAGTTATTGTGCACCAGCCCACGGTGGGACTGTTGCGATATGTCGCTCTGTCCCAACTCCGAGGAAACGTTACGAAAAAAACAGTTTCGGGATGATTGTCACTCGTTTTGTTCATTCCAAGTCAAAATCGCTTAAGTTCATGACAATGCAAAGTTAATTAGTGACCGTGTGCCAGCGCAAGTTGCAGTGTCGGCATTTGTCATCTGAGGAAATTATTACGAAAATGTACACTAACGATACCTTCGAACCGATGGAAGTTCATCATATGAAGTTTAATATTCTGTTGTATTTCGGAAAAAACCTAAAGTGAAAATAAGGAGTTTGGAATGGTTTGGGCATGTGAGAAGAGATAAAAAGCATGTGACTAAACGAGTTATGAATATGGATAAATACAAAGTAAGAGGAAGATCCATTAAAAATATTAAATTACGATAATGGGTGAGAAACTGCGTTTTTGTAGTTTTTTTAACCCATTATCGTAAGTCCTCTAAAAAAAATCCAATTGAGATATGGCCATCAATAAGTGCCATTTGAGAGTCTCTTATGTAATTGTCCCTAATTCAGGCAGGAATCGGAGTATGCTAGGTTGAACACTCACCCAGATCGGGAGATCTGTCTGTGTTTCAGCCGCATGACGCATCATGTAAAAAGATCCGTCTTTTTGTAAAGCATCTAATTATGATGAAAATTTACCTATAGATAGATATAGAGTTATTTAATTTGTGGTTACAGCCTTCTAACAAAACAACTTGAGAGTATAGGTATTTTCCCTAGTACAAATTACGGTAACGTTACCATACTGCGAACTTATTATTATTATACCGCCATCTATCGGAGTTACGCGAACTAAAAATAAACAATTTATTCCTTTCCTTTATTTTTCAATTTTCTCCACAAACATTGTCCAAAGTGGAAATGACACCTGGAATGACCTTTCATAGCTATGTCAGGGAAAATAGAAGACCACGCTCGCATTGCTGCTTCTTCAAAATCAGTTGTAAGCTTTGAAGGATGCCAGTTCAGGCACGGCGATTTTACCATTTCAAAAAAAAAATTCGCGTGTCTTTCGTGTTAGACATTTAGACCGTTAACTAAAGCGCTGGGTTCCTCAAATGGCGGCGCCGTCATATAACGGCCGTAACTAGAACGTGGGCAATGTAAACAACATGGCGCGGTTTCCTAGTCCGCTACCTGTTTACGTAGCCAATGTTCTAGTGCGGCCGTTATATGATGGTGCCAGTATTGGAGGAACCCATAGCATAAGGGCACATTATTTGTGACGTTAGATGTGTTACCAATGTCACCGTGAAGCATATACAGTTGTAACAGCGTAACATCTTTGCAGACTTTTACCCCCATATTTATAGAAAGTTATGACGGACTTACATCAGCATTACTAATCACTTTTGTTTCCAGAAATGCTTTGTAAAAACATTGCAAACTGGCTAAAAGTCTATAAATATGGCGTTAAAAGTGCCATCTCCGAATATACTTTGTGATATAACCATGGGACCAGACATAGAAAGGACATGGTCTAAGCAACTCGGCCACATGGCTCAACTAGGCCACTGACGTCATCACAGTAGGTGTGGCTTAAGTCAGTGTGCTGTGGGCGTTCGTCCTGTGCAGACGTCTTGCCAACGTTCGCATCCCAAATATAATTATATTCGACACTAGATGGCGACCCTCTGTACGTCTCTTTTATCATCCTACACTTAGTGACATCTAGTGTGAAAACGTTAAACTACGTACTAACATCGACATAGAACGAAGCGAGTAGTTTTGCTATTGACCGGTAGATTGAAATAGTAAAGTAGGCGTTATCTACACCCCTTCACCCGTGCCTTCACCCGCGCAAATTGTCAAGCGTCGTTTCATAGGGGAATCTAATAAAAACATCTCTACTGTCTATGTTCTCTGTGGATATAACTATCAATTTGCGTTTTCCTTTCCTCTGAACAAAACAAAATTACGCGTGCTCTCGTTTCATTGTAATCAGCCAACAACAATTTACTGAATTGTGTGGCTCAATCAATGACTTTGACTTCATGGCAGTAAATTTTTTGTATGCCAAAATATTTACTTATTTTTTTTTATATAAAATGATTTTATTTTTTTAAAGGAGGGTATTTCACTGCTTAAATTCAAACCAACATCCGCTAAATCAGAAATTGTTTCGTTATAAATTGTCGGTGGTTGTTGGATAGTCAATATTTGTTACCCTTTCGTTGCAAAGAGTCATTTTTTCTAAGACTATATTTATGGACTTTGCTATGCAGTCCGCGACATAATGAAGAGATTGTTTTATTAAAATATCCTAACTTCATTTTTAGGATATCTTAATAAAGAAATCTAAGTAGGTACTTAAATTTTAATCTCACTCAGAATCTCCAAATACTAATAAGTCACTTATCAATCCCATAGTTCAACAGCTAATTGTAATAGCATAACCCGACCTTGCACCGAACTTACCATTTAACGATCGGATTAAACTTTAAAATTGAAGGTTACATTAACCTCAGATTAACCGGAGCATTAATTGACGCATCGATCATTGTTCCAGCTAAGTCCGTTAAGTGGATAATTATGAGTTATGTTTGAGTATTTGACCAGTCAATGTCGCGGAAGCCGTATCTCGATGATTTGATCTGATTATGAATCATAAGGAGTTATGCAGTAACATTATTTGTTTACGCTTTTTATGTCTACTATATGGTCCACTCATTACCTGACTTATTCGAGACTTCAATCGGCTGACCATTCTATCTTATGAATAAGAATTAAGTAGGTACGTTACGATCCTTCTAACTTATGGCATACTATATTTATTTGAGTCTAGAATCTAGATCATTCATTAATTTCATCATCATTCATCTCAAAACTATGAATAAGCTAGAAACCGATCGCTTCAATAAAATGTACCCAAGAAAGATCGAAGTGTGCATTGTTGGATTTCTTAATAAAAATCGAATCACGACCTAGACCAAACATTCAAGAGATAAGACAACGTAGTGAGCAGTGGCGATCATACGCGACAGATACGATCCATCGCCGAGATAACATAGCTGATGACAGCACAATGGTACCATTGACAGCACAATGAATCGACAACTATTGAAGTGTGCGCAAAAGTATAAATGGAAATATTCAAAAATGTAGATATTGCTATTGTGGATCGAGTTAAGCAAATAAAAAATATACAATCGAAATTCGAACCCAATTTCACCCTTTCAACAAACATTTCGCTTTCTTCTGTTATAGCATAAATAGTAATAGATTAAAATGGAATTTCTCCTAGACCTACATTCGCAAATAGTACGGCAATTTGAATATCTGTTCATTGACTCACTGAAATAACATATTAACATAATAGTGAGATTACTTTAACGGCATTTATAACCCAACCAATGGGAACTATAGCTAATAGACTGCAGCTCATATTCGGGCTAGCTCTACCGGGGTAGTACCATCCTCTTACAGAAAATCGGCGTAAAGTAGCTAATTTAGGTGCGTTACGATGAGTGAGAGGCCGAATCCCTTTCCCTTTCATTCTTCTCCCACTATCCCACTCCCCTTCAGGTTGCCAACGTGCGAGCGGAGCCTTTTAGTATCGCAAGCATCTATAGGCTACGGTTGCTGCTGATCATCGGGAGGACCATAAACTTGTTTTCTTCCTTAGTATTAAAAAACCCCGCTTATAACACAAGAGACTATTAAAATATCGAAATATATAAGAAACAAAGACCTGACTGACTGACAGACAACGCACAGCCTAAACCGCTGGTCGTAGGGACTTGAAATTTGGAGCGTGTGTTTGTCTTGACGGGTAGAGGTGAACTAAGAAAGAGTTTTTTGAAGTTCAACCCCTAAGGGCGTTAAATAGGGGATGAAAGTTTGTATGGAAGTTCGTCATTTTTGAAGGTACAATTATGACAATTGGTGATCAGCGCGGACGAAGTCGTGAGTGGGTGGGTGGTGGGTCAATCAGAGTAGGATATTATTTTCTTTTGCCAACTAGAAACTAGGTGCACATACAATACTTGTTTGATCGTCCTACAAATGTTTTCAAAACATTTTAACTGCTAGATGATTTCAACCGGCCGATATCACCTCGTAGAACCAGACCGGCAGACGAAAGGGAAATTGACGTGCTACTTACGCTGTTGTGAAGCATAAATCATGTGGGCTTATTTTCACTTTCCTTTTGTCTATTATAAAAAGTATGTTGAATAGATTTCCTGCTTTATTTACCGTATCGTTTAGTGTTGTGGTTATTAAAAAGAGTAGTCCTTGGGCGATGTTTAACAAGACCATCACCATCTTAATTAACTACACCCATATCATTACCTTTATTGCGAACAGTTGCAACCCTTAAATTAATGGATGCCCTAATATATCTATGACAGCGATTCAATTTAGGTCTGCAAATGAGTCGCAAATAAGAAATGGTAAATCTTCAGTCCAAAAATTGAAAACCGTTTAAGAAAGTGTGAACCAAAGAAGTCCTGTAGGTAACTTTATTCTAACAAATTTCAAGATATGCAGGAAAAATTTAACTGTATCATTGATTGTATCTTTGTATAAAATCGAATTACAGTAATTAAAGCATCTACTTACAAGTACAATGGTAATGACATTATGTGTCAAATATCGACTCACGCGCATTGTTACAAAGACTTCGTGTATTGTATCACTCGAACTCCCAATACCATTGTAATTACTGAGTAATACATTGTAAAGTATTACTTACTGTTTCACACTCATCAGCTTACAGCTGTGACTTGAATAATGAGGGATATAGGAGATATTCTGCACATTTCAAAATCAAGTGTAGCAACTATGTTTGAAGCTATTGCACGATTTGACAGATCTCCAAACGGTACTACCATTATAAGTCCATTTACTCCTGAGTCTTTCCCACACCTTATTGCAGACAACACGGAAGCTATAGATAATGATTTTCTACTAAGTTTACTATACTGTGAAATGTAAGAGGTTTTCCCAGTAACATACTGAAAGAAGTTGGGTAATCCGTTTGGGGAACACTCTGACCACAACTGGATTATGATAGATAGTTAGGAAGAAAGATATGGAGCCGACATATTAACAAATAGGTGAAATTACACAGATAAGAGATAAATACCAGATTAAGAATAGAATATAATAGAATACAATCATCTGAGTAGAATCGCCACTGATGTACTTTTCAAAACCACAAGTCACAAAACAAAGAACGCCCTCCATCAAGGAATGCCTTGGTAAAAAAACGCCCAAATAAAACTATGCAAGCGATCTAAAACACGCACGCCCGTAATAATTCTTCAGTTCGGTATGTGAGACAGAGGACCGCAAAGGTCAGTCGTGACGGTGGACGGCGGCAAACAGCTTTTAGTAACACATTGATCAATGGACAGGATATGATCGCCCACATTTATATAGGAACACCTACAATCCTGTCACGCGCCCTTATTCGCCTTAAAGGGAATCGTATCTGTTTTAAGATCTATTGTGTGAAGAAAACGAATTGGATAGTAAGAGAAGCAAGCAATGAAAACAAGGCAATTGACAAAAAATATATTACTTATTGTACCTAGTAGTTTGCCTTGGGGAACACCTACTTGATTCAATAAACCGATTGAAGAAACAATGCAATGCTGACACATTCTCGAAATTTAAGCCTGTCAAATTAAAACTAGATTGTATCCTTCACGTCCACTTCATTGTACAATCTAATGAAAACACTCAAGTGAAAAAAATCTATACTAATTTCGTAGCAATCGATAATTTATCCGAATTACACAACAGAGCTATTATTAATTATACCATTAGACACAATACGTCCGAGCTGCATACCTTATCTGCACTATCTAAAACGTTAATATCGCAATCTTTTAAAATCTCATTGCCAAGTTGAACATTATTTTGACTTACAAACTTAAGTATCGATGTTATCTTATTCTAAGTACTCGATTATTATTTTCGGCTATTTATATGCGGCCCTTGGGGATAATTTACATTGTGTACTAATTCAATTGGACTGGTTCATGAGATTTAGCGGTGGGCGTTGATTTATGATCTGAATATTAAGGCACTGAGTCTATTGAACTCCTACGATTTACAAGTTAGCAGCAGGTGACAACATGGTGACTCAGTATTTGGTTGCGCTCCTGTTCGCTCACGCTTATCCAGACCAGATTGGGCAATAACAAAATTAAGGAGCACAGTAAGAGCAGACGATCCACCTGGTCATAAGTAGCAAGCATCGTCCAGGACACTTGCACCTTAAGTCACGATATTTTTGAAGAATCGATTGAATGCTGTAGTGCAAAGGAAAGACTTCAAAAGGGATAGCATTCCACAACTTGCACGTGCGCGGAAGGTAGGCTCGCGATGCACGTACATTAGTAATTATACTGGCTACTGTTTTAGAAAGGTAGAAGCAAATTCAATTTTCCATTTGCTTTATATGGATAATAAATTGTTTATCAAGCAAATCTTAATAATCATACGTATAGTCAAAAATCTAAACATTATTTTTGAAACGGAAGTGCAAAATAATTCCAACATCCTATGTACAACTTCCTTCATAATTCATTAAAATTGAATTATTCAATAAAGATAATGCACTAACTGAAGAAGAAGGTATAAAACAGACTACAATGATTTATTTTATTTTATACAATACGTCTAGTTTGTTCGGTTAACCTTCGTGATTACTTTTAACTTATTTCGTTAAATAATTAAAACCAGCTGTATAATTCTTTACACCAACATCACTGCATTAATATTCAAGGTTATGTACAAGAGAAATGGGGACACCACTATCTCTCAAGTACTCCGTCATAATTTCCACGACACAATTAACTCTACATGTTACGTCATTTGCAGACACTGTGTTGCACAAAGAGATTACACTTTTTCTACTTTCTATGGTGTTGCATGTGCATGTGTCTATGCCAAATTTGCAGTTCGCTAAACGATTTGAAAATGTAAATTTCATAGAAATGTGGTAGCAGTTTGAAGTTTGAAAGATGTTCCGGTAGGTTAGGCTCACATCCTGCCATAATCAGCAGAATATTGGGTTATAAAAAATACATTAACATTAACAACGCCTTGAAATATGATAGTGTTTAGGTACTTATAGTAGATAATGGTACTTGCCACGAATAGCTGTTATCAATATGCAATTGCAGGTACCGTTAGCTTGTATAGTTCTATATCGTTATGGGTTTAATTTCCATTAAATGGAAATGTAGCTAATAGATAGTCCAATTGTTTGCTTGTCTCTTTGTTCTGTTCCATATTACCGTTGTGTTTATAATCTATTGCTTCGGTAAAATTATATCAGGGTATAATAACTGGAGTTTTGGCCAAACGTACTTCTGCTGGATGATTTATAACCAGATTATTGGCTAAAGACAGGGATGTTAAGTGGAGCCTTTTGCCCAGCAGTGCGACATATAATAGGCTACAAATTCTATAAGTAATAATGACCTTTAATATTTCCGATAACCTTTAGGAATTGTACCTAACAATTTTTCCTTTCATTGAACTAGTACGAGTTATTCATCGAACGTCCTCATAAAAATCGAATCAAATTCGGCTTACCCATCATGAACAATGCCAAACATTGCCTCTACGTGAACGCAGTTAACCTTTAGTTAACAGCCATTGCGAACCAATCCAATGTCGATTTACTTTCGCTAAGTACTGTAATACATAATGATACCACTAAGGATGTTGCCAATAGAATTATAATAATAATGTTCATTACTGTTGATAATGTTGCAAAGTTATATTTTTAAATAAGCAAGTGATTAATTGAAGCAATATATAATATTGATTTTATCCTAATTAATGTAATTTTTTATAAATGTTGGTGACCTGAAAACAAGTAAGGTTATAAAAGCTATAAAAAGTATATCTAGAACTGACTATTTTAGTTTGTAGGTGCATAGCACTTTAACTCAACATTAAGAAACAAGAATACAAAGTAAACATTCCAAAAATGTGTTATCAAACAAGATTTTTTTAACTCTTGTCTGTTTTACACAAGACGTTAAGACAAGTGAGTTGCATTCGACCTACATAAAAGGCTTATGGAATTAAAACATTTTACTGAAATGTTTTCTTGCATTCCATGTTAAGTATAGAGCACATTGATTATTTTAATCTAAGAACTCGAAAAAAATCATAGTTCACTTCTTTATTTTGGGTTCTCGCCAACAACAAAGTTTGAAAGATACTTAGTCCATCCAATTCAATATTGGAACTTTAAAGATTATCCTTAACATTACCAATCTTCAATACAACATCCAAATCAATGTCATCAAGATTCAAATTATTTTCCTTCCTCAAAATTCCGACACGGCTATCCAATTCCGATCAACCTTCTTATTTTTAAACAGTTAAATCACCCTCGTAATCATTTGACTAACCAATTAAACATAAGTTATATTGACCGGACGGAGTAATTGTTATTACAAAACGTTCGTTGTAATTTTAATTACCGATCGATATTAGTGCTGAGATCAGGAATGTGCTTAAAGTTAATGAACCTGTGGCTGTGTTAAGCATGACAAGGCTCATTTCGCAAGTTTAAAGGTACTTTAATTACTTATTGAAACACTCAAATGGAAAGAGTGTGGTCAATAAAATTAATGTCGCTCAAGTGGTTGATAATAATGGTAGACAGATAAATATCTTAGAAGAAAGTAAATCAACAAAAATACTTCATGCAATGCAAGTATATGTTATAGGTAAATGAGGTATATTTCTAGCGAGGACATTAAAAGGACAACATATGAATAAGTAATTCATATTGTAATTTAGTAACTAAAAATTTACAGACAATGACAATAATAGAACTTGTTACAGTGAAACTAAATTTCTTACATAAATAAGATCCATACAATACTATGATAACTGCTATAACTAATTCACGTTATAATGCAATGCATTATATTCCACATTATAAATAAAACATGCTTATTTAAAAGTTAAATTTTGTTTTCAGTGCAAAAATATTTGTTAATAGTAAGAATTTTTATTACAATAATAAATAATAATTAATGTAAAATTCAAAATATGTATTTGTATGAAAAATTAAACTCATAATGTAAGAAAATATTCAATAATTTTAGAAATGATTGCACTGCAACTGAAGTTAAAATAAAATTAACGTAGACATGGTTAAATTACTTACCACATTGATCTTCCCCAAGATGTGATTGATCTGGTCCTTACTGCACATTTTGATAGCTTTGATGTACCAGCTTTTAAATGAACCACATTTTATAAGTCACTGCGATCACGTCTTCAGAAATTGTCACTGCTGCGAAGCGATCTAGTTAGTTTTCTTTGAGGCCAATCAGGAAATAACAGAACGAATGAAACACAATCTATTTTTTCATTGTCACAAATAAAAAATGTTCTAATATTCTGAAATAGATTAGAAATCCATGTAGCACTTGTAATTGTAACTCTTTTTAAATTTAATTGTTTTTGATAGCTAAATTAATTTACATACTTGTGACATGTTCTAATTTAAAGGTACCGAAGTGCACTGGCACGAGCCGACACGATAACGATCAAGTCGATACGAATAATTACTCGCTGTAATGAAATTTACGAAACGATCGGGTTGCAAAATTTACGCCTACCAGTGTTGTGGTTGATCAATCGTATATAATCGAGTGTCAGTTTTTGATAAGCAATGAACAAGCAATCGATATAAGCGATAACCACGTGCGTATGTTGTTAAACATATCGTTAATCGAATTAATAACTGAAAGCTCTGGAGGTGTTTTGTCGTCCGTGAGCTTTCCACCTCTTGCCTTAGCTACTCCATCTCTATCAATATCATCTAGTGATTTTAAAAGTTGCTGTTTCACCATAAATATTATTTTGCCGACAAAAAATAAAAAATCCAATGTGCTGCTAAATTCTGAAACTGCAAACTTTTCCCGGAATTTTCGAAATCAATCGAGCCCACAACCGGCGCACATTTACACTTTCAATTATCGTATCTTACACAAGTAAGACATTGTTTAGTAGTTTCTGAATGTCTATAATCAGTGCATGTTCATTACATAACAAATTGCACCTTTTCTCCAAGTAAATGGGCTCATTTTAATTCAATTGAGTTTTATTAATATGAACACTGCGCCCAGGAGATCTTTTGTCATAGTCCATTCACATATTGCGTAAAATAACGTCAATAGCCTCTACACTAAGCGGCGAATCACAATTAAATGCAAATTCTTAAAAGACGGTATAAGAGAAATCGCTTTTATAGTAATTTCACCGAATTCTTGCATATTTTTTGTACCCATTGCTGACAAATTGGTTATCTCACCATACTGTGTTGAATATTAATATTTTACGACATATTTTCAAATTAAAAACATCTTTAGTTGAATTTGAAACTAACATAATAATTATTTATAAGTAAATAATTTATGGATGCGTAAGCGCAGATGCTGTGTGAGACGGGGAACTAAACCAACCAACCGAAAAAAGCAGGTGGGTTTTCATTGGTCGAATGGCTTCCCTAACAAGTTTTACTACTCTGTCTAATAATACGCCAGCTTAATTTTGTGCGGGTAATGAGGCTGTATTTCGATTGGTAAATTACTTATCTCACAACGGAATCATTAGAAAGGGCTTAAAGAATGGCGCTTAATGGTACTTTTCATAGACGATTGACTGACAACTACTTAACGGGCTATTAACTCATTTGATTGCTGTCCAAAGCTTCAACAGCTTCGGGAACGGCAACTGTAACTTCTGAACTGGAAAACTTTTGGAATGAAAATGATCATTATTGATTTCAAAGGTAGGTAAGGCTTTTAGGAAGCTGAAATTTTGATGAGTTAAAATGACGACTATGTTATTTTCTATCGATGCAAAATTAAGTTGAGTTCAATTAGAATACAGATGAGCATTGAGTAGGTATTTAATTATTAATCAGTTTTTTTTCTTCTTTAGTTGCTTACTTTAATATTGCAATTTTCCGAACACTAAAATCGTCGCAAATGCTCACATTCTCTTCGATACTACGGAACCGGAAGAGATAAAAATTGGTCATTAATAAAAAAATGGAATAGGTAACAGCAAAATACTTTCAAATTCACCTAACAAGCTCCAAGATACTTATCGAACAGTAGCAGCTATTAAAATCAAAACAATAGCTATAGGGACAGTTCGAAAAGTATCGATAAAAGGTCGAGCGATTAATCGAATTGACCGGCTGAGGCCAACCGATGAAAGGGCAAGGCGACGAAGGCTCGCATTTAATCGAAAGGATGTCCGTGGACCTTGCGGAACGTTTGATTGTAAAACAATAGAATGAGAAGCCTTCGAAGCTTTTGGCAACGTTAAACAATATGCACGGGGAAGAAGTACTCTAACAGAGATAAATTTCGTGGTTGTTACATAGTGTTGCATAGTGATGGCAAATTTTTGATCATAGCAACTGAAAACCAAACTAAGAAAAAGGCTCTCTGAAAATGGTTTAGGTGGACTTATGATAAAGTTAAAAGATAATATTTGAAATAAATACAGTTGATTGATAAATGCATGTAATCGCAAGTAAAATCAACACAAGTGCGTGCTCGGTGATGATTATCGAATGTGAACGTATCTATCGAAATGAATTACGTGTAACGACTAACAAAGATAATGGACTAGCAGAAGAAATTCTATAAAGACTCGAGAACATCGAACCTGTCGCTTTACATCACTGAAACATATCAAACGCCACAGAACTGGTTCTCAATAAAGAGGCAATTATTTATTTAAACGCAAAACGCATAATCGATGTTGCACAATTCCGAAATGAAATGTTTCTTTTTTTCGATATTACGTTGCTAACATAACCGGTCGGACAGCCAGCGGTGGTTCACTTTTTTTTTACTTTTTATACACATTCCGAAGAAAATGAGAGTGCCTATAGTATTGTTGGGATTGATAAACCCAGTAGGCAATTATATGCTATTTGGGCAATACGTTTAAAAAAGCTGCTCAATAATGCTGATATGGGGCCCGCTTTCACTAATGAAAATTGTGATTCTATAAAGTGTGAAAGATTTTGGATTAAAATAATAAATATATAGCCTACTTTGAACAGTACAGTTTACAGTTCCTGTATACACGGCGACAAGGTTCACCACCTGTCACGTTGGGTTCTGACTATCTGGTGAAACGTGGGCTTTGAGTTGGCTTAAAACCTCCACAATGTGGTGGTGTATGGCCACCCAAGCTTCTGACTACCCCCCATTGGGGATAAAAGTCGTGACGACTATGTCTATGTGGCCTACTTTGAACACCTTATGTATATAACATGGCTACACAAATTTTCAATCAATGAACTGAGCCTTGCTATTTTCCAAACTAGAAAATATTTTGAACAAACTTTCATTGTTTTCATAGAGAAGTGGCATATTTACTACGCTCACAATATCTGCTACATTATGTGCTTATTACTCTTACGAATTTTCAACTATCACGTTTCTACTAACGAATAGTTCACACACGTGATAGATGACGGTAATAGTGCAAACAATGTTGCGTTAAACAAATTCAGCTGTAATTCAAATACACTTTCACTGCAAAAAATCTAACTAACGCCATACCTACTATGTTTGTGAATTTTCTAAAAACTACAGAATTTTAGGAAGCTGTAATTCCGATAAGTTTATGACGACTATGTTATTTTCTATCCATGCAAAATTAAGTTGAGTTTAATAAGAATACAGTAGAGCATTGAATATTTAATTATTAATCAGTTTTTTCTTTTGTTGCCTACTTTAATATTGCCATGTTCCGAACACAGACGCTCACATTCTCCCCGATACTACGGAACCGGAAGAGATAAAAAATTGTCATTAATAAAAAAATTGAATATAATTTCAAAATCGATTGCATTGGATATTAAATTGTTCACGCTTGCTGCATTCAGGAAATCGATGGGTGGGCCACGGCATTGACCCTTCGCGAAACATTTTGCAACTTTATCATAACTTGCAATTCGTTTGAAGAAAACATTATTTTGTCACAACACAGGCGGCTTGGTGATCATTATTTCCTAGCTACCGATAATTGGTATCCACAAACAAAGCTGACATAGCTTCATGACGAAAAGTAACCACAGGAATGTCCAAATTGGATACAACGCTATGTTTTCGTAAAGCCGTTTCGTCATCGTGCAAGCTCGAGTTACTTTGATTATACAAAACCGCTAAGTTTCAGATTAATACGTTATTTATTACTGAACTTATAGATACCGCAGTAAATCTGACGGTAGTTACAAAACGAATACAATTATTGGAAGTTATAAAGACTAAGCACGTACCAATATAAATTGTTCCCAAAAATGAGCATGAAGAACATGCATTTAAAATTGAATCGTGCCCAAGTTCTTTTAAATCTCTAGAATTGTCTGTAAAAACAGCGTATAACGGGGTTTATTTTAAAGTACAATGTTCATTGTAAATTAAAATTCTAATTCATCATTTTTATCTGCTTTAACATCGTGGGAGATTTCCACTCGCGAAATTTAACAAACTTTGCATTTATTTTACTCAGTCTCTTTTGAAATAGTGTCACACTACTACTGGCTGTACATTATTGACAGGTCTACCTGTAGGGTCATCATTGCTAAGTGAAGAGTCGTGTAAAATTACCCTACTTGCACGCGTCGTTGCGGGGCCGTGTCGCAACTAGATGCCTTTGTCGAAAGGTTAGGGTGAATGGGCCATTTCAATTGTGCTTAAAGAGATCTTACCTTTGGTATTCAAGACAGAAAGAATCAAAACCTTTAAGGAAAAATCTTACATCTCTTCATCAACTAAAAACTTTTTTGGTGACTTTTCTATGACGACAAAGGTCACCTAAGTTTATATGAGAAATTATTATCTTGCAGGTTCTAAAATTTACTACAAAATAATATGCGTTTTCTACCCTCATAATTGTGTGGTAATAAAAATACATATTCTAGAAGATGCGGGTACTTAGAATGACATTAACAATTGAAATGAAGTAGATCATGAAATCGAAGAATTGCTAGGAAACAAAGAACAAATAACTAAAGACAATACCGACGCAAATTGTGAATAATCGTTGGTACACGACTAATAAATTTATCACAATGAAAAACAGTACCAGAATTGGCATTAGCATATGCAAATAGGATACTGTATCCTGCCTGTATCTAACAAGATGAAGATAATATTTTATTCTGGTTGGTTAATTAGCAAAAATAATGCATGCGATGACATTTAAGAATGTCAGCGACGGTAGATAAATTTCCGTGTAAAATTTATTATGCAAGTGCTTTCGTGATTTAACTTTTAAATACTCTTGGATGTAAAGACACAAATTAAATTTGCATATTAGATACAGCTAACAGTTTTTGTTTAAATATTATGAAAACATAGTTCAGCGGTTAATATTTTAGGTACCTATCTCAAAACTAGTTTTTACCATACCATCAAATAATTGCATGTCCTCAAGCCTCAAAGAAAAAAAAACTTTCGCACACAAATATCACTGGCCACACAGTTCCACAATAAACAACATTAACAAGAAAAACTTCGGCGCCTAAAATCGTTAATTCATTCGAATAGATCGATTAGGCTGCATCTCGCGGACTGGCGCGGACGCGTGCTGCGGTCGGTGCATGCGGCAGGTGACTGTGCGCGCACGCACCGCGATCGACCGGCGAATCGAAACCTCGCAGCCGCTGAACCGAAGTAGGTAGCGATGTCATGGCACGTCAGAGAAAATAGTTGTAGAAAACAACTATCATTACTTACCGTACCGTACTCGTCTTCGGCGCTCGTCTATTTTTATTTGCGGATGCCGTATGAATGCTGAACACCATGGGCGACTCACCTGGAACGATGGAAAAATCGGTCATATATGAAATTGTCACGATAAATACGCGACATGCATTCAGTATTGTTTCTAATGTTGATGCAAGAATTTCGTTCAAAATCTTGGTTATTTTTATATTTTTTCGTAACCTAATTTGGATACAAACACACATCAAACTCATCGAAACCTGTACGTACAACTTCATTTTAATCTTCTTTAATCTGTGACAGTATATTTCCGCATAAAAAGAAAAAAAGCAAAAAACAACAGTGACCCTAAACATTTCATCTCTCTAAATAAAGTTACATATTATTACAAACATTGGTGATAACAAGACGAAAGGAGACTTTCAATCAAGATAGCAAATGATAACAAGATGCTCTGCGTCACATCATGTGATATCTGTCAAGGATACATCGACAAAGTCACGAAAATCAAGGAAAATCTGGAGATATGTTTTTTCTTGACTTTGACAGCTATTTTTAAATCGCCTCGTCTATTGCAGATCTAATCCTACTGCTATTTAGTTCAGACTAACTTGCAACATTTGTGCTACATCTTCATTAAGTGTGTCACTGATCCTCGTTGACTGATTTTGGTTTTAATGTAATCTCAAACTAAGTATAAATATCCCAACTTCCCGTCCACATGTTTATCGTCCTACCTGGATTAACTTCTGTCGGCTATGGAAGATTGATGTGGTGTGAGACAGAGTTGAGATGGACTGAATCTCACCGGTAATGTAATTTCGAAGAAACCATTAATCTAAAATTGGACGGCATTTTTTTTCTGAATTCTGGTAGGCTCGTACTTGAAAGTCCGTAATTTCATCTGTAAATTCACTTTCTCAGAATTTTGCAAAAAAAGTACGGGTTTGAGAATACGCTTTATTACATTGAATTCGTTCGAAAATTTCATTTATTTTAGCTCTCTATTTGAACTAGAAATCGTTAACTTTTTTGGTTCTGTTACTCTGATAATACAAAAAATAAATAGAGAAATTTGCACCAAAAACTATACTTTGTCATTTATAAAAATGTATCCATGAAAAGAGCCTGCCATAACCATCAGCCTTCAGTAGGTCAACATTTTCTCACACTCACACTACATCATCGTTTGGAACTTCCTCACGACTTTCAACAACATCTTAATCGATTCACGCGCGTCCGTCAACGAGTGCTCAAATCAGATCAACGCTTAAAACTTCAATCGAGTCATAATCCAACACATCAAATTGATAATCTTGTAGTGAAACTTCCGCCAGATCACTTAAACCTGCTACCAATAACAGATCAACAATCTTATGCCATTCGGGTGGTCCAAACTAGAACTAAGATTGCTATTATGAAACTGGCATATTCATAGATAGTTTTGCATTGACAGTAGCGACACCATCACCGGAATATCTGTGTTTGTGGCACTATACTACTAAATTAGTAGGTGTGACTGTAATAGAAAAAGTTAAAAACTGTGTGCGAGTACGTAATACAAATTGGCGGATGTAGTGGTCTCGCCTCACTGATTGATTGGATTGCTCGAGAGCACTGACAGGCTACTTGATCTGCGATATCTACAGCTGTTTGGCTGTGGTGCAAGTGATAAAATATTCGATATTATTAATGCTTATTTACAAACACATAAGTACAATAATAACATCAAAGTTGATAAGTGTGTTCAACAAACTTACACACACGGAACTTATTTTATTTTTATAGATGATGCAACTGATGAAGAAGGTGATGATGTAGAAGGTCGGAGACCGAAGGGAAAGTGGGCACTGAAAAGGTCACTGAATACGTCAGTATGCGAAGCGATCCATATTTCCAAGATAGGGTGACCAGGCGCGATATCGTAAAGAAAAGTGCTTCACAGATATCTTGACCCTCAGTATTGAGCATACATACACGATGTAAGGACGCGGCCACTAATGAAATAAAAATTCTAAGAACACCAAAACCAAACCTTAGCTGATTCCTGAATATGTTAGTTCAAATTGTGTATGCTTACAGAAATAGATTGACTTAAGAAAACGGGCATTATTGCAGCTTCTACCTTAAGCCAGTGTATAACGTGAGCCATGCTTTGGCCTTCCACGCCCTGAACTCAGAGTGTTATTTCCCACCCAATTAATGCTCACGGAGATTTATTTCCTTCACAACAGGCGTACTTTTGTCATGAGTGAACGATTACTTGTTATTAGTTTTGGGTGTATGGCTACTTAATGGCGATAACCGTAAAATGCTTTTAGGTCAACCTACTTCCTTTGTCCTTTAAGTTAGTTTGTTACAACATTCCTGTGGCTTATGAGTGTTCGGGTCAAGATCAAGTAATGACGCATAGCTTTTTTATATCCTAGGTTAGGTTAATTATCTTTCATAATAATCAGTCTGCTTTAAAATCACAATTGCCTTTTCTTTATTGAGAACAGGGGGCTTACCACGACCTCTTATCGCGATTCAATTATAGGAACGTTTTAACGATTCAGCGACTTTTTGAGCAATGACGTACCTTATTGTCATGACAATAAGAAACGTCATTGCACAAATGGCCGCTGAAACGTTAAAACAAAACTGCTATAAGAGGTGGTGGTAAGGCCCCTGGGGGCTTACCACGACCTCTTATCGCGATTGAATTAAAGGAACGTTTTAACGTTTCAGCGACTTTTTGTGCAATGACGTACCTTATTGTCATGACAATAAGAAACGTCATTGCACAAAAAGTCGCTGAAACGTTAAAACAAAACTGCTATAAGAGGTGGTGGTAGGGCCCCAGTTTTACTAGTTACCTATCAATTTGGCATAATTTGTTTGGTGCACATTATATTACCTAATAGTATGCGTACGAGAACCCTCTACATGGAGTGACGACTTGCGAAAAGTGGCTGGCAAAAACTAGATGCAAAGCTAAAGCTGAAGACAATGGCGTGCATTGTGGGAGGCCTATGTCCAGCAGTGTACAGCAATAGGCTGTTGATAATTGATTAATGAGGCACATGAGCTAATTTTAAGGCTGTCTGCTTACATACCAACAGCCTTAAAACCAATTTTCCCAATATCAATACATTTGAAGATAGTATCTGCAAGAGGTCCGATTATAAGTGGGTTACTAAATAAAGCAGCAAAGTCTACGATATTATTTCAAAATCAAGTCCAAAGGCCACCCCAACACGTCGTCACAATCCAATTACCAACCGCAGCTACCACATTGTTCTCAAAAGTGTTTCGGAACAATAAGTTTTCACAACGCACGGACAGACAGACTTTCTGCTGCGTTTTATACTTGTAAAGACTCGTAACAATGGATATCCCGGAGCAGCGGTAGCCCACAGATTTGCATTTCCGTCTGCAGGGTATCTCACATGCAGTTGTTGAATGAGCTCTCCATTGATGTAATATTTTGGCAGATACGGTACCTCCTTACATTGCAATCAGCAGACTTGTGCTCAACTCACCACTACATGCAGCGAAATTAACACGTCACACGTCTCGTCATTGTTGAAGTCGAGATATAGAGCGATGTGCTCTGAAGACTATACAGGCAGCTAACGAGGCATGTATGGAGGCTATCTCCTCTTAGACGAGTGGAGTATTTTTTTTTAAATATCACCTTATTTATAGAACCCTAATCTTTAATAAGTTTAAAAACTAAAACCCGACTACTGAAAAATCGCGCTCTAAAAAGTGTGAAACAAGAAAATATTCTCATCTAGAGGATAGCCGTGGTCCGTGTAGGTCCTTTAGGGCCAAATGGCATATGAACACGGACCACGGCTATCCTCTAGATAAGAATATTTTCTTGTTTCACACTTTTTAGAGCGCGATTTTTCAGTAGTCGGGTTTTAGTTTTTAAACTTACTTTTTATTTAATTATTTTGGAGTTATAGGTAACAATATATATATTTTTGAAATGTGCTCATCAAGCTCTTTCATTTGATACCCCACATGGTTTCATTAAAAAATGTTTTTTTTTTAGTTCATGACATTATGTCCTCTAGAGGGCGCCATATGCAATTTTATGTGACGTCACATAGCCTATAACCAGCACGCCATTAAGCCGCTTCTAACGACACCTCATTTGTCAAATTACGACACGTCGTTTGGAAGTTAGGTGGGAACAGATGCACATACATACATACATACATACCTACATACATACATACCTACATACATACATACCGGTCAAAATCATAACCCTCCGCCGTAGTCGGGTAAAAAATAAGCAGGAAAAAAGTGCTACTGCTTGGAATTTTTAATTCTTTTTTTTTCACTATGAGATGGAGAAAGATAATACCTAAAATAAATAAGTTAGATTTTGATGAAACAATAGTTTTCATGTCACAATTAATGATTTTCGCAACAAAAGTGGGCAGGGTTTGTGCGCTCTCGACCAATCCAGACGCCTAAAACGCTCGGCCGGGAAGCGGGGCCTTAATAATAAAATATGGAGAAACCTACTACCAATATAGTGACACAGGGTTTAACAACACAGGATAACAATATGAAATCTATCAATATATTACAATAGCGTCAATAATCTAACCGCAAGGATAATGTGAGTCAGTATAGGAAAGACTTTCAATAAAGTTATCTGTTAGCTATATTTCTTACTTGCCTCACAATATAAGAATGTTTTCAACGGATTTGTCGTGAATTATTGCAGCACGATATCTCCTTCTCGTATTATAATAATATGGACAATACTTATACCGATTACAAATAATATATTTTTATGTACCTACACTAGACATTAAGTCATTTTGGATTTCGATATAAATGTTTTTGTAATACTTAACAATTTTGTTAAATTAAATCCTTACATAACTGCATCCCTTGTCCCACTTTCTTAAACACTAAGCCTAGATTATCTCAGCATTAGCGATAGTCGTCTACGGACTGGACTGGACAGAGAAATGGCCGTATCCACTCGACGTCCGGCTATCGGATGACGTCATTTAGTTTAGTATATTCAGTACGCACTACTTACCTGAATACTTGATAGACGCGACGCGTGTATTAGTATCAGTGTTACAGCATTTTGCTTCCGTATTACATAGATACGCATCTAGTAGGTATATTGCATTATGTTCGACGATCCGACGCAAGAGCGTTATAAAATTCTTAATCGGGCACGTATCATTGTATTTTTATATATATAGCAGTTTAAAGCAGTTTATTTGTTTTAGGGCGCCTACACATTAGAGGCATGTGCAGAGCAGTTTAGCCACGTGCGCGTGTCAGGATAGTGGCGCGACTGCCTCGCCACAATGACAATTCTACACGCGTTTAATTTGAAGACGCCCTTAATGTTAAAGAAAACTATTTTCAAGGTACATTACTACTAAAAATATATACGAGGTAACTATATTTTTTTCTAAGGGCCTCCGCAGACTAGCTACTTTTAGCATCGGCGATCGGCGATTTTGATGCTGCGTCTCGCTCGATCGCGCTCGAAGAAATGCGACGCAGCATCGATACGTCACAAAATCGCCGGTCGCCGATGCTAAAAGTAGCTAGTCTGCGGCGGCCCTTACACAAGGAAAAAAACAAAATTATTAGTACCTATTAACTATATAATATTTCGTATAGGTAGGTTTGTTCCGATATAGATTTCTCCGGACAATACCACGCCAGTCTTGGCCTCACTTCCACAAAAACAATAATTACTATTTCTCTAATGTTATGGTTTCACACACGCAAATTACAAACATTATTCGAGAATAACCCTTTGTTCGGAAACAAAACGCAATCTGGATCGAACCAGTCGAGATCGGATCACGATTATCGATTTACTTTCACCGTAGGCATCTCGGTATCGTAATCGGAATCGACTATCTAATCAGACGCTTCAATCAATCGCGAATGCACTTGTCGGATTGTCAGATGGAAAAAAAATGTTGCAGGATAAATTAATGCAGAATTCGTTTCATAATAGTGATGTAATGGATTAAAAGTTAGAATGACTGATACCTACTTCATTAGGTATTATAAAACAAGACAGTCAGCTGCACCTCTCAATGGACGCGTACAGCATAAGCTGACCTCTCTTCATCAGAGATGTCAATAACAAAGAGAGCTCAGCTAGGTGCAGCCGACCTTACTTACGCTATAGTAGCTCTACCACAAGTTTATACGTCCGCTAGAGTTGCTAAACTACAGTAGCGGCATTTTACGATGGCCGGTTTGACATGTGGGGGGGGAAGAAAATGAACCTTATTATAACGGAATAACACTGGCCGTTTTAAAAAATGAGAATGTCAAAAAATAAATGCGAAAATGAATTTTATTCCGTTATAATAAGGTTCATCCTTTCCCCCTCCCACATTTCAAACCGGCCATTATAACGTGCCGCAGGTATAATGTTTACATCGTACAGCACGCCTATCAGTCATTTGAGGAACTAAATGTTTATTAAGAAATATTTTACGTAGATACTTGTAACTGGCGAGCTAAAACTTACAATAGAGCCAGTTGTAGAGTTAAGGGGATGATGCATTGACGAACGCCAGCGAGCCAGAGGCACATAAAACCCGTGGTTTTGTAAGCTCTATTGCTGGTTCATTCATACGTAAACTGGCTCGCTGGCAGTTTTACTCGTCAATGGATCACTCCGTTTACAGGTGACATAAAATAATTTTCAGAATTACGTTATAATACACACAAATTACAATATGTTAAAGTAAAATACTGGTTTAAACTGTTTAATAGCATTTAATTAAATTTATAATAAAAAGGCACTGCCGCTAGTTGTTACATACAAATCCAGAGAGAAAAAAACCAGAGTCAAAAACTGCTATAGACATTTTAACATTAATGTTGCCAGTACTCTATTAAAAATACAACGAAATGTAATGATAAACAATAATGTATGTTTTGTTTTAAACACAATACATAAAGACATTATTACATTACATGCGGACGGACAACTTAACCTTTTTATAAATTTGTACAGAGCATTGTTTTGTATAGTAGTTTTAGACAACACCGTCACATAAACAGATAGGTTAGTGTGTAATGACCACTCATCATCGTCATTTAAATCATGGCGTCGATGGTTTCACAGCGCCCCAGTCCCGATAGCCGCATAAGGCGCGGCCGTGATTTCGACACACCATCGTTATTATAATGGTGTGCTTCACGGTACTAATATTTCATAGCGATCACTAGATGTGGCCTCTACAATTGACAATTTAAAATAATAGGAATTAAAAGAATCACTGTATGGTCCCAAACTAAGCGACGCGCGGATGATAATTGGGTGTGTCTAAAAGAGGCTGCCAGAGCAATCATTTTATGACATTATGTCTACTTGGTCACACGTCAAAACTGATAGCTCGGGCGCGCTGCTAGCCACATTAAGACGCAGCCAATCTACTCTCGTGACTCAACTCAACTGTCGTACTGCATACGTTCAAATCAAGGGAGAAGAAGGAAGGCCATACAACCCCTGCCTGGTGCCAAAGTTACCTACTTAGATACACTTGGAGAATCGGAAGATTAAAATTCGCGACGACGCCACCAACAGATGGCGCTGAGTGCACGCTCCAGGATAACATGCGATTCTGCATATAAATCCTGAATCAGAATATAAAGATTCACGAGGCATGTCGCTATAATACCTATAGAAGACCCTGACAACATCAATTGAGACATGGGGGCCGGCTACGCTAGGCATACCACTCGACTGGCTTGGAAGATAATCCCTTTTCCGCGAAACTGGTATGTTAATTATTTGGCTTGCAAGGTGGCTAATTTACTTGACAACAACCTCAACAGCAACGTTGGCGCCGCAACAGTGAACAGCCTATATGAAACGAAAACGCCCATCTCTTTTGCGCCTATTCAACATAAATGCACTGGGAGCCATATCCAGTGGCTCATCGCTCGTGTATCAACAAAGGCAGTGCGTTGCACTTATGTGGGTGCAGCGAGTGAAACCCATGGGTGCTCGCTGCTAACCCAATTGCGACCTATATGGCACGCAATATGGCCGCCTTTCGCGCACCCCATTTGTATGTGCGAGGGGCTTGAGGAAAAATGATTCTAGCGTTGCGGAAAACTTCTAAGGGACGAGTAAGTATGCAACGGAGTGATATGAGGAATGTTAAGCACATTATGAATCTATATATATATATACCTGGGACATTCTTTTTACACACGGCTACCTGATCCCAAACTAAGCAGAGCTTGTACTATCGAAACCAGATAACTGATATTACTTACTACATATACTACTTTTTGTTTGTAAATACATACTTAATATACATAATTACACCTAGACTGGGACATACAGACATGTTCACGCACACAAGTGCATGTCCCGGGTAGGAATCGAACCTACGACCTGCAGCGTGATAGACGGAATCTTACCAACCACGCCAACCGGCCCCGTCATCTGCTTTGATAGTTGCTATTTTTTTTACACAACCTTAACTACTGCAGTAAACAGTTTCATAAATAAAAGGATAAAGACTTGACAGAAATGTTCTAAATAATACCTAATCTTTAAACAGCATATTGTATTGTGGAAACCGAATTTTAAGCCAAAAATAAAGTGAATAAGGCACATCTTCCCATTAAACTAATACAGAGTATCTCCACGGCTATCATGTCCCGGAACACAACCTATAAAATTACTATTCTATGATAAAATTGTGACCGAAACGTAATTGGAACATTATGCGATACTCACGATACCCATTACTGACTCGATTGTTAAAGAAACGAGCGCCGCGAAGGTTTTTATTGTTGCAGTCGATTTTTCTGGCGCAGTGAGATCAAAAGTAAAGTCAGTCAGCCAAAGTACTATAGTAGAGTCAGTAGAAATAAGTAACTTTGGCATACAGTTGTATCCAATAACTTTATAGTAAAAAATCTTCTAAGGGCCTCCGCAGACTAGCTACTTTTAGCATCGGCGATCGGCGATTTTGATGCTGCGTCTCGCTCGTTCGCGCTCGAAGAAACGCGACGCAGCATCGATACGTCACAAAATCGCCGGTCACCGATGCTAAAAGTAACTAGTCTGCGGAGGCCCTAATACGCTACCCACATACTACATCATGAACTTAAGCTTCTACTAAACTACTAAATCACACTAACAAAAGAAATCTAAACACAAACTTCCTCATCCCCACAAAGAGCGACTATCAAAATAGCGACATCTCACAACCTCTACCGCGCTCTACTGACAATATAAATCATATAACGCACTAAAACAGCGGTTAACATTCCCAATATTATGCCCCAGCAAATCCGAGGAAAGCCACCAACGACATCAAAAGCCAAATCGAAACTTCTTCCTCATACCACATGAATAATGAAGAACTTGCAGAGGTGACCCTCATTTGCTTTTCTTTAGCCATAGCGGCAGCGTCGACAAACATACAACTAAGGCCCGTATTAATAAATCGATCTCAAGATTGAGATCGAACTTGAGATACTGTTTTTGACAGATGTTCCATACAATAAACGTCAAAACTGCACCTTAAGATCGGTCTCAACTTTGAAATGCATTTATTATAATTACTATTGTTCTAGTTTTTTAATTTAACACCTATGGATTTTATCCGAAATAAATGACTTATTATTATTATTATTAATACGGGCCTTAATTACAAATTAAAATTAAAACTCACTTACTCCCCTCACAAACCGACTTTAATTTTTCCAATCTCGCCACAAACCTTTATCAACTCATTGAAATTTTGCACACAATTACGCATAGCTTGACTTTGCTTTATAAGGGTCTGTTTCAAAGTCGTCAGATAACTTTCATCTACTAAATAAATTTGACGATATTGTATAGAAAACCTGCCAAAACGTCGATCTATTTCGTGGATAAATATCTATAAATTGTAATCATTGCGCGCGCCCAAGCTTTTATTGCATAGAAATAGAGCGCTATTCATGCAGCTGTCTTGAATAATAATGCTAATTAATCATACCATACTTAATAGATGGTTTTCCTTCCGCAGTGCCTTATCTAATACTATTTCCCTTTTCTATGCCCGTGCTATTTTAAATGAGTTATAAATATCTTTCAATATGAGGACAGCTGCGGCCGAGTGAGGGGCATAAAACAAAACACCATGACGCCATAATGGCCGTGACGAGAGCTACAGCCGATGGTGAACGATTCAACAGAACCCATAAAAGTGCTGATGGTATAGACAAATGGGTTTGGACCACAGAGTAAAGACTAAAGAAAGAGGTGCCCTTATTAGATATATGTTTGAAAAAAAACGTGGTCATTGTTTTTTAATTTTCATTGTTCTATCTACCGGTAAATAGTTGAACTACTCGCTTCGGTTTATGTCGATGTTAGTACTAGGCCGACCACTCGGCCGAGTTGCTTAGGGCCAGTCCCCTTAGTAATTGGTCCATGGTTTGGACTGTTTCAAGTTTATGTTTAAACTTTACCGAGTGTGATTCCAGAAACGGTCATACGTTTTAAGGATTCAACTGCTGAGTATGTTACGAGCTGTATAATATTGGTAGTAAGCTGTTGCCAATTGATTCGGCTGGCTCGACCAGGGTAGTACCACTGTCACAGAAGATCGGGGTAAAGTAGCTATTACAGCTGCGTATACGTAGAGACGAAAGAATACTCAAATATTTATCCTGAATTTCAGATGTTTATTCAAGCAAAATTCATTGTTTTGCTGGTGATTCCAGTCTGGGTCCGCCATTAGGGATGTAAAATTGAAGAAAATAAAATCCTAGGTACTGCACACTAACCCCCTTTATAGAAAGTTATAATGGACAGACACAGGCATTACAAATCAAACACAAAACCCATTGTAAACCTATTGTAAACAAGTTAAAAATCTCCATTAATTTGGTGGTAAAAATAATATTATAGATCCTGTAATAATAAGCCAAGCCTCGTGAATCACAGCAGTAAAAAGTCGTGAGATCTTATAAAATGATGGTCCACGAAGCGAATTTTAGAGGAACCAGAAAATATAGGTTCCAAATAACAGTAAACGGTAAATTTTATTATTTTAATAACAGTATAGGCTAACTTTCACATAACTACCGACAATAAGCTCATCCGATGAAGAAAGTGCATAAAACCAACCATTTCTGTATATAAATGCAATGTTCCACTTTCAATGCACCTGAAAGCTCTTAAAAAGCTATAAAAAGGCACTTAAACTTGATAACCTATTTGAAATCCTATTTGATAGGGTCCTCCACAGATTATAGAAGTAGACAGATGGAGTCTTGGCAACAAACGATGTGAAGCCGGGTAGCATTTTATGTGTGCGTGACAACTAGGAGCGGCACTAAGGAAATATACATTTGTGTGCGTGTAAAGTTGTGTAGCTATAGGGCGAGATTGTATTCGCTTTCACGTTTTGTATTTGCTTTGGTGGCTTCACTTTCGTGTTCTACGCACTCCATCTGTATTTTTCTGAAATCTTAGGGGTCCTCCTCCTTGCGTCGTGTATCCTCAATGCTGAGGGTCGTGACCTCTGTGAATCACCCTTTTTTGCACGATGTCGCGCCACGTCGTCCTATCTTCAGCGGTGTGGATCGCCTCGCACACTGTGGTGTTTAGTTCTGTGCGTATTTGGTCCATCCAGCGCATGGGGGACCTTCCCCTCGATCTTCGACCTTCCACTTTACCCACTTTACCCATATTTATTTGATAGGGTAAAGGACCCAGTTACTGGGGAGACCAAGCACTGATAAGAATTGGCACATTGAGAAATAAGTAGTTAATCATTGATGTATTATTTTAGCAGATATGGTACCTTCGAACATGGAAATCACAAACTTGTGCTCAACGCACCACTATATAGTACAGCGAGATTCACACATCTGTTATCGCACTCGCAATTCGACAATTACCTTATTAAATACATAAGAAGGAAATATTAACCGGAAGACGAGTCGTATTGTTACCGACATGTTTTCAACATTATTTTCCGCGAACTACTGAGCCGTACTGTGTCCGTGGACTCCGTTAAGTATGACATAATTTTTCTTGGTAATGTGCAGATAATTTATTCACAACTTTTCATTTTTAAAGAAAATGGTGCTTATTTTGTAATTGCACAAACTCGACTAAAATGTTTTTGTTTTCGTTCCAGTCGTTCGTACCTACTTAGTAGATAAGTAGGTTTGTATTTTTAATATTTAATTAAATGGAAGTATTTTTGTTGTCTTTAGTTTAGATGCAGCCAACAGAATTAGCACCAATATCATCTTTTCTCTTGTTTCATTTTGTCAGGCGGTTATTTTGAACGCACCCGACGAGGTGACAGATTAGTTCGACAAATTTGTGCGGCGCCAAATGGTAGTGATATTTTTAACACGACCACATGAGTCGCTTCCTAGTTGAAAGGTAAACATCCTCATTATCGGCCGTTAAGCGTTTTTGCATTTAGTACTCATAATTTCCTATTTGTATTTTTCCATTAATAATTTATTAACTCATTAAGTTCTGTACCTAACGCCTAATTAAGGAAAAACACATAAGACTATCGACTCATAAAATCCTATGCAAGACCGAATTTGACACGAAGCATGTCAAAATTCACCGATCAATATAAAGAAACAGAAATTCAATCGTAATTAAATTATCGAACGATTGTTAAAGGTAAACTTACCTATCGTTCGCGACAGGTCGAGATGACATTCGGGTTATGAGCGTTTTGCAGAATAAAATCCGAATCAAAATTAGCAGGACACGCAAGCAACAGAATAATTTAATTTAATTATTTTGTGGGCGATTTGAATTGTTTATCGAGTCCTGCTAAATTTGATTCGGATTTTATTCTGCAAAAAGCTCATAACCCGAATGTCATCTCGACCTGTCGCGAACTATAGGTACTCGATATCATAGACTATTACAACTTTGCTCCCCGAATATGTAGACAGAGGTTTATTCAATATCGTAAAATGTACTTACATAACACCAATCACACGTGTCATGTCAAGTCAATGGGTGCGTCTACATGAGGCGAGCAGCCGCGTCCGAGCTAGTATGCGCTGGCTAGTTTTAGGGTATCGTACACAAGAGGGAAAATTACCGTATTTGACAAATACTGTATCTTGTATAGATAGAAACCATTAATATTTAATTTGATGTTATGAAATTACCGTATTTGTGTACAGTGGCACCACTGAACCGTTCTAAACTAACACTGAACTAATTACCTACCGTACAAAACGGTAATTACCATACTTGTAGCAACGCTGCCGAGCCATCTGTTATGGCGTGGTCGGACGTCAAAAGTAAGCTCGGGCGCGCTGATCAGCTCATGTAGTCGCACCTAATGTGGTAGGCATTTCTTCTGACACCGTTATGCAATAAACCAAAAGTAAAAAGTGTTTTAATCATTTCGTAAAGTGACACGCGACGAAGGTGGGCTCGAACAATAAAACAGAAAGCTACTGTTACGTAGAGTGAGTAAACACACAAATACCTCAGTAATTAAATGTTACGTCACTATATGGGTAGAGTTTGGTGACGACAAAATACCATGAAGTATGTCGTCAGGCGGGTGACGAAATACAAATTTATAAATATGTCGATGACGAAATACGGCTTAAAACCATCAAGAAGACATAAAACTTATGAAATATATAAAACAAAAGATTTAGGAACTTTATGGATTTGAAGCCGCCTTTCCACCGCGGCGCACGCTACGTACGAAATGACGTGGCTCCCACTAGCAATGACGTCAATGACGTCATTTCGTGCGTAGCGTGCACAGCGTGCGCCAGAGTCAGCGCCGTCAGCGCCAGCACAGCGTTTCGGAATATTAACTTGATGAGTTGAACTTAACTTAACTTACTCTTAACTTTACTTGCTTAAGTAGAATCACAAACAAAAAGTAGGTTCAAGGTTTACTTAGTATATCAAAAGACCACACCATTTTCAATATGGTGTATACCCCAGGGTATACACCTGGGTGTCAATGGAATCGCCCCCGGACCATTGTACGGTAATCATAGTACAAGCGTTGCTTAGTTTGGGACCATACAGTTGGTGTGCTAGTCTGGTGAAATTTATCTATTCATTTATTCTATTTTATAGTAGTAATAGTACCACAGAATAGTACTAACAGAACTACACCACTGACTGCTCGAAATAGGAATCTGCTACTCCGAACTAATACTTGCTAAGGTTGTAAGAAAACACTGCATTATGATGTATCACAGTATTTAGCTTTTAACTAAATTCAAGTTGGTACTATACCAAGGAATTGTCGGCCTTGCCTCCCTAGCCTTCTAACAAATTCCATTACACCAAAAACCTTTCCAAGTTATCATTATTTAGTTACTAGCTGTCCCGGCGAACTTCGTGCCGCCTCAGAATTAATGTTGTATTTACTTATTAGCCAAAAAATAACTAAACCCTCCCCCCCGTTCCCCCGTTCGTCGTCTGATCTACTCCTTTCCCGTGTCGCAAATAAAGGGTTCCGTACCACCATAGAATAAAAACGTCAAAAATATCAAGTTTCTTGTATGGGGACCCCCTTAGTTTTGTTTTTTTTTTGTATTATTTGTTGTTGTAGCGGCAACAGAAATACACTTTCTGTGAAAATTTCAACTCACTACCTATTACGGTTCGTGAGATACAGCCCGCTGTCAGACGGACGGACAGAGTAGGCTTAGTAATAGAGTCCCCCCCTTTATTTTTGAATTTTATTTTATTTTTAGTATTTGTTGTTGTAGCGCTAACACGCTACGGATACCGGCTTAGTAATAGAGTCCCGTTGGTACCCTTTGGGTACGAAACCCAAAAAATAGCTAAATTGGTCGAAGAGCTACTGGTCCATGGGAGACATCATGAAGGGCAATATTATTTAGTAGACCTACGAAATTATATTCCTTATATATATTCATGACTGCTGAAGGCATTAGAAGCTTATCAAAAGCAAAAACAAAGAGAAAAAAAAAATTACTATGAAGCTCGATTTTCAGCCCACAGTGCGGCGCCCAGACATGGTTACTAACCGAGGCTCAGAAGTCCAAACTGAAGGTTTACCAAACAGCAGTGGAGCAGCATTTTGGGTGTTAAACACACTGATAGGGTGCGGAACACCCAGCTGCGTTCCATGACCCTTATCGCGGATGTAGGAGCGAAAACAGCTACACTTAAGTGGACCTGGGCGGGTCACCTGAGCCGAATGAGCTCAGAAAGGTAGGCCAAAGCAATCACCGAGTGCGGTCCCAGAACACGACCGTCGTCGCCGACGTAGACCCAAAAAACAGTGGCGCTGTGACCTCGACGCTCATCTAGATGGGTGGTATGAGAGAGCCTAAGACCGCGATGGATGGAAGAAGATGGGGAGAGATCTTTGCCCAGCACTGTTATGTGCACAACGCAGATCTATTTCTTGTGATGAATTGCCCATGAAATAAATTTGTAGGAATTTATAGTCGCCATCCGCCATCTGACACCGGCGTTCATTACGCCATCTATTGAAAGTAATTTGAATCATACGTAAAATATGGGTTTTTAACGCTTTCCGGGCAATTTTTCCAATTTTTTTAAATGTATGAACCTTCCTAGAACTTCACGGAATAATCTAAAAAGAAAAACATCTAAATTGGTCCAGCCGTTCTCGCGTCAAGTAATGACATGAAATAGGGATTCATTTTTATATATATAAGATATTTATTCAGATTACGTCAGAGTATTGACACATTTATCTTTAATCTACGTAAAACTGGAATAGCTGCTTTTACATCAGACGCATGCCGCGACCATGCACTTAGTTTTGACGTCGGAACGCATAGATATAATTTCATAACATGAATGCTCGGACGAAGCATGTGAGGCATCTAGACTGCGCCCGAGCACTCAGTTTTGACATCGGAACGCATAGATATAATGTCATAACATGAATGCTCGGGCGAAGCAGCGAGGCATCTGAACCGCGCCCGAGCACTCAGTTTTGACTTTGGAAGGCATAGACATAATGTCATAACATGAATGCTCTGGCGAGGCATGCAAGGCATCTGGGCGCACCAAATGAAGTGTACTACCATATCTCATAAACTCGAATGCCTTCGAGGCAGGGTGTGCATGGCGAAAGCAACCAGTAGCAGACTATATTAGGCCGAATATTAATATATGAGCCTCATAAAAATGATAATAGAAATGATGTGAGATAACTCAGTTTGATGACTTTCACCGATTATGATAATGGGAAACCCGCAGGGCAATCAACTTGCCACTGAATCTCTGTCGGATTAGCAATGATTGGTTTTGCCTTATAAGTACGATAAATAAATATGGCTTTAAGGTGATACAAATGTTCAACTGGGTGGGTCTAAGTAAATGGTTTGATGAAGCAGCTGGCTTATGTGCAATATAAAGTATACAACATTAAACCTCATATGGTCGGGAATAAAATGGCTTAGCCGATTTACTTTAAATGTTACCAAATTTTGTAGAAATCGATTTCAAAATATGAAATTGTCAACCTTAATCGTAAATGTTCTCCATAGCAACTGAACAGATTTACGTGAAACCTATACCAGAAAAATTGTCAAGACTTGTCTAAGAATCCGTGGATCCAAGATTTAATATTAGTCATTTTATTTAAAAAATAATCAATAATAACCTTAAATATGCGACAAACGTCATGGGTCATCATGACTTGGCCGGCAAAATGTTCCTGGCAGTAGCGCAATGGCGCCGTTGAAAGCTGGACGTGCGCGCAAATTTTTGCGTGAAATTCGTAAAAATGTTACGTCTTCTTAGCTTTTTATGAATTAAATCACGTTTTAAATAGTTTAAATATAATATTGAACATATTTTTTAGAATATTATATGCTTACAAATATTTTTAAATTAATATTTATGTTAGAGACGCGTTTTGTTGTCATCATAGATTATGAATAATATAGAATGATGAATAGGTATATGATTAAAAAGCATAATCCTCTAAAAACCGCTTACCTACTTTCTAATCTTATTGTCTTGCCTAACAACAACAACAGGTTGGGCTAACAATCAGAAGGTCCCAGGTTCGATCACCGGTGGGGCATGCACCAATGGATGAATTTTCATCTATGTGCATAATTTACAGTTCGCTGACGGTGAGGGAAAACATCGTGAGGAAACCTACCTATCCCTCGGGATTAGGTAATAGTCAGTTCCTGTATACACGGCGACAAGGTTCACCACCTGTCACGTTGGGTTCTGACTATCTGGTGAAACGTGGGCCTTGAGTTGGTTAATCCCTCCACAATGTGGTGGTGTATGGCCACTCACGCCTCTGACTACCCCCGAATGGGGATAAAAGCCGTGACGTTACATTTAATTTTTTCATAGTTTTTGTCTTACCTATGATATCTTTTTATACCACTGAGTTGCTACGCAAACTTGTTTTTTTTTGGCGGGAAGTGGCGAAGTGCAACATTGAAAATCTATATTATTATAGGTAGGTACTTGACACTGGCTATATGCGACAAGAAAAGCCAAGACAAAAAAACATGCGTACGGCCCGCCTGATGTTAAGCGTGTTTCAGTTGATGTTATTCATACTACTTAATATTAGTGATACGAAATTATTTTTGTTTGCTTATTTTTAAGCTGGACTAACCACCGTTTGGTGGGGTAGTACCACCCTCTCATAGAAGATCGGCGTAAAGCAGCTATTACAGCTGCGTTTCGTACGATGAGTGAGAGAGCCGTAAGCCCAAACCCCCCCCCCCTTCTCCCCTACCCCTTCCCTTCAGGTCGGCAATGTTTACTATATGTTTAGTTTTATTGAGCATCAGGATTAAGTTGGGAGACCGGAGTTCAATGCTCGACATTACTAAACCATACATCAAATAAACATCACAGCTTCTTAGGGATGGGTCCAAATTTAATAAGCAGCTAAATTTGCAGTGCTAAATTTATTTAGTGTCAAATACCTGTTAAATATTTTTTTAGAAATGTAACGTCACACTTTTTATCCCCATTCGGGGGTAGTCAGAGGCTTGAGTGGATATACACCACCCCATTGTAGAGGTATTAACCAACTCAAAGCCCACGTTTATACAGGGTGAATTTTTCAAGTGTGCGTGGATGGCCAATTCCGAAACTATAAGGAATATCGAAAGGTACTCAAAGAAGTCTCGGGGCCGATTTTGGTGAAAACTAAAACTGCATCATTGGATTTTTGGAAAAAACTAAATTCGTAGCCAGGAATCGAACTAGTTGATTTCGAACTAGTTGAAAAAACCACTTACTGTATTATTACACCATTCGATAGTGTCGCTGATAAGGAACGAATTCTGGGAAGTAATGACATACGGCAAACTTAATAAAAACTGAGTTTTTTAATAAACTGCTGCATATTTTCAAGTTGACTGTAATAAGTCATACGAACATTACCTTTACCTTGTTCGAAATTATGCTCAATATTTTTATTTATTTACCTTCGCAGCGCAGTCATCTTCACAACATTATGTTCTAATTACAAATTTTCAATCATTTTTAAACAATTAATCAGTTTAGGTTTAATAGTTAGGTAACTTAAGAGAAATAAAATAGTATTTTGTTTAAAATTAGCTCTTTTCTTAAGTTTACCGTAAAAACAATATTCGTAGCCAGGAATCAAACTAGTTGATTTAGAATAAAAAACCAAATACTGTATTATTACAGCATGCGATAGTGTCGCTGATAAGAAACGAATTTTGAGAAGTAATTACAATTTTCATCAAAATCAGCCCCGAGATTCTTTTGAGTACTTTTCGATATCACTCATAGTTTCGGAGTTGGCCATCCACGCAGACTTGAAAAATTCACCCTGTATAGTCAGAACCCAACGTGACAGGTGGTGAATCTTGTCGCCGTGTATACAGGAACTGACTATTACCTAATCCCGAGGGATAGGTAGGTTTCGTCACGATGTTTTCTCTCGCCGTCAGCGAACTGTAAATTATGCACAAAGATGAAAATTCATCCATTGGTGCATGCCCCAACGGGGATCGAGCCTGGGACCTTTTGATTGTTAGCCCAACCTGTTCACCACAGTCGCTTGCAGTGCAGTTGTTATCCCGAGATTCGAGTCTCCATGATTTTCCCTGTTTTCGGAACAATACCCACTTAGGTGTTGTAATTATTATGTATTGTTCCGAAAACTGGCAAAGTGGAAGCTCGAAGAACCCCAGCGAGACAGTGGAGCACATCTTGCTTCATTGCCCTGTATTTGCACGCCAAAGATATGATGCACACACAGACATAATAAAATTTGTACGGAACCCTCAGAGCACGAGTCCTACTTGCACTTGTCCGGTTTTAATTTGTAATGAGTAGCCCGAATACAAATTTTCATGTCTCTAGCTTCAGAAAAATTGGGACGCCTATACAAACTTGCACCCCCTATTTTACACCGTTAGAGGTGAAATGATCAAAAACGCTGAAATTACTATTCTTAGTTAATAAGAAGCCTAAATACAAATTTTCTTGTGCCTAGCTTTAGACAAATTGGAACCCCCATATAAACTTCCGCCCCTTATTTTACCCTCTTGGGGGTAGAATTTTCAAAAGCGCTGAATTTACTATTTTGTATTTGTATAAGTAGCCTAAATAGAAATTTTCATGTTTCTAACTTCAGAAATGAGGGAATTCCATACAAACTTCCACCCCTTATTTTACCGCCTTAGGGTAAGAATTTTCCAAAATCCTTCCTTTGCTCTTCTTTTACGCTATGAAAGGTACCTACTGTCCCAATTTCATATTTGTATCACCAGCGGTTTGGGCTGTGCACGTTTTGACGTACGGACAGATAGACAGACGGACAAAAAAGTGATTCTATAAGGGTTCCGTTTTTTCCTTCTGAGGTACGGAACCCTAAAAACTCACAAAACGAGGCGTTTTGTGGAGCAAGTATTTTATTTTTAATTATACCATATATTATTATTATCATGGAGCTGCTCCAGACCCATGGCTCTGGCTTGAAAATCTTGACCTTACATGAAAATTGGTACCTATTTCGGCTACTCAGCCTACAAATACAAATATTCATGTCTCTAGCTTCAGAAAAACTGGGACTATCCATAGATACTTTCTCCCCTTAATTGTTGAATTCTCAAAAATCCTTCCTGTGGTCTTCTTCTACGCTATAAAAAGTTAAAATTTCATGTTTCTAACCCAAGCGGTTTAGGCTGTGCACGTTTTGACAGACGGACAGATAGACTGGCGGGCGAAACAGTGATCCTATGAGGGTTGCATGCATGCCCGGCATGCGTTGCATTGCAACTCCATCCGTCCGTTATCCTCCATCAATACATCAGTCAAATAAGGGGTAACCTTTTCCAAAAATTTGCGCGTACTAGGTCGCAGGCACAGCTAGTAACTAATAAGGATTAGTACTACTTTTATTTCAGTTATTACCCGATGTTGTCAACAATTTGATCGATGTTTTCAGTTATTTTGAATTTTAAGTTGTTTTAATTTTACTTATTTTTTCCTATAATATTTTTTTTTTTTTTTTTATAAGATTGCGGTGGCAAAAAAGCGTACGGCCTGCCTGATGTTAAGCAGTTACCGTAGCCTATAGATGCTTACAATACCAAAGGTATTGCTCGCACATTGCCGACCTGAAGGGGAGTGGTATGGAGGGAGGGGGAGGGGGGGTGGGCTTACAGCTCTCTCACTCATCGTACGAAACGCAGCTGTAATAGCTGCTTTACGCCGATCTTCTGTGAGAGGGTGGTACTACCCCGGTCGAGCCAGCCCGTTTATGAGCTGCAGTCAATTGGCTACAGCTTGGCTCTACCACCTTCAAGAACATATTATTAAACATTTAAATTATGTACTAGTCTTTTTTTAAGTAGTACTACCTATTACCCAGTGTTGGGCAAAATAAAAATTTCAGAACAATTAAAAATTAACAGTTAGTGAGCTTTTATTTACAATATCAACAAAATAACAATAAAAAAGATTACAAAGAAAAAATAACCTACCCACCTACCTATTAATAAAAATGTAATACTTAAATTGTACTTAAGATTTAGTGAAAATTTTCCTTTACGAAGTTACCCTTATACGACTAAATAAAAGTAGGCAAGATACGAATTTAGTATATGAGTCACTTCTGTTTTTGATTTATCATGTCGTCTTTTTGATGTATCGTGGCGTATCGAAAATTCTAAATTCAAAAAATTCAACTCGCGGTCCTACGACATTGTTTGAGCAAAAAGCGGTCAACCTCGAGCTGTCAGTTGCAATGGTTCCAGCCTTAATTATAATTTATATCTTCATCAAATACTCTAATATTTATTTTTAAATTTGTTAATCTCTTTGGCTAGCTATATCAGGCGCATGCCGCGCCCGAGCACTCAGTTTTGACGTTGGAACGCACAGATATAATGTCATAACATGAATGCTCGGGCGAGGCATGGGAGGCAAAGATAGAAAAAGGCCAGTCTTACATAATATTCATTAAACATATTCAATCACAATTTTGTTTCTTAACAATAAAAAGGCACTGAAATAAGCTGGTTTATTTATCATTCTGCATCTGACATAAATTCCCTACGTGACCTACGTCTGAAACGATTTTGATAAGGGTCTACATTTACGTCGTTTACAAACAATCTACAATCCCTTAAATCTTTGTAATGGCCCTATTTTTCTCATCTCTACGACAGTATACGTTTAGCGATGCAACATTATAATTTACGGTGACCTACATTTTGGAAAGGATTTAAACCATGCCCAGTTTTATCCCATCTCAAAAAAATATTTATTTATTTATTAAAGTACAGGAAGCAAACAGTTTTATATGTCGGAGAAGGAATTATGGGGCCGTCGTTTTCTCGCATTGTGGGCGTTCAGTGGGTATAAAGATGACTAATAAGATCTCGAAATGTAACGATGACAGTTTCCAATCGCGCGACTCGACTGCTCGGCGGTGCAAAGCGTACTGTGCTCTCCGCCGATGCCGGTCTATGCAAGTGGACTCTGTCCAAACGCCTACAGATGGCGCTTGCGTCCCATTTCGATCGTTTCAATACTTTTTAAAAGTCGCTGTGCCGACATATATAATACTTATAAGGTTAGTTACTTAACATAGAAAACACAACCAGTGAAGCTTCCAAAAATAAGGTAACAAATATTTGTTGTTAATTCCTTGCACTTCTGCTTTCCAAATCCTTTTTTAATTGAGAATGTTTTATTCCATTATCTTCGAATAGACTCTTGAATATCATTCTAGTAATTTAAGCACATGTAACATTTATCTCGAACGTCTCGCGGTATTTAATCCATTATTAATCTCCCCAACATAAATACGTCGACTCGATTAATTCCATCCGATTAATTAGCACTCAACGTGCTAATACCGATACGTAACATGTGTCGTTTCGATTAAAACAATTTAAGATTATCAGCAGAATTTGATTATGTATAATCATTAAGCTTCGCGTGGGTAAGAATAAGTGCGATTTAATTGCGCTGAGATAAAGCCACTGTCAAATTAAAATGTCGTTCTTTATTAGTATGTTACCACGTTTTTTATGATGAACTAGCTGTACTGCGGCTTCATACGCGTAAATTTAGTAGTACCGGGGTAGTACCACCCTCTCACAGAAGATCGGCGTAAAGCAGCTATTACAATTACAGCGTTTTATTGCCGTAATTGTAATAGCTGCTTTACGCTCAACCACCCTTCCCCTCCCTCCATCCCACTCCCTTCAGGTCGGCAATGTGCGAGCAATACTTTTGATATTGCAAGCATCTAGAGGCTATGGTAACTGCTTAACATCAGGCGGGCCGTACGCTTTTTGCCATCGCAGACCTATGAAAAAAAGAATACGCTTGTGCTATGCTCATACCGGACAATGGTCTGAGGGCTGTCCTAGTGACACCCAGACCCGGGCAAATTACGAAAAGGCCGTTTCCGAAATTTGCCTCTAACGGGAATCGAACCCGCTACCACCCGATGCAGTGAGCCGTTAACAAATTGACCTATTTTGTCCCCATCTCCTGTTTATGACATAAAGAAACGCTATGTAGGTATACAACAGTTACATTACATTTATGATCGCACATAAGAGATAAGTCGTAAGAAAACATTTCCTTGATACGTAAAAGGCTAGCGAACAGGTAATCATGTGGTCAAAGCAATAATGAAGCTATCCAATGCTAGCTATCCACGCATATGCGAATATATGCGGCATTGCAATTGCAACGCTCTTTGAATAGCAAATTGGACTAGATGCGACAAAATAGATATAAACTTGTCAAGCTATTAGTACGAGATACACTTAAGAACGACCTTCACCCATCGACTTACCGGAGAAACCCTATATTTTATCAAATAAAATATGTTTCTGAACATATTGATCCGGTAAGTCGATCGGGGAAGGTCGCTCTTCAGTGTATCTTAGACCATATACACAAAACGAAAGGGCATTTGATTCAACAACACCTTTGCCGTTTCATTCTGGGACCTGAGTCGCTTAGCCATTAAACCGCCATTGCCATTAAGCTGCTATATAGTAATTGACTCTCTGATTGGTCAGGTGATTCTGACTGACCAATCAGAGGGTTACTTCGCACGAGTTTGTCTTAAACTGTGCACAAAATAATACAAAGCAAAATATCTCGTAAATAAGTTCTAGCAAATAGTGGTACCGCTGACACAAAAAGAAGATAGATTATAAATTGCCTACTAAAGCTCAACCATTAACGTTATTGAAAGCTCCACTTGCAATGGACATAAGTAAACGAATAACGCTATAATAAAATAACGCACTATCCTCTGTGAGGAAAAATGACACTAGGTAACTCCTACTCAAGGAAAGTTAACCATCTGTGGTAAGTTATGGTGATGACGTCACCTGCGGTCGCATTGAGGAAATGATTAATATTAATAGTATTATCGGTCACGGATAGCCAGCACTAGCCAGCGAACCGAGCGTGTTACTGACACGACGTAGGAAGATATTACATGTTGTGTTATGAATATTTGCACGGAGGTGGAAAATCATGAAACTTCAGTGGCGGGCAGTCACTAGTCCCAGCGTTTCAAAGACCACGAAAGAATACGATTACGTAGATATGTATAGACATTATGGTCTAAGATACACTGAAGAGCGACCTTCACCATACCATATTTTTACGGCAACCCTATTGGTATATGTTCAGAAACATATTTTATTTGATAAAATCTAGGGTTGCTCCGGTAAGTCGATGGATAAAGGTCGTCCTTAAGCGTATCTCGTACTATTATGGAAACTTCAATTATAACAGTCTTCTTTCAGCGGCAAGCCTATACAGTTATTTTTGTCTCCCGCTTTGCAAAGTGGATAATCTTCTTCCAACCCCTCCAATTCTTTCATGCGGGTTCTAAGACTCGTCGAGAGTTGAACCTGAGCATCGTTGGACCCTATCATCGATCCTGGTTTACAGCAGTAACAGAGGTGGGAGTGTATGACGGGCTAGGTACAATTTAAAAATATATAAAAATGTAACTTTATAGGTAGGTAATATTTTACACCGAAGATGGACGGTAAAATATAGGAACGACTGGATACCTTGACGGTAAAAGTGGTGAGAAACAGACCAAGAAATAAATGTAACGAGGCCCCAAGCTGTGGAGGAAGATTATGGTAAAGTACTGACATATTGACGAGCCCGTTAACGTTGTTGGCGCGGAGGCGCCTTTCACGCTGCAGGTCGTAGGTTCGATTCCTACCCGGGACATGCATTTGTGTGCATGAACATGTCTGTATGTCCCGAGTCTGGGTGTATATGTATATTAAGTATGTATTTACAAATAAAAAAGTAGTATATTATGTAGTAATATCAGTTATCTGGTTTCCATAGTACAAGCTCTGCTTAGTTTGGGATCAGGTAACCGTGTGTACAAAAATGTCCCAGGATTTTATTATTATTATATAAATAGAATTATTATAGAAAAAGTATAACGCTATGAGGAAACTCAATAGATCATAAGATAAGTGATTGATTGACTATATTCGTCAGCCAAGGTTGACATCACGTTCTGTTTAACATTATGTTAATTAATGATTAGTTACAGTTTAATAAAGGTTCTTTATAATTGAAATTTAATTGGCGCTAACGAGCTAACGTTGTCATTCAAAGATTTTTATCTGTAAGTAGTGAAGTAGGAATATAATCTTGTAAAACAATATGTTAGTAAGTATATCCTTTGTAATACTTATAAGAAAGAATATAATTAGTTTTGTAATCTGAGACGTTACAAATTTCATCCCAAAAGCTCTGAATTAAAAATACATTACCATTGGATATCGATGATAATTTATTTCGCGAATAAAGTCAACGTTTTCTCCGGCCGTTACAAAAAAATACTAAGGTTTCTAAAATATTGAATAGAAATTAGATTAGAAATTAGATACTTCAAGTTTCTCTCTGGCATTTCACGCATAAAAATAGAAAATGAACCTAATACCTACTGACTCGCTATGATATTAATAATTCTAATAAGAACAAAGTAAGACAATAAATTGCAAGTAAAATACAAAGTTATGTATTTATATACGTATAATAGTACCTAATTTTTGTATACTTGTGTATTATACATTAACGAGTCAGAATTATACAAAGTACAAACTAACGTGAATAATTTATTGCAATACGAAAGCGGAAACCGGCATCGTTCAGACATTCCATATATCAAGATTATGAATTAGAGTGATAAAGATTGATCCATATCGATCTCTTTACATAAAATGTTAATAAAAAGCAACATAAATGAGATAATTGTGTAACATCGACAAATCGAAAGTGAAGCCGGGGAAGCGGTCCGTCAGCAACGTAAGTCGCCGATCATTTTAAATTTTTCAAATCGCCAATATTGTTTATTTACCAAATTTTAGTAAACATTATCAAAACTAAGTAAATAATAGCAACATATTTAAATAGGTACTAGTTGTGCCCGTGACTCCACACGCGTGGACCTTAACAAGAAATGTTTGTTAATGTTTGCTAAAATAAAAGCAGCCTTCCGGCCCGGCCACAACTTCGCGCGACAGCGACGGGCGACAGCGTTTTTTGCTAAAATGTTGCATGACGCCACGAGCTGCCGCTGTCAGAGGCAACGCGCGCGATGCAACATTTTAGCAAAAAACGCTGCCGCCCGTCACCGTCGCGCGAAGTCGTGGCCGGGCTGTTAGTTATTCCTTATAGCATCAACTAACGGCCAGTGAAAGTCAAGTCAAAATCGGTCCTGCCGTTTCGGAGATCCGCCGGAACAAAAAGACAGACACAGTCAAACAGACAAAAAATAATCTTCTTTTTTTGTCGATAAGTATCGTATGTATACTATCGAATGCATTTAGGAAAAAAGCTCTTATTTTGATACAACAAACAGTGTTCAACTACTTATGTTGGTGACCGTACCAGTCGCCACGCGCGGTACCGGTCGAGTTGAACCTGTTCGCGAATAAAAAATATCCGGAGTATGAGCAATTAAGGCTGGAACCATTGCAACTGACAGCTCGAGGTTGACCGCTTTTTGCTCAAACAATGTCGTAGGACCGCGAGTTGAATTTTTTGAATTTAGAATTTTCGATACGCCACGACACATCAAAAAGACGACATGATAAATCAAAAACAGAAGTGACTCATATACTAGACTCGTATCTTGCCTACTTTTATTTAGTCGTATAAGGGTAACTTCGTAAAGGAAAATGTTCACTAAATCTTAAGTACAATTTAAGTACAACATTTTTATTAATAGGTAGGTGGGTAGGTTATTTTTTCTTTGTAATCTTTTTTATTGTTATTTTGTTGATATTGTAAATAAAAGCTCACTAACTGTTAATTTTTAATTGTTCTGAATATTAATTTTGCCCAACACTGGGTAATAGGTAGTACTACTTAAAAAAAGACTAGTACATAATTTAAATGTTTAATATTATAGGACAAAATAAGTAAAATTAAAACAACTTAAAATTCTAAATAACTGAAAACAAGAAAAATTGTTGACAACATCGGGTAATAACTGAAATAAAAATAGTACTAATCCTTATTAGTTACTAGCTGTGCCTGCGACCTAGTACGCGCACATTTTTGGAAAAGGTTACCCCTTATTTGACTGATGGATTGATGGAGGATGACGGACGGATGGAGTGGCAATGCAACGCATGCCGGGCATGCATGCAACCCTCATAGGATCACTGTTTTGCCCGTCAGTCTATCTGTCCGTCTGTCAAAACGTGCACAGCCTAAACCGCTTGAGTTAGAAACATGAAAGAAGACCACAGGAAGGATTTTTGAGAATTCAACAATTAAGGGGAGAAAGTATCTGTGGATAGTCCCAGTTTTTCTGAAGCTAGAGACATGAATATTTGTATTTGTAGGCTGAGTAGCCGAAATACTAATTTTCATGTAAGGTCAAGATTTTCAAGCCAGAGCCATGGGTCTGGAGCAGCTCCATGATAATAATAATATATGGTATAATTAAAAATAAAATACTGGCTCCACAAAACGCCTCGTTTTTTGAGTTTTTTGGGTTCCGTACCTCAGAAGGAAAAAACGGAACCCTTATAGAATCACTTTTTGTCCGTCTGTCTATCCGTCCGTCCGTCAAAACGTGCACAGCTCAAACCGCTGGTGATACAAACATGAAATTTGGATAGTAAGTACCTTTCATAGCGTAAAAGAAGAGCAAAGAAAAGATTTTGGAAAATTCTTACCCTAAGGGGGTAAAATAAGGGGTGGAAGTTTGTATGGAATTCCCTCATTTCTGAAGTTAGAAACTTGAAAGTTTCTATTTAGGCTACTAATACAAATCCAAATTAGTAATTTGAGCGCTTTTGAAAATTCTACCCCCAAGAGGGTAAAATAAGGGGTGGAAGTTTATATGGGGGTTCAAATTTTTCTAAAGCTAGGCACAATAAAATTTGTATTTAGGCTTCTTATTAACTAAGAATAGTAATTTCAGCGTTTTTGATCATTTCACCTCTAACGGTGTAAAATAAGGGGTGCAAGTTTGTATAGGCGTCCCAATTTTTCTGAAGCTAGAGACTTGAAAATTTGTATTTGTATTACAAATTAAAACCGGACAAGTGCAAGTAGGACTCGTGCTCTGAGGGTTCCGTACAAATTTTATTATGTTTGTGTGTGCATCATATTATCTTTGGCGTGCAAATACAGGGCAATGAAGCAAGATGTCCTCCACTGTCTCGCTGGGGTTCTTTGAGCTTCCACTTTGCTAGTTTTCGGAACAATACATAATAATTACAACACATAAGTGTGTATTGTTCCGAAAACAGGGAAAATCATGAAGACTCGAATCTCGGGATAACAACTGCACTGCAAGCGACTGTGGTGAACAGGTTGGGCTAACAATCAAAAGGTCCCAGGCTCGATCCCCGTTGGGGCATGCACTAATGGATGAATTTTCATCTATGTGAATTTGAATCTATGTGAATTTCATATATGTGTTCCAAATCCGAAACTATGAGTGATATCAAAAAGTACTCAAAAGAATCTCGGGGCTGATTTTGATGAAAATTGTAATTACTTCTCAAAATTCGTTTCTTATCAGCGACACTATCGAATGCTGTAATAATACAGTATGTGGTTTTTTATTCTTAATCAACTAGTTCGATTCCTGGCTACGACTATTGTTTTTTCAAAAATCCAATGATGCAGTTTTAGATTTCATCAAAATCAACCCCGAGATTTTTTTGAGTACTTTTCGATATCACTCATAGTTTCGGATTTGGCCATCCACGCTCACTTGAAAAATTCACCCTGTATAGTCAGAACCCAACGTGACAGGTGGTGAATCTTGTCGCCGTGTATACAGGAACTGACTATTACCTAATCCCGAGGGATAGGTAGGTTTCCTCACGATGTTTTCCCTCACCGTCAGCGAACTGTAAATTATGCACATAGATGAAAATTCATCCATTGGTGCATGCCCCACCGGGGATCGAACCTGGGACCTTCAGATTGTTAGCCCCACCTGTTGTTGTTGTTAGGCAAGACAATAAGATTAGAAAGTAGGTAAGCGGTTTTTATTATGCTTTTTAATCATATACCTATTCATCATTCTATATTATTCATAATCTATGATGACAACAAAACGCGTCACTGACATAAATATTAATTTTAAAATATTAGTAATCATATAATATCCTAAAAATTATGTTCAATATTATATTTAAACTATTTAAAACGTGATTTAATTCATAAAATGCTAAGAAGACGTAATTTTTTTACGAATTTCACGCAAAAATTTGCGCGCACGTCCAGCTTTGGAGGCCGCCATCGCGGATCTGCGACGAACATTTTGCAGTCCAAGTCATGATGACCCATGACGTTTGTAGCATATTTAAGGTTATTATTGATTATTTTTTAAATAAAATGACTAATATTAAATCTTGGATCCACGGATTCTTAGACAAGTCTTGACAATTTTTCTGGTATAGGTTTCACGTAAATCTGTTCAGTTGCTATGGAGAACATTTACGATTAAGGTTGACAATTTCATATTTTGAAATCGATTTCTACAAAATTTGGTAACATTCAAAGTAAATCGGCTAAGCCATTTTATTCCCGACCATATGAGGTTTAATGTTGTATACTTTATATTGCACATAAGCCAGCTGCTTCATCAAACCATTTACTTAGACCCACCCAGTTGAACATTTGTATCACCTTAATTATTATGTCATTGGGTTATAGTGTCAACATCTTGTGGCTGAAAGGACTACTAGATATAACTGGTAAACAGTGAAGGTAACATCGGGAAGTAATGGGACTTTTTCTTATCGTATGGTTAGTGGCCAACCTGGTGTCAGAGTTGTTCAAGCCGCCCGAAAGCTGGCTTAACGACTGCTGCCAAGATGACAACAACCGGGACTGACGTTTTACGTGCCCTCTGATGTACGGAGTCGCTCAGTTCAAATGACACTAAATGGTCACCCAGCTCTGACTGACCTTGTCTAGCGTTGCTTAACTTCTGATCGTTTACCGATCAGTGATTGCAGCTGGCTATGGGAGCCAGGCTCGACAGTTTCAGGGTGCGCCAAAATCATAATATGGTATGGAAAAAATAAAAAACTTGCTCCACAAAACGCCTAGATTCGTGAGTTTTTTTAAGTAATTTATCTCAAACACTGGAGAGAGGGGCGCCACTATAAAGCTTCTGCCCCGGTTCGAAAAAAATGTTATAAGATTGTGAGTTTTTAAAGTAATTTATCTCAAACGCTGGAGAGAGGGGCGCCACTATCAAGTTTCTGCTCCGGTTCGATAAAATCGTAGATCTGGGGCTGATGAGAGCCTGGCTATGATTAATGCGACGAGACCCGCCACACGCTCCCGCCGCCGTTACCTACCTAATCCTCGTAAGCCAGGATCGACAATGGTGTCCAACGATGACGCCATGGTTCGACGCTCGAATAGTCCCGGTAAAAAGCTAAGTTGTCGTAATACCCATATGAATTTAATGAAAAGAAAGAATGTGAGGAGTTGGAAGAGAATTTACAATTTAGTATCAAGCTTTTCTGTAACAAACTAAACAGTTAAGTCAGGTCCGTGATGATATGACAACTAAATGGCGAGCTGAAAGTGGGTAATTAACTATCTTACTTACTCATCACTTTGTTCTAACCCGCTTACCACTGTCACGAATACCCAAATACTTTCTTCAGCGACTAATGTTTAACTCGCACAAAGTAAAGGTACAATTCCGAGCAACGCGGCAGACGGCAGACGTCACTCGATCCTATACAAATTGTCACGATGACACGTGCCGCGACGGCACGACGGCATTCAATTTGTATGAGATCGAGTGACGTCTGCCGTCTGCCGCGTTGCTCGGAATCGCACTTTAATTGATATTTGGCACGGCAACTGCGTGTACTGTAAGGGATCCAAAGAGGCTCAAGCTAAGTGCGCTCTCATGTTCCTCTATAATTCTATACCAACGGTTTCATAAGTACGAAATAATGATTAAACTACATACGGTAGCTGCCCCTCTAGCCAAGTGACTTTATCTACATTCATTTCTACAAATCCCTACGCTTCAAGTATGGAAATGACATAAGTCACGTGATGTACTTATCGACTTGTAATGTCATTTCCATACATTGAAGTGTGGCTATTTGTAGAAACAAATGTAGATGAAGCCACTTGGCTAGAGGAGCTGATATTTAGATGCTTAGTGATGTCAGACTATACGTAACTATAATAGTTTGAGTATTTCTGACAAAAACTAGCCCTTGTTACTCCTGGGCACGGGCCTCCCCTCAATGCGAGGAGGATTCCAAACTTCTGAGACAAGATTAATTATTTTATTAAAATGGCCTAAGGGAAACTTATTTAACTTGCATAAAGTAAAAGTCAACCAACTTGTTAAAATTTAAATACTATTCGATAACTGATCTAAATTAGTTCATGTTTATTACGTATTCAAATATTAGGTACTATATAATTGACTAAAGGAATTTATCTAGTTAGCGGGCTCAATAATTGCTAATTGTATTCTATATTCGATAAAGGGCACAATAAATATTACAAATTGGCTCAAAATTTGTAAATTTTATGTTTTATTACCCTTAATTATTGTCTCCCGAAACTTTAAACTGATAAATAACTGGGTTAATAATACACCGAATAGTTTCTGAATAATACTATGTAAGTGACCTTGCAATAAAATACCCTAATTGTCTTTCCCTTTGGATTTGTAGAAATATAGCTGTTATCAATTTAAAATATTACACTAATACGCTAGCAAAGAGAATTTAATATAATAATTAATATTATAAATACTATTGCATGCCTATTTAGGTAAACTGTGCTGTACCTACCATTACTTTTAACACCACAAATTATTGTATTACCACAATTAACGCAATAAAGTTATTTGAATTTGAATTTGAATTTAACTACTCATGCATACGAGTGGAGTATATAGTTAAATACTTACTTCTTACTCAGAAAATAATAATTTGAAAAACCTCCATGGTACAATGTAACTTATATTGTGGCAGTAGTTACTTTGACTTTTAAATGGGACTAGGCCCGCCACACACTCCCACCACTGTTACTCCTAAGACAGGATCGACAATGGTGACCAACGATGACGCCAAGGTTTGACCCTCGACGAGTCCCGGGGAAAAGCTAAGTTGTTAGTTACTTTGACTTGATAACACCCTTAAAATTTTGGACACTGATCTAATCTGAACAACGAAACACTATAATGCTTTCAACATAATGAAACATTGTTTCCTAACTCCCCTGTAATGCCTATAGCTACGACTCGTCACTGACCCAACCCGAACCTTATGAATTGAACATTGTAACAATTTCATTAAGGAGTCCCCTGCATGCTTCTCTTTGACATAATGGTCACAGCTCACTACAACCACTCGGCACCCGACCAGCACGTAGACAGCTTGCGAGCGAGGCGATCCGGTGAGGCTACGGAGTTGATGTAGTGAGCGTATGTCCATAGAATTTCATATAAAAAATACTAACTGCTCTAGGCGAGGCGGTGCTGGTCGGGTGCCGAATGGTTTTAGTGAACTGTGACCATAATTCCTCATTTAATACTAATTCCTGGAACGGGGGTCTAGAGACAGGTATGTGGGTATTTCAAATGTATTAATAAGCATATTCTGAACACAATCAGAATTAATTAGTTGCAAATAAAGCGTTGGGAAATATGGCCGGAGGCAATGAATCAAATGGTAATCAAGGTGTGCTTGGAATTCTGAAGTTGTTAGGATGGGAAGCTATGCTTAAAAACAGTACTACAAAAAGACAATGATGAGCTGACACCTATTACAGAAGTTACTATAAGCTAAATCACACAACCTTTGGTTAATTCCAAACAGTTGGAACAGAACCTTTCCACTAAGATCAGAATTACCATTATACATGACAGGGTCTAAACGACTTTTGGGTTTTTAGGCGTGAATTCCCCAAAGTCAACAGAGAAAAACATTTTCGTCGATTGTTTAAGTATAGATGCAATTAGTGCGTTGACATACCTAATATTTTACTTAACAAAGTGTTATATCCAATGCGGAAGCAGTACCAATCACAATGTGATTAACATCATCATGAATCAACACATCCGAACAATAACAAAGTCATCGTGAAAATGTCAAGCGCACTTCAACACCATCCAAAAACGTACAACTACACAACTACCATCAACTGCAAAATGAACATTAAAAAATCACTAATAAAGTTTCATTTGGAACAAGACGTTTTGAATGGTTAGCATATTATTGCGGGCTTCAAGGAACAGTTCCGTAAGCTGCAACGTCCACACATCATTATTATGTAAATGACGACCAGTTACATATGCATAAATTGTCTGAACTCTATCTGCTGATGCTGCGATTAGATATGCTGCGGGTGTTTTTTGTCAGGTTCGAATACCAGCTAGCCTTGCGACATTGAATGGAATCCCGGCAGCACACCCACTTCTATATAGGCTATGTCGTGGTGTTACAAGTTTTTTGCGACGAATATTTGTGCTGATACTTTGACCATTTGAATAGTGATGGTTAGATAAGGTGGTAGACTGTGTAGGGCATTACTCGAATTTACGCACATGACAATTTTAAATTTTGGTGGTATACTGCGTAGGGCATTACTCGAATTTACGCACATGACAATTTTAAATTTTGTTGTTAGAGTTTGCTAGATGATTATGCATATTACGTGTTTTTCAAAATGTATAAAGACGATATAGCGACATCGGCGTTTGTCGACCTGCGAAAAGACATATAAAAAAATACAAGGAGACAATGTGCTAAATCTCAGAAACTTGTTTAAATAAAGTCATGTTTTTTGCTTACAGATAGCAGCGATAAGCAGCATACAATCGTTGACCCGACCCCTCACCTCAACAGGATGCCGGTATGGTGAAAGTGAAGGTATACCACACTGACGTGTTAGATTAACGAAAACAAACATTGCGCACATGTGCGAAATTAAAACAAAGAATAATATTACTTAATAACATAAGCATAGAGTCCAAAAAGCTAGCCGATCTACCAAAACCAGAACTAGAACGACCTAACGTTATAACGAAAATTTCGTTATTTTTGATAGTTTTGATTAGCAGCGACAAGCAGACGAAATGGCAGTGCATGTTATATAGCAGCTATAGCCATGGTTCAACCTTCGATAACAGCGTGTAATAACGTCACATGTTATAAATGGGTAGGTGAACAATAACTGGAAAATGTTAGTGATAATGTTTGTGGAGTATAAACCACCTAACTACAGCGATATTAAAAATCACTGCAAAACTAACATAGCACCACAACATATGTTTGATACTGTAGACTATGTCTATGACAAGATTGACAAGACTCTACTTCGATGATGCTTTTTAAACTTTCGGTATTTCAGAGCACCGCCTAGTGCATGCATTCCACGGCCGATGCAGGTTGGCCGAATTTTACAAGTATACTGTCGGCTATGATGCTATATATCAACGGAAACAATGACTTCACCCTTACTTATTTTAATTTTTATGAAGCAATAATTACAAAAGCTCTTCTAATAATAATAAAACTTGACGCTAGATCCTCTCCTCTCCACCGTCAGTCTTTTTGTGGAAAATAGTAGATAACCTATAACTCCGTGGAATCCAATACGAACTGCATGTTTGCTGCCCTCTGCTCACCACCTGTCGCGTCCTCCATTGTTACTCTTTCTATATTATCAGAGGCCACATTGTCTACAAAATCCGATTCTATAGGGTGACGTCAAAATTTACGGCCCATGCAGCCTACCGTGGCGTTAGCTTTGCATACAAAACACACCCTCGTTTACCGAACGCGTATGTTAGTAGCTTCTTTATCTTGCTCTTATCTTGAAACTCCGTGGTTTATTGTAGCACTGTTTTCTTCTAAGAATCCTACACACAACTTATGACGGCCAGGTTTCTTCAAGAAGTCTTTTTAGTTTAAGTTATATGTGATCGATGTGAATAAATTGACGGGTGGTCGTTACTACGAACGTAACAGTACCTATTATATTCAACTAATTAGCACTTGAGATGTGTGAATATCTTCGACAAACACGCAATGTCAATATATTAACATGTCGTAGACAAATATTATGTAACGTGTGAAGAGACAGGTGCATTAGAAGGTTATATTTGTAGGCGACACTGGACCAATGACCAAGTTCAATGGTACTAACCAATACAAAGACAAAAACAGTGCCCAAGTCTAATCAGAAAAAATATAAATTGAGATAGGAAACCGAAATCAATCAGAAATATTGATCACCGTGAACAAATGTAAGACGGATATGGGTTCAAAGAGAGGGGTGTGACTCCAGACAGTCATTAATCTTTCCCAATTCGAGACGTTCGATATCAAATGTTTCACCCTCACCCCACGCTGTGGAGACACACGCAACAGAATGTGAGACAGGTGATATACGTAGGAACGTAGACAAAAATAGTTTCACTGAAGTACAATGAACGGTAGGTGTTGTAATTTAGAATTACGTTGGAGTATAGATCATACTGGGATTGCTTTTAACATTTGAGTATGGGTATCTGATGTAGGTACTTAATAATAATATATTAACAGTGCAAAGCTTTCTACTAATACAGTTTTTTTAAGGGCTTCTTTGAGATAGTTTTATGCTGAATCCTTCCTACTATCGACTTTATCGTCTCAACGTACATGCTGATAGATAATTAGAATTTCATCGGGGTAGTACCATGCTCTCGCAGAAGATCGACCTTAAGCAGCCGTTTTACCTGCATTTCGTACGATGAGTCTTTCCTGCCCTCTGTTGCACTTCTGTATAAGCTATGGTAACAGCTTAATATCAGGCGGGCCGTACACGTTTTTTCCACCTTAGTTGTATAAAAAATAGAACAAATAACTTATGTATGTATTATAAATATAACGATTACAAGGCGTAGCTGTCAAATTAGAGATAAACTGAACATTGCAAATAGTTAAGTCGAGAACAATGACAATGGTGACTGACGAGGAACCACATGGAATGGAGACGTTGAGAGCTAGTCCAAAATAAAGGCGATAGCAGTAGAACATCCTTATTCAGTTTTTACGACTTAACTTGCATAAAAGATTCCAGAACAGAAGAGCTGAATGCTTATATTTGGATTCGTCGGTTGATGTCCCTATTCGCAAAATATCGCGTATTGATTTGCAGATTCGAGTGCAGTTTGGTGGTCTCAAAGGAATGGCCAACTAGAATATTGTCAAATAACAAAGTAATATATTAGTCACTACACGTTGCGTCGCACTAACTCCTATCTATTTAACTACCGCTAACGACGCAGTTGCTTTTCCCTTGTGTACCTGCTCAACCCCATATCGTGAAGCTCGTGTGGGTGTCGCATGACCTTGGTGTGGCGAATCGATAACTCGACAATGCTCTCGATCAGCTATTGTTTCAACTGAGACCAGCTCAGTTGCAAAGTCACGGTGTTGTTTTACTTGGAGACCCTTTCTTTCGAAATCTTTATTTTCTTTTAAGTCTATAAATGCTTTCGTTTGCTATGTTTAATTAGCGTTTGATGTGAAATCAGCTAATCAATATTTAATCGCTTGACTACTTTTGACCTTTTTTGTACTTTCGTATGCTTATGTTTATCAAGTCATCGAATTCTGACATAGCTCTTGGACCATCATTGGGCTAGCCTGTTTTAAATGCAACCATCATTTAATTAATCAGTTTATTACATGCTTGGTTAGCTATTGCATACATGTTTGAGTTCGCAAGCTTGTTTATATTCCTACCCACTACTCAATTAGAGCAGAATAATGTCCATGTATTATGTTAATTGCTTTATCGGCAGTTTGTCTCTATTGAAACACTTTTAGGTAATATACTCTTGCAATGAAATATAGGTTTTTTGATTATCCATCTAAAATCAGACTGAGTATTTGGAGTGTTTGACAGACGAAATTCCCTTTATTAAGTTGAAATTCAGGCAGGCCCAGGAAAAGATGGCGGGGTGAGCTGGATTTCTACTTGACGGATTGGTCCCGGGTAGCCATAGACCGGAGCAAGTGGAAAAAGGGAGGGGAGGCCTTTGCCCTGCAGTGGGACAGTACAGGCTAGAAATGAAATGAAATAAAGTTGAAATTCATAGAGCCAAGCTGCCGCCAATTCGCTGCAGCTCATATACGGGCTGGCTTGAGATAATAGCGCTCAATATACACTACAATTCGTTTCTTGTTTTGCTAAGTTTTTTTTTCTTAATTGGACTGCGCTGGCAAAAAAGCGTACGGCCCGCCTTATGTTAAGCAGTTACCGTAGCCTATAGATGCTTACAATACCAAAGGTATTGCTCGCACATTGCCGACCTGAAGGGGAGTGGGATGGAGGGTGGGGGTGTGGGGGTGTCTTACGGCTCTCTCACTCATCGTACGAAACGCAGCTATTTTATGTTTTATATGACTACTAGTGTTTAAAGAGTAATCTATTGCGATATCTCAACATTTGCGTCCTCCTATTGCAATGGTTTCATCAACAAGTCTTCGTGTATGGAGGTCCCATCCACTATAAGGGCACAATTAATAAACAATACAATAACGACACGACCACCCCATCGAACCTATTCACACGTTTCCACAATTAAACCGTACATAGCTATGGACTATGTTAACTTTCTATCATTATCCTCGTATCATCACGTCAAGCTAGCATAGCTTGCCTTAGATGAGCCCTGTATCAAAATTTGTTGGGGGGCCAAATTAAGGGTAAGATTTTTCACAAATAAAGGGTGAAGAATTTTCACACATGTTCAGGGCCCCTGTAGCTCGGGCCCCCGCCCCCGGCCCCGTATCATTGATATGGCTGACACGGCGCGGAGGTAGCTACGCCCCTGACCTCAAGGTTGACTCGTCATCACTTCATTCAAGAACAGTTAGTAAAGTACATTTTTGAAAAATTTCCACTGTACTCGCTGATACAAGACTCAAGACCATACGATGCTTTGCAACCGCCAGGAAGTACAACATCTTTATTAAGGTTAAGGCTGCATTAATAAATCGATCTCAACCCTTGAGTCCGAACTTGAACCTCTTTTGTAAAATTACATTTCCAAGTTCGGTATCAGACTTGAAATTGATTTATAAGTACCAAAGTATGCACTTGATGAATCAGATTTAAGAACGGCATCCTCATTGATTTCTCCAATATTTGTAAAAGTAAAAGATTGTGTCGACGAATCTTTGGAGAAAGGGGACCATCGTCACGCGTCTATGGAATAACAATTAATTTTATATCCTCGTACGATTGTTCAATAAAAGAGCGTCGATGTAGTGATGTCCTTACGGTATCGATGTTTGAAAACAACTCACTGCGATAAGTTTGCGATAAACTTGACTTATCGTTCATGGGACGCATCGATCCGTGCGATTGCATTGAAGAAAGGTTTTAGTGGTTTAATCTGAAGTGGTAAAATTGCCAATTCACATCATAAGTTAGTAAATATAATATGTTATAGTGAGCTTCATTTCACTGTGTGTGTTGTGTTGTGCTTTTCTCTCAAGCGTAAAATGACAAGGAAAAATCTTTTGTAGCCTTTTCCCTTATATGTTGTCCAAAAGGTTTAACACTAATTTTTACATCACCATTCTTGATTTCTGAATCTTACTCATTCACTCCTGCTATCGGGGCCATAAGTCGCATATCCATTGCGATTGAGCAACTATAGTTATCGATCCTCTGATTGGTCGACCGACCGGTTGATCGGCCTCTAATTGGTCGGTCAGGATCAACCGACCAATAGAGGATCGATATTAATATAGCAAAATGCCACAGTGGCGCCACAATGGCTAAGCGATAAGCCAGCGATGAGCCCAGATCGCTAGATCCAACATCGACACTCGTATCGATATAACTCGTTCATCACCCCATCACTTCCAGACCACGGGACCACGCGTGGACTGCATCAAATGCAAAGCGCGCCCGAAGGCCGCTGGCTACGTGCTCAATGAAAGAGGGTCACACACAGACGGATGTACAGTACACCATTGACGCACAGTCTATATAGAACATAATAAATATCGCACGTGCCTAAACTACTTTTACTTGCAAAGCTTCAGGCACTTTTCTAAAGAGATAAAAATAAAAGTTTTGGTTGCAGCTGGTCGGCTTCCGATCCAAAAAGGCATGACTTCCAAAGCCTATTTAAACGGGACAACAAAAACAGTCTGTGAGGCCAGGCTTAAATTGACCACTAGGTTCTCAAATAAGAACCCTTATAAACACTTCTTGAGCAACAGAGTGCTTAGAACGTGTAATATCTTACCAAAAACGTTGTATTTGCGTTTAAGAACCGACTCGACCAACACCTCAAAGAGAATAACTAAAGAAGAGCCAGGCCGCCTGACATAAATAAAAATCAGAAGCAATCTCATTCTATCTGAATTCTTCCTAAGATAAAAACATAGTGATTATTAACAAAATCCTAATCTATTTCGAGCCACAACTCATCTGCATTTATATCAAAAATAAGATGACCCAGAACCGGTCTGAGTACGCCTAAAGTGGAATAGGATTAGGTCATCTGACGGCTGGATGGACCGAATATTAATTTTATACCAGATACTCTGTGTGATCTAACTAAATCAACCTGATTGAGTTTGCAACTTGAATAACGGGCTTAATGACTTAATTGTGACGATAACGACATGGCTTAGGTACTTTTAAGCTAAGATCAAAGAGTAACTACTTATACACAGAGAGATTAAATGGGGCTAAGGCCGGGGGCTAAGGCCGTCACAAAAATGAATTGCGGCAATTCTGCTAAAGCAATTCATTTTTCCAACCCTCCAGCTGAATCCCCTAAATTTCCGTGAAACTGTCACAAATGGCGTAAAATGTGTCACTATTCTACAGAAATTTAGCGGAATTGCTAAGGATTCCTCAGAAAATCAGAAAAATGAATTGCAATGCAATTCATTAGCAATATTGCATAGCGACCGCCTTAGGTCCGCAGTTCTTCGCATCCAATCCTCATAATATTCGCTTTTTGTATGTTACTAAGATGACAAACAAGCAGTTACCGTGGCCTATAAAATTCTTGCGATACCAAAGATATCGCTTGCACATTGCCGACCTGGATGAGAATGGAACAGAGATAGAAGAACGAGGGGAGGCTTCCAGCTCTCTGACTCATCGTACGAAACGCAGCTGTAAAGGTCGGCACTCATCTATCAACTCAGCACCCAACCAGCACCGCCTCACCGCTCGGCGTCCACTCGTTGTCGACAGGTGGTCCGCGGGCGGACGTTGCTTTTACACCATAAACGTCACGTGATCAACCAGTGGACCGCGCGTGGTCAAAGATTGAACGCCGCGTGGTCAGCGCGTGGTTCACTTATTTCCGGGAAAGTTAGTGGATGCCGACCGACGAGGCGGTGCTGATCGGGTGCCGAGTTGATAGATGAGTGCCAACCTTAATAGCAATTTGAGAGAGTGGTATACAGGGCTCGGAAACCGCTTAATTTTTCAAACCGGTTTCGGCCATTGACCCCAGACCGGAATGGATTGCGGTTAAGGTTTCGGTTTCGGTTTCGGTATGATGAAACCGGTTTTACACAAATTTCAGTTCTGTTAAGCAAAATTAACCGGTTAAACTGAGACTTGGTGGTATTAGCGAGCGATCGAGTTATGACGTATGTATGCGTCATCTCTTTCCAATAAAAAACTCTGGCGCGAGTTAGGAGGTGGGCGCAGGGAAAAGGCTTTTTAAAAACAATTAAAAGACGTGCGTTTGGCTTGAAGAGCGAAACGAGACTGTTTTATCTTTATTAAAATACTCTTAACATTAACTTAATTAACAATGAGTCTTTATGCTAACGAGTTCCTGTTATCTCTGTAATACCAGGAACTCGGTATGTAAGTGTAACCTTATCAGCTAGTTACAGTGAAGCTATTGTCTTATAACTAGATTACGCTTACATAACTCCTCCCCCCTTAAGATGAAGGCGCAACGGAGACGTTGTTGCGGGTTGTACTGCAGGCTGCGTCGTGAGCTGCAACTCTTCTGCTTCTGGTTGATGATGCGTCGAGGTTTGCGCCGACTTGGGCACCCACCAGATCTTGTATATTGCCACTCCTGTTCCTGCCAATGTTATGATGATGTACAGCGTTATTGACGACCAGCTAGGTGTCGAAGAGATGACCGGTTCTTGTTCCGTAGCCTCTTGTACTTCCTTTGCTTGTACTATGGCGTCTTTCAGGTTGTCTAGCTTTATGTTATCCAATTTTATGTTGATCGGCAGGGCTTTAGGTGGTTGATGTGCACGTGGTAATGGGATTGTTTCCTTTATGTTTATGTATCTTTGATGTGTTGTAAGTGTTCTATCCATAACTTGTACTTTGCAATTGTTGTCCGTTGTTATTAGGAAGATTCCCGTGTTTCTCTGGTATTGGATGTCGTTTCCACAGATGGTCTTGATGACTTCTTCCTGTTTCATGATAACTATCCAGCTGTTATCTTTGATTTGTTGTATGATGTTGTTTTCGTAGGACGCTGTTGCGTATGTGCAGTTATGTGGTTCTTGGTGTTGGATGAGCTGCGCTATACAGTCGTTTGAGTGCAGTAAAGTCTTCCATTCTAGGTGCTTACAGATGACCTCGTCTTCAGTTATCCTTGTGCAGGGCTCGTGAGGATACGCAAACTCATGATTTCCCAAGATAAGGAAAGGATTTATTGGGATCAGGATAGTGTTGTTATTATTAGGTATAGAATACAGGTGAAGGAGGTTATAAGGTTGTTTAGCCACTATCGGTATCTCTAGTATGAAGGTGAGTGTCTCATTAGTGCTAAACGCCTTTACTGTTATCGCTTTTTCCCATAATTGTATATTATTTAAATTTGGATTAAATGCTAAATTTTCACTGATTTCATTTTGGATATTGTTTAACTCTTCAATGAGGTAAGATGGTTCTATAATACTAGGATGCATCCTTCCAAGATGTGCGAATGTCAATGCATTTTCCAATGATTCCAACCTGTTGTAAAGCTGTTGTAACGAACTCTCGATGTTATTGAATATGCTAGTTGTTAAAAATTGTGTTTCGAACTCGTTTGCCTGATTAGAATACCTATCTATTGCTCTATATATCTCTATTTGATTATTTTTTATACTTTTTAGGCTTGTTTCATATTCTTTCATGAAATTGTGCAGAATACCTATTGTTTTCTTTTGATTAAATTTATTATTATTTACTGAAGATTGTAATGATTTGATTTCATTATCGAATTTTATGGCGTCGTCCTGATCTAAGTTTCCTGTAATAGCTTTTACTACTGATCCTAATCCGTTTATAAGGCCTCTCTTACTTCTATAGTTTAATCTAAAACCTATTGTTTCTAAACCTAAATAAAGTAACTTACTTTCTATGTTGTCTATACCGTAATCTATGCTTTTTGTTATAACAGAATAGTTTGCCGAACTGTTTTGTTTTAGTTTTATCGTATAATAATTGCTACAGATGTCTATGAAGACATCTTTCAACTTGGTTATATTGTATATTACTGCTAAATGATATGTATCTACTTGGTATTGAGCTTTCGCTTCTGTTAAAACTAATATGCCATTATGGTTGTCTATAGGTTGGATGATGGCTGTGGTTGCGGCGAGCCGGAGCACTGCGATGAAGGTGATGGCGTTCCTGAAACATTTTCAGGACGCCTTAGTAACCTGAAATGTACCCTTATTGATTTCGCGTTAACATGTTTTCCAACTATTTCTGCTATTTGCTCTGGATGTATCCGTATTATTGTGTAAGGTCCTATATATTTTGGTTCTAGTTTATTGCTCCTTGCTGTTTTCGCTACTTGTTTGTATACGCTATCGCCTACCTTGAACTGTGCCATTTCTTTGTCCCTATTAATTTTTTCGATAACTTGTTGTTTTTCGTTTGCTAATTTGCTGTTTATTAACACGTGTGTGGTCTCCATTATTTGCTTGTGTTTTACTACGTATTCTTGATAAAATTCTTTGGGACAATGTAGCTCTAATGGATTCCTGCTATCTGTGTGACCGTATAATAATTCGAAAGGTGTGAATCCCGTAGCCGAATGAATCGTGTTATTATATGCTATGATAGCATATTTCATCAGGCTTATCGAGTCATCTTTATCAGTTATTCTTTGTATCCTGATTAGTTCGGCTAGTGTAGAGTGCACACGTTCGATTGGTGAATTTGAATTTGGATTATAGGGTGTGGTGAAATGAATAGTTATATTGTGCATTGCACATATTTCATTAATTACTTCGTTGTCAAATTTTGAATCCGAATCTGTTGTTATCTTTTTAGGTACTCCTATGGCTGCGAATATGCTGAGCAAGGCTTCCGCGATGTGTATGCTTGTTGATGCTGTGAGTGGTATAGCTTGAGCATATTTCGTGAAATTGTCAATTATTGTTAGGAACGTTGTGCCCCCACTGCTGTATAGATCCATAAACATATGTTCCATGGGCTTGTGAGGTGTGTCCGTTAACGATAACGGCAATTTCAAGGGGTTTCTTTCATATTTGCTTTTTAGACAGCTGTCACATTTATTTATAAACTTTTGTATGGATGCCAACATATTAGGCCAGTGATAGTTCCTGTGTATATGTTTATACGTTTCCTGAATGCCTCTGTGGATCGTTTTACCTTCGTGATATTTCCTTATTAAATCTGTTTGTTCGGAAATATTTTCTATTAGTGTTACTCTATTCATGCACCTGATTAATTTAGGTCCCCTATTACTAAATATCGATTTATATACTTCACAAAACACTGTGTAATATTCCTCGTGATGGAAGAAACAATGGAATGTCCTGTCTGCAACTGTGTGTTCTAATAAAAATTTTATAATTTGTTCCCTTGTTTTATTTACTGGTATCCAAACATCCTTTATAACTGTTTTCCCTTTTGATCTATCCTCAACCTTATACTCTTCGCCAGGTGATTTCCTAATGTGGAATTGTTTCAACTGTCTATCTATTGCGTCATTAATTTCGGGCATTTTATCTGTTGTTCTTTCCTGTGAAGGTGCTGGTGTCGTTTGTGATTGGCTCTGTTGCGATTGCTTAACTGTGTCAGGTGTGGTAGGCATATCTAATAGTGTTCGGATATCTATGTTTGTTATGTCTATGTCCTCGTGTGACGTACTTGGTTGCGGGTTTTCTGTGTTAGGGTCCATGCTTAGTTGATTGTGGTGTATTATTTCTATTCTAGATAATGCGTCTGCGTTCGTGTTGGTTTTTCCTTTTTTATACTGTACGTCGTAGTTGTATTCTGCTAATCTGAGGCGCCAACGTGTGAGTTTTGAATTTGGGTCTTTTATTGACATTATCCAGGTTAATGGTCTATGATCTGTATAAATTGTGAATTTTTTTCCATATAGGTATGGGCGAAAGTATTTGATCGACCAGACTATGCTTAAAAGTTCTTTTTCTATTGTTGAATACCTTTGTTCTGTATCTGATAGCGTGCGTGAAGCGTAAGCTACTGGTTTGTCTAGTCCCAATTCTCCCTGGGAAAGTACTGCTCCTATCGCAACGTCTGATGCATCGGTAGTTAGAATAAACGGTTTGTCAAAATCTGGGTACTGAAGTATTGGTGCGTTAATCAACACCTCTTTACATTTTTCAAACGCTTCTACATATTCTTGTGACATGGTTATTTTACTTCCCTTTTTTAAGCATTTAGTTAGTGGTTTCGTCAACTTCGCGAAGTCCTGTATGAATTTTCTATAATAACCTACTAGACCTAAAAATGATTTTATTTCTTTTTGTGTTTTAGGTAAGGGGAATTTTTTTACTGCTGCTATTTTATCCTCGTTTGGCTGAAGGCCTTTATCTGTTAGAGTGTGTCCTAAAAATTTAACTTGTTTTTGTAAAAATTCCGATTTATTCAACTGTATTTTTAGATTATGTATCCTGAATCTATCGAATACTTGTCTGCACTTATCTAGATGTTCCTGCAGAGATGTGGAATATATGATGACGTCATCTAAATACGTTAGTACGTTATCTAGTCCACGCAGTACCGAATCCATCAATCTCTGGAATGTGCTAGGTGCGTTTTTTAAGCCGAAGGGCATTCTGAGGAATTCATAGTGCCCTCTGTCTATTGTGAATGCTGTTTTCTCGATGTCCTCTGGATGCATCTCTACTTGATGATAACCTGATGCTAGATCTAACGTGGTGAAATATTGAGCGCGACCTAACTTGTCTAATATGTCGTCTATGTTCGGGAGGGGGTATTTATCTTCTACTGTTTTATCGTTTAATTTTCTGTAGTCTATGACTAACCTATACTTTTGTTCTCCTGATGCGTCCATTTTCTTTGGTACTATGTGTACTGGACATGACCAGGGTGAATTGCTTTCCCGGATAATATTACTCTCTTTTAACTGATTAATTTGTTTTTTAATTTCCTCTTTTTGTTTTGGGGCCTGCCTATAATTTCGGACATAGATTGGTTTGGTATCTGTTAATCTGAGTTGGTGCTTTACCTCGTGGGTAAATGTGAGTGGAATGTCCTCGCAATGAAAGATGTCTCGATAACTATAACAAAGTTTCTTTATTTCCCGGTTTTCTTCTGAGTTCATATGGTCTGTTCTTAATCTTTCTAGGTTTTGTGTCTGTAATGTCTGTATGTATTTGTCAGATTCTGTATTAATTTTATTATTTTGTTGTTTACGATTATCTTTCGCTGGGAGTTTAAGCTTTTGAAAATTTATGTGAAAATTCTTTTTTAAAATGATTTCTTTATCTGAAGGATTAATAACTGTCAAATGCGTGATTCCCTCTTTTACAGAAATTACTGCTGGCGGAAATATTAATCCGGTTTTTGTTGTTTTTTCTCCCGAATAATACGTTCCTTCTTCGTAGTTACATAACAGGTTAATGACCTGTTCACATCTCGGTTTTATTTTATTGTATGCTTTAATGTCGTCCCTAATTGGTATGATAGCATTATCTGTACGTAATACCATGTTTTTGATGTCTATCTTTGAATTTAGTGGTACTAAAAGGTCTAGACCTAATAGTCCCATGAAGTCCGAGTCGAAATTGAAAAGTAAGAATTTATGTGTTATTTTCTCATTAAATAGTTCTTCAGGTAGTTTTATGTATGCTACTTGTCTGTGTTTTGAAGTTGCGTGAGCCGTTTTAATGTAATGCGTTTCGTTTGTTATTCTACATTTAATGGTTTTATTTTTTGAAATTTTTGGGTTTATTAGTGACTGTGAAGCTCCCGTATCCAGTAAAAATCTACCGCCTAGTTCTTTGATGTATATATACGGTAACCTGTTATAGTCATTAATATTATTCATGAAAACTACGTTGTTTCTTCGTTTACTAAATCTACCAGAAAATTTTCGTCCTCTACTTCCTCAGTATAATTTTCCTCATAAGCCTCCTCTGAAGCTGTTTGTTCGTCCTCGTCGTCGTCCGCTTCATTCTGATAGTTTAATTTTTTTTTGAATGAATCTGTGTTAGATGTTGGTGGCCTATTCCTATTAAACTGTTCCCTTTTTTGAAATGTGCTCGATTTTTGGTTTTTATTGGCACCGTTGAATTTTGAGGGATTAGATTTATTGTTTTGAATGCGCCTAGCCCTCAATTTTACTTCCTCTTGTTTAGCTACCGTGATAGCTTGGTCTAGATTTTCTACGTTTTTTAGTTTTATCAAAATGGCTGTAATTGGGTTTAATTTTTCGAGGAAAGTTTCTAGAGCCATCTTCTCGTAATATATTTTTTTAGTTGGGTCCATTGATATAAGTGTGATCATGAGATCCCGTATTTTGTCTCCAAATAGTTCTATTGTACTATTTTCCCTCTCTACTCTCATTAATTCCTGAACTAGTTGTAATTCAGTCCGGAATTCACCGAATTTTTTTCTTAATACCTCTTTTATTTCTGACCAGGATTTAGTTCCTGGGTTCTCTGATAACGCTTCAACTGCTTTACCAGATAATTTATTCCTAATAAGGCAACCAATGCATGCGTCCTCCTTATTAGCGATAACCTCTAAGGCGTTCTCTACGCCTTCAACGTAAAACGCGAGTGTTCGTTTGTTACCATCGTAGCTTGGTAGTAACTTAGAAAACGTCGAGTAGTCCGTGGGAATCGGAATTATATGCTCCTCTTGGAAGGACTTGTCCTCCAGTACTTTCTTTTCAGTTGCCATGTTCAGCTCACTGAGTTCAAAAATAGCTGTCTGGGACTAAGTCTAGCTCTAATAGCTGAGTGTATTAACACTAATGATACCTAGACACTAGAGACACGACAGAGTCGATTATATTAGTAGTCAAAGGTAGAAATAAAGGAATCTCGGGAGTATCAGAAAGTATGCTTACCCCACGAGCATCGCCAATGAAAGGCTTTTCGATTGTTAGGTGAGTCTGCGTCTGCTCGAGCTGGTGCCGCCTTCAGTGCCTGCTGCTGCCGCTGTCTGCTGCTGCTGCTGGTGTCTGCCTCTGCTTCCCTGATGGTGCACCCACGTGTAGATTCTTTACCGCGTCACGGAACCGGATTTCGAATATTTTAACTCAAAAACTCTCTCCGTTTACGATCGCGACTTTCCGACTGCGCCAGTTAGGAGGTGGGCGCAGGGAAAAGGCTTTTTAAAAACAATTAAAAGACGTGCGTTTGGCTTGAAGAGCGAAACGAGACTGTTTTATCTTTATTAAAATACTCTTAACATTAACTTAATTAACAATGAGTCTTTATGCTAACGAGTTCCTGTTATCTCTGTAATACCAGGAACTCGGTATGTAAGTGTAACCTTATCAGCTAGTTACAGTGAAGCTATTGTCTTATAACTAGATTACGCTTACATAACTCGCGCTGCAAACGAATATTATTATTATGCTTTCCGGCAGTAGTGAAGCCAAAATATCGATAGTACACTATCGATAGTTGACCTTGAAAATCACTTAGGATATCGACAGGGCTATCAATAGCATAATAATATGTTTTTATGAGACTGAGGTAGTAAACGAGCGTACGGCCCACCTGATGTTAAGTACTTTTTATGGGACTGAGGTGACTAATAAGCGTACGGCCCGCCTGAAGTTAAGCGCTTTTTTATGGGACTGAGGTGATAAACAAGCGTACGGCCCGCCTGATGTTAAGAACTTTTTATGGGACTGAGGTGACAAACAAGCGTACGGCCCGCCTGATGTTAAGAACTTTTTTATGGGACTGAGGTGACAAACAAGCGTACGTCCCGCCTGATGTTAAGAACTTTTTTATGGGACTGAGGTGGCAAACAAGTGTACGGCCCGCCTGATGTTAAGGACTTTTTTATGGGACTGAGGTGGCAAACAAGCGTACGGCCCGCCTGATGTTAAGCACTTTTTATGGGATTGTGGCAAACAGGCGTACGGCTCGCCTGATGTTAAGAACTTTTTATGGGACTGAAGTGGCAAACAAGCGTACGGCCCGCCTGATACTAAGCTCTTTTTATGGGATTGTGGCAAACAAGCGTACGGCCCGCCTGATGTTAAGAACTTTTTTATGGGACTGAGGTAGCAAACAAGCGTACGGCCCGCCTGATGCTAAGCACTTTTTTTATGGGATTGTGGCAAACAAGCGTACGGCCCGCCTGATGTTAAGCACTTTTTATGGGATTGTGGCAAACAGGCGTACGGCTCGCCTGCTTTTAAGAACTTTTTATGGGACTGAGGTGGCAAACAAGCGTACGGCCCGCCTGATACTAAGCTCTTTTTATGGGATTGTGGCAAACAAGCGTACGGCCCGCCTGATGTTAAGAACTTTTTTATGGGACTGAGGTGATAAACAAGCGTACGGCCCGCCTGATGTTAAGAACTTTTTATGGGACTGAGGTGACAAACAAGCGTACGGCCCGCCTGATGTTAAGAACTTTTTTATGGGACTGAGGTGACAAACAAGCGTACGTCCCGCCTGATGTTAAGAACTTTTTTATGGGACTGAGGTGGCAAACAAGTGTACGGCCCGCCTGATGTTAAGGACTTTTTTATGGGACTGAGGTGGCAAACAAGCGTACGGCCCGCCTGATGTTAAGCACTTTTTATGGGATTGTGGCAAACAGGCGTACGGCTCGCCTGATGTTAAGAACTTTTTATGGGACTGAAGTGGCAAACAAGCGTACGGCCCGCCTGATACTAAGCTCTTTTTATGGGATTGTGGCAAACAAGCGTACGGCCCGCCTGATGTTAAGAACTTTTTTATGGGACTGAGGTAGCAAACAAGCGTACGGCCCGCCTGATGCTAAGCACTTTTTTTATGGGATTGTGGCAAACAAGCGTACGGCCCGCCTGATGTTAAGCACTTTTTATGGGATTGTGGCGAACAGGCGTACGGCTCGCCTGCTTTTAAGAACTTTTTATGGGACTGAGGTGGCAAACAAGCGTACGGCCCGCCTGATACTAAGCTCTTTTTATGGGATTGTGGCAAACAAGCGTACGGCCCGCCTGATGTTAAGAACTTTTTTATGGGACTGAGGTAGCAAACAAGCGTACGGCCCGCCTGATGCTAAGCACTTTTTATGGGATTGTGGCAAACAAGCGTACGGCCCGCCTGATGTTTAGAACTTTTTTATGGGACTGAAGTGGCAAATAAGCGTACGGCCCGCCTGATGCTAAGCACTTTTTATGGGATTGCGACAAATAAGCGTACGGCCCGCCTGATGTTAAGCAGTTTTTTATGGGACTGTGGTCGCAAACAAGCGTACGGCCCACCTGATGTTAAGCAAGTTTTTATGGGATTGTGGTCGCAACCAAGCGTACGGCCCGCCTGATATAAAGCAGGTTTTTATGGGACTGAGGTGGCAAACAAGCTACTGCCCGCCTGATGTTAAGTACAACACCAAAGGCATTGTAAGCATGTATAGGCTACGCTATGGTAACTGCTTAACATCAGGCCAGCCGTACGTTTGTTTGCCACCTCAGTTCCATTAAAACTGCTTAATATCAGGCGGGCCGTACGCTCGTTTGCCACTTAAGTCCCATAAAAACTGCTTAACATTAGGCGGGCCCTACGCTCGTTTGCCACCTCAGTCCCATAAAAAGTGCTTAACATCAGGCGGGCCATACACTTGTTTGCCACCTCAGTCCCATAAAAAAGTGCTTAAGTTTAGGCGGGCCGTACGCTTGTTTGACACCTCAGTCCCATAAAAAGTGCTTAACATCAGGCGGACGTACGCTAGTTTTCCACCTCAGTCCCTTAAAAAAGTGCTTTACATCAGGCGGGTCGTACGCTTGTTTGCCACCTCAGTCCCATAAAATAGTGTTTAACTTTAGGCGGCCCATACGCTAGTTTGCCACCTCAGTCCCACAAAAATAACTGCTTAACATCAGGCAGGCCGTACGCTTGTTTGCCACCTCAGTCCCATAAAAATATGACTGCTTAACATCAGGCGGTAGTATAGATCACTCGGCCGCTAGCCGCCACAGCAAGAATAATGAAAAGGATGCAATGCAAGATGCTAACTCGGTTCCCTTTGCGGCGAAAACGTAAGAAAACACCAGAAAGCGTGTGAATGAGACAAACGAACCAAGCCAGCGCTTGCTAGAAAAGGATAGTGAGCGCATCTTATGCGCGGAACTCGACCTTGATCGCTAGTGGGCTGTAACATGCGTCTGAGTTTAACCGGTTAATTGAGGTCTTAATATCGGTATGCGTTCCGTTCGCTGCCATAACCGGTAACCAAAATGATTTCGGTTTAGTTAAAACCGGTTTCGTATTTAACCGGTTCATCAACGAACGGAATAAAACCGGTTTCATGAACGATATTAACCGGTATTTCAAAACCGGTTCCAAGCCCTGGTGGTATATATGAGCTACAGTCAATTGGCTACAGCTTGGCTCTACCACCAATGAAATCTCTATTATTAGTAGGTAATCTTAATTACTCCTTTACTTTTCTTCAAACCGCGAGTCCAAATAGGCCCTAACATTGAAACAAAGTTCAACAAGGCATGTTAAGCGTACGCAAAAATACGTTTTGGACTTAACCCCAAAACAGGCTTTCATTAGTCAACAATGGGTAATAACTAGCTTAATTATAATTAACAGCGAACGGCTTATAAGTGCACTTGTACTTAAATTACGTAATATTATGTAATATTGTATTACATCCTATCCGGCCTACGGACAGGTGATAGTACAATCAATTTACGTGAGGTTTGACCTTTCACGAGTTTAAGAGAACATACCTAATGATGAAAAATGATCATCAAATTAATTATGTTAAACATTGTCTGGAAGATTAAATAATCGTTATAAGGTAGGTAGGTACCTACCTACTATAAGATTAATTATCTTCATTTTTTTAAATTCCTAGTTATGTCTAGGAAATGAAGATGTTCATTGGAACAAAATAATTAGTAACTTGATACGCCAGGAATGTTATATTATTGTGACGATTCATTATCATACGAACGTGCTTAAAATCCGTAAATTAATTTTCTTAAAAATTCCTAAAATACTTATGCGTATTTATACGAAACCTTTTGATGCATAGATATTGATAGCAGCGCCATCTTACATTTACCAAAAGAATCACCAACAGCCTTAACAGGCAACGAAGCCTTCGAAGGAAAGGCTTGTTTAGAATTCACATTTGAAGCGCCGGCGGCGCCCGCGCCGCGCCGCTTGCGCATAATTTTAAACTATTTTTCACAAATGATCAAGATGCAAGATAAGCTTTCCAAAAAAGTAGGTAACACAGCTCAATGACTACTAGTACCCTACTAGGGCTACAAAACATACGATTTCTATAATAAATTGAAATCATCGATCGAAAAATCTAAAAACAATAAAATTCTGTAGTAAATAAACCAGCTAATCCAAAATTAGTCTTCTTCGTGACTTATTAATAGGAATACACGGCAATGCGTAAGTAACTACAAATGAGTGAGAGTTGTTTGTCGGACGTCCGTTCCGCGGATGCTTCCTGCTGCAACAAAAACACGGGCCCGGGCTGCGCGCGCGCCGGCCGGTGCGTGAATCATACTCAGGCGCAGCCACGCAGCGCGCCCGTAAATCGTGCGTTAATTCGCTTTAATGGCGCTAAGATGTCGCTTTCCATGTTACGTAATTTACAACATTAATAGTACTCTCCGGCTTTTATGAGCCAGAGAGGACCCATGTTGTTGTCCGCCCGTTTTTTTCGCTTGGAATTGGCTAATATTTATCAGCCAGAATTCACCACTTACAAGTTTCGAACCTCCTCTCCTTTGCATCAGTGTTTTGTTATGGGGGAGAGATTTACTTACTTTGAGCTCATAAAGATTATGAAGGTGAATTTAATATACCTACTTTATATCGCATCTGCAAATCGATAGCCATACTATTCTGCCCTACAAAGTATATAATCTTTACACTCGTAGATACATCACGTATACAAGATTAATTAGCTTAAGCTCACGTTTACCGACAGTCTTCTACCTTTACTACGAGTAACACACTTATGCGAATGAGATTGAATCTCACAAATAGAATTACTGGTTGAGAGCTTCAGCTATAAGCAAATTTCAAAGAAACATAAATAGGTCCTATTTCTAAACTAACTGAAGACCTATAACAAAAGAAACTAAAAAGTTTAAAATACCCGATATGTGTGTAATCGCTCTCAAAATCGACAAAACAGTAGGTTAGGTATATAATAAAACAATAAGCAAACCTCTTTTTCAAACGTAAAATTCTGGAGCTAAGTCCTTCCCCTCTTTTCTTTGAGGATTAAAGAGAATCAAACAAATCATGGGTGAGTTGATCATGAGAACCGATAGTAAGGGCTACATCTATATTTACAATGGTTAAGTATAAACAGAAGGACTATGAGTCTGTAGTGAAATCATCTACGGACATTCTTAGTGGATTGCGCGGCTGAGTAAAACGGGACAGATAAAACTGTACTTAGTACGATATGAGTAACACTTGCTCGTTCGCTTCGCTTTTTAATGATATTTCCGTAAGATCGTTAAGCGCAGCTTGGTAATGATTAACAGCATAATCTCTTATTTCACGCCGTTTTGTTGATAGTCGAGCAGGTGTTCTTCCTATTAAGGGCAAAAGGGGATCGGTGCCGGGTACAGAATATAGATACTTATATTCCCCTGCTTTCACTCGTATTTATTTCTGTTGCCTTAAATGTTTCTAAAGTTTCATATTTCCACAACTATGTTGAGCTGAATACGTAATATCTTCTTATTTATATCTGGTTATAATAAGCGCTAGTATCTTGCAAACGGACTAAAAGATATTTGTAATTGGAATCGCATTTTGCTCCAACCATTCAAATACTTTCCTAAACGAAGTTAAAACTAACTTGCTATGCAAGCTGGTGAATCTCTCTCGTCAAATATTTCTAATCTCGACTGTGTGCGTGAACACACCGCATAACATATCGATCGGCAACAGCTGCAGTCATTACAATGGACTGCGCCACTTGCACTAACCATTACTACCTTTTGTTATTACATAAACCTCTTTCATACTGCAAAATTGAGCAATTTTACATAAGTAGGCACCTACATAACACAGGTTCTTTCCGGTCTAAAACCCAATCCCCAATCAAAACCAAAAAAACCGCTGTACTCATAGTATCATCACACGCATAGGTTTGGTCAGAGTAATTTCATACAGAACCTGATTTGGAACATAATATATACCCTTGTTACCTAAACTATAGTTCGCGACAGGTCGAGATGACATTCGGGTTATGAGCTTTTTGCAGAATAAAATCCGAATCAAAATTAGCAGGACCCGATAAACAATTAAAATCGCCCACAAAATAATTAAATTAAATTATTCTGTTGCTTGCGGGTCTTGCTAATTTTGATTCGGATTTTGTTCTGCAAAAAGCTCATAATCCGAATGTCATCTCGACCTGTCGCGAAGTATACATGATACATAGGTAAAACTTGAAACGTCCACGTCACTGGTGATGGGTATATCGCCCCAAAATTATAGTTCCTATCACATAGTCGAAGGTATTATATTTGTAAGTCACCCATTACGACATCCATAAGAAGACTGATACGTTTCATGCTATTTCAATTTGCCGCCATCCATACGGGCTGCATATTGCTCTATAGGACTTGTTCTTGTATTAAGAAATCAGATTGGTAGCATTGTTTGTCGAAGAAACTAGTGGCTATTTCAGGAAGCCCGGAAAACGAGGTTAATCCCATCAGAAAGTAAACAAATGATTAAAATTAATCCTTCCTCTTCCTCGAGTTCAGAATTCTGAAGCCCTACTGTTGAATCATTCTTTAAATTCTAAACATTGTCTGTTATCCGATTGAGGATTTATAATTATGATGATGATATCATCAACACAGGAAATAGATTTAAACAATTTGAGCACATTAGCGACAGCAGCGGAAATAAAAATTGAACACTACACGTGAATTGATTAAAAATCGTTATTCATAAACGCGCTTCCTTACATAAAAATGCAATTTGCATTATTCTGTCTCGTTCCGATGGACGAGTGTAACAGAGACAGATTGTGTGGTAAATTGATCCGTCTGTCGATGATGAAATGAGACACTACGTGCACATTCGCGTCCCTTGGTTCTTATTACCTGCCTTATGGGGAGAGACAATACGTCATCCAGATTCCTATAGGGTTTCTAAAAATATTTCGTTCGTGATGTAGAGTGCCTACATACGTCTTGTGCACCTACCTGATAGGCAGGTACCTATGAATATTTTATTTCATCTACTATCCATACATTAAGAAATTCTTATGAAGCTAGATGCGTAGTTAAAAGAGTTAAGGACATCATTGTCGTGGTTAAACTGCCGATAGATTTCTTTGTGTTCTTTATACTGTTAATCATGGCATATTGCTATATTCTTCACTGAAATCTCTAAAAAACCCATAACATTTTAATTGCAGTTATTATGGCATCTTTTAATTAATTGCCCCGGTTGCTTACGTCGAAAGTAATGAAAGATTTAACGATGCAATTAAAAATAAATACCTACCCAGTTACTATTACAGATTAAACACTGAAATCTTCTACGTTAAAACTGTCTTCGCTATTCTTAACCACTTCAGTAGAGTATTTAAACGGTCCTATTAATGGATTCGTTAAATTACAATCGTCAGTTACATTCCCCTCATAGGCCGAATGCACGCGAAAGAAAAGTGCAAATCGAGTTGGTTTGCAAAAAGATCTATATTCAATCACGAATGGGCAGAACATTCGATACAATGGCAACGGAGATTGAGTAAAAACTAGGTCCGACCATCGCCTTGAAAGGTCAGTATACGATGGAAGATAATTTTACTTACTCGCTGTATTCCAAATTATGTTTCTTATTTGGGAGATATTTCTTTGGTAAATTCATTAAATCAGAACATTTTATCAAGTTAAATAAGGCTGAAAGGTTGATGTAAAGAAATCGGCAGTGTTGCCTTGGTGTTTTATTCACGTGAAATTTTTTCAACCGTAGTTTAAATATCTTTATTTGAAAAAAGCACTGTAATCCTACCACCTTTATACTTTACTAGTTTTTAATGATAATCATAATTACATTCCTAGATTCGGAATAACATCCCGCATACCGATTTGGGTGTGAATGTGCAGTTCTAAATATAGCGTCGGTTCAACATCTGTGGGGAATTTGGAGGTTCAAAGACCTCGCGAACCAGCCCGTGCCGCGATACTGTACCATTTTTATGGGGAACTCGACCGAGGAGAAGTTCATGGGCACATCGACGAGACGCTCGTAAAATAGGGGCATTGTTTTGAATTTAGAGCATTGCAAACAAAATGTTAAATTGTTCAACATACTTTTGAGGTTTAAGGAGTAGGGATAATTTGCCCTAAATTTTCAAAACACTTGACTACTACAAAATTGAATTGAAGCAAATGAAGTGCTGATTTTAATAATAATAATAATATCAGTTATCTAGTTTCCATAGTACAAGCTCTGCTTAGTTTGGGATCAGGTAGCCGTGTGTAAAAAATGTCCCAGGATATTATTATTATTATTATAGGTTAAGTAGATGAAGACAAAATATTCCTGATAACTGTAACGTATAAGATTGCAATGAAACAATAATCCTAAAACACAAATAATTAGTATCATTAAAATAAGTAGCTTGTGAGCAGCTACTTCCCGTATTTATTATTAACGACGATCTGCAATTAGCGTAATATAATTGATCGCGAAAGTCATTTCATTTATTACTTGTAAGATTTCCTGCGCTTACGAATCAAAGTTCTAAGAGTTAGCGCTCCTGGAAGCGCTTATGTAAGTAGTTCTTGTGATGGTTGGCATTCTTCCAAGCCTATAAATGTCTTGTGCTGCTAAAACCTTAGCTGCAGCTTCCTTATATAGAGGCAAATGGCGAACTGGATTGAGAAATAACATATAAAAACAAATCGTAAAGGATCGTATAAAATTATATTGGTTGTTATGTGCGTTGGTTGGTACTCATGCGCAGCTCCCATAAATGCAGAGTTCATTGCCAAAGTCAATTAATATTAACCGCGTTAATTTAATGGATCGAGTCAGCCTAATGTAGTCAATTATACTACCCAACCCTTTAAAGACTTAAAAACACATGCAAAAGATCTTTCACGTAGTTATACTTAAAACACGTTGAGCTAAAAAAATTCAGTAGATTTGGAATCCCATAAACGTAATTCCTAACGGGAAATACCGTACATAAGTAATAATAAATCGTACAACTAATATCGATATTGAATCGAATAAGGTCAATACGGTAGGAATGGAACGAGATTGTACTAAGGTAAACTTGTTAAACAATGGAGGCAGGCAGGACCACACAGGGAGGTTTATTGTAACCGATGTGAAACCTGAATAGGGTTTAATAGCTAGCTAAATGTTATGACAGGGCCCGAAAGTGGATATAACGAGTCTTTGTGGGATGCATTTGGGGTTTAGACAAGCAATGGTGAGAAATCTTGTATAGGGTCGATGGATTCTGATGAATGTAGATTTCAATAAAGCGGTGTTATATTTTCTTTAATAATAATGTATGATAAGACGGTCGTATGATTCAGTCAGTAAAACAAAGCATTATCTCGGACAATACATTGTGTATATTGTATCAATACTAATTCGTACACAGCCAAAGGTGATACGCCAGGTGCATCGTCACCATGTTCGCCTTTCGTGTTAAAATAACCTGAATATGAATGTGGAACCAGTCGGTCGAAATATTACTGCAGGCGTCTCGTTTCGTTTTAAAAATCCTTGCTCAATTCTGGTTTTACGTGACCCTTTGGATACAAATTGAAAACCTTTAATGTACCTATAATATACGTGATCTTGAGCCACCGTTCTAAATGGCCTCAACCTTAGAAATGATCACAGCAGTAACTAAGCACAAAATTACAAAATTTTTCTTGTCCCTAAAATTCGTTTTTATTGCCGATTACGGGCGAACGCTCGCAAAATCGAGGATTCTTAATGTCACATTGCTTGAAGGTCATGTCTCCGATGCGAATGTACCAGACGATTATGTAAAGCCGGCTAAGAATCCCGCTAAAGTGTCATTAGTACCCTAGACTCCGACATACGATTCGAGGATAGAATAACAAAAGGCTAGCTTATGCCAATACTCATCGCTTAGATCGCTATTATACTGTAATAAAACCATACAAATGTAAATTGATCGGGTATTACTTCCAATTTCAACAAGAATGTAAACGTGATCAGGGTAAGAACTTTCTTAGAAATGATTGGGCAAGCAGGAACACACTAAAATGGCTGCATAATTTAGTAACGGACAAGGATAGGTCGCCAATAATAGAAGATGATGGGAAAAGCTTGGATGCAAGAAACAACGCATAATAATAACACAAAAATAAAAAAGATTCAATGAAGTGAGGAGAAAAAGAGATGGTGATTGAAAGTGTGAATGTACGCGGCATCCAATGAAGAAATGCACAAATTGAATAGTTTTGTTTAAAGAACATTGAAGCATTGCAAACGAGTCAGGAGTAAAATAATTTTAAACCCTATCTGGGTCATAGTCAAGCAAAGCTGGCTTGTGTTTGAAGAGGTTGGTCACCAAAATTAGGCATCAACATTAATCAGAATGCAAATCTAGTGCTTTGTCATAACCGCTGATTAATCATCATTATTCCGGTAAACATTTTGATGAGGAAGGAAACTAAACTGATCATTAGGGAAAACGTTGGCTGATATTGTATAACTAATTTAACAGAAATATTACATATAGTTATTGTTGAATTCAAGGTTTTCGATAAAGAAGATACTTTATTATTTATTGTTGAACCTGCAGAAGTTGTAGATTATCCTGGGTGACGGAGACCACTTTATCTTGAGGTTTTGATATCACAAATATAATTTCTTGTTTTTTTTTTAAAGGTTTAACGTATTTCCTGTTTTTTGATGTTTCTTCTCGCATTGCAGATGACTTAGATAAAAGATTCTATCTGATCAAGCATCTGATATCAGAGAGCATAAAATTAAGATGGAAAGATCGATCGCCACAGCATCCAAAAGTGGCAGATTTGGGACCAACAAAAACTGTGGGGGTAGGTCATGAAGGCGTGCATCTTTACGTATTTATAACAGAGTAAACACACAATGTGATGAGGTACCTTCGCACAAAATAAACACCCTCTGAATGGACCATTATGAAAGAAGTTTAATCACACATTATTATTGTTTTACATACCTTACAGAAACAATTGGGGCGTACGTGTAGCCGGTATTCCGAATTGATAAACACACTGCGTTCGCACTGCACAGAAACACAATTATTTCACTGGGATTTATTTTTTTGGGCACAGTTTGTGTGAGGGTTTGGGATGACAGCTGTGTATATTTGCCGCGGGTTGTCAGATGTGTCCTTGAGGGACGCGGTCGCACGCCATGTTGATTTGAGGACGGGCGCGTGGCGACTGCGCGCGCCAGCCCCTTGCGCGGCGCATGCGCGGTGCGTCACCCTATCCCGGAATCCCGCCCGCACCCGGCCGTCTCGTCCCTTGTTCCCGAATCCTGCCCGAATCTCCCTTCGGTTATCCTTGCGTAGGTTAGGTACACGATGGGGACGGATCTTTTAAAGGAAACAATTTATAGGTTGTTATTAATAAATAGGTTGTGATCTATTTAAGGGATGTAAGTTCCTTGTAAATTATTTCCTTTGCTTACCTACGTCAATGCTGTATACGCATTGAAAGATTGTAAGTGAGTAGCACCTAGGTACTTATGCTAATAAATTGTTGTACCTATCTACGCTTAAGTTAGTACTTATGCCACTAGGTAGGTTACCTACATACCTAGTACCTGGATTGGCCGTCTAAGTGTAGCCGTTGCGCTGAAGGGATTTTAGGACTGAATATTTCTACCCATCCCAACACCCGTCCTCATATTGATTTCGGTTCAGAGGCTAGGTAAAGTGGAGGTCAGTAGCTGGTGTATTTCAATTTCTAACATCTAGATTCTAGATAATAGCGTTCTAGACTCTAGAACGCCAATATTACCTACCCAATCAGTGGTAGGTACCTAGATTAGGCTCTAAAGACTATTATGTTCTTCAACCTCGTATGTGAACCTAATTTCCAACTGCACTTTCATCGTCTCGCCGACGACATGACGGGGGCGGAGACGTCACACGGGAACCGAGTAATAAATCTGGTGCATCCAGGAGAGTATTCAATCGCCCACCACACGCCCATGCCACAGAATAGATAACCCACGCTAAACACAGTCAACCTCTGAAGCCTTACCCCTATTACCATCACTATCACCTAAAAACAACCTTATTACTTTAAGATACAGGTTATGAATACCGCAGGAATACCGTTGTTGGTTCATCTCATAAAATTAATACGCTGTTTCTGATGTTCCCGAGTTGTAAATACATGATTGCGTGAAAAGACAAGCGCAACCCGCTGCCGACATTGTGTAACGGGATCCTTTTACAAGTTTACTCTTCTGTCATGAAGTCGTAGGTTTGATTCCTGTGCCGCGCAGTGTTAACAGGCACAGAGCTTACTAATAAACCAGGCAATACATAATATTGTGATTTACCATTGGAGTATAGGGTACCTATACTCCATAGATCCAAATCTCAATTTTATGCCATTCATTGGTGATTTAAATAGTGCAAGCAAATCAAGTGCAAAACTGTACCTACAGGCAGCTCTGCCAAGCTGCCACTCCCTTTGGGCTGTGCTTTGGGGAAAACTGGCATTATAGTACTTACCTATTCCTACAAGTATAGACGTTAGAGCGCGGCTCCACTAGTGCGCTGCGCTGCGTCGCGACGCAACGCAGCGCGTAGGTGGTGCCCGGCTCTTAGTTGATCTTGTTCAGCCTATTCGTCGCAGCTCGTGTTGGCCTAGACTAGACTCGGCCCTCATCTTAATTTTTTCATCGGTTCCTGAAGAATTTTCACCCGAAATAAATATTTTCAGATTTATTTACAAATGACACTGGCTTAATGCATGTAGTGTGTCAATCAAATGAAAAACAACTAACGTCAAAATTTGGCACTGACATTAATCACAGCTGATTCCCAGCCAGCTGTTTATATTTTACCAAAATTCTCAATTTAGTTTTTTACAATGCCAGAAGAATCTAAGAAAGGCCAGTGAGTGTTAATATTGGAATCCTAAACCTATTCCTCGCCTCAAATTATATAACAATGGTACCCGTTGTGAATTTTCAGTGACAAAAAGAAAAATGATGCAAAGGAACAGAGGAGACCTCGTCAGCGTCACCAGGCTGGAGAGAAGCAGCTAGAGAAGAAGGCCTCAGAGCCCAAGACTGCACCGAAAGATCTGGAACCTAGGACCGCACAAAAAGGTTAGTAATTTTATAGCCTGATTGGGGCCTAGGAAATAATTATAGGTACCTGTTACCCATTCCTACCCGGGACATGTATTTGTGTATATGACCTGAGTCTGGGTGTAATTATGTATAAGTATGTTATTACAAACAAATAGTAGTATATGTAGTAATATCAGTTATCTGGTTTCCATAGTACAAGCTCCGCTTAGTTTGGGACCAGGTAGCCGTGTGTAAAAGAATATCCCAGGATATTTATTATTTATATTTTGTCAACATTTGAATTAGAATCTGACCTACTCTCTTAGTAGACGAGGTACCTACCTAATAGGTGGCTAATGCTTAACCCGTTTTACTATTTAAAAACCTAAATAAGTAGGAACACTACACTTGACACACTTTGCAAATATAGGTGGCTTTTTGATAATAAATTGAGCTTTAAATTATTTCCTTGTGCAGTGTGGAAGGTATATGTAGGTAGTACAGTACCTACCTACTGTTTAAAATTATCTTTAAAATAAACTTACCTACCTACTTTAAGGGCCATCCATAAATTACGTCATACGAATTTCATGATTTTTTAGACCCCTCCCCCTTGTCACAGCTGGTCACATTTGCGAGACTCTCCCCTCCCTGTGTGACGTCACATATTTTTACAATTTTCAGAATTTTTCGTTAATAATTTAAATTCCGGTTTTAATACTTTAGATATATTAGATTTTTTAATGCGACGTCACTAAACTTAGGACCCCTCCCACCCCCTTGTCACATTTCGTCGACCCCCTCCCCCCCCCCCTTTACGTGTGACGTAATTTATGGATGGCCCCTTATGTTTACCTACAGTGATGGAAAAAATATCTTAGGCCCATATTTACTAACATTCATTTGCTACTGTCTCACAGTGCACACAAAGGCACAGGCACATTGAGAAATATCAAACTTTCTTAGAGTTGAGCCAGACAAGTATTGTTTCTGTATATATGCAGCTATTAGATTGTTAGGTACCTTTACTTGGTATAAGTACGGTCAGCAACATAAGTCGCTGAACATTCTCGGATTTTCAAATTGCTTGGACAATTTTGTTTTACATCAAATCCATTATATTTCTTCATCAAAATAAAATGTAGACATGTTACTTATGTTTGGTTTAAATAATGTTCACCAACGTTTGTAATATAAAGAGTAGCTATTAGCGATTAAAAAATTAAGAATGTTCAGCGACTTTTGTTGCTGACTGTACCTTTAAAAAGGTTTGTTTCTTAAAACATATTTAGGGGAGACTGAGGACACTTGACCCCCATTTTGGTTTTTCACTCATATTTCATAAAATAATAGTGTTTAATGAAATTTTTTTTTATGATTAGCTAGAAGATATATCCATCTACCTTTTTGCATCATCAAATCGTGAAATATGTATGTGTTTCCTAATTATTTTTGCATTTTCCCAGAAGTCTACGAAAGGATCAAGTGTCCCAGAACAAGGGACACTTGATCCGGGGAGACTTGATCATAGGGGATTCTTTTGTAACATCTTGTCAATTCGGATAAGTAAATATACAATCAAAAAACGAGGGATCAAGTGTCCCATGCCAAGGGACACTTGATTCCTCTGTATACATTTCTGAGGTTTTGTTCCTGGGATCAAGTCTACCCATGCTTGCCATGATCAAGTGTACCATTGAGCGAGATTTTACAAAAACTTATTTTTTTTTTATAAAAAAAAATATATATATTCAAGATAAAACCTTTACACACGCTACAACTAATCAGTTTTCATACGTTTTCTTTGCAATCCGTATTTTATTTATTTTAATATCTGAAAATAAGGATTAAAATACTCGCAATAAAAGATTTTGGCCCGCCGCAAACGAAAACACGCCACTGCTCTGAAGTTGTCGATTATTTACTTTCAAAATGACATTGGGTCACCGACAATGATAGTTAAGGTGGGGATATGATCTGGAAATTTTGGCTGAATGGGCGGAGCTAACGCATCGCCGGGGGTGTGCTCCCCGCGCCAGCGGCGGGCTCCCGGCAAGAGCCTCTGACAGCGCGGTTATTGCGTCGCTTGTATTCTTATTTCAAAACAAGCCGAGCTAACACAACGTAGTAGATCTACAAATAAGTTGATAATTTCGCTCTATAATGCAAATCCTAAATAGCTCAGTGGAAAAGTCATCCAAAACGACGATGGCGATGACGCAGGATCAAATCCTATAATTATTTGCTTTTTTTATGTTTTCTAATTTTATTGTAAGCATTATCTTTTTATTTTACGTTTATATACCTACCTATATTTTTATTAAATCGAATAATTTATTTATTTATTCATAAACTCTAAATAAAATAGATCACAAACGATAAACTATCAAAAACGTAGGAAAGAAAACTGACGGAGCAATTTACGATACGATTCGAGTTCGAATCCCACATCAGCATAATATTTTTTTAATGTTTATTTATTTACTTATTTTTGTTTATTTATTTGGCCTACTAACGATTGTTTACATTATAAATAGCGTTTTTTCGAATGTGATATTTCCAAATATTTTGTATTTTGAAGTTTGACATCTTGACAACACTATAAATATAAACATGCCGCCAACGTCTTGACAGTTGGTGCGACGACTACTTATGTAAGGGTTGGCACACATTATAATATTTAAAGGAATACCTACTTATTTCAGACTATTTCTCTTGACTCTTCTAGGTACTGTCTTCTCCTGTCTTTGTAACTTTTTTGTATTTGTCTTTTTTCTTTGTTTTCCTGGGGGCTTACCACAAACTCTTATTGCGTTTCAATTATAGGAACGTTTTAACGACGTTTTAATGACGTTTCTTATTGTCATGACAATAAGGTACGTCATTGCACAAAAAGTCGCTGAAACGTTAATACGTTCCTGTAATTGAATCGCAATAAGAGCTTGTGGTAAGCCCCCTGGTCTTGTGTATCTTTTCTTGTCATTTATTGGCATTTCGTGTGATTTTCTGTCATTTACTTTCATTTTCTGTCATTTCCTGTCATATTTGTCATTTCCTGGCTTTTTCTGTCATTTTGTCATATTTGTTATTTCCTGGCATTTTCTGGCATTTTTGTCATTTATTGTCATTTTCTGTGAGTTTTGCAATTTTCTGTAATTTTTGACATTTCTTGTCATATCTGAAATGTTGTAATTTTTAATTTTTCCATCATTTTCTGTCATTTTGGTCTTTTTTGTCTATTTTTGAACGTAGGCTGTTCGGCTCACTGCATGCGATGGTTGCGAGTTCGATTCCCGCCAAATGAAAATTTTGGAAACGGCCGTATGCGTAATTTGTCTCGATCCTGGTATTACGGGGATCGTCTCCAGTCCTTTACGGTACCCATAGTACAAGCGTTGCTAAGGTTGGTACCATTCATTCGCGTCTCATGTAATTCTCTCTGTATTGTCACAGAATAACTATATGTATATACAGTAAGGGCGAGGCCCCATTACCATTCTTGACTATACTTGAAAGTGCACGACTATTTTCTCAACAATTGTTGACCACTATTGACCACTCTTGACTATTTTGACCATTATTGCCTATTTTGACCATTATTTACTATTTTGACCATTATTGACTATTTTTGACCATTGTTGAGTATTTTTAGTCTTTGTTGACTATTTTTGACCATTGTTGACTATTTTTAGTCTTTGTTGACTATTTTTGACCATTATTGACTATTTTTGACCATTGTTGACTATTTTTGACCATTGTTGATAATTTTTGACCATTGTTGACTTTTTTGACCATTGTTGACTATTTTGACCATTGTTGACTATTCTCAACTATTCTTGACCACTATTGACCATTATTGACTATTTTGACCATTATTGACTATTGTTGACTGTTTTTTACCATTGTTGACTATTTTTGACCATTGTTGCCTATTTTCTACCATTGTCGACTACTTTGACCACTGTTGACTTATTTCTACCATTGTTGACTATTTTAGACCATTTTTGACTAATTTTGACCATTGTTGACTAATTTTGACCATTGTTGACTAATTTTGACCATTGTTGACTAATTTTGACCATTGTTGACTAATTTTGACCATTGTTGACTATTTTCACCATCAACCGTCAACAATGGTTAAAATGATCAACAGAAGTCAACAATGGTCAAAATTAGTCAACAATGGTCAAAAATAATCAACAATGGTCAAAAATTGTCAACAATGGTCAAATACAGTCCAGAAAAGTCAGGATAGTCAAAAATAGACAAGAATAGTCAAAAAAGTCAAGAATAGTCAAGGATAGTCAAGGATAGTCAAGGATAGTCAAGAATAGTCAAGAATAGTCAAGAATAAACATGAAAGTTAAGAACGGTCAATTACAGTCAAGAATAGTCAAGAAAAGTCAAGAACAGTCAATTACAGTCATGAAAAGTCAGGATAGTCAAGAAAGTCAAGAATAGTCAGAAATACAATAGGCTAGCCAGGAATAGTCAGCTATAAGGCGACTCTTTCTTTCTTTTTCTTATACTTACTAGACTAAGACTTCTTATACTACTTAGAAAGCTTACAACAACGGAGCTCCAATAGAACTTTGAAGGTGGTAGAGCCAAGCTGTAGCCAATTGACTGCAGCTCATAAACGGGTTGGCTCGACCGGGGTAGTACCACCCTCTCACAGAAGATCGGCGTAAAGCAGCTATTACAGCTGCGTTTCGTACGATGAGTGAGAGAGCCGTAAGCCCACCCCCCCCTCCCCCTCCCTCCATCCCACTCCCCTTCAGGTCGGCAATGTGCGAGCAATACCTTTGGTATTGTAAGCATCTATAGGCTACGGTAACTGCTTAACATCAGGCGGGCCGTACGCTTTTTTGCCACCGCAGTCCTATAAAAAAAAAAAAAAAAACTCCGAGCCCAAATGGGCTCGGAGTCCGAGCCCAAATGGCAAATGTTTATTCTTGACTATTCTTGTCTATTTTTGACTATCCTGACTTTTCTGGACCCTATTTGACTATTTTAGACCATTTTTTACTAATTTTGACCATTGTTGACTATTTTTGACCATTGTTGACAGTTTTTGACCATTGTTGACAGTTTTTGACCATTGTTGACAGTTTTTGACCATTGTTGAAAAGTTTTGACCATTGTTGACTTTTTTTTACCATTGTTGACTATATGAACATTGTTGACTATTCTCAACTATTGTTGACCACTATTTACCATTATTGACTATTTTTGACCATTGTTGACTGTTTTTGACCATTGTTGAAATTTTTTGACCATTTTTGACTTTTTTTAACCATTGTTGACTATTCTCAACTATTGTTGACCACTATTGACCATTATTGACTATTTTTGCCCATTGTGACCAATTTTGACCATTGTTGACTATTTTTTTACCATTGTTGACAATTGTTGACCATTTTTGACTATTTTTGACAATTGTTGACTGTTTTTTACCATTGTTGACTATGTATGTTATGTTTGACCATTGTGACCAATTTTGATCATTGTTGATTATTTTTGACCATTTTTGATCAATGTTGACTATTTTTACCATTGTCGACTATTTTGACCATTGTTGACCAATTTTGACCATTGTTGACCATTTTTGATTATTTTTGACCATTGTAGACAATTTTTGACCATTGTTGACTAATTTTGACAATTGTTGACTTCTGTTGACCATTTTGACCATTGTTGACGGTTGATGGTGAAAATAGTCAACAATGATCAAAAATTGTCAACAACGGTCAAAAATTGTCAAAATTAGTCAAAAATGGTCTAAAATAGTCAACAATGGTCAAAATAGTCAACAATGGTAAAAAATAGTCAACAATGGTCAAAAATAGTCAACAATGGTCAAAAATAGTCAACAAAGACTAAAAATACTCAACAATGGTCAAAAATAGTCAATAATGGTCAAAATAGTAAATAATGGTCAAACTAGACAATAATGGTCAAAATAGTCAAGAGTGGTCAATAGTGGTCAACAATTGTTGAGAAAATAGTCGTGCACTTTTAAGTATAGTCAAGAATGGTAATGGGGCCTCGCCCTTACTGTATATGTAGATAGTTATTCTGTGATAATACAGAGAGAATTACATGAGACGCGAATGAATGGTCCCAACCTAAGCAACCCTTGTACTATGGGTACCGTAATGGACTGGAGGCGATCCCCGTAATATCAGGATCCAGACAAAATTACGCATAAGGCCGTTTCCAAAATTTTCATTTAGCGGGAATCGAACTCGCAACCATCGCATGCAGTGAGCCGAACAGCCTACGTTCAAACCACTTCACCAAGCGGGCGTCAATTGTCAATGGACGACGAAGTATGTAGTTCATAATTTCGCTATGTTCCCTAACATGAAATTAGCTGAGTAAGTCAATGCATAACTTCGTCAAGGCATAAGTTCGAATCCTAATCTTTATATTTTCGAAATCAATATTTTTTTCATGTTATTCTAAATGTAGGCGAAGGCATGAAGGCGACTGCAAACGCACACTGTCACAATGTGTTTGTATATGTCGAACACAAGCAAGGGCCAGTCGTCTTCGTGAAAAAGATTCCAAATTCAAATCACATTCAATGAAAAAAATTCCAAGATTCCATGATAACGAAGTATATAGTTCATAATTTCGCTTTCAATTTCAATGTCTTGTTAGCTCGTAAGTAAATTGATCTGGCTGGGTGAATGCTATAAGGAGCGCAGGTTCGAATCCTATATCTATATTTTCGATTTTAATATATTCTTAGTTCTTATTATTTTTATTTTTATTTGTTTTATTTTTATATGATTATTTAACAAAACAAAAAAAAAATTCTAAATTACAATTCCTTGTCAAAACTTCTTAGGTACAAAGGCGTATACATCATTGCAATATTTTTATGTATTTATTTACAAAAAAGATATAGACGATAATTGAAGCGACTGGAGCGCGGGAAAACTGGCACAACCTCCCCGTCCAACAGTCATCGCGGTACTGCCGCCCGTCGCCCCTCGCACCGGATCCGCCCACTTTGTTGGCGAATATTTGGAAAATCATGAATTGTGACGTGAAAAACGATTGCATCGCAAAATCAAGCTTACATTTTTTAGGTATTATCTTTCTCCATCTTTTGGTGAAAAAACTATTTAAAAATTCCCAGCCGTTTGGAAGAAGATAGAAATTTAAATTTGAAAATTTCTACATTTTGGTAATTTTTTTCACACAGTAAAAGAGCATTTTTCACATTTTTCAAACTTGTTTTTTAAAGAAGAGGGTATAATAAATACGGTGATATTTTTTTCAAAATTTTTACTCCACTCGGCTAAGAGGAGATAGCCTCCAAAAATGCCTCGTTCGCTACCTGCCCAGTCTTAAGATTATGGATGCATGTAGTGATATTAAAAATAGCTTTTAGTTTTTGATTTATGGCCTGGTGACGAAGTCTCCCAAGGGATCAAGTGTCCTCAGTCTCCCCTATTTATCAGTTACAGTCCCTGAAAAACCAGTCTACGAGAGTCCACCACCGGAATTCTTCAAAAACTTAAAAAGAGAGACTGACGAAATCCTAAAAATCACTGAAGAAGAGAATCAGAAATACAAGAAGAAAGAAATACAGAGCAATTGGACCAAATATGAGATGCCAATTGAAAGTTATGATGACATGGAAGAACAGGAGAACATGGGAGCTGATTATGAGGTAATAGGCATAGTCTGCTTAAACTCAACTTTAAAGCCCTTATATCACTCACATTGAAATAACAAAGATCTTGGAACTAATAAGCAATTTTTTTATGGGAGTTGGCGATTAAAGCTAATTTTCAATTGCTATACTATCATCACCACAATTACCACCAATATGTTGGAAAATAACATGTTTGTACAACCAAATCATTTTAAAATTTAACTTTACAGAAACTCATCCAAGCACCCCTATCAATTGGTGGCCATTTTCAATTCAAACATGAAAAGTCCTGGGATGTGAACACAGGCCCATCACTCTACGACAAATACTTCGATATTAACATGGAAGACTTAAACCTAGCTCTCTGCACCATCCCATTCCACGAACGGAATTCCATAGAGCAGTCTATATTCACCCAAACTGATATATTAAGCATGAACAACAGGACAGCAAGGTTTAAACAGAAATATTACAACGACAAATCATATGCAACTGCTGAGACTGAAGCACAGGACAAGATACTAAATAGTTTAAAAGATAAAGAGATAGATGAGAAAGATACACCTAATAATTATATGGAAATAAGAACTACAAAAGAAATTGCTGAAACTAAGCCTAATAAACAAGATACTGATGTGAAACCTGTTCATAATGAATCTGAAATCAATTTACAATTAGACACTGATCCACCTAAGGCTCTTGATAATATAACAAAATATAAAATTGAAGAAACAGTTACTAAACCAATGAGAGAAACTGTAAATGATACTAAAGAAATAACAGAAGCTGTTAAAGAAACCAGTATAGCACCTCCTAAGATAGCACAGAAATTTATTGAAAAACCGGAGGAAGTAATTGATGTTCAAAATGATCTGATTTTCGGCAATACTAATAAGATAGTTAAGGAACATGAAATTGAATTTATTAAACCCCCTGAAACTTTAGCTCCAGTGCCTAAAGGTAAACCCTTCGAGAGATTGTTTGAAATCCAATGTACTTTTCTTGTGCTTGTAAAAGTGTGTATTAGATCCCTAACTGTTATCAAAGTGTGCAGAACTAGCTTCTGCAGACTAGGTGTGTGTAATGAGACAAATGAAATATTGTATGTAAGTGGTAAAAACATTTATTGTAACATATTTACAGCTGCTGATCCGCCGAAGGAAACGAAGAGTCCCGTCATCGAATCTCCAGAAGACCTTGAGAAATGGCTTGACGACTTCTTGGACGGTTGAAGAAAATCGTAACAATAAAGCACCCCTCGACTGTGACAAGAGATCGTGTGACAGAGTCCCTGTTTCTCGCTTTATATTGAGAAAAGAGATGAGACAAAATCGATAATTTTCACAATTTTTCTCGTCACAGTCAACCACAGTAGGCGGCATACAGTGCGAGGGGTGGGTACAAATTAACTGTAATCAAAATAATATCGCTAACATTATAATGACACCAAAATAAACAGTTGTTGGATTCCATAATTTGTAAACTATTTTGTATTCGTTCTTAAATTTTACAAAATGTCCATTTATACTTGTATGGGTATTACATAGCTTAGGTACATAACATCTGAAAGGGTAAAATCACCCTGATTACATTCCAAACAGATTACGAGACATCCTCAACTCTTAAGTAAGTACATAACTATGAATAAGTATTTTATACAAAATTATTGAACCAGATTCGGTATCCGGAACACCCCATGTGTAGTCCAGAATGCTTCTTATAGAACTCGTATTGGCAGGTAAATGTGTTGTCGAGCACGTATTATCTTCTTTCTCCAAGTCACCTTTGTAATTATTCCGCCATGTCCAAACTATCGCCGATGTTACTATTCAGGTCCTGCTTCCGGGATCCAGCTGAATGATGATGACACCATCGTCGACATGGTCTATCAATACAAATTTTGTTCCGCAAGCTAGACCTTTAATACTTTTTTGTAGGTCTATGTTACAAAACATGCAACTGCAAGGAATGGCTTAGAAACGCCATAAAATACATATTACTACATTGTAAATACTAATTTGGTCTGCTTTACATACTTTAATTCTAAAAAAAAGCTACAAGTATTTGCTCAAATATCCAAGAAATGTGATATGGAAGATAATTTATACACAAAATAATCATGGTACCTACCCATCAGCGAAAACGTGTAATTTTTTTCCAAACTCCACTTAGCTTTTAAATCCTTGGCACCAAAGCCAGTATTTTTTATATAAAACAATCTTACCTTAAAATCTTAAATGGAAATGAAACAAACTATCACCAGTATGCAAATACCCTAATTTTATTAAAACCACGAACAAAAGTTTATCATAGTGACTATCATGAATGAATGAAAGTAAATAATTCGACATTTACTTATATACAACATCAGTTTAGTAACGATAATTATTATAATTCAGGTACTGGCCACCTCCTCTGCCATCGTAATCGTAATTAGGGTTCCTTCTACTATACTGGTTGGCGGGAGGCGGGGGCATGGGGTCGGTCTGCTTCAGCGTTTTCGCTCGCGCCGCCAGCTGTGACACCAGTTGCGCAGGAGTCATGTGTGCGATGGACATCGGAGCGCCGTCAGCAATACTGCCTGTAGGGTTGAAAATCGACTTCGAACTGACTAAGTCTTGTTCCACAACTTGCGTGTGGACGGTAGAAGTAAAATATTCTGGATCCGTCGACGTGCCCTCCTCGTAAAACTTGGTGGATTCCCGAATTTCACAAACGTCGCAGTACGGTTTCGTCGTCTGCACGGCCGCGTCTTTCACGTCCTTGGGTGGTTTCTTCTTAGTCCTCGACACCACTTTGTCCAATTCGAGCGCAGATATAATGCTGTCGACGAGCTGCTTGTCCTGCTGAGTCGATGACCCGTTTGTCTTCGTGAAGTGGAACTCGACCGCCGCTTGCCTCTTCAACGGTGAACAGAACTTGGTACCTAAACATTTAGGCTCGGAGCCGACGATGTTGTTGTTCATCATCAATCGATTCGGCAGGAACAACTTGGAAAGCCTGTTCAGCGCAGTACCGCACCGAGACAACACTGTGAACACAAAATGATCACCATTTTGAACATCACACTGATCACGAGATTCACAAAAGGGAATCATAAAATAATATACAGTTTGTCCCACTTGAATACTAAAAAAATACATAAATAAAAATACACAAATTATAATAACATTAGTTTCAGTTATTTACACAGAAAATACAAGTGAATACCCACCCATAACCCGAGTTTTCATATCCATTGAACTGCTAGCTCCTGTAAAACAATGAATTTTTCATAAAGTCATAGCAAATTAACCATTTCTGAATACACAAACAAAACATCACAAATACATACCTTTGTTTGGGGCAAGCTTCAGATAATCTTCTTTGGAAATCTTCCCATCTGCAACTAACTGAAACATTCACAAGGTAATTTGATGGCATTCAAAGTATCAATAAACAGTACAGAATATACAGTTACAATAATATTTACTTGAGCTAATGCATCGTATGGCGTTTTTGTGTCTGGGACTGGCGCTGGTTGTGTGATGGGAGCCAGTACTGGGGTGGCAGCTGGTGGGGGCACCATAGGGGGAGCTGATTCAAGTGCAGGTGTGGGGACTGGAGCCATCACTGGCCCTGGCACTGGCACTGGCTGAGGCACTGGCATACTTGTTTGAGCCCCATAATCATATGGCGCAGGATAACCTGTGTTATAAGCGGGAACCTGAGGGTAGGCATAGCCCACAGGAGGTGTAGAGAAATCAGCCGGAGCTGGGGCATAAAGCTGTGTCAGATCCGGCTGATATGACAGAGATCCTGAAGGCCCTGCGGAATATGCACTACCCGTTGGACTAGAACCAGAGTTTTTAGGATATAGGAAACTATCTCTAGGACGTGGGGATCGGGAACGGGAGCGGGATCTTCTTGAGTCATAAGTTCGTTTAACTGGTGATCTTGAGTAATGGGACCGACGTGGACTGCGTCTTGAAGGACTGTATCTACGAGGGCTGCGTCGCTGCGGGCTACGTCGCTGTGGACTGTATGGCCGCCTGAACTGCTTATGGGGAGGACTGCGCCATTGTTGTCGATATGGACTACGCCGTTGCTGTCGATACTGCGCCAACGGCCGAGGACTGCGACGAGGGCTCCGACGTCGGCCGGGTGACTGCCGATGTCTCACAGGCGAACTCGGCCGGCGGGTCTTCTCTGCTACCTCTTCTCTAACAACTGGCGCCTTCTTAGGTTCTTTGGGTTTGTCTTCATCGAAGAAATCGTCGAGCTCGGTGCCCGGCGGCCGGAGGTCGTCCGATGACTGCAAATGCTTCGCGAGTATTTCCTTCACCTTCTCTTCTTTGTCCTTCCTGATGGCCTCGTTGGTCTTGCTCGGGTCGCGCCTGCTGCCTGGCTTGATGAAGTCATCGAGGCGACTGTGACTCGATGACCGCCTCGACTCCTGCTCGCGCTTCGCCCACTTGTATTTATTGTCAAATCTCACGGGGTCCTTTCTTGATCGCTTGTCTTCATTGCTGTCGCCGATCAACTCGCGGAGGTCACTCACGCTGTCCAGAGCTTCGGTGTCGATGCGCTTACCACGCGAGTTACGCCGTTTCCTGCTTTTATCCTCTTCGTCCCAACTGTCGATAACACTGAGACCCTCCATGAAGTCTTCCTTGGCGAAATCATCGAAAAAATCACTCGGTATATCTTCACCGTCGTCGGCAACGTCGTCAGCAACATCGTCGGCAACAGTCGCGTGCTCTTTTGGATTCTCCATCCCCACAACAAAAAAACAAAGTCGGTATTACAACCAAACACCCACTTATTTCCAAAACATAAAGCCTACTTATAACCTTAGATCCTTACGTCTTATAACCTCAGCTATAACATCACAAAACTTATACTATAGGTAATCAGAAATCACTTTTTGTAGCACAATAAAATTTCACCACAAAAAGCAGATTTGATTTGATTTGTTGTTTCATTCGTTCATATTGATCAATCAATTATTGCACATTCAATCAAAAACAGTGCTGCCAGATGACTATGTGAGTTTCCCCCCAATTTTTTTCAAAAACCCCCAGATAATTAATTAGCTTTTTGATAAAAAATCCCTCAAAAACAGTTTTTACTCATTTGAAATTTCAATTTGTTTATTTTTATTTTATTTCAATTTTCATTTTTTATACAAAAACAAAAATAGCTACTCTTTCCTAATAACTCCGTCACAAAACGATAACGAACTAATTGAATTAATAGATAGAATTTATTACCGAAAACTGAAAATAAGTAGGTATTGATGATACTCCGTGTTTATTTTCCCCCCGAAAGACCCCCCAAAGAATCCATCCCCCCCGAATCTCCCCCAAAGGCGAAAAAAGCCCCCGAATTTGCAGGGAATCCCCCCATCTGGCAACACTGATCAAAAATACGTCTTTGGTCTATGGCATGTCCATGGTCAGCCGGCCATATTTTGTTGGTGATGATCATTCTCTTTGGTGATGATAGTGATGTATTGATGTAAACCGGTTCTACAAAACTTGAACCTTTAACTTTAACTTGCATAAGTATTCGTGTATTGGAAGATAATTGCGCGATATCCTTCCATTACACTTATACTACTTTCCGTTATACTTAACTTATGCAAGTCTAAACTTGCGCAAGTAAACCGTTACGTGTGTGGCTGTCATAACTTTATTGTGACAAAAACGTTTTTCACGGTAGCAAAAGTCATACGTGCGTGCTAGCACTTAGAGACATTTTATTTTTGTTCAAACATACCTAAAAAACCGACAAATACCGGTTTTCTTCCGAAAATAAACAGCTAAAACCGGTTTGAAAATATGTAATCGGTTCTTTATCGGTGCATCACTACCCTCAATCTCTCTGCCGTCAGTATCAGGTCAGTGTCACGTCAGTATACATGTCAGTCACTTCAGTCAGTCAATCGGAGAAAAAAAACAAAACTTCACAAACAACTTCAGGCGCGAAAGTCTTGTGCGTCTTGTGATAAATAATTTTATTGTGAATTGTTTACATTTTGAAATGAAATAATTCAAAACATGGAGTGCACACAAAGACTAGAATGCACGCAAGAACTATATGATACGCACACGGAGAGAACTTGTCCAGATCAGGTACGCCAGTCTCTATTTTTTTTCTCTTGAATTACGCATAATTTTCGTGCGATTTTTGGGATAATATTTTAGTTACACATTCACGTCCACGTCTTTACCATTGATTTCTATTTTAACACGATGGAAAAAACATGAGCGACTGTAGCCTAGGGGTGAACCGGTTGGGCTTGCAATCAGAAAAGTCCCAGGTTCGATCCCCGGTGGGGCATGCACCAATGGATGAATTTTCATCTATATGCATAATTTACAGTTCGCTGACGGTGAGGGAAAACATCGTGAGTAAACCTACCTATCCCTCGGGATCAGGTAATAGTCCGTTCCTGTATACACGGCGACAAGGTTCACCACCTGTCACGTTGGGTTCTGACTATCTGGTGAAACGTGGGCTTTGAGTTGGTTAATACCTCCACAATGTGGTGGTGTATGGCCACTCGAGCCTCTGACTACCCCCGAATGGGGATAAAAGTCGTGACGTATATGTATGTATGTATGGAAAAAACATTTTAATTTAATCCGAGTGCTCAAACAGCCGATCGCAAGAATTATCGGGGAAATCCCGAAAAGTATAAATACCTGAAATAGTTACTTAACCTTGAGTTTCACGGCCGGCGTTCCCTCATACAACGACACAGTAGTCTTTTTTTATTAATATGCCTGTACTGTAGTAATAAGTTTACGTGTATATTCAGTGAATACACTTATTTAAAATCATTACTATTGCATACTCAACTGTCAAAACTAACTTTTAATTTGTAATAAGGATTTTGGTATTCGACAGTAACATTACATTCTAATTGATTTCAGATTGGTTTCCTGGGAATATGTGGCACGAAACACCCAGTGTTGGCAGGACCAAACAAAATAGGCAGAGACCCACAAACATGCAATATTGTGTTAAATTACAACGTAAGTATATACTTACTAAGGTTGAAAAATACATGCTGTACCAGTTTTATTAGCATTTAAAACATAGATTAGGTGCCTACTGGCTATGATGAGGCTAACACGTTCCAAACGACTGCTTAGTGCAGTAGTTTGAGTACCTCTGTCCCCCTACTGGTTGGCAACGTCCCCTTCAGGTTGGCAAAGTGCGAGCAATGCCTTTGGTATTGCCAACACCTAAAGTCTACAGTAACTGCTTAACATCAAGAAGGCTGTAGGCATGTTTGCCACTTCATTCACATAAAAAAGCATAGACAAATTATAGGTACTGGAGGCAAATTACGGAAACTGCATTTTCATGATTTGCCCTGGTCTGGGTGTCGCCATTGTACAAGCTTTGTTTAGTTTGGGACCATACAGTTGGTGTGATAGTCTGGTGATATGCTAAATGCTTGTGCTAGAAATGGGTTCTCATTAGGGTTCGAAATGATAATTATCTTTGATAATTGTCAATAGTCATGATTATGTATACTAAGTATGTATTTACAAACAAAAAGTAGTACATGTATTAGTTATCTGGTTTCCATAGTACAAGCTCTGCTTAGTTTGGTGATCAGGTGGCCGTGTGGAAAATAATGTCCCAGGATATTTTATGTTGATAATTTCATACCTTGGTTCACATCTATAGTGTTACAATTTGATGGTGCTTGCTCTGGGCCCCTGAACTAATTAATACCAATTTTCCAGTCAATATCGCGACAACATGCAGTGATCAACATATTGAATAGCAGAGAGTATATGCTGATGGACCTGGGCTCAGCCAACAAGACTAGACTGGAAAATGTATGTATTGATCACAGATTAAGGAGGCTAAATCATCATTTCAGCCAAAGGTATCCACTGTTGAACATAGGCCTCCCCAAGGTTTTCCACTCGGTTCCAGCGGTTTCCCCCGACCTTCACCAGGTCATCTGTCCACCTTGGGGCCTAGTACACAATTGGTGCGTTCCATTCAATCCAATTGGTGCGTTCCATCCATTCATTTGCGTCCACAAAAACTGTTAAGAACAATTATAATGATCACTTTCAGTACAAGTTGGTGCGAGTGGAACGAGATTTGTGATCGAAAATAACGAAATTAACAAAATTAACAGTGAATGGAACGCACTATAGATACCACTTGTTTGTTACATAGTATGACACTGAGCGCCGTTTTCCTACCTATGATGACATCATGGCAGTCATTTAGTGATGTAAAATCAACTAATAATATATTATCTCAAGTCATTCAAACAGAGTAATGAGAATAAAAACGTAAATATTATGTTAATAAATTAAGTACCGATCTTTGAGTTCACGAATCGTGACATTTAGATGGAAAGCTTGTGGTATCCATGCTACCCTAAATCCATTGTATATTAACTTGTAATTATGGAGATTTGTACCAGATTTTTCCTCACGTCAAAAATAGTTTTAGAATAGAAGTTTATTCATGTTGGTAGAATATTGCCTACAGTAGACTAATACTGAATCTCTATTTGGAATGGTGCCAAAGAGCTATGATAATAGTGACGCGTATTATTGAGGAGGCACTCGTGAAACCACTGCCCTTGCACCAAGACATGCTAGTTTTTTAAATGTAATTTATCTTATTTGTCTCTCTTGGAAGAGAATAATGAATTTATGATTAGATTGATTAATGTCTCTCTAAGAGACAAGACACCCATAGACAACTTTACACAACCACACAACTTTTTAAATATTTTTGCTAGCTGTACCCGCGACTTCGTCTGCGTAAATTTTAGAAAAATATTACCTGCATTAATCCCGCGGTTTTCTATGTTTCCCGCGGAACCCTAATTATTTTTCTAAAATAAAAGTTGCCTAAGTTACTCCTTGTAACATCAGCTATCTGCCAGTGAAAGTCCCGTTAAAATCGGTCCTGCCGTTACGGAGATTAACCGGAACAAACATACAGACAGACAAAAAAAAATGCGTTTTTGTTATAAGTACCGTATGTAATTTCATATGCATTCAGTGAAAAACTGTTATTTTGACATTACAAGCAGGCACTTCAATTTTATTTATTTGTGTAGATTTCGTATGTCCAGGATAAATAGGATAGTGACTCATTATGTATGCTACGCACGCACTTGCCCCGCCTTAAGTGAATATTCTATGAGTCATAGCTTAGATGAACTCGAAAACAATGGATTATCAACACCTTATTTTGATTAAATTACTCTGCAGCCTTTTTTTGTACCATTCTGTTTGACCACATTATCCTCAATTCGAGGGGATTTTGAGACAGAGTCCACCATGCTGAGCCAATCCAAAACCATAGATATAAGTAGACTAGGTACCACTCCACCAAGCCAACTAGGAACTCAGATGGAATGCGGCTTCCCCGCCCGCCACACCTCCCGCACCCCGCCACCACCTTTTTGTGCAGGTGACGTCACATTTGACAGGTTCCTAGTTGGCTTGGCGAGTAAAGCCTACTTTTCTGTCATCATCACAGAAAGCCCTACAATCCTACCTACCACACCCGCTAAAGAATGGCGATATGGTCCAATTTGGGGAGCTGTTCGGGGTGTTTCGGCTGCTGGAAGAAGACGATGACCTGCCGATGACGCAAGCTATCGACATCCCAGAGACCCCTGTGCCCACCAGACACGGGTCCAAGCTGAACAAACAACCCGTGACTTTGATACCGGAGTCACCTGATGTTAGTGACAAGGTAATATTTCACAGTTTCAGACTACATAACATAACATATACGTCACGACTTTTATCCCCATTCAGGGGTAGTCAGAGGCTTGAGCAGCCATACACCACCACATTGTGGAGGTATTAAGCCAACTCAAAGCCCACGTTTCACCAGATAGTCAGAACCCAACGTGACAGGTGGTGAACCTGGTCGCCGTGTATACAGGAACTGACTAACTGCCTATATTTTAATGAATGCTATTGCGTGTTGAGTCAAATTCGCAATACCATATTATGAATGTACATTAAAGATTGTATTATCTTTATAAGTACCTATTTTGTTGTGTCGCTATGGGAATCCCAGTATCGACAGACCTTATCGGCAGTCATCGCTTCACTATCGACTTGAGTAGGTGTCAATTTAAAGTGTACCCCATAAGTTAATATAGGCTCTCTTATTATTACACTATTAGTGACAATTTCGCTGCTGCTGCTTACAAATTAAATATGAAGTCACAAGAAATATGTGATTTACTTTGCAGGAGGATTCATTCATCACACTATCCAAACAAAAGTTAAACCACAGCTCACAAACAAAGAACGAAAAACATAAATTATCAGACAGTCAATTCATAACGACGTTCGGTAAAAAGTTACCAATACACCCCGTTCGTTCCCCAAGAACAGACAGCCATCAAACTAGAAGGTCAAGTTCGTTAAGTTTTATAGATAACCCCAACACCAGTTTGAATGAATCATTCGCGTCTGCAAAATCTGATAAAAATGATAATATTCATGAAATGGATACGCAACAACCAAACCTGGTCAGTGAAAACACTGATTCAATACATATGGCTGATACACAAATCCCTGAAAACAGAATTCCTTCGCCTTCCATACATAGCTTGGACACTCAAATACCTGTCACCACTCCTGATCATCTACCTCTGGTGCGTAAAATCCACGAACAACAAGATATTGAATTAGATCTATATGCGACAAATAAGGAGAACGATACTAGCATATACAATGCTGAAACTCAACCTTTTCTGAGCAGCGAGTCTATAGATAGAAAAAAAAGTGAAGCTAAAGATACAAATGCGTCGAAAAGTCCGCGTAAAAATGTATCTGCGAAGTCAGTAAATACATCTGATGAAGAGTTAATGTTTGATGAAATTGATGAGGACACAATTGAAGATTTCTATTCGCAGGCATTATTACCTCAAGAGTTGCCTTTTGAAAATACTACAACAGAAGTAAAAACTGAATCCGTAGCTAAAGACGCAAAGCAATCGGATAAAAATGCCATAAAACCCTCTAAAAGAAACAATAGGGTTCAATCTGATGGATCAACAGATTGCGAAGATGATATATTACCAACACAAAAGGTACTTGAATTACCAGTACAAGAAAATAGTGTAAAAAAGCATGATGAACCTTTGAATAGAGTTGCATGTACAAAATCAGACTTAATTGATATGATGCTAACACAGAAAATACCGGAAATACCCGTTGAAAAAGAAAAAACGCAAGTAGGAAAGACTACTGCAAAATCATCCAAAAGAGTTAATCGAATAGTATCCGATGATTCAACGGACTGTGAAGACATTGATATGATTCCAACACAAAAAATACCAGAAAAGAAAGCGGACAAAGATGGTGATATAACTGATTGTGAAGATGAGGTTGATGCAATCAGTTTAAACAAGTCAATGAAAACTTCTACAGTCCACACTGATGTAAAATTCGAAGATATGGCTACACAAATTGTGGAGTGTAAAGATGATCGAGCGTTTGAAGACATGCCAACACAAGTCGTCAGCATTATTACAACAGCTACAGTACATAAAAACAGTGGCAATATCCACGATATACCCACACAGATTATAGATGAAGTTAAACCAAACAGTAAATCCGAAAATAAATCTTTTAAGAAACCTACTGTGAATAAAACTGTCGAAATTAAAATCATGACGGATGACGATAACTTCTATGCAGCTACACAAGACATTTACAATGATCTATCTTCTCAGAGAGAATGGTCTCCCGAAGTAATAAAAAAGAAAGTGGCTACACCTACGAAACCAATCCCTGCGAGCAAATCAAATGTAGATATTCCACGCCGAGGTCGTAGAGTCGGAGAATCTACGAATATTGATATAAAAAGTCCACAGTCAGTTACACTAGAGACATCTATCAGTAGTGATGGCGAAGAAAGGGCAAAAAGGTATGTTGGGAACCTGTCGAACGAACAAGTGAGACAGATTATAGGGGTGGACACAGCTATTAGTAAACTGAAAAGGCAGAACAGTGACCCGTCTGATGTAGAAAGTACTCCCAGAAAAGTGAGACCGAATAAGTTCATGGATATCGACTTACCGAACAGCCAAGAAATCAAAACTAGTAGGGCAGTGCACCCAAAAGTGACTGTCACAGAATCTTCCAGTGAATCCGAGACGGAACAAAATTCCGAAGACTTTACTCCTATTTTATATCGCAAAAAGAAGAAACCGACTGTTGTTGCCAAAATAGATCTGACCAATAAGTTTGACGTCGAGAAATTACCTGAGAGAGTCATAACAAGAGTCAGAAAACCGACACAAGCGAAAGCGGAGAAGATACTCAAGCCGAATTTCTTGTCGGAACAGGAAGATCAAATCGACCAGGATATCATCATTGAAAACATAACAAGGCTCAAGAGTAAATATAAAGGTAAAGATCCTAATACGGATGAGAAAGTTGAAGAAGAAAAAAAAACCTCGCGAAAGGAACCTGTCAAAAGTAAAGAACCGAAAGAAAAGATTAAAGTTAAAATCGAGAGGCCTCGAAGTAAGAAAAAGCGATCCACTCGCGAGAATAACGAGAATGAAAAGAGTAAAACAGAGCATACCTTAAATTTTACTGCCGACTCTAGAAGTGTTAGAAGTATGAGGAGTAGGAACAAAGGCAATGACAATCAAAATGCTGGAGATGAATCAGTGCCTTCAGAAAAAGCAAAACCTACAGAAAGTAAAAGAAAGCCAGCAAATAAAAAGGAAACAGTTCAAGAAAAAGTATCGCCAGAAGTTGAAGTAAGAAGAAGTAAAAGACAGCGAAGTTCTAAAGATAAAAAAGATGAGGCTCCTAAATCTATACTTAAGAAGAGTTTACATGAACAGAGCGCTGTGTATAACGTCTCCTCATCAAGTGATGTTAGTTTGAAGCGGCCTGCAATGGATGATAGTGATGTACCTAGTCCTAAACGGACTAGGTCTAGGGCTAATAGCAATACCAGTATCATGTCGCTGAGGGCGACGCCCGCGAGGCTTCTGAAGACCCAGCAAGTCCTTTTCACCGCGTTCCCGTCTCATGAAGTGAAGAAAAAGTTGGAGAATTTAGGTAAGAACAAAAATAAAAATTATTATATTATTTTATTGAAATTTAGGTAAGAAATTATATTCGTACCAACGTTTACCAGCGTCTTTTCCTGTGTTTTTATAAGATGAAAAGATGCTGATACTTTTTTTGTATAAACCGGAATGCCAACACCTATATCGCACAAAAAAAATTGTTGGTATTGCCATCTTTATTATATCGTACTAAAAAAATACTTTATTTGTTTAACATTTCATCCCTAAATTGATAATGCCATTTTCTTTCCCCATAGCTATACCCCTCTATTTAAAATCATTTTGATTTATGGCCGTCACCGGGTCGGATTTTCCCTGTGACCTTGAGATTTAGCGATCATGGAATTATCATCAATAATTAGAGACAGAAAGGTGGAATGGGACCCCGCAATGGGACATATAACAGGCTATAAAAAAATATGTTTTAGGTGCGGTGATAGTGAATGACGTGAGGAAATGTACGGTGGTGTCGACAATCAAGATAAAGAGGACTTGCAAGTTGCTGTGCGCAGTGGGACTGGGCCGGCCCATCGTCGGGCCTGACTGGGTGCAGGCCTGCGTCGAGACGCGTTGCGTTGTCGGTGAGATTATCTTCTTCTTATCGTATGGTCAGTGGCCAACCTGCTAGAGTTGTTCAAGCCGCCCGAAGGCCTTTGACAAGGCTTAACGACTGCTACCTAGATCACAACAACCGGGACCGACTTTTTACGTGCCCTCCGAAGCACGGAGACTCTCAGTTCAAATGCCACTTAATGGTCACACATCTCTGACTGACCATGCCGAGGATTGCTTAACCTCGGATCGTCTACTGATCAGTGATCGCAGCTGGCTATGAGGGCCTCAATATATGAGATTATTATTTCTTCTTTCTGTACCCCTAGACCCCATGTGATGATATAAAGCGAGAGAAAGACCCAAGAAAAGGTGAATGGATTTTATAAAGGGTGATATGAATGAGGTTGGAGTGGATGTAAGAATGAAAGCCAAGTGCGATTAATGGAAGAATGAGATGAGACATTGCGCCGACCTAATGGAAAGGCTACCCTTATAAACAAGAGGTTTTAAATCCTGGCCTTTTAAACTATTGTCGTGAGCATACTCAAGCATTAAGCTTACTTGAAGGGGCTGACGGAACGAATAGTAATGTGATAACCACACATTGTTAACCTGACCGCTCCGGAAGGAGGGTTTTATTTTAATCATACAACACAAATAAACACACACCACAAACATACGAGCATCACGATCATTCATTCCTTTGTACATGCAAATTATGGAATGATCTCCCAAAGACTTTCCTTAGCACTAAAACATGGGGTTTTTCAAAGGGAATGTTTACAGGTCTCTAAAAGGTCAGCGCCGCGTCTGCTTGCCTTAAGTAGCAGATGTCCTGGGCGGCGGCTTCCACTTACCATCAGGTGGACCGTCTGCCAGTGTGCCATCATCATTCAGTCCATATAAATAATGTTTACCTACAGATCCGTGGCTTTACCTGATAAAGGATGAAGAGACAGAGAAGAGGTTCAACTTCAGCTTGGAGAGGACTTTGAGGGGCAAGAGGAATTACCTCAAGGGCTACAACATATCCTCAACGCCCAGTGTGCAGCCGAACGGCGATGAGTTGAAGCGTGAGTTTGGAATCACCTTTTTAACCCCCCCTTTTTTACGCAACGGAATGAGGGGTGATATCTGATTTTCCTGAGATAGTTCTTAGCTATGGTGCTAGGTTAAATTCTCGTCATGTCTAGTCAAATTACCAGTAGCATTGCTAATGCTAAGACCCTAGGTAATGTTTTCTTTGCAGTGTGATGTACTGTTTCGATATTCTTGCTTGTGTAATTAGATCACGTTTATTATGTTTTTAGGGTTCCGTACCCAAAGGGTGCCAACGGGACCCTATTACTAAGCCTACGCTGTCCGTCTTTCAGCGGGCTGTATCTTACGTAACGAACCGTAATAGGTAGTCTTGAAACTTTCACAGAATATGTATTTCTGTTGCCGCTACAACAACAAATACTAAAAATAAAAAAAAATAAAGAGAGTCCCCATATAGGACACTTGATATTTTTGACGTTTTTATTCTACGGTGGTACGGAACCCTTTATGTGCGAGTCCGACACGCACTTGGCCGGTTTTTTATCTGACTTCTATCCCATTTGTGTTTACTGGCATTTACTAATTTTCTCGATTCTTACTTTCAATTTCTTGTTATATCTGTCCACCTATTTTTCTTCTATATGTGAAACCTCATAATTGGCCTTACTCCAGCCATGGCCAGTACTTGATCTGTTTCTTCCATTGTATATTTCCAGCTGTAAGCTTTCCAAAAAGTATAAATAAAATAAAATTTCCCCTGAAAAGCTTGACTAGATACCGAGTTCAAAACTTGTTTAACTTGTTTCTAATAACACTGTTTATGTTTGTACAGTGATAGTGGAGTGTTCAGGCGGCACGTGGCAGGAGGGCGGGCCCAACTGGCTGTGTGTGTCGTCCAGCGCGGACAGGCCGCTGTGGCCTGCCTTGAGGAAGAGGGGCGCCACTGTCGTCGCCGTCGCGTTCATCCTGGACGGGGTCCTGCGGCAGAAGCTCGATATTGCTGGCAATGTTTTAAACTAGACCGTGAATAGTGATTTACGTAGTTCAAAACATCATCAGTATAGTGATACTGTGATTAAAATAAGAATAGGACCGGCCTAGCGCCATGTTATGACGTCACAACTGGTACAGGCTTTCGGCTAACTTCACTTATAGGCTATTCGGCTTTTGACGGGCCCGTTAGCGTGGTTGGCGCGGAGGCGCCTTTCACGCTGCAGGTCGTAGGTACGATTCTTACCCGGGACATGCATTTGTGTGCATGAACATGTCTGTATGTCCGGAGTCTGGGTGTATATGTATATTAAGTATGTATTTACAAATAAAAAAGTAGTATATGTAGTAATATCAGTTATCTGGTTTCCATAGTACAAGCTCTGCTTAGTTTGGGATCAGGTAGCCGTGTGTACAAAAATGTCCCAGGATATTATTATTATTATTATAGGCTCGTATTAATAAATGCATCCCAAAGTTGAGATCGATCTTAAGATGCAGTATTAATGTATGGAACATCTGTCAAAAACAGCATCTTAAGATTGATCTTAACTTTGAGATGCATTTATTAATACTAGCCATAAGTACAGTACTTGGTACCGTATTTATGTGAGTGAAGTTAGCCAAGAGCCCGTCCTGTTATTTAAATCGCATAGTACACGGCTAAATAACTAAAGTCCGATTTTTTATTTACGAATTAAATTGACATTTTTGACGACCTCAATACATCGTGTGGTTGCGGGTTCGGTTCCTGTCAAAGGCAAATTTCGGAAACGGCCTTTTTGTAATTTATCCTGGTCTGGATGTCACCTGTCAGTTTACTATGTCTGATTAAAAACTCGACTTTTTTAATAATATGAAGAGCCACCTATGTCTGTGCGTTTTAATCGTAAAATCGTTCTACACTGATATTTTCAAATCGTCAGTGGAAAGGAAAAAACGCTAAAACGCCAAAATTGTACTTTTGTAAAACGAGGCTTAAAGTCATTTACTTTAAAACTCATTGTCCAAAAGTACCATTTTGGCGTTTTAGCGTTTTTTCCTTTCCACTGACGAAATGATTTAGAGATCCGAAAGAATCGGTAACGTTCAATGTTGACGAAAAAAATCTGATTATCGCCTTAAAAACTTTTTTGTTATGGTACACCATTTTATGATATTTACGGTTCGGCCGCGTGGTAACCGTTTTCCGTAACCAAATTCATTACCAACCTATTTTATGACATGTTTAATAATGTTTTATTGATGATTTTAATGTGCATTTAATTTAATTGCTTGTTGTATAATTTAATTTAGGATTATTTACATTACATTATGTACCTGTATGATAATGTGCCACAGCTTGATCCTAAGGGCAAGACTGGCTCAGGCGTCACGCCCTGGAAGCCCTCGGCTTGGCAATTTTGTTTTAGGTTTTATTAAGTTTTTCCTTCAAAGGATTCTAATTATGTATCAGGCTGGGGTCCTACTCTAATACTCCGATCTACGAAATCTGTTATCGCGCCATAAATTTTACTTAAATCCGTATTTATTGACTTGAGAGATACTTTTTTATGTTACTAAGGTGGCAAACAAGTGCGTACGCGCCTGAGGTTAAGCAGTTACCATCAGCCTTTAGAAACTTTAGATGCTTGTAATACCAAATGCAACGTTGCCGACCTGAAGGGGAGTGGGACAGAGAGAGGAATGGGGTGGTTCGTTACGAGGCTGTAATACCTACTTTACGTCGATATTCTGTAACATAATGGTACTACCCCGGTCGAGCCAGCCCATATATGAGCTGCAGTCAATTGGCTACAGTTTGGCTCTACCACCAACAAACTACTTGAATGGCAGGTGTCCACATTTCTTAAAAAAAAATGATAGCCCTTTTAACGTCCCACTGCTGGCACGGGCCTCCCCTCAATTCAAGGGATATTTCTTAATAAATAAAAAAAATTAAAAATGTTGTGTGCTAGAAAATAGATCTCTTAAGTCATGAATAAATTCATGATGTTCATTAACTGATTTATGATGTGTACTTATATTATGGCATTGGGTATACCTGTAATGATAATGTAAATAGTTTCTGAAATAAATAAATAAATTAATTAATTAAAGTTACATAACTGACGTCCCCCGGAGCATCAGAGTAGGGCCCCAGCTATCGTCATAGTTCTATGTAATATGACTAATCATATTCGAAATAAGTACTTTGATACATAATGATCGTATGATTGTTGATATAATTTAATTATTGTACATATTAAAGTGAGCTTTATATTTCATATTTTATTTATTTTTAAACGTATGCGCGAAGTGAAACTATAGATATACTTCACATAAAAATATATTTACACATCAAAAATACTGGCAACGCAATTCGTTTTATAGACACATATTATTATTTTACAATACTATAAAGATCCGTTATACACAAATACATAGTTTAACTGTATTACATCGTATGGATGTTAGAATACATTCAAGTACTAGAACATTTCATTTTGTGCCCCATTATCAAATACTTTAACATAGTGCATAGCAGGAATATACCTCTTTGGTAAATCAATCAGTGTGCAAAGTGCAAGCTTCTATTCTATCGCATTTGGCTCTAGATTCTATCTAGAAGGTATTGGAATGTTACAATGAACCCTGAATAAATGCGCAAATAAATCAAGGGATGGATACTTCTAAATAAAAATAAATGTACCGAATTTATTCCTTCTCAATGCTAATTGAGGAAGGAACGCCATAAAAATCAACGAAAAAAATGTTCTAACTTTCGTCTCATCATTACAATGCTCTATATAAATATTATTGCAAAAAAACTAATTGTGCGTTAACTTCCACTGTACGACATATTCAATATTAAAAAAAATCTAATAACACTCATCATCGAAATTTTTGTGATAATATTATATTACAAACTAAGTAAATTGCACATTTTTATAAGTAAATTGCAAATATTAACTTATAAGATAATGTGTCAAACTGCTAGCTGACAAGTGAGTTCCACTGAAACGATAGGAGTGAGAAAGACGACGCATATTTCTCACTTGTCTCGCTTGCACAGTAATCAATAAGTCAAAGTATCGCCTGCCGTCCAGTGATGCGGGTCACGAAGCTATTGTCGTGGACATCACACTTCATACGCGCATCAGAATATAGGTTATTATTGTTTGAATATTTTACATAACCGACGCACCTGAAAATAAAATAGTTTTTTAATAAACAAACTTCCATAGTAAGTTATGATAGACTTACACTGACATTACAAATCAGTTTTGTTCCTAGAAATGCTTTGTAAACTGTCTCCAAATCTCTATAAATTTGGCTCAAAAAGTATTGCTGTGATGTGAGATATAGCCGGATAAATGTAAGCGTGGTGTACCTCAAGGCAATGTTTAGGGACCTATCTTCTATACACAATTCTTATGTAAGTATGTAAATATAGTCAGAGTTCAAGTGCAGTAACACGTTATAGACTGTATTACTGTGGACAACAGCACAGTATTGATTAAGATTGGCTACTGCACTTGTGAACGCGACTGTACCTATATTTCTACTTACTACGAAGATATCTGTATAATATCATATATCTAGGTCATTTAATTACAATCAGATTACTCACCAACTAAAGTACCTACTATTCTATTTCTTCAAAAGTATCGGCTGGTGATTACAATCAAGGGAATGATGATTAAGCGATAACGGTAGACTATGAATACCGTTTTTAATTGATTCATATACCTATGTATGATTAGACTTATGTTTTTTTATATCACTAAGGTGGCGAACTAGCGTACAGCTTGCCTGACGTTAAGCATTTACCATAGCCTATAGATACTTGCAATACCAAAGGCATTGCTCGACAGACAGACAGAGGGAAGAGTTAGGGAAGGGGTTTTTTGTGCCGGCTCTCTTAATCATCGTACGAAACGTAGCTATAACGGCTCCTTTACGCCGATCTTCTGTAAGAAGGTGGTACTACCCCGGTCGAGTCAGTCCATATACAGGGTGATTTTTTCAAGTGTGCGTGGATGGCCAAACTATGAGGAATAGCGAAAAGTACTCAAGGAGTCTCGGGGCCGATTTTGATGAAAACGAAAACTGCATTATTGGATTTTTGAAAAGATAATATTCATAGCCAGGAATCGAACTAAATGGTTTTGAAAAAAAAAACAGACTGTATTATTACACCATTCGAAAGTGTCGCTAATAAGAAACGAATTTTGGGGAATAATGACATACGGCAAACTTGAGGAACCAACTTGTTGAACCTGTGTCAGGATTTGTCGCGACATGTATGTACCACGCGTATTGACTGAAACGTGTATTGCGAATGAATAGCCGTCTATGGAGTATGAAGTCGATAATAGATGTCACTAAAGTACCAGAAAATACCTGATATCCTTACGCTTCAGGGTTCCTCTTCATCAGCTGAAGGTCGGCCTCCATCATGTCCTTAACTAGCTCTTCGAAGGTCACGCGCGGCACCCAGCCTAGCTTCTGTTTGGCTTTCGACGGATCGCCTAACAGGAGGTCCTGGAGAGTGAGCAAGGGATCTTTTAATGATGATGACGTAGTCCAGGGCTGGCAGTAAATGAATAATCTATCGAGTAAGAAAGTCTTACAAATTGGTACCTACAATTACTTTCAACGTAGAGAAAGCGACTGTAGCCTAGGGGTGAACAGGTTGGGCTAGCAATCGGAAGGTCCCAGGTTCGATCCCCGGTGGGGCATGCACCAATGGATGAATTTTCATCTATGTGCATAATTTACAGTTCGCTGACGGTGAGGGAAAACATCGTGAGGAAACCTACCTATCCCTCGGGATTAGGTAATAGTCAGTTCATGTATACACGGCGACAAGGTTCACCACCTGTCACGTTGGGTTCTGACTATCTGGTGAAACGTGGGCTTTGAGTTGGTTAATACGTTTTTTTTTTCCGTACGTAATAAAATGCATAATTATTATGTTTTGGACACCTTTAGAATTTTAAATACAGGTTACAAAGTTATACTCTAAAACCGTTAGCACTGGGATATTGTTGTGGGACTATAGTATAGACTATAGTATATCTAACTTCTGGAAATGTACCTATGGAATGAAATGGAATCCTTTCCATCCAAAGGTTGTCTGGAAGAGATCGCAGCTTGCTATAAGACCGCCCACTGTACACTGTTTTTGTTTCTTGTTTTGTTTGTCATTGTTGTTTATGTATTTGTTTCCACTGGTGTTCAATAAAGTGTTATCTATCTATCCATGGTTAAAAATACAGGGTTATTGGAAAAACATTAACAACCTTGCAGGACCGTATTACTGACATCAAAAACAACTTTTGTTCTATGACTTCTTATAAAACATACTAAATTTAACAAAAATTCGCTTTCTTAAATGTATGAAACAAGAAAATATTCTCATCTAGAGGAAAGCCATGGTACGTGATTGTATTCCACTTTGCCCTTAAGTATCTAAACGGACTACGGTTATCCTCTAGATGAGCATATTCTTGTTTCATACATTTTAGAGTGTGATTTTTTGTTAAATTTATTATTGTTGAACAAAAGTTGTTGTCAGTAATACAGTCCCGCAAGGTTGTTAGTGTTTTTTCAATAACCCTGTATACTCACAACTTCAGTAGGCCTGAAGTACTTGGGGTTGACTTTGACCAGCACTTGGTCTGTCTCGGCGTCGTGGCCGGTCTCGTCCACGCCCGCCCCCCGCCACACCACCTTCCGGTTGACGCACGCGAACGATCTCTCGACGAACTCGCGCACGCTGTGCGTCTCTCCTGTCGCCACCACAAAGTCTTCCGGCTCCTCTTGTTGGAGCATCAGCCACATCGCCTGTAGAAGGACTAAAGCTATCATTTCGTGAACAATTTGGCTATCAAAGTGCGGGAAATTCGATCGAATTATCCGCACTCAAATCACATTCAGACATCAAAAATCACTTTCTAAAATGTACGATTTTTTTCTCATCTAGAGGATAGCTATGATACGTGGTTGTATTCCACTTTGCCCAAATGTACCTAAACGTACCACGGCTATTCTCTAGATGAGCATATTTTCTTGTTTCATACATTTTAGAGTGTGATTTTTAGTAATTTTTTGTTTTTGTTTTGTAAAAAGGCATAGAACAAAAGTTGTTGTTTTTTATGTCAGTAATACGCCCATGCAAGGTTGTTAGTGTTTTACCAATAACCCTGTATAATGTTTAGTGTCAACTGTCAATGCTCACCTCAATATAATCTTTAGCGTGTCCCCAATCTCGCTTACTGTCCAAGTTCCCAAGTTCCAGACACTGCATCAGCCCCAGCGTGATCTTAGCGACTCCCCGCGTGATCTTCCTCGTGACGAAGTTCTCCCCCCGACGGGGGCTTTCATGGTTGAACAGGAGGCCGTTACACGCGAACATGCCGTACGCTTCCCGATAGTTCACCACTATCCAGTACCCGTAGAGTTTCGCGCACGCTGCGATGGGGAATAAAAATTGTGCACAAACTTAACTAATTTATTTATTTATTTCATAAAACATATGGTTTACAATTGGTATCATACATAGCCCCACAAAACCGAGTAGTCGGTTTGACTGTGGGATCGAGATTTAGTTAGAAGAGACCAGGGTTATTTTGCTGGCGGGGTTTTTTGTCACATTGAGAGAAAAACTCCGTAAGCATGAAATGGCTCACCGTGGATATCGAAAAATATTATTCAAATGCCTTTCGAGAGAAGTAGATACCTACTTACAACAAAACAACATCTCTAGATCTTCCATGAAACTTTTTCATGTTTGCGTTAAAAAAAAGATTACAAATACGCTCGCTATTGTTGGTCATTGTCAACCGTCGGAGCATTACGAAGGTGAGGATTCTACGAAGAGTTTAAAGTTATAAATAATAAGGCCGTGTATAAGGTCGTCTTAATTCATATCGGTTAGATGATTATTTTACTGATAAATTACAACGGCCTCCATAAACAATACTTGTCTAGTTAAGAGAACAACTCTAACTTTAGAAAGTTAGACATTTCTCAATGGTCTATGGCTGGCTCAAAGCAATTATTACGAGAATAGGGCCTTAGGACGCAAATAGACGTCAAACAACATAATCCTCCTTCCGGGGCAGTCGGGTAAAAATAGGCCCTATGATGGGCATTCCAAATTCTTAATTAAAAACAAGATGATAACCTAAAAGCAATCGCAGGAAATAACTTCTTCGGATAACGGATTCTTTGTATAGATTCTCAATGAAGCGCGCCCATAATCAGCCGACCGGTTGTTTTGGTCAAAACAAATTGCGAAATTCGTCGCGTAACATAACATACGTACATTTCGAGAAATTGCGGCGTACTACTATTTATTTAATGTGCCTACTATTCACATCAAGCAGAGCGCATTTTACAAAGCGCTATAAGAAATTGAAGGCGATTAAAATTTGAAATTAAAAATGTCATTATTATACAAGGTTATTTTTTGTATACTTACCTAAAACCAAAACACCCCTTTAAGATTTTCTTTGGTCTAACCCTAATAATTTGTAAACTAATACTCCAACAAGCCAACTAGACGCCTGTCAAATGTACAAAAAGACGGTGGCGGTACGCGGGCGGGAAGCCGGTGACGGGTATGCGGGCGGTATCCGGGCGGGGACGCCGCATTCCAAGCGCCTAGTTGGCATGGTGGAGTAGTACCAATTTACACGCAAGAGAAGTTATGGCGTCCGCCCCCACATTTTACCCTTCCTGGCGCCCCCCGCACAAGCTGGCGCTGGCGGCTTGCGTGCTTGGCGAGGAGGTGTCGTCATGCGCTTTATGAGCATGACCGTTATTTGGAGTTTTGTGTCCACATTAAGAGTAAGTTTTTTCGGACAAAAATGTATAACATGATATAAAAATGATTGTCATGTCTGGTCCTGGTCCGGGTCTGTCCTGGTGATTCTGAACAAACTAACTTCAAGTTGTGGGTATACAAATAATAATGTTGTATAAGCTCACCATAAGGAGACCTCGGATAGAACGGCGTCTTCTCATTCTGTGGTACTTCCACGACTTTTCCATACAGTTCTGATGTGGAAGCCTGGTATATCCTGGTCTGCTTCTCCAGGCCCGCCGCTCTGACCGCCTCCAGCAGCCGCAGCGTGCCCAGCGCGTCCACCTGGGCGGTGTACTCGCTGAGCTCGAAGGAGACCTTCACGTGGGACTGAGCACCCAGATTGTAGATCTCTTTTGGTCGTATCTGTGAGAAAACTGTACAAGTTATGGCACTGTGATGGAATATTTGGACGGACCGGATGATCTTATAAGGCTACCTTGTACGGACTACGGAACCTCAAAATTGGAATCTAAAAATTGCATGCTGCCGACATATCGACGGCTAGCGCCGACCAACCCGCTACAACTGCAACTGCCGGCTCTGGTCAGCGCTAGCCGTCGCCATGTCGACAGTTTCTGCCGAACAACGTCAGCAGCAGCCACCAACAAGCCGACGGTTAGCGGCAACCAGTGTCGACGACTGCACTTAGCTCTGTCGACGGCAAAGTGCCGCTCGTGTGTTTGAGGCCTAATGCTTAGAATACACGGCGTCCCTCGACACTCTACACTCGGTGTAGCGACACTCACACTACAAATGTAACAAGGTGTCGCGGTGATGTACACACGCAGACACTTGATGTATACAGTGAGTGTATTAGTGTCAAGTGTCAAGTGTATCCCGAGCTTTAAAGCGAGTTGTCGAACTTATACGTCTTTTGAAATACGAGCATGTTTTCCTTCCTAGTTCAGCAAGTGATAAGTACTATTAATTAATTGGAAATGGGATTAACACACGAGACTTCATGAATGTTATTTCAAAGCGTGCATTCGACCCTGAGCTATCTCTGCTAAATGAAACACCCTACTGATATTTTTAAAACTTTTTATCTTGCGAAAACACAAGTGAATTGGTATCAGTATTTGTTTATACTAAATGCACTTAGTGTGATGACACAATGAGATAGAAATTATGGTTTCATCACTAGTATTATGTTTAATGTCCTTGACCAGAAGCACAATAAGTTCAACACGTAATTTGGACCAGTTGCTATTCAATTAGTGTAACACCAACTATACTATGGTATAGGAGTGATCCTAAGAACCTAGCAGCAGCAGTTCATAAAGCAGTTACCCTATAGATGCTTGGAATACCAAAGGCATTGCTTGCACATTGCCAACCTAATGGAGAGGGGGGGGGGGTTTAATTTAAAAGGGTTTTTATTCCTGCGAGTTGATACAGGAGATGTAGAGGGGGGTTGGGCTTCTGGCTTTCTTACTCATTGCAGCAATAATAGCTACTTTACATAGATCTTCTGTGGAAGGGTGGTACTACCATGATCGACCGAATCCGTATATGAGCCACAATCAATTAACTACAGCTTGACCCTACTACCAAAATGTCCTTATTCGGGGCCATCCATAAATTACGTCACACGAATTTCATGTTCTTTAGACCCCTCCCCCCTTGTCACAGCTGGTAACATTTGCGAACATATTTTTCGTCGCGTCACATATTTTTTTTCGTTAACAATTCAAATTTCGGTTTTAATACTTAGATATATTAGATTTTTAAATGTGACGTCACAAAACTTAGGACCCCTCCCACCCCCACGTCACACAATGTCACATTGTGTCGACCCCCTGCCCCCCCTTTACGTATGACGTAATTTATGTATGGCCCCTTCTCATAGCCAAAGGAAATCTTACCTTAGTGATAATACTAATAAGGCATGTAGTGTCGGTGAGGTCTCCATAGTGTAGGTGCATCCGGCCGCCGGTGTGGCACGCGGGCTGGTCGTACAGGTGCTGGATGCGGCCAGTGTTGAACGAAGACGAGCGTCTGAGGATGCCGTGGACCTCATAACCTTTTTCTATTAGAAACTCCGCGAGGTACGATCCATCCTAAAATATAGAATTTACAATTAGGCGGGTTTATGAGTTTGTTATTGCACTGCGAGTGTGGCTATGCGAAGTTACTTCATATAATTCATAAATAAAAGTACTTAATATTTATGTTTGTTTTCATAAATGTTGTTGTGTTTGTTACTTAGCCTCGATGATGCCTTATATGTATGCCATTAGGCAATGCTGAGGACGGACTAGTCAATTAAATTAATGCGGGTTCCAAGACAACTTAGCTTTTCCCCGGGACTCGTCGAGGGTCACACCTTGGCGTCAACGCTGGACACCATTCTCGATCCTGGCTTACAGGAGTAACAGTGGTGGGAGTGTATGGTGGGACTAGTCCCAAAAAATATGTTACCTCTAACGTACATAAATAAAAATAATAAAAAATATTTCATTTTAATCAAGAATATAACACAATATCCTTAACATCATAACAGTGTTAACAGCTCATTATATTTTTAATAGTTACTGGTACTTAATATCCTCCCGCTGTTATGTACTTTCCTCATCTCATACAAGCTACAAACAACAAATGGGGTATGTTTCGATACTTATTTAAAGCTCTAACTGCTGAGTGTACTCTGAAAAAATGGGTGCAATATCCTATAGTTTAGAGCATCCATGAATCCAACAAATGCATGTTTTAGACATGTTGAATGATTGTTTGCGCCTACAAAAACTACTGTTTCCATTATTATATTAGACTATGCTGTAGTTACTACAACCTGATACTTTGTTCTCAAATATATCTTATTTTTTCTCAACTTGTGTCGTCCCACTGCTGGGCAAAGGTCTCCCCTTCCTTCCGCCACTCCTCCCTGATTATGGCAATACTGGGCCAATCCTTCAAGTAGGAGTCTAACTCATGCCGCCATCTCCTTCTGGGCCTGCCGCGATGCCGTTTAGCTAGACGTGGGACCCAATCGGTCATCATTTTAGCCCAATGGGTGTTTGGCATGCGGCAAATATGGCCAGCCCATTTCCATTTGAGCCGAATATATCTGCTGCCTGATATTATAAATTTACTCTTAATATTTTCAATGCTCAATTTCTTGTAGTCTGAATTCCTTAGCAACAACATTATCAAAACTAGCAATGTACAGATTTAAAACACTATAAATGATCGCATTTAATACGTGGCCTGCTCTGAAATCCATGAAACACTACAGCAATATAAATAAATCTCAAAATTCTCTCACCTGCCCAGTGATTCCAGTAATCAGAGCTATTTTCTGGTTCCCATTGACACTTGACCCTTCTCCAGACATTTTAGAGGTTTATTCTTAGTTTTTTGTATATTTTGTGGGTGTAAATAACACGACGTCCGCCCTAAACTAGCCGGCGCGCAGTAGTGATGTTTGATAAGCTTATCATAACAAGTGCCTCTACAAATTAACGTTTATACATGAACAACATGAAGTTACACGATAGACCAGTAAGAGATTTTACTCTCGATGAGTGACTGATTAAATTTGCAAACAATAATTGCGGAAATGCAGTCAAATTTATTGTTTTGTCTGGTTTTGCAATGGAAATATTGGATTTTTTTCTTCTGGTGCGTTCCATTCACTTTTAATTTTGTAAATTTCGTTATTTTCGTCCACAAATCTCGTTCCACTCGCACCAACTTGTACTGAAAGTGATCAAAATTATAGTTTTTAACACTTTTTACCCGACTACGGCGGAGGGTTATGATTTTGACCGGTATGTATGTATGTATGTATGTATGTATGTGCATCTGTTCCCACCTAACTTCCAAACTACTTGTCGTAATTTGACAAATGAGGTATCGTTAGAAGCGGCTTAATGGCGCGCTGGTTATAGGCTATGTGACGTCACATAAAATTGCATATGGCGCCCTCTAGACGACATAATGTCATGAACTAAAAAAAAATCTTTTTTTAATAAAACCGTGTGGGGTATCAAATGAAAGAGCTTGATGAGCACATTTCAAAAATATATATATTGTTACCTATAACTCCAAAATAATTAAATAAAAAGTAAGTTTAAAAACTAAAACCCGACTACTGAAAAATCGTGCTCTAAAAAGTATGAAACAAGAAAATATTCTCATCTAGAGGATAGCCGTGGTCCGTGTTCATATGCCATTTGGATAAAGGACCTACACGGACCACGGCTATCCTCTAGATGAGAATATTTTCTTGTTTCATACTTTTTAGAGCACGATTTTTCAGTAGTCGGGTTTTAGTTTTTATTGTGGACGAAAATAACAAAAATTACGGTGAATGGAACGCAGCGTTCAAGTCCAATTTTCTAAAGATTTTGACATTTACGTTTGACATTTTATAAATGTCGGCTGAATGGAGCATTTGGAGTGACGTTATGTTTGTTTTATTCTACTTACTATACTCTTTGGTTTTATTTGACTTTGACTTTGCTTGACACTGACAGGTGACAAATAAATAAAAATAGGTTATTATTCTCTGTCGTAAATAAAGTCAAGTCAATGGAATCATCGAGTTTATTTTAAAGAGAATAAAAAATAACACTACAAGCAACTACGCAATTTATTACAATATTCGGCAACGTATTATAAATTGAGTAAACCAATCTGTTGCTGTGAAGAGTGTGAAGCTTCTATGTTGTGTAGAATACATTCCCTGTGAGATACCGGATCATACCATGCCTGAGATCAAGATAACCCCGCTCGGAGCCGGACAAGATGTTGGCCGCAGCTGCATATTACTGTCCATGGGAGGCAAAAACATTATGTTGGACTGCGGCATGCATATGGGATACAACGATGAGAGACGGTTCCCAGACTTCTCCTACATTGTACCCGAAGGACCAATCACAAGCCAGATAGACTGCGTCATCATATCCCACTTCCACCTCGACCACTGCGGTGCATTACCCTACATGTCTGAAATGGTCGGATACACGGGGCCAATTTACATGACCCACCCGACGAAGGCCATCGCACCTATATTACTCGAGGACATGAGGAAAATAGCCGTGGAAAGAAAAGGTGAGTCAAACTTCTTTACTTCACAGATGATCAAAGATTGCATAAAGAAAGTGACCGCTGTTACGTTGCACCAGTCTGTTATGGTTGATAATGAGCTAGAAATAAAGGCCTATTACGCTGGTCATGTGCTTGGAGCGGCCATGTTTTGGATTAGAGTCGGCTCTCAATCAGTTGTGTACACTGGAGATTATAACATGACCCCTGACAGGCATTTAGGAGCCGCCTGGATAGACAAATGCAGACCTGATCTTCTCATAACCGAGTCAACTTATGCTACCACTATCAGGGATTCTAAACGCTGCCGTGAGAGAGATTTTCTCAAAAAAGTCCACGAGTGCGTTGAAAAAGGTGGTAAAGTACTCATTCCAGTGTTTGCGTTAGGCCGAGCTCAGGAACTTTGCATACTTTTGGAAACGTACTGGGAGAGAATGAATCTAAAATGTCCAGTGTACTTTGCACTAGGGCTGACAGAAAAAGCCAACAATTACTACAAAATGTTCATAACATGGACCAATCAGAAAATAAGAAAGACTTTTGTGCAAAGGAATATGTTTGACTTCAAACATATAAAACCATTTGACAAGTCCTATATTGATAATCCTGGTGCCATGGTTGTGTTCGCAACTCCGGGAATGTTGCATGCTGGCTTATCCTTGAACATATTCAAAAAGTGGGCTCCTTATGAGCAAAACATGGTTATCATGCCAGGTTTCTGTGTCCAAGGAACTGTGGGCCACAAGATTCTAAATGGAGCCAAGAAAGTTGAATTTGAGAATCGTCAAGTTGTTGAAGTTAAAATGGCTGTGGAGTACATGTCATTCTCAGCCCATGCTGATGCTAAAGGTATTATGCAGCTGATACAATACTGTGAGCCCAAGAATGTATTGCTGGTGCATGGAGAGGCTCAGAAAATGGAGTTTTTGAAGGATAAAATTGAGAAAGAGTTCAAGGTCAGCTGTTACATGCCAGCCAACGGCGAAACCTGTACTATAAACACTCCAACCAAAATTCCAATAGATGTATCCTTGAGATTGCTGAAAGCAGAATCGGTCCGGTACAATGCTCAGCCTCCAGATCCGAAAAGGCGACGCATCGTCAATGGAATCCTCTGTGTCAGGGACAACAGACTATCTCTGCTTGATATTGACGAAATGTGTGATGAAATAGGCATCAACAGGCATATCATTAGGTTCACCAGTACAGTTAGATTCGAAGACCCTGGTCCGGCTGTGAAAACTGCTGAAAAACTTAAGACATTACTGGCAGAGAAACTTGAAGGGTGGACTATCACTATATCGGAGGCTAACATATCAGTGGAGTCCGTTCTCATCAAAGTAGAAGGTGATGAAGATAGTACTAAGAACATTTATGTATCCTGGACAAATCAGGACGAAGACTTAGGTAGTTACATATTAGGCTTGTTACAATCAATGGTCCAATAATTTTAAGTTCCAAAGTGTTTTATTTTAATAATAAATTAGTTTAACATTTTGTTTGTTTATTATGTGCACCATGTGATGTCTTCATTGCATTTCCCTTGGTACCATAAGTACTGGAGTTTATTATTTGGCGTCAAATGTTTTAGTCTTTCTTTCAAAAAGTTCATGTCCTGAAAAAAATATCATTTTTGTACAAAATATGTTGTAACCTAAAGTTCAAATTAAATAAGGTACATTTCAGACAGTTAGGTACAGTCAGCAACATAAGTCGCTGAACTTTCTTAATTATTCAAATCGCTTGCACGCTTATGTTTCGTATCAAATCCATTATTTTTCTTCATCTAAACAAAATTTAGACAAACTAATGTTTTCTCTTGGCAATGTTCACCCACGTTTGTAAAATAAAGGGTATTATCGATTTCTAAAATTGAGAATGTTCGGCGACTTATGTTGTTGACTGTTTTTATTTCTATATCTATCTGATATTTTACAGAATACCTCTGCTTTTACACACCAAAGCCTGTAATATTTACAGTGTCCAATTTTTTTACGATAATAATAATATACCTAATTAAACATTTTGATATCGCTATCGTGTGTCAAGGTGTTCGTCAAAAAAGATCTTTCGATCCAGTAGTTTGTGCGATCTTGTTATCTTAATGCGTCGTCATTAACCGTCATCATTACAATAAAGCCGGAAACCCACCGCGGTGCACGGAGAGGCCACGCACGCGGGTCAAGCTTCGCTTTGCAAGAAAATGTATGTAATCGTGTCTACCGCGGCCCACGGAGAGGCTACGCACGAAATGACGTCATGCATACATTTTCTTGCAAAGCGTGGCTTGGCCCGTGTGCGTGGCCTCTCCGTGCGCCGCGGTGGGTTTCCGCCTAAATGTATGTGTGTTGTTTAGGTTGTAATTCACTGTCATGATCATGGCCAAATAGGTACCTATGGTATTATTATTAAATAAAAAAGGTTGTACGCGCTCCGTAAGTGGCTCATAAAAACTTTGCTAATTGGCCAACCTGACCTCAGTCTCGAGTGGTCTCGCGTCACTAATGGACGCGTTGCGCTTATTTTTACCAAAATGATTGTTATTTCTACCCTAGCATCTCCGACTCTCGAGCTGTATTTATATAAACTAGGAAGGAGGGACCCACAACCTCAGTTGATAAACTCACCTTCAAAGGAACCATAGATGGTGGATAGAGTCTCCTAAAATCACCTCTATGTAAGAACTCTCTATGTGCCGTCAACAGGCTCCTCTTCATCTTGCTTGCAAGGCAGGGTTTGCAGAGTTTACACAAGTCTGCATGCTCGCAGCTATCTTTGCATATTGTGCTGCATTCACTACCGCATACGGCTATATTCTTTTGTGAGGATACCATGTCATGGACGGTAGTTTGGTTGCTGGAAACAATAAATACGTACATACCTACTTAGGTACACTAAAGTACATGTATACAGTTTATCAGTACTTATACCTATTCCGTCGAAACAGTATTTTCTGTGTTAGCTTGTGCATGTCTGTGATTATACAATAATTTCTAATTACTGTATGTGATTGGTGACCAATTGAGATTATTAATTTAAGGTTTGTGTTGCGCAATATACCCAGATCTAGGGTTGTTTGTTCGCTCAAGACTTAGCAAAGTTTGAGACATAAGCAGAAACGAATCATTATGATTTCCGCTGTACCACATAATATTACTCCTACAACATTTTGGGAAAATGGGAAGTTGCTGATATAGATGATCGTAAAAGTTTAACGATGCCACAGACGTCTGGGCCTACGCACTACGGGTGTCGTCTGTGCCGAGAACAAAAAAATAACTAAGCAATATTTCTAGCTTTACTAAGAATATTCGAATGAATGCAAATTTCAACAGAAGACCATCGTTTTGCTTTGTCAAGATGAAGCTTCAGTTATTCGAAAATCTATAGCCATGGGAATACAAAGTACTTGTGAGACAGATGGACAAACGGTAGGTAATATAATCCTCTGGATTTATAAATGGGGAAGGAAGCGTCGATTGAGGAAATGTTTATACAATCACAACGCAAAGCTACGATATTTCCGAGCTATTCAACGGAGGTACCTAATCCGGAATTTCAGGTTCACCAACATTCATAAATTCATATTTCTTCCCATCATTCCCTGGTTGGATAAGGTTATCGACCCCAAATATACCTTTTAACGAGACAAGAAAGGGTTACAAATATAGATTTGCCTACATTCCACGTATCACGGAATCCGAACTCACCTTTGATTGGCATCCTTAAAGTAGTTTCCTTGATTCCTCAATCCAGTTATCGAGAATAAGTTGTATAGGATTTGTTCATACAGCAACTGGTTTGGAGGGTAGTGAGAAGAACTCAAGTTCGGCGACATGTTTGCCTCGAGTAGATAAACTTTCAAATCCTCGTCGACGACTAGATCAAACCGCATCATTTCAAAGAAATTTTCACCAGACGGGTATTGTTTTAACTGAAAATAATTATGAAATTTTCGTGTTTGTAAAGGACTACCTAATTGAAAGTGGTTTAAGTGTTTCTATTTGAGTTGAAATTCGGGTTACCCTTGAGGCTGGCAGACGAAAGAATAACACATTCTACGATTCCAGTCTGAGGGTTACCTACTGTCAGTGGCAATATTCTAACTGCTTAGATAAGTGTAGGTAATTTGGAGTACCTATCTAGTATTAGGAGTATTTGGAGTATTTATCTTAAAATAAATGAGTGGGCATTAAATATGCGTGAATTTTAATCCCAAAATAGCTGATAGTAGGTACTTATAATCGATATTTATTATGAATACACATAGCATTAGGGGTTGATTTGTAAGAATTGGGAATTACGTAGACGTTTTCGCTACGAGCTATCGTCTAATTTCACTTTAGTCATGTTATTTAATTATTGTCACCATGTACCTTAGCAGTGATAGCCGATTGGTTAAGCACGCATCTTGCGGTCTTAAGGTCCAGGGTTCAACCCCGGCTCGCACCTCAGAATTTTTCGAAATCTATAGGCGAATCATAACTATAATATGATTATCACTTACTACCGTGAAGGAAAACATCGTGGGGAAAACTGCTTGTCTTAGAAAATCCATCTTTCGAAAGACATGTAAACTCCACCAACTAACACTGGGTCAGCCTGGTGGAATATGGCTTGAATCCCCCTCGCATTGAGGGGAGGCCTGTGCCCAGGAGTGGGATGTTAAAAGGGTTATAATATTATTATATGTCTAGTCACGTTCAGAATCTATTGTGTGGGGTAGCTACGGTAGTTATCAAAAACACTCACGGCCTCAACAATATGATGTTCTTTCTTGACGAACACATCGGCTATCACGCTCTGGACTTCCTCCCACATGAGCGAGGGGTCCTTACCCTGCGAATAAAGGGTATGATTAGGGGTAGGAACTTGCAGCTGACGTTTAACACGGAGGCGGAAGGTTAGGATGCTTTGTGCAGGATTTCGTGAACATAAAGGTCATAGGTCAAATCCACAGGCATAGATCTAAATAGATGACGCATGTGCCTCGTTTTGTATAAAAACCAAGCGTGCCACTTTTTTTTCTACCTACCTACTATGAGAGCCAAGAGCTACAAGAGCCTTTTATCCTTTTATCTCAGTCAACTTTTTTACAGCTCAATACGGCACAACTAGATTTTTTTTTAAATTTTGGTGGTACTACCCCGGTCGAGCCAGCCCGTTTATGAGCTGCAGTCAATTGGCTACAGCTTGACTCTACCACCTTGAAAACCTTTATGCATATAGTAGGTAGGTACTGTGTCATAGACGTGCAGGCGCACGTCTATGGTAACATTTCCAACATAAGCTGCGCTCTCTTAATGAGGCTTCAAACCCCGGCTCGCACCTCTGGACTTTTAAATCTATGTGCCAACCATTGATTACTTGCTTACGGTGAAGGAAAACATCATAAGGACAGGGTCGGATTAACCCTGTCAGGGCCTCTAGGCAATGCAATTTTCGGGGCCTCTTTTATTTACCTTATAGAGGCACCTCTCCCCAAATCTAGACTAGACTGACTGTTTTTTTTGTAAATATTCGCACGGGGTTTGTGCCGTCAGGCTCCCAATCCCGGTGTAGAATGAAAGAAGTATTTCAATAACTGACAACATTCGTAGTAAAAAAGCAATAATATTGTTATTGAGGAAGGATACAAATTTTCAAATTCTTGTTACTTGTACGGGGCACCTAGTCGATGTGGGGCCCCTAGGCAGTTGCCTTCTCTGCCTAATGGTTAATCCGGCCCTGCATAAGGAACCTGCAAAATGTTCGAAATCCACCAACCCGCACTGGGTCAGCGTGGTGTATTATGGCCTGAATCCCCCTCGCATTGAGGGGAGGCCCGTGTTATTTACCTTGGACCTGACGTAGATATCAAAGGCGTGTTTCACGCTGAAGCCGAGCGCGGTGTAGGGGTGCGCCAGCGACGGTACCTCCCACGTCGGCAGGTAGTCATCCCCTATCACATACTTGTCCAAATTCCTTGGATCAAAGGGATGGTACTTCGCTGGACAGTATCTGGAAGAGGTGTTATTATGTGGATACATATGAGAAAAGATAATTAATTTATACATATTATAATAATATTATTTATAGTTATTTTTATTTATTTTTTCGGTGGCTAAGCAATGCTCGGCAAGGTCAGTTAGAAATGGGTGACCATTTAGTGGCATTTGAACTGAGCATCGCCGTGCTTCGAAGGGCACGTTAAAAGTCGGTCCCGGTTGTTGTCATCTAGGCAGCAGTCGTTAAGCCGTGTCAGAGGCCTTCGGGCGGCTTGACAAACTCTGACACTAGGTTGGCCACTAACCATACGATAAGAAGAAGAAAAAGATTAATTAAGTAAATCTTGCCTATCAGACGAACGCTTGGCGAAATGGTTTGAACCTTGTCTGCATCGGGTGGTTGCAGGTACCAGAGCTATGTTTCGGAAACGGCAATTTCGTATTTTGCCCTGGTCTGGGTGTCACTGGACATCACCCCCAGCTATCGGTCATGATCTTTGCCCCCAGCCATTTATATGGTAGCCATAGTTTAAGCGTTACTTAGTTTTATCATACAGTTGGTGTGTAAATGCGTAAAATTAAATACTTTTTCTATACTACTATTACCTAAAGTTAAAAACGATTTAATAAATACAGATAAAGAGGACTTTCATGAAATTTGAAAGCGTAAATGGTCACTCATAAAAAGGTCAAGAAAGTCAGTGTACATTCAACATCAAAAGGAACTAGGCAAAGCATACCATGGATCTACTATTAATTTTAATTAAATTAATCATGATCGTAAATCTTAATAAGCCTATTAATAAAAAATAAAACAATCACCTAAACAACACGTCGCCTTTGTACCAATACACCCTCAGGGGGTTCACTGATGTCACCACCACATACACGCCAATATCGAACTTATGTCCATCCACTAAAAACGGTTTCTGCACATACTCCTGCACGAAACTTTTCCCACTGGACGCATCTATTTCACTCACATTCCTTAAGAAAACACCTCTGTGCTGATTGTTTTTCTCCAAAAACAGGGAATTTTTATTCTTCCCCGCATATTCTAGGAATTCTTTTTTATTCTCTGGTAGTTTAAAAGCTTTGGGTATGCTTTTTAAATCTGTGGTCGCTAAATATACTTTGGTAGTGATGTAACCGGTCCCCGGGAAGTGGTTAACTTTTTGATGGGATTTTAATCTGTGTAAACGCGGATACAGCACTCTGAAGGGGTAATCATGGGACCACAATAAGTCCCATGGGTGTTCTTTTGTGCTTTTCTCATAGCCAATCCTATTTAGGACCAGGTGGACGTGTTTTAGTAGCCCATTTTTGTTTTCAACGTCTGCAGTGTCGGAAAACACCCAATATTTGTTTTTTTCCACAGATTTCGGATTTCTATTGACAGCATTTATGATTTCTAGAGCAATTCCCAACGTGACTCCTATTATGCAAGCCAGTAGGAATATATTAGTGTAAATGTCGTTGCTTTTGACTTTAACTGGAGGATTATTGTTATCATCTAAGTCCCTTTTGCATATCTTTTTGTCGACAATTTGCTCTGGTGTTTCATTTTTATCTGCGCTGTTTTGCGTGTCCTGGAAAAAGGTAAAAAAAATATTTATTATTTAATGTCAGCTACCTACCTTTAGGAGATAGTAACCGCCACATTTATAGAGACTTTTAGCCCGTTAACAATGGTTTTACCAAGCATTTCTAAGGAATAAAAGTGATTTGTAAAGCCAGTGTAAGTAATTTGTGGGGTAATATTGTGAATTTAAATAAGTTAAGGTACTACTCAATTCGAGTAAATATTTACCCACTTATCGAAACTTCGATGTTGTGTTTTCTTAGCGGATATTTTCATAGAGGTACTAATAAAATTAAATTGAGGGACCAATTAAGTTCTTTAGATGTCGATGTTATCAAAACTACCAAATGTACTTACATTTAATTCCGACTTCTCCATTATTCTTAGGGCCCACAATTTCGTACTACGCTCTTCACTAAAAATAAACAAGTATTTTATATTTCTTTTTTTACCGCGTCATCTTGCGTACGCGCCAAGACGTGTAAAGTATGTACAAGAATGAATGGATTCACTCTCGTATGCTTTTAGAGCGGGATAAGAGATTGTTTCATAAACGTGTGTGAGCAAGACAGCCTTCACTTTCTAAAACATGGCGAATCAGTGCTATGGCGGACTTTTAAGGTCACATCAGCTTATTTACATAGGTGGGTACTTACTGTGCATCATTGTGTTTGTTAAGCATAGAAACCTACAGAGATATACAGACGGTATACATAGCTATACTAAAAAAAAAACAAATTAAACAAATCAGCTGCCTGCCTGATAATAAAAAGATACTTACGAACTAAGATTACTATTTTTTAGAAGTCTGTGCTTACGAATATAGTCAGCAACATAAGTCGCCGAACATTCTCAGTTTTTTATTTTATTTATAGGACTGAGGTGGCAAACAAGGGTACGGCTCACCTGACGTTAAGCAGTTACCGTAGCCTAAAGATGCTTGCAATACCAAAGGCATTGGTCGCACAACGTGGTTGCTAATGTTTGGTTTTGACAATGTTTACCAACGTTTGTAAATAAAAAGTAGTACAGATTTTAAAAAATTGAGAATACCAGCGAATTAGATCTTACTGTCTGTACTTGCACTGGGACTAAAATATGGGTGCATTGTGAAGTGATATTTAATATCAATGCGTAAAGCTACGCATGTTTTGCATATCTGTGCATATAGCTATTTGAAAGCATAAGGGTAGGTAGAGGTATTCCATGACCCTCGCAGTCGTGCCATAGGAATGCCATACATTCTGATGTTAAACCACATCGTCATAGCAGACTACGCATGCCGAATGCCGTCGCCCGCATACTTACCTATATACCTACTGCCATGCTTGCTTCGCTGTTAGATTGCATTTTAATACGTATCTATATTTTCTTCAATCTGTGATTTTGGTTGATGTATGTACTCTATTATCTGTATGAGTATAGTCAACATCTAAATTGAGGAGTACAGTTTCTGAACTCATGCGTGTTTTTATCTACATAATTAATCGATTTTAGTAAAATTATTAAAATTTAAAGTACCTAATGTTTTTTTTTATTTAAATTAACATTATGATTTTTTTACGTATTTTTTAACGTATTATTCTTTGGTTTAGAGACAAACGACACACGTTTAAATAAAAATAAGGCTTTGGACAACTTTATTAAATATTCTAAGTACTTCTAATATCGATGTTATCAAAACTGTATAAGATGACGCGGTAAAAAAGAAATATAAAATACTTAATATTCTTTTATTTACGTACCTACTTAAAGCCTCGAGCCTGCCCGTAACACTTTTAATATTATGACAAACTATAACTAAATATTCGTAGCTCCCGGTCCTTATTGATCTAGAAATCTAGACCAAAGTAATATCTTTGCTAATACAACAAACACGAGATCTATTTCTTTGATTATAACTTTAATATTCGGATAACTTACTTGTTTACCTAACCCTCGCATTATTACTTACGATTGGTACTTTGAATTTAGTCTGGGTAGTTTTCGTGAAATTAGCACAATCTATACCTACTATCTAAACTTAATTTTGTAAATACGAGAGTAACTTTCATTCTGTCTGTTAAGTTTTGTGACTAAACCGTTAAACTATTGAATTTTGGTATAGAGATAGGCAGGGCCTAGGAGAAGGTCAAATATTGTCGGCCAGAGGGCTCTAACATATGGTCGGCCATATTTTAACACGCTATATTTTTTTTATTTTTTTTTAACACCTCAATTCCGAAGAATTTACGATTAACATTAAAGAATTCACGAAGATAATTAGAGACCACTGGTTTCGCAATGGACATTTGTTAAGAGACTAAAGGCCCGGTGCCAATTACGAAAAGGCCGTTTTCCAAATTTGCCCATTTCGGGAATCGAATACCATCCGATGCAGTGAGCCGAGCGAGCAATGAGTCCAATCCATCAATATTACTAGGGGATGTAAATGGGCAGACAAGTCTCAATAAACAGTAAGGGTGGGCGGGTGAGATGGGGGGGGGGGGTGTGGAGGGGGTGTTCGTCTGTTTGCCTGGATGCATTATCCGAAACTGTTTGGAGTTGTCCCGACAGCCAGACTGGCGGGCGCCGCGCCGCGTCGGGACACTGAGATAAACGCGAGATGGTATGTTACTACTATAGCCGATAGGAATTTACAATTTACCTTTGATTTTCCGAGCTTAGTTCTTCAATGGCCCTTAAACGCGTAGTTTGCAGATAGGAATTTACAATTTACCTTTCATTTTTCAGTGCTTCGTTCTTCAATGGCCCTTAAACTCGTAGTTTTTAAAGGTCTGTACGATAATTAGGGCCCTGTATATTTAGGGTCTGTACCAAACTAGTTAGCACCTTCTATTTGTTATAACTACTTTGTTAGTTGTTAGTGACATGTCTCCCAAAATGTGAGTTTTATAGCTATTGAGTGAAAATCGGTGGACAAAATAATATAATAATAAAAAAGTATTTTTTTCTAGTCCTCAGTTTTGGGGTTAATTTGAGATCAGTTTAGGGAAAACGTGAGACGACATCTGGCAACACTGTCAAAAAAGCTCCAAGATCTCCAAAAGAAACGCACCAGTGGCTCAAGTGCCGCGCTTCCAAGAGCTCGCCTCGAAAGCAGACTTACTCCTGATCCACAGAAAGGTCTAGCCAGCTATAGATGAGCTGTTGGCTAGAAAGTGACTCTACCACCATAGACCGACACTTCTCTTAAATAACAAACAGTTACATACGTTGAGGGTTTATCCTCGACCGTCGGCGCCGGAATGTCTGCGGCGTCCATCGATCGCACGCACTCGCGACGCGACCGAATCGCCCGCGAGACGACCAAGGGCTGCCACAGCCGGGTAGATGATTTTCTACCAGCGTATCCTAGGCAATTGCCTCGCGGTTACACTCCTGGGAATTATTTACAGCTGTCCGATGTCACTTCCCAATACCCCGGATGATATTTAAATGAATCCGAATCATTAACACTAAATGCATATATTTTAAGCGCGAACACGACCAATATTTTAATTGATCTAGACTACGTCAAAGAAAATAGAGTCAAGGAGAAAAATAAGCATAAGTAGCTTATTTATTATAAAATACACCAAGGAGAAAATAAGTAAGAATTGGTAGAAACCATAGAAAAATGTTTCTTTTCCATACAGATTGTTACGTAGCTACCCAATGCTTATTTACAGGTATTGGCTTGAGGGGCTAAACCATGGACTCTGTGGGCTAAACCCTCTTGCTTTCTGTTTCATTGGATCAACCACAGGACCTCTCGGTAGAGTCTAAGGCCGTGGTCTCCTATTAAATGCCATCGGCCGCTTACAGCGTCACGCGTACGCCGCGTCACAATGGTTACTATTAGAAATGTACTGTTGTGGTCTCCTTCACACGCCGACGTCACTATAGTAAAATTGTGAAACGGCTTACGCGTAACGCTGTAAGCGGGCGATAGCATTTAATAGGAGACCACGGCCTAACACTTCTGAAAAATTCATAGAGGACCTCTAATGGGAAAACTTTTAATGAAAGAAGTATCTTTAAAGAAAGATGAACCAGAAAGTGTAAATTTTAACGAGACGTGTTAACGGACGAAACTACGAGCTTTTACATGGGAGGGTCCATCAATGCTTAGCTGAAAATATTTTGAAATTTCTCAGTCCTCTGGAATTTTATTATAAGTGTGACAACCCTGTGGACAAAAGGCAAGGTGCGACTGAGCGGCGCCGCGCTCGCTATTGTGCGATCGAAGGCGTCTGCGGAGAGCAGGACATTCAATGAACCTTGCCAGATATGGAAACCTGCGGTAGAAGCCGTTGCTCCTCGAATTCTGCATCGCCTTGAATGCGATTGGGGCCTTATTTATTCAATACTGAACACGAATTGATATTGCAGTCCTTTTCGCGGTTCTGAGGTAGTAAACAGAAATGTAGAGTCTACTTACTAAAATAAACCTTACCTATGGCGTAAATATTTGTACGATTTTTCCCAAGAGAATAAAGCATGGGGTTCTTCAAGAAAGGTGTTCGAAATTATACAGGATCGGCAACGTGCGAGCGACGCCTCTAGTATTACAATAGCGTCAATAGACTACGCTAACTACTTAACGTTAGGTGGACCGTACGCTTGTTTTTCGCCTAAAGGCTACATCAACGTTCACATTAGGCTCCTAAGAACTCTATTTTCGATGCTATGGACTATTGCTACTGACATCAATGCAGCCTGCTACGCTTGAAGGCATCTGGCCTATGCAAAGGCTCATCCAACGCTCTCTCTCTAACTTCAAAATAAAATCGTGATATAGAGTCCAATATTTATTTTTGAAGACCTATTCTTATATAAGCAATGATCTCACTGAATTTCAGCTCATACCAAAACATTTTTGGATCTCTACAGTTGCTCGCCTGTAAATTGTTTGTGAAAGATCATCTTTTATATGTTTAGTTTATTATGAAGCGCGATCCATTACCCGACTCTATGTTGTTGTTCAACGCATTTCAATTCCTGATAAGATATCTACTTATTTCCCGTAAGAACTTTCCACGTACATTGTGTGAATAAGATAAAACTTATATTGCATTAGCAAGGAACCTTGCAGAATCTTAAAGGTTCTTAAACTTAGTACGTAGGGACATCGACCCTACATTATCTCCATCAGTGGTTTTAGGGAAATTAGCGTAAAATCTCCTTTGTCCAAACCGGATGTAACAAGCAAAAGTGTCATTACATAAAGAAAATAATGCTGAAGTGTAAGTAACTTTCAGTTTTTCAGACCCTAATGGCTGCCTACATGACTTCAGCTTCAGTACTGAAGGAAAGGAATATTTTATAATTGGTTTATTCGAACATTTGACGGGCCCGTTGTTGTGGTTGGTTTAGATTCCGCCTATCACGCTGCAGGTCGTAGGTTCGATTCCTACCCATGACATGCATTAGTGCATGAACATGTCTGCATGTCCCGAGTCTGGGTGTAGTAATGTATATTAAGTGCCTATGTATTTACAAACAAAAAGTAGTATATGTAGTAATATCAGTTATCTGTTTTCCATAGTACAAGCTTTGCTTAGTTTGGGATCAGGTAGCCGTGTGTAAAACAGGGTTGTTACGAAAAAATCGCCTTGTTTTAAACACGGTGATTTATTCCTTCTGATTTAAATCAATGTTTTAAACAATGATTTAAACAAGTTTTAATCAGTTTTCATTTTAAATTTCCTGTTTAATTGCAACTCTGGTGTAAAATAATGTCCCCGGATATTTATTTTGTTCTCCGGATTGACCGCTGCTTAGTTTTGAAAGTTGCTTGAAAAGATTATTTAGGGTCTTATCAAAATCGTCAAATAGCTTCAACTTTTCAGTCTTTGAATATGTTGTTACACGCACAGACGACGTTAACATTAAATATGTAGGCGAGTACCATTAGGTACACTAGGTAACCTTAGCAATTTTGATAATGATGCCTTTACGTTTAAGATGGTTTGTGTTTTCATATTTCCCAACGGAAACGTGTAGGTATTTGATAAATTATTTATTTTTCTTATCAGGAGTTTAGGGCTTCGCGTCTCTTAACAATTGTCCATTACGAAAGAACTCTATTTGCGTAAATTCTTCATTATAAATCGTAAATTCTTGGCAGTCAACATTTCGACCGCCATACGATTTGTAATGGTGAATTCACGAGGATAATATTAGATACCAGTGGTTTTGCTATGGACAAATGTTATGAGACTTGAGGCCCAGGTTCTAGGTATAATCTTTCATATGGAATAGGTATACTTACTTACCTATAGTACCTATCTATAATTTCAGAATGTTTACAAGGCTCCTGATTGCTTACGGAATTTGGTAAATATCGAAGTTCCAGTAGGTACTATACGGTAGTATACTTTAGTCTCATAGTCTCATCTCAATGCTGATGGTCGTATAATGCCTTAAGTATTTTTCTAATTGATCTATAAGATTTTTTTTCATCTTATTTTAAATTTATAAATCCTTCCCCTACATTCGAATGAGGACTGATTATACAGAATATCCAGTAGGTAAGAATAAAAAATGTAGTAATAATTATGAAAAAGTTGATTTATTATTATTATAATTATAATAATTATTATAATACAGTTTACAATAATTACAAGCGATCACCAAACGGGGTGAAAGAAAACGGCGTAGTATTAAATTATTTATGCCGTCTACGCACGGCGTCGCGAGCGCGCACCTCGCGCCGCGCGCTCTCCGCTCCGGGCGACGCGTGCCGCGCGGCGCCGTGTCACATGACACGCGGCGTGCCGCACGCAGCGTGCCGCACGCAGCACACTCGTGCGAGCACGCGAGCACGCGACACGCGCCGCCGCTCACATCGCTTACAAATACATTAACCTACACTACACACGGCGAGCGGCGCGCGGTGCACTGACGCGACGGACCCTACGTAGATGGGGATTTATTTATTTATTCGATTTTAGGATATAGTCTTTCGAACGCGAGGAACAAAATATTACACAAGTCGAGAATATTATTTATAATCGATTCGGATTAAATCGGATTCGAGAGCGGCGGAAGCGGGCCGCGGGCGTGCGGCGGGGGCGGCGAGCGACGGCGGGCGGCAGGCTATGTACAGGCGCCGCTACGGGCAGTCGCATTCCTCGACCACCATCTCGGGCAGGTCGCGTTTGATGATGTTCGAGTCGGCGCCGAAGTAGATGAGCGACAGCGCGGAGAAGCGCACAGGCGCGCAGCACTCGGCGCGCTCGAGCCGCGCCGCCTCCACCACCTGCGAGTGGTAGTTGAGGAAGGGCGCGCACGCGCCGCGGCAGTAGTTGGCGTAGTAGCCCTCCGGCGCCACGATCCAGTCGTCCCAGCCGATAGCGCGGAAGCTCACGTAGAAAGTCTGCCGGCAGCAGCGTCCGCGCTCGGCGGCGTCGCAGTCGAGCGCGCGGCGGCGGCGGACGGCGGGCGGCGCGAGGCGCAGGCGCAGCAGCGGGCGCGCCGCCTGCGCGCCGCCGAGCCGCAGCCGCACGCGGCCGCCGCAGCCGCTGCAGTCCAGCAGCAGCCGCAGCGGCTCGCGCGCGCCGCCCGCCGCCCAGCGCCGCGCCGCCGCCGTCACGTCGAGCCGCTGCCAGCCGCGCGCCGGGTCGCGCCGCGCGGCGCCCGCCAGCTCGGCGATGGACTCGTTGCCGCTGACGGTGAACGCCCACAGCGTGTAGCGCAGGTGGCGCGCGCGCGGCGCCGTCTCCGCGCGCACCATCAGCTCCGCCGACGCCACCGCCAGGCCCTCGCCGGATTCCGACTCGGCCTCCGTTCCGAGCCGGAACTCGATCAGTCGCTGACCGTTCAGTGTCTCACCTGAAAGAATCGAGCACTCTGAACAACCTATATAGGCTTATATGAACCAATTTTCCTGTTAAGGAAAAAAGTTCATTCCGATTTCCTACGTTCCCTACTCTACCTAATGAAATGGCCCATCTTTAGTGCAGCAGGTGCGATGTAAGTGGAGGGTTAGGGTTGCGGAGTGTGCGCGGTGGTCGCCCATGGCTGCAGGCTGCACGGACCCGGTCCTCATGAACCTTCGACCTGGTCTTTCGAAGGTCCATGGCGAGTCGTGTTCGTGGTAGCCGCGCAAACGTCCACTGTCTTCAAAAATTTAGGATAAGGCTTGATCCAAAATCACAGTGTGGGTAAACTCAAACCATCGCAACAACATACACTACTAAGTTGTTTTGAAAATAAAACAAAATCGTTTTAGACTTCTGGTAGTCCATCGGTGGTGGTGTCCAATTGAGGAGTTTGAAGTTCACCTCATCTTGAAGTCGACCTGCGGAAAAAGAAAAAATATTCTCTTACTAAGAATGAATGAATGTAACGTCACGACTTTTATCCCCATTCTGGGGTAGTCAGAGGCTCGAGTGGCCATACACTACCACATTATGTATGTATTAACCAACTCAAAGCCCACGTTTCACCAGATAATCAGAACCCAACGTGACAGGTGGTGAACCTTGTCGCCGTGTATACAGGAACTGATAGGGATAGGTAGGTTTCCTCACGATGTTTTCCCTCACCGTCAGCGAACCGAGCGATTCTCTTACTAATCAAAGAGATATCAACGAAGCACTGACGCTGGGCTTCGAGTCCTTTAACAATTGTCAATTGCGAATACACTGGTGTCTCATGTTACCTCCGTCAATTCTTCATTGTAAATCGCAAATTCTTGACGGTCGGGATGGTGTTGGCACGAGAACTGCTAACAGATGGCTGACAATACGATTTATGATGAAGAATTCACGAAGATACCTAATATTACTTAGTACTTGACTTGAACTGTCATTGCGATTGAATTGCTATAGTGATCGATCCTTTGATTGATCGGTCGATTCTGACCGACCAATCAGAGAGTCGGTCACTATAGCAGCTCAATGGCAATAGCTACGCGACTTGGGGCCAGTGATTTCGCAATGGACAATTGTTAAGAGACTCCAGGCCCTGGTCATACGGTGTAGTAGGTACTTAAACTACGACAAGTTAAAACCACAATGATTTAAATGCTTTATGGAGTTCTGCCAAAAATGTTAAGTACAATCACGTACACGTGCATGGACGCACGTGTACTAATGAAATAACAAGGCAGGGCCTATTTGAATGAAAGCTTCATGTTATTTTTATCCACAAGATCACAAGGGAAATAACATTGAGTAAGTACCTATTGGTTGTGAGTAATCAATTATATTATGTAATGTTTTTATATCGTCTAGAGTAGACCATGTTTACATACAATTTATTGTGACGAATACTGTTTTATCTTGAAACTCAAATAGACGCCTACATCCTTTGCTGGGGTACCTATGTCTTGATCTATTACTGAACTACTTATTTTATAAAATGTCTGTTGCTAAAAAAATATAAGCTCCAACATTTTTACATCTAGGTCTCAATCAAATACTAGATGCAGGACCTTGAAAGTAAGGTATTTCAACATTTTTTTAATGAACTAAGTTAGCTGCAGTCAATTGACTACGACTCGACTCTAGCACCGATAAATTAGCTATAGTAGAGACTTATATATATATATATATAACGTCACGACTTTTATTCCCATTCGGAGGTAGTCAGAGGCTTGAGTGGCCATACACCACCACATTGTGGAGGTATTAAGCCAACTCAAACCCCACGTTTCACCAGATAGTCAGAACCCAACGTGACAGGTGGTGAACCTTGTCGCCGTGTATACAGGAACTGACTATTACCTAATCCCGAGGGATAGGTAGGTTTCCTCACGATGTTTTCCCTCACCGTAAGCGAACTGTAAATTATGCACATAGGTGAAAATTCATCCATTGGTGCATGCCCCACCGGGGATCGAACCTGGGACCTTCTGATTGCTAGCCCAACGTGTTCGCCCCTAGGCTACAGTCGCTTAACTTGATTTCATAAAGTCCGTAATTAGCATAAACGCCAGTTGCGATTGTGTAAGCTCTCCCGAGAGACCTTGCTGCAGGGCTAGAGGCATTTTACAACAGGAATTTTGATCATACAAAATATAATTAAGTACTGAACATACTACGCATGAAGTGTTTGGTTTCTAACCAATAAACCTTGATAATATATCATGTCGACACAAAAACAACATTTTTTAAACCAAATTAAGGCAGTACCGCACCCCGTGACAATACAGGCGAATTACCTACTCACGGAAAATTTGCTTGATAGTAATCAAGTGCAAAAATGGACCCTGTATCCTGGACTAGAAGTGAAATAATCCTCAATCCGGTACGAACAAAACCGACCTCTATTCTGCCGTCATCGCGTCACCCTATAAGCAAGCAAATTATTGATGCAGTTAAACTAGCCAGAGGTGGTTAAAATTAACCATGCGAGTGGTCATGGGGTGCATTATTGACTGCAGCGGATCGACCGCGGCCATATGTACCCTGTCGGCTGCTCCAGCAATGGCGTTTCGTCACAGAGTAGGAATATATTATTAACGAGATTTAAGGTTTTCTGTCAGTAAAAGACCCGTCAAAATCGGTCCAGCCGTTTCGGAGATTAGCCGGAACAGACAAAAATTTTTTAGTTATAAGTAACGTATGTACTTTCATATGCATTTAGCAAAAAGTTATTTTCTAATAAAAATAGTACATTGTTATACGAGGGGCAAAGTAACTTATTAATTGATCCCGAGACGGGGTTTGGCGCCCGAGCGTAGCGAGGGCGCTAATAGTTCGAGGGACCAATAATAAGTTACTTTAACCCGAGGTAAACACTGTGCTTTTCATCACGAATACAAGGAAAGTAAAAATAAAAACATAAATTAAGTAGCTAACGAAAAAATGAGTGAGCTATGCTTCTACAACTCGAAAAAACAAATGAAGATCGGATCGCCGCTAACCCGTCATTTTGGTTTTTTTTTGTGGTTGTAAGAAGGTTGGAACTATTACATTCTCTTTGGTTGGAATATGGTTCAATAGAAATGTGAAAATAGAACTCGTATTTTTTTCAATAATTTTACAGAATCGTTGACAGAGCGGGCACAATCGTATATCTGGATATACGATTGTGCCTGTTCTGTCAACGAATTTGCCCGACCTAAAAAGTATCACCTTCTGTCGGCTCTTCAGGCACCATTTGACCTACTTTCCGCGTATGAGTGATGAAAAATATTTTATTTGTATAAGTTGTGCTTATTGGCCTAGCTAGGTGCATAGATTCATGGCTATGGGTCACCTTCATCCAACATGCAGTGTTATGCAACGCGTTTCGTGGCCTGCAACGATCGATTCTCGTTTTCTTATGTGTAGTATGTGGATTATTTGTCGCGTTTATTGTATTACGAATGGTATGGTATGGTTGTATTGTATGTCAACCAACTGAACTGTAGCAAATTGAAATGTAAATGTTGATTTGAATATCCTAATACATATTAGTCTGGGCTAAGCTAAGTAGGTTTGTACAATAATTCTAATTCAATTCTAAATCAATTCATTAGTTTAGATACCTAATGATATAGGTAACCAGTTGCAAGTCCTAAGGATTTAGTAGTTGCGAGTATAACAATGATCTGTAATCTTTAACAAATACTGAGTACCTACTTAATTAAAACTATTTATTATATTTCCAAAATCGGAAGTCAAAGTTCTTATAAAAATCCAGATGTTGAAAAGCTAAAAGCCTACTAGTGAAATACTAAACAGTATAAATATAAAAAGTTCCTACAATATTCACCGCTCACTCACTACTTTCCAACTCCGCACTGCCGCGTGGCGTGAAATAAACTCACTTTCCACCAAACAATAACCCATAAACTACTGTACATGAAAGTATTTCCGTGAAAAATAATGACGAATTACAACCACCAAGGTGACTATAAAAAATTCAATTCTATATTAAGGCTGGAAGAAAAAACTAGAAGCATAAAAGTACAATAAAGCAAGTTGTAACATAAAGAAACGTTTTATGTACAGAGGTAACACAATAATACAATAATGGTTGATTCTTAGGAACTTTAGGCGATGGCGGCTGACCTGACCCCGTTATTTCAATACCGAGAATTGAAAAAAACATTTTTATGGAAAGAAGTTACCAAGAAAGAAGACACGTGACTCTCCAAAATAGTTTGCCCAACTAAACGGAATCCAAGGACACAGTACGACAGTCGCCTGCAGAAAATCATGTTGAAAAAATGTCGGTATTGCGAATACGGCTCATCTTCTGGTGAATGCCTACTTTTGTATATAATAGGTTAATTGTCGAATTGCTACTGCGATATCAGCTCCCCTAGACAAGTGGCATGAACGCGAATAGAATAGAATAGACTTCACAATTTATGGAAATGACATTACAAGTCGCTATGTAGATAACATGACTTATGTCATTTCTATACATGATGCGTAGCGATTTGAAGGAACGCTTGTAGACGTCAGCCACTTGTCTAGAGGGGCAGATATGTGAATTCCGCGCATGTAGTGGTGCGCTGAACACAAGTTTAGTGATTGCGATGTTAGGAGGTACCATATCTGCTTAAATAATACATCAATGTTTGCGTGTTGATAAAAGGCTAGTTACTAGTACTAGTTAGCACCAAATTGTTGGCCAACTGATTTGCGAATCTGAAAAGAAACGTATGTCTTTTTATGTCTTATAGCTCCGTCTCTCTCCGTTGGGCGGTTGACTCCGACCGTGCAAAGGCATTTTAAAAGCATCATCATCATCATTTCAGCCAAAGGAGTATTAGACATAGGCCTCCCCCAAGGTTTTCCGCAACGACCGGTTTTGTGCCACCACTTGCATAAAAGAAAAAGAAAAGCATAGACAAGATTATTTTTTAGAACTTTTATCGATATAATAAGTCGATTATAAAATAGAGTCGATACAAAACGCATTGTAAGCGTCCTATTTAAAATAATAATGCTTCAAACAACCGCCCTTATTTAGCCCTTAATGCAATGTTACCGCTGCTATTAATCGTCGAACAAAGGGCCTGTAAGGCGCATTATCGTAGGTCGCAAAACGCAGGTTCTTTGACCCTAAGGTTCACGCTGCCGGTTGGTACGATCATCTGTCTATTGAAGGGTCAAGGTCACAGGGGTACAATGCAGCACTTACACCCTGAAATGTATTCAGGCAAGTTCGTTGTCATTGGGGTCTGAAACCGGAAGTTTTATGTGATTCAGATTATGATAGCGTATGCCGTAAGGTCGGTTAGAACTAACCTAACCTAATCTAAGACCTAGATTCAGCCGGTTAGACCTAGGTCACTCTTGGAACGTTATACCAACATAGGTTATTAGAACTTTATTGGCCTAGGGGTGTACTAAAGCCATACAGTTGCTAGAGGCATTGATTTATTATTTTAACAGATATTGTGCCTGTTAAAAAAACAATCACTAGTGTGCTCAGCGCACCACATACGGCAAATTCCACACATCTGTTATCGGACTCGCAATTCGACAAACTAAAAGGCATTGTGATGCCTTTTTTACCAGAAGATAAGACGTATTGGCACGTTTGGACATTTGACTTATAATATATATCCTGGGACATTCTTTTACACACGGCTACCTGATCCCAAACTAAGCAAAGCTTGTACTATGGAAACCACATAACTGATATTAATACATATACTACTTTTTTATTTGTAAATACATACTTAATATACATATACACCCAGACTCGGGACATACAGACATGTTCATGCACACAAATGCATGTCCCAGGTAGGAATCGAACCTACGACCTGCAGCGTGGAAGGCGCCATCACGCCAACCACGCCAACGGGCCCGTCATGCTCAATATCTTCGTAATGAGATGAAAGGCTTGTGACTAAACGAGTGATTAGGTGTGTCCAAATGCCGCGCATGCCTCACCCGAGCACTCATATTATGACATACTGTCTATACGTTTCAACGTGAACACTGAGTGCTCGCGCGAGGCATGCGTCTGATGAAGAAGCCGCCATTAGATAATATGAATGTGGAAGGATACAACGCGAGAGGAAGATCCAAGAAAAGATGGATGGATTGTATAAAGAGTGATATGAATGAGGTTGGAGTGGATGTAAGTATGACAGCAAAGCGCGATGAATGGAAGAATTTGACATGCTGCGGCGACCACAGATCACACGATAATGGGGAACGTTAAGGCAGATGATGATGATGCCCACATTTTAAATTTTTTACTTCTTATTATCGTATGGTTAGTGGCCAACCTAGTGTCAGAGTTGTTCAAGCCGCCCGAAGGCCTCTGACAAGGCTTAACGACTGCTGCTGGCAACAACCGGGACCGACTTATTACGTGCCCTCCGAAGCACGGAGACGCTCAGTTCAATTCCACTAAATGGTCACCCATCTCTAACTGACCTAGCCAAGCGTTGCTTAACCTCCGATCGTTTACCGATCAGTGATTGCAGCTGGCTATGAGGGCCTCATACATAAATATTTTTTATCTTGATGCGACTGTAGCCTAGGGGTGAACAAGTTGGGCTAGCAATCAGAAAGTCCCAGGTTCGATCCCCGGTGGGGCATGCACCAATGGATGAATTTTCATCTATGTGCATAATTTACAGTTCGCTGACGGTGAGGGAAAACATCGTGAGGAAACCTACCTATCCCTCGGGATTAGGTAATAGTCAGTTCCTGTATACACGGCGACAAGGTTCACCACCTGTCACGTTGGGTTCTGATTATCTGGTGAAACGTGGGCTTTGAGTTGGTTAATACCTCCACAATGTGGTGGTGTATGGCCACTCAAGCCTCTGACTACCCCCGAATGGGGATAAAAGTCGTGACGATACATTATTTTGATCTAATAAAGAAGACCCGTAAAAACACCAATATCTATTCATCTGGGCGTGTGGCGGTTTTCCTCATACTTCTGAAAGGCGTCTCCCACGCAGGCAGATTGGAGATATATCTATCAGCAGATGCTCTTTCTATTCAGAATAAATCTATAAATATCGCTAGACTAACTCTAAACGTGATATCGCACGAGGCAACCATGGTGGCGCCACCAGTGGGTGATTCGGTAGCCGACACCGAATTGGTTGCGTTACCAAGCGGACACCAGGTGTGATATTCTCCATACAGCTCTATAAATTTTGTTGGTGGAGCGACTGGTTGCGCTACCACTGGTGTCCTCGTACGATATAGCCCTAAGGTCCCAAACTAAGCAAACCTCTGTACTAGGGGCACCGTACAATGGAGGAACAATCACAGTGACACCATATTCAGAGAAAATTATGATAAGCCGGCCATTTAAAAAATTGCCTGCTCACGGAATCAAACTTGCAACTACCCGATGCAGTGAGTGGAGCGGCCTACGTTCGAACCACGGCGCCAGGCGGCCGCTTTAGGCTCAAGAGACATATACTCTCAAAAGAGTTCAGACCTACATTTTAGTCCCACACTGAGAAAAAATTTACGACAAAAAAATGGTTTTTGTAATTCCTAGTAGTCTTTTTAGTATGTTTTACTAAAAGTTTTGTATTTACAGCAAATATCTTATGTAATGTCTCGCATTTATAAAACATTTGCTGTAAATACAAAACATTTAGTAAAACATAGTAAAAAGACTACTAGGAATTACAAAAACCATTTTTTAGTCGTTTTATTTTTATTTTCTCAGTGCACTCTCTGTCTCACTATCTTAGGGCCACCGCAGACTTGCTACTTTTGGCATCGGCGATCGGCGATTTTGCGACTGCATCGCGTTTTGGCGACTCTCTGCGGTCGGACGCAGCGACTGCTCCAATGCTAAAAGCGACTAAATCGCTGATGCAAAAAGTAGCAAGTCTGTGGTATCCCTTGTTGCAACGTGCAAGCGATACCTTTGGTATTGCAAGCATCTATAGGCTACGGTTACTACTTAACATCAGGCGGGCCGTACGCATATTACGTAAAAAGTAGAGTTCTAACGGTATTATCAATTGGTGTAAAAAATCTAAAAATAACGCCTATGTAATGAGAAAAGTAAATATTGGCGTAAATAATAGGACAAGGAAGAAGGCTTATATTTAGGTGTAAGCATTAGGTATTGAGTACATAAGTCACGCACCAGTACATAATACTAACGATCATTACTCAGAAAAAATATTCTTACCAGTAGTTTGTACTTTACATAAAGGGGCCATCCATAGATTATGTCACACGTAAAGGGGGGGAGGGGGTCAACGAAATGTGACATTGTGTAACAAGGGGGTGGGAGGGGTCCTAAGTTTTGTGACGTCACATTTAAAAATCTAATATATTATCTAAGTATTAAAACCGAATAATGAATTTTTAACGAAAAATTTTGAAAAATTCTGAAAATTGTTAAAATATGTGACGTCACACAGGGAGGAGGGAGTCTCGCAAATGTGACCAGCTGTGACAAGGGGGGGTGGAGGGGTCTAAAAATCATGAAATTCGTGTGACGTAATTTATGGATGGCTCCAAATAATCGTTATAGATACCCCCAAATTTATAGACAGGAAAGACTTACACTGGCTTTACAAAACACTTTACAAATGCCTAGAAATGCTCTGTAAAACCATTGTAAGCGGCAAAAAAACTATAAATTTCTATTGACAACCGTATGGCGCAGTCGTTCGAGCGATGGCCGCTCGGCTCACTGCATCGGATAGTTGCGGGTTCGATTCCCGCCAGAGGCAAATTTCGGAAATGGTGTTTTCGTAAATTAGAGGCCAGTGGTTTCCCAATGGACACATTGAAGCCCTGCTTAACTTTGACGCGCCATAAAAAAAATACAGATAGAGTCTCAAACTGCTTAGTGGGACTTAAAAATTTCAGTAGCCTTTTAGTATTCGGCCGTTAGGTCCATAACACACCGGGTAGCCATGGCGACGTTGCCAGCCACCGTAGCCAACTATTTGTATTGATATGTATGGCAGGTAACGCACCTGGCGACGGACTGGCTACGTCGCCAGTCAATATGCGTCCATAAATTACGTGAGGCATTTAGGGGGGGAGGGGGTTGAGCCAAATCTCACGTGGGGTAGAGGGGGGGGGGGGTCGCGGCAAATCTCACGTAATTTTTTTTTACCTCAAGAAACAGTGTAAAAAGAAACTGGGTTAAATTACGTAAAACATGTTTCTCCTCTAGAATATGGCTTTTGAAAAATCTCACGTGAAATTAAAGGGGGTGGGAGGGAGTCGAGCAAATCTCACGAAATCTCACCAAGGGGGGAGGGGGAGTCGAAAAATCACATAAATCACCTCACGTAATTTATGGACCATCATACAAATTGTTTGGATCGTGGCCGGCGACCCGATGTGTTATGGCCCTTAGTCGTAATTTGAAGCCTACAGGATTTTCACCTGTCTATACCTAGACTACTATAAATTATTATTTTCTTGTACATCTGGAATGACGTATGACTTTCAGACTTCAGGTCATCTCAATGTAACCTCTATACTTAGATACCAACTTGCATTGAATTATTAAATACGCCTACGCGCTACACACTCTCACAAATTAATAAATGAACAATAAAAAACTGTAGCCTAGGGGTGAACAGGTTGGGCTAGCAATCAGAATGTCCCAGGTTCGATCCCCGGTGCGGCATGCACCAATGGATGAATTTTCATCTATGTGCATAAATTACAGTTCGCTGACGGTGAGGGGAAACATCGTGAGGAAACCTACCTATCCCTCGGGATTAGGTAATAGTCAGTTCCTGTATACACGGCGACAAGGTTCACCACCTGTCACGTTGGGTTCTGACTATCTGGTGAAACGTGGGCTTTGAGTTGGTTAATACCTCCACAATGTGGTGGTGTATGGCCACTCAAGCCTCTGACTACCCCCGAATGGGGATAAAAGTCGTGACGTTACATAACAATAAAAAAAACCGGCCAAGTGCGTGTCGGACTCGCACATAAAGGGCTCCGTACCACCGTAGAATAAAAACGTCAAAAATATCAAGTTTCTTGTATAGGAACCCCTTTATTTTTAAATTTTAGTATTTGTTGTTGTAGCAGCAACAGGAATACACATTCTGTGAAAATTTTAACTCTACCTATTAGTGACATACAGACAGACAGACACACTTTGGGTACGGAACCCTAAAAATTTGATAACTTTGAGAGTACAGATGAGTGAGAGGGCCGGATGCCCAACCCCTCCCCTCCTCTCCCTCTGTCCCACTCCCCTTCAGGTCGGCAACGGGCGAGCGATGCCTTTGGTATTGCAAGTATCTACAGGCTACGGTAACTGCTTAACATCTGTCAGGCCGTTGGCTTGTTTGCCACCTTAGTGACATCTGGTTTGACCGGTACTACCACCCTCTTTCAGAAGATCGGCGTAAAGTAGCGATGAGTGAGAGAGCCGGTAGCCCAAACCCTAACTCCCTATATCACCACTTCCCTTCAGATTAGCGACGTGTGAGCGATGCCTCTGGTATTGCAAGCATCTATAGGCTACGATGGCTGCTTAATATCAGACGGGCCGTATGCTTGTTTGCCGGCTTAGTCGTATTTTCACCCACTGAATGGTGACCTACTCCGCTGTTATGAAGTTATGAAAAATTTATAAATCACGCTTCAGGCAACCCCACTTTTAGGGGATCCGATTATGATAGTTAGATTTACGCGGTTACTCTACGGGTATTTATTTGTACCCCTCTGATTCTACTGGGTCTGGGTTCGATTCCATTACTTCCAGGGCTCTTCAATAGACTAGATTTTCTTTTAAATTTGATTTTAGTATCATAAAATAATGTCCGGGTTTTGTCGGTTTTTAGATTTGGTTCTCGAGTTGTGTACATTACTATTGAGATTTGGTGGATTATTTATTCAACCGGTTTAATATTGTTCGCATTTAAAAACATCTTCATCCGAAAAAAGCCTGACGAATTAATTTTTGTAAACTTTAAAAAGTTTAGGCGAGTGTTTCACAACACTTGCCTAAACTTTTTAAAGTACTAGTACTAGTTTATTTAAGTACCATACATAACAATTTAGTGTCAAGCCTAAACATACTGTTCCTATAATGTTATTCTATTATTCAATCCAATCACCCAGCCCACTTGCAATGCCACTTCAAAACCCATAAAGATACAAGGGAACTATTTTTAAACTGGAAATCGATTTGAATAAAAAACCTTCTATACCTACAACTCCCCAATAACGACCCCGGATGCCACTACAAAGCTTAAAAAGAGCTATTAAGTCATATTACTTACCGTATCATGTTGGAAAATTTTCGTTTTTCGAATCACGTAAAAAGTTTGGTGCGTCGGCGAGCGAGCGACCTCCCCCCATGGTGACGAGATCGGTACTGGCGATCTTTGGGAAACCCCTGCCTTATATACCCTTGAGCGGAGTGAGTGGGTGAATCACTGGGAAAAATACGACCGTCTGGTGAAATTCTATAATGGCATTCATGGAATTTTCTTGGAATCTCGCAGTGATTAAACACATTGTTTAATTCGTTTTAGGTTCGTGTTTGTAAATATGTATTGCGAATACGTTAGTGCAGTGTTTTAGTTGTGTATAGACCATGGACCAATTACTAAGGGGACTGGCCCTAAGCAACTCGGCCGAGTGGTCGGCCTAGTACTAACATCGACATAAAACGAAGCGAGTAGTTCAACTATTTACCGGTAGATAGAACAATGAAAATGAAAAAACAATGACCACGTTTTCTTTCATACATATATCTAATAAGGGCACCTCTTTCTTTAGTCTTTACTCTGTGGTATAGACGCATGAAGTTAACTTTTATAAAACGTTGGTATTTTTTATAAACTGCAGATTTCTGAAGTAGGGTCGAAAGTTGGTTTAACAGTAATATTTATACAAATCATTGCTACGAAAGGTTACGATATAAAACCGATTTTACATTTAATTATATTATACTGTATTAACTGACTACTTAGTTAATTATTTCTTTTATAGTGTGCTTTATTAATGTTCATTACTTAAACTAACTTAAAGGTTAAACAATCGTAGCGCCAGCCGCCAGTCGTAGAAGCGTAGGCGCGTAGCCACGTACTGCGTAGCGGTCGCGCGTCGTAGACGACTACGCAAAACAACGGGCATGAAACACTGGTCAAGCGCGAATCATATTTTCAGTACAAGGATTTTTCACAAACTGTCCCGTAGTATATATACATTTTGGATACTTAATTTTTTATACCATATTCTTTACTAGTCTCTAGTCCCAATGTGGCATAACGGTTATGTTCTAATCAAAATAATAATCATTTTATTTCCAAGAAAAAAGAAGTTTACAAAATTTAAACAGTGGTTTTTACACTCGGCTCTGGGCTTATATAATCTTAGTACATCCCCCACAATATATTAATATCGTCACATACGGTACCCTAAATACTTACGAACCTACATAACCAAAATATATTCGATGCAATCAAAGTTTGTGTATTTATCTTTGACGCAGATAGGCCTACGCCTTTTATTTAAGCTGTTTTGGTCCTTACTTTGCTCTACATTACTAAAACGCATTAGGCGATAGAGTCGGTTCTCTCAATCAATTGCTGGCATCGTCCCAGCGAGCCGCGACTGTGCGGCGCCATCGTTTCATTACCATTGTCTTGGCCGTGATGTTGACTCTACGTGTGACAAAAGTTTGGACAAATGTTTGCTGAAAATGAATGAACGGATAAATGTAGAATACAATTGCTTATATTTTTATAACATCTAGATATTCTAATACTTACTTCATTGATTGGTTTATTTCTCATATGTTGTCTATACTTCTATACTAATATTATAAAGAGAGAAGGTTTGTATGTATGGATGTTTGTGTTGAGTAATCTCGAAAACTACAGGACCAATTTCAAAAATCTTTCACCATTAGAATGCTACATTATCCCTGAGTAACATAAGCTATATTTTTGGGATCCGGGATACGGGATACGGGATCCGGGATCAGAAATCCGTTTTTTTTTAAATTTAAATTCTACGCGGACGAAGTCGCGGGGAAAAGCTAGTGTGATAAAGTGGTCCTATTTAGTCTGGATAAGGAGAGTGTATGAGATGTTGGAGAGAGAGAGAGAGAGATACGTTAGTGCAGAGAACCTCATCTTGTAGCGCAAAGTAGACATCAAGAGGAAGATACTTAGATACCATGGTAGGTTTGTTTGCGGAAGGTCACTGCGGTGTCTAAGGGCAGTAACATCCAAAACAATAGTGTACCTTTCAAAATACCCGAAGAATACAAGATTTTGGCATCTATTGTTTGGTGTGATAAATGACGGCTGGCTGTTTCCCCATGGCGGGCCAGAGCGTTGCCCCGTGACGATAATGCTCGCGAACTGCGTATATTCTTCAGGATTGAATACACTTCCTTTAAAGTACAATGCCACGGAGGCCAGTGCAGACACAGGCGAAATACGCTTCAACCGTGGTAGACAGATACGGTTTCCGCGCATGATGCTGTGTTGACGTGGGCGCCCGATCTTTGCGTCCGATTTTAGTAAAATACATATGTATTTATCTAAAATAGGCCTATAGGGGGCTTGTAACTTAATAAAAAACTTGGCTACTTCTTTTAAATTGTTTTTTTTTTAAACGTCTTGCCTACATATACAGTATATCGTTCATTTTAAAATCTATATCTATATTAAAATAATTATAGAATTTAATTAATTGCTCCTCAATGTTGAAGCAACACATATCTTGGCATCTTTGTTTGTTTAGTAGTAAAGTTTGTGCTGGCACTTTTGAATACGTCTAAAATTATAATTTATACAGCCAAAAGTGCGGTGATGATGTGTAACTATATTAGACAGAGTATTATACTTATTATATATGTAAGCGCTTTCTAGCGATACATTATATAAAGCATAATATATTTCTTGAATTTTCTTTCAACGTCATTTTTTGGTTGTAAAACAAATTGTACTGTGTTCTTTATTTAAAACCCTACCTAAGTTTTTAATATTTTATAAATTTTTGCGTCTATGGCTTTCGAGCCTTAACAATATACGACCGCTTGGCGCAGTGGTTTGAGCGTAGGCCACTCGGTTTACTGCATCCTGTGGTTGCGGGTTCGATTCCCGCCAGAGGCAAATTTCGGATACGGCCTTTTCGTAATTTGCCCTGGTCTGGGTGTCACTGGGATCGCCCCCAGTCCATTGTACGGTACTCATAGTACAAGTGTTGCTTAGTTTGGGACCATACTGTTGGTGTGTTTGTCTGGCGATATTTTGTAATTATTTATACTAGAGGTCGCCGAGTGGTCAAAATTCGACCATAATTCATTTAAATATTAAGTTTGAACATTACTAAGGCTCTATTGTCAAATACTTTTTTTTTATATTTAAAACTTCTTCCCTATATCTACATCAATCACAAATCGTTCCTCCTGTCTCTGTCCTCTCTCTCCCTCATTCACTCTCTCATTCGTTCATCGCTATACCTCTATAATGACACATTTGGATAATGAGATAATGTTGTAATTTTTCCATGGTTACATTTTATCTTCGTAAAAGGGTAGAAAACTTTTTTCTTCACGTATTAATAAATAAAATCCAATAAGTACGTAACCTACTTCTTTTATTACCAAAAATACTGGCTTAAAAAAAAAACAAAGTAACAGTGTCGAAATATCAAAAACTCTACGTCAGTATATATGTGTGTTTATGTGAATAGGTGAAACGTCAAACTAACAATTTTCCTTGACCGAAGGGTGAAATTATATGTAGTGTGAGTAACGTTTTCTTTTATTAATTTAATGAACTAATAATGCACTTTTAATTAAAATATAATACTGTATATGTATACTGGCTAAAAAAAATCTCTTTTTTGTTGGTTAGAGTCAACGATCTTTAGAAACCGTTGGTTAGATTTATTTTACATATTACATCTATTATATAATATTATATTTCTGCTACATATTATGTAACAGTATTTATCTATCAGTATTATTTTACTTTGGTATTATGTGGGCCGATCCCGGCGGCACTGCAATGCCGGGCCGACCCGTGACGGGAGTGGAGCGAGCCCCGAACATCCCGTCTGGTTACAAAAATCAGTTTAATATACTGGTCCCTCAGTGAGGGAACTTTCAGATATTAAGCTGAAAAGAACAGATACTACACTTTGATCTTAGCCAAAAGGCCGAGAAGCGATAACTGAACGGAATTTCACTGAGAAAGTCATTAAACGGGGGAAAGTCTTAACACCGCGAGCTAAAATATGATGGTGACGGCACAGCGACATCTATTGGTGCTGTATGAAACTATTCATTTTGTATGGTGGTTGTATTATATGGTCGAATATGGATGGTGTCGTCCTACGAGGTCAATGTCATCTGGTATTCATGGGCTAAATCGTTAGGTGGCATTGATGTAGGTATTATTTTAGCAGATTTGGTACCTTCTAACATCGCAATTACTAAACTTGTACTCAGCGGACCACTTCATGCAGCAAAATTCTATTGATAACTCGCAATTCGACAATTATTGCCGTAATTGGCAATACCGACATGTTTACATCATTATACTCCATGAGCGACTGAGTCTTACTGTGTCCATGGACTCCGTTTAGTATGACAAACCATTTTGGACAGTCACGTGTGTCCCGCATTCTTGGTAATATCTTTGCTTAGCTGTACAGGATGAGCTCTTCAAACGAATAACACAAATGTACGTTATTAAAATTATTTTTAATATAATATTATTTGAATACAACTTTAACAATGTCTTCTACGTCAACTAACACATAATATTCATGTTACAATGATATTGTATAATACTTAATACTTATTATACGAAATATAATAATTATACGGTACGGTAAATGTTCCACAGAAGAGTGTAAATATTCTACAAAACAAGTTTAAAGCACGAGGTATTTTTATAGTGTGTTTATTAGGTATATAGGTACATCTAAACAGATACAATTATTATCGTACAAATATTCAAGTAACAACCATGGATGAATTATTCAGAAATTAATTTGTTACAAAAATATATTATGTAAATACATAAAAGTTTTTTTTCTCTGTGTGACATTATTATGAATATACCCCCAAATTTATAGAAAGTTCAGATTGACTTACACTGGCATTACAAATAACTTTTGTTCCCAGAAATGAATTGTAAAACCATTGTATATAGCAGGGGTCACCAATTAGTTTCGCTCGGAGTCCGTTTTAAGAAATTAAATGACAATCGCGGTCCGCAGTACATTTTATAGAAAACATTTTTTATTAAACAAATGTATTTACGGAAATAACATAGGTATTTTTTACATATCAATGAGAAAAATTTCATTTTTTGTTGCGGACTATCTGTCTGAAGTTTTCGGCACGGCCGTTTTCGCATTGTCGACAACAAAGATCATGCGGGGATACATTTTTATTAAATTACGTACTCTGTAGTGCAAGTTGCTGTGTTCTCGCGGTCCGCACAAAATGGGTCGGCGGTCCGGATGCGGACCGCGGTCCGCCATTTGGTGGCCCCTGGATATAGGCTAAAAATCTCTATAAATTTGGCGGAAAAAATGTGGATGAATACTTATACAAGTAATGTTGTTTAAAAATGAGAGACTGGCCAATTTCGGCTGCTTCTGTAGAGTAAATAATTAAGTAGGTACAGTCAGCAACGAAAGTCGCGGAACATTCTGAATTTTTCAAATCGGTTATACTCTTTATTCTACAAACGTTGGTAAACCTTTATAAAACCAAACATTAGCAACATGTCTACATATTGTTTCGATAAAGAAAAATTATGGATTTGATGCAAAACAAAAGTGTGCAAGCTATTTGAAAAACTGAGAATGTTCAGCGACTTTCGTTGCTGACCGTACCTATTGAAGATACCATATTCTACGATCTACATTAACAAACCTACGTATAAGTTCACATAGGGTATACATCGATTTTTGTGTGATGAACTTGTTTGAGCTTGGTGATCTTTTTAAAAGTGTATAAGAACCTACTTTGTTTTTCATATTATTGGCTAAATAAATAATTTTGTGCGGAAAATCATATTTTCAATATTAGCTACAAGAGGCTTAGGTAAGTATTACTCATACTCACAATGGCGATTATGTACCTATATCATATTTCAAAGCTTATTAATGATGCTAATGTAAACAATATACACAGTTACGTCACTAACAAAAATGTTTGTTAAAATTATCCAAAATAAAATAATAGCAGGCTAAGTTACTCCGTATGACATCAGCTATCTACTAATGAAAGTCCCGTCAAAATCGGTCCAGCCGTTTCGGAGATTAGCCAGAACAAGCAGACAGACAAAAAAAATTAAAATTGGTTTTTGTTATAGGTTTGTCCCGTGTATACTTCCATATGCATTTAGTAAAAAGCTGTGATTTTGACCTTACAAGCAGACACTTTAATAAATAAATCATTTGTATAGATCTATTTTTCATATGTTACTTACTATAAAATATTTCATCTCTAGTACCTACGCAACCTTTATCAGTAAAGCATGAAGTTCGACAAATTATACGCTTAGCGGCGACTCTGCATAGATTAGGCCATGCATGATATCTATGGTATCTTCAGCAACATAACAGCTAAAGCGTCATGGGGCGGCGGCACGTCGAAGACGGGCGCTCCGCTAGCGTCACGGTAGTCAGCGTAGCGCACGCGCTTCACCGCGTGCATGCCGAGCGACGCGCATATGCGCTGCGAGTAAGCGCCCGTAGCGTCCGCTTTGAACATCTGGAAGGAGATGAAAAAAAAAAGTCACTAAGGCCGTGGTCTCCTATTAAATGCCATCGGCCACTTACAGCGTCACGCGTACGCCGCGGTACAATGCTTATTATAGAAATATACTTTTGACGGGCCCGTTAGCGTGGTTGGCGCGGAGGCGCCTTTCACGCTGCAGGTCGTAGGTTCGATTTCTACCCGGGACATGCATTTGTGTGCATGAACATGTCTGTATGTCCGGAGTCTGGGTGTATATGTATATTAAGTATGTATTTACAAATTAAAAAAAGTAGTATATGTAGTAATATCAGTTATCTGGTTTCCATAGTACAAGCTCTGCTTAGTTTGGGATTAGGTAACCGTGTGTACAAAAATGTCCCAGGATATTATATTACTTTTGTGGTCTCCTTCACACGCCGACGTCACTATAGTAAAATTGTGACGCGGCGTACGCGTAACGCTGTAAGCGGCCAATGGCATTTAATAGGTGACCACGGCCTAAGGTAGCAAACATGACGCTTGCAAATTGAAATACCAAAGACATCACTCGCACGTTGCCGACCTTAAGGAGAATGGGACAGAGGGAGGGGCAGGGGATTTGGGCTTCCGTCTCTCTCACTCATAGTACGAAACACAATTTTAATAGCTACTTTACGCTGATCTTCTGTGAGAGGTTGGTACTACCCCGGTCGAGCCGGCCCGTATATGAGCTGCAGTCAGTTGGCTACAGCTTGGCTTTACCACCAATAATGCATGAATCAAAAGAGGTGTGTCAAAACTTTAATCGTGGCAATTAATAGTCTCTGCAATTCACGAAGTCTTGCAATTCACAAAGGCGACCGGCCCTTGGTTGTGTTAAGACGTTTCTGTATACGTGTTAATGTGTGCTTTTACGGCTCCTCTACGCACGCACACTGTCACAATGTGTATGTACATGTCGAACACAACCAAGGGCCGGGCGCCTTCGTGAAATGCAAGAACTTATAAGAGGGACTGACCTCAAATCCATTTTCCTTGGCAATCTCTATGCCCCTGGCCATCAGTTCCTTGGCCAGGCCGCGTCCTCTGGCATGTTGGTCCACGGAGATAATCCTGCACTCCAGGATTTTGTTCACCTGAAACATTATAGTAGATGATATCATTACTGAGGCTAGAGCTCACCTGCATAGCTGATGGTATACAGGGAGTAACTTAGGCTACTTTTGTTTTCGAAAAATAATTTTAGCGTTCCGCGGGAAACGTAAAAAACCGCGTGAAATTTGCTATATTATGTTGCGCTCCCGAGCAGTCAGTTTTGACGTCTAAACGTATAGATAATAATAATGTCATAATTAAATGTGTTGGGCGCGGCAGCTAAGGGCATGTGGACACAGCCATAAGTCATTTAATCTGATTTTTAATTAGACGTAGTAAACTGACTTATTTGTTCTATTTATATCGAAAAGTGACAGTAGCACCTGTCAGTCTGACAAGTGCTACTGTCACCTTTCGATATAAATAGAACAAATAAGGTTCAAATTCATAGAACAATTTTCAGCTGTTAGTTTATTTCGTCTAATGAAAAATCGGACTATAGATATTTTTTTCGAAACTAGTGAAATGATTTACCTGAAATGTATTGAAGATGTCCAAATCCCGGCTGACCGTATATAGTATGGTGAATATCTTGTTGTACTTCTCGTCCGAAGACTGCTCGATCTTTTCGATCGACTGCTCAATGTCGCCGGGTCATAATATCCCGTTCAGACCGACCCCGAGCACCTGCCGACCAGCATTTGGGAATTATGAGCCATAAATGCAAATTTAATAAAATAAGATACTTAAAACAACAATACATGATATAAACTACTTAAGTACCTTAAAAACAAAAATGAAATTAATGGGTTGTTGGGTGTAGGATTGATATCAAAACATGACTATAGTCTTAAGTTTACTTATTTGCGGAACTACCTAATCTTAACGTTTAGCTTTGGCAACGCCTATAGGTATAATATATGCATTCACGCATATGATACGTGCCACGCGCTATACGTAAGCACGTGCCAGCATTCATTCATGTTTGTCAGCACATAAAAATCAGGTTTTATAGGTTTTGTGCGCTGAAGTATGGTATGTTTGTCATGCGGTCGATTACTGAAACTACTCAAATTAAGTAGTTATCTATAATTTTTAGTATCGCGCGCCGCGGTTTGGTCCGTCGGCCATGGTCGCAGCACAGAGCCTCTCCAGCGCCGCGTGCGGCTCTCCGCGCTGACATAGCGAGACTGCTTTGTTCAGCGACTCATAGTCTTACCCTATCTCCTTCAACAGCGGCGACGGACAGCCCGTCGGCCATGGTCGCAGCACAGAGCCTCTCCAGCGCCGCGTGCGGCTCCCCGCGCCGACACAGCGAGACTGCCTTGTTCAGCGACTCATAGTCTTACCCTGTCTTCTTCAACAGCGGCGACGGACAGCCCGTCGGCCATGGTCGCAGCGCAGAGCCCCTCCAGCGCCGCGTGCGGCTCCCCGCGCCGACACAGCGAGACTGCCTTATTCAGCGACTTATAGTCTTACCCTATCTCCTTCAACAGCGGCGACGGACAGCCCGACGGCCATGGTCGCAGCGCAGAGCCTCTCCAGCGCCGCGTGCGGCTCCCCGCGCCGACACAGCGTGACTGCCTTGTTCACCGACTCATAGTCTTACCCTGTCTCCTTCAACAGCGGCGACCGACAGCCCGTCGGCCATGGTCGCAGCACAGAGCCTCTCCAGCGCCGCGTGCGGCTCCCCGCGCTGACATAGCGAGACTGCTTTGTTGAGCGGCTCGTCGGCGAAGAAGTTGTCCCTCAGGTGCTGTATGACGGCGTCGCTCATGTCAGGGGTTATGGTCACGAAGCGCGCCATCCTGGAACGGTTATACACATGGACCAATTACTAAGGGGACTGGGTCTAAGCAACTCGGCCGAGTGGTCGGCCTTATACTAACATCGACATGAAACGAAGCGAGTAGTTCAGCTATTTACCGGTTGATAGATGCCACGCATTCCGGGAAAATGACCACGCGTTGTTTCATAGAGATATCTACTAAGAACGTCTCTTCTAATTAAAATCTCTATGGTTATACATCAGTGGGGTTGGTCTTTCATGATTAAGAAAGAAATTTAAAAAATACGATCAACTGTTTTAGATACAACTAGCTATAACGTACGGGGTGTATAAGTACGGATATACTATAGATAGGTATGCATCAACATATTAAAGTTACGAGCCTCTAATTATTTGTCACAACTTTTGAGTTACGGCCAGAACACATCCTAACTAAATAATTTGTGAAAATGTTGCAAAGGACTCAAGATATTAAAGGTACCCAGTTTTGAAGTTTTATTAATTGTATGCCCGATACTCCTGCAAATGTTATGTGAATATGTTATTTCGGACAACAGAAACATCTTGTAAGTACTTATGCAAAATAATCATTGCATTGGAAACAATACCAATGTCTGTTTACACAAATTACCTACACAAAATCGAGTACCTACCTTAATATCGGACCGAGTTTATAAAACAACAGAAAGTGTTCATGAAGGAAATTTCAATACACTTAGCTGGGGTAGCAATGGGGCAGGGGTAGGGGTAGCTACGGGGCAGGGGTAGGGGCAGTAGCGTCCCGCTGATCGGGTCGAGGTCCCGCCCGGGGCCGATCGAACCCAGCTCGCAGCGCCTCGTGATTATTCATACCCGATGAGGTATCTACCTGCCTATTGTTTCCGATTTTAAATGTCTTCGGGTTTTTCGTCTTCGATCTTTAATTTACCTAGCCTATGCAATTCCCATTGGATGGTCCATGGATGCACTTTAATTGGTTCTGGCAATAATGTATTATTTTAGCAGAGTAGGTACTTTCTAAAGCTAGGAGTGAAGCAAGCGGCAGACAGCAGACGTCAGTCGGTCTCTAAAGGTGGGAGTTCGGTCAACGCGGAAAGACAGTAGACGTCAGTCGGTCCATATAAATTGAATGCCGTCTGCCGTCGCGGCACATGTCATCGCCACAATTTCTAGGGACCGACTGACGTCTGCTGTCTGCCGCTTGCTACGAAATCCTACCTTAACATCGCAAGTTCTCACCGCAACACTAGGTACTTGCAGCGAAATTCACACATTTGTTATCGCACTTGCAATTCGAAAACTTAAGGTATTTCCTAATATTTTGGACAGTCGTGTGTTTCCCTCTTCCTTGTCCCCTTTTACGGCATCTCCATGGAACCAATACGGAAATGTGAAGTGCTAATAAATATACTGTTGTCAATTTAATTGTTGTGCGCATTCGGTTTGAATTCGCCGGAACAATTGAATTCGGTTGGAGACAAATCAAATTCAGGCCGGGGTTGCACTGCTTTAAACATATGGCTGTGGCCACATCACATAAACAAAAAAAATATTAGAAATCGTAGTCGCATCGTGCCGCCCGGCCTTAGTACCTATTTACAAACATTCTAACTCGACCGAAAACACCATATTGTAATAAAAGCTTCCTTCTAAACGACATAATCAGATATGCCTGACAGAGACGAACAGCTATCTCTCATTAATGGGTATACTAAACTACATATAGGTACTTATATAAGTGTTTAAAGCTCTACATATCTTGGTAATCTATCTTACTAGAGCGCGACGGTAGACAGTAGAGTCGGCTCAGTAAACAAGAGAGCGGCCTGGTAGAGACGCCGCGATAAATTTGATAAATTAATCTCTCCCCGAGGCCCGCTGGCCGCAAGGACGAAGCAATGAGCCGTGAATTATCGGAATAGTGGATGTGGCATTTGGAAGGTCACTTTTCAGTGTAATAACATTTTATTATGGCTTACAATTCCATTAGAAACCTGCTCTCGACATATTTTTTGTACATCAGTACCTGACTGATGTACAAAAAAAATGTCGACTTGTGTTTTGATTATATTACTAAATAAAAATTATGCAAAACTCAAACTCAAAGTTTTTTTATTCATGTAAGCTATAAGTAAGTGGCATTTATAAATCGTCAAATTAGCAAACATATTTTATCGTTACTACCGGTTCGTAATGTTGCTTCCATTGAGAAGAGCCGGCAAGAAACTCAATGGTTACTCTTTTCAAAAGAAAAAGAATAATTGTATACATTTTCAAACAGCAACGCTATTTGAGCAAGCAGGCATTAACTCATTGTGAATAAGCTAAAGCTATAATAAAATCACTATACCTATAGTACGTTTTTTTATACTTGTCCTATTTGGTAAGCAAAGATGGCGTCCAGCGGGGCGATTGTGTAACTTTTTGTCAATGTTTCAATTGGTTTCGTATATAATTGACACAGGGTGAACTTGTGAATTATTAATTTCGTGGACTAAAATGAGAGCTATAAATGTCTATTTATATTTTAATTAAATCTATTTTTAAACAAAAATTAATTTAAAACAAAATACTATTTTATTTCTCTTAAGGTAATACATATGCTAAACTGGGTGGGTCTAAGTAAACGGTTTGATGAATCGGCTGGCTTATGTGCAATATAAAGTATACAACATTAAACCTCATATGGTCGGGAATAAAACGGCTTAACCGATTTATTTTAAATGTTACCAAATTTTGTAGAAATCGATTTCAAAATATGAAATTGTCAACCTAAATCGTTAATGTTATCCATAGCAACTGAAAAGATTTACGTGAAACCTATACCAACAAAATTGTCAAGACTTGTTTAAGAATCCGTGCATCAAAGATTTAAAATAAGTCATTTTATTTAAAAAATAATCAATAATAAGCTTAAATTTGCTGGAAACGTCACAGGTCATCATGGCTTGGACACCTATTTGTTCCCGGTCAGTGCCGCGATGACGGCGTCAAAGGCTGGACGTGCGCACAATTTTTTGCGTGAAATTCGTAAAAATGTTACGTCTTCTTAGCTTTTTATGAATTAAATCACGTTTTAAATAGTTTAAATATAATATTGAACACAATTGTTTGAATATTATATGCTTACATATATTTTTAAATTAATGTTTATGCTAGTTATGAATTTTGAGGTCGTCATAGATTATGAAAATAAAAATGCTATATAATGGTAAAGTGTGATGTTCCTCTGAATACTATTGGTACCAAGTAGGTTGAATAATTATTATTATAATTAGGTAGAGTTCATTTGGTAACTAGTTATTGCATTGTAATTATTTTAATGACTGATTTGGTTAAAAGGATTTTAATTTAAGTACAAATTTGATATTATTTTTGGAATTCAAGATGGTGGCCACATGCTATGTAAAATTTGGATGATGGGTGTCATGTAAGGGTTTTTTGGCGGATACTAAATATAGACTTGTTTTTTTTTTATATTTAAGATATTATTATGTAACGTCACTACTTGTATCCCCATTCGGGGGTAGTAAGAGGCTTGAGTGGCCATACACCACCACATTGTGGAGGTATTAACCAACTCAAAGCCCACGTGGTGAACCTTGTTGTGTATACAGGAACTGACTATTACCTAATCCCGAGGGATAGGTAGGTTTCCTCACGATGTTTTGAATTTAAGATTTTTATTGGAATCCTGCGGGCTTACCACCACCTCTTATAGCAGTTTTGTTTAACGTTTCAGCGACTTTTTGTGCAATGACGTTTCTTATTGTCTTGACAATAAGGAACGTCATTGCCTAAAAAGTCGCTGAAACGTTAAAACGTTCCTGTAATTGAATCGCAATAAAAGTTCGTGGTAAGCCCCCTGGCCTTCTTTTGTTTTTCATTAGTTTCCTAGTCTTTTCTTTTTAATTGACTTCAAAAAGGAAGAAGAAAGGAAGAAGAAGTCTCTCAATTCGACCGTATATCTACGCATCTCTGCCTGACTTTGATTGCAGCTGGCTATGAGCGCCTCAGTTAATCGATTACCAGTTGCAACGAGACCCGTTACGGACTCATGTTAATTCTTGTAGATTTTTGTCGATTCTTATCGATTCCTGCCTTTTCTTGATTTGTTGAAGAAATGACAAAAACTGACAAGAAATTATAAGAAAAGACAGGCAATGACACAAAAACACAAGAAATGTCAAAAAACAACACGAAGTGACAATAAATTATGAAAAATGGCAAAACAATCCAAAAAAACACAAGTTATGACAAGAAACGACAAGAGTTACCAAGAAAAAAATAGTAAAAATTAGAAAGACAATTAATTACAAGAAAATGGAAAAATGACAAGAATATACAGGGTGAATTTTTCAAGCGTCTTGGGTCGATTTTGATGAAAACTAAAACTGCATCATTGGATTTTTCGAAAAAATAAAATTCTTAGCCAGGAATCGGACTACATAGTTAATTTTGAATAAGTTTAAGAACTAAAACCCGACTACTGAAAAATCGCGCTCTAAAAAGTATGAAACAAGAAAATATTCTCATCTAGAGGATAGCCGTGGTCCGTGTAGGTCCTTTAGGCCCAAATGGCATATGAACACGGACCACGGCTATCCTCTAGATGAGAATATTTTCTTGTTTCATACTTTTTAGAGCGCGATTTTTCAGTAGTCGGGTTTTAGTTTTTAAACTTACTTTTTATTTAATTATTTTGGAGTTATAGGTAACAATATATATATATTTGAAATGTGCTCATCAAGCTCTTTTATTTGATACCCCACACGGTTCCTTTAAAAAATTTCATTTTTTTTAGTTCATGACATTATGTCCTCTAGAGGGCGCCATATGCAATTTTATGTAACGTCACATAGCCTATAACCAGCGCGCCATTAAGCCGCTTCTAACGATACCTCATTTGTCAAATTACGACAAGTCGTTTGGAAGTTAGGTGGGAACAGATGCACATACATACATACATACATACATACATACATACCGGTCAAAATCATAACCCTCCGCCGTAGTCGGGTAAAAAAAAAACCACACACATGTATTATTACACCATTCGATAGTGCCGCTGATAAGAAACCAATTCTGGGAAGTAATGACATACGGCAAACTTGAAGAAAGTGTTGGATTTTAATAAACTGCTCCATATTTTCAAGTTGTCTTTAATAAATCATACGTACATTACCTTTAGCTTGTTCGAAATTATGCTCCATATTTTTTTTATTTATCCTCGCAACGCAGTCATCTTTACAACATTATGTTCTTATTACAAATTTTCAATCATTTTTGAACAATTAATCAGTTTAGGTTTAATAGGTTACCTACCTACTTAAGAGAAATAAAATAGTATTTTTGTTTAAAATGGGCTCTTTCCTTATGTTTGCCGTATGTCATTACTTCCCAGAATTCGTTCCTTATCAGCGACACTATCGAATGGTGTAATAATACAGTATGTGTTTTTTTTAATCAAAATTAACTAGTTCGATTCCTGGCTACGATTTTATTTTTTGAAAAATCCAATGATGTAGTTTTAGTTTTCATCAAAATCGGCCCGAGACTCCTTTGAGTACTTTCCGCTATTTCTCATAGTTTCGGATTTGGCCATCCACGCACGCTTGAAAAATTCACCCTGTATATTCTTGTCATTTTTCCATTTTCTTGTAATTAATTGTCTTTCTAATTTTTACTCATTTTTTCTTGGTAACTCTTGTCGTTTCTTGTCATAACTTGTGTTTTCTTGGATTGTTTTGCCATTTTTCATAATTTATTGCCACTTCGTGTTGTTTTTTGACATTTCTTGTGTTTTTGTGTCACTTCCTGTCTTTTCTTATAATTTCTTGTCAGTTTTTGTAATTTCTCGAACAAATCAAGAAAAGGCAGGAATCGATAAGAATCGACAAAAATCTACAAGAATTAACACGAGTCCGAATCGGGTCTCGTTGCAACTGGTAATCGATTTACTGAGGCGCTCATAGCCAGCTGCAATCAAAGTCAGGCAGAGATGCGTAGGTGGCATGAAGTGAGCGTATTCGTGCATCGGAGGCCATGTAAAAAGTCGATCCCAGTTGTTGTCATCTAAGCAGCAGTCGTTAAACCTTGTCAGAGGTGTTCGGGTGGCTTGAAAAACTTTGACACCAGGTTGTTTACTAACCATTCGATAAGAAAAAGAGCTGTATATCGTTGGTGATAAGGTACAATATGACTACGAGAACCTTATTTTAAATGAAAAACAAATTGCAATAGGTTTAATCGAAACTCATAAATTAATGTCCTGTAATCTAAATAAATTAATTGCAGAGTACCATCAAAAGATTATATGCAATTTAAATTTTAATCAATTCATTATACCTAGGAGTTCTAGAATAATCTCGATGGAAGACCGGGACTGACATGCAATGGACCATCACGTCAGGCCAGGTGAAAGACACCGTTTCACCTAACAAAATGAAAGCCCGGCCATGACTTCGCGCGATGGCAACGGACGACGCGTTTTTTGCTAAAATGTTGCAAACGAAAAAAAACGCTGTCGCCCGTCGCGCAAAGTCGTGGCCGAGCCCTGAGCCTTAAACTCGGGGCACCCACCCATCTAAGAATTTAATTGGCAAACCCGAAGATGATCCATGATCAAATCAAGCTAAAGATTGAGATGGTCGCCCACCTTCCGTCCGGAGTGCATGTCTTTTAGTTGCGCTCCGCGAAATAATTGCTAATTATTAAGAGACTCGGTGCGATCATCTTTCAAAAACGGCATCTCAAGTTCGATCTAAATCTTAAGATCGATTTATTAATACGGGCCTAAATAAAAGTAGGCAAGATACGAATTTAGTAGGTACATGTCACTTCTGTTTTTGATTTATCATGTCGTCTTTTTTATGTGTCGTGGCGTCTCGAAAATTCTAAATACAAAAAATTCACTTCGCGGTGTTCGAGCAAAAAGCGGTCAACCTCGAGCTGTCAGTCGCAATGGTTCCAGCCTTAAGTTACCTACTTAATAAACCTAAACTGATTAATCGTTCACAATGATTGGAAATTTGTAATTAGAACATAATGTTGTGAAATTGACTGCGCTGCGTGTGTAAATTAAAAAATAAATTGAGCTTATTTCCGTCAAGGTACAGGTAATGTACGTATGATTTATTAAAGACATAACTTGAAAATATGGAGCCGTTTATAAAATCCAACACTTTCCTCAAGTTTGCCGTATGCCATTACTTTCCAGAATTCGTTCCTTATCAGCGACACTATCGAATGGTGTAATAATACAGTGTGTGGTTTGTTTATTTCAAAATCCACTAGTTCGATTCCTGGCTACGAAAATATTTTTTTCAAAAATCCATAATTCACTTTTAGTTTTCCTCAAAATAGGCCCCGAGACTCCTTTGAGTATTTTTCGCTATTGCTCATAGGTAGTTTCGGATTTGACCATCCACGCACACTTGAAAAAATCATCTTGTACATTTACTGAAATCATATAATCGATTTTACGGTCCTTGAAAAAAGTTTTCAATTCATAAACTTCACGGCTTCGCACCTCCGGCGTATTGAACAGGCTTTGTCAGGGAGGGAGTGGAGGGGGGGACTGAGCATTCCTCCCGGGCCCAGGGGAGCGGCAGGATATTACTACCTATTAGGCTAAACATTTTTGACAAGCGAAGCGTCACAATTAAATGGGAGCGTTGACAGGCTATAAAGTACGTAATAGGTACTAAATTAAATATAGTAGAATCTTCTATAGAAATAAATAAAATATAAGTGTATAGTACGTTTTTTTATACTTGTCCTATTTGGTAAGCAAAGATGATGTCCAGCGGGGCGATTGCGTAACTTTTTGTCAATGTTTCAATTGGTTTCGTATATAATTGACACAGGATGAACGAAACCAATTGAAACATTGACAAAAAAGTTACGCAATCGCCCCGCTGGACGCCATCTTTGCTTACCAAATAGGACAAGTATAGAAAAACGTACTATATATTTGTAATGTAAAAATCACAGCTTTTTGTATGTAAATCCATATGAAAGCCTATATCGGTACACATAAAAAAAATGTCTGTTTTCCCGGCTAATCTCCGAAACGGTTAGACCTATTTTGACGGAACTGTCACTGGCATATAGCTGATGTTATGAGGAGTTACTAAGGCTACTTTTATTTTAGCAAATATCAACATTGCAGTCTCCTCGACAAATAAAGTTATGACCTAATTAACCCCCAAAATAAAAGCAAAGCACTTTTGTTCTAAATTTTAAATGCATTGTTAATAAATTACTACAAATTTAGGAGAAAAACTACTAAATAGTTCATGACCACATTGTTAACATTGTTTAGTTAGTGCGGATTATAAACTTCACCATATCCTCCAAACTCTACATAGAGCCGACTCCCATGTTTTCTCCACCCATTCTAAGTAAACTACACCGTATCCTATGCATATAACATCGACAATGGAAAAGCCGATCGAACAGGGTGCATAGTAAATTAATTCCTAGAAACTTTATCATCGATTGCCTTGGAAAAGGGTGGGTCTATATTGAGAACTAGTAGCCTCGTTACAATGAAGGACTTGACTTGATACTATTGTGAAATAACCAATGACTATTTAGCTATTCATTTTGCTAGAAATTAGATACTTACATTTAGCCCACTAATAAAATGGTTGAACCCGTTTACTCGACGATTTAATAATTTCTAAGTTTAAAAGCTCAAACGTTGCTAAAGTGGATGCGTTAAAATCTCAAAAACTCATATCAGGGAACTTGATTTAAATGTCGAAGTTGTGTTTTTATCGTATCGAACGGGATCGAACCCGCAACCGCCCGATGCAGTGAGCCGCCTACACTTGAATCACTGCGCCAAGTACACTACTACCACTAAGTACTCTTAGTCTAAAAACATATTTAACTCTCTAACCATCCCTTTTACGCTCGTGCAGTTATTTAATTTAAAAGATGCTCCGCCCTCCCTCCTCATGGATGTGTTGTGAAATACTACATCTAGATAACGTCTCGCAGACCCCAGCGCGAACAATGATTGATATCCCGACATTACGAACCAAACCGTTTTATTGCGAATGTAATAAATTCTTTAATATAAAACTCGGCGTTCATTCGTCATTCCACGGCCGTAAGCATTGAAAGGTATATAAACATAACAATCGTAGGCCCGATTTCAGAACTTTTATCCATCAAATAAATTTGTAGTTTTGACAGTTTTTCCATATAATATCCGCCAAATGTCATTTTTATTTGGCGGATAAAAGTTATTTTAGGATTCTGGAACTGGCCGTTAATCTCTAAAAGACCCATCTGTTAAAGAAATAAAAAATAAAGCCTACTTAGCTAATAAAGTCAACGCTTGTTAACTCTGGGGTCACCTGTCACGTTGGGTTCTAACTATCTGGTGAAACGTGGGCTTTGAGTTGATTAATATGTACCTCCACAATGTGGTGGTGTATGGCCACTCAAGCCTCTGACTACCACCGATTTTTTTTTTTGTTAACTCTACAAAGATCTTCATGGGTTATTAGTTACAAAATCCCTCCAACATGTTTTGAAGAGGATAATATCGTAGATCCATTTATTTACCTCATCAACAGTAGATTTTTTTTACTGCATTTACCTTAAATCTAACCCCCAAATTCATAGAAAGTTATGATCGACTCGCAGTATAATTACAAATCAGATTTGTTCCTAAAAATGCTATTGAAAACCGTTGTAAACTGGCTAAAATCTCTATGAATTTGGGGACAAGTCTACAGTAAAGCACTTCGATATAAAAGTGGATTGTAGCAGTCTTAAAAATAATAATAATAATGTTAGTAAAGAATCTCTATATTCTTTACTAACATTATTATTATTATTTTGTAAAATGTTACAAGGTAACTGAATCAAGTAACTGTATCTTATGTAGGTATCAAATACTTTTTAAAATATTCAACCTTCCTTATCATCACCACACTATCACACACAATGAATGCCAAACAATTAATATTACTATACTAGGTACTTATATCAAACAACGCATAAGTAGTATTCTCTACTATACCCTCTTATGAATATATTTTATATCCCTCTTTATAATTTACCGCGTTTATTGGACAAATCTCACGGTACGTACTAATAAACGATTGTAATAAATCGAGGCCATGATATTGAAAACAATTATTTATCAAAAGCTCTCACAAAAAACATACCTATTTAAGAAATATAAAGGTCCTTGTTATGCACTACGGAACCCTACAAGCAAACCTAGTACCTAAATGAAACATAATATTTTGTACTAGATAGTAATAGCGGACTTACCTCGTGCGCCGCCCACGGCCGCCCAGTGCGCACTGTGATAACGCCCGCCCTAGAAGCTCGCGCCCGCCCGCGAATGGGCCATAGATTTAATGAATAGACGTGACAAACGGGAACAGAATTTCATTCGGTACCTACTTTTATTATCTTTATAAGCGATCATAAAAATGAAGCAATATTTTTTCTAAGCATTATATTTTATTTATCTGTAAGTCTTATTCAAAATTATCCACCCTTATGATAATAGGACATACTAACTTTGTTAATTATCCCTTAAAAATAATAATAGGTAAAAAATAGAGCCTAATAACAGGGTTTTTGTCTTAACATTAAATTGGTAGATGTAGTCAAACTACCTACATGCACAAATCGTGAGATATATCGAGCAACTTCTCAGATCTCGTAATAACAATCGACTAATTGTCCGATATTTCACACAACTTGTTGCGCTAATCGTTCATTTGTTATTACGAAACAACGATTTATGTTTCTGTGTATATTTAGTACCTATATAAAAGTAAAAATCGGTGTAAATCTTTCGTCAGAGCAAATGAGGGCAAGTTAACTTGGCTATGTAGAGATACTTGACTATTCTATAAACAACGTCTACAAAGATTATAGATGTCGTACCTTATAAGTTAAAACGTTTGTCAAATAATAAAATATTACAGAGGAGACTCCTTTCCTTCTCTCGCTCCATGGCATCCTAGTAACATAGCAACCTACCTACATGTGTGTTATCGGATAATAATGGCTTTGTTAGATAATGAGGCGGAAATCTGATGATCATCGTTGATAATGTATTTAGATAGTAGGTATGGGTGGAGAGAGACTGCTTGAATTGTCATCTCTAATCTCTAAATAGTACCTAATATAAAACAAAGTCTCTACATCCGTCTCTATATTTAAATAGGAACTTTTACGTAATAGTCCGGGTTCCCTAGTGCATTTTTTTTAATTTGTATCAAGCTAATTTTCCGTGAGTAGCTTCATTTTGATGAGACGCCCAACAATTTCTGTATGAATAATCTTGATTGTGGTAGGTAAGAGGGGTAGCAGAGATAAAATATGTTGATTTGATGATTCTCAAAAAATTATTACTAACTGTTTTTTTTGTTAAATCTGATGATAATTATCTAAATTATTCGAAAAAATATTTGTCCTACAAAATGTATGGTTTGATTTAAGAGTCCCCCTCCTTCCAACATGTATCGATAACGAGGTCATCAAAAATGATTACTAACAAGCTGATATGATATTTTTTCCAATAATTTAGACAATTATCGTTAGATTAAACAAAAAAAACCCATTTAGTAATATATTTTTGAGAATCATCAAATCAACATATTTTAGCTCTGCTTCCCCTCTTACCTACCACAATCAAGATTTTTCGTACAGAAATTATTGGGCGTCTCATCAAAATGAAGCTACTCACGGAAAATTAGCTTGATACTAATAAAATAAATGCACTAGGGAACCCGGACTATAAGGTTTATTTATGTATATAATATCTGCTAATGGTAAAAGTAAAGGCAGATGAAGTTAGTAAGTAGATAACAGTTTAAATTCATTTCTTTACTTTATTCAGGTGTAATATTGTGCATCGAAAATAATAAAATTAAAATTGAAACCATACCTAAGTACCTACAATGTTCTATCAATAGGTACTAGGTAGGCCTAATAGGTAATAGGTACTATACGTTGTTAAGTTGGGCGCGACGTTGGACACGATGCACTAAGTATTCTATTTAGGATTTATGCAACAATTTAATATCGTCGTCAATTGACATGTAGCGTTAATAGCAACATAGTAGCAAGCACGTTGGTCTTTCCGTGGCAACCCTCTTTCATTTCCCGTGATAAACTATCCTCTATATTTTGGAAATATTCATAGTTTTACACGAAACGGTTTCGACAAAAAGGGCAATATTTAGTAATTTGGTAACTCTCTTTTTATATCGCCAACAAACTAACCTATGCTTGTATTATGGCTACTACAATGGACTGGGGTGATCATAGTGACAACCAGACTAGGGCAAATAACGAAAAAGCCGTTTCCGAAATTATCTTCTGGTGGAAATCGAACCCACAACACAACCTCCCGCTGCAGTGCGCATTACGCTCACAAACTACTGTGCCTAGTAGTCGAGGACTTGTCGACTGCTTATACCTAGCTACCTAGTACGTTTTTTATACTTGTCCTATTTGGTAAGCAAAGATGGCGTCCAGCGGGGCGATTGCGTAACTTTTTTGTCAATGTTTCATTTGGTTTCGTTCATCACGCAATCGCCCCGCTGGGCGCTATCTTTGCTTACCAAATAGGACAAGTATAAAAAACGTACTATGCTTTGACTATAATGTGATCAATTAATATGCGGTACACATAGAACAAAAACATGTCGCATTGTGAGTACCTCCTCTTTTTAAAAGTCGATTAAAAAGTAGAAGGAACTGATGAGGACTTATTGGTGGCAGTGCCACACTGTAGTCAATTGACTGCAGCTCATAATTGCAAGCATCTATAGGCTACGTTAACTGCAGAACATCAGGCGGACCGTACGCTTGTTTGATACCTTAGTAACATTAAATAACTTAATTTACAGACACACTGAAATAATAAGGTCCCAGGTTCGATCCCCGGTGGGGCATGCACCAATGGATGAATTTTCATCTATGTGCATAATTTACAGTTCGCTGAAGGTGAGGGAAAACATCGTGAGGAAACCTACCTATCCCTCGGGATTCGGTAATAGTCAGTTCCTGTATACACGGCGACAAGGTTCACCACCTGTCACGTTGGGTTCTGACTATCTGGTGAAACGTGGGCTTTGAGTTGGTTAATACTTCCACAATGTGGTGGTGTATGGCCACTCAAGCCTCTGACTACCCCCAATGGGGATAAAAGTCGTGACGTTACATTTTTTTATATTTTTTTGAAATAATACATTCTTCACCCAGTAGTGTGTCGCCAACCTAATCCTCTATCTCCTTATTGGGTCACGCGGAGCGACGCACCGCGACTGGAGCGCACTCGAGGGTAAGCACCCTACTCCGAGGGCTACTTTTATACGTCACGCAGTTATAGCCTCTATGATAAGGATCAAAGGAATATAATGCTATGGGTTTCATGTACTTAGGGCCTGTTTCTGAATCGACAAATAACTCTTAGGGGCTATGCACACGGGCAACTTTTGCGACAACTGGCAATTCGCAACTAGCTGTTTTCATATAAAACAATCGCGGCAACCGCGGCAACTGGCAAATGTTGGCTGCAACTGCCAAAAAACCATTGAAAAGTAGATAGTTTCGGCAACTAAGTTGCTAGTTTCTTCAACTAAATTTGCTCCGTGCGTATAGCCTCTTATCCACCAAATAAATATGCCGTTTTGAAAGACATTCTATGGAAAACTGTCAAAACGCCACCCTACACTCTAGACAGAGAAGGGTATAGCCGAGCAATCAGAAACATAGTTACATTATCTTTCTGTCTCATGACTAGGCCAAACTAGGCGAGGCGAATGACAGCGCTCGGGTGAGGCAGGGCAAGCACTTGACTCGGGCGCGCCCTGTCAAACTAAGTGAGGCAAAGCTGCCTCGCGCGGCATGTGAAACATTTGGACGCTAATTGGTTTCGTTTTTCCCATGTCGTTTTGTCGATTGAATTGAGATTTAAATTTTAATATCAATCGGCAAAGCAACACTGGGTGAACGAAACTAATTTAACTATGGTCGAAAAAGTGATATGACGTGGAAAAGTGTTAATAAAAAACATCATCCTAATAAGAAATTGTATTTTCTCTATAATCAATTAACAAATATTATTTCTATACATTGTATATATAGTATTCTATACATAGTGTATTGTTGTTATGTACAATTACAATGGTATAAAATTAATATTACAACAACTCATGAAGGTGACTTAATTAAATATTTATAATTAACTAAATGCAATTTATAGGCAGGGAAACAAACATCAAGCCTCACAAGATATTGGATTAATTTAAATTATCAATTTGTATTCTAACGCAAGCAGTAAATATTTAATAACTTTTAACACACAAATAAATTTATTTTATTTTATTCAAAATTAATTACTTACGAAATATCAGATTCATTATCATATTCTAATTGTAATAATTATGGAATAAATGTTATGAAAAAAATAATAAATTATACAGGGTGAAATTTAAATCGTGGGCATCCTTGTTTTTATTTTGGCCGATTGGTTAAGCACGCGGCTTGCGGGCTTAAGGTCCTGGGTTCAAACCCTGGCTCACACCGCTGGATTTTTCGAAATCGATGTATGAATCATAACTTTATATGATTATCACTTGCTTACGGTGAAGGAAAACATCGTGAGGAAACCTGCATGTCTTAGACATGTGAAATCCATCAACACGCACTGGGCCAGCGTGGTGGATTATGACCTGAATCCCCCTCGCTTTGAGGGGAGGCCCGTGCCCAGCAGTGGGACGTTAAAAGGGCTAATAATAATATTATATTATAATATCCTTATAAACGGTGATTCTACACATGATTCAGAATACTTAGGGAATATTAATCAACAAATCAATTGATAAAAAATTATTGCCCAGGTAAGGAATAACAGTTAACGGGTTTGATTATTTGCTTACTCGAGCAATATTTTTTTATCAATAGATCTGTTTTTTATTTCCAAATATTTTGAATCATGTGTAAGTCATAGTTTAAAAGGATGCCCATGATTTCAATTTCATCCTGTATTTTGATATTAATCAACTTTCGAGTATTTAAACTTCAGATTTAATTCAGTTTATAGGTATTAATGATCAAGTTAACGCCTTACTACGGCTCAAAACGGTGACTTTAAGCAAAATTGTTAATTTAGTAATTTATGTTATTTAGTACTTTATGTTTAAATGTAAAAACAAGTTAAAAATATGTTGTTTTCAACCTAAATTGTAAATTCTATCCACATCCGTTTACAGATACTATATGAAATCTATACCAAAATAATGCAAAAGCCCTTTTAAAGAATATGTATTTGACAGATTTGGATATATTACTCCACCAAGCCAACTAGGTACTCGGCGGAATGCGGCTTCCCCGCCCGCATACCTCCAGCACACCCGCCACCGCCTGCGGCTTCCCGCCCGCACCCCCGCTCGCACACCGCCGTCGCACTGTGGGCGGAAAAACGGGGTACCCTTTCATAGGATTTTTGAAAAATGAAATGTGTTTTTTGGTAAATTTGAGTATACAGTCTCGTTGGTAACATCGTAACATTAAATTATCTAGTAGTCACGGATTTTTTTGTAGCTAATAACACCATGAAATATGGATTTGTAGATTCCAAATGTATGAAATTGGAATTTGTTTTCCTCATAACTTTTTTGTGTTTCGAGTTGTAAAGCTGAAACTTTTACGTATTGTTACTGAGTTAGTAATTAAGCCATATGACCTTTGACCTTGACCCCGAACGATCCCGTTTACGAGATATGATTTTTTGAAAAATGACCGTTTGGGTGACATTTATAGAGGCAATTTACGTTCAAACAATGAGTGTAATAACCCTTCTGATGTGAATTATTATTACCAGGTTAACCTGACTACAACTAGATTGACCTTGACCACGAAAATCTCCGCTAAAAACATACAAATAAAATAAAAAACAGATTTTTATTACTAATATTCAGTATTAATATTGACTTACACATAACTCGTACAAATCCTATACATTTTGACTAGCTAGTACTACCTATCTAGTCAAAATTACCTACAATAACAACACAATTATTAGTCAATCCTTAATACCTCTAATTAGTGAAACAAACAATTGAAAATGGGGGCAGGTAGTGAGTGACTTGCCCCCTTTGTCTATTTGTTTGTTTCACAAATAAGGGGTATTAAGGATTTTCTAATTATTGTGTTGTTATTGTAGGTGTGTGTTTGTCATACAAGATTCCTGGAAATCACATAGGGTTTCGAAGTGAAAGCAGTAGGAATGGCGAGAGTACCTTTATTCGTCTCACTTATAATTACTACTTCGTACCCTCAACGTTCTCCTAAAATATTTTTTTGTTGTGTTTGCTGTTGTGTTTTTGTGGTTTTGTTGTTTGTTGTTGACGTGTTTCAGTATGGAAAGTCTGGTATCAAATCTTGCTGTTTTTGTGTTCATGAAACAAAATTCTTTTGAAACGAACACATTGATTCAAAAAGTGTTAACTTCTATAAATCCTGCATTGTTGCCTGAAGAAGAAAAGACCAAACTTAACTTGTTTTGCGCAACATATTATTATGAGTACCTAATCTGCTAATAGCACTACATACAATTTTTAAAAGAAGTTTGCTGACTGGTTGAATTCGGAAATCAAATGGCCCGAATTTATCCAAATAACACATTTTTTATCTTGTATGACAGACACTCACCTACAATAATTAGACAATCCTTAATCCTTAATACCCCTAATTAGTGAAACTACCTGCCCTTTATCTATTGTTTATTTCACTAATTAGGGCTATTAAGGATTGTCTAATAATTGTGTTGTTATTGTAGGTGATTTTGACTAGGTAGGTAGTACTAGCTAGTCAAAATGTATAGGATTTGTACGAGTTATGTGTAACTCAATATAATACTGAATATTAGTAATAAAAATCTGTTTTTTATTTTATTTTTATGTTTTTAGCGAGGATTTTCTTGGTCAAGGTCAATCTAGTTGTAGTCAAGTCGATCTGGTAACAATAATTCACATTAGAAGGTTTATTACACTCATTGTTTTAACGTAAATTGCCTCTATGAATGTCATCCAAACGGTCATTTTTCAAAAATTCATATCTCTTAAACGGGATCGTTCGGGGTCAAGGTCAAAGGTCATATGGCTTTATTACTAACTCAGTAACAATACGTAAAAGTTTCAGCTTTACAACTCGAAACACAAAAAAGTTAGGAGGAAAACAAATTCCATTTCCATACATTTGGAATCTACAAATCCATATTTCATGGTGTTATTAGCTACAAAAAAATCCGTGACTACTAGTTAATTTAATGTTACGATGTTACCAACGAGACTGTATACTCAAATTTACCAATGAGGAACGTCAGAGGTAAAATAACTGCGAACGGACTATAGTAGGTTATTCAATATAAATCGTAAATTCGCTACAAACGTCATCGCCTTTTCAATATGTACCTATATCGTAGCTGTTATCATCCGGATGTACCTTCTTCACAAAAAAATCCCCTCGCATTGCAAGTGATTATGGTTTTGTACGTATCATTGTACCGATACGATTACCGTATCAGTATCGCCGGCGACATAATCGATAGGGTAGACGGCTCACGATCAGGGTTGCAAAAAAACAGGAAATTTAAAATATAAACTGTTTAAAACGTGTTTAAATCATTGTTTAAAACATTGATTCAAATCAGAATGAATAAATCACTGTGTTTAAAACATGTTTTAAATGATTAAAACATGTTTTAAACACGGTGTTTAAAACAAGGTGATTTTTTCGTAACAACCCTGCTCACGATACGCGGTGATACGGTTCATCCTGATGATTAGGAGGCGTTCATTAATTACGTGATGCGGGGGGGGGATCTCATCCAATCTCACGTGGGGGAGAGGAGTGATCTTGGCAATGTTTCTGATCGAAACAGTATAAAATTGCGAGAAAACTGGGTTAAATTAAGTTACGTTTTGTTGCGAAAATAAAAATTGAAGGGGGTGAAAATAAAAATTGAAAGTTTTTTTGGGAAACCAATTGTTGGTTAAATAACTGTTAATTTGTTTTTTTATAGATGAAAGCTTAGAGAAGGAAATAGGCTACTCGAAGTACAAGTTCTACGCAGACGAAGTCACGGGCACCAGCTAGTCCCACTATTATAAATGTGAAAGTATGGTTGGATGGATGTTTGTTACTCTTTCACGCAAAAACTACTGAACGGATTTGGATGAAATTTGGATCACAGATAGTTTATAAACTGGATTAACACATAGGATACTTTTTATCCAGATAGTATGTTCCCGTGGGACATATTATGCGCGGACGAAATCGTGGGCAGAAGCTAGTAGATTATATCTTGTACCACGCAGACTTACTAGAACTTACTTCAATATAACAATGCGCAAGGCACTAAGTGGCATTACTATCTATGTATACTTACTACTATTACGGCCGACTTAAATGCTACTCAAAGGTTTAAGCCTCAAATTTGAGTTTCATTTGAGTATTTCGGTTAGAGAGCTTATCGCCAAAACGGTATGTCAATAAACTAATATTAGCTATATCTCTCTAATATGGGACCGGCCTAATATTGAATTTAGTAGGTACATTTTTATACATCGTGTTTCAAAAGTACGAAATAATAATTTATTTTCTGAGTTATGGACCTTTGAATATTTGTCACAACTTTTCTGGACCTTAGGACATACTAAGGGTCTAGAAAACGAAACTACATCAACACGTAGCAACCACCAACATTCAAAAACCAGACTTTAATAATGTTGCATGGAAGTTGAGAAGTCAATTTTTATTAAATTGGCAGTTTTTTTTATCGAAAATTTCAAATTTAGAACAATTTTTTATACCATTTAAGTCTATAAGTACCCGATACTCGTCCAAACTCGTCACATATCATTTCGGGCTCTTGAAACATCCTGTATACTTAGGCCCGAATTAATAAATGAATCTCAAAGCTCTTAAGATGCAGTTTTGACGTTTAATGTATGGAACATCTGTCAAAAACAGCATCTCAGTTCAATCTCAATCTTGACATCGATTTATTAATACGGGCCTTAATTATGCAATAGATAATGTTAGTCCGGACCCCTATTGCCCTCAGAAGCAATATTAATCGTGATATCACTCACAACACCATTCTTATCACACCCGTTTATCGTTATCGTGATTCTGTTATCATTCTCCTGACCCTTTAAGTCTGATAGACCCACAAACTCCTCAGGAGGCTTAAGACTTAAAAGCGACAAGTCTTTATCAATAGATTTCGAGTCATTAGGTTTGGCATTTAAAAAAGCAAATGCCCTATCTGTTGTAGTCGTTTTGAATGTTAGAGATTCCTTTGGTTTGAGGTATTCGTCTGTTTCTGCCAGTTTAAAGTCTTTTAAAGATGTAATGTTATCTTCTGTTAGTGTGGTCTGGAGTTCTTTGCAGTCTGCTTCGTTGCCTTTGCCGAAGTGCACTGGATAGTGGAGTTTCAGCTCTGATAGGAGTCTGAATCGCGAGCCGCATATTGAGCATCTGTGTGGAGAAATAAAGGGTTAACAGAAATAGCGCATGCGATTATCGATCGTATTAACCTACTTCTAGGGTTAATGGGACTGCTGTGAAAAACTCACATTGCTTAGTTCGTCGTCGTTTAAGTAAATGCTGTATTTTTACCCGACTACAGCGGAGGGTTGTGATTTTGACCGGTATGTTTGTTCATCTGTTCCCTCATAACTCCGAAACTACTTATCATAATTTGACAAATGAGGTATCGTTGGAAGCGTCTTGATCGTCCGCTGGTTATAGGCTATGTTACATCACATTAAGGCGGGGCTAACCGTCCGTTTTGGCCGTCTGCATTGGTCGAGAGCGCACTAACCGAAAAAATATCGAAAATAATTAATTGTCACGTGAAAAACTATTGCATCACAAAATCCGGTTATGACTTTTTAGGTATTATCTTCCAATCAATCCAATCCAATCATGCCTGTTTTCGGCGAGCCCCACCCTAAATTGGATATGGCGCCCTCTGGAGGACATAAAGACATAAATGAGTGACAAACGATCCGTCAGCCGAAGCATTTCATTTCGTATTTCTGAGTAGGCGTTTCTACAAATCAATACGCTTCATGTATGGAAATGACATAAGACACGTGATCTACTTATCGACTTGTAACTACTGTCATTTCCATAAATTTAAGCGTAGCGAATTGCAGAAACGCTCGTTGACGAAGCCACTGGCTAGGGGGGCTGGGCACGTGTGTGACTCACTGGTAAATGTTGTCCCCGATGTGGCCGCGCGTGTGCTTGACGAGGTCGTTGCTCTGCGCGAACGCACGCTCACAGAACTTACATCTGTACGGCTTCTCGCCAGTGTGGATGCGATAGTGACGCTTCAAGTGGTCCTTGCATGTGAACCTTCAACAAACATGGCAATTACATTCCAAATACGGCTCCAAAACATACCCAAGAATGTCCACACGAGCGTATTTTGGAATGTGCCCAGTGAAATTAATAAACTTTTAACGAAGGCTGAATGTTATACGCGCGTTTTACGCATCATTCTGTTGGCTTTTCGCACTGGGATACAATATTTCAGCTGAAATCCTTGTCGATTTTTCGCCAAACCCAAATGTAGGGCGTAAAGTGCTACTTTGGTCGAATGGTCGATGGACCGATATAGTCTGTGGAGCGGGTCACCCTCTTTCCTCAAAAATGGTTGAGGGTGATGCCGCTGCTCAAGTCATGCTCGGGTTCGGGCGCTGCTTGCGGGGACTGGTCCGCCCATTTTCCACTTGACAATGGTGTTCCTTAACTTTCTGCCCTGTTTAATTTTCATTCAAGCATGGAAGCATCAGCATTGCACCAAAGCAATTTTTATGCACCTTTATGTTTTTACTGTAAAGTGGGAGTATACATGCACAGCTTGTAACGGAACGGACTTGTCGTGGTTCCGTCACTTGCACAAATATAAATATATATATCTATTTATATAGTCTTTTAATTCCATTAAATTATATTAAAATAGTTCATAAAAAATATCTAAAGCAAATGGTCTAAAATACATTCAATATTTCATATTAAATCCGGCTGATGACGTAGTAGTTGACAGTGTAATGTGGCTCATAGGAATATTGAGAGTAACATCTTTCAAATTTCGAATCGTATAGAAATACGTCCGCGGTTATAGGTTTGGAGCAGGTCGAGACTTGTCCGGCACCTCGGTATGAGTCACTGTCTGGAGGCTCACATTCCGAGAATTGAATATTGGAGTAGAGGGTAGTTAGGGAAACATGAAAGAAACTAGAGGTGTGGCGAATCCACAAATTCCTGATTTCGATATTTAGGTTATCGGTCGACGTTCGAACATTTATACTTTATTAGGGAAAGAATATAATTACATGGATTATTACAAGGATAAGCTGGATTCAGTTGATAAACGTATTTGTTCTAGTGTAGAATTTAAAAGTAGTCAACATATTTTCATACATATTTCTGATTGTTGTTCGGGAAATTAGATCTTAATTTTATGTCTAGAATATTAGTAAAGCAACACTCTTAAGTTTCCAATAGTGTTAAGACTGATAGCTGGTCTATTTGGTTTTACATGTAAAGTTTGATCGAATAAGGGTCGGAGTCGTAAGATCGAATGTGTAGAAATTCTAACTTTGCGCGTCTCTAGTTGATAAAAATACTGAAGGTAGAAATATGCGTTGAGGGCGGGGTCTCCCTATAAAAGGCCTTGCACGGCTATATTCTGGGCTTTTTCCGGCGGACTTCACATCAGGACAACTAGGACATCACTCTTCTGGTGAACAAGTTACAAGGATAAGTCGTCACTATGTTGGTTAAATACTGTGAGTTCGTTCCAATTAACTTTATTTATTGTGTATTTCAAATTGCAAATGTTCTACATTTTGGAATAAGTACGTAGGTAATATTCATCATGTAGGTATCTACGTAAGAATAAATAGAGGTGTTTCAGGAAGGTAGTAGGTAGTATAGGCAGGTACCCTTTTGCTTAACCATAGGGTTTCTTGCCCTTCTTCCCTATTGGTTTAGGTTTGTGAACGGGCGGTAACTTTTGATTATTCCAGATTTTAAATAATCTTTTAATGTACTTTATTCATTTAACTTAGTCACCATGGTGATTCATATACATGCTTGATTTTAAAAGCTAATTTTTATTGTCTATTGACAATCTAAAGAATCTGAGTAGTATATTCAGACCGTTTGGCTCAGTATTGAGAGTCTAGAAAGATTGGATCTGACGGATAAGTCAATTTACTCATCATGTATTATTCTTGTTGTACTACCTAAAGTTTGGTAGATCTGGTTACACTTTGGGGCGTATGACCCTGTTGGCAATCACTACACAGTAGATGATAGAGTTGCCAGCTTAACAGTCACTGTCCAGGCTTATCAGATTACTTCGTCCTCAAGAAGTTTTGGTTATGTCTAGGGCTATCGACCCTGTAGTATTCTCTTCACTATCGATGAACGAGATGCTATTCTTCGCAGACATTTACCAAACTCGTAATGTTTACAACTATACAAGACTTTGAAGCAGAGATATCTTGCGAGTCTTTTTACTGTCCAAATGGTTGGATTCATACTATTCCTGTAAATGGAATTTAATAGAATAATTCTGTCAGTAGAACAGATATTCTACTATTATTCTGTCAATAGTACAGACTTACCAATTCATCATGATTGTTATACTTAACTTAATGTTAAAGTTCTATTCAATATATTCATTCAAAATAGTTTCTACAAAGACATGTAAAAGGAGGCAACATAGATACGAGTAGGTTGTCACTGTCTAAGAGCGGGGAGGGGCTCTAGACCTTGTCTTTAACTAATAATTGTCATTTTATAGTCTACTATCACTTTATAGATGAAATTACATATAAGCGTAGAAAGCGTAGAACGTACAGCATAGAAATACCAATCTTTCACTAAAAGAACTTAGGTTACTTTATGCGGTTCACTATGTTAGGTCCTTATAACCACTAGACGATACGGATCACTTGGCCAATTATATAATTACAGATCACAACCAAACAAAATAGTTACCAATATCCTTTACTATCAACTACATTGGTATATGTATGTATTTAGGTTTATTTAGAGGTAGGTAAGTATATTGATTTAGGGTATTATCCATTTAGTGTATTATTTATTTATATTAATTATATGTATTTATATTTATATCTATATATATATATTATTTAATCCGCTCTATGAGAGAGTGGGTTTTTACAATTTGGTGCCGTGATGACCAGGATATGAACCTGGATCACTACGGTATTTGGTCAAATAAGTCAGTCAGTCGCTCAGCTGGTGTGTTGGTCTGTTGATATTTATTATTATTATTTATTTAATCTGAATAGTATAATGTTCCTGAAAATCTTTGTTTGGTTGATCTAAATAAGTGACTATTAAGTCACAATTTGTTGCTCGTGATATGGAAAGTGACTAAGATTGGTATTTTATTAGTTTAGATAAGTTTAGAAATACACTGTAAGATAGGGATCGTTGATAGTATTTACGTCCATTTAAGCTGCAATACACAACAAAAATCACACTGGTTCTTGTGTTTGGTCGTAATCTTCACAATGTGCTCTTAGGTGCTATATTTATCACTGAAAATATCATAAAACATTAAATATGCCTAGGCTAGAAGTTGTCGTTTCAGGTTATAAATAAAACTATTTAAAAACTTCACTGACATTAGGGAGGGGTACTCGTTATTTTAATTAAACACTATTACCAGAATATCGATTAAAAATATTTTTTTGTATTTATTAAACTTTTGTAATATTATTAATAGATAATGAACTCTATTTATTGCAACTTCTTTGTTCGCATCACATAAATCGTAAAAGCTTTATTATCTAATAATTGTTTATAATCAACTAGGGAGAATAGGTTAGCGATTATTATATAAAATCGAATCGATTATTAATAATATCCATTACAGTATTGATTTTTGAACGAAATCTCTTGCTGTCATTTCATAGAAATCGATGTCGTAGAGCGATTATTTGTTAGATTAAGCATTGTGTAGACATAGAATTAGGTAGAAATAGACTTTTTATGCCGTGGTAGGTTTAAATAATTTTATAATGTCATCGTGTCGTATAGTATTGCCGTATCGTATCACCGTATCGAATCGCCGTGTTGTATCGTATCGTATCGTGTCGTATCGTATCGCGGTATCGTATCGTATCGCCGTATCGTATCGTATCGCCGTATCGTATCGTATCGCATCGCCGTATCGTATCGCCGTGTCATATCGTATCGTATCGCCGTGTCGTATCGTATCGTACCGCCATGTCGTATCGTATCTTATCGTACCGCCGCGCCGTATTGTATCGTTTCGTACCGCCGTGTCGTATCGTATCGTATCGTATCGCCGTGTCGTGTCGTTTCGTGCCGCCGTGTCGTATCGTATCGTACCGCCGTGTTGTATCGTTTCGTACCGCCGTGTCGTATCGTACCGCCGTGTCGTATCGTACCGCCGTGTCGTATCGTACCGCCGTGTCGTATCGTACCACCGTGTCGTATCGTACCGCCGTGTCGTATCGTACCGCCGTGTCGTATCGTACCGCCGTGTCGTATCGTACCGCCGTGTCGTATCGTACCGCCGTGTCGTATCGTACCGCCGTGTCGTATCGTATCGTATCGCCGCGTCGTATCGTATCGCCGCGTCGTAGCGTACCGCCGTGCCGTAGCGTACCGCCGTGCCGTATCGTATAGTATCGCCGTGTCGTATCCTATCGTATCACGTCGTCGTATCGTAGTTTCGTATTGTATCACCGTGTCGTGTCGTGTCGCGTCGTGTCGTGTCGTGTCGTGTCGAGTCGTGTCGTGTCGTGTCGTGTCGTGTCGTGTCGTGTCGTGTCGTGTCGTGTCGTGTCGTGTCAATTTTGAGTAATTAATATTATTGATTGGTTATTTTCTGTAATCATTGCATGTCAGCTCTTTAAACTTAAATATAATATTTAACGGATTAAAAAAAAAAAAATGTGTTCTTACTTTGTGATTTATGAGACAGAATTCATTTAAAGGTTGATTCCGAAGAAGTTAGAGGTAGGTACGTGAATGATGTTAATAATATTTTGTGTAGGTAAATGTTTTTAAGTCTGGGGGTTGTTCAGAAAAAATATTAGGTAGTTGGTCCAAAGTCTGGGGGTTGTTGAAGAATAAAACGGATATTAATTTTAAGTCCTTTTAGATTTAAATCAAGAGGTTTCTAAAGGAGATAGGGTACAACAGTAACTTGTATTTGTTAGGTGCAGCTAGTAAAGACTGAATAGCGCTTAGCTACTTATTGAAGCCAACACGTTATGACCATACCTAGGTAGCATTGTACAGGAAAGGGTTTATTTTAATTTGATAGTTAGATAGAAACATAGACTGAGAGGAGCTATTGATATTATATTCAGTAGACCTGACGGCTGTTATGAAGAAGTTATGACTTTCCTTATTTGCAAAAAAAAGTTGTCCTGTCCAATTTGGATTAGGAGGCTTTGTAAAATGGTAAGCATGTAGGACACTAATTAAATACGATTACTAGTACGAAACATAATATGTGAACTGTATGAGATACCTACCTAGCGGGAAATTCATAGGCAATTATTTAAGTAGGCAGGTATCTAGGTACTTAGGTACTTGAGGTTAATAAGGAAAGCTCCTATATCGAATACTCCTAGGATACTAATAGTGACTAATAGCGTGAAGTTTTTATAACCGGTATTTGTATGTACCTAGTAGGTATCTGAGAATAGAAACCAAGATAAAAATGTTGTGTACCTACGGTTTAAATTTAAGTAGGTAAGTACGTGATAGTAGATAGGTAACACCTAATACGCAGGCCTAGTTCCTAGACTAGTTAATTTACGTAAAGTAGGAAAACCATTAGGGGAAACTTCAGTAAGTACGTATACACCTGCTCAGGATCTCTAATAAAAAAGATAGTAATATTAGACTTGGTAGGTAGGTCAGGCAGGTACCTAAGCTTATACATAGATGGGTACCGAGGCTGTAAAGCTTGATGATGATGATGGGGATGACGATTATATGTTTAGATTAAGTAGCTACAAATTCCAAAGGTAGGTTAGTACTTTTAAATACCTACGGTGCGTTTTCGTTTAGGCCGTGTTGCATCATTCGTACACCCAGATGTATATCGAACAATAGGTCGGTAGGGTTCCCTACTAAGTAAGTTTCAATTTCCGAATATACGTTAGTCGTTATGTGTAGATACTTATTCAGTAAGGATTTTGTGTAGTTACCTACCGACCTTTCACATTTTCAGCCATTTGCAAAATTTGGTATGTGACATTTTGTAGTTGCGTTTTGCATATACATTATGCGTAAATAATTAATCGCTATTAGGTATTCTGCGAAAATATTATTTTGTGTAAGTATTATTTTGCATATTTTTTTATTAATAGGTTGCGTGTTTGACAATATGCGTGCAGTTCGTTCTGTTACATTCAATCTGGGGGTTGGCTAGTGAAGGGATACTAAGTTTATAAATTAAAATTAAATCATTCAATTCTAATGTGCAAAATATTATTCGTGTTCCTTATCAAAGTATGTTGTGGGATTGTTTAGGTGGGGTGAATCGCAGTGAACTTAGAGGCTATGTGAGCAATGTGGTGTTTGTATGATTACGTTGGTGATGTTTGAATAAGGATATACTATATGTATGTGTATATATATGTAAGGACTAAATTGTGTTTTATGGTTTGAAGAGGCCTAAATAATTCAACAATGTTTTGGTACGGAACGATTTGTCCTTGTTTGAAGTTCAGAAATCGCGCTTTTTTTTTAGTGGTTTTTTTTAATACACTAACAAAGGGCTTATTATGTTGGAGTTGTGTTAGGTTAGGTCAGTAGACATGCATCAGTATTGACTGATTGCATAAGAAGTCCGTACTCTACCGGCAAGAAACCATGATTCTCGTCGTTTGGTACACTCCACATGCTCCGAATTGTGAGTAAGTTGTTATTATGTGCTTGAGTCTTTGTGGGATGTTACAATCATGGGGAATTATCGCTTTTAGCCTTAAGGGAGGTCTAGACTTTGATAGAATGGTGTAGTTGGTTCACACCATACGTAATGTTGGTTTGCTGTGAAAGGGCTACGCTATATCACTAGGATATGATCGCCTCACAACCGGTTATTCTTGCTGAGTTTAGACTGTCCTCGCGAAGAGGTTATTATTGGTCATGGATGTTACATTAAAAAACTCTGACATTGAGTTCATATAACAATTATTTCCAATTCGGTTGAAATACACTCTACTAATTATAGGTACACACGCATTATACATTCATGCATTCAACTATTTCTGAATCAAATATTGATAAATCAGAAATTGCACTAGCTTTTTAGAGTTTGGGTTATTTTATTATATTTGTGCAGTTATTTGTTCGTGAAAAATTTACTTCGGTTAAATAATTTATTCACCTGCATAAATTTTGGGGGTTGACTGTAACGGAACGGACTTGTCGTGGTTCCGTCACTTGCACAAATATAAATATATATATCTATTTATATAGTCTTTTAATTCCATTAAATTATATTAAAATAGTTCATAAAAAATATCTAAAGCAAATGGTCTAAAATACATTCAATATTTCATATTAAATCCGGCTGATGACGTAGTAGTTGACAGTGTAATGTGGCTCATAGGAATATTGAGAGTAACATCTTTCAAATTTCGAATCGTATAGAAATACGTCCGCGGTTATAGGTTTGGAGCAGGTCGAGACTTGTCCGGCACCTCGGTATGAGTCACTGTCTGGAGGCTCACATTCCGAGAATTGAATATTGGAGTAGAGGGTAGTTAGGGAAACATGAAAGAAACTAGAGGTGTGGCGAATCCACAAATTCCTGATTTCGATATTTAGGTTATCGGTCGACGTTCGAACATTTATACTTTATTAGGGAAAGAATATAATTACATGGATTATTACAAGGATAAGCTGGATTCAGTTGATAAACGTATTTGTTCTAGTGTAGAATTTAAAAGTAGTCAACATATTTTCATACATATTTCTGATTGTTGTTCGGGAAATTAGATCTTAATTTTATGTCTAGAATATTAGTAAAGCAACACTCTTAAGTTTCCAATAGTGTTAAGACTGATAGCTGGTCTATTTGGTTTTACATGTAAAGTTTGATCGAATAAGGGTCGGAGTCGTAAGATCGAATGTGTAGAAATTCTAACTTTGCGCGTCTCTAGTTGATAAAAATACTGAAGGTAGAAATATGCGTTGAGGGCGGGGTCTCCCTATAAAAGGCCTTGCACGGCTATATTCTGGGCTTTTTTCGGCGGACTTCACTTCAGGACAACTAGGACTTCACTCTTCTGGTGAACAAGTTACAAGGATAAGTCGTCACTATGTTGGTTAAATACTGTGAGTTCGTTCCAATTAACTTTATTTATTGTGTATTTCAAATTGCAAATGTTCTACATTTTGGAATAAGTACGTAGGTAATATTCATCATGTAGGTATCTACGTAAGAATAAACAGAGGTGTTTCAGGAAGGTAGTAGGTAGTATAGGCAGGGACCCTTTTGCTTAACCATAGGGTTTCTTGCCCTTCTTCCCTATTGGTTTAGGTTTGTGAACGGGCGGTAACTTTTGATTATTCCAGATTTTAAATAATCTTTTAATGTACTTTATTCATTTAACTTAGTCACCATGGTGATTCATATACATGCTTGATTTTAAAAGCTAATTTATTGTCTATTGACAATCTAAAGAATCTGAGTAGTATATTCAGACCGTTTGGCTCAGTATTGAGAGTCTAGAAAGATTGGATCTGACGGATAAGTCAATTTACTCATCATGTATTATTCTTGCTGTACTACCTAAAGTTTGGTAGATCTGGTTACACTTTGGGGCGTATGACCCTGTTGGCAATCACTACACAGTAGATGATAGAGTTGCCAGCTTAACAGTCACTGTCCAGGCTTATCAGATTACTTCGTCCACAAGAAGTTTTGGTTATGTCTAGGGCTATCGACCCTGTAGTATTCTCTTCACTATCGATGAACGAGATGCTATTCTTCGCAGACATTTACCAAACTCGTAATGTTTACAACTATACAAGACTTTGAAGCAGAGATATCTTGTGAGTCCTTTTACTGTCCAAATGGTTGGATTCATACTATTCCTGTAAATGGAATTTAATAGAATAATTCTGTCAGTAGAACAGATATTCTACTATTACTCTGTCAATAGTACAGACTTACCAATTCATCATGATTGTTATACTTAACTTAATGTTAAAGTTCTATTCAATATATTCATTCAAAATAGTTTCTACAAAGACATGTAAAAGGAGGCAACATAGATACGAGTAGGTTGTCACTGTCTAAGAGCGGGGAGGGGCTCTAGACCTTGTCTTTAACTAATAATTGTCATTTTATAGTCTACTATCACTTTTTAGATGAAATAACATAGAAGCGTAGAACGTACAACATAGAAATACCAATCTTTCACTAAAAGAACTTAGGTTACTTTATGCGGTTCACTATGTTAGGTCCTTATAACCACTAGACGATACGGATCACTTGGCCAATTATATAATTACAGATCACAACCAAACAAAATAGTTAACAATATCCTTTACTATCGACTACATTGGTATATGTATGTATTTAGGTTTATTTAGAGGTAGGTAAGTATATTGATTTAGGGTATTATCCATTTAGTGTATTATTTATTTATATTAATTATATGTATTTATATTTATATCTATTTATATATTTTATTGAGCTCGCTCTTCGAGGAGTGGGTTTTTACAAGCTTACTAGGCTAGATTTATGGTCATAGCTCACTACAACCACTCGGCACCCGACTAGCACGTAGACAGCATGTGAGCTACGCTCTCGGCCTTCAAGTTCAAGCTTGGTCATCATTGCAGCTCTTGCTGGCCGCGTTATAAAGGCCTGGACCGTCGGTCTCGGCCTTTATTTCAGCTTGTCCATCAAGGGCTGCAATGCTGACCGCGCTGTGGAGGCCTGGAGCTACGCTACGCCGCTCTTTCAGCCATCAACACCGCGGTCAGCAATACGCTCATTACAGACCGTGACAGTAATGTACTATTGCTTCCTATACTTTAATAAATCAATGATTGGTTGTCGCACCTCATGTTGCAGGAGTCGCAGCCGAAGGGGCGCACTCCCAGGTGTATCATGGCGTGCTTCTTCAGCGAGTTGGGCTTCGTGAACGCGGCGCCGCACTCCCCGCACTTGTACGGGTGCGCGCCCGAGTGCGTCGTGATGTGCGACTTCAGTTGACCTGCACAATGGGTTTCCGCAACGAATTTAGTTGAGAACGCAGATTTATAGAGCTTAGAAATCCATAACATACAGTGCAAAAATGTTTGGTCTACGATTAAAACTGACGAAGCTGTGACCAAATTACTAGCGAAGTTCTCGCGCGGTTATTATGACGTCATTTGAAGCACGCGCGCTTTGTAATAAACGGCGGCGCGGGCCGGCACGGGTACGGGCGCCTAGTATTGATTCCCATTATTACATACATATATCACATTCGGTGGCGGCAACCGAATCACCCGCTAGTGGCGCAACCGCTAATACTACTCCACCAAGCCAACTAGACACTCGGGTATAATATAAATATCAAATGATAATAAGTCAATGATTCCGCGGTCCTTCCACCGCCTAGTAAGAGCTCCGGCCACAGGAGGGCTCAGGCATTGATTGGCCCAGGCTCACTACGTTGTGGACGGACCGCGGAATCATTGACTTATTATCATTTGATATTTATATTATACCCGAGTGTCTAGTTGACTTGGAGGATTAGTATGTATAGAGCTATTTGGCGTCTCACTCGACCACCAGTTGCGCTACCAGGGACGCCGCTCCCGCACGAATTAACACTGCTCGTGCGTCGACGATGTCATTCGCACGTGGTCCATTTTGAAACTAACGACTCTGGTGATGTTGGCTCTGGTATTTCTCGCTTGGTACCTCAAGACACCGCGGTGGCGCAACCAGTAGCGCCACCATGGTGTCCTAGTAAGATAAGGGCCCAATTTTTTTGTAAAAAAGGATTTCCTAACAATATCATGGTAATCTCACCTTTAGTGCAAAACGTCTTAGGGCACATATTGCAGGCATAAGGTTTGAGGCCGGTGTGTCTCATCATGTGTTGCCGCAAGTTGGAGCTGTTCATGAAGCCCTTCCCGCACTCGGAGCACAGGTACGGAGTCTCACCCGTGTGGATACGGGTGTGATCCTTCAGGCTGCACAGCTGCCCGAATCCTGAAAACATTATAATAAATATCGCCAGACGTACACAACAACTGTATGGTCCCAAACTAAGCAACACAATCTGGGTGTTTTCAAGTAGGGAGTGAACAGGTACTGTCTAGGCAAGTATGCTCCATCGTAGACCACATCGTCACTTACCATCAGGTGAGTTTGTGGTCAAATACTTGCCTATTACTGAATAAAAGAAAAAAATCGCTTGTACTATGGCCACTATACAATGGACTGGGGGCGATCCCAGCGTCACCCAGACCAGGACAAATAACATATAGGCCATTCCGAAATTTGCCTCTGGTGGAAATCGAACCCGCAACCATCCGATACAGTGAGTCGGGCGGCTTCGCTTAGCTACGCTCGAAACACTACGCCATTGTCTCGTCGACATTAACCATCCTTATCTATTCAAAATGCGTGAATCTCATTTCTAAGAAAACTTGCATGGTGAGGGGGATTGTTGGGGAATCTTGCACTGGGCTGTCATGGTAATTGTGCTGACATTAAGTGGGAATATGGCCAAAATAATGGCATCAAGCTTGCCGATACTGGGACCAAAAACACCATTATGGGCATAATGTGGGTGGCCCTGCAGCCTCTGTCTATGCTTCAGGGAAAACAGGCATGATTATTTTTAAAGAGTAATATTATAAACGTCTTAATAGATACGTTGCAAAAACTTACCCTTCTTACAATAAGAACAAACATATGGTTTATCATCCTTATGTGTGTAAATATGATTAATATATTGGTCATGTCTCGCGTACCTCTTCGGGCACTTCGTACACTTATAAGGCTTCGTGGTGCTATGTATCAACAAGTGCCTCTTTAAAGGACTTTTATTCGTAAACACCTTCCCGCACATATCACAGATAAATACTTGATTTTCAGTTTTATTTTTATGTTTTTTCATATGCATAGCCAAGGATCTCTGTTTCAAGAATGACAGTTCACACTTAGGACACTGGAACCTCTGTTCTAAGCCATCATTCTCAGTCTTAACTAACGTATTGGTATGCACCATATTATGTTCTAATAAAAGTGTTTCCGTCTCAAAACTACTCTGGCAGAGTGTACATTTGTAATCATTGTGGTGTTTAGCCACATGTTTATCTAACGATGACTGGGTTTGGTACAGTTTGCTACATAAATTACATTTTAATACTCGTTTGTCATGTGTCTCCAAATGTTTCAAGAATTTCTTCTTGTTTGTGTACTGTTTATCACATTTTGTACACTCGTACTGTTTACCATCAACCTCAGGGTTATATTCGTTGCTGTAATTGAATTCCTCGTAACTTGCAAAGAGATCATCATCTTCAACTTTGAATTTAAACTCTGCTGGCTCGATTTTCACTTGATTTTGTATTATTCTTTTAAATTCCTCTTCGGATTTCGCTGCCTGATAACGAAAGCTGTAAGACTCTTGCAGGATTCTCGCACAGTCGTTGCAAAGTTTCTGTGGTAACCCATCCTCTGCTGATACCTAAAAAGCAGGTAAGCAAGTGACTACTGAAGTTCTTTTTTGGTCCCAATTGTAAACCAATAAATGAAGAAACTACTCGGATAGTCAGGATCAAAGATTAGAATGTTACTTATCAAACAGGGCTTAAAACCGGTAAGCATTGGTGGGATTTCTATAGGATTGCTACAAGCTTTAAACTAAGGATTAATCCACATGGATATAAGAACCCCTTAATGCTTAGGTACTGGTTTGAAGCCCTGAATCAAATGTTAGTAGTACACCTTTGCTAATGTACTGAATAAAAACCATTCATGTACCTGTACCGTAGTGCATTGTACCAACAACTCGGCTAATTGGAGACAATTTTCATCAATCCTCACGGTATCGTGCAAGTCGACCAAAGTCACGTTATCCTTCATGCAAGTGCGACATGAAGAAGCTATGTCGAGCATTGTTATGGTCACTATATTATTCAAGATTGATTGCGATTATGCAATTTCAATAATTTCGATAAAAAAAACTAACGAATTAGCAATAATAACAAAGCACGCACTCATCAAATACAGAAACACAAATGTGACAAACGTCCAGTGTTGCCAGTGCCCGATAGACAAAAGTAACGCAAGGCTGCTGAAAAAGTGATATTGAGCACAAAAATTTCATTATTATTTATGCGACACAGGTCTGAATAATCTATTGGTAAGGCAGAAAGACATAAATGTTAATAAGTATTTAATTTTGTTTATGTACGTATATTATTTTTTTTCCTAAGGTCAGTCTATTTTTTTTATTCGTTTAATTTGTGAATCGTGAAAAACAATATTATAGCGTTATCCCCGGTTCGTAATGTTTCTTCCATTTTCATTTCAATATTTTGTTATGTTTTTAGTATAAAACAATGTCGATCGATTGAAGATTGATTTTTTGAGGAGTCTAACCTATAGTATAGTGGGTTAACAACATTCCGTCCCATGACTTCTTTTGTGAAACGAATTCTACCGCTTAACTTGGCTGCATTCTGTTTCAGTTCAGTTTTTTGTTTACTAAGCTGCGTTAGGAAAATGCCTTTGGCGTGGTTGGCGCGGAGGCGACTTTCACGCTGCAGGTCGTAGGTGACTCGCTGCAGGTCGTAGGTCCTACCCGTGACATGCATTTGTGTGCATGAACATGTCTGTATGTCCGGAGTCTGGGTGTATATGTATATTAAGTATGTATTTACAAATAAAAAAGTAGTATATGTAGTAATATCAGTTATCTGGTTTCCATAGTACAAGCTCTGCTTAGTTTGGGATCAGGTAGCCGTGTGTAAAAAAAATGTCCCCGGATATTATTATTATTATTACTATTATTTCTAAAATTTGATATTCCATTTCGAAAAGTCACGCAAAAGTAACGCAATGAGTCATGTAACGCGGGAGTATCGCAACAGAGGGCCTACTCTGTTTCAAACGAAGACGACATTTCGGACGAAATACGCGTATTTCCTATTACGTTTCTCATAGATTCCGACATTTCTTACGAACGAAAATTGTTTGACGTTTAGATTTGACGACGACGAAGACGTCAAACAATTTTCGTTCGTAAGAAATGTCGGAATCAATGAAAAACGTAGTAGGAAGTACGCGAATTTCGTCCGAAATGTCGTCTTCGTTTGAAACAGAGTAGGCCCTCTGTTGCGATACTCCCGCGTTACATGACTCATTGCGTTACTTTTGCGTGACTTTTCGAAATGGAATATCAAATTTTAGAAATAATAGTAATAATAATAATAATATCCGGGGACATTTTTTTTACACACGGCTACCTGATCCCAAACTAAGCAGAGCTTGTACTATGGAAACCAGATAACTGATATTACTACATATACTACTTTTTTATTTGTAAATACATACTTAATATACATATACACCCAGACTCCGGACATACAGACATGTTCATGCACACAAATGCATGTCACGGGTAGGACCTACGACCTGCAGCGAGTCACCTACGACCTGCAGCGTGAAAGTCGCCTCCGCGCCAACCACGCCAAAGGCATTTTCCTAACGCAGCTTAGTAAACAAAAAACTGAACTGAAACAGAATGCAGCCAAGTTAAGCGGTAGAATTCGTTTCACAAAAGAAGTCATGGGACGGAATGTTGTTAACCCACTATACTATAGGTTAGACTCCTCAAAAAATCAATCTTCAATCGATCGACATTGTTTTATACTAAAAACATAACAAAATATTGAAATGAAAATGGAAGAAACATTACGAACCGGGGATAACGCTATAATATTGTTTTTCACGATTCACAAATTAAACGAATAAAAAAAATAGACTGACCTTAGGAAAAAAAATAATATACGTACATAAACAAAATTAAATACTTATTAACATTTATGTCTTTCTGCCTTACCAATAGATTATTCAGACCTGTGTCGCATAAATAATAATGAAATTTTTGTGCTCAATATCACTTTTTCAGCAGCCTTGCGTTACTTTTGTCTATCGGGCACTGGCAACACTGGACGTTTGTCACATTTGTGTTTCTGTATTTGATGAGTGCGTGCTTTGTTATTATTGCTAATTCGTTAGTTTTTTTTATCGAAATTATTGAAATTGCATAATCGCAATCAATCTTGAATAATATAGTGACCATAACAATGCTCGACATAGCTTCTTCATGTCGCACTTGCATGAAGGATAACGTGACTTTGGTCGACTTGCACGATACCGTGAGGATTGATGAAAATTGTCTCCAATTAGCCGAGTTGTTGGTACAATGCACTACGGTACAGGTACATGAATGGTTTTTATTCAGTACATTAGCAAAGGTGTACTACTAACATTTGATTCAGGGCTTCAAACCAGTACCTAAGCATTAAGGGGTTCTTATATCCATGTGGATTAATCCTTAGTTTAAAGCTTGTAGCAATCCTATAGAAATCCCACCAATGCTTACCGGTTTTAAGCCCTGTTTGATAAGTAACATTCTAATCTTTGATCCTGACTATCCGAGTAGTTTCTTCATTTATTGGTTTACAATTGGGACCAAAAAAGAACTTCAGTAGTCACTTGCTTACCTGCTTTTTAGGTATCAGCAGAGGATGGGTTACCACAGAAACTTTGCAACGACTGTGCGAGAATCCTGCAAGAGTCTTACAGCTTTCGTTATCAGGCAGCGAAATCCGAAGAGGAATTTAAAAGAATAATACAAAATCAAGTGAAAATCGAGCCAGCAGAGTTTAAATTCAAAGTTGAAGATGATGATCTCTTTGCAAGTTACGAGGAATTCAATTACAGCAACGAATATAACCCTGAGGTTGATGGTAAACAGTACGAGTGTACAAAATGTGATAAACAGTACAAAATTGTTTGACGTTTAGATTTGACGACGACGAAGACGTCAAACAATTTTCGTTCGTAAGAAATGTCGGAATCAATGAAAAACGTAGTAGGAAGTACGCGAATTTCGTCCGAAATTTCGTTTTCGTTTGAAACAGAATAGGCCCTTAGGGCCAAAAGTAACGCAATGCGTTACTATTGTAACGCACTGGCAACACTGCAAACGTCATTTTATTGACATTTGTCGGACATTTGATTATTCGCCTTTGACAACTGGATTTTTTTGTCTATGAAATCTATGGATTGTGGAAAAAAGGTTCTTTTTATCATTGTAACATAAACAAAAAAATATATTTGCGTGTACATCGTACCGCACCTACGTCAAATTAGAAGTTAGAACTATGTACGTTATTTTGTTACACATATCAATATTTGATAAAACATTTTACTAACAACCAGAAAACGTTAGAATAAAATGACACCGAATAAATAAATAAATGTCAGACAGACGTGAGTGAGACGACATTAAAAACACCTAATTATCAAACAAAGTTTTCTTTCGTTCTTTCCTGTTTATCTATTTTGCGGGCAATTTTACGGAGTTATTTTTGTTCTTGTTGCAGTCTATTTTCATAGTGAATACGTGTCGGAGGTTTTCTCCGCGCCTTAGTTAAAGTTTCATCCGAAATGGATGATGTGGTGTTTATCGGTGACTGGATCAAGGAAAGAGAACTCGGGTCCGGAAGTTTTGGTACGGTGGTATTATGGAAACACAAAAGAACAGAGGAAAAACTCGCAATAAAAACGTGCAAGTGGGGCGATGAACTCACCGATAAACATAGAGAGCGATGGACGAAAGAGGTGGAAATGTTACAGAATTGCAGAAATCAGAACATAGTCGGTACTAAAGATTTGCCGCCAGAATTTGTGCCTGGATTAGAGCGAGCGAACCCTTCGCGTCTGCCGATCCTTTGTATGGAATACTGCAGCGGCGGGGATCTCCGGCAAGTTCTTAACAAACCCGAATCATGTGCAGGCTTGAAAGAAATTCAAATACGGCAAATACTTGGGGACATTACCAATGCTATGCAGTTTTTACATCAAAACAAAATTACTCATAGAGATCTCAAACCTGAGAATATAGTTATGCATGTGATAGACAACACACCTGGCAATTTTGGTGTTCAAGGCCAAAGAAAAATTCTATACAAACTTATTGATCTCGGTTATGCTAAGGAAATTGATTCAAACTCGGTTTGTGCCAGTTTTGTGGGTACATTACAGTATTTAGCTCCTGAAATTTTTTACAGCAAGAGTTACAGCAACTCTGTAGATTTTTGGTCATTTGGCCTTGTCGCATTTGAGATTATTTGTGGCAGAAGACCGTTCCTCCCTTACATGGCACCAGTGCAATGGATGCCCTTTGTCAAGAAGAAAACTCATGAGAACATCTGTGTTTATGAAACTTTCCACGGTGACATTGAATACTCCAATGAAATTTTCCCTGAAAACCATATTTCTAAACCTTTGCAAGTGCTACTTGAAGGATGGCTGAGAAGCGCTCTAGAATGGGACCCCAAGTTGAGAGGAAGGGATGCCCCATCTAGAGTGACATTCAATATCCCAACAGAACAAAAAGAGGCTGCCAGCAAAGTTGTGGTATTTGAGTTCCTGGAGAAAATATTAGCAAAGAAGATTATTAAGATATTCTCTATTGCAACATTATCCTATCTTGCTTATGAAATTGATGACACTACAACAATACTAATTCTAAAAGCAAAGATCCACAATGACACTAAAGTCCCAATCAGTGAGCAAACAATAATTACTCAGGTCAACCATATGGAGCTTCAAGATACTGAACTTGTCATAAGATATTGTAATGAAAGCACCATTCTATTCCTTTTCAATAAAACATACATTATAAGAGAACAAGTTGAACCTTTTGTTCCCAAAGCTGTCCAAAGATGCTTAGAACACCCAAAAGCCTTATACAACTTTAAAAACAGCCAAAACCTTTACAAAAACGCATTCTATTTTGTTCAGTCCCAAATGGAAATGTATGACACACTTGTGAATGGATTGTTTGCAAGAGCTGAATCATTAAAACATGAAGGCAAACAATTACTACTTAGACATAATACTGTTGACAAAAACATTGGTAATCTACTTGCAAGAGAGGAAATTCTGGCGAAACTAGTTGACACTGGAAAGAGACATGTTAACAATTTGAGAGAAACTTCAACAGGAACAAATCTGCTTGGTGGATTTGACAAATCATTTAAGGATGCAGATGACATCACTGAGAGAATCAACAAACTCCAAATTGCCTGGACTCAGCTCACAGTGAGACTTCAATCAGCAACTAGAAGAAGCAATGAAGTAATATCTTTTGACATTAATAATTTTGTATCTAAATTCAACTATCAGGCAGTCTACACTAATGCTTTTAAAGCTTACATTACTCACAAGAAAGGTGAATCTGTTAATAGAGCAAAGGAGAAACAATGTCATGATATGGTCAAGGTGTGTTATGATTGTCTTAAGCTTCGAAGCAAGATATTGCAAGAGATTCGTCAACAGCCTTTTGTATTGAAATTAATTGATTTGAGTACTGAGTTTTGCAAAATTGGCGAGATTGTAGCTAACGCCGCTGATAATACTGAAAAGTTAGCCAGTGACTTGGCTAATGTCCTTGATGAACTAACAAACTGCACATGGTCCACAATAAGTCTTGTGGTAAAGGATTCTGATGGACTTGCCAATCTACCATACAGTGTAGTCTCATTTGATAAGAAAGATTTCAAGATTGGGGAACCGGTCTCCAACCACTGCATCAAAATGACAAATAAACTGACAGAAGATGAGTCATTGAAGTCACTGATTGAAGACAGTGTGAAGATACGAAAGAGCCAAATGAATTTGTCAATGAAACTAAATTCCCAAAAAACATTGCTGAACAAAAGCAGTCTAGATTTTAGCTTTTTAAATGATATGTAAACAGAAAATTGTGCCTCATGATATTAACGTGTGCCTTATATTGTAGTTAGTACCTATACGATAAAATATTATGTACCTACTGTGATTAAATCCGGTGCTTAAATAATTATCTATGTAGCTATGCTATCGGTTTAGTCATTATTTACTCGAAAATGCTATGAAATTCGGGATTAGGTAGCTACCTATATTGTTTTTTTTTGGAATTAATATAGTTTTGTGTTTGTGTTCTAGTCAAAAAGGATAACAATAAATTTTATTAATATTATGTAGTACCTATTATTTTGTATAAAAAGAGATTGAAACGATTTTGTATGAAATGCGATCGTAATATATTATAATAAATTACTGTTCTAACAAATGTTATGTTATTTATTGGAAGCTATTAAGTAGGTATAAGAGATCATTATGCCTATATTGTTACAAACAAAAGAAGTAACACTAATAAATTAATGTGTTGAACAAATACTTATAAGTCACAACAGGAAAATCTTACAAAACGTAATTACCAATGAACTGATCAAGCCAGTGTTTGAAATTGTTTATTACTTTTTCCATTTTTTTTACGTCGGCAGGTGTTTGAAGGTACTCTTCGGGGGCGAACCTGGGCTCTGGGGAACCATTCACATGTAGCCATATTGAAAATACTGCGTCATCTATGTTGGCGGTTGTCCTGCGACACAATCTTGCTGAGGTGAGACAATTTGCAACTAATGCTGCCATACTACCTACTGATACACCTCTCGGTCTTTCCTTTCTTGCTGCCAAAAAATATTTTTGTAGCAGGTTCTCTGCTACATCTCCTAAAACAACGTCCAACCCTGCCACGAGTTCGATATAAAATCGCACATCTTTCAATGCTTCTATTTCTTCATCACTAGTTCCAGTTGGCTCTACCGCATTTTGGAGGTTGAAATCAGCTATTTCATCATGGTACTCTCCGTAGTCACCTCGGCAGATATTTCCAAACACGCTAGCAACATTAAACAAAATCATTTTCTTAAAATCCTGTCCTTGCGCCCAGATAGCCGTCTTCAGTTTCGTTTTGGTAATACCAGTATTTATTTCACCTGTCTCTATAGCCGATAATACCGAAGATGTCTGCTTATGATTGTAAATATGAAGAGGAAGGGGGATCAAGCAGACTCCACCAGAGCTAGCAATCATTGCTGTAGACACTACAGTGTTAGAAGTTCCTAAAAATACCGATCTATCAGCAAGTTTAGCCGCTTCTGCCATTAACTCTCCCACATATCTAGTGTCAAAACCGGCAACTAAAACGTGAAGAATACTTGCACCAGTGAGCATATGAGCCTTAATGCTACTTAGACTCAACAATAAGCTTATCTTGACGGGCATAAAACAATTTAAAGGGCAAACGTTGACTCCTATACTTGAGGCGAGGCAGTAAATAAATTTCCAAGGTACACCATTGCACGCCTGATATAATTCCTTAATATCTTTTGGCATGGGAGTTGTCAATGGTGCTGCTATTGGATGTACTTCTTCCAAACACCATACATTCGTTAGTTTCTTCGTTACGACTGCATGCAATACATATTTTGAACCAAGCTTTAATTTTGGAATTAATTCGTCTTGTATTATAAAATTCTTGGATTCTATTTTATTTAATTTAAATGTAGCGATGACTCGTTCCCCACAGTGTCTCAGACCACTATTTTCGAAAAGAACACTCTTGCACGTGTAACATTTAGGTAGAACTTTAGGTATGTAATGTAGAATTACTTCGTTCGCTTCACATTCTTCAGGGCATGACCATACAGAATGGTGGACATATATTTCTGGCTTAGATACGAAAATCAGCAATCCCTGAAAGGTCACTAGACCTTTATAAATACGACTATTGTTATTATAAGCTTGAGGTACACTTTTCAACCTCAAATTCATAGCGACTTGATCAAACTCAACATGTTTATTGGTTTCGTTAGCCAATTGGACACAAGAAAATAATAGCTCGTTGCACATTCTTTGTAGCTTCATAGGCTCGTGTAACAAAAATTCCCCCAGCCTGGGAAATACATCTATTAAGTTCATGACGTCAATCTCAAGTACGCATCTGAACGGTGGAAATTTTCCAACAGTTTTCTCAGTCAATTGTTCTATGAAATCTTCACAATACCTTTTGATGTCAGTTAAGTAACGCCTGTTGTCGAGGTATAGCAACAATTTGCATTGTAAATCCATTACTGTTAATTTCAAATTTAGGCACTTAAAAATGTGGACAAACACCTACCGATGAATTATAATCGTATTTTTTTAAATTATGAAAATAATTTTCCCGCTCAACTTGATAGTTTTTTTAACGCACCAGAAAAAAATAATACTGGCCTAAAAACTTATCTACAAGAATACTAAAATAACGGCAACGGCTAAAATACCTTCCTATCTCCTAATTAGCGATATTTATTACTACTATAATAGTTACGATTTTTTTCGCTAATTAGGCAAGGCAGATAGTAGATACCTATTTCTTTCTTAAGTATATGATATGATACAAACAGGGTGTCTTAAAAGTACGAAATAATACTTGCCTAAAACCCCCAAGTACATACATACCTACCTATTACGTGGGGGTATAGATGAGTATAGAGAATTATTGAAATTCGAATACTTTTTTAAAACAAAAAAAAACCCGCCAATTTTAAAATACTGTAATACATTATCTCTAAAAATATGCAATTATTTTTCAAACTACATATTTCATATTAGTGTCTGCTACTCCTAAATGCATGCAATGCTGTAAGACTGTCGCTTCGCCCGCCACACTCGTAGGCGACTCATTAAAGTTTGCGGTCATACATAAGTAGGCGTTCAGAAATCTATATAAAATATTACGCTCTAAAGGGCAAGCCTATGTACCCAACGTAGGTAGATAAGAACATTACATAACGTTAACGTCACCTATGGGCGCCTACACACGACTTTACTATAGGCTATAGCCCACGTATAAGAATGGTACTTTTGCAAGGTCGGTAAACAATTAGCCGTTTGAAGGCTCGCAGCGGAAACGCCGAATCGAATATGCAAATGATATCAATGCGATTACTGGCCATTACCCAATGAGTTATATCTTTACTGGTTTGTTGTTCATTCATTTGTGACCGGTACAGGCGGGCGAGCAAGTTTTCTGCATCTATGCGTAAAATAAATGCGGATAACATCTGAATTATATCCTATTACTTACTTACACGAATTTTAGGTCCATGCCTATGGTTAGAGTAGTAAATGAACTCACAATTTAATTGATTCTAGGTATAGTGCGCGACAGGTCGAAATGACATTCGGGTTATGAGCTTTTGGAAGAATAAAATCCGAATCAAAATTCGCAGGACCCGCAACGCAACAGAATAACGTAATTTAATAATTTTGTGGGCGATTTTAATTGTTTATCGGGTCCTGCTAATATTGATTCGGATTTTATTCTGCAAAAAGCTCATAACCCGAATGTCATCTCGACCTGTCGCGCACTATAGGTACAACCCACCTAACGTACTTATTAAGCGAAAACAAAAACAGGTACAACTACGTGATATAAAAATTAATTTGATTAAGCAGCGTCTAATTTGCGTTAAAGTTAATTATGTTTCATCAAAAATACCTATCTTCAGCGTGCAGACTAAACACCCCTCCACGTATTTATTTATAAGTACCTACCTACAACATCTTGACAATGCACGGCACGTCGTTCTAAAATCAGATTTGTCCCCTGTGTAGGTTTTATTTAAATCCGCCAATAAACTTTCCCGCGAGACAGTACATGAACGGAGCGGGCCGAGTGGGCGGGGTGAGTGTATTTTTCAAGCGAGGTGCGCGGGCGCAGCGGCGCGCGTGGTCGCGGCGACCGCGTCGCCGGCGCGCGCGCTCACTCCATGCCTGAACACGACAAGTACCAGCTGCGGCCTCGCGCCGCGCGGGCTCGCGAGCCTCGCGCACGCCGCACGCCGCAACCCCTCAGCAAATACAGACGGAAAACTGCCAACGCGAGGGAGAGGAGCCGCATGAGGGAGATCAATAGAGCCTTCGAGACGCTGCGGCGCGCCGTCCCGGCCTCCGCCATCACCGGCACGCCGGTGCCCTGCGAGAAGCTCACCAAGATCACCACGCTCCGACTCGCCATGCGATACATATCAGCGCTGTCGGCCGCGCTCAGGGACTCCAACGAGGAGGACGGCTCCCCCGAGCGCTGGCCCTCGCCCCTCTGCTCGGACCTGTCCGAGTTCTCCACGGAGCTGGACCAGGAGACGCCCTCGGAGTTCGCCGAGGACTCCCTCTCGCCGTTCGATTCGTTTTTCGCGGAGTTCGATTGCGAATACATTGACAGGACATTCGCGTGATAGTGTGTGTGTGTTGCCACCGCCGGACTATTTTCCAATTAGGTACTTTTTAATTTACTTTTTTGCCATACTATTAATTAATTATACCTAAACTAATTTAATACTTTGTACGAGATATTATTTTTTGAGATTTATTTATTTTTAATAAATTATAATTGTTATCGTTAAACTATTTATTTACTGCCTCATAAATAACTTTGCTCTATAGCATTAGGTACTCGAGGAAAACTGTAAATAAATAATGCTAAACAAGGTAAATAAATTAATATTACATGCCTATGTAGGACTCCTTGCCTGTGTAGGACTTAATAATTTATTGCATAGGAAAATATTATACGCCAAATATAGTAATTGTTCCCGTAATGACTATGGAACTCTAAAAAATCAAGAGTAACTTTGCAACTCAAACCAGAACATCTAACATTAAACCACCCACATCCTTCTAAACAAGAAAATTGCTAAATCACAGGAAAGAACAATATTTTTGTCATTAACGCATGAAGTGTGCTATCATTCCTGTAACTAACGTCATCTATAGAGCAGCGCCTTACGGTAAGTAGGTCGGTACCTAACAAATAGGTACCTATTAGTACCTAACAAGTAAGTACCTAAAGATCTTATGTTTTTTTTATGATCACACCAACTGCCCCTCCTATGAGAAACAACTGCCTCCTAGTTCTTCTAACCCAACTTTTTGCACTCCTCTAAAAGCAGTCGTTCTTAACCTCAAACGACTCTACCGTGAGTTTTACATACCTATGCTTTTCGCTCGCTAGTCGTTAGCGTCTACGTAAAATGAAGGTATAGTCAATTTTCGGCACCAAGGTTGCATGTAAGCAAAATCCTAACCTTACTGTCAAAAATTATTGTTTCAGAGATTCGTCAGATAACTTTTATCCACCAAATAAATATGGAGTTTTGACGGAATTTCCATAGAATAGGCCCCTAAGTACTATTAATTGTTGATTCCTCCGTACCTCCATAGATGCTAGACTACTCTAGCGGCTCCTAGCGACCGTGAAACGTGTTCGAGCATTGTTATTCAAACGACATTCGATTTCACGTTACTCCCGAACTCATAGTAGATCGAGCTACTGTTATGCCGTGTGTCCACTGGCAAGAAAACTTGCACAAGTTTACTTGCGCAAGCGACTTCCAATGTGTAAACACTCACGCAAGTGGACTTCTGCGACTTGCCGAAGTTGCTGCAAGTCCCACATGTACACGGTTGTGTTAAATTGCAGTCAGTGGAAACACGTCGGCAAGTGACTTCTGCAAGAAATTGTGGAAGTTACTTGCCAGTGGACACACGGCATTAAGCGCTTCTATTATGATTATATTCCACCAAACCAACTAGGAACATGGATGGAATGCGACTTCCCCGCCCGCATACCGCCCGCACACCCGCCACCGCCACCGCCTTTTTGTGCAAGTGACGTCACATTTGACAGATTCCTAGTTGGCTTGGTGAAGTAGTACTAGCAACTTTCCGTTCGCAACTAGTGCTGCAGCGAAAAGTAGAGTATCTTATAATTACCTACATCTTATGGCAAGTAGAGTGCCTCTTTCTGCGAGTCGACATCGTTAAGTCGGGTGTGCCCACGCGCACGCTTCCGGCGTCCCATTTGCATAATCAGACGATCGTTCCGCATCATTTGGCAACTTAGGGCTAGGAGTGATCGATTGCTATCGCTTTAAGCTCTTCCTATGTATTCTTATACTTGTCTGGATGTCACTGGGATCGCCCCCAGTCCATTGTACGTACGGTACCCATAGTAGGTACAAGTGTGCCTTAGTTTGGGACCATACAGTTGATTGAAAGCCTGGAGATATTTATTTATTTTATCCAAATTATCCATTATTGCAATGTTCTCCATCAATTTCAAAATGTTTTACTAGCGACTTTGGCTACCTTCATTTATTTATCCTAAGTTCCCATTCGTTTGACTCTACATAAATATCGCCAGACTTAGGGCGGAAACCCACCGCGGTGCACGCTACGCACGAAAGACGTCAATGATGATAATTTTGTCCGACAATGACGTCGATGACGTCATTTCGTGCGTAGCCTCTCTCTCCGTGCACCGCGGTGGGTTTCCGCCCTAACAGACTAACTATAGCCCCAATCCCAAATTAAGCAATGCTTGTACTAAGGGTACCGTACAATGGACTGGGGGCGATCCCAGTGACACCCAGACCAGGGCAAATTACGAGAAGGCAGTTTGCGAAAATTTCCCCTCAGGGAATCGAACCCGCAACCACCCGATAAAGGAAGCCAAGCGGGCTATGCTCGAACCCCTACGCTAAAGCGCTGGGTTCCTCCAATAGCGTCGCCGTCATATAACGGCCGTAACTAGAACGTTGGCTATGTCAACAAAATGGCGCGGTATCCTAGACCGCTACCTGTTCACGTAGCCAATGTTCTAGTGCGGCCGTTATATGATGGCGCCGCTATTGGAGGAACCCATAGCATAAGCGGTCGTCACTATAAAATGTATGCATCAAAAACTTTAGAGATCGTTGATCAAAAAAAGAATCATCAAAATCGGTTCACCCAGTCGAAAGTTATGTGGTAACAAACATAAAAAAAAAAAATGATAAAAAAAAAAAAAACATACAGTCGAATTGAGAACCTCCTCCTTTTTTGAAGTCGTTTAAAAAGGTTTACCCTCTCTACAAGGCGCAATAGTTAGATGCCGTTCAATCTATCGGTACCTTAACACCGATATGTCCCGCCTATGTGCCCACGCGCCGATCTCTCCGCATTGTTCTCAGACGAGTTGCTCGCGCCTCCGCCATTGCAATGAGTTTTTACTTGTTGTCATTAATTTTACCAGCGATTTGTTTCATTGGAAATTAATTATGTTTTGTCTTTTTGTTGGACATTCATTTGTTTTTAGGGTTCCGTACTCAAAAGGAAAAAACGGAACCCTTAGGATCCCTTGCTTGTCCGTCTATCTATCTGTTTTCAATTCATAGGTTACGCAAACTGCTCGGCAAATACCTAGCTATGCTCATGCTCCCTTGTTACAGAAGTAATACCTACCACCAACTACACGTCAGTACTTCTGCCTACCCTGTCAGGAAACTAGGTGTAATGGTAGTATACTACAACACCAGGAAAAATAATAACATAACCCAATTTGTTGAATGCAACACCGCGTTAGGTAAAAATGCAGGAGTTATGCAAGGGACCGCGTCATGCGATAAAGAACCAAAGAGTTGTATCCCGGCGCATGCCCATTTCGGTGTAAGCGGATTGCTTTCCCGCCAAATACGGACGCCGTGACAGTTCACTGAATTATTCGATTATATGACATGACACACGGAATGTACGTAGCGGGCCGCGAATCGTGGTCACGTATTATTTTGATTTTCATAACCACTATGGTCATGGAGGGTTAAGATTTTGACATGTCCATGTATGTATACTATTCATCAACATCAGAATCTGTGTTGTGTGCCTAAAGCACGCTTCAGTCGACATGTATTACCCCTGACAGAGAGGAAACAGCTTTACACTTAGATCCAGTTGGGGCTTGGAGGGTAGATTAAGGTAATGGAATGTAAATAACGGGTAGTATTCAGCCAAATAAGGAAGTAATCCCGTCACCAATGGAAGACGGCTCAGAGGAAAGAGGAAATAGCCGACTCAGAAATTCTTGCAAATGTGTGAAATGGGTTCCATTATTACAGATTGGCATAACATCTGCGCATACACAGAAGACACATGGTACCTACCTACCTTCGCATACGGTGATGCCTCAAAAGTAAGTACCTAATATGTTACTTAGTTAGAGCATAGTATCCCTCTAAATAAACAAATATATTATTATTATAGTAGAGTCTGTATTATGCAGAATAAACTTTACGGTTCTTGCTCTTGTTCGGCATAAAACCGTCCGCATGGCTTAGCAGCGTTGATTGAACTATTGACGTTGCCAAATTGAGAGTCGATCGCCTTAATAGGGTGTGGGACCCACAACTTGGAATCGCAAGTCGGAGCTAATTTAATATATTGTGTAGTGTGGTTCATTGTGATAGGTAGGTATAGTATTCTAAGAAGTTTTGAAACTGTTCTAAATAAAAAAAACATTGTCAACCGTTTGGCAATAAACGACTGAGAGGAAGTTATGTGAGATTCACAAAACTTGCTTAAAATATGAAAAATTGGGTGCGTCTAAAACAGGCGAGTAGCGTCCCGTGCAATAATTTTAAGAGTTTGCGTATTCAAAATTTATTGCTCAGGCGGGCTGGTTGCCACATTTAGACGCACCCAATAAGTAAATTTGAATGAAGTAAGTAGTATAATTATTCGGATAATTATTAACATGCTAAAGTAAATAGGTGTGTCTTGATAGCCATTACTTAGAATAGCTGCTGAACTAAATATAAATAATAAATGCAGCGTCGAAATCTATAGCACAAAAACAATTCTGTGTAATTAAAACGCGTTGAGTCACTTAGCAGGAAATTGTTTTATTTATAAATCCTTTTGACACTAATAAAGTGTTACTCATATAATATCGGTGCGTAAGAAAATCTATAAACGTTCGTCACCTGCGTTTGAAAATACCTTAACATGATACGAACGTCTCCCTCTGTGTCTCGCGCCTAAACTTCCTATTTTTCTTTCTTCAAGAAGATTTAAAGAGAACTATTTAATACATTCAATGCATTAGGGGGCGTCCATAAATTACGTGAGGCATTTAAGGGGAGGGGTCGAGCCAAATCTCACGCAATCTCACGTGGGGGAGAGGGGGGGGGGGGTCTCGGTAATCATTTTTTTACCGCAAGAAACAGTGTAAAAATTCCAGAAAACTGTGTTAAATTAAGTAAAATAGTTATGTTTCTCCCCAAGAATAGGTATTGCTTTTGAAAAATCTCACGTGAGATTAGAGGGGGAGGAAGGGGGTCGAGCCAAATCTCACGACATCTCACCAAGTAGTAGTGCGGTAGTGGGGTCGGAAAATCACCAAAATCACTTCACGTCATTTATGGACGCCCCGTTATTAGCTATGACTGGACATCTATAAAGTCGTTTTGGAATGGCAATACATCTTAGCTCTAACAACAGACACGCTGATACTATAATACTGCCCGAATCCGCAAGTATTTTTAATCGAAGACTACATTCCCATTATGATGCCTCAATATATTTTCTATACATTTTTGTCAGGATAACGGCCGTATACGGCAACCGTATACCGTACAATGAGTGGAAAACGTATTGCCGTCTTCATAATGTGAATGACCGTGGTTCGCACTGACCAATTATACATCACACGAAAACATGCTGTTATCTCTGTTTTATGACAAAAAATAGAGATAATATATTTTGGTACGAATATTTCGTCAAGGAAACCTAGGGTTAAGTATAAAAAAACTGAAGTGGTCTTTTCTTTACCCTGGTTTAGGTTCGCCAGTACCGACCCATAATCGGTAGTTTGGGCCATACAGCTTTTCTGTTTTATCTCGTCTTCATTGAAGTCATTCCTTTGCACTACAACGTTGGGTTCTTCAAAGAGTAAGTTTACAGGTCTCTAAAAGTCCGACGGCGCCCGCCGCGCCCTTTTTGTTGTTTTTTTTTTTATTTATTTTTTCCGGGCGCTTTTTGGCCCGGCCCGCGATCTCCCTCTGGTGTGGGGGCCAGAGACTTTATTGACTTAATATTAATGTGTAAAATTTTTTTTTCGCAGTCTTTTTATTTCAATAATTTAGGTACACAGATTTGTTATTTACATAATTAAAAGAAAGCAGTTAAAATACATAAATTGTAAACTTGTCAATTAAATCTAAAAATAAAATAACAAATTAAAACAACAAATGGACAAGGATAGGTGGAGTCATACATAAAAAATACGATAAAGCTAAAACAAAATTTCCCTACTATTTATTGCACAATGTCCTGGTTCGCGGTTTCCACTTACCATCAGGTGGACTGTCTGCCAGTGTGCCATCCTTGGCTATAAAAGTGGAGTATGTGGTGAGCCAACTTCATTATGACAGCTATCTCGTCAGCCCGGTAAGAACAAACAAGAACAAAATAAATGCGCCCGACCTTATCACTCAGAGAAAGCTCCACAGTCCACACCCAAGTTATGTTACATTATATTGTGGTCCATAATTTGTGTAGGTTGTCAGCAAACCCCACGTGTCAGCACAAGGTCATCTGAGATCACGTATGCAACGGAGCGACATTTTTGTGAGGCTTGCGAAGTTGCGCGGGCGACGCGAGACGGTGCCGTGGGCCGAAATGCGAATTCGTAAAAAAAATGATTATAATCAAGTCATCTCGCAGATTAGTGTTCCGTATCATCCGTAAAATGCACTTATATTTACAAAAAAAAAAAACAGATATAGTAAAACACCTAAATAATAGGTACCTCTTTAAAGAACAGTTCCAGAACTTAAGACTATAAAGACAAAGGACCGATCGTTGTGGAAAACCTTGGGGGGAGGCCTATGTCCAACAGTGGACGTCTTTTGGCTGAAATGATCACATTGATGTATTATTTTATGGCACTTTCCAACATCGTAATCACTTGTGTTCAGCGCACCACCACGTGCAGCGAAATTCACACATCTGTTATCGCACCTGTAATTCGACAATTAACTATGCATTTCATAAATTAATTGTCGAAGAAGGCGAGCGATCACAGTGCAACTCACACCAAAGAGTATAGTAAGTAGTCTCACACCCGGTAATAGACTTTGACTCACACGATGAGTACTAGAGCGTAAGCTCTGGCGGCAGGACCTACCGTAGATGGTCTATGACGCCTCGTAAGGGGTTGCCAGGTATAGTGTGCCTCCTTCTAACTTCTTCTATAACCTTACGGTTGATAGGGGGGGCCACTATAATAAATATCTATATAGGTATGGGTCCTTGTCGAAGAAGGCATTATTCATCAGACGGTCGGAGCCGTATCGGCAATATTATTATCAACATGTTTTCAAAATTATCCGATTTTCCGTGATCCGTTTTTCCAATTCGGTTACGGAACCCTGAACAAAATCTTGTGAATTTATATGCTCACAAAAGAATCTTAATTTAATGCAATGCGGTTTTTGGATGTATTTTCGGCTCATAAATAATATTACGAGTGTATTTTCTCGGGTGGTCTTTTGAACGTGGTATGTTTTTGAGTAGGCAGATCTCGCGATATTTCCTGTTCGTTTGGAGTTATTTTCAGAGTTAAAATTAAATACCTACTGTAACAGACAACATTAACGGTGTTATTATAAAAAAGTTACACTCGTTTTAAACACTTGTCTAGTAAATTTTCCTTGAAGAAAGTTTTAACACTGTTAAAGGCCAATACTTTTGTTTTTTAAGCCAATTTAAAGTGGCTTAGGGTTAACACAACAGAGAACAGAGTTCGCAGATCAGAAATAGGTATTAGAAATCATTATATCTTAAGTAGACATTATACCCACCCTGAAGACGAACCTTGACTCCAATCCGAGGAAACCAGGCGATCAAATAAAACAGTAAAGTCACAAAAAACCCGCGTTACCATAAACGGAACCATAACTCGGCCGCTAACTATGTCACAGTAATAACTTGACACATAGTATGACTTGTTAATTGCTGGCTATCATAATAGCGCCATATTGGGGTTTTCTCGTTAAGACATTGTTAGGAGGATTAATTGATAAAGATAGGTACGACAATACAACCTGTAGTAATTCTTCGTCGCCTGAAGTTTTCGGAGACGGATGTGGCTAGATTCACGGTATTTCCATTACTCAGGGGTGCTAGTTCAAAGTTGGCTCCAAAAAATCTACGCATTTGAGTATACAGGCATCCTAAACAGGAGCATTTTATCTATAAACATCTAGTACAGTGACCGCTAGTGATACTTCACAACTGAGTGCTTCGGTGGGCACTTTCCAGTGGTTAAGCCTTGTCGGAGGCGCTCGAGGGGCCTGGATCCCAGAGTTGCCACTAGCTCATACGAACGAGCAAACAATCGGGGCTGCTTGCTTACACGTCAAACAGCCTGGATTTAAATTCTTTAAGGATGTACAATGCCAATTTTATTATTTATAGGCGAAATATTTTTGGGCCCAGGTACATGGGTTAAATACCTACAGCCGAGCCTCTTACAAGTGAAGCGATTTACGATGAAATGGATTTAGAACTGGGTCCATCATAGTACAGACAGCGAGAGTATCTGATGGCTGGCTACTCCCAGTTTTGCCACCCGGGGTAAGTGCCCCCCCCCCTAGATCTGGGCCCGACCTTTCCTTATCTATCTCACCCTTCTTGTGTCTCCTACGTAAACGTATGAAGATTCTCTTGAGGTCCTGAAGAGAGGAGGAAGGTTAGTACTTAATCACGTACCCTGTAGTAATTCCGTAGTTAATTGTTATTTACGTAGGTACTGCAAGGCAGACATTACAGACTAGACATTACAAACATGAATTTATTCGTCGCCGTGCCTTTCTATCACATAAAATTGCTGCGAACACGCGTTTTCATCGTTTTTGCGGCGATGTAGCTAATAAATATCGCGTAGGGACATAAAACAGTCATCGGGAATCCAGCAGTGCTCGCCATTGAGAAGTTTTTACCTGCCATTGCCCGCTCTATCAATTACCCGATAATGTTTGTTTGTTGCACTTCGAAATATTTGTTGTTTGTTTGCATTAGATAAAGGGGAGGATAGATCGTTTGAGGCATAGAATTTGGTTTCAGACGGCGAGAGCGACGGTAGATTTGTGGCTGTCCCATATGAATAAAGCAAACGACCTGACCCTTTTATTAGAACCGTATTAATAAATCGATCTCAAAGTTGAGATGAATTTTAAGATGCAGTTTTGACGTTTAATGTATTATTGATGGCGCAAAAATCCAAAGTGGATCCTCAGATTTAAGAGCACGCCACGGCTTATCATTCTCCGTTTGAGTAGGTAGGTATATGAGCACAGAATAGGAAATAGTACCTATCCTATAAAAGGTATGAGTTCGGGTAGGGACCTCATATCCACTGAAAAAAATGATATCCCAGGTATAGGCTGAGTATTGAGACAGATACTGTGACGTCACAGTATATGCAAAAAAGGGGTGAACGGACTTAGAATAAATTTTGGGCAGAGGTGGGTTATAGGTACTCTACAATAACAAAATGCTACTTGTTATCCTCTAAGTTGAGTCAGTCGTACAGTCCTGTGTACACCAGCCTCTACGGACCAGCGGGCGGTGCTTAGCGGGGCGTGCGTCTAGTGTGAGAAAAATGCGCTAACCCTCACCCACATTCAGCTCGCTACCGGCGCAGGCGCCGCCGACGATTCACGCGGCCTTTATGTATTTATTTATGGTGCATACTCTATGTACAGGTTCGACAAACACTTGAGGGAAATCGTTTTATTAACACGCTGCTGTGGGAACGAATAAGGCGAAGCAAGTCAGGTTTTGCCAGGGTTCTAGAGGGAAATTCCTTTAGGTACTTGAAAGCAGCGAATTTGAGTACAGTTCCTTAAGTTCTTATTTCAAGGACTTTGGCGCCTCACTTCCAGTCGATGTCACAGCTGTTGTGGATCTTTGCCAAACTTTGTCGTAATTAAACTTGTTCGTAATCGCCGTTACTTTTGGATGCGACAGCTTGTTCTTGTAGAGTGCTCTATATCACATGAAAACGAGTGTGGGATTGGTGGCTCCACTTTGACTTAGGTGCATGAAACTTCCGACAGTCCACTTTGGTCTCTGTTTAATAAAGACACAAATTCTATCAAGATTTAATTGTATCCAAGTGTGTCAACGTGGTATGGTAATCGACAATTAACTCGATTAGAGCGATTTAAAAATAATCGACATTTTAAAGTTAAATAACTACAATCTTAATGCTGGCAATTATCTTAAGTGTTACAATTATTTTATATAACTATGTAATAAATTGTCCACACTTTAAAAATACCAGAAAACGTAGGGACTCCAGTGTAAGGTCTATCAGGAAAAAATCGAAGACATTTTAAAGAAAGAAAAGAAAAGAAAGAAAGAAAACATTTATTTGGCACAGCACAAAAGACACAGTACAGTTTCACATGAAGCATTCAGGTTACGGCCGGGGCCACACTGGTTGGGCGATCGCGATGCGAAAGTGATGCGACAGCGAACAAACCCCTTCAAGCATGGCGCTGGCCGCAACACATAGGTAAGCGAAAATGTGTATAGCCGTCGCATTCACCTTAGGGCCACCGCAGACATGCTCCTTTTTGCATCGGCGATCGGCGATTTAGTCGCTTTTAGCGTCGGAGCAGTCGCTGCGTCCGAACGCAGAGAGTCGCAAATCGCGATGCAGCATCGATACAGTCGCGAAATCGCCGATCGCCGATGCAAAAAGTAGCATGTCTGCGGTGCGACCACGGCTTTACTTCTTCGACGCATTATTTCTCCGTACTCTCAAGTCTCAACCGTACCCTTAACCTCTCAAAGTGAATGAGAAGTCGTTAGTGGTGGATGGAGCAAAAGAGGCGTGTCAGAATAGAAGCGACTACTTGGTGATAAGTAGGTCTAGCTTGAAGATGTCCCTCCGTACTCCTTTTGAGAGGAAAGTAAGGGGGCGTCCATAAGCTACGTGAGGTGGTTTTTGAAATTTTTCGACCCCCCTCCCCCTTGGTGAGATTTCGTGAGATTTAACTCGACCCCCTCCCTCCCCGTGTAAGTTCACGTGAGATGTTTCAAAAGCTATATTCTAGAGGAGAAACATGTTTTATATAATTTAACAAAAAAAGTTAAAGTTAAGTTTAGTTACAAAAAAAATACTTAATTTAACCCAGTTTTCTTGCAATTTTGCAATGTTTCTTGCGGTAAAAAAAATTACGTGATATTTGCCGAGACCCCCACTCTCCCCCACGTGAGATTTGGTGAGATTTTGCTCGACCCCCTCCCCCCCATAAATGCCTCACGTAATTTATGGACGCCCCCTAAGTACGGTTCGTCTATTGAATATGCCTTGCCTTTTAAACCTTCCAAGTGATCGTAACATTCCCACGAACTGAAGGTTCTCCAAATAAACTGATATGTGTCACACCATTATATTCTATTTCTTGTATGGGCATGCGCTCATTTTTGTCCGCGACTATAAAGAAATACAAATATGAATTGATCGTAGTTTTTGCACACGACAGACCAAGATCGTTTGCTGCTTTGTATTTTTGTGGACTCTATCTTTATAAATGTAAAGTTGAGAATCGTGTCCTTCGTCTGTCGTGTGTCTCTCGTGTAGAATCGGTCCACCCGATTCGGTCGTATTAGGAGTGGAGTGCGTGTTATTGAGAAAGGACCGACTGTATTGTGTGTGCTTAAAAGTCTTTGGTACTGACTCGACCGGGGTAGTACCCTCTCACAGAAGATCGGCGTTCAATAGCTGCGTTTTGTACGATGAGTCAGAGAGCCGGAAGCCCAACGCTACCCTCCCTCTGTCCCACTCGCCTTCAGATCGGCAACGAGCGATCGATGCCTTTGGTGAGATATCGTGAGATTTGGCTCGACCCCCTCCCTCCCCCTAATCTCACGTGTGATTTTTCAAAACCCATATTTTAGTGGAGAAACAAGTTTTACTTAATTTAACACCAGTTGCTCGCAATTTTACGCTATTTCTTACGGACCTCCCCCTCTCCACACGTGAGATTGGGTGTGATTCAGCTCTACCCCCAGCCTCCCTTAAACGTCTTACGTAATTTATGTACGCCCTCTTATGAGTTACTTATCCTATCAATTACAACATGATGATTCAATCTTCCACGTTGTCACTGAGTTTATCAGTAGCAATCAGTGAAATCTCACGGACGCTATACGATGTTATTATACAAATCCCATATAAGGCTCGGAGCTACCGATACTCGTCACCACTGACTCATTTAACATTTAAGTAGATTTTGTTTATTGGTTATTAATATGGCGAATACAATTTATTAGTGACTAGCTTTTCCCCACGACTTCTCCGCGTAGAAACTAAATTTAAAAAATCGGATCTCTGATCCCGGATCCCGGATCCCGTATCTCGGATCCCGTTTACCGTTTTTACCTAATCCCGGATCCTGTAGCCCGGATATCCCGGTTCTCGTATCCCGGATCCCAAAAAATATAGCCTATGTTACTCAGGGATAATGTAGTATTCTATATGTGAAATAAAAATTGAAATCGGTCCAGTAGTTTTTGAGTTTAATCGTTACAAACATACAAAAATACAAATCTTTTCCTTTACAATATAAGTGTAGATAGTGTAGAAGTGTAGAGACACGATTAATATGCCGCTAAGTTGTCGATAAGTAATTAGTGACATTGATGAAAACAAATACTTGAACTTTGTTAAATGATGTGGTAGGTACCTAAAGGCGAAAACAGCTTTCACCTGTGAAATTAGTCAAGGAATAAGGTTTTCTTTTAAAGATTACTATACTTACATTATGCAGTTACTCTGCCTAACCTTTTTTAAACCCCGGCGAAAAACGAGGGGTGTTATAAGTTTGTTATATAACTGCTTCTTAAGATGCCAAAGTTTCGACAGTTTTTATATCCGTAGCGGAAACGATGCGTCACAGCTTCCGATAAAACTTGACCAAATTATTGGACGTCTGTAATATACTAGATAGTTTATCAGATTCCAGTTGACTTGTTTGCTAAAGAAGTCTAGCTTCGGATGTATAAAGATTCTGTGTATTCTAATTTATAATGATCATCTCTTTTGTCCTGCAGGACTAGCCCACGCGTCAAGACAAGACTTTTGTCACGCATTATGTCACACCGAGTCGCTCTCACTCTTACTTAATGCATAGGAGAAAATGAGACCAAAATCGATTTAGCTTGCGTTTTGTCTTTCGCGGTCATCTGTGCTACCACTGCTGATGAAGTTTCTCAAGAATGATTACCTACTCATTTAAATCGAGCTATGGTGAGCCTCAGTACTAACCTAAGTCAGCTAAGATTTAAAGTCTTATAAACATTTCAAGTCGGCCATAACATCAATCATTGCTCTCCCAACTTAACTTCATCAAGTCGTATGCGCATTTGAATCATGCAGATTTCCTTATAAAGGATGAAACTGACCCATTAAACACCAACTTAACACTGCTACTCATAAACAACCTGGTATTCCATTTAGAACCTTACTCTGAAGCAATTAAGGTTTTGAGGTATGAATTTTTTGTGTAAATAAACTTTGTCTCCGCTGATCCTAGGTTAGGTAACCGCATACATTATTGACGATCGATTCGAACTGTCAACATTTTGCACTTATTGCGTTGATAATAAAAAGTTTCTACCTATAAATAAAACTGTTTATGAGTGGACCTTTATAATTTTGATGTGGGTTTTTGATGACGACATGCCCGATAAAAATGGCACAGCCTCATATCTTTTTTTGATATTAAAAAGGTATAATAAGAAGAAGAGGAAATGACGGATAAGATGAGAGGTGAGCAGGCTTGGTGCCAGGGAATTACAGCTACTGAGATGAATTTGAGTGTGGACGGATATAAGGGAAATGGAAGACCAAGGAAGAGATGCATAATGTGAGGGATGATATTGAACGTGCGTGAGTGAGATGACTGATGCGACCGAAGTGGATGAAGACAAAATTGTGCCGACCCTAAACAGATAGAGGGCCAAATAACGAAGACACTAATGCAAAGAAAATGAACTTTTTATATTTTAAAAACAATTTAAGGATTGTTTCTAAATTACGGCAAGAAAACACGTTCCGGACGCAGCAGTTTGTTCTAACAACAAGTAATGCTTGTTTTGTAACAGTATAACTCTTCATTGAAGATAAGCCTAGTGTTTCCACTAATTGGTCATTACTTGAAGATCGATAACGAGTAAATACAGTCCAGAAACACATATCTAACCTTTATTTCTTTGATGCTAAAGATCAAAATGCTTCAAGAAAGGGGTTAGAAGCGGAATTAACGATTCCTCTTTGTGTTACTTCGCTATAATTCAAAAAATCTCAACAAAAACTATAACCAAGAGACTGAGAACATACTTTATTGGTAATTTATCATATTTTCTTGAGTTTTAATGACATATTCGATTCATGTGGGTTTTTCAATGGATTCTAAAGACTGGATTAGTGGTTCGTGTGTGTTTTTTCGTTTCCTGCGCCAGCGATTTTAACTACGACTAATTGATTAAGGTCAGTAATTAACACAACTATGTAGGTAGTCAAACTATTTTGTCTGCAGCAATTTAACTAAAGATTTCGGTGACTTAGATCAAAATATCTAAATGTTTTATTTATATGATTAAGAAGCAACATATTCAGCTGCTGTAAATATAAAAATCATTAGTCCAATCAAAGGCCTCGATATAAATTTGCTCAAAGTTTTTAAGGTGTCTGTAACACTACTAAACAGTACCTTCTCTTATCAAGGCTTATTCGATATTTTCCATAAATTTTCATACATTTATGGAAAATTGTATTCTGTTAACGAGCATCAAAAATATAAAACTTTCCTACGCATCATCAGCGTTCGACGGCAATAATTGCCGTTTAATTGACCCGCAGCTCTTTCAGAAAGGTCGCCAGTACACCTTGACAAACGACGGACGCATTTTTACCTTTGTAGGGCATCTGTCCCTCTTTCCTTTAAAGTATTTTGGAGCTTTGTGGGCTCGTATTGTCACGACTTCGGTGCAATGTTGAGTGCCTTTCTGTTGAAAGGTGTGTCAAAATTAGGGATTCGCATACCTACCCAGCGGTTTAAGTCTGTTATAGGTTTAGTTTGTCAACTTTCTATTGCATATCCTCTGTATGCCAGAACGCAAATCTACACAGACAAAGACATAATTGAGAAAATCAAGTAGGTACCTATGTCTCTAATAAAATAAATAAATTATATTGCGTCTGGAATTACGGCATACCAGTAGTGTTTAAAATGTTTTGACAGGGCAGGATTAGAATATAAATTCAGTGTTGGTTCATAGCAGTCTACCGCTATATTTATATAGATTTTAGCCAGTTTCCAATGGTTTTACAAAGCATTTTTAGAAACAAAAGTGATTTGTAATGCCAGTGTAAGTTTATATTTTAGGAGTCAAGTCTCTTCCAAATATATTTTGGATAGATAATGTTTTATGTTTTGTTAGTACAAGCTAGTAGCTGAAAAAATATTCAAAGTTTCTCGGATTTAAGTATTGAATTGATCACGCATCAAAACATAAACTTACCCACCATCAATACTGTTTCCACGACAATACAGACGACTAACAATAATAAAACCGCGAACTTCCGCCTTCGTCGCCATTGTCTTTGTCCCATCTCCGTTCCCACTGGCTGCAGTTGATCCCAATTAAATAATTATAGCCCATTGATACTCTCACATAGGATCAGCTACAATCAGCTGGCCATCCAATACTTAAACACTTAGCTCTTTTTGATTGATAGACTTACGAAATTTTTCAAACTGGTCAAAATGTTGCCTTTATAGCCGAAAAATAAAAAATGAATGAATTTTTCAAGTGTGCGTGGATGGCCAAATCCTAAACTATGAGGAATAGCGAAAAGTACTCAAAGGAGTCTCGGGGCCGATTTCGATGAAAACTAAAACTGCATCATTGGATTTTTGAAAAAATAATACTTATTCGTAGCCAGGAATCGAACTAGTTGATTTTGAAAAGAAAAAAAACCACACACTGTATTATTACACCATTCGATAGTGTCGCTGGTAAGGAACGAATTCTGGGAAGTAATGACATACGGCAAACTTGAGGAGCCTATATATTCGTTAGGCAAACAAAGGGTTATTTTTTTATGTGTGTAAGGTAACAAGCGTACGGCCCGCCTGCTGTTAAGCAGTTACTATGATATGTTTGCAATATCACAGGCATCGCTCGCACGTTGTCGACAAGGGGAATGAGACAGGGGAAGGGGATGATTTGGCTTCTGGCTTTCGCACTCCGTAACTACGAATCGCTGTTGTACTTAATACCTACTTTACGCCGATCTTAAAAGCTTAAAATGTCAAGTTCGAGTCTCATAAAATCTTGTTAAATAAAGTCAGGGAATCAAAATTGCCTTCATTTTATGTGGTTTATGATTATATAATTAGCTTCGGTACCTACCTACATGAATATTTCAGTTTTTTTTATTTTACGATAACTAGGTAAAGATAGTGAAGCAATTTAATAAATCCGCAGACCGTGAACGTTGGTAGACAACTAAATTAATTAATTTGTGTTTTAATTGCGTATGCTGTGATCATTATTAGATCATTTACGGATGAAGATTCTTTCTCGGAATTATTTCACGGTTACGATTCCGGGGCAATGACCTTTTTGTAACTTTGTTGGTAACTTAAGAATTAAGTACCTATCGTAGTTAGTCCGAATTTTCTTGGACATACCTAGGTACATATTATTAGGTATTTTTACCAGCCTTCGGCAAGTGAAAAAGAAGTATTGTTATATTTTTAGCAGTAGGATGTTCAACCGTAGCGCCTAAACAACTAAATAAATGTCCATGAATGAGGTGTTATTATGACCCGGGTGACATAAGCGAAATTACCTACTGGTCAAAAGGTTAAAACGGATGAGTTAAAAAAAGTTTAAAAAACCCGACTACGGAAAAAGGAAAAACTGCATCAAAAGTCAATAATAACATTTGAGCAATATTCTCTGCTTTGACTTCTTGCTGTAGGCGGTCCTACATAAAAATATATTCCCTGGACAAAATGGTCCCGGTCCAGTTTTTTAAACGTTTCTTATTCCTAAGTACTGAAAGCAATTTTAAATAGGTAGGTACCTATTGTAAACTTGGTATTACGTATTTCTCTGTGACTCGGTTATATTTGTTTGAGCTAAATGCATACCGTTTGCAAGCTCAATCAGTCGAAGAAACCGCAATTTTACTGTGAATTAGATTAATTGAACCGCGTAGGTACAATTGACGCGACGATCAACTCATTGGCGCCAATCGTTTACTAAACCCAAAGATGTATTAACATTTTAGATGGGACTAGCCACGCTTAGTCAACATTAATGCAAGGTAACTACCGGATATCCTTTTAGAACCACTGCTAGTGATGGGATGTTCTCGAGAACATTCTCACCCTCGGAAACTTACGGAAACTTACTCGTAAGAATTTTCGAGAATTTATCTTCTGAAGCATGTTAAACTTGGCATAAACCTCATTAAACATGCAAGTATGGTGGTTTTAATTGTTTTTAAGATTGAAAGTTAGGATAACGTCACCCAAAATAAAAAAAATCTCACGAGTAAGTTTCCGAGGGTGAGAATGTTCTCGAGAACATCCCATCACTAACCACAGCAGACATGCTTCTTTTAGCATCGGCGATTTTGCGACTGTAGAGCGAGAGAGAGAGACTGTAGAGAGTCGCCAAAACGCAACGCAGCATCGATACAGTCGCAAAATTGCCGATCGCTCATGCTAAAGTAGCATGTCTGCGGTGGCCCTTAGTTGCGCGGCGACACAGCGCGTCGCGCCAATGATTATGTAGCCAATAACGCTACAATGTATGTTGTAGGTATAGTTTAATGTCCTATTTTAGAGCACTAATGTTCATGTATGTCAGGTCTAGAATTTAAAACGTCATTGATTAAACCACAATAAAAATGTTTACTTACAAAATGCCTAATTTATTTAATTTAATAACATTTAATCTAGGTTCTTGTGTACTAACCTAGCATTTTTGTTTTCAAAAAGACGGATTCTCTAATAAATGGTATTATAACTCAGGGTATAGGTATCAGACGACTTGAATAGGTGCTACCTACTTATCCATTTAATTAATTCTAGAACGTATAAATTACGTGGCCAACAAATACTGCCAATTATGTGCTAACGTTTCATTAATATTCAAGTTTAAGTGACTGACTTGTCGTCGCTTGCCACCCCATATAAAGTAAGTAAGTTGCTCCGTTCGTATCATACCGTATTATATTCGTATTCACACCTAAAATTACAACTACACTTATTTATTACTCAGACTCTTATAATAAACAATATCTGCGAATCCTATTTCCGCCTATTTTTATTTTATTATTATATCCTTACGGAATATCAACAGTTACAATGAGGTAGGTCGCTTATAGTATGGATAACTAGAGCCAATAATACGTTTTCATGAAGGTATAGGGATAGAATAGGTATACGACGCAACGCAAGACATGATAGCACTAAAATAAGATGATAGATTTGCATGCAAGTACCTATGCGCTGGATGCGAGCAGCTCGGGATCGGCAGTTGTGGAAAACCTTGGGGAGGTCTATGACCAGCATTCTTTGTCTTAGATGATGATGATGATACTTAAGAAAATCTAGCTAGACCCCGCTAGGTCTAGCTAGTGTGGTTAAGTCCAGGGGTCACTGCACCAAAATTGTATTTTCGCGACTTTTCCCTGGTCTGTATATGTATTACTGGGGTCGTCCCAAATCCATACTATGCATGTGTCTCCCCATCGTACCAATGATCGACCCCAGTGTTTGCTTAATTTGGGACTCGTTTAGGACGATATTGGTGTAATTATCTGACGACATTTGTAGGTAATTAAAGTAAGTATTTAATTACGAAAAGTCCTAGGGCGGGAATACAATGGTAGTGTAAAGAAACTACTTACGGAATTCAGTAGTGTTACTAGTTACAATAGGCTCTGTAATACAACCTTATGTAGGTACTCGTAGAGCTACCTTACAACAACAATAAAAAGACTTTAATTAAGAAAACGACAATAAAAATTAACTATAGGTATATTGTAGCAAAAAGCGCGGGCGGCGCGGCGCGGCGTGGCTAGTGCTGTAATCGCTTGAAATACGACGGCCGCTCATTCATTGCCTCGAACTGGTACTCCTGACCTCAGTAGCATGAGTCACGCGACCCGGTGCCGAGCCTCCGAGGACCACCGACACTGTGGACTTTACACACATTTTACAACATTACAGTTTCTTATGTTAGGTAGGTACTAAGGTGGCAACTAAGCGCACGCCCTGCCTGATGTCAAAAAGTAACCTTAGCCTATATTATAGTAAAGATGCTTGCAATAGTATACCAAAGGCATCACTCGCACGTTGCCGACCAAGGGGACTGTGACAGAGGGAGGGGAGGGGGGGATTTCCGGCTCTCTCACTCATTGTACGAAGTGAAGCTGTAATAGTTACGGCGATCTTCTGTGAGAGGGTTAAGGGTGGTACTACCCCGGTCGAGCCAGCCCTTATATTAGCTGCAGTCAATTGCCTACAGCTTGACTCTACCATCAATAAATAATCGAGACACAAAACTATGATAGGCAAGTGATTGATGGTGGTAAAGCTAAGCTGTAGCCAATTGACTGAAGTTCATATAGGGCTGGCTCGATCAGCGTAAAGTAGCTAAGTATTATAGCTGCGCTTCGGATCAATGAGTAAGAGAACCGGCAGCCCAATTCTCCTCCCTTCCCCTCACTCTCTCACACTCCCCTTAGGTCGTCAAACGTGCGAGCGATGCCTTATGCCATAAGGTTTATGGCATTGCCAACATCATAGGATATGGCACCTTGGATAAAAAAGACGATGTTTTCCTCCACGATGTTTTCCTCCGCCGTTTAGCGAGTGCTAATCTTCATTGGAAATAAAATCTCCAAGTTCCCAGCCTCACTGGCCGCACCGCTCACCACCGCACCGGCGCGGCGCCAGACTGTTACACCATACCCAGATTTCATCTCCACGTTATTTTGGCGACAACGATACGTGATCGCGCCATATACGGATGCTTTTGTGCTTTTTCAGCACAATTTAAGCCTTAAAAAACGTTTATCGCTCAATATGGTAGCTTTCAAGCGTCTATTGTGATTGTAAGTATGACGTTAGTATTAAACGGACGTGAAAATAAAGCTTTTGCTAATTTAGATTAAGATAAGCGAACTTTTGTAAATTATTTCGAGGAAAGAATACATAAATTACGATTTTCACGCTTTTAAGAAGGATATTTTATTCGTCGGTGAGCATTTCTCTTCTCGCACTTTCTTTTAAAGGGCGTATTGGGGGGTCAAGGTATTAAGTGTTTAGGGATTATGTTTATTTAATTTCCTGTAATTTCCAATTGATTGATTTAATTGGCGATTAGAGTAGGTACCTTTTTATGACAGGAAGTCCCGGATAAGATAGTTTAGGTACCTACTTAGGTGAATTAGTTAGTGCATTATTGGACTCCCCCTCATGTAAAAGTTATATAGCTACTAGGTACCTCGTGAGCGAGCACCCACGAGGTTTTCTAAAAGCCGGGGTTCCTGGAATTCACAAGAGGGCACTACTGGCATTATTCGTTGTAATTACCATAGAATTAAAAAATACCTACCTACGTGAAGAGAGATTACTTATTACAAAGTAGGTAAACTGGGTTCAAAGGTCACTCTGGTCATTCCGTGTCGCCAATATTATAATTCAAGACATGAACTTTGTTTAAATTTAATTACAATACGCCGTGACGTGACACACACAATTTACCCCAAAAGTTCTTAAAGTGATACCTACTTGCGATTCCATTTTAGGCGACCGCAACAACCGGTTGGTCCTTATACGGTCCGTTTTTTGGCTTTCGAAAACATTTTCGAGATATCACGCGGATCGCATCGCTTGTCTTTTAATGAAGTAGGCACTTTACAAACGGATAAAATGCCTTCTGTTTTGTAAAGGCGAGTGTGATTTGCAGACTACTAGGTACTTACTTGAAACTTTTTTCAAGACCTTCAGTCGGTTGGGGCATGGTGCAGAGCTTTGAGGCAGACACAATAATGTTAGCAACTATTCCTTGGTTAGCAATGATGTTAGGTTTTTCGTGTTTATCGAGTGAGATACCTACTACGAGAAAATCTTTGCTCATAAGTGTGAGAGCCGGAAGACCCCCTCCTTCTCTTTCCTCAGTCCCATCCCAATACCCTTCGGGTCGGCAAGGTGCGAGCGATGCCCATGGTATTGCAAGCATCTATAGGCTACGGTAACTACTTATCATCAGGTGGGCCATACGCTTATTTGCCGAACAGGTTGTATAAAAAAACGTGTTATTAATTTATAAGTAAATTATTCATAAATAACATAAGGAGAATTGGATAAATAAATAAATTTTGAAATGGATTCAGCTCGGTTGGGTACTTGGTAACTCTAATAGAAAATAACGCCGTAGATTGGAACGTAATGCAACGTCATTTCTGTCATGTCATTGTCACTGTCACTAGGGATTTGTTTCATCGACGTCACCCGTCCACGAATTTATAATCGCAATAAATAAGCATTAATAATTAAATTCCTTTACTAACACAATGAGGTGACGTTGATACCACGAAAGGCTAATAAACTGATGCATTCCAATTTACAAGTTCATACATAAAACGAGTTTAAATCGTGTTTAATCATGGCTGGCGCTCCGGTAAAATTGGGTTCGATATTGTCCTTCTGTTTCGTGTTATACGCTATTTATTACCGTAAAAATGACATAGGAGATGTGAGGCTGTCTCCTGTGAAGGAGCATTTGCTGTTTCTGGAGAATGAGAACAGAGTTGGTGTGGGGAACCAGCAGCCGAAAGTAGCACTCGGCTACGGAGCTTGTCACGACCTATTTGTGAATGCGACCTCTTTGCTGGACCACAGAGAGTTGAAAGGGGCCCCAGAACACTTCAACGAGATCGCGAACAAGGAGGAGTTCTTAAAAAGTTTTGCGTATTTCTTCAAGCACGGCGCGGCGGCTGAGTAAGTTATTTATTCATTTACAGGTTATACTTTGGTACCTACATTCATTAGTTTAATGGGTTTGGCATTTCAATAACTGTAATAAAATTTGTACCTCCTTTGGTTCAGATAACGTTTATTTATATTTATTGTTTAACAGCTAGCTTAGCTGAAATAGTATGTTATAAAAAATATTTTCAGTTAAATAATAATGATAAAGCTCCAAATGGCAGGCGGAGCCGCTCTGCCATACCGTCACTCTCTACTCTAAACAAACCTGGCTCACGGTCAGGTGACAGATGGAGAATAATTATTTTTTTAAATTTTACATTATTAAGCAAGAGTTCCATATATTGCTTCTCTATACACAATGAAACAGGTAATCAACTAGTATTTTTTCTCATTACAGAAGATTTATGTCCAACTCAAAACTCTATGATGATTTAATAGAGCAAGCACTCGAGTTACCGGACACAAAATGGGCCATCGGTGGCAACGCACCTCTCATGGCAAGACGGTTCTTCATAGAAGGGTGGAAGGTGCTTTTTGCTGCGAAAATGAGCAAGAAACTCAAGTCGTACATTCCAGATGAAATAGAAATAGTTGGTGATGAGGATGGTGAGGAAGTTAAGGATGATATTCACATGATATTGGAGTATAAAGCTGATGAGAAATTCGGTGAATACAAAGCTCCGAGAGCAAACAGATATATCATGCATAATGATGAAAACAATCCATTACTGAGTTCCTTGGAGAAGTTTAGTGAGCATTTGCCAGCTTATAAACCTAACTTACTAGTCATAAGTGGACTGCAGATGATGGATAACTATCCGTTTAAGACTGGAGATGGAAAAGGTTTGTATGTTTTGTAAAAAGTGTTAGCAGAAGGTTACTAATAATTAATTTATTTTATTTTATTCAATTACTTAAGCATTTCAGACTAGTTTGTGACTTTGAACTGAGATTTGTACCATCATGAATAGATTTTTAGAAGACCTACCACTAGCTAGACCAAGGGGGCAATAGATCCTGAAGACCTTATAGTAAAAAAAAAAATTATAGGCGTTACAATATTATGTTTCAAGCATTTTTATCCTTATCTTTTCAGATTTACGAGCTGAAAGATTGGATCTAGTCAAACAACAAATTTTATCGCAGCCGCTATCTACCCTAGCTCACTTTGAAATGGCGAGTTATGTAGACTTACAACTACTGAAACACTTGACCAACAAAGTCCTGCCTTTCGTGGACTCAGTAGGAATGAACGAACAAGAACTAACAAACTTATACAGTGTACTAGAGTACGGTGAAGTGAGCGTAGTCGCCGACTCGAACCCAAGAATCGCGACAGCGCTAGACCAGATGCGGAAAACTTTCGCCCTTATAAGACAACAGAATAGCCGACACAACAGTCAAAGAAAACTGACGCGAATCCACGTTCACACTCTAGCGTATCAAGCGATACTGACTGTAAAGAATTCCGATTGGAAGAGGACCGCAGCAGCCGCCGCTAAAGCTTCTCTGACGGCACACAGATACGTGTGCAACGCTCAGGATATTGAACTAGAGAAATCTAAACTTTTGTTAGACGATAGTTTCTCAACGACTACGGACAATGACAATACCAGTAGAGTATTCTTTGAGCCTACAAAGCCTGTCTCTTGTTGGGATGAGATTGTAGATGGGGAGGAAGTTGACATCTGTGTAGCCCCAGTGCTCATCTGTACCGAAGCCCAGCTCACAGCGGGTGCAGGAGACAACATCTCCGCTGCAGGTTTGGTGTTGCAAATCGAAAAATGAATCTAAGTCACTTTTTTTTCTATTATGCCAATACTTTATTCCATTCCATTTGAATGTTGTAATAGAATTAAGTGCCATTTTTCAGGTCATTCTCGATACTGTACAATTTCTGTTATTTATATTATCTACACACTGAATACATAGTATCTATTTATTAGGAAATTTCATCTTATGAATTAATTTGAATTTTAAACTTGCCTACTATTAACGAGAGTTCTTTATTTTCAATATTTGGGCAGTGGGTTACTTTTAAATGTTACCTTTGTTCCTTACTATCTAGTCTTATTTTCAAGTAACTTTTGCATTATGTCTACTAAAAGGAACTTTGTTTGGAATTTATAAAGCGCGTCCTATTTTAGTTAAGATTATTTTGCAGTTTATGATCAACACAAATATGAATCAATTAGATGTAGATACCTTATATTATAAGGGAGATATTACATTAATCATATCTCAGTAATAACTTAGAATGATGTAATGGCAAGTCAGCAATAATTATTTGATGTAGGCATGAGAACAGTTGGAAATTTTTGGTACTATGCTGTTGTGTACACAGCCTTACTAAGCTACTGCACTGCCATCCACCTCAGACCTTATGGTCTAATAAGCTGCTGAATCATAATGTATGAGCAAATAGAAATATTGTTGTGTTAAATTTTATTTGTTGTTATTAGACAACATTTTTCATCAAAATATGTATAGCAAATAATATAATCAATTAGGTAGGTATTTATTTCTAAATTCAATGTGATAATCGAACATTCTTCTCGTAATAATATTTATATTTAATTGAATAAGTACTATTTTGTTTTGGTATTTTATGTAACATTCCTAAAATCTAGGTAAAGTTAGAAAATGATGTTATGATTTCAAATAAACTTCTTTTTGTACAGAAAATTGTTTATTTAAGAAATTAATACTATGTACAGTTATTTACATAAATAACAACACACATTACACACATTTTTAGAGCCAATATGTAACAATTACAAGAGTATGTAAGTAAATTAAATTCTAAAGGAATACCAACAATAACCTAGTTTATGAAATAGAGAATAACTAACATTTTGTAGATTCTTCACACTCATTAATTACTAATTCATATGCCTATATAAATTACATGCAAATGTTAATCTAGAGGTACCTACTTCTTATGATAGTTTCAGATATTTGTCTGACTGAAGTAGATAAGTTTCATTTTGGAGTCTATTGCCATGGCATTGAAGTACTTAAATTTACACAATTGAAGCTTCCTGCCTCATCACAGCAGTGACTAATAAACTTCATAACTGTTTCATGACTATTCCAATACACAACTTTATTAGATAAGGTACACATCAGATATTTTTGATAAACTTGGTAACTACCAAAACGGCAGTTTTATCATAACAAATCCACGAACGTAAATACATACCTGGACTGTTCACTACTGCACAAAAAACGAGCCGAGCGAGAGGCCCTAGTTGGGACCGTGTCCCTGTCATTTTGAGTTGCCATGCCAAAATAATATTATCGTTGGGTAGTGATTGTTAGTTTTTAAATCAAGCAAATAAATTAATTTATTATTTATCGTGACTATTGTGTTATCATATAAACAATGGTATTATTTCGGCATGGCAACTCGAAATGACAGGGACACGGTCCCAACTGGGGCCTATCACTCGGCTCGTTTTCCTGTCTAAGAATTGTCAAGGTATAATAGACCTTAAGGCAGCAGGAAAAAGTTGAATTTCTTCTTAACCAAAAACTCAAGTGATAAATCGTTCATTATACATCCGTGCAAATATCATAACCTATCCAAATAAATTATCATCATAGTTCATGTGTTATTAATATTATGATATGGCCTACACAAACAGTCATCAACAAAATAAACTGGCAGCAATAATAGAGTATCTATTATAGTATTGCAATCAGAATTAGTTCGGTTAAAAATAATTCAAGTTAAACAAATTAAGGCTGGAACCATTGCAACTGACAGCTCGAGGTTGACCGCTTTTTGCTCAAATAATGTCGTAGGACCGCGAGTTGAATTTTTTGAATTTAGAATTTTCGATACGCCACGACACATCAAAAAGACGACATGATAAATCAAAAACAGAAGTGACTCATATACTAAACTCGTATCTTGCCTACTTTTATTTAGTCGTATAAGGGTAACTTCGTAAAGGAAAATTTTCACTAAATCTTAAGTACAATTTAAGTACTACATTTTTATTAATAGGTAGGTAGTAGGTTATTTTTTCTTTGTAATCTTTTTTATTGTTATTTTGTTGATATTGTAAATAAAAGCTCACTAACTGTTAATTTTTAATTGTTCTGAATAATAATTTTGCCCAACACTGGGTAATAGGTAGTACTACTTAAAAAAAGACTAGTACATAATTTTAATGTTTAATATTATAGGACAAAATAAGTAAAATTAAAACAACTTAAAATTCTAAATAACTGAAAACAAGAAAAATTGTTGACAACATCGGGTAATAACTGAAATAAAAATAGTACTAATCCTTATTAGTTACTAGCTGTGCCTGCGACCTAGTACGCGCACATTTTTGGAAAAGGTTACCCCTTATTTGACTGATGGATTGATGGAGGATGACGGACGGATGGAGTGGCAATGCAACGCATGCCGGGCATGCATGCAACCCTCATAGGATCACTGTTTTGCCCGTCAGTCTATCTGTCCGTCTGTCAAAACGTGCACAGCCTAAACCGCTTGAGTTAGAAACATTAAATTTTAACTTTTTATAGCGTAGAAGAAGACCACAGGAAGGATTTTTGAGAATTCACCAATTAAGGGGAGAAAGTATCTATGGATAGTCCCAGTTTTTCTGAAGCTAGAGACGTGAATATTTGTATTTGTAGGCTGAGTAGCCGAAATACTAATTTTCATGTAAGGTCAAGATTTTCAAGCCAGAGCCATGGGTCTGGAGCAGCTCCATGATAATAATAATATATGGTATAATTAAAAATAAAATACTGGCTCCACAAAACGCCTCGTTTTGTGAGTTTTTTGGGTTCCGTATCTCAGAAGGAAAAAACGGAACCCTTATAGAATCACTTTTTGTCCGTCTGTCTATCTGTCCGTTCGTCAAAACGTGCACAGCTCAAACCGCTGGTGATACAAACATGAAATTTGGACAGTAAGTACCTTTCATAGCGTGAAAGAAGAGCAAAGGAAGGATTTTGGAAAATTCTTACCCTAAGGGGGTAAAATAAGGGGTGGTAGTTTGTATGGAATTCCCTCATTTCTGAAGTTAGAAACATGAAAATTTCTATTTAGGCTACTAATACAAATCCAAATTAGTAATTTCAGCGCTTTTGAAAATTCTACCCCCAAGAGGGTAAAATAAGGGGTGGAAGTTTATATGGGGGTTCAAATTTTTCTAAAGCTAGGCACAATAAAATTTGTATTTAGGCTTCTTATTAACTAAGAAGCCCCGAGATTTTTTTGAGTACTTTTCGATATCACTCATAGTTTCGGATTTGGCCATCCACGCTCACTTGAAAAATTCACCCTGTATAGTCAGAACCCAACGTGACAGGTGGTGAATCTTGTCGCCGTGTATACAGGAACTGACTATTACCTAATCCCGAGGGATAGGTAGGTTCCCTCACGATGTTTTCTCTCGCCGTCAGCGAACTGTAAATTATGCACACACACATGCGAATTTTGAGAAGTTGTAATTACTTGTCAAAATTCGTTTCTATTCAGTGACACTATCGAATGGTGTAATAATACAGTATTTGGTTTTTTATTCTAAATCAACTAGTTTGATTCCTGGCTACGAATATTGTTTTTACGGTAAACTTAAGGAAAGAGCTAATTTTAAACAAAATAGTATTTTATTTCTCTTAACCTAAACTGATTAATTGTTCAAAAATGATTGAAAATTTGTAATTAGAACATAATGTTGTGAAGATGACTGCGCTGCGAAGGTAAATAAATAAAAATATTGAGCATAATTTCGAACAAGGTAAAGGTAATGTACGTATGACTTATTACAGTCAACTTGAAAATATGCAGCAGTTTATTAAAAAACACATTTTTTTTTAAGTTTGTCGTATGTCATTACTTCCCAGAATTCGTTCCTTATCAGCGACACTATCGAATGGTGTAATAATACAGTAAGTGGTTTTTTTCAACTAGTTCGATTCCTGGCTACGAATTTAGTTTTTTTCAAAAATCCAATGATGCAGTTTTAGTTTTCACCAAAATCGGCCCCGAGACTTCTTTGAGTACCTTTCGATATTCCTTATAGTTTCGGATTTGGCCATCCACGCACACTTGAAAAATTCACCTGTATAAACGTGGGCTTTGAGTTGGTTAATACCTCTACAATGGGGTGGTGTATATCCACTCAAGCCTCTGACTACCCCCGAATGGGGATAAAAGTGGTGACGTTACATTTCTAAAAAAATATTTAACAGGTGATGACACTAAATAAATTTAGCACTGCAAATTTAGCGAATTATTAAATTTGGTCCCATCCCTAAGAAGCTGTGATGTTTATTTGATGTATGGTTTAGTAATGTAGAGCATTGAACTCCGGTCTCCCAACTTAATCCTGATGCTCAATAAAACTAAACATATAGTAAACATTGCCGACCTGAAGGGAAGGGGTAGGGGAGAAGGGGGGGGGTTTGGGCTTACGGCTCTCTCACTCATCGTACGAAACGCAGCTGTAATAGCTGCTTTACGCCGATCTTCTATGAGAGGGTGGTACTACCCCACCAAACGGTGGTTAGTCCAACTTAAAAATAAGCAAACAAAAATTTCGTATTACAAATATTAAGTAGTATGAATAACATCAACTGAAACACGCTTAACATCAGGCGGGCCGTACGCATGTTTTTTTGTCTTGGCTTTTCTTGTCGCATATAGCCAGTGTCAAGTACCTACCTATAATAATAAAGATTTTCAATGTTGTACTTCGCCACTTCCCGCCAAAAAAAAACAAGTTTGTCTAGCAACTCAGTGGTATAAAAAGATATCATAGGCAAGACAAAAAATATGAAAAAATGAAATGTAAAGTCACGACTTTTATCCCCATTCGGGGGTAGTCAGAGGCGTGAGTGGCCATACACCACCACATTGTGGAGGGATTAACCAACTCAAAGCCCACGAGAACCTTGTCGCCGTGTATACAGGAACTGACTATTACCTAATCCCGATGGATAGGTAGGTTTCCTCACGATGTTTTCCCTCACCGTCAGCGAACTGTAAATTATGCACATAGATGAAAATTCATCCATTGGTGCATGCCCCACCGGGGATCGAACCTGGGACCTTCTGATTGTTAGCCCAACCTGTTGTTGTTGTTAGGCAAGACAATAAGATTAGAAAGTAGGTAAGCGGTTCTTAGAGGACGATTATGCTTTTTAATTATATACCTATTCATCATTCTATATTATTCATAATCTATGATGACAACAAAACGCGTCACTGACATAAATATTAATTTAAAAATATTTGTAATCATATAATATCCTAAAAATTATGTTCAATATTATATTTAAACTATTTAAAACGTGATTTAATTCATAAAATGCTAAGAAGACGTAATTTTTTTACGAATCTCACGCAAAAATTTGCGCGCACGTCCAGCTTTGGAGGCCGCCATCGCGGATCTGCGACGAACATTTTGCAGTCCAAGTCATGATGACCCATGACGTTTGTAGCATATTTAAGGTTATTATTGATTATTTTTTAAATAAAATGACTAATATTAAATCTTGGATCCACGGATTCTTAGACAAGTCTTGACAATTTTTCTGGTATAGGTTTCACGTAAATCTGTTCAGTTGCTATGGAGAACATTTACGATTAAGGTTGACAATTTCATATTTTGAAATCGATTTCTACAAAATTTGGTAACATTTTAAGTAAATCGGCTAAGCCATTTTATTCCCGACCATATGAGGTTTAATGTTGTATACTTTATATTGCACATAAGCCAGCTGCTTCATCAAACCATTTACTTAGACCCACCCAGTTGAACATTTGTATCACCTTAATAGTCTACAATTAAATAACTGCTACAGCTTTGTAACACCTGATTGGTTGACTACATGAAGCGAATAACACGCCTGAGCACTCAGTTTTGAGGTTGGAACGCAGACTAATGTCAAGTCATGAGTGCTTATGCGAAGCATCTGGACTAGGCGTGAGCGTTATTTCACATCACCGGTTACATTAACTGGTTACGAGCTAGTTCACCAAATCTGTTTATGCGACGAACAAGTAACTGGTGATTTTTGTAACAGGTTATTTAGCTGTAGCCCGAACTACATCATAGGTATTATGTCACCGGTCACCTATAGACATCTAAAAGTAACAAATAACAATGTTTGTATTTTTGTATACAAGAAGCTAGTAGTGACGAAAACCATAGGGTTACAAAAATAACTAGTACAAAAATTACCTATTAAATAACCGGTGACACCCTCGACGTAGCTGGTTATATTACGTTTTGTGAAAATAAAGTAACGACACACATCTAATCTGGACACACAAAGTGAACATGTTAATGTGAAGCCTAACAATAATTCAGTCTTATAATTGTATGACCAGAGTAAATTTATTCTGCGTTCTCATCAAACTTTATCTTTTTATTCAGTGATCGTGCACCAGCTTTGTAAGGGTCATACAAACCACTCTTAATGAATCTCTTAGCTGCTTCCACATCAACTGTCGGTCTTTTTTCGCGGTCTTTCACTTCCTGCCACTTTAACATAACCGTTTTTATCCTCTGGAGCTCATCTTTTATCGGATGTTTCGTGGGATCAACGCCTTGAATCCTTAAATGTATCCAATGGAGAGAATTCAATGTGAAGGCCAGGAACAAATCCAGTTCAATTTGCGCCGGCAGCGATAAATTGTCGTACTGTTCCTTCAGCGGTAATAATTGATCCAGTACTTTTTGTACCTCTTTCAGATTCTCCTTGAGATTCTCACAGTTGTTGACGAAGTCTTTGTCCTTGGAAAGTTCGCCGTATTTGAGGTCCCAGTCCATGTTGACGTAGATTGTGTAAAACAGAAGACAGCTAGCGTAAATATCAAGAATAATTTATAATTTAAACGCTAGTAAACACAGAAATATGCACCACCACGTTTTATTTCACCTGACCTTGAAAAAATACTTTTGACAGAAAATTTACAGTTGACAGATTGACACACGCTTGACACTGACATCCGATTTTTTAAGTTTGTTTTACGGCCCTGGGTACAAGTCTTTTGGAGCCTAACATTAGTATACTCTTCTTCATCATTACAGCCAAAAGACGTCCATTGTTGGACATAGGCCTCCCCAAGGTACTCTTCTTATTTTTACCTATTTCTACCCCCCCAAACCCTATCAGTTAAGTGGCGGATACTTTACTGACAAATTACCAGATTTCTTGGGGAACCCGAAAATCATGTTTGACCACTTTTGTTCCAATGAAAACAAAAATATATTTTAATAATGCTTACCTATTATTTAAAATAACCTTGCGTATGCGTGATTATCGATTTTTAATTCCACGGATGTGGATGTCGTTAAATACGTAACCCTAAAACTGTATTTCGATTTTGGGATAGACACAATGATTCGCCAGACAGAGCGAAATCCGATTGACACGGTTTGCGAGCGGAGCGCTATGAGACAATCTTATTGTCCATTCATGAAATCCGTTCTTTGATTGTGTACTATGCGTGCGCCAGCAGAGGGGCCTCTAGAGCGAAACGACTCATACTTCGAGGGATAAATGTTTTAATAGGTATTCAGTAATATGACGAATGTTTAAGAAGTCTTTATAATCTCAGGTGGATATTTGGCGAATATCGACGATCTTGGGTAGGAGAAAAGTTGTCTAGGTCTAGGACCATCTACGGCCTGCGCTACTTACCTAACACATTATAAAAGAAAGTCAACTATTATTCGGTACAGTACAATTATTTATTCCAGAAACACGATAATAATTTCCTTTTAGTAAACAATAATCATGTACTTCAACATTTTAGCCTAAAACAGTTATTACTTGTTCAATATATTGAAAATGATTTATTATGGTCCTATTGCTAAGTAATGAATTAATTGAAGAGACTATAATATCACTCGTCTAAGTACTCAAAGGGTTCTGGAGGCTCAGGCTCCTTTTCTTCCTCTCCTTTCGGTCCAAATGCAGCTACAGGCTCGACCAGCAACTGCTCACTGTCCCCAGAGTGACTCAACATGACAATACCACCAATGGTAATGTCCTTCAGTGGTGAATAGCCCGAACCCTCCACAACAATTAGGTTTTTCAGTTGTTGCCTCATAACCCTGGCTGGGTTATTCAAAATCTCAAATGTGGGCTCTGGTTCCTTCTTCTCTTTAGTTTCTTTCTCTTTCTCTTCTCCTTCCTTTTCCTCTTTCTTTGCGTCTTTAGAGGTTCCAGCATCCTTAGCATCCTTGGCATCCTTGTCAGATTTCCCATGTACCGTAATGTTAGGATTAGGCGATTTTGAAGGCTTCTTTTCCTCTTCATCAACATCCATCTTGGAGGTCGAAGATGACGTCATGCTGGCTGTGCCCTCGCTACCGTGCGCCCGCCTGCGAGCTTTAGCCGCAGCGATACTCAGAACAGCGGTGGTGACTCTTTCACGCTCTTCGCGTTTCTTTTCTTCCAGCGGCGCCGGGTACGCGTAGAGAGAAGGCTTCGAGTTTGACTTGATATCCATCTGGGGCATTTTCAAGTCGGAATTGAGAGCAATAAGGCAAGTTGGAGTGAAAGCCAGGGATAGGCAGTGGGCCAATGGGAACCAGTACCAGTATTGGGTAAATACCAACATGCCCACGACAGCTAACATGTTCATGTGGCCAGTCCTGTTCTGTAGAGATACAGTGACGTTCCGACCACCTGCGTCGATGATACCCTGTGCTAAAATAGCGCCAAATTTAGCCATCACATCTTCGTGCTTGTTTGAAATCACTTGAGCGTAAAGCTGACGGAAGTAGGTGACTTTAGGGCAGAGGGCTTCAGTTTGCTGTATAAGGATCATAGCTGAGGCGATCAGAGCACCCTGCCTCACGAAGTTTACAGGGTCGAATTTGACCATGGGCTCTAGTAGGCCAATCGCCTCGCGGTTTCCTGTGCCTGCACAGGCGATACCCAAGGCCATGGCTGCGCCGTACCGTACATGAGGATTGTATGACTCAGCCAGTAGAGACACTACTGAAGGACACTGCTCCGGTGTGCGGAACAGTAAGAAGCCGAGAGCAGTGACAGCGGCGCGGCGAACGTCATCATTTACGTCAGACACGGCGACGTGAAGAAGTGTTCTGATTGAGTCATTGTTCCCAGTGCCACAGTAAGCAGTCGCGATGGTGTAGCACCCAGCACGACGCAACAATGGATCCTTGTCTCTCAGTAACTGCTGTACAAGGGCGTCAGCCTCTTCAAGTCTTCCATACATGGTGAAGGAAATTCCGACAGCTAGACCTCTCAAAATCTTCTCGTGTTGGGTTTCTTGAGCGTATGCAACCATGTCTTCGATCGCACCCGCGTTCCGAGATCCTAGCATGACCATGCCCATGGCTATTCCCGCTGCCTCCCCAGTGACAGCGTCGTCCTGGTACAGGTTGAACTTCAGTTGTTCATAGACATCCTGCCTGTGTGTGCCCATTGCAGCTAGTCCAAGACCGAGGCATCCGCCATGACGCACCATCTCATTCTGAGCATCTTTTAGCTGAGTTAAAAGATAGTCAATGATATTTGCGCCATGGTTAGCATGGATTAAACCAAGGGCGTAAAGACCACCACCTTCCGAGTAGCCTGATGATGGTCCTGCCTCTTTAGGCAGGTAGGATTGCATGAGTGCTAATGATTCACTCTCATGTCCTCTATGAATAACGCCAAGTGATGCTGTCACTGTCAATTTTGCCCAGTTTGTGGCCCTTGCAAGCCATTCTAGGTTATCCCTCAAGAATTGGTCACTAGTTGTTCCAGAGTGCATAAAGGCATTAGCAATGACAGTTGCCGTATGGCAGATGGACACCCTAATCGCATCTTTGGTGTTTTTCAAGATTAACATATCAGCATGGTTGGATCTGATTAAGAATTGTAACTGTAAACCTATGGAGACATCACCTCCTAAAATGGAAATTAATTTCTCTACTCTCCGCTGATGTTCTTTTTCCTCATCATTTAGACTGTCAATTTCTCTCTCTGGTTTCTTTGCCTCCTCAGGGGGTTGGTCCACTTCCATGGTTGGTTCTGGGAAGGGACCACCTTGAGGCTGTGGTTTGCCACCGAGAGCACTCGGAATAGGGGCTGTGGTACGCAAGGCCTGTAATACTCTGCCGAGGAACTGCTGTGTAGCTGAATCATACAAATCAAAGGCTATTTGATATGCCATTAGTACTGATTCCTGGGGCCCATTAGATAGTTTGTCGAGGATTTCTGCTACTGAGATAGGATCCTCAAGGAATATAAGGCACTGGCACATGTTGACATAGTCCGGGATGTTGAGACCTCTGTAGAGGCCCACCAGGGAGCGGAGGACTGTGCTTCGGAAGCCTTTGTTCTGGAGGAGACTCATGGCAACGGTGAAAGCATACTGAAGCATTCCTGGAATAGAGTTATTTTTGTAAAAATAAATTTATTTCATAAAAAAACTTCATGCATGTGAACACAAAGCAGAAAAGGTAGGCAGAGGTAAAATTGAAGGAAAAACACTGAACTAAGATCAGATCTATGACTGTTATCAAATGTAGTAACTGTAAGGCAAACCAGGGCAATTTGTTAAAAAAATAGAAATAACAAAGAAAGAGTTTAATATTTTGACTGACCTAAATAAAATGAAATTTTATTACAATTTGTACTACCTACTAACAAACCAATGCCTAGATAACAACTAAGTAAACTGTTTCTCTTTGTTTACATCAAAATAAATCAATTATCTCACCGGATACATCATCAGATTTCATGATGGACTCCTCGAATATGTCCATGCGGCGGGTCTCCAGCGCCAGGCCGAGCGCCTGCCGGTACTGCCCGTCATCCAGGCATCGCAGGAACATCCGGTTGACAATGGCCTCCAACCGAGGGTCCACAGGCTCCGCTGAACTGTCCACGAACAACGCCTTCCTCTTCTGCGTGTAAAAGTCGATCGCCTTAGCGATCGTCGTGTCGACATACTCATTCCTCGCGTTCACATCAAACAGATCGCCAGCCCCTAAAGCATACGTCAACGAATCCTCAAATGCTCCCAAGTGGTAATACACCTTACTCGCCACCAACGCTGCGAGCTGGTGCTGCGAGAACACTTTATCTTCATGCAGAATCTCGATCTTTTCGATGGATTCAGATATTTCTGGCCAAAATTCGTCGACGATGTTGTCCAACCTCTTCAAAGCGAACTCTTTCACTTCGGATATGGGCTCGTCGAGCAGGGATATTATCCCTGCAGCTGATGTGATATTCATTTTGTCGTGGTGTAACTTGGAATTCAACTAAAATAATCACTTTTTCACAATAATCAGTTATCGAAATGAAACAAACGCGTACAAATACGATGAGATGAGATGATTTGACAAATTTCTTTTTTTTTTATACATAAATTTACCATAGACAATGACTATTGTTGTGTTCACGGAGTAAAAAAAAACTTAATTTTTAGTTCATTTAACAGACAGTGACAGAAATATTAAATTCCACTTCTTGTAACCAGTGGGTATGGGATAGCGATATGAAATTAATATTTAATCATTATTATGAAATCCCCTTGAGCTTATGAGCGTGTGGATACCCAAGCTGTCTATTGTTCAACCATAGAGAATATGACTCGGTGTGAGTTGTCAATTTTATGTCAAACACATGTCAATCAGTGTCAGTCATTGTCACACACATTCACATTCCTACGTAGTACGCCAGAAACATCTGTGAAGATTTCTTGTAATTATTTTATCGAAATATTAATTGTACACAATGTTAGATCTGTTCAGCATCTTCAGTAAAGGAGGGATAGTGCTATGGTGCTTTCAGAGTACCAGCGAGATTTTCTCGCCGTCAGTAAACGCTCTAATACGCAGTGTTATATTACAAGTAAGTACTTCATCATCTTGGGAAGCCCCTGTTGAATTCTGTTCTAATCTGATTAATATTCGCAACGTGGATTATTAACATATGTTAACTTGTCATTTAGATATCCAAGTTATTATTATGTATATTCTGAAATTTTTAATATGTTCTAGATATTGTCCTTGTCATGTTGTTATTGCGTTACAAGTTATAATCGTTATCTTTAAGATTATATCATATTCATGGGCCTGTTTGCATATGCTATAACACAACCTGTTTGTTTAACACATGCCTTGCTATTTGCAATATGTAAAATTAATGTCGCAGACACAAATCTGACTTTGTCTTCAGTGATAGTTGAGTCATTAATGACCTATAATTAATTACACATTTACAGTGATATTATAAGTAAAAATGTATAATCATTTGTAGAATAGAACCCACTTACTATCTGTTGAAATATATAACACAATTAGTTAAGTAACTTTAATGCGATGACTAAAGGAATGTTGAGTTACGTACAAGTAAAATACATTATTCTTATTGTCTGTCTGAGTTAATAACTTAGAAAGTTTATTGTATCAGTGTCTGTTACGTTAACAAGTTGTTCCTATAAATACCCATTATAATTTGAAGTTTTTATGTTAATATGAAGTTTCAACTAGTATTCATTACCAGTTTTAACTTCAAATTTACAAGATTGATAGGTAGGCTATAAGTACTACATTTTTTTCTAGGAGCGTTCAGGCAACAATACGTTCAACCACAACTCCCTAACACTCCAGTATAAGCTGGACAATGAGTTTGAGCTGGTGTTCGTGGTGGCGTACCAGCGCATCCTGCAGCTGTCGTACGTGGACAAGTTCCTCAACGATGTGCACCTCGAGTTCAGGGACAAGTACAAGAACGAGCTTCAGGGCAGCAGTCATATGACGGACTTTGATTTCAAGATGGCCTTCGATAGAGTGCTGAGGGAGTGTGAGAGTTGGGGTGAGTGGGGCAGTTTATGGTTATTGGGAATATTTTATGGTAAATGTGGCTTTGATAATGACTGAGCAAGAGAAGAGATAAATGGGCAGTGTCTCTAACTCTCTAATGTGATGTACTAATTTTCTTGACAACCGCTTGGCGCAGTGGTTTCAGCGTTGGCCGCTCGGCTCACTGCATCGGGTGGTTGCGGGTTCGATTCCCGCCAGAGTTAAATTTCAGAAACGGCCTTTCCGTAATTTTCTCTGGTCTGGGTATCACTGGGATCACCCAAGTCCATTGTATGGTAGCCATAGTACTTGTGTTGCTTAGTTTGGGACCATACAGTGGGTGTATTTGTCTGGCGATATTTATTGTTTTATTTACATCCAAATGCCATTGGAAGAAAAAAATATTGATACTATAATATTGAATACCTATTTCGAATTATCAGAATAACCATATCATAATTAATTTCTTTGCAGCTAAGTCGCAAGCTATGATTCCAAAAAAAATGAAAACATTTGAAGACTCGCAGAAGTCTAAAAAGACTGTTGCTTCTATGATTGAGCGCAAAGGAGAAGAGAAAGGAAAGAAGTCTGGTAAGTCATTTACTTTAATAAAAAACTACCTTTTATGGTAATTTTTTTCGGGTTCCGTACTCAAAGAGTTCCAACGGGACCCTATTACTAAGCCTACGCTGCTATCTGTCTGTCTGTACGTCTGTCAGCGGGCTGTATCTCACGAGCCGCTATTACGGCTTGTGAGTAGTGAGTAGAGTTGAAATTTTCATAGAAAATCATCGTTCATTTATTTTTCATATATTTTCATTTCTGTTGCCGCTACAACAACAAATACTAAAAATAAAATAAACTTTAAAAATAAAGGGGTTCCAACAAGAAACTTGATATTTTTGACGTTTTTATTCTACGGTGGTACGGAATCCTTTATGTGCGAGTCCGACACGCTCTTGGCCGGTTTTTAATTAATGAATAGTGTCGTACCCTTTACCTTCAAGAGGAAGGCATGTGTGCACTATTACTTAACCTATATTAATCTCTTCTGATTACAGTAAAAATAGTAGAAAATAAGAGCTTGACCAATGGCAAAGTGGAGGAGTCTCCGGAACCGGAAGACGACGTGATCGCGGCTAACCGCGCCAAACTCGCGCAGAAACTCGCGTCCAAAAACAAGAAGGAGGTCAAGATGTGAGTTACACTATACCATACACATTTTTTTATAGCCTATTAACTGTCCCACTGCTGGGCAAAGGCCTTCCCGTGTTTCTTCCATAACTCCCGATCCTAAGCCATTTGCTGCCACGTTCCGGCCGCAAAGTTGACCACATCGTCTCTCCACCTTCGCCTCGGTCTGCCTCGACGTCTGCGACCGTCTTCCGGCGTCCAGGTTGTGACACGATATGCCCATCTCCGCGGGTCCATACGCGCGACATGGCCGGCCCAGTTCCACTTCAGATGTGCCGATTTCTCGCCCACGTCAGTTATTCGAGTGCTGGAGCGCAGGGTGGTGTTCCTGACCATAGACATAGTTATTTTTTTTATTTGAGACATGATGGGCTATACTTTATGGTGCAAGTTCCGTACTGGGCCTGCCGCGATATTGTATGCCGCTTTCGGAGATCCGCTCTGCGTTTATTTTTGTCCAGTGTCCCTCTGACATGCGGCAGATGTGTCCAGCCCAAGCCTATTTACAGCTATTTATCACTAACTTGCTTCGAGTGACTCTTGACTCCTACGGACACGTTTTACACTAAATAAATATTCGCGACAGTGCCACTAAGTCGCCGAAGAGTCCGAAGAGTCCGAAGGTGGATCGCGTGAAGCAGCCGCGCGTGTGGGAGCTGGGCGGCGGCGCGCGCGACCTGCCCGCGCTCGACTTCAGCTCCGACAAGCCAGAGGACGCCGACAAGGAGATCACGCCCGACACGCAGGTACATACACACCACCACACATCACACACACACGCACACACACCCCACACCAGTACATCATAACACCCACCATGTGGTAGGTACACCAGAACTTCATAACCTTCTATGAATGAGAATCAATACTAGGTCAACAACACTATATTTAAGACTAATCTTTCTAATCAATATAGTTTTGAAATCATCGAAATCGGTCCATACGTTGCGATTTTTTAACACATTTTATATAATGTGCGGCATGTGCGTGTGACGTCACACGGGACCGTCGGATTGAAGGCGCGCTGTACCCGCGCCGGCCCGCGCCGCCGTTCATTACAAAGCGCGCGTGGCTCAAATGATGTCACAATAACTTCGAAAAATTTTGTCGTAGACCAAAAATGTTTGCACTGTATGTTATGGATTTTTTAGCTCTATAAATCTGCATTCCCAACACAATTCGTTACGGAAACCCATTGGGAGTTCTACTCCACCAAGCCAACTCGACACCTGGGTATAAATATCAAATGATAATAATTCAATGATTCCGCGGTCATTCCACCACGTAGTGGGAGCTGCTGCCACAAGAGTGCCCAGGCATTGGCCCAGGCTCGTTGTGGACAGACCACGGAATCACTGACTTATTATCATTTAATATTTATACCCAAATGTCTAGTTGGCTTGGTAGTGTAGTAATAATTTACTGTGGCGTTGTAGTTAGATGTGGTTGTAATCGGTGTTGTTACTCGTACAGCTGATAGGTCAGATGGCGGGCGCCATCCGCGACCTGGAGGTAGACTCGGACTCGGAGCCGGAGAGCAGTGACGACGAGCCGCAGCGCGCCGCCCACGCCAGCCCCAAGAAGACCACCGGCATGTTCAGTATATTCAAGGGTGAGTACAACAACTAGATGGGGAGCCGTAGAAGGGTTTTCTGGATTTACTCAAGCGCGTCAGATTAAGATAAGGGAGATACCATACATATTGATAAGAACCTCCAACCAGTATGAGCCCTTAATATAGGAGGACACAATCAGGGGAATATAAAAAAAAATACCATCTTAAAATACTCGAGCGATTAATCCCCCTTATCTTAATCTGACGAGATTAAGATAAGGGGGATTAATTACTAGCTAAGAAGTGTCAAAAGTGTCAATTTTGCTAATTTGATCGTCAGTCTAAGAAATGGGAGCATCTGTAAGTTTCACTAACCACCCCCTCTGAAAATCTGACGCTCTCGAGTCATTTTTTTTTTTCAGTTTATTATGTTGCAGCATAAAAAATTTCAATATCTGACACGCTTGAGTATTTCCATGTTACAATTTTGAATTTTAGATGTAGACGCTTTCCCCACCACTGAAAGTGGAAACATCTAGGACCATTTATTCTTCCTATCATCTAAAAAACCAAACCTAATAGGTTTCCGCGACGATGAGTAAATCCACAGTTAGCATCATGGGCTCCCCCTCTAAACAAAATAAGTCTCTGAACATTCTCAGTTTTTCAACTTGCCTGCTCGCTTTTGTTTTGCATCGAATCCATAATTTTTCTTCATCTAAACAAAATTGTGGCGGGAGAATTAGTAGGCTGAAATGGCGAGGGAATTAGTGGGCGGGACACATAGCCCGAAGAACTGATGGCTGAAGGGGCAGAAAAGTTCTTGAGTGACCACGTACCGGAAGACGCAGCGTGGGTAGGCCCCACAAGGTGGACCGACGACCTAGAGAAGGTCGCGGGAAACCGCTGGATTTAAGTGGCATAGGACCGGTCGTTTTGAAACACCTTAGAAGTCCTATTTCGAACAGTGGACGTCTTTTGGCTGACATGACGATGATGAAACTAAATTTAGACATGTTTCTAATGTTTGGTTTTGATAATATTCACTAACGTTTGTAAAATAAAAATGAATAGTCATATATATTTTCATGTCATTGGCAGTGGTAGTTTACCCGAATAAGTACTCTGGCCCAAACCCCCTGTCTTTGAGATGGATTACATGCCCTGGATATTGCAATAGGCTCGCCTCATACCGCCCTTATTACATTGGTACCAGAATACGATGGATGTATGGTGTTTTGGCAGGTCTGGTGGGGTCCAAGGCCCTCTCCGAGGAGACGATGCGACCAGTACTGGACAAGCTTCGCGACCATCTGATCGGCAAGAACGTCGCCGCTGATATCGCCAACAAGCTCTGCGATTCCGTCGCCATCAAGCTAGAAGGAAAGGTATGTGGCAATGGGAAAGGGTTGCAGAAAGGTTGCAGGTTTGATTCCCGCTGGAGGCAAATTTCGGGGACTATCTTTTCGTAATTTTACAAGGGCGTCTACTACGAAATGAAATGCTTCGGCTGGCGGATAATACATTTTCCCACTCCGAAAGTGTTTCGGAGTAGGGTCTACGAAAGAAGAAACGTCAGATCACGACTATTGAATCCGAAGTTCAGATCCGAAACATTTTCGGAATAGGAAAACCCACGATCCGTCAGTCGAAGCATTTCATTTCGTATTTCGGAGTTGCCGCCCTCGTCTGGGTGTCAATGGGATTGCTCCCAGTCCATTGTATGGTGTCCATACTACAAGCTTGTCTTAGTTTGGGACCGTAGCGTATTTGTCTGGTGATATTATTATAAAGCCTCATTCGCGTTTGTGCAAGTAGGCTGAAGTGGCACTGGGCGGGCACATAGCCCGAAGAACTGATGGCCGATGGGGCAGAAAGGTTCTTGAGTGGCGACCACGCAGCGTGGGTAGGTACAAGGTGGACCGACGACCTAGTGAAGGTCGCGGGAAACCGCTGGATGCAAGTGGCCCAGGATCGGTCGTTGTGGAAAACCTTGAAAAAAAAAAAAAAAAAAATTAAAGTTCGCTGACGGTGATGGAAAACATCGTGAGGAAACCTACCTATCCCTCGGGATTAGGTAATAGTCAGTTCCTGTATACACGGCGACAAGGTTCACCACCTGTTACGTTCTGACTATCTGGTGAAACGTGGACTTTGAGTTGGCTTAATACCTCCACAATGCGGTGGTGTATGGCCACTCGCACTCTGACTACCCCCGAATGGGGATAAAAGTCGTGACGTTACATTTCATTTAATTTTTCTTATGATGATGATGCGATTCTGTGAGTGGTGTAGATCTGTGGTATGACCAGCTGACCCCCCCCCCCCCCCCCCTCCCCCCTCCTCGGTGCAGGTGCTGGGCACGTTCGAGAGCGTGTCGAAGACGGTGCAGGGTACGCTGACGGAGTCGCTGGTGCAGATCCTGTCGCCGCGGCGCCGCGTGGACATCCTGCGCGACTGCCTGCACGCGCAGCAACAGGGCCGCGCGTACGTCATGGCCTTCTGCGGGGTGAGCACGATACATTACTCATAATACAGTGGTGGTCAGCCAATTAGGGACACAGTACTGAAGAAGGCAGATTTTCCTTCAGGTCAGGACTTGAAGAAAAATCTGCCTTCGTAGGTCTACAACTCAGATTGGTTTCGCAAAAATGAAATATGAAAAAGTAATAAACTATTTCACGCATAAACATCGTCAAATAAATATAGTATATGTCACTTTATTTATTCGACGATGTTTATATATTTTAGTTTTCAGTGCGAATTTTCCTGAAAGCTTTACTCAGTTTTTTTTTTATTATTTCCCTTTCTTGGTCTGAAGTACACTTTACCCCCCTAATTTATAGAAAGTTATTCTTAGAAACGCGTTGTAAAACCATCGTAAACAGGCTTAAAATCTCAAAAAGGCGAGGCGTAACATATGTATGTTATTTAAGTTGCATGTGTTTGATCAGGTGAACGGCGTGGGCAAATCCACGAACCTGGCGAAGATCTGTTTCTGGCTGATCGAGAACAACCTGTCGGTGCTGATCGCGGCGTGCGACACGTTCCGCGCGGGCGCGGTCGAGCAGCTGCGCACGCACACGCGACATCTGAACGCGCTCCATCCGGAGACCAGGCACAACGGCAGGAAGATGGTGCACCTCTACGAGAAGGGATATGGTCAGTACTTTAAAGATGGAAATGATTGCTACTTTTAATTGATTTGAGTGAAAGAGTTGGAAGTCCAACCCCCCCGCCTTCTCCCTCTGTCCCACCCCCCTTCAGCAGGGCTAGCACACACGCCAAAACAAGACTTGTCACGCTCTTATGGGTCTTATGGGCGGCTGCAGTGGTGTGTCTATAGTGCCGCCCATAAAATGCCTTTGGTATTTCAAGCATCTATAGGCTACGGTAAGGGGCCATCCATAAATTAAGTCACACGTAAAGGGGGTCGATGAAATGTGACATTGTGTGACAAGGGGTGGGAGGGGGTCCTAAGTTTCGTGACGTCACATTTAAAAATCTAATATATCTAAGTATCAAACTGACATTTGAATTTTTGACCATTTTTTTTTTTAAATTCTGATAATTTAAAAAAAAATATGTGAAATCACACTAGGGAGGGGGGAGTTTCACAAATGTGACCAGCATTAACAAGGGGGGAGGGGTAAAAAAATCATGAAATTCGTGTGACGTAATTTATGGATGGCCCCAACTGCTAACATCAGGCGGGCCGTGCGCCTGTTTGCTTGTTTAGTAACATAAAACAAACTATTCACCACAAAATTGACCCAAAAACTCTCCCCACAGGCAAAGACGCCGCCGGCATCGCAATGGAAGCCATTCGCTACGCTAACGACAGCAAAATCGACGTGGTCCTAGTCGACACGGCCGGCCGCATGCAGGACAATGAACCCCTCATGAGGGCACTGGCCAAGCTCATCAAGGTCAATGAACCCGACATGGTACTCTTCGTCGGAGAAGCCCTGGTGGGGAACGAAGCTGTTGATCAACTAGTGAAGTTCAACCAAGCGTTGGCCGATCATTCGTCGTCGACGAATCCTCACGTTATTGATGGGATTGTGTTGACGAAGTTCGATACGATAGACGATAAGGTGGGTGCGGCGATATCGATGACGTATATCACGGGACAGCCGATTGTGTTCGTTGGGACCGGTCAGACTTATACGGATTTGAAGGCGTTGAATGCGAATGCTGTGGTCCATGCGCTGATGAAGTGAAGTGGGTGAGTTGTGTGCTGTTATAGGTTGATATATACTTTTCAATAATATTCTTAGTATTCCGGGATATTGCGGGCAAAGTACGTGTTTTAAATATAGATTTAATGAAAGATTCCATTATGTCAGTGCGTGGGATGGTTGTATATTTAAAATGCGGTTTTGTTCTCTTTATCGATTTGACGACATTATAGATTTACAGAAATGTTTTATTTTGACAAAACTTCACTTACTATCACTATACTATTACTTTATTATTAGGTCTTCAAAGAAACTTAGCAAAATGTATTTACTTTTGTTCCAAATTCATCTATAAACCATTGACAATAGTATTACAAAGCGCTTTTCAAAACAAGTGTTTAGTAAAGTTATTTTTAATTGATGTATGTGACCATTTAGTGGTATTTGAACCGAACGTCTCCGTGCTTCGGAGGGCACGTAAACAGCCGGTTCCGGTTGTTGTCATCTAGGCAGAAGTCGTTAAGACTTGTCAGAGGTTACGGGCAGCTTGAACAACTTTCACACCAGGTTTATCACTAAAAATACGATAAAAAGTAGATGGATCAAACATTTCTATTAAAAAATCACTAATTGAAATAGTATATCAAAATTATAACAGCATACACTTATATTCAATTATAACCCTTATTACTATGGTCATATTAAATATTAACATCGTTTGTCTTCAAATGGTAATGGTTATTATTATAAAAATAAATGTTTTATTTTCATATTTTTTTGTTTTTATTCAACATACAGGGTGTTACGAGGGTACTGGTGCGCGATGATCGCTTGGCATGGTAGAAAGAACAGCAGAGGCTTACCATCACCTATCGAATGGTGTAATAATACAGTGTATGGTATTATTTTTTTCAAAATTAACTACATCGATTCTTTGCTACGAATATTATTTTAGTTTTAGTTTTCATCAAAATTGGCCCCGAGACTCCTTTGAGTACTTTTCGCTATTCCACATAGTTTCGGATTTGGCCATCCACGCACACTTGAAAAATTCACCCTGTATATTTCACATTTTGTTTGGTGCTAGCCCCGCCTGCCAAGCAAACTCGCATATCAATACACATGTAAGAATAATATTATTTAAGTTTAACGTTACATACTCGCTTTATACTGTGTGTCATAATTTGTGTTATAAAAATATTAGGACAATTTTATAAAGGGTAGGTAGGTAGGTACAAATTCATATTTTCCGCAGTAACTGCTATTAGTTTTGCTACTTTTCAAGTTTTTAATTCAGACATTCCTATTCGCTTTTTGATACACGATGGCGATGGTGCAATTCTGTTATCGCTACGACTAAATTAAAATTGTAACATCTAAAAATATTGATGTCTTGGTAGAATAGATCCGATCCGAGAATCAATAGATGGTAGACTGTCGATCGATGGTAGAATGACATTAGTGGACATCGATCGACCGTTTCTACATAGAGAAACGTTCGACCTGAGGGCCTACTCTTTTACAAACGAAAACGAAATTTCGGACGAAATTTCGCGTATTTCCTACTACGTTTCTCATTCATTCCGCCATTTCTAACGAACGAAAATTGTTTGACGTCTTCGTCGTCGTCGAATCTAAACGTCAAGCAACTTTCGTTCGTAAGAAATATCGGAATGAATGAGAAACGTAGTAGGAAATACGCGAAATTTCGTGCGAAATTTCGCGCTTTCTGGTGCTTCCAGATGCCTCGCATATCTCGCCCGAGCACTCATGTTATGACTCATGTCATTTACCCCCAAAATAAAAAGCTATGGACTCACTGGCATCACAAATCACTTTCGTTCCTAGAAATACTTTGTAAAGTCATTGTAAACAGGTTTAATAATAATAATATTAGCCCTTTTAACGTCCCACTGCTGGGCACGGGCCTCCCCTCAATGCGAGGGAGATTCAGGCCATAATCCACCACGCTGGCCCAGTGCGGGTTGGTGGATTTCACATGTCTAAGACATGCAGGTTAACTGGTTTAAATCTCTATAAATTTGGCAGTATGTCTACGTTCCGACTTCAAAACTGAGTGCTCGAGCGCGGCATGCGTCTGATGTAGACGCACCCATTGATCATCGATTGATAAAAGTTTAGTTGCGTGTCAACAAAATTAGCGCCATTTCTTTCATTTAACTTCTAATCAATCTTGTTATTAAAGCAATGTTTATACTTAGTAAATATTAGATTTAATTTGGAGTGCCTTGTATTGCTTATATACAGCTTTTTTATCACTACAAACACTGCCCGTTGCCTTTTGGCGATATTCAACAGTATTTATGTAATCTTCATGCAGTACTATTAAATTCATTAGGCGCCTTTATATGAGTTAATGAAATTGTTACCTAATTGTTTGGGAGAAAAGATAAAATAGAGGTGAATGAGTTTCGTAGTACTGTATAAATTATAGGATAAATGACTAATATCCACACTTATCAGGGGGCCTACTCGCTTACAAACGAAAACGAAATTTCGGACGAAATTCGCGTATTTCCTACTACGTTTCTCATTGATTCCGACATTTCTTACCAACGAAAATTGTTTGACGTCTGTCGAATCTAAACGTCAAACAATTTTCGTTCGTAAGAAATTCCGGAATCAAAGAGTAGGCCCTCAGGGCCGTGGCTCGCGGGACGTGGCTCACCGTGCTCCGTCTTCATATAAAATGTACCCACTGATATTTTTGAGCCTCTGATGGAACTCGGTCCACCACGTCCCGGGCACGGCCCTGATATGTGTGGATAGTCCTTTAGACTGAATATAGGATTGCATGTAAATATGCGTCTTATGAACCATTCTGTATACTCAGACAATGTATTAATTTTTCCATCATATTTCATCGCTTGTTAGATTAGTTGGTATAGTTAGCATGCTGATGTGGCTTTGTACTAATCATTAGCTTAGTTAGAACATTGTTTTCTTCTAATTATTCAATATTTCATCTCAATTAATTTGATTAGCAGAGACGGTAGTAGCATCTTGTTATCCACTGTCTTATTTTTGGGTTTATAAGCCAAAGAAGAGAAACAAGTATTATCCTAACATGCATTAGGTACTTAGGGGTTTGAAGATTGAAAGCAGTTTAAACTACAAAATGAATAGGTAAGCCCATTCAGCATGTTGACTAACAAAATGTTAAAGAAATCATAACAGGTTCATGTCAGTTAACAATTTAATTATTATACAAAAGTTTTTTAAATATTTAATTAATTAAATGATGATTTGTAAAGTTGATTTTTCATTGTTTCCCATTGTTAACTACGAAGTCCGAACGATAGAATTCGAAAAGAGATCAATACGAACTAAAGTAACCGACAGCTAAGAATTGCAAAGTTGAAGTGGTTATTGGCCGGGTAGTACTACTCATGTACTACTCTACCAAGCTAACTAGGCACTCGGGTGGGATCGCCATCGCTTTTTTGTGCGGGTGACGTCACATTTGACAGGCGCCTAGTTGGCGCCTAGTTGGCCGTTGGGGCAGAAAGGTTCTGAATTTCAGACCTTTCTGCCCCAACGGCTGAATGGTGACCGTGAGCCGGAACACGTAGTGTAGGACGTCCACAAGGGACTGACGACATCGCACGCGGAGCGGGGTCGCGGTGCACGCGAGTGGCGGAGGACTGTGATGTGTGGACATCATTGGCCTATATCCAGCAGTGTATGGATGGAACTACGAAACCCTCGAACTTCCTCACTTTTTAAATAATACGTCAATACATATACCTATTATGGTGCGTTCCATTCACTGTTAATTTTGTAAATTTCGTTATTTTCGTCCACAAATCTCGTTCCACTCGCACCAACTTGTACTGAAAGTGATCAAAATTATCGTTTTTAACACTTTTTACCCGACTACGGAGGCGTTATGATTTTGACCGGTATGTATGTATGTATGTATGCATGTATGTATGTATGTATGTATGTGCGTCTGTTCCCACCTAACTTCCAAACTACTTGTCGTAATTTGACAAATGAGGTATCGTCAGAAGCGGCTTAATGGCGCGCTGGTTATAGGCTATGTGACGTTACATAAAATTGCATATGGCGCCCTCTAGAGGACAAAATGTCATGAACTAAAAAAAAAAATTTTTTAATGAAACCGTGTGGGGTATCAAATGAAAGAGCTTGATGAGCACATTTCAAAAATATATATATTGTTACCTATAACTCCAAAATAATTAAATAAAAAGTAAGTTTAAAAACTAAAACCCGACTACGGAAAAAACGCGCTCTAAAAAGTATGAAACAAGAAAATATTCTCATCTAGAGGATAGCCGTGGTCCGTGTTCATGTGCCATTTGGCCCTAAAAGACCTACACGGACCACGGCTATCCTCTAGATGAGAATATTTTCTTGTTTCATACTTTTTAGAGCGCGTTTTTTCCGTAGTCGGGTTTTAGTTTTTAAACTTACTTTTTTTGTGGACGAAAATAACAAAAATTACGGTGAATGGAACGCAGCATTATAGGAATCAAGTATAGCTAGCTCACGAGTTTAGGTCCAAATAGTCAAATTACTGTCCGTGGTGCGTTACAACTGGTCTTCCACTAGTTGTTACAGTCTTATTTCTGTGGCTACCAGCCTATACTGTTATTATTGTCTCCCGCTTTGTTATGGAGGGAAGTGGATAATCTTCTTCCAACTCCTATCCTTTCTTCTGATTAAATTCGTGCGGGTTCCAAGACAACTTAGCTTTTCCCCGGGACTCGCCGAGGGTCAAACCTTGGCGTCATCGTTGGACACCATTGTCGATCCTGGCTTACAGGAGTAACAGTGGGGGGAATGTGAGGCGGCCTTAGTCCCATAAAAAAAATACACATTAGACCCAAGGACTGTTATAGGTATGTTAATTAGACTCAACACTGTCCACTAGTTGTTGCTAGCACCAATTACCGCAATTACAATAATGTTTTCATTCGTCCTTTTAATTATCCAACATCCTAATTAAAACGAAATTACGTTCATAGCCTTTTTCGGTACAATTTATTCAACGTGCCGGTGTAACGACGTGCGCTAGGGCTAACAAAATATGGAGAAAGCTTATGAATTTGTGAAATCATGGATTGTCAACTACAAATTGGATTTGTGCTGTTGCCTCGCTCCTGTTAGGGTTGGCCTGCTAATTATTGGATACATTAATATAATCATAGCGGTAAGTCATTATTGAATATTTATAAGATTAACTAAGTACTATTGACGATTCATAGGTAAGTGCTCCCTCTAGCTAACATTAATTTTGACTTTATTTGAGGGAAGTGGATCCAACTCCAATTTTTAGGGTTCCGTACTTCAAGAGAAAAAAAGGAACCCTTAAAGAATCAATTTGTTGCCCGTCTGTCAAGAGGTGCGGTAGGTACCTTTTATAATACATTGCAGTCTTGTATTTGAGTGCCCTAGTCCATTGTACTTATGGTACTCATAAGCTGCTTAGTTTGAAAAATACAGTACCTAGTTGGCCATAAGAAATTGGTGCATCCAGATACCTTACTACCTCGCCCGAACACTTAAGGTACGATTCCGACGAACGCGGCAAACAGCACACGTCAGTGGGTCTCATACAAATTGTGGCGATGACGTGCCGCGACGGCAGACGGCATTACAATTTGTATGAGACCGACGTCGTCTGCTGTCTGCCGCGTTCGTCGGGATCTTACATTTATGAAGTGACTATGGGTTCCGACGTCAAAACTGAGTGCTCGGGCGCGGCATGCGCATGTAGACCCTGTAAATGACTATCACTTCGTTTCCCAGTGCATTTCGATATTCGGCATAGCCGACGGGAGCTTCGACCCGCTCTTAGTCCAAGTGCAGCAGCCAGAGATACCGGACGATGACACCACCAAGTCCAAACGGTTCCCGGCCATGGCCTACGCCACCGAGCTCTCCTTCAACGTGGTACTGCTATGTGCCGTTCATCGGGTAATATTATTTAACTGTCCACGAAAATCTACTTAAACAACGGCCAATTAGAAGCGATACGAAATGGTAAATGGTCGAGTTCAAGTCGGTGGTTCGCCACCATTTTGGAAATTCTTGGTTCATTTTCTGTGTTGGAAAGCGTAACTAAATGTAGGCGAAACATTAAAAGGAATTAAGTAATTAAAATAATTTAAGTATCACTACGCGTTGGTATATATATAGATTTCCTTCCGTAGAGTACCTATAATAATAATTAATACTTATAGGCACAATAATAGGTGCTAAATTGGTGTAGCCTTCTCGCATGGCATCGATATTATCGAAATGACAAGCGCCTGACCAAATGTTACAAGCAATTTGTGACAGTGGTATAGTTGTAGCGAGGGTGGTCCGCTCGTTCGTTTAACTGTGTCGCGGGTTCGATTCCCGTGAGGGTATGATTCCAGAAACGATGTTTTCCAGAATTTGCGCTGGTCTGGATATTTCTAAAATCACCCCCTTCTATATCACCCGAGATCATACTTAATTACTACACATCGACTCCTAAGATCGATAGCAGCTAAAGGCTTGGATGGGTCCACTGAAGCTCACGCTCACCCGCCTGTATCGGCAACGTCACAAGTTGGGGGCCATCCATAAATTACGTCACACGAATTTCATGATTTTTAGACCCCTCCCCCCCTTGTCACAGGTGGTCACATTTGCGAGACTCCCCCCCCTCCCTGTATGACGTCACATATTTTTTACAAATTTCAGAAAATTTCACACTTTTTCGTTAAAAATTCAAATTTCGGTTTTAGTGCCTAGATAGTTAGATTTTTAAATGTAACGTCACAAAACTTAGGACACCTCCCACCCCCCTGTCACACTATGTCACATTTCGTCGACCCCCTCCCCCCTTTACGTGTGACGGAATTAATGGATGGCCCCTTGCCTGGTCACGTTAAATAACGGTACCTATACAAATACCGGTTCGGTCCGGTCGGTCCGGACCGGTCATCATCATCATCATCATCTCAGCCGAAAGACGTTCACTGCTGGGCATAGGCCTCCCGCAAGGTTCGCCACGATGACCGGTCTTGCACTGTCCGCATCCAGCGGATTCCTGCGACCTTCGCCAGATCGTCGGTCCACCTTGTGGGAGACCTACCCACGCTACGCTTTCCGGTATTTCAACGTTATTTTTGACCTGCGACGGTTACTGCCCAGTACACGACTGGTCATGTTCAAAGATCCCTTGTTTATTCGTTTGCAGAATGACATGCCTCTATTGCGCACGTACATGCTGTATAGCATCTCTGCGTTAATCGTCTCGTCGTTGGTCTACTCGATGGCTAAGATCGACATCTACGCTTTGGGTTTGGTGATCAGCATCAGTGAGTATTGTTATCACGTCACTAGCCCCTTAAGGCCCCGCTTCCCCACCGCGCGTTTCTGCCGTCTGGATTGGTCGAGAGCGCACTAGCCCCGCCCACTTTTTTTGCGAAAATATCGAAAATCATAAATTGTGACGTGAAAAACTATTGCATCACCAAAATCGATCTTAATTTTTTTAGGTATTATCTTTCTCCATCTTTTGGCGAAAAAAACAATAAAAAATTCCAAGCCGTTTAGAAGGAGATAGAAATTTTAAGACGAAAACAGCTTCATTTTGATATTTTTTTTCACATAGAAAAAGAGGATAAAGCACTTTTTTCCTGCTTATTTTTTAAAGATGAGGGTACAGTTTTTACGGTGATATATTTTTAAAAATTTTTACTCCACTCGTCTAAGAGGAGATAGCCTCCAAAAATGCCTCGTTAGCTGCTGTCCCCGTCTTAAAACCAGGGTGCATAGTCATTAGGCCCGCCACATACATACGGAACTCCGTTTCGAAATATCAAATAGGGGATTCCGAACGCAGTAAATCCATCCAAATGTATGGACGGATGGCGGGCCTTCCTTAGCCATTGAACTGCCTATAGTTTGCTATACCGACCAATCAGAGGGTCGGAAGAAAGAAAGACTCGGCGCCATGGGTAATTTTTTAACAATAATAATTCACTGATCCTTAAAACTTTGTGAAATTCTTCCTCGAATTTCAATTGATGTATCCTTGCACGGACCAATAAAAATTGCAGGTGCAAACATGCAGTGGTAATGCATATTATATTAGACAAGCGGGGGGGGGGGGGGGGGGGGGGGGGGGGTTGCCCTATGTGGCGTCTAGGGTTTATTGGTCTGTGCCTATTTTAAATTAAAATGTAACGTCACGACTTTTATCCCCATTCGGGGGTAGTCAGAGGCGTGAGTGGCCATACACCACCACATTGTGGAGGTATTAACCAATTCAAAGCCCACGTTTCACCAAATAGTTAGAACCCAACGTAGTGAACCTTGTCGCCGTGTATACAGGAACTGACTATTACCTAATCCCGAGGGATAGGTAGGTTTCCTCACGATGTTTTCCCTCACCGTCAATAATAATAATTCACTGATCATTAATAACTAAAATTACAAGTGCAAACATGCAGTGGTAATGCATATTATATTAGGCGAGCGGGGGGGAGGAGAGTTGCCCTATGTGGCTTCATTGGTTTATTGGTCTGTGCCTATTTAAAATTACTTTGTACAAATATTGCATAAAACTATTAAAAATTAAATTTGAATTTCAAACAGCATTTTTTTACTATTAGGTAGGTACTCTTGCATTGTGAAAGTATTAAATCATACTACTGAAACATCCTGTATAAGTCTACGTGTCATTCCAGTTTTCCAAGCATACGTGGTAATCCTGGTAAGAAGCTTCATGGTCGAATTGAAATTAGCAAAGAAGAATCTAGAACTACCCACGCTAACCCTTAGTAGCCCTATACAAGAGCCTGAGGATCTAAATGATACTAAGAGTCTACAAGAGACTAAGGGCCCCGAAGTCGATGTCGAGACTACAGTCACTCCGGAGCCTGAGCCTGGTGTCCATACACCCGAAACTAGACTCGAGACAGTGGACGAATGCCCTAAGGAGGAAACTACGAACGAGAAAAAGTAAACTTTGTCAGAAACATTTGTTAGTAAATTATTTATTTGGTTCATGATTGTGTTTTATTAATCAACCCTTTTAAGTAATCATGACTATTTTTGGGACTTGATACACTCTTAAGCTCGGGATACATGACGACACTTGACACTAATACAATAGTGTATACACCGTGTGTCTGCGTGTGTACATCACCGCGACACCTTGATACAGATGTAGTGGCGGTGTCGCTACACTGAGTGTCGAGTGTCGCCGTGTATCCTGAGCATTAGGGTGCGTTTCCACTGACGCGGAGCTGGGCGGATTGGAGCGGAGCGGCGGACTGTGACGGGCCAAGAGCGGAGTGGAGATTTCGAGCAGTGATTGGCCAATTCACGGTCCACTCCGCCCAGCTCTGCGTGAGTGGAAACGCACCCTTATGGTCAGCGCAGACTCGAAAACAATTGAAAGTCAACTTAACTTACTGTGACATACGGAAAGTATAATAAGCGCGGTAGAGACTGTGTCATAGTTTGCCATTGAGCTCAGACGAAAGTAATAGGCGCCGCCATAGACCGACTGCTAGAAGCACAGTGCCGACAGCTTCAAGCGTTCGGAACTGACCGCTCCAAGCAGTCCGTCTATGGCGCGCTAAGGTAGAAGGCGGAAGAATAGGTATAGTTCGCGACAGGTAGAGATGACGTTCGGGTTATGAGCTTTTTGCAGAATAAAATCCGAATCAAATTAGCAGGACCCGCAACGCAACAGAATAATTTAATTTAATAATTTTGTGGGCGATTTTAATTGTTTATCGGGTCCTGCTAATTTTGATTCGGATATATAGGTAGATAGGTCGAGGTGTAAAGTTAACAAAAACAACAATTAAGTCAAACAAACTTGTAATTGTCAACGTAGAAACATTAAATACAATTATGGAATCATTCAATAATGTTTATCACAAATGTATGACTTGAAAATATAATTAAATACAAAATGCAAGAAAACCTAACCCCCAAATTTATAGAAAATCACAATGGACTTACACTACTGGCATTACAAATCACTTTTTGCCTAGAAATGATTTTTAAAACCATTTTAAATTTGTTAAAAATCTCTATAAATTTGGCGGTATAGCTCACACTAACTTTTCGTCATCGAGAGGGAGGGGGGGGGGGGGGGGGGGGTTACCTGGACCCCCCCAGAACCCACATTTTAGTACTACTTTCTTTTACCTATGGGAAGTTCCATACGCACAGTTCCATTCCATACAACTCTCTAAACACAACATAACATTTTCCTTAAGACTAAGTTCTGACCCTGTTACACTTAGGCGCGTATTAATAAATGCATCTCAAAGTTGAGATCGATCTTAAGATGCTATTGACAGATGTTCCATACATTAAAAGTCAAAGCTGCAACTTAAGATCGGTCTCAACTTTGATATATGCATGCATTAATAAGAGCTTTAGAAAACACTCATATAAAAACAATATCTAACTACGCGTATTGATTACAGTAGCGATTTAACTAATAGATATGGCACCGGGTTTGGACGGTAGCCTGTGCGTCTATGGTGACATTTCCAACATAAGTTGAACTCTCTTTATTATTGACACTCCAAACAAAGATAGATCAGGTTATGTTGGATATATTTTGAGCTTCGGAAGCATAAGTGACTTTGTCTATTATATTGTGAGTTTTCTTTGATGATTTTTTAACAAATATAAGACATATTTTCATCATATTTTCTACTAAACATCTTTGGTGACTTTCCTTTAACCATTAATTTTGCGGTGTAAAGGTGGCGACTGACTATAACTTCCAATCGTGACGTAACATTCGGAATGTGTATATTCTTGTGATTATTTTATTTTTATTTTGACAGGATTAGCACGCTATCGTCGGTAAAACATGCTCGCTGAACGCTACGATTACGATAGTCTGTCGTCACCTTAATAAAAACGTTTAAAAAAATAAATTCTCTTAGAGTTTTATAAAAACAAAATGATATGAGTATTGCCTCCAAATTTTTTACGATAAGTTTATAGGTACAGTCGCATGCACGTTCATGTTACCATTTCCAACATAAGCTGAGATCTCTTAATAACGGATGCCAATAATAGGGTTCAGCTTATTATATTGGGACTAAGCCCGCCACACACTCCCACCACTGTAAGCCAGGATCCTGTAAGCCTTACTCCTGTAAGCCAGGATCGACAATGGTGTCCAACGATGACGCCAAGGTTTGACCCTCGACGAGTCCCGGGGAAAAGCTAATTGTCTTGACACCACACGAATTTAATCAAAAGAAACGATAGAAGTCAGGAGGCCATCCACTTCCATTGCGAGAGACAAAAATAACAATATAGGCTCTTTCAGACATTCAGAAGGGCTAGACAAGTGGCTGACGTCTACAAGCGTTCCTTCAAATCGCTACGCTTCATGTATGGAAATTACATAAGTCACGTGATCTACATAGCAACTTGTTGGTGATCTACATAGCGACGTTTGACATTTCCATACATTGTGAAGTGTATTCTATTCGATTAGCGTTCATGCCACTTGTCTAGGGGGGCAGTTCAGATTATGTCGGAAACGTTCCCTCAGACGTGCAAGCGTACTTGACACATTGATTAGTAGCACATAGAATGTACACAGTCGAGCAACTATCGGAACGCACCGACCAAGAACACTCAGGCCCGTATTAATTCCATATATTAAACGTCAAATCTGCATCTTAAGATCGATCAGATCGATTTGTTAATACGGGCCTTACGACCGAATACTCGTACGCAACTTAAATTTGAGAGCTGCTTAATTTTGACGCCCCATACAAAAAATTACTGTTAACGACGTCTCAAACTGCTAAGTGGGACTTAAATATTTAAGTAGCCTTTGAGTATTCGGCCGTTAGTCTTACATTAATACTAATTCTGTTGGCTACAAACTATGATGTAGTAAACCTTTAGATGGGAATCACCGCGCTTGGCAACATAATTTAAGGCTACTACCAGATATCGACTTAGTCTCGTGCCGCCCAGCGTCGTGGCTGCACGGCTATTAGCTCATAACGCTACAATGTATATTCATCACTTTCTGTTCAGACTAGTGTATGTCAGGTCTATAATGTAAAACATCATCGGCTACAAATTACGACTGAAGTAATTTTTTTACTAGATGAAGTTAACTGACATGTGCTAATGTCACTTTTTAATAGAAAAATAGAACAAATCACTTTCAAATTCAGAGAACAGTGACATTTCTAGCTGTCAGTTTACTGTCAGGGAGCGATCTCATCCTTCAGATTATACAAGCCTACATTTTAAACATCTAAATATGTTTTTGTCTCGGTCACATATTACGACGATGAGAAGAATGGCACTACAATTTACTCAAGATTCGCTTGTGAACAACAGAATTAGCACAATTCTTATTTCTTATAACTAAGATTACAAAAATGTCATTTTGTTTTTACAAAATAATATTTACTTTTTTAAATTGAGTTTGTTGAAGCTAGAGGCGAGCCCACGTCCTGTAATAAAAATAAAATAATAATGTACCTTAGTTAGGGTAGTCCAATGATCAGTCGATAACCATTGGTTCGGAAAAAATAGATCCACAGTACTATTTCAGACAGCTTTTGGTCTAAGCTTTTGCTTGAGTAACCAGTTTCTTTTGAGTAGCGCCGTGGACGAATGGCCATACAATCACATTCACAATTCGTAACAAGGCCTTACAATCACATTCTCAATTCATAAGGATTCTAATTCTTTCGGAATTATTTGCCCTAACATTTGGTGTCCAATAGTTGGTTAGTCAATAGGGGCTCTATTTATGACGACGGCTTGGCGCAGTGGTACGAGCGCAGACCGCTCGGCTCACTGAATCGCGTGGTTTCGGGTTCGATTCCCGCCAGAGGTAAATTTCGGAAATAGCTTTTTCGTAATTTGCCATCTGAGTGTCGCTGGGATCGCCCCCAGTCCGTTGTTCGGTAGCCATAGTACACGCATTGCTTAGTTTAGGACCATACAGTAGGTTAAAGTTGAGATCGATCTTAAGATGCAGTTTTGACGTTTAATGTATGGAACATCTGTCAAAAACAGCGTCTCAAGTTCGATCTTTATCTTGAGATCTATTTATTAATACGGGCCATAGTGTTTAGATACTTAGGGCGTTCGCGAATTAAATCGCGTATTTCCTACTACGTTTCTCATTGATATCGTCATTTCTTACGAACGTCGAATCTAAACGTCAATTTTCTTTCGTAAGAAATGTCAGAATCAATGAGAAACGTAGTAGGAAATACGCGAATTTCGTCCGAAATTTCGTTTTCGTTTGAAACAGAGTAGGCCCACTTACCTCGTCCCATGCCAGCAGAAAGCGTCGGGAAGTTGTCCTCCGTTAATTCGGGAGCTGTGCGGTATTTTATGCTATCTGTAGGGATAGAGAAACAATGTATTAAATTACTACAGTCGAATGAGAATCAATACTAGGTCAACAAATCAACTCATAGCGAACACTATAGTTAAAACTAAGCTTTCTTATCAATATAATCTTGAATTCAGCGAAATCGGTCCATCCGTTGCGATTTCATAACATATTTTATATAATGTGCGGCATGTGCGTGTGACGTCACGCGGGGCCGTGGGATTGAAGGCGCGCTGTACCCGCGCCGCCGTTCATCACAAAGCGCGCGTGGCTCAAATGACGTAACAATAACCGCGCGCGAACTTCGCTAGTAATTTGGTCACAGCTTCGTCAATTTTTGTCGTAGACCAAACATTTTTGCACTGTATGTTATGGATTTCTTAGCTCTATAAATCTGCGTTCTCAACTAAATTCGTAACGGGTTTCCATTGCTAATCAGACGGAGGAAACTGACAGCTATTTGTTATATTTATCAAAAAGTGACATTAGCACCTGTCAGTGTACTCCGTCTGATTGGCAATTCGACTATAGCTGGTGCTGGTGCCCACGACTTAATCCGCGTAGAATTTGTAATTCTAGGAATTGGTCTTCAATACAAACTTTCATCCCCTATACAGCCACTTCAAGTTTTATTTTCGCAATAAAAAGTAAACTGGCTCTACAATATGTTAAAAAAACCCTGTCCGACCCGAAAACGTATTGTTGGGTATCGAGATTAGATTCCATTTTTGTAAAAAAAAAACTTTTTTTTTATTTTATTTTTTAATTTTTCAATTTTTTTTTTTAATTTTTTTGGCATAGTATGTGTCCCATTGCTGGGCAAAGGCCTCCTATATTTTTTTGTAATACAAATACCCCGTTTACATATTTTTTTTTTTTTATAAAATGACGTTATCACATACTTTGTGGTCTGAGGTGACGCCACACGATCTAACATAATTACTTCCGGTAACGGTGTTGTCATATTTTTAAAATTAGCTACATTATGTGGCAAAAGGGCAAAAAAAAATGGAACTTTAAATGTTCATTAATATGTTTACTATCATGTTTTTTTTTTTATTATTATTTTATTTGGTCATGTGATTGGGGAACCTAATTACCGGTTTCGGCTCGGACAGGGTTTTCTTAACATGTTGTATATCTATTTAAAATTTGGCGATAAATTTTCTCTTACGATCGAATTGTGGTTCACGCATAGGCTCCACCACTCGTTTCTCCTTCTTGGGCTCTGAAAATATAACAAATAATTATTAGCGAACGACCACCATTTGCAAGATTTAGAAATTTTGTAACAAAAAAAACGGCTGAACAGTCCTAGCGTCAGTTTATTTTCACAATAAAACATTAAATTGTATGATAATGCATTAAAAATGTAGATAGGTTGTACGCGCTATTAAGTACACACACACGCACATACAAACTTTGCTAATTGGCACACCTGAGCTAAGTCTCGCGTCAGGGTCAGTTCAGACAGCGGAAAAATGCGCGAGCCAAGTTTAAGCTACGCTTAAGGACCTATTTTCAATGGAGCCAGTAAAACGCGCATTTTTCCGCTCCGTCTGAACTGCCCCTCACTGATGGACGCGTTGACATTGTTGTTTTTGCACGTTATTACGTTCGTGTTCGTGCCATTTGTATGCATGTTTTCTTGTCTAAGTAAGCTATCTATTTTTTTCTTATTATATCATTGGTTGGCGAGGTATCGGGGGAGAACTGAACTACGGTCATACATATGCATTGCTAGTGCATGTTAGGCCCGTATTAATAAATCGATCTCAAGATTGAGTTCGAACTTGAGATGTACTTTTTGTCAGATGTTCCATACATTAAACGTCAAAACTGCATCTTAAGATTGATCTCAACTCTGAGATAGATTTATTAATACGGGTCTTAGACGCGGGAATGTCCAGCAGTGGACGTGTTTCAGGTGAAATGATGATGATGATGACGATGATAATGTATGTAGCAGAGTTGCATAAACAGCAAAATTTAGAATCAAAACTGTTTAAAACATGTTTAAAACATTGATTTAAAACAGGAGGAGAAAAAATACACTGTTTTTTAATGTTTTAAACATGGTGTTTATATCAAGATGTATTTTTCGTAACAACCCTGGTATGTAGACAATATTAACTCACTGTCACTTTTCTGGAGCTGTGAGCCGGAAAGGGTAGATTCGGCATAGGAGACATTAGAGCTGAAAGATGATGAGGCGGCCTGAAAGTAAGTAATAAGATTTTCATCACTCTTACGCGGAAAGTAGGTTTGAAGTTGCCCATAGAGCTAAGAGGGATACTTTTCATGTCGGGCAAAATCGCATTTCTGACCGTAGAAATACGATTTTGCCTGTTCTGTCAACGATTCTGTCAAATTATAAAAAAAGAACGAGTTCTATTTTCACATTTCTATTGATCCATGTTCCAACCAAAGAGAATGTAATAGTTCCAACCTTCTTACAACCACTCAATTACATCGCGATGTAAAATTGAAATAACATAAAGTTAAGTATTAAAGAATATATTTTTAAATGACTATTATAATTTACTTTACAACTATTTCTTTAAAATAACATAGATTTGGGCAAAATATTTACCATTTTCCCCTAAATCAATCACAAATCGTTCCTCGTCCGAATCTATAATCACAGACTAAAACCTTTTATAATGTTTTAAAAAGAACTGGGGGCTTACCACGACCTCTTATCGCGATTCAATTATAGGAACGTTTTAACGTTTCAACGACTTTTTGTGCAATGACGTACCTTATTGTCATGACAATAAGAAACGTCATTGCACAAAAAGTCGCTGAAACGTTAAAACAATACTGCTATTAGAGGTGGTGGTAGGGCCCCACCCCAGGCCTTTAAAAAAAACAAAGTGACTGTGTCAAAATATCAAAAAGCAAAATACACAATCTACGTCAGTATACATGCGTATTAAATAATTACCGCAAACCCAGCGACAGTGGGGGCGAGCCGCTCCTTCTTCTGTTCTTTATAAGTCAATATGCCCTGAAATAATAAAGAGTATGAACATACAAAGACAAACTAGAGGTACGATAAAACGAACAATATTTATTTTAGCAATAATTGCCCTGCAAGTTTACGGCGACTGTTTCGGCAATTGCTTCTAATTGCTCCTTATATTCCGTCCGTATTGCTCAATATTTCCGATATGAATTGTAGAATATACAATGGGTTTTGTTAACTTAAGGCTGGAACCATTGCAACTGACAGCTCGAGGTTGACCGCTTTTTGCTCAAACAATGTCGTAGGACCGCGAGTTGAATTTTTTGAATTTAGAATTTTCGATACGCCACGATACATCAAAAAGACGATATGATAAATCAAAAACAGAAGTGACTCATATACTAAATTCGTATCTTGCCTACTTTTATTTAGTCGTATAAGGGTAACTTCGTAAAGGAAAATTTTCACTAAATCTTAAGTACAATTTAAGTACTACATTTTTATTAATAGGTAGGTGGGTAGGTTATTTTTTCTTTGTAATCTTTTTTATTGTTATTTTGTTGATATAGTAAATAAAAGCTCACTAACTGTTAATTTTTAATTGTTCTGAAATTTAATTTTGCCCAACACTGGGTAATAGGTAGTACTACTTAATAAAAACTAAAACCCGACTACTGAAAAATCGCGCTCTAAAAAGTATGAAACAAGAAAATATTCTCATCTAGAGGATAGCCGTGGTCCGTGTAGGTCTTTTAGGGCCAAATGGCACATGAACACGGACCACGGCTATCCTCTAGATGAGAATATTTTCTTGTTTCATACTTTTTAGAGCGCGATTTTTCAGTAGTCGGGTTTTAGTTTTTAAACTTACTTTTTATTTAATTATTTTGGAGTTATAGGTAACAATATATATATTTTTGAAATGGGCTCATCAAGTTCTTTCATTTGATACTCCACACGGTTTTATTAAAAAATGTTTTTTTTTTAGTTCATGACATTATGTCCGCTAGAGGGCGCCATATGCAGTTTTATGTGACGTCACATAGCCTATAACCAGCGCGCCATTAAGCCGCTTCTAACGATACCTCATTTGTCAAATTACGACAAGTAGTTTGGAAGTTAGGTGGGAACAGACGCACATACATACATACATACATACATACATACATACATACATACATACATACATACATACATACATACATACATACCGGTCAAAATCATAACCCTCCGCCGTAGTCGGGTAAAAAAAGACTAGTACATAATTTAAATGTTTAATATTATAGGACAAAATAAGTAAAATTAAAACAACTTAAAATTCTAAATAACTGCAAACAAGAAAAATTGTTGACAACATCGGGTAATAACTGAAATAAAAGTAGTACTAATCCTTATTAGTTACTAGCTGTGCCTGCGACCTAGTACGCGCACATTTTTGGAAAAGGTTACCCCTTATTTGACTGATGGATTGATGGAGGATGACGGACGGATGGAGTGGCAATGCAACGCATGCCGGGCATGCATGCAACCCTCATAGGATCACTGTTTTGCCCGTCAGTCTATCTGTCCGTCTGTCAAAACGTGCACAGCCTAAACCGCTTGGGTTAGAAACATGAAATTGTAACTTTTTATAGCGTAGAAGAAGACCACAGGAAGGATTTTGGAGAATTCAACAATTAAGGGGAGAAAGTATCTATGGATAGTCTCAGTTTTTCTGAAGCTAGAGACATGAATATTTGTATTTGTAGGCTGAGTAGCCGAAATACTAATTTTCATGTAAGGTCAAGATTTTCAAGCCAGAGCCATAGGTCTGGAGCAGCTCCATGATAATAATAATATATGGTATAATTAAAAATAAAATACTTGCTCCACAAAACGCCTCGTTTTGTGAGTTTTTAAGGTTCCGTAACTCAGAAGGAAAAAACGGAACCCTTATAGAATCACTTTTTGTCCGTCTGTCTATCTGTCCGTCCGTCAAAACGTGCACAGCCCAAACCGCTGGTGATACAAACATGAAATTTGGACAGTAAGTACCTTTCATAGCGTAAAAGAAGAGCAAAGGAAGGATTTTGGAAAATTCTTACCCTAAGGGGGTAAAATAAGGGGTGGAAGTTAGTATGGAATTCCCTCATTTCTGAAGTTAGAAACATGAAAATTTCTATTTAGGCTACTAATACAAATTAGTAATTTCAGCGCTTTTGAAAATTCTACCCCCAAGAGGGTAAAATAAGGGGTGGAAGTTTATATGGGGGTTCAAATTTTTCTAAAGCTAGGCACAAGAAAATTTGTATTTAGGCTTCTTATTAACTAAGAATAGTAATTTCAGCGTTTTTGATCATTTCACCTCTAACGGTGTAAAATAGGGGGTGCAAGTTTGTATAGGCGTCCCAATTTTTCTGAAGCTAGAGATATGAAAATTTGTATTTGGGCTACTCATTACAAATTAAAACCGGACAAGTGCAAGTAGGACTCGTGCTCTGAGGGTTCCGTACAAATTTTATTATGTTTGTGTGTGCATCATATCTTTGGCGTGCAAATACAGGGCAATGAAGCAAGAGGTGCTCCACTGTCTCGCTGGGGTTCTTCGAGCTTCCACTTTGCTAGTTTTCGGAACAATACATAATAATTACAACACCTAAGTGTGTATTGTTCCGAAAACAGGGAAAATCATGAAGACTCGAATCTCGGGATAACAATTGCACTGCAAGCGACTGTGGTGAACAGGTTGGGCTAACAATCAAAAGGTCCCAGGCTCGATCCCTGTTGGGGCTTGCACTAATGGATGAATTTTCATCTATGTGCATAATTTACAGTTCGCTGACGGCGAGAGAAAACATCGTGAGGAAACCTACCTATCCCTCGGGATTAGGTAATAGTCAGTTCCTGTATACACGGCGACAAGATTCACCACCTGTCACGTTGGGTTCTGACTATACAGGGTGAATTTTTCAAGTGTGCGTGGATGGCCAAATCCGAAACTATGAGTGATATCAAAAAGTACTCAAAAGAATCTCGGGGCTGATTTTGATGAAAATTGTAATTACTTCTCAAAATTCGTTTCTTATCAGCGACACTATCGAATGCTGTAATAATACAGTATGTGGTTTTTTATTCTTAATTAACTAGTTCGATTCCTGGCTACGACTATTGTTTTTTCAAAAATCCAATGATGCAGTTTTAGTTTTCATCAAAATCAGCCCCGAGATTTTTTTGAGTACTTTTCGATATCACTCATAGTTTCGGATTTGGCCATCCACGCTCACTTGAAAAATTCACCCTGTATAGTCAGAACCCAACGTGACAGGTGGTGAATCTTGTCGCCGTGTATACAGGAACTGACTATTACCTAATCCCGAGGGATAGGTAGGTTTCCTCACGATGTTTTCTCTCGCCGTCAGCGAACTGTAAATTATGCACACACACATGCGAATTTTGAGAAGTTGTAATTACTTCTCAAAATTCGTTTCTATTCAGTGACACTATCGAATGGTGTAATAATACAGTATTTGGTTTTTTATTCTAAATCAACTAGTTTGATTCATGGCTACGAATATTGTTTTTACGGTAAACTTAAGGAAAGAGCTAATTTTAAACAAAATAGTATTTTATTTCTCTTAAGTTACCTAACTATTAAACCTAAACTGATTAATTGTTCAAAAATGATTGAAAAATTGTAATTAGAACATAATGTTATGAAGGTGACTGCGCTGCGAAGGTAAATAAATAAAAATATTGAGCATAATTTCGAACAAGGTAAAGGTAATGTACGTATGACTTATTACAGTCAACTTGAAAATATCCAGCAGTTTATTAAAAAACACAGTTTTTTTTAAGTTTGCCGTATGTCATTACTTCCCAGAATTCGTTCCTTATCAGCGACACTATCGAATGGTGTAATAATACAGTAAGTGGTTTTTTTCAACTAGTTCGAAATCAACTAGTTCGATTCCTGGCTATGAATTTAGTTTTTTTCAAAAATCCAATGATGCAGTTTTAGTTTTCACCAAAATCGGCCCCGAGACTTCTTTGAGTACCTTTCGATATTCCTTATAGTTTCGGATTTGACCATCCACGCACACTTGAAAAATTCACCTGTATAAACGTGGGCTTTGAGTTGGTTAATACCTCTACAATGGGGTGATGTATATCCACTCAAGCCTCTGACTACCCCCGAATGGGGATAAAAGTGGTGACGTTACATTTCTAAAAAAATATTTAACAGGTGATGACACTAAATAATTTTAGCACTGCAAATTTAGCGACTTATTAAATTTGGACCCATCCCTAAGAAGCTGTGATGTTTATTTGATGTATGGTTTAGTAATGTAGAGCATTGAACTCCGGTCTCCCAACTTAATCCTGATGCTCAATAAAACTAAACATATAGTAAACATTGCCGACCTGAAGGGAAGGGGTAGGGGAGAAGGGGGGGGGGGTTTGGGCTTACGGCTCTCTCACTCATCGTACGAAACGCAGCTGTAATAGCTGTTTTACGCCGATCTTCTATGAGAGGGTGGTACTACCCCACCAAACGGTGGTTAGTCCAACTTAAAAATAAGCAAAAAAAAATAATTTCGTATTACTAATATTAAGTAGTATGAATAACATCAACTGAAACACGCTTAACATCAGGCGGGCCGTACGCATGTTTTTTTGTCTTGGCTTTTCTTGTCGCATATAGCCAGTGTCAAGTACCTACCTATAATAATATAGATTTTCAATGTTGCACTTCGCCACTTCCCGCCAAAAAAAAACAAGTTTGTCTAGCAACTCAGTGGTATAAAAAGATATCATAGGCAAGACAAAAAATATGAAAAAATGAAATGTAACGTCACGACTTTTATCCCCATTCGGGGGTAGTCAGACGCGTGAGTGGCCATACACCACCACATTGTGGAGGGATTAACCAACTCAAAGCCCACGTTTCACCAGATAGTAAGAACCCAACGTGACAGGTGGTGAACCTTGTCGCCGTGTATACAGGAACTGACTATTACCTAATCCTGATGGATAGGTAGGTTTCCTCACGATGTTTTCCCTCACCGTCAGCGAACTGTAAATTATGCACATAGATGAAAATTCATCCATTGGTGCATGCCCCACCGGGGATCGAACCTGGGACCTTCTGATTGTTAGCCCAACCTGTTGTTGTTGTTAGGCAAGACAATAAGATTAGAAAGTAGGTAAGCGGTTTTTAGAGGACGATTATGCTTTTTAATCATATACCTATTCATCATTCTATATTATTCATAATCTATGATGACAACAAAACGCGTCACTGACATAAATATTAATTTAAAAATATTTGTAATCATATAATATCCTAAAAATTATGTTCAATATTATATTTAAACTATTTAAAACGTGATTTAATTCATAAAATGCTAAGAAGACGTAATTTTTTTACGAATTTCACGCAAAAATTTGCGCGCACGTCCAGCTTTGGAGGCCGCCATCGCGGATCTGCGACGAACATTTTGCAGTCCAAGTCATGATGACCCATGACGTTTGTCGCATATTTAAGGTTATTATTGATTATTTTTTAAATAAAATGACTAATATTAAATCTTGGATCCACGGATTCTTAGACAAGTCTTGACAATTTTTCTGGTATAGGTTTCACGTAAATCTGTTCAGTTGCTATGGAGAACATTTACGATTAAGGTTGACAATTTCATATTTTGAAATCGATTTCTACAAAATTTGGTAACATTTAAAGTAAATCGGCTAAGCCATTTTATTCCCGACCATATGAGGTTTAATGTTGTATACTTTATATTGCACATAAGCCAGCTGCTTCATCAAACCATTTACTTAGACCCACCCAGTTGAACATTTGTATCACCTTAAGGCAATATCAGTCGCTTAAATACGAATTTTTATGTTTCTAACTTAAGAAAAATTGGGGCCCCAATACGAACTTTCAACCCTTATTTTACCCCATGATGGATGAAAATTTTCCTAATACGTCCTATGCTTTTCTCTTACGCTATAACAGGTACTGTAAAACTTTCATGTTTTTAACATCAGCGGTTTGGGCTATGCACGTCTTAACAGACGGACAACAAGTAATCCTATAAAGGTTCCGTTTATTTCTTTTGAGGTAGGGTAAATATAGCAGCTGGCACGGTGAAGCTAGTATAGTATACTAGCCTTTACCCGCGAATTCGTCGCATAATTAAAAAAAAAGCCTATGTGCTATTCCAGACTATAATCTATCTCTGTGCCAAATTTCATCCAAATCCGTTCAGCCGTTCTGGCGTGATTGAGTAACAAACATCCATCCATCCATCTAAACTTTCACATTTATAATATTAGTGGGATCGTATACTCACGTCGAGGTCGTAGTCGGCGGGTATGTGTCGGCCGGGCAGCACGTCCACGCCCAGCACTGGGCAGCAGCTGTCCAGCACAGTGAAAGCCCAGCGCTTCGTACGAGACGTCGTGCACTCGAAAATTTGCTCCGACGCCTCGTGGTGCTGACCATGGACAGGAGATTTTTTTACTATGTCTGACACATTTCTTATATGTACATATAATGCTGAAATTATAGTTAGTTAAAGTTATGTCACAATATGTAAATAATGTAATGTGACAAAACGCAAGATAAATCGACTTTGTCTCATTCACTCCTATGCATTATGAAAGGGAGAGAGCGACGCGGTGCGACATAATACGCGACTAAAGTCTTATCTTGGCGCGTGTTAAGAGGCGTCCATAAATTACGTGAGGTGATTTTTGAGATTTTCCGACCCCCCCTCCCCGCTTGGTGAGATGTCGTGAGATTTTGCTCGACCCTCTCCCTCCCCCTCTAATCTCACTTGAGATTTTTCAAAATCTATATTCTAGAGGAGAAACATGTTTTACTTAATTTAATCCAGTTTTCTTGTGATTTTATACTGTTTCTTGCGGTAAAAAAATATACGTGAGATTTACCGAGAGGGGGCACCCTCTGCCCCATGTGAGATTTGGCTCGACCTCCCCCCCCAAATGCCTCACGTAATTTATGGACGCCCCCTAACCCGACTGTAGTGGACTGATGTAATATTTCAAGTAGTGGTTGGAGTGGTAGGGCGACTGTAGCCTAGGGGTGAACAGGTTGGGCTAGCAATCACAAGGTCCCAGGTTCGATCCCCGGTGGGGCATGCACCAATGGATGAATTTTCATCTATGTGCATAATTTACAGTACGCTGACGGTGAGGGAAAACATCGTGAGGAAACCTACCTATCCCTCGGGATTAGGTAATAGTCAATTCCTGTATACACGGCGACAAGGTTCACCACCTGTCACGTTGGGTTCTGACTATCTGGTGAAACGTGGGCTTTGAGTTGGTTAATACCTCCACAATGTGGTGGTGTATGGCCACTCAAGCCTCTGACTACCCCCGAATGGGGATAAAAGTCGTGACGTTATATTTATTTTATTTATTTATTTTTTATTTGGTTGGTACTGACCTCGCAGCCGAGCCCCGGGTTGTACTTGAACAGGTCCTTCTTGAGCTGCACCATGGCGAGCGACTCCTGCGGGAAGCCCTCGTCGGCGCGCACCTTGATGGCGTTCATCAGCGTGTAGAACAGGTAGTCCAGCTTGTACACGCGGAACAGGGACTCGTCCTCCGCTAGATATTGGAAGGATTGGTTACTTTTTAACCGACTTCATCAAACCAACATACTGCTCCATACTACTAGATTTTATATAGTGGCCACTCTTACCACCCTAAGGGGGCGTCCATAAATTACGTGAGGTATTTAGGGGGGGGGGGGGGGGGTCGAGCGAAATCTCACCAAATCTCACGTGAGGGAGAGGGGGAGTCTCGGCAATCTCACGTAATATTTTTTTACCGCATAAAACAGTGTAAAATTGCAAGAAAACTAAAATAAAAATGTATAAATATAAAGTCACGACTTTTATCCCCATTCGGGGGTAGTCAGAGACTTGAGTGGCCATACACCACCACAATGTGGAGGTATCACCAACTCAAAGCCCACGTTTCACCAGATAGTCAGAACCCAACGTGACAGGTGGTGAACTGTTTCGCCGTGTATACAGGAACTGACTATTACCTAATCCCGAGGTATAGGTAGGTTTCCTCACGATGTTTTCCCTCACCGTCAGCGAACTGTAAATTATGCACATAGATGAAAATTCATCCACTGGTGCATGCCCCACCGGGGATCGAACCTGTGACCTTCTGATTGCTAGCCCAACCTGTTCACCCCTAGGCTACAGTCGCTGTCGCTGTGCAAGAAAACTGGGTTATATTAAATAAAACATGTTTCTCCTTTAGAATATAGCTTTTGAAAAATCTCACATGAGATTAGAGGGGGCAAAATCTCACCAAGGGGGAGGGGGGGGGGGGGTCCGAAAAATCTCAAAAATCACCTCACGTAATTTATGGACGCCCCCTTAGGCACAAAGTGTGGCACACTATTCCTGGCAACCCCTCACGAGGCGGCAGGGATCATCTAGGGTAGATCCTGCCGCCAGAGCATCCACTGAGTGATAACAGTGAGTACCAGACTCACTGTGATCGCTTAGTACCATTTATCCTGAATTGTTCTGGACCTTATAAAACCAACAAACTAACAGCATAACGGAATATGAGCTGCAGTCAATTGGCTACAGCATAGCTCTACCATCAATGGGCGTCCATAAATTACGTGAGGCGTTCAGGGGGGAGGGGGGGTCTTGGCAAATATCACGTAATTTTTTTTCCGCAAGAAATACTGTAAAACTGCAAGAAAACTGGGGTTTAAATTAAGTAAAACATGTTTCTAAAATATGGCTTTCGAAAACTCTTACGTGACATTTGGGGGGAGGGCCCCTCCCTCGACCAAATCTCACCAAGGGGTCGAAAAATTACCAAAATCGCATCACGTCATTTATGGACGACCCCAAAGTCCCATGAAAGATATACCATTGGCCAAGAGAGAGCTACCACAACTACTCACCAGCTCGACTGCATAAGTACTGGATCCAGTCTTGCACTGCTTCCACCTTGTCCGGCATGGTGAAGAGTGGTGGCAGGGTCTTCACGTTCCTGTCCTTCTGCTTCAGGTAGTCAATGATGTTGGCCAGGATCTGGATGTAGTCGCTCCTCTTGATGGTCTCGTCCGGCATGTTGAGGCCATACTCCTTGCAGTTCACTTTACAGTCTGATGCGTACCCCAGTGGTATTTTACCTGGTGGTATAAACCATTGATGGTATTTCTATATATGCATCAAGCTTGGTTCCTTAGGGGCCATCCATAAATTACGTCACACGAATATCATGGTTTTTTTACCCCTCCCCCTTGTCACGGCTAGTTACATTTGTGAGAGTCCCCCCCTCCCTAGTGTGACGTCACATATTTTATGAAATTTCCAGAAACAGTTCAAATTTAGATCTAAATACTTGGTATTTATAACACCCCTTGTAACACAATGTCACATTTCGTCGACCCCCTCCCCCCTTTACGTGTGACATAATTTATGGATGGCGTAATTGACGTAATTTATCGAGTTATCTTAGAGGTATCTTAAAATCGAGGTATCTTAAAATTAACAACCAAAGTTATCACAACACAGGCTCAGACCTTTGACAATCGCTAAGTGCAGTGATTCGAGTAGGTCGCTTGGCTCACTGCATCGGGTGGTTGTGGGTTTGAATCCCACTAGAGACAAATTTTGGGAATCGCCTTTTTGTAATTTGCCCTGGTCTGGATGTTACTGAGATCACCCCCAGTCCATTGTATGGTATCCACTATCCATAGTACAAATGTTGCTTAGTTTGGGACCATACAGTTGGTGTTAGGTCTGGTGATATTTAATTATTTATGTGTATAGCGTGACCGTAGACGAAGCTTTGTGGCGCTGATAGCGGACCACAGTGCCAATAGAACTGGGTTGTATAAGTACTGAGGGCCTAGCCAAGTTGCAAACGATTCGTTTCTACAATTGCGAACGCCTAACCGTTAGCAAAGAATTCGTTTGTTCTGACCATGTGATTTAACAATGAGATATGTCATTCCCAGTTTACTATTAACGTTAACGATTGTAGAATGCCAACTTGGCTAAGCCCTCAATTATTCACCATGTCATTAGTCATTAATCATAATATCACTAACAACAAATCTGCCGCACAATTTATAAACGCAGTAAGTAAAACTGATTGCTTTGGAACTTACTGCGTTTATAAATTGTGCGGCAGAAATGTGTCATCTGTTTACTACAAATAAATAATTATTAAATAGGACAGCAGTGATGAATCAGCCTGCAGTGAAGGGTTATATACCTGGATTGATTTGCTCATGGTAATGGTCCTTGATGCCATCTCTCAAGTTGAACCGCAGCACCGTGCTCTCAGCAATCAAGAACTCATTACCGATCTTGCAGAAGTAGTTTACGTCTATGAGGTATATGTCCTCATCCAGAATACCTGCCGATATACATATAACAGTTGTTTAGTAAACCTTACTCCTCTTGGCATTGTTGAAGAAGTGACACATAAAAAGGGCTAATAAGGCTGTAAACACATGAGCGGCACTTTGACATCGACAGAGCCAACTGCAGCCATCAACACTAGTTGGTGCTAGCTATTGGCTAAGAAAGAAAAAGAAAAGAAAATAAATTATACGCTCTGCTTGTTGACAAAGCCTATTACCCAATTAAAGAATATATGGAGGACCTCACATTAAAATAATTTTCAATAATATCTTTATCTGACATTTAATAATAATTGTACTTTGACTTTTCCTATTATTTGTTGTAACTTTGACATGTTTGATAAATTTATTTTGTACTTCCTGTGGCTAATGTTATTTTTTTTTGTATTAGATTGAAATTTTAAATTTTTGCATGCTCGAGCTGTATATGGTGAAACAACTTAAAATGTAACATCTTCTGTAAACCCATATTACGCAAATAATTAATTGAATTGAATTGAATTGGCTCATTGGCCATTGGCTCTGTAGATGGCAAAGTGCGGCCTTAGAGGTAGGTAGCTTTAAAACTGGTGCAACTTAAACAAAATCATCAGAAGAAGACAGATAATATCAGCCTATTCCAATCAATGGAAATTTGTTCTTATTTCCTTGATCCTTTGTTTGAAGCAGGAAAAAATACTTACTCTGATTAAAGGCTTTCAGCTTCACAAGGTTCCTGACGTCACTCCTCTGCGCCTCCTCAGCCTCCTGTTGTTCGCGTTGCTGGCGCTGTATCGCCGACAGTGGAATACCAGTCGACGTGAACTTCTCTTCCGGAATATTGTGTTTTTGCTTCTCATTCTTTGCTATAGCCTCAAACTTGGTTCTTATGTGCGCTGGAGCGTCCTGGGGTAAGGAAAGTGAAGCTAATACAGTTTGTTCAGTGAAAAACATGACACTACAACTGAGTATGCAATGGAGTGCAAGGCAAGTCATCCGAGTATTTTTTTCATTATAAGTGAAGATAAAAAACATTATTTTAGCGTAAAATAGTAGTAGGTACGCCAGGTCGCTTAGCTTCATAGCTGTATATGTTTCAGGGGTACAAAACATGTAATATCAGCAAAATTTGAAACGAACGAACCCTCCACACCGGGCCTGCAGCCTCCGCCACTTCAGCCATGTTCGCGTAAGTTATCCCTTTCTTCTTTTGCTCCTCTCGATAGTTAATCATGAAGTAATAAAACGAATTTCGCGCAGGTTTTTTCGGCATTTTGAGGAAAAATTGGATTTATATTTTGGAAGGAAGAAACTGAAAAACAAACCAAACCGAACTGGCAGCGCTAGTGATGTGAACAGGTTCCACAAAAACGATTTTATTAAAATAGAAACCAAGCAGTTTTTATTTAAAAAAGAAACCGATAATTTTGTTATTTTTTAGTATATTACTTAAAAATGTGAACTATGTATCCGAATTTTAAAGCGTAGGTATCTCTATCTTCAGTATATTATACAAAATTAGCGGGTGCGTTCTAATAGTTCTCCCATTCCAATTCTCATCCCCGGTCCTATTAAAATCCAATGTCAAAGTTCGGAACTCTAACCGCAGCTACACACTCTCTAGTAGAGATGAGTCGTATTTACTAGAACAGGTGCGAAGAACAGGTATTTTACGAGACTAGGCGGCACCTATTCCAATTTTGACAGTACTTAGTCCACCTAGTATTTCACTCAACACGTCCCAGCGGACGTGTTGCTCTCTCATTTGCGTGCGGAGATCGCGTATTATTATGAGTATTATGAATTGCTTAGTCTACATAGTATGGTAGCTAACTAGTCTTCTAGTCCAAGTAGTACCTATCTATATGATATTTTTGTGTTAAAATATTGAGATAACGTATTTTTGTCTTTATAACATCAACAATGGCTCCAAAGGGAAGTCATCATCATCATCATCGTTACTAAGTACGCGAAACATAGCCGATAAGTACTTGAGACTAGGTGGACTAGGTGGAACAGGTGTTTGGATCACGTATTTTTAAATACTAGGAATAGGTGCACCTAGTCCCAAATTTACCTAGTACAACCCATCTCTACTCTCTAGGAGGCATGAGGAGGCGACGCGAGCACGAGAGTGTATATTGCGCCCTCGACTCCTCTTGTCATGTCTCGCCTCGCCTCCGGCGTCCTCCGCTCCGTGTCGGTTTTTTTGACCGGAGTCAAAGGACGCGTGGCGGGAGGCGGGCGAACCAAGTGTTGGGAAAATTAAATTTCAGAACAATGAAAAATTTACAATTAATAATTGTTAATTTTTGGAAGACATAATTAGTTAATTGTAATTGTGACTTCCAGAATTTCCAATTAACAATTAATTAATTGTAATTGTGACTTCCAGAATTCTCATTTAACAATTAATTAATTGTAACTTTCACAATTAGCAAATAATTAATTGTATTTTTTACAATTAACAATTAATTTATTGTAACTTTCACATTTAGCAAATAATTAATTGTATTTTTTACAATTAACAATTAATTAATTGTAACTTTCACAATTAACAATTAATTAATTGTAATTCTCACAATTAACAATTAATTAATTGTAATTCTCACAATTAACAATTAATTAATTGTAATTCTCACAATTAACAATTTTTATTTACGGGGAGGGGGAGAATAGGAATGGGGTTGAGGGGGTAGGGGAAGAGTAGGGGGGATTTGGGATTCTGGCTCTATATACCTACCTACCTAAACACGCTTTCACCGAAGTAGTATCTAATTCCTATGCGAAGTAGTATCTAATTCTATATCTAATTCTATATAAATTAATTGCAGAGTGCAACAATTACGATTAAAAGTTTAATTGATTGAAAATGTAATCAATAATTAGTGCCCAACTCTGTCACTGAATAAAACGAGAGTGTGGATGGGTAGCACTCGTGTAGCCTCCGAGTGGCGCGACTCGCGCGAGGCCCTCCACAAGGCGTACTCGCGAGAGTGTATTTGCCCCATAAGGTCTAAGACTAACTCTAAGGTCAGGAGCACGTGACTGTGGATGAATCACGCGCGACTAGCATTACAAATTTTATTTGTTAGTAATTTTAATTACTAACCAGTTCCGTTTCTTTTCTGTAGCGTTGTGGATGAATGGCCTCGGCTGATAATTGTCACACTTATTTTTTATTATTGCTACAATGTATGTTCTCGAAATCATAAAATATTGCTTTTTATATCTACTCATTAAAATGTCTAAATCTTATATACAACAAGAACCGTTTTTTGCGAAAGTAATTGAAACTAGAATGTGTAATTGCATCACTAGTGGGCATTCAAACCTTAGATAAAGAATGTACCTGTAGATTTGACAAGCGCGTACACCCGTAAGGGACAAAAGATGTATAATCCTGCTAAATTACGCTTAACCCTAATGTCTATGGAACGTGATCTGACGTATACTACTTCTAAATTTGGTTGGGTGATGCTTTGTTTGGCTCATACTGGACCAAAGGCCTACCAAAAATTTGAGCCCAACAAACTTAGGGCGATACGCAGAAAGTGACAAAAGATAGTACGTCTATCCCTTTCACTCTTAGGATATCGGGCGTAAGCATGTCTCGCTCAAGCACGGTATTATTATTACCGTGTCATCTCTATTGATGCTTTCTCTATGATTCAAACCGGCACCCAAGGAAGTTTTAAGTCTCTAACACCTGGAATGCGGACTTGGCAGCAAAAGTGAAGCCGACAGCGAGATACCATACTGAACGTTGTTTCCTTTGCCAACAAGAGTGACCATAATATTTTGAAATTTTGAGAACGTCCCCATGGACATCTAGTGAAAACGTGCTTTTGTTCCGAGATTGTTATGATAGGAAAATAATAAAATAAGGAAAGGGATGTTTATTTTCTTAAGAACATGAGTAGGTACAATAATTTGTCTGCGGTGGCCAAACCACACGAGTGCCTGTCTGTATCTTGGCAACCTAAATGAAGTTACAAAATAGTATTTAAGATCGTAGATTTTGCCACTTTGTAATATAAAGTAACATGACACTTCACACGCTTGGACGTTGTCTAGGCTCTCCATATCTATGGTTTTTCCAATACTTATCTTTCCTATACTTACTCTTTTTCTATGCTATAAAAGGTACCTACTACTGTTAACATGTTATGTTTGATTTGGGCTGTGCAAGTTGTGACAGACGGACATAGAGACAGATAGACGGACAACAAAGTTATCATATTAGGGTTTAGTTTTTTTCCTTATTAGGTACGGTACCCTAAGAATATCTAACTAATTAGACCATAAGACAAAATTAAAGGACAATGGGCAAAACTATATGGGACTTGATCCAAATATCCACCACTGACGAGACCTACGTAACCCGATAGACCACTAAATACTGAGTAACTTTTACCCCGCGTTTCCATTGCGCAAAAACATGTTGATTTCAACAGAATTCAACAGATCTCACGACATGTATAGAGTTGCGTTTCCATTGACGGACAATCAACATGTCGCATGACTTCTTGTCACTAAAAGTATTGCGACATGTTGATGTTGGTTGTGTGGAAAGCGTTCACACTGGTGAATAACTTGTTACGAGACAAGTTATCATACAAAGCATTCAGAGACTTCACGCTGGCGAATGTTTTTTTTTAATACCAGATTATTGTCAAATGTGACGTCACCCGCACAAGGCGGTGCGATGGCGGGCGGGGAAGCCGCATTCCATCCGAGTGTCTAGTTGGCTTGGTGGAGTAGTACGTACAAGATTATATAAAATGTGTATTCAAGCGATGAAAAAGACTAAAATACCTATTTATTATTTTTTATCAACTACCTATTGTATTCCTAGAAGAGTGAAATTCTAGGAAAAAAGCATACGGCCCGTCTGATGTTAAGCAGTTCGGGCTCTGTCACTTATCGTTGGTATGAAACGCAGCTAAAATTGCTACCTACTTTACGCCCATTTACTGTGGGAGGGTGGTAATACTCAGGCCTCTATGGGCCGCAGTCATGGTTGCTTAGAAGGGAAAAATATAAAAAAGCAGCCATTAAAATTATTACAAGACCCTATAATGTACTTAACAACTCTCTACCGAGATATTCTCTATGGATTTTCACAACAATGAAATGTCTACGCACATTTTCCGATAACAGTATTTATGGCAAATAATCATGTTGATATACAAGTCTTAATACATGTTGAGTGCCAGTGTCAACGAAAACCCTAACAAGTGTATTGACATGCTGGTATACATGTTGAGACTTCAGGCAGTGGAAACGCTACCCTCAACAATACATGTTACGAGACATGTCGGGCTCATCATGTCGCGATACAAGTATGCCGACATGTTTTTAGGTGGAAACGCACGGTTACAAAGACAGTTCAACAAAATAAGCTGTAAGTAAAAAAATACGGGTAGTTTAAAAAAAAATGATTTCACCATTAGTATTATGTTTATACATTTTTTTCGAAAGGCAACAATATAAATACTCTTACTAACATTAAATAAAAATAAAATAAGCTGTCAGAAAGCAAAAAATGCCGTGAAAAGTTTTTATTATTATTTTTGTTACCTGATGAAAAGTGAACAACAAGCGCTTCTATAAAATAAATAAGCAGGTACCTTCTATGCGTTACCTTACTTTTTCACTTATCATCAGGTAACAAAAATAATAATAAAATATGTTTCACGGCATTTTTTGCTTTCTGACAGCTTATTTTATTTTTATTTAATGTTAGAAAGTGTATTTATATTGTTGCCTTTCGAAAAAAATGTATAAGACATAACACTGGTGGTGCGTTCCAATCACTGTTAATTTTGTTATTTTCGTTATTTTTGTCCACAAATCACGTTCCACTCGCACCAACTTGTACTGAAAGTTATCATTATTATCGTTTTTAACACTTTTTGTGGACGAAAATAACAAAAATTACGGTGAATGGAACGCAGCATAAGTGTGAAATAAAAAAATTAAAATATTTTTTTAAACTACAAATTTTTTTTTACTGACAGCCTATTTTGTTGAACTGGCTTTGCAAAAGTTACTCAGTATGTAGTGGTCTATCGAGTGACGTAGGTCTCGGAAGTGGTGGACATTTGGACCATTTTTGCCCATTGTCCTTTGTGCTAACGAAAAGGAACAGTGAGGGCAGGGCATTTTCCTTTAAAACTCGTTGTGTTAAATTAGGGACATAATCTGTCGGCTTAAAATGCTTGCTGTATATGACGGAATTTTGGGTAATTTTTCTGTAGCCAATAGGTATTTGTTGTAACCAATTTACACGCCTGGGATCTGTAAAAGATAAAATTGTTTTTTTGTTTTTTATTGCTTAGGAGTAATCGGGAAGTGTAAAGTCAAAAGTCGTCCCAATTGCAAACAATTTCAATCGACAAACCATCGGTCTCGGCCTTTATTTTATATTGTCCATCAAGGGTTGCAATGCTGACCGCGCTGTGGAGGTCTGGAGCTGCGCTGCGCCGCGCTTTCGGCCATCAACAACGCGCCCAGCAACACACTCATTACAGACCGTGGCAGTAATGTACTATTAAAAAGTAACAAAAGGGTAAAGGAAAGGGGCCCCGAGAATTACATTGCCTGAAATGGTTAATCTGGCCCTAGACGTGCGCGTTCCTCGAGCGTGTGAACGACGCGAACGCCGTGTGCGAGCCCGGCGAGCCGTGACAACGCGGCGTGAGCGTCGCGTTTTACCAGCGTGTGGTCTGTCGCGCGCTGCAAATGCGACCGACTTCAAAAAGTAGCGATGTAGTCGTGCGGCAACGAAAAGCGCGACTTTATCGCTGCAAACAGTTCCCGTGGACGATATTCCTCAGTTAACACAGACACATAATAAGATTTATATTATAGTCCTTTTTACTAGAGAAATTTGTGTCACCCGAACATCTAAAATGTACTTAACGTGGAAAACATAGTTACCCACTTACCTATGTTAAGATAATCCTTAATTCGGATAATATTCGCTTTTACACCCTTCCATTACGCATATTCTACCCATTTTTATGAGAAAATTCAGCACAATCCTCTAGATTTAAAATTAGCTGAAAATGTCGTGTGTCACGCAAATTGACGTTCTGTGTTTCAAGTTTTTAATTTTATTTCTGCTACGATTCCTATAGACATCACGGAACTGACAATTACAAGCGAATTATTAAAGAAGGTAAGTACTTATTTCCAGATATTTATTTATATTTGAAATTTTAATCTTAGGATATTCTTATACTTTACCATAGGTATTTCATTAATCGACTTTATTGTTTATTATTCTTACCATGAAAATGTACCAAGTTTAAGGTGATCGAATAAATATTAACTGGCAACACAAGGGATGAAAGGTTGTACTGTTAGAAAGGGAAAGAAGGCGCAGTTATAGGTATCTGGCTCGGACCGGTTTTTATAATGCGTGCATCGTGGGCGTTAAGTCCGTCACATAAGGATTATTTTTGATTAAATGAATGGAAAATAAAGTTTGTAGTCCACAGTCATGTTCAATGGTATTACGTCGATGCCGGCACCACGTACAACAATTTTTTTTTTTTTTTTTTTTATAAGATTAGTTTTACGGCCCCTGGGAACTAGCCCTTTGGAGCCTAACATCAGTATACTTTTATTACATTTTTGTCTTAATTCTACCTTATAACTACCTTAAATCTACCTTATTTCTACCCCCCCAAACCCCATCAGTAAAGTGGTGGATACTTTACTGACAAATTACTAGACTTCTTGGGGGAACTCGAAAATCATGTTTCACCACTTTGTTCCAATTACCCACACTCACGCACATTTATGAACATATAATGGTTAATATTCCACCAACATTACACATTATAATACAAGAAAACACAAGTTTTGGAAATTAAAACAAAAATGACAACATGACTTTTCCACTTCCCGCCAAAAAGCCCACGTACAACAAGAATAATGAGTGTTGCCAAACATAATAAATAAAACACCGGTTAAAAATACAACAGTTACAAAATTGTATAGAAAACTAAAAAGAACCGAATGTAAATAATTATCCTATCATAGAAATAAAAAAAATGTAATTTGATTGTAATTTTATTTATGACAGCAAAATCGGCAGCGTAGGTACCTATTTTATTGTCCATGCGTAGAACATTGCGTAGAACAATTTATTACACAGGGTAACACTAAAAACAAATGTCACTGTCATCGGTTCTATCTGTGACTGAGCTGTCAATCAGGGTTGCAAAAGTTCCCGAGAGATCTACTGATTTGTGGTGCGTTCCATTCCCTGTTAATTTTGTTATTTTCGTCCACAAAAAGTGTTAAAAACGATAATAATGATCACTTTCAGTACAAGTTGGTGCGAGTGGAACGAGATTTGTGATCGAAAATAACGAAAATTACAAAATTAACAGTGAGTGGAACGCACCATTGGTCTCCCGATATCCCGATTTAGCAATACTATCTCCCGACTTTTTGCCTTTTCACCGAACGTAAAATAATATTATTCATATACCACTACATCCATCCATCCAATACACACCACGTCCAATACGGCCATTCAATTTCGCGGTATGCTAAAGCATATTGCACGGAAATACCTACTCGTTAGGCCGCGCGGTCACCCCGGGGGGAAAGCAAAAATTTTATTTTATAACATTATCATTAATACCCAAGAACACAGAGGATTTTTTTTTAATGACATTTTGAGAATGACATTGAAGCGCGCCAATAATTAGACAAATGAAAGGGCAATATATTCGCATGGCAATTACTTTAATGCATGTGCGAAAGAGAAAACAAGTTGATTTATGGAAAGTGAAAATATTTAAATTAATCGTGGGCTTTTTTTTGTACTGAAGTGGCTTAAAATGTTAAAATAGAGTTTATTTATAATCTCCCGATTTCTCCCGATTTTTAGCTGACAAATCTACCGATTTTTTATTTTACATTTTTGTAACCCTGCCGTCAATCTGTCACGCGATCGTCCGTCGCTCCGCGCTCGCTCGCGCACTGTAGTTTGGGTTGGAGTGATTTTTTAAAAATAAAATTGCGTCGTCTATTCATCATATGATTCGTTTTACCTAATTATATTGTGTTCAAACTTTTTGGTGAGACTTTATTGATAGTAGAAGTGATATATCTTCGGTAATAGGCAGGTCAAATAAGTATGTAAGTAAGCAAGTTTATTTTTATTATTTTTTGGATCGAAATACACGCCCGCCGCTGACTCGTCTGATCGTCTGAGTAGGTACATACTTAATTTACTCTGGTTTATGTCGAAATGGGAAAATACCGTTATGCTTTTCTCGATAACCTATGATATGGTCAGTTAAAATAATAATAAAAATAGGATAACATGTAGCTTGATGTGTATGAGTAGGTACCTATGAGCGATGATGGGTCGATTTTATTTTAAATTACTAATATCCGGCTCCTATTCACGCCGGCCCCGTTCCTCGTTGCTAGTTTGATAGTGTAATGCAATTGGTCAGATTCATTCAGGTCCCATGGGTGCTACGAAAAATAGGACTTCGAATTTGAGTCAAAAACAATGATAAAACATGGGACATCTACATTTATTATTATCAATTTGTATTCTTATCAATTCTAATACAGTCCAGTAGCATAAACTGTTCAATCATAAACATAAAATCTTCCTGATAATTTTATGCCATGAAAAGGTGCATCATTTAATTTATCTTTGAACATTTTCTCTTGGCATTATAACGCCTGTGAGATATTGTTCAGTACAAATACCATACAACATTGTTCTCAAGGATTACCAAAGAGTTGTTTACTAACATGAGCATCTTGGGAGTATTTGAAAAACGGTCAATTATGAATGAAGTTGTAACTTAGCATTAACATCGGGAAGAAGCCATTTTTTTCATAATCATTATAGGCACCTATCTATGACTTACGATTACTAATACTGAAATATTTTCTTATTAAATGCAAGTTAATATTTATTGGTTGATAACTGTTGAAGCTATGATAAATACCTATACAAAAACAATCCTATTAAGGTTCCTTGTATATAAAATGTCAAGTACCTTGTACTTAATCAATGCATACTGCAATTCCTATTAATAAAGCTTGATAAAGTAAGTGTTTACTGCCTAAAGCACTTGAAAGCTGATTGTATTATTTAAGCTGATAAGCATTAATTGTATGGAATTGGGGACACAGTATGCAGGATATTAGCCTAAATTACTGAGCCTATTAATTTAATAGGTATTTTGACATGTTTCTGCTAACCATCTCAGATTATTTAGTGATGTTTACAAAACCTATGTAAAAAGTTTTATTTTAAATCTTTTATGTATTTTCTTAGAAAATAGTAAATAAAAATGCATTACTTAAATAAGCCACCAAAAAGCTATCTTTAACAATATGGTGGATTCATGATGGATGACACACACCGGCAAATAAAGATCCATCAAAGTCACAACTTTCATAAGTTGAGTTAGCATTGGAAACTTCAAAGGGCTCATACCCAGAGCTGATAAACGTCTTTGCTTATTTTCGTACACAGACCAAAAAATGTATTTCACTGTACACACTACTGCACGGTGCGGAAATATATTTTTTACAAATTTGCTAAGAACTGGATATTGGATAGCACAAAGGACATTTGCCGCTTACTATCCAGCGGCCGAATATCCAGCTATCCGGACTATGCTTAGGCCAGATATCCGGTATCCGGCCAAATGATGTTGCATCTCTAATGTATATACAGTTAGTTTAGTTTTTGTTCCAACAGAATCAGCTCAATGTTCTATTTTAAATTATTTGTCTGTTTGTGTTCTGAAGCATGACGACCGACGGCAGTTGGACATAATTATATTGTATTACAAAATCATATTGCCTTCATTCAGCAGTTATAGTGACTGCATAAAGATCAAATTTCACCAGTTAAATGTAACACATGTTTTGTGTTTTCAGCAATTTGTGTTATAATGTGCAATGGTGGGTTTATCATGAGCGTAACTTTATTATTCAAGAATATTCTTTACGTTTAACCACCGAATTTATACTATATTTTAAACAATTTACAATGGTTTTACAAAGCATTTTTGGGAACAAAGGTGATTTGTAATGCCAGTGTATGTCCATTATATCTTTCTATAGGTACATTTGGGGATAGAGGTTTAGACAGTTTACAATGGTTTTAAAAAACATTTTACCATGACCATACTTTCAAGTAGAGTCGCTAGTACCTACATAAGATATGTAAAGGGCCAGCCTGATGACACGATTTAGTTCACGGTCGGTAGGGTCGATGATAAAATGTCTCTGCACTAGTAGCACAGCCGAACGTCAGAGGAAACGCGAGATTAATCGATTTTGTCTCATTCACTTCTATGCATTATGAAAGGGAGAGAGTGGCTCGGTGCGACATAATGCGTGACAAAAGTCAAGTCTTGGCGTGTGTGCTAGCCCCACTGGATTTGGAGAGTCGGGGAGACTGCCGAATGGTCGCGACCCTGCCTACCTACTGTGAGCCAAGTCGTGCCGCCTGGCTGAGGGCCTACTCTTTTACAAACGAAAACGAAATTTCGGAATTTCCTACTACGTTTCTCATTCATTCCGACATTTGTTACGAACGAAAATTGTTTGACGTCTTCGTCGTCGTCGAATCTAAACGTCAAACAATTTTCGCTCGTAAAAAATGTCGGAATGAATGAGAAACGTAGTAGGTAATACGCGAAATTTCGTCCGAAATTTCGTTTTCGTTTGTAAAAGAGAAGGCCCTCTGGACCGTGACCGATAGTGGCGCTGTACCATTTGCGATGCAAATATTTTACATGGACACCAACTAGGGAGCGATAACTCATGGTATGAATGATGCTCGAACAAACAGAAATTACTGACACAAATTGTTGGAACAGGCCTCCCTTGTACTACCAACTAGGCAGTCGTATATGAATATCAAATAATAATAAGTCAATGATTCCGCGGTCCGTCCACCACGTAGTGGGCCTGGGCCAATGCCTGGGCACTCTTGTGGCAGTAGGTAGCTTTGGTACACACCACCAAGCCAACTAGGCACTCGGGCGGATGCGGCTTCCCCGCCGACAGGTGCCTAGGTGGCTTGGTGACGTAATAAGTGCTATACCTTTATACCGGATGTATGTACACTTTTGACCTACAGTAAGTTGTATAGAGTTGGGCAATGTTTATTTAAGCTGTCGCAAAGTCACCTTCCCGAAACCAGTTGAAAGGTCTGGCGTCGATGTCCATCAGCGACATAGTGAATCAAGTAAAGTAAAACAACTTCATGTAATGTAATGTAATGTAACGTCACGACTTTTTATCCCCGTTCGGGGGTAGTCAGAGGCTTGAGTGGCCATACAAACGCATGACATGCATGCATGCGTTTGTATGAAACAAGTTCATACAAACGCATGATTGCGGGTCCTCATAAAAATATTCTCGTTGGCCTCAGTTAATGCCTTTTTCCGATTGATGCGCCCTTATACACGATGTCGTTAAATCTGTTGGTCCATAAACTAAACTACACTAAATATATTTCCATAATTTTCAAAGTAATAAAATGTTTCAAATTAATATAACGAGGAAAATAGAAATAGTTTAGGTAAGTACCTAATTGATTGACTCAGGCGTTACTTTGCGGAAATCCATAGTAAAACTCTCCCAAGTAATTAAAGAAATATTTTAGTTCAGTAGGGTTTCGTAACGTTCTTTCCGTTCCTCAAATTACCCGTTTCCAACTAGGTAGGTACTTTCCCGTTTTGTCGGTTGCCTAAATCATCAGTTTCTCAAAAGATGGATTTCCTAGAAGACAGCACCATTGTGTTTAGTTCTAAAATCGTAATGATTGTTGGGTGACGCCTACTTAGTTCAAATTAACCAATTGTAACCTTCTATTAAAATCGAGATTTTAATAGATAGTCAAATCGCGGTACGTATTAAAGCCAGAGTTGCAAAAAAACAGGAAATTTAAAATGAAAACTGTTTAAAACGTGCTTAAATCATTGTTTAAAACATTGATTTAAATGAGAAGGAATAAATCACCGTGTTTAAAACATGTTTTAAATGATTAAAACATGTTTTAAACACGGTGTTTAAAACAAGGTGATTTGTCGTAACAACCCTGATTAAAGCATTGAGTTATTTAAGACCTGTGCGAGCTCGTTGTATTTTTACCAGCCGCCAGTATTAATTAAAACGAGAGTTGATTAAACCGTTATTCTGTAAAACTATTAATAACCATTTAGTTTAGTCTTTAATTGGCTTTGCCTTGTACTATGTGCGAATGCTCGCAAAACTGTTTTTTTTTGCCCAAAATGCACTGTGTATTATTTTAATGCCTACGTAAATGACGGTGAAATCGCAATCGGCAGCGACTCAATATCGTTTTAAGGTGAATGCGTCATATCATGACGCGAATTTTTATTTTTTTTAACTAAAAATGTATTTTTTTTTAAGATGTAAGTAATTTCGTTTTTTGCGATAGCAGCATATTGCATTACATTGATGGGTGTATTAATTCAGCTTTAAAATTAATTTAAAATGATACGTATATCCAAAGATGGAAAACCCGGCGATATTTACGAACTTCGTATTTCTGTATAGCTTTAAATTAATTTTAAAGCAAAATGAACCCACCAATAAATTTAATGCAATATTCCATTGTCGCTAAATTACATCTTAAAGATTTTCCAAGTTTTACTAAAAAAAAAACTAAAATAAACTTTATTTTGCGCCGGGACCCGACGCACTCGCCTTAATCTATATTTATCCAAACATTGTTATCTACATTCTTTAATGCATGAACAATAGGCCTATAATTTCTCATATTTATTTGCTGTGACTGAGTCTCCTAGGATTCAAACGCGCATTTTATAGGTTTCACTATTATCTACTTGTAGCATTGTAAACACTGTATGCAAATTAATTACCACGTAATTAGCACATTGCTCTTTACCTTTGTGTGCTAGTGCAATTTGTTAAGATATATCTGTGGGCATGTTATTATCTACGTAGTTATTCGTACGTTAAGACTAAATATGCTCCAAATACTTTATCCGAATTTGTTCACCGATACACGATTAAATAAATTTGGCTCGAAAAAAAAATAGTAAAGATTCCTAAAAAACACCCGTTTTGACGTTCCCGTCGATGGAATGAATCAAATTAATTCAGTTTCTATAGAATATATTTTTATTGAAAAAGCGTAAGATTATTTCAAGAAATAAAAGTTAAATTAATATTGAACATAATTGAAAGCGCGCACGCTGAATAATTTGCATACCGCTTATTGCTACCATGTCGCCTTAATGCATGTTTAGAGCTAGACATTTTAATGTTGGAAGCTACCGAAATTACGTAGACAGACAGAACAGGTAGGCCGTAGGTTATACCTCCAGCTGAACTTCCCTAATTTGATTTGGTACGTCCAGATGCCTCGCATGCCTCGCCCGAGGCCGCCGGATAGTTGGCGTCAAATGTCCGTCGTGCTAATCGGTATACAGTTCTTAGCATATTTGCTAAAAATAATATGTCAGCGCCGCCGTGCAGTAGTGTGTACAGCCAAAGACTTTTCGGGTGATGGTCTTGTGTGCGAAGCTGTTATTACTAACTAATGATGTGGTTCTAATGACTTTCATTTGGATAGTAAGGAATTATCCGGCGCCCGGCCGGATACCAATAACAATGTCCGGATAGGCCCGATACCGGATAGTGGCCGGATATCCATTGCATCTCTAGTTCTTGTCATGCGTTTTCGGTGTTCCGTCGTAGACACTCGTCGACACAGTTTTCAATTGTTCCAGTGCCAGAAAATGTTCAGCCAGCACTGACGACCGGCTCGCAGCGATGCGGCGACCACAATGAAACACTACCCCAATGGTCATATGACTGTGAATGACTACCTTATGATGTACCTTGCGAAATGGAAGCGCGCCGCGGTAGTGTTGCTGTTCGTGTGGGTAGTCGTCACTTACCTCGTCATATCGCCGTTAAGGTGAGAAAAAAAACATGTTTTATAGTATCGATACTTAGCTGCACAATTTTTCGATCGATTGACCTCACAGATCAATAAGAGAAGACACTACTTATGTCCACTTTTTAATTGGAATGAAATTTTCAAAAGTTGGCGGGTGTATCGGGGAAAATCGGCAAATTTTGATTGGCACGTTTAAGGCTTGTCCTTGGCTTGACCTGACCAATAATAATGTCAGGTGCGGTGATATATGCAGTGGTAATGCTTATGTTAGGCGGGCGGGGTGGGGGTGCTATGCTGCATCTTTTGCTTATTGGTCAGTGATTCTTAATTATTTTGCACTATTTTTAAGACACAGACAGATCATCATATGGCTCTAAACTGGGGGCCTACTCTGTTTCAAACGAATACGAAGTTTCGGACGAAATTCGCGTATTTACTAGTACGTTTCTCATTGATTTCGACATTTCTTACGAACGAAAATTGTTTGACGTTTAGATTCGACGACGACGAAGAATTTTCAAAAGTCAAACAATTTTCGTTCGTTAGAAATGTCGGAATCAATGAGAAACGTAGTAGGAAATACGCGAATTTCGTCCGAAATTTAAAACAGAGTAGGCTCTCTGAGTAGTTTTAGACAGGGCAGGGCAAATGACGAAAGATAATTTCGGGATTATAATAGGGTTTTTATTTCCAGATGCACCGGGAGCTCAGATGAGGCAACAGAGTTTCAGGAGAGGTTGAAACGTGTCTCGTCACAACTGGACACACTTAAACAGCAGCACAGTAGTCTCATCTCGCAAATAAGGAAGTCTTCAGGGTATGTTTATTTAGTTAATTGTTGTGTATAATTGCTTATATGAACCTCGAGTGCATTTATTTTGAGTTGGAGGTCGAATGTCGATAGATGATAGATGCATCATTGCTTTGTTATACAGGCCGTTACAAAAGTCGGAATAAATAACAAAGCATTTGCATAAGTTTGGCTGACTTCTACAATATTTTTTTTTTACTTATACCCCCAAATTCTGATCCACTTGAGAAGATCTTGAATGTTATTATCGACTTGCGGTGGAATTACAAATCACATTTGTTCCTAAAAATGCCATTCAAAACCATTGTAAACTGGCTTAAATCTCAATGAATTTGGGGGATATTCTCTAGTAGAACTATGTATTGCAAAATCATCATATCAGTCACCCTATAAGAGCGTTTTCATAAAATTTTATTTCAGACTTCTGATACACCTTAACACATAACACATAATTCTATAGTTATACATGTTGTAACAGAAGTGTGCAAGGTATAGTACGTTTTTCTATACTTGTCCTATTTCGTAAGCGAAGATGGCGTCCAGCGGGGCGATTGCGTAACTTTTTTGTCAATGTTTCAATTGGTTTCGTTCATCCTGTGTCAATTATATACGAAACCATTGAAACATTGACATTGAAAAGTTACGCAATCGCCCCGCTGGACGCCATCTTCGCTTACCAAATAGGACAAGTATAAAAAAACGTACTATACATATCATATTATCCTGAACATAGAATGTTCCTAATCTATTTAACTGAAAATGTCTCAAGACTACTGTTTTGTATATCCTATATCTTTTTTTCTGCAGGTTAAATGGCAACCTTAAAGACATAGACACAGGGTCCCTGTTCCTGGACGTGGGGCAGGGGCCGTCGGAGGAGTATGAGAATCTCAGGAGACGAGTATACACCAATACTAAAGAGCTGTGGTACTATGTCAACCACGAACTCGGCAAACTAACGCAGGATGATCCCAAAACGGATAACATACAGAACATTTTGGACCAAGTGGCTGATAGAAAAAGGTATTCGCTTTAAGCCGGCAACCCACCGCGCCGCACTGAGAGGCCACGCACACGGCCACGGCTACGTTTTCGTGCGTAGCCTGATCGTGCGCCGCGGTGGACACGGTTACATACATTTTCGTGCAAAGCGAAGCTTGACCCACGTGCGTAGCGTGTGCGTGACCTCGCCGTGCGCCGCGGTGGGATTCCGCCTTTACATTTGTTTGACCCCAATTGTTAGGCGATGTTTAATAAAAAAAAAAAAAAAATATCCTGGGACATTTTTGTACACACGGTTACCTGATCCCAAACTAAGCAGAGCTTGTACTATGGAAACCAGATAACTGATATTACTACATACACTACTTTTTATTTGTAAATACATACTTAATATACATACACACCCAGACTCCGGACATACAGACATGTTCATGCACACAAATGCATGTCCCGGGTAGGAATCGAACCTACGACCTGCAGCGTGAAAGACGCCTCCGCGCCAACCACGCTAACGGGCCCGTCAATATATTATTATTATTATTAATTACCTAATATTAATAACCCAAATAATATTATTATTTATTACCTGATAAGTTATTACCATGCAAAGTTCAATACAAATCCAGAATAACATCAGCAATAATGATATATTTATCTTAGAACTAATTTATAAGCACGTAACGCTATCGCTTAATGTTACAATGTCATCTAAAGTTGTTGAACGCCGTACGACATGGATGCGGGTGTAACTAATACAGTTCTCAAATAAAGCAGGCGTCTATACAAGGTGTAATTTAAATTACCAAAAACCTCAGACACGCCAAAAAATTTTTATAAAAATAATAATAAAAATGTTTATTGCAGGCATCATATCCCATATACACACACGTTACAGATTAATATAGATTAAAATGATGATTAAAAATGATGATTTATGAAAAAAAAATGATATAGTAAGTAGTTATGATAGATTAAAGTTAGGAGAAGTTGGAAGAAGATTATCCACTTACCTCCGTTGGAAAGCGAGAGACAAAAATAACAGTATACGCTTTTTGCCGAGACCCCCCCCTCCCCCCCTAAATGCCTCACGTAATTTATGGACGCCCCTAAGTCTGTGGTGTCTGTCTTCATGTTCTGTGTTAACTTGTCATCAGATCGCTGTTATCGGACCAGCAGCACCTAGCCCAGTCGGACGGGTACCACGAGTGGCGGCAGGCGGAAGCCGCCAACGTGTCCGACCTCGTCCAGCGCCGGCTCCGCTACCTTCAGAACCCACCCGACTGCAGGGAAGCCAGGAAACTGATATGCAACCTTAATAAGGTGAGGGGAAGGCATGGACCAGTTACTAAGGGGACTGGCTCTAAGCAAGTCGGCCGAGTGGTCGGCCTAGTACTAACATCGACATAAAACGAAGCGAGTAGTTCAACTATTTACCGGTAAATAGTAAAATGAAAATTTAAAAAAACAATGACCACGTTTTGTTTCATACAAATATCTAATAAGGGCACCTCTTTCTTTAACCTTTACTCTGTGGGCGAAGGTTCGCTTTCTTAAAAATTGCACGGCGGTCGCCCCATCAAGGGCACTCGAATCATTCTTGTTATGTTACTACGGTGGCAAACAGGCGTACGGCCCGCCTGATGTTAAGCAGTTACCGTAGCTTATAGATGCTTGCAATATCGAAGGCATCGCTCGCACGTTGGCGACCTTAAGGGGGGTGGGACAGAGGGCTGGGAAGAGGGGGATGTTGGCCTTCCAGCTCTCACGCATCGTACGAAACGCAGCTGTAATAGCTACTTTACCCCGATTTTATGTGAGAGGGTGGTACTACCCAGCCGAGCCAGCCCGTATATGAGCTGCAGTCAATTGGCTACAGCTCAGCTCTACCACCAATAAAATTTACATTGAAACCCAAATACCATCGAGAAGGACGAAAATAATCATATTATACCTGTCTCGATTTCGCACCCAAACCCGGCACTACACGCAGCGCACGCGCATATATCGGGTCATTGACTTCATTACGTCACGGTGTGTAGCCAACCACAATGTGTTTACTTTTCGCCATGGCTTCATAATTGGGATGTCAAATCCGGTATTACAGTACAATATACAGTTATGTACCTTAATGTTCCAACGGACGGGATGCTGGCAACTATGTTTATATGCTAGTGATAGTCTCCGAAACGGCTGGACCGATTTTCATGGGACTTTCACTGGCAGATAGCTGATGTTATAAGGAGATCTGAGCTGGTAATATAAGCTGATGTTATAACGAAAACGAAGACATTAAAAATACTTTTTTAGGGTTCCGTACCCAAAGAGTGACAACGGGACCCTATTACTAAGCCTACGCTGTCCGTCTGTCTGTCTGTCTGTTTGTCAGCGGGCTGTATCGCACGAACGGTAATAGGTAGAGCGTTGATATTTTCACAGAATGTGTATTTCTGTTGCCGCTACAACAACAATTAAATAAAACTTAAACATAAAGGGGGTCCCCATACAAGTTATTTGATATTTTTGACGTTTTTATTCTACGGTGGTACGGAACGCGTCCGACACGCGCTCGGCCGGTTTTTTTTAATTCCACGCGTATGAAATCGCGGGCACAGATAGTACTCAAACAAAATTATACTTCGGTAGGAACATCAATAATGCGTTGCGACAATACATTGACCATACATGATACTTACATTACAATTTATAAATCCTAAATAACGTTTTTAACCTTTGTTATCACACGGACAAGGTCAATTATGTAATTTAAAAGTTTGAGGTTTTGCATTAGTTAATGTTGCTATCCCGTTGATTTAATCATTTCTATATTAACGGTTGAGAGGAAGGAAAATTGCAGCTTTTTCCTCACTATTGTTGCTGAAAAATGTATAATAGGTAGGTTATATACAGTTGTAGATAATTAATTTAGGGACACAGTACTGAAGAAGGCATATTTTTCTTCAAGACCTCATAGGTCTAAATATTTTGCTTATTTAAAAATACTGTGTTTCTTGATAATACTACTCGTGGTAATAATGGTAATGGTACTCTGTTTGTTAAGAACAGGTAATACTTTGAGATAAGAAATAAAGTGTTTTTTTTTTAGTTATTTTCTAGCTAGTGCCCGCAACTTTGTCTGCGTAGAATTTGTACTTCGAGTAACCTTTTTCTATCTAAAATTTCATCTATCTATCTCCATACGAATTAAAAAATATAATAACTAGCGAAATGATTGGTCTCCTATACAAAATGTCATCCCCTGTTTCACCCCTTCAAGTGTTATTTTCGCAACAAAAGTAGCCTATGTCCTTTTCCAAGGTCCTGTCCATGGACCAATTACTAAGGGGACTGGCTCTAAGCAACTCGGCCGAGTGGTCGGCCTAGTACTAACATCGACATAAAACGAAGCGAGTAGTTCAACTATTTACCGGTAGATAGAACAATGAAAATGAGAAAACAATGACCACGTTTATTTTCATACATATCTACACTAATATTATAAAGAGAAAAGATTTGTAAATTTGTAATATGTTTGTAATGAGTAAACTCAAAAACTACTGGGGCAGTTTCAAAAAATTATTTCACCGTTAGAATGCTACATTATCCCTGAGTAACATAGGCTATATTTGGGATCCGGGATATCCGGGACACGGGATCCGGGATATCCGGGCTACGGGATCCAGCAAGCGGAATCCGGGATCCGTTAAAAACGGGAAATGGGATCAGAGATCCAAATTTTTTAAATTTAATTTCTACGCGTAAAAAGTCGCGGGGAAAAGCTATATCTAATAAGGGTACCTCTTTCTTGAGTCTTTACTCTGTGGTCCTGTCTATATCAAAATTCATAAAAATTGGTTTATAAAATAGATAGCCATACAGAGTTACTTCGCATTAATAATAATTAAGTACTAGCTTTCGCCCGCGACGCCGTCCGCGCAGAATTCATAATCGAACTTCCATACCAACTTTCATCCCCTATTTAACGCCCTCAGGGGTGGAATTTAGAAAAACCCTCTCTTAGTGGATACCTTGAATTCACAAGGAACACACCCTCCAAATTTCATATCTCTAGGACCAGCACTTTAGGCTGTTCGTTGATATATCAGTCAGACAGTCAGGACTTTGAATGTTATATGTAGAGTTTTATATGTATGTATAGATAGTTAAACGAGTTTCCTTTACCCAGGGCTGCGGTTTCGGGTGCCAACTGCATCATATAGTGTACTGCCTGATATTCGCTTACGCGACGGAGCGCACGCTCATCCTGAACTCCAAGGGGTGGCGGTACAACAGCAAGGGGTGGGACTACGTGTTCCACCCCATATCGGAGAGCTGCACCACGGCCTATGACGACAAGGCTGTGCAATGGCCAGGTGAGTATTTTAATGTTTTAAAAACCGACGTATGTTTCCTTTGGTATGATCAATTATATGGCCGAATCCTGCCTTCAGAATGAATTCAGAATACATTGATATTTTTAAAACCTTACCTGACGGAGCAAATCGGAATGGTCAGGTCCATAACACCCTCAACCGACGGCAGTGCATGAGGAAATGTATGAATGTGAATGAAGCAAAAGAGGTGTGTCAAAATCGTAGCACGTACCTGTAGCTTTAATAATATTATGTCAATATATAATAATTTAGCCCTTTTAACGTCCCACTGCTGGGCACGGGCCTCCCCTCAATGCGAGGGGGATTCAGGCCATAATCCATCACGCTGGCCCAGCCAATATATCCAATAATCTATGTCAATGTACATAGAGCTAGAAATTTCGGCCATGTCCATTAAATAAAAAAATATTTTTGTCACGTCACGTCACAGGAGACTGACCCCTTTGTATAAGTAATTCATTTACAATTGGTTTTACAAAGCATTTTCCAGCACAAAAATGTTTTGTAATAAAAGTATTATAACTTTGTGTAGGTTTTAGGATGCTGGGTTACCCCAAATTGACATGAATTATTCATGTCAGTTTAGGGTAATCATGGTCATGATGAATACCACTCAAGCTAGATAGAAAACCCGTCATTGCTCGTCGCTCGCGACGCGGCAATGTCACACTTACTAACGGCCGAACACTCAGGTACTCAAATGTTTAGGTCCCACTTAGCAATTTGAGACGTCTTTATCTGTCATTATCGTATGGCGCGTCAAAGTTAAGCCGCTCTCAAATTTGAGTTGCGTGCGAGTATTCAGCGGTTTGCCCGTTGACATAAAGGTGTTTCTGACGATCAGCCGCTGTACCGTCAGATAACTTTTATCCTCCAGATAAATATGGCGTTTTGACGGAATCCTATAGAAAAACTGTCAAATACGCCATTTTTATCTGGCGGATAAAAGTTATCTGACAGGCCCTTTTAAAATTATTTTCGAGATAAACACTCCCGTCGCGTGTTGTTCGCGGACACCCAACAGTTGACGTCAGTGGAAGCGAGCGCCGAACAGGAACAGATGCCCCCATGTAAACCACATTTAAATTAATGGTGTCAAATGTGTTTTAATGAGCGACTGTAGCCTAGGGGTGAACAGGTTGGGCTAACAATCAGAAGGTCCCAGGTTCGATCCCCGGTGGGGCATGCACCAATGGATGAATTTTCATCTATGTGCATAATTTACAGTTCGCTGACGGTGAGGGAAAACATCGTGAGGAAACCTACCTATCCCTCGGGATTAGGTAATAGTCAGTTCCTGTATACACGGCGACACGGTTCACCACCTGTCACGTTGGGTTCTGACTATCTAGTGAAACGTGGGCTTTGAGTTGGTTAATACCTCCCCAATGTGGTGGTGTATGGCCACTCAAGCCTCTGACTACCCCCGAACGGGGATAAAAGTCGTGACGTTATAAATGTGTTTAACGACTCAGTGTTTCCCACTTATCATGTGTATTAGCGCACGGTGGCAACACTTTTGAAATGTGTTAACTGAATTTGGTTTAACTTGTAGCTAGTTGTCTTGTGTCATAATATTTTCTTTGAGGATGTCATACTCAAGTGCATACTACATTTTGTATGTTATACAAGGTTTAAGAAGAATTTAAAGTAGCGGCACGTTATGAAGGCCGGTTTGACATGTGTGAGGGGAAAAGGATGAACCTTATTATAACAGAATAAGATTCATTTTCGCATTCATTTTTTGACATTCTTATTTTTAAAACGGCCAGTCTTATTTCGTTATAATAAGGTTCATTTTATTCCCCCCCCCCCCCTCCCACATGTCAAACCGGCCTTCGTAACGTGCCGCTAATATAACAATATTTTAAATCAAACTCTTTTTTTTTTATTCATCTAAGCTATTTGTAGCGTTTATAAATCGTCAAAAACTATATTTTAGCGTTACCACCGGTTCGTAATGTTGCTTCCATTGAGAAGAGCCGGCAAGAAACTCAATGGTTACTCTTTTCCAAAGAAAAAGTTTATGTAGTGACGGCCGCTTGGCGTAATGTTCCGAGCGTAGCCCGCTTGGCTCACTGCGCTGGTTGATTTCGAGTTCGATACCCGCCGGTGTTAATTTCTGAAATAGCATTTTCTTTTAGATTATGACGGGCCGTTGGCGTGGTTGGTAAGATTCCGCCTATCACGCTGCAGGTCGTAGGTTCGATTCCTACCCGGGAAATGCATTTGTGTGCATGAACATGTCTGCATGTCCCGAGTCTGGGTGTAATTATGTATATTAAATATTAATTTACAAACAAAAAGTAGTATATGTAGTAATATCAGTTATCTGGTTTCCATAGTACAAGCTCTGCTTAGTTTGGGATCAGGTAACCGTGTGTAAAAGAATGTCCCAGGATATTTATTTATTTATTATATTTAGGCCAAGCAGTGGTAGCCGATTGGTTAAGCACGCGTCTTGCGGGCTTAAAGTCTTGGGTTCAAACCCTGGCTCACACCTCTGGATTTTTCGGAATCTATGTGTAAATCATAACTTTAATTATGATTATCACTTGCTTGCGGTGAAGGAAAAACATCGTGAGGAAACCTGCATGTGTTTAGACATGTGAAATCCACCAACCCGCACTGGGCCAGCGTGGTGGATTATGGCCTGAATCCCCCTCGCATTGAGGGGAGGCCCGTGCCCATCAGTGGGACGTTAAAAGGGCTAAAATTATTATTATTTATTTAGGCCTATGGTATGGTGAATGTCTGAAGCTCAGTGTATGTTATTGGCTACAGCTTGACTCTACCCTTATATTTCCAGTGACGTACGACGCGAAGGTGCTGACGCTGCCGTTCATAGACTCCATAACGCAGAAGCCCAAGTTCTTGCCGCTGGCTGTACCCAAAGACCTGGCGCCCAGGTTAGTAACACCTGTCACATCCACCTGTTAGCTTAGGTTATGACGATGACGTTTTGAAAGAGGTTTCTCTTCTTACGCAAGATTTCAGTTAATTTTATTTTTTAATTCATACCAAATGTGACTCGTATGGCCGAACACTCAAAGGCTACTGAAATGTTTACTTTGTTCCACTTATTAGCTTGAGTCGTCGATATCTATTATTTTTTGTATGGCGCGTGTTAAGTTTAAAAGTTAAGTTCAAAGCTCTCAAATTTGAGTTGCGTGCGTACGAGTATTCGGCCGTACGAGTGTCATTATCCTTTTCATGTCACTCTTCCGCGATCAAGTGACGAGGTGCTAGTCATGTGAAAATGTAAATATTTGAAATTGATTGAAAAATTGATTGATTTTATTGATTTGAAACGTTTGGTATTTTGACTTGTGTCTAACGTCATGTTTTTGCTTATAGTTTTGCTGGCATCATCGTTAAAAATGATCGTGATTGGCTTGCAGGATAGTCCGTTTCAACGGCGACCCGTCGTCGTGGTGGGTGGGGCAGATGCTCAAGTTCGTGCTGCGGCCGCGCGCGCCCATGCAGCGCGCCATCAACGACACCATCGCCAAGATGAACTTCAAGACGCCCATCGTCGGGTAAGTGCAATGCGATACGAGCTCTGGGCCCCCTCCCCCTCTTATCTCACGTGAGATTTTAAAAAGCCATATTCTAGTGGACAATTCTAGCCCAGTTTTCTTGCAATTTTAAACTGTTTCTTGCGGTGATAAAAATACGAGATATTTGCCGAGACCCCCCCTCTCCCCCACGTGCGATTTGGTGAGTTTTGGCTCGACCCCCCCCCCCCCCCCCCCAAATGCCTCACGTAATTTATTGTCGCCCCCTAAAGTACTGTACTTACGAGTGACGTTAGCCGAGAGCCGTACCAAGTTCCAGTTGTGAAGTCGTACCAAGTTCAAGTTCTATTCTTATTTTAATCGCAAAGTACCTGTACCTACGGTTCATGGAATAAAGAATTTATGGATAACGGAGTGGGCATTAGGCCACGCGTCGCCTAGCGTATGAGAAAAGTCAAGGTCAAATATGAAAATAAAACCTGTAACAACTCATAGCCAGCTGCAATCACTGACCGGTAAACGATCGGAGATTAATCAACGCTTGACAATGTCAGTCAGAGATAGGTGATCATTTGCATTTGAACTGAGCACCTCCGTGCTTCGGAGGGCACGTAAGACGTCGGTCCCGCGTGTTGCCATCTAGGTAACGGTCGTTAAGCCTTGTCAGAAGCCTTCGGACGGCTTGAACAACTCTGACACCAGGTTGACCACTAACCATACGATAATAAGAACTATTCTATCCTGATTCTGTATTCCTTTGTATTATACAGTGATTTTGAATAACCATTCATTCATTTGACGGGCCCGTTAGCGTGGTTGGCGCGGAGGCGACTTTCACGCTGCAGGTCGTAGGTTCGATTCCTACCCGTGACTTGCATTTGTGTGCATGAACATGTCTGTATGTCCGGAGTCTGGGTGTATATGTATATTAAGTACTAGCTGTGCCCGCGACTCCGTCCGCGTCCAGTCGGTGAAGCCCTTAAATATAATTTTGTCTATCGTCTAATCTGTATTACGTCAGTCTGCATCAGTCTGAGTTCGTCCGTCCGTGGCTGTCTATCTGTACCAGTCTATACCAGTAAGGTGGTAGAGTCTGACCAGTAAGGTGGAGATCGGCATTCAAGTAGCTAATTTACCTTCGTTTCGTATGATGAGGGAGAGAGCCGGAAGCGCAACCCAGCCACCTCCCCGTACTTGATACCCATGTTCCTTATTTAAAATGAGTGAGTGCTCCAGACTCACGGCTTAGGTAAGAGTCACTTCGCAACATCGTGCATAAAAAGTTAGAGTCCGGAGTATATCGTCTAAGTCAATAGTCAAAGCGTTTATTTTGTTTAGGCCTAGGAGGGCACTTATAGTCATTTTACATGTTTTCCTTAAATTCTAGCGCCGGATCGGAAACGCGACCTCGCCTGAGAAGTTTCTACTTGATACCCACATTGCTAATTCAAAGTTAGCAGGTCCTCGAGATTTTTGTTTTAAGCAGGCAGTTACCTAGCAGCATCATTCCTGAGGGGTTGGAGTTCAGAGTTCAATGTCTATGTTTCTATTACTACTTAATTCAAAATCAGCAGGTCCTCTAGACTTACTTCTTAGGTAGGTAGCTTCCCTACGGCATTAGTACTGTGGAGATGAATTCCAGAGTTAACGTCTATGATTCCGCGTGATACAAAGACCCGCTTAATGTTTTTTATACGTAATTGGCGGCGTCTTCATCAGGCGCATGCCTCGCGCGAGCACTCACTTTTGACGTCGGAACGCATAGACGTAATGTCATAATATGAGTGCTCGGGTGAGGCATGCGCGCCATATGGACACATCTATTAAGAATAAAAAAACTAAATTTCTTGAAGCAAGGAAGATATTAAATTTTGACATGTGGTGCAAGGCAGGTATTGTCTGATTTTAAGTATAGCGACATCTAGTTAAGAAAAACGAAACTTAAGATTGTAGAACGCGGCAATAAAATATTTATTATTATTATTAAAATTAAGATTATCTATTCCAAATAGTGTCGGATCACACACAACGTAGGGCTCCGTAGGGCTCCGCTCTAAATAGACGTATTTCAATAACTAAAACTTATTTTTTCTGTGTGGTCATAAAAATGTACAACCTAATATTTTAGAAAAAAATATCCTAGATGTTAAGTTGGACTATTAGTCATATCCATGCCAAATTTCATTGAAATCAATCCATTGGATTCGAAGTTGTGCGTGTTCGAATATTTAGGTAGTTTTTGAATGTTTTGTGGCAACCCTAAACTTTACCGAAAAAAAAATTATGCTAGATGTTAAGTTAGACTATTAGTCATATCCATGCCAAATTTCATTGAAATTAATACGGTGGATTCAAAGTTGTGCTCTTTCAAACATTTAGAATTTTTATGTAGTTTTTTGATTTTTCTGTGGCAACCCTAAACATTTTCGCAAAAAAAAGTATCCTAGATGTTAAGTTAGACTATTAGTCATATCCATGCCAAATGTCATTGAAATCCATCCGGTGGATTCGAAGTTGTGCTCTTTCGAAAATCTGAGCATCAAACATACAAACATACAAACATACAAACATACAAACATACACACAGACAAAAATTCTAAAAATGATAAAAATGAATTCTGCTGGTCCATGTAAGTCCCCCCCACTATTTTTTTTCCAAATATTTCGAATGTACAGACGCGACCAATTTTACATTCTTATTATATGTATAGATGTATTTACAAATAAAAAAAGTAGTATATGTAGTAATATCAGTTATCTGGTTTCCATAGTACAAGCTCTGCTTAGTTTGGGATCAGGTAGCCGTGTGTAAAAAAATGTCCCAGGATATTATTATTATTATTATTCAACGAGCAGTTTGATTGCAATACTTATCGATTTAACAATCGTTGTGGTATAGGTTTAATTAATTTTACGTTGTGTTTTATACGCATAGCGGCAAGATTGCGGTAAATAGCGGCGCGTTTATGTATTGCGATAACGAATGTAGGAGACGGTTATGAAATATACATAATATACATTTCTATTCCTTAATATAAATAGGCAAGGTAAATATATGTATTATTGGACTTTGTTTAGATTATATTACGTTATTTTAGTTTTCAATATTCAATAAATACTGAACAAAAAATTAAAATGGTCTGGGACGATCCCAGTGACACTCAGACCAGTGTAAATGATGAGAAAGCCATTTCCGAAATTAGCCCCAGCTTAGAGCCGCCACATACATACGGAATTCCGTTTCGGAATATCGAATCGGGATTCCGAACGCAGTAAATCTATCCAAATGTATGGACGTGTCACATACGTACGGTATTTTTCCGTTGGATTTTTTTCCGTTTCGGAAATAAAAGTATATGTGTGATAAGCTTACGGAATCCCGATTCGATATTCCGAAATGGAATTCCGTATGTACCTATGTGGCGGCCTTTAGTGGCATTTGAACTGAGCGTCTCTGTGCTTCGATGGTCACGTTAAGTCGGTCCCAGTTGTCATCTAGGCAGCAGTCGAGCCTTGTCCGATGCCTTTGGGCGGCTTGAACAACTCTGATACCAGATTGGCCAATAACCATACGACAAGAGGAACAAGTCACCATCATCATCATGCCAGCCAAAAGACGTCCTGTTGGACATGCCTCCCCCAAGGTTTTCTACAACGACCTGTCCGGTGTCACTTGCATCCAGCGGTATTCATTAGGTCGTCCGTCCACCTTGTGGGGGTCTACCATGGCCAAATTACTAAGGGGACTGGCCCTTAGCAAGTCGGCCGAGTGGTCGGCCTAGTACTAACATCGACATAAAACGAAGCGAGTAGTTCAACTATTCACCGGTAGATAGAACAATGAAAATGAAAAAACAATGACCACGTTTTTTTTCATACATATATCTAATAAGGGCACCTCTTTCTTTAGTCTTTACTCTGTGGGGCCTACCCACGCTGCGTCTTAAGAAGATAGTACATTATAATGAATTTTTCGTATGCAGGGTTCATATAAGGAGAACGGATAAAGTGGGGACGGAGGCTGCGTTCCACCACATCCACGAGTACATGTCGCACGTGAAGGACTACTACGACCAGCTCGAGCTCACGCGACCAGTCGACCAGCGCCGCGTCTACCTCGCCACCGACGACGCTAATGTTAGTATCCATTAAGGCCTCGCTTCCCGGCCGAGCGTTTTCGCCGTCTGGATTGGTCGAGAGCGCACTAACCCCGCCCACTTTTTGGCGAAAATATCAAAAATCATTAATTGTGACGTGAAAAACTATTGCATCACCAAAATCGACCTAATTTTTTTTTGGTATTATCTGCCTTGTCTCCATCTAAAAAAAAATTATTAGAAATTCCGGGCCGTCTGGAAGATTATACAAATTTAAATTTGAAAACTGCTACATTTTGATATTTTTTTTCACATAGTAAATGAGCATGTAGCACTATTTTCGTGCTAAAAATTTAAAGATGAGGGTTCTATACATACGGCGATATTTTTTTCAAAATTTTTACTCCACTCGTCTAAGAGGAGATAGCCTCCAAACATGCCTCGTTAGGTGCTTATACCGTCTTAAATAAACTAGCTGTGCCATGGACTGGACACCGCTAGTAGCGCAGCCGACCGTGACAAGACAAAACGCGAGATGAACCGTTTTTTTCTCATTCTCTCCTATGGGGCCATCCATAAATGACGTCACACGAATTTCATGATTTTTAGACCCCTCCCCCCTTGTCACAGCTGGTCACATTTGCGAGACCCCCCCTCCCTGTGTGACGTCACATATTTTTTTCAATTTTCAGAAATTTTCAAAATTTTCGTTAACGATTCAGATTACGGTTTTAAAACTTAGATCATTTTGTCATTACAAAATGCAAAGTGAAAGAGAACATATCGCGCACCCTTCAAGTTGCATACATTTCTGTCATGCTCGTCCGTGAAAACGCGGACGGCCACGGACCACCCCGCACGAGCGCGCACCGCACTTTTAAAGTTAATGACTTGCCGCGGAACGGGTGCGCGGCGACGTGCGAGTCTGCGCTACTGCGGACGACCCACTACTATGAGTAGAAATTAACATTGTGACGTCTCACGCGCTGTCGGGGTGTTTTCGGTAGGTTCTCGGTTAAAAAAATATATTTTTAATTTGATGAAACTTATTAATTATAGCGATAATAAAAAAAAATTGTTTATTAGAAGTAGAACTTATAATAATGATATTTACCTATGGCAAACAAAAAAAACATTCAAAAAGTCAATTAGCCACTTGACCTAATAATTTGTCACACAAATATTTAACGTATACACCAGCCACAGCGACTTCTAGCGAATGTAGAGCTAGGGCCTAATCTTTTACAAACGAAAACGAAATTTCGGACGAAATTCGCGTATTTCCTACAACGTTTCTCATTGATTCCGACATTTCTTACGAACGAACATTGTTTGACGTTTAGATACGATGACGACGAAATGTCGGAATCAATGAGAAACGTAGTAGGAAATACGTGAATTTCGTCCGAAATTTCGTTTTTGTTTGAAACAGAGTAGGCCCTCAGGTTCCACGGTGCGTCGGTGCGGGCTGGTGTGTGTCCGTCCGCGAAACCGGACCGTCACGCGCACCCTGGAACCGCGCCGTAACACAAGCATCAAACTCCTATGATTATACGAGCTACGAGGTCTTGAAGAAAAATCTGCCTTCAGTACTGTGTCCCTATTTAGCTGTCCACCATTGTATTCGTACAATGTTTTCGGTGTCAGGTGCTACAAGACGCGCGCGACAAGTTCCCCGAGTACGTGTTCCTAGGCGACCCGTCCATCGCGAAGACTGCGGCGACGCACCGCCGCTACACGCCGCTGTCGCTCACCGGCCTGCTCGTCGACCTGCACATGCTCGCCATGTGCGACTACCTCGTCTGCACCTTCAGCAGCCAGGTATGATACACCGCCGCTACACGCCGCTGTCGCTCACCGGCCTGCTCGTCGACCTGCACATGCTCGCCATGTGCGACTACCTCGTCTGCACCTTCAGCAGCCAGGTATGATACACCGCCGCTACACGCCGCTGTCGCTCACCGGCCTGCTCGTCGACCTGCACATGCTCGCCATGTGCGACTACCTCGTCTGCACCTTCAGCAGCCAGGTATGATACACCGCCGCTACACGCCGCTGTCGCTCACCGGCCTGCTCGTCGACCTGCACATGCTCGCCATGTGCGACTACCTCGTCTGCACCTTCAGCAGCCAGGTATGATACACCGCCGCTACACGCCGCTGTCGCTCACCGGCCTGCTCGTCGACCTGCACATGCTCGCCATGTGCGACTACCTCGTCTGCACCTTCAGCAGCCAGGTATGATACACCGCCGCTACACGCCGCTGTCGCTCACCGGCCTGCTCGTCGACCTGCACATGCTCGCCATGTGCGACTACCTCGTCTGCACCTTCAGCAGCCAGGTATGATACACCGCCGCTACACGCCGCTGTCGCTCACCGGCCTGCTCGTCGACCTGCACATGCTCGCCATGTGCGACTACCTCGTCTGCACCTTCAGCAGCCAGGTATGATACACCGCCGCTACACGCCGCTGTCGCTCACCGGCCTGCTCGTCGACCTGCACATGCTCGCCATGTGCGACTACCTCGTCTGCACCTTCAGCAGCCAGGTATGATACACCGCCGCTACACGCCGCTGTCGCTCACCGGCCTGCTCGTCGACCTGCACATGCTCGCCATGTGCGACTACCTCGTCTGCACCTTCAGCAGCCAGGTATGATACACCGCCGCTACACGCCGCTGTCGCTCACCGGCCTGCTCGTCGACCTGCACATGCTCGCCATGTGCGACTACCTCGTCTGCACCTTCAGCAGCCAGGTATGATACACCGCCGCTACACGCCGCTGTCGCTCACCGGCCTGCTCGTCGACCTGCACATGCTCGCCATGTGCGACTACCTCGTCTGCACCTTCAGCAGCCAGGTATGATACACCGCCGCTACACGCCGCTGTCGCTCACCGGCCTGCTCGTCGACCTGCACATGCTCGCCATGTGCGACTACCTCGTCTGCACCTTCAGCAGCCAGGTATGATACACCGCCGCTACACGCCGCTGTCGCTCACCGGCCTGCTCGTCGACCTGCACATGCTCGCCATGTGCGACTACCTCGTCTGCACCTTCAGCAGCCAGGTATGATACACCGCCGCTACACGCCGCTGTCGCTCACCGGCCTGCTCGTCGACCTGCACATGCTCGCCATGTGCGACTACCTCGTCTGCACCTTCAGCAGCCAGGTATGATACACCGCCGCTACACGCCGCTGTCGCTCACCGGCCTGCTCGTCGACCTGCACATGCTCGCCATGTGCGACTACCTCGTCTGCACCTTCAGCAGCCAGGTATGATACACCGCCGCTACACGCCGCTGTCGCTCACCGGCCTGCTCGTCGACCTGCACATGCTCGCCATGTGCGACTACCTCGTCTGCACCTTCAGCAGCCAGGTATGATACACCGCCGCTACACGCCGCTGTCGCTCACCGGCCTGCTCGTCGACCTGCACATGCTCGCCATGTGCGACTACCTCGTCTGCACCTTCAGCAGCCAGGTATGATACACCGCCGC